>JANXHW010000001.1:143468359-145968359 GCA_026170595.1 Plestiodon gilberti rubricaudatus
CCGAGAGGTGTATGGTTGAGTTACAGTAACAAGCTACAAGCAAGGGGAAAGTGCTGTGGTTTGGCTAGCCCATTCCTAGATACACACCAGCACATCTGGACAGGAGATCATGTGACAAGTAGTTAAGCCAGCAACATATCCTGAATACTGTAAAAACGGGTTCTGTTAAATTAAAAAGGCTTTAAATATTGGCTCAGCTGGTTTCCGTATAGCATGCTTTTTCATCATTTTGGAATGTGTTGTAAGATTTGTGATCACGGAGAACTTGATTAAATATTGCAAATCCATTGTGGTGTTCATTTTGCTCACATTGTTGTCGCTTGCCAGTCCTTCTGCACTTTCGCAATTCCAGAGCAGGCTTCTGACTCGAAATGGGAACACTGTGTCCTCGTCACAGCTTTTGTACAAATAAAAACATAAAATCCTCCCCCTGACTCCTCCTTTTACATAGGAGAGACAATCCATTGTTGGCCCAGGGCTGCTTCAAGCACACTTCTAGGAGATGCGGCCTAGCGAAGTTGTGCCACTGCTACTGAACACCTCAGCAGTTTCTGGTGTAGGCTGCTGTATTCTTAGGTAAAGGTAAAGGTGACCCCTGACAATTAAGTCCAGTCGTGTCCAACTCTAAGGTGTGGTGCTCATCCCCATTTCAAAGCCGAAGAGCCAGCGTTATCCGAAGACGCCTCCGTGGTCATGTGGCCGACATGACTCTCCTTGCTGCAGCGCGTAGCATGCGGCTGGAACACAGAGCGCTGTTTACCTTTCCGCAAGCAGTACCTAGTTATCTACTCGCATTAACATGCTTTGGAACTGCTAGGTTGGCAGGAGCTGGCCAAGCAACGAGAGCTCACCCCGTCGCGGATTCGAACTGCTGACCTTTCGATCGACAGCTCATCTCTTTTGGGCCTTCTACAAAATAAAGAGATTTGTTTTGAAAACACAACATTCTGCCACTCTTCCCCACTCAGCTTTCTCCTCCAGTGACTCTAAAAGGTGCCAGGCATGACAATATTCTGAATTTTGTATGAAAGTTTGATCTATTTTCCTTCTTGCGTTAGGGAAAAATACTTCCAGTGAAACGGAGACAGCCCTCCTAGGAACAATGTTGTAGGAAAGCGGTAATATATTACCACTGAAGCATCCCTCAGGAAGCCATCAGGACATAAAACCTCATATTCTTACTGTTGTAATGAGGAACCAACTAAGTCCTGCAAAATTGTATTAGGCATTTTATGGCAATATGGAGGATGTAGTTCACTGGATGCTGTTCTAAAGAAAACAAACAAAAATCACACATGGCGGCAAAGAACCACAGTCAGGAGTGGCGTGGCAAGTTGAGTACTGGCTAAGAGCCCTCGCCCATCAGACAGCCCACAAGGCCAGGCTGACCCTGAACCTTCAGTACCAATGGGAATACCCAATATATCATCGGGGTCAGGTGGAGGGTATAAAGGGGGCCCCAAGGCAGGGCTTTGTCCTGGGCCCTCAGCAACCTGTCACCGGCATGGGCACATACCAAAATATTAACTGTCCCAGATTAACTGAGGCAAAAGACCTGTCTTCTAAAAAACTGCTTTAGTATGAGAGAATAAATAAACAACAACAACAACAACAACAACAACAACAACAACAACAACAACAACAACAATAATAATAATAATAATAATAATAATAATAATAATAATAATAATAATAATAATAAAACACCCAGTATGTATATACCGCCTTTTCTTTGGTCATCAGATTTCTCCTCTGACTTTAATTCAAAGGCAGTTTACATGGGCAGGCTTTCTAAACCCCAAGAGGTTTTTACAATACAATAATATGTTACCTTGACTCGCACTCAAGTGTAGCTGCAGTTTCCCTCCCCCACAGAGGCTCTGCAAACTTATCAGGAGTGAGAATGCCCATGTGGTGTATTTTCTTCAACAGCGTGACTTTCTAGACATCTGCTAGTTTTGTGCCAACTCAGAAGACAGACTAGATTTATGGTTTTATTACCCACTGAATGCCAAAGCATTTCAATGCATCCTGAGCCAACCCAGGGAAATTTAAAGGTTGCCACTTTTAGGCTGACCTCATATGAAGTAAATGAACTAGAAGTCAATGAGGCAGACTTCCAAGCAAATGTGTTTGAAGACTAGAGTCCTCATCTCATGAATGTGGACACCCAAGGTGCTGTTCCTCGCCCAGTGGAATTGCCATAACCTTTTAAAATTGTTTATGTATGGTTATGTATTGTTTAAACTTATTTTATGTATTATTTTAAATTATGTATTTTAATCTTTGTTGTAAGCCGCCTTGGGCATTTGCCTTTCGGCATAGGAAAAGGCAATACAGGTGGGCCCCCATATCCACTGATTCGCTATCCACGGTTTCAGTTATCCACGGATTGTGGCGACCCCCCACAGGCTTTTACTTTTTTCCCAGTAAGCTTCGTTTCTTCCTGAAAGAAACAGGAGAAGCAGCCTCTGGCTGCTTATTATAGGCAAGTAGAACTAGACTAAGTACTAGAGAGGCTCTGCAAGGTTAACAGAAACCTTGCAGAGCCTCTCTAGGACTTAGTCTCGTTCTACTTGCCTGCAATAGAGGCTGCTTCTCTGTTTGTTTTAAGGAAGAAACAAAGCTTGCTGAAAGAAAAATAAGAGCTGGAGGGGGTAGGCAGGCCTGCGTGCAGGGGAGGCAGGGTGGGGGGGCCCTCATGGAGGGGGTGTTTGCTCTTATCCACGGTTTCAAGTATCCACGGAGGGGCCTGGAACATATCCCCAGCGGATATGGGGGCCCACCTGTATATAATTTTTTAAATAAATAAATAAATAAACTAAATACTTTGAGCTGCATAACTGCATAACTGAGCTGCATAACTATCTATCATAACTGATAGATAACCCATGTTTGGCTTTGGAATGGCTTGTGCGTTTTGTACTTTGTCTTCCAGAATTAACAACAGGATCTGATTGTATGCCCAGTTCTTGGCATCGGGCCAAAGTAGATGTGACATCCCATGCATCATTCTCCAGTTTGGGATTTATTTTCACTTAAAAACAACAGTTGTGTGAGGGCCTGATCCAGATAAAGACCACAGCAGGGAGACTTTTACTTCAGTTGGACTTGGACAGGTGTTTTATTAGTTTTTACTCCATTTGCTGTGCTTGTCTTCCTGTTCTCTTATTTCAGTCTTTTTTTGTTTTGTTTTTTAATTAGGTTGATTGGTATTTGTTTTTATTTGTGTATTTTATATTTTATTGTATTAATTGTGTTGTGAGCCTCTTTGGAGGCTAAAAGGCGGTGCATAAATCTATGGATAAATAAGTAAATCTATGGATAAATAAGTAAATAAAATAATAAATAAAATGCTACAGTATGTGACCCCGTGGCCCATCTGGAGCCACCTGATGAAGACGAGACAGCAATATCTCAGAAGACCTGGCGTGAGACGTGAGCTCTCAGAATACCAGGTCTTGTGAGAACTGATGGGGCCGAGGCCATTTGGGGAGGCAGAACAGCACAAAAAGAGGGGATTTAAGCTGAGAAAGGGAGCGAGACAGGTAGAAGGAGGGGAGCGAAGTGGGAAGAGATGGAACCTGCAGAGACTGAAAGAGAGATGGAGGAAGTGAGTCAGGAAGGAGGCAGACGGGACGGTGGGAGAAAGCAAAGACAGACCCCCAGGGCAAGGGGAAGGAAGGAAAGAAGGACCAGAAGCTGACAGGAGAAAAGGAGGAGGACCTGGAGGGGACGGGTTCAAGAGGAGACAAGGTGTACAGAAACAGGGAGCAGAAGGACAAGTGTGAGGGAGCTTTCTGAGAGGAACTAAGTTTTGATGGACTCTGCAATGGAATACTAAGTTTTGATGGACTCCTACTCCTGGGCAACCCTGCACTGATCTCCTGTGTTGCTAATTAATCATTTACGTGTCTAGGATAAAGGAAGCTTAGTGCCTCTTCACAATGTAACATCTTCCAATCTTTCAGATTGGTTCCTTGAGAAGGTTTCCAGAAAGAAGGAAACGAAACGTTGGAGTGAGACTACTGGGCTGTGAGTTTTAAATAAATTTTCTGTCTGTCTTGTGAGCCCCAGCAACGGAAGACCCAAGCAGAATTGATTTTTGTTTTTATTCTGGCTGTCCTGTTAGCTACTACATGGCTATTTTACCTGTAATTCCGAAATCGCTACAAGTAATCGTTGGCCATGAAAGTTTTTGATTGAATATTTATTTTTTATTTATTTCTGCATTTATATACAGTACTGCCTTTCTTATCATTTATTTATTTATTTATTTATTTTTCACATTTTTATACCGCCCTTCCTCCAAGGAGCTCAGAGTGGTGTACATATTTCCTCCCCTCCTTTTTGTCCTCACAACAGCCCTGTGAGGTAGGTGGGGCTGAGAGATAGTGACTGGCCCAAGGTCACCCAGGAAGCTTCGTGGCTGAGCGGGGATTTGAACCTGGATCTTCCAGGTCTAAGTCCGACTCCCAAACCACTACACCATCCTGGCATCCAGGTTTCTCATCAGATTTATTCAAGGCGGTTTGCACAGGCAGGCTATCCTAGACCTGATAAGGGTCTTTACAATATTCTATTCATATATAGAACCTTCCATACTCGAGATGTTTCCCTTCCAAGTGCAGCCCCTCCTTCTGGCTTGTGCTCTGCACTTCTAAGCTTCACAGTTCACTGCAGTTCACCCTCAGATGATTGTCAAGATGTTCTCTCTCTCTAGCTGACTCTTCCTCTTCATGAGGTCTGTCAGCAGCTGCCCTCCCAACGCCAGGGAAGGGTGCAACCCTCAGGCTCCAAGCCAAATGCGAGGGCAGCCATTTGCCTGCTGTCTTCTCACACCGCTCCTTTTTCTCAGAATCATGAGGAGAAGGAGCGGCGCGTGGAGGTGGCAGGCAATCAGCAGCCCTTGCATTCTGCTCGGAGCGCTCCGGAATGCGAGGGCTGCCGATAGTGCCCAAACCCAGAAGTGGCATCACGTGCCATCACTTCTGGGTCGCAGCATGCTCCTGTGCCCCAGGCGGCACAGGAGCTTGTTATGCTCCTGGAGGTCTGAGTAGGGCAGAATAGAGTGGAATGGTTACTTCTAATGATCTGGACTCTGCGCCTCTGCGAATCCAGTCCAGCAATGCACTTGCTTGTTTTGCAGCCACATCACATT
Source organism: Plestiodon gilberti rubricaudatus (assembly GCA_026170595.1). Taxonomy (NCBI): domain Eukaryota; kingdom Metazoa; phylum Chordata; class Lepidosauria; order Squamata; family Scincidae; genus Plestiodon; species Plestiodon gilberti. Next base: position 143,473,521 of record JANXHW010000001.1, read on the forward strand.
GCTGGCTCATGTTCAACTAATGGCACAATCCTATCCAGGGCTGGCCCAGATGGGGTGGGGGATGGGCGGATCGGGCCCAGGAGGGGGCAGAATCAGTGGTGCTAGTGCGCACCGTATCCTAACTCCTTTCCCGGACGTGATCCCGTGGTGCCAGCAGACCCGATCCCTTCAAAGTTTATGCATTCCACTACTTCTTGTCCTTTAGCATGCTTGTCTTTTGTAAAGGATTTCCTGAGCACACTTGTTTCATAATCATACAGTTCAAGCCAAACTTGGAGGCTTCTGCTTGGGCAAAAGTTCTGAAGAATTCTGAACAAATTTATTTCTTTGTATGGGAGACATACAATTCCCCTCATGTATGCACAAGCGGTATCTGCTCAATGAAGCAGGCGTTTTGGTGCCCCTCTTTGAGGAAACATTGCACAAACACTATGTTTCATTTTAGGAAACTTTTAAGAATCTCCCGGCTCCATCATTGTATTAGTCACCACAATGATTAATAAGCAACTTAAAGGTTCACATGCGCATACTTCCCTGCTAATGAAGTTCTCTTGCTTTATGCACGAAGCAGAACACAAAGCTCCGGAAATAGTTCTCCACAATGTTCTTTCCAACACTCCTATTTTTTAGGCTGTAGCAGACATTGATTTATTTGAAACCAACATAAAATATGTACCAGCTCACTAAATCCCAGAGAGACTCTCCGCTTTGTTTGAGTGTCCTCATCAGGCAATAAATCACGGAGGCAATAAAGTGTGTTAAACAGCTTAACCAATCATAATGTGGAGAGCCACCAAACAGCTCATCTAAATACTTACAGGACATTTGCCAAATCACAGTTTTCCAGAGTGCGTATAGATGTCTGTTTCTCTCTATATATTAAATGGACATGAATCCGAAGTACTGCACATTGAAGGCATGAACAAGTCAAAACTCACTGGACACTGTTTTATATAGTTTAGGGAGACTTTTTATGTCACAGTTCACACTGGAATACTGCTTGCCATTAAGGCTGCAATCCTATACAGCAGGGGTCAAGAAAACTATGAATGCTACAGACATGGGACAGGTGTCATTTTAAAGCTAATGAAGTTCATTTGATATACAACATGACACAATTGTACATTTTCAAGAAATTCAAACATATTCAAATAATATTTATTTTGAACTTTTGGAAAAACGTGATTTTTTAAAAAATTCAAAAAAATCACACTTAAAGGTATATGGCTTGTAGCCAATCAGTCAAAATTTCAAGGTGGTATCTCAATGGTATCATACAAAAATTAAATTTTCTTGTTGGCAGTGACAAGGAATTAAAATGACACCTGTCCCATGTTTGTAGCATTGTAACTGACGTTTGAAGGTATGGTGACAAGTTAATTTTGGCGTTTTTAGACAATTTTGAAAATTCAATTTCTCAAAAACGGGTGGACAAAAAAAAAATCTGAAAAAAATAATTTTTAAACATCTCATGGTAAGGTACAAATGTACCAAAAATGAACAAAATCCATGACATCAAGGTTTCATGCATTGGTTGATTTCACAGGGAATGACCCTTGTGCCTTTTTCTCTTTTAATGAACTATTATTTTTTGGACCATCTTGGTTCATTCAGGCCAGAGCAGAGAGCTATTGCCTCCCCAATGGGTAACTTGTGACTGCAAGGTTTGCGCAGAGTTGCTGGGAGTAGCCAAGTTGGTTGGCTCCTTCTGTGCAGAGAGTTGGACTCCCTCCAGCTGGGGGGAAGGGTGCCCCTCTCCTCGGGGTTTCACTTCCTGGTGACTGTGTGCGTCAGGCCACGCCTGATTGCAGAAGGAGGGTCCGGAAAGCTAGCACCCAGACGAGGGCAGGTGGGGTCTGAGGGTCAGCGGTTTGAATCTGCATGCAATTCTGATCGGGGCCAACATCCAGCTCCAACCTGAAGTGAACCTTCCCCAAGGCAGACTTGAGTAGGAACACCGGAACCTGCTTCCTGCCGAGTCAGACTCTTGGCCCACCTAGCAGTGCTCTCTGCCTAAATTGATGGGCAGCGGCAAGTTCCGGAGTTTTGGAGAGAGACGGGTCTTTGCCTGCAGATGCTGCCAGGTGTTTTGCTGGGGACCTTCTGCAAGGTTCACACCCTTCCCAACTGGAGTGGAAAATTCTCTAACCTGGATTGCATTGGAGCTGGATGTCTGAAAGCAGCATTGTGGTAAGCCGAAAAGTGGATCTGGGACTGCAGAAGGGAGACTGTTTCCTAGAGGCAACGTGTCCTGATTCGGAAAGGAGGAGAAAGGCGAAGTTTGGCCAGCCCTCTCAGGGTGCACCTTTGGGAAAGAAGGGGAAGAGACCCAGTCCGGAAGATGTCTCCTCCACAGAGCCTGCCTGTAGCAACATCTCCAGCTTCCCTTTGCGGACCTGCCAGGCAGTGATGGCAGTGCTGCTTGCATGGAGACCTCGTTCTCTGCTTCCGTAACCACCCAGGTGACTTGATTATTGCCTCTAAGATCTGCTGCAGCATGCTAAGCACGCTGCGGCAGATCCTGCACGGGATAGGCCCACGCCAGCGGCGTTCGGGCACACCTCGGGGGAAAGGGGCGTTTCCCTTTCCCCCAGGGAGAACCCCAGCTTGTCCCTTTCCCCTGGGGAGAGCCCCCGTGGCCCCTATGGGCTTCCTCAGATGTGCGCCAGCAAAATGGCCGGTGCAAATCTGGGGAGGCCATGTAAGGTTGGTCAGGACCAGGAAGGGGGCTAGGATATCAGTGGAGCACGCTGATGATATCCCTGCCCCCATCCCTCGGCCCCTCCCCTGCTACCCAGCTCTCCCTCTCGACGCCCTCCCACCGCCTGGAGCAGGACCTACCTGTGTCCAGCAGTGCGGGCATCATCCAGCAGCAGAGTGAGCAGCGTTTACTCTGCAGGTGCCGCAAAAGTGCCTTACGACATGTTTGCGACACCCTGTGCTGGAAGAGCACTTGCTCCGCTGGCGCAGTCCTACGCAGGATTGCCCTGTAAGAAGTGCCTCTTTGCCCAGTGAGCAAAGGGCAGTATTTATGTAGTTCGCCTGTGACGTTCACACATAAACTGCTGCCTGGAAAACTACATGTTTAAAAAGAATAGCATTGTTAGTTATTAAAAGTCAGATTTTTTTTTTATTATAGTGAAAATAATGAATTAAAACAGTGTGTGGGTTACAAATTAAGCAAATTATCCTTTCAACATTTGCTGAAGCTGGCATCCGTGTTTGTCAAATACATTGATTTTCATTGTTTAAAATTACCAGTCTAAAATTACTTTTCATCTGTCCTGTTTACACTTTACGATTCTCCCCCCATTCATTTGTCATAACACTCAGAGGTGTAGTTCTATTTTTCAGACCAATTAGTGAGTCACAGAGTCAGCATGCTGTTTGTTACAAAGAAATGTGGTAGACAGAGGTGTAACCTGAGGAGAGAAGTGGGGACTTCTCTGTCCCCAGAGCTCTGGAACTTCTCCTACAGCAAGAATGTAGGAGAATATGTCATCAGCAGGAATGCTCAGGTGCTGTTTTGGAAACCTTTCTCCAAGCTGAATAGAAGCATCAGGCACAGGAGGGCACAAGCTTAGAAATTTGCCTAAGGGTATGTTAATGTCTAGGCTTACCATATTTTTGGTGACTCAATCTAGGAAACCCCCCCATTTTGGGGGGGCACCATTTTTATAAAATTTTTCTGGTTTTGGTTTTTTTTTTCTTTAAATGAGTTTTTTAATTTTTTTAAAAAAATATTTGCCCCCTTACTGTGTCCGCCGCCACCGCCGCCAATTTTTCTTCAGCCTTGCTGCTGCTGCTCTGCTGCTGCTGTCGCTGTCGTCGTCGCTGCCACCATTTTCGTCCTGATTGCCGCGCACAAGCAGCCGGGGAGCCCTTCAGAACAAAGGGCTTTCAGGCCGAGCCGTGCATTTCATTCTGAAGGGCTCCCAGGCCGCTTGTGCGGCCCGGAAGGAAAATGGAAGCGGTGGTTGCGGGCGGCGGGAATCCAGGATGGCGCCATACCTCCTGGGATGCCAGGACCAGGGCCCAAAATGCGGGAGAGTCCCGGCCATTCCGGGATGTATGGTAAGTCTATTAATGTCTAGATTCATTATCTTCCCCAAGGGCTGATTCAAAGGCAGTACAGTAGAATCCTATGTAAATTTACCGGGGGTAAGTCCCGCTGATCACAGTAAGACTTTCTTTTGAACAAACACAAAGAGGCCAGCACTCTAATATACCATTTATAGTTATCTGGGATTTTTTTTAATACAATTGTTCAGTTTTTATACATTTGGTTTAAATTATTGCAACCCATTCCAAGAGTCTGGGATGAAATGAACTACTTTTTAAAAGTAGGAATCAGTGGCAGGAGAGGAAAACTCTTTAATTTTTGGTTGTAATAGTCAAAGTGAGGTGTGGCTATGGGTGGCGTAATGATGAGCTCCTACACTTCAAAACTAACTGCTAGACTACGGGTAGGAGAATAAGGGAATCCTTAAGTACCACTATCAATGAGGGCAGCACTCAACTCTCACCCTGAAACATCACCTTCTGGTTTTGTACGGTCGTACCTGCACATCAAAATGCATCTCTCTCTCAAACCGATGCAATGTAGATAGATTGGATGTGCATATAGAGATCATGTCCATAGATCCCAATTTGCCATGTGATATACAAGTACGCTATTAGATTGGTGCTAAATGTTGCTAGATTGGGCAATTATCAGTAACTGCCCCAACATATTTTTCCCTAGTTGTTCTACATTTATTACCTTAACATGTCATGTTATATTGTTTATATTATATTGATTCTGATACAGGTTGATTATCCCTTATCCGGTCTGTTTGGGATGGGAAGTTGTCTGGATTTTGGAATATTTGCATAAATAAGACATCTTGGGGATGGGACCCAAGTCTAAACATGAAATTCATTTATGTCTCATATACACCTTATATACATAGCCTGCACATCATTTTATACAAAAATAATTTTGTGCCTCAGCATGTCTTGTGCTATGCCAGCCAGGTGCTGGAAAAAGTTTTTTTTTTTCTTCAAGTTATAACCCCCAAAATGTCTGGATTTCAGAATAGTCTGGATTTTGGATATCTGGATAAGGGGTAATCAACCTGTACAAACATTTTAAAAAGTTTCACAAGGAAAATAATTTATAAAAAGACTAAAGAGAGAATTATGCGAGAGATGGCTGGAAAATGTAAATGATTTGTAAATAGTCAAAAGAGTCAACATATTCAACATAACATGGATTAGCTTTTAAGGGGAAAAACTAAAAAAAAAATGCTTTGCAGACCCCCTTTCACAGTGAGACTCTTGCAGGGAAGACTCCTGAATTTTCTGGTTCCCTGCAGTGTGGACTGGCAAAGAAAGGCCAGGAGATCAAACTGTGGACATTCCTTAGCCAAGTCATTGTCAGAGCAACCATCAGCAAGTGGTTTACCTTTAGAAAAAAAAAAAGTCAGAGCATACAATGGATAATCCAGCCCTAATTCCCAGCATATTCTGATCCTAACTATGGTGACTCATCCCCATGTCAGTTTTCACTTTAACCTCCAGTATCCAGTTCTGAACCGCACCAGTACAAGACAAGAATGAACCAAAACGGATATTAGCAAAAAAAGAAGTTAAAAATAAACAAAACCAGAGCCATTCCTGTTCAAACCACCATGTCACTGTAATGCACGAGTCTTTACCACCCACTTAAATCTTTGGGCATGAATTATAGCCCCAGAGAAGTGGTTCCATGTCCCAGAGAGAGAGAGAGAGAGAGAGAGAGAGAGAGAGAGAGAGAGAGAGAGAGAGAGAAGGCAATCATCTGCACTGAGAGCAACATTAGCTGACCAGCAACACAATTAGCTTGTTTGTAATAGCATCAAGAGGGTTTCAGCCGAGCAGACCACGAGCAGTTACGCTGTATTGTTTGAGTTCCCACTGCCTGGCCAGTTTCTGAAGGACTTTAAAACAAGTGGGGGTGAGCCTCAGTCCATTTAACCGATGTCTTACAAATTATTATTATTATTATTATTATTATTATTATTATTATTATTATTATTATTATTATTTTTAACAGTATTTATATACCGCTTTTCAACAAAAAGTTCACAAAGCGGTTTTCCTTTCTTTCCATGACTTCAGCCACGGACAGGGCCCCGGCATGACAACCAACAGAGATTTTCAAAGGGAGTTTCTCTTTTCTTTTCTTTTTCTTCTCCTTCACTTAAAAGATGTAACAAATGTAGGAAACTGTGTGGGGGAAACTCTTCATAAATCACGGCACAGAAAAAAAAAAGGGGGGGACATGGCATCTGCTCCAGCAGCCCTGAACATTTGACAAGATGTTTCTCGAACAAGTTTTGGGGGAATTTTGGTGGGCTCTGACCTGCAGTTTTCACTTCCAAAATAACTTGACTTTTCTAAAGTGGTAATTTCATTTTCATGATAATGCTAAACTCGAGCCACATGTGCTTTAATTTAAAGCAGGGCTCGGACTGGAAGGCCTGCCAAGGAACAGTAGAGAAACATGCTTATTCTACTAGTTTGCTTCAGGCATTCAGCATTTTCGAAAGCCTGGGCAGAAATATAGTTTCAAAATGAGCCAAAGAGGGGCAAGGGGTGATTGGAAAGGAAGGGGGTGGGTGGGGGAAAAAAGCAGGGAAAATATTTTTACATTAACATTTCGATAATACCTGTTTGAATGATGGGTTAATTATGACTTGATGAATTGGCTGCAGGCAGGAACCTTGTTAGGCAGCCTTTGTGGCTTTCTAATTTTAACAGCTAAAGGCTCTGTGTTTCTGATGCAGTCACGCAGTTTGGTCATTTTTATTGTACTGCATTCAGTTTACACAGTGTGGCATGGACAGGGCCTCCTCTCATGTTATGTTTGAGGCATGGAAGGTTGTGCAGCATGGCTCCTTTCTGCACCACTTGGGTAACAAGTTGACCAAAATATGCAACTTGTCCCTTAAAACAGCCACTATGCCAGAGGACTAGAGGATAACTAGATGTCTCGCCAATCTTTAAAAAAGGAAGCGGAAACTACAGGCCAGTCAGCCTAACATCTGTTCCAGGGAAGATGGTGGAAAGTCTCATTAAGGATAAAATCTTAAAACGCATAGAAGAACAGGCTTTGCTGAGGGCGAGTCAGCATGGCTTCTGCAAGGGGAAGTCTTGCCTCACAAAACTTTTTAGAATTTTTTGAAAAGGGACCAGTGGCATTGCTAGCATGCCCGGGAGGGGGGGGGAATGACGTGTTTCGTGTCATCGTCCCACCCCCTGCACTTCCAGAAGGCTTCATTTGAAACCTTCTAGGACTTCAGGTGGGCCCATCCAAGATGCCAAAAACCACGTGAAAATTCTCTGCGGTTGCAGATGCAGTCACTCTGGCTGCAAAAAAGCAACTGCAGAGCAGAAAGCTACTGCCGCAGCTCCTTCTTCCGAGGAGACTGTGGCTGTCACCTGGGGCACAGCACACACACCCAGCCCCCACCTGGCTATGCTATTGTCAGGGAGCCCCAGGGCTCCTAGCAGCACACATTGAGAAATGCTGGACTCAGTAGTGTAACAAGGGTGGTGCGAAGGCAAGTAGTTGTGCAAGACTCCGTTACATCAGCGGCCCCTCCCCCTTGCTGTTGGAGCCATTCTGGCAGCAAAGGCAACAACCAGGACACTCCCCTGTTGCTGCTGGAATGGCTCCAACAGCAAGGGGGAGGGGCCGATGACTCCAGTGTAACAGAGTCTTGCACAACTACTTGCCTTCGCACCACCCTTGTTACACCACTGGCTGGACTAGATGTTTAACTGAAGTATAATAAATTTTGAAGTGGAAATATGTGCAGGAGAAGAAAACATTCTAATTTTTTGACATTTACTGAAGACATTTAAAGTTGAATTTTTTGTTGTAGTCAATTGGGCATGGCTTTGGGGCTGTGGCTATAGGCAGTGTCATAATGAACCTCTGCATTTCAAAACTTTACCACTACTACACCATTGATTATGAGAGGGAGGAAAACTTCTCTCTATTTACTTCACATCACGCATTATTATGAACATCTATGACCACCCTCTTCGTTGGCTTCTCTAGTAAAAAGCCCAAGATGCTTTCATTTTTTCTTGTGGACAAGGGTGTTCCAGCAGTTGCCTCTTCTGTACCTTTTCCAGCTCTATGATTTTTGACGGAATTGTAACCTTACCATGCACCGGTGGAGCGTGTGCTGTGCCGGCATGCGCTTTTGCAAACATGCTGTAAAGCATGTTGCGACAATGCGTCTCCATGAAGCGCTGGCAGGAAGACCGTATCCTTCCCACTGGTACCTGCCAGTGCAAGGAGCAGCACACACCAGAGCAGGTATGCCAGTGCTGGGGGGTGGAATGTGGTGGTGGGGAGGCGATGATGGGGCGGGGGATGAATTGGCCCCGGAGGGGGCGGGATCAGTGGCACCAGCGCACACCATATCGTATCCCCCTTACCAGGCCTGATCCACCAACACAGGGCAAAGCAGACTTGCCCCATTGTGGCTGCTGGGGCTTATCCTGGGGGCTTATCCTGGGGCAAGGGGAAAAATGTCCCCTTACCCCGAGGAGTCCTCCAGCAGCCGAAATTTGCCCTCTGGATGCAGCGTAGCCCATGCTGGTGTCGCTGTATCAGAACGGTGGAGTCTAGTTAGGATTGGGCTGCCTGTTTCTGAGATGGATGACTAGAACTGTAAAAAGCATTCCAGATGTGTCTGCAACGTAGATTTGTATAATAATAATAATAATAATAATAATAATAGGACATTACAGTATTGTAATTTTTATTTTCGATCCCTTTCTTAATAGTCCTTAGCATCAAATTTGTCTTTTTCACACCTGAGACATGATATTTTCATTGAGCTATAGAAGTGTGGAAGAAAAAATATTTGTTCATTTTCAGTTTAGTTTTTTGCATGTTTCTTTTAATTCGTTTCATTTTCCATTTGTTTAAATGTTTTGTTGTTTTAATTTTGTTTTGTTTGTCCATATTGTTTCTTTTTTAATATTAAAGAAACTCTTGTTTTAGCTCAGAGCTCAAGCAGTGCCCTATAACTGCACACCCCACCCTCCCATTTCCTGTTCCACCTCTGCTGCGGCCCACTGTTTCTTCCAAACTGGCCAGAAAGGGAGCATTCTGGATGCTCCCAGAATCCTCCCTGCCCAGCCTGCTTTGAAGAAGGGGTGGAGGAGAAGGAGAGGGGGAAGAGGAGCTTTGCCTCCCTCATCCGCCTCTCACTAGCTAGGATGGGAGAGCGGCAGGGTGGAGTGGCCAGGCAGGTGATGGACCACAGCAAGCAGCAGGCAGCTCTGGTGTGTGGGGTACACTCACCCGCATACTGCTCCCTCCCCCAGCCTGCCACTCAGAGGTGAAACTAGACTGGAACGGAAGCAAGTAGTTCTGCAAGACTCCGTTACACCGGAATCAGCGGCCCCTCCCCTTTGCTGTTGGAACCATTCCGGGAGCGACAGGGGAGTGTCCTGCGTGTTGCCTTTGCCGCCAGAATGGCTCCAACGGCAAGGGGGAGGGGCCGCTGACTCCGGTGTAACGGTGTCTTGCAGAACTACTTGCCTCCGCTCCAGTCTAGCTACGCCACTGCTGCCACTTCACCCTGCCTAGTGGGTGGGCCAGCCTTGCTTGAACTGTAGCACTCTGCAGGAGTTTCCAGCTGCCTCTTAGAATTCATATGGCCTGGGATAAGCATTGTTGTGGGACAGTGTGGGTACACAATAATAAATGTCATCAGTGAAAAAAAAAAAGAGGTTCTGTTTATGTACACACATCTGTTTGTGGGGAAAGAATTATGACCCCGGTGGCAAAAAACCCCCCCCCCACTTCCCACATTGGTCAGACATGTACATAGCGGCATACAGACATAGACTTGGCTCTATGGATGCACTTGGCTCCAACCAAGTACAGTACACCAGAAAACAGGTGGTATTATGGACTAAGAACTTGGAGCCTATAGGGGTTTATCTGTGTGTAGGCCATTATGCATGTATTTGATCACTCCTTTTAGGGGGCTTAAATTAAAAGATGGGCATTGCTTTAACATTCAGTCATCATGAAGAGACATGGAGGGAATTATTATTTCTGACACTGAGGTTTAATTAAAAGGAGGAGGCAGGCAACCAATGTTCTAAAATAACAACTAGCAATGCAGCCAGGCACAGTGGAGCAGCTGAGGTTCTGGAGCCACACACTATGCAGAATGAGGAAGAGGGCTGTGCGAAACCATTTTTCTCTGATGTGCTAATTGGCATGAAGGTTGCTGAGGCAGGCCTTGCTCTGCTTACTGCTGCCTATGGAGGACTGTTTGGCTGGCACACGAAACCAGGGCTTCTGGGTAGTGGCCCCCTCTACCCTGTCCATACCCTCCATTCTCTTCAGGAGTTCAGGCTGTTTGTCTGAGCTTTGGGGACTGTGTGGGCTGCTCCTCTTAAAAAATGATGGTGCTTTAGTCTCTAGTTCTGTGCTTATTGGTTTTTATTGTATTTTTAATCTTTTTTATTTATGAGTCTTTTTCTAATTTAGCTGCCTTGAGGCCTTGGTGATAAGGTGGCATAGAAGTGTTACATTATTTTACATATTTTTTTTAAAATGATGAATATTTGACTACATGCAGGGTGCTTATGAAGTGATCCGTCCACCTGCAGTCTGAAATGGTACAGTCCAGAGATTCTCCCACAGGGCTGTTCACATGTTATGCTGGTAGAAGAGAATGAGGACACCCAGGTACAGAACTGCAAACGGGTTAATGTTAGCAGATCAAGAGTCCTTGTTGTGCACTGTCCAGATTGTATCTGCGCTGAATAGAACACGTGACTGATTATTATACACAGACCTGCCATGTACAGTTGTGAACAGCCCTCGTGCAATTGCTCACGAATAGCTGTGAAGATACTTTTAGTTGAGACTCAGTCATTCCCCCAAAATGCCTTCACCAAGTTTTCTAGAGTCTTTTATAAAAACATTCTGACCAGTCTGTACATCCGATTAGCTATTTTTTTTTATGCTAGGCTTCCACGCGCCTTTTCCTCTCCATAATGAATGTACATGTGAGAAGCATTAAACACTTTAATCTTCACTTCCTCACTTCTTGGCTGCTGTATTGTTTTCACCCAGCCCCCATGGCTGCTGCCTCAGCCTTCTGCTAAGTATCACCGCTCCGAGCCCCTCTACAAGGCTCCCCTTATTGGCTCCCTGCCTTTTCCAACTCAGAGCTATCATTCTGTGCCAGCTTAAAGAGTGCAGCAATGAATTTTCTATTTCCGCAACGTCTGCCCATGTTTGAGGCTCCAAATGGGATCAGTGCGAGGGATTCAGCTTGGCACATGAGCCTTGAATTCCTTTCATTCAGTCACTAAAAAATGCCTGGGCCTTGACAGACTTTCTGCAACCAAGGTCATAGGGAAAAGCGTCTGCTGCACTCCAGAAATTACATCTCAATTACCTGAACCACTGTGACCTTGAAAAATAATAGGGGAAGAAAAAACGTATAGGCAGCCCAACTCTTATTTAGGAACTCTATCAGCTAGAGCCCTTTTCCACTACTCTGGCAATAGAAACTCTGAGCCCTTTGTGTTAGTTCATATTTCCGTGGTTACAGCTGCAACCACAGTCCATTTGGCTTGTTGCAAATTTCGGTGTGTACCTGCTTGGGCCCCAGAGTATGCAAGGTGACTGCATAGATCTCCACAGCATGTAAAACACTGCAGGGACACAAGGCTAATTGCCATTGGGACTATTATTTTGCTTTGGACCCTAACCCGAACGGAATGCGTCGTCCAGGCAAGTCCAAAGCATTGGGGCCCACGCCCCTACCCCCGCGACGCTTCTGTCGTCGCAGTCCCAGAGGTCTCTCCTCCGAGTAAGATTTGTTCCCTTTCCTGGGGGTAAGCTTCCGGTGCTGGAATGGGTCTACTCGGACCTGCGCCAGCAATTTAACTGGTGTAAGTCCAACAAGTGGACCCAGGAAGGCGGACTGAAGGCTGGAAAGAGGGTAGGATATTGGTGGCACCACTGCCACCAATACCATCCTCTTCCAGGCCACAATCCTCCCCTGTTCTGCCCTGACTCCTCCCTGTTTCTCTCCCCACCTTATTTTGCCCCATCCCCGCCTCCCTCCTGCCCCCTGCACTGACTTACCGCCGCGTTGGGAGATGTCCAGGGACTGCTGGTGGGCTGCCGCCACCACTCACCACTTGTGGCAGCAGCCCAGCTGCTCTAAACAGTGTCTCACACTACTTTGTGACAGCCATTAAGAACCTTCTGCTGCTGGAACACTAGTTTTCCAGCAGCGTAAGACATGCACAGAATTGGACTGTGAGTCTGCCCTAAGTGCCCCAAACTGGCTGCCCCTATTCTAGACCACAAAGAAATCTGACTGCTGGGGGTATTACAATGTTTTAAGAAAAATAAATACATTCAGCCAGAAGGAAAATAAAATTAGTGTGGAAACATTGCATGTATGAGCAAGAAGAGATTCCACACTTTACCTGTTACAGCTTCCTTTGTTTTTGGTATGTAATGACTGTATGTAATGGTCTGTAATGATGACTGTGAAGTCATTCCAGTTTAGTGGCACCAATTTTGTATAGAGCTAAGTGCCTATGAAAGTGTGGCAAAATATAGCACTGGACCTCTGGGCCAGTGTGTGGAGAATAACCTGACCCAAAGAATTTGGCCATCCCTGCTCTTGGTGACCCACTGTCAAAGCTTTGATAATTAAGAACTCTATGGAGTCTGACAGTCACTTTAATGTCAAGCTAAGAATGAATTAAACAGACCGTATTAAATGTAAACGGTGGGTATGATCTAAAGCCCACTGAAGACTCTGAGCAACTACAATTAGTTCTGGGTGACATACTCATATATCTACATGTCTGCATCATGGATATCTGAATTACATCTACCGCTGCTGCACGCTACTGCAACCACATGGAGCAAAAAGGCAAACCACTGTTTAAAAATATGTGTCTAATAAATTATGCTTCCTTCTCTTTGCCTCTCTGGAAGACTTGAAGCTTCAGGTCTGTGAAAGTTAAATAATTGATTTAACCTGATCCTTCCATGGCTCTGCTCTACCTTGTGGGAAAACTCCTTAAAGCTTATTGTAAACATAGTTATGCTGTGTGGGGTTTTCATTAATCTAATGAAAAACTACAGGCTGGCTTGCATCAAGCAATTTTCCTCCATGACACCACCCCACCTCAAGACCTGCCCCTACTTGCCTTTGCTACAAAGCCTTTATTTATATATGCAGTCTGAGCTTTTCTCAGTGTCTTTGCCCTTGTCAGTTTCTTGACTGTTCCAGAGAAGATGTCACACAGGTAACAATGGCTTATGTTAACAAAGGCAAAACCGATAGGCCCTATGATTCTTAAATGATCCAAGCGGGACTTTGTGAACAAGGGCGTCTGGGGTGGGTGGCACCCAATGCAGAGCTGATTCTGCGACCCGGAAGTTTGGGGGTGACGTGATGACACCATCGCATCACCCCCAACCTTCCAGGCTTTCACATTACTTTGAATGTGAAAAGCCCGTCTCCAGACCGCCTCCACTTGGCAGCCCCTGGCCTGCTCTGGGTCCAGTTGCCTCCTGGTGGCTCGGGCATTTTGGTGTCACCCCCTGAGGGCGACACCCAGTGTGGGCCACACCGGTCCTTTCTAGTTGGGACTCAGATTTGAAAACAGGTCTGAAATAGTCCTGGTCACCCTGGTCAATTACCTACAGTGGAAGCTGGACAGGTGAATTATGTTTCCTGTTGGTTTTGATGTTTCCTGTTGGTTTTGCTGGACCTCTCAGCAACTTTCAAGTCAGCCATGGTATCCGTCTGGACCACCTGGCAGGAAAGGGTATGGTGACGGGGTACTTTTATATTACAGATTTTATGATTTGGGGGTCAAAGTGTGGTATCACCAATATGCTGATGACACCCAATTCTACCTCTCATTTTCATCTGGGACCCGGAAGGCTGTGGGAGTTCTGAATGGAAGCTGTCTTTCATAGCCTGGCAGCTGTGAAAGACAGAATGTGGACTAATAAATGGAAACTTAATCCAGGCAAGGCAGAAATGCTGTTAGTAGGAAAACAACTCTGGAATGGGTTTGCAATTGGTTCTGAACAGGGTTGGACTCCCCTTGAAGGATCAGGTTTTCAGTCTGGGGGAGTGCTTCTGGACCTTGTCTTACTCCTGGAGTGACAGGAGTAAGCTGGGTCTAGGAGTGATTCAGCTGGTGTGCCAACTGCAGCTCTTCCTGAAGAAATCAGATCTAGCTACAGAGATCCATACTTTAGTCATGTTGTGTCTGGATTACTGTAATGCACTCTGCTTGGGGCTATCCTTGAAGACTGTCTGGAAACTGCAATTGGTATAGAATGCAGCAGCCAGGGTGCTTTCAGGTGCCTGATGGCAGGAGCATATTACATCCATACACCATGAACTGCATTGGCTTCCAGTATGTTTTGGGCACAATTTCGGATACTGGTCGTTGCGTATAAAATCCTGCATGGCTTGGGACCTGGGTACCTCAAGGGTAATCTCTGCCCACATCAACCTGCCAGCACTCTGTGGTGATCATCATCATCATTCACAGTCCATTGTCACCAAAGTGTGTTTGGTGGGGATGCAGAATGGGTTCTTTTCAGTGGCAGTTCCCTGATTATGTACGAGGCCCTCCTTTAAGTGACCAGTTAAGACTTTTCCGCATCAGCTATATTTTGAATATCTCTAGGTTTTAGTGCCTCTTTGATTACCCTTTGCTCCGGTTTGCTTGCCTCTGTTCCTTATTGTCTTGTTCTGATTGTTGTGTTTAAATAGCTCTCATATGTTGATGAAAGTCTTGTAAGCCACTTTGGTGGTGCTTTCACTGGAACCAAAAGAGAGTACAGAAATATTTTAAAAATAAAAATACATAGGTTATTTGCAGCTCAATCCTAAACAGCAAATCCACACTTAAAGTTGTCAATAGATTCTTGGAAACTGCAAATTTAAGCGAAAGGACTTATAACGAAACCATTTTTACCGTAGGCTAATTGATATACATAAACAAGAGTTTACGTCATATTTCTGGTCAGAAAAACATCACCAAACTTCTAAATAAAGACCCAAAACACTTCTAATATAAAACATTGAAATAAATGTGAGCTTTCTGGGCCAGAGAAAACCCACACAGACATGGGGAGAACGTTCAAACTCCACACAGATAGTGGCCCCGGATGGGAATCGATTTTTTTTCTCAACAACTTTAAAACGAAATGACTTTAAGTGAGGACTTGCTGTACATTCTATCATGGTAGCAGATAACATTATTTCTCTATTTGTTCTATCTGAATGATATGCCCAAACAGTGCATTTGAATGAAAAGGTTTTCTTTGTAGAACAGTGCCTCTCCAAGAGTAGACATTGCCACTTGCATAATGGAACACCCTACGTTCTCAATTGTTAATTGCATTTCTTAGCAACAGTTTCTTGAATAAACAGTGAGGGATGTTACAAAAATATCCTACTCTGAAAAGCGATGAGGAATGACTTCAGGAAACAGACCAAGTTCCAGAACTTTGTTCTGCAGAACTTTTGCCTGGACACTTTTCACGTTGGATGCATTCAAATGATCTTTTCAAGCTAATTAAGTCTGGCTCCCTATAAATCACTGAAAGAAGGGCAAGAGAACTGCATTTGGCTTCTGCTTGTTCAAACGGAATGCTTTCCTTAACCAGTTGTCAGTGGAAGCATTTAAGGGTTTATAAGGACTCCAATTTTGGGATTTGGGGCCTTTTCAGGAGAGTCCCATGGGTCTCAGATCAAACATAATAGAACACTATCTAGCCCATAGTCCCAATATAAGTGTGTGTGTGTGTGTGTGTGCGCGCGCGTGCGCATGTATGCGTGCGTGCATGCGCGCGTCCACGTGCATGTGTGTAGCAGGGCTATCAGAAAAGCAGCAATTGCATGAATCAACTTTGCCAGGGAAGAGGAAGCAGGACTAAATCCAAGTCCCTATTCTGTATCCTGAATAATGAAATGGTTGCCTTTCTAACCAGGACCACATGCATGCACAGCCCCATCAGCTTGACTGGGAAGCAACTGCACACACAGCCCTTCTTTGTCTGCCTGGGTTCACATCCAGTGGGAGAGATTTATGGACAGAAGTTCCCTAATTGGGTTGCTCTGCATGTGTAATGGATAGGGATGAAGAGAGTCTTGTTTTTGTCTCTCCAGGTCCAGGCTCACTGGATGTTGCTGCCACAGCTTCCTGCTGATGCTCTCGCAGGTGATGTGAGAAGACATTTCTGGGGGGGGGGGCTGCATGGGAACAGCCCGTGCACTCCCCAGGCAATGTAGAACATGCCCTGGTTGGTGCCACAACTGAGATGCAACTTCTGGGCTTGGTGGGAGAAAGGTGGGTGAAAGAGGAAGCAAGATGCTGGTGCTGCAGGGAGCAGGGCGTAAAAGACCAGCCCTCTGCCAAGGATAAGGACAGCCAGGGTTGGGAGCAGATGGAGTGAGCCCAACAGCCCCCTTTTGCAGGGGAATGGGAGGCAAGCCCCAGTGATGTGGTTCCAGCTAGCTCAGGGGAGGAGGACCAGGGTGTAGCTATAGCCCCCTCCAGGACTCTGAGGCCATAGGGATGCCTGTGAGGGACTCTTTTGCCTTCACGCCTCACTACCCACACCTGGGCTAGGCTGGGCTGACCTTGCTTGCTTCCTGCTTCTGGAGGGGGCAGGCCCTAGTCACCTTGGGCTGCACTCTGGGACACCCCCCCCCCGGTGTCACAATGTCCCTTAAAATAAACGAGAGAGAGAGAGAGAGAGAGAGAGAGAGAGAGAGAGAGACAGAGACAGAGACAGAGACAGAGACAGAGAGACAGAGAGTCCAGTAAGAATTGATAGTGAGGGGCATGAAAATGGTTCATACAGTAAGACGAGAAAGCAAGGCATCATTGAGAAAAAAGAGCTCAGCCATCTTCGCACCCAACACTTTTTGTTTAAGGGCAAGAGAAATTAAGGAGTATACTGGAGAAGCACCCTGATTCATTCTTTTTTTAAAGGAAAAAAATAACACTGTAAAAAAAGTCACACAAAAGAGTAGGGCTTGAATCATCCTAATCATTTCACAGATCCCACTCCTTAGGTGCCCTGACATTCACACAACAAGTGTGCTACAACATCAGTCTCTGTCACAACAGATGTGCTAGCTGCACCAGGGGGTGGGGGGAACATTTCATTTTCGAAAAGACTGTTGTTTTGAGAGCTGGCATCTCCTCTCCATCAAAAAATGTGTATTTGGGGAAAGACAGCTGGCTCCTCTATGAGTCTTGAGTGACAATTGCACACCCATTGCCCTATAAATAGGAAATGGCCCCTTTGTCAGAATGCCTTCCAACAACTTGTCTCAGAAGAAATTAAAGCTATTGTTCGTATATGTAAGGTCATCCTCTCCAAAGACGCACCAGTCAAGGGTAATTGACTTTAGAAGAGCCTGACAGAAGAAGGCGGAAGCCAGAATCTGAGTTCTTCAGCCATGCTGTCAGAGGCCCCCCCCCCCAGTCTTCCCATTCTCTCTTCCTCGAGGAATGCAAATACGAGAAACTGAGGAACCACCAGTGCTGCTTTTGGTTTCAGCTTGGGAGCAAAGCGGTGAGGAAGAGCAGCTGAATCCCCACCAGAGATGTGGATCAAGTCTCTGACTCCAAGTCTCGAGTCAAGTTCCAAGTCTCAAGTCAAGTCCCAAGTCTTTGCCCCCAAGTCCCAAGTCTTTGGTTGTGAGTTGAGAGTCCCTATCTATTTAATGGGGGAAACAGGTTTAAACCTGAATAAAATTCGACTTGTAAAAGGTTCCAAGTCTCGAGTCAAGTCTTTCAAGCCTTTTACAATCGCTGAATCAAGTCCGAGTCAAGTCATTGGCGCACCTTGAGTCCAACTCAAGTCCAAGTCAATAGACTCAAGTCTACATCACTGATCCCCACTGAAGTCACCTAATGACTGTGCGAACAATACTGTACAAGGACAAAGAATTCCATCGCTAAGAGTATCGAGGGAGTAAATTACTGTGGTAAAAGGTAAGCGTGAACACAGACAACTCGATCCTAAGCGGCGTTCTGTAAATGCGCACAGGGTTGCCACCTGCAACTGGCACGATTGTGGCCCTGGCGGCTGCAGTTTTGGCTGAGAAAAGCAAACTTATCGGGGATCAAAGTGTTTATATTAATGCAGACCCATTGGCATGGTGCTGGATAGATGCTGCAGTCATTTTTGCAAAGCCTACAGGGAAACTGATATGCTCAGCTTCAGCCCACAGACAGAAAATGTAGGTAGAGTCAATGTATGGATTTAATCAAAGCCGTCTAAAATTGGGATCCTCGTTTGTTTGTCTTGATTCATGCCCTGCCAGTCCCATTCACTTTGATCACCAAATCCCTTTTCACTGCAATTTTGAGGAAATTGGGAGAAGACACATAAAATGGATTGGAAAATTTCACTTGAGCCTTTTTAGAACTATTTTCTGTGAGGATTCAGTGTTCTGTGACCAAACAGATTTACAGCATTTCAACCAGTACTAAATCGAAAACCAAACTAACCTGTCACTAAAAAGTAACATGTTGACTCATGTTGACATACATGCCAAAGCTTATAACAGGCCCCGGAAAGAACTTTTAAAATCAAGCTGCTTTACATCTGCTTCCTATTGGGTGTTGGAAGATGTGATCATGTGGCTCTATTTTGGGTTAACAAAAGAAGTTAGCAGGGTGGAAAAGGGCGAGGCTTTCTAAAGCAGTAATGAGCACTTTATTGCAAATCCTATGCAGTTACATGATTACAGTGTCACAATTATAATCTTGATCATGCTCACTTGCACATAATAATTGTGTTGCCAATGTTAATTGTCTTGCGGAGAGGAAATGCTATATTCATTAAATGGTTACAGCACTAAAATAGTAAGGGCATGAATCATCGCTGGCTCCAAATAAGGTCTTGATACTGGTGCCTAATTTCTAGGCAAAAAGATGCAGGGGCTCGAGTCTGCCTGAAAACAACACCTTCTTATCTGGAAGCCTTTTCTCCTAATCTTTGATGGTTGTAGTTGTACAGTGGTGGCAAAAAGGCACTCTGCACCTGCTCAGAAGAACTGTTATGTCTTGTTTCTTCACACATTTTGGAGGTAAAACTCTGGCATTTGACAAACGGATGCTGGGCTGAGCTGTCATAAACCCTGGCACAATTTAAGCCCAGCTTGCCATAACTTAAAATGATTCTTCTAAGGAAGTTGAGAGTACAAGAGCCTAAAGCTTGAGGGGTTAATAACAGTCAGTTGACAGCATGTGGTGACAGTTGGCACTTTCCTAGGTACTAGAAAGGCGGTATATAAATATAAATTATTATTATTATTATTATTATTATTATTATTATTATTATTATTACTACTACTACTACTACTACTACTATTATTATTATTATTATTATTATTATTATTATTACTACTACTACTACTACTACTACTACTAGTACTACTACTACAGACTGGTTGTGGGCCAGTCTTTCCGTGGAGAATGCTCTGTACAGTTCAGAGCGAAACATCAGGAAGAGCAAGTTCATGCGGGCCGTGGTCTAAAAGCCTGAAAATGCATATTGACTTTCGATTCTACACACATTTGAAATTTTGGCTTGCCATCTTCTCAAACATCCAGTATCTAGATAAGAAGTCAATTATCATAACAAGACCCATACCAGTCTGGTTAAAACCTTTCCATTCCTTTAACAGCATCCTTCTTTAATCCAGGATGTAGACAGAGGATGGTCATGTGGATCACGGCACCCAACAGGAGCCTGTGAAATGGAATGGCAGCGATGACTGCTTATTATAAGCTTGCACATTTTTTTTTTTATTTCAAAAATGTTGGACCCCCATACACCTTATCGGCCCCATACACCTTATCGGCTCGGCGTGCCGGCAGCTCTCCAGCAGACGCAGACACTTCCGGCCGTCCCGAACAGCTGTCCTTCAGATCTTCAGGCATATATGAGACGGTTGCTCTACCAACTGAGCCAGACCTCCCCAGACCTCCTGCCCCCAGACTTACCAGTGCTGGGGTTCCTGTCCAGGCTGCTGGTGCATGGCTGCAGCCGGCCTGGCTGCACTGAATGGTGTGTTGCATTTTGCAATAGCCGTAAAAGACCTTGCACTGCTGGAGCACTCGTTCCAGTAGCACAAGGCCCTCATAGGACTGGGCCGTTATTTTTCTGCCTGAATCACAGCAGTATGATAGAAAAGGAACAGGGAGCATGCCTTATTTCTCTAGCTTTTAATGTACCTGAAGTCGCAGTATTGAGCTGTGCGCACAAATGCTTATGTCATGTGCCAGAGGAGCGACAAAATGTCTGGTTGGCAGTTGTCCAAATAACTAACAGGGTGGGTATAAAGCCCCAATTCTCTGTTCTAAGGGTGGTTGAGGGGATAGAACTTCCATGCTAATCTGGACTCCATGTTTATTGCATTCAGTTGTCTGTACAAATACCATTCTTTTCCTTCTTTCCTGCCTCCATCTTCCTAGGAGATTTATCACCCTATCATTTTACATGTAATCACCCATAGGAAGACATAATTATGTTTTATGAAACATTGTTCTTGATTTATTTTGTGAAGTTAATATGCCTCATTTTTCTTCAACTAATTTAACTACTTTTTTTTAAGTTGTCACTTTGGATACTCACACCATAAAAAAAAAAATCATATTTGTATAGGTTTAAAAAGTACGTAGTAATAGACTATTAAGGACAAAAATAGCACCAGAAAATTGGAGGAAGATGAGATGTCATGGAATCCTTTGCCTTTAAAAATGTGGTTTAACAATCAGGTTAAGTATGCTAGAAGAGAATGGGTTTCCACCAAACTGCTTTAGTGAACGCATCCAATTACGGCATAGAGCAGGGGTTCTCAACCAGTAGTACTCGTACCACCAGTGGTACTTTGGCCGACTGCTGGTGGTACTCAGACTGCAGAACCACTGGAACCCTGCTCTGTCACAGCACTTTCGGCACCGTGTTTTCGCTCCCGAGAGGCTCCTGCCCTTGGCTGAGAGAATGCTGAGAAGGGCCCTCGCACCCACCCAGAGCCTCCCACCTGCGTTTTCTGGCCTCCCAAAACCTGGAAGTTACTGGCAATGATGTCATCGCCACTCACTTCCAGTGGTACGCAGCAGGAGAGTGGCGCCAGAGGTGGTACTCAGCCAGGAAGGGGTTGAGAACTCCTGGCATAGAGAATGGACCTATCCTGTTCCCTATTGTTGGCTCCTTTGAAATCCTCCATATCGCAGAGACTTGAGTAGACTGTTCCTGTTAACATTTTGGACTAAACAACTATTCCAGGTCCATTTTTATTTGGAGATTTCACCCTCCTAATACAATGGCCTTCTAGGAGTAATGAAGCTACTTCTTCAAGTCTTGCTCCCTTGCATGCCTTCTGAACAGCCTGGGAGTAGCCTTCCTTCCACGTCTACTGTATCTGCTATTCACATTCATTTTAAAAATGTTCATTGAGACTCAGTCAAATATGTGTACATTTACTGACATTATTGTACATATTACATTTTTTTTAAATCAATTAAAAAATTTAAGACTCTCACTACAAGCTAATTTTTCCATGCCATCAAACAAAGGTAACTGGCCCCTGGTGCTGAGCTTCCAACAGCAGCTTGATTAACAGCTTCATCAACATATGATAATTTGCTCCCATGTCATTGAAAGCATCAACTGGCTGATTTCAGAAGATCAAACTGTATCACTTGGCAGGTCCTATGTCCACTTTACAAATGTTTCTTCTTAATTATCCCCAACAACTATCAATAGCCTGGAGCACTTTAGTTCTGAATTGTTCTCTAGGATGTGATCAATATGAGATGTATTTGAATGAATGATCAACGCATGAAAACAATGATGAGTTAGTTTACAGTAGCTTTTGCACCACATCTGTGAAGATTAGAATCTGGCCTGGATTCTATTGTTCAGACAATAGGTCTCAACAAAGCTGTCATTCTAACAATGCAATCCTATGCTCCCACTATGCTTACTGGAGCACTTTAGGATACCATGGCGCAATCCAACTTAAGTTCGGGACGGCGGACCTAGCGATCCGCCACCCGGAATAAGACAAAGTAGTCGCAAACATGCTGTAAAGCACCTTTACAGACTCCTTTAAAAGCTGGGCAGGCCTGTGCAAGGCTGGGTTGCCCTGCTCCGCCGGCCGATGACTCCGCTTGCCGCCGGACCCAGGTAAGTGTGGATCCGGCGGTCGGGCATTTCAGGCAGAGCCAGGAGGGTGGCCATAGGTCCAGCCGTCCCGGGCAGGGGCGGAAACATGGCGTCCGCCATATCCCGGTCCCCACCAGGATCCGTAGGGTGGCTGGGCCGTTACACGACCTCCTTCGACTTCCGCCAGCAAAATTGCTAGGTGAAATCTGAGGAGACCTACCAGCCTCACCCGTGGTTACACTCGGGGAAGGGGACGATCGTCCCCTTTCTTGAGTAGACTTTCTGCCACAGGCTGCCTGCTGCAGGCAGCCCACGGTGGAGCACTGGATCGGGCGGGTGGCATCGGCCGGCTGCTCAATCTTTAAGTTGGATTGGGCTGCCCATCTCCTGTGCTCATGGAAATACATACACCTGCGCATTGAACTTCGTACAGATTATGCAAGCATAATTCTACCACCAGTGTAAGTCTACCAGACAGAAAATGGACAGAAAATGGGCAGAGGTGTGTGAGTGGAAGGGAAGGACTCCCTCAGATTCAACTCACAGTCACACTGAAACCAATCATGATACAAAATGCACAGCCTCCCTCATGCCCCACCTCCTCCCTCTCTGCCCATACAGCCACAATGAAACATCAGATTCTCTCAAACTCTGCACCCCAAAACAGCACACCAGCAGTATACAAACCATAGACAGAGAGCTCATATCTCAGATGACATCACACTCTCAACTTGGTTTTCTGTTCTGGACAGTGATCTGTGGGTTGGGGAACCGGATGTGGTTTCCTTGTCATAGATAGTTAACGTGACCCTGCAAGGGTGAGGGAACAACTAAAATGTTCCAACCTTATGGATCTAGATGTATTCCTGATGTGTCCTGGGGATTTTCTTGCAGATATGGCTAGTGATTCCATTGATACCCTAGCTCAGTGTTTCTCAAACTGTGGGTTGGGACCCACTTGGTGGGTCGCAACCTGATTTCTTGTGGGTCCTGCAGAGCCTCCAATGAAAACATGGGTGATCGAAAGATCAGATAACTGGCCTCAAGCCCTGAGGCTATTCAAAAAAATCAGATAGCCGCTAATTGCCCTGCAAACAGCTGGAATCCTGCAGTTTGCAAGATAGCTGAGCTCCTGCAGTTTGCAAGCTTGTGTAAATATAGGGAGATAAATGTTTGAGCCTCTTTTTTCTGGTGTTTTTTTCCAAGTCTGTCAATGACAGGTAGCGGGGGCAGGTGAAGGCTGGGTCACATAACTAAGCCCCTGAAGCCTTGAGGCTTTTCGTTAGGGCTGCCTCATTACGAGAAATGAATTGAGTGCTTTGCAAGTAAATAAATAAATAAAATATTGGTTATAAATAAACAAATAAATAAAATATTTCTTTCTAGATCACCTTTTTTAAAGTCTTGTAAAGCTATGTGGGTCCCGCTAGAGTGTCATTTTAAAAAGTGGGTCCCAGTGCTGACCATTGCCCTAGCTCATTACCCACTTTTAAAGACGTCACTCTATCGGGACCCACATAGCTTTACGAGACTTAAAAAAAGTGATCTATAAATAAATAAATAAATTTATTTATTTACAAGTAAAGAGCTCAGCTGCTTGTAGGGTAATTAGCAGCTAGCTTGCAAACTGCAAGAGCTCAGCTCTTTGCAGGGCAATAGCTTCAGGGCTTACGGCAATTACATATCTGATCTTTCCATCACCTGGGGACCCACCAGAAATCAGGTCGCGATCCACCAAGTGGGTCCTGACCCACAGTTTGAGAAACACGGCCCTAGCTGATCTCTGGAACATGGAGACGTGACGTCTCCACACTTAGATATCCTCTCTTTTCTTGTAGAGTCAAACCTTCTCCATGCTTCTCTGGGAATTTGGAGGCAATGAAATTTGCAAGATGACCGCTAGAGTGCAAAATGCAAACAGAAGAAAACTTGGACCAAATTCAACTGGCCACAGGCTAGAGCTCAAATTAGAGCCTGCTCAGTGGTGGTGATAGTGGCAAACACATTTGACTTTAACCATCACCATCTCTTCTGCTCAGTGTCACCAGTCGCGTCGCTACGACGCGCGACACCCCAGAGCAGGGGCGCGCGTCGCCTTTAAGGGAGAGGCTCCGCCCCTGCGCGTGACATCACGCGCAGGAGCAGAGCACCCTCCCCGCTCCGTTTTCGGCTCATTTTCGAGCCAAACGGACACAGGGGAGGGAGGGCGGGCCCAGCTCCACCACCAAACTGTAAGTGGGGGGGTCGCGCGTCGCCCCTGTGCGCGTGACGCCCCCCCGGCAGCCCACCCCCCGCGCTTCCCCCTGTCGACTCCCATGAGTGTCACCCAGCAGAGCTTTTCCAAACGGTGAAGGGTATGTTACACTCAAACCATCATAACAATGGAGTGCAGTGTGACTAGTTTGCTTTGCGGATAAAATTTCTTGCATCCTCATTGACTTAGAAGCCATGATTTTTTTCAGAATCATTCATTAGGGCTCCATCTGGTCAACCTTTATGGGACATTTTCCATTCGGGCAACCCAAGAATGCAGGTGAGTTACTTGGGGAAGTGACATCCACTATGTGTGCTCTAGAATCTTGCTCCTCCTGACAGTGATGTACCTATGCCCAGCGGGAGGGGGGGACCGTGAACAAAAGTGCCCCCTCACTGGAGGTGATGCTGTCGCGGCTGCGCAAAGGCTGCTCAAAGCCTTCCAAGGCTCCAGGTGGGCGGGCGGGCCAAACAGCATGCGCCTTTTTTTGCAGCTGCCTGCTCGCATCTTTTTTGCCACCACAGTGCAGTTGTGTGCCCCCCCGCTTGCTGCCCGGGGGGGGGCGCCCCACCACCTCCTATGCTTATGCCTCCTGACTTATTAAGTTGCTTGGTTGGGACTTTGGTGGCTGGGTCTTAGAGGTAGTAAATGACTCATTAAGAGAAGATAAAGAGACTGTAAGTGGATCAGAGCTACTTCAAACAGTTCACACCTTAGACCGGCAGAGTGCTCACTCCGCTGGTCTAAAAGTGGACAGGATTGCGCCATGAGTTCTTTGCCCCTGTGTGTTTGCAAGATTGTGTCTCTGGAGTTTTATGTTTGTGGTGGGACAGGACAATGTTGTGGTGGCATATTCTCACTGCCATTCAAGGATCAGCTCCTTCCATGTGTGACTGATGGGGGGGGGGCGGAGGGTTGTCACTGGTGATTGGTATGCCGTTCTGTGATGGGGGCTTTCCGTGGAATTGCCATGGCATGGCCACCATGAGACTCAGTGGCTGGCAGTGCTCCTACAGATGCTCTGTTGAGTGCAGTGCTGACATTTTCTTCTCACCTGCCCAGCTGGGAAGAATGCTTAGGATCTTGGCAGGTTCTACCAGCCTTAGCAGGCTGCCGGCATTGTATTGCTCTACTAGTTGCTTTCTCCTCACATTTGCTACCTATAGTCTGGTTTTTATCAACAGCTGCCACTGCTTTTAAACAGCTTTGAAAAGCAAGCTTAGTATGTTTAATACAGGGTTTTTATGCCTTAAGCTTTTAGTTATAACTCAGCATGCATTTAATCATCAGAATTCCAAGCTCCTTACACTATCATGAGCAGGTCCTCATGTCTCATTATCTTTGGGACTTATGAGAAAATTGTTGATATTTAAGTCAGGGCTAGCTTTTTTGTCTGGCTGTTACTTTAATGTTCTCTATCATGAACAATTTTAGGGGAACATTGGGGTAGATGGGAAGAAAACTTAGCCAACTTGCATTTTTCTTCTTTTTGGCTTAGGAGAGTCACTTATATTTACACATTTTGGCATATAATGCATATCTTTCTTCATCTGCCTTTCATTCAGCAAACAATATCACACTGCATCTCTCAGTCCTCATGTACATTTATTAGTCATGATGGCTTTTGAACTCCCAATACAGCACTTGAATAGCACAGGGGGATACATTCCCTGAAAGTTGAGTTCTGTGTGAAACAGCACTGTTGGAGACATTGTTGATCCAACGGATGGGAAATGGGTGGTTGTTGGCCCAGAATGCACTGCTGTCATTGGTTAGCAAAGCTGTCATTCACGCTGGGACAAAGAGCACTGTAATGAGTGCTAAAAGAAGCCACATAATCCACAACACAGGCAGAGGCGTAACTGGAGGGGGACAGTACTGTAAATTCCACACTGTTCTAATCCCCGTTTATTCCCCGGTACGAGGTGGCCTTGCCATCGGAGCCATTCCATGCAGCGAAGGCAATGGGCAGGAGACTCCCTGCCCATTGCCTTTGCCGCACGGAATGGCTCCGACGGTGAGGGGGCGGAGCCACCTTCTACCGGGGAGTAAACGGAGATTAGAACAGTGCAGAACGTAAAGTACCGCCCCCTCCAGCGACGCCTCTGAACACAGGTATTAGACCATTTACCTATTCTAGATGAGTTTGCACTCCCTCTACAGGGACAGATTCGCAGCCTGGGCATTCTTCTGGATTCACAGTTGTTTCTGGATCGGCAAATGGCAACTTTAGCCAGGGTCAGTCAGACCTGGACACGGTTGCCCATGCATTACTGACTTCTAGATTAGTTTACTGTAATGTGCTCTATGTGCAGCTGCTGTTGAAGATGGTTCAGAAACTGCAATTGGTGCAGAATGCGGCGGCACACATGGCTACTGGAGCTCAGTGGTCTGATACCATTGGACCGCTGCTCTGATGCCTGCACTGGCTGCCCATTTGTTTCTGAGCCTAATTCAAGGTACTGGTGTTGACCTTTAAAGCCTTAATGGCTTGGGACCAGTTTATCTCAGGGGCCACCTGCTTCCATATCTTAGGTTGCCCCTTAAGATCATCTGAGTGGGCCTTGCTTTGGGTGCCACCTCCGAAGGAGGTATCAGGTATGGTAGCTAGGGCATTCTCAGTGGTGGCACCACTTTTCTGGAACTCTCTCCCTTATGCACTTAGGACAGCTTCCATGTTATTGGGATTTCGGAGGGGGTTAAAAACCTCTTTATTTCAGTTAGCTTTTAGTTGGTGAAATGTTGTTGCTGCAGATGGTTAAGCTGGCGTGACAAGCTGGATGCCACATTTTATACTGTGCTCTACCCCTCTCCTCCATGTTGTTTTGTTGTTGTTTTTAATAATTGTCATTTTTATTTTGGTTTTATGAATGTATTATTTTAAAATGGTTGCTAGCCACCTTGATTTCTTTTAGAAAGGTGGGATATAAATGTTTAAATTAAAGAAATAAATTATTGGAGAAATACATTATTGGAGGTATGAATATATGCCACTCAATGCCATTTGCTGGGGAGCAAAGGCAGAAAAGCTGTTTGTGGTATTCCTGGAGGCGTCTCATCTGGTTGGCAACTGTGGGAGGCTGGTCCTGATGGACCTTCGGTCTGATCCAGCAGCAAGAGTCTTCTTACATGATAGATCTCCAGAGCGTTTTAGTTTTCCTTTTGGTTGTTAGACCTTAGCCAAGACTTCAAGTCTGTGTTACCTTTACATAAAAAAACAAACATGAATCATCCATGTGTGGGAAAAGTGTGCAGTGGTGACTATAACTCTGGTTCACAACTAGAGTGATGGTGAGCAAAGCAGGGAGGAGACAAATCTCTCCCCTCTCCTTATGCACCACCACCACTCCTGTCTCTTGATAAGTACGTAAAGGAAAAAGGGGGTAGTTGTGTGGGCAGCTAAGGGGTGTAGGGCTTTCAAGGATGAGAAGATTCAGCAGGGATGGCATTTTTCTGAGCCTAGAACTGGCTTAGAAAAATGATCTGAGTTCTTTCTGTTTTTGTTTTCAAATCAATCCCAAGCCAATTTGAAGTGAGCTTGGGAAAACTTGCCCATCTCTAATGAGAGCCCAATCCTATTGGTGTCCCCGCAAAAAAATGATGCAGCCGTGCCAAAAAGGCACATGCTGTATCCAGCGTGGGGGGGGGATTGGGAGGCTGCGGGCTGCAGAGGGGAAAGTGGAATTATTTCCCCTTACCCCCCTGTAAGCCTTCCACTCCTCAATGAGTCTCCTCAGACTTGTGTCAGCTACAGAGCTGGTGCACGTCTGAGGAGAAGTGGTGAGGAGGCTTGAAAAAGAGGGGATAAGATCCGGCGCGCACCATTGCCACTGGATCCACCCCCTCCCGCCACCTCCCCACCCTGTTCCTCCCCCTCCCTGCCCCCCCGCCTCTCCCCTGCCCCCACCACTAACTTACCTGGTTCAGCAGGCATGGCGGGGTTTGGCAGCAGAGTTGGAGCACTGCCGCCAGTTGCAGCACCACTCGCAAACTGGCCACTGACGGAGCACTGTGTGTGCTCTGTTGGCAGTCATTTTACAACAGCAGAAGACTCTTCCGCCTTCATAAAGCCCTGCCCCTGACAGCCCAGTCCTGGATAGGATTGGGCTGCCAGTCACTGGACATATATCAATACAGACCATCAGCCCAAATACTCTCTCTCAGACTCTGTACCTCAAAAAGGATTCTATAGTCTGTGGTAATAATATTATATACAGTGGATATTGTTAAGAAAGGTGTGGATGCATCAAGAAAATGGACAAGCTCATTTTTTGAATGGACAAGCTCATTTTTTTTAAAAGACAAAACCCCAAAAAGTTTTCACCACTTCCTAATTCTTTTTAAAAACAAGTGACTGAAAAGGCCTTTGTTTTCTTCCACGTTCCTATCATTTTCTGCACAATTTCAGCTAATTATGAACTCAATGAGTTTAGACAGAACAACCCTTGCTCATTAATATATACCAGTTTAACAGCTCACACCCTGTTAATCTCTCTAACCTTGACCTGTGGTTCAGAACTACACCTGGCGGTATTTCTGCTGTGGAAGATTTAAATAACAGACTTTGACTTGCTAGGATGTGGTTTGTGAATGGCTTGGGGAACCCCCTAGTGGCTGGACTTATTTTTATTTCTAGTTGAAAGCTGGGAAAGGTTCCCCCGCCCTCTACATCATGAAATTGTGCTTCTTAACAGAAAGGCTTCTTAACCAGGAAATATAGACAATGGTAATAATGAGGAAGGGGCTGCGGTGGCTTAGTGGTGAAGACGCTGAACTGCAGACAGGAAGGTCGGTAAGACAGCAGTTTGAGACCCGAACGCTGGAGCGGTAAGTGCTGCTCTGAGCAGTGCTGGGGTGGGCAGATTGGGCATGGGAGGGGGTGAGATCGGTGGCGCTAGCACACGCTGAATCCTATTCCCCTTCTTGGACCTTTTTTCTTTACACGGGCCTCCTGGACTTGTGCCAGCTAAATAGGGCTGGGGGGGGCAGAATGGGGCTTGTAGGTGGCAAGAGGGGGAGTGTTCTGCACCAGAATACTATCCACTCCCTTGCCTCCCGACAACCCCCCCCCCCTTACCTTCTCAGATTTGTACCAGCCAAAGAGCTGGTGCAGGTCTGAGGAGACTCATTGGTGATTGGGAGGCTATGCGGAGGTAAGGAAATATATTTTCCTGTACCTCTCCCAAGCCTCTCGATCTGCCCCTCATAGCCCCCCCCCCCAGTTTTAGCGCAGCTTCATGCTATGGTAGGAAAATGGATAGGATTGGGCTGTATGTATGTGTGTTTGTGTATTTCAAACGATTGATTCCTAGGTCTAAGATTCTTAGGTCTTTTGCCTTCCCTATGCAAGAGAGTCTGCAATAGAAGTCAAACAGTAGACTCTTCCTTGGGGAAGGAGTTGAAGTAGAAGCTGTGAGTCTTTGGAGAGGAGGCAGCAGCATCCCAAAGGAGGGTAGGGTGGGGTAGAAAAGGAGTTAGGGAAGAAGAGAAAGCTAGTAGGAGGACTGGAAGAGAGAGAGAGACAGAGACAGAGCACATGTTCAAGAACAGCAGGAGTAAGAAATATGTAACATTCACATCTTGGTTTAAAATAATGAGAAAAATATTTGGTTGCAGGCCTATAATATAATGTCCTTACCACAGAATATTGTCACCTTCCTGGAAGCCATTTTATATGTTTACTCAGGGTCAGCCCACTGATAACATGAAGGCATCTTGTTAAGTGACACCTTGGAGGGGGGCAGCGAACTGGTGAGCACCCCCTGCCTGTCTGCTGCTGTCCACCAGCCTACTGCCAATGGTGGAGCAGCTACTCCGATCAGTGCTTTGATCCTCTTCTCACTCACTGAGCATGAGCACAAAGAGGACCATAACAGCAGCAACCCCCCTTCTTCCACATTAACTTGCCAGCAGCCACACCTCCCGCATTATAGGCTTACCACACATTCCGGTTTGGCTGGGGCAGTCCCAGTTTCCGGGGGCCATCCCGGGCAGTGTCATGGCCGGCCCCGGTGTTCCAGGCATCCCAGGGAACCGCCACTGTCCCGGCCTTTCCTGGCTGCTCAGCCTGGACTGAATACTGGTGCACAACACCTGGGAGTCCATCAGAATCCGAGGAAGACAGAGTTACCAGGTGTTGTGCGTGAGCCAGTATTCAGTCCCGGAGGATGCAGGCGGTGGTTGGGATGGGGGCAAGCAGCGGTGGAGGCAAGCGGCAGTAGTCCCGGCCAGCCGCGGTCCAGCAGAGGACGCAGCCGGCTGGGACAGGGTGCCAGTGGTGGTGGTGGTGGGAAAAGCAGCAGCGGAAGGCGGTGGTGGCGGCAGCCCCGGCTAGCCAGAAAGGTAAGCGGTGACCAGAAAAAAAAAAGAAAAAGCCAAAGCAAGTGGCGGCAAGGGCAGTCCGGGACTGGCGGGGGCAGTCAGGAAAAAAATGGTCACCTGGCAGCCCACCACTTTGCGGCGAGGAAAAATAAATAATTAATTCTCCAGCAGCCCGCCTTTTCCAATCCAGGAGGTAGAAAGAGAAGGAGCAGGATCAGTGGAGGCAAGTGGGCAGACAGAAGTGGACGCCCCCCTCTCAATCTGCTGCCTGAGGTGACCGCTTCAATTGGCCTCATGAATGGGCCAGCCCTGCTGCATTGCCCCAATCTGCATAGACCTACATCTGCATAGTTCATCTACATCATCACACCCTGGATTCCATTCCCTGGATTTTGTATACTTGTCTCAAAAGAGAGGCGAATCAATAGTCAAAATAAAATAAATACGGTATAAACGTAGTTTGCCTTTGTTTTATTTGCAGTTTTTAATTCTCCACTGTATGGAGCTTTAATCACAAAAGGGGAAGGGAATGGGGAGCAAATTCTGCAATTGTGTTTATGTTCATTCTTCATATGTGCAGTTGGAAACGGGTATGCTCTAAGAAGGACTACCAGCCTCTGACTTTTGTTAAAAATGAAAAGCAGAACCTAAATGCCAATGTCAGTCAAATTGTTAAGAGGAGCATCACGTTCCTAAGTAAAAGTTACAGACAGAGCAAGCCAGACGCCAAACTGATTTTATTATGCCTCCAGTTTAGCATAAATAGGCAACTGTCAAAATACAGAATCTTGTCATTTGACAAACTGAAATTCCACCAAACTGAATTAAGTAGAACAGAGAGTTGTTTGTAGTTTTGACAGGCCTTCCCTTCCCCAAATGTAGGCCTTTTTGGCAGAGGGCTCAGGCTTCAAATGAAAGAAACGTGTTGGAATCGCATGAAGGAGGGTGTGTGTGTGTGTGGGGGGGAGTCCTGAACATGAACTTTATTAATTAAAACTCCAGATACTGACAAGCCCAGAGCTGTGCCTGGTTCACAGCTTCAGTCTGAATGGAGAGGCTTATTTCTCCAGATTCATAGGCCAACGTTTGGACCCATCACACTAACAAACGATGGGTGAAACACTAGTTATGTCCGTAGGGTGCTTACAGCCCAATCCTATCCTGGGCTTACACTGGTGGATCTTGCGATCTGTCGGCGTAAATCTCAGACCAATGACGGGGAAAACCACTCTGCCGTTCAGTGGGCCGTGGCCGCTAGGGCAAATGGCTGGAGGCCGCATGCAGATCACAGCGGCCCGCTGAACCTCCTTCGTCCCGTTATCACTGGTAAGTTGGTGTTTAGGGTGGATCAGGGAGGATTGGTGGGGTTTGGGGCAGGGAGCGGTCTGGTTTGGGTGGGGCAGATCAGGGGAGGATCTTGGCAACAGCCGTGCATGCCAAGATCCTAATCCCCCTTCCCAGCCCAGATTCGACCCCGGAGTCTCCTTGGACTTACTCCCGCTAAAGGGCTGGTGTAGGTCCAAGGAGACCCATTGAGAGTCAGGCAGCCTATGGAGAAGAAAGTAAAAAAGATTTCTACTTACCTTTCCTGGGCCGTCTGGTTTCCCCCCCCCCCATCCATACTATGCAATGCATGCTCCATCAGCGATAGTGCATGGTCTGGGTGGGCAGGGGATAGGATTGGAATGGTAGGGTCATAGAATGGTAGAGTTAGAAGGGATCTTCGGGGTCATCTAGTCCAACCCCTGCTCAGTGCAGGCAACTATAGCATCCTTGACGGGTGGCCATCCAGCCTCTGCTTGAAGAGAAGGTGGGTACCCTTTTGTCAGTTATTTCAAGTGATGTATGTAGCATAGTTACATGCTACATGCTACAGGGCAGAGGGGTCTGGCTCAGTCGGGAGAGCCGCCGCCTTGCAAGCCCGAAGATCGGTGAATGACAAGTTCGAGACACGCCGCTGACAAAAAGCTGTGAAAGCCTCCATGAGGAGAGATAAGAGCTCCCAGCTGGGTCGGTCGAGTGTGGGAGGCGATGGCCAGCAGAAAAGCCAGACTGCAAACGGATACCACCTGGAATGTAACTGTTCACGAAAGATTGGACATTCATATATTGTAAAAAAAAAAAAAACATTAGGGGGGTTAGGAAAGCTTGCCCATGTACACCACCTTGGATTAAAGTTAGAGGAGAAATCCAATGACCAAGAAAGGCGGTATATAAATACTGTATATTTATTATTATTATTATTATTATTATTATTATTATTATTATTATTATTATTATTATTATTATTATTATAGTTGTTACAGAATCTTGTATTCTGCAATTCATTTTTATATATTGCTATGTACTCTTCCCTTACTAGGGGAATAAGGCTATGACTGAATGTGGTGGGACTTTGGTCTGTGCAAACATGCATTGGATCAGGCTAGACAAAATAAGAATTGTCTTACAACCTCAAGCCAAAGTCCACCTGACCTTCGGTTTCCAACAGTGGCTGGGCACATACCCCTGGGAAGATCAAAAGCATGGTGTGCAAGTGAAGCTTGGCTACGGCTCCACAACAACTTGGAACTGAAAGGCTGATTGTCATCTCTGAAGAAGAGATTACCATTCCTTAGCTGCTGTCATAAGGGAACAGCAGTAGAGAGAGCGACTACCCTCCAGGAATTTGTCTAGCGGTCAGTCAAGAGAGGGTTTTTTTTGGGGGGGGGGGGAAATGCATTTGTGACAGATTAGTTTTGAGATAGAGCCATGAAAAGTACAACCTATTTGGTAGAATGAAAAAGTTTGAGGACTGACATAAAACAAATGATAAAAAATAAGTTAATAAACATTGTCTGTGCTTATTATAACTGTATATACAGAGCTGTTTAAATTATATAATTAGAGAGTATCTAGCTTATTCCATAGATTGACTGAGTTCTGAAAGTGTAATCATAATCACCATCCAAATTTCAGCATCAGTTTTCACATGGGATAAATCATAGTAAATGTGGAAAATTCTAGCTAAACATTAGTGTCCTGGATTGCAGAAATGGATTGCAGACATTACGAAGAGAGTGGGTACGACTGGTTTACAAAACGTGCAGCCCAACCCTATGTAGGATTTGGCTGCCAGCTGCAAGAGGTGGAATGAAGTTCTGCTGTCACAAAATGGCCGCTGACAGTGCCAGAGTGCTCCACTGGTGGCCATTTTGGGAGCGCTGCTGCAAGAGGTGGCAGCACTCCTCACCTGTCACTGGGCTCCATAGCAGGTAAGGCAGTGGCGGGGGCAGGGGGAAAACTGGGTGGGGAGGGAGAAGGAACAGGGGGTGGGGAGGCTGTGGGAGGTGGTGGATCCTGCGGCGATGGCATACGCTGGATCCTATCCCCTCCATCAGCAGCCTCTCTGCCCCCTTTCTCTCCTCGGATTTGTGCCAGCTAAAGAGCTGGTGCGAGTCTGAGGAGATCCATTGCAGAGCAGCTTATGGAGGGGTAAGGGGATTTAAATCTCCTTTCCTCTCGGAAGCCTCCTACTCCACCACCACAGTGCGGTCTTTTTGGGTGCAGCTCCACCAGTGGAGATGAGAAGGATAAGATTGGGCTCAAAGATAATTTTACCTTGAAGGAAACCAAGTGGCAATGTTTTGCTTCAGGTCTAGGCCCAGGAATGGGTGGTTATGCACTTTCTCTCTAGATTTGCAACAGCACCATACCATGTATAAGATGTGTGACAATAAAGTCAGCCAAGTGGCGAGAAGCTCTAGGGGTAGTGCTACTCAGATTCTGACTTCCCTTGGGAGGAGGGATCATGGGAAACTTATGGTGTCTTTGTAATATTTAGTCTATTTACAAATGTACAAGTTGGCATCAGGAGGAAGCAACATGTACTGTACATTCCTATAAGAGCAACAGGTTGGTTACGTACTCTTGCACCCTAAGGAAGCTTCCATCAAGTTTCAGTTCTGTTTCTCTTAGTTTCTACATTCAGTTTCTGGTTTTGTCTTTGTCCAACACAAGCTGCTTTGTTCTACCTTACATTCACACGTCAGCCCCTCCCATGAGATGGAGGTGGGCATGTCAATTTATTTAACTCTGATTGGCTCTCCATCATCCAGAAAATTCCAGAGGCATCTCCATACAGAACCCTCAGCTCATATCAAGAGACATGAACTAGTCTTCCTCCATCATTAAGGGTTATTATCTGTCATATTCCAGGAACCCAACCACCACCTTCCAGACAGCACCAGAGTACAGAGGGGACAAATGCCTCCCATGGTACCTTGAGGCACCTTTCACATATTCAGAATCCCTTTTTTTAAACAACAGAGAGAGAGAGAGAGAGAGAGAGAGAGAGAGAGAGAGAGAGAGAGAGAGAGAGAGAGAGAGAGATTCCCCATGGATTCACGGATTCACTTCCATTTATGTTTAGAATGGAAACATTAATGTGAATTACACCATTCTTTTTCTTTCAGAAATTTGACATGTAAGACAAAATTCCCCCCCAATGCACCCTGCCCCTTCTGTGCCTCCCCAATATTATTTTTCTAGTGCCACCACTAAGTGGTGCTTCAAGTAGAACTGCTGTCTGAAGCAGCGCAGATCTACTGCCCCTGTCAGCATAAACCTCCCCTCCTGGTAGCCCCCCCTTTTTTAAAAACTTGCACAAGTTATCATGTGTGTGCCCCACCACACTACTGCTGCTGCTGCTGCTGCTACTGCCTTCTCCTCCTCAGTTGCCTGACTGTATAAAGAAGCAGCCAGGTCGGCAAGAAGAGGGGGGGGGAGCAGTCAGTGGGAACAAGCAGCAGGAGGTGATGGGTATAAAAATGCCTGATGGAAAGGCGAGGAGGAGTTACCAGGGGCAGACAAGGAGGAGGCAGAGGGATCCTGTTTTGTTCCCTCTTGGAAGCATGAAATCAGAACAGGATCACCCTGCTGCTTCTTTCTGCACCGTTGTCGTCATGACTGTTTGCAGCAGCTTTGCGGAAAAGAAAGGTGGGTTGCCACTGCCCTTATCCTCCCCTCACTTGCTCTCAGGGAGCGAGAAGGGCATTCGAGCACCAGTTGAAGGGGCTGGAAGAGCAGCGAATCAGAGGGGCAGCAGGAAGATGCGGGGTGAGGGGCACCCTTGCAGTGCCGTTCCTGCGGTAGGGGCTCGACAGTAAGTCGCGCCCTGTCCTAGTACCATGTTCCCGAACCAGAGTGAGGGGCCCCCGCCCCCTTGCCGTCGGAGCCATTCCGCGCAGCGAAGCCGAATGGGCAGCCCGTTCGGCTTCACTGCGTGGAATGGCTCAGACGGCAAGGGGGCGGGGCCTCGTCGCTCCGGTCTGTTTGTCGCCTCCTCCAGCCTCCTGCTCAAAACAGTCGCTTCAGTCAGCAAGGCTGGGCTGGCCCTGCCACCACTGCATCGCCAAATCTCCAGATCAGTGGTTCCCAAACTGGGAGGCGTGGCCCCCAGGGGAGCCGCGGAAACCAGCCAGGGGAGCCGCAGAGTGCCACGGAATCCTCTCGGAAAACAGTGCAATGCCAATTGGCAGGCATCAACATCATGTCATGGGGAGCCACAGCCAATGGTCAAGGGAGCTGCAGGTCCAAAAAGTTTAGGGCAAAACCCTATAGAAAGGCCATTCACAGGTGTGTAACAATACTATGGGACAAGAGGCAGGCATTACCACAATAACACGAAATGTCCTGTGAGCTGCCAATGGTGGTCAGACTGCTTTCAAAGTTAACCACATCGAGCTTATGGTATAAATTGGTACTGAAGTCAATGGAATGATTACATTCATCCAGTCCATCTGGGCATGTGGTCCCTCATCTCCAGAACAAGAAGCTCAAAGCTTCTCTGAAAAAGACTAGATCTCAACCCTTGAACACGACGGTGCTTTCAGAAGAGAAGCATGAAGAAATAGTCTACTGCTGAGAGAAGTCTGGCACTGAACTGATTAGGAGGGCTGCTTTGGAAAAGAAAATTGAATAAAAGGTTTGCATTTGAGGCCTCCCTAAGCAGCAGCACCAGCAGCCGTGTTGGTAATAAGCATTGCCTGAGCCTATAAAAAGGAGAATCTGAGACAGCTAAAAATAATGATGAAAGCATTTGGGAAAACATCTCTGTTTTGGATAGGAAACAAAAGCTTGAAGCATAAATGCTGAAGAGCGAAATTATATTTAATCCTGTAAAACTGTCCATGAAATCTGAAGAATTTAGAGAAATTTATTGATTCCTTATGGTCATCGGATTCACATGCTCCTATAAACATCAGTGTAATTAGACATCAGGGTTATTCCATCAAACATCCCAAACAAAAAGCTCCAACTGCAATAAATCTCAGTATAAATATATGTTTGTGCAGTTCATAAAGGTTTCAGCATAACATCCAAATTACTTGCCTCCTCAAATTGCTGGCCCCAGATGGTGGACTTTAGTCAGCAAAATAAGCTTTCATCTTTTCCCTTTTTATCTTTTTTACATTTTCCATGTGGATTCCGTCTATCTTTTTTTGACTAGCACCACCTTTTAAAAAACTCCCTGTGAACAAGAATATACATAAACAGCTCCTTCTCTAGTAACTAAGGAAAAAGGCACCCAAGAAATGGGGACATTGCAGGGGTGTACGAGAATAAGTACATTTGCAAACTATTCACACACAAACACACACACACACACACACTGCCATGAATCCTGTCTGGGGAAGGTTGGGGATGGAGTGGATGCATGAATATATAAATGATATATAAATGACAATGTCCAAGAAAAAAAAAGTTAAAAGCACGTTCCAGAGTTCAGAGATACCAAGAATGGCTGACATTGCTAACTGAGCAGTACTGTGACGAATCCACTGCTTAAATGTGAATGAACAAATCGGCTTAGTTCAAATGCAGGGGTGTAGTCCAGGGGAAGTGGAGTGATGTGGAAGTTCTACAACAGGAGTGATGACATCATCAGCTGGAGAATTCAGTTGCTGCCTTTGAAGTGTTTTTCAAAGGAACTTAGCTACAAAGAGACATCAGGCTCAGCAGAAGACAAATTGAGAAAATTGCCTAGGGGCTAACATAAATGTCTAAGGCAGGGGTGGTCAACCTTCCACCATTAGGGCCTCTGCATTCTTAAGAGTTGTGTAGAAGACAGAATTGTGGCCTCTGCAATTGCTGATGGTGCTGCTAAAGCAGCTGCACCTGCTGAAACGCCCTCACCTATACAGCCATTAAAGGGCCAGGAGCATCCATGTTGAAAAGTTGGCCACCCCTGGTCTAGGGCAACATCTAATGTCAGGCAGCCAAAGGCACAGTATGTAGCTCATGACATTAAGGCTACAATCCCATTGAAATTTACCTGGGAGTGCTCTACTGAAGTTAATGGGATTTGCCACTGAACCATGAGCTGTCGATCGAAAGGTCGGCAGTTCGAATCCGTGCGACGGCTCCTGCCAACCTAGCAGTTTGAAAGCAAGAAATTGCAAGTAGATTAATAGGTACCGCGTCAGCGGGATGGTAACAGCATTCCATGCGCCTCGGTGTTGAGTCATGCCGGCCACATGACCATGGAAACGTCTTCGGACAGCGCTGGCTCTTCGGCTTTGAAACGGAGATGAGCACCACTCCCTAGAGTTGGACACGACTGGACTTAATTGTCAAGGGATACCTTTACCTTACCTAAACATGCAGAGGCTACCAGTTGAATGGCGCAATCCTACACCCGAGTGGTGCTGATGTCCTCACTCTTTTCGTGGCACATCAGCACAATTCAGCACCAATTCAGCCCTCCCAATATTTCTGCCAGCACCTACTGGAACATTATGCACCACCCATTAATCACAGGGCAGCAGTGGGAGATGGGAAGAAGGCAGGCACATAGAGTCTCTGCAAAGCACATAGAGACACACAAGTCTCTGCAAAGCAAGGGTGTGGTTCCCCATGGGAGAGCCTATTCTTTTGCAATGGGGGGGGGAATGGGTTGAGCCACAAAAGGAGCCTCAACAGCTGGTATCCCACTACATAGACACCCAGACTGGGAGCCAGGTAAAGCAGATTCAAGCCTCAGCAAGCAAGGAAGAGGCAGGCAGGCAGGCTAGCTGGCTAAGAGGACATCCATCACCACCATCATCTGTCTTCTCCTCCTTGCCCATGGAGGAAGAGATGGGTGGGCTCAGACGGCAGCAGAGGTTGCCATCGTCATTGCCTCTCCTTTCCTCAGCAATGATGGGGAGGTGGCATCTTCAGTTGCCATTTTCCCTTAGATGAACCTGTTCTCGTCTAACATAAATCTTTAGAGCTGAGGGCAGCTTCATTACCCATCAAAATGATGGACCCTAAAGCTTAGACTGTGACAATCTGCAATAACCTACCTCACAGTGTTGTTGTGAAGGCAAAAGGAGGGAAGGAACCATGTACACCATAAAAAGTGTGTGTGTGTGGGACTAAATAAATAAGTCCTATGGGTCTGCTGTAGGACTAAGGGCTTCTGGGTTGTTCTTGCTTTGTGTTTTGTTGTAATCTGTCTTGTGGATCATTTTGAGAGTGAGGTGTGTTGCTCAATTTAATGAAATTAGAAGTGCAATTCTAAAAATCTGAGATAAGGACAAAGAACACTTAGCACTGAATATTTCTCTTTTAACCTCTGTAATACATAATGTAGGCTTTGAGAGAGCTAGAAGATCTGGGAATTCTGATCAAAAACAATCTTACAAGATATTTAATCTCTATAGAAGATAGCACAATTATCATATTTACAGTACAGTACTCAGTTTTCTCAGAAGGCTCCTCCTGTGGATCAATTCTCATGTTTTCAATAGTTGCACATCTGGGGCTGTTTTCAAAGTGTCTTTCTGTCTCATAATGTAGCCAGAGGATTCAGTGGTGTCACTAGCCCCTCCCCCCATCACCCAGGGCAGGGTGACATTGCGCCACCCCCACAGTTGCGCTGCCCCCCCATGTTGCTCTTCCCCCCCTACTTGTCAGCCACTTCTGGAACCTGGCAGAAGCGAGGGTGGGCAGGAGGGCCTGGTTCACGCTGGAAGATGCCGCTGCGGCTGCTCCTCACAACAAGACCACGTGTGCCGCCTGGAACAGAGGGCCCCCCCACCCTATGGCAGCAATTCTACTGAGAGGATTTACACTTTTGAAAGCATAATACTCTCTAAAGATCACAGATGCCTTCTGCCTAAGATGAATAACAATTTAATAGATATCAACTCCATAGACTTAAGCCCTGAAGAAAAATGAGGAAGAAGTTAATATTTGTAAAAGGACACTTAGATAGTCTATAGGGATGGGGACTAGAGAGCAGAGCATTTTTACATACTACTATTATAGACAGTGGTAAAGTGAACAGAAAATGTACAGCAATGTAATGACTTCATGCTGGAGATGCCACTAAGTTACAATAGAGGCACTTTTTATGACACATGTGGCATTATCCTATTGGTCTTTTAGGCTGGCGTGTTGCAAATGTACCGTAAAGCACGTTTGTGGCACCTAGTGGGTAGGCGGTGGCGGTGGGAAGGCCTGCAACGTCCTGCTGACGCCGTCCAAGGAGCTCAACGCACTGGAGCAGGTAAGTTCTGCTCCAGGTGGTGTGGGGGCTGGGGGAGGGGGCATAATGGGGTGGGGGAGAGTGGGATGATTGGGTCCTCCGCTATCCTTCCTCCCAGGCCCTTTCTGCCAAAACGGGGCTCTCGGTTAAAGAGCTGGTGGAGAACCAAGTAGCCCCATTGTGGCAGCTGGGGGTTTACCTGCGATAAGGGGACGAACGTTCCCTTACCACAAGTAGACCTCCAGTCACCTCCTTCCCCGGATAGGATTCGGCATGGCCCATGTGGCCCATGGTGAAACGCCTTCCCCGGGGGAGGATAGGATTGGGCTGCCCATTTCTATTTAGTTATATTGAGATGATATTTGTTATACATTAATACACCCGCTAGCCCCCAGAATCTATTCCTGAAATGTCGAGCACTGTCTGAAACAGGGCTGTAGGAGACATCATGGAAGGAAATTGGCGCCGATTGGTCAGAATGCGCAGCTGTCCTCGGCTGTACAGCTGTAGGTCAACCCAGGATGAAGAGCACTGTCACAAAACACTGCTAAAAAGGAAGGCATGTTATTGGAGATATTTGTGTATATAAAATGTTCATTGGCTGTGAAATTCCACTTGGAGGTTCTATTGGGATACTTTTAGAACTGAGTAAAAAGTCAACGTAAAGTATTAGTGTCAGATATGTTGATTGCGGGCAGGATCTTTCTGGTCAAAACACAGAAGCACTTGCTGACAACAGATCCATGGCAGTGTCAAATCTTGAACATCATGTTAATGCATAAATTCACATTATAAGTTCCCCTGGGACCAGAGAATTCAATCATTGGAGTAATTTGATGGATGCTCTTTCTCCACTATTAGAATAGGATAATACCAGAGTAAATGTTATACAGAGTAATAATACCAGATAATGCCAGAGTAAAATTAAAGTATTA
Source organism: Plestiodon gilberti rubricaudatus (assembly GCA_026170595.1). Taxonomy (NCBI): domain Eukaryota; kingdom Metazoa; phylum Chordata; class Lepidosauria; order Squamata; family Scincidae; genus Plestiodon; species Plestiodon gilberti. The sequence continues at coordinate 143,514,812 of JANXHW010000001.1, forward strand.
ATTTTGTTTTGAACTCTTATAGTGTGGAAGTTTGATGTTACTGCACTATTGTTTATGTGTTTTGACTTTTTTTTAAAATTTCTGTGCTAGAAATATTTGTTTGTATGTTTCCCCCTTTGGTGATAACACACACACACACACACACACACACACACACACACACACACACACACACACACACACACACACACACACACACCTCTCTCTGGCACATGCACACCATTATTTAGAAAGAAACTTGGTAAGATAGACATTCTGTGAGCCTGCTCTTCTAAGGCGGGGGGGGGGGGGAGATTTGGAGCAGGAACACAGTCGGGGGAAAGGAAAGGGTTAACTCTCCTGCACCATGGCCTTGACTCAAATGGCCCCTCTATGGCTGCTTTTCACAAAAAAAACTATCAGAGATGCATTCACCCATCTCCAGCATCATGTTTAGTTTGGCCCACAGTCTTTCTGTTTCTGAGCAGTTTCCTGCCTTTCTTAAGCCGGAGCTACATTACACGCGTCGCGGAGCTTCTGACCTGATTTTTGAAGCAGGCGGAGCCGCTGCGACCTCCGCACGGCCGACGCGTACCTCAAGCTGGAATCCTATTTTTCAGGCAGAGCTAGAGGGCGGTTCGCGGAGCTATTGCAGCCTGCCAATCGTAGGAGAGGGGAGGAGAGGTTGGCTGCATGCCAATCTGAACAACCACCAATCACCTTGGAGGTAACATTCACTACGAACATGTCTTCCCCTATAAAATTCATCTGGCCCCTCCTGTTGCCCAACACGACCCCAGATGTGTTTACTTGGAAGTAAGTCCCACGGCACTCAGTCGGACCTTCTAGGAACTGAGGTTTGAATTGCTGCATTTGGAGAGGGAGCCAGCCCAGTCATGCTTATTCGAAAGGAAACACTGCAGAGCTCAATAGCCAATCACAGCTGCGCTTTCTTAAGAAGGCGGGACAACATGAGGGACAACAGGCTGGAAGACACTCCCCCGCTTCCAGCGCGGAGGGGGAGGCAGAGGCGGCGGCAGAGCCTCTGCCTGTAGTGTGGCTCTGCCTTTACGTGTGCCGCCCTCCCCCACTCTTATTCTTCTCAGACGGAAATAGTGCAGAAAGTAAAGCGGTGAGATTGAGGCAGAAGGGCCAGAGGAGGAGTGACTTTAAGAGAAGGAATGGCCAGGCTTGTGGCAGCTCGCTTCAGGGAGGAGGAGGCACTCATTGACCAAAGGGCCTAGGACGGCACAGTTCCTGACCCACACTGCAAGTTGCAAAAGCAGGACCCATCTCATCTCACAATGGGTCTGGTTGTACAGTACTTAACCAAGAATAGCTGCAACTCAAAGACATTCAGCAGCAGCAACGTACCCTGAGAGACAGTTATGTGCAGGTGATAGAGAGAAAGCAGTTATACTATACAGATAAGGGAGATGAGTAAGCACTGGCTGTACATTTTGTGCCCATATGATATGCAAGTATTTCCATGCATATCTGTTATGGACAAGATCCCGTTATCTCCCATTCAGAGATTTAACTCCTAAGAACTGGAGTAAACCCAGAAGAATTCCAGTGCACATGTAAGAATTTATTGTCATCCCCAATGTCTCTGCAAAAGGCAAAAATAAAATAGGCACAAGACTTACCAGGGATGGGTAACTAGGGGCAGTTGGTACTTACTCCAGCCATTGATCCGCTTCATGTGGCTGCATGGTGTTTGTCAGCAGTGACAAATTGTGAATGTGAGGAGAGCTTCGCCTCATGATTTCAACGCAGGCTTGTAGATAAACACTTGAATGTGGGGCAGGGCTAAGAAGGTGTGTCGTCCTCAGGGGCAGGGCTAAGTGGGCATTTTCCTGTGAAGCTCTCATGCATTCTCTCTCTACAGCCTCAGGGCCAAACTACACATGACATTAACAGCGCAATCCTGTGTAATCCTGTTCTCGCTCCACTGGCATTGCAAAAGTGCCGTTAAGCACTTTTGCAGCAACTCAGGAGTCAGCAGCATCAGAATCTGCCCCTGAATATTGGCATCTAAACACTGGCGTCACTACAGGGGGGGCGGAGCTGTAAGTTCTTCCATGATCGGAGCCTCCGTTACACGGAAGAAAGAAGCGCCCCACCCCCACGCCTTCCGACCCAGTCAAAGCGGTGAATGCGCGTTGTTTTCACCGCTTTGAATGGGTCGGAAGGCGCAGGGGCGGGGTGCTTCGTTCTTCCGTGTAACGGAGGCTCCGATCACGGAAGAACTTACAGCTCCGCCCCCCCTGTAGTGACACCAGTGCATCTAAAGGCTCTGCCTGCCTAGAGGTACCCTCCTCTGCAGGCTCTGACACTGGCTGTGCTGCCTTTGGGGCTCCCTCCCCCTGCATGGTGTCAGCCATGGTGTACCTGTGTTCCAATGCTGACAACCGAATGGCGGGAAGAAGCTTGAGGGCGATGTTCAACTTCCACCCGCCGGGCTTAGTGTATTGGGGTTTTAGGCATTGCGGATGAATTATTAGTCAGGGCATTGCCTTCTTTTCTGTTCCCTGTGGAAGCTATTCTGGGTCTTCCGTAAGTGTATACAGTTCATGTTTACAGTTATATGTTCTTCTCAGTTCTACAGTTTTTTCTGCAGTTTTCATTCAGTCATAGTAGGTCCTTATTTGCTGAGGCCACATTGCAATCAATGAGTCAACCACACGACTCTACGAGGGGTTCTTCAGCTCGTCAATCCGGACTGGGGAGCGGGAGATATCACAGGTGAGTGCTGTGCCAGACGGTGCAGGGGCGGGGAAGGGCGGGACAGGGCGATGGGGGGGGGGCTATTGGCCGGCCCAGGCTGGGAGAGGGCAGGGATATCAACATTGATATCCTATGCCCCGTCATAGCCTGCGCCAGCCTTACACGGCCTCCCCGGATGTACGCCAGCTCTGGAGGCCTATAGGCCCCGGGCTTGCCTACACCTGGAGAAGGGGATGAATGTCCTTGAGGTGTGCTCCAGCAGCACCAGTGCGGCCCAGAAAGGGTTTAGGATACAGCAGCCAGCCCTTTAGGCCGGCCGCTTAAAGTTACACAAGATTGCACTGCCCATGTATTATTTCTCCTGACAGGTTTCATTTTTCTTTACTCAAATGCTAAGTTCTGCAGCTTTCCGCCCCACCGTTACTCTCCGGTACGAGGCGTCCCACCCCCTCGTCATAGGAACCCGTCAGCGGAGAGAAAGCAACGCACAGGAGAGTCCCTGCGCATTGCTTTCTCTCTGCTGACGGGCTCCTACGACGAGGGGGTGGGGCGCCTCGTACCGGAGAGTAACGGTGGGGCGGAAAGCTGCAGAACTTAGCTTTCCGCCCCACCTCCAGCGACACCAGTGATTGCTCGGACAAATTTAAAGTGTAGCTTTCCTTGAGGCCACTGGCATCACTGTAGCGTGGCGGGCGTGGCGGGCCGCCGGGGGGTGACGCGCGCCGGGGGGGTGACGCGCGTCACCTCCGTGATGGCGCGCGTCACCCTCCGGAGGCCGGACGCTCCGAGGCCGGGGAGCGTCCGGCCCGGCCGGCGCTCCAGGGCATTCTAAAAAGAAGAGGCCCAAAGCGCTTGCGTTAAAATGCGAGCTTTTAAGATTTTCGCACATGCGCAGACCCTCCTGAGGGCAAGAGGGCAGGCCCTTGCCCTCAGAAAAGGGTTTGCGCATGCGCGGAAATCTTAAAAGCTCGTGTTTTAACGCAAGCACTTTGGGCCTCTTCTTTTTAGAAGGCCCTGGAGCGCCGGCCGGGCCGGACGCTCCCCGGCCTCGGAGCGTCCGGCCTCCGGAGGGTGACGCGCGCCGGAAAAGGTAAGTTTCTGTAGGGAGGGTGAGTCGGGGGGGGGGGTGACGCGTGTCACAGTGACGCCACTGCTTGAGGCCTATGGGATCTCTTGCCATTAGTCCAGCTCAGAAGTGGCCTGGGTCATGCTCTTCTGACATGTGACATGTGACAAGAGCATTTGTATACAAACATGTCATGCATCATGTGCCTAAATACAATAAATCAAAAGGCTGTCAGGCAACAGGGGGTAGAGGACTTTAATCCTACCTCCCCGTTAGGTTGTGAGAATAATTGTCTCCTGATAGAGACTGCATTCATCTTTTAAGTAGAATTTATTTTAATACAAAAGTGGGTCTGCAGACATATTTGTTGAACTACACATGTTTGAGGCTTCTGCCTTTACTCCATTTTCTGAGAAAATAATAGCATTCCAGACTATTTGCAAATGTTCTTTAAAAGGTAGTGAACTCATTTAACCCAAGCTGTGCATTCTGCAGACTATATATATATATAAAAAATGTTGTTTTCTTTGTCTGTATCCACTGGGATTCTGCTGAACAACTATAAACTATTCTGACATAGTTTGTGAGGAGTACAGTTAAGCCTGTCCCAGATAAGAAAGCTTTGTAGATTGCAGAAATGTTATGGTTCTACCCACATTCATAATATATCCTCCCCCCCCCCCCCCAGTATAGGGCTTGTTGCCTGATAACACTATAGTGAGGCAAAAAGTCCTAGAGCCACTGATAGATGGATGGGTTTATGTATAATTAAAGGCCGCTGTTCCCATCTCCTGATTTGACCTCTCTACATACTAGACTAGCATGAAAAATTAGTCTAAGCCTGTAGGAAGAATGTGTTCTTTCAGTGTTTCTGTTGGGCTAATTATACCATCTTCCATTAAATGGATCCTCAGCTGGGACAAATTACCTTAGCTCCCCTGGCTTTGGCAATTCATAACAACCATTTTGACTCACCAACATTTTCTGTGATGTTTTCTCAAGTCATTAGCTATCAAAGACCATGTACTACTTCCACCACAAAATCCCCCCCCCCATTTCCTTCCTGCTCCTGAGTCCTGGTCAAACATGGCATCAGAGCTCAGCCAGGTGGGACACACTGGCCACAGGCCTATGCCCATAAGAGGACTCACCACCAGGCCAGGAATTTTTCTTCAACTATCTCGGATTGGCTCGCCAAGTTTTCAGATTTCATTCCAATTTTGTGAGGAAGGAACTGGATAATTTTTGAAGAAATGGGGAATGAGAATTCAGCAGCTCACCCCATCTTTAGATTTTCGAACAGAGTGAGATGGAGAGGCCACATTCAGGCAATTCTCTCACCATAGCTTGTCCCAAAATCAGTACTGTGTACAAAATCAGTACATCTTTTGAGCTCATTTTTGGCGCCCCACATTTGCGGTCTTTTCTTTTTGCTTCCCGTGGCCGAAGCAGAACATGGCCTGTCATCCTGCCCACCGGGCAACCGAGCTGAAATCACTTGTACCCCTGGGGTGCAAACAACATCCCCAGGAGACCAACAGCACAATCTTAGGCATGTTTACCCAGAAGTAAGTCCCACTATGCTCAAAGGGGCTTCCTCCCTAGTAAGTGTGTTTAGGATTGCAGCCTAAAAGAACTAACTAGGAAGGCAAGGGAGGAGCCAGTTTCTGTTGCAGTATGAGCATGAATGTGGACAATTGTGTAGGGCCTGTTCAGTCTGAAAAGCATCACTGACCTGTTATGTGGAACAGGCAGCATTTCGGAAAATGCTACCGTGGAGGTCCTGGACTTTCACATCCTATCTAGAAGCCTAAATTTGCCTTCCAGAATATCAGAACGCCAGATCCCAACATCACTGGTGCCATATGCTGTTTTTTCCTTCAGCTTGATACTTTCAGCTTGATACCAGATTGTATCAAACCACTCCATTATACATTCTCTTCACTGACTTTCTGTAAGGCAATGGGGGTGAGTCTCAAACTGGGACTCACAGCAGTCAGTCTCCTGCACCATGACCCTTCAGTATGCCAGGCAAATTAAGATTCTAAGAAGCAGGACACCCCCTTTACCAGGGGTAGACAGCCTACAGCCCCGCGGATCCGGCCCGCTACCTAAAATCATCTGGTCAGTAGTCCCCAAAAGATATATCCACCCAGCCTGCAGTGGTCCTAAAAAAGAATTCAAGTTTGTAATTACCGGTATATCTCTGTAAGGCTTACAGTGAAAGCAGACCAAGGGCAGAAGCTTCTTTTAGTGTCATTCTCTGTCTGGGCATGTGTCTCTCCGTGCCGTGCCCATCTCGTTTTTCTTAGCTCTATGGCCTAATTCAGGGGTACGCACATGCATCTCGAATGTGCATGCGTTCTTACTACTGACAGACTCAATGCCTGGATGAGTTCAGCTGACATCAGCCCTATAAACATTTTCCTTTAAAGTGAGCCTGGGAGTCTGGGCAACTTATTCATTCATGTAATCATGCAGATTTGACTCAACTCTCTGACTCTAGTACCTGACCACCAGCCCATTCTCAACCTCCTGCTTCCTGCTCCTCGGCTGCTTAATCTGGTGCTGGATCCCAGACTGCCTATCACTGACTGCTTCTTCTGCCTCTGACTATCCACACACACACACCCCATCACTTGCTCCTGAACTGGTCCATCCCCACTGCGCAGCCTGTCTGAGAATCTGACCACATTCTGACATTTCCTCTTGCTCAGAGGAGGAGCTAGGGTCCGATGTGCACCCCCCCCAGAGGCCTGGTCTCCAGGGCCTGGGGCCCCCAGGCCATCTTCATTTCAAACCTCTTGACCTAACTTCTAAATGACTCCATCATATTCTTTCTCTTCTTCTTCTTCCTCCTCACTCTGCTCCCCCTTGGAAACTTCATTTCATACAGGGCTGGCCCATTCATGAGGCCAAGCTGAAGTGGTCACCTCAGGCAGCAGATTGGCAGGGGGTGCCCACTTCTGTCTGCCTGCTTGCTTCCATTGATCCTTCTCCTCTTCCCACTCCCTGGATCAGAAAAGGAATAGGGGAGAGAGAGCAGAAGTGTGGAGTAGAGGAAAGTGATGGGTTAGAACAGTGTTTCCCAAACCTTTTTGACTTACGGCTCCCTTGACCATTGGCGACCATTGGCTCCCCATTACATTGTTACGTGACAGGCAGAAAACCATCAGGTGAAGCTTTCTCCCCAATTTCATCTCTTCTATGAATAACTGCTGTGAAGGTAACTTCTCCCCCTTCTATAAGCCTAATCAGAAGTGGGGTAGGGGTATGCTGACTGGGGTGCCCCTTTCTTTCTTCTGTCTTCCCTCCACAGAGAACATGAAACCACCCTTCCACCACTCCCCTGGCTGGCTTCTGTGGCTCCCCTGGGAGCCACGCCTCACAGTTTGGGAACTACTAGTTAGACTACACAGTTAACTACTACACAGTTAGAATATTAGAGGAGTAGAAGCTGGCTCACCACCAGGTTGGGGGGGGGGCAGCATTCCGAGGCACAAGGAGGTCTTGGACTGGCCTTCATTTTATAGGTGTGGTGGAAGATGAGCAAGGGGAGGGCCAAATGGGTACAACGCCAAGCAGTTAGCAGCAGCCCTTTCTCCCATGCTCTCCCAACACTGTTCCCAATAGTCAAACTGGAGTTACTGAGGACATTATTATTTTCACTGCCACCAGCCAAAATTATGGCAAAAATGCAGACAGGAAGAAGCCAGCTTGAGAAAACATCTCCCCTGGTTAGAAATGTTAGCAGAGCTATGAAAAAACAAACTCATTCACCACGGAGCTGAGTAACTCAAAGTGTTTACCGTATATGCTGCAAAATAAAACAAAAGAAGCAACTCGTCATGGCCACTTATGCAGGGAGACATAAAACAACAGCAAAGGAAAAGAAACTAATGAGAAGTCTAGTCAAAGCAGGCGAAAGCAATCCACAAACTTTTAAACTGGGAACTGAATAGGTAACCTGCTCCCCAACTGGTAGGGAGGAACACATGACAGACATCTACTGTTATTGTTCAGGTCTACCTCATGTGCCATCTCTCTTCCAAAAAGAAAAAGGGCCCCCTGATCCAAGGGGTATTCCACTTAATCGAAACAGTGGTGATCTAGGAAACATGGCCAATCTGATATTTGAGGAAATGAGACCAAGTAGGTAAGAAATACCTACTTGAAAGAAGAAATACAACAATTGCTAGGGAACGGCAATGGAGAAAAAAAAAACATGCACAAACAAATACAGTGCAAACACAACACCCAAAAATGATAAATAGGGAAGTGGCATTTTGGTTAGTCCAAAAGACTTGGAACACAGGACAAGCCAAACAACCATAAAATCCTGGTGTGGATTTCTGAGTACTTTGCCCTACTACTTCATGCTCTTCCAGTGGTCTGCTTAAGCACTTTATTAATAACAATCATAGTAACATCAATTGCAGACCAATCCTATCATATGCTTATGCTGACAGATCTTGCGATCCATCAGCATAAGTTGAGTTCTGGTGGCACAAAAGTCATGCCTCCACTGTGCGCCTCCATTGTGAGCCACCAGCGCAAATGGCCAGAGGTTCTGTGTGCATGCCAGCAGCTCCCCAGGCACCCTTCTGGAGCAGGTAAGGTGTTGGTAAGGACAGTTTTGGGGCAGTTCGGGGGAGGAACAGGGTGGGGAATGGGCTGAACTGGGGTGGGGAGCAGGGCAAACCAGGGCAGTTTGGGGCAGGAGGGGGAGGATCTTGGCAGCAGTGGTGCATGCCAAAATCCTATCCCCCTTTTCACAGCCCGACATGCCTCCTGAGGCTCCTCGGACTTACACCAGCTAAATAGCTGGGTCCAAGGAGACCCATTGGAGGCCAGGTGGCCCACAGGGAGGTAAGTAAAAAAGGTTTTTACTTACCTCTCCCATGCCATCTGGTCTCTCCACCCCGTCATAGCATGCAGCACAAGCTCTGTCAGCGGTGCTGCATGCTCCAAGCTGGTGGGGGATAGGATTGGGCCTATCTTGTAGTATATGCTTAGCTGTATTCACTGGCGTCGCTCTAGGTCGGGCAGAACGCTAAGTGCTGCCCCACTCTGAACCTCTGTTACAGCTCCGCGTGAGGCAGCCCTGCCACCTTGCCTACAGCATACCCCTACCCCCCATGAATTCGAAGCCATTCAAGGCGGTGAAAACAACGTGCAGGGAGTCTCCTGTGCGTTGTTTTCGCTGCCTCGAATGGCTTGAAAGGCGAGGGGGCGGGGCCGCCTCACGTGGAGCTGTAACCGAGGTTCAGAGTGGGGCGGCACTTAGCGTTCCGCCCCACCTAGAGCGACGCCACTGGTTGTATTTGATTGACTGGGTGTACAAGGACTCCTTTGTTACCCTGAATTGGTGAATTATTTCAACTTTGGATGCATTAACACCATCAAGGGGTTAATGGCCAAAATAAGAATGATGAGGAATATTCTGTAGTAAACTAAGAAGCGTGCCTAAAATATTCTGACATTTCCTGCCCACATAAATGAGGCTTCTGACATGATAATAATAATCTACAACAAGAGGGGGTATCTCAGATCATGTCAGCAGACCCGAACAAATTGAGGAAGTATAAGAGAAAGAAATATTTAGACGATGTGGTTAGCAGAGATTACCAAAGAGAATTCTGCAGAACAGTACACCTAAATTTGTAGTATGGTATCTCCAAAACCATGCCATTTTTCGAGAACTACTATCCTTGTTGATGGTTGTACCGTACGATTGTAGGTTCATCCAGAGCCAGCTCTAGCCTACATGGTGCGGATTGGCCTCTTCCATCTCCTGGAGAACCCAGGAGAACCCAGCTGGGTTCTGGATCTGAGAACCCAACAGCACTTACGTTCAGTGTGTTAAGCAACCATGCTAACATGCTTGATGTTCTCTTAAAAAAAAAAAGTAGTGTGTGGATTGGGGACCCCCCCAGATCAGGACTGCAGGGTAAAGGGGGGAGGCTGTGTCCTCACCACAGTCCTGATCCAGACTGCCTCCCCAACCCTCATGGTTGCTCTTTATCCTGGGGGGGGGGGGGAAGCATCCAATCGGCATACCATAAGAGCACATTGCTGTTAAGCCTTCCATGTCTCTACCATTTTCTTTGAACACAATATGAATGCTACTGAGAACCACAAAGGTTAATCCATTACAACAAGGCAATTAGATTTAGTGACTGTTTGGAAGATAAAAGCAGTGAGTCATAATCAATCCTGAGAACCCAGACATGATAAATGTCTACAATTTCCTCTTACTTCATAGAGCTGAGTATGACAAAGCATGTTAGGGTAGAATGATTACAGTTTTGTGTCAGAAATGCAAGAGGAACTTTGTTTTTATTAAACAAGTTACTTGTGAAAAAGCTATCTCCCCCTCCTCTCCAGATGGTTTCTTCATTTCACTCTCAGGGTTTGACAGACACCATGTGGTAAGTGTAGAAGCCAATTTAACCAGACTGGTGGTGATGTTCTCTAGAGCGGTGATGTTCTCTAGGGCTCAACCTATATGAAACGTTGCTCTGGAATCCGCTCCTGATTCTTGGTATAACAGGGCATGTGGAAAGACTGCCCCCCCCCCCGGATGAATACGCTACAGAAGCAGAGATCACACATTAAGATTCACACGGACAACTTTCTGTGGAGATGGTTTCCTCCAAAACTAGTGTGGGAAGAGCTATGGCAGGGAGCATATTCGAAGAAAGGATGGGTTGTGGAGGCAGAAAGCCAAAGCCACAGGGTGCGATGGGGACACTACCAAGTCCTGCCACATATAAGCATAGCACCGTTCAGGCCAGAAAGTCACAAATGTGGGAAATGGAACACATTGTATCTTAGAGCAAGACCACACATTTTGCTTCCAGACACTGAAGGGGGGGGGGGGGGAGAAGCTGCCACTAAGATGCTTATTATAGGAGCATCTCTGTGATGGTCACATGCTGCCTGATGGGAGATATGGAAACTTAAATCCTCTCATGTGTTGGGGCAGGTTGTTTGTGTGATTTTCATTGATAAAATCCTGTGCTGTCTTTGTGCAGATGAGTTTGTCATCAGGCTACTCTCAGTGCCTTCACCATATGCTTTGCCTTCTGCCTAAACAATGCTGCTACCATAGCCACACTATTTACACATCACTTCACAATGCTACTTATGTAGCATCACAAACTAGTCCCCTCGCATCCCAATGTCTCTACCCACCTGCTCAAGGTGCACTAGATAAGAAGTACCATATTTTGTAGATCCTTTTTCCTTGCAAACAGACTACAGTACTGTACTCACTTCTCTGAGTACATAAGAACATAAGAAGAACCCTGCTGGATCAGGCCAAAGGCCCATCTAGTCCAGCTTCCTGTATCACACAGAGGCCCCACCAGATGCCTCAGGGAGCACACAAGACAACAAGATAACCTGTTTCCCGTTGACACTCCCTTGCACCTGGCACAAAGAAAACCCACTTCTAAAACCAGGAGGTTGCTTATGGCTTGTAACCTGTGATGGCATTGGTCTCCATGAATCTACCCAAACCCCTTTTAAAAGCATCAAGGCCAGGTGCCATCACCACATCCTGTAGCAAGGAGTTCCACAGATGAATTACACGCTGGGTAAAGAAATATTTTCTTTTATCCGTTCTAACTCTCCCTCCACTCAATTTTAGTGCATGTCCCCTGGTTCTGGTGTTGTGCGAGAGGGAGAAGAATTTCCCTCTATCCACTCTCTCCATCCCATGCATAATTTTATACGTCTCAATCATGTCCACCCTCAGGCGTCTTTTTCTAGACTGAAAAGCCCCAAACGCTGTAGCCTTTCCTCATAAGGGAGGTGCTCCAGTCCACGAATCATTCTGGTCGCTCTTTTCTGCACCTTTTCCAATTCAACTATATCTTTTTTGAGGTACATTTGTAGCTATCAGGCTACTTATTCTGAATCAGGGTTAGTGCAGAAGCAATGATACATTGGGCATAGCTTCCCATTGCGCATTGTGCTCTTTGCATGCTTCTTGCATGATAAGTGTTATTATGGAGAGTAACCAGAGCAGAATATCCAGGCCTGGTTACCTAAACCGTTATTTTCCAACTGAAAACCATCTTCTCTTCTGATTGGATAACACCCTCTCCATTTAAAGGCAAGTCATCTTCTTACAGCTCTCTACAAAAAGGAACTCTACAACACAGCACACAAAGACTCCCCAGAACAGAAAAGAAGGGAAGGGAAAACAGGGTTCCCAACCCCACAAAGGAACAGCAAGAAGAAGAAGAAGAAGAAGAAGAAGAAGAAGAAGAAGAAGAAGAAGAAGAAGAAGAAAACACAACACACAGAATTTCACCACAGTTGTGTTATTCTTATTTCTCAAAAAAAGAAAAAAAGAAAGAAACATAGGCACAGAATAAAATTCAACTCTGCCTAGACTACCACCAGGGTCATTTGCAACTAAACTCAACGCTGTGAGACTTGGGCCTTATGGCCATTTTTCTGCCCAGACCAGGCTACAGACTTGGCAGGCATTCAGGAACAGAGAAAAAAAGAGAAATTGCTTTCTCCTATTATGGTCAGCTACAAGCAGTGCCATACCTTGAAATGATCAAGGAGATGAAAGAAGGAGCCAAACCAGTGTTGCAATCTCTACATGAAGTTAACTCCACATGGCCTCAGCTAGCCTCAGTTCCTAGGCTATAATAAATAGTGCTGTGTGTGTTTGAGTTGGTGGAACTAAATTATGACAACAGCATTATATTATAAATGATTAACAGCGCAATCCTAACCAACTTTCCAGCTCCGGTGTAGCCGTGCCAACAGGGTGCACACTGCATTTTGCAGTGCAGGGGCAGTCATGGAGGCCTCTTCAAGGTGGGGGAAACATTTGCTCCCTTACCTCGGGGCTGCATTGTGGCTTCACCGGCGCTGGAAAGTTGGTTATGGTTGCGCTGTAAATTATGCAAAAGCGCTGTTCATAGTTTTCATAAGTGATGTGTAAGTTGACAACTGACTCACAGATATATGGCAATATGATTTGAACTGCTTGTTTCAGATTATGCATGCCTTCTATGTACACCACAGAGTCCAATCCTATCCTTCCCCCCCCCCCTCCTGCCAATGCAGCTGCACCCAAAAGGCACACGCTTGATCTAGCTTCATTGGGACGCTTTTGCTGCTTCTTTTGCTCTGTTTTGTTTTTGGATCTAGTTTTTTTAAAAAAATATATTGTGATATTATAGTTTTAACTTTGTAAGCTGCCTTGAGCTTCCCATCGGGACTGGAAGTGTGGGATTGAAATGTTTTAAAAATAAATAAAATAAATAAATAATAGAACACATATTCATAAAGTACTTTGATATTTATAGGGATATAAGATGTCATTATGAGCCAGCGGGTGGCGCAGTGGGTTAAACCACTGAACCATGAGCTGTTGATCACACAGTCGGCAGTTCGAATCCGTGTGATGGCTCCTGCCAACCTAGCAGTTCGAAAGCAAGAAATTGCAAGTAGATTAATAGGTACCGCGTCAGCGGGACGGTAACAGCGTTCCATGCGCCTCGGTGTTGAGTCATGCCGGCCACATGACCATGGAAACGTCTTTGGACAGCGCTGGCTCTTCGGCTTTGAAACGGAGATGAGCACTGCTCCCTAGAGTCGGACACGACTGGACTTAATTGTCAAGGGATACCTTTACCTTTACCTTTAAGATGTCATTAGCATTTAAGTTATATAGTTTTATAAGGAATAACAGGAAAGGGCCTTGTAGCATCTTGAAGACTTACCAACTTATTTCAGCAGACGCTTTTATTGACTACAGGCCACGTCATGAGATGTGTGATGATGAGGCCTTCAGAAAGTATGTCATCTTTTGTCATTCAAGACTTTATAATCCCAAACTCCTCTTCATAGCAAGCAGAAAGTTCTCATGGAGAAAGAGCAACACAAATGGTGAAGTGAGCTCAAGCACATGAAAGCTTAGGTCCCAATAAATCCATTTGCCACAAGACTCTTTGCTGGTTTTGAAAGATTTTATTATGGCGCTTTACGAAATCAGGGGAAAGCTGACCTATGAAACTTAGCAAGAAAATACAGGATATGAATAAACAAAGTACAGTACAGATAAATGTTACATAATTTCATAGCCTCTTTCTTTAATCACACTACACCAAGCTCGGCTTCAAATTGTACACGTCATCATAGCTAGTTTGTGAGGAAGGGATTAAAAAAATGGAAAGTGCAACATTATTAGTTCCTCCGTGTTTCATTCGATACACATTTCACTGGAGCCCATTCCTATCATTCCACAGGCGCTAAACGTTTCCATACTTTCAAAAATATCTGAGGTATGCTAAGCACACTGTTTGTGCAATGCAAGCAAAACCGCTTTCTGCCTTAAAAATGATTGAAAAATCCATATTGTGTGTGTGTGTGTGTGTGTGTGTGTGTGTGTGTGTGTGTGTGTGTGTGTGTGTGTGTGTGAAAAGTCCTGCATTTGACACAAGACTCTTTGCTGTTTTTGAAAGGAGATTTTTTTATTATTGAGCTTTATGAATCCTTTGATAAACAAAAGCAGTGGATGGGACAGGTGATAAAATATACTGTGAACAGTATATGTGGGGAAGAAGTCATTGATATGAAGTGTGTGTGTGTGTGTGTGTGTGTGTGTGTGTGTGTTTAAATGTACCTCGGAAAAGCCAAGCTTCTACTTCTAAGGACCTGGGCTCCCACATTCCTTCTTTCTACCTAAGGAGAGGACTTCCAGCACTTCAGTTTCCACACTGTGCTTTTGTTGGAAATGTTCCCTTGTCACACACTGCCTCGAAGTCATGGCTCACTGGGAGTGATGACTATAATCTTCTCTTGACATTAAGATGTTGTTTAGCATCTTGAGAGTATTTTGAGCAGTGGAATTTGTGTTCGGCCACATGTTTGGGCTGACAACCCATTAAACCTTGCTAAGGCAACATATATTTTTTTCCCTTGTGCAGTTCGTTTTCATACCAAACCAAATGCTGTAGTAATTGGATGCCCCACTTGAACAAAACTGTTTACAAGAAATAAATCACTCCTGGCACTAAGAAAACGCAAGGCCAATGGTTTGCAAGAGCAGCATCATTTCAGCTCTCCATTTCTCATAAAAGTGGCCCCCAAACATGTGTCTCCGATTCTCATAAAGCTCTGACTTGTCCTCGCAGCCATGGTTGCTGCATATCTATACCCTGTCATTATCATGCTTACCTAAATACATAGCTGTGTTTGGCTGCAATGCACATCTGCAGGCTGAAAGCCAACCACATTCACATGACCTAGAGTTGCTTTGGCTCCAAGTCAAGCTGGAATCATGGTGAACACACCATGGCAAAACTCCACTTTGACCACTTTCTTTCATGGATTGGGCTTTTAAAGGGTTATTTTGTGGTTACTGTCAGTGTTTCATTCGCCAAGGAAATGTCTTAATGTTACAAAGGGGAAAGGACAAACTTAAGTGCAAATAATAATGGTCTGAAAAAGAAAAATCTACTACCTGAAAATAACAGGTTAAAATAATATCTCTGTGACTTGACCATATCGAAACTGAACATAAGGGGGCTGGCCACAGATTCCCTTTTCAAACTTGCATAGTATCCACACACAACATCTTTTAGATTGCAGATGCAGTTATAGGAATTTAGCTATGAGAAAAGTAAACTACTAGAGCATCTATAACATCCAGCTAACTAAAATATGGTTATTCCATATTGCAAATAAAAAATGAAACTGGAGTTAAAATTACCCACACTGTGTCGGTCCATCATGCCTAAGCTCTAACACCTATATTTGTGTTTTTGTGTTTATCCGGCGTTGAGAAAAGGTAGGATGCAGGCCTGTACTGCAGGGGACAGTGAAGGTCTGTAGCCTTCTTTTACGGGTTGCAGTGCGGGCGGGTGGGTCCTCCCACTCACCCCGCAACCCGGAGGGGGTACGCGGGGATAACCGCGAAGGGGGTACGCGGCGGGGTCAGAGGCCCACGTAGGGGGTATGCGGGCCTCCGACCGTTGGTAACCCCTGGTCTAGAAGATCAATGAGGGGAGGGGGTCACAATGCAAGTTTATATGACTTGTTTAGTGTGATTGTGCCTGGGTTTACAAAGACATTAAACTGTTCAGTGTTTTAAGTATACTAGATGACAAGTCCGCCTATCAACCGCTTTCAGCAAAGAAAAACCTCAGGGAGGAAAACAAATACATCTTCATACATAGATCCAGTGCTCAGCAGCTTAGTATAGGTTTATCAAAGCCTTAGTTGTGGGTTTCTGTCTCCATTCTGTATTGTGGTCAAATAACCACAAGCTGACTGCAGGTGCCCCTGAGCTATAGTAAAGGCTCTGTGGCTACAAGGGTATTGTTATTTCATGTCCTTTAGCCAGTATTCATTGTCAAGACAGAAAAATCAACAATCCTGAATAATGAATTTATTTTATTGGGCAGCTTCTCTAAAAAAACAAAAACCCTGGTACATGTATGATGCATTTCTATATTATCTTTCAAGAGCTAAACGAAAACAAAACAAAACAAAATCAAGTACAAAATGAAAACATGAAAACTGGGAATGTATGGAACGTGCCTCCCTGAACAGGAGACAATTTTAATGTTATATACCAGGGGTGGCCAAACTTGAGAGCCACATACGATGAACTTCAGATGTTTGAGAGCTGCAAGAGAGATGTTTCAGAGTCGCAATATTTAAGAATCATTTAAATTCTTAAATATATTTACTCGCCATGAGCATTAAATTTCTGTTTTAATCCAGTGGACTCTTAGTTTATATCTGGTAAATAATTATAAAGCTTGAAAAATTCATATTTACCTTTTATGTTAATTGTAATGCAAAAAGGAGTTCAGCCAGCATATTTCCGAGAGCTGCACATTATAAGTTAAAAAGCTGCATGTGGCCGCTTGCGAGCCACAGTTTGGCCACCCCCTGTTATATACATTTCTTGCAACAAGCAAAATTAAACTACCCACATGATGTGGGATAGGCATGTGGGAGATATCACTGGCAGAAGTCCACCTGGATCTGTGAAGGAAGATTGAGCCCAGGAAGAGAGCTTGGATTCGGCAGACACCGCTGTCGCTGCCGCTGTCCCGATCTGCCCTCCTCCCCATCTCCGCCCTAAAATTGGATAGGATTGGGCCCTCATTTAGGCTCAGTTGGAACCCTTCTTCGTTTTTTGTTTTTGAGCACTTTAGTAAACTATTGTGCCACCTTCACCCTCATTTCTGTGTTCCTTCAGGGCCGGATTATACAGCCATGCCACTGGCCATTACACTGGGTCCCTGCCAGTGATGTAGACTTGAGTCTATTAACTCGGACTCAAGTTGGACTCAAGTTGCATCAATGACTTGACTCGGACTTGACTCGGCGATTGTAAAAGACTCGAAAGACTCAACTCGAGACTTGGAGCCTTTTAACGACAAGTCGAATTTTATTCAGGTTTAAACCCGTTTTCCCCATAGATAGGGACTCGCAACTCGCAACCAAAGACTCGGGACTTGGGGGCAAAGACTTGGAACTTGACTTGAGACTTGAACCCAGAGACTTGGGACTTGATTCTAGCCTTGGAGACAGAGACTTGATCCACATCCCTGGTCCCTGCCCATGATTGTTTTACATATTTAAAAAAGCACTACTGGTAACAACTGGGAGGCAAAAGCATGTGGTTGGTGGGCTGCATTCAGCATGGTGGGCCATGAGTTGTGTAATCCTATGCCAGCTGGACAATTTATTTTATTTATTTATTTATTTACAATATTTTTATCCCGCCTTTCTCCCCGAAGGGACCCAAGGCGGCTCACAACAACAGATACAACAAATAATCACTCATTTAAAACAATAAAAACAATCCACAAAAGCTAGTAAAAACATCATCTAGTGTCTGATAGTGTTTTTGTTTGTTCTTCCCAAACTCTGGAGTTCAGGAAGGTGGCTAGAGTTATATTAACTGTACACCGCTTTGAGCATTGGAAAAGTGGCTTATAAATCTTTTAAATAAATAAATAAATAAATAAATAGTCACAAAATATGCTGTTCCAGGTGGATTTGGAGCCGAAAGTCTTCATCTACATTCGGAGGCATAAACACTGAGCGTATGGTGTTACTTTATGAATTTCTTGAGAATGTATTCTCTTTCATTTCCACAGAACCTTTATCGCTGCTGTTTTAATGTGTTCATTTTATTGTTGTTTTATGCATTTTGTATTGCGTGTAAGCCATTTTGTTGGTTTTTAACTAAACATGGTCTATAAATAATTAAAATAAGTATGTAAGTCAATCAATTAACAAACAAACAAACAAACAAACAAACAAACAAACAAGTAACTGTGAATACTCATTCACCCCCTAAAAATAGCTGCCAAATATTTTGGAACTATTAAGGTTAGGAACAATTATTAAGAAGTATTATTACAAATATTTAGGAAGGAAGATTCATGTCATTATTAGAAAATGAAGAGCTCTACTTTCTTCACACGGTAAAAGGTTTAGTATAAATATGGGTACATTCAGTTTCATGGCACATATCTTCACATTTTTCCAGTAAAAGGGCTTTGTCAGTTGGGTCACTTGTGGTAGAAAATATAATCTCCAAACAGTCAAGTGAGTAAATTTAGTAAGGCACAAGGAAGTGGGTATTATTATTTGCTAGCTGGCATGTTACCCTTTGAAGTTTGAAGAACCCGCTGTCCTCACCACACAGCCATGGTCAATTTCTCCACAGTAATGTCTTCCTTCAAATGTCATTATGTGAACCCACTATGGTAATGTGCCCTCTCTATAGCCACAAAGGATATATTTTTCACTACTGTCTAGGATTGTACCAGATGGACCATGAGGCCTTAGGAGAATGACTGCCAAAATCCAATTTTGAAATGTCTATGAATCAGATTACTGTGGTATAGCATTGTTGACAATTCAAGGCAACATCAGGAGGTGAAAGACAAATCTACTTAATTGAATACAGGTTGTCTTGTAACAAAGGGGGCCTGTTGATACACCCATATGTCTTTTATACCAGAGAAAGGCATATTTGTACACACTGGAGAAGTCTGTCCAGCCAACAGATCCTCTACAGATCTTTTTCTGTCAGTTTCACATTGTAACCTTTTTCTAGATGAAGACTGTGATGGTATACACTTTTGCCCAGGAGCAAGCTTCACTGAGCACAGTGGGATTCACTTCCATGTAAAGCATGTATAGGATTGAATCCTATAGAGTCCCATACTACAGATCAGTAACAAATATTTTCAGTAACAATAGATCAGTAACAAATATTTTCCCCTGAATTCCTATATTCTTCCTCTGAAATTGTGACTATTAGCCCGATCCTGCGTAAGGGTCCGTGGCCGGCCCATATGGCCGGCTGCAGGATCCTGAGCCCTTCCCGAGCTGCTTCGGCATGGCCCGGGAACTACTTGGGAGAAGGTGATGTTAGTCCCCTTCCCCCGGTGTCGGGCTGCCAGACCCCAATGGGCCTCCTCGAATGTACGTTGGCTCTCGAGCCGACGTACATCTGGAGCGGTGGGGTAAGGGCAGCCCAGGCCGGGAGAGGGCTGGGGATATCGGTGGAGTTCTCCGCAGGTGCGAAGTTAGGAAGGATTGAACCGTAAAATCCCAGATCATCTGATGTCTGCTGAATTCCTCCTGGAGATTGAAGGACTATATAATTTTGAACTCGACCATGCTCTTAGTATACTCTTTGGGCATAACTACATAACTACTCTTTGGACATAACTACAGTAAGGCAAGAATCAAGTGATGAAGAGACCTTGGGCCAAGGACCTACATGACTGCCTTTCTTCATAAAGAGAAGACACAATCGCTCAATCTGTGGAGCTCCTTGCCACAGGATGTTGCGATAGCACTTGGCCTAGATGCCTTTAAAAGGGGATTGGACAGATTTATGGAGGAAAAGTCTATCACAGATTGGAGAAAAAGTCATGATGCAACCTCTGGGTTGTAGAGGTAGCCTATCTCTGAATGCCAGATGCAAGGGAGTGGCAACAGGATACAGGTATATTGTCTTATGTGTTCCCAGGGGCATCTGGTGGTCCACTATGAGAAGCAGGAAGCTGGACTAGATGGGTCTGATCCAGCAGGGCACTTCTTCTGTTCTTATGCTCAGTAACTGATTTCCAAAACAACTTGTCTTAATTAAAAAAACATTGCTGTTCATCTACATGTTTCATTTGTTTTTCTCATGATAATTTCAAGCATAACCACACCTGAATCCTGTTTGACAGAAGAGTGCACTGAACTTGCTTAACTCTGAAGATTGGACTGTTTTCAGAAAAGAAAACAAAGCCAAAGGCACACACAGCATTTGGAGCTTAGCACCCTATTACCCCCATTTTATAGGCAGGAACTGAGACTGGAAGGCATTGACAGCGCAATCCTATGCATATCTACTCAAAAGTCAGTCCCATTGTGTTCAATGGGGCTTTCTCCCAGTAAAGTGTTATAGGAATGCAGCGTAACAGCCCAATTCTACCCCCTGCTACGCTACAGCATGCAACCATGCCAACAGAGCGCGTGCTGCATGCTATAGCGTTAATCATCATCATCATTATCATCATCATCATCATCATCTGTATTTATATACCTCCTTTCTTGTCGTCAGATTTTTCCTCAGACTTTATTCGAGGCGGTTTACATAGGCAGGCTTTTCTAAACTCCCGTGCGGGGGAGAGGTTACAATAATGTTCTATTGTCATAGAGCCTTTTTCCTTCTCCAGGTGTTTCCTTTCAACAGTGTGGTATCTCAGTGGCTGCACAGCACATGCATTCTGAGCTTGCTCAACAGCAACCCTCCCACACAAAGGGTTAACAGGTTATCTTCAGCTTGTTGACAGCTTCCGGTTCACTCAAACTGGTCTTGTCTTAGCTGCTTTTTCAGGCGGCGGCAGCTCAACCACTAGAGTCTAGACCACACATCCTGCCCAGTACCGGCCTACATTATATACTGGCGTTGCTGCAGGGGGGGCGGAAAGCACATTTCCTACATGCTCAAAGGATTTATTTACATATGCTCTTTCAGTAGTCCTTACAAGCCTTCTATAATGTCACTGGCATCGCTGCAGGGGGAGGCGGAGCTCTAAGTTCCGCTGCGGTCCGACCCTCCGTTACACGGGTGCATGAAGTGGCCCCGCCCCCTCGCCTTCGGAACCATTCAAGACAGTGAAAGCAACGCACAGAAATGTTGCTTTCACTGTCTTGAATGGCTCAGAAGGCGAGGGGGTGGGGCCGCTTCGTGCACCCGTGTAATAGAGGGTCGGACTGCAGCGTAACTTAGAGCTCTGCCTCCCCCTGCAGCGATGCCAGTGACATTATAGAAGGGTTGTAAGGACTACTGAAAGAGCATAAGTAAATAAATCCTTTGAGCATGTAGGAAATGTGCTTTATAGATGATATAGAGCCCACATTGTTTTACTGGACAACTCTATTCTGAACACATTTGTTTTCAGCAGTGGAAGTCTTCATGTTTAGTGACGGTAATGGGGAAAAACTACATAAATGGAAGAATGCTCACATTGGAATGGTCAGAAATCCACCCATGCAGACAGTCTATCAAATACTTCCCTGGCACAAGTCAAAGAGAACATAAGAAGAGCCCTGCTGGATCAGGCCAAAGGCCCATCTAGTCCAGCTTCCTGTATCTCACAGTGGCCCACCAGATGCCTCAGGGAGCACAAGACAACAAGATAACCTGTTTCCCGTTGACACTCCCTTGCATCTGGCATTAAGAGATAGCCTACTTCTAAAACCATATACAAGCTTGTAACCTGTGGTGGTTAGATGTATGTAGATGTGATAGTTAAAGGATGGTTAGATGTAGAGAAAATCTTTCCCGTTGGTATTGTCCCAATTTATTTTCTTCATCTTGCACCATCTCATGAATATCAGTTGGATTCCTGAGTATCTGTAGCTCCCTCAATCACTATCTGGAAGAAAAAGCTCCTTTTATTGTTATCTACCTATTTTACTTTATTTTTAAGCAATGCTGTTCTCAAGATTAAAATCTGCAACTTCTTTGCCTGATCCTTCTTCAATATAAAGCTGAAAGGCAATGGACTTAAACAAATAAAATAATAGACACTGGAAAGTCTCTGTAATGAACCCCACGCACTTTCCAACCCACTGCTGCCTTGCTCACTCTCACAGAATGGTTAAAATGGCATTTTCAATTCCACCAATAGTAGAGTGGCAGGTCTGTTTATCCCTGCAGGTCTAGTCTACCATTGATATGACATCATTGCTCATGCAGTACTGCGATATAATTGAGCAGGTCAGTGGTTATTCCAAGCTTCACCCATTCCTGAATTCCATTCTTTACCCTCCAGAATGAGTCTTTTACAGTTAAATGATTCACTTATTAGGTAAAATAAACACAAAAATAATGTTAAATTAAAGCAAAACAAAATGGTGTGGAGTTAAATTCAGACTGACACTGAGCAAACAGTTCTGGCTGGTATCATTATATCCTTTTTGAAGTCAGCACGGATAGTGGAGTATGGCTCCAATTAGTTTCAGATTGGAAGATCTTAACAGTACTGCCAGCCCACTGAAGACTGAACCTCACCAAAGCTGAAAATGCAAAATGTCTTAAGAATAGCACAGCCCACAGGTGTACGAGGAAACTGCAATATGGGTTCTAAAGCAAAGAAGAAATACTTAAGAAATAAAATCTGTAGAACATTGTTTTTCTTGCACTAGTCAGTCAGAATTTTTTTTAAAAAAATTGTTTCTAGGTTTTTTTTTCAGTATTTGTTGGCAACTTTCAGTTGCCCAAACAACCAACACACAGTTCTATAAGTCATTCTGTGTTTTCATCAGCCTTTTTCCCCCCAGAAAAAAAAAAGTTCTAAAAATGTTTTCCAATGGCAAAACACTTCAGAATAGAGGGGCTTTTGTTAGTTCCAGCTCAAAGATGGGTCTTTTTTTTTTTAAAGTGCTCTGTGACCCTTGAATGAAAACATTGCATATTCGCTCTAAATGTAATGGATTTGGGCTAATGTGAAAGTAGGAAGATGTAGCCAAACCAGGCTTACAGCTTGCCAACCAAGAGTTGGATACTAAGAGCCAAAGCATAATCTGAGTAATTGAAACTGTCTCCATCCAGAACTTTTAAAAAAAAAATAGAGAAGAACTATATAAGCCCTATGAAAAAAAATTCTGGAGAACAGAAAGAGTGAGAGGAAGACTCTTGGAATTCTCTTGGCTTGTCCTCCTTATTCATGGGGAGAGTCATCGCTTTGAAACATGCTGGATGGTCAGGTGGTCGGCAGCTTTAACCTTCCATCGGCCAGGTGCGAAAAGGAAGCCGCTCTAGTTAACACCTGAATGTGACACGGCTTTCCAAACGTTGGAAACTTGTGAATGCTCTAGTCTTAGCTTGCCCATGTTTTGAGATGCCATTCATTTTAGACATGATGCTAGTGCTCATGGTATATGGGTACTGTATTGAAACAGGAATACGATGGCCAAGATAAGCCAGACACTGATTTCAGTAAAACCTTGACAATTACAAAAGGAACTATTACACTACAAGAAAGGAACACCTTGCTGTTGTGAAGTCTATAGACCAGGTTCACGATTATCCACATATGAGACGAAGTTTGTGGTCAGAACAGACCATTCTTTTGCCCTTCCAATCCCACAATAATGTCAAAGGACATTGGATAAATGGGTAAAGGCCCAGCAAGTACTTACAGTCTTATCCCCACCTAATCTTTGAGAAGATTAATGATTCTGTCCTGCCACCCCTATTTTTCTACGCTCTGAAGAGATTTTCAAGCAATAATGCTATATACAGGATCAGCTACTGGAAGAGAACTGGACAGCATTTTCCAAGATCAAGCATAGCAGAGCCAGATGAAGCACCCTTAGATTATTGGTTCTCATGGCAGAGCCTTTTGGAGCACAAAATGTCTCACAAAAGTAAAGCATGCGCAGTTGGGGGCAGCATGGTCCTTGCCTCAGGCCCCCTGTTGGCAGGTTCAACAGCCAATCACAGCAGTGCCCCAGTGTTCTTCCCGTAACAGATCATGACATTATGATGTTTTGATTGGGCAAATGCCTCCACCAGCCTTCCAAGCAACGGAGCATGATCAGTAGACCTAAACCAATACACCAGATTCACTTAGCCTTTGATTTTGCACTCAGCGTAGAGCAGCGGCGGAACTACAGTGGAGCGGGTGGAGCGGGTGGAGCAGGCGCTCCAGGCGCTCCACCGCGGGGGGGCGGCCAGAACGGGGTCGGGAGAACTCACCTTCTCCCGAAGCAGCGTCGCGTTTTGGCTCTCCCTCACTCCCTGTAGCCTGTTTGGCTCCGAAATAGGAGCAAAATGGGCGGGGGGCGCGTCGACGCGACACGACGCTGGCCCCGCCCCCACACGCCCGGCGCCCTCCCGGCGCCTGTCGCCTCTGGTGTAGAGTCAGCAAGAGACAGGATTTTATTTCAAAGGCTTGGCTCTTCCATTTTTTTTTTTGGCTGGGGGGAGGGGGGACATGGATGAAAAATAGTGTTTTTTCAGAGCAGTCACTAGTTCACTTCATACTGTATTATATGCTCTATGACTGGATTCAAAGGCTTTTCTTTTATAGTATTATATATTATATAATAGTATTATATATTATTCAAGGCTATGGGCATAAAGAACTGGGTCATGGAATATCTAGATTTTGTGGTTACTGTATATGCTGTGACCAGGAACAAGTCATGTTGTCCTCACTCCATGCTACTGTCTTTACATCTGTCAAATGCAATATGTTATTTTAAAATATATATCCCTACTTCCTAGGTCAGTGGTTCTTAACCTGTGGGGCCTGCACTCCTAGGGGGGTTATGAAGGAGGTCCAGGGGGGGGCTTATGAGGTGCTCCCACAATTGAGAAAAAATTGCTTTGATAAACACTTTTTTTTTTACTGGGTGAGGAAACGTTTTTTAAAATTTTTGAATTTGGTTTGAATTTGGCCTTGCCTCCTGATGGGCCAACAAAAGCCAATACTGCATTTTCTTATTGGCTGCAGTATTTATTGTTTTTGGCCTTCTGATTGATTTTTCTTGTGAGTTCTTTGATGTTTTCAAATTGTATGACCATTCTTTTTTCTATGATTGAAATTAATGATTTTCTGGTTCCACTTTTTATCATATATGTTCAATTGCAATTTTCAGGAAAATAGCAAATAATAATAATTGAAATAAAATAAATAAGTAAATAAATAAAAACAATTTGAGGTTTGTGTATGAGCCACTTAAAATTCTCCTGGGACTGGGAGTGCATGAAGCACAAAAAGTTAAAGGAAACCTCTTTCTTAGGTCATCCATGAGCTCCTGTTGCAGCTCATAAAGTATACCTGGAATGATGTCTAATCATTACTTCCATGCAGAGGCGTTTTAAAAATATCCAGGCTTAGGTTAGCATGGGTAGTTGGGCTCTTTCTATAGGTACAGAAAATATTTTTGAACAGGTAGCAAATTATTGCCTTCAAGGATAAAAGTCACTGGGATTTTTGGGGAGTGATGAGGACAGTCTTCAGCATCTATTTGTGATGAATTCTATATTATTATTATTATTATTATTATTATTATTAATAATAATAATAATAATAATAATAATAATAATAATAATAAGAAGAAGAAGAAGAAGAAGAACAACAACAACAACAACAACAACAACAGTATTTATATACTGCTCTTCAACAAAAAGTTCACAAAGCGGTTTACAGAGAAAATCAAACAACTAAATGGCTCCCTGTCCCAAAAGGGCTGACAATCTAAAAAAAGATGCAGAACACCACCAGCAAACAGTCACCAGAAAGACACTGTGCTGGGGTGAAAGGGGGGCAGTTACTCTCCCCCTGCTAAATATAAGAGGGGCACCAATTGGAAAAGTGCCTCTTGCCCAGTTAGCAAGGTGTTGTTATAAGACCGGGTTCAGACTTATGTTTCTCACAGACTAATTTTCAGCATTCAGGTGAATATTCAATATCGATCATACCTGAATTTCAAAACAATGTCAGGCTACACATTTTTAATTATTGAAATGTTGACTGAGAGTATTGGGTATATCTTTATTCTTTTTTATGAGAAAAAAAACGTAAACTTTAAATTGCCTTTTCTGCAAAGTAGAGCATTCCAATCAAAACTTGGCATAATCAAGTGGTACAAATATTTCCAGGCATTCATTAAAATATCAAAACAATCCTCAAGAAACCCTTCTTCCAAATGGGCTATACACACCAGTTCTCCTTTCAAGGAAGCCTTAACAAAATTGGTAACAGAAACTACAGTATGTAACTAAAACAACACACCCTAAAACAGGAGACTACTCAAACAGCGTGTGCTAACTTCACTGTTCAATCACTCGTTCCCCTTCTCAAATGACTTATGCTATATTGCCTACTTTGTCTGAAAGGAGTAGGGAACTTCTGATAGCACAATTCTGGCATGTTGTGTTGCAGTGTGGCAACCACACAGGGTTGGTGCCAGGCTATTTTGCAGCCTATGCAAGGCTAACTACTTGCACTCCCCCCAAACTCCCAACATATAAAAAGGATAAATAAAAGAGTATATACATTTTTAATAAGACTTTATAATTAATTTTATTTCATAGCACTGTTGTGGTATTTATATTAAAATTAAAAAATGCAAAACATCAGTTGCATTTTTTACATGGATTGAAAAAACTAAGCTGTATGAGACTGTGCTCCTCAAAGGTCAGTTCTGTGCTCCTTCGAGGTCTGCGTGCGTCCTAGGCAACTGCCTAGCTGGCCTCATGATAGCACCAGCCCTGCAACCACAAAAAGGTTGTGCCAAAGTGAAATCTCTTTGAAGAGTTCTATATACCCCATGCTAGGGAGAAAGTGCCTCTTTATATCCTTGACCTTCTATATTTGTCAAGGACTGATACAAATCCCAGAAGACAGATGAAGAAAATTGCTATTATTTCCATTTTATGTCAGTAAAAAATGACCTGAAGTGGATTATGATTTGGATTGGCTCAGTGGCAAGCCTCTAGGATCTGAGGTTGATATTTCATTATCTATTCTAAAGCTTAAGTGAGAAGAGAATGTCACTCACTTATCCAAGGGTTATTCTTGGGAAACATTATGCATCTGCTCATCTCTGTTGAAATAAAGTAGTTTGCAGCTCTATTCTATCTTAATTCTGTGACTGGGTTCACAACTTAATATACAGTATTCAAATTATAACTGAAGTCATTGTCTCTCCTGATTTTCCACCATCTCCTCTGGTCATTTGATAATCCGTACAAGGAGGACACTGGAAGACACTTCTGCAAGGCAGAGCTCCACGTTGTATTGCCCTCAGTGTGTGAGTCAGTTCAATCCAATACTGTGGAATGTCTCCCTGCTGTCTGATTGCCACTAGAGATGTGTGGTGCAAGCAGAGAGAAGGTTCAGATGGTTACGTTGACTCATGCGCTAAGCACAATGAAAATGTTATGCCCCACCACTGTTCTGTAAGTAGTCATTTCTATACTCAGGGCAGACTCTCAGTTCTACTCCTCACACACACACACACACACACACACACACACACACACACACAACACAACACAACACAACACAACACAACACAACACAACACAACACACATAGGCACCAAACCAAATTAGACTGTATTTTCTCAAAAACACTTGGGCTAAAAAAAAAAGCCCTGTGGGTGGCTGCTGCCCAGTGTCATATGTCTCCAATTTTCTCCTCTCCCACAGCTGTATTCAGTGACTGAGTTTGCTTTGCTGTGTTAGGCTGCAGCATAGTAGCATTCTGTCTGGCCTACATCACTAAACTTCTGGCAAGCTAATCTCTACCTCTTCATTTGCAATCATGAAAACAGGCTTGATTTTCAAACATATCAAAAAGAATACGCATAATTTAACATGTCATATTTGAACAACATTTGTGTGTGTGTGTGTGTGTGTGTGTGTGTGTGTGTGTGTGTCCCCATGAGTTTGCAGATCCATGTTGCACTCCTGCCCAGGTTTGACCCCACACAGGTGCCCACATTGCTTTACCCTTTTTACACTACCGCCCTTCTCTGGATGGGGCCCCCCCAACCCAACCATGCCTGGTTTTCAAATGACCAAGCGGTAATAGCTCAAACCATCCAGGGCCGGCCTTAGGAGCTATGGGGCCCAATTGGAAACATTTTTGCAGGGTCCCAAGTTCACAGCCAAGGTCTGTAGACTCTTACAGCACAATCTGACTTAACTTTTGTGCCGGTTTAACCAGTGGCACAGCGAGAACAGGAGGCCCCAAAACGGAAAAGGGATTCAAATCCCCTCCAAAAGAGGAATTCAAAGGGGATTTGAATCCCTTTTCCATTCTGAGGCCTCCCGTTCTCGCTGCACCACTGGTTAAACTGGCACAAAAGTTAAGTCGGATTGCGATGTTAGAAATATAAATAAAATTTATTATAGACTTTATATCTCTATGGTAGAATGGAAAGCAATCAAAATATGTGCTTAAAAAGTGCATGTGAGTTAAAAAGGCATCTAAGCACGTTTTAAAATTGCAAACATGTAAGCCTACAAGTAAACAAACAAAATGTGTAGATTACCTTTGAAAAATAGATTACCTTAGTGCGGGGGGGGGGCCCTTAGGCGTGGGGCCCAATTGGGAGCAATTGGTCCAATTGGCTTAAAGCTGGCCCTGAAACCACCTGATCATGCCACCACAAAACAGCCCAAAATGGTGGTGTGTGATGGTTATGCAGAAAGTGAGAAACATTAATTCAGATTTTTCCCCATGAATTTTTTAAAAAAACCCAAACCTTAAAAATTGCAATAGAAAAATATTTGAGCAATATATTTTGCTATTATCTGAAGCATGTGTTTGGAATTTATCTGTAGACAGTTCTTCCAGAAAATTAGGGGGGGGGGGAGCCACCTTAGAGACAGTGATGAAAAGTTAGGGTATGTCTTCAGCAGCTCGGCGTACCGCAGACTGATGCGTGTGCGCCATTCATTTTCCCCACCCCGAGACACACGCATCCATCCATAGGCATTTCACATTTCAAGCAGAGCATGTTCTCTCTTTCCCTGAATCAGCAACGGAAAAGGAACAATGGTCTGCGAGTTGACTGGAGAACGAGACATACAATTAGTTGCAAAATAAAAAACAGCTGGTGAAATAGAATAGCTGTTATTCTGAGCACATGAACCTGAAAAGATACTGTTTATTCTATAAGACAAACAACATTTGCCTTCAGTTTGATCTCCAAAGAGCATCTACCACTGGCAGTTGTCCTTTCTCATTTAGTCACTTCACTGCTTGGAGCAGGCTGTGCAGAAGCTATAAACACAAAGCAGAACGTATCACTTTCCATGTTAATTTGACAGTAAACAGTACTAATTTGGCTTTGCAGCTGTTTATTGATACCAAAATAATACAATTCAATGCAGAGAACAGTAGCCAGTGAATTGGGACGGAATGGTTTAGAAAACCCACGGAGCCAGGTTCGCCACAGCCTTCTTGCATTCCAAAGGATTCGGCATGCGACACACCAGGGGGTTGTGGCTTTCCTTCAGCTGTGCTCCGAAAGAGGTGAATGCTGCTGCTTGGAATCTCTTGTGAGCGTTTTCCTCTTGGGTCCCTTAAGGGTCACTGGGATTTTGCTATGCCAGCAGCAGCACAATTCTACTCCCACTATGGATGACAAGAGGGCATCTCCCACTGAGTCAGTCTTAGGCAACACAGAAACACTCCCCTCCCCATTATGGGTTGGAAATGGGGGACAGGGCAGGGAGAAATGGGGGGCAGGATTCATGCATTACCAGAACAGTTTGGGTTCTGTTTCCTTGTGGCTGCATTCTGCATACACAGAAATCATGTGAAAAAGGTGAATCACACAGAATAAACACATACCTTGGCCCCCATGTCTATTGTGGAGCAGTTGTTGGTATCCACACTCTTGATGTGGATCCACACACATACAGTTGTGTTATCATATATGCATTTAGGACACAGTGGACTTGTAAACTTCTTTGTGAACTTCTTTGTTGAAAAGCAGTAGATAGGTAGTGGGAATTGTGGCAGGTAGCCTAAGCCTATGTACCCTACCCCACTGACAGTTTATGCCATTTCAGGCCCTCTCTATATGCAATTTAGAAACAAAAGACAAAGAGCAATGTTACAAATTTTCATTAACTTCTGGTTTGACCTTTAAGCTATCATCACATCTTCCCTTTTATTATATGTATTACATATAACCTATTACATAATGGAATATACCTGTAATAATTTTTTAGAATAAAACCATTTTCACAGGTTAATGGCTCAATCCTTTCCTTCCCTCCTCCCCCCCCCCCCCGCCGATGCAGTGGCACCCAAATGGCGACTGCTGCATTGTATGGTGGAGGGGAAGTTGCAGAGGTCTCCTCTGGGTAAGGGAACAATCGTTCTCTTACCTGGGGGTAAGCCTCCCCAGCACAGGGGTGTCTACTCGGACCAGCACTAGCTACATAGCTGGCACAGGTCCACGTTGATCCGCACCATGGGATCGGGTCTGGGAAGGGGGATAAGATACGGCGCGTGCCATAATGTGTTGTCTTACCCCAACTACTAACTGACTAACTTCTTCCTGCTTGGAATTCAGTAAGCAGGCAGGCAGGCAGGCATTTGCCCTTTTTAGACTTCAGAGGGTACAAGACACTTTAGTAAGCAGGAGTGGGATTTGGCAGGTTCCAAAACCCCAGCTCATGAATGCATTCAAATTTAAATTGTAAAACAAAAACAAGCAAAACAAAAACAAGCAAAACAACCACCACTTTGCATTTACTTTATGTATTGTTTGTATATGATACTATAACTACAGTAGCATTAATATAAAACAATGCCTTTTTTTAAATGGCGTTTTTGTTTTGCTTTGTTTTTGTTTTACAATTTAAATGGTAAAGCCTTTCCTACAGCACGCACCGACATCAAGTGCTGAGTTTGGAAGAATCGAGCAGAAGGATGCTACTCAGCGTGCTACTCAGCACACCACCAGGGATGCTGGCAGAAAGACCGGAGCCTTCCTGCTGGCGCCAGCAGACCTGAAGCTGCCTGACAATCCAGGTAAGATGGCAGGTAAGGCGAGAGGGGGTGGTGGGAGGGCGGAAGGGGGCAGCGACAGGGCAGGGGATGGGCATATCAGGTCCAGGAAGGGGGTGGGTTTGGCGGCAGTGGAAGCAACCAAATCCTAACCCCCTTCCCAGACCCGATCCCGCGACACGGGTCCACATAGATCTGTGCCAGCTATTTAGTTAGCGAGGTCTGAGTAGACCCCCTGTGCCATGGAGGCTTACCTCCAGGTAAGTCCAGGAGACTGCAGGATACAGCAATAGCCATTTTGACGCTGCTGCATTGGCTCTCAATCGTTCTCCCTCACTTTTTTTATTGAATTTGATGCACCCTGTACATGACTTGAATGATGGTGACAAGGAGAGTGATTTCATGATTTCATGGCTTGCTTCCTGAACAATGTCATCATTCACAATACCTTTGGATGAGAACCATTCAATAATGCTCTAAAATCATGCACCTCACAGTAAAGCAGATTCAGGTTGCTTCTTCAGTAAATTCAGATGCTCTAAAATTTGGATTTATCCAGAAACTTGACATTGTTTTATCAGACTTTCCCCCCCAGGATATTATATCCCTAAGAACAGAGAGGATGAAAGACATGTGTGGAAATCTCTTGCTACAAATCTATGCATGATCCTTGTTTAAGACAAATAAGAATGTAACAAATGTGATCAAAGGCCACAGAGACTGCCAGACTATGTTTACTTTCCCCTCCCCATATACTGGTGACTGACATTCTTTATATTTTTATTTCTTTCTCTTTTTTTAATAGTTTTGACAAATGTGTCTGGCCCGTAAGATAGAGAAATGTGACATTAATTATGGGTTTCTTCACTGTAGAGCTCTCCACGTAATCGGTTGCCGAGCTGAAGGAGTATAGCCCTGGACATTGCAATACACTGTATCCTATCCCTGACATTGGTCCATGCCAGATGCTTCTGTTGGAAAAGCAAGAAAGAGAAAAATTCTAGCAATTATAGAACACCCTTTGTGACAAAGGTGTCTGCCCCCTAATTCTGCCCGTTCATCCAATAGGGAAATAAGCCAGATGCCATGGACCGTGAATCGGGAACCCTGCAAATCAAGTGCTGCTTCTGCCATTGCGGCTGGTGGGACTGCAGGCCTTTCAAGCTGGCGCTGGGATAGTTTCATAACTGCCCAGAATCCTCCTGATCCAGAGAGTTGGGTGCAGAAGAGGATCAGTCATCTGCCACTGCCTAATACAGTGGTGGTGGGGCCTCATCATCCATGGTCTTGGCATCTGTGGATTTCACCATCTGTGGATGCCAAGCCTGGAGGCCTACAGAGGCCGCTTTTGCATTGCGCTGGGACCGCAACCCCCTCCATAGGCCTCCATGAGCCTCAGAACGCCACTCCGGTTTTGACTTCTGCCACATCCGGCAGTTTTGTGTCTGCCACTTCCAGTCCCTTCAGAGTGGCATTCTGAGGCTGTGGAGTGGGTTGTGGGGCTAGTGCAATGCAGAAGCGGCCTCTGGAGGACCCCCTCGCAGGATCGGGTGAGTCATTGCGGGCATCAGGTGCTGGATTTCAGCATCCGCAGGTTTTGGTATCCACGGGGTGGTGGTGGTGGTGTCTTGAACCAATCCCCTGTGGATACCGAGGGCCCACTGTATATACAGTATTTCAAAAATGCATTGATTTTATTCTCAGAAAAACTTCTCAAGGATCTTGAAGAAAATTCCACATTTACTGAAGAATAAGATTTTGGGCAATATTGTGACAAATATTCCTGAGTTTACAGAGACAAGACCCTTTTCTAAATAAAAGACAAATCTAGACCATGATACATTTATGACACGAGATATATGTTTACCACCATCAGTCCTCTCAATATAAAATCACAATGTAAATGGAGGAAAACTGAAGCACTACATTGCAAAATGCAAATAAAATGCTCTAATGAAGTGCACAATCATTTGGACATAAACATGAGAAAGGCAGAAGGCATCTTAGATTGCAGCAAGTGTACAGTGAAATGGTGATGTCGGATTATCAGCACAGGCAATGACAATTGCTTGGGCAGATTTAAGTCAATTTTTGTAAGCCACAATAGCCTGTTAAACACATCATTTTCTAGATTGGGGCTTATTTTTACTTATTTTTACTTTAAAATAGCAACCATGTGGGATCCCATTCCAAATAAGGACTGTGTAATGGAGGTAGCAGGTATTGAGTCTATTGTCTCTGTGCTGTTTTCTTCCTGAAAATCCCTTCCTCCCCCCCAAAAAAGTGCTATAACTACTTGCAGCAAATAAATAACTCTGCTAGTGGACCAAGAGGCACTTTTTCAAGTGTTGCTCCTCTTACATTTAGCAGGGGAGAGGAGTAACTATCTTTTCAGATTTTGGGTCAGGGAGCCATTTAGTTATGTGTTTATTTGATTTTCTCGATAAATCAACTTTGCGAACTTTTTTGTTGAAAAATAGTGTATAAATATCCTTAATAATAATAGTAGTAGTAACAATAGTAGTAATAGAAATAAAACAACAACAACAACAACAACAACAACAACAACAACAACAACAACAACAATATTATTATTATTATTATTATTAATAATAATAATAATAATAATAATAATAATAATAATAATAATAGGTGCTATACCGAAAAGCTTGGGAAAACACTTGTGCATCTTAGGTGTAAACGAAATGACTCCATATGAGCTGCAAAAGGCAGCTCTACTTGGATCTGCACATATTCTGCGGAAATACCTCTAGTTATCCTAGGTCCTTGGAAAGGACTCAATATTTAGAAAACACCAGCCAGCACCAGTGGGCTGCGATTAACCAGATGATGATGATGGTGATGACGAGGATAAATGGTGCCCCAGAAAACCAAATCAGGGCAGCCATGCCAAGCACTGGCCAAGGGCCCAGAACATCAAGAGCACATAGCCTGTTGGTCCTGCTGTCATTCTTTTTTTTAAAACAACAATGCAATGAGTTTGTCTTATCACAGCCCAATCCTGTGGATTGCGCCGTTAGTGTGTGACTGTCAGCGCCATCCGCCCCAGCTCCTGGTCCTGGTCACTGGTGCAGCCAGTGGTGGAGGGCAGAATGGGAGGCTTTGGGAAACGGGACAGGGGATGTAAAGGGGATTTAAATCCCCTTTCCCTTCCAAAGCCTCCCGTTCTGCCCTCCACCACTGGCTGCACCAGTGGAGGAGCTGGGGCGGATTGGGCTGTGTGACACAGCAATGGAACGGGCACACTGCAGTGGCAGTGAGCAGTGGGGCACACTGTGGTTGCCACCACTGCTGTCCTGCTACCCACACATTGGGAACAGGGGCCCAGTTCACTCTTGGTGGACCGAGCACAGGCCTGCACCTCAGCGCTCCTGGCAACCTGGCACCAGCCCTGCCAAACTCTACGCTCTTCTGACAAATCTCTTTTGGTGGCCGAATAATACGGCCTATGACAATCTGAGAGAATTGAAGTGCACATGACTTGTCTAGGGTCATATTGATTCCTATTGTAATATTTTTCCAGAAAGAAGACGCAACTGTACACTCATCCCAGAGAAGATGCGAAAGATTTGCCCATGGCAAACCACATCTCCAACACGTAGCTTCTGTAGAAAGGCCAAGTTGGAAAATTCATTCCAGGAGCCAGTGTACCCTCAAGAATATGTTCTTCTGGATAGGCCTCAGTCAAAGTTCTAAAATAGAGACTTTTATTGCTGCCAAAACAGCCGCCCAGTGTGATGGTTTTAATTGTTTTTTAAGTTCCCTGCTCCATTTCAACCAAACGTGTTCCATACTTCCAAATCTGGGTAAAGTGCCTTTTGGAAAAAAAAGCAAAAATAAAAGTCCAAGACGGGTGCGCTGTATCCAGCCGTGTGTGTGTGTGTGTGTGTGTGTGTGTGTGTGTGTGTGTGTGTGTGTGAGAGAGAGAGAGAGAGAGAGAGAGAGAGAGAGAGAGAGAGAGATTTGGAGGCTTCAGAGGTGAAAGGGGATTTAAACCCCTTACACCTCTGTAAGCCTCCCGCTCCACAATGGGTCTCCTTGAACCTGCACCTGCAAAATCTCTGGCACAAGTTTGAGGAGAGAACAGGGGTGGGGAGGCTGCGGAAAAGGGGGATAGGTTCTGGTGTGCACCATTGCCGCCAGATCCACCCCCTCCTGCAGCTTCCCTGCCCAGTTTTGCCCCTGCCCCCGCTGCTGTCTTACCTGCTCTGGCAGGTGTAGGTAGCTCTGCCTATGGATTGGGAGCGTTGCTGCCAGCATTTCGAAAATGGCTCCGTGTTTCCTCAGTAGCCCTTTTGTCATAAAGCCCTGTGTGTACCAGCCCAGTCCTTGATAGGATCGGGCCATAAGTGTATTAATCATATGTAATGTCATAATTTTCTGCACATCTGTGGAATTTGCTGCATATATTATCATGCTACTGAAGGGTGGCAGGTCAAACCCATTCTGAGGGATCTGAAAAGAATGGAAAGCATTGTGCTCTGAAGTTAGTGGAACCAAATGAAATATACTATTGTCAGTGTCTGGTTTTCAGATCATTAGTTTGCAGGCAAGGTAAGCATAGTATCAAAACTTGAGTGGTTGGACTGCAGGCCTGTTTTCTGGTCATGATGGTAGGAATATACCATGTTTAAGAGGCCAAAACAGTTCGCCATTGAAGTAGCAAGACAATAGAGTTTCCAGAGATTCTTATTCTGGGCACTCTGTGGTCATCTTGGATCTCAAAAATTTTACTTGAGCTCTTCAATATTAATTGTGCTGTGCTTGTAAACTGGGCAAATTGAAAACAACTTTTCCACTGATGGGTGTAATTAAGGACATGCAATGTGTGATGTTCCTTCCACCTCCCAAAAGCTTCTCCGGAACATGCCATTTACTTTTCTGAAAAGAGGGCTAGTTCAGATGATATTTCACCCCCTGAAACAGTCTCCATGTGATTAGGGATGTGCTTGCACGTGTCCTGGCTCCTCCCATCATTACTCAGTTAGTTGCCTCCTTAAACTAGGTTTCGTGGCACATGTACCATCCACCACCCACATGATTAACATAACTAACCGGGAAGCTAGTGAAGACGAAGGGCTAGCGTATGAACGTACTGTGAGCATATGTATCCGTAATAGCATGCTGTCAGTCATGCAGTGAAAGTACTGTGGGGCAAAGCGTTGTGGGACAGAGAGAGACGAACCCCTCAGCACACAGACCAATCTTGGGAATGGACTATGTTCATTTTAGGATGCTTGTTTTACGGTGCAATCCTCCGGAGACTTCTGGCGGCAGAGCGAGCGCTCCGCCACTGGAAGCCAACGTGAATGTGCCATAAAGCACATTCGTGACAACTCGGGAGTAAGGGCTACCTTACTCCGGCGCTGGATCGCCCATGCAGCCGACGGTGGAAGGTAAGGGATCCTGCAGCGGCCATATAGGTGGTCCGGGTGGCGAGGGAGGAGGGCCATTGGCTGAGCCAGCCCAGGAAGGGGTGGGGATGGCATCCGCCATATTCCCATCCCCGTCCTGGCCGGCGCTGCCATTACACGGCCTCCTCCCACTTCCACATCCGCCAGCTAAATAGCTGGCAGATATCCGCTCCAGAATGGCCTGGAACGGGGATAGGATCTGGCGGGCAGCCCTGGGATTGGGCTGCCCATGAGGGAAATTGTCCTGTAGTTGGAGCAGTGGTGGGAATATTGTCCAAGCTTCAGTATCAATGTTATATATTATACATTCAGGAATGGTGGTAGCCTCTGCAGTCTCTTGTTTTTTGCCTTAGCTGAAGGGTCTGGTTCCATTGGCAAAGAACCTCTGTGGCTTCAGGTTAGTCAAAGTGTTGTATACACTGTCATTGTGATGCACACTGAAAAGAAACTTGGATTTCTCAATTAGCAATATCACTAATTAGCAATTAAAAATAAATTGAAACAGAAGACAGCCTGGGTGGACTTCTCTGGTAAATGTAGATAGTTGACCATCATATCCAACACAAATTTTCAAGTTCGTATTAGTATATAAGTTTTTCACCAATAAGAATAATGTTATATTAGTACTGATATGAAGAAAATCTTAACCTACATGAAACCTCTCTGTCCACTAGATCGAAAGCTGCAGACAAATCAACAGATGCAACGTATTATTTTTGCTTTCCTTGAGTTTTTTGTTTGTTTGTTTTGAATGAGATGATATCAAAACTGATGGTATGAAAAGGATCACTTCTCTTTTTGAAAGCCTGCTTGATCTTTTGCAATGATGTGGTGTTCTGTAGTGATGTATACTTGAGTCTATTGACTCGGACTTGAGTCGGACTCAAGTCCTGTCAATGACTTGACTCAGACTTGACTCAGTGATTGTAAAAGACTCGAAAGACTCGATTCGAGACTTGGAACCTTTTACGACAAGTCCAATTTTATTCAGGTTTAAACCCATTTCGCCCCATTAAATAGATAGGGACTCACAACTCGCAACCAAAGACTTGAGACTTGGGGGGGCAAAGAATTGGGACTTGACTTGAGACTTGAACCCAGAGACTTGGGACTTGACTCGAGACTTGGGAGTCAGAGACTTGATCCACATCCCTGGTGTTCTGTTGCTCGGTCCTCCTATTACCATGAAGCGAAATTTACATGTTAGAGGCCACATTCAAGAAAACTAGTAGTCTTCAGGATCAGCTTTGCTGTCCTTCTTATGCACAGGAACAATCCAGTTAGAGTTCCAATCAGTGGATATTTACCTGTGTTATATAAGTGTGTGAAGAGTTTGCCAGAAAGGGACCCCAGCACTGCCTGTTTTGAAAAGTTCATTATCTTATTCTGGAGATAATGAAGCAGTCGCACTTGCGCCCCCACTCTCAAACTCCCTCTAGAAAGGTGTGAGATTGCTGAGATATCGTTGAGCCTTCTCTAACAAATTCCACATAATTGCTCAGAGGGTAACGACAAATTGTGCCATTCCTCTAAAAAAAGGATTCCACCGAGGCATGTTTCAATCAAACATTATACGTGGCTTCCTGAACCAGCTGCCAGCTAAAGTCCTCAGGGATGACTGAGATTTGTTGGATAAAGATGGATACCAGTTTACCAAACCAGCATGGTGTAGTGGTTCTGGCATTGGACTTAGACCTGGAAGATCCAGGTTCAATTCCCTGCTCAGCCATGAAGCTTCCTGGGTGTTTTTATAGTCTGATCATAAACACTATATAAAACAGCCAATTACTGGACTGTTTCCCCCACAAACATTTTTCATTCGTGTTTGCTGCTATTTCACAACAAAGCTTTCAGGTTGTGGTTGCTCCTCTGACAGCCCCGTGGCCACCTGGCCACCTGGCTTCAAGAATTTGTGGGTGTACTGTGTTAGTCCTCATTTGTCCGCTGGCAGCAGTTCCCTGCCCTTTATTGGTGCCTCCTGCGGACACTTCTCCACGTTGCAGGGATGGATTGGTAGGTAGGCAGCCGCCCAGCTGCTGTTGGAAAGAAGACGTCCAAAACGCCTTCTGCATGAATTTATTCGTATTATTAAGAATATTTGTGAACCACTTTTCCACCACAAAAACTCAAAGCAGTTACATAGCAAAAGGAACGAGAGGGTAGTTTCCTGTCCCAGAAGGGCTCACAAGCTAAAAAGACGCCCAAGGGAGACAGCAGCAAGCAACAGCTCCCTGGTGCAATGCTATGCTGGGATGAGCAGGGACAAGTCGCTATCTCTTTCTTTCCCAAGTATAAGAGGCCTCTGTGCCCAGCAGGGGTAAATGCATGTGCAGAACTTGCTGACTTGGGGACTCCCGTCTTTAAATAACCGAAATGACTGTAAGAAAGGCTCTCCTTAATATTTTCAGTTCTTTGGGTGCTGTGTTTTGTTTTGTTTTGTTTTGTTTTGGGTTTTTTTTTTTTTTTGCATTTGGGTGACTTTAGTAGTAAATAACAAAGACCCAGGACTATTAGGAGCCATCTTTGTTCTTTATTTATGATTCATTATCTAGCACTATAAATGTGTGTGGTGCTTTATAGAGCAACAACAAAAAGTCAGTTCCCTGCCCTGAGGGGCTTACAATCTATAATTGAAGTCTGGAAAAAGCAACAGAGAGAAGGGAGAGTAGACAGGGGAAGAATATGCACATTCAGTTCAGTGGATTCTTGGGCAGGTTCTTGGGCTTGGGGTGGTCTACTCTACTGCATCTCCAAACATGCTTTTGTCTACTGTAGCATGGAACAAAAGTTGCAATTGTGCATTCGACTGCAAGTGCAAAAGCTACAACAGGCGGGCACTATAAGAGTAAGTCCCCTGAGATTCTCAGTTTGTCTGTTTCTGTGTAATATAAACTCAAATGGCTGGGAGAAAAAAAAGAGTAGAAAATGAGTATTTATTTTTAAAAAATATTTCTATGACTTGCTGTCCAGCAATGGAACCCCCAAGGTGACTCACAACACATTTCAACAAAGCCAGCAGAAAAAGAAAATACCTTTTTAAAATGCACAACAGATAATCATCAGAGAGAAGAGAGAGCAAAAACCAGAGATTTATGCCAAAAGCACAATAGAACGGGAACATTTACCATTAAGGGTCTGCTTAGATGTATCAGCTTATCACCTTTGCCTCCTTGGCCATAGCTGCTTTTGGAAAACTATGCAGGGCTATCAAAAATGTTATAATACTTCATCGCAGTGGTTCTAGTTAAAATTGCTGGAATAAGCAAAACTTACAGAGTAGACATCACTGGCATCACAGCCTATAATTTTCCTCCAAGCAGAAATATTTCCAAAAAAGAAAAAAAAGGGGGGGGGGGAGGGAATCCAAACAAATCAAAACAAACAAAAACAAATGAAAAGCAGGATTCAAATCATTCTAAAATAAAATCTATTGTCGACATTCCCCCCCTTTCATTAAGTCATCTTGACTGTTATAAAAGGAAAATCAGCGTCCAAAATTCCTTGATGATGACATTGAATGATTTGATTAAATGAACCTTTTGAGTGTTTTGAGAAGGGCCCTGATTAAAGAACATCAACACAAAACCTAAAAGCCTGGAAGAAAAAGTATTTTACATATGCCTTACATGAAGTCACATTTCCATCTGATTTGGCAAGGGCGAGGTTAACCCCTTCCCACATGCTGTGGCCCCTTTCCAAAGAACCCCTTCCCCCAAGCTGCTAGTCAACATGAAGGGGAAAACATATAGGCACAAGATGAGTTCCTCCATGCTTTTCCTTCCACAGATACTAGAAGCTTCAAGGGGAAATTTACACTGGGGAATGACACGAGGAAAAAGGATTCGATACTCCTCTTCCACATGAGGCTGCCTTTAGCAACAACAACAACAACAAAAAAGACTCAGGGAGATGCATTCATCCACGTGTCATGCCTAATTTTTGTCATGCCTAGTCATGCCTGACACATTTGGCCCTGACAATAAAAAAGACAAAGGAGAAATCTTTTGAAAAGTCACATCTGCTCTGGCTCTCAGTTCCTCAGAGCAAGATCAGGGTTGCCGTTGTAATCAGTACAAAAAATAAGCCAGTCTTCAGAGGCAACAACGTTTTGTTGATTGCTTTGTACCTACACAAATATACCTTCACTATAGAAAGTGATTGAGTAAGTGGGGTGCCTCTCTCAGAATGGAAGGTCCAGGAAGTGAAGTCACCCAGGAAGTGACATATCCCTGTAACGCCGATTTAGTAGCTGCTGCATTTCCGGGCGACGATGACCATCCGGGCAGCAGCCTCACCCTGGTGTTTATCAGGTATTTCCATTTGCCTTCCTGCCGGAGCAAGATTTTCATGTGGTAATTATGGCACAGCTCATTTCTGCATGTTGTACAATAGCGTTGATATAATCCCGCTAGAGTACCCTGAGCCTGCGGATGGCGTTGTTCCCACCCGAAATCTAACTAACGCCCTGGCTTTGCTGACAGCTTAATAAGGTGACAAAGTTCAGTCTCGTTCAGTGTCGCGGACAGGAATGCAGCTGGGGCTGCTCTGACCGGGAGCTTTCCAAACAGCACAAGTTAGGGTAGAAGCACACTTGACAAATAACCTTTTCTTTGCCTTCTCAAATCCATCAGCTCTAACCAGGTGCCATGTAGAGGCCACATGCCACTGTTAAAATGCTAAATTGAGTGGCATGGCCATCAAAAGCCCTGAGAAAGGGCATTTATCTTTATTATTGTTGTTATTAATAACGCAGAGATTGCCTTGCATTGCATTCCTGGGTATTTTTGCAGCACTAAATCACCTGGGTGCACCTCAACAGCCCTGATAAATCACACAAGAAACTCAAATTTAAGACAGCTGTCAGGCCCGGCTCTACGCAAATGCACAGCAAAGTCGAAGGGGGTGGAGGTGGAGGAGAGAGGTCAGCCAAGGACTGAGCTGACTTAGAATGAGATGGGGAGGGAGGGGGGAGAACCGTGGCGGAAAAGTGACAGGTCAGATGGACACAAGGCCTGGCCGCTCAGCTCTGCAGCAGTCTGTAAGTGAAGCCAGCTTGAAATTGGGACACAACTGTTGCTGAGACTAGTTTGGATTCTGACTAGTTTGGCACGACCAACTGATGAGTTCAAGACACCAAGGGGTACCTTTTTTGACTTCTCGTGTGTGTGTGTGTGTGTGTGGGTGTGTGTGTGGGTGTGTGTGTGGGTGTGTGGGTGTGTGATTTCCATGCGAGTGTGAGGAGAAAGAGTGGAATGATTTCACAAAGGTTCAATGCGCCGTCCCTGAATGTGGGTAAGATTATGAGAGCTTCTGAGGAACGATAAGATATGATTTGAAATATGGGGGGAGTATGTGACTGCTATAACAGCCCAGAGTTGACAGGTGTTGTTACACTTTTTGATTTCTTTCTTTTTTTCCCATTCAACTTTATTTATCTTTCTCTCTCTCTCCCCCCCCCCTCCTTTCTCCCGTCAAAGAAAGAAAGAAAACCCTAAACCAAAGGCAGAACAAGGCTTGAATCTGAGCCAGCTGAATGGGCCAAAAGGCTACATATGGAACTAGCAAATCATAGGGCCATGAAGGATGTTAGTGATTTAAAGTTATGTATGTTGAAGTCTGAATCTTAAAAGGAATCCATAATGGTAAAGGTAACTAATGGAAAGCTTTCACTGATGGGTTGTTTGGGGCTGGGTTGTTTTGTTGCTTTGGTTATTTTATTTTTTTTAAACACTGTAATTTCCCCACATATTCTTCATTTCCGGTCCCCACCCTTTCTCCTCCCAGATTAGTTCAATGGCTGCGTTGACACGGAAGGGCAGAGGCTTTTTGCTTTATTTAACCCTAAAGGTCGTAAATATGAAAGCCGTTCCACACTGACAGAACTGTCAGTTTTGCCAGCGAATAGATTTTCTCCCTCGAGAATCCTGTTCCTGTCACAGTAAGAAATTCCGAATCACCTTCTTCACTCTCTGTAGGGTGACAGCTTGAACTCTCACCTGCAAACAATAAACAATGCCCTGCCAATGAAGGCCTCTGAAACGGATGGAAAGAAAATCTAACCGGGAGGTGAAATGATCACAAGATCCAAAGTGTTCTCGGAGAGAGTCCCTGCAGTTCTGGGGAACACCAGCCAAGAATTCAAGCCTCAGGCAGCAGCAGCCATTTTAAACTATTTGGAGAGAGGTGCACGTTCCTTGCAGAACGAGTGAAAAAGTGAACTGAATCAGGCTCATTTTGACTACTTTTTTCTTTTCTTTTTTCTTCGAAATGAATTCCTGCCAAACAGGAATGGTGGGCCAAACAAAACAAATGGTATACATGCAATTTGTTTCATTTGGACTTCCATTTGTTTTAATAAGGCGGTGTGTGTGTGTGTGTGTGTGTGTGTGTGTGTGTGTGTGTGTGTGTGTGTGTGTGTGTCCTTTTGTAGCCCAGCAGCAGCAGTCACCTTTTTTCTTTTTAAAACCTTTGCTTCACGTTAAAGAGGCATCACCAGTGGCAGAGCTTCTTTCCCAGGGGGCTGCCGTTTTTCCCCTGGTGGGGGAATAGCAACAGCTACAGGAAGGTGGCGGCTCCCATTGATGCAATGCTATTAATAATCCAGAGATGCGTTGCACTGCACTATAAGGAAGACACCCACCCACCCCTGGAAAAACAAATGTGAGGAAGAAAACGAACACGAGTGTATTGGATGACTAACAAAGCAGATATTACTTTAATGGAAAAAAAAACCCTAATGCCCCTATCCTATCCCCTGTGTATCCGATGCAGCCGAGCCATGTATCCTCTGTTGGGGGGAGATCAGGAGACCTTCTCAAAGTTAGGGAGCTTTTGTTATCTTACCTCCTGGTAAGCCCCTATGAGTCTATTCGAGTGGACCCAAGGAGCGTGGCAAGGCTGGGCAGGGGGCATAGGATATTGACGGCACCTTTACCATTAATAACCACCTCCTGTCCACCCTGACATGCCTCCCAGCTGCCCCAATTCCTGCCCCGATCCTCCCCCCTCCCCCATTACTCCCTTTCCCTGCCCACTATTCACCCCAGCGCCAACATAGAGGCACTGGGGGAGATAAAAATGACAGATGTCAGTCAATAGTCTTTGCACGGCAAGTGGAGAAAGAGGGAGTAAATACTTTTCAGTTTGAGGACAGTGCAGTTAAAAGGGGAGAAGAATCACATTTTGATTCATAAACTGGAAGATATTTTGTTAACACTTGTCTTCTTAAAATTCTTATTGCAGGTATTTTGCCCCAGGACAACTCCACAGACATCTACCTCTCCATCCCAAAGAAGTAAGCAAAGGAGGAGACGGAATCCCGTACCACCCAACATTGATGCTACATCTCTGTCTCATGTCTCTGCCCCCCCCAATACTGACCCTTCAGGATTGTCAAATGTGTCTTTGCTACATTTGCTGCCTAACCATTTTCCTTTTGTAACAGATAAGAGCAGGGAATGTCTGCTTAGGGAATGGTACAGGCTCCAAACATTGGTACTGCTGGCCAAACACTCATCTGAATCCCTTTTGTTTTTCAAGATTGCATCATTGCCAAATGCTTGGAACAGTTCCACAGAGTTCCCCTAAAGCCCTCCCAGGAGTGGGAAAGGTAATGTTTCAAGCCACAATGCACTTGCTGCCAACAGGCACCACTGCATGTACACTCTGCTAGCACCACTCGCCCTCACAAACACTGAGTGTGCATCTCAAGCCAGAGAACAAGTGTGGTTGGTTCTATTGTGAAGTCCTTGTTTCTCAATCTCTCCTCTGCTCTGCTCTGCCCTCCATAGGCAGCTGTCATAAGAACATAAGAAGAGCCCTGCTGGATCCGGCCAAAGGCCCATCTAGTCCAGCTTCCTGTATCACACAGTGGCCCCACCAGATGCCTCAGGGAGCACACAGCCAACAAGATAACTTGTTTCCTGCTGCCACTCCCCTGCACCTGGCACAGAGAAAACCCACTTCTAAAACCAGGAGGTTGCTTATGGCTTGTAACCTGTGATGGTCTTTTCCTCCATGAATCTGTCCAATCCCCTTTTAAAGGCATCCAGGCCAGGTGCCATCACCACATCCTGTGGCAAGGAGTTCCACAGATGAATTACACGCTGGGTAAAGAAATATTTTCTTTTGTCCG
Source organism: Plestiodon gilberti rubricaudatus (assembly GCA_026170595.1). Lineage (NCBI taxonomy): Eukaryota > Metazoa > Chordata > Lepidosauria > Squamata > Scincidae > Plestiodon > Plestiodon gilberti. The sequence goes on from JANXHW010000001.1 coordinate 143,559,218, forward strand.
TTCTAACTCTCCCTCCACTCAATTTTAGTGCATGTCCCCTGGTTCTGGTGTTGTGTGAGAGGGAGAAGAAACATTACCTTTCCCACTCCTGGGAGGGCTTTAGGGGAACTCTGTGGAACTGTCCGACAAGACATCATGCAGACCCCAAGATAACCCTATAGCCTGCTTGGAGGAGATGGTTGGCAAAGCCACTGTATGTTTCTCTTTCAGATGTGTCTCATCTTTGAGCCTGTGCAATAAAGACATGACTGGATCACTCTGCTATCTGCTATCACTTTGTTAGCAGATAGGAATATCTTTTCTCACCTTAATTATTTCTTAGCTTGCTGGTCTCAGTGTGGGTATCTGTGGGGAGGAGGGGCCTCTCTCTGTTCCCAGAGTCCATGGCATCCTCCATGACCGCTCGGGCTCCAAGGGGGAGAACAATCTTCAGTGATCATGCTGCAATGGTATATGGTGGGCAGGATACAGTCGCAGGGGGACAGGAGGGGCAGGATACCTACAGCCATGCTAGTAGGTCCAAGCGATTAAGCAAAAGACATGGTGTGTGGGTGTGGATAGCAGGGCAGGCTGCTGAAGTAAGTGCCCTGTGTCACATGCCAGCCCAGTGATTGGCCCATGCAGTGCTTCCTCTGATAGGTCTGTGTACTATGGCCTCCCTCCCAGGTCTGCCTGTTTGCAATGATGTGGGATGTGAAATTCCTGGATGATATGCTCTTCACCTGTCTCATGCTGTGGCTGGTTGGTGAGAGAGCAGTTTTGTGGAGTGGCAATGTGGGTTCTAGACATGCCTCCCCTTCTTTTGTCTATGCCATGGATGTTTCTGGCCAGTCCTTGCTTGGCTCAACCTGGCGGGGCCTCTGTAGTCACCAGCATTGGGGCTGGATAGGTGCCGTGATTGGCTCTTGGTATGCTGGGCCAGCATCAGGTGGACATCAGGCTAACAGCATGCTGACGTCAGGTTGGCATCGGTCTGACATTGGGCTGAGATCACACTGCTGTCAGGCTGCCACTTCATCATTGATGGGCTGTATTGGGGTTTCCACGGGGTTTCCATGGGCTCTGGCAGTATCACTGCAAGGGCTGTGCCCTGAGCTCTTGTTTCCCCCTTCCCCTTCATTCTGGATGGGCTTAGGTTAGGACAGACTTTGTACCAGCATCAGTGTGCTGTCAATGCAGCATCCAAATAGGATTGGACCAGTGGTTCCCAAACTTACCGCTGCCACGACCCACCTCGTCCTCCCACTTCCGGCTCGTGACTCACCTTTGGAAGCTGCTCCCGGGACAGCTGGGAGTGCCGGGCCCAGGACAGCCTCCAGAGGCCTCCGCAAACCTCAGAACACCTCCAGACGCGACCAGAAGTCATGTACACGAAACCAGATGTAATCTGAAAGTCACTTCTGTTGTGAGGCCAATGGAGGACATCCTGGACCTGGTGCAATGTAGGAGCAGCTTCCGAAGGTGACTCACAAGCCAGAAGCAGCCTCCACTTGTGTCCAGAGGGCTCCAATTTGGAGCGAACTGGACGCAATGGCGGGCGGGAGGGCCCAACTGCATGACCCACCATGCATCGGGCCGCAACCCGCCAAGTAGGTTGTGACCCATAGTTTGGGAAGCGCTGGATTGGGCCATTAAAATACTAAAAGACAGCCATCCTGAGAGCAAAGGAAACCCTGGCACTAACAAGAGACCAAAGGAGGAAAAAGTGCCATATAGACTCTCTGCAGAACAGAGAGAGACCTGCTCAAAGTGCAACATCAACCATAGCATAAATTCTTGTCCAAGATACAGGGATTAATACGGAGAAGAATGTGGAAAGGCGAAAGATGCCTAGTAATAAAGTTTAATGAATAAATGAATGTGGAAAATTCAATCATTTTGCTGAAATAGTTGTAACTAAAGACAGAAAATCTCAAGTCAAAGGTATATTTACACTGACAAAAATAGAGGGTTACCATATTATGTCTTCACTGGTATGCAGAATCCATGAACATTTGGGAGTATGGTGGCTTCTGAGGGGTTTGGGGGAGGCCTAGGGCATCATCATGTCCCCATTAAGGACCTCACTGGGTCTGATCTGACTAGATTTAACTGAAAACGGAGCCATTTCCTCACTTGTGGGGAGGAATAATTTGGCTTTCTTTGAGTCACCCCTGGTGGGGTGAATAACTTGACTTACTGTGAGCCAGTTTGTGGAGAACGGGGGACGCACCCATCCTGCTGAGCACATGTAGGTTTTAATTTTAAGAGCTGAGCTCACATACTCCATTCTCTCCATAAAAAAAATCCACTCCTATTTTTGTTCTAGTAGACCAGTTCACAAAAGAAGGATGAAGAAGATTATTTATATGAGGGTGATGAAAACATATGTGTCCTTTTCATTTTTAAAACAATTAGCAGCACAGTAGAAGAGAACATCAGTTTTTAATGTTTATTTTTATGTCATTTATCAATACATTTAGGGAGTGATAATTTAGTATAAATTATCAAATGCATTTAGGGAGTTTAGCTGCAGCCCCCACTTCCCTTGATCAAACGCCTCCTGCTGCCAACATCTACTGCAGCTCCAGCTTATCAGTGAGCTGGGAGAAAGAGAAAGATTTACAGCCCAATCCTATTTACTTACAGCAACAAGTAAAGCATGTTGCGCCGGTGTAGAGGCCAGTCGCGCCAGTATGGCCAGTGCTGGGAAGGCCTCCACCAGTACAGGAGCAGTGCCTGCCGGAGGCAGGTGAGCTCTGCGCCAGGCGGCAGGGAGGCGGGGGTAGTGCGAAACAGGGGTGGGGAGGGGGCGTTTTGGGGTGGGGGAGGGCAGGGAGGAGGGCAGAACAGGCCCGGGAGGGATGGGTGGGCTCGGTGGAGGAAGCCTCCACTGAATCCTATCCCCGGGCTTGGAAGCCTGACACGGGACCACTCAGATTTGCGCTGTCACAGATCTGAGTAGTCCTATAAAGGCTGCTGGGGCTCGACATGGGGTAAGGTAACATCCCCTTACCTCGAGGAGGCCTCCAGCAGAGTCCAGCCCCACAATGGATACAGTGTAGCATGCCCCAGTGCCGCTGCATCCCAGCGTGGGGGTTTGGCTAGGATTGGGCTGTTAGCCACAGTAAAAGCCTCAAATGTTCACTTAACACTTGGGCTTGAGGAAAAGGTCAGTGGAGCCAAACCAGCCATTTCATTCACAAAAAGACATTCTGTGCCAGTTTCTTTGCTTTCCTAAGTGAGAACTTAATAGTGAGAACTTGTTTGTTTGTTTGTTTTAAAAAAAACTTATCGTTTTGGGCGCCTATGTAATGTAAATGGCCTAACAATATAGAAATTTATACTTACTTTGATAGACAGCTTTTTTGTGTTGCTCGCCCTGCACTTCAGCTTTTGCTGCTTTAGACATGTATGGCAGAAAAAAAGAGAAACAGAGCCTGCCTCTTCAAAATGTAGATGCCTGCAGGTTGGGGCAGGCAGGGCTCTGAAAACATGGCTGTTCTGGCTGAATGGTGACAGTTAGAAGGTGGTGCTGCAGGTTGCTTTCCAGAGCAATAGCCCATAAACATAAATCCACAATGCCACTTGTAATTCATTGGGAGATTGGGAGAATTCATGGAGGGGATAAAGTTCGAACGGAATTGAAAATATGAGAAGACTGAAGGTTAAAGTCTTTTCTTTACCTACCAAAGAAACCTACCAAATGGGTTGATCTAATAATTGTTGTGACCTGACTGAGACTAGATAGAAATATGTTTGGATACAAGAGATATAGATTTAGGTTTGGATGTTGGATTATAACCATTCAAGCTGACCTCTTACAGTGTGATTTGGAACACACACGAGGTCTGCCCCCCCCCCCAGTGCCTCTCTCTAGTTCTTTTCATCGTGGGGGGTTTCATCCAAACCTCTCACTCAGATTACACCCTCCACTGCAATTAAAAGAACCAGGAACATAATTACAAGGTAGGGGGCTGGCCTGGGCAGTATCTTCCAAACCAGCCCACAGTAATTCTAAGAATTGCTCCTCAGCCCTATTCTCTTTGACCCCGTCTCCCAGAAACCCCTGTAAAGAGAAGAGGTTGCTAGAAGCAGGCTGGCCTTTTTCAGCATTCCTTGTGGTGCCTCCATACCACCTGGTATTGTCTACTGGTTGTATCAATCTCAGGGTCTTTTCTGGCATTGCTTCCTGATATCCTTTCAACAGGAGCTGCTAGGGTCTGAATCTGGGAAAGAAAAACCTGTTAGAAGCAGCTCATCTGACAGCCACAGAAAACTGGCTGTGGGGACTGATGGAAAACAGACAACCTTAGAGGAGCAAGAACAGTAGCTGAGTGTGTTAGGCAGCCATGAAGACTATATGGGCCAATGGTAAGGTGCGTCCTCTCTTGCTCTTCTCGAGTGACTAAACTGAATGGGTGACTCAATGCCAGACGAGATCAGTGGGTACCATCTCCTGAGGTCCTTTTCTAACTACTGTAGATACATGACACTTACTCTATAGTCATGTGCCAAATTGCATAGCATTGTTTTTGCGATGCGTCTCAAACATTGAGGCCTCCCCCTGTCGAGAACTGCCACAATACAGCATACAGTACAGTGTGTGTGTGTGTGTGTGTGTGTGTGTGTGTGTGTGTGTGTGTAGTGACATCCATTGTAAGCCAAAATATATCCAAAATAGATATTGTGAGAAAACATTACGATGTATGATTCTTTGCAGCAGAGAGCCAAGTTCAAGCATTATAGATCAAGCTTATCCTTTTTCAATTGCAAATTTCTTGGTGCAATGGGTCCCCAATGTTAACTCTCTGAGCCTCCACACAGTACTGAAAAGATAGGCTGCTGTTGCACATTTTGCACCCCAAGAACCAGTGTAACCAGAGGAGCTTCTGCACTTTTATCAAAGCTCTAGTCAGGTACAGGTCACTTTTCCATGGCCTGATGGACTGGCACATCCTTTGAACCATGTCTTTCGACATAGGACACATTCCTCCTTTTCAAACTTGAGAATAGTTACGAGAAGGAATTGAATTTTATTCATCCTTTCATTGACACCAGGGGCGATGTGCAAAATAGAGCTGGGAGTAAATGTATGCGTTGCGCTCCTTACAACTTCAATGGGCTACTGCATCAATTTCTTCCCCCAGCATCTGCTTAAGATTTCTGTGCTTAACTAAAGGGAGGTAGAACTCTGTTCTTCTCAAAGTTAAACTAACTGCCAAGAAGTGTCATAACAGTGCTGGGCCCCTTTGATTCATCCTTCGCCAAAGGGACTCCAAAGTTCCTTGGCTATTTTTTTTTTAAGCCCACAGCAGTAGCTGGCAATTGAAGGCATCTGCTGAGCCTGAGCAAAAGGCCTGTACAAGAAAGGAAGGATGGATGATGCTCAAAACTTTGTTTCTAATCAACTGCTATTACTGAGTTATCATAGTGTGTCCTTAAGTCAGCATGAACCATAAATTGTGTGCCCGCGTCTATTCCATTTGATTCAGTACATTGACATTTTAAGGGTGGGTTCAGATGACTGAAAGCCACATGGTAGCGGCTTATGATCTACTGTGTAATGCATGAAGAGGCGGTCATTTACAGCCTCTGACCACAGTTAAGTCCAACATAACCACCTCTTTTATGTCTTCAGACTCCCAAGCGGCTGCAGCAAGAGTGGTAAAACTAGGATAACTATGTGGTTGGAAGATACAGGTAGACACAGGAATATGCCTAAATGAGCGAAAGAGAACTGGGGGCCAGTAAAAGAAAGATTGCTAGTTTAACAGTTCCAGATGACCCACTCACTTCTACAGTGCAGGATACCATCAGTTCCTGTTTAAACACTAAACTAACATGATCTGAACCATCATCATTTGTACAAGAAGCTAAATTGTGATCACAAAACAACAAACAAAAACAGTAACAGTTTGAAGAAGACCAATAGATGTCAATTAATAGTTGAAAATAAATGCCTTTTATTGAAATCATCAGATGCTAATAAAGAACAGGAGAAAGTGTTATAAAACATCCTAGCTTTGGAAAGCTCCACGGTGTCTTTCAACACATACAAATATTAATATTTTTAAAAATAATTCCTCCATCTTGATCCACAGCCCTTCAAAAAAAAATCCATCCAAACAATGGAGCATATTTTATTTTTTGCTTCCAAATGAAAATAACTTTTAATATTAAAAGTATTGGTTTACAATTGGATCTCTTGCTATTGTCAGTTAGGATTACTGAGTTCATGTTTGACAGATTGCAAACGTGTAGCAGTAGTTTTAAAAGGCAACTCCGCAGTCCTTAAAATTGGACAGATCCAAACTGCCCAGTAGCAAAATCCCATGCCGTGTGGCCCCTCCCTAAAATGGCATTCAGAAATAAAGGCAGCCTTGTGACTGGACTGGATTCCACTTAGCCCGCATTAAATCATGGCCACGTACAAACTATGCTAATTATTGGTTCCTCATGTGCAAATAAAGACATATAATGACTTTGCTTCTAAAGTATCGCATTCATTCCATCTAGGTTCTGCACTTCTCCAAACTGATTAGCTTCCCATATTTTATGCATGGTTTAGGGCTACATCATCATCTTCCTACAGGTTTGTTCATGTATTATGGTATATGTTATCAACATTTTGTAAGAAGCCTTGGGCATTTGCCTTGGCAAAGGAAAGGCAGGGGTAAAAGTTTTAAATAAATAATGGTGAAGCATTCAGGACCGCTTAATAAAGAAACCACATAGTATTGTATTAAGAGTACTATGCAAGAGCTTAGGGTTCCATAGATGTTTTGTGAATGTTAACTAGTTAATGACTGATATCTGAACAACAACATCTGCCACTTCTTCCTCTCCTCCTTGAGAGCAATGTTTCTGCACTGCAATCACAAGGCTAACCTGTGAGATGAAGAAGTGGCCACCACCTGGACTGTCCTCAGCACTTTGGTGGTGCTACCGCTAAGTTGCACGCGATACCACGATGCCCATTGATTTGTTAGGCAAGGAGTGCCAAGAGGATTCAGGGGCCATTTTGACAAAAGCAAACGCAGGCATCCCTTGTTTCGTTTACCTTTGTGCTGCAGCAATAAAATGTCCTTAAATAATGTGCTGGAGTTTGAATTCAATTTCAAGGAGTAGTTGAACTGAGAAAATGCCTGCATATTACTATTACTTCAAATGTGTTACCCATTCAAGAATAGAACCCTATGTTTAATTGACAATGAAATGTACTATTACGCCCAAGTTCTGGGCCTGTAATAAATTCTCACAGAAGGAAACTATTATGGCATCAGGCATCCCTTTCTTGTTTCAAATGACATTGCATAACCTTGAACATCCCTAATTAAAGTAAGTGCTAATCAGACTCTTTTCCTGAAACACAACATATACAATCATTAATATAAATAAGTATTCTTGCTACACATTTCTCTCCAATGATATAAGCTTTTAAATGTCACAAGTCTTCAAGGTGTTTTGTCAATGAAGAGCCAACTGAGTCAAGGCTGCAGAAAGCTACTAAGTATCTTGTAGTATTAGCCACAGCTATTAATTGTGCCAACACCAACACCAAAACCCACACCCACACCCACACCCACACACACACACACACACACACACACCCACACACACACACACAGGTATATTAAGAGCATCCCTGACTTTTCTTACAGCCCAGTCCTATTGGGCTGTCTGTCCTGCTGGTGGAACCAGTGTTCTGCCAGTGCTGGCTGCTGTAAAGCAGCCGTAAAGTGCACTCTGGCAGCATGCGCTGCTGCAGAGCCATTGGGAAGGCCAGAGCCTCCCCGCACATGTCAATGGAGCACTAGCTGCCTGCCAGAGAAGGTAATCCAGCGCGGGAGGGGGAGGGCGGAACAGGGGTGGGGAGGGAGAGGAACTGGGTGGGGAGGGGGATTGAGATGGGGAAGGGGTGGATCCAGCAGCAATGCCATGTGCTGGATCCTATCCCCTCCAGCAGCAGCCTCACTGCCCCTTTCTCTCTTCAGACTAAAGAGCTGGTGCAGGTCAGAGGAGACCCATTGCGAAGCAGTGGGAAAAGGGAATTTAAATCCCCTTTCCCTCTGAGGCCTCCTACTCACCCCCCCCCGATACAGCGCACACCTTTTTAGTGCAGCTACACAAGGGGGGGAGGGTAGGATTGGGTCATTATTAGTATCAGAGCACTAAGCCATGCTTTTGTTTCAATTGCTTGACTACAAAACCCCACAGACAAGGGTGCAACTCAGTATGCTCTCCAACTGTTTCATAGGAGATTGTTGCTGAAGTGCAACGAACTTTGTGCATTCAGACACAACAGGGTGTGCATTGTTGTTCCTTAATTGCCTGTGTTGAGTGTGTGCAGTGTGAGGCAAGAGGCCAAAGGCTAAGTATTGTAAATGTACCCGCATGAGAAAAGCGATTTGAGCAGAACAATGCGTGCTCCTGTTGTGCCTTATTGTCTTGTTATAAAATAGGGTTTTGCTGTTGTTATAAATAGAAAATGACTGATGACCAAAAAAAAAAAAAAAAAGCAAGCACCTCCCTTCAGAGCTGGTGTTCTCACCCTGTGGTTTCTGATGCCAGGCCAATTTAGAGGCTGAGCTGCAGCCATATGAGGTCTGACTCACTGGTAGCCAAATTGCAGCACTTACTTTCTTAATGATATTTAACCATGTTTTACAGTAGCGCAGGTTTCATGTGTGTTGACAATAAGGAGTGCTGCTGGAAATGTCCTTGAGGCAGCCTGCTTGGCATTGATCAATAGGCTACATGAGAGCCATGCCCACAGGTATCACATTAAAAAAGATACTCTGGTGCTTAAGTGCCTGTTAGGGGGATAAATTAGTTTTCTAAATCTAGACTTCAATGAAAGGAGGTGAAGCGTCTATTGACTTCACCAAATTGCATATTGAGTTGCCACTGATCCTTAGTGTACAAGATTGTCAGACACAGATCCCACATATAACACTTTCTTCCATCTATGAATCCCATGAATACGACTACAAAGTACTGTACAGAAATACTACTACATCTTGGGTTGAATAGAAGCCTATACTGAATCATGGCTGTCAAAAATGCCTAATTATTTAGAGTCACTTGGTCCCCGTCACGTAGCCTTATAACAACTGCAATCCCACTTAATGCACACATCTGAATGAGATGACTGTCTGAAAGTGTTGCACATCCATCAAAATATTCTGAGAAATGGTCTTGTAAATCCACCCTCCAACTGGGTAAATAGAGTACAAAGGGCCGGATTTTTGCTTGAACTCCATGAAAAGGAATACACTGGATCAGTGAGGTTTTCTGATCATCAGAAAAACAGTTATCTAGCCCTGTAGGGAGAAAAATGACATGGCTAAAGCTGAAACCTGAAATCAATTTAAACCTGAAATCAATCAATTAATAACATGGTATTTCTTTTATCTAGGACATCTATTGAGGACTTCGAAATCTCTGGTTCCCACCACTGCTTTTATCAAAAAGTCTCCAGAATAATCTCTCTTGATTTTAGTTCATATCCCCACTATAATTGGGCAATATAGGGCCAAACTACATGCACTGTTAAATGTGTCGCTGGTCCTGATGTGCTTCAATTTTCTTTGGTAAATAGCAGCCAGGTTTGGTCCCTTTGTCTGAGACTGAAGTAGGGGGTAGGATCCTGAGTTTTGAAAAAGGGAGTAAAAAGCTGTAATTTGGCACCACTTAGAGACACTGGCAGTCCAATCCTATCTAACACCCCCCCCCCCCCCGCTGACACAGCCACATCACTGGAGTGCGTACTGGATCCTCTGTGTGTGTGTGTGTGTGTGTGTGTGTGTGTGTGTGTGTGTGTGTGTGTGTGTGTGTGTGTGTGTGAGAGAGAGAGAGAGAGAGAGAGAGAGAGAGAGAGAGAGAGAGAGAGAGAGAGAGAGAGAGAGAGAGAGAGAGAGTCCTGGAGATCTCCTCCAGGTACAGGGACATTTGTTCCCTTGCCTGGGGGTAAGCCCCCATTGCCACAATGGGTCTACTCAGACCTGCATCAGCAAATTTGCTAGCGCAAGTCTGAGTGGACCCAGGAAGGCAAATCAAGGCCAGGAAGCGGGATAGGATATCGGTGGAGCTGCTGCCACTGATACCACCCCCTTCCAGGCCTCAACACACACACCTTCCTGTCCCGGTCTCTGCCCCGTTCCTTCCCTGCCCTGTTCTGCCCATCCCTGCCCATCGCACAACCCCTGCGCCGACTTACTGGCACGGGTCTTCTTTGGAGGCCACTGGTATGTGCAGCAGCCAGGCTGCTTACAGTGGTGGACAACTGTGTGGAATGATGGGTCACCTTTTGCAACTGCTGTAAAGCATTCTGCACTGCTGGAACACATGTTCCAGTGGCACAACAGGCCCATAGGATTGCGCCCTAAGATATTTACTATCTTGAGTATGTAACATTTCTAGTTCTGCTGCCCAAGTTCATAAAAAAAAGGTCAGACGAAAGATCCATCTATTCCAGAATCCTTTTTCTGACAGTGGTCAATCAGATACCCCTAGGAAGCATACAATAAGGAGATGAAGGGGAATAGGCCTCTGCTGCTGTTGCTTCCCTGCCTGGAAGTACCATATAACCACTATGCCTAGCAGCCAGTGATACTCATCCTCCATGAATTTGCCTAATCTCCCTTTGAAGCCATCACCATATCTCATGATAGTGAATTCCTCAGATTCATGTACTGTGTGAAGAAGTACTACTTCCTTTTGCCCTCTTAAATCTTCTGACTACCAGTTTCACTGGGTATCCCCTGGTTCTAGTATCGTGAGGGAGAAAAACTTCTCTTTGTGTTTCTCTGCACTGCGCATAATTTTAGAAGCCTCTATTACACAGTACCTTCACTTAGCCCAGTGTTTCCCAAACATTTTTGACCTGCGGCTCCCTTGTCCATTGGCGACCATTGGCCACGGCTCCCCATTACATTATGTTGATGCCTGCCAAGTGGCATTGCACTGTTTTCTGAGAGGATTCTGTGGCACTCCACAGCTCCAGAGGTGTCGTTAGGGGGGGGGGTCCCCAGGTGTCGGGGGCGACACTTGTCAGGGGTGTGTGCAAACTGCCACCAGATTCGGTGGCAATTCAGCGGTGGCGCGGCAAAAAAGCACCCCTGGTGGTTTTTACGCCACTTTTAGGGGAGGTGCACTCCATGCAACGAAGAAGTAGCCCCACACCTTCTTGTCTTCCTGCATGCGCACTGGTAAGTATTTCATACATGTGCACTGGCCTACACGCCTCACTGGCCTTCCATGCATGCATGAAGTAATTACCAGTGCGCATGTGGGAAGACAAGGTGTGGGGCCAGTGCACATGCGGGAAGATGTCGTAGTCACTCCAGGCGGACGGAGTGAGTACTTCTTCGTGACTCGTCTTCTTCGTCTTCTCTTCCCCCACCCCCACCATGGCAAAAAACCCCACCTTTGCCAGGGGTAGTTTTTTTTTTTTGCCACGTCACCACCAAATTTTGGCGGCGTGAGATCCGTGACGTCACTCCCCCAGGGGACAGGGCTTGTGACATCACGTGGGGAGGTCGCATCAGCATCTCCCCCGCAAGGGGGTATAGGATCGCCACTGCACAGCTCCCCTGGATGATTTCCACAGGTCCCCTGGGAGCCGCGCCTCCCAGTTTGGGAACCACTGCCTTAGCCCATTTCTTTCAAGTTTCATTACTCAAAAAGTAGGAAATATGGCATAGAACAGATATGAGTTTGCGATTAGAACTGCATGACAGAAAGACAGATGTTTCCTTCTCCCAAATCCAGCATTATTGTGAGAAGTGCTTGATATTTGTCTTTGACATGGCAATAAACATAGAACAAGTTAAAATGATGACTGGGAGAATCCAAAGAAGCAGGGCCGGCCCAAGACCTCCTGCCACCTGAGGTAACTTGGCAAATGCTCTCTCTCCCCCCCCCCCATTTGGTGATGCACCAGCCTCTGCTCTGTGACCCCTGATTTGGAAAAGGAAGAGGGGGATGGAGTGGAAGAGAGTGGTGGTCTAGCTAGAGCCTCTGACCCTCCATCTCTTCTTTCCAGTTCAATCCAGGAAGCAAGAGGAGGAAGAACCATGGAAATGAGTTGGCGGATGGAGGTAATCCGCACCTCACCAATCTGCTACCTGAGTCAACTGCCTCAGTCGGCCTCATGAGTGGGCTGGCCCTGCAATGAAGAGACATGTGTGTGTGGGAGGGAGAGAGAGAGAGAGAGAGAGAGGAATACTGTGCATATAGCCAGAGTTTGGTATTTTTGCTGAAGCAGTTCCCATTGCTAATGAACCAAGCGGCTATTCTATTTAGGTGACTTTTCCCCCCTCTTCTTTGGTAGCCTGAATTAATTATACAATTAATTATGTCTCATTAATTATACAATTATACACAATATATTATACAATAAGTATATTATATATACTTACAGTATATATTGTATATACAATATATATTGTATAATATAATTATATATTATACACTTATTATAAATATATCCACTGTAAGAAAAGCACACTATATCTCTTACATATTTAAACGTTGGGTGTGGATGCTTTTGAGAAATCAACACTGGATCAGTTTATACAATATGACTTCTAGGACACCTTAAATAGAAACTGGGGCAAGCACCTTTTTCTCCTTTAGGCATGGGCTGGTTCAGATGACACCAACTGAGCCACACACACACACACCATCTGATTATGAATACATGAGCACATCCCACTCTGGGTGCATCATTCCCATTCTCCTAATTAGGTGTGGGGGGGATCATCCGACTCTCCTCCTCACACACCATCTAAATACTACTACTCCATAATTGACACTCTATTATTATTATTATTAACAGTATTTATATACCGCTTTTCAACAAAAAGTTCACAAAGCGGTTTACAGACAAAATCAAATGATTAAATGGCTCCCTGTACCAAAAGGGCTCACAATCTAAAATCTATTAGGATCTACCTAGCTTTACAAGACTTTTTGAGAAAAAAAGGTGATCTGGAAAGAAATAATATTTTCATTTATTTACAAGTAATAATTTATTTATTTGCAAAAAAAACTCAATCCGCTTCTCATAATGAGGCAGCCCTAATGAATAGCCTCAAGGCTTGAGGGGCTTAGTTATGTGACCCAGTCTTCACCTGCTCCCACTACCTGTCATTGGCGGACTTGGAAAAAACACACACCATAAAAAGATGCTCAAACATATATCTCCCTATATTTACACAAGCTTGCAAACTGCAGGAGTTCGGCTGTTTGCAGGACTATAAACAGCTATCTGGTTTTTGAATAGCCTCAGAGTTAAAGGCAATTAGTTATCTGATCTTTCAGATAACCTGTGTTTTCTTTGGAGGCTCTGTGAGACCCACCAGATATCGGGTCACAACCCACCAATGGGTCCTGACCCACAGTTTGAGAAATACTGGTTTAGATCATGTGTGAGGGAGAGGTTCAGATGATTCCTTCCCCAATTAGGAGAACAGGTATGACAGCAGGAATGGGGCATACCTGTGCATATCTTTAATCATGTGTCAAGAGCACCAGCTCGGATGGTATAGTCCAAACCAGCCCATTCTTGAAAGAGAAGAGGTATTTGCTAGGGTTCTTTTTAAGATCTCCTGGAAACTTCATTGCCTGGCTTTACAACTATGTTAGAATATCAACAACTCAAGTACCCTATCAGAAAATGATGGCTTTTAGCAGTCTTACAATTAATATTAAGAGAGAGATCAATGTGGATCCTGGGTAAGAATGAAGTATTGCATGAAGTACTGGTTGTCTTTGAAACAAATATCTAAGAAATGTTTGGCTACAATGGACATCTTTACAGACATTTGGTCTGCATTTTCTGAAACACTGATGATTAAATCCATATTGTTGGCTACTTTTCTCTCTGATCTGCATCTTTCTTTACATCTTGTGAGAAATTTATGAACAAAGTTCTTGTTAATCCGTACTGTCTGTCTTGTCATTTAGATTCTTTTCAGAAATCTTGCTTTGCCAATGTAGATAAACAATCTTTAGCATGATTAGCACATACTTCTTCACATTCAAAAGGGAAAGAAAGCCACAAGAAATTAAAGTTCTGAAGCCCACCAGAAGCTGACCATGGACAGAATTCCAGCAGTTTGCACACTTTCCCCATTATTACCCAAACCTTTGGGACATTTTGAATTAGGCAGCAGATTTTGAAGAAATCATGTTCCCTGCCAAGTTTACCTGTAGCCTTTGTCTTTAATTATTTTGCTCTGATTTAAACACAGATAAATGTGGAAATAGTAAGTGTAATATTGCTATAGAATCCTATCAGTTCCGGTTCCATTTCAAAGTACGAAAGATTTCGGCATGGCATACAGTGCTTGAGTTACAAGGTGGCCAGAGAAGGGGGCTCAATCCCTCTATTGATTGTGGCAACTCTTTTAGCTACTGTTTCTAGAAGGTGACAGGTTTGGGGGGGGCAGGGAGTCATGGAGTGGAGCTTGTCAGGGCCAGCCCATCCATGAGGCCAACTGAAGCGTCTGCCTCAGGCAGCAGATTGGTGTGGGGTGTTCATTGCTGTCTGCCTACTTGCCTCCACTGCTCCTGCTTCTCCTTCTGCTCCTTGGATTGGAAAAGGAAGAGGGTGACAGAACAGAAGAGGAAATGTAGAGGAAATGCAGAAAATGCTAAGCTAGAACATTGGAGAGTGGGAGGAGCAGAGGCTGGCATATCATTGGGTAAGGGGGAGCAGCCCAGGCTCCAATCTTTCCCCCTATAATTCAAGCACTAATGGTATAAACTTTATAGTATAAAGTATACACTAAAAATGAGTGTGGTCTAAGAGATGATGCTGGGGACCCGGAATGGGAGGCCAGGATCAGAATCCCACCTTAGCAATATAAAATATTCTCTTGGCCTTTGAAAAATCACTACTTTAGTTCCTTGTTTCCTGTTCTATAAAACAGGGTGGGGTGGTAACTTTGGCATGAAGGCTACAAGACACTTTTGCAGCACTCTCTATAAGATTACTAACAGCAATAAGATTGTACCCATATCATCTCTTTTGTAAGAGTTCATTTACTCTAAATCTCACTTTTACTTTTCACGCTGACCAAGAACGAATCTTTACACACTTCCCATACACAGGGTCGGCTGAACCATGAGGCAACCTGATGCGGCTTGCATCAGGGTGGGTGGTGGGAGACACGGCAGATTCAGAGTGCCCTTCACTCCTCGTCTTCATCTGCCTCCCTTCAGCCCACGGCAGACATGAGCCACATCAATCTGCTTCCCATTCGCTAAAAGCAAGTAAAAAAAATAGCTAATCCGCTTCACTTCTTCCTCATCTTGTTCCTTCTTCGCGCAGTTGGACCCCAGGAGAAAGTGAAGGGAGTAAACTGGCTCGCCACATTGCCTGTGCTGAACTGTACAAGGGAGAGGGGCAAGGGGAAGCAGCCACTTACCAGGCTCCTTCCTGCCATCCCTTTAAAGAGAACAGAAAGTGCAGGGCATGCTGGGAATTCTCAGCATGACCTGCACTTCCTGCTTTAGCGAGAGGATCATGCAGGAAGGAGCGGAGGAAAGTAGCTGCTTCCCCCCTCCCCTCAGTGGAAGGGCAGCATCATGCAGCACCACATAGAACAGAAGCATTGGTTCAGCCACCCCCGCCTGTTCATATGTTCTTTCTCTTCTAACTTCCTTTTTTTTCCCACTCTGAGTTATACCCAAACGTTCCTTGCATGAGTGGAAAGACACTTTAATTCACACAAGACACACCTCCTGCCATTTCCACCAATTCTTGCTTCTTCCTGCTGTTTCGCACACCCCTTTGACACTGCTCGGGGGGGGGGTGCCTCTTGACCTTCAAGTGAACGTTTGGAAAGCACAGGAGACTGTAGTGGGAAGGAGGGGGCTAGAAAGCTCCACTGCTCAACTAGAACATCACTCATGTTCCTTTGCATACAACCTAAAGCCACTTTTGGATATGCAATCTCCATATTCAGCTGCAGTATGCCTCTGAATACTAGTTCCAGGTTAGCAATGGTGGAGAAGTCTGCCTTTCTTTCCTGCTTCTAGGCTCCCTAGAGGTAGCTGGTGGGCCACTGTGGAGAACAGGATGCTGGACGAGATGGATCTTTGACCTGATCCTGCAAGACGTTTCTTATGTTTAACCCAATGAGTAATGGATTTGAGCAGTTCTGCCACACAACCAGGTACAGCCCAAGCTGAGAGGGCAACCTGAAGCAGGGCCCACATTTTCTATCCTCTTCTGCTCCCAGCATGTTCGCCTAGCCTGTTTTGAAGAAGCAGCTGGGTGAGTCAGGAGGAGGTGCTACAGCAGAGAAATCAGAACAGGATTGCAGGTGCAGCAACCCCCTGCTTTGTCCTCTAACTTCACTGCTGCATATTTATTTGCTTGCGACAGTGACACTGGAAGAAAAGAAGGGTTGCCATTAGTAGTGTAGCTAGAGGGGGGCGGTGCGGTACGTTCTGCACGGGTACTACATGGTGGTGCAAATTGGCCCCTACCACGTGCCTTCAGAGTCATTCCAGCAGTGAAGGCAAGTGGGAGGGGCCACTTTGCACCGCCATGTAGTGCCATGCAGCACTTACTGCACCGCCCCCCCTCCTGTTACGCTACTAGTTGTCATTGCTCAAGAAGAGGATTGGAGTGCAGGGTAGGCAATGGGTGGGCTGGTCCTGCATACATCAGCCACAAAAGAGAAGGGGCACCTTGAGATAACAAAGTGAAGTAGCTGGGTTCGAGGAACAAGAAGTATCCAGGTCTCTAGCTTTGGTTAGTAGACCAAGTTATCAAGGTGTCTAAATAAATGGATGCACAGGAGAATGGCATAAATATTCACCATGAAAAAAAGCTCCAATAGTGATGGAGTAGGACAGCCATTCCCAACCTGTGGTACGCGTACCCCAAGGGGTATGCGGACCATCAGGAGGGGGCACGCAAGAGACTGCTCCTTATGAGCCTTGATCAGCTGAGCGTCAGCGATTTTTAATTTTTTTTAAAAAATGGATTTTTTATGTAACTTTTTTAGCTCCGCCCCAAGCCGTCACGTCAGACGTCAGCTCGGCCTCCCAGCTCGCAGCTGGGGCGGGGCTAGAGCCAGAAGGGAGCTGGGCCTGGACAATGGGTAGGCAATGGGAGACTTAAGTATTTGATCCAAACCTGTTGAACCTCTTAAATGATATCTCCAGATTTGTACAATAAAATAAAGAACTGGCATGCAAAAACTGAGAGATTACAGGACAAGGCGCAGTCTGCACTGCACATCTCCAAATAAACATCAACAGTTGATTGCACAAAAAATTGGAAGGGCTGGGTAAATATACCCAAAAATCCAATTCCAGCAGAACGGAAAGGTTTGGTTCCAGGGAATGCTAAAGGAAATCAGAAATTTTATGTCCTAAGCTGATTTGCTTGCCTGTGACTCTCTCTTTGCTTCCTTAAAGAAATCATTGAGCAAAAGCATTACATACAGTTTTATCTATGACCTGCTTCTTCAGTCACAATTCAAATCAAAGAGCTAATTCACATGTGGATATAAATTACTTGCTCTCCCTCCACAATCACTGAACACTTGATAACTCATAGCCAAATATGTGAGTATTTAGCAATATTAATTTTAGCAGATATCAAGTGATATAGAAGTTCTCTCTGTGCTGATTAATTTGTGGGGGGGGCACAATCACATACGCAAGCCATCACTTGATGATACAGTCAATAAACAATCACCACCATTGTGTGAACTGGCCCTGAGTCTAGTTACATAAAGCCCATTTAACGAACTTAAAAAGCAGTTCTGTGGTGGAGTTCTGCAAAAAAAGCCATAGAAAATGGCAAATAAACAGATATTACTACCCGTTACACAATAGCATAGAGGCCTTGTTCATAACCGTTTTGCAGAGTCAGCTGGTGCAGCACGCTGAATAAGGGGGGGGGGAGCCTGAATCAAAAGTAAGTAAAACCAAATAGTTTACTATTTTAAAATAGAAATAATTCTAATCTGGTTATATATTATTATGAGGAAAAGTTGTTTCTTTGCTTTTTTACAAACCTTGTGCCTGGTTAGACTTTTGTGATCTCATGGGATTTTTCTGGCTGTTACTTGTGCTTTCTGAGCCAGTTGATTTCTCAGCAGTGTTTTAAAGTGTGTGCCTTTGCCCTCTCGTCTAGCCGTATTTTAAATTGCCCATTCAGAGGGAAAACTAGGGAGTTCATGGACTTTTTTGCAAGGGTTTAGAAAGCTAGGTGCAAGCAAAATGCTGGATATAGGTTTCAGCATGGATTTACTGCCTGTGGCTAAGATTTTTTTCCTCTTTCCTTTTAGGTTTATATGAACTACAGAGAAACTCCACTGTAATCGATGGAAATATGTCAGAATTGCATCAGTGTAAGAGGAGATTTAAACTGAATCTGTATTGCATCATCCAGCTTTCATAATTCCAAGAGGGCTATGTCTACTGTTACTTTTTAAAGAACATCTTAAGGCAAAACATATACACATAAGAAGAGCATTTTTGCTGTCCCAATAATACATGTGCTCCCTGAACAGACACTGGAATTATACATGTTTAGTTAGCACACTTACATCCCACTTAGTCTTCAAGGATTTCAGGGCAACACATAGGGTTACCATGTTTTGTTCTCACAACAATTGCATGAGATTGATGTGGTTAGGCGGAGAGAAAGTGACTTGTCCAAGGCCTCCCTATGAGTTTCATGGCTGATCTGTAGTGTAGCTAGGCTGGGGGGGGGGTTGCTGTGCCCAGGTGACAGCTGCGGTCTCCTCACAAGGAGGAGCCGCCGCGGTAGCTTTCTGCTCCGTGGCTACTTTTTTTGCAGTTGGAGTGGCTGCGGAGGGTTTTCACAGTTTTCGGCCCTTTGGAGGGGCCCACCTGCCCGCCGTTGGTCCTAGAATGCTTCAAATGAAGCCTTCCGGGAGTACAGAGGGCAGGGCGATGATGTGAAACCCGTCATTGCCCGGCCCCCTAGGGAAAGCTAGCAATGCCACTGTGGCTGATTGAGGGTCTAAAGCTAGGATTCCCATCTCCAGGTCTGACACTTTGTCCACTATACCACACCAGATCTGCTGTTAAACAGGTATGTATTTAACCCTAGTCAAAACTATGACATTTTCAGTGCAATCCTGTGCAACTTTACGCAGCCAGTCTAAAGGGCAGGCTGCGGTTTTAGAACACCATTGCTGTTTTCAGAATTTTCAGACCAAATAACAGTACTTAAGAATTGAAAATGAACTCATATTTTCTTCTCCCCAAATTCAAATGAAGCATCCAATTTCTGTTGTGTTCCCCTCTTGTTTACAGGTAGGCTGAGAGATATGTTGGCAAGCATACTGGGGATAATGATTTAGCTAACTGTGAGGATTCTTTCAATGTACTATATACCCTAATCCCATTGGTACAGTGTTGGGATAGCTTCTTTTCAAGACTATCGAGGCCCCTTGTTGTACCACCAAACATCCTTGGATCATGAATGTACACCGAATTATTTAACTCACCTTTTTTCACACTTGAGGGCTCTGAACTGAGAAAAGTATGTGAAACAGGACTTGCAGTTCCAGCATTCATTGAGGCTTTCCCAATAGCACAAGCTCCTCTTAGAACTATCTCTGAGCCACATGAGAACTGGATGTGCTTCCAAAGAAGTTTCTAAATCGATCTCTGAAAGCTATACTCCCTTGAAGATTTTTAAAAAGCCTTTCTTAGTCATGTTTGTCTTCCAGATTTAAGGTTATCACTTCAGTGCATTTTCAAAAGTACATTTACATTTCACTTAATATTGAAATTTCCAGCTAAAATGTGTGCTGTTCACAAGTGACTGTTAATCAAACAAAATGCTATATGGTTTCAAGATACTGATCATAAATTATAATATTTGATCCAGCTTAGTTTTACAGATTTCAGAAATGTTTTCTCCTCTGCAATGCCATTGTATTATATATTCTCTAGAAAAAGGCATGTTATTTCTGGCTGTCGAAAGTGATCAGCTGAAATCATGAAGGTGCCAACCAGATAGAATAATTACACTATCTACATCTATCTATCTGAAGGCATAAAGGAGAAGTATCTATGGGATAGTTCTCTGGAGAAGCTGGATCTTATCAGTTCTTGATTAGGATCTGCTGAGCCGTTTGGCTACATCTGCATAAGCTATTTCAATTTCTTTGTCAGCAGCACAGGTGTTGATGAATTCATCTCGGGCATAAGCATTTTTCAGGTATCGCCACAGTCCAGTCATTTCTGCTGGGAACTCATAGTTTCGATATTTCTTCGTAACAATCTAGAATGAAGACCAAAGCATTAGTAGTTTGCCAACGTATTTATAATTAATTGGTCTTGTTCATGCAAAAGGGTATAAAAATACACAGGGTCTATAGTGGAAACCATAAAGAAGTTAGTACTGTTGACCTTTAAAAAATTACTTGGCAGATTTGCTGGTGTATATTGAAAGTATATAAACCCATGCATAAATGTATCAGTATCCAGAGGCATCACTAGGGGGGTGCGGACCGCACCAGGTGACACCCCAGAGAGGGGGAACACCAAAATGATGTTCTATTTGTTACCGGTGGTGCAAACACACATCATTGGTAGAAAATGGGTTTTTTTTCTGACCCTGCCACGACTTGCGCGGGGATCACATTTCCCAGGAAGTCTCCACATTAGGTGGTCTAGTACAGGAGGAGGTCCATGGAGGTGACACCATAAGATCTCACCCCAGGTGTCACCAACACTAGCGACACCCCGGTCAGTGTCAATTCAAAGTTAACCTTATTGCAACCAACTGAATTAATTAGAGAAATGATAATAATATACAATTTACATTACATTGTATTTACATTGTATGATCCTTCAAATGGATACAGTAAGAACGTTTCTCCCATCCACAGCAGTCACCACCAGATATAAAAGGCGCTCTGGCAGCATGTGAAGCAGTCACACGATGCTGGAGCACCAGTAGGAAGGACGGAGCCTTCCCTTCCCTGCACGCTCCAGAGCAGTGCGAAGATGCTGCTGACGGAGGTAAGGTGGCGGGGGAGGCGGGAGGGGTGGGGGGAGGGCGGAACAAGGGTGGAGGAGGGTGAAACGGGGCAGCGATAGGGGCAGGGGATGGGCAGATTTGGTTTGGGAAGGGGGTGGGTTCAGTGGCAGTGGAGGTTGCCAAATCCTAACCCCCTTCCTGGACCCAATCGTGCAGCACTAGCTATTTAGCTAGTGTAGGTCAGAGTACATCCCCTGTGCTGCAGAGGCTTACCCCCAGGTAAGGGAACAATTGTTCCCTTACCCAGAGGTGACCTCAGCAAATGCCCCCCCCCGCAGGATACAGCGGTAGCCATTTTGACGCTGCTGCATTGGCGGGGGTGGTGGTGGAAAGAATAGGATTCGGCTCTGAAGTCCTTAACTGGGCATCAGCATTACACTACACTTTTCATTTTCCCTAACCCTTTTCCTTTGAGATGGGTATGGGGCCAAATTGGAACATGGACCTTTGCTAAACATATATACCTAATTTTATTCTGAAATCTTACTGTTTAACTAGAGATGGGCAACATCCCATGGGATCAAAATAAGCTCAGCTTATTTCCAAGTAAGTCTAACTTCAGGAATAAGTTGTCCTTCCCTCCTACTCCACTAACTAGGATGGCGTGGTAGTTGAAGCAGCAATCTGGTGGCAAATGGGGGGGGGTGTCAGTTAGTATCCACAGCATCATGAACCAACAGATTGAACCCAAGGCCACATTCCACCCAAATCCTGTGCCAGTTTCAATTTCATGGTACATATAATGCTGCTTTCTTAGATACAGTAAGGCGAATGCTGTCCTGGGGCATCAAGGAAGAGATGGTCATCCTTTGTTATGCTGGTTGTCAAGGATAGTCAGCTGATATTTTCTCTGTGGGAGCTAATGGTTTGGGGATATTATTTCCTGAAAGGGTAAATCTGCCTGTGGGTGGTGGGTGGGTGGGTCTGAGGCTATCTGTGTATGTGGCAGACAAGGAGCCAGTTTATTGCTTGAATTTGGGCAGAGCCAACTATGAATTTAGTTGGAAATGAGACAGTTTGGAGGCGGTGCGGGGGGTGGGGGAGTCCACGATGCTGCTTTGGAAATCTGAGGCAGGATTAGCAGTTGTGTTGCCTGCTTTAGCAATCTGCTTGCTTCCAATATGTTCTGCTTGTAATACGCATCTGGTGGGGCCACTGTGAGATACAGGAAGCTGGACTAGATGGGCCTTTGGCTTGATCCAGCAAGGCTCTTCTTATGTTCTTATGTTCTTATTTGTGAATAAACAGATAATATTACAAAGACTTTTGTTTCCAGTGATCTTCTTCTCATACCAAGAAAATTCAGTTGAACCTTGCCGTGCTGCTCTTGGACATTGCACCATTCCAGGAAGTGAAAAGTACAAAATCTACAAGGAGGGCACTAGCAGTACAGAACAATGGCATTTTACTTTCACATCAGGTTACCATGAAAATGACATTTTTTTCACCTTGACAACATGAAGCTTGGGAAGAAGGTTGCAATCAGCAAGGGTGAGCTCATCCCCATCCAGGAACTTGCGTTTTGACACCTTCTCTTCCTCTGTGGTACCTGCATCTATCTCTTCAGGCAAAGGATTTCTCAGATAGTCATCCAGCTTCTTCAAAGCCTTTGTTAAGCCTCTCTCCAGGCCTTTGTGAACAAATGAAAGAAATAATGGTGAGGGCGCCATTTCCCATTCAGGATATACCCCGTATTGTCCCGAGTATAAGATGCACCTGATTATAAGACGCACCCTTAAAGTTTGGTGCTATTAAAAAAAATTAATTAAATCACTGGCATTAAATTGCAACAGCCTGATTATAAGACGCACCCCTAGTTTAAAAACTTAAATTAGGAGAAAAAAGTGAGTCTTATACTCAGACCAATACGGTATATCTACCACTACTACAAAATGAGCAACAACATGGGGCAACCACATTGCAGATTTCCCTGCCTGAGCTTCACTCCATTGGCTGCTGCTTGCATGGATGAGGAAATTTGCTGCACACTGATATCACATGACATGTTTGATAGAAGAGATGTTGATGGGGGAGAGAGGAGACAACACAGGGCTGCTCCTTATGGTAGCGTCATCCACATAGCTCCCATAACATCTAGTCCCAGCTGGAGTGGGAATTTAAATCCAGGCCTCCCTGGCTCAATCCCAAATCCTATCCACTACACTACGCTACACTACACTCTTACTGCATTTTTTGGACACTTGAGACCATTGCATTAAGCTTCTTGTCTTGTACAGAGCAATCATATGAGTGGGATATTGCCTCTGTACTTCATCATGGTGTTATTTCTGGACGTCTTCCAAAATGCAGAATGAATTTCAATCCCCTGTTCCAGCAACTCACTCTCCTTTTAAAGTATTACAATTCCAAAAATTTCTGCTTCCTTAAAAAAAAAAAAAAAATCACTGAAGCCCAGTTCTGTATTGTTGAACTTCATCACGTTCAAAACCATTTGAAGAGGGGTGTGGGGTGCCAATTACTGCATTACCATGGCAATATGTATTCTACCAGGAACTTAGAGTACTATACAAGAACAGACCTGACGACAATTTCACAACAATGAAAGGCTACGAAAGGATCACAATGGCCAGCTGTGTAATCTCCATTCCAACAACAGACAAACAGGGGTCAAATCCTGCACTCAGTATATTTTGAACTGAAACCACTGGACCTCTAGCTCAGACACTAACTAGAAGCCAAAAGTTATCATCACACTCTGTTGGTTTCATTGGGGATCCAGGCTTAGAATGGCTACAGGATGTTCTTGCATGTGGCAGAAATTTCTCAAACAGTTCTGCTCATATTCCTACTCCTGCAATAAAATCCACATGCTACCCTCTTAGCTCAATACTAATGAAAAAAACAAACCAGAAACTGATACTTTATCAGCTCATGAAAAACACTCTGTTCAGTTTCATGTACAATGAAGAACCCACAGTAGGCTTCTCACTGTTTCATAGTTGCTGTTTTATATACCTGTCTCTGTTCTGTTTTTTATATAGTATTTGTGATTTTACTTATTTTGTTATTGTCACATTTTGGTCTAAAAAATGGGTGTCAAGTGTGCCAAGTGGGTCTAAAATGTGGGTGTCAAGTGGACTAAAAAACAAGAATTCAAGGTCCCTTTGGTTGCTGGGAGCAGAAGCATCGCGGGGGGGCAATGGGCCCCCGGGCGACAAGCAGGGGGATGACAAAGCAGTGGGGGGGCGACAACCCTGCCGCATGGGTGGCGGGATCGGCAGCTGCAGCGGTGTGAACAGCAGGCGGGTGGCGGTGTGCCTGTCCACCCTGCTCCTGGGAACCCATTGCGGCGGCCCAGGGCCGCCCGCCAGATCCTGAGCCCGAGGCTGCCCATTGCAGGGCGGGCCGGAGGTCTACTCAGGGAAGGGGATGCTCGTCCCCTTCCCCAGGTGTAAACTGGGGCCGGCACGATGGGCCTCCTTGGATTTCCGCCAGCTAAATAGCTGGCGGAAGTCGGAGGAGGCCATGTAACGGCCTAGCCGGCCCGGCGGTGATGGAGATATGGTGGGTGCCATCCCCTGGCCTCTCCCGGGCCGGCTAGGCGAATGGTCCCCCTCCCTTGCCTGTTGGACCGCCCACGCGGCCGCCGGCGGGAGAGCTTACCTTCCTCCGGCAGCCGCATCCTCGGTCCGGCAGTGGAGTGAGGGAGTCCGGCCTAGCGCGCTCCGCCGTTTGAAAGTTCCCCAGGATTGTGCTCTTGTTTGGGGGAAGTGTTTCAATATTTGGTCCTTCATCTGCTCTCTAAAATGGTTCAGACCACAAACGATATTTCACTGGGGTTTAGCTTGTCTGTATCAGTTCTAAGAGAAGGCACCACAGGTATAAATTCAGCTGGCCTGTTTGTGTGTTTACAGTGAACAATATTCTGCGAACCTCACAAAAGCTAAAATAGAACCCTTAAAGTTTAACCTCTGAAGTATGAAGCTAATTAAAGATTACTGGGTTATAAGATAGCTTGGATACAGTGAACAATCAGGACCCCACTGTCAGGACTACAAAACTACTGTATTACTGTATATGTTAACCTAGAAATCTTACAACAAACAGGGCAGAAAAAGGTGTAGAATTTCATTTCTAAAGAGCCAGCAATATAAAGTGATTGAAGTGTTGCCATTTCTCAAAACAGAAGTGTTGCCATCCTTTATTTAATCAGGTCTTAAATTTAATTTTGACGCTTCCAACTTACTATCAGATTAATATCCTTCAGCTGCATTTTTCTATGCAAGCCACATTGAAACGCTAATAATGGCAGGGCATATAAAATGCTATTCATGGAGTAGTACTGGAAATACAGAGAAATCTTTGACCTATAACACCTGTTGAATAAAACATTTTTCCTCTTGTGATCAGTGAATAATATTCTTCTACTATGAACTCACAGAATCAAATTATTTATTTAACTTAATTTAATTCAATTGGATTTTTGAAATCCTGGCTCAACACTATATTTTCCAGTAGTGGCCCTCTTCTGATAAGGCCTTTGTCTACGTTTGCCCATCTGCTTTATATTTCCAATTTGAGATGGCTGCAGAAGGAAAGGAAACAGAGAACTGTGCTTTGCATTATTCGATGTCCTAGAGCAGGAACGCTTGGCTTCTGTATTCTTGGGAGCCTCTCTATTCTTCTGGTAGTGGTCCAGGGGGGCTATACCAACTGACCCTTTTGCGGTTGCAAGTGATCTGACTCCATATTTAAAAAAAACCATCTAACAATAAAGACTTCAAAGTTATGGAGTGCACCTGCTCTAGCATTAAGTAAAACCCAATAAGAAACATTAACCTTTTTTTTTTAACAGAGGAAATGTTAGTTATACAATTCTTCTATTTACTAAAATATTAGTAAACATTACAGTAGTTATCACTATGGTTATTATAGTAGAGTAACTCGGATGTTTGCGGAGAGCTTGCAGTCGCGTTCAGCGCCTGCGTGAAGTTCTCAGACGCTGGATGTGACTTTAAAGCTCTCCAGAAACATCCGAGTAACTTCGCACAGGCGCTGAACGCGACTCGGATGTTTCCGGAGAGCTTTGCAGTCGCGTCCAGCGTCTCAGCATCTGGGAGGCTCGCATCTTGCTTGTAGAAGATGTGAAGGTGCAGCATCTTTGAGCTGCTGAGCGGGGGCAGTCCCGGCAGGGCCGCGATGCAGCCGGCAACGCGGGACGAAGATTGGAGGTGCAAAACAACAACACGGTAAACGGCCAAGTGCCGTGAAAATGCTTTAAAACGTTTTTTCTTTGAACAGCAGGGCCAAAAGGAAGGTGCATGTTATACGCCAGTACATCTAATACGCTGATAAATATGGTATGTTTGGGTCGCAGCCTAGACTTTACTCCCAAGGGAGTGTTTTAATTGTCATAAGAACGAGTTAGAAGATTTCAGCAATATTGTGCAGTGCTGGTTATGCGGATTATGCATATTATACAAATGAAATGGCAGATCACAATGGCTAGCTGTCCATAGCTAGTTTGCAATAAGCATAGGTCCCATACTAGCAATGATAGAGGCCTGCCTATGCGTCCAATGACATCTAAACATTGGTTAGGACTGCAACATGCAACAGAATACGCAACTCATTTGATTTTCATACTGCCTCCACCACCCCAAAAAACACCCTTTGGGGAGGGAAC
This sequence comes from Plestiodon gilberti rubricaudatus, assembly GCA_026170595.1. Classification (NCBI taxonomy): domain Eukaryota; kingdom Metazoa; phylum Chordata; class Lepidosauria; order Squamata; family Scincidae; genus Plestiodon; species Plestiodon gilberti. The sequence goes on from JANXHW010000001.1 coordinate 143,585,902, forward strand.
AGTTGATCAAATAAGAGTGTTCTCTTATCGAAGAATACATTTCCATACAAAGGTTTTTGAGAAAGGTTTAAATGCATAGGGTTTTTCCAACTTCCACTTGCATCCTATGCCCCCTAATCACAAGACTTCGGTATCTGAAAATTAATCACATATAAGGTAAGATGCAGTAAACAGTGTGACGTACCCTTATAGGAAATATTATACAGTATTTTGATGCATTACAATGTTATGTCAGTGACTGTTAGCATAAAAATCAGGAGGGTTAAGAAGGCCTGTATTAGTGTCATTGTGTAATTGTACCACGAATGCAGTGTCAGCTATGCTATTCAAATGTAGATGAACACAAATGAACATTTAAGATTGACAGCAATGGATTTCTGATGCGGAGGCCAATTTTTGGCAATGGTGACAACAGTCAAATGAGGGTGAATTACTTATTGTAGCTATCTGTCTAGAGTGGGGCAAAAGTGGGTCATATTCACATAGGTTAATGCCAGAAGCCCTACTGACAACAAGGTTTCAAAGCTGCCAAGCAGAACAATCCTATACTGTACATGTTTACTCAGAAGTCAGTCCCATTTTGTTCAATGGGGCTTACTCCCTAGTAAGTAAGTTTAGGATTGCAGAACTGGACTTCCTTTCAATCTACAATGTGAAGCCAACCCAAAGGGACGTCTGTAAAGCTGCCAGCCAGTTCATTCTTATGCATGGGCAGGTTTAACAAACTATGACTTGTGTACACAATGAATCCTGACTGCTGCTACCTTCAGCCACTGATTGATGCCCTGTCTTTTTACCCACAGGAGATTTATCCCATAACACACACAAATGAACTGGATGACATATGCAATGAGGGAAAAGGGGAAACTGTACATAAATATTCAGTCTCACAAACAACCCAGCATTTATTTTCCCTTTAAAAAACAACAACACAACACCTTCCTGGAACACTTCCAGATTCATAGCATTTGATATTGTGTGAGACCTTTTACAGGGTTGTGACGCTGCTGCTTTTTATGCTCTTGTTTTAATTGAAATGATGATCTTTTTAAATTAATTGTGAGATGTTGTATTAATTTCGTTAACTGTTTTTTACTGTTTTAAAATGTGACTTTTGCACTGTATTTGTTGTATTGTATTTCCTTTTTTGTTGCAAGCCGCCTTGGGTCCCTTCGGGGAGAAAGGCGGGGTAAAAATAATGTAAATAAAATAAATATGATATGAAAAGAATAACGACTTTGGTACAGAAATTTAAGGTACAGAAATAAAACAATTCTGCTTGAGTAGTCAGCCTTACTTAAAGACGGCATCTTTGTAAGAGCTGAGATATGCTGGCCACATAACACCTACATGGGCAGCCCAATCCTAAATAGCTGGTCGATGCATCCTACGCAGGATGCGGCCTGAGCCAACGGGACCGGGGCTCACTTCGGGGGGAGGGGATGTTAATCCCTTTGCCCCCGGTGTAGGCCCCAGTTGCCCCAATGGGCCTCCTTGGATGCACGCCAGCTCTTTAGTTGGCACACAACTGGGGAGGCTGTGTAAGGCCAGTCAGGCCCAGGAAGGGAGTTTAGATATCAGTGCAGCATGGCACCGATGTCCCCGCCCCTTCCCAGGCCTGACCAGCAAATGGCCCCCTCCCCCGCCACCCCAGCCCTCCCTCCCCATGCCCTCCCACCATCCGGCACAGGACTTACCTGTGTCCGGGCCGGCGTCGACCGGCTGTGTGTGTGGCGCTGACCTCGGCACCGGTGCTGCTTACACCCGAGGTGCCACGAAAGTGCTTTACAGCACTTTCACAACCCCTAAGGCCAGTGGAGCGTGTGCTCCGCCAATATCCCTAGCCCTTTCCCAGTCTGGTTCTGCCTTACACCACTGTCTTGGATGCACACCAGTTTCATAGCTGGCATACATCTGAGGAGGCCCATAGGGCCCTGGCCGGTTTGCACCTGGGGACGGGGATGAACATATTCTCCCGAGGTACTCCTGGGCTGTCCTAGAGCAGCCTGGGAATGGGATAGGATGCGGCGGCCAGCCCTTTAGGCTGGTCGCAGCATTTTACACAGGATTGCACCCTTAAGGTGCAATTCTATATACATTCATCTGGAAGCAAGTCTCATTGAACTCAATGGGATTTTACTTCTGAGTAGACATGCATTGGAGCGTAAATGTTTTATTATTCCCAGTTTTATAAACATTTGGGACGGAAATACCACATTCTGTGTTCAAAAGAGGTCAGATCTCAGGTACAGGCCTGCCTCTGTGGTTTGTACCCAGCATCTTGAACTCAGAGGGAAACGGATTCTGGAGATGGCGGTTCCACTTTCTTGCACATCATCACCTTTTGACAATATGCTTATTCCCACCTACCACTTCCCTCCTCTGTGAAGCTATAGTATGAATATGATGCTACAATAAGTGAAAAGCATTATATTGCTGCTTGCCTACAAGCCGGAACGGAACCCAAATGTATCTTACCATGGAGAGCGGTCAGGGCTCATTCACTCAACTATTTTGAGACTGTGGCAGTTTTTTAGTCAGTCCATGGCATTCAGTTGCAACCATAGTTTTTCCAGTGGTTTCTATCAACTATGAAAAGCTGTTCTGGGCTCAGTTCAGCATGTAGCAGGTGCTTGCAAACACACAACCATTTCAACCCCTGACAATCTGAGTGGAAATCAGCATGATTTGACTATAAATTGCAGCTATTACAGGCTCAAATGATCATGTACGTGAGCCCTCACTTAAAGCTTTAAGTCCTGTGTGGTCAAACAGTGTCTAATTCCAAGCATCCTCTAGCAGCCTTATTGATTTCATGTATGCTCTGGGACAAATCAGCAGAACGCGCTTTTCTCTGGCTTGCTCACTTTCATTGGCCTTAGCTACACACTTCTTCAGCAGTAATAAACCCTTACAAACCTGCTCTGGAATACTTTCCTCCTTGGAGGGAGACAGAATTAAAGCAATGAAGCAAGAACAATAAGAAGCCAGATATCAAAAGATATTTATCAAAAAGGTTTGCCACTCTTAATTTTTTTCCTATGTGGGTAATGATGGAAAATAGATGGAAAATAAATAAAGTGTGTGTGTGTGTGTGTGTGTGTGTGTGTGTGTGTGTGTGTGTGTGTGTGTGTGTGTGTGTGTTTACTGTGAGATGAAGATTTGCAGGGTAGTAAATCATGCACACAGTATATAGGACTGAATTCAAAGACTTTAGGGGCAAACAGCAGCATGCCCATTTGTTTATACCTTAGTCTTTCCCAGTCATGTATGATGTAGGGGGTCCAATTTTTAGATCAAAAGGGCTACATGATGAAGGGCACTGAACCTGCCCTCCACCTGCTATTTGCCTCCCCACAGCATCTTCCCCCTGAAGCTTTCCCCCCAGCAAAGTTCACTTCCTATTCATCCCAACATATAGCATCTTTTCTAGTGGCTGCTTGCTGACTTGCATCCTTCTGTATCCTTGTGAGATTGTGAGCCCTTTTGAGAAACATATATTTGTTTACAAGACACAGGTTTTATGGGTGAAGTAGCCATGTAATTAAATATAAATAAAACCTGTGTCTTGTATTCTAGTAGCTGGCCATGAAAGCTTTCGTTCTATGATATATTTGTTTGTTTGTTTGTTTAGCTATGCAAACTGCTTTGTCAACTTGTTTGCTGAAAAGCAGTATATAGAATATTTTTAATAAAATAATATCAGATAAATGGTTTGGAAGATAAGTAGTTGGAAGACACTGGCTCAAAATGGTTGAGTGAATGAGCCCTCTCAGTTGCAAGATTTATTTGAGCTCTGGATGATAGGCAAATAATAGCAATATAATACTTTTCACTTCTTGTAGTTTGTGTATGTGAGGCTTGTGAGATGTCATTGATCAGTTTAAAAACACAAAAAGTGGGGAGGGGGGAAAGGCGGGCAACGAGGAGGAGGGACCACATTCCTTAGCTGGGTGTTGCTCACTCTGGGTCAGCTCTCTTAGAAGGCGCACCGCATCTTTTAGCCCAGGAACGCAAACAGGGAGAACTAAGAGGAGCAAAAGAATTTAGCAGGGAAATGTAGTTTTCCCAAGGGCTGCTGACTTTCCTATTTGAGAGGAACTATAGCTCATCTTATTTTCAATCCTAATCTGGCATGAGTGGATGAGCGGGGGGGGGGGGAAATGTACCCACCTCTAACTAGAAGCTGCCCCAAGGAAACTTGTTTTTTTTTTTAAAGAAACTGTGCTTAGTAGATTGTGCTCTTTTTCCTTCCTTCTTATAATGTCTATGTACATCATCCCAACTACTCAAGCAATGAGAGAAAAATCAAGCCCTAAATGTAAAGCCACAGCATTTTATAAATGAAAGATGATCATTACAGCATTCCAAATTAAGCTGCTGTGTGTTTACACAGACTGTGCAGTGTAATTTAAATGATCAAAGGGCAACAGGAGATACCTCGGAAACCAAGCAACCAAAAGAAACTTCAGATTTTTACTAATGTTGTTAGACTATGGCCAGAGGGAAATGGAATGTCTCCTGGTGTGCTTGGCCTAGACGATGGTGCCCCCTTGAGTTCTAACAGCAGTTAACAATAAGAAATTCTCCTTGTGAATTTTGAATGGTGTATATGCTTCATCTTCTTATGTTCTGTTTTATGTACAAAGAAGATGATTGCATAGAGATGATGCAAATGCATTACTTTCTGTTGAGCTGTTCCATATCTTAGGAGGTGGCTTTGCTCATGCCAAAAAATAAAAAAATAAAAACACCACCATTGCATTTGGAATACAGAATGCTTCCTTCCTACCATTTATTTCAAGTCATGCATTAACTCTGAAATGCCTTTGAAAGATTTCTTACATCTCTGGACACCGGATGAAATATACAACCAAAAGCCAATTACAATTCTTATTCTTTTGCACAAGGGCCCCTCTTTTGGACTATCCTCCTATCTATACTGTCTTTTCTGCTCATTGTACTTACCGTAGCAGGATTAGCACGGGGACTGGCATATTCCTCATGTGGCTTGCAGCTGCCAGGCCTGACACTTGGAAAATCTCTATCTGGAACAGGGGTGGGCAAACCTTTTGACCCACGGGTCACTTTCAGCAGTGGAAATTGTACAGAAGGCCATAATGCCCCCCTTCTCTCTCTCTCTCTCTCTCTCTCTCTCTCTCTCTCTCTCTCTCTCTCTCTCTCTCACACACACACACACACACACACACACACACACACACACACACACACACACACAAATATTTCTATCCCAACTTTTCCCTCTTGAAGAGGAGGTGCTCACGGCATCAAACAATCCACAACCCCCCCAACCATTAATAATGAGAAACAGCAACCAATATGATCCATCTTCCTCTCCCAGACAATGAATCACACACATGTTTACAAGTGTACATGCACACACACCCCACCAGGGTTCTCCCCCCTCCCGTTGCAATCCATGACCCAGTTTCCTTCCCCAGACCCCAGTTAAGCACACACAAGTTTAAGCACAAGCGCGCACACACACAGACACCCCATACGCTACCAGCCAGAGCAGCCCATTTCTCTGGGGAGGCAGTCACACACCCACCACTGTCTAGGAGTTCTTGGAGGAGAATGAGTTGAGGGTCAGATTGGCTGAGCAGCCCCTTGTTGCCCCACGTGGTGGAGGGGTCAACAAGGGAGGCAAGCACAGGAAAGCTAAAGCAGGGCCTCAAACAGCTGATGGACAGGAACAAGAGCTAAGGCGCCCCACACCAGCAAGGCACCACATTATCAAAGGCAGACACTCAACAAGAGCCAGCAGTGGAAGCAGCAGGAAATGAAGTTCATATGCTCCTTTTCCTCCTGCTGCTGCTGCTGCGCAGCTGATTTAAAGTCCATGCGTACAGCTGCTGACGGCAGCGCGAACATTCAAGTGTGCACTCTTGGGGGCAGGACACCACTTCAGCAAGCTGGAAGGCCAGATTAGAGGCAGTATTGCAACAAGTCATAGGGCCAGAGGGGAGGGTCTTGCAGGCTGGTTCCAGCCTGCAGACCACAATTGCCCGTATCTGATCTGGCTGCATCCACACAGGGTCAAAACAGATGTGACATTAAATATGTATCTACTTGCAGGGTCCCACTTGACGGAACAGCCATTTGATTTTCTTGTTGTGGTGTGCCTCTACTTTCTTGCATTCTCATGCCTGAACTGTCTCTTTTTGTATTCCCTGTCATTTGACTGAACAATCACAACTGCCCTGCTTTGCCTCCACCAAGATCATTGTATGTCTGAGCATTTCTATACAGTCTCTGTACTTAAATGTCAATGTAACTGATAGACAATACCTAACCTATGATTGGAGAGTCCACAGGTAACCAATACTAAAATGTGACTGAAACATCTTACTTGTGGAGCATTTTTTTAAAAAAAGGAAACAGGACTGGAAAACAAACACACATTTACCACCACCTCTGTTTTAACCCTCCGCTTTTTCTCTTCCGCTGTACTCAGAAACGTTATAGTACCACCAAGCACAAAACAAAACCCTTGACAAGCATTTGGGGAAGAGGATACATTAACCACCTTAGTTCAGTATACATGTGTTCATTCTAGTAAGGTTGCCAAGTCTAAACTGTAAGCTGCCAAGTACTGTAATTCTCCAAGCACAGCCCTTCCCATCACAAGCTGTGGTGATGAAACTGCAGCTGAAAGAATTCTCCCTCCAACACAACCCTTAAAAGTACTGCTTCCTTTTCCAGGTCTAGACCTGTCTTCTCTGCTTTCTGGGCAATACAAATGGCTTTGGAAATTAAAAACTTTGATGCACTTTTTAGTTCAGCATACAACACACACAACACACGCGAAAAATATGAGGGATCACCTCCTCTCACCTTCCTTTAAATGCACTGAAGTCAGCAGAGCTACGCTAGAGTAAAAGGGAAGAAAGTGTGCTGGGAATCATGTCCTATGGCTACTTTTGCCAGCATCTTACTTTGCTATATATAGCAGACAGGCATTCTTCACTACGCTTGCCTGACCGCAAGATTGGATAGAGCAACACGAGGAGGGGGAAAGGACTTAATCAGATGTAAATTAATGATTTAACGTTCTTGTATTTTTGGGGCCCTGATTTGAATCCAGGCCAGGCCAGTGGATTCCTCTGGTCAGACGGCTGGAAATTCCACTGAATGAAATCGTGCTGGTGGTCTCCCAGCACAACTTTGAGTGAAGAGCAGCACAGTGAAACACCTTCATGAATGCGGCCACCCACACCGGGCATTCAGCGCACCATTAAATAGTCATTTCAGTAACAAATTTCAAAAAGCTCAGATGAAATCAAAGGGCTTATTCTCCAAGCCAAGATAAGTACAACTTTAGGAAGCATTAGTCAGCTGCAAACAGCTAGTTACTACACACCATCCGCTTCAGTAGCCAAAAAAAAAAAAAAAGATGGAAAATAACCTCCTAATGAGCACAAAGTGTTTCAGATGATCAGCCTACCCATTCCTCTTTCACAAGCAGATACATAGTTGCTGCTGTCATCTGCATCAACAGTATGACTTGGTCAAAATCAATGGAATTTTTCCATTTGCTAATCTGGTTTGTGGGTCAGGTATACTGAGTAAATCAAATGATGCTAAGGCCCTGGTCGTCAACTCGTTTTGCTGGGGGATATATGGGCCAAGGCCCCAATTCGTACTCCAAAGTCTCTTGCCAGCAGGTCTTACTGTTGCAGCTGCCACTCCCTCCACACCATGGTTTGGCAACCATAAATGATGTCTACCTCGGAGTCCGCAAAGCAATGAGCCTGGCTCTACACAGTATTGTGAAATGGGCACATATTTAATGACGATAGCTTCCCCTAAAGAAACCTGTGAGTTTTTATTTTGCTGAGGGTGCTGAAAATGGTCTTGGAGCTCTCTTGTCCTCTTCACAGAATTACAATCCCTATGTGTCGCTGAAGAGAGGAATAACTATTTAACCACTATAAATATGTGGTGTAGTATGCCCTAGTGCTTCCATCAGCTAGGGACTTCAAGGAGCTGATACTGTAAGAGCATATCTAGGAAATGGGTCATACTCATTTGCATCGTCTCAGAATTCTTGCTTTTGTATCAGATACCAGGAGATGAAATTTTCAGTACTGTTATGTCAACCACAGCACTGGGGCTTTGGAAAAAGTCAGAGCATCAAATAACGGAATCATACTAGCTACATACTAAGACGGGACATGGTGAAGGCCACTCCTTCATGAAAGCCTACTATTAAATGATTTGGGTGATGTTGGGGGTGGAAGTTGGCTGTAATTGAACTGGCTTGAAATAATAAATATGCACACTTTCTTTAAACTCAGCTTGCCATATCCTGAGAATCTGGAATCAATTCCTTCTCTTTCAAGATGCTTAAAAGTTCTGGAACTTTGATATGGTACAATGTTTGCTTCTGGGCTTACAGCCCTAGCCACTGCCAGCCTGCTCCAAACCTTTCAACTTTAATACACATACAAGCAGTAAAGCTGGCCAAACAAAAGGGAGAGGGTCTGAAAACTCAGGGACTACATAAATTACCATAGATCTCAACTGAACAAAAGACATTTTTGCCATGATAGACAGCTACCCCATAAAGTTATCACCTGCCCAGAAAAGGCAGAGGCATGCAGAGAGGGACCATGTAAAGTACTGCTGTTTTGTGTATAATGCCTTGCTTCTACTATAGTCTAGAATTTTGTTCTGAACCTTTGAGTTTCTTCTTTTATATATTTTCCTTCTTGCCCAGCATAAAGAAATGAAATCATTGATTCAAAAGACACACACGCCTGATTTAAGGTCAAAACACATGTGATGCAGGAGATCCCTAATCAATCTCCCAACTACTTTTTTAAAAAAACTTTAAAGCAGACCCTGGGGGCTCCGGTTTAGATTGTAGCAGATAGTGTGTGGGCGTTTAACCCTTTCCCTCACGTTGATTTCCTGACTCTCTCACTGAAACTGCTGGGTTTTATCCCAGCAGAGCTAACAGCTTTTGGTGATTTAAATCAGGAAAAGGTGGAGGGAAGAGTTAAACATCCTCTCACTCACCTCACTGCTCTGATCAAAATTGGAGCCCCCAGCAGCAAATGGACAGTAAGAAAAAAAAGTCAAAAGATTAGATTACAGATCTGCATCACACCCATTTTGCCCCTTAAACATGATGATGGGCAAGCAAGAATTACTTGCATGTGCAGCACTGCATGTGCTTGGCATTTTGTTTAGTGGGTTATATCCCACTTGTGTGTGCACTACTGGCACAATACAGCGAGTGGGAGTCAATGGGCAATTTTCACAATGGCGAGAGGTGAAAAGCGGTGTGCCCCAAGGATCGGTCTTGGGACCGGTGCTTTTCAACTTATTCATAAATGACCTGGAATTGGGGATAAGCAGCGAGGTGGCCAAGTTTGCGGATGACACTAAACTTTTCCGGGTGGTGAAGACCAGCAGGGATTGTGAAGAGCTCCAGAAGGATCTCTCCAAACTGGGAGAACGGGCAGCAAAATGGCAGATGCGCTTCAATGTAAGTAAGTGTAAAGTGATGCACATTGGGGCAAGAAACCAAAATTTTACATATACGCTAATGGGTTCTGAGTTGTCTGTGACGGATGAAGAGAGAGATCTTGGGGTGCTGGTGGACAGGTCGATGAAAGTGTCGACCCAGTGTGCGGCGGCTGTGAAGAAGGCCTATTCCATGCTCGGGATCATTAAAAAAGGGATTGAGAACGTTACGTTCTGCGTCTGTACAGAAAAAAAAAGTATAAATAAGGCCATGACGCAGCGGCTGCCTTCAGAAAGCCCTGGCCGCCGGTCGTGGCGGACGCTCCAGAGCTTTCGGGGGAGAAGGCGGGAGCGCACGCAGTCGCCCCCTCCCCGGCGACGGCACCGCCCCTTTGGGGCGACGCCGCCCCCAACCCAGCAGCGGCGCCGCCCCTTTGGGGCGGCGTCACGGAGGTGCTCCAGGCAGCCTTAGCTGCAGCGACGCCTCTGAAGGGAGTGACAACAGGAAACAGGTTATCTTGTGTGCTCTCGGAAGCATCTGGTGGGGCCACTGTGAGATACAGGAAGCTGGACTAGATGGGCCTTTGGCCTGATCCAGCAAGGCTCTTATGTTCTTATGAAGTCGTACACATTAATTAACTTCCATTGTTTTCCAAAAGTTTGCTCCAGAATGGTGCTGCTTTTTCCCGAGAAGACGTAGTGATATATCACAGGAGAGGAATGTTCGTGGCAGAAGTGGTATAAAATTTCCTAGCCATCATGTCCCATTTCCTGCTCTCTCAGCAGTTGTGGGAGCTGAATACATCTTCTTCTTAAAGCAAACATGCTTCACTATGAGAGAATTGAATTTCAGGTGACCGAACAGGAATGAACACCCTTTGTCTTGAACCCTATACATCTACTACAGTCTGTGCAATGTAGATGACATTGATGATAGTTTCTCATAAACTTCTTTTGCTGCTTTTAAAGGGACTGGTAAGGATACCACTGTGTAGGCATCTGCCTGCATTAAGTTGTATACTGGATACCGACATGGCCATTGTAGGAATAAGGGCCATCTCCAAAATGGCAAACCTGAGGTGATGTTCCTGGCTTTTCTTTGCCTGCCTGGAGAACTTTTACAATGGACACATGTTCTCCCTCCCTCCCTCCCTCCCTCTCTCTCTCTCTCTCTCTCTCTCTCTCTCTCACACACACACACACACACACACACACACACACACACACACACACACACACACACACACACACACACACGACAGATGTCATGTCCAGCATTGGAGGAAAGTTTCAACCCACAGCACTTACACTTTTTAAAAGTGACCCTGCTCACTGTACAATTTTTTACTAGCATCCATCCATCCATCCATCCATCCACCCACCCACTGGCAATAAACATGTAACTGAGGTTAAAAAAAAATGGATTTTTTTGTGATGGACATGGTTCTTCCCAATGCTACTTCAGTGGCAGTTCAAAAGAAATTCATAAATTGGGCATTTTACCCCCACTTGAGGCACACATGGTGTCCCCCCACTTGAGTTCAGGGGAAAAGGCTAGACAAAGCTCTGGAAGCTTCTGAGGCAGACTCTGCACACACAGAGAACGTGACCTACTACATGTATCTGCACCGAGACCATGAAGAAGAACTACTAATTACAGTACTGTAATTAGAAAGTGAGCAGCAGCAGCTCACTTACCCATCACTAGCCAAACAATTATCTAGTAAATGTTCTTTACATTGTTTACAAATGTTGTGTTCTGTGGGCTGAACACAGAAAAGAACAAATAATACATCTAGACAATATAGAACTTAAATCAGGACACTCCAAAGTTATTAGCGTCTGAGGAGAAACTTACAGAGCAATTTGGATCAGACTCAACGTATGGGGGAAAGGACAGACTCCCTCCTTCCCCACAACTCCAATCCAAATCAACCCAGTGGCGTAGCTGGCATTTTTCCAAGGGGGCCTTGGGTGGGATGATGCTCCCCCCCCCGCCGCCAGAATGGAGTGGGACTGGAGCCAAAAGGTTCCATTCCATTCTGGTGGGGGGGCGAAGACGTGTCGTCCCGCCCACGGCCCCCTTGGAAAAACGCCATCTACACCACTGAATCAACCCCCACCATGACCGCTTTTACAAGAAGAAAGGTACATGGGGAATTCTGAACATGGTGGTCTAATTTAACATGTGATTTGGCCCCAATTTTAAAATAATATTTTAGCATAATGTGAGCAACATCAGAAAATGAGCTGTGTGAAGGTAGTTCCAAGCCTGGGACACTCAAAACTAGATTCAGGCTTTCAGGGCACCTCAACGCTTTACATAGCAAACATACAGTATTCATTCATATACACTGGTCTTATACCAGCGATTCCTGAAGTAAGCACGTAAAATATGTACAACATACACATGTCGGTAGACTCTGGTCTAATCATGTATACAAGTGTTTTAAGATGCAGATATGTCATCCACATGTTATGTGCTTGCTATGAGAAACACGGATACAAGGCTGGCATACATGCAGCAATTGTCTTTTACCATGTGCCATGTAAAGCTGTGCTCAGGTTGATGAAAATTTAGTTTTTTACCGATAAAATGCCAGATAGACAATGTATTTTGTATTTGTTTAAGCATGAAGATACAATGGAAGTGGTCTCCCGTCCAACTCACTGGTGTTGTCCTGTTGCTTTGTGTTTTTGATAAATGCTGAAAATTTGGAGAAGATATCTATTCCTGCAGAATTTGACTCACGATGCTTGGCAGCAAGTTTGGGATACCTGCAAAAGAGAATGGTGGCCTTAAAAAGAAAATTCCATGGAAAATTAAGTATAAAGAATAACGTGGAGATATATATTTAAGTGTCCCTTTCATGTTATCTTTAAAAAGAAATCAAAGCAGGTACCAACAATAAAAATAACAATTAAGAGAATCAAACAAAGTCAAAAGACAAAAAAAAACCCAACAGTAAAAAAAACAAAAGCCTCATCAAAATCAAAGGTGTCACTCCAGTAGGGGCAGGGCCGTAAGTTTCGCTAGTCCTTGTCCCGTTTACCGAGCGAGCAGGAGGCAGCCCCGCCCCCTCACTGTCGGAGCCATTCCCCTGCGGAGAAAGCAGCAGGCAGGGTGGGGCTCCGACAGTGAGGGGCGGGGCCGCCTCCTGCTCGCTCGGTAAATGGGACAAGGACGAGCGAAACTTACGGCCCCGCCCCTACCGGAGCGACGCCTCTGATCAAAATCATAGAGCAGCAGTAAAAGAAATCAATAAAAGGGACATAGCCCCATCAACAACAACAAGAGGAACAAAACCTGCAGTCTACCAAAACCAAAGGCTTCTTGAAAAAGCCACGTCTTCATGACCACATCAGAAGATGTGATGGGTCAGGAGCACTTTCCATAAGATTGGTGCCACAACTTAAAAGATTCTTCTTCTCATAACTACCTTCACAGCCCAATCCTACCGTAGGATCCGCCGGGCGGTCAAGGCCGCCCGCCAGATCCCGTGCTTCACCACGGGCAGCCTCCCCCGCGGCGGAAAGTCTCCTCGGGGAAGGGGATGCTCGTCCCCTTCCCCAAGTGTAAATGGTGCTGGGGCCGATTGGCCTCCTCAGAATTCCGCCAGCTATTTTGCTGGCGGAAGTCGGAGGAGGCCGTGTAACAGCTCAGCTGATCGGTGGGGGTCAGGATACAGCCGAGGCTGATCCCCTCCCCCTCCCCGATTTTCTGGGCCTATCAGCCCCCTCCGTTTGCTCCCGAACCACCCCCCTCCACTGGATCCTTACCTGGGAGGAGATGGTCCGGGCGGTGGAGCAGGGGAGGCCAGCCTTGCGCTGGCCTTCCCTTCTCTCGGGTCGTTGTGAAAGTCCTTTACGGTACTTTCGCGACGGCTTAGGGCGGCAGAACGCTCGTTCCGCTGCCCTAATTTACGATAGGATTGGGCTCTCAGTTAGTGTGGGGGTCACAGAGTATGACAAAACAGAACATGGGTAGTATATGTATGTGTGAGAGAAGTTGATCCTTGAGGTATCCAGTCCCAAAGCCTTTCAGATTTTAATGGTAAGGATCAACACCATAAACTGAGCTTGGAAATGAACAGATTACTGGTGCAGATTGAATAACACCAGAGTAATATGCTCCAGCTCACCAGTACCAAACAGCAGTCTGGCAGAGACATGGTGCACCAACTGAGATTTCTGGATGCTTTGTAAGGGCAGCCTTACATGGAATGCATTACAGTGATCCAGTTTGGGGGTTACTAAAACATGAAGAGGTATGGTTGGGTGGGCACAAGGGCACAAGCCTAAGAGATACGGTCTGTTCATTGCAAGTGCGGTTTATTTTAACACATTATTTGTTTATTTAATAGATTTTAGCCCCATCTTTCTCCCACTACCTGGGTGTCCATTAAAAATATATATATAAAACAATATAAAAACAATGCAGCAATGAAACAGCAAAAAGCCAAAGGCAGCGACACAAAAGTCATAAAGTCATATTTGTAACATGAAGCAAAACCCTTGTACACTATGTACTTCTGTTTTCAAAACTGCCTCTTATCTCAGCATGTCAACCTGGCAGGACCCTGTTGAATATCATTGCTGCCACAGGGAGCCAAGAATACGTAAAGTTACACAATAATGGTTTTATGACAAGGTTAATTGCACTGGTTCTTAATATGACAGGAACCAAGGAACAGCAGCCTTAAATTGGAACAAGTCATATATTTGCAAAAAGCACGGAGGAGTTTGACATCAAGCTGCCTTCTCTATTATGAATGGTGGCTATGTGCTTTACTTCCTATAGGGAAAACCTATTCAAGATATAATAGCACTTTTCAGAGCCACAATAGAGAGAGCAAAGTGGGTTTTTAAAGAGTATGCTTAAAGTGACACGTGGTGCAAAGTATTATATAGAGCTGGAATGCTACAACAGATCAATGCCTACTGCTGAAAAGTGCATTACGGTTCTTTGACAGATTCCTGTTGTTTTGTGTGGGCTGAGGATCAGCCAAATCTCTTCTACCTCCATCGCCAATCAAAGGCTATAGAATAGGTCTGTACAAACTGTGACCCAAGAAGAGCTTAACAACCAAGTTCCCTCACTACAGCTTGATAAATCTTGTGGCTTTGCTGCTAGATCTACAAAGTAGAGAGGGGCTTCTGCAACATACCCTAAAGATTGATAGGCTAGGAACATGTACCATAGAGGTATCTGAAAATGGTTGATTTGGGCACAAGCCTTCCCTGAGAGGCAGGCTTAAATGAAAACTAAACTCTCTCAGATTTGTCCAGATACAATCTCAGGGCTCTACAAGCATGGGCAGCCCAATTCTAACTATCCGGCCAGCGGTCCAGGGTCACCTGCCGCCACCGGATCCTATTCTCGTTCTGGGCCAATCAAGATCGGCCCGGAGGTCTACTCGGGGGAAGGGGACGTTTTATTGGAATCGCAGGAATTCCAATAAAAACAAATACTGAATGCTAACTTGTAATTCTTTATATAGCATTCATAGTTTAAGTAACTGACCCCTGCTAACTGGGCAAGAGGCACTTTTTCAATTAGTGCTCTTCTTATATTTAGCAGGGGGAGAGTAACTGCCCCCCTTTCACCCCAGCACAGTGTCTTTTCTGGTAGCTGTTGCTGGTGTTCTTCTGCATATTTTTTAGATTGTGAGCCCTTTTGGGACAGGGAGCCATTTAACCATTTGATTTTGTCTGTAAACCGCTTTGTGAACTTTTTGTTGAAAAGCAGTATATAAATACTGTTACTATTAATAATTAATAGTGACTTTGCTAAGTCAAAGCAAAAGGACAGGGTGCTTAATTATAATTCTTCAGGTGCTCCTCGGTGTCATTGCGTGTAGTGGAGTTCTGTGCATATGCAGAGCTGACCTCTGAGCTTCCAGAGCTTTATCAAGCATTCTGCCCCTGCTCTTAATGGGAAAAAAATCCTCTCACCCTGCATGCATTTGAGGAGAGATCCAACAGTTGGAACAAGACCTGCAGGGGGTTTGTGGGTTTGCACAAATAACCACTTGAAAAAATATAGTTATACTGTATTGTCCTCCTGTTTTGTGGTCTCTGTGCAATCATACGTTAGAAACTAGATGAGTGCAGATTGGTCAGGAGAAGATTTTCTGCAGAACAGTGAGCCCAAACTTGTGTCATGCTTGATAAAAGTCAAAACCATAGACCATGCTGCTCCATGTAGAACTCTGGGAGTGGAACACCTCTTAGGTTCACAGCAAAGGATGAAGTTGCTCTGGTGGGGCATGCTTCCAAGGCAGCTGGTGACTCTTGCAGCAGAATCCTTTGCATGTTTACTCAGAAGTAAATCCCACTGTGTTTAATGGAACTTACTCCCAGGTAAGTGTGTATAAGATTTCAGCTTTTCAGCCCAATCCTAATAGGGCCTTGTGCTGCCAGAACGCTCAATCCAGCGGCATAAGGCCCTTTATAGCTGTTGCAAAAGGTAACAAGCCATTCGGCTGCCACCACATGTGAACCAGATGACCAGGGACACCCGCCAGTGCCGGTAAGTTGGTACAGGGAGTTTGATGGAGGCAGGGAAGGAGAGGAACAGAGAGGAGATGGGGGCAGGGTGGTATCAGCGGCAGAGGTGCATACTGCTAACCCCCTTCCCAGCCTCAATCCCCTGACCCATATAAAAAATTTTATTGATTAAAAACACACCCAAAGCTTCTGGAAATGTTCACTTCAAAGAAGAACTCACACAGGGCCAAGAAAACAGTTTGCCCAAGACCTATATGCAGTGGCGTCACTAGGGCGCGTGCGGCCCCAAGGCGGGGGCACGCGCGTCACCCTAATGACCCCACACACACACACACACACACACAGCCCCTAAGTGTAAATTTGGTACGGCACGCGATTTTTTTGAGGGGGCGACCCGACAGGACGCTGCCCCAGGTGCCCCCTGACTCTGCCCCCCCGTTGCTGCCGGCTCCGCTCCAAGGCCTTCCTAACTTCCCAACTTTATTCTTGAAAAAGCCACGTTCAGCCCTTTTCCCTCAGGAACGGTCTGCGCATGCACGAAAAACATTATAAATAACGTTGTGACGCAGTGGGCCTTCGTCAGAAGGCCCTGGCGCGGCAGCCGGGGAAGACGTCCCCGGAGCCGGCTCCTGGCCTCAGAGGCGATGCGAGCGGGGAGGCGACGCACGCAGGGGAAGTGACGCGCGCAGGGGAGGTGCGTCACCTTTCTGCGCGCGTCACCTGGGGGCGACCTGCTCGCATCCCCTCGCAACAGCGACGCCTCTGCCTATATGATTTTACATTTCCATTGTTCACTCCCAAGAATCGCACTGAATGGAAGAGGAAGGAATGAAAGCACCAATTAGCAGCTTTCATTCAGCTGCTATGAGTCTTACTGACAGTTCGCTGTGGCCAATCACACTGTCCTTTGCCTGACTTCCCCCTCCTTCTCTTAACTGCTTGGAAACCTCCTTCCATATATGGAAGAAAACAATATAGGAGTCAGAGACAGACAAAAACGGGAGGGGGGGGGACAAAGCAGTAAGCCATCCACATCTATTTCGGATAGCTTTGGTTCAGAGGGACCTCACCTCATACAGGGCTCTCTCAAAAGTGGCTCTGAAACATGGCAATTCAGTCTGGAACATGATTCTCTCTGAATCAAACACACACCTGTAGGTTCGAATAATCATAATTTTATCTTGATTGACTACCTAGAGGGAGGAAGGATATACAGTACAGAGCGGGAATTAGATAAATCAACAGATTTTATACAGCTGATTTTAATACATTTTGCCTGGTAATCATATCATAATTCTAAGAAATTCTTCCAAAAATCATAATTTTTTACTTTGGAGGTGAAAGGGTCTCCTCTAAAAATTCTTCAATTTTGTTGATATCTGTCTTGACTTCTCCATTAAAAGTCAGGAACGGTGGGTGGGTTCCAGGGGCCAAATTATGTAAATCAGCCGGCTTTCTGCAAAAATAAAAAGTTCAAGGTGTTACAAATTATATATGCAATTAGTGGTTATATTAGTCCCACACTGGTTTTTCGGGCAGCCCAATCCTGTGTAAGTATCTGGCAGGCAGCCCAAGCCGCCCGCCGGATTCTATCCCCATTCCCCAAGGTCTCCTCAGTCTACTCGGGGGAAGGGACATTTGCCCCCTTCCCCCAGTGTAACACAGGGAGGTCCCAATGGGCTTCCTCAGATTTCCACCAGGTATTTAGCTGGCAGAAGTTGGAGGAGGCCGTGTAATGATGGAGCCGGCCCGGTAAGGGGACGGGGATACGGCGGCTGCCATCCCTGCCCCCCCGGGCAGGCTCGGCCAATGCCCCCCCTGCCTTGCCGCCTGGACCGCCCCTGCCGGGGGATCACTTACCTTCTCTGGCGGCCGCTGGGACGATCCGGTGGCGGAGTGAGGGCGGCTTTACGGCACATTCGTGACGACTTGGAATGGCGGAGCACTTGCTCCGCCATTCTAAAGTTGGTCGGGATTGCGCCCTAACACTTAGCTCTTTTTCACAGCATGTAGCACACTCTGAATGAGACCAGTATAATAAGCAAGGTAGAGCTTTCCTACCAGTATGAGAAAACGACACTCCAAAACAAATGTGTATCAAAGACAGCTTGTAATCGTTGTCAGCTTGTTACAAGAATTCTGGTGTTAACTGTTATTTCTATCAGATAGTTTAATCAAGTTTACCTTTTCAGGTCAACTGTGGTAACATTGAATACTACTCCTTTGAGCCAAAGTATCATGAAGAGACGTTGTGAGAAAGGGCAGTTCCCGATACTTTCTCCATCTACACCAGCCTAGAGGAAATAGGAAATGGACAAGAGAATTTAATTTTACTTTCAAGGTAAACCTCTGCCTTTATAAAGTTGGGAAGAAGTCTGGTTTTGGACACCTTCTCTTACAATTCTTATAAATCTAGAAGGGAAGTAAAATCTCTATCCAAACTCCTGAACAACCAGGACCAGGCAACCCCCGTGGATACGTGAAAACGTGAAATACGTGAGATGGGGTGAATGCCCCCTCTGCTGTTTTCTGAGCCCCCCCCCCTCACATGCACAACTCCCCCAGGCTCTTACTTTTATCACAACTACTTATTGCAGGCAAGTAGAACGAGACTAACAGCGCAATCCGACTTAACTTTTGTGCCGGTTTAACCAGCAGCGCAGCGAGAACAGGAGGCCTCAGAACGGAAAAGGGATTCAAATCCCTTCCAAAAGAGGAATTCAAAGGGGATTTGAATCCCATTTCCATTCTGGGGCCTCCTGTTCTCGCTGCGTCGCTGGTTAAACTGGCACAAAAGTTAAGTCGGATTGCGCTGCAAGTGCTAGGGAGGCTCAGCAAGGTTTTAACTGGAAGTGCTTCTATAACTGCAGATAAGTGAATCCGTGGATAGCGGGGAGCCCCTGTATACCACACATAATACAGGTTGAGTATCCCTTATCCGAACTGCTTGGGACGGGAAGTTGTCTGGATTTTGGAATATTTGTATAAATATAATGAGATATCTTGAGGATGAGACCCAAATCTAAACACAACATTCATTTACGTCTCATATGCACCTTCTACAGATAGCCTGAAGGTAATTTTATACAATATTTTTGATAATTTTGTGCCCCAGCATGCCTTGCGCTATGCCAGCCAGGTGCTGGAAAAAGTTGGGTTTTTTAAGTCATAGCCCCCCAAACGTCTGGATTTTGGAATAGTCTGGATTTTGGATGTCCGGATAAGGGGTAATCAACCTGCAGTGTACTTCAGCATCACAGGGAAAAGACACTGAGTGAAACATGAAATGAAGGAAACATGAATGACACTCAGGTGATGCTTCATTGACAAACATTGGTTATTCTTCAAATGTAAACACCAGCAAATTATTTTGGTGTGCACTGTGCCACCAACCGAGAGGAAAGCAGAAAACAGATTTTCTCTTGAAACTTTGGTTGAAACTCAAAACTTTGGTTGGCTGATGAAATGGTCAGAACTTAAACAGCACAACTAGTTGTGATCCTATGTTGTTGTTGTTATTGTTAAGAATATTTATATATCTATTTCAACAACAACAACAAAATTCACAAAGCGGTTGCTAGAGAAAATCTAGCATGGCTCCCCAAATGTCTCCCTAAATAACTAAATGGCTCCTTGCCCCAAAAGGGTTCACAGTCTTAAAAAAAATGCAGAAGAAACACCAGCAAACAGCCAGTAGAAAAGATGCTGTGCTGGGGGGGGGGCGTTGAAAAGGGACAGTTACTCTCCCCCTGAGAAATATAAGAGGAGCACCACTTGACAAAATGCCTCCTGTTGTTACCCTGTTGTTTGGTTCCCCCAGCAGGAACATCAAAAACACAATAGTAGTGACAGTCACTCTCACAGCGACCCTAAGCAACACCATCACCAGCAACCAAGCACAAGTCACAATAATGCCCCATCCTGTCATGTACCAAGCAGAAAAACAACACCTTGACAGTGCTTAACCCATTCCATTCTCTCTCTCTCTCTCTCTCTCTCTCTCTCTCTCTCTCTCTCTCTCTCTCACACACACACACACACACACACACACACACACACACACACACACACACACACACACACACGTGTGGGAGCATGCTGCCAGAAAGAATTCACAGTGCCTCCGCCAGTGCACCAAGTGTCATCACTCACTAGACTGGGGGCAAAAGGAACATAAGAACATAAGAAGAGCCCTGCTGGATCAGGCCAAAAGCCCATCTAGTCCAGTTTCCTGTGGCACACAGTGGCCCCACCAGATGCCTCAGGGAGCACACAAGACAACAAGATAACCTGTTTCCCATTGACACTCGCTTGCACCTGGCACAGAGAAAACCCACTTCTAAAACCAGGAGGTTGCTTATGGCTTGTAACCTGTGATGGTCTTTTCCTCCATGAATCTGTCCAAACCCCTTTTAAAGGCATCTAGGCCAGATGCCATCACCACATCCTGTGGCAAGGAGTTCCACAGATGAATTACACGCTGGGTAAAGAAATATTTTCTTTTGTCAGTTCTAACTCTCCCTCCACTCAATTTTAGTGCATGTCCCCTAGTTCTGGTGTTGTGCGAGAGGGAGAAGAATTTCCCTCTATCCACTCTCTCCATCCCATGCATAATTTCATACGTCTCAATCATGTCCCCCCTCAGGCGCCTTTTTTCTAGGCTGAAAAGCACCAGACGCTGTAGCCTTTCCTCATAAGGGAGGTGCTCCAGCCCACGAATCATTCTGGTCACTCTTTTCTGCACCTTTTCCAATTCAACTATATCCTTTTTGAGGTGTGGTGACCAGAACTGGACACAATACTCCAGATGTGGCCTTACCATCGATTTGTACAAAGGCAGAATGATATTGGCCGTTTTATTCTCAATCCCTTTTTTAATGATCCCGAGCATGGAATTGGCCTTCTTCACAGCCGCCGCACACTGGGTCGACACTTTCATCGACCTGTCCACCAGCACCCCAAGATCTCTCTCTTGATCCGTCACAGACAACTCAGAACCCATTAGCTTATATGTGAAATTTTGGTTTCTTGCCCCAATGTGCATCACTTTGCACTTACTTACATTGAAGTGCATCTGCCATTTTGCTGCCCACTCTCCCAGTTTGGAGAGATCCTTCTGGAGCTCTTCACAATCCCTGCTGGTCTTCACCACCCGGAAAAGTTTAGTGTCATCCGCAAACTTGGCCACCTCACTGCTTATCCCCAACTCCTGGTCATTTATGAATAAGTTGAAAAGCACCGGTCCCAAGACCGATCCTTGAGGCACACCGCTTTTCACCTCTCGCCATTGTGAAAATTGCCCATTGACTCCCACTCGCTGTTTCCTGGTCTTCAACCAGTTCCTAATCCACAAGAGGACCTGCCCTCTTATTCCCTGACTGTGGAGTTTTCGCAGGAGCCTTTCATGAAGGACCGTGTCAAACGCCTTCTGAAAATCCAGATATATAATATCCACGGGTTCGCTCGCATCCACATGCCTGTTGACCTTTTAAAAAAATTCTAACAGGTTTGTGAGGTAACATGTGCTTGGAGCTTGGTTCCCCCTTTTCAAGCAGGATTCAAATCCCCCAAAACCCAAATATAGCCAATAGCAGAGCCATTCTTTTGCCGAATGCCATTCTAACAGTGCCGTTTCAAGGTTGGAGAGGGTCCTCCTACAAGGACCCTTAATGATTGCAGAACTTGAGTGGCAGTCAAGGATGCCTGTCAGCTGAAGTGTGGTGAGGTGAACGCCAGAGAGAGAGAGAGAGAGAGAGATGGACTGTGAAAGCAACATCTAGAACAGGGGTTCTCAACCTTTTTCACCAAGTGTACCCCCTCGCATGGTCAAACATTTTGAAGTACCCCCTGTGCCAATTAATTAATTAACATTAATTAATTAATTAATTAATAAAATGTAAAATTTAATCATTAAAATCACTCAGCTTACACTTAGTCACTTTTTTTTTCAATTTTTGCCACCCCTTTTTATTTTTAAAGAAGATATCACCACAGGTCTCCCATCCAAAAACAAACCTAGGCAATTCCTTCTTAGTTTCCTTAAGAAGGCAGAGAACCACCTCAATCTGCCATAAGAGCTGCCTTCTTTAAATGGAAGAAACTAAAAGCTGATACCGACTTGCAGCTGATAAGACACAGCAAGCTTTACCACAGGTTGAGAACCTCTGATCTAGAATGAAGGGTTCTACGAGATTAGAACATCACTGTATTGTAAGTGATGGGCTCTAGGGGTTTAGAAAGCCTGCCCATAAAGTCAGAGAAATCCAAAGACCAAGAAAGGTGGTATATCAATACTGTATATTAATAATAATGATAATAATAATAATAATAATAATGGCCCCCCTTCTCTTTGCGCCAGCGACTGCTGTTGCTTTTCCTCACTGCCATTGCCTGCTCATTTCCCTGAGAAACAGCTGCAGGCAGGTGAGTGAGAAGGAGGTGAGAGCTGTTCCTCCACCTCCTGGCTGATTAACTCTCCTGCTCAAAATCAAGGAGAAAGAGATGGTGAGAAAGAACAGCAGCAGAGTGTTTGACATGTAGGCCCACTGCAGAAGTGTAGAGTCTACACCGTAGACACTGGCAGGCCTTGCCAAGCCCTGATGGTGCCAGCCTTGGCACAACAGTCAGTCAGTTCTATAGTCCCATGAGGGTTAAGAGGCTTACATGGAGACACTATATGGCTTACCCAAGGTTCAGGTTTTATGGTGGGAACTATGCTGTATGAGGAGACCAAACGTTTATCAAAGGAAAAGAAAGGGGGCCGTGTAGAGAAACAAGAATGGAAGCCATCACAGAAAGCTCACTAGAGGCATCCCCATAAGCTTGCCTGATCACTCCGTTTGGAAGATTCTACAATGGGAAGTAATTCAAGTAAAAGACCGGGGGGGGGGATTTAAGTCCAACCATGGGAATGGTCACAAGTAGCAGCTACCTCAAATGGTTCCTGTGACTAGATGCTCATTAGAAGCTGTTCACGGAATAATGGAGAAAGGGACCTGCCACTTGGGTGTCATCGCATCCTGAATGACTCAGCTGGGGGCCCCTCTCCCCTAGGACCTGGGTACTTACTGATATTCCTACCGAAGGCTTCCTCCACTCTGTTGCTCTTGTATCGTCAAGACAAATACCCATCTATTGCAGGGAGCTGAAATAAGCTCCACCCACAGTATGCGTCCTGGCTCTCCTGTTGCCAGGAATTACATGTTGTTTGGCCATCACTATCAATAGATGGAGTAAGTTGTTAATATTACAGCGAAGTTGGCTGTACTCCCGACAGTCCTTCCCAGTGCTTAGTGGAGCCTACCTCTATGAGGGGTTCAGAGGCGTTTCTACGGTAGGGGCGGTACCGTAAGTTGCGCCCCACCCTAGTACCGTGTTTACAAACTAGAGCGAGGAGGCCCCACCCCCTCACCGTCGGAGCCATTCCGCGCTGTGAAGGCGAACAGGCAGGAGACTCCCTGCACGGAATGGCTCCGACGGTGGGGCCTCCTCGCTCCAGTTCGTAAACACGGTACTAGGACGGGGCGCAACGTACGGTACCCCCCCACCGTAGAAACGCCTCTGGAGGGGTTTGTGGCTGAGGGGAGTCCCCTCTTGTGCAAAACCCTCTTGTGAGGGAGTCCCCTCTTGTTCTGTGTTTGGGAGGTCATCGTTTCGGAAGGGAGGTTTGTTGAGAATGAGACTTAACCCACTGTTCCCCAGTTGCAAGGGGACGACGACTAGGAAATATTCTGCAACCGTGGTACAACAATATTGCTACTATGTTGTAACATTGTTGTAAGGGATTTAGAAGCAATCCTATCATCCTGCAAGCATAGTTCAAGGAAAGAACTGTATTGCAAATCAGATAATTGTATTATTAGGTCAAGTTGGAGTATCATAGAAGCTTCAGCAGCAGAGGTTCAACACTACCAGGTAAAGTCAAATATAGTAAGGTGCCCTGTTCCTCCCTCAAGCAAGCAAGCAAGTAGATGTCGGGGGGGGGGGGGTGCCAAGAAATGTACCTGAGAATCAAGTGTATTGGGGTGTGGATGTGGTGCACCAATACATTTCTTTCTTCAGGAAAACTGTCTGCTAACAGCAGCCAACAACATGGAAAAGGGAGAGGGAAATGCAAGTGGTAACATTACAAAATGGAATTAGTGATCCTGGAGTTTACAGAAGATAGGAAGAGAACTTGACATACAACGCAATCCTGTGTAACCTTGCACTGGTGTAACAGTAGATGCACTTACACTGGTGCATCTGCTGTTACACCAGTGCATCTACTATTACACAGGATTGCAAGGTTACACAGGATTGCGCTGACGGGGATGCTATTTTCAGTGGCTGCCCTATGCCAAGTGTTTCTGTATGTCTTAGGGTAAAATTAGATGTCTGCTTAACTGTGTAACTTCACCCGATGCAATGTTAGCCTTAGAAATAAACAGCAAGTGGGCCCTGCCCCCGCAAAACCATGACAAGGAGTAGGGGGACTCCAGTAGTTTGTGCCCACTGCAGTTTTGATCGCCCCTTCCCCATACACTATTTTTTAAATGGAAAAAACCCCTTCTATTGAAAACCAATTGATTTTTTTTTTCATTTAAAAATGGTACACCCAGGTGCACAATCTGGATCAAAACTGTGGTGGAGGCAAACTACTGAAGCCCTCCTACCCCGGCCATGGCGTCATGAGGGTCCCCTACTTGCTATTTATTTCTAAAGCTAACATCCCACTGGGCAAAGCTGTATGATTAAGCACACATTATTTTAAGCAAAAGAGAAAATCCAGCAGACTTCTGAAGTCATTTGCATGCCATTATTTGGTATGAATATAGTACAAATGATTATACCTCCTTTGGAGGAGGTACTATTGACATCCAGGAAACCGAGTAGCTTACTAGTTCACAAGAATTGAATTCACCATTATGCAATACATAAGAGAAATAGGTATCATTGTCAGATGATAAGAGCATAGGTAATGGAAATCGTAGCAATGTACGTAGTTACTATTTCCTACAGAAGTATAAACTGATATAGAAGAGGTTTCCGGGGGGTGGGGAGTGATGATGCACAAGACTTTTCTCTCCCACAGTACCTTTGGCATCTAAGATACAGATAAAAACCAAATCAATGCATATCTGGAATTCAAGTGAGCATCTAAAAATTCTTGACCCAGGACAGTAAGCCAGCACCGTGTATATTCTTGCAAGCGCTGACAAGTCTCGGGCAAATTTCCACATCTTGAAGAACAATATTCGGCTAACAAAAATGAATGGCAGCCAGGTCCCTGAAAGTTAACACTGAAAATGTAACTGGAGATGAGTTTGAATTATTTATTGAAATTCCATGACATTACTTGCACTATCAGAAGCCAGGTGAATTTTCAGGGATTGCATATACTGAGTAAGAGCACTTTGTTTATGATCAAACAAGTACATCGTCTGACACCCCAGTCCTAAATGTTTTCTCAGAATAGTCCGACTGATTTTGAGATTTACTTCCAAGTAAATATGTTTAGGATTGCAGTCTACAGCTCAATTCAGCATAGGGCACAATTGCCTATGCTCTATGACTGCACAGGGTCTGACCTAAGGAGGGTAATCCACACCACTAAATAACTTCTGAGACTTGCAACTCTCACTGATTTAACAAAAATCTGAGTGGACTTTATATTTCAAAACGAGCCTCATCCACGTTTTGTCAGAGAAGTTCCAAATGAGGGCAGTAGATCTTAGAGATGTTGTACATATTATGTTCACCTGTTTAGAGTTTTATGTGTTTTCACCTCTGAAAGAGGTGAGAGAGAGAGAGAGAGAGAGAGAGAGAGAGAGAGAGAGAGAGAGAGAGAGAGAGAGAGAGAGAGAGAGAGAGTATTGTAGCCATTTGGTTTAAATCTGATAGCAGATAGATATAAACTAGACTTGCTAGACAGAGCATCAGTTCTCAAACTGGTGGGTCGCGACACAGAGCTGGGGAGAACTTCTAGAATCAGGTTTCGCTAGTGCAGGTCCGAGTAGACACCTCGGCACCACAGGCAGCTACCCATCAGGCACTGCATCTCACATGAAGGAGAGTGCCTTCCCAAACTGTGCTTGGTCCTCCCAGGGTCCTGAAAAACACTTTCCCCTAAAGCCTGCAGGAGCACACCCAAGAAAGGGGACCCTTCTTGGCCTCTGTCCTACCAGGGGAGAGACCTGAATTGCAATATGACCCCCTGGAACTCCTTCTTGGGAATGCAAGGCAAATTCATCCCCTTTTCTATCTCCAGAGCTAAATGAAGAGGGAAGGTCTACCCGTGAGGTAAAATGGAAGGTAGACCTTGCCTCCCTCCACGAGGGGCAGCCCAATCCTACCTAACTCCCCGTGTGGTGATACAGTGGTGCCAACATGGTGCCAAAAGTGGTCAAGTTCTTCCTATTGACTTATGACGGACATCTCACTACCACCTCGTTCTACTTTATGGACAGAACAGGCCTCAGTGTGGTGAAGTAGAATGCTTGGAGCTCAGCAGTGGGGGGGGGAGAGAATTGGGACCCTTTTTGGCACTAGGAGATAAAGGGGACCCATTTGTTTCCCACACTTTCAAATACAACCCAGGAGCTGGCTTGGGAAGGATGCAATTTGGGGCTGGGAACAGGGAGTCAGGAAAGACCAAGAACAAATATAAATGGGAAAAGTGCAGGACAGGAGCCATCCTTTCATTTTAAACCACCCCTCCACTCATGAAGTTTCCCTGACCTTTCCCTAGTTCTTATATGTTTGTGATGGCTAGGAGTCAACGCCTGGAAGAAAATAGAAAGGGCAGAAATACAGCGAGGGATATAAAGTTGCAATGTCCATGCAATTGTCATGGGGTGATGCTCTGAAAAGAATGCATAATACTGAAACAGCCATTTCTAGAGCATGTACAACCTGTGAGAATTTTCCACAGAACAACAACACCCCCCTTTATTCAGGTGTCAAATGATCAGTTGCCATCAACCAAAGCATCCAACAAACTCTGCTTGTGTAATAATCTCTAACAATGGCTTGCTACAACACAGTCACAGAAAATACATTTCCTCTCCTGATATGTATTCATCCACGTCTGTTTGAAGGAAGCTGCCCATTCAGCAAGAAAAAGGAAAACAGTAGCACCACATGCCTGTTGACTATCACAAAGGGAGCCAGGATCTAGAAAAACACGAGCAACAATAGCAATCATCTGTCCAAGGCTTGTTGTTGTTCAGTCGTTAAGTCGTGTCCGACCCTTCGTGATCCCATGAACCATATCCCGCCAGGCCTTCCTGTCCTCCACTATCTTCCTGAGTTCGCTCATTTTCATGTTCGTTGCATCGGTGATGCTGTCTAACCATCTCATCCTTTGCCTTCCCCTTTTGCCTTCAATTTTTCCCAGCATCAGAGTCTTCTCCAGAGAGTCCTCTCTTCGCATTAGGTGGCCAAAATATTTGAGTTTCAGCCTTAGTATCTGTCCTTCCAGGGAACAGTCAGGGTTGATTTCATTTAGGATTGACTGATTTGATCTCCTAGCAGTCCAAGGGACTCTCAGGAGTCTTCTCCAGCACCACAGTTCAAAAGAATCTATTCTTCGGCGCTTCTACCAATTGCAACCATATTTACAATACACAAGTAAGGTCAGAAAGACTCCCAAACAACATCTATTGCATTCAAAAATAAAATACTTAAAAATAGGAATGTGGATTGCAAACACCATAATGAAAATTAGTTCACTATAAAGAAATGAAATATCTCTCTCTCTCTCTCTCTCTCTCTCTCTCTCTCTCTCTCTCTCTCTCTCTCTCTCTCTCTCTCTCTCTCTCTCTGTGTGTGTGTGTGTGTGTGTGTGTGTGTGTGTGTGTGTGTGTGTGAGTGTGAGTGTGAGTGTGAGAGAGAGAGAGAGATTGCAATAACATTAAAACCAACTAACAACAATACATAGGAGCAGATTAACAGCCAAATTCTGTGTAAGGATCTGGCGGTGGATCCCTACACAGGATTTCAACGTTCGGACCACCATGCGGTGGGCCAGAGGTCTACTTGGGGAAGGGGACATTCATCCCCTTCCCCGGGTGTAAACTGGGGCAGGTCCTAGCGGCCTCCTCGGATTTCTGCCAGCTAAATAGCTGGCGGAAGAAGGAAGAGGCTATGTGGGACGAGGATATGGCCAACGCCATCCCCGCCCCCTTCCGAGCAGGCTCACCCAATGGGCCCCCTCCCTCCCGAGCTGGCCCATGTGGCCGCCTGCGGGAGACTCACCTTCTGCCACCGGCCGCACCCTTGGTCCGGCCCTGGAGCATGCTTACTCCAAAGGAGATGCAAACGTGCCTTACGGCACGTTTGCGATGCCTTCCAGCGCTGGAGCAGTTGCTCCAGTGCCGGAAATCTACAGTGGATTTCACCATAAAACATCTAATAGCAACAAAATAAAACCATAAAAGCAGCACTAGGTAAAACACAACCTATAAACAATGACTAAAGAAAGTGGTCACCAGAGGGATCAACTGTCCTCAAAAGCTAAGTGAAACAGATGTGTCTTTAAACCTCACCGGAAACCATACAGAGAGGGGGATGTCCTCAGATCTTTTTGAAGTTAATTCCATGGATGTGGTGCCACAACAGAGAAGGCCCTGCACCTTGTTGCCATCTCCTTTGAAGTTCCTTTGGCCAAATGTCTTTACAATATCCACAGACCATAGCAAACAACACACCTTTTCCATTCATCAGCACTTTCAAGTCTTTTTTTTTTTCTAGAATTTTTATTTTCTTGCCATGAGAACAACTGGGGAAGTTTCTCTCTTCTGGTTAAAAGAGTCAGAAATACCTGAACCAAAATGAAACATCAAGGTGCTGTCCCAAAGCCATTCCTATACAGTAGATGCACTCCAGTGCTCTTCAGAGTGCCCAGACGTTGCTCATAGATGCCAAAATAATAGACTCAGAGGTCTTCCCGTTTTCCCTAAAGCAGTAAGCTGTGTGGTCCAAGACTTGCTAGGCTCTCTGTTATATCACAGGGCATGACATCAGCTGAACTAATGGCAGCATATAACAGTGACAGACTAGACAAGACACGGGTGTTTGAACCCTGGCATCTTTTTTTTTTCTTTTTCAAAAATCTGCTGTGAGGGGAACTCACTCTTTGCCTTTGCACCTCACCCCCAATACAAATTGCCCCAACAAAACTGCTGTTAGGCACGGAAAGAAAAACCTTCAAATACAAACATTGTGCCCACAGGTTTTCTTTTCTGCAGCTAACAGCAGTTTCATGAGGACAATGTCAAAGAATCAGCATGAAAGCAAAGATTTTTTTATTAAAAACCCTCCCCATCTAAACTCTGCATCTACAGTTTTAAAAAAGAAAAAAGATGTCAGTGGTTCCAAAAGCAGAACTCCCCTGACGAATTAAGACTACTCTTGCAGTGACATTAGAGAATGTGCTGCAGTCCCCGAGACAAAGGAGTTGAAATAGCTGGTCACGTTTTATGGTGTTTAAAGGTTCACTTGATAAGAAAAGGCATGAGGCAGGCTGTGGTCTGGTTCCTTCTGAGGCTATTTGCAGCACTAGATTCCAAACTTTAAAGTGCAAAAGAATAATGGAGGTGGTGTATTGAACTACTTGGCAGAAGGGGTTAAAAGTAGTGACGTCTGTGTGTGGGGGGGAGTGCACCTTGAAAATCATCTGGGTTTTGCAAGCATTTCTTCTGAAAAGTCTTAAAGAATCTCAAAGGGTTTTGTGAGCATTTAAAAGGAATGCTAGTATGAACCAATATCGTTTTCATATCTCCTCCCTTGCCAGTCCCTTCACCACTTGAAAAGCAACCCCCCCCCAAAAAACCCCTCCAAAAGTAACCTTTGTGAAGGGAGACGTATAACAACACTGTCTGTTTGAAACCATAGGTTAAAAATAACATTTCTCTGAAAGCGCTCAGCAATATCATTTCAAACACAGGAGTTGAACCATCTCCCCACCACCCATTACTCTATCGCAATCCTGCCCAACTATAGGGCAGCGGAGCAAGTGCTCCGCCATCCTAAGCTGTAAGCCGCTAGCCGCTCCGCCATCCTAAGCCGCTAGGCCGGCAGCCCTTACTCTGCTGCCGGATCTCCATGCGGCCACCGGAGGACGGTAAGGGATCCCTCGGAAGCCGCATGGGTGGCGAGGGAGGGGGGCCATTGGCCGTGCTGGCCCTGGAAGGGGACAGTCGTAAAGAGGCCGTTACACGGCCTCTTTACGACTGTCCCCTTCCCCCGAGTAGACCTTCGGACCACTGCAGTGCGGCCTGAAACGGGGCATTTTCCTCCGGGCGTTTCCCCCCCCGAAATGGGCGTTTTTCCAAGGGGGCCCTGGGCGGGACAATGCATCATCACCCCCCACCACCGGAATGGAGCAAACCCGGTTATATATATATCACCCCTATTTGTTTATGTAGTACATGGCTGTTAGAATTTGTACTACATGACCCTTCAAAAATGGTAGGAAGGACCTTAGCACTTTGAAGATGGCCAATAGCTCTAGTTGGTGTAAGCTTCTATTGTGGTGCCCAAGCCCCATGGATTTCAAAATGTAGCAATGAGCTTCCCATCATCACAGTAATGAGCCAGTGGTTATTGCTCTGGGTGATGTATTGGGATGGAAAGTTGGACGAGCCCACCATGATTAGCATTTTGTGTTGGCAATGCGCTTGAGGTCTGACTACTATAGGAAACAACTTTGCAGAGGCCTCCTGTGTGGATGCGCCAACAAGATGACTGCCATGGTAGATGCCACATGACCTAAAAGTCACTGAATCTGATGTGAAGGTTGGAATAGTTGATGAATGCCATAACTACAGTCATGCACTTTGCAAATACCATGAATATTGAATGTGGGAGGGGTGCCACAAAATCCCACCTCTTAGCCTTGCCCCCCCACAATAACGTGCACACTAGCTCCACCCTGCTTTCCCTGCACTCAGCGTTTGTCTCCAGAGCCAAATACAGAATGCCAGAAAAGTTTGTCTCCGTGATTGGAACCCTGGAATGTTCTGTGGACAAATGCTGGATGTGGGGAAAGTGGGAGCAGAGCTAATCAGTGGATCATCAGTAAGAGAGGGGCTAGTAAGGTTGTGTGTCCCCCCCCCAACCCTCACGTATTCCCATTCTCTCTTCACAGGGTTTGTAACACGAAATCATTTATGTTAACAATGAGTTCAGAAGAATTACTTGTTTCAAACTCTTAGATCTCAAATTAAGAGTTTCTAGGATTATTTGCAGTTTTTCCCGTTTGCATGATATGATACTGAAATATTTAGCGTTCTACCCTGTATAGTTAGCATTCTGACCTGTATATTTTCATTCATGGTTTCCGGTAAGGGACGTTTCCTTTTCTATCTCACCCTGGCACTGCCTATCAATCGGATAATGATATTAACTTCCTACCATGCATTGGAGTACTTTCTGTGCTGACCTTCTGGAAAGGCCCTTGGTTGTCATCATTGCACTATTATGCAGGCACATGAAGGCATGAACAAATAACATTGCTGATAGCCAGCAGCAATTGTGATATTGGGGTGGAAGTGGTCCTTTGGAGCAGGCAGTCCCTCCCTTGCGTCTTAGAACCTTCACACCCAGACCCAAATACCTGATCCTCTCATTCTCAATACACGAACACTACCGGTGGACTAACAGAATTAAAGAGTTTCTGAATGGGAATCCTCAAACCAGGATTTTCAAAAAGCATTCAAACTTACCTTAGAACATCTCCCATTAGGGTTGCCCGTTCTTCACCTAAAGATGCTGCCTATACACTTAAATACTCTGAAGATTGTGAAAAGATCATTGTTTTTTCATCATTTCTTCACTCGTCCCCTTGTATACCCTGCTTCTCACCTGCTGTGGCGAGCATACTTCCCACAATCGATATTCGGGGGCAAAACGACCACTCAAAGAATGAGATTACTGTACATTGTTTCTTGATGCATATACCGTAAATGCATGCACTGTCAAAGGGCAGACCAAAATGTGGGCACACACATGGCAGCGGGACGAGGAAGACCTGCTGATGGAGGTGAGTTGGCGGGGTGGGCAGAACAGGGTGGAGACAGTGGAGGGGAGGAGGTGTGTTGGGGCAGGAGGGCACATGCAACCTGCACTCCATGCTATCCCTCCCACGCTCTCTTTCTTGCCTGGGACTTGTGGCAGCTAAAGAGCTGGTGCAGGTCCAAGGAAACCCACTGGTGATCGGGAGGCTTACAGGGAGATAAGGGAAAATATTTTCAATTTCGTTCGGAAGCTTTCATGGCCCGCTATTAACACACAGTGTTTCGCAAATACGGGAATCGATGCCATGTAGAAAACAAGAAGCTTGAAGTTTAATAGACTCTTGTGCCGTTTGCGGGTTTCCGTTTTCAGGCAGCCGCATACGGAGTAAAATACTTTTAAAATCCAAGGTACTTAGCCCAACGTTTCGTTCCGGCAGCTCAGAACTTCCTCCTGGGGTAAATCTAGAAAGATTTGTTGATGATACTGTCCTCCTTTCACCTCCTGTCATTATAAATCCAAAAAGCGCGGGAAAGAGTAGCGGTTCAAAAAACGGAAGTGCCCTGAGATGACCCGCGCACCGGCTGTCATTCAGCACTTAGTTGGAGTTCTCTAAGTTGTCAAGCCGTGTCAGCTGTAGACTCGTTCCTCGTGTTATTTTCTTTTTGTTAAAGGAGCCTGTTCTGATGTAGTCCCAGCTGTCAAACTTGCGGCTTCTTCGCTGTCAATAGGCTCCGTTCTCAATCTTCTTACCGAACTCTGTTTTTTGTGCACAATCGGCAACCAAATTTTGTTCGTAAATATCAGGTCTTGCTGACGATTAAGCAGTTCACCAGTAGCTTTTTTATTTATTTCCAATGCCTCCCATGCGAATGTAACAAATATTACATAGGAATGATGAGCAGAAGTATAAAGACTAGAGTGGCCGAACACGAAAGATCGTTGAGATTAAAGCACCCGGAACAATCTTCAATTGCTGAACACGCATTGAAAGAAGGGCATGCGATCCAGTTCGATAAAACAAAGTGTCTGCAAAAAGAAACCAATTTGAAAATTCTGCGTCATTTGGAGGCATTGGAAATAAGTAAAAAAGCTACTGGTGAACTGCTTAATCGTCAGCAAGACCTGATATTTACGAACAAAATTTGGTTGCCGATTGTGCACAAAAAACAGAGTTCGGTAAGAAGATTGAGAAAGGAGCCTATTGACAGCGAAGAAGCCGCAAGTTTGACAGCTGGGACTACATCAGAACAGGCTCCTTTAACAAAAAGAAAATAACACAAGGAACGAGTCTACAGCTGACACAGCTTGACAACTTAGAGAACTCCAACTAAGCGCTGAATGACAGCTGGTGCGCGGGTCATCTCAGGACACTTCCGTTTTTTGAACCGCTACTCTTTCCCGCGCTTTTTGGATTTATAATGACAGGAGGTGAAAGGAGGACAGTATCATCAACAAATCTTTCTAGATTTACCCCAGGAGGAAGTTCCGAGCTGCCGGAACGAAACGTTGGGCTAAGTACCTTGGATTTTAAAAGTATTTTACTCCGTAAGCGGCTGCCTGAAAACGGAAACCCGCAAACGGCACAAGAGTCTATTACACTTCAAGCTTCTTGTTTTCTACATGGCATCGATTCCCGTATTTGCGAAACACTGTGTGAAAATATTTTCCTTACGTCTCCCATGCCTCCCAATCAGCCCCCCCCCCAGCCTGTTTTGGCATGACTGCATGCTATGGCAGGGAAAAGGATAGAATTGGGTTGCTAGCATTCTAGCCGTCCTCTTTTCTACCTGCACTCTTTCAGTGCTGGTAAGTATTCAGTATGATTATAACCTATAATTTTCTTCCTCAGGTCCCTGCGTGCTTCTTCCTTCTATTGCAGGCAAAATATTATCAAAGTATGAAAGAAAGAAAATATACCTTCCCTAGGAAGACTGGCAATACAATATAAAAGTTTTAGAAGCCTGTGCATCTCAGCCTCTGTGTGAGAGGTCATCATTAATGAATGAACCTCTCAAAATACCTTCCCAATGTGTGCTCAATTTGAGTAAAGTCAGCTGACTCCAAAGTCAGCTTCACAACTGGCCAATGTATACTGGCATGGGTTCAGCTAAATCTAGGCTTTCACAAGCAAGCCCTATCGTCACTTAGGTGAACATATGAAGACACTATACTGACCAGTACAGGGAAGACAAGAGATGGGGTGTGTTATTTTTGGCCATAGGACTGAGTAGGACGCTGGGAGGTGGTGAGAAAGCAAAGTGCTCTAAACCAGGCTGTTGCAGACCTTGGAGCAAATCCCTGTGCTGGGCCCATAATGATGCCCCTCTCCCTGATGGTGCATTGGGTGCTATCACTGCCACTGATAATGAGGGTTCAGTGGTTGGCTTGACCAGGTAGGCACCCTGATCATGTCTGTGGACCCTTGGTCGGTGCCTTAGCCTCAATTCTACCCATAGCTGTACATCTCCTTGTGTGGCTTCCCATGGGCTTTTTGGGGGCCACTGGAACTGCGGAGAAGACCATGAGCCAGCCTCAAGATTCAAGGCAAAACCCAGCATGGGTCTATCTTCCGGGACAGAGATAGGAAGCTACAGCAACTACAGTCCAATAGGATTGCCCCTTTAGTACACCTGTAAAAATCTCAATAGAAGAATACTCCTGCCATTTTGTGTAGGTGGGTGTTCCATCTGGAGAGGGGATTATCCACAAAAAGAGCTTTTGACCTCTGATCTCTAAAATCAGCTCTATTTATTCCAAGCTTTTACAATTTGTGACACACCAAGCCAACCACAGCCTAACAGCCATGCATTTTGGGTTACCAGGTGTTTGTCAACACCCCCCATCCTTACACGCCTATTTCTGCAATGTCAGGCAGGCAGCAAAAACATAGACGGCGCAATCCTGTGTAACTACAGGCTGGCGGAGCGTGTGCTAAGCCGGCCTAGGGTACCATAAACATGTCGCCAAGCACATTTACGGCACCAGGAGAGTAAGCATCGCCAGCGCGGAAGCCTGCACCGTTCACTCCCCCAGTGGCCCAAAGCTGCACCGGACGACCCAGGTAAGACCTAGGCTGTTTGTTGCAAGGACAGGGATAGGTGGGCCAGGGTGGCGGGGGACATTGGCCGGCCTGGGCTGGTAGGGGTGGGGATATTGGCGGCACGCTCCACCAATATCCTATGCCCTGTCACAGCTCAGGCTGGCCTTACATGGCCTCCCTGGAACCACGCCAGCTTCAGAGCTGGCATGCATCCGAGGAGGCCCATTGCGGCCTGCGCAGCTGACACCGGGAGAAGGGGACGAATGTCCCCTTCCCCCGAGGTGCGCCCAGGCCACACTGAGGCAGCCCGCAATGGCGATAGGATATAGTGACCTGTCATTTAGGCCGGCCACTTAAAGTTACACAGGATTGCGCTGAGAGTGTCATAACTATTGGTGCAGCTGTGTTCATTCTGATGGGTCACAAATTGTGCAGGCCTGTTTTACTCTG
Source organism: Plestiodon gilberti rubricaudatus (assembly GCA_026170595.1). Lineage (NCBI taxonomy): Eukaryota > Metazoa > Chordata > Lepidosauria > Squamata > Scincidae > Plestiodon > Plestiodon gilberti. The sequence goes on from JANXHW010000001.1 coordinate 143,621,396, forward strand.
CAAAAAGCCAAAAGGTTGGAACTCTTTTTCTTGACTTTTCCTTTCATGCCAGCTACTGGTAGGCTAGCATTTTGTACCACTATAATAGCATAAATCTTGGTTTTGTACCACATTAAACTGTTACTTGTCAGTGCCAGAACAGCTAAAACGTACTCCACATTAGGGGACCATTTATGCAGAATGATTTTGCTTCTTCAACAGAAGGGCCATTATGATTTTATTCCAACACAAGAACAGAATAAATACCCAACATATTTATGGCATTTGCCTTTCTTAAATTTAGCAATAGGGAACCGCTCTTTCAAGCACATGAACAATCTCCCCTGTCTTCAAAATGCAAAGAAGCCTACTTGTTAATTGCTTTGAACTCACTGTTCCATTGTACATTTCCAGCCCTCTCACTCCCCACCCTCACCAATCTATCTTTCTACTAATCCCATTAATCTAATCTACTAATCCCATTACTTGGTGTGTGAAGTAAAACCTGACATTGATTTCACCAGCAAAAGTTAAAAAAAAAGTAAAAAAAATGCAGCAAAGGCAGTTATACAAATCTTTCTCCCACATTAGATAATACCTTCTGTTATTGCTGCATTATCACAAAAGACACAGAAAAGGGGATCATGAAAGCGTTTTCTAACATGATCTTTAACTTTGTTGATAGGTTCTTGGAAACTGCAACTTAAAGCATAATGAATTCAATTTAAACCGTAAACTAATTGATATACATAAACAGGTGTTTACGGCATATTTCTGGCCACAAAACATCACCAAATTTCTAAATATAGACCCCAAACACTTCTAATATTAAACACTGAAATAAATGTGAACTTTCCAAGGTGGAGAAAACCCATGCAGACATGGGGAGAATGTTCAAACTCCACACAGACAGTGGCCCCAGCCAGGAATCGATTTTTTTTTCTCAACAACTTTAAAATGAAACAACTTTAAGGAAAAGGGATTCAAATTCCCTTTGAATTCCTCTTTTGGAGGGGATTTGAATCCCTTTTCTGTTCTGGGGCCTCCCGTTCTCGCTGCGCCGCTGGTTACACAGGCACAAAAGTTAAGTCGAATTGTGCTGTCATTCTATTATTAAGACTTCACCAGAGCAGACGGTTATTGTTCCTCGTTCTCTTACAAATCACTTGTGACTACAAGATTATGTGTATGGGAGGAGAGGAAATGGGGTTGATCAGGTCCATTGACTCCCTGGTCACTTCTTTAGCAAACAGTTTCCGTGATGTATCTATCAACACCTCCAAGCTGTGAACTCAGACTCTCCAGAACAGGCTGAACACTACCTCCCTGGAAAGACAAACCACTTACCAACGATAGGAGCAGAACCACTGAAATACAGTGTCCTCAATCCCCAACCCAAATAACATATCAAGAAAGGTACCATGGTTGATAGCAGCACTAAAGTTGCTGAGAGGTCCAGGGGAATTAGCAGGGAAATATTCCTCCATCCTTCTCCTGGCATTGGTCATCTACCAGGCCAGGGTGCCAAGGCAGTTTTGTGCTGAAACCATGCCTGAAACCAGATTGAAATTGATCCAGAAAATCAGTTTCCAAAGTGCCTGGGGTTGCATGGCAACCAGCCATTTGAGCGCCTTGCCCAAGAAGGGGATATTTGTTACTGAGTGAGAGTTGTTGCAATTCTCAGGGTCCAATGAAGCTTTCTTCAAGGAGGTTGGGAATGTTTCCTCTTGCAAGGAAGCATTAATTCCCTCCCAAATTCAGCCAGTCATGTTCCTCTTGCTAGATGTTATAAGCCTTAAAGGACAAGGGTCAAGCAAATAAGTGGTCAGCTGTATTCCACATCTGATATTAAAAAAAAAACAACTGAAACTGTTCCTTCCTCCTTAATTTTTAGGCAACTCCTCTATGCTGTTCTGTTTTTGCTGCTGATGTTTTGTTTTGTTTTAATTAATTTTGATTTAACTTGATATTTTTTTGTCATTTTAACTTATGTTTGTTAGGCACTTTGCAGTCCCACTTTGTGCGGCCAAAAGACAGGATGCAAACATTTTAATACAACATTAATTAAAATTAAGTTTTCCTAGAAACTGGAAATATTTTGTGTGGCATGGAAGAAGGTGGCAGACTTTGCATAAAATAAGACAATCTGAGCCACATAGCTGCAGGTACATTTACCCAAACATTTTCCTTCGGGATTCATTACAATGGCTCTTTCTGTAGCTTATTCATATGTCACAGATGTCCCAAACCTGGAGTTAATTTCTAGCAAGAGAGGTGCCAGGGCTCATCTTTGCCTCTAAGCCAGGGGTTCTCAAAGTGGTAGGTTGGAAGTGTTTGATTTACCTTTGAGGGGGGTGGCCAGCCTGAACGTCGGCAGCGGCACTCCAGGATTACGCCCGCCTGACTCAAAACGCTATTTTTAAGCATATCTGGTTGTCTTGCCCAGCTCCCTGAAGGATCCGGGAGGTGGGCTGCGGGTGCCTCAGCAGGCATCCCCAAGGCTCAAAACAGCAGCGATAGCGGTCCGATGCCCGCTTCCGGTTTTCTGCAAAAACTGGAAGTGGGCTTTTCAACGTGATCACCGCTGTTTTGAGCCTTGGGGTGGCCTGCTGAGGCACCCGCAGGCCCCCCGGACCCTTTGGAGAGCTGGCAGGACAACCAGGTATGCTTAAAAATAGCGGTTTTAGCTTGGGGCGAGTGTGATCCTGGAGCACTACCACCAACATCGCCTCGCCCCCACAAAAACTTGCAGGGGAGTAAACTCCCCTGTAGGACTTTGAGAAACGCTGCTCTAAGCTATGCCCCTGACCTGCAAGGCTACTTCTTCATGCCAGGCATGTATGCATCTTACTTTTAATGCATGTTTTGGCTCAATATTTTTCCTCTCTGCTTTTTTTAATGGGGGTGGGAGACAAAATAGTGCACTATTTACATTAGTAAAAAACCTTCAATTGGTTTTCAGCGGAAGCATTTTTTACTAACGTAAACAGAGTGCAGGGGTGTACAGTCTGAATCATAACAGTAGCGGAGGCAAAGTGTTAAAGTCCTTGACCCGCAGTGTGGTCTCACTATGATTTAAATGACAAGACAACAGTGAGAAGGCTAGACTACAATCCTTCTTCTTGACATGCCAACTCCCTGCAGATTGTGATTTTTTTAAATGGAAGAATATTCAGTTCCATACATAGAATCAAGGTGAGTCCATCTGTGATGTGCCCTGAAAATGTTGCATTGAGCAGCAAGTTGGAGGGGATTGAGAACTGTTGAGGAGTGCCTATCGCCTGCACCTTTCCAACATCCCAGGCCAACCCACCCCAGAGGAGCTGCTTCAATTGTTTTCCAATCCTCTTCCCACTTACTTTCAGCCAGTGATGTAGACTTGAGTCTATTGACTCAGACTCGAGTCGGACTCAAGTCGCGTCAATGACTTGATTCAGACTTGATTTGGCGACAGAGGTGAAACTAGACTGGAGCGGAGGCAAGCAGTTCTGCAAGACTCCGTTACACCGGAGTCAGCGGCCCCTCCCCTTTGCTGTTGAAACCATTCTGGCGGCAGTGGCAACACGCAGGACACTCCCCTGTCGCTGCTGGAATGGCTCCAACAGCAAAGGGGAGGGGCCGCTGACTCCGGTGTAACGGAGTCTTGCAGAACTACTTGCCTCCACTCCAGTCTGGCTACGCCACTGTTTGGCAATTGTAAAAGACTCGAAAGACTCGACTCGAGATTTGGAGCCTTTTTACGGCAAATCAAATTTTATTCAGGTTTAAACCTGTTTTCCCCATTAAATAGATAGGGACTCACAACTCGCAGCCAAAGACTCGGAACTTGGGGGGGCAAAGACTTGGGACTTGACTCGAGACTTGGAGTCAGAGACTTGATCCACATCCCTGCTTTCAGCAAGTGAAAAGCAGATCAGAGTAGTCAAAGCCCAACCTCTCCCCCCAGCGCTACTGGAGCAAGAGGAGAAAGTTGCCATCACCTCTGTGCTCCTTGCCCACCCTGCTGCTTCAGGAAGCCACTGCATGGGCAAAGAGAGGTGGAACGGGGCGCAATCCTCTTGCCACCTACCTTCTCCCTTACCTCCAGGTCCCATCCCACCTTCTGCCTCTGCACCGTCCTGCTTCAAATAAACAGGAAAAGCAGAGCATGATCCGTTCCTCCTGTTTATTTCACACATGACACAGGAGGACCAAACTTAACATGCTTCCAAGTGACAGATTTTGGAGGACCATTAAAGGGTAGCAAATTGTCAACTATTCAGTTTATTATCATATTCTTTTTTTTTACCATCAGGAGGACACCATCTGGATTTTCAGCCTCAGGGACCAGAATGTCTTGGACCATCTCCACAACCTACCATGAGGCATGTGTAGTTTGTTGACGGGTATTGGTACCTGAGTAAAAAAGTGGCCCTGCCCCTCAATAGTGAAGGAAACACACTTTCCACATGGAATCCCTGTCCTTTATTAGTCCCCATACTGTAGGACTAAACCCCAGTGTCTGCAGCTGAAGGGTTGGAAGGAGGGATGCTTCCGTGCTCCGTGGTGTTGTGGAACTCTTAAAGGCACCAGGAACTTCTTTCTTTCCTCAGGCAGTTCTGTTGATGTCACCCAGAAGACAGCTAACTCTGGAGATAATTATTCTGCTGTATCCCAGAAACATTCACATTACAAACAATTGTGGGATACCCCAGAGATGTTGAACTAGTAATGGAATTTTAACTGCATTAACGAATGTGGTAACACCTATAACCGTCTCAGAGGAAAGGAGCATCTAAATTATATACCTGAACTTCCTGCAATGGTTTCTGCAGTTGTTGCATGGTAAAATGGTTGTCTGAACATATCCCAGGAGAAGTTTTGTATTATATCTATGTTTTAGAAAGCGGCATACATTTTGTTCAACCCTGTATGTAGTGGAGAAGCAACTCTTCTGCCAATTTCATTAGTGTACGTTCAGGCATTATAAAAATACTGCATACATGCTTTAAAATGAAATTATGCGTTTTGTGCACCTTTCCTTATATTCTGACCCCCACGAGCTAGGAGTTGTTCTCCTTATTACATTTCCGTTCTCAGCTGCACTAGAACAAATCTCAAGTGATACCACTGAGGTGTCTTGGGACAATCTACACCTCTCTGAGGGCTGATCCACACAATCAAGTTTATGACTTCAATAATAAGTGATGAGTTGAATGCTGAAAAGGCCATCTGAGACAGTCCACCAGATATCGCATACAAAAATGTTCAACTTTCCCTCACATCACCTCAAAGGCTTTTCAATGGAGTCTGTTCAGACATGCAGCAGCCACTCTTCAGGCATACAGTAATCAAGTGATACACGTGCATGCAAGAACTAGCCATACATGACAACAAAACTGACTGCTTTGCTTGCTTTTTTTTCTTCTGACCTGCAGGAGTAGATCCCCTGCTAAACTGCAGATACATGTTACAGAGCAGATGTTTTCACTTCATGGTATGCTCAGGCAGATGTTCTCCATTCTATAGACTTCAGGGATGTAACACCCCCCCTTACACACACACACACACACACACACACACACACACACACACACACACACACACACACACACACACACACACATTTAGTGACTCCCCCCACAGCTCAGAAATGAAAGCAAGGCTCTCTGTGGCACAGCTGGCACTCAAAAGTGAGGACCTTGCATCGTCAAGGCTAGCCGAGGGCAAACAACAGGAGGGAAAGCAAACAAGAGCAGGAAACAAGAACACTCTGCTAATTGGCAATGCTATCACCTCATGCTCAGATACTGTTCCCAGTCTGAGCTACCGAACAGAAGTGCAGAACCAAAACGCTTCCAAGAGAACACGGAGCTGTCAAAGTGAGCATTGTTACTGCCAGGCAGCAAGAGAGTTTGGCGTCTCAAATACAAGCCCAGCTGACTAAAAAGTTAAGATTCTTCAGTATCTCCACCTACCTTGACAAAGAGCTCAATTTCAGGGTCCTTTCCTTCTCCATTAGCAGGAGATGAGTCTGTCATTTTTGACCCCCACGAGCTAGGAGTTGTTCTCCTTATTACACCGTGAAGCAAGAAAAGGTTCCAGTTCAACAAGTGCTATTTCTCCTTCCATAAAGGTGCTGGCAATGCTTTTTTTTTTTTTTTTTCTTCCTCTAAATCATCTCTTTGCTGTTTTTGAAACTCCCACTTAACTAGGGCATGCCTTTTCCCTGCTAAGAAACTGAGAAGTAAAGGGAAAAAAAAAAGACAAGAAGGAAGGAGAAGCTGTCAAGGTTTATACCAGTTTGTAGGAGCAACAAGTGCGACGGTGCTGCTGCGTTGTGTTCAGAGTGCTGCTCGCCTGACAGAGCTCTGGCTCATACTGCCAGCCCAGAATAGCTGCCAGTGCTAGAGAGGAGGGTGGGGTTAACTCACAGGGGAGGAGACAGCTATTGGTGGTACCTAGTCCATTCTAACAGCCTCAAATCAAATGGGTTCTTTTCAACATCATATGGAAATATCCCACCGCATTTTCCTCTTCCCCATCCATCGTTCTGTTCAGAGCCTTTGCAAAATGGCATGAGAACTCCCCCTTCAATCTCAAAGTATATTCATCCTGTTCAAAACATATTCGGGTTTAGATTCTTGCAAATGTGAAACCTTTGGGAGGTTTAGAAAGCTAAGAACAAAAGGCCACATTCTCCACTTGCAAGGGACAGTAATTTAACTAACGTATAAGATAAAACTGCAGCAGATGGAAACAGAACATGTAGAAGTGGAATTCACCACTGATTAGGCAGCAGTGGGGTATGTATGTTGCTCAAAATGGGAAAGTGGAAAGGTGGGCAAGTAAGCTTCCTGCATGGCAGTAATAATAGCTGGTAAAGTGTTAAGGATCAGGGACACTGTTTGTTGCCCTGGTTTAGCCAGTGCACGTATTAATAGCTTCTATGACAGAAGAGTCTCCTAAAATTTCAGTGACAGGAAATGATCACGTTCTCTGTTGCACATATCAGGATACTGAGTCAATATTATTAATAGGTCATTTGTCAATACTTCCTACTGATTTTCCATTCTGAAAAATCTATACACACACACACACACACACACACACACACACACACACACACACACACACACACACACACACACACACACACTGAGGTTGTATCAGGGCCAATTTATAAGGGCACATAATCCTTTAATATTTCATGGCATGCTTACTGAACACTTGGTGATTAGCAACTGACCATATGAACAGCCTCCATTGCAAAGTACTGTACTACATCTGAGATAATTGCGAGGTGTTATGAAAGCTCTCTGTGGTGGTTGCACCATGTACTCACAAGTCATAATTTGATATACAGTCAGACCTTTATATCCACTGGGGTTCTGTTCCTGGAATCACGGTGAATAAGTAAATCAGTGTTATATGAAATCCGGGGGGGGGGGGGTCAGGAGCGGTGCCACATTACCTTTTTTCCAGCATCTTCGCCACTTCCCTCCTCCTCCTGAGTTTGTTTAAACTGACTGAAAAAAACGAAAACCACTACTTGAAGCAACCTGTAAATGGCGCCAGAGGCTGGAAGTTGCTGGCAGGCCCCCTACAACGCTGAAAAAAGAGGTAATGTAGTGCGGTTGAACTCCCTCTTCCACAGTTTTGCCATCCGTATTGAGTCAAATACATGGATAAAAAAAAAAGTGGATAAAAAGGTCCGGCTTTGCACATGACTGGACCAGATATTAGAGCCAAACTACACATGATGTTTAATACATCATTACTGGGCTTCATTATGTTTGTTCAACAGCAGCTCTGGAGGAGGCAAATCAGGATTAGGACCATGGCATGAGAGAACATAAGAAGAGCCCTGCTGGATCAGGCCAAAAGCCCACCTAGTCCAGCTTCCTGTATCATACAGTGGCCCCACCAGATGCCTCAGGGAGCACACAGCCAACAAGATAACTTGTTTCCTGCTGCCACTCCCCTGCACCTGGCACAGAGAAAACCCACTTCTAAAACCAGGAGGTTGCTTATGGTTTGTAACCTGTGATGGTCTTTTCCTCCATGAATCTGTCCAAACCCCTTTTAAAGGCATCTAGGCCAGGTGCCATCACCACATCCTGTGGCAAGGAGTTCCACAGATGAATTACACGCTGGGTAAAGAAATATTTTCTTTTGTCTGTTCTAACTCTCCCTCCACTCAATTTTAGTGCATGTCCCCTGGTTCTGGTGTTGTGCGAGAGGGAGAAGAATTTCCCTCTATCCACTCTCTCCATCCCATGCATAATTTTATAAGTCTCAATCATGTCCCCCCTCAGGCGCTTTTTTTCTAGGCTGAAAAGCCCCAGACGCTGTAGCCTTTCCTCATAAGGGAGGTGCTCCAGCCCACGAATCATTCTGGTCGCTCTTTTCTGCACCTTTTCCAATTCAACTATATCCTTTTTGAGGTGTGGTGACCAGAACTGGACACAATACTCCAGATGTGGCCTTACCATCGATTTGTACAAAGGCATAATGATATTGGCCAAATTGGCTGGATTTCTGCCAGCTAAATAGCTGGCGGAAGTAGAGGAGGCCGTGTAATGGCATAGCCGGTCCAGTGGGGACAGGGATATGGCCAATGCCATTCCCCGCCCCCTCCCAGGCCAGCTAGGCCAATGGCCCCCCTCCCTCCTGGGCCGGACCACCTACATGTCTGGCAGAAGAGGACTCACCTTCTGCTGCCAGCCGCATGCTCGTACTGGTGCTGGAGTGAGGGGGGCCAGCCTTGCACTGGCCTCCCTTACTCCAGTCGTCGCGAATGTGCTTTATGGCATGTTCACGATGGCTTCCGGCGACGGAACGCTCGCTCCATCGCCAGCTGCTTTACCAGGATTGAACTGATAGTGTAACATGATGTTTGGCCCTTCAGCTCATTCATGAACTGAAATCCATTTGCTATGTACTGTACATGTATCAGGCAAAGGAGCAAGTAAACAATATTACCAGAAAATGACACAAGAGATTTTTTAAAAGAAATACTGGACTTCTCCTGAGGGCATAAAGGAACAAGGTTATATTATTTGAATAATAGCATCACCTTGGAAACAAAGACTGCCAGAGTGGGTGCTCTACTACAACGTAACAATGCTATCTCTCCGCCAGTGTTTCCAAGCTAAACGTGGGATTGGCAGAAACAGGCAAATATTAGGAAGTATTTTAAATGTATTTTAAATATATATATATATATATATATATATATATATATATATATATATATATATATATATATATATATATATATATATATATATATATATATATATAAAAGCATACAAATCAAGGTACATTTTCAAACAACACCATTTATGACTCATTAAATTTAGTTTTAAAAATAAATTGGCACATAAATATGCAACATTTTTATTGACAAGACTTCCCAGACCTGAATTATCTGTGGCAGGGTGGAAGCTGGGCCGGCCCATCCATGAGGCCAACTGAAGCCATTGCCTCAGGCAGCAGATTGTCAAAGGACACCCACTTCTGCCCCCCCACTTGCCTCCCCTGGGAGGAGCAGAGGTTGGTGCATCACCTGGTAAGGGTGAGGGCAGCATTTGGCACACTGCCTCAAGTACCAGGTCTTTGGCCAGCCCTGGGGGGAAGACAACTTTCACTGCCTCACCTCAGATGCAGTGGTGGGAAGTAGACTTGAACCGGCTGGTAATATTGACCTCAGGGCCCATCTGAAGACACACCATAGACTGCTGGTGGTCATTGGACCACAGAAGAATCACAGCTTTAGAGTTATCACAATCTGCTATGTGTATATTTGCATATTCTCAACAGCGTAACCATTATTAGTAAAATGTATGAACACTCCAAATGAGAAATATTCTGAACCAACATCCATTAGTACATCTGCTCTGATCAGCATAAGATACTCTCCCACCCCACCTCATTTGTTATTCTCATAATTTGTAAATATATAGGTCATTTTAATTCTGACTTAGCAAATCGGAAGCATATCCCCCATCTGCTCACTGAACTGAAAGGCCCCTTGGCAGTTCGCTGTTATTGATTGTTGCTCAATACAAGAAAAATCACACTAGTAGAAATGTACAGTGTAAGATGCTTCAGAAGGACAATGCAATGTTCAAACCCCAAGTTTATTTTGGCAGGAAACTTAATTTAACAGTAGTGATGGGGAGGGTTTAAAAAAATGCCAGGAGGCAGCAGTTATCTAAGCTCAGTAATTAAGTGTCTGCTGCTGGGTTCTTCCCTCAATGCTGGCTTAATTCCAGCAGCTACCAAATGCATCCTTGTAAGGTAGTAGTTCCCAAACTGGGAGGCGCGGCTCCCAGGGGAGCCACAGAAACCAGCCAGGGGAGCCGCGGAACGCCACAGAATCCTCTCGGAAAACAGTGCAGTGCCAATTGGCAGGCATCAACATCATGTAATGGGGAGCCGCAGCCAATGGTCAAGGGAGCTGCAGGTCCAAAAAGTCTGGGAAACACTGCTGTAAGGTAATGAACACTTCAGATCTCTCCAAGGCAAGAGGCTTTCTGTGCTTTGCAGGGAATGCTCAGTACCTTGGGACAGGGTTGGGAGGGAGGTGGGAAAGACAGGGTTATGTTTTGTATAACTACAAAGGAATTATTCCAACAAAAACAAGCATGGCAAGAGTTGGTAATATATGCCGAAGAATGTCATTCATAACACAGTTCAATTACTTATTATGGAGCAAGTTCAGATGATGATACCCAGGCTGCTGCAACACCCCCCACCCGCAATTTAAGAATATGCATGTCCTGCTCCTCTTCTTGGTGTGCCCTTTCTCTTTCTCCAATAGTGGGCCTATCACACACCATCTAAATATTAATTTAAACTTTAAGTAAAGCACACAAGCACACACACACACACACACACACACACACAGTTAGAAGGGGAACGACACAACACACCTGGAGGGGAAACAAGACATGCTTGTGCATTTCCTCAATTGCGGGGGCAGCTCAAATGTGATTCTCCAAAATGGCATCTAGAGAGCTCGTGTATGGTTAGAAATGTTGGCCTATGACAGGGGTGGCCAAAGGTCAAATCCCTACTCAGCCAGCTAGCTCACTGAATGACGCTGGAGAAATCACATAGCCTAACCTACCTCACAGGGGTATTGCCCAGGAGTCCCCCTACAAAACACGCATGACACAAACCTTGGAAGAAAACAGGGCCGTGATTTATTTGAATTACAGTGCCAGGCAATAATTAGCAAATGCAATGGTTACCAAGAGGTGGCTGGTGCTGTCTGCTCCGGGCTCCACTGCCCGACACTGCCTGAGGGAGCGCTCGCGCCAGTTACTTCATGGTGGCAGCGGTGGTGGTGGCGGCGGGCCTGCGATCGGCTGCCCTTCTCCCTCAAAAGGAGAAGGGCAGCGGCAGTCGATTGCAGGAGCCACGCCGCTGCAGCTCTTCATGATCCGGTAATGGCGGGTGGATCGCAAACTGAAAGTAATCAGTGGTGACATAATCACCACCAATTACTTCTAAATCTTCTGGTACTTGGGGGGAGGGCTCCATCAGCAGTCACCGTCCCAGGCAGCAGAAGACCCAGCTACACCACTGGATACAAATCCACCCATGTTAAGTGCAGGCACCTAACTAGGAGGAGACAGTTGACCTGCCTGGCCCTCCATTGGATGAACCACCCTGACTCAGAACCAGGCTCCCCCAGGTTCTTCACAGCCAATCCCTGGAAAGGGGGTAAAGGAAGCTGAATTGCTCTGCCCACTGTGTGCCAGACGACCACTAAGGCAGGCGTCACAATTCCATTCCAGGGTCAAGCCAGGTCAGCCCGGAATGGGGATAGGATCCAGCGGGCGACCCTGGGCCGTCCGCTGGATAGTTACTTAGGATTGGGTTGTAAATCATATAAATGTCAGTGAAACATCTTCTGTCACATCTGTACTATGGTCATCAATTCTTCTTTTCCAGAAATGTACTGTATTCAGAATAACCTGGGAAGAAACAAATCTTACTGCATTCTCATCTTACTGTAACAAATAAGGCCATTTAGCTTGGCCAATTTGTTATCTTACCAGTCCAGCACTACTGAGGCTTAGAATTACACAATATAAATGAATATTAGGCTCAGCTATGCAAGGATTTTATAAGCAGAGTCATTATCGTTTGCCATTTAGGCAGCATACAACTGAATATGATCATGTCAACCTATTAATAAAACAGAAGGAGAGCTCCAGAAATGGAGTCATCACATTCTGTGCATGAAACCTTTATTGTACCTCATCTTTAAGGTGCTATCAGGTTTCATAGGCCTAAGTAGTACTTTGCCGCAAAGATTGATTCTGAAAAGGTGAATGCAAGGTCAAGCATAAAAGCAGAGGAGTGCATATTGAAATTCTTCCTGAAAAAATCAGCACTTTGCTACTGGAAGCTCTGTGTACAAATAAGGACTTGTATGTTGCATGCATCTCCTAGCCAGTGCAAGAAAGCCAATAGTTGTGAATATTAAAGCCGCTAGCAGTGCAAAAGCAATACCAATCTTTCCCATTCTCTTAGCTATATACATATTCGACAGATGTTTTCATCACTGACACCTTATGTAAATTATCACTTGGTAAATGGTTCTCTGTACAGTTCTTACCCCATAACCTATTCAAAATTAGATGTATGGGCTGAATAACATGTTATGTTCACTTTGTGGAAGCTGATTTAAATTACTCTACATAGTGGCTGTTACTGTGTGGCGAGTTGTTTTTGTGCAGAGGGCTCACCTTGTGGCAGTGGTGAAACAAGGGTGGAGCGAAGGCAAGTAGTTCTGCAAGACTCCGTTACACTGGAGTCAGCGGCCCCTCCCCCTTGCTGTTGGAGTCATTCAGCCGCCAGAATGGCTCCAACAGCAAGGGGGAGGGGCTGCTGACTCCGGTGTAACGGAGTCTTGCAGAACTACTTGCCTCCGCTCCACCCTTGTTACGCCTCTGCCTTGTGGATCAGGACATTTCCACTACATTTGATCACCTCTCACCACAAATGACCCAAAAGAAAGATCTATGTTGGCAAATCTCCCAGTTCTTCTGATAAGTAAGGACATGAACAGCTTCCCATATGGGCGGCAAGAGCTACTATAGGTAATGATTAAAATGGCCTCCATGTGATGACCATACTGTGCGAGCCCAACTCTAAGTTTCAAATAAGAAAGGCCCCGATCCTATCCCCCACCAGCAGCGCCAATGCAGCTGCGCCAAAAAAAGTGTGTGCTGCATCCATTAGTGGGGGGGGGGGCAACCAGAGCGTAAATGGGAGGTAAATATAAAACTTCTGCTTTTGTGGCAGATCAGCAGGTTTGTAAGAGAGCTTATGTTAGCTCAGAAATATGTTAAGAAATACATGTCAAAAATATGATAAACTTAGAAATAACTGAATATTTTAAAAGGTTGCTTTGAAATCACCCCATTGTTCTAAAACAGTACTGACTGCTTTTTTACAAGATTAATGAGTACAAATGAATCTCCAGTACAGTACAGCAAGTCCTCACTTAAAGTTGTGGATAGGTTCTTGGAAATTGCAACTTTAAATGAAATGACTTATAATGAAGCCAATTTTACCGTAGGCTAATTGATATACATAAACAAGAGTTTATGGCATATTTCTGGTCACAAAAACGTCACCAAGCTTCTAAATAAAAACCCAAAACACTTCTAATATTAAACATTGAAATAAATGTGAGCTTTCTGGGCCAGAGAAAATCCATGCAGACATGGGGGAAACGTTCAAACTCCATATAGACAGTGGCCCCAGCCAGGAATCAATTTTTTTTCTCAACAACTTTAAAACAAAATGACTTATAACGAAACAACTTTATGTGAGGACTTGCTGTCTACACAAGGGCTACGCTGAAGAGACACCAGTCTGCCTACACATTCTGCATTGTGGGCAGAGAGCACACATGTAGAAACTCAGCACACATGTAGAAACTACCAGATTATAGTCCATGCATTTTTTAAGTATCCAGTTGTTTTTCAAACAACTGTAAATATGTCAATACAAATTCTATTGCAGCAAGAGTACTCATTTAACTTCTGCCTTTGCTCCTGTTGTTTACTATTACAGCTTCCAGAGGGCACTATTTTGCTATTTTATGCCATTGGCCTGAAAAACCTAGTGAATGCAAAAGAAAGGAAGCCTAATGTGAACATCTGGACATTTTATATATCACATAGCTTAGTTCTGAGCTGCTACACCTGTGTCTGGGTTGCATTACTTTAGATTGTAGGTGGGGATCCATATGATTAAGTGCTCATTCATACACACACACTCTTTCCTGTCCTGTCCTTCCAACCCCATGTCCACTTTATAGCCCAATCCTGTGTATGTTACAGTGGCCGGACTAAAGGGCCGGCTGCCGTATCTTCCCCAGGTCGCCCAGGTGCACCTCAAGGGAAGGGTGTAAGCGGCTGGAGGACCAATGGGCCTACTCAAATGTATGCCTGGAGAGGGGTTTGGATATAGGCGTATCTCGCCGCCGATATCCCTGCCCTCTCCAGGCCCAAGGGCGGTCAATGGCCGTCCTTCCCTCACCACCCGGTCCACCCTCCCCTCACCCCTGCCCCAGTCGGTGTAGGACTCACCTGATCCGGGAGGCACAGGGCTGCGTAGGAGCCAGGCTGCTGTGCCGGCGGTCTTTACTCACCAGGTGCCATGAAAGTGCTTTATGGCACTTTCATGACACCCTGTGCCGGGGGAGTGCGCACTCCCCCGGCGCAGTCCTACACAGGATTGCGCCGTTAGTTGCACACACTCCCAAGCCAGCACCCATGTTGTCTCACTCAGCTAAGTGTGCCTTCCTTCCTGCCACCCTGTCTGCTGTCTCATAATTCTAGAGCTGCCATGGATGGCAAAGGGGGAGAAAGGGAAGAACAGTTCCCCGCCTCAACTAACCCCAAGAAGCATTGGGCTTCCAGGGGTACCATTAAGTCAATAGCCTGCCACAACCCCTTCTCTAAATACCTAGGACCACTAGCCCCCCCCCCCCAAAGGGGGAGAAGGAAAAGCCCTCTCTTTGGTGTCCTAGCACAGCAGCTTAGGTGAGCGACCAAGGACTTAAGTGAGCATATACAGCAGGGGTGGGGAACCTATTTGGGGTGGGGGGCCATTTTCCCATGGGGAAAATTGGCTGCAGGCCGGCCGTTAGGCCGTCCAAATTTTTTGCCCCCCCACCGCAAATTTGACCCCCCCCCCGCGAATTTACAGGACCCACCCACCGCTCACTCGCCCGTCCACCCACCCACCCCTCGCTCTCGCTCAGCTCCCTCCCTCCCACCCACCCCTCGCTCTCGCTCAGCTCCCTCCCTCCCACCCACCCACCCCTCTCCGAGCCCCCTCACTCCACTCTCCAACTTACCAAGCTTCAGGCCGCCGCCGCCTTCCCGCGCCGCCTCCTTTTCAAAACGCTGAGCCCAGGAACTCAGTACACCTCGTCACCTCGGCGCCTCCTCCTTTTAAAATCTGCCTTCCTGGACCTGCGCAGAGCGCAGCTGAGGCCAAGATTGCCCTCTTGGCCGGCATCGCGCTCTGCGCAGGTCCAGGAAGGCCGATTTTAAAAGGAAGCGGTGCAGGAAGGCGGTGGCAGCGGCGGGCGGCGGCAGAGCCTCCGGTCGCCGGAGGTTCCCCACCCCTGATATACAGCATTTCTCCAGGAACCAAATAAGCACATACATAGGACAGATCATTAGAAAAAAGTGTTATTGCTTAAAATTGTCCTGACGTTAGTGAGGAGGCCCCCCCCCCCCGGGGCAGTTTTTGGAAAGTGAGATACAAGTATTTTTAAGGCAACAAGAAAAATAACAAAATGTAACTTGCTAAGCTAACTTACTTTATGGTCTAAGGTCCGCCGTGCAGGGTTGTCATTGTTCAGTCGGGCAGAGTGTCCCCCTGCAAGTGTGGCCAGAAGCAGGCATAGATGGTCTCTCTCATGTCCAATTTATAGTTTGCTGACCCACTCACAAAAAATCTCTAATTTTGCTGACTCATCCTCTGACTAGGGTCTTCCCAGCACATAGGCACCTAAAGGTGTTCTGACTTTCATCCAATTGACATCTCAGGACCAGTGTCCTTCACACTTCCATGCTTCCATCAGATAAGCGGCACAGCTGCCTCCACTCCTCTCTGTTCACAAGACCCAAAAGGAAGTAACCCACAAATACTGACCCAAGAGTTGTTACCATTTCTGGCATATTTCAGCTGGGGAGATATCAACCCAGCATTTCCCAGATTCACTTAAAAAAACCTCACTCATCCTCTACCCAATTTCTATCCTCCTATCTCTATCCCAAGGGGAGAAATTCACATCAAAGCCCCTAACCATTTT
This sequence comes from Plestiodon gilberti rubricaudatus, assembly GCA_026170595.1. Taxonomy (NCBI): domain Eukaryota; kingdom Metazoa; phylum Chordata; class Lepidosauria; order Squamata; family Scincidae; genus Plestiodon; species Plestiodon gilberti. The sequence continues at coordinate 143,637,714 of JANXHW010000001.1, forward strand.
TTTTGGGGGGGGGAGGTAGCCCCCTACCTAATGCTTAGATGTGAACCACCTTTTATCCCAAAAGAAAGAAATACTACAAAGGGAAAGATTCACCTCCATGACAAAGACAATAGTTCCAACCTGCATAGCAGGGGAGGTCCTACTGAGGCATGTGAAGATTTTGAATTGTACGTTGAAGTTCCTGACTTATTGCCTGCCCTGCAAGTATCAGGAGCCCAGCCATGCAGACTGGAAATGACTGATATCCTCTCACACATACACACCTCACAAGAGTTTCCAGCACAGGCCTCCTGGGCAAAGGCACCCCCAATAGTGAAGATCTGGAAAAGGACCTAAAATTCAGCATGAAGTCACTGGTCTGACCCAGTGGAGCTCTTCCAGGGGCAACAGCCTCAGAACCCACCTAATTTCTCCTTCAAGTACATTTCTGTCGTCTCTGAAAATCTGACCCAGAGCTAGCATGTCTTCAGAGGACAGAGGCCAGGCCAACCGGGAGGCCAGGTAGACCTGGGCACTACATCGGGAAGCCTGGTAGACCTGGGCTCCGGAGACTTTTCTGGCCATTGCTGCCCTCCTCCTGCCCTGTTTTGCCCCCACTCCCTTTGAGAAGGGGCCAAAAAGAAATTTTGTGTCCCCTGATAAAATTCCTCTCAGAGGCCCTGGGGTTGACATGTTCCTTTATGTTAGTAATCAGGGATGGGGACTTGAGTCAAATGACTCGCTAGTGCGACTGTCACTTTTTTCCCTGACTCATACTCATGACCCACTGACTCGCACTCGGACTTGCGACCCACGGGACTCGCAATCATGGGGGTAACGACTTGCCATTTCCGAGTTGTTTTCCTTTAATGGCCAGCATCAACACAGACAGGCAGCCAGGCAGGCGCAGTGGAGACCTCAGAGGAGGAGGGCAACGGGGAGGGTTTTCGAGGGGGTGGGAAAGCAAGCCTGGCTTGGAGTTCCACCCCTTTTTTGCCGCCTGTTCACCATTGGCCACAACTCCGAGCGCGAGGGGTGGGGAGGGGTGAGGAAAGGCGAAGCTGCCGAAGCGGTTCCTCCTCATTGGCCAAAACTCCAAGTCCAAGGGATGTTCGGCTCAGCAAGGGGAGGGGGCAGGGAGGGAATAATAAATGGTTTGAATGTAGACATGAGTTTTTGTTTTTCCCAAACCAGATGGGTGGTGACAAGACTGAGAGGTGAAGGGAAGGGCATAGGGGAAGCCACGTGGGTGCTTTAGAAGCCTCAGAGGTCCCCACACACAACCCACACAGACCCCATCTTCAGGGGGAAAAGCCATCATTTCTGAGACTCGTGACTTGTGGTTTTTGGCCTTACTCGCACTTGACTTGCACTCATGCAAAAATGACTCGCACTTGACTCGCACTTGCCCAAATATTTTGGCACTGACTCGGACTCGTGCAGAAATGTCTCGCACTCGCACCCTAGTGACTTAGATACATCCCACTCTTTTCATATATTGTGGTATAGCTGGCTTCGTGTGGCAGTGCTGCAAACCTTTTTATAAAGGAATAATATCCTGCCCGATGCCTGCTGACACGGAGCTTGCAGTGAGCAGCATCACTTGGTCTCCGTCGAGATCTACCCTTATTCATTTTTAATGCCACATGTCGATACTTTTGTGCTAACGTTTCCACAAAGTTTGCCAGTCTAAATAGCTCATATTGTTTTCTTTGCAGAGCATTTCAAGGCAAGCTAAAAGGAATGACATACCTGCATTCGTTTCAACAGCTTTCATTTGGGTACCTGGCTAAGGTGCAGCCTGTCTGTCTTTACTTGATGTTGTCATGGTGATTAAGGAGTTATTATCACCTTTGTTGGATTGCTGCCACCCTGCTCCTCCTCCTGGTTCCCTGCCAACTGAAAAGGCAGAGAAAGCAGGGAAGGGAAGGAGGAAGTGTAGAGATAAGTCACTTTGCGCTGCTGCCAGTCTCCTCTCATCCCTTCACTGCCCTCTTTGCTTTTTCAATTGGCAGGGAGAAGGGAGCAGGGTGGCAGGAGCAGAAGGAAGAGGAGAAGGTAAACAGACAATCAGGGTGCTGGTGAGGGCAGGAGAACAAAATATGTTTGCATCGGTGGGTAGCACCAGGCCTTGGTCTCGAGCACTGGAGAGGCTGAAGCCAGGCTGCATACTTGAGCAACCTGTCATTCATCTCCACTTGAACACAGACCATTAGTCACATACTGTGACCAATTTAGTGCTTTGGCAACACCCATGTTCTCTCAATCTCAGGCGGACAACAGAAACAGGAGGTGTATCAAACGCTATAAATGACTGGAGGGAGGAGAGGCTGCAAGTAACTGGACGCGTCACAAGTTGGGCAGACCTGCTGCTCTTGTCTGAAACAGTCTGAATAAATTATTCCCATATCAGATAAACAGTGACCCCATGTGGCTTGTTGAACTATTAGAATTTCTTTAAAAACCACAACAACAACCCCAAACAACAAACTGACACTGCTTGTCTGCAAGTAGTCCTTGCATGGTGTAGATCTCATTCTTCCATGTGTAATGGACTGGAGGATCTCAAAGACAAAGGCTTAAATCAGATAATTTTTGTTTTCCTGATATAAAGACAAGATTTTGCTCCTGGTTTCACACTGAAGATGCAGTGGCCCTATATGGTTTACATCTACTACATATTAATGCATTCAATAATGTATTTGAGGAAAACCCACTTCATGGCCTGGCCTGGTTGTTTCCAATTGTAGAATACGGCCACTGCTCTGCTCTACTTACAATACTACTAATTCTAATAATAAATATGTACAAAGCACTTCACATGAATTATCTTGATATAATCCTTACGACAACCCTTACAATCCCTGCTAACCGGGTAAAGAGGCACTTAAAAAAAAGTGGAGCTCCCTCTTACATTAAGCAGGGAGAAAGCAACTGTCCCTCTTCACCCCAGCATACTGTCTTCATCAGTGGTTATTTGCTGGTGCTTCTTCCGCATCTTTTTAAGATTGGGAGCCCCTTTGGGACAAGCAACCATTTATTTTGCTGTGTAAATTGCTTTTGTAGGCTTCCCGTGCCCCCCCCCTTTTAAGTGAAAAGCACTGTAAGTAACCATCATTAGGCTTACCAGATCTCCAACCGCGACAGAGTGCTAGACCTTTAGGAGAAGGAATGGGGCTTGCTTCTGAGTAGACATGCCTAGGATTGTGCTCTAAGGTTTAACAAGCTACACCTGCCCACATTTCCTTCTCCTAAAGGTCTAGCACTCTGTCCCGGTTGGAGATCTGGTAAACCTAACCATCATGATACTGCAGCAAGGGAGGTGAGGCTAAGAGGGAGCAGTTTACATGAGTAGTAGCTGGAGAAGTCCTGATTCATAGTTCAGTCTCTTAGCCACTACTCTACATCAGCTCTCTGTGCTTGGAGGTTTTATACTCTTGCTATTTTTAGCTATTATCAAGTGTAACATAACAGAGCCAATCACCTCTGGAGGTCTGAGAGAAACTTTGCTCCCTGTCCAAATGCCATTCTCTGTGACTGTGGAGAAACGAGTCAAACCAAGAAGGATTTTATTATTTTAATCTTCTGTAATTAGCTCTGTAATCAAAACAAGTTGAAACAGCAGTACAATGTTCAAGGGGGTAAAAAGTAGAGGAATGAGTTGCTCCTGATAAAACTGCTAGTGTTTCTTTGTCTCTCTCAAACAACTACATCGGCCTGCATTTGTAACCCATCAAGTTGAACACACGCTTATCAGTTATTTACTATACTCACCAGTCCCACCCCAGGCAGGCAATTAAAAAAAGAGATTCATTGAACCCATGAAAGGCTGCTAGACAGACATGGCTAGCAGCTGCAATCAATTTGGTGGGCACTGGCGTCACTACAGGGGGGCGGAGCTGTAAGTTCTTCCGTGATCGGAGCCTCCGTTACACGGAAGAATGAAGCGCCCCGCGCCTTCCGATCCAGTCAAAGTGGTGAATGCGCGTTGTTTTCACCGCTTTGAATGGGTCGGAAGGTGCGGGGTGCTTCGTTCTTCCATGTAACGGAGGCTCCGATCACGGAAGAACTTACAGCTCCGCCCCCCCTGTAGTGACACCACTGTTGGTGGGTCACAAGCTGTGCAGTCCTAATTTACATACATATATTTACACTTACACACACACATGCATGCACGCCCACACGTGTCACCACTGTGTGTCATAGGCACGCACAGTTCTCACATCACAGGAAGACTGATGTTGGGGATACCGAGAAGGTAGCAGAGGAATCTCACAGGTTGAACACAGTGGAAGGGAAGGATGCTGGTGAGGTGGCAATCAGCCCTATGGAAAGGTAATTACTGGCAACGACTAAATTGGCAGCTTTCCTGTGTAAGCGTACCAGCAAAAGCCATGCACCAATTGCACATTTGCTTCATGTACATTTCAGAGAATTGAAACGAACTTCCCATCTGTAAATTGCTTCTTACTTACATAAAATAATATGCACATACTTTCAGCATCTTTTAAACTGGCAAGATAAAACTCAGCATGCTTATAGTTTGTATCCAGGTTGTAATGATCTGTGAAGTGCCATATACATCAATGAAGAATTATTCTTGAAAATTACACAATGTTATTTTTGAAGACAATAAATGTGCAATGCAAGAGTTCTAAATTCTGTGAGAGGGAATCGAAACCCTCATCCCTCAATTCACAATAAAAAAAGGTAAAGGTATCCCCTGACAATTAAGTCCAGTCGTGTCCGACTCTAGGTACTGTCCCACAATTCATAATGCTTCAACAAATGTCCTCCTGTGGATATGTTCACACAATTGGGGAATGTAGCTTTTAATACATTTTCCCAACGTTTGAGAAAGCATTCCAAAGCCAGTGAATACAACTCGACAGTCATCCAAAATTGGATATTTCCACATAAAATATCCCAAATACAGTACATAAATAAAACATATACCAGGAGATTTCTATCCAAGCCTGCCAGACATTGCAGAGCTAGAAGCCAAGACCCTGGTAAATATAAACCTCATTCTTTATACCACTCTTCCTGACTTGCAGGCTACATATTTCAGTTTGGGCTCGCTATGCCAGCACCTGATAATCATTTCTGAGGAACTGGGAGTTCTGCAGCTTAGTTCCATTTACGATCTATTTGTCATACACTTTGTCTGTCTAAACAACTTCTCCCCACCTATTTAAATCCAGCAGCCTCACAAAATCTACCTCATTATGTCTTTCTTGCGTAAAAGGTAAAGGTGACCCCTGACAATTAAGTCCAGTCGTGTCTGACTCTAGGGTGTGGTGCTCATCCCCATTTCAAAGCCAAAGAGCCAGCGTTGTCCGAAGATGCCTCCATGGTCATGTGGCCGATATGACTCTCTTTGCCGCAGTGCGTAGCATGCGGCTGGAACACGGAGTGCTGTTTACCTTCCCGCAAGCGATACCTATTTATCTATTCATATTAACATGCTTTGGAACTGCTAGGTTGGCAGGAGCTGGCCAAGCAACGAGAGCTCACCCCGTCACGGATTTGAACTGCCGACCTTTCGATCGACAGCTCATGGTTCAGCGGTTTAACCCACTGCGCCACCCGCTGGCCTCTCTTTCTTGGGTATACACTTATAAATCTTTATTATGAATGGCCTGGTTTTGCTTCTGGACTTCAGTTCCTTTAAACATGGTGACTGAAGTGACCACATCAGCTATGACTCTGGAATAGTCCTTAATCCTTGATTATTTCCTCCTTCTGGTGTTGGCTGAGGCTGTAAATCGTATATACTCTTTCCTGGGAGTAAGTCTCATTGAACACAATGGGACTTATTTCTGAGTAGACATGCGTAGGATTGATCTGTAAGTCATTTACTATGGTAATCTATCAATAAAGGTAACAGAACCAAGCAGCCACAATGAATAACTGTGGTACATAAAAGTACTCAGCTTTTCTAAAGTAAGCCGCCTCACTAAATTAGGCCTACTCCCAACTTTTCCTTGGTGATTTTCCAAATGCTGTCTCCTACACAGAAGTAGTTTACATATTCATGCACTTTCTCATCCATGTCATTTTCTCTCTTATCACTAGTTAACGCAATGCTTGAAAAACATTTAACAGCATAGTGCTTCATTTGACATTGGGAGAAAAGGATATAGTGGAACTGGAAAAGGTGCAGAAGAGAGTGACCAAAATGATTAGTGGTCTGGGGCATCTCCCTTATGAGGAAAGGCTACAGCGTTTGGGGCTCTTCAGTCTAGAAAAAAAGGCGGCTGAGGGGGGACATGATTGAGATGTATAAAATTATGCATGGGATGGAGAGAGTGGATAGAGAGAAGTTCTTTTCCCTGTCACACAACACTAGAACTAGGGGACATCCACTCAAATTGAGTGGAGGGAGTATTAAAACAGACAAAAGAAAATATTTCTTTATCCAGCGTGTAATTGGTTTGTGGAACTCCTTGACACAGGGAGTGGTGATGGCACCTGGCCTGGATGCCTTTAAAAGGGGATTGGACAGATTTATGGAGGAAAAGTCCATCACAGTTTACAAGCCATGATGGGGATAAGCAACCTCCTGGTTGTAGGAGTAGGTTTTCTTTGTGCCAGGTGCAAGGGAGTGGCGACTGGACACAGGTATCTTGTTGTCTTGTGTGCTCCCTGAGGCATCTGGTGGGGCCACTGTGTGATACAGGAAGCCGGACTAGATGGACCTTTGGCCTGATCCAGCAGGGCTCTTCTTATGTCCTTTTGAGAATGACTGAAAGTTCTATTTGCAGTGATTGCTAATCCATACATGCAGGTTACTCTATGCTGTAGTCTGCGATTGATGAAGCAAACCATCCTTTTACTAGGAATCACTTATTTGCGTGTAAAAGGGTTTCAGAATATGTAATTGAACTATACAGTGTACAAATTAAGGTATTTTCAGAATCAATCATTTTTCAACTAGTCATACATTCATTATGACACACACTTCATATTTGCCACAACCCAAGGATAAAGGATTGAAAATAAGAAAAATATGTTCTTACAAAATGGTTTTGGGTTTAGCTTCGCACAACAACAAATGACTATTTGTTGTCAATGACATGAATAAAAAGGATCTTTATTTTTAAGCTGCTGCTTGATAGTACTGAGGCACTGCTGCAGTAAAGAATGGAAAGGTACAACATTGATGTTGGTTTCATTGTGATTCTCCTAGAATCAGAAATGCTCAATCTTTACAGCTAGAAAGATCACATTTAGCAGAAGTCAGAAGCATTGTTTGTACCCCAAGGATTAAGACTGTGTCTTGCTGCTAAAGCACACGTTCTGTTCATGACAAATAGCCTGTGGGACGTTATCTGAGTCTGAATTACCAGGTTGCTAATCTTCGCATGAACACAAAACAGTTCCCATAAAGAATAAATCAAATCAGGGCCAAGCTACAGTTATACTGTTACAGAAAGAAGTGACATGGATGCTGCTACTGGCTGATGGGACTCAACAAATGTGAAGAGAGGAAAAAACAACAAACAACATCCCCCAATTGAAGCAGACAGCTGGCGAATAATTAAAAGATAACAATATTACCATTTGTGGTGAATAGGTAACAGCATATTGTAACATTGAAAGTATGGCCAATCCACTCACATTCCTTAGTTATGATCTCTTAAATGTGTTCTGGAGTTAAACAAAATGAGTTTCTCCCCTAGGTTCCATCTTTTCTTTTCTTTTTTTCTTTAAAAAAAAGTCTTATATACTATGTTTATAATTTATACTGGCATATTTGTCCATGGATTTCAATTGGCTCAGGTAACCCTAAGTCTGCATAAGATCAGACGGTGTCTAATACTCCAATTCTTCCCACTTTCAGATTCTGCCACTTCCCCTTACAGTAAAACAGCAGGCCTGCAAATATAAACAATTTCAACTTATGTATGAAGTAAGCTGGTTTGTGCAATTTATCATGTTCATTTTTTATTCCATACAAAAATAGTAAATTAAAGGTTCATCTTGTCAATAAAGGCACTGAGGAGTCTGAATTCTTTCTTTGCATCACTGAAATACAGTGGACCTTCACTTTCTGATGTTCAGGAGACACCATTGTATTGTGAAAATATTGTAATGTGAATCCAATAATGCAGAGAACACGGTGGTGATCCAGGTGGCGGAACGACTCGGAGGAGCCTGCAGAAGCCTCCTGCTGCCTCCCTGCTTTTGGTGTGTCCCACCCTCCTGCCCAGCCCTCTAGGGGTGTTTGGCTCCAGCTGATGTCACTCAGGGGTGGGGTGAGTGCCGTCAGCGTGCGTCACGAGGGGGGTGGTGTTCCTACCTCTGGTTTCTTGCAATCAGTTCGAGCAGAGGCAGGAGTTCCGTTCAAGGTTTTTGTTGTTTGCTCTGTACTGCCTGCAACTTCCCCGGCTAGCTTCCTGCCTCGAAGTTCACTTCACACCAGGGGAAGTGGAAGTGGATCCTCTTGCTGGAGTTGAGGTTGTCCTCATGGGGGCACCGATGCCCCAGGAGGGAATGCTGCTGTCGTCTCATCGGGTCTTGCGGCAATAAATGGCATCCTCCAATCCAGCAAGGGCAAAGAGGAGAGGTAGCCCTGACTCCTCAGGGGGGGGGTCCTCTAGGTGTAGCCCAGCAGGGACAGCTGGCACGACCACAAAGGGAACTGAACCCCAATGGGGACGACTGGCGCAGACCCCGTCCTATGGGCGAGTTCCCAAATGGCCAGGGTCAGGGGCCGGGGTTCACTTTGGCCACAGGTAGGGAGGCTGAATGGCGTCTCCTTACATTGAGAGCCCAACGAAAGGCCTGAGGTCCGAGGCATTTTCAGATCAACACCCCACCCCCCACCCCCGCATTTCCATCCTGGCTTCCTTTTTTATAGCCCTCCACACTTGCTGTCTTCTGAGTTCCCTCCCTCCCCCGGCTGCCCTCGTAGGTCCTGCCCTGTAGGTCTCCGCGGGTGTCACAGCTGCAGCGGGCCGCGAGACCGGCTCCTGCGACTACTTTCCTGCCGGCCCTGGTGAGGCCGCCAAGCACTTAGGCTTTGCCGGGACTGGTCCCTGTCGGTACTCCCGACTGGGTCCCTAGGGCTCCTGTTCACACTTAGGAGCTACGTGGGCAGGCCACCTGCGGGGCTCACACACACAGTCACTTTGTTAACAAGAACTGAAACACTCCTTCAAAGTCTTATATTTGCATTTGCCTTCGAGTCCGCTCCTCCTTCAAATACACAGAGCCACGATGTTAAACATGCTGCTATTGGCTGAGACAGTGGCGTAGGAAGGGGGGGACCACCCCTGGGTGGCACAGGGGGGTGCACAAGCGGTGAAAAAAAGCTTTTTCAGCGTGGCAGGGGGGAAAGGAGTCGTCGGGGGGGTGTTTTTCACCGGAAAAACCACCGGGGGGTGGGGCTTGTAACATCACGAGTGAGCAGAGCTTGTGACATCATGGGGGGTGTCATGTGGGTGTCCCGCCGGCGAGGCTAGCTACACCACTGGGCTGAGATGCTACCACATGCTTGCAGTCGCTGATTGGCTTATCTATAACCCACAAGGCTCTATTGGAGGCAATCATAAGTCCATCATACAGTGAATAATCTATTGTATACAAGCCTTGTTTTACCATAGAGAGTCCATTGTAAAGTAATTTGATCGTATTGTGAGTCTATCATAAAGTGGAGGCATATGGTACTCACTTTCCATTATTATTATGATCAATAACATTTATATACTGAATATATACCACTTTTCAACAAAAATGTTCACAAAGCAGTTTGCATAGCAAAATAAACAAACAAATGTTTCTCTGTCCCAGGAGGGCTCACCATCTTTAAAAAAAAAAAAAAGAGGAAGGAACTAGTAAGCAGTTACTACAACAGGCACTATGGAAACATGCAGCTTCACACATTTTTTTTTTACTGTGTATACAGTGAAAATGTGTGCGCGTGTGTATGTGAGTGTGTGTGTGAGAGAGAGTTAATTTCATGATAATTTACATGCAGTTTGCATGCAAATCTGTATGTGGAAGTTATTTTCATTTAACTTCAGCCGCCTTGGGTCCCTTCGGGGAGAAAGGCAGGATATAAATACTGTAAATAAATAAGTAAATAAATATACTGTAGTAATTTTGCAATATTACTGTTGAAGTATGACTAGGCAGTATGACTTCTATTGTAATATGGTAGCAGGATTTCTCCAACTGTGACATTTCCTGGCAATACAGAATGGCTTGGTTAAAACTATAATACACTCCAATCCCATATTATCATCTACGCTCAGGTTCAATTGATTTATGATTAACTTTAATATTGATTTTTAATGCAGGTTGATTGTACATTCTTCCTCATTTTGAAGGACCATCAAGCACTTGCTCCAGCTTTTGAAGGCTTACAAAAGTAGTTAGCTCGTTGTCACTCCTTTTCTTGTAGAGGAGAGATGTACTTGCTGAAGTTACATTATTCACAAAGCTTGTAGGGTTTATGAATTTGCTCAGCCTTAGATTGATGCTTCATATAAAGTAAAAAGGATGGTGGCTTAGAGCAAACTATGTCAAGCATGTCATTGGAATTGATACACTCCCCCCTTTTCCTTTCTAAATAGGAGCCACAGGGGACAATCCAGATTGAGCCTACAGCATAGGAAGGGTTTTAGCCTTTTGGCCTGATCAGTCTCAGTTTGGACTGGGTCACTCCACAGTTGCTATTTGCCCCAAGAGGAAAGCTCCCACTGGCATTATTTTAATCTTCTGTAATTAGCTCTGCAATCAAAACAAGTTGAAACAGCAGTACAATGTTCAAGGGGGTAAAAAGTAGAGGAATTAGTTGCTCCTGATAAAACTGCTAGTGTTTGTCTCTCTCAAACAACTACATCGGCCTGCATTTGTAACCCATCAAGTTGAACACACTTCAGTTATTTACTGTACTCACCAGTCCCATTAGTACAGAGCTAGCTGGCACTGTTGAGAATGCAGTTTGGAGATTTCACGGAACCGATATTGTTTTGGGACTAGTATTGATCGCTGTATACTTGCTTTCTGTCGGTCCATAAAACCCACTCACAGCACAATCCTACTGAAGGCGCACACCGGCACTGGGCCTCCACACTGGTGCTGAGTGTCACAAACGTGTCATAAGGCATTTTTGCGCTAACTCTGGAGTAGGCGGCGCCGGCACCAAGGCCTGCACCACCTGCCCACTGAACGGCAGAAGAACCTGCACCGTGGAGCGGGTAAGTCCCGCTCCAAGAGGCACAGGGTCTGGGGGAGGGAGGGGCATTTAACGGGGTGAGGGAGGGCAGATTGGGGCTGGGAGGGATTGGTGTCACTGCAGCACACCATATCCTATCCCCCCCCCCCAGCCCTTGCAGTCGACATGGGGCTGCATGATTCTCCACCAGCTAAAGAGCTGGTGGAGAACCGAGAAGCCCATTGCAGCGGGTTTACCTGGGGTAAACAAGAAAATGACTGCTTACCCTGAGTAGACCTCCAGCCAGTCCGTTCCTCGGATAGAATTCAGCATGGGCCGCGCAGCCCACGCTAAACACCCTACACTGGGAGAGGATAGGATTGGACAGCCTCTTGAATATCTGTGAATAAACAGACTATTGGAATAGCAGTATAAAGGACTCTTTCCTCTAAATGAAACTGATCCTATAAAGGCCGCCCAGAGTTTCCCACTACTGTACTAAGGAATGAGAGAGCCTAAGTATTACCGTATTGTCTCGAGTATAAGACGCACCTGATTATAGGACGCACCTTTAAAGTTTGGTGCTATTAAAAAAAATTAATTAAATCACTGGCATTAAATTGCAACAGCCTGATTATAAGACGCACCCCTAGTTTAAAAACTTAAATTAGGAGAAAAAAGTGAGTCTTATACTCAGACCAATACGGTATATTTTTCACTGAGTTGTTACCTACCAGTTGTTACCTACCTTCACTGAGTTGTTACCTTTGTTTGGCCTTACAAAGCAAAGGCAGAAAAACAGGAAAGGGCTATCTTCTTTTGAAGCAACTTGTGCTTGTGAAAGATTACATGTATAATAGAACTCTTGCCCAGGCAGAATAGAATGGAGCATTACAGTGTTTGAATTGATGAAGTTTAACATGAAATAGCCACTTCTCCTTAAACAATTTGTGTAATGCTCTCTCTGCCCCACTTACCATAAACATGTGTTGCTAAAAAATCAAAAGCTATGTCACCTTATTTTTACTTGGATAGAAGGTTCCTTGTTCTAGCTAGGTGGAAAGAGAATGTGAGTGGGAAAATAAGGTCTAAAAACCATGAATGGAGTAGGAAGTATCATTTAGGAATCACTTTATTCTGTGTATAAACACTCCCTATGGAAACCTTTGTTTATATCCAGCAAGTCAAGACTTGCCACCAACACCCAGAAACTACTTATTAGCTTTATGGTTTCTTCAAACAGCATAATGAAGCATGAATGCTAAGAATATTTCAGTCCAGCTCAAACCACCCTATGGTACACTTCAGCATTTGTTTGGAGAGACAGCATCTACAAAAACACATTATTGATCATTCCGGAATTTGCATTTACTGGTATGGTTTCACATTAGCCACTGCTTACACATTATTGTGCCTCTGTCTGTCTCCCTTAAGACCTTTGCTATTAAGGCACTGATCATTTTACGATTTCATTTTCTGACAGCCCAAGCGAACGTAACATCCACCACCCAGCACAGGGCTTACCTGAGTCTAGCGGCGTGGCCTTCCTCTGGTGGCGGAGTGAGTGCCACTTACTTTGCGGGTGCCGCAAAATGCTTTATGGCACGTTTGCAACACCTAATGACAGTGGAGCACTTGCTCCGCCAGCTTAATGTTGCGCAGGATTGCGTTGTGAATCGGGTACTGGGTAGTCTAAATGTTGTGCAGCATAAATCACAGTACATGTTCACCTTGTTTAATAAAGTAATTCAACAGCAAGGTCCACCACGTGCTTGGAATTGCCCTTTTTATTGCACTCTGGATATGCTAGTGCACAACTTATGCTACTTATGCTAGTGGATATGCAAGTGCACTAACTTATGCTAGTGAGTGGGTCACATGAGTGTCCCTCCTTTATCTCTCTGGGATGCACTATTGAAATTGGACATGTGTATGAACCATGACCCCATGAATACCAAAAGCGACTCCTTACAGCTTCACAAGTCAGTATCTAGTTCTTCTAAATGCATAATGAGAGAATCGTGGATTTCAGAACCTGGACAGAGCATGCCTGCAGTGTTTTTTCTTGCTGGCCAACTCATACCATTGAGATTTGACTCCATGAATAACCAAACTGTTGCTCTTTATCTAGATTTCAAGAGCAATCCTGACTCAACACCTTTTGCTACTCATGAAAGCAATAAGCACACTTTTAAAGACAATTATACAATTGTCTTTAAAAGTGTGCTTATTACTTTCACCAGTAGGAAAAGGTTTTTTTTTCCTTGTTACAGAAATACACATTGCACAAAACAGTAGAAAATTGAGTTATGAGGTACACACCAAAACATGTGATAAAGAAAAATACCTGAAAGATATAATGTATTTTCCTTGATAAGATTAACAGGAAGCAGTATTCGCTTCAATGAAGCATGAACTATATTCATATTTTTCTTTTAACCAGGACCTATACTACTGTATACTTGTATAGTATAGCAACTATACTATAGCTACAGTCCCTGTACTTGTTAAAGAGAAGAGGGAATTTGGGAGGTGAAGATCTCTCAGTCTCACCTTTGCAGCACAGTAATATAACAAGGTGCATTTGCTGGAATTCCCTTTTCTACACAACTATTAAAAGTGCAAGGATTGTGGTACCTGGTTACCACCTAGTCCTAGCTACTATCTCTTATGACAGAAAGAGAAGGGACCACAGCTTTGCTGAAGATTTATCCAGATTAATTTTCCTCACAGAGGCTACTTTTTGTGTTCGAAAAACATTATGAGGTGACTTACCGGATGGCTCTACACCCCACATGCATTCAGCGTATAACATTCAAAAGAACCTGCTTTTGCTCCCTCTCCCTCTCTATGTGCATTCAGTAAGCCTCCTCTGGATATGTGTCTCCTCTGGAACTCCTCTAGAAGCCTCCTCTAGAACTGTGTCTGCATGGTTTTTCTGTAGTGACTAAATGGCAGCAATTGTTTCTTTTCGTCTATGGGTAAAGTTTCCCAATCCATGTATCAAACATGATCGAAAACGTACTCATTGCCACCAGGCAAATATTGCTAAATATATGCAACATTTTCCAGCGCAGGGCATAATCTCAGAAAAAGTAACACAGGAAAGATCTACCAAAAAAAAAAAAAAAAAACAGAAGGGTCTGAAAGCACACAGCACTAGCTTGACTCCTGAAGCTAAACAGATCTGGCCATGTAAACTACCTGGATACCTGGGAAGTTGTGCTAAGTTCTTCACAGGGAGGCAAACTAAAGGAACGACAGTGTTGATACTTTGCTGGGGAGGAAAGCCCTATAGTAAGTAAAGACTAATTTTATTATGGCACTAGATTTTGTAGGTTACAGTGTATCTGGTTATGTAGGCTTTGGTTTACAAAAGGTTAATGCACAATAACTTTAAATCAAGTTGAGGTACCTTTACAGACTGACATTATGAAGGCAAGCAGCAAAACAAATGAAAACAAAAAAAACTTGGATCAAATGTCCAAACATAATTACATATGGGCAATTGTTGTCAAGATAGATCCTAGGGAGCAATACAAAATAGGGCAGGTGTTATTTCTAAATGGAGGAACTTGTTTCAAGAATATGCAAGCTCATGAGTTATAAAGAATCTTCGATCAAGCAGAACAGTGAAGACACATACAATCCAAATTCAGAAGCATTCTTGCTTTCAAGAAAAACACATTTGTTCTGATTTACACAACTGGCAACAGTCCTTACCTTAACAATGAGAAAAATCTCGTTGTCTTCTTTTGGAAAGTTGTTGTTTTCTTCTATATCTTTATTGCAGGGAAATTTGATGGTAATTGGAAAAGTCTGGGAAGTGCTCTGGATCTTCTTTAGATTGAAATCAGTCAAAGTCAGTACTTTATTTTCAAATGCCAGCCACTCCACACTTTCATCACCCTGTCTTGGGCTCAGCAGCGGCATCTCCTTGTGTTGCTGGTCTTCTGGAGCATCTTGATGAGAAGAGTCAGTCTCTTCTCCCCCATCATATTCATGCTGAGAGGACAGAGAGTCAGTATGGCTATTTTCTGGGCTCTCCTGACAACCCATGTACATGTTGTCTAGCATATCTTGTCCGGCAGAAGAAGGGAATATCAGGTCTTCACTGATTTGATCATAGATTTGTTCACCTTCCACTTCCTCCAAATTTGCAATTTTATAGAGCCTAGCATTCTCTATATTTTCATATACACTAGTGAACTCCCTGTTTTCCATGCTGAACAGCTGATTCAATGTCCCGTTTCTCTGGTCTCTGGGGATTGGAACCTAGGTGGCGATGGTGACAGATCAACACTGTGTAAGAGTATGCTTGTGGTATGCTTTAGGAATGCACTGTTACAAGGACAGGTTTCCAACAATCATTTACAGAGAGCTTTAAATCAACAAAGTGCACTTCCAGTGAAGATTGGCTCCTTTTTAACCCTTGCACAGTTCAAAGTTCCTGTGTATGTTCTAATCTAACTCATATAGGAGGTCACCACCTGCCTTTCTGTTTCTCTTTAAAAAAGATCCAACTTAGATCAGGGTGAAACTCACTGGCATAGCTACTTAGGCTAGTAACTCCTATGACACAATCCTGTCTAGAATTTAGACGCAAACGTGCCACAAAGCACGTTTGCGGCACCCAGTGAGTAGGCGGCGCTGGCGGCAAGGCCGGCACTGCTCTACTCACCCGATTCAGTAGAGCAGGAAAGGTAGGTTCCCCGCTGGGCGGTAGAGGGGCGGGGGAGGGCAGAATGGGGCATTCCAGGAGGATTGGTCAGCCGGGCCAGGGGAGGGATCGGCGGTGGCAGCTCCGCCAAAATTCTATCCCCCTTCCTAGGCCTGGCCACCGTTACACGGCCCACTCAAATGTGCGCCGGCAAAATAGCTGGTGCACATTCGCGTTAGACCCATTGGGTCTACCTGAACGTCCTCTTCCCCCAAGGAGTGCTCCAGCCGCACCGGTGCTGGGTCCTATCTGGATAGGATGCAGCACAGGATCTATGCCCGCTTTGCAGCCTAGCTAGAAGGATTGGGCTGCCCAGCCCATGTTACACTTGTGAAACGGATATTCCACTCACTCGTATCACATTACATAGCAGAGCATAGGACTAACAATACAACTAACCAACCAATTCACATCACTCATCGTATATTTCCAACCAGAGATGCCGTTCCAAGCTAACAGCATTTTCATACAACCATGTACCAAAAAGTATGCAGACCTTAATTTTAACTCTTTTCATGCTAAACCAATAGCAATCACACATGAGCTTTGTTACCAGCTGCAATGCTTTTCAATCTGTCATCAATTGCACTGCAGCTGCTTTTCAGAGACTAATAATAGAAGCTAATTTTCATTTTTCAGAAAGCCAGTGAAGAATACCAGTACATTTAACTACATATAGACATTCACACATGCCACAAAACTATGTACTGTACTCAGATGCAAAATTTAAAGTAATTTAAAAGCCAACAAAAATATTTGACACAGACATGATTTTATGTGGTTTCTTATGATATGATTGTAAGGTATTTGGGAGTTCGGACTACATGTACTGTTTTCCAGGACTAGAATAAACCAGAATCATGATAATCTTCAATATATCTACTACAGCTATGGGAATATGCAGATAACTACCTATACATAACTAAGGTTGCAATCCTATACATACCCAACAGTAACCCCATAGAATACAATGGGACTTACTTCTGAGTGAATGTACTGTATGTGATTGTAATGCATATGATATAATGCATATGATTAAGCTGTAATACAGGAAAACAAAGCTACAGTATGTCTACAATGCTTCAAGAGTTGAAATAATATGTAATGATTGGCAGCCCAATCCTGACTGGCAACCAATCCAGCCCAAGCTTCAAAACTTTGCCTGAGGAAAAGATGACATACTCTTTTCAGAGTGTAAAGCATGATTACCAGTGCTTAGGAATGTTAAAATACAAAAAAGGAGTAAGAAGGGAGGGAGGTGTGATCTGGTGAGTAGAACTTTCAGATCTAGGATACAGGTAATGAGATAATGAGGAATAGGTGTAACAACAACAACACCAGTATTTATATACCGCCTTTCTCTGGTCATCAGATTTCTTCTCCGACTTTAATTCAAGGCGGTTTACATAGGCAGGCTATCTAAACCGAAGCTCTTTTTACATATTACAAATGTTCTAGTCTTGCATAGAACGCTCATTCCAGGTGGTTTCCTTCACTCTCTGGCCTCTCTCTGGCATTTGCCTCCCACGCATCGACTTGACGGCAACACTGCCTCCCACTCAGTGTGCCAGCTGCAGAATTCTCTCTCCCACCAAGGCTTCTGCAGCTTGTCAGTTGCATGTCGACAGTTCTCGATGGGTCTCGAACTGCCGTCCTCAGATCTTCAGGCATACGAGGCGGCCGCTCTACCAACTGAGCCAGACCTCCTGCCTACTGAGCCAGACCTCAGTAATTTGTTAATATTAACTTGTTAATAGGCTTATAAGTTCCAAAAGATAAGAGCAGGAGAGAGAGCAGTGGGTTTGATATTTGCTTCTGAAAAAGCCTGTCATGACAGCGGGTGAAATGCCAAGGCAACATGTTTTCAATAAACACGGGTTTTAACCTGAAAAACAGCTTGGTTCCTGATGGACATTGACCGTGAAAGCCTGAGCCGATATGTTATTCCAGTTTATTTTTGCTACCCTGGGGTAGTGTCAGATGTCAGCCTAGTCAGGAAATGGCCAAGGGCCCACATCACTCCAGAACCCTCAATAACTAGTGGGCAGCAGTGGTGCTCCACATGCCATCAGGAGGCACCATGATGGGGAGAGGCCATTACACATCTTAGCCCTAGAACCCTAGCTGGCAGTGGTGCTATCTGCCAAGTTAGCTACTTCACTGCTCATCCAGAACTCCAAATGAACACGTCAAAGACGATCCCTGTCAATGGAGAATCCCACTGCGTACAAGTAGTAACAGTACAGTACATTCCTGTGTTTTTGTGTTATAACTATGCCATCGATTCCCTGTGTTCTTACAACAAGATCTGTCTTTTTCCCGTGTCACTTAGGCTGTAATCCTACACACGCTGACCTGGAAGTGAGTCCCATTAAACTCAATGGAGCTTACATCTGAGGAGATGTTTATAGGATTACTACGTTTCCGCATCAGCCTTTGAGTTTCTCCTTTGACAAAACCGTTTTGAATTTGACCTTCGCACAATGGGTTCCTTTTTTAGTGTGGCCTCAGTCACGCCTCCCTTGCCCTATTCAGAACTGCTTCCTTCTCCTTAGCGCCACCCCCAGGTTTTGCCCCGTTATCTTATTACCCCGCCCCACTTCCTTCCTGCTTCATGCTGGCCTGTCTTGCTCCTGACTCAGAGCACCTCCTGGCCATACACCACTCCCATCCATCCATCAAAAAAAGTTCAAAAAAGTTTTATGCTGACCTTAAACACAATAGACAAAGAGATGACCTTAGTGCCCATGACAAAATTAAACATTTCAATGATAAAATCAAATCAGCCAAAAATCACAAAAACAGAATTAGAGACGAAGGAACACATTAAGCTTTTGTGTATTTATTTTACAGTAAAAAAGAACGGGTGGGAGACTAATTGGAAACTGTGGATACAAAAAGTATCGAAAAAATTAAAACATGGAAAAAGTGGACTCTCACAGTATATCAAAGGGCAATGTATATAAAAACGTATCTTTTACCAGTTGCTGCAAACATAGCTACTGTATATCCCCCACCAGAATGGGTAGTTTAAAAAGCGGATTCGCTAATATTTACATTTTTGTGGGGGACAGCCCATTTTCCCTTATCCTGAGCAACGTCATACAGATCCCAAGTAGATGGAGGGTTATACTTACCTGCTATTGGTCCACTTTTTCTAGCCAATTTTCTAGCCTTTAATTTCAATAGATGGGCACAACTGGAATTGAAAAACAGCAAAACAACAGACATAAAATTTTGGCTCATAGCTTTTGCATCGAGTTGGAAAGCAAAAGATTGGGGTAATAAATGGTGGAATTTAGAAGAACAAAATTATATGGTAACACAAGCTATAAAATGTACAGGCCCAGATTATTTGGTTCCAATTTATTTAGAGTAAAGCAATGGAAAATACAATCCAAAATGTTAAAAGAAGAGGACGCAACATTCAAAGTGACAAAGAAAAAGGTTTATCAATATATAGTAGAGAACAACTTTTTTGAGCCAGATCTAAAAAGAAAGAAGACAAAAATTAATATGTGCAAATACCTTAGAGAACCAAAATTTCCTATAGAGCACTTTAAAGTTACCAGAGTGCCATACTATTTGTGGGACTTACATTGGAGAATATTTCATCAAGTCTATGGCATTCAGATAGCAAGGCCATGGTTAGCGACCAGCGACCAATTTTGTCAAAACATAGCCAGCCAATGTGAAGCGGAGAGAACCGGTCAAACACATAGAGAGACTTTACAACATTTTTTGAGTGAGTGCATCACGGCTAAAACAACATGGAACAAATTAGCGATAAAAATGTATTGGACTTACCTAGCGAACCAAAACTGGGAAAACATTGTGTCGGGAACAGCCGAAACAGAACTCGTCGAAGGTCCGAAGAAAAAGAAACCTACAAAAAGAAAGCATACTGAAACAAAAATAAGTAATTGTTGGATGGTTCCATGGTCCACTTTACGTTTGATCAATTTATTAGTTTTATCAGTTTTAACATTTCAAAGAAGTAGAGAAATCAAAACAGGCAAGGAAATAAATATTAACAATTCAGTTGAAATGATTTTATTTAAAATAAAAGCAATAAGTAATTATGAAAAAGACAAAATGTCAAAAGTTAATGGGCATGGAACCAAGAAACCACACCAGCAATTACGTAAAAACATATAGAACTTCAAACTTTGTATTAGAGACAGTGTAGTGGGGAGTTTGCAATTGTATTGGACAGTATTACAAGTTTAAAGCGAGATGTTACGCGTTTTTGCACACGGGTGTGTAAAGTAATTGGTAGTGGGTAATTTTAAAATAAAAAATCTATATTCCTAAAAAAATCTATATTCCCATCCATCCATCGCCTTGCACCCGCCACACTTTTCCCCCCCAGCACCTGCTCCGAGTTTCACAACGTTCACGTCACCTCCCCCAGCCTCTCAACAATACCACCCAGAGGGCCAATCGGAATCCAAGAGGAGGACATCCTGGCTAATCAGAGGACGACTCTGTCCACCCTGCCCGCCTCCCCGCCAGGTCAGACTGAGGTCAAGTCCGCGCCGTTTCTAAGCGGTTAAAACCGCGAGGACGGCAAGTGCGCAAGCGCGCGCGGCGGCAGCAGCAGCTCGCCTTTTATATTGAGGGAGCGATTGGCTAACCTGACCTTCCAGGGTCTGTCGCTCGGGATGGAGAAGGAACGGGTGGTAAGTTTTCAAAGTGTCCTCACACGCCCCCCTCCTGTGGTTGGGCCTGAGGCGGGTATTTAACTTGCGTCCCCGGCGATCAGCTGCTGGCGTTTCCTCGGTTGGGTGGAGAGGAGGTGGCCTGGCCTTTTCTTGTTTCAAACGGCTGCTGGCTTCCATTCCTCCCCAGAAATAACTGCGCTCTTCAGTGGGCGCGAGCCTCGCCTTTTCCGCGCGCACCTGATGTTGAGTATTTTCGGAGCCGTTCTGTCATCGGTGGACGCTGCTCGAGCGAGGCAAGATTAAAAACCCTGTGCGTGATCTGAACTGCTGTCTCCTCCTGGCTCTGTATATTCACAATCACTAACTTGTAACTATGGATTTCCCTCTTCTCAACTTGTGCTGTCGTGCCACCCACCATGGTGGTTGTCTCTGTTTTGCATATACAAGGCACCGTTAGGGATGTTAAATGGTGATTTATGTGGCCCTTGGATGTGCTCATAACGTATGTTGCACTTTGAGGACACAGGTGTGAAATGAGGGGAAAGTTTTAGAGTTTGGACAGTGGGCACACAGCTGGTTAAAGAGGGACAATGTGTGGGGTTAGAATTAGTTTCTTTTTGTTAATTTCTTGTTAGTTATACTTTATATTGGTAGTTGGAATAAGGTTCTTATACTTTTTTCTAACAGAAAAAGTTCACACAAGTGGTTAACATAGCTAGATAAATGGTTCCCTGCCCCCCCCCAAGGACTTGCAATCTTAAAAAAAAAAAAAAAAGACACCAGCCAGAGGCCACTAGAAAAGGTGCCCTGCTGGGATGAATAGAGACAGTTGCATTCCTCCTCCTTAAATGTAAGAGTGCCACTTTAAAAGGTGCCTCTGCCTGGTTGGTTAGGGGTCTAGAATTTGTATGTCTGCAAAAAGTAATTCAGTATATACTAATGTAGAGGTTCTCAACCTGTGGTATGGGTACCCTTAGGGGTATGCGGACCTCTTGCTGGGGGTACGGCAAGCCCTGCCCCTTATCTGCCCCATCAGCAGCTAATTAAGTGTTTACATGGATTTTAAATTGTAATTATTTTTGGAGCCCTTCTGTCTCTCTGATTTTGGTTTTGGGCTTATTTTTGTACTTTGGAAAATGTACTTTGGTGGGGAGGGAGGAGCTGATTTTGGGAAGTGTGACTTGGAGAACAAAACAGATCCTTGTCTGTCTGTCACACAGAGAGTGAGAGAGAGTGTTAAGGCATTTTTCACATTTAAAATGATTTTAGTACTTTTTTATTTAATGATTGATTACCTAAATAATTGATTAATCAGCAGTTAATTAGCAGGGGGATACTTCAGAAAATTGGACCATGATAGGGGGTACCT
Organism: Plestiodon gilberti rubricaudatus; assembly: GCA_026170595.1. NCBI lineage: Eukaryota > Metazoa > Chordata > Lepidosauria > Squamata > Scincidae > Plestiodon > Plestiodon gilberti. The sequence goes on from JANXHW010000001.1 coordinate 143,659,613, forward strand.
GGGCCTCCAAAGGTTGAGAACCCCTGTACTAATGGAACTACAATGGCTGATTGCTGAATTCTTATAGGAAACTACAGTTGCTGTAAAAGGCCTTCTCCCCATCTGTAGTAGGCAGGTTTCATGACTGTCAAAATATCAGAACTGGGGAACAGTCTGTTGGTCATAAGAGAAAGGAAATCAGGTTTCTGTAATGTAATCCATTTCTATAATGGATCAGAAATGTATACAGTACTGAACTGATGAACCAGTTATGAGCTTGAGAGTACTGTATATACCAGGGGTGGTGAAACTGCAGCTCCTGAGCCATGTGCGGTTCTTTGACTGACTGAGCTCTTTTTTGCATCACAATTATTCCTATAAAAAGTAAATAATTATTTACCAGGTAAAAACTAAGAGTCTACTGGATTAAACATAAGTTTAATGTTCATGGTGAGTAAATATATTTAAGAATTTAAATGCTTCTTAAATATTGCAGCTCTCAAACATCTGAAGTTTATTGTATGTGGCTCTTACATTAAGCAAATTTGGCCACCCCTGGTATATACAGTACTTCTACAATTCTGAAACTTATGTACTTGAACTACTGTATATGTGCAAGTCTAACCTGTGTCAACAGCAAAATGTTAATAGAAACTAGCCACTTGATTTTTAAACACTTTTTAAAAAGAGGGCTTATCCCAATGAGAAGTCTCAGAGCAGTAGAAATTATTGAAATAGTTACTGTACTTGTATTAGAAATTTTAAAATGGGTGGAGTCTTAAGTTTACATTCAAGTGAAAAAGTCTATCTCTAGTGTCATGAATTCAGACCCAAAACTGTTGCTCCATTTTATGTATGAAAACAGGGAAGTAAAAACTGGTTAGTCTAGATGGTTTGTAGTTAAATGAGAGAACTGTTTAAAATAAGGAAGAAACTGCTATAAATAACATGACCAGTGAGTGACTATCTTTAAATCGCAGTGCTTTTTCTTCTGTCTTTCTAAGGTTCTGTATGTCATAAAAGGAATATAGTACAGAAGTTCTGACTCCAACCTGCAAGGAATATCAGAACAAATAAAGCCAACACATTGCAGCTTTATTCTTACAAATGACTTATCTCATGCAAATTGGCCTTGCGTATCCTAGCCCAATTTGATCATCAAATAAATACATCCAGTAGTTTTCCCTCACGGTAATATAGTAATGCAGTATTGTACTCTAGCAGAATTCAGGTAGAAACATGTTGGGAGTCCCATGACAGGCTCTCGGTGTTGCATGTTGACTGAAACATAGCTGTGGAAGTGTGATGGAGAAAAATGCAAATGGTACAGTCGGTGAAGGGGTCCTTTACCAATTTCCTCCAGGCTCTCTCTCTGATCAAAATTCACCTCATGGCGATTGAGTGTGTGCCCTTGATGTTCTATGTATGTCGGAGGAAAATTTCTAATGGTAGATGTGTAGCATTTTTTAATGGTTGTCTTAAGGATCCCCTAAGCTTCTGAAGAGCTCCAGTCTTTATAGAAGACATATAAGGTGGCTATGCCATATCTCCAAAACTAGAGCTTAGGGAAAAAAACCAATGCCATTTTTGGAATCGGTGCCCCAGATCTACTCAAGAATAGGTCTAACTTTTAAGGCACCAAAATGTGTGTTGGGTTGTGTTTCCCCCCTCCTTGTGCATGTTACATGTGTTTTTAAGAACCACTGCCAGTAGCAACAATGACTGGAAAGTTATGCATGTAAAGCTTAAGCTTACCTATAGTCATTTGCTTTAAGCAAGATTAAAAACTGGACTAGTAGTAGTAACTGTTGAGACAGAATAATTTGGCCATATCTACCGTAGTATGACATAGCAGTTTAGAAAGCTTCATTAAGAATACAAATTCAATCTGTTTTCTTCTAGGTATATCCTTTGGCTCCCTGTTAGCTTTTGAAATCCTATCCACAATGAATTTAATGCTAATATTCTTCCTTAGTGGAATAACATTTTGCTCTGCTGGTAATTCTTTTGAGTCAGTATCCAGATTACTCCTGGTATCTTTTGATGGCTTCAGGGCTGACTATCTGAAGAACTATGAACTTCCACATCTTCAGAATTTTATTAAGCATGGTGTGTTAGTAGAACACGTTACCAATGTTTTCATCACAAAAACTTTCCCAAATCATTACAGTATAGTCACAGGGCTGTATGAAGAAAGCCATGGCATTGTAGCAAATGAAATGTTTGATGCTACTACAAAGAAATTTTTTTCACAGTTCAATGATACAGATCCTTTCTGGTGGAATGAAGCCGTTCCTATTTGGTTGACCAACCAGTGGCAGAGGAACAAAACAAGTGCTGCTGCAATGTGGCCTGGTACCGATATAAAAATTCACAATACTACCCCTCACTTTTTTATGAAATATAATTCTTCAGTAAGCTTCAATAAAAGAGTGGAAAGCATCATTAAATGGCTGACTAGTTCCAACCCACCAGTCACCTTTGCTACACTTTATTGGGAAGAGCCAGATGCAAGTGGACACAAGTATGGACCAGAAGATATGAAAAACATGACCAACGTGTTGAAGCAAGTGGATCAGCTCATTGGCCTTCTTGTTGAGAGACTTAAGTCCTCAAAATTGTGGGAGAAAATTAATGTTATAATTACAAGCGATCATGGCATGGCACAGTGTTCACAGGACAGGGTGATTGATCTGGATAAGTGCATTGGCCGCGATAGCTACATGCTGGTAGACAAGAGCCCAGTTGCTGCAATACTGCCCAAAAGTAAGTATATTTTTAGTTGCATGAAAACTTTACAGAGTTTACAAATAGAATTCTTACAATGCAATCCTATACATGTCTACTCAGAAGTCTCATTGAGTTCAATAGAACTTCCTCCCTCGTAAATGTGTAGCATTGCAGCCTTAATGCTTTAACATGCTGCTTGGTGGTTAAACAGCTAGAACATTGAAGTGATAAAATCTTCAAAGTTTGTGTGTTTTTCTTTAAAGCACCTTCTGGGAGCTTCCAATTTGGACCAGCAGCACTGGCAGATAAACTGTTAGCCTGGCTATGGAAAGAATAGAGGCATTGTACAGGAACTTATATACTATTTTCGTTGCAGGCTAATTGGAGTTTCTGGGTGTGATGTAGCTTTGCAATAAAAGCAAGGCATTCTAATCGCAGATCTCTTGTCATGTCTGTTTTGGCCCTTACGATAAAGTTGGGTATCTTCTATTGACTACATGATTAATGCTGGAAACTTCTGAAATATAAATTTAACCACTAAATGCTGATTAATGCTGGAAACTTCTGAAATATAAATTTAACCACTAAATGCTAAAATGTGAATTTCACTGTAGCTTTTTCCTTCATGAACATTTAGACCTTATTAACAAGGTTGAAATATGGCTAAAAGATGAGATTCATGTGGAACTTGCAACTCTTGCATCTCTTGCATGGAGACTCTAGGTTCAAAATGTCACAGTTCTTGGGTTTATCTTAAGAAAAGATAGATGGTTATAAATTGCACTTGTTTCACACTCGCTTTCTGGTTTATCTTCAGATGTAACGTATGTATATACCTTGATGAAAAACTGCAGCAGTCATATGAAGGCATATCTTAAAGAAGATATTCCAGATAGATATCATTACCATCACAATAAGCGCATTCAACCCATAATTTTGGTTGCGGATGAAGGTTGGACAATTGTACAAAATGAGACTGTTTCAAAATGTAAGTGCTTTGGGCTTGTATGTTGTTGGGCTGAATGGAGTGACCCTCTTGTGTGGAAGGGACATGTAATTATGCAGAAGAGTCAACTTCTGCATAACTCTAGTGAACGCTACATGCTTTCAAATATACGCAGCCATGAATGCTGAGTGTCTTGAGATTTTGTACCACCTGGTAGATTGACCGCTTATAACCATAAAAGTACTAGTCTGGCTTCAACATTAGCACTACTCATATTAGCCTAGGCTACAAAGTCTCCTCTTATTTTCTAAATTCAATGAGTCTGATTAACTTGTGTATAAAATGGTGTGCTGAAGATAGCCATTCATCATAATATGCATCCATCACGCATCTAGCAGAGCAAGCTAGAGATGGACCCAAAGTTTAAGAAAGGTTAGAAAACGCTTTCCCTATTAAGAACGAGGCTCAATCCCTTCTGAATGTTGAGCATGACTTTTTATTAATCACTGTAAACCTTATGTTGCTATTTAAAGACTTATTAAATAGTACCGGTAATCATGCATGTGTGTGTGTGGGGGAGATCTGTTTCAGAGCTATGAGCCTTGAAAAACAGCCTGAAGAGGATATAGTTTTATACTGTATTTTTCAGGATTGTCTGGGGGGGGGGGGAGTTGTTCCTTGTAACTTAAGTTGCATATTAACAACTCTGAATTACTCTCTTCCAGTAGGAGACCATGGCTTTGATAATGCTCTTTCAAGTATGCATCCATTCTTGGCAGCTCATGGGCCTGCTTTTCGCAAAGGCTACAGGCAGCAGACAATCAATATTGTTGATATTTATCCAATGATGTGTCACATCCTAGGTTTGACACCTCAGCCCAACAACGGCACCTTGAGCAATGTCAAGTGCTTGTTAGTTGACCAATGGTGCATAAATGTCCCTGAAGCCATTGGAATAGTTATTGGTGTCTTCATGGTGTTAACTACTCTGACATGCCTTATAATAATCATGAAGAATAGAGCACCTTCTCTGCGTCCATTTTCACGGCTTCAACTTCAGGAAGATGACGACGACCCATTAATTGGATAACTTGCATTGACGTTCTCTTGAAAACCAAGCATGATAGCTATGACACTGGATAACATCTTCTGATGCACTTTATCAAAGATCCACTCCGACTACTGCAGACTTAAGTTTAGTTCTCTCTGAAAAGGAAATACTGAATAGAACCTGTTTCCTAATGTAGTGTATTTTCTATCTGTTGAGCTTTCATTTAAGAAGCAAGAATAGGAATGTAAGTGATTTAAATACTTGCAAATGCTGCTGCTTGCATTTCATATATAATGCTAGAGATGTTGGCACCTGACCTTGGATAGGAAAAAAATCTTTAAGTCTTGAAGTTTTAAAGTTGACTGTAGAAATGGCACTCCATGCTTTGTGTTTGGTCCACTGCTGCAAAGGGACTCTAGGAGCAGCTGTTACAAGGACAGAGTTATCTAAATAGAGGTTACTAACGTCAGGACTCCGCAGTTCTAACCTTTATCACTGTATACCATATCACTTACCACAAACTGGAAATGCAATTTAACTTGCCTTAGTGGGAAACCTTTTTATAGAAATGTAAACAGCAGCAGTTAAAACCTTCATACAGTATTGAATACAAAAAAAGAAAAATCAGACCACTCCTACAGCTTTGCCTCAAAGCCATGCACTTTTAAAAAGCTACTTTCTGACAGCTTTCTTTTACTGAAGGCTGACTTAAACATTACCAGCTGTGGGTGCTGTCATGATGCCTTTTTCCTGTGCCAATGGTTCATGCAGTAGAGTGCAGCACTTTAAATGCCCCTATGTATGTAATGGTTCTACACAGAGCACTTTCAGGCTAATGCCACATTACCCTGGGAGCAAACACAGGTTGGTGTTCAAACGCTTCAGGTATTTTGCTTGATAAAGGCATTTAAGGGGTTGTTCCTACAGTGAGTATTTTACACGAGGAAGGGCTTTTAAATGGCAACCATGCTGAAATTGCATCTTAAATCAGCTCTCACTTGTGTGCTTTTTTAAAAAAAAGTGGAATTACACATATGCTAATTCAAAACTAAAGTCTTACAAGTTTTTTTTTAATATTTACAAAGTAAAATGGCATTTTCTAAAGAAAGGGGGGTTTGGAAGTAGGTGGGAAACTAGTGAAGACCAAATCCATGTTCTGCTTCTAATGTATACTTATTTGTTAGGACTTCTACTTTGTCAAATTCATATCAAGGTGACTCCAACAGGCATTGGCTGAACGCAAACGGAATGCCGGCAAAGTGGAGTTGGGACTCCACTTTGCCAGCGTTCACACTCAGCCAGAGCCCGTTTGAACCTGGGGGCGGGATGCTGGACACATACGGACGTGTGGTGTGGATCTGCCTTAACAGATATGTATCTCAAAAGGAAAACTATTAATGTGAACAGCAACCTGTGATTATTCACTAGCTGCTAGAGCTGTCCACTTTACAAGCAGAATATAGCTAACAAGTTTATAAAATTTAAGTTCAAGTTAGTGGCAATGTTCAATGTACATTTCATTTTGTGTATTTAAACTATGGTTACAACTTTGCTTGAATATACCTTGGCAATATAGGAAGGCAGCTATTTTTATCAAAGCACTCTTCATGTCTCGGTGGGGTAAGAAATCTTGTTCAAAATTGATTTGAAGCAGTTTCTCACAGTACTATAGATACCCTTGTCTTTCTGCTATTGGTGTTCTATCTTGCATTTGTTGTAAGAAAACAATTAGTAGCATTACAAGATCAAATGTGTTAGGGAAGTTAAGTGCCTCTAAATGTTCGGTTTTTCTTATGCTCCCAGTATAAACTGAAATTGCTTTCAAAAGATTGTGTTTAAAGGACAACACTTACCTAATTGGAAGATTTGCTGTCAATACAAATAGCATGCTCAGGACTTTTGCCATAAGAAAAGCAGCCTTTAAAATTAAACTGCTCATAGAAGAAAATACATGTAGTTTTGGTTTATTTAGAATGTGTGCTACATAAGCTTAGCAATATATAGCTTATTTTCAAAGGGTATGGCTATTTGATTTTGACTCCTATAACATAGTTAATTGTCAAACTAAAAATAGCTAAGCGAAGTTAAAGCACGTGTATATCTTTAGCTAATGGACTTCAGAACCATTTATCAAATAGGCAGAGAGAATGTTACACTCCTTACCTTGTTCAGTGTCCCCCCCCCCACACACACACACACACATGTATATGACAGTCATCATGACTGAGTCATGACTAATAAGCCTATAGAATATAGGTGACTGTTATAGTACTGAGATGTTCCCTATTTCTTGTGGATGGCTACCTAGACTACTTATATAGCTAGGAAGAACAATTGAGAGATTAAAGTTCTCTTCCAATATGAATTCAAGTGTGTAAAGGGATTGTGCCTTAACTGAACGAATGTGTTTATGGCTTGTGTTTCTATGGAAAAGTTGTCTAAGACATTAAACATTTGCTAGACATGCAGTGAATTTCCTGTTTTACAATAAAATAATGTAGGGATACTCCTGCTTTATTTTAAGTTACAACAATGGGCAGGCTTGACTTTAAGGTGATCTTCCTTTACTAGAATGTTGAAGTCCACCATGTGGGGCCAGATGCAAAATAGTGAGTCATACTTTAAGAAAATGCCTATACATAAAGTGACTGGAGGCCTCTGAGCATATGTTCAACCTACTAACTTATTTTCAGTATAGTAGTACTAAGCTCACCATCCTTACCATATATACCAAAAATCCACTTGTTGCTTTTCTGTTTACTTTACAGTAAAGTAAACAGAAAAGCCACAAGTAGATTTTTGTATATACGGTAAGGATAGTGAGCTTAGTACTACTGTACTGAAAACAAAGTCTTTACTATAGTTTAACTTGCATCGGTGACAGCATCACCGATGCAACGAACATGAAAATGAGCGAACTCAGGAAGATAGTGGAGGACAGGAAGGCCTGGCGGGATGTGGTTCATCATGGGATCACAAAGGGTCGGACACGACTTAACAACAACAACATAGTTTAACTTGGCAAAAATTTCATGGCATGGTGAAAAAATGAGTCAAACCTTTGATCCATCCACTACAAATCCCTTGAAAATAGAGCAAGGGCAAGCAAATTAGTCAATCTAATGAGTACCTCTTCCCCCATGCCTGATCTCATCCAGCCAGGCTTATCAGTATGGGTGCTATTATATCTAACAAAGCATTATAGCTAGCCCATCTATGGCTTGTACAAGACAAGTTAGTTAAACTCTCAGCACAGTCCTGCGGAGCTTTAGGGTTGCAGAGTGACCACTCTGCCACTCTAAGCTGTCACAAATGTACTGTAAGGCACATTTGACAACTTGTAAGGGTGGTCGATGCAAGGCCAGCCACCCTCGCTCTGCTGCTGAGATGTCTATGCAGCTGCTGGAGGCAGGTAAGGGATCCCTGGCAGCCACATGGGCAGTCTGGGCAGCAAGAGAGGGGAGCCATTGGCTGAGCCAGCCCAGTAGGGGGCAGGGATGGCATCTGCTAATCTCCATCTCCCACCAGGCCAGCTTGGCCATTACATGACCTCTTTTTCCACCAGCTATTTAGCTGGCAGAAATCTGAGGAAGCCCATTGGGCCTTCCCCAGTTTACACCAGGGGAAGGGGACCTCCGCCAGTAGACCTCTGGGCTGCTGCAGAGTGGCCCAGAATAGGGATAGGATCCAGTAGGTGGCCTTGGGCCTCCTGCTGGATAGTTATGTAGGATTGGGCTGTCAGTGAACTAGCTTTTTCATGAGCAATTACATACAGTACAGTTAAAGGGTATACTGTCCTATAAGCTAATTTGACAAGTGTTGGATAATATGGACAGGGATGCTAGAAATAAACAATTGCCCCCTGCTGCTCTTGGCTGACAACTGTTTTTGAGCATCCATAATGCAAAGATTATAGCTCCTCATCATTCATCCTAAAGCTACCAGTACTTTTAACATGAATAAATCCCAGTAACCCTTGTATAATTTCTCAAAAGAAAGCTGGTGGGAAAGTTTTCAACTGCTGCCATTTTTATTTAACCTAGAGATGACTCTTTGGGACAACTAATTAAAAAAACACTCAAACAAGTTTTAATTAGATGTTTAATTCACAACTTTCAAGTTATCAGCCCCAGCGATCTAACTTATTCATAAGCAGACCCCTAGAATTTACATTAATGCAATTGACTGATAAAAGTGCAAGTATCTTCAGTTTAATAAAAAAACGTTGAATTCCAGTTTCCCAAATAGCATTTCTAATAAATGTAGAACAATTTTACACACTCTTAACCAGCAAAGCTGAAATGGGGCTATTTAAGAATAAAATCCTAGTGCTGGAGTTTTCTCCCTTTTGGTGGATAATTGAACACTGCACATAAGAAGCTGCTACCTAAAATCTCATTTCCATTTCAGTTTTGAGAAGTGAACTTCAGTAGTACTTACAACAAGAAAACTGTTATACATTGTGGCTGCCATTTTGTATTATGGTAACCCTATTCATATTGGTCATGGACTAACATTTAGGACTTCTATACACATTGCCCAATTAGAAGGCATCAGAACACCTGTTGAGAAGATAAATGGAAAACGTTGTGGGGAAGGGCAGTGGAAAAGTGCAGCTATTTGCATGAGAGCTCTGTGCCCTTCAAAATGTCAATTTGAAGTTTGCATACTTTGCAACCTGTTGGAGTTGAAGCTTCCAGTGTTTACCAGTCACCTTTCCTCTGATCTATGCAGAGCATCATCAAAGCTAAACATTAGAAAGTACAAATTCATGTGGACCATGGTCTAAAATCCCAGATATTTACAGTGGGCCTTGATGCCAACTATGGAAGTCTCAGTAATCACCACCAACCTATCATTCGCTTGCAGGTGTTGGTTCACAAGATGCTTTCTTTTGAAAATTCTGTTCATTCAGTTATGTTTGGAAAGTTTACAGTAGACAAGTGAGGTGAAAGAATTCATGCAAACACCCATCTCAGCCTGGTTATATCAGCTGCTTTTCTTTTTACAAGAGAAACTCCAAAAGGTGGTGGTGGATTTTTTAAAGTATGAATCATCAATTTGTCAGGCTTTCAAATTACCAACTTAAGCCATCACCCCCATCTAACCTTGACACAATAAGACTAACACACACCCTTAACAAAACGACAATTCAAGTTAGAAAAAGCCATGAAACTGCCTGTTAAAACTGAAGAGACACGCTAGCTTAATAACTGACTTCAGCTCCCTCGGGGAATGTTTTAATCAGTTATGGTTCCTGTACATAAATGCAATTTTAATGCCAGTCATACTTATCCAATTATACCTAATTGCTTCATTTGTCCCAGTCAAGTCTAAATTATTTCAAAAGAAACTTGAGGATTTATGACTATTAACGAAAGTGTTCCTTTTCAAGACTTAATTTACCTCCCTGTATCAAATATTCATCAAATAAATATCAAATTGCCTGTGAGATTTTGGATCTTTGCAGGAATATTTAAATGCAGATTTCCCTGTAGCTGTTTAGAAAAGCTCCTGCGTGACAACCCTCATGATTTTATGCATATTTTAAATCAAATGCATACCTATTTCCTAGTTAAGTACTTCGTGCATTATTTTGACAGCCTATTGTTAGACTGTATCTTCCACTTTTGCCACTTCCAGACATGCTCCTTATAGTGCCAGCCAAGGATTCTATCACTTGCAGTCACAAATGGAGTTGCAGTGTTCTTTCCACATTGCAATTATTTCTGGGTGTAGGATTTTCTGCATTAATAAATGCAACAATTTAAGAGCAATACAGACAACAGTTGGATCATGATTGTGGTGAAAACTTTAGAGTGAGTGAACAAAAATGTGGCAACAATCCAAGACTAAGCATGCCGTAAAACGTGCTGTAGTCTTGTGTAGTTAATATATTGCTCCCCACCCCACCCCCCAAGATACTGGGTTTGAAATTTCACTTCAAACCTTGGCATAAGCTAGCATCCATAGGTTGTCATGTAAAAACAAAAACCCCAAACAACTAAGCTGTCAACACTGTCAGCTTTGGGCACTAGTAAAACTAGAGAGAGGATCAATATTTAGATGCTTCTGCAGCATAATTAAAACCGCTAGAACATAAATATCCATAACAAAGCTGTATACAGATATTAGTGAAGTTCATGCAAAACTGATCCGAATCTTATTTAGCTCACATACTTGTTCCTACTTCACTATCAGCAGATTATGCCCTCCCAAATTCACGTAATAACTCTCTATTCAAAAGACCATCAGTAGCAGGAAAAGAAACTACTGTATTAAACACATTTATCATGCCTCTTAACACACAGTCATAACTTTGGCAAAAACTGCTTCCTTGGAATATAGAACAGTTTAGTTTTTGTATGCTTGAAATCAAATTGTATTCGATATTTAAAATACTGTATTATAAAGCTAGCTACCAATTTAAAAAAATACTTTCAGTTGAAGAATCAAATCCTTGGAGCTTTTCTGAAAGAAATTAGGCATGCATTGTCGAATAAAAGGCCCACCTATCCTTTAATTGTTTGAAATATAAGGCCCATGTAGGAGATATTTAGTATATTCTCTAGTAATTTAAGTTACTCTCAGCTAGCTGTACAGACATACTCGCATGTTAATGCGAGTAGATACATAGGTACCGCTTGCGGGAAGGTAAACAGCGCTCCGTGTTCCAGCTGCATCCTATGTGCTGCGGCAAGGAGAGTCATGCCGGCCACATGACCACGGAGGCATCTTCGGACAACGCTGGCTCTTCGGCTTTGAAATGGGGATGAGCACCACACCCTAGAGTCGGACACAACTGGACTTAATTGTCAGGGGTCACCTTTACCTTTTAGCTGTACAGAAGGCAGTGAATTGTGATCAAGCTATTTTGAATTAGTATATAAGAAACTCTGGGCTTATTAGAATGAATGCTCACATTTCTTCTATGACTTAAACATTAAGTTTGCCTTAAATTTCTACTTAAATCCTATTACAGCAAATGCTGCATTGCTACCTACGTGGGCAGCATAATGATCTCCTTATACACATATTGGGTAGCAGTTAAAGCAATTTAAGGAGGTTTGTGCAGGTATGATATAAATAAAACCAGTGCACAATTCAATTTTTATAACAGCCAAAGCTGTTTTTAATCAAATCACTGAAAAGTCAGAAGATAAAGACTGAGTGCTTAGATAAATGCATTTAAGGTTATTTCATCCCCAATGTTCCAGTAGCCCAGAATGGCATATTACTAAAAGTTAATTATAACCCTCCAATTGTTCCTTTGAAGATTTTAACCCTTCAAAACTAAATCTAATGCTTAGATTAGAATATAACAAATCTATACCTTTACTGTCTACACTAGCTGATCAGCAGATGTTCTGTGACATTACTGTTTGTTTTATCCATGTAACAATATAGGAAAAGTATCCTATAAACTAAGATTAAAAGGATATCCAAAAGTAGTGCCATGTCCATTTCAAAACAGTGTTAACCTTGTAATAATGGCTGACTTATTTCAGTATGTTGTAACCGCATGGCTGGTATCTGACGGCGAGTTAAATGCTTTACGAACACAATAAGAAAAACAAAGACAAGTACACTACCAAGAAAAACTCCTACGAAATAGGCATAGGATTCTTGTCGATAGTCTCTATGCTGTAGTTTTCCTGGGACTGCAGTGGCAAGTAGATCCTTCACATTGTCAAGCGAGCCATTGTTGGGTAGTGGACGGATACCCAACAGATGGCACAACAGGGGATATAAATCTGTGGAATTCATAGTTTGCTTAGTGATGTTCTTTCTAAAGTCAGGTCCGTGGGCTACGAAGATAGGGTGCATTTCTGGTAGCATGTTGTCATATCCATGGTCACCCACTAGAAAGAACAAGCAAAATCACATTTACTGCCATGTTGACATTTGTAAGTAAATATATGTTTCAAGAGAATACCTGATTCTTCAGATTTCCTTCCCAAAAAACAATGGATGCAGGATGTACTCAGGGGTTCAGTTGTTACAGCAGTTTTAGTAAATGCACCCAAGTACAGGAATGCAGAAATTTTAGCCCTTGTGCTTCGAGATCAACTGCATAACATGCCGAGTTATGTGGGGGTTCTCTCTCTACTGATTAAGACAACTGAAATAATCCTATAACACAGGGCAAGAGATATGTGAAAGTATTTATCCCAGGCAGACATTCCAACACCACTAACTCACCTTTTCTGCAAAAAGCAGTAATTTGCTTGGACCCCCTATACATATTTCTAAGAGTTCTCAGATTACTGAGCATTGCAAACCTTCATGCAGCAAGGTAAAACCAAAGGGTTAATTTGGACATTGTATTAGTTTGACTGCCAGGTGCTTACCTGCTTACACACTAAACATAAACAAGTCACTAACACAGTTCTTGCCCACAAGTTCATTTCTGGGTAATGACTATGGGAGAGCTGTGTTACATTACACTAGTCAACACACTTTTTCTGGCATAAGGTATTCCAATGGTTTTAAGGTAATTTTGAGGCGCTGATTCCAAATCTGGCATCAGTTTTTGTCTGTCACATCAGGTTTTTGAGATATCAATCTCATAAGTGACAGTTAATTTCTGGTAAAATCAATGAAAATGGGGTATGCCAATAGCATAAAAACGAGATGTGATAGAGCAAATCTGAGATCAGATTTGGAATCAGCACCCTGAAATTAGTCTAAAACAGCTGCAAAAGTCCAGGCCAGAAAAAAATAATTGTAGACCAGTGTAAATTTGCTGTTTTTCATTGATTTTATCAAATGCAATATTTGATATCTCAAAAACCTGATGTGATAGACAAAAACCGATGCCAGATTTAGAATCAGCACCCTGAAATTAGTCTAACAGCTGCAAAAGTCCAGGCCAGAAAAAAAATGTTTTTGTAGACCAGTATTAACAGAACACCATAGCAGAAGGGTGAACAATTCTAGTACTGCTATTCACACAGTGAAACAAGAGAATTGCCTCTAAAGCTGTTCCCTTGTCTAAGCAGAGGCCGTTACAAAAAAGCTATTCTCAGTTTGCTAGCTGAGTTAATACTGCTCCAGATATCGGGTTATAAATAACCTTCTTCACAATAACTGCATCATGCTACATGTGATTTTTTTTTCCAGAATTTGTAAGTAATGTTGACAGAGTTTCAACAGTTTTATTTTTATTACAGTTCTTACCTTATTTATAACCCTTTGAGGTAGAGTAGGCTGAGATATACAGTAAATTCTTGTTATCTGCTGACTCCAATCCCACAGATACTCTTATCCGCTTCTACAAGAGTGTAACCCATTTCGCCACACACGCGGGGTCTCTTCGCAGCCAGACTTTACTTACATCCTTCCACGTGACAACCTGGTAGAAGCCTTTGCTAGGAGCAGGGGCCTATCCTCGTGATTCAAATAAAGTATAGTATCTAGGAGGAGGGCTGCCATTTTAGGACACCAGTGGTCCATTGCTGTGGCAGCCAGGAAGGGGCAGGAGTATGGAGAAGTCACTGGAAGCCCAGCCCCCGACTTAAGAGTCAACCTACTTTTAAAGTCTGAAGTCTCCATCACTCAGCCCAATAGAGTGGCAAGAACCCTTGGTTCTTTTGCTGGCAGCCAAGGTTGAGAGGTTCACAATATTACAAAGCCCCCCCCCCCCAGCACCACCACTCATCATTCAAGGTAAGTGTCAGGCTCATGAAGTTTATTTAGTGTATAGTAAAGAGGGTCTGTGGGAACCTAACCCCATTTTCCCCATAGGATCAATGATTCTGTAACCATGGTTTCCATTACCGTGGTGTTTTCCAGGTATATAAAACCTGTGGTTAACAAGAATTGACTGTAATAACTTGCCTAATGCCAGCCAGCAAGACTGAGTGAAAAAGAGGAATTTTAGTTGATCTCCCACATCCAAGCCCAACTTATAGCCACTGCATCACATTCGCTCTCGTTTGACTTCAGTCTTATTTTGAACAAAGCAAAGCTACAGGTAAATGACATGAATACTTACTTAGAAATAGATCAGAGTTGTTCTGTACGATCTCCCATCCTTCATCAGCGACTGCCAAGATTGGCTGAATTCTACTGCTGTGTTTGTAGTGCAGTCTACTTGGAATATCCTCCTTCTTATAGACTGTCATATGCGGATGAGCTTTGGCTAAAGCATTATATACTTCATCAAATCTGCCTTCAGATAAATGAAAAAAGGTTCAATACCAGAATCTTGACAAGTTGCTAGCACTATATGCTACATATAGGTCAAAAGCAAATTAGTGGCCACGAAATAATTAGAAATAAACCTAACATACCCAAGCATTGAAATATTGTGGTACTTTTTCCACAAAAATTGCTGAGCGAGACAGAATTACCACAAAATTGTGGTAATTTTTCCACAAAACAGCTGAGCGAGACAGAATTTTTTGGCATCCATATTCCAGTTCGGCATACAAGTGCAATCCCACACATTATTAGGCTGCTTAACTTCCACCAACTTCAATTTGATTTAAGAAGCCTAACTCTACACAGGATTGCAGCCATCTTTTAATAACGCAAATCAAAGCAAAAAGAATCTTGTGGCACCCTAAAGGCCAACAGTTCTATTGTGGCATAAGCTCTTGTTGGTCGGGGTCCACTTCACCAGATCCATGAAAAGTTACCTTCAATTGGCATCTGCTAACATGACGCATGCTTTTGCCTGCGAACAATGCTATGTTGGTACTTATGTAGAACAAACAGCAATCTATACAAAAGAATAAACTGACCAATACCCAACATCATAAGAACATAAGAAGAGCCCTGTTGGATCAGGCCAAAGGCCCATCTAGTCCAGCTTCCTGTATCATACAGTGGCCCCACCAGATGCCTCAGGGAGCACACAAGACCACAAGATACCTGTGTCCAGTCGCCACTCCCTTGCACCTGGCACAAAGAAAACCTACTCCTACAACCAGGAGGTTGCTTATCCCCATCATGGCTTGTAAGCTGTGATGGATTTTTCCTCCATAAATCTGTCCAATCCCCTTTTAAAGGCATCCAGGCCAGGTGCCATCACCACCCCCTGTGGCAAGGAGTTCCACAAACCAATTACACGCTGGGTAAAGAAATATTTTATTTTGTCTGTTTTAATACTCCCTCCACTCAGTTTGAGTGGATGTCCCCTAGTTCTAGTGTTGTGTAAGAGGGAAAAGAACTTCTCTCTATCCACTCTCTCCATCCCATGCATAATTGTGTACGTCTCAATCATGTCCCCTCTCAGGTGCCTTTTTTCTAGACTGAAGAGCCCCAAACGCTGTAGCCTTTCCTCATAAGGGAGATGCCCCAGCCCACTCATCATTTTGGTCGCTCTCTTCTGCACCTTTTCCAGTTCCACTATATCCTTTTTGAGATGAGGCGACCAGAACTGGACGCAATACTCCAGATGCGGCCTTACCATCGATTTGTACAACGGCATAATAATATTGGCCGTTTTATTCTCAACCCCTTTTTTAATTATCCTAAGCATGGAATTGGCCTTCTTCATGTTGAAGAATGACAACATTTGGAATGACAACATTCGGAAACCAGCAGAACATCATTTCAGTACTCTGCCACTAATCTGAAAGGCAACTTTCTTCAACAAAGGAACTTCAAAAGGGAGGCTCCAGTGTGAAAAGTTCTCAAGAAGTTTGATTTTATTCAGATAGGTCTGAATGGAAACCATCCCTCTCCTACTACAGTTACAGCGCAATCCGACTTAACTTTTGTGCCAGTGTAACCAGTGGCGCAGCGAGAACGGGAGGCCCCAGAATGGAAAAGGGATTCAAATCCCCTCCAAAAGAGGAATTCAAAGGGGATTTGAATCCCTTTTCCGTTCTGGGGCCTCCCGTTCTCGCTGCGCCACTGGTTACACCGGCACAAAAGTTACACAAACGTTACACCGGCACAAAAGTTAAGTCGGATTGCGCTATGTATATAGCAAACCTAGAAGCATTGTGATAGCACTTATTTCTGTTGTGAATGGTTACTGTGCAAACCTTGTAAATATTTGAACTTTACAGAGAAATGTAGACAAGAGTGTATCGGATGACATGGGCTCTAATTGACAAATGTTTACACTCCAACAAATCTGGCAGTCTTTAAGATACTTGACACTGTTTGCTGTTGTCTTTAAGATACTCCAAAACACTGTTTTTTTGTTGCAACAGACTAACATGTCTGTTGCCCACACAAGTTTTCATATGGCTCATTATATGGAAAGGATTCTTAATCTATGCACAGTCCTCTGTGCATATAGTATTTGCAAACTACTGCATTGATTGCTGACATGGGAACACTGTGCACTTATGGACAGATAACAACATGAGGCAAGAACTCTTCAAATACAGTTCTAGACCACCCAGAACCCTGCATAAGTGTTCCCCATGAAAATTAAGCGGTGTCATGCATTTTTCAGGAGATAAAATATGTTGCATCCAGTTTTTAAAGCACCACTAAGCCTCTGGACCCAATTAGGATATAAATAACTGGTTCTTTTAACTCTAAGAGTTTTTTTAAGTTAAAAATGTTTTTTAAAAAACTCTTAACTGTATTGGATCCTGTAATGCTTCAGTCTTTAAACCTATTTTGATTTTTGTGCCAAGTCATTTCTTCCAACACAGTTCAAGTATATTTCCTACCTTCTTCTGGCAAAATAGCAACAACAGGTGTGTGGTCAATCATCGTATACAAGCTTCTATCCACATACTGGTCTAGCCTTATGAGCCTTTCTTTTGAGGACTGTGACATTCCATGATCGCTTGTGATTATTACATTCAGCATCTCCCACAACTTGACTCTCTTCAGTTCCGACACAAGAAAGCCCAGTTTATCATCAATATCACTAATGACACGTCCCATGAGAGGACTTTCTGGACCCAAGAGGTGTCCCATTGCATCTGGTTGCTCCCAATATAGTAATCCAAGATTTATGGGTTCTTTGGCTGTAAACCACTTGATAAGGTTGGCAACTCGCTCTTGAAATGAAACCGATTTATTGTAAACCATATAGTGTGTGGGTAAAACACCATGTATATTTACGTCTGTTCCTGGCCACATCGTAGCTCCACTTTTATGTCCTTGCATTTGGTTAGTAATCCATATTGGGTAAGCATCTTCCCAAAATTTTGAGTTGTAAATATTCATGTTGTTCATGGAAAAAGTTTCATTCAAAGCTGGATCATACATCTCATTGGCAACTACTCCATGGTTCTCGGCATAGAGACCTGTCACCATTGTGTAGTGGTTAGGATATGTCTTGGTAACGAACACATTTGTGACTTGTTTAACATGAATGCCGTTCTTTATAATATTATGGAAGTTGGGTGTTGGTACTTTATAGATGTAATCCCATCTAAATCCATCAAAAGACACAAGTAACACCTTTGGTTGGTCTGGCAGGAAGCACAGAGTCCTTGGGCATGTCAGTACACAGATTGCCAAGAATCTCCAACAGCAATTCAAAGTCATCCTTGCAGGCAAGTTTGTCCCAAATACTAGATAAGCATCTGTAGAATAGAGAACCAAAATAGGTTGCAGAGGTCAGCAAGCAAAATATTAACAGTAATGAGATTTAGGAACATATATACCAAGGGCTCCAATTACAATATTGTAAAGTCAAAAAAACCAGATTGCCTTAAACCTGAGGGGCTTTTTGGCTCTCCAACAGGGACTCAGCCTGCTTGCCTGAATAACCTGCCACTACAGTTTCACAAAGATATTACTGCAGCAACATTCTCTTGCCAGGATCATCCACTCGTCAGCCTTCCACAGAATCAACCGATGCCATGTAGACTTTAGTGTTATCATAAAATGCAAAAAGATGCACTGCACCAACAGCTCTAGGCACTTTACTGCAGATTAGTCAAGATCTGTGGTACTAAAGGTTATGCAAGCAAATGAGACACACTGGAGGAAAAAGCAATAAGTCATCTGAGCAGTGTCACAACCATATGACTAGTGTAGCAATCCAATCTGACTGTCCTCATTGAAACAGGAAAGAAAAAAAAAAGGAAAACACACAAACATAACAGGTTCATTAGACCTCTGTAGTAAATTTTATCCACATGTAAATAGAAGAATCAAGACATACAAGCAAGATTTTAAAATGGCTCTATAACAGATACGTCTCCACACTGCACAATATCCCTTTCACTAACTGGGCCAGACCCAATGCAGAGTTTGTTCTCAACCAAGTTCTCCATATCCTGAAGCACCAATTCACAATGAAGAAGCTCCAATCTAAGCTCAGAAATATTGCATTTCAAAACAATGGACATTAACACGATATGAAGGGTTTCTTCCTTAGCCCAGTTTAATTCACTTTTTAAATGCCAGAAGACACAACAAAGAGTTAACTTGGTGCTTTTGCTTTTCCTTCCACAGCAAACAGAAGGAAACCTTACTGGTTTCCAGCAAACCTTACTGGTTCTGGATGAAAGTACAGGCACAATGCTTCTCTCCCCACTCTCAGCAATGTAATTTACCCGAAAGCAGAGCTTTTGAAGAATGGGCACCTGACTCCCCAGACTCCCCAGAAGCAGTCACTATCTGCAGTCAGAAGCAGATAGGCTAGAAAGAACAGCAGATTTTTTTGTCTTTCTACAGTACCTGCCTAAATCATCAGAATGCAACAAGTAACAGAGTTCTGTGCCAGCTTGGTTAAGCTGAGTTCTGTGCCAGCTTGGTTAAGCTGAGTTCTGTGCCAGCTTGGCAGCAAACTCTCAAAGTTGGGCCAGGTCTGGGGAAGTGATCCAAGAGCCCTACAACAGTGTATGGTGGGAAGAAGTTAAAACTTCCTTCTAATATGGTATGGGGGAGTTTAAGGTAAGGCAGTAGATTTCCACTACTTGGGAAAAGGCCTGCAGGCACCTTCTCCCTATACTGTATCGGAGGTCTCAGGAATGGCTGCCCAAACCTGAATACCATCGAGGTGGGGTGGGGAGGAAATCTCCCCATTGTTTGTTTAAGCTTTGTTTAACCCACTTTTATTATCAAGTTTTTCAAAGCAGCTTCTCCCCCCTGAAGGGTCCCCAGCTTGTTTCCCTAATGGCAAATTTGATGACCTCCCATCAACCAATAATAGCCAGGTACACGAGTCATCATCCTTGACCTTTGCCCCTCTAAAAAGGATCGCCTATTTAAGCTATTTAAAATGTAAGGGGATCTGCCCCATCACAGCTTAAATAGACGTTTTAAGAGAAGGCAATAATTTGCATCAGAGAAACGCTAAGGGCCCTCTGGAGGATCAATGGCAGGGGAGAAAGGAGTTGTGTTTCCCTCCATTTGGCCGTAGTCTGAAAGAAGCAAAGGGTGAACTACATTTCTTTTGGACTACAACTCGGTTTCCCATAAGCTACGTTTTGTCCCACACGTCCACTACAAAGGAGAGCTGGAAACGCCCGCTCTAGGTAGCCAACCCCTCCTTTCCTATGCACCTGCTGTCACACACCGCATACTTTCTCACGCTAATCAAAGTGCGCAGCTTCACCTGCAGGCATTTCCTAAAAGAGTTAACGCCTACAGGACCCTCCTTGTGGTTGGGCAGCGACAGCAGAGCGAACAGCGCCTCTCCACCCCCACCCACCCAAGGGAGTTTAAGCACGATGGAGGAGCGGGGCAGGAAAGACTGTCGATTAGGCTGCGAAGACTCAGTAGGCTGAGGAACGAAATTCTTCCTTCCCCGAGGCTCAAGTTGGCTCGCAGACGCAGTTCCTTCCCTGAGTGGCTGGTCTACTGTTGAGACCTCTCCATAGGAGTGAAGGAGAAGCGCACTGGAACACGGGCATACCTGGGAAAAGCACGCGCACCTGTCCCGTCCTGCGGCGAGGTCAGCAAAACAACAACGCACTTGCTCAGAACAGCCCTTCTGCGCTCGGGCCACGCCCCCTTCAAACCCGGCGCAGGCTCCAGGCCGACTGCGCAGGCGCGTCCAAACGTTGCGGTTGAGTTGCCGCTAAGGCACGTGACGACCAAGCGTGCGGAGCAATGGGGAAGAAAACCACAGAGACAGGAGAAGGCCAGAGTAAGCAACTCGTCTCACGGTATGCGGAAAAGCTTTCCGACTTCACCTGCAGAAGCCATTTTTAAAAAAAAATCTCACCCCGACCGGAAGTGAGAACTGCCGATAGAAAACAGTGGAGATGTTAATGTTGCTGTAATTGCCGGCCAGCCTGTGTGTGTCCCTGGCCTTTCAGCTCCAAAGAAAAGGCAATGACAAAAAGAGAAGTTCCTGTTATATCCTAACGCAGATACGATTTCGTGTGGAAAGGAAGGGTGGTGTTTCTACAGTGCTCTGCATATGCTGCAGCTGCTCGAGGCTGACGCAGGATGTGGCTTACTTACTGTACAACAGCCCTGAAATGGTTCACCGTTCATGTTACTGGTTGGGGCTGAGAGTCCGAAAGCAGCAAACAGCAAGCCTGCAATGTCGTCTAGTGTTTAGTATAGCATTGTTTCAAGTGGGAAGAGGGGTGATGGCTGGTTTGGATTGCGACGAATCCCAAAAAAAGTCACTCTGGTAACGTTGTCCCTTCTGACTCCCCCCCCCCCATTCAAATCCAGCATGTAGTTAGTAGAAGCCTTGCTCCATTGAATTGCACGCAGATACATCATCATTGTTATAAGTAAATGTAGACGTTGTTTAATAAATAGACTCAACAAGATGACATTTTTTTCAGATGAAATAAGACTTGGGTTAAACTCTGAAACGTTGTGAGCCTTAGAGGATGGAAGGCAGGGTACAAGTATTTTCATTAAAAAAAACTCATTCCTGATACTTTTTTTGTCTGTTTGTGTGGAGGGGGACACCTGCTGCTCAAGCTAATGCATACAAGAATCATAGATTTCTTCATTGTTTTCTAGGAGCTGCTCAGAGTTCCACCCAGCAAGCAAAAAACAACAACAGGTCTTCTGAAATCTTAAGTTTACGATAAATATCACTCCTGTCTTTTTCTATCGCTATGAGATTAACCTTAGGTAACCTCACTAGGTAGTAGCAAGGATGACCTGGAGTAATCTGCAGACAAAACAACAACAACACATTTTGGATACCCACATGTTGCCTGTCTGGGTTGAAAGGATTTTTTTTGTCTGCAGGTTACTCCAGGTCATCCTTGTTACTCCCTGGTGAGGTTACCAAAGGTTAATAGAGAGCATGAGATAGTTATTGGCTCATTCAACTCAGGAGGGTTTTTCTCTGCTTTTAAATGCCATGATAGAGAGACTGGTCTTGTACCATTCTGCCTCATACTAAGAAGGGGCCAGCTTGAAAAAGACCAGTACAATCTGGATCGAAATGTTGCTGCTACCACTAGTTTTAATATGGTTTTTAATACTGTCTTTAACGTGTTTTTTGATCATGTTTTAAACGTAGTTTTTTATTTGCCATGGCTTTTTATCCCGTTAATTTTAATCATTCTAAGACTTAAGAGAGTCACATATTTCCTAAATAAGCATGGTAATGTCTTTATTAGGACTAACTACAATATAACAATAACAACAAGCTTTTTGAGTTCTCCAAAACTATAGGCTGGGTGGGAAGCAAAATAAGGGCAGGGGAATAGTCAGACCATAGGGGTATGGTGATGGAAAGGCAAAGGTCCCCAAATCTGCCATATGTATCAGTACTGAGATGAGGGGGCAAAAGGTTTTATCCTGCTAGGAAATAGCCACTTATTACAGCCCAATCCTGTGCATGTCTACTCAGAAGTTCCATTGAGTCCAATGGGACTTGTTTACTCCCAGGAAAATGTGCATGAGTGCAGCATCACTTTTCTAATAGAAAGATGGGCTACTTGTAATGTTTCATTATGTTTCATTTCATTCTTGTGCATGTTACTTATGCAGTTTGTATTCTTCTACAAAGCCAGAATACCACCTGAATCATAAATGTTGACAGTCTCATGTGGAAGGAAAAGCCTTGATCCTCTGCAAAATCATCAAATCTCCAAGATGCACACTGGCAGCACCTTTGAAGCTGTTTACTGTGACCTGTAAGAAGAGTAGGGTATGTGTTCATTTGGCTTCCATGGGATGATTGTCAAAGCTACTTGTCACATCCTGCGCAGATTATCACAGACATCAGCATAAAAAAATTCCACGTGCCATCCATTGTATACTACTGCATTTGATGCAAAGGTATGTTTATCTTGCCACATAAAACATGCAGTTTCTTTTGCATCTTTTTTTTTAAGACTGTGAACCCTTTGGAGACAGGGAACCTTTTATTGATTTATTTTGCTGTGCGAACTACTTTGTTGAAAAGCAGTCTATAAATATTCTTTAAAAAACAAACTCCAATGTTCTTTGATTAAAGTGCTGCTTTTGTTGTTTTTTCTGCACTTCTTTCTTCCCATTGTCAGACCCTTTTGAGTATTCCTCAGCACCGGGCAATGTGGAGTGAGTGATCACCCATTCTCTAATGCCGTACTGCAGTATTCCAGTAATGCCTTAAATATGTCTTCTTCGCTATCAGCTGCTTTTTCATCAGGGTTTTTTTTACCATTTGGATGGATCTTTCCACAAGGATTGGAATAATGGGTGTTGTGTGATGAAAGTCCCAGCCCTTTGCAAACTGCTTGAATTCCAAACTAGAAAACTAGTTCCTTCTAACAAATATTTCACCAGCCCTGTTGCCAAGTTCCATCTCAAGAAGCTTCTAGGGATTCTCTGCAAATTCCCATGCTCTGTGTTCCCTATAAAGATGTGTCTCTAAATTATAACAACCAATCACTATAGCAACCACCACCCCTTGCCTCATTGATAGGCCAGCCCTCAGCTTTACTGACTCCCATTCGTTCCCCAGACAACCACAGCCATAGCAAACCTTTCAGTGTCTTCTCCATCCTCTTCTGCATATTATAGACTTGTTTCCTTGACTCTTTTTCAAGAGTACGAGTAACTGTGTCGGTGTACTTCTAAATTCTATTTTAACATTGTATTCTCTGTTCCATAACAGTGGCTAACTATGCATTTCCTCCAGAGCCTTTGACTGATCTGCTTTATACCAAATGAAGCTCTTTAAATTGAGCCTGCCGCATGCTGTAAATCCACCATGTTGCAATGTTCACCGTGGTCTTTGTATACCTTTATCTGTTCCAGGGCCAGCCCATGACCTCCTGATGCCTGAGGCGGTGTGCCAAATGCTGCCCCCTAACCCAATGATGTGCCAGCCTCTGCTCCTCCCATTCTCCATTGTTCTGCCTCAGCACTCTCTTCCCTTCCACATTTCTGCTTTCTCTCTCTTCCCCTCTTTCTTTTCAGGGAGTGGAAGGAGGAGGGGCCATAGAGGCAAATAGGCAGACAGAAATGGTTACCACCACCAATCTGTCTGAGGTTACCACTTCAGTTGGCCTCATGGATGGCCCAGCCTATTCATTTGGAAATTGGTAAATAGATCTATACTCAGTTAAGTGGAACCCATACATTTAAACCCAAGAGGACTGCAATAATTAAAAAAAAATCCCTGCAAACTTGGTGAATGGGCCACAAATGGCAGATAAGCTTCAATGGAAGTCAGTGTAAAGTGATGCACGTTAGGACAAAAATGCAAACCACATATACACTGATGGGGCTTGAACTAATAGGAAACAGATCTTGGGATGATACTGGATAGCTCAGTGAACGCATCTACTCAGTTGGGTAGCAGCTGTGGAAGAAGGTACACTCCATCCTTGGGGTCATTAGGAAAAGGACAGACAATTAAAAATTCATTATTGCAATGCCAATCTACAGTGTGGGGTACATTTGGAGTACTGTACATTGTTTGGGACACACCATTTCAGAAATGATATTGTAGAGCTGGAAAAAGTGCAGAAAAGGAAACGTGATTAGAGCATTGGAACACTTTTCCTATAAAGGCAAGACGAACACATTTGGGGCTTTTTAGATTAGAAATACAGACAACAGGTGGGGGCAAAGTAGGACACAGATTTATAAAATTATGCACAGTCTAGAAAATATAGGTAGAAGCATTTTCCCCTCTCCCTTAATACTAAAATTCAGGGTTAACCAATGAAACAGATTGTCAGGAGATTCGGGACAAAAAAAAGAGAGGACTTCATACAACACCATTAATGGAATTTGCTGCACAGCATGAGTCAAAGGGCACTAGCTTTAAAAATGGACTAGTAATAGTTAGTTTCATAGCCTATCAATGGCTGTGCCACTGAATACTATTTGCTGGGGAGCCATAATGAGAGCCATTCCCTTAAGCCCTGCTTGCTCACTTCTCAAACATTTAGCTGGCCGCTGTGGGAAGTAGGAAGCTACATGAGATGGACTTTGGGTTGGATCCAACACAACTCTTACAGCGCAATACAGTGCAGTGGTGGAGGGAGAACAGGAGGCTTTGGGAGGGAAAGGGGATTTAAATTCCCTTTCCCTCCCAAAGCCTCCCGTTCTCCCTCCACCATTGCTGCACCACTGCAGGAGCTGGGTAGGATTGCGCTGCTATATTCATAGCATGAGGTTTTCTATACTACGTCTTCTTAGTTTCCTAACATTACACTTTTCTGGTATACAGTATTTCAGGGGTGAGGAATATCATCCTTCTTATGGCAATGATTATTCTCATGTTCCTTTGTGCTTACAGTTTCTTAGGTTTTAATCTAATGGGGGCGGCGGCTAAGAACTATCTTTTTGTTACAGTTTGTGGTGCCTTGGCTTACTAGTCCATTGTCAGATCTGTAGTAAGTCAAAACAGCATATACAGAAGGGGTGATGTTGCTTGACACAATAACCATCAGCTAGAAGTAGCATGAGTCCATCTCAGAGATTGGTACAGTGCTAGAAGATGGGTGATAGGTGGCCGCTACAGAAAGGATATTGATGCAGTAAGGCTGGTGGATAAGTCAGTGGGGTTAGATACCAAAAGTCCCAGGTGTTAATATGACGTATTGCTAACGTATAGAAACAGTTGGAGGGCAATAATGCATAGACAAAAATATCACTATGTCCACCAAATTTTAATACCATATTGGATTTCCACTGAAGTACAGAACTAATGTATTTGTACAAAAGATATGATTAAAAATAGTTGATTTATAATATGTACAGGTATGTCACATCTGCATTAGCAATCCCAACACCTTAATGAAAAGATGGAGATAGAATACCAAGGAACATATGGGAGCATGCATGAACGACTTTTGCAGCACTCACCACAATAGGACAACCTTGTCAACACTCAAGGATTTTAAAAAAAACCCAAAACAGTCAAGGATAATGATGCATTCCTCTGAGATGTTTGGAGCATGAAGCACACATTTTCTTTGAACATGGATTCTATATTTTTCTTTTCTTGTCAAACATATGAATCAGAAACATGTATCCAAAGAACTATGTCTGCCAGCACCTAAATCTGATCATCGCTTCTAGTGGCAGAGTAAAGTTAGCTTTAAAATGTCACAAGTCGCTTAGTGTGTAACCCATCCAGTTTGCACTGATACGAAAGAGAAACCCTGCCTCACTGTGCACAGAGAAAAGAAGAGACATTGTAAACTATGATCATGAGTTACAATAGTGGGTGGCAAGAGATCAAAGGTACAGACCCATGTCCAACCCTTAAACCATCCTGTATCAGTCAAAAAGGGCTGCCTAGAGAGGAAGCAGGTAGGAACAAAACAATGCTACCTTAGGGGCGGGGTTATGCTGCACTCTCATATAGGTAGAAAGAAATGGTTAAAATTCTGACAAGAAAATCTTCACTGCATTCATTCATTCATCATTTTGCCCTCACAGTCAATCCCTTTTCATACATTACTCACATTATTACCCACCAGTGGATTTTATTGTTTTTCAATTTATTCTATGTACTGTTTTAAAATTATGTATTCTAACTGTTGTAAGCCGCCTTGGGCATTTGCCTCGGCATAGGAAAGGCGGGGTATAAATTTTTTAAATAAATAAATACCCTACATTTCCATGGGCACATTAGCCTATTGCATCTATACAGTGTAGGTGCTGTAGAACTGAAGAGGCTCTGCCTTGAAACAGTCAAACAAGCATTGTGGATCTTTGTTATTCTACTTACTTGTTAAAGGGAGAACTGAGATAATCTGAGGCACTGTGAGCACTCAAAATGCATTGTATAAATGCTCCGTATTATACTAATAATGGTGAGCTCACAGAAAACATGTGACCCCTACAAATTGACTTTTTCCCCCTTTGAAATGAATGAAACTTAAATTAGTCGCCAATGACTAATGCAACTTACAGTTGGTTCCATTAATTTCACTAGGATACAATCCAATGGACTGAAATATCAAGATCAGGAGTGACGTCAGGGGTCGGCCAGGTTGGGCAGTGGCTGAAGGGCAAGACCATCAGAGGGCCCAGCAGGCCTGAACCCTCTGTACTGGTGGCAGTACCCATGTCCAGTACCCATGTCAGGGCATCATGGAGGGCCCAATGCAGGGGTTTGTTGCACAGCCCCCAGCAGCCTGGGACTGCAGTGATCAAGGTGATTTTTTTTATTTTTTGGAGTAGCTAAACACATCCTGAACTACCAAACAGTGTAGTTTGAACATTATAGTACCTTGCATACATGTTGATTGGGGAGGGCAAAAGTAGGTGGTTTGGTGTTTTTTTTTTTTTGTTTTTTTTTTTTGCATTTTTCAGAAATTCAGCAGCCCCAAAATATCATGTGTGCACAAGGCTACCATAATGAACGGTGCTGTGTGAACTGACCACTAGTAGGTAAATCAGCATAACCAAAGTCATTACTAGATCTACCAGCACACAGGAATTAATGGACAAGGAAATTCCTGAAAATCTGGAAAATTCCTAAATGTTGTCATTCATTATTGCTATATTTCTACTGATTTTAGCACACAGCACTTTACATGTGTGAAAGGGACCCCAGCACAGCACATTGAAATGAGTTCTTAATGGTTGTTGGCAGTAGAGTATATCTCATCTTATGGGAAAAAGAATAAACACATTTTACAGGAAATGTGACCCAGAGCTGCCCAGCCATTAAAAGCAAGCAATGAAGCTCACGTCAGTGGAAGGTGAAAGGGAGCTGCAGATTCGGGATGCCCTTCACGCCAAGTCTTCACCCCCACCTCCATCTAGCTTTCTGCGAATGGAGCCACACTGATTTGCTTTGAGCACGAATCAGATAATCCACTTCCATATCTCCCTCCTTTGTTGCACGGGCTTTAGAGTTTAAAGGGATCACACCCATTTAAACTTTAAACATTGTTTAAGGACAGAGCAAAGGGAGAGGGTAGTAAAGTGCCCCTTCCTTGGTGATCCCTTTAAATAAAACAGGAAGTCCTGAACTTCCTGCTTGCAGAAAGGAACCATGCAACAGAACAAATGTGGTGAGGAAGTAAGGGGCTTTTTCTTGGAGGGCAGTAAATGCATACATGCAAGCATGCCCTGGCAAAGGCTGCAGTGCAGCAAGTCAGGGCAGTGTCAGGCAGCAGACCCAGTTGGGCTGCCCCTAATTAACCTTGGCCAAATGTTTAGATGGGTGGGGCAAAATTTCTGCAAAATTTAAACAAAATACACGACTGTAATGCAACCTTATATGTTAGATTATGTTGAATTGGCATGGAACCATTTTGCTAAGAAGAATACTCCTATAATTAATGAGTGGACCCTTTTAGGGTGGGCAGGCAGCACCTATGGTCAATGGGTAGAGAAGGACATCCATACCATATGTGTCTATAGGGCCTGTTTATTATTATTATTATTATTATTATTATTATTATTATTATACTGCTCTTCCTCCAAGGAGCTCAAGATAGTGTACATGGTTCCTTCCCTCCTTTTGTCCTCACAACAACCCTGTGAGGTAGGTGAGGCTGAGAGATAGTGAGTGGTGCAAGGTCACCCAGGAAGCTTCATGGCTAAGTGGGGACTTGAACCTGGATCTGCCAGGTCTAAGTCCAACTCCCAAACCATTATACCATCCTGGCTCTCTGTGTGATGGCTGTTTTAGTTGTTCTATGATGAACTGAGTGTACAGTAGTCAGATGTATAATTTGTACATGTTGTGTCCATTCACGTTTCAGAACAAATCTATTAAACATCTCTCATCATTGCAGTAGTCTAATTTCCTTAAATGCTATCGCAAAACAAAACAAAACCCCAAAGCAGGCAGAACACAAGAACAGTAGCTTTTCCCATATTTATTTCTTAGAAACTTAATTCTGAGTTATACAAGTGCAAAAGTAGTGTCATTATTAGCCAACATTCAAGACTTCTATAAAATATTACTCAAGAAAAGATTTTATACGGTGCAAAATGGAAACACTGCTGCAAATCTAACTCAGTGTCATGGGGATAAGCCACTGTAAACCAGATCTTCCAAGATGACATCACTGAGTATCACTCGCTACAAATACATATCCCAGCCCACCACCACCACCACCACCACCACCACGGGCTGGTCGAAAATCATTATTGAATCTAAATATCTTGTAAAATGGTGAGCACAATGTGAAAACACAGGACAGTAGTGTGCCTGCAGGACACATATAAGTTCCAACAAAAATGCTGACCCACACCATTCCTATCGGACATAAACTAGTTGAAATGAAAATGTTCATCTGTCTTAGATCGGTTGGAGAAGAATCAAATACTATGACTAATTTTTTAGACATGAACAAATATAATTTTGTTACGCTAGGCCTGTAAAAATGCTAATCAGCTAGCCTGTAAAAGAGTCAACCAGGAATATCCATACTTGCCATATATAAGATCAACAAGATAAGCATCCAGCTAAAAACAGATTACAGTGGGCATCATTCCCTGACATTTGTCTTTCAGTTTAAGGCAGGGGTGGCCAACTTTTCAGCATGAATGCTCCTGGACCTCTAATGGTTGTGAGGGCATTTCAGCAGGTGCAGCTGCTTTAGCAGCCACCAAGATTCTGCCTTCTACACAACTCTTAAGAACGCAGAGGCCCTAATGCTGGTTGGCCACCCCTGGTTTAAGGAGATGTAATTTTTTGTAAGTATTTGTCAGCTGACTTATCATGCCCAAAGTGATTATCAGTTTATGTTCTAAGTAAGTGAGGTTAAGGTCAGGCAAATAAGCAGTCAAGTCATCCACTATCCTTCATCAAGTGTCTGTGAGCATTACAGCACTTGTTGTTGTTCAGTTAAGTCAAGTCGTGTCTGACCCTTCGTGATCCCATGAACCATATCCCGCCAGGCCTTCCTGTCCTCCACTATCTTCCTGAGTTTGCTCATTTTCATGTTCGTTGCATCGGTGATGCTGTCTAACCATCTCATCCTTTGCCTTCCCCTTCTCCTTTTGCCTTCAATCTTTCCCAGCATCAGAGCACTAGAGGGTGCCATTTCACTGTTTGAAAACCAGGCAAAGGGTATCACTTAGCAATGCTACAATCCAGCCCAAAAGAGCTAGACTCCACTGTGCTGTAAAATCAGGACTGCATGAAATGCTGGGTGATCATTAGAAGAATATCACTTTTCAAATTGACAGTAACTGAAAATTTGAGCTTGGAGACAACATTCTCGCAAATTTCCTGGGGAATATATCCTAGGAAAAGTTAACACTGGGTGACGCTAGGCTACAGACTTATACAGGCTTATCTGTCCGTGCCTCACCTCTAGGAAATTCTGGGAACTGTAGTTCCAAGGGAATTTGTGCAAGGAAATTACACATCTGTAGTGATGTGCAATTCTCTTCTTGAATTAAAGGAATGGATGGATCTCACATTTTTCCTAGCAAGAAAAGTTGATAATGTGGGACTTATTCTTCTCAGTGGAAAATGAGTGATTACAAACTGGATTGTAACCATGAGATCTCCCACTGTTTCAGTGACATCCATCCATCAATTCAATTCATTCTCACTGTGCATGGACTCTTTTAAGTGTCTACATTAGTGATTTTCAACCACTGTGCCACAGCATTGTCTGTGCACATTGCGAATGGTCCACAGGTGTGCTGCAAGAGTTTGGGGGAGGGTCATTTATTAATAGAGTCATTGGGGGATGTAAGTCCCCTGCCAGTAGTGCGGTGTGCCTTGTCAATTGTCAAAAAACCAATGGTGTGCCTTGACAATTTTAGCACCTTGTCAGCGTGCCATGAAATGAAAAAAGTTGAAAATTGCTGGTCTACATTGACAGTGTGGTGAACTAGCTCATCTGACGAGATACAATGTGTGATGAACTCTACGGCCAATAAGCTTTTTTAATATATATACAATGAATGTTGACTCTGAATTCCTTTATTTATTGTCAGTTTATTTGCCATCACAAATAAATCTTTCCACATTGACTTGTCTAACAAGGAACCCCTGAATCTCTACCATAGAAGTCAAATGTGATGCAGAGGACTCCCTAGGGAGCAAACATGATTTCAGCAAGGCAGTGGCATCTATAGGAGGGTGCAGTGGGGCAGACCACCCCAGGGCAACAGGGCGCCCAGTGGGGGAGGCAACAAAAGCTACCTCCTGGTCACCCCCCAGCCCCAACCTCCACCGGCTGCCTCTCAGCCCCTTCAAAGAGCTAATCTAGCGCCGAACAGCTGATCAGCACCATGCAATTGTATAGCGCTGATCAGCTGTTTGGCACTAGATTAGCATTTTGAAGTTAAGAAACCCTCGCATGACCCCCACACACCATTACCTTTGTTTTGTTTCAAGCCTGTGCCTTGCTTGAACAAAAGGTCTGCTTCTGTGCTTTAACTAGGACAGAAGCAGACAAGCCGACTGAATGGCAGAGAGGCTCAGCCAAATTAACAGGAAACAGGAACTGGAATTCATTGTTGCCCTGCATAAGCTGAGTGTGTCCTAAAACAGGGATCCCCAACCACCGGGCCACAGCCCGGTACTGGTCCGTGGCCCGTTCGGGACAGGTCTGCAGGCCGCGCCGCGGGAGGCAGTAACATTGGGGTTGGGGCGGCGAAGGGGTGTACTTGCCTTTGCGATGCGTCTCCTCCGCCGTCTTGGTTTTCGGCCCTCCCGCCCTCCCTGGAGCTCGAACGGCCCCAAAAGAGTAACTGAACCGGCGGGGGTGTGTGATTGGAGCCACACTGGGCATGTGCAGCTGACATCACGCCCGGGTCACGTGGGGGGCGTGGCGTCAACGCCCTCCCCCCCGGTCCGTGGGAAGAAATTCAACACGGACACCCTGACTCCGGAAAGGTTGGGGGCCGCTGTCCTAAAGCACACCTAGCTCTCCTGTGACTGCAGATTGCAGGGGAAGATGAACAACAATGGTAAACTGTCAAGCTTGATAATTATTATTGATCTCATTGAGGAGATCCTTAGTGAAAAGTTGAGGGTTCCTAGGAACACAATCTGGAAACCACGTACTTGTTCAGTTCTTTCAGACAAGCTTTATTCTTGGTGTACAAAAAACAGTAAAAAAAAAAACCCTGTAAAAATTACCGACAATGCCTCTTACAGGGAAATACTCTATGAAGCCATCCAATGTCTCATCAAGGGCTACTGCGATTTGGATATTGAAACTATGTGGTCCCATCACTCAACTCTTCTACAATATAGAGCATATGTGCTTATTTTTTTTCTCCCTTTAAGATTTTATTAATTCAAAATAAAAAAATAAAAGTTCTGCTCTCTCTCTCTCTCTCTCTCTCTCTCTCTCTCTGTGTGTGTGTGTGTGTGTAAGAATTCTACAACATACCAACAAAGAGAGAAATGAGAACAAAAATGAAGTTATTGCTGACCATAGGAAGTCTAGAATTGTGTCTTGCTGTTTTTATTATGGTCCCAAATAATAGTAATTTTTTCTGCCAGATTAGAAGCTTCGAGTGGTCTCCATGTTCCTCTAGCATTTTCAGTGAGCTATGGAGGACAGAGAAGTTTGGGAAAGGATCAGATTATAGTCTTTATGGGACTGACTAACCGTATTGGTATGGCAGGTAAGTACAAAACATACATAGTGGTTCCCAACCCGTGGTCCGTGGGACTTTGCCAGGTGGTCCGCAAGGCCTCCGGTTGCCCAAGTCTTTGGCCTCTGCTGCAGGTCCGCTGATGAGGCTTGGACCGTGTAGCTGGGAAGGGGCCATCCACCCACAGACCGTTTGGCTGTGAAATCCCAGCAATCTGGAAGCAATCGGCAGTGACACGATGATGTGTGGTGTCATCGTGTCACCGCAGTGGTTCTTGGTCTCCCGACCACTGGGAACCACAAACCTATGCATGTTTAATTTAGAAGTCTCATTGTAATTAGTGGGGGTGTGCCCCAGGCATTTGTGAGCAGGATTGTAATAATACTAGTTTGCATTTATATGGTGTGTTTTTTTGAGTGTGTAAAGCACATGAATTATCTTGATGTAATCTTTCAAAAACCTTGTAAGGTAAGTATTATTAATTATCTCTATATTGTATCTGCAGTGGTGGTGCCAAGGCTGAAAGAGAGTAGCTTGCCTAAGGCCACCTACTAAGGTCAATGCAAAGATGAGATTTAAATCAGAAAAATCCTGAGTCATAGCTCAGTCTCCTGGCCACTATGCCACACCAATTCTCTTTCGTGTGTGTGCGTGTGTGTGTGTGTGCGCGCGCACGCACGCACGCACGCACGCAACTACCACTACGTGAAATCTGTCCCTTTATTTCCACAGAGTTTTCTGCTTTACCCCCCCCCCAAAAAAACCCGCTTAGATATCTACAGAAAGTCCACAAAGCATTTTAGATATCCTTTCTTGAACAAGGTCTGTACATGCAGGGTTCCCCCCCTCCCCCCGAAAAAGCAGTTGCACAAACTGATGTGCATTATTAGGCTGAACAGGTTGACATGTCCATGTTGACTGGTCATGATTGGAAATGCGCATCCCAATGTGGGACGAGGAATTCTGACAGGCATCCATTCTCAGGTGTACATTCTGCTGAGCATCCAGACTGTTTTCCCCTAATTTGTGCAAGAGTAAAGCCACCTTTATCCCCCCCCCCGCCTCATGACTTGGCAGGCATAAGGAAGATTTGGGATAACTATCTGTACCAGCAGAACGACAACATTTGCATGGGAAACTGGACCTGGCAGAGTAAAAAGAGACCAACAGTGACCCTGCCTATCTTAGAGCTGGCTTGAAGGAAAAAGAAGAAGAAGAAGAAGCCTGGTCTCTCAAAATATCCCTTAAATATTAATTTAATATTAATATATGTTAATATATTGATATTATATTAATATTATTTATTAAATAATAATATTATTTATTCTAATATAATAAATAATATTTTTATTATAAAAAATAAAGGGGGGATATTGAAAGGTGACCTTTGGGGGTAGCTAAATACAGCTATTTAGTACATTACATATATTGTTGAAGTCTGTTCAAAACACTCATATCCCATGGATGGGGGGGGCAGCCATTAGGAGGCCTCAGGAGATACATGATGGGAAACTAGTCCTTCACCTAACAACTTGTCTTCTCCCACAAGAAACCTGGTTCACCTCAACTTAGAGAAAGGAGAGTAAAAGCCACCTATTCCAACTGTCCATGTGACTATAAAGAACTGCTTCCTACCAAGTCAGACCACTGGTACACCCAGCCCAATAGACGCTACTGTGACTGGCCGTAGCTCTCCAAGGTCCCTTTCCTTTCCCAGCCCTGCTAGCCAAGATCCTAGAAATGCCACGGTTGGAATCTGGGGCCTTATTCATATTAATACATTGATCTATGACCCTGCCCATCTCAGACCCAGAGTGGTAGGCATTACCAAGGGGGAGAAAAAGCATCAGCCTCCCTGATGTTGCTAAACGTTATGGAGATTGTTACCTGCTTCTGAAGAAAGTAGTGAAGGAAGGAAACAGCCTCCAAGTCATTGCCTAATGCAATGCAACACAGTGTGTGTAAACAGAAATACTGTACGGAGGGATCGTGCATAAACAGGAAGGAATTTATAGCCTGCCGATCTGAATTACTGTGACATTGTTTACTGCTGTTTACTGAACAGCACTTTAAAGTTTCTTGACATTAAAGTTAGCTGTGAAAACCCAGCCTAATCAACTCCTCTTCCACCCACCCTTGTCTAATCAGACACATATCAACGGCTGGGCATGTGTGATATGATTAGTTGTACAAAGAACATTTTCCTAGCCCTTTAATCAGTTAGGCTTCATTGCAGCAAAGAGAATATTCCAAGAAGCTCAAGATCCCATTACTCACAAGACAGCAGCTGCCCTTTAACAAAGAAAGGAAGAAAAAAAAAACAGAACAGAGTTGGAGAAAAGGAGAGGAGAAGCTCTGGTTGGAGAAAATTAGTTTGACACAGGAGGTGGCAGGCCAGGGCGTCGAGTTTGAATAATTTTTGGCTTTGGTGAATTACTTGGGTCGTCTTCTACCTCTGTATCACTGTCACAGACGTGGACCACTACACTCGGAGTGGACTCAGTACCAGCATGTAGCTCATATTTCTCACCTGCAAGCAAAGAAAAGCATTTAGAATGATGTTCATAGCCTGGACTAACCACCATGTCCCCCTCTCCTGTGAAGTAACTGCCTCCATGAAGCTACCCAATTCCCTTCTTTCCACTAAGGTAAAGGTAAAGGTGACCCCTGACAATTAAGTCCAGTCGTGTCCGACTCTAGGGTGTGGTGCTCATCCCCATTTCAAAGCTGAAGAGCCAGCGTTGTCCAAAGACGCCTCCGTGGTCATGTGGCCAGCATGACTCTCCTTGCCGCAGCGCGTAGCATGCGGCTGGAACACGGAGCGCTGTTTACCTTCCCACAAGCGGTACCTATTTATCTACTCACATTGACATGCTTTGGAACTGCTAGGTTGGCAGGAGCTGGCCAAGCAACGAGAGCTCACCCCGTCACGGATTCGAACTGCCGACTTTTCAATCGACAGCTCATGGTTCAGCGGTTTAACCCACTGCGCCACCCGCTGGCCTCTTTCCTCTAAACCCCTCTTCAAAACCTACCTTTTTCATGAAGCCTTTGGCCCAACCCTATACTCCCCATACTACAATATATCTACTGTAAGCCAAAGTAAGTTACATGATAGTCACATCTTCCTTCCCTGCAACCACCTGCCTCCTCTTCCTCTGTCTTCTCCCTAGTGTCTCGTAGACTGCGAGCCTTCAGAACTGGGTCCTGTCTGGTTTTTCACTCATTGTAAAGTGCCATGTACATACCGTAGGTGATGCTCTTGCTCTTTCTCTCATTATATAAACAACTGTGGGTGGACAACTGGAGTGCACATGCCAGTGATATCATAAAAACTCCTCTGTTATGTATCAATGAGATGCCCATCAGTGTGTCAAGTGAGGGTCCATCTACTGGAGGGACGCCCAGTGTGTGCACATGCAGAGAATAAACCTCTGTCATCATAATGCCACACTGTGCTCCCATATAAGTAGGGTTACCATCGTCCTGACATCGACACTGGCTTCGGCCTAGAGTGGACCCGAGCCGCTCCCAAGGGTGCACTGTGGCTGCCCAACAGGGTTCCTGCTTCTGTCGTGTCGTTGATCGGACGTTCCAGAAGCCGGAAGCCCATTGGACAGCCGCAGCGCACTCTTGGGAGCGGCTCGGGTCCGCTCTAGGCTGAAGCCAGCGTCGATTCCGGGACGATGGTAAGCCTACTTATATGGGAGCAGCAAAGTGCTTATATGATTATTTTACATGGACTACTACACTTCTGGTTACAAATTGGTTCATCGTTCAAGAGTTGCTTCGTGTCTGTTAATTTCTCACCGTTTTATACAAGAACAACCTTCATATAAAAAAACAAAACACATATGTATGCTTGATTATTTAACGTGCGACATAAGTGTTTTTTTCCTATGGATTTTTTTTCTACACTATTGGGGCAGCTAAATATCAGAACCCAGCTCCACATAACTGCAGCAGAACAAACACAGTTATCATATTCCATGCAGAGATAGTCTCTACACAGAGAAAAACAAAGATATGAAGCAGCTCGCAGCCTGGAAGATGGGAGACGATTGCAGACAACATCCATAAACCTGCCTTCATACTGGAAGAAGTATTTTCTCACCATGGCTATATTAATGCAGGCACTTAACTCTATTTTTGGGATTCTTTTCCTCTAATCTGAATGCAGTAAAGCACTAGTGGACTTGTTGACAGGCTAAAGTATAAAGGGAGAAAATAGCTTGGCCATGGTGCATGGAGAAATTATAAGGTTCTGCTTTGCCTATTTTCCCTGCAGGCTTCAGTTATTTTCTCTGGACTGACGTCAATGCTGTCAGCCAGCTCCAAGGTCCACATTTCAGAGCTGCAAGCAGATGGTAATGACCAGTGTGTGTGTGTGTGTGTGTGTGTGTGTGTGTGTGTG
Organism: Plestiodon gilberti rubricaudatus; assembly: GCA_026170595.1. Taxonomy (NCBI): domain Eukaryota; kingdom Metazoa; phylum Chordata; class Lepidosauria; order Squamata; family Scincidae; genus Plestiodon; species Plestiodon gilberti. Next base: position 143,696,567 of record JANXHW010000001.1, read on the forward strand.
TGTGTGTGTGTGTGTGTGTGTGTGTGTGTGTGTGTGTGTGTGTGTGTGTGTGAGCGCACACGCACACACACACACACACACACACAGCTTCTCAATCCCACCACAGAAAGCCTATCAGACTCCCTGTCTCTATGGCATCAGTTCAAATGACACATGCTTTTGATTGCTAATCTCTAGTCTCCAGAGGATCCTCTATGTACTTGAAAAGTAGAAATTATTGGCAAGATTTAGGTTGATTTCCAAAAGCCTCTGGGCAGCAATAACAGTGACACTAGGTACCATTGGGGCTATGCATTTGGATTTCAAAAATAGCAGACTACAGCCCAAAATAGTCTAGCACATGGCATATTTTTTATTTCAGGAAGAATGGACAAAATGGGCACCTTTATAAGAAAGTCAAACAGCTTACAAAGTAAGGGAAAAGTGTGCAGCAGAAACAGGACGGGTAGAGGGACGTTTAAAGAAAATAGGGAGAGGTTACGTAGGTTAACTCTTTTTAGTTAAACATTTTTGTTGGTGGGCCAATGGAGCAAGGATGGTGGTGAGAAAGAGGGAGAAAAAGAAAGAATGCAGTTATTTAATGATCAAACCAGAAGTAATATTAACTATATCAGTGTCCAGTTGCAGACTTCGATTTGGGTTTGTTTGTTTACATAAAAATAGTAGTTGGACAGGGGCAAAATCTGGCTTGAGGCCACAGGATGGAAGTAAGTTTTTAACTGTGCCATTCCCCCCCCCCCACACACACACACACGAAGTTCCTAGGGGCTCCTGAAGGTGCCGTTTCCTGCAGTAGCACTTGTGGGCACACACAACAACTTGGGAAAGGACTTGTAGTGGGAAAACAGCATGAAAGTAAAGGGTTAAATACTTCCTATGTTTGTTCTGCAATCACAAGCCCAATTGAGTCCCTGCATGACTGTTGTTTTAAAGTAAAAAGAAGCCTGCAACTGAACTATGCCATCAAGGTCAGTGCCAGGTTGCAACAGACCCTCTAGCACAGTGGTTTTCAACCAATGCGCCATGGCACATCGGTGTGCTGTGAATGGTCTGCAGGTGTGCCGCAGGAGTTTGGAGAGGATCATTTATTAGTAGGGCCGTTTGGGGGATGTGAGCCCCCACCGGCAGTGCAACGTGCCTTGCCAATTGTAAAAAAAAAAAACTGATGGTGTGCCTTGCCAATTTTAGCGCCTTGTCAGCGTGCTGCGAGATGAAAAAGGTTGAAAATGGCTGCTCTAGCACCTTGGACCTCCCTATGGCTTTCCCTCTCCCCTTATCCACCCACTTACCTGGGTCATCAACACCAGCAAGCAGCAGCAGGTGGACATCAGCCCCCCTGGCTTGTTCACAGGGGCCCTCATCCAGATCTGTAAGGGCTGATTATGTGACTGATTAGCAGCTCATGTGATGTCTCTGTGGGTGACACTTCAGCTCAACCTCTCTGTCTTGGTCTCACACAGGGTGCAATCCTATCCTACTTATGCCACCAGTGTAACCAGCGGCGCGGCGAGAACGGAAGGCCCCAGAACGGAAAAGGGATTCAAATCCCCTCCAAAAGGGGAATTCAAAGCGGATTTGAATCCCCTTTCCATTCTGGGGCCTCCCGTTTTCGCTGGGCTGCTGGTTACAAGGGTGGCCTAAGTAGGATTGGATTGCACACCCACCCACCCACCCCACACACACTTTGAATGTGCAGAGATTTTTTTTTTTTGATGTGGAACAGTATTCACTCAGTCTTCCTCTCATGAGCAGACAGAAGTGAACTCTGTGCCCTGCGATCGCTTAGATCAGGGATGTCAAACATAAGGCCTGCGGGCTAGATATGGGCCTGCGGAAGCTCTTTATCCGGCCTCCGTGATAACTGGGTTCCCCCAGCATCATCATCAGCTGCTCTCAGCCACTGTGTGCTGCAGAAGTGACACACCGGCAGAAGCAGCACTGCTGAAAAGGTGATGCTGAGAGAGCCCAATTATCAGTCGGGTCACCCTTTCAGCAGCACCACTTCTGCTGAGGTGCTGGGAGGGAGAGAAGGAAGGAGGACACAGAAGGCGAGAAACGGTACGGAGGAAGATGCAGACCAAGAGGGGTGAGAAAGGAAGACGTTGTCAAGGCACTGGGAGAGCCCAATTATCATGTGGGCTGCCTTTCAGCAGCACTGCTTCTGCTAAGGCATTACTTTACAGAGCACCTTTCAGCTGCTGAGTTGCAAAGTTATGCCATGGCAGAAGTGGTGCCGCTGAAAGGGCAACCCGCATGATAATTAGGCTCTCCCATATCTTGAAAATATGATCAAGATTTGCATATTTTCTCTTCTGTCATTTGCAGCTAAGTTCCTAAGTGAGAACAAAGTGCTTATTTTTGGTTAATGACGTCAGTTCCTGATTAATGACATCACTTCCGGCCCTCAGCAGGTGCCATGAATGCTATGCAGCCCACTATATGAAATGAGCTTGACACCCCTGCCTTAGATGGTCCCTATGGAACCATGTGGAAAGTGGTCTCCTGTAGCACCCAGCTGCATCAAGGGGGTGCACAGCAGCAGCTGGTCAGAACATCTGGGGAAGGAGGCAATTTGTTTTTCACCACCTGTCTAGATGCTACAGCTGACTGGCTTGCCACGTGTGCCGCTGTAAGATAAATTGTTACCTATAATCACCCATTGCATTTGCTGCTCAAGAAGATATATGCGCTGTACCCACCATCAGTACTAAAAATGTTCTCAGAATTACGGTAAACACACACACACACACACACACACACACACACACACACACTTATTAGAGGAGACATAATGATACAATTGATGCAAAGAAGAGCTTTTTCTGGCTTGTTTGTCCAGACAAAGTTCAAACGTGTGAATAGAGGTACTAACTTTCAGACAAAGATAACTGGAAGTGAAACACTAATAAAGAACAGACCTCAGAATGGATTGTAGGATGTGTCTGTATTATTCTCTGAATGAGCAGGGACACAGAACATGAAAAAGAGCTAGTGCACTTACATAGTACGTCTCTGTTGAATTTCGGAGCCGAAGAGGAAATTGTGTGAGAACTACTGTTTAGTGGATTTTTCATTTATGAGGCTGTATTTTGGCCTTTTGAGGATGATCCCCTCTTGTACAAAAATGCCCTTATAATCAGGCAGTGAACATATTTCTGTGCCTGATTAATTAGCAACCAAAGCACAACAGTGGTATTTTGCCGCTTTCTTGTTCATGACTGTGAATCGCAATCAAATGCTAATAGCCTCAGAGCATTTTGTTGTGTTTGTCGACAGTACCCTAACACCCTTTACCTTCCATTCAGAGTGTTTTACAAAGACTACACTTTGAGTCTCGCACTTGGAGTCTGTTATTGGCAGGTGTGAAATTGCACCAGGAGTGAATGAAAAGTGAATGGATTTTGTGCTTTGAACCTAAAGCAGTAGTGGTGGATTGAATCAAGCATAGCTGGCTCATAATGACATGCTGGTCATTAAAGCTGTATAATTAGTACATTAAAAAGCACGTTAAAAGGGCACATTTTTAATTAGTTCTTCCTCTGGAGGAAGAAGATATAAACAAACCTCTACACAACTCTTGTTTGTGACAGTCTCAAGACAAATCAGCATTTAGTAGCATATACTTCACATCCCCTTTGAAATCAATGGGGGTTTACGGCTGAAGCTGATGTAATGCTGGAGGTGTGTGAATGGATCTCCCAATGTCATTTTGCAGGCGCTAAAAGCAGTCACAAAGGAAAAAGCTAATTTGGATTGGGGCTGTGGTGTGATGTATGGGGGGTGTTAATCATCCTGCACCAATTCTCCAATACAAAATGCCCCCCAATAGGGTAGCCAACTCTTACTGAAGCTATTCCTGGGTATCCCCCCCCCCCCCAAACATGCCATTAAGCTAGGGAGGACCTGTTAAAATCCCTAGTAGGTCATTGCTGATTCTAGGAGAATCCAGGTCAGTCCTAAAGTGATGGCAACCCTACCCCTGGAATGGCTATTAGCTTCAGAGAAGAAAACATATAGGCACCCAATTTGTGTTCAGCAGTTTCTCAGTCTATGGCTAATAGCAGCTTGGGTGTGGGTGTGAAATTTGAATGAGAACAACAGTGCAGAGGGAATGGGTGAAACTCCCTACCGAGTCACGGCCCCAAATCCAAATTGCCCCTGATGCTACAAGAGAAAAAGACACCAGAGGATGCATTCACACACCTCCGACGTCACATCCAGTTTGGTCCTGAAAATGTCAGTGCTGCATAACTTTCCTACCCCTGCCACTGCCAGGTCACCTCTGCAGGTTGTGTTATGTGCATTGACACACCACAGGTCTTTCCAAACGGAGGCCTTCTCATGTCTCACTGTCACCTTAGAGCAGGGGGCTCTTAACCTGAGGCCTATGGATGGCCTTCGGGGGGGGGGGTGTCTGTGAACCGAGTGCAAAAACATGTTTGTGTGAATATGTTTATTGGCATTTTTCTGGGGAGTTCATAGCATTCATCAGATTCTCAAAGGGGTCTATGACCCCCAAAAGGTTAAGAATCATTGCCTCAGAGCATCCAACAACCCACCCGATGCCCTGGGATACAAACAATTCTCAACAGAAACACTAGTGATGTTGTGTGACAGCGGCCTGGAGAAGAATGGGCTGTTAAATGTTCCAAAGAGGGAGACACAGGAGGGCCCTGTGTTGAACTGAATGGCCTGTCAAATTGCAGTACGTCAGACACAGGAGACGGCATAATCACAGAATCAGAGTTGGAAGGGCCCAACAAGATCATCAAGTCTAACCACCTGCCAATGCAGGCAATCCACAACTACAACATCCCTGACAGATGGCTATCCAGCCTCTACTTAGGCTGCATTTGTTTTTCAACAAGAAAATAGCAGGAAGTGACGTCACTAGCATGCCTCTAGCATGCTTCTAGCGCGACTCATTTAACAAACAAGCTGGACGCCACCTTGCCACCTTTTATCTCCACCCACTACTTGCTGGGCACAGCCATCTTGCCACCTTATCTATCTCCACACATTGCATGGAGGCCACCATGTTTAATAGCTTCGAGCTTGAAGGAAAGATTGCAAGCGTGGCGAGCGTGTTGGAAGCGGAAAAACATATGCGACCCTAGCGTGCTAGGAGAAGATTAACAATACACCCCTCCTGCGCTACTAGCACTGCTAGCTGAAAAACAAATGCAGCCTTAAAGACCTCTAACAATGTCCTGAAGAAGATTGTTCCATGGCAGGGGAGGAGAGGAGAGCTTATATTGGATCCTTATACCAAAATGCTCCACATTCTCCTTCTCACATGTCCAAGGTTTGCTGTATTTGCATTTAAGGTCACACAGGTCTCCATCTTCCTCAAGGAAATTATGGTGGGACAAGAGCTCAAAAGTATCAACTACAGTATCTGTAAATAATGCCATCCATCAAAAATACACCTCTCACATTTACTGCCATGGCAGTTTAGTGCTGAACACAAAGCCAAGCGGAACCTCCTTTTACATAGGAATCCCGCAGTGACCACAGCACAGTATCCTTTCTGACTAGAGTCCAAGAATCAGATGTTTCTTGGCTTCAGCTTCATGCTCAAAACCAGGAGTCACCATGACCAATTTTAAACAGCTTTGACATTTTCCCTCCTCATCTAATCTTTCTAAAAAGCTCGGCCTCAACGCTGCCTAAGAGAAACGCTTATATAATTTATACGTTTTCATATTTCACATATGAAAAATGTTTGGCAGTTTATTTTTCTCTCAGAATGGCTGGAAACCCTTTCCTGATCACATTCCAGCTCTACAAACTTAAATGTGATCTGTCTCTTTTTTTTTCACATGCCCTATCAGGCTTCCACATCTCACTGCGCCACTGATTACCCAGCTCTGACTTTGTGGGTTCCAGATACAAGCCCCCATTTGTGATATGTTTTAGAGGGAAAAAATGTAAAAGAACTAAACAGCCCAATCCTATTGGGCTGCCCCCCCCCCCCGGCTGAACACACATTCCGCCAGCGCTGCAGCTGAAAAGCAGCCATAAAGCACACTCCAGCAGAGCACCGAGTAGCGCGCTGCTGGAGCGGCAGTAGGAAGGCCAGAGCCTTTCTGCGTGTGTTGTCGGACCACTGGACACCCGCCGGAGCAGGTAAGCCAGCGGGGAGGTGGGAGGGGTGGGGGGAGGGCGAAATGGGAGCAGGGAGGGGCGAAACTGGGCAGGGAGGGGGGGAGGCTGCGAGAGGGGGTGGATCCAGCAATGATGGTGCATGCTATTTCCTATCCCCTCTGGCAGCAGACTCCCTGCCCCCTTTCTCTCCTCAGACCTGCGCCAGCAAAATTGCTGGCACTGGTCTGAGGAGACCCATTGTCGGGTGGGAGGCTTATGGAGGGGTAAGGTGTTTAAATCCGCTTTCCCCTCCGAAGTCTCCCGCCCTGCCCCCACTGGATACAGCACGCACCTTCTCAGCACGGCTGCAGCAGCAGTGTGGAGGGAAGTATAGTATTGGGCTGTAATAATAATAATAATAATAATAATAATAATAAACCAGTATTTATATACCGCCTTTTCTTCCCGCCCTCCCCACCTCGCGCTAGCAACGTCATGTTAAAATGTTCTACTGGTTTCTGAATATTGCCATTTCCAGTGTCAGATTTGTGTCCATTTATGCTTTTGAGTATGAACTGACCGTTTGTCCTTTGAAGACAGCAAAAGGGCACTGTTGACAGATACACTAGCATAGATCATGCTGGGAGAATGCGCAAGTGAAGAAGCCCCTGATAGCACAGCTGACATTCTCGGGTCTTGTTGGTATTGTTGGAATTGATAGGAAGACAGAGTTGGCTTTGGGGTTTGTAGTAGGGACTGGTCCCTGCATTTGTGTCTCCGTTATATATAGTTTGCTGTTATTAATGAGCAGCCTTTTATGATTAGGGGGCTGTCTGTAAGCAAGGACAGGCCTATCACCCAAGGCCTCTGAGCAAAAACAGCGATCAAGTATCTAAAATGTTTGCAGCTTTTAAAATAATCACTGTCCACGAAGGTTGAAAGTAAATTAACGTGCCATATAAAACAAGCATAACATTTTAGCAACGCATTAGAGCCTACAGAAGGGCATTATAAAAGGAGATGCATTGTGCAGAAAGCATTTCTGCCCTTGCCTTTAAAAATAAAAGACTAATTATAGCATGCATCTTACAACGGCAGCTCATTTTTGAATTGTCATCTGCAGTTAACTAAAATTGATCTCACCGACGTGTGCCAAAAATAGCAAGAGGGGAAAAAAAACACCCAACAATGACTCTTCATATTGCTCCCTGCAGGCTCTTTAAGCTAGGGTGAAGATGACCTTCATGCAATGCTATCCCAGAGTGCAGAATAATGAGCAACATTTCATATTCCAGCGCTTTGGAACAGGAATTGATTTATTACCCAGATAACTTTGTCTAAATGTTTCCACTTGCAATGCCACTGCAGCAAGAGAAAGGGGAGGGGGCTGGTCTCTATGTCCTTTTTATGCAGCCCTTGTACTAACACAGAATGCCAATTTTCATAACAACAGATTCAATACAAGGGAAGCTATGGTATATTCAGTAGTCCTTTTCTGCGGGGAAAATCCACTGGCAGAGAGACAAGGAGGATGCTACTTGCCTATCATTAATGACTTCCATATCATATTTCAATGCACAATTTTATGGTTCTTAGCTCATTTCTCTGGGGAAGTTTAGCTTTCCCCCTGAAGATAATTATTCAGTTATTCTGTTATGAGAAAGGAACGCGAAGGACACAGGGTGGTCCTCATACTTCACCAATCCTGAAGGAAAATCATCAGCTTGCATGCTACAGGTACCTACTAAGTTCTTAGTGAGTGGCACTAAAGATTTCTGAAGCAGGTACTAGAACCCCTTTGCCAAAATTTCCCAAACACCACATTATTTAAGGCTGCAATCCTACACACACTTTCCTGGGAGTAAGCCCCATTGAACACAATGGGGCTTATTTCTGTGTAGATATGCATAGTGCTATTAGTCTGTAGAATAGTTATTTTGATAAATACCCCTAGGGTCCCACCTGAACCATCCCTGCTAGCTGAGCCAACTTTTTTTAAGTGGCAGTTCTCTTATACAGTATTTAGCAGGGAGAGAGCATTTTTTTTCAGTAGTAGTTTGCTGGTGTCTAACTGTCTTTTGAGGGGTGGTGGTGGTTGGTTGTGAGCTCCTTTTGGATAGATCCACCTTTTTATTTCTTCTGCTAGGTAAACAGCTTTGTGAACTTTTTTGTTGAAAAGCAGCATAATCATCACTACCGAGAAAAACAAACAAACATGTTTTTAAAGTTGGCTAAAATCAGGCTAATTATTTGACCACCACAATGTCTTCTGCAGCAGTTCACCAAATGCACAAACATGAAAGGTCCAAGTATTTGGAACCACGTCATAGAACACAATGCATGGCCAAATGTTTCTTAGTTGAAAAGATTGTGCCCTATTCCAGCTCACGAGGTCTCATGTGGGCATTCAGAGTTCACCCATACATGGTAGGACTCCTGTAGGTGGGGTCACCTGGTTGCTTGCTTGCTATCGTTGCATTGTCTCCAGCTATGGGGAGGGGGGAGAGATATCTGAGAAGAGACAGAGCTAATAAAGCCAAGATCCTGATGCTGGTTCTAGTTAATCAAAAGCACAGGACTTGGCACAACCATAACCATGCCACAGGACAGAGCATCTGAAAACCCAAGAGGTTTTTTTGTGTGTTTCTAGTTGTCATGGTTACTGAAAAAAAAACCTAAACATCCATGGACATGCTTAGAAATCTGAGATCATAAACTAGAGGTTGAAACTCATGGAGGCCTATGCTCAGCGGCACCTGTTCCTTCCAAAATGCAGCATTTGACAATAAAAATATCACTATTCCTGCAGATAACAGAAGTAATCCAGATTAAGTTTTGCGATACGTACAGATTTCAGGTAGTAAATATTTTAGAACGAGAACTATGTGAATGTGTGTCTGAATATCTTAAAAATGTCCTAGAGTCAAGAACTGCACTTACATTTGTCACAAGTACCCAATGACCAACCCATGATCTTGGCTAAGTGACCGAAAAGAAAAACCATGCTGAAAGAAGCCTTAAGTCTTCCCGTTTGCTTTGGTTCCATTTGCTTTCACTTCTTTTCATGTGCAGGAAGGATCATGATACTCACCTGGCTCCAGTTTAGAAACCGCACAAAGGAGGTCGTAGTTGATAACGGGCGTTGTATCACTTATTGGCTGCCAGCCTACAGGAGGGGAAGCTGGAGGTGAGATGAGAAGCTGCTTTGCTGGCTGGGGTGGAGCCAAATGAAGCTTGTCCCCATCAATCTCAGAAGCCTGAACCTTTTAAAATGAATGAGAGAAACAGACTTGGGAGTCTCATTTCTGCAGAGGGAGGGCAAAAACAGAGCAAAATGCAAGAATGGGTTCACATTTCTTTCTGCCGTTTCGTTCAAAGTGGCATTTACACTGGATTTTGCTTGGTCATTCTCAGCTGCATTTGCAACAGTGTTGCCAACTACCAGCCAACTGGCATTACGTGACATTTCCGAAGTCTCACTGTACAAAAACAAGGGGGAATAGAGTATTGGAAAGTCTTGCATTATGAGGCATCCTTCTATGGAGGCCTGAGGCACACAGTAGAGAATTACTGGACTGACCGATTTGTCCTCCTGACATCCTTTTTGCTGTTGTCTTGCATGCTTTTCTACAAAGCTAATCGCTTCCATCCACCTCCATGTTTTTTTACCTATCTGTGCCTAGCTGTGCCTGCTTACCTAAATATGCTGCTTTGCAAAATGAAGCATAGGATTTTCAGTACTTACAGTGCAATCCTATATTCTGTTTATGCCAGCTGGATACTAACACAGGATACTAACAGAACAAGCCTGTGTGTGTCTACTCAGAAGTAAGCCCCATTGAGCTCTACAGGACTTACTCCCACATAAGGATTGCAATTCTATACATACTTACCTAGCAGTAAGTCCCATTGAAATCAACTGAGCTTATTTCTGAGTAGACATGCCTAGGATTGCACTGTTAGCCCTCTTGGGCCAGCAGATCTTGAATCTGCACTGAGATTGGAGTTTTATGCTGGCAGAGCACCATGGTTAAGCTGGCATAAGGGGATGCTGGGGGAGAAACAGAATTCATTTAGGATCCCAAACTCCCACAGATCTCAGTGCTGCCCTGGTATAGCATTATGTCAGCAAAAGAGATGGTATAAATCGAAACATTCCCATTGAATTCAGTGGAGAGTCAACCATCACTTCAAAGATGGAATAGAAGCTTTCATGGCCCACAATTAAGATTTTTTTCATCTTTGATCCTTTTGGAGGATTCCTTTGAAGAGGTTCCGAGTTTCGGAACGAAACGTTGGAGTGTGTAACAGTAAACCTTGGATTTTAATCTTATCCCGATCGCGACTGCCAGCTGTTTTGTGGAGATTCGCGTTCGGTACAGGATATTATTTTTTCCGGGCTTCTTTGACCTGACATGGCTTCTTCACCCATATTACCCTTTACATGTAAGACTTCAAAGATGATTTATCACTGCTCTTAGAAGGGCGATTTGGACAAACCACTATCACTCCACGTAATTATAGGAAAAGTCCCAAATCCCCCCCGATGCTAGGGGACAGGCCAGGAAAGTGGTCAGGGAAGCAATGTTGCCCATGAAATCCCACATAAGGGTAAGCTCTCACCCTCTCATACACGAAGGCATTAGAGCAGCGTTTCTCAAAGTTTGCGGGGGCAGAGCCAGCAGCGGTGGCGAAAACCGGAAGTGCCTGAAGATTGACGTTTTGAAGTGATCTGAAGATTGGGGAGGCCTGCAGAGGGTCGCGCAGGCCTCCCCGAAGCTCCCCCAAGGCCCAGTAAGTGCCACAACGGCTGTTTTGGGCACTTTTGCGGCGGTGGCGATCCCCTGGATCGCCGCTGCTGTTGCCATGCTGTCCCCGCCCCTTAAGGGGGCAAGGGACAGCTTTTGTTCTCAATGGTGGGTCACGACCCACCACTTTGAAAACCACTGCATTAGAGAGCCCGGTCACTTGTCACAGATCTGATTGAACAGAATTCCTCTTAGGATATTAAGGCTGCAATCCTATGCACACTTTCCTGGGAGTAGACTTCATTGAATACAATGGAACTTGCTTCTGGGTAGATATGCATAGGGTTGTCCTGTAACTTACTGAAGATCTAAGATCATGCTATCTGTATGCAGGTGAAGAAAGATATTTATGCTAAGACCATTCTTACCTGTGCAAAGTATAGTTTTAACTTCTTCCCACAGAACTGTGTTTCATGAAGTTCTATTCTGGCACGAGCAGCTGATTTGGGGTTGCTAAAGTTTATCCGTACACGCCGAAAACTTTTAAACTGCTGAAATGTCACACAGTCGTCATAAGCACGGAACAAGCCCTCAAATTTCTCCTGCAAATGTAAAAAAAGTCCAGTCATCATCTTAAAAGCCCATTTTGCTACTGTTTTGTTCTGTAAATTCCTGATAAAAATAAAGACAAACTGACAAAGACAGACTGGTTGACATCTGTTATACATTCTTCCTCTCCTCCTTCTCATCTGCCATATATCTGGCCAAACACTACTTTTGTTCCATGACCCACACCAACTCTAGCAATCCTCAGTGCCTCTTCTTTACGTTTGATTCCCTCGCAAGGTTTGCCTTGCTCTCTGCCTTCTATTTCAATATCAAAACTGAAGCCATCCCTCCTCTCTCTCTTCCCCCCTCTCTCCCTTCTCCTTCCTTGACTCTTTCTTTTTCCTCATCTCATTTGATGTTGACTATCCTGTTGTCCTCAACAGGCCACCTTGATTCTATTTGCTCCCAGTTTCTGGTTACAATCTCCCCCATCATTGTCCCTCCTCTCCACCTTGTCGTCAATCTGGATCCTTCCCCACTGCATTCAAACATGCCATTGTCTCCCCTATTCTCAAAAAACCACCATTTGACCAGTATTCCTTCTGCACAGATCCTTCCCTTGCTGCATGGAAGCACTTCAGGATGCTCGCCGATGATGTCATATGTCATCAGTTTTGAGCTGCATGGTCACACAGCTTAGCAGAAAAAATGACCTTTACCCTTCTTCATTCTCTAATTACCATCACCCAGTCTCCCTTCTATCTTTTGCCTTCAAATGTCTGAGGCCTGCCCTGCTGCTTACTCTTTATACCTTGATTTTGTCTCCTCCAACTCATTTTGGATCTCCTCCAATCTGGCTTCCACCCCTTCCACTCTACTGAAAATGCTCTTACTAAAATCACCAATCATTGTCTTGCTGCTGAACTGAAAGGTCTCTATACTGTCCTCATTCTCTGCTGTGTTCAACACAGTTGATCACTCTCTCTTACTGAACTCTGTTTATGTCTTAGGTGTCCATGGTTCAGTCTTCTTCCTCCCTATCTAATCATACTTCCAAGGTTTCCCAAAGTGGAAGCGCTTCCTCTGCACTCCCTCCGTCTGTTGCGGACCTTCAGGGAACTGTTCAGGGTTAGGGATTTCTTAGCGCCCCCCCCCCATTATTCTTCCTCTATACTGCCCTGGGTGAGCTCATTAAACCCCATCATCACCATTCAGGTACCACCTGAATGGTGATGACACCCAGCTCTACCTCTCTACCCAGAACTTCCTCCTTCCATCTTACCCCCACATTTTAATTGGATGCTTCATCATCTCATAGTCGTATTCGCACCACTCAACCTATCAAGCAGGTCCAACATATTAGTTTTCTATTTGACTCCTCTCTCTCCTTCATTCCCCATATCCAGACTGTCTCCAAATCAGGTCGCTTCTCCCTATACAACATCGCAAAACTATGACTCCTCTCCATCCCCTCAGGGGAAAAAAAAACTCTAGTCCACATCCTGGATATCCCTTGCAAGACAAGCAGGCAGGTGTAGCTTGTTAAACCTTAGAGCACAATCCTAGGCATGTCTACTCAAGCCCCATTGTGTTCAGTGGGGCTTGCTTCTGAGTAGACATGCCTAGGATTGTGCTCTAAGGTTTAACAAGCAACACCTGCCCACATTCCTTCTCCTAAAGGTCTAGCACTCTGTCCCGGTTAGAGATCTGGTAAGCCTACCCAAGCACCTTGGAGCAGATGATCCAAACATGGTGTTTATAATATTGATAGACTAGTAGACACTACTAGCCTAGTCGCTTGTGTGATCAGGGCTACACAGCTGAACACTTTATATTCTTGGTGTTTGTGGGTGTTTTAAACAAGTATTATTTATACTTCTAAAACCAACCAAGAAGAATGTACTGTATTCAGAATTTTTTTTTTCTGCAAGTAACACTCTCTGCCTGGGGCCAGGGATTAGGTGGCGAGGGGGTGGGGGGATGCTTCAGCTGGGTTCAGAAAAATGCAGCCTGGACAGCAAGCTGATGGGGGGAAAAATAGGCACAAAACAAAATAGTAGGTTATGCCTGAGAATCTTTATGCAAACATATTTCCCTGTGTCTTATATGGGGTGTCCCGGATCTCTTGAGATTTGCTGAAGTCAATCAGAAGCAGCATTAGAGTGGGACAAGCAATATTTTGAACAGTATCCTGCCAGGTCAGGCTCTTCTCCAGAACACAAAGAGAGCTCTTACTCTAACATTTGTAGTCTGAGGTACAGAGAAACGTGCCTCCTCATGTGATATTTTCTCTAATGAACTACAAGTCCCAGAGTTCTTTAGTTCTGTTGCTATTTCCTATGCACAGGCGGGAGGAGGAAGGACTCAGCACTGTAATAATAAGATGCATTGTAACCTCAGGAGCAGTGAGAGCTATACTACTGCAGATACAATTGACAGGTTGTGGGACCTTCAGGAACCAGTTTTGAGGGGCCTGCAAAGGGGAGAATGGGAAACTAATGAAAACTGCCTCTCCCCCGTGTGTAAACAGAACTTCTTCTGCAAATGAAACAACCTCTTATGATACATAGGCTTACCAGATCTCCAACCGGGACAGAGTGCTAGACCTTTAGGAGAAGGAATGTGGGCAGGTGTAGCTTGTTAAACCTTACAGCACAATCCTAGGCGTGTCTACTCAGAATCAAGACCCATTGTGTTCAGTGGGGCTTGCTTCTGAATAAACATGCCTAGGATTGTGCTCTAAGGTTTAACAAGCTACACCGGCCCACATTCCTTCTCCTAAAGGTCTAGGGCACTCTGTCCCGGTTGGAGATCTGGTAAGCCTAATGATACAACCTGTTGTGTCCACTTGATCACTTCCCCTACAGGCACCAGCATAGCATTCAATCAAAGGGAGGGAAGTCCCAACAACAAGCGTGGGATTCCTGTGCACCTGTGCTTGTTTGAACTCGCAACAAAGCACATGTGGATTGTACACAACAATCAGCAGAAAACTGCAACAAAATAGGAGTTCGTCACTGACAAACACAAACAGGATGTGCCCATATACTGCGGGTCTGTCAGGAAAGGCCCCAGGCGGCCAGAAGTCAATGTTGGTTTTCCATTCACTCCACTAGGATCTGAATGGGGGTTGATTCAGAATTATGACAGGACTGTAGTAGCAACACAGGACATGTATTGTTACTGGGCAGCTAACCAATTTTGCTGGCGTCCATTTTTGAGAAGCCTGTGTAAGGCCCAACAGGTCTAGGAAGGGGGATAGGTAATCCCTTACCATGCGTCCCGGAAAACCTGGCTTTCCAGGCCTGCTGAAGCCAGCCATGAAGAAAGGCTGCCTCATGTGCCCTCACAAGGTTTGGGCGCAGCCATCTTGGATCTCGCGAGATTTTGTGAGATCCAAGATGGCGCAGGCGAAAAAAATGTGCCTTTTAAAAGTGGCAGTGGTGGCAGCGGCTTCAGCAGGGGCAGCAGGAGTCCTGGCCGGCCCAGATGAAGCCGGCAAGGCTCCAGGCAGTGGCAGCGATGACGACAACGACGAGGGTGGTGGTGACGAGGAGGAAGACGGCGGCAAAACCGATGGCAGCGGCGACAATATGGCGGTGAGAGCAGCGGCTAGGGCGGCAGCAGCAATGGTGGCAGGACAAAATGGCCATTTTCATGGCCACAAATAAATAATTAAATTAAAAATTGGCCCATGTTTATTTAATTAAAAAATCTGGGCGGGGGGGGGGGTGTCCCGGTTTGGAACCGGGAAAATATGGTAAGCCTAGGGATAGGATATGACGGAGGAGTTCTCGCTTGATCCCCCCCCCTTCCTGGGCCCAATCCTCCAAACCCTCAGAACACCCCGTTCTGCCCTCCCCCTGCTCGGTAGGGACATACCTCTCCACTGTGGCGCTGCTGTGTTCTGCAGTGCTGGAGGAGCAGCGCAAGCCTCTCCACCGGCACCACTTACTCTCCTTACAGCACGTTCGAGACACCCTAGACCAGCGGAGAGTCCTCTCCTCCAGTCTGTACTTAGACAGGATTGCACAGTTAAAACCTACCCTATTGTAACAGTATTGTAATCTCACTATGTCATTGAAACTTGACGTTACATTAGTGTAGGGTTTATTAGCAAGCCTGTCCTTGGTCAACCAGCAAAATTTGAAGATAGCATTGCACTGTTAATTTCTGTTTCTTTTTGATATGGAGGGAAAGTGTTAATATCTAATGTTCATAATTAATATGGCTTTTGGGGTTCAGTTTTTATGTGGTTGCATGTCTGCCTGGGCAGGTGATAGATACATTATTGAAATAAAGGCTAAAGCTACAAAGAGCTTTGCATCTGGGGCTGTAAAAAGCTTTATGTGAGGCGCATTTCCACTTCCCAACAGAGCTGTTTGTGGCACAATCCCATCAAAAGATATTGATTAGATCAGATCAATTGCATTTTCCATACCTTCTTCTGCAGCTTTTCCCCTTTATGGTCTCCCCAGAGGTCATTCATTGTTTGGCCCCTATCATTTCTAAAGATGATTACAACTTGCCATGAGCAGTAAAATTCTAACTTCAACTGGGAATATTTATAGTGCACTAAACTAGCAGCAAAGCGAGCCTATAACAATTGGTTTTCCGCATGGCTGCAGGAGCACTAACCGTGGTGCTTTTTAGATTAATGTGCAGAGGCCTTAGAGGCAAGGGAGATATTACTTTAATACTGAGACTTGGAGAAATGCAAGTGGCTCTCATCTATTCAGCTTCCTCCCTTAGCTTATGCCCCAGTGTGAATTCACAGATCTTACCTATGAAATCCCAAACTCTGGAGGAACTGCAGGATCGTACTTCACATCTGTTAACTCTCACTCACTCACTCACTCAGGTGTGTGTGTGAGAGTGAGAGTGAGGTCACTGTATTAACCTTCTGTGAGACAGAGGAGTCGCTGTCAGGCACGCTCAGAAGGCGTGTTGTGCAGCCAGAGAGATACCACACCGTTGAAGGGAAACATCTGGAGAATGAAATGGGTCCTATGCGAATAGAACATCATTGTAAAAAACCCTACAGGGGGTTAGAAAAGCTTGCCTATGTAAACCACATTAAATAAAGTCTGAAGAGTAATCAGACAAGAAATGAGGTATATAAATACAGATGATGATGATGATTAATTGCCAGGCTGAATCCCTACAGTCCAGAGGTGTGGTCCTGAATTTTTGAACACTCCCCCAAATTAAAAAATACTCAAAACCACTCTCTTGAAAGTACACAATTTCAATCCACACATATTTCAGAGAGAAGGTTTTAAAGTAGGCTTTTTCCCCAATACTGTTACTCTCTGCACGTGTTTCCCATATTCTCTTCCCCCACACTAATACCGGGCAACTGTGTACTGAATAAACCATCCTTTCTCTTTCAACCAGACATAGCAATACTTTCCACTCAGGCGGTGGAGAGAAATGAACAGAGGCAGCCCAGCCATAAAGCAAATTTTACGGCTCGCATCAGAGTGGGTGTCAGGAGGAGATTTGGATTTCGGGTGCCCTTCACCCTAAAGCTGGCCTCACACCGCAGGCATCTTGCTTCGTCGTGTCCCGGAGTCTATTCTGATTGGCCCGAGGCATTGCTCTGTGTCCCGCCCCCACAATGCCAAACGGACCTCTCATTGGCCGAAGCTCAATGTATTCAACTTGGAATGCACCAGAACGACCTTCGGCCAATGAGAGGCCACCGGTGTTGTGGGGGCGGGACGCGGAGCAATGCCTCGGACCAATCACAATCGACTCCGGGACTCAATGAAGCAAGATGCCTGCGGTCTGATACAGCTTTAAGGCTGCTGCAGCTGCCTGCCTCCAACCTGCCGCAGATGCAAGCGGCATTGATCCGCTTGCTCTGCCCTTTTAAATAAAACTGGAAGTCCCACACTACCTGGTTTGGGAATGTGACGAAGCATAAGAGGCTTTTTTTCCACCCCAGTGCACTGCAGTGGAACGTGGCAGTGGCGGGTCCAGGGTGGCATTGAGTGGCGAGCCCAGTTAATAATGCACAGACCTGAAAAGGGAGGCCACTGCAATGGCGAAGACAGTGGGAAACAAAGCCATCTTTCCAAGCGAGCATGGGGCACTCCATCTCTTGCCATGAAGAAAGGCAAATGAGATAAGGTGGTTTTGTCCTCTAGCTTGTCCCCCAAATGTGACCTGAAATTTGTCAAGAGAAATCTTCTGGCTCAGTCAGTCCTACTTGTAAAGACACAGTTTTTTCTAGAATGTGTGTCAAATCTTGCTGAGTGGGACACACAGCTCCTAGGTCACTGCTTCTCCAGGTAGCAACTAAGCCATATTTACCAAAAATATCAGGCAATATCAGGGTTCAATACTTACAAAGGCAGGCTTTTCCTAACTCAATATCCGAATTGGTATTTAGGTCACCATCAGTAGCACTTCACCTTCCCTGAAGGTATCAAGCTGTTCCAAAACGTGTTCTGAAAGAGCTAGCTGTGTACTCTTCGGAGAGTAAGTGGGTGGGCCCTCTGTGAGTCAATGCTAGATATCATGGCAGAAACACACGCAAGCATGTCTGTGCTTGAACTTAACAAACCCAGCTTCTTTATGTCATCAGGTGTACCTGATTGGATGAGTGGAGCCCATCTGGCCTCTCTATTCCACCCCTTTACCTAGACAGACAGGTTTGGTTGCCCAATCAGTAGGTGCCTGCCAATCTCAGTAGGAGGCTTAGCTACTCTAGGCATGAAGGACCCGCAATCCACAAAAGCACACTAAAATTGAAGACTGCCAGAAGCTAAATAGGAGCAGCCCATTTCATGCTGGAAGGGAGACCAGGAAGTAACTGATAAGCTGTTATGACCCTCGGTGGCAGAGAGGAGTCGCTGTTGTGTACTGTGGTGAGAACACGAACTGGAATGCTGAGAACGTCAGTGACAGAGCAACAACAACTGGAGGATCCCCTGTTTGGCATGATTTGTGGCTGTCTGCGGAAAGCTCCCTCTTCTGTTTGTAGTCCCAGGAGTGGGAGGAAGAAGAGGAGCAACAGGGGCAAGTGGGTAGATGGAGGTGGGTGCCCCACCAATCTGCTGCCTGAGGTGACCACTTACGTCTGCCTCATGGATGGATAGGCCCCGACGTCCAGAGGAAAGTCAGAAAGAAGAGATTGAAACCACTAAGTAGGGAATCACTTTTTCCCTCAGATTCCACAACCTCATGCATCTCCTCAGATTCAGCCAGCCATTGTAATCCATTTGCACTTGTACCACAGAGTCCAAAGGATCCAAAGAGCCCTTTGACGTAAGTCACCATCTCTCTCCCTCCAACAGTTTTGCAACCATCAAGGCTTCATGCTTTCAAAATAATAAATTGCACCCGCATTGTAGTTGTGGTCTTTTAGAACACACCCTCTGAAATGATGTCAGATGTAGCTTGACCGCCATGATTTTAGTGGAAGCCTTTAGGTTGGTCTTGAATCAGTGTGGTGGTGAGCACCTGGCCTCTGCAGCCTTCTTGGATGACATTTAATGTTTCCTTTTACTCTGCTGCCTGCGCTATGATTGATACCGTAGTATTATCAATGACATTTATTTCATCAGTCTTATTTTAACTGGGGTCACTTCAGAAGAAACATGGCTAAGATCAGGCTGCACAATTTTGTGTGGGCTATTCAAGTTTCGGCAAGTCACCCCACCTTTGTAAGCCCTCCACAGAGTCCAAGCATCTTCCCTTTCCCAGCACTCAATTTGTGTTTGCACCTGCGTGCACCCACACCACATAAAAAAAAAATCTAGAACGAGACCTCTCTATTAGGAAAAAACTCCAGCCTAAGTTTCCAGATGTTGCAATCAAATTAACAAAGGCTAACATGATTACATTTGTTCATCGGGGCTATTCTGGAATGATCACCTCATTCCTGCACCATCGGCACCTGAAAATAGGAACAGATGAATGAAACTTTTCAACCAAGAATGCGTATCTGAATCTTGCCCTTCATTTTGCTGAATTAGAAATAATGTAAATTTAAAGAGCCCTGTCCAGTCAATCATTCTCCCATGAACAGCTACCACATGACAGCCTCCTCCAGAATGTGTGCACTAACACAACCCCCACTAATTACACACATGCTCAAACCCCCCACCCCCCACCCCTCATACAAGCATTTGTTTCCAGAGGCAAATGCTAAATGCAGAATTTCTCTCTGTAATTTGAGATCTAGACCATTGCTGGTTTCAAATGATGGGGAGAAACTCTCCCTGCATTCACCATTTTCTTTGCAGACAAATGTCTGAACACTCGTCGTGAGTGTGAGTGTGAGTGGGGCATGTCACCGGCAGAAAAGCAGAGCTAATGCATTTTGGAGGAGCCCCTCTCTCCATGGGCAGGCGAGCAACTCAACAAGACAGGACTTGGGTCTTTGTTCTGTGTGGTAGCCGTTTATATATAAATATAGACTTATGAGAATCCATTCACATCCTTAATCACAAAAGCCACTGTCTTATACTGGTGAGTTTCTATGGATATTCCTGACTGGAGGAGATTAGGGTGGAATCCTCTGGCAAACACCAACTATTTTGTTCAGTACTGATGTTTTCTTCACAGTGTAGCTGTTGTATATATGATGCTGTTTCAGCTGAGTTTTTGTTGTAGTTTAGTTTTCAGCTGATAACAGTACAGACCTCAGCAAAGAACATTAATCATCAGCCAGACTTAATAGCTCTCACCTGCCATCCAACTCCTTCCAGCTAGTCATCAATCACTAAAAACTGCCTTGTGCATTGAGCATTACTTCCTCAAGTGTTACTAGTGCCGACTCTTAATTTAAGCACATAGGTAATTACCTAACAGGACTTTATGCTTATTTTAGAGCCGATTCCATAATTAAGCATAACATATGCATATGTACCTTGACCTTCCCTTCTGATACAGTCTCTCTCAAAGGGGTTAACAACAGCACTTCCTTTTCTATCCTGAGTGAAAGCATGTGCTTTACACACCGGTCACAGGCTATACATAAGTGCTAGAGGCTCAGCAAGGTTAACAGGAAGCAGGCTTCCTGTTAACCTTGCTGAGCCTCTAGCACTTAGTCTCGGTCTACTTCCGTGCGATAAGCAGCAGGAGGCTGCTTATCGTGTTTAAGCAAGACACCAGCGTTGCAACATCAAAGGTAACAGCCTGGTGGGGGTCGCATGCACACGCACGGGTGTGTGTGTGTGTGTGTGTGTGTGTGTGTGTGTGTGTGTGTGTGTGTGTGTGTGTGTGTGTGTGTGTGCAGGGGGATTCAGCATCCACAGATAAGTGAATCCGCAGATGCCAAATCAGCAGATGGGGGGGGGGGGCTGTACTACCTTATTAGCAGGTCAGCCTATATTATACACCAGTGCTTCTCAATGTACCAGGGACCAGTATCATATTACTACTGTTTCTTTTCTTTCCTGGACCAGGGACCAGCATCCAATGACTTGTAGACCAGTGCCCGTGCGTGGATCACTGAGTAGCACTGTTTTATACCATAGGACAAAAATTACACAGCCTAACAAAAGAAGATTTTGTGTGTGTGTGTGGTGCTTCGGAAGTTAGACCTATTCTTGGGTATATATTGGGACGCTGATTCCAAAAATGGCATCGTTTTTGCCATATCAGCTCTAGTTTTGGAGATATGGCATAGCCACCTTATATGCCGATTCAAGCAGCTTCCTCGTGAGGAAGCCATAGCATCAGCTTTCTCATGAGGGAGCTGCTTGAATCAGCATATAAGGTGGCTATACCATATCTCCAAAACTAGAGCTGATAGGGAAAAACCAATGCCATTTTTGGAATCAGCGCCCCAATAAGGCCCAATGTTTAAGGTACCAAAATGTGTGTTGGGTTGTGTTACCTTAAAACTTAAACCCTGTGAGGTTTTATGCAGCCCAATACAATGCAAGAAAACAGAGACCAGAAAAAAACAAAAACAAAATATGAAGTGAAAAATGGGAAAAAAACTCCTGACTGATGTTCAAATGTTACCATGTTTACCATTCTGAAATTGCAGCAACAGCCACAGTGTTGCCTTCCGTGGGCATCACTGCAGAGCACAGATATGCATACCTCAAACATGTATGCGCCTGTTGTGGCAAGATCCAGCCAAAGTAAAGTACTTGGAAATGGCATTGACTTCAGATGAACAGCATGCCTCTGTTTAAGCCTCTGCCTCCAAAATCAATAAGACAAAAATGATTAGGTAGCCTTGATTAGGCAGCATCTTTATTTTCAGATTTCAGTTCCTCTCTGAACATCCCAGGTTAATACAACAGGGTTCTGAGAACACACACTGCTAGCTATTAAAACAGCATTGCATGGGGTGCTCTCTCGTTTTAATTCTTTTATTTATTCTGGTGGGAGAATCTGTCGGATGTTTGGAATAAGAGTAAAAGAATAGCATAATCAGTCTAACCAGACCTTTAAAGTACTCTGCAATCGTCAAACTGTTCAACTGGCAGACTATTCATGAGCTATAATTTCAGCAAATATGATAGACACAGTGGTCTCCTACCTTGGCAGTGTTTCAAAACCCTAAGCACTGTACTGAAAAAGGCTACCGCTTGGAAAGCCCTACGTAATTTTAGAGGACTGCGGCAGGTTCCATTGTTGTTCCTAGCTTTCTCTCCCTCAAGGTACTCTTGCTATTTTAACAAGAGATAGTTATGCAACATCCAACTCTAACAACGCATTGTAAACCAGCAAAATACATCTAAGCAGAATTTCACATCACAACAGCAGCAACCATTCCAAATATGACCTTTTCTGATTTTTTGCTGCATGTCCCAGAGGCCTCTCTCTGTTTGGGGAGACAATGGAGAGAAGCAATTTGGAAAAGTCCAGATAGGTTTTGGTGCCATTCCAGGACAGGAGAAAGCAAGGCCTTGCAGCCAAACAGAATGAATACTGTATTTCTTCAATTCTAAGATGCATGTTTTTTCCCAATTAAGCATTTCAAAAAATGGGGTGTGTCTTAGAATCGAAGGTCTCCAAAAAGCACCCCAAAATACTATCTTCTTACTTACTGGGGCTTGGGGGAGCTTCAGGTGATTCGCGAAAACCAGAAATGCCCCAAAATCGCCGTTTTTCGCCGAACTGAAGATCAGAGAGGCCTGCTGAGGGTTGCGCAGGCCTCCCTGAAGCTGCCCCAAGCCCAGGTAACGAAGGAAATGACACTTTCTGGCGGGGCCAGAAATGCTATGCAAAGGCAGTGCACTCGGTCATCCTCAGCTGCAGGAGACATGCTGGGGAGAGTTGGTGCTGAGCGGGTAGATTCAATGAAGGGAGGCGAGTCTTACAATCAATGGATTTTTTTTCCCCTGCTGGTGGTACTGAAAGTAAAGGTGCGCCTTAGAATTGATGGCGCCTTAGACTCGAAGAAATACGGTAGAATGACAGGATATCCTGATGATATACAGGTGGACCCCCATATCCACAGATTCGCTATCC
The DNA here is from genome assembly GCA_026170595.1 of Plestiodon gilberti rubricaudatus. Lineage (NCBI taxonomy): Eukaryota > Metazoa > Chordata > Lepidosauria > Squamata > Scincidae > Plestiodon > Plestiodon gilberti. The sequence continues at coordinate 143,719,396 of JANXHW010000001.1, forward strand.
ACGGTTTCAGTTATCCACGGATCACAGCCCCCCCCCCAGGCTTTTTACTTTTTTTCCCAGTAAGCTTCGTTTCTTCCTTAAACAAACAGGAGAAGCAGCCTTTGGCTGCTTATTGCAGGCAAGTATAACAAGACAAGGCAAGTCTCAATATACTTGCCTGCAATGGAGGCTGCTTCTCTGTTTGTTTTAAGGAAGAAACAAAGCTTGCTGAAAGAAAAATAAGAGCTGGGGCATGTCTGCCTGCAGGGGAGGCAGGGCGGGGGGCCCTCAGGAAACCATGGAGGGTGGTTTCGCAGTTTGGGACCACAATATCTAAAAGAGTCACTTCCTCTGCTTTACTTAGGCTGCAATCCTATTCACGCTTTCCTGGGAGTAAGCATCATGGAATACAGTAGACATGCATAGGACTGCACTATAAGATCATCTGAGGAGGCCTTTTTACATGTTCCATCACTTTCTGGAACATGCAAGAAGGTCTTCTCCACATGGTGCCCAGGCTGTGCAACTCCCTGTCCCCAGCAGGTTTCTTTGTACCCATTTTTGCGGGTACTACCTGCTTTTTCAACTAGCTTTTAATGTTTCTGCCACTCACTGGTTTTGGTTCTCTGTTTTTAATGGGTTTTATCTGCTGCATTTTTATGTTGTGGTTTCTATTTTATTGATTTTCTTTATTACAATTGATTAATGTTTATGTAAGCCACCTTGAGCATTTGTACTTTAGAGATGAAAACCTGGGATACAGATTCCTTTAAACAAACAAACGAACTTGTGTTCAAGAGAAGACGTACCACATGAAAAAAGCTCAAATGTATGGATTTACCATTACCTAGCAACAACTGTAATGCTATGCGATTGCATAAGCAAAGGGCTGGAGGGTTGTGGGGAGAACAAAAGAACAACTGTGTCTTACGAAAGATCTTCGATAGGTGCACAACAAAACCGACCCAGCATAGAAAGAAGTGAATACAGTTCACCTGTGCCAAGCATACTATGTTATGTAACGATCAAAGTTTCCAGTAATTAGTTCCAAGTTGCAGCTTGTGGGGAGTTACAGTGCCCCCGGGGTCGGTGCTCCCCTTTGGCAGCGGACACTGGCAGCATAAAGGGGACAAGAAGGAGGGATGTCCCCATAGGGAGGAGGCAGAAGGAAAGCTTGTCGATGCCTTAATAGAGACTTGGTGAGGGGAAGCGGTTAGCCTTCATCCGAATCCTTGAGCACGGCTGGCATACTTGAGTTCTGCTGGGCTTCCTCTTCTTGGAGGTTCCCTGAAGCTCTTAGTCTCTCACCACCTCATCCTGGGCCAGTAAGGAGCCTGCAAACCTCCCACCTGTATGTGCACAAGCGTCCACTCCTGCCTCCACCCTCTAGAGACCAGGATCAAGTGTCTGTGGCCAAGGCAACAGCGACGCTGCTCGGTGCTCGCTCATGTGGCTTGAGGGATTCCTGGCTGGGTGGCTGCTGCTATCCCTTGTTGTCCCTGCTCCCCCCAGTGGTGGCCGGGCACCCCAAGCAGGGTGCTCCGATTCGGAGCACCTTTTCTCCTGGAGGCAATTCAGGACATTCTTACATCATACCGTGCTTAGAAGATGCCCAAGAATGCAGTCTTATTTCTTCTTTAACTTTACGGCCTTGTGCTGCACTTTCCTTCAGGTACCATTGGACTGCACACTCTTCCAGTTCTAGGTGAGCTCCCTTGAATCTTCTAGTTCAAATTTCTTTTCTCCCCATCAACATTTATCTAGGTGTGTTCTGCCAGCCTAAGGTAAAGGTAAAGGTATCCCCTGACAATTAAGTTCAGTCGTGTCCGACTCTAGGGTGTGGTGCTCATCCCCATTTCAAAGCCGAAGAGCCAGCGTTGTCCAAAGACGCCTCCGTGGTCATGTGGCCGGCATGACTCTCCTTGCCGCAGCGTGTAGCATGCGGCTGGAACACGGAGCGCTGTTTACCTTCCCGCAAGCGGTACCTATTTATCTACTCGCATTAACATGCTTTGGAACTGCTAGGTTGGCAGGAGTGGTGCCTACAGTGTTGCAAAAGTGCTGTAAAGTGGCCGCTCACTCCGCTGCCCTCCAGAACCCGCACCACCGGACATAGGTAAGACCGAGCGACAGGAGGGTAGGCCGGGATGGTGGTGGAGGGGGTGATTGGCAGACCAGGCCAGGGAGGGGGTGGGGATATCTGCGTCACGCTGCAATGATATCCTAACCCCCTTCCCGGGCCTGGCCGGCCTTACACAGCCTCCCCAGTTGTGCACCAAATAGCTGGTGTGCATCCAAGAAGGCCCATTGGGAGTGCCAGGGCTTACACTGGGGGGGGGGGGAAGAGAATGAACATCCCCTTCCCCTGAGGTGTGCCCTGGCCCCGCTGGCACAGGCTGCATCGTGCATAGGATGCAGCGACTGGCCATTTAGGCTGACCACTGCATCTTAGGCAGGATTGGGCTGCTAGTCGGATACTCGCACCATAACACCACGCAGCCTCTTCCATTCCATTGTATGTTGTCCATCCTCAGGAATTCAAACATTCTGACATAACCGATGTATCTGCTACAATAACGTTTTCAGGCCTGCCATCATACCTTACTTTTTCCAACGCAAGTGTTGCTGTGGCAAGGGGTGGGTAACAGCGCAAGAGTGTTTTATTCCACCACTCATGCAGTGCAACAGAAGTGCATCGTCTGACATGCGCAGCCGTACTGCCAGTGTTGGAAAGTGTCACATGTGCAGTTTAGATTCAGTCTGCAGCAAGAGAACAGCATTCTCAGCATGCTGAGCTGTCATCAGAAGCTTTCCTCCTCCGTGCAAACTTCTCCAGGCAAGAAACACAACTGATAGTTTCAAGGCAGAGCCTCTGCGCCGCTATTTTGAAAGCTGATAACCGTGTTACATTCACAAACTATAGTCACAATCTAGAACAGGAATTTTAATACTGAAAATAACCGGAGCCCTTGTTTCACAGTCCATAAAAGGCCAATGGAAACAGTCATTTGTACGGCTTCCTGAATTCCAAGTTACCAGCAGGCTACCTGGCCTTCCCATCCAAATTGATCTTTTTCCCCAAGGAAAAAAAAAGCAATTGTGCCCTTTAAACATGTCCCAATTCTATACCACTGGACAAATGACGGTTTCCTCTCTTGCTATTTCTTCTAATAAATTATGTTTGAGAACCATCATCCAGAGGCACACAACCTAAATTTGTGAAAGCCACAAAAGGACAGGTTTCAGTCACGGCCACTAGAACAGTCACTGCCTTTGTGGCTCGTTTGTGTCGCAAAGAAGGTCACTAGAACAAAATTACTGGATAGAAGCTTGGGCGTCACCAAGTATTTGCTCCTTTGGATTTATTTCAGTAAGACAGATATTTCTCGGGGGGGGGATGCTCTGATCTGTGCAGTCACCTTTGCATAACCCTGTTGAATTCCATCGTTTCCCCTCAGAAGCTGCTGCTGCTTCCGCTTCTTGAATTAGTCTGGTGAACAATCCCTCCCCAGCAGCGAGTTTATAATCAACAGTGTGACAGGACGTCATTTCTGACATGAAATCGCTAGACATCAGTAAATAAAATGGCAATCCATCGGGTTTGACTACTCAATGCTGCCGCTGAGGGAAAACAAGGGCAATTTGAGAGCAAGGGCAAATGACAATTTAAAAACCATTAAGATTTTTGCAAGCAGTGCCAGAAAAAAAAAAAAGTAAATGAGAAGGGGTGGGTTCTTTGACACTGTTGAAAATGTTCACGAAGAACAGCGACCAGGTGCCATGCTCATGCAGGCCTAACATAAATTCTACCCCTCTAGGATTCATCCCCACGCCCATTATGAAAGCTCACCCTTTTGCAGGGCAGCACTGAGCCTCGCCAGCATCTTGAGAGTCAAATACTAGACTTCTTTTGCAAAAGATCATGCTTCTCAATGAAATGGGACTAGATGTCCTTTGGAGTCCCAAATCAGTGACTTGAGCTAGAAATTAGGCCACTAACAAGCTAAATGGAGCACAGTCCAACCACTGTACCTTACTAATGCCAACATGCAGTCTGAGTGCACTTTAAAACACACCATGTGCATGCAAGCACCAGAGAAGCTGGCTTAAAATGCTTTTTTTCCTGTGTGAAAGTGTAATAGTAAGCTTTTATACAAGGTAATATATGTTGCTACTTAAACCTTTTAGGCCTCCAGAGTTGCTAATGGATAGGGTTTTTTTAAACCATCACTTGAATGATAGGGTTGGTTGGGTTGGTGTTGTGATTTTTTTTCTCATTTTCACAATCTTATGAACTCCACCATGAGCTACAGAGGAGTTGGAATGCCACAACAGGTGAGTCAGGTTGGGTGGAGCTTGTAGTAGAGCCAGGGGGCGGAGCTTGTTCTACAGTAGCTGTGACTGGGTCCACAGAGGCAAAAGAAAGTCTCAAAGGCCCTGCATTGTTGAGCAAGGAAGGGCCAAATCACCCAGGGCCTCCCCAGGGTCCAGAAATCAGATAGCAGTGGCCATTAAGCCCCTGCTGTAAAAGGATACCTCTGCCTTTATTAAGGAGTGGGCCATGAGAAAGAAATACAAGAGGAGAGCACCATGAATTTTCTTCTAGAGGGGGAACCATATTAATCTGTTGCTGCGGGGCAGAGGGGGAAGAATCTGTTATCCTTGTGGGTACCACAAGAGTGATTGTGGCAAAAGCCTTCATATGTCAGAGTCTACTTCAGCAGGTGAAAGAAATGGAACTTTAAAAGCCACCTTGGACATTCACTTCGGCTTGGGAAAGGTGGGATATCAATTCATTAAATAAAAAAAAAATGTTGGTGGGGTGTTTTGGCACACACAAATGTATAGAGGAAAAAAATACAATAATGTATTGGCTACAATAAAGCCTTTAAGGTGTGACCAGACTCCCCAACGGATGTTCTTTACTCTTGAGTGTAGGGTTGTCCTTGCCACAAGAAACTCCAGTCCCTCTTCTCAATCTGGGCAAGCTCCAGTGGTATTTCTGGATTTGGTTTTGGGAAAAGGATACTTCACATAGTCAGACCCAGGTGGGGTTTTTTTTTGGGGGGGGGGCTCAGGAACATGCTGTCCAGTGGGCCCCCTCCCACTAGGAACACCACCAGCTGCCTCTTCCCAAGCAGAGAGAAGGTGCTCCCTGCTCCCACTGATCACCTACTGCAGTGTTTCCCAAACTTTTTCGATCTGCGGCTCCCTTGACCATTGGCCGCGGCTCCCCATGACATGATGTTGATGCCTGCCAATTGGCATTGCACTATTTTCCAAGAGGATTCCGTGGCACTCCGTGGCTCCCCTGGCTGGTATCCTCGGCTCCCCTGGGGAGACACGCCTCCCAGTTTGGGAACCACTGACCTACTGTATAAGAACGGGCAGGGCAGCAATGGCTGCCACTAGCTAGCAGTGGCCACCATGATGAAGGGAGAGAAGTGCAACTGCTGCTCCTTGCCCCCAGTGCTCTTGCTCATCACCCTCAAATGAATGAGCAGCAGTGGGGGTGACGAGGAGGAAGAGGAACACGCTCCTCTCCCTCCCATGCCTCCCGGATTCCACTTCTAGCAGTCACGGCTGCTTGCTCACTCACTGGAGGCTAAGGCAGTGCCAAAGGCAAAAACACACACACAAAAATGGAGGGAGGATAGGGGGCCAGTCCTCTAAGTAGCTCACCCCCCCCCCACTGCTACTACCACTACCACACACAAACAGGGCAAGCAGCATGGCTGCCATGTCAGGGGTCAGCAGGACCCTGGAGCCTCAGCAGCTTGGTGACTATGCAGGCACCCTGCCACCAGCCCCAGCAGTGTTCCTTCCCCCCTCGACTCTGCCTCAGCTTGCAGCCTCGGAGGGGGTTAAACTCCTGGTTCCATCCTCCTGGCTTCTGCTGGCTATTCTTCCTGCCCAACAGAAGGGGCCAGTGAGGCCTTCAGGAGCCCTGAACTTACTTTTGGGCTCTGCCTGCCTCCCAGCTTCCTCTGCCCGCCAGTTCTGCCACCACTGGTGGAAGTGTGGGGAAGGTAGTCTAGCAGAGCTGGTCCAAGCCAGCAGGTAGACAACATCTGGCCATTTCTTATGCTACAGAGTGCTATACCCAGAATTTGGAACGAGACTAACGGTGCACTCTCACAGAGGTTTTTAGCACAAGTCGCCACCATATTATATCAACCCAACTTTCTCTGAATTGTGTTCAGTATATACTGTACATGGATTCTACAACAGCCCTTCTTCATTTCTCCTGTCCAAAAAGGATTCATTACTATAAAGCAATCCGCATCTCTACCATATATTCTTAGGGCCAAAATACACATTGTATGCAGTTGTGTTTCTCTTTCTGCTCCACAACTTTTAAAAAAAAAAATCCAAAACAACACCAAAAAAGCAGACGTTATCCTTGTGGGGAGATAACAGATTGGGGGTGATTTTGTGCAGGGAAAAGACTTACGTAGCCCCTCCCACCCACTCTTCTACTCTTGATTTCAGCCTTCAAGGATATTTTTCAATTTAAAAAAATAACAGATAGGGACAGAAACATGCATCTGTGTGCAATATGTGGCTAGGTCCACACATCCAGATCCTGAGCACAAGCATTTTGTCCCTTTCTTTTTATAAAACTGATTTCTACGTACGACAAGCTTAGAAACAGATCAGCGATCTGTTTAAAAACAAACCCACATGCTTTGCTACTACAAGGAGAACCATTTCAATGTGTTTCTAGTATTAAGGATAACCTTGTATAAGTCAATTGATTACATGCTACTATCCCTTAGATTTCTAAGCCAAATCCAAGCCACTGCTTTCAGCAACACTCAAAAACTGTATGCAAGTAAGATACAAGCATGGACACATAAGTACACTTACCTATTCAATTAGACATTAGCGCATGAGCACATGTATAAACTGCCAAAGAATAATAAAGCAGACATATTGAAGGACAGTCTGTGATCTTAAATACAGGTAAGTTAAATCTCTGCTTTTACAAGTGTTCACACAATTGCAGTTGAAAGGTTAAGAACCAGGTTTCATATTTATGTTAGGCATTCATTCACACAATTCAGCTTTTATGGGCTACAAATCCAGCTTCCACTGGAGTAAAGCTTTCACATGCTGACTCAGTGCTAGCAAAGGCTTTTGACTTTACCTTCTCTGTCATTCCCAAACTGAGATTATATATATCATGACATTTTCAAACATCCTTTAAACAGAGGCTTATCACATTGCCTTTTACAATTATACCTTTGCACACTGCTTCGCAAAGTTTCTCTTTCAAGGCTTCATTTATTTGTAGGGTTGCTTTTTTGGCAGCTAAACTAGGAAAATCATACTTGATTGCGTTAAAGTGCAACCCGATAACCACAAGAAGAAAAATGCAGCAAATCATTTCCAGCCTTCATGCAAAAGAGTTGTGCTGATGCAAGTTGTCATATGCAAGTCACCCAACGTTTGCTGGGCTACTGTTTCCCTAGCAAAAAAAAGGCATCCACATTGCTGTTTTTACAACAAGTGTATTGATATTGTTCAGTTAAAGAGTTGTGTGTATAGCAAGGAAACACCCCCGTCACTTAGAACTGTTTTGGCATACTGGAAGAAAATAAGAAATGCATGCATTTACAGGTCCCCCCACCCCCATTCAACAAAGGTGCAGGAATAATAGCTCATTTCATTTAGACTAAACAGACTGCAAGTTGCAAGGAGACTTGACTAATTAATCAGCTTCCCATGAACAATGGAGCTGGTTTTCTCATTATATCATGAGGATAATTTAAATGCTATTTCTTTAAGTCCCCACGTTCCCTTCATAGGAACAGACTCAAAGCACTTCAGTGGATATGCTTTCAATGTTACAATCTTATCTGCCGTACAGCTGGCCTTCTTTAAAAATAACCTCCTCTAGGTTCCGAGTGCTCTCATCGAAAGCAAGCATCTCTACAGAATGGAATGCAGGTGCCTACCTTAATGTCTTGGTTGGTAAAAACCTCAACATCCACAACACAGGCAACCAGAGTGGCGATATCACAGTCCATGCCATGGGCTGGCATCCCCTGCACCTTGCGTAAATCAAAGAGCTTATGTAGCCGCAGAGTTCAGAATTATTAGAAAGCTTCCAAAATGCACAGAATTCTCCTTCAGGGCCAAGGACAATGGCATTGAGGAAACACACACACACACACACACACAGATCTGAGCTCTCTTCGGAGCTGTTCTGTGCCTCTGCCTAACACAATTTTCAACTAAACAACCACAGCATAGTAACAGAGCTATTCCATCTCCCATTGCAATGACATCACTGCAAAGACTGACATAAGCAAAATCCGCCCCCCCTCTCCCCCTTGCTTTTTCTTTTTTGCTTCGGGGTGCTGCTGCCTGGAGATAATGGAACATGATTATGTGCCACATCTGAACCCAGACTAAATCAATTTGGGCAGCGTTGGCTGGCAACTGAATCATTGTAGTTGTTTCATATGACTGCTTGTGTTGGCAAAACATTTAATTCGGTCTTTCAACCTTCTAAGATATTTTACTCTCAAGGTTAAAATACTTCACAGTCGCTCTTTATTCTTCGAGCCAACTCCCCACCTCCTGCCCCCAGCACCACGTGTGATGCAATGACACACCGATCTCCCTTAGTTAGGGTTGCCGTCACTTTTTCTGAAAAGATTCTTATGCCTAACAGCTACATGGACATGCAACAAGTTCCTCCTTCCATCAGCTATGCCTAGAGCAAGTTCACCTGCCAAACACCTTCTTGCCATGTAGCTATTAAAAGGCACAGGAGCCCCACCTGAAATAAAGGTGACCACCCACAAGATACTTCCCTGTAGATTTTTTTTTTTGAGAGGCTTAGATTTCCTGATGAGTTGATTTAGGGCCCAATGCTATCCAACTTTCCAGCGCCGAGGCAGCCACAATGCAGCCCTGAGGTAAGAGAACAAACGTTCCCTTACTTAAAAGCAGGGGCGTAGCTGCCTCTTCGGCTACCCGGGACAGTAACTCCTGATGGAGGCCCCCTCCCGACCGCCAGAAGACCCAGAAGTAATCGGCAGTGATGTGACCGCTGATTACGGTACTTCCAGTTTGAGAGCGCGCAACTAATCAGCTGGTCAAAAGACATGGGGTAGCCACCGCTGCGCGCACCTCTTAATATTTTTGGAGACTTTGCTCCAATTGAAGCAAATATGCCAAAATACACTAAGAGGCATGTGGCAGCCCCCTGGCAAGCGCCCCCCATAGCTGCTGCCTAGGGCGGCCCACACCAGCCACCCTACGGTAGCTATGCTACTGCTTAAATCCTCCGTGACTGCCCCCCCCCGAGGATGCAGCACACACCCCTTTGGCACAGCTGCATCAGCACTGGAAAGTAGGATACGATTGAGCCCTAAATAGACCAAACGCCTGCCCTACAGCACATTGCATTGAGCCAGGTGGTCATCACCCTCCTCCTGCCTTTTGATCAGAGGTGATGGGTGTGTGCTCCATTAGCTCTCAGGGAACAAGTTTACTCCTTTGAAGTCAAAGTGGCTAACCTAGGCTACAAACCTATACACACCTACCAGGGATTAAGTTCCATTGGATTCAATGGGACTAACTTCTGAGAAGACATGCAGAGGATTGCACTGCTAGAGAAGGGGACATGCAAAAGAGGCCTTCTGGGACTCCGTCCCGTGCCGTCAGCTGCTTTGCTGCCATGGAGAATAAGGATCTTGGCAGAGGAGAGCACGAAAAGGGATTCATCCTTGAAATGTTGCATAATCATTCTCTCTTGCCAAGTATATGGCTCAGAGGAAATAGGAGGAGGATTCTGGTAGTGGAGGAGAGTCCATCATTACACCCAGAACGGTGGCTTACAACTGACATGCTGACTGCACAGAGACTTGCTTGCCTGGTGTGAAGATGGAAGACATCATGTGCAGTGTAGACAGATTGATAGGTAGTGTAGAGGTGTGAACTGTCAGGACTGCAGGTCAAGGTACACATTTATTTATTTAAAATAGTTATATGCTGCCGTTCTGTCCCATTTAAGGCACCACCAACGTGGTTGACAATATATCATAAAACAGCTTTTAAGAATACGCAAATCAAATCCAACGAACCCCACAAAAATGGAGACACCAAAGCAGATAACATGGGACACAAAAGGAAATATCATAAAGAACACAATATTGACAAATGACTGGATCAAGCCAAGCTAGCCCTTGAAAAACCACAACAAATATAAAGCCGTATTTGGCTCCGTTGCATCTTTCGTAGGGCTCCATCCTGAGGTTAGCAGTAGCAGAAAGCTGTTGTGCAGATAGTAGAAGTCCCTCCCTCCCAGGGGAGATTCAGAGACAGTCAGTTTTCTTGTGAGGAGAGACTACTAGAAAGTCACAGTACTTTTGTAAACTCTCTTTATCTACAAAGATATCTAAGCAGGCCAAAAAGAAGTGGAAAACAAATTGCAAGTGGGCACACAGGGATGGTTGGTTGGTTGGTGTGTGTGTTACTCCAATTCAAGATTGCCATTTCGACACTCGCATCACTGCCCTCTCCATGTTTCAGGCATGTGGCTGTGACACCTCTTGCATGCCTTGACTGCCCATTAGTTATAACATGAGCTGTTAACCAAGATATGCCAAAACTAAGGAGATGTTTTCAATAAGAAGAAAGCATGGCCCACAACATTCAGTTTCCACAGAACCTTACACTGCTGCATGTCTACTTAGAAGCAAGTCCAATTGTGTTCAGTGGGTCTTATTCCTAGGTAAGTGTGTATAAAATAGCAGCCTACGTTTTTTCTTTATGAAAATTAATTCTATAGTTTACTTTTACAGTGTAATCTTGTGTAACTTTGCACCGGTGTAACAGCAGATGCACTGGTGTAAGTGCACTTACACTGGCAAATGACTGAATGACTTACACTGGTGCAAGGTTACACAGGATTGCGCTGTTAATCAGGTTTATATTAAATAATGTGAAGAGATAAAATCACAATGAATACGTCCCCTGGCTTATTGCAATTATTTGCAAACAGATTACTTGTGCATTAGAATATGGATTATCAAAACATCAAGACTATTCGGAGGACACGAGAAGGATTTCCAGAGAGGCAGAATCATCATCAATTAGGGGGATTGAAACCATTTCTAGAAAAAGTTAAGGCACAGCACTTTCTAGGCTAGAAAAGATTAACTCAAAATTCACAGCAAATCAGCAGCAGCTACACATTCAACAATGGTAGGAAAATCAATCTTTGGCTTAGCTGCTAGTGTTCCTCCATCCTAAATTTCATTGAATTGCAGACGGAACAAACAGTCTGTCTCTATTCTCGAAAAATAATCCTGAACTCCTCTTCTAGAAATGTCTAAGCTTTTAGAAAAGAAGTCATGATGATCAAATTTCTTTACAAGTTCAGCTTTCTTGTAGCTCAGGGAACTTTTGTCTGAGGATACTTTGTTTCCTTCTAAGCCAACCTTGGAGGCGATGGTGGGGAGGGCGGGGTGCAGCCCGAATGTCTGAGGCCCAGATCAAACGCAAAGACCCATGTGGAAATGGACATTTGCCACGGAATAAGTGCAGGTTTGAATGCAAAACCCACATGGGTTTCCTTATCTGTAAGGCATCAATGAGGGTTTTTTTTTTGCCACAGAATATCGTAAGTACCCTTTTCACTTTTTATTACGCAAGTTCCAAATCTTCCACATATGGTTGCAAAACTCATGTGGTTGCCAGCATCTGTGAGTTTGGGGTCCTTAAAAGGCAGCCGTCTCCCTCACTTGTGGTGAGTAGGAGAGAAAGGTAATATCGCTGGTGCAAGTCCAAGTGGATCAGTGTTGGCAGATCAGGCCCGGGAAGGATAGGATACGGATCACGCCGGCTCCACTGATCCCACCCTCCTCCTTGGCCTGATCCACCTGCCCCTGTCACCGCCCATCCTGCCCTCTCCCTGCCCTTCCCCGCCCGTGCTCTATGGAGCTTACCTGCTCCAGTGGGCGTTGCTCCTTCTGCCAGCACTCACGGGAAGGCCCTGGCCTTCCTGCTGGCGGGCCTGGAAGGTGCACTCAGAGGCGTACCTACAAGCCCACGGGGGGGCTGTCGTCATGAACCCCCCCATGTGATGTCACAAGCCCCGCCCCAGGTGTGATGTCACAAGCCCTGCCCCCCCTGCCGGATTTGGTGGCAATTTGGCGGTGGTGCAGCAAAAAAGCAACCCCCTGTGATCGCCGCAAACCCAGGGGCCCACCCACTCCTAACGACACCACTGGGTGCACTGTTGCAACGTGTTTTCCAGCACATTTGCAACAGTCTGCACTGGTGGAGCACATGCTCTGCCAGTGCAGAGGCACAACAGGATTGTGCTATTTGTCTTCTTTACGGCCCACCACGTGAAGCGTGCAGTAGAAACTCAGGGGGCCTCCTGTCCAACTGCCAATTGGTTCCAATGAATCGTCCCTGTTGTTTGCATTACATGTAACCAGATGGCTTCCACCCACCCCACCCCCCAAAAAAACCCTCATGCTTAGTGACTGCAATCAATTGGTAGTGCTGCCAAGCAATTCAAGTTGGAGCTGGAGAGAGGAGCCAAAAATTTTGGAGAGGGGTTCCCAGCTTGGGGGAACCCTGTTTTCATGGTTAAAAGACAGAACTTTAGAACGAGGGATAAAAATTTCCCTGTGAAAGTTGGGAGTGGTGAATCAGGCCAAAAATAGCACAGACCACAAGTAAATGATCACAAGCGATCAGGGCTGTGTTTTGCACCAATCTTGCAAGCCACTTCCTTTTCCCCCCAACCCAAGGCACTCAGAAATGTACCTTTGTGCAGTAGGAAGCAAGGCAGTGGTGGAAGCCATGCTCCAGGCCACCACAGAGTGCCTCTTTCCCTCCAGGGTTGGACTGGATCCATGGGTCCCCCTAGCAGACTTTGACTGAGGCAGGCAGAGGGTCATTTCCCCACAGAGTGTCATTTTCCTGTAGCAACTGCTGGGACCAGGTGGTCAACAGATGCTCTGCTGGGATCTGGACTGCCTACCTGATGCTGCCCTCAACCACCCCTTCCCATTGCCCCAAAGTAGGTTTCTTGGTGCCTTGAAAGCAGGACTCTTCCTATGGTGGCGGAGCGCGGTGGTGGAGCAGGGTATTGTAGCAGAGGCAGCAAGGGTCAGGTGCTTTGGAGGACTTTGCAATCGTGCAAATCATTGAGCCCTTTTGTCCTGAGCAGGGGTATGTTTGTGCATCCCTACATAAGAGTACTGCAATAGATCTTCTCTGACATTCTCCCCCCTGAGTAGAATGGGAGTCCTTAATAGACTAGCACCATCTACTGGGCATCAAGGGAAGCAGCAGATTAGTTACAGTATTCTCATTTGGCCAAGAGCCGATAAGTGATTGGGGTTTGAGAACATAGGAAGAGCCTTGCTGGATCAGGCCAAGGGCCCATCTCGTCCAGCTTCCTGTATCTCACAGTGGCCCCACCAGATGCCTTTGGAAGCACATAACAAGATATCTATATCCTGTGGCCACTCCCTTGCATCTGGGATTCAGAGATAGGCTACCTCCAAAACCTGAAAGTTGCATATAGTCATTATGGCTTGTAACCCAGCTTGATGGCCTTTACCTCCAGAAATCTATCCAAACCCCCTTTTAAAAGCATCGAGTCCAGGTGCCATTACCACAGCCTGTGGCAAGGAGTTCCACAGTTTCATTCAGCAGTCCACAGATAGGACAGGGGCTGGGCCACAACACTTCTGCAATTTTATTTTTCTATTACACACCCTCACAACTACTATCTAGAATTGTGACGTTCACTAGTCAGGAGTTATGTTCTCTGTGAAGAGCATGTGCATGAGGGGCTCGGTAGAATCATTTGTACTGACCACACCCCCTGCCAATGACACACCGGTTAGCCCTCCCCTCTCTTCATGTTCAGCATTTGTCTGCAGAGGCAAAAGCTGAACAAGGAGTTTCTTGACATGTTCTTAGAGTTCCAATCATGGGGAGAGCCTCTTCCCACATCCAGCATTGGCCTCTGAAGGCAAACACCGAACACAAGGAGAACGGGACAAGTCAGCAGGGGACACGGTTACCACACACAATCCCACCAAGCCTCTTAAGCATTTGCTCTCCATGGAAAGCATAATGGCCAACTAGGGCTTATTATAGGGCACCCAAGTGGTCAAGAAAACTCACTGTTGAATCTGTTACATTTCAAAGGGCCACTTCCACCAGACCATAGCCAGTCAATCTCGCTAGACGTGGGGGTGCATGTCAGGCTCTCAGCGGTGTTTAGCACGGCTGTGCCTTTCTCTTCTGTAACTTGAGATGCTGTATAATAGCAAAGTGCCCTTGACAGTGTTTGGAATACCAGCAATGCTCTCAGCTGTTGGAGACCTTATCTTCTCACTGAAACTCTGCACAGAATATAAAGGTAAGAGATTTTACAGCAGGTGGCGGAGGAAAGAGAGCATTGTTTCCTGTCAATTCAGCGAACACTGGCCAGCTCAAGGAGAAAAAAAAGACATAGGACTATTACACAGGATTCAGACATATAGAAAGAGACATCACATAAAAGGGACAAAACTTCGTTTGATCTTGCACAAAATACAATGTGTAGCATTTCAAAAGTGAAGGGGAAATCAGGGAGCGATTTCCTTGGGAGCCCAAACTACATAACGGTGTAGTCTTCAAATGTGGATCTGCTTCAATCGCATCCAAAGTCTACAAGAGAGATTTGAAGAGTCAATATGACACATGAGTAAAGGGTGTTTCCCTCGCCCGTCCACTCTTCTTATGCCTGCATTTTAGATTCCAGCCCCTATCCACCTGGGAGAAAACCAACTAGGGAGAGTGGAAGGGGGTGTTTAGCACCACCCAGCTTCATGCTCCTTTGATACTTCATATTACAACCCTAGTCTCTTTAGATGGGGCAGACCCACATTTGAGGGTATGCATAATTTCTCAGCTGTCAAAATTCTTTGTGCCCTTCCTGCACATAGCCCTAAGTCAGCATAAGCCATGAAATGAACTTTTTTTTTATATACACCATTTCTAATATCCCACAAATATTTGATGTTCCTGGGCCTTCTCACACAAGTATAGCTATTGCTTTTTTAGCTTATACAAACTAGCCCGGATGAAAAAGATCACAAAGATGATGCCTCCTCTTAGAAGAGGCATTCTCTCCTGTGTGAAAGAGAAAAAGCAAACACCTCTTTTAAATGTTGCAACCCAATTGTTACCCCAACACCCTACCCCAATTTGCTGCTCAGTAAGTGGAAGCACCCAGTAAAAAACTTTTGACTAATCTGATTGACATGCAAGGGAAACTTGGGTTTACTACCAAATGTATACTTAATACTTTACCATGCTAACTGGACAAAGAGGCATTTTGTTAAGTGGTGCTCCTCTTAGATTTAGCAGAGGGAGAGTAACTGTCCATCTTCACCCCAGAACAGTGACTTTTCTAGTGGCTGTTTACTGATGTGCTTCTGCATCTTTTTAGACTGTGAGCCCTTTGGGAACCAGGAGCTATTTAATTACAGTATTTGATTTGGTCTGTAAGCCACTTTGTGAACTTTTTTGTGGAAAAGCAGTACGTAAATATTCTTGATTGTCTTGGACTTAACGGGTAAAAAGCCATGGCAAACACAACATAGTATTATTAACAGTATTTATATACCGCTTTTCAACAAAAGTTCACAAAGCGGTTTACAGACAAAATCAAGTGAGGTAGCCAATAATAAAACAGGAATACTTGGTTGATAAAAAAACAATTAAGCAAAACATCTACGCGTTAAAAACCAGAAGTAAAAACAAGTTTAAAATTAAAAACCACACACTCAAATGCAACATTTCGCTCAAATTGTAACGAGCATTCTCAAGCAGGTCTCATGTAGCGGGAAGTTGTTAACTGGGCTGGCTACTTGCCAGCTCACTACATAAAGGAGAACAGCCTCATGCTCAACTTCGAAGTAATTACTCAGGTGTGCGAGGAGGAAATTGAAGACATCTGTCCGTCTGCCACAATAGGACCAAAGGTAACCCGCATAGGAAACTATATCAGGTCCGTAATATCTGAAGGTTAAAACAAGACTGTCTGCATAGAATTGCACCACATGTATCCAGCAGCAAGTCTAAGACCCATAATAGCAAACTGAACAGCTAAGGTACAAACAGGGGAGCAACCTAATAGCAGTCAGGTACAAGGGTAACTCTTAAGGCCAGCGGGTGGCGCAGTGGGTTAAACCGCTGAACCATGAGCTGTCAATCGAAAGGTCGGCAGTTCGAATCCGCGACGGGGTGAGCTCTCGTTGCTTGGCCAGCTCCTGCCAACCTAGCAGTTCCAAAGCATGTTAATGCGAGTAGATAAATAGGTACCGCTTGCGGGAAGGTAAACAGCGCTCCGTGTTCCAGCTGCATGCTACGCGCTGCGGCAAGGAGAGTCATGCCGGCCACATGACCACGGAGGCGTCTTCGGACAACGCTGGCTCTTTGGCTTTGAAATGGGGATGAGCACCGCTCCCTAGAGTCGGACACGACTGGACTTAATTGTCAGGGGTCACCTTTACCTTTTTATATATGTGTTATCAAGCTACACAAAGTCAAAATTCCAACATTTGTGTACAACAAATGTGACCAACCTTTAATGCCTTCTTAAAGGTAAAGGGTCACCTTTACCTTACAAGGGAACTAACTATGTCACAAACCTGTACTCTGACCGATATACTAAGCCAGAGACTCGCCGTGTC
Source organism: Plestiodon gilberti rubricaudatus (assembly GCA_026170595.1). NCBI lineage: Eukaryota > Metazoa > Chordata > Lepidosauria > Squamata > Scincidae > Plestiodon > Plestiodon gilberti. Next base: position 143,736,105 of record JANXHW010000001.1, read on the forward strand.
AGAAGCCATTCCCATTAGAGGTGTAACAAACCAGGTAAATGCCTGTCGGCACCGCCAACTAAGCTGTCTGACCACAGGAAGGCAAGAAAAGGAGGAGGAAGACCCGCCATAATGCAGGACGACCCAAAAATCCCCGACTATCCTGTGTATACGAAGTATCCACCACCAGATGGAATGTGTCGGCTGACTGACCCATACGTTCACCCCCCCCCCTTGGGTTTTTAACGTGTAGATGTTCTGCTTAATTGTTTTTAAACCAATACAGTTCTCTATGTTGACTTGCCAAGTATTTCTGTTTTTATTATTGGCTACCATACCGTGTTATTTTTGCCATGGCGTTTTACCCGTTCAGTTCAAGACAATCAAGAATCATTGCTGGCCATGAAAAAACTTTAAAATCGTATATGTAAATATTCTTAATTTTAATAAAGCACTGCAACTAATCCTGGCTCCCTGGTAAGTATATCAACACAATGCAGATATTTGCAAACACATACTTTCCCACCTGTGTTAGCACAATACCGTACAGTATTTGCTCATTTCTTAAATGCCTTTGAGCGAGGCAAAAGGAGAGGTGCAAAGAGAGACAGGGCCCCTATGCAGCAGTACATAGAAGAGGGAATTGCAGTAGGTTGGGTTTTTTCTGATCCTTGTGTGAAAAGCTGCACCTGTGGAAATTCCCTCAATTTTTTTAAAATTTTTCACATTTTTATACCGCCCTTCCTCCAAGGAGCTCAGAGTGGTGTACATATTTCCTCCCCTCCTTTTTGTCCTCACAACCACCTTGTGAGGTAGGTGGGGCTAAGAGATAGTGACTGGCCCAAGGTCACCCAGGAAGCTTCGTGGCTGAGCGGGGATTTGAACCTGGATCTTCCAGCTCTAAGTCCGACTCCCAAACCACTACAATTTCTTACTATTTAAATCTAAAAGCTAATCGTCCTACTCAACGAAGCCACATGACATTGAATCATTCTTATTTTCCCATACATGTAAAAGATCTATAAACAGTTTCCAATTCTTCACAAAAGTATCTACAGATTTCTCTTTCACTAACATGGTCAGTTGTCCATTTCTGCCAATCCCCCCCTCCTTTTTAAATAGGCACGATCCAGCCAAAATAAAGCACTTTGAAGGAAAATTAATTGTGGGGAGGAAGCAGGATTTACCCATGTGCTGAACTTTTCCACTCAAAGAAATGCTTCACTTTGCCCTTGGCCTGCTCTATCCTTTAGGAACGTTTCATGGTTTACAGCCTTGATTCAGTGTTTTATCATATCAACACTTTACACATTTTAGATAGATATGGTTGAAATTCAAGACCGGCTGGTCTTGAATCCCAAGGTTCTAGAGGTCAATGAGTAGGATTTTCTTTATTCAGGATGATTTGCATTTCTTAGTGCAAAATGGAAAGGGTCAGACGAGAACAGTAACTGCAGGGTTAAATATACACCCGAAATGCCCTTGCATCATTGCACTTTAGAGAAGCCCTCGCACACACACACAAAAATTATGCTCTCTCTAAGGCGCATGGAATGAGGTATAGTGGTGTAGTAGTGGCCGGTACCATGTCCCATATTAGAAAAAGGAATTCAAAGAGTTAGTACCTCTTGTGTGCATGATGGAATCACAGGGCTCCAAAGAATGTTTCCACAACAGAGTGCAGAAAGGGACAAAGTTTTCAAAGCAAAACAAACCAGGAGGGCCTGTCTTTTCAATCCTGGGAAGCATGTTAATCTGTCCGTCTTCATAAAATTAGCAATGGTGAAGCTAAACGCTTCTGAAGCATTGGTCCAAATCCAGCAGAGATAAGTCTTCCTTTCGCCCACTTGGTCTGGCGCCAGAGACATTCTCCCAACAATGTCAAGTGCACTTAAGCCTTCTGCATACTAGGGCAGAAATAAAACCCAGATAATGAGCATTTGAGAACTAGACATTCTCTCAGGCATGTAAGATGCACTCAGATGAGTAACTAGGTCCTGATTCACTTTTATCCCTCATCGTTATATGGTACTTTATGCATTTGTTCTACGCATACACCTCCTCCTCCAGTTGCAAGTTCGATTCTCCACTTTCTCCCTCCCCCAATTAAGACTGATTCGTTGCAACGCATAGACAACCCGGGATAAATTAAATTCAACTTGCAAAGAAAAAAGAAGTGGGGGGAGGGGGGATAACCTTGAGTCAGATGACTGAAATCACCACTTTGTAGATCATTAATTTGCCACATTCTGTTCCAGCTAAAATAAATGAGCAGGCAAAATTAAGGCAAGGCATTTATGCAAACTGGGCACACTGGTGAAAGTTTTCTGTAAGAAAAAGGCTTTGCCAATGAAAAGAGAGGAGTGTGACAAAGGACATGAAGAAGAACAGCGAGATCTCTGTCTTGAGTAGACGAATGGCACAAAGGCAAGCTTTGCAATATGGGCACAATATGGGCCCCCTCCCCACGATTATTTTTTCTTCGAAGTGCTTTATTTTGGCTGGATAGTGCCTTTAAAAAAGGGGGGATTGGCAGAAATAGACAAACTGACCATGTTAGTGAAAGAGAACTCTGTAGATACTTTTGTGACGAATTGGAAACCATTTATAGATCTTTTACATGCAAGGGAAAATAAGAATGATTTAATATATGTGTCCCAGCAGATCAGCTGCCGAAACAGGCACAGATTCACCAGCCCTGCCAGCCTTTGGTAATCCCCCCCCCCAAAAAAACCCCTTTTGGCTTTGTTTTTTGCTTACATGTGCATCAGTACACACATGCCCTTCCAACATTGCTGCTGCAACTGCCTCCTCCCCCGCCTGGCTGCTTTAGGAAACAGCCAGGTAGACGAGGAGAGGACAGAGGGGAGTGCTGTGCAGCAATCCGAGAGCGCCCCACCTCCTCCTTACCCTTAACTTGCTGCTTCCTGCTTGTTCTTCCTGGTTCTGTTCAAAATGACTCCACTCCCAGCGTGCTTTGCCCAGCCTGTTTGTTTGAATGCAGTTGGGTGGGAACAACTGGGACGTATCCCATAAAAAGGTATGGAGGAGTGGGAGGCGGGTGCGCTCCACTTTTTTCTCCTTCTTGCCCAACCACCATTCTTCTTGGGTAGGCAAGGAGCAAATCTGTTTGGAACACCATCAAACAAGGGATCAGAACAGGATCACCCCATTGCTGCTTTCTATAGTATCACTCCTGCAATTGCTTGCAGGCACTGCTTGCAGGTGCGGGAGGAAGAAGTGGATTGTCTTGCCCCAACCCCCCTCTCCCGCTTGCTCTTGCAAGCGACAAGAGGACCAGAGCACTGGTTGAAGCAACGGGGCGGGCGGCGGGCAGACAGAGGGTGCAGAGCACCCATTGACATTTGCCACCTCCTCCAGCTCACCACTTGAAGCAGTCGATTCAGTCAGCCTCAGGGCCGGGCTCGCTCTGCAACTAATATTGCTGCGGTACACTGAAAACCTAAACTGAATTGCTCAGCTGTTCTTAGATCCAGGCACTGTGAAAGAAAAAAGTAGTTTCATGTTTCCCAAAAGGACCCTATTTTAGAACACTTGTACTATGTGGCTACATATAGATAACCCCAAGCCTTACAATATCCGATAGCAGTATTGCCTATGCCACTGTTCTTCAACCTTGGTGTTTGGGATCCCAATGGAGTCGCAAATACTCATTTGTGGAGTTGCGGCAACTTATGGGAACCAAAATGGCAACTGGGGGGGGGGGTAATGCTGTGTGGTGGGGAACCTGCTGAGGGGGTTCCACCCCCTCCCTTTGCTAGGGAGGAGGTGGGGAACCACGGCTCAGCTCTCCTGTTTCGGAATGACCTCGCCACTGGTGGTGCGGGCCAGGCGGGTTCGGCAGGACGAGGCTGCCAAGGCGGGGTGGGTGGGTGGTAAGATTGGGTCCCGGTAGGGAGGCAGGATCTATGGTGGGTCCCCAGCCTCATACTTTATTTTGGGGGGTCGCGGCATGAAAAATGTTGAAGACCACTGGCCTATACAACAGCACCAACCTTAAAAGCTAGTACAGCTGAAAGTACAACAAATGCAGCAATAAGTACCCTGGGGAAGGCAGGGATGCCACTCCTGCCTCCAGAGCCGCTACCTCATTTATCCTGCGTTGACTTTCTAAGGAATCCAGGCCTTCAGTGCTTATATAAGCATGCTGCTTCCTAAAAATAATAGCAATGACTCAACACCTATGGGATTTGGTGATGTCATATGGCCAGAGAGATCCTCACATCTGCAGGCTGTTTTTAAAAACAAAAGCAGAAGTAGTCTGTGCTCATCCATGTGCATTATACCCCAGACTTACTCGTCCCCTTTTGCCAACAGAGCTGAGAACTCAACCTACAACTGCTGATCAATCATACTGGCCCGGCTTCACTGCTCTACCTCGACTGCAGACCCACCAGTGGATTTCACAGGTAGAAATAGGGACAGGCATGCTACAAGTGCCATTTACATATTAATACTACCATTGAAGCACAGGTTAGGACTTACTGGGCAGGCACTCCGGGAAATGGAAATTCAGTGTGAATGTTGTTTGGTTAGTAGGTAGAGTAAAAAAAAATGTGAGAACTGCTGTGCTCAGGTAATCAGAGAACACAACAGCCATCTTGCCATCACAAGCCCCCATCTAAAAAAGGCAGACCAATAGCATGTTAGGAGGGAAAAGACAACTGGATCCTTACCTAACATGTCCCATCAGTGGGCCCACCCGAAGCCTCCCAGTACACACCTTCAAGTGATGGCAGTGGTGGTTCGAGCCTCTTGGCTGCTTCCTGCCCTCCTCATTCGTGAATGAGCTTCCTCTCAGACGACTCTGCAAGGATACAGGGTCATTTGAAAGAAAACCCATTGCCGGATTGGTCCGCAGCAGATGGGAGCTCCTTCTCTTCTCACTCTTCCCATTCGTAAACGGGCTTGGAACATACAGTGGTGTCTCATCTTACTTCCAGCCTTTCAGGGTGGGAAGGGAAGGAGCTGCCACTGCTGAAGGGGGGGGGGGGAAAGAGAGAAAGTTCTGCCTCAGGAAGAAGATTCCACTTCATAGCCCTCCGAGCTGCGAAGAAGCAAAATGAACGACTTGTGAATCTGACCTCCCCATGCACACTTGGGTGCCCCTTTACAGAAAACCAGGTCATTATCATGGCCACCAAGGTAAAAGTAGGGTGCACTCTCTCACCCTCACCACCTTTCTGGGTATGCCCCAAAGAGGTTCTCTCAGCATGAAAGCTGGTGGCTAGAGGAAGGACGAAGGGAGCCCCTAGCCAAGCCACCCAACCCCTCAAGAACGTGAGCTCTGAGTAGCCGCAGCTATTCCCTATAGCACTTATGTCTGGTAAGAAAGAATCTGGCAAGTCTTGTAAACATAAGAGTTTATTTGTAAAAGGCAAAATTAAAAAGGGGACAAAAACAGGCCATTTACCATGCTAACTGGACAAAGAGGCATACAAAACATTTGTTAAGAGGATACAAAACATTTGTTAAGAGTTGAAGCAACCTGAAGACAACAAACTCGAACACAACTTCCTACACCATTTTCCTGTCTAGCAAGACTTACTTACCGGTAGGTAGGTGGCTCCAACAAAGCCCAAAGTTAACCCTGAAAGTGCTGGAACAAAGTGCACCTTGTGCAAACTAGCCAGCCCCCTATATTGCCTTCTAGTAGCTCCAGATTATAAGGTTCTGATTGTTTGATTTAAAGGCAGGAAAATTGGGATCAGTCACTTGAATCTCCTCTTGGCCATGGTCAGGTGGATGGTCTTGACAAATAGCTAAGCATTAGCAAAACTCAGTAGGGTTCTGGCCACTACCTGTCCAGCTCTCCGACTCCCCTAGGGTCATTTACTTGCACTTATTACCATTCCAAAATGACTTTTGTGAGGTTGCACACAGTTCCCCTTTTGAGAAAAGACGGAGGCAAAATAGGAGTTCAGTAACTGCAATTGTCTCAAGGCCACTGCAGAAGAGTCCTGCTCCCTGTAGGGGGTGTTCAAGAACTGGTTCAAGAACTGTGCTCGAAAGCGCTAACCAATGGTGCATCATCGAACTGGAGGAAGCTTATGAGTAGACTCTGTCTTGGACTTCAACATTTTTATCAATGACTTAGAGATGAAGGAGTGGAGAAAATACTGATCAACATTTACAGATGACCCAAAACTGGGAGGGATAACCAACACCTCAGAAACGAGAATAAAATTCAAAATGACCTTGACAGAATGAAATAGTGGCCTGAAATAGTGGGGTGACAGTACAAAAAATTAAATTCAACAGAGGACAAATGTGAAGTTCTGCATGTGGGGGGGGGGGGACACACCAAAAGCTGATAGGATTTGATGGGGGACCCTTGATCTGCCAGGCACAGACAGCATGGGGGTCGATATTTAAAACAGAGAATGGAAAGCAAAACCAGCCATTTCAGAATTCAGTTACACGAATCTACAAATATATGGAATGATTGTCACCTTACCTTAATGTCGTCCTTCTCAAATACAGATTGGTGAACATTGCAAGCAAAGAGGGAATTTGGAAGGTCATTAAAATCAGTTATTTCATGGAAATCTTTCTCTACAAAGGGCCTCTTGACATCCTTCTCTTGGTCTACAGAGTAGAATAAGAAAAATCCCACATCATCTGGGATGCCGCTGTACTGACCAAGGCTTTTCATTCCAAGAAAATACGACTCTCCCCTCATTCCTGTTAAGATGAACCGGAGGAAAGGGGGGGGGGGAAGAGAAGGTCACAAAACACACCAATGAAAGTTGCTTCTGATGTTCTGTCCGTCACTCTGATATAGAAGGTTAGTGCTGTGTTTGTGTCCGAGAATAAAAGCGGTATATAAACATTCTTCATAAAATAATAATGACCTATTGCATACATAAAGGTAAAGGTAAAGGTATCCCCTGACAATTAAGTCTAGTCATGTCCGACTCTAGGGTGTGGTGCTCATCTCCATTTCAAAGCCGAAGAGCCAGCGTTTTCAAAGCCGAAGAGCCAACCTTCCCGCAAGTGGTACCTATTTATCTACTCGCATTGACATGCTTTGGAACTGCTAGGTTGGCAGGAGTGATTGCATACATACAATGAGACAAAAGATCTACTTGTGCTGATGAAAGCTACAGTGCACATCACAACAGGAAAGCTAAAGTGATTCAGAAATCACAATCAAGAGATTTGGTGGGATGTTACCACCGCAATACTGTATAGCAAGCTATATTCCTGAGCTTATAACATGGTCAGGTTCCATGGTTCTCACTAAAGTAAAAATACATGCATGTTATACCATCTTAAACATGCTTACATTGTAAGCCCCTTTAAAAGTTGGGCCTCGTGCCCAGATCTTAAACTAGCATTCCTTGGAATTAAGTTAAGTTTCTTGAAAGCCAATGAAAGTGACTTTATCCACATTTAGCAGTAGATTTTTATTACGTTCCATTGAACTAGTAATCTCTGTAATATTGTCCAAATTGTAACCTGCAACTTCCATACAATTATATGTTTAGGATTAGGATGTAACTGTGCCTGGCAATATACATAGGTCCAAATTTAAATTGAATCCTTTCTGTCATGGGTTTAAAAGCCGTGTAAAATTTAAAAATGTATCTTTATGTTAAAAACAAGTAGGATAAAGGGGGAAAGAATTAAAACTTTAAATATGTGAGAAAACAAGTTAAAATTGAATTCAAACGAAGATAAAAGTTCAATAATATTCTGAACCTTTTAAAACAGAGTATTAAAAAGCAAGTTAAAAGTTCAACAAGTTAAAAACACAAAAATACAGGCTACAATGTTTCATTCATCTCCATGAACTTCTTCAGGTAGCTAAGAGCACCAAGCTGCTGGATGTTACAGTTGGCTCACACAGCAGTTGAAATTTAAAAAGATGCTGAGCCAGCGAAAGTCAATTAAACATTGGAAGTCGCCGCATGGGTCAAATGTCTGCAAATAACCTTAGAAGTGTCTCCCGGCACTTTGTCCTTTAGTAGCTTCTTATTTCAGTTTCCCATTCAATGCGATTTGCGTAACAATGACGCCACAGTAGCATTAGAGCAGGGGTTCTCAACCAGTGGTACTAGTACTACCAGTGGTACTTAGTCCAACTGCTGGTGGTACTCAGACCACTGGAACCCCACTCCGCCTCTTTGGGCAGTGCATTTTCACTCCCGAGAGACCTTTGGCCTGCCTTTGGTCAAGCCTCTCGGGAATGCTGAGAAGAGCCCTCCTACCTGCCCAGAGCCTCCTACCTGCATTTCCTGGCCTCCGAACACCAGGAACTGGCGATGATGTCATCGCGAGTCACTTCCGGTGGTACACAGCAGGAGAGTGGCCACAGAGGTGGTACTCGGTTAGGAAGGCATTAGAGTAAACAGTTTTAAAAAAAAATTACAAGGAGGTATGGGGCATGGCAATTGAGAAATACATGGAGTTGTATAAGACTGAGATCAAAGGTTTAATACTCCCCCCCCCCCCGGTTACTTCATTATTTGGGCACAGGTTAAAGCAAAGAGGTTCATTTCCCAAAACCCATTTCCTATCCCCTGTAGTACCCAGTAGAATAATACCCAACAGAATACTAATTTTCATGCAAACAACCAGCAAAAGTATATGGAACAATTTTGATAACAGCAATAATTTCTCCCCTCCCTCCAGGGGTTTCAGCCTAAGGGCCCCGCAGGGACAAGTCTCTACGGAGTGAGAGGAACTCAGTCTATAGCGAGAGTGAAGATTGAAGTGCTGGAGAGGGCCTAAAATACCTGAAGCCTAGGGGGCCGGCCATGGGTTCAGTGGAGTCACTCAAGGTGGGGCGGAATGGTAAGTTCCGCACTGAGTTAACCTCAGTTTATTCCCCGGCACGAGGCAGCCCCGCCCCCTCACTGTCAGAGCCATTCAGTCGCGGCGAAGGCAACGCGCAGGGAGTCTATTGCGCATTGCCTTCACCGCACTGAATGGCTCCAATGGCGAGGCCACCTCGTGCCGGGGAGTAAACGGAGGTTAACACAGTGCAGAACTTACCGTTCTGCCCCACCTCGAGTGATGCCAGTGCATGGGTTAATACACCCCTGTCTCCCTCCCATTTCCTTCATATCTATTGTTACTCTTCCTGAGCCTCCCTCTCCTTGCCTCAGGTACAGAAAGTTTATTTAGGCTAGAGGCTGCAATAGAGCAGCTTAGAAATAAAGGAACAGAGGGAAGGGGAGGTTCAAGCTAATTCATATAGCCCAAGGATATCACCGTTAATACATGGAGGAAACAAAGATAAATGCACAAGACATATTTGTTAAGTTCACTATTTCCAAACACCAGGATGTTAAGGAATGTGGTTGTTTGTTTTTATTTAGCCTGTGTGCCTCTTGAAAACAAAAATGTTGATAAACTCACAATTTTCGGGGTCAAAGACCATGAGAAAGGCCATGGTCTTTGCCCCTGAAAATTGTGAGTTTGTTTATCTCTGCCGGCCATGAAAATTGTGAGTTTGTTTATCTCTGCCGGCCATGAAAGTCTTAGATCGCATAAAATGTTGATAAATGAAAAGCTACAGGTTGCTGAGAACCCCATGTAACCAAGCAAAAGTGGAACATCTTTCCATTGCTCTCAAATCCAAACCGAAAAATATAAATAAGGTACTGAATAAACATTGTTAATGGGTACATGCAATTGACATATATTTAATAATCAAATAAAGTGATTTAAACATTACTTAAGACCCCAACATTAAATGCCTACTTTCAAGTATGCCCACTTAGAATCACAGCCTAACAGGATTAACAAAGAAAGTTAATGTAGCAAACCCTTTTAAAAAAGTAATTTCAAAAAGGTATGTGCAGTTGCCTTAAAACTAAATTTCATATAAGTTACAGTGGAACAAGCAAGTGTACAGTGGGATGACTTCAAGCAATCCTGGAACACAGAGATTTCCCCGTGGCAGATGTTTTGGAGGTTAGTATTCCTTACTTTTCCTGAACTGAGTGAAACAGATGTGCTAATTGGTAATAGAATCATAGAGTTGAAAGGGACCTTAGAGGTCATCTAGTCCAACTCCTTGCCCAGTGTAGGCAACTCAGATTACAGTCACATCCCAATACTGACTTACACTGAGGTAGCACAACTAAAAGGAACCCACTTTTAAAATATTCCACAATTTCCCTAAAAACCTTTAAAAATACGGCGCCCTTTTACATCAAGGATTCAGGAAGTTAATTACTCTTCTCCTCTTAATTACACTCTCCTCTACAGACATAATAACCAGTTTTACAGACTTTACGGCTTGAATCCAACATATTTGACCCACTGTACTCACTCAGATTTACTTCTAAATAAACATGCATAGGATTGTGAATCACTGAGGGAAGTGAAATACAGCAGCCTCCTGAACTTAGCAGCAAAAGCATCATTCTATTGTTAAATCATGTACAGTGCTGTACTCCAGAACATTGCAGGTTTTGCTAAGCACACATCAGGGAAGATGGGTAAGGCAGGAGCTTAGTGCCTAGCAACCAGGACCACCCCTCTGACTTCATCTCACCAGGTAACTGGGGGTGAACTGGGAAAAGGAAATTTGTGTTAACACCACCTAAAGCTAGGACAAGTCCAGACAAAAGGAGATCAGGAAAAGAGGGAAGGTTGGGGAAAAAAAAAACCTTCTCAGGTTGGCAGAACATCCCAAAAGCTGGAGGGGTGACTTAAAACTAGACAGTAGTAGAATGTTGGTCAGGGTGATGTTAAATCCCACTCTGTCCCAAGTGAACCGAGACCAAGCAGGTAAAACTATAAGAGTATAAAGTTATAAGAGTAACTACAACAGTAAAACTATAAGAAGTTTACTTTAAAGTTATATATATATCAAAACAGTGGAGGGGAAAATGACAGTGCAAAAGCAATATACAGGTAATTCAAAAGAATGAGCTGAAATGCATAGCTTTTCATGCATAGAGTATGTTCTCTACACTACATAAGAAGAGCCTGGCTGCTGGATCAGGCCAAAGGCCCATCTAGTCAAGCTTCCCGTATCACACAGTGGCCCCACCAGATGCCTCCGAGAGCACACAAGACAACAAGATACCTGTATCCTGTTGTCACTCCCTTGTATCTGGCATTAAGAGAGAGCCTACTACTTACACTAATCCAGGAGGATCTTAGTTCCTGCCCCCACACTTGGCCAGGTTGGTGCAACCCCTCTGAAGCATCAAATGCTCCAGATGCTGGACCAGAGCAAAACACAAAAGGGGGGGGGAGAGAGAAGCATGATCCCACTTTTTATTACCCGAGGAGGTTACCCAGGGAACTGGATACTTGAGCCACTTGAATTCCCACTCCTGGGAATTAGGTGGGCAACTCAGTCTGATGAGTTGGCTCAGGGCCAGGCTCTTTGCTTACAGTCGGTGGGGAAGGAGGAGAGAGGAAAGTAACGACAACTGGAACAAAAATGACTACTGCATTGGGATGACTCAGCAGCAGCCCCTTCAAGATGCTAAACCCATAAAAGAGCCTCCCAGGTGCCCAAGCTCCTCAGGTTCCAATTCATGGGCTGACACATGACCGAGACACAGGGCAGAGAGCCCGCAAGCAAGCCATTTCTTTTTGCGAGCACAAAAGGTACCACGAAGAGTCACTGACTGTACCTCAGATGGGGTGGGGTGGTGGGGCGGGGGGGGGGCAGCTGGAGTCTCTGTCAGGTCAAACCAATGCACTCTCCGACTCTTGCAATAACTCTCCTCTGTTGCGTGTGCTGTAGGAAGAAAGACTGCATATATAACATACGTTTGTGTGACAGGGAAATGCTTTCTAAAACAGTCCTCAGTCAGTGCTCTGTCTTCCCTCGGTAGCAGATCCGCCACGCTACAAGATGGGGGGGGGGGGAGAGAGAGAGAGAGAGAGAGAGAAGTAAATACCACTCCTTACCTGCTACGGACTTGGCTTGTTCTCTTGGTCTCTCTCCCACGTCCCACCCTCCTATTTGCCTCTGCTCTTCTTCTGCTGCTGCTGCTGCTGCTGCTTCTCTAGCCGTGACCAGCAATTCGCTCGGCTTGAAGAGGCGGGGCAATCGCTTGGCCAATCAGCGAAGCATTCCTCAGGGGTACTTCACAATCCACCAATCGGCTTCAGAAGGCGCAAACAGCGGTTCAAGCACGCGTTCCAAGCTCTTCCATTCATCCCTTCGAGATGTTTTTCGGTCATCTCTGCCGGTTAAACACAAGCGTGCTTGCATCTGCCTCGCTCGCTCCAGCTGCCTTATTGCCCGTTTTTATCTCTTACAACAGGCTGTAGTGGAAAGAGGTTTTCCTTCGTCTTATTACTCACTGTTGGCTCAGTGGAGAAAAATATCTTCCATCGCAACTTTTAGAACGAGTGCGCACTCTAAAATCAAAAACCATTTTCAGGCTGGCTGCAATTCCTGAGAGCAGGGGGCCCATGAGAGGGGGGTAAAGCAGGTGGTAAATTGTACCCAGGCCCGAGGTCAAACAGGGGGCCCAGAACATTTTCCAATCTCACCCAGACTCACCTGAACCCACAGATAAAAAGGAATGCGGACTCTGACGGGGAGGCCAGGTCTACCAGGCAGGTAGGTCTGGGCTCTGCATCAGGAAGCCTGTTAGACCTGGGCTCTGGAGATTTTTCCAGCCGTTGATGCCCATTTATAAGTTATGCAACATAATTTCATGTATTTACTAGAGTGTAATTTAATCTATATAAAATATTTTTCTTTGTAATTTTACACTGTGATAAAAAATTAAACATACTGTATCTAAACAAACTTTTTTTTTTCATTGGGACACAACATGGCTTGATTAACGCAATGGAAGAACAAGGAATAGTGCAGAACATTACTAATTTAGTTTCAATTCTTTCTTTCCATGTACCAGTCTTTTTCTTTTCGCATTTGTGCAGAATGATGGAATCTTTGTAAAGAGTTCAGTGCTATAATTAACTTTCCAGGACTCTCATGGAAAAAAAGATATTTATATACTCAAAATCCTTCTGAATAAGTTTACCACCAAAGCATCAAAATATAGAACTGTCAACCATTCTGCAATTCCAAACAAATCCATAAAAAACACGGTAAAAATTAAACGTTGCATATGATCACATATTTTTAGTTTGTGCTCTTAACCCAAATAGCGTGGTGCCTAACTAGTCTCAGTTGCTGTCATTTGACTATTCACTTTGGTGTCTTCTAATGTTTTAATTGAGCCAACGGGTGGCGCAGTGGGTTAAACCACTGAACCATGAGCTGTCGATCGAAAGGTCAGCAGTTCAAATCCGTGCGACGGCTCCTGCCAACCTAGCAATTCGAAAGCAAGAAATTGCAAGTAGATTAATAGGTACTGCGTCAGCGGGACGGTAACAGCATTCCATGCGCCTCGGTGTTGAGTCATGCCTGCCACATGACCATGGGAAACGTCTTTGGACAGCGCTGGCTCTTCGGCTTTGAAATGGAGATGAGCACCGCTCCCTAGAGTCGGACACGACTGGACTTAATTGTCAAGGGATACCTTTACCTTTACTAATGTTTTAATAATCAAAAGTCTGCCCTAAATCATGCAGCTAGTATGCTTAAGGCACACCATGTTCATCACATGCATTATGTGCACTGGCGTCACTGGAGGTGGGGCGGAAAGCTAAGTTCTGCAGCTTTCCACCCCACCGTTACTCTCCTGCATGAGGCGCCCGCCCCCTCGTCGTAGGAGCCCGTCAGCGGAGAGAAAGCAACGCGCAGGGACTCTCCTGTGCGTTGCTTTCTCTCCGCTGACGGGCTCCTATGACGAGGGGGCGGGGAGAGTAACGGTGGGGCAGAAAGCTGCAGAACTTAGCTTTCCACCCCACCTCCAGCGACGCCAGTGATCATGTGATTTCTTTTACTTTTCCAGAGCAGTGAATCAGATGCTTGTCAACTGCTGGATGATCTGACAACGGCCTTTCAAATACCACTAGGCTCACAAATATGAGGTGCCCGCTGATCATGTCTAAGTAAATTCAGCAAAGTATTTAAACACATACTGTACTGGAACACACACTGCTTAAATGCATCCTGCTTGGGCTTCATATATAAATGAGATAGTCATGAGATGGCATAATAAAAGCAATAAAAAACTAACGCCACAAAAACTAACACCTTTGTGGTAGTAGAAACGTCCATGGTTTTTAGAGCCTACTTTGATGTTCAGACGTACGAAGCAGGTTTCATCCACATGGAAAGAGCAGGAGGAGCAGAATGTGATAGCTTTACTTTTAACATAAGAACATAAGAAGCGCTGGATCAGGCCAAAGGCCCATCTAGTCCAGCTTCCTGTATCTCACAGTGGCCCCACCAGATGCTTCTGAGAGAACACAGTCAACAAGATAACCTGTTTCCTGTTGTCACTCCCTTGCATCTGGCACAGAGAAAACCTACTTCTAAAACCAGGAGGTTGCTTATGGCTTGTAACCTGTGATGGTCTTTTCCTCCATGAATCTATCCAAACCCCTTTTAAAGGCCAGGTGCCATCACCACATCCTGTGGCAACGAGTTCCACAGATGAATTACATGCTGGGTGAAGAAATATTTTCTTTTGTCCGTTCTAACTCTCCCTCCACTTAATTTTAATGCATGTCCCCTGGTTCTGGTGTTGTTCGAGAGGGAGAATTTCCCTCTATCCACTCTCTCCATCCCATGTATAATTTTATACGTCACAATCATGTCCCCCCTCAGCCGTCTTTTTTCCAGACTGAAAAGCCCCAAACACTGTAGCCTTTCCTCATAAGGGAGGTGCTCCAGCCCACGAATCATTCTGGTCGCTCTTTTCTGCACCTTTTCCAATTCAACTATATCCTTTTTGAGGTGTGGTGACCAGAACTGGACACAATACTCCAGATGTGGCCTTACCATCCATTTGTACAAAGGCATAATGATATTGGCCGTTTTATTCTCAATCCCTTTTTTAATGATCCCGAGCATGGAATTGGCCTTCTTCACAGCCGCCGCACACTGGGTTGACACTTTCATCGACCTGTCCACCAGCACCCCAAGAGCTCTCTCTTGATCCGTCACAGACAACTCAGAACCCATTAGCGTATATGTGAAATTTTGGTTTCTTGCCCCAATGTGCATCACTTTGCACTTACTTACATTGAAGCGCATCTGCCATTTTGCTGCCCATTCTCCCAGTTTGGAGAGATCCTTCTGGAGCTCTTCACAATCCCTGCTGGTCTTCACCACCCGGAAAAGTTTAGTGTCATCCGCAAACTTGGCCACCTCACTGCTTATCCCCAACTCCTGGTCATTTATGAACAAGTTGAAAAGCACCGGTCCCAAGACCGATCCTTGAGGCACACCACTTTTCACCTCTTGTCATTGTGAAAATTGCCCATTGACTCCCACTCGCTGTTTCCTGGTCTTCAACCAGTTCCTAATCCACAAGAGGACCTGCCCTCTTATTCCCTGACTGTGGAGTTTTCTCAGGAGCCTTTCATGAGGGCTTTCAATACTTTTGATGTACAGTATTTCATTAAAACTCTAGGCCTTGCGATTATACGATCCCTCCCATGTCCATGCTCTCAGGATTCTGGCAGCAATTAGCACACGGCTAAATATATTTGCATATTTGCATCTTAAGAACTTATAAGGAGGGAAGAAAAGCAATGTGAGGTGGGACTTGCAACTTCTCTCCCCACCCCCACCTAACACAACATCTGGGCCTCCCATATCCACATGTGATGAGATCTGTGAGGTCAAGAAGCTCATCACAGGATATCAGAATGCTAAACAGTGGTAAAAACTGTTATTGTTTCAGGAGCATGGCTCTAAAGTCAACAGGGAAAGCAGCATGGGAAGTAGTCATGTTAGCTACCTAAATACTTCTCCAACTACCTATTTACAGTAGAGGAGTAATTGGGATTTATTTCAGGAACAGTATAAGGGTCTAATATTGGCTGCTTCCCTAACAGTGATCTTCCACTTGATACTGCCAGGTGTCCATTTCACCACTACCATCACGACAGTCACAGTCTATTCCCTCTCTTGATCCTCAGTTGCGATGGGGAAGGATTCACAATGAGCACTTGCATACTTACTTAACAATGTTGCTTAAAAAAAAAACACTTCCTGTCCATCAAGTCACTGTTACAAATCTGATAGCAGCTGAAAACTGTTGTATAGTTTTAAATTTTATTTGTTGATTTATTAAACTTAAGATTTGGAATTTTTAGGTATGTGCGTTGCCTTCGCTCCATTGAATGGCCCCGAAGGCGAGGGGGCGGGGCCGCCTTGTGCCGGTGAGTAACGGAGGTCAGCCAGCACAGTGCGGAACTTAGCGTTCCGTTCCACCTCCAGCGATGCCACTGTGAGAAAATGTCAGCTGTTCTCTCAAGTAAACAAGTCCCAACGTTAAAGCTATTGGTATGGTATAAAAATAAATGGGCTGGGTGGTATATTTAAAGCTCTTGATTTTCAGACTCCAAATTGTTAGCCTCTTGACAACACAGGATGCAACAAAGCAGTACATTTTATTTATAAAGTGCAATCAATCTGCATAATATTTTATACAGAACGAAAAGACAGGTGCCTGCTCTGAGTCGCTCACAGTCTAGAGCAGGGGTGGCCAACCTTCTATTGAGGGCCTCTGTGTTCTTAAGAGTTGTGTAGAAGCCAGAATTTTGGCAGCTGCAATTGCTGACGGTGCTGCTAAAAGCAGCTGCACCTGCTGACATGCCCTCACCTATATAACCATTAAAGGGCCAGCAGCATTCATGTTGAAACGTTGGCGACCCCCCTGATCTAGATATTGACACAAGGGAGACAACAGAGGAAAGAAAGGAGGATTGGAGCAGGGGTTAGCAGAGGACACAGATGTAATTGTCTCAAGTACACATACGTAGCTTAGTTACAATGAAGGAGAGGATATGGTAACAAAGCCTCTTAGAAAAAGGTGGGTTTTAAGAAGGGATTGAAGGAAGCCAGTGAGGAATCATTCTATAGGTGTTCCGAGAGGCAGCCCCAAGCATAAAAAGCAGGAAGAGAGAAAGGACTGAGTTGTCTGTGGGACCAGGAGACCTTCAGATGGTTTTGGGTGGTGGAGATGAAAGGTCACAAGCAGCAATGTACTAAGATACAAGGGCTGAGAGGTAAGGAGGGGTAGGATTAGGCTTACCAGATTTCTTGCTGGGACAGAGTTTAGGAAACCTTTAGGAGAATGTGGGCAGGTGTTGCTTGTTAAACCTTAGAGCACAATCCTAGGCATCTCTACTCAGAAGCAAGCCCCACTGTGTTCAGTGGGGCTTGCTTCCGAGTAGACATACCTAGGATTGTGCTCTGTTTAACAAGCTACACCTGCCCACATTCCTTCTACTAAAGGGCTACAGCAGTGGTTCTCTAACTCCTGGGAAGGCCCTTCGCTGCCTTAAGTGGAAGTGGGGCCTTCCCAGGGGTTGCGATGGCACGTCTGGGATCGCGCCACTGCCGCCGCCACGGACGAAATGGTCCGTTTTTCCTGCATTGGTGGGCAATGGATGTCCAGCGGGGGGTCTGGGGAGCCTGCGGACCCCTCTGCAGGCCTCCCCAAGCATCGGAGCAGCGCTCTGACGCGATGGCAACCCACTTCCGGTTTCACGTAAAACCGGAAGTGGGCTGCCATTGCGTCAGAGCGCTGCTCCGATGCTTGGGGAGGCCTGCAGAGGGGTCCGCAGGCTCCCCACCCACCCCCGCCGGACATCCACAGCCCACCGATGCAGGTAAAATGGACCCCGTTTCATCTGTGGCAGTGGCGGCGCGATCCCGGACGCGCCATTGTCGTCACTGCAAGTTGCCCCCTTAAGGGTGTAGCAACGTTTGGGAACGTTTGGGAACCACTGGGCTACACTCTGTCCTGGGAAGAAATCTGGTAAGTCTAGTTGGACCATGGAGAGCTTTGAAGACAAGGAGCTTGTACAGGATTCAGGAGTAGACAGGGAGCCGGTGAAGGTATTCAAGGAGGAGTGTGACATGGCTGGTGTTGCTGAAGAGTAAGAACACAAGCCAGGTACCCTGGTCTGAAATGACAGTTGGGAGGGAGCCAGGTGGGTGGTAAAGCACAACACGACAAAGATGCCGAGGAGAAGAGAGAGACTGCATGGTCTTCAAAAGTAGAAAAGCACAGTGATGGTGGGATTGGCAGGGGCCGAACTGGCCAGACGTGAAGAGAAGAAGGGCCAGCACTGCCACCATGATCTTTTTCAGCGTGACTTGTGCAAAATCAACCATATCTCTGCTTGTCAGTAGCTGGTACCGGAATTGGCCTGGGCACCGTGGATCATTTTCATGCTCTCAGTTTATACTGAATTCTGCAGGGGCCTTCAGGCTGCTGTGTTCCTGTTACGTGGAGAGGGCTCTGCAAAAAAAGAAAAGCCAGGATGAGCATTTAGGTTCATGAATATGATACAAGCCTGTTTTACTGATGATGATGATGATGATGATGATGATGAAACCAAAATGAAATTTTATCATCCATTTTCAGTGCTTCAGCTATACAATATGAAGTATAAAAACTTGGAAAATATTATTTAACACTCTGCTTTGCAATAAAAATTGGCTCCCAAAGCAGCTTACAGTTAAAATTCTCACACGAAATCCCCCCCTGCAAATTTGAGCCCCCCCCCCGCGAATTTACCTCCCAACGCTTGCTCGCTTGCCCTACCACCCACCCACCGCTCGCTCTAGAGGGCAATCTCGGCTTCAGCGACGCTGTGCGCAGGTCCAGGAAGGCCGCTTTTAAAAGGAGGAGGCGTGCGGCGGCGGAGCCTCTGGTCCGGTCCCGCGCGGGCCGGATCGTCCCGCGGGTTCCCCACGCCTGCTTTAAAGGCATGACTGCATCCCAGATTATTTGTATTTATTAATCAACGATATTTTGCAGGACACATGCACTTTTAGGGATATTTTTTTTAAGTATGAAGATGAAATCTGATGTAACTAGGGGCAGGAGAAAATGGTGATAAAATAAAAACACATAACACCGCTTTCTGCTAAAAATTATAAAATGAAATACAGGTGGGCCCCCATATCCGCTGGGGATATGTTCCAGGCCCCTCCGTGGATACTTGAAACCGTGGATAAGACCGAACACCCCCTCCATGGTTTCCTGAGGGCCCCTCCACCCTGCCTCCCCTGCAGGCAGGCATGCTTGCCCCCCCCCAGCTCTTATTTTTCTTTCAGCAAGCTTTGTTTCTTCCTTAAAACAGAGAAGCAGCCTCCATTGCAGGCAAGTAGAACGAGACTAAGTCCTAGAGAGGCTTTGCAAGGTTTCTGTTAACCTTGTAGAGCCTCTCTAGTACTTAGTCTCATTCTACTTGCCTGTAATAAGCAGCCAGAGGCTGCTTCTCCTGTTTCTTTAAGGAAGAAACGAAGCTTACTGTGAAAAACGTAAAAGCCTGGGGGGGTCCCCACGATCCGTGGATAACTGAAACCGTGGATAGCGAATCAGTGGATATGGGGGCCCACCTGTAAAATCATGTACTTTTGCATCATTCATCATCTGCTGACACTGTACAACCTCTACCACCTACCTAGTATAAAGCGGTTACAATTGATAAAAATGGGATTTTTTTTGGAATAAATTAAAACACACATAACCGCTTTCTGCTATTTCATTTTGGTTAAACACCGAAATCTGCGAAAAAATAAAACCACTTCCTCCCACCTCTAGCTATCTTAATAAAAAGGAAAAATCTTACAGTTACTTTGTTGACTTACTCAAAAGGTGGTCATGTAATGGTCCAATTCGTGGAAGCACATGAAAAGAAAATCCTCATTGATTCCACAGAGCAAGACTGCTCCCAAAGACTACAGCCTTGTTCCTCCTCACCAATGTACTGACTTCAGTGGGAATTAACTTGCCCAACTGGATGCAGGACTGCAGCCTATGGCTGCAACCCAAGACTCAGTTAAACATATTTAAGTCCCAATTAACCAACCTACTAGATTGGACTAGACTTTCAGGCTAGCTTCAACCTAGTATTCTGTTGAGAAACATATGTAAAGAAGACTGTGCCAGAATTCCTAATCCACATGATATTTGCAAGGATGATACACAAACAACAGACTGAAAAGCAACATCTGCAATAATGCATAAGAATCCTCCTGTCTGTTCAAAATGTTTCATGGGTACTTCTCCACAAATTTCTCCCACAAAAGAAAAATGCTACATAAGAAAAGGTCCTATTCTGAATTACTGAATGATTCAGAAAGATTACAAAAATATCCACAATTGAGATGGACAATAAAGTTTCATAATGAAGAGAAATTTTCTCAGCATGTAAATGTTACCTCCTTTGGTAGCGGATCCAAAAGATGACATTCATATTTGTAAAGGAATAAAATAACAAACATTTGAATCTCCATTATAGCAAACCACCTAGAAGAGAGACAGAAAACAGGAGTCTATCCAGTGTTGAATACATGCATGTCATTATGTTTATTTACTGCAATACTTTGCACATTTAGTTCCATTTCCAAATGAATGTGTAGTCACAGTATAAAAGGTATAGTATAAATAAAAGAAAGTCTGGGCCAACAAACTGTGGGTGCACAAAAAGAGGTTCACTGCTCCCTCAATATGTCTAGCAATCTAAATTCACAAATAACTGGTGTAGTATAAAATCATACTGCAGTATATACGGGCAGCATCCAGTGCTTTTGCACCCTGGCGCACTGTTGGAAGAAGCTCATTTTTTTTAACAAAAAGAACCAGGGCATTGGTTACTTGTTTAAACAGGCTCACCTCTGGGGTCAGCAAGTTCAGTCAATGGTGAGCCCGGCCAGATCAGACCAAAGGCCCATCTATTCCAGCATCCTGTTTCCCACAGAAGCCAACCAGATGCATCTGGGAAGCTCACAAGCAGGAAATGACGGCAACAGGCCTTCCCTACTCCCAGGAAGTGATATTCAGCATTATACTAGCTCCGAGCCTGGGGATAGCATAAAATCATCTGGGCAAGAGGCACTTTTTCAATTGGTGCTCCTCTTATATTTAGCATGGGGAGAGCAACTACTCCCCTTTCACCCCAGCACAGCGTCTTTTCTGGTGTCTGTTTGCTGGTGGTGTTCTGCATCTTTTTTAGATTGTGAGCCCTTTGGGAACAGGAAGCCATTTAATCATTTGATTTTGTCTGTAAACCGCTTTGTGAACTTTTTGTTGAAAAGCGGTATATAAATACTGTTAATAATAATCATAACAAGTAGCCAGCCAGTGGTGGATTTGTCTTCCCTGAATTTGTCCAATCCCTTGGAAGCCATCTAGGCTTCACCACATCTGGAGTGAACGACGCAGTGCGAGGAAGTATTTCCTCTTGTTTGTTCTGAATCTCCTGCCCATACGTTTCAATGGACAACCCTGGATTCTAGCATTGTAAGAGAAGAACAAACATTTCATTCTATCCACCTTCTGCAGACCATGCATAATTTCCTAAACTTTTATCAACTGCCATTGAAATGCTTTTCCGCAACCTAAGAAGGAGGTGGGCGAATGACAGGCATGTGTCTGTGTCCAATTTTGCAAAACATCCCCAGACTCAGCATTGCTTTCACATGTCCAAATGGCATTTATCAGGTTAGCTGAGGACAGACACAGTTTAGAGCTATCAATCCCTTCTGTAAAAACAATACAGTCCATGAGGCTTTGAAAATAAGGAGTGATGTGAGTAGAGTTTTTCTCTGAAGACAGAGCTCAGAATAAACTCCAGCTGTTTCACTGACCTTCCCGGGCACTGGTGCATCCCTCCTCCAAATGCCACAAAGCCTTCCAAGAAAACGTTCTTCTCTAAATTTGCTTCTTTCCAACGATCCTGTGGGAAGAAAGGTCTCGTTTCCTAAATCAGCTTCATGTAAACAAGCACGTTATTTCTGAAACTAAAAATGACACTGTACAGTTAATCCTTGTGCAAGAAGCTACCCTACTTGGTTTTTTAAATATATAATAAAAACTCAGTTTGGAGAGTCTTTATAGCAGGTAGACAATATGTACCGGTAGTCACAGGTGCCCTTACAGACAGCTCATAAGCTTCTCTTGCAGTCCCAAGAATTGTGATGTTGATGAGAACAAGGGTGAACCACAAGGCACTCAGCAGAACCAGCAGTGGACAACCTCTCCTTGGCTTTCCATGCCTCATAACTGTTTTTCCGAACTTTCTGTTTTTCCAAACTTTCTGTTTTTCCAAACTTTCTCAGAAAACTGTTGGAAAAAGCTTGGAACGTTCCAGATTTTTTTTTTTTTTGAGAAAGCTCAGAGGAAAGTGGAAATCTGTCTCTAGCCTTCCCTACCAGGTTCCCTTCTTCTAAAAAAAAAAAGTATCGTAGCCAAAATTATTGATTAGAAATGTACAGCGTAGGCTATAGGTTAAAAAGAGAAAAAGTCCAGTTTATTTTAGCACTGTGCGTGGACCGTCCCAGAAGGCCGGGAATGGACCCCAAAGCAAAAGTGAGAGCACTTCTTATACCATTCAGATTACAAGACAAGACATGTGTCAATCAGTTTCCATAAACATGCAACTAGTTCTCCAAATACAGTTCCTGGCTCCAGCGAGCTGTTCGTTAGCTGACCAAAAGCAAACTGAGAGTCTAACACAGCAGTGTCCTTGGAGAGAGGAAGTCATTGTTTACAATAAAGGAAGGATTGTATTGCTAAAGGGAAGCATTTCTTTATCTGATGTCCAGGCTGGGACCACATGCTGTGCTGTTCCTATCCCAAGGTAAAGAAGGAGACAGCAATGAGGGCCAAAGGGGCTCATGGGAGAATTTCAACATGGTTGACAAAGATCCTAAGAAAGGTATCAAATTTAAGGGCAAGTACCTTAGCCAAAATCAGTATGCTTGCAAATAAGGAAGAAACTAGCAACAGGGAGGGGTTACTGTAGATGGGAGAAGCCTTGAGAGCCTCATCTTTAAGGCCTGAATGATCCAATTCCCATTTCCTGCAGTGGTGCATGGGATTTGTAGTTTCTTTTTCCTTCCAGCTCATCACGTTTAGAGGCATAAGAAACTATAGCTCCCATTCACTCAAGGAAATGATAATCTTGACAACGTTCAGGAGTGTCCACAAGCCTTAAAAATGTGGACTTTATGGCTTCTTCTGTTACCCGTTCCTAAACTGGGGTGCGGTGGGGTGTGGTGGCTGGCAAGGAGAGCTGGGCAGTCATGGTGACCATCTCAACTTGAGCTGGGCCCAAGCTTAAGAGGTTTGGACTCGGGGGGGGGGGCGCTCCATGGATATGTGTCTCGCTGCAACCAGGTTCTGGTGCCTTAGCTCCTGCATCACCCTGGTCCTTCAGCAAATATCTTTAAGAGCAGGCACCCTCTAGAGCAGGGGTTCTCAAAGTGGTGGGTCGTGAATTGTGGCCAATGGTACAGATGTTGCAGTCAGAAGCCACGAAGATGGCTAGAGAAGGACAACCACAAAGACAGAATGACAGGAAAAACCTGTAACCTACCAGCCTAATTTCAACACCTTGTCAGTTCTCAGACACGACTATTTTGGAGAATATAACTCTTACAAAGTAGAACAGACTGGAGAAGGTGAGAGACTGGATCAAAGATCCTCCTGATCATTATGATATAAGAAGAGCCCTGCTGGATCAGGCCCAAAGGTCCATCTAGTCCAGCTTCCTCTATCTCACAGCGGCCCACCAGATGCCCCAGGGAGCACACAACAAGATACCTGTATCCTGTTGCCATTCCCTTCCATCTGGCCTTAAGAGATGGCCTATTACTAAAACCAGGAGGTTGCTTATTCCCATCACGGTTTGTAACCTGTGATTGACATTTCCTCCATAAATCTGACCAATCCCCCTTTAAAGGTATCTAGGCCAGGTGCCATCACCGCATCCTGTGGCAAGGAGTTCCACAGATTAATTACACGCTGGGTAAAGAAATATTTTCTTTTGTCTGTTCTAATTCTCCCTCCACTTAATTTTAGTGGATGTCCCCTAGTTCTAGTGTTGTGTGAGAGGGAAAAGAACTTCTCTCTATCCACTCTCTCCATCCCACGCATGATTTTATACATCTCAAATCATATCCCCCCTCAAGCGCCTTTTTTCTAGACTAAAGAGCCCCAAAACGCTGTAGCCTTTCCTCATAAGGGAGATGCTCCAGGCCACTAATAATTTTGGTTGCTCTCTTCTGCATCTTTTCCAGTTCCACTATATCCTTTTGGAGATGCGGCGACCAGAACTGGACACAATATTCCATGTTTGATGTTAGAGAGACATCATCAATGGACAGCCAGTTACAATGGCTGCCCTTCTACACCTCTGTGAGATGGATGCAGGCCGCATGAAGGAAATGGTGGTGGTGGAAAACTGGTGGAAAGCTAGGAAGAAGCTATCTAACACCCTACTTATCACGAGGAATGGAGTGGCAACTGGTGTGATATAGGCTCATGAAGCAGAAACTTGTCTGATAAGAGAAATTCTGACTCCTTAGGCAAGACAAAATATGTTCTTCCTCCTTACCTTGATCCCACCACCATTCTGTGCATGCTTTGAACACTTGTCCAAATGTTAGCATCTACCAGAAGATGGGTCAACAGTTCAAATTAACAAGGCTAAGCTGGCTACTGTCAGGGTTAATGCCAGTATCATACAATTGGAATCCTTCCAGTAGCAAAATCACATTAGTTACAGAAACAAGTACTAATGTAGCAATGCTGACACACGCTCCCATATAGCACATCAGCTCCACACATAAGCCCACCTTCCGCTCATACCATATAGCACTGGTGCAAGAGGGACAGCACAATTTTCACCTAGACCTCCTTCAGCCCCCTGCGTCCTGTAGCCCACTGAAAATCTGCTCTTGAAGTTCCCCCAACCCTCAGGAACACATTTCATGGAGGAGGAGGGACAGGGGCTACAGTGGGAAGGAGTAATTGGCCGAAATTGTCCCTCTTCTTTAGCACCAGCAGAAGATACACTTTGGATACACCCCACAATACAGAAGCAGGAATTAATGCCCTTTCCCTAGTGCAGAATGGCACAATGGACAAGAGGCACTAGCCCATACCTTCTGTCACAACTGTAGGGATCCCTGCTGGTGGGTTCAAATTCCCTAGCAGCATAAACACGGACAACCAACAAAGTAGTACCTTCTGCCAGGTAAACAACCAGAAGAAGGATACAGAGAGAAGACAGGTAGGGAAGAAAAGTGCCATTTGAATTGCAAGCCAGGTCGAAAGCCCAGGGGTGGAAAGCATGAATGGGAGCCAATGGGCAAAGGATCCCCAGAATCCCTAGGCAAAGGACATATAGGAACAATATCCACAAACCATCCATCCCACAGGGATACTAATCAGCACACCCCATATCAAATAATGAGAAAAGAACAAAACAAACGGCTCCAATGCAACAACTTACTGGTTTGAACGTTTGAGGTTCTGGAAAATATTTTGGGTTCCTATGAATCCAATACGGAGACAATAGCAACAGGTCACCAGCCGGGATGGTGAAATCCTAAAGGGAAGAGTACATGTTTTTAAGAATACAAATACACTATTTCAACATCAGTGCCAACAAAACTAATCATTACATACACATGGTTCAGTAGAGCATTGCAGAGAATCACAATATGTGTGTCTGATAAAGTTATGTATGAACAGAAGCTTGCTTTTTTGCTTTGTTTTTAAAGCAAATTCTATGGAGGCATGGATAAGAGGGCATTTGGCAGAATCCTCAACCCAGGAACACTGAAATACATCCAAATATTGTACTACTGAACAGTATTTTTAGTTACAGCAGGTCTTGCATGTGAAGATATATTACAATATATTTTTTCTCTAAGTATTATTATTATTATTATTATTATTATTATCATCATCATCCTCATCCTCTTCCAAGGTGCCTTCACTGGCTCTTCACCAAAGCCATTCACTGAAGTTTCTTGGACTAGCAGCCATTGATAAACCTCCATGAAGTGGTCCAATCCCCCTTTAAAGAACCCTTTTAAAGCTAGTGACTGTCAAGCAACGGAAGCTGTGTGTTTGGGGAGGGGACTACAATTTCATACAGTCAGTAATTTATTCATTTTGAAGATTAAACTACAGTCAAACCTCACCAGAACTTTGATGGGATTTATAACTTTCTTGTTAATAACACCTGGAGCTCTTAATCGTAAGGCTTCCAAAATACACCACTTGATAAACGGGAGCTTTTTAAGGTCATCTTCAGATATTTCGATGTTTTCTTTACCTGCAGAAGTTGTATACAATATTCCAATTACTGAATTAACAAGTTTTATAGGACACCATTTAGTTTTTGTACTTGCAAAAATAAAACTTGTGCCCTGGTTGCCAGATGTCTACCCAAGATTTTACCCTTCCTTTAGGCATGTCCTAACAGGATCTGAAGAGAGAACTCCTCCACCTCAAAATTCTTACGGGATTTATGGTCAAGGTCTGTATCAATAGATTTGTGGGGGAAACTAGAAATGCCACAACAGCTGAAAAGGTTTTCATTAACCCTCCTCCCTCCTAAGTATAAAGCAAATCCTCTATAGTCAAGCTTTGCTTACTTAGACAATAGTATGGAGTCTAGTAGGAAGGAAGGCAAGATCCGGCGTTTCAGGCAAGTGTGTAGCATTATGCTCGATTCCCATTTTATTTTTTACTGGCAGAGTCCTTCAGTCCTTTGTTCCCCCAGCACCGCAATCCCGGAAGCGCCGCTGCTGCTGTAAATACTTACGCGGGGGGGGGGGGGGGAGCTTGGAAACCTCTGGATTACATCCAATACACATTAACTGACACATGTTGACAACAACAATGATGTTTCAATGCCTATACACCCCCACCCACCCCCATCCTTCATGGGTACATATATTTCCATGATGTGTGAGGCAACTCTGGCACAAATGCCAATTCCAAATTTTGTGGGGGGTTTTCTAAAACTTGAAACCAAAGGCAAAATTGGCAGGACTAAGGGCCAACTAGACCAGATGTCAAACATGGTTTTGTCTCGTTATGGGCTTGTTTTTACTCTAAAGCAGCAGCTGCACAAGGCTCTGACCTGAATTGGGACTGCAGCACAGAGGTAGGAGTTTTTAACCCTTTACTTCCACACTGGTCTCCTGCCGAAAATCTCCCCCGAACCTACTAGTTAACTCCAAAGGAGCCATTTGCTACAAGAGCACTTTCGGAGTTAAACAGCCATTTCAGGGAAGCAGACATTTTCAACGGAGAAACAGGACATCCAACACCGCCACCTCCATGCTGCAGCCCTACCTGGACTGCTTACTGCTGGTGCTTGAGAGCGTTGGAAGACCACCAACTAAATGTAGACACATTTCACATCTTTGTCAGGTCTGGCCCTAAGAGGCATAGGCAAAAACAGGGTAGAGAACATCACGCTTTACGATTTGTAATACAATGCCATAGTTAGGCATTTGGACTTATTTACCTGGTTTGCCATAAATAGATTCTAGCTCCTTCATGACATTTTCGTAAACAGAAGAGTGAGACAGAATAAATGCCAGTGTCCAGAATGAAACCTGAAGAAAGAGCAGAGAAAACGACTGGAATGATGACATTCTCTGGACATGGT
Source organism: Plestiodon gilberti rubricaudatus (assembly GCA_026170595.1). NCBI lineage: Eukaryota > Metazoa > Chordata > Lepidosauria > Squamata > Scincidae > Plestiodon > Plestiodon gilberti. The sequence goes on from JANXHW010000001.1 coordinate 143,763,618, forward strand.
CCAGTCACAGCTAAGGACTGATTAGGCTCTATTAATTTCTGTGGGAGAATTCAGCCCTGACTTCTGGTCTCACCACTCAGGTCTGGCTGGCTCCCCAAGTGCAAGGGCAAAGAAAGGGGTTCTACTCTCCCCCACTCCCCAGTGGAAATTATTTCTTTTACTACATGGTACAGGAAGGGGGACTTGACACAGCGATGCTGCTTTCAGTAACAGCCTCATCTTTTGAGTAGTCTCTACAAGTTGCAGGCAGGCTGCATAGCATTTTTAAAAGTTCTGAGGTAAAATGCTCTTGCTGCCAAGGCTCAAGACCCAGCAGAAATAATCACTCTGGTTTATCTCTGGAAACAGCCACTGAGGCAACCCCTCTTGCCCAGACTTCCTCAGATAAAGACAAGGAAGAGTCACAAGGGACTGTCCTTTCATCCTCTATGCCCCCCCCCCCGAAAATTTCCTTGCCGCCAACATCCTCTGGTACCAATAACTTCTCCCCCAGAAACTTCCTCAGCTTTAGGCACCACATGTTTGCTATTACTCCAGAACCAGAACCAGAGGCACCCGGAGACATACCAGTCTCACCAGAGTGCACAACTCAGAAGAGAGTATTGCCACTTTGACTGAGGAAGGTGGGACCTAGAACCCGCATCTCCCTGCACAAGTATTTCAGCTCTCGCTAGGTTTCAGACTGATGCTGAAAGAACAGGTTGCTCTCTGACTTAGGCCCTGCCAGTTAGCCCTACCCTTGCCTCTCCAGCCCCCACGACAGGCTGTTTCGCAGATTTCGATGCAAGAATGCTTCATTCTATCTCTTGCCTTCACCCAGGTTCTACAACCCATTAGTGGCCAGGACAGAAGATATTCAACAGTCTTACTCCCTACCACAAAGCAGTGCCTCCTCTGTGGGCTTCAGTCATCATGAGCAGTAGACTTGTTCGCCATCATTTTCACATCTGATTCACAGTCCAATCCTCTCCTTCTCCCCCACTGGTGCAGCCAGTGGAGGAGGGCAGAACAGGAGGCTTTGGAAGGGAAACCAAAACCTCCCGTTCTGCTCTTCCCCACTGCACCAGTGGGGGAGAAGGAGAGGATTGGGCTGTTTGTTTCCTGATTGAAGGACCTACAGCATTAGCCTCCTACTTACAGGAATTGCATTCGCTTGAGAGGCCCAGAGAAGTAAAACGCCATAATTAGCACTGAACTGCTTTCCATACAAAGTGTCCAGGACATGCTGCAGGATGGTCTGTTGTAAACAAAAGAAGACAAACAAAAATAAACAAAAGCAAAATGAAAACAACAGACTGGCAGCCCAATCCTAACTAACTTCCCAGCACCGATGCAGCTGTGCCAATGGGGTGCACGCGCTGCATCCTGCAGTGGGGGGGGGCAGCCACGGAGGCCTCCTTGGGGCTGCATTGTGGCTGCATTGGTGCTGGAGTGTTGGTTAGGATTGGGCTGTGAGAGGCTAACGAATACGGTGATGATGTGGAGAGCTTAGAACGTAGTGTCAGATTTTGGTTGGGAGCCTAAGCTTTTTCTGAAACCATTGTCAGAGATTTATTTGTGTCTTTAATTCATACGAAGCCCAGCTCAATATTAGGAACTTTATAAATAATATTAATATAACAAGCTTTATGAAGAGTTTACCTTAGAATGGCTTTCCGAAGGGCTAGGTCTCTCGGCATACAACACCACTTCTTTGAACTTTTCAAGGAGCCACTGTTTGGCTTTTGACCATTTTCTATGGGGGAAACAAAAATCTTGTCATAATACATAAAATACTATCTTCAGGAAACAAAAGTATGGCCTACTACTATTTGGATGCTGAGCCAAGGGTGCACCAACACTGGCGCAATGACCAATGTATCCCAAGCCTGTCCAGCCAACATCACGCTGGTACAGCCCTCCTAGTAGAGCTAACACAGCCCATCCCAGTGATGCCAACAGTGTCCGTCAAACCCCCAACAGTGCTGACAGCCAGAGAAGCACCATGCAGGGTGAACCAAACAGGGGGCAGGCACAAGGCCAATGAGTGGCCACTGGGGGGGGGACACACTCCCCACCAGCCATTTTGTTGTTGTTGTTCAGTCGTTAAGTCGTGTCCGACCCTTCGTGATCCCATGAACCACAGCCAACCATGGGGAGATCCTCCAAGGACACCACACACATAACACACGCACACGATACAACATGACACAAGGAGGCCACATCATCCCCGCCCCTACAGGAGCTACTGTGGCATCAGTACCAAAGGGGCAAAAGCAAAGAACTGCTAGCAATCCCCACAGCCAGGGTTCAGGCTCCTTTATCCCACTCACACAAACCCACACATTCAAGGAATACCTTTTTGAGCAGTGCAGAGCAAGGATAGAAATATAGTTCCCTTGGAAGGGGGGGCACGGGCGGACTGAGACAAGGCACAAGGGGATCCTCAACAGCACTCCAGCAAAGCATAATACTGCTAGCTCACTACACAAATATGCAGGCTTGGAGTCAGCCAAGATGGGTTTGAGCCCAGCCAAGTTTGGCTCACACTGCTCATTGCAGTCAGACAGTCTACATGGCCATTCCTTGGGGTCTACATGATGTCCTCTCCTGTGGGACAGCTGCCTGTGGGGATCAAGCAGAAATGCAGACAGAGCAACAAGGAATAGAAAACCGCACCAGCCACACCTGTTCTCTGGCTTGTGATGCATACTCGGTGTTTGTGAAGGAGAGTGGTGCCACCAGGGTGGTGGGGCAGCATAACTCAGTGGGGGGGGGGGGTGTCAGCCATTTTGCAAAGGGTACAGTGTGTGTGGCTATATGGATGGACTGCTGTGACAAAGGCCTTGCATCACAGGCAAGTCCAGTGATTGACCCATGTGCTATAGTTTCCCAGCCCGGTGTGCCTGTTTGCGATGCTGTGGGATGCTAAACGTTCCCAGAGGTGCTCTCTGTATGTTTCTTCCGGAAGCTGAGTAGTTACAAAGCAGCTTTGTGAGCTGGCCGCTTGAACCTGTTTTGCCTGACTCCCAGCCTGGGCCTCTGTGCAGTGAGATACCAGCACCATGGCTTAGTTGAGTGCTGCTTAGGCTCCACTTGTGGCTCACCTCAGTCCCTCTCCTGGCAAAAGTGTTCCTTCTAGCTGGTGAACACACTCACAGAGACTCACACTCTTGGTACAGATAGACCTGTGTGTTTATTTCACACGGCTGCCATCTTCCAAGGGTGCTAGCTTTCTTCCCTTGGCCCACTGCAGTGAAAACAGTGGCATAGCTGGCGCTTTTCCAAGGGGGCCGTGGGCAGGACAACACGTCTTTGCCCCCCCCCCCGAATGGAACGGAACCTTTTGGCTCTGTTGCAATCTGTTACAATCTGTTGCAATGCAGCCCCCACAAACAAACTGTAAGAAACCAACACCAATCCTATACTTGATAAAACATGCAGGGAGCTGGGTGCCATATTCAAAACCATCGTCGAAATCCTGAAAATGCTCTTCAAACTCCTTGATATTCTTGATTGTCAGAAAAATGTCTTTTCCAAACAGGATTTTTACTACTGCCGGGAACATGATATGCCTGCAATGAAAGAATAATACTAATACTACTAATAATAATTGGCGTTATTAGTTTTTAGTATTAGTATTAGTATTAACTAATAATTATTAGTATTAGTATTAACAGTATTTATTAACAGTATTAACAAAAACAGTATTTATTAGCAGTATTAACAAAACGTTCACAAAGTAGTTTACAGACAAAATCAAATGTTATATACTAAAGAAAGGCAATTTTAGAATCTGCTTTAGAATACTTGTCGCTGTACTGATCTCAATAAAACATGGCAATGAGTTTAGATTATCAACGCAGACAGAATTCCTTGGGGTCTAATTGAATTTTACAACTGTACTGAAGGGCCGATTTACAGGCAAATTGTTCCAATACACAAATATGTATCATGAAGTCTGGAACTCGTAGTGATTATCTGTCCAGTGGTCATTTCCAGACAAGTTGGTGCTAACTGGTTCAGGTGAGTAATTCAGCAATAATCTTGGGCATTAGGGCAAACTCTTTACTCCTTGGGAGAACTATACTTGCAAACTGGACAGAGTTCTGAGCGATTCTTTCTTTCCTTTTCTTTTAATATTTATATGTCATTTTTAAATTAATTTGGATTTATTTCAATCCCCCAAACCATTTTTTTTCTTGAGCCCTAACCCAATTTTCTAACGTGTAGAAAAACTACCATAAGCTGCTCTGAGCCCATGCGATACAACAGAATATAAATTGAATTGAAATAATTGAAACAACAACAACAACTGACGTTGTTGAGAGTTGACCTGGTAGCCCGCGTGAGGCAGAAGGGTGGGAAAAAGATTTCTGAAATAATAAATTAACCACTAGAAATATATTACAGTAAAGCCTGTGTTATCTGGCACTTTAAAAACCAGAAAACTGGACGGCAAAACTGTATACCGTAATTCCTTCTTCATCTTAATGGCTAATTTTCAATAGCCATCCAGCACCATTTTCCAGCATGTGTGGAAGTTGTTTGTTCCAGTCATAAGAACATAAGAACATAAGAAGAGCCCTGCTGGATCAGGCCAAAAGCCCATCTAGTCCAGCTTCCTGTGTCACACAGTGGCCCCACCAGATGCCTCAGGGAGCACACGAGACAACAAGATACCTGTGTCCAGTCGCCACTCCCTTGCACCTGGCACAGAGAAAACCCACTTCTAAAAAAAAAAAACCAGGAGGTTGCTTATGGCTTGTAACCTGTGATGGTCTTTTCCTCCATGAATTTGTCCAAACCCCTTTTAAAGGCATCTAGGCCAGGTGCCATCACCACATCCTGTGGCAAGGAGTTCCACAGATGAATCACACGCTGGGTAAAGAAATATTTTCTTTTGTCTGTTCTAACTCTCCCTCCACTCAATTTTAGTGCGTGTCCCCTGGTTCTGGTGTTGTGCGAGAGGGAGAAGAATTTCCCTCTATCCACTCTCTCCATCCCATGCATAATTTTATAAGTCTCAATCATGTCCCCCCTCAGGCGCCTTTTTTCTAGGCTGAAAAGCCCCAGACGCTGTAGCCTTTCCTCGTAAGGGAGGTGCTCCAGCCCACAAATCATTCTGGTCACTCTTTTCTGCACCTTTTCCAATTCAACTATATCCTTTTTGAGGTATGGTGACCAGAACTGGACACAATACTCCAGATGTGGCCTTACCATCGATTTGTACAAAGGCATAATGATATTGGCCGTTTTATTCTCAATCCCCTTTTTAATGATCCCGAGCATGGAATTGGCCTTCTTCACAGCCGCCGCACACTGGGTCGACACTTTCATCGACCTGTCCACCAGCACCCCAAGAGCTCTCTCTTCATCTGTCACAGACAACTCAGAACCCATTAGCGTATATGTGAAATTTTGGTTTCTTGCCCCAATGTGCATCACTTTGCACTTACTTACATTGAAGCGCATCTGCCATTTTGCTGCCCGTTCTCCCAGTTTGGAGAGATCCTTCTGGAGCTCTTCACAATCCCTGCTGGTCTTTACCACCCGGAAAAGTTTAGTGTCATCCGCAAACTTGGCCACCTCACTGCCTATCCCCAACTCCAGGTCATTTATGAATATGTTGAAAAGCACCGGTCCCAAGACCGATCCTTGGGGCACACCGCTTTTCACCTCTCGCCATTGTGAAAATTGCCCATTGACTCCCACTCGCTGTTTCCTGGTCTTCAACCAGTTCCTAATCCACAAGAGGACCTGCCCTCTTATTCCCTGACTGTGGAGTTTTCGCAGGAGCCTTTCATGAGGGACCGTGTCAAACGCCTTCTGAAAATCCAGATATATAATATCCACGGGTTCGCTCGCATCCACATGCCTGTTGACCTTTTCAAAAAATTCTAACAGGTTTGTGAGGCAAGACTTCCCCTTGCAGAAGCCATGCTGACTCTCCCTCAGCAGAGCTTGTTCTTCTATGTATTTTAAGATTTTATCCTTAATGAGACTTTCCACCATCTTCCCTGGAACAGATGTTAGGCTGACCGGCCTGTAGTTTCCCGGGTCCCCCCTCCTTCCTTTTTTAAAGATTGGCGTGACATTAGCTATCCTCCAATCCTCTGGCACAGTGGCCGTTTTAAGGGACAAGTTGCATATTTGGGTCAAGAGGTCAGCAACTTCATTCTTGAGTTCCTTCAGAACTCTTGGGTGGATGCCATCCGGGCCTGGTGATTTATTGATCTTTATTTTGTCAATTAAGTCTGAGACATCTTCTCTTTTAACCTCTATTTGACTTAATTCTTTAGTCAGGGGAGACCGTTCTGGCAGCAGTATTTGCCCGAGGTCTTCTGCCGTGAAGACAGATGCAAAGAACTCATTTAATTTCTCTGCAGTCTCCAAGTCCCCTTTTATCACCCCTTTCTCTCCCTCACCATCCAGCGGACCCACCGTTTCCCTGGCAGGTTTCCTGCTTCTAACATATTTGAAGAAGCTTTTATTATTCCCTTTTATGTTGCCTGCCATACGTTCCTCAAAGTCTTTCTTGGCCTCCCGTATCATCTTTTTACATTTCTTTTGCCACAGTTTGTGCTCCTGTTTATTTTCCTCATTAGGGCAAGACTTCCATTTACGGAAGGAAGCTTCCTTGCCTTTTATAGCCTCCTTAACTGTGCTTGTTAGCCATGCCGGCATCCTCCTGGACTTGGTCGAGCCCTTCCTCTTTTGTGGGATACACTCCCGCTGGGCCTCTATGACTGTTGTTTTAAACAGCCTCCATGCACTCTGGAGCGATTGGACTCTTTTTACCTTCCCTTTCAGCTTTTTCTTAACTAGTCTTCTCATTTTGGGGAAGTCTGCCCTTCGGAAGTCAAGGGTTTTCGTGTCAGATTTGCTCGGCACTCTCCCTCCGACATGCATGGCGAAACAGATCGCAGCATGGTCACTGTTCCCCAACCGTTCGGTAACATTTACCTCCCTGACCAGATCTTGAGTGCCACACAATATCAAGTCCAGAGTCACCTGTCCTCTGGTCGGTTCCGTGACAAGCTGCTCTAAGGCACAGTCATTTAACATATCCAGAAATCCAGTCTCTCTTTCATGACCTGAGCATGAATTGACCCAGTCGATGTGAGGATAATTGAAGTCCCCCATGACTACAACCCTGTCTCTCGTTGACACCTCCCTGATTTGCTTCCTTATTTCAAGATCCCCTTCAGGTTTTTGATCTGGAGGACGGTAGCATGCCCCTACTATTACATCACTCTTTGAGCCTGGTAATCTAACCCACAGTGATTCTACGGAGGAGTCAGAGCCCCCTCCAGCTCTACTCTGGTGGATTCTACCCCCTCTTTGACATAGATGGCCACCCCACCTCCAACACGTCCCTCTCTGTCCCTCCTATAGAGTTTATATCCTGGAATTGCAGTATCCCACTGGTTCTCCGCATTCCACCAGGTTTCTGTTATACCTACTATGTCAATGTTTTCCCTAGCCACCAAACATTCCAGTTCTCCCATCTTTGCCCGAAGACTTCGGGTATTTGCATAAAAGCACTTATATACCTGTTCCCCCAAGAAGGGCTGCATGTTTGTCCCTTTATTCCTGCAGCCTTCTGTCTTGCTAGACTGGCTGTCATGTCCCATCACGCTACCACTCCCAATTCTTACTCTGTTATTACTTGACTGTTCCCCATCCTCTGCACCCTCATTCCCGAGGGATGAGGAGTCCCGAACCGGATGCCCCTCGGCTCCTGTCGGCTTTCCCCCAGGAGTCAGTTTAAAAGCTGCTCTGCCACCTTCTTAATGTTACGCGCCAGCAGTCTGGTTCCGTTTTGGTTCAAGTGAAGCCCGTCCCTCTTGTACAGGCCTGGCTTGTCCCAAAACGTTCCCCAGTGCCTAACAAACTTAAACCCCTCCTCCTGACACCAGTGTCTCATCCACGCATTGAGACCCCTGAGCTCCGCCTGCCTAGCTGGCCCTGCGCGTGGAACAGGTAGCACTTCTGAGAACGCTACCTTTGGGGTCCTGGATTTGAGCTTCCTACCTAGCAACCTAAATTTGGCCTCCAGGACCGCCCGGCTACATTTCCCCACGTCGTTGGTGCCAACATGCACCACAACCGCTACCTCCTCCCCAGCACTCTCTACCAGCCTATCTAGACGAGAGGTGATGTCCGCAACCTTCGCACCAGGTAGGCAAGTCACCGTGCGGTCCTCACATCCGTCACAGACCCCCCTTTCTATGTTCCTGACTATAGAGTCACCCACAACAAGAAGCCCCCTTCCCCCCCTCCCCAGAGGAGTATCCATAGTGCGACTGGATACGGGCCCATCACCTGAAGAAGGGGTCCCCAATGTGGGATTGTTTCCCTCTTTTCCAGAGCAATGTCCTCCAGCCCTGAGACTCCCTTTCCTGGCAGCTGAGGCGCTGGCCAACTGAGGGTAGGACGATGCCTCCACGTCCCTAGAAGTCTCACGCTGGTTCCTCTCTACCTGTCTCTGCTTCTCCAGGTCAGCAACCGTGGCTTCAAGGGAGCGAACCCGTTCCCTTGAAGCAGCAGTCACGCTTGCTTGTCTCATTCGTACTTTTTTATGACATTCACACTTGATCTTGTGCTTTTTCCTGGTGTTCATGCTTTTTTTTCCATGCAGTTCATGCTTTTTCATGGTGTTTGCACAATTAACCGGCACATTTGATTAACCAGCAAGCTCCATTCCCTGTGAGTGCCAAATAACGCAGCTTTTACTGTACAGCAAGTCCTCATTTAAAATTGTTTTGTTCTAAAGTTGTTGAGAAAAAAACCTGATTCCTGGTTGGGGCCACTGTCTATGTGGAGTCCGAACGTTCTCCCCATGTCTGCGTGGGTTTTCTCTGGCCCGCAAAGCTCACATTTATTTCAATGTTTAATATTAGAAGTGTTTTGGGTCTTTATTTAGAAATGTGGTGATATTTTTGTGACCAGAAATATGCAGTGATGGGGACTCGAGTCAAATGACTCGACTCGCAAGTGGGACTTAGCCACTTTTTCCCTGACTCGTACTCGTACTTGTACTCGTGACCCACTGACTCGCACTCGTACTCGCACTCGTGACCCACGGGACTCATACTTGACTTGCACTCGTGGGGGTAACGACTTGCCATTTCTGAGTCATTTTCCTTTAATGGCCGGCATCAACACAGGCAGGCAGGCAGGCAGGCGCAGTGGAGACCTCGGAGGAGGAGGGCAGCAGGGAGGGTTTTCAAGGGGGTGGGAAAGCAACCCTGGCTCTGAGTCCCCCTCCCCTTTGTTGCTGTATGTTTGGCATTGGCCACAACTCCGAGCGCGAGGGGTAGGGAGGAGTGAGGGAAGGCGAAGCTGCCGCAGCAGTTCCTCCTCATTGACCAAAACTCCGAGCCCAAGGGATGCTCGGCTCAGCAAGGGGAAGGGGCAGGGAGGGAATAATAAATGGTTTGAATGTAGACACGCTTGTTTTTCCCAAACCAGATGGGTGGTGACAAGACTGAGAGGTGAGGGAAAGGGCATAGGGGGAGCCAAGTGGGTGCTTTAAAAGTCTCAGAGGTCCCCACACACAGACACCCACCCACCCCATTTTCAGGGGAAAAGCCATTTTCCCCAAAGTGACTCGACTCGTGACTTGTGACTCGTGGTTTCTGGCCTTACTCGTACTCGACTCGCACTCGTGCAAAAATGACTCGCACTCGCACTCGTGACCTAGTTACTTAGATACATCCCTGGAAATATGTCGTAAACTCTTGTTTATGTAAATCAATTGGCCTATGGTAAAAATTGGTTTCATTATAAGTCGTTTCGCTTAAAGTTGCAGTTTCCAAGAACCTATCAACAACTTTAAGTGAGGACATGCTGTACTAGGATATATCACGAGAGGAAATAACCTCTTGAAAGGAGGTACCCATTTGTAGGGTTCAAGATTATGCCCCTTACTCCTCAAGTGTCTCTCTCCTTTCCTTACAGGTTTTAATTTGTATTTTTTTAATGACATGGTTTATACAAAATACGTTTATTGGAGTTGTCATTTAAATAAAATAATGGCAGTCCATACCATATCATCTAATTCTAATATTCACCTACCTTACCAGGTCTCTGAGCTCCTCTGTTCCTTCAGGACCTAAATCTTCTATGTGTTTCTGTAATTCCTGACAAAGGCTCCCAGACAGCTGATGTAGATTAGAGGCAGACAGTCTTCCTTTCAACATTATATAAAGCTTACTCCTATTCTTGTAAAATATTTCTTCAGGAATTGAAGCTTTAAAATAAAAAGTGATGGTTGTTGTTTTTTTAACTTAGCAGAATTAGTGCCAAATTACATTAAAAATGTTGTCCATCCCTCTGTTTTAATTGTTTGAATTATAAACAGCAGCCATGGGGCTGGAAGGCAGAATCAGGTCTGATAGCATGGCATGAGGGGTTAATCCTTTCCCCTCACACCATGGACCTCCTGACAAAAATCATTGCGCCGAAGTTGCTAGGACAGTGGTTCTCAAAGTGGTTGGTCACAACCCACCATTGTGAACAAAAAAGTCCCCTGCCCCCTTAAGGGGCGGGGACAGCATAGTGGCAGCAGCAACAATCCTGGGGATCGCTGCCGAAAAAGTGCCCGAAAACCGGGGGTGTGTGTGTGTGCGGGGAAGCCTGCACGATTTAGACTTCACGGAAGTGGTCTAAAATCGCTGGCTTTTGGCGATCCGAAGATCGGGGAGGCCTGCAGAGGGTCGCGCAGACCTCCCCGCACCCCCCAAAGTATTTGGGCACCTTTTTGCTGGTGGCAATCCCCGGGATCGCTGCAGTTGCTGGCCCCGCCCCCACAAGTACTCACAGTTCTCCCCGCTTTGCCGGGAGAACTTTGAGAAACACTGTACTAGGACGCTTGGGAAGAAAGCTCTCACTGGCAGCAGTGATGTTTCCCTTTCAAAGCAACGAGCAATTTCAGGGGCTGATTTTTGTCAGGACTACTGTGAGAAGAGAAATGGTTAAGCCCCCCTCCCATGTACTGTAGTGCTGATCCTCCCCTGTGGCTGCGACTTATAATTTTAAAAATACGCAGGCCAAAACTACATATTTAACACACACATCAAACATGATGGGTGGCATGCTCAGAGATGCTTGCAGAAGGCATTTCATTGGTGGCAGTGCAACTGCTAGCAGAAGAGAAACTTTGCAGCTTGTGAAAGGCATGTTGCACAACATCTTTCACTAGCACATGGACTATTCTGGAAGAGAGGTCACTTTCTCCACATAAAAACTTTGTACAATGTCCTTCTGCCTGCACAGGAGAGTTTCCGCTAGCAGAGGAAACCTCTGGATCCCACCCATTATTCACATTCTGGTCCTAAGCTTTAAAGTTACTCCAAAAATAAGTACGGTATTTATTTTAGGATATACTGAACATGCATCTCACTTTTCTCACATATGATTCAATGTGGCTAACAAACCAATAAACAAAAGTTTTACAGCAACAAAAACACAGCAAAAGCACTGCAAACCAAATCAAAGCTAAGAAAATCCCAAGTCAAGACCCAAAAGCCCTTGAAAAAAAAGCCCAGTCTTCACTTGGTGCCTAAACAGGTTTTGTTTCTACATCTCAAGTTGTCTTTGCAACGTGGTACCTACTTCTTTTGGCAAGATACAGAAAAATGTGTGGAACCAGAAACATCAACTTGATGTGCTTTGGCAAAACTAGACTCTTCCTTGATTTAATGTCTGCTGCCTTTGCTAACCTCTGCTTGAGTTAAAACATGGTAAGCTATTAAGCAACTTACAGCGCAATCCTGGGGTTCTACCCCAAGGAGGCCTCCAGCTGCGCCGGTGCTGGTTCCTATCTGGCTAGGATGTGCAGGCTCTACGCCCATGCCACAGCCTAGCTAAACAGGATTGGGCTGTTATTGTTCACATGAATCATGGGGCCTGGTTGTGTCCTTCCGTTGGTTTCTTATATGCTTATTCAAATCTGCAGCATGGGCTTATGTATGCAACAGTGCTGCTTCAATATGGTGTTGTTCGTACGTGACGGAGGGTTTCTTCCTGAAAAGAGAGCGAGCCAGCAAGAAATCCCATGCCATTTATGAGAATGGCGTCTGAGGAAAGCCCTGGCTTAACTGTGTTAAATTCACTATCCAAATTCCTTTTCTGGCATATGCAAGTGTGCTCTCAGGCTGATGACAACCCAGAAGCGCACGAGTACACAAGGCTAGGCAATAGGCTCCTCGAGTTACCTCTGCATGAGGCATCACAGGAACTGTCCCTCTGGTGATGTGATGATGATATAAGTACAGCAATCAACCAAACACTGTGTATACACACACACACACACACACACACACACACACACACACACACACACACACACACAAAAGGCAGGCCCTGCCAATGGGAATATCGTGACACAGGAAAGCACTGCATTGTCTCCATTTCTGCCCTTCGAGAACAGCCCCTTTTCTCCCTGCACTGCATATCCATGGAGGGGCAGGGTGGCCCACTGAAAGCAGATCCAGTATGTTTTAGATCAGATGCACATTCCCACCTAAAAAGAGCCCACAAAGACCAGAAGAATTGTCTTTGGGTTCATGAAAGCCCTTCAGCAACTATCCACATAGCATCTTTTCAAAACTGCCAAAGCTAGTTTGCAGTAGTACTAGTCTATGGACTAATGAAAATAGTAAGCCTGGAAGAGCCAGCTCATGGTGCCACTATTTAATGGTGGCCAACCTTTCAACATGAATGCTCCTGGCCCTTTAATGGTTGTATAGGTGAGGGCGTTTCAGCAGGTGCAGCTACTTTAGCAGCACCATCAGCACTTGCAGCTGCCAAGATTCTGTCTTCTACACAACTGTTAAGAACACAGAGGCCCTCATGGTGGAAGGCTGGCCACCCCTGATTTAGACTGACCTTTGTGCAAAGTAGAGTATGCTCGATCGCATTATACAGTTAATGTCCTTCCTGGTTTGGATGTTTAGCATCTCATTTTATTCAGGTCTTGTTTTTCATACTGTAGTATGAGTCCTTCTGGATGCAAATACTGTACAAAATCTGTGTAATGTACACCACATCTCCATCTAGTGGCAGCCACTAGCTAAGCAAAGACTGTAGTTTGCTGTTTTTAAAAAAGTCATTTTCAGCCTCTTACTACGGAGGGCTTGTCCATACCTTTTCCCCCATGTTCTACTCCAAGTTGTGATTGGATTAAAACTCAGCCCAATGATGACTGAAACATCATCAGGCTTTGTATCATTTTTTTAAATGAAATTTGTGTCCTGTCATTTCTCTGAGGAGCCCTAAACACACACACACACACAGAGGAAGGAAGGAAGGAAGGAAGGAAGGAAGGAAGTTGGGTCAAGAGTTGAGCCTTGTTCAGATGATACCTTCACATACTTAAAGTCCATGGGGAGAAGATGGAAGTGAGAGCACACTGACAAGTTCAACCCCCAACTGGAGAAAGTGAATTATCTTTAATGTTAGGCTTACCAGATCTCCAACTGGGACAGAGTGCTAGACCTTTAGGAGAAAGAATGTGGGCAGGTGTAGCTTGTTAAACCTTACACCAGTGGTTCCCAAACTTCTGGGAAGGCTCTACGCTGCTCTAAGTGGCAGCGGGGCCTTCCCAGGGGTCGCGACGACGTGCCCGGGATTGCGCCGCTGCCGCCACTGCCGTGCCCGAAATCGCCCGTTTTACCTGCATTGGTGGGCAGTGGGTGTCCGGCGGGGTGTGTGGGGAGCCTGCGGACCCCTCCGCAAGCCTCCCCAAGTGTTGGAGCAGCGCTCCGACGCGATTGCAACTCACTTCCGGTTTCGCGTAAAACCGGAAGTGAGTTGTGATCATGTCGGAGCACTGCTCCAACGCTTGGGGAGGCCTGCGGAGGGGTCCGCAGGCTCCCCCCCCCCCCGCCGGACACCCACTGCCCACCAATGCAGGTAAAACGGGCGATTTCGGGCACGGCAGTGGTGGCGGCGGCGCGATCCCGGGCGCGCCGTCGTCGTCACCGCGGGTTGCCATGCCCCTTAAGGGCATAGCAAACCTTTGTTCCCGACTGGGGCGTCGCAACGCCCCAGTTAGGGAACCACTGCCTTATAGCACAATCCTAGGCATGTCTACTCAGAAGCAAGCCCCATTGAACACAATGGGGCTTGCTTCTGAGTAGACATGCCTAGGATTGTGCTCTAAGGGTTTAACAAGCTACACCTGCCCAAATTCCTTCTCCTAAAGGTCTAGCACTCTGTCCCGGTTGGAGATCTGGTAAGCCTAGTCATTGATGTCAGCAGTGGATACCTGTCCATGGAGAAAATATTTCTTGACTCAGAGTGTAATTAACCTGTGGAACTCCTTGCCACAGGATATGGTGATGGCACCTGGTCTGGATGCCTTTAAAAGGGGGTTGGATGGGTTTATGGAGGAAACATCCATCACAGGTTACAAGCCATGATGGATATTATGCAACAGCCTACTACTAAAACCAGGAGCTCTCTTAATGCCAGATGCAAGGGAGTGGAGTGGCAACAGGATACAGGTATCTTGTTGTCTTGTGTGCTCCCTGAGGCATCTGGTGGGGCCACTATGAGATACAGGAAGCTGGACTAGATGGGCCTTTGGCCTGATCCAGCAGGGCTCTTCTTATGTTCTTACTGTGTGTCTACATGGGGTTTATTAGAGCTTCCTCCACCAGCCAAATGTAAGAGTGGAGATTCATCACACTCCTCAGCTGGCCAGCCGCAATAAGTGTGCTGGCAATCCTAGCCCCCGTGTTGACATGCTGCTCAGGCCCTACCTCTACTTCCCACTAGTATAGCATTTGTTTGCAGCAACGAATGCTGTACCCGGAGAGGCATTCTCCCTGTGATCTGGAATGCTGATCATCCAGGGCACCAGTTCCCAGGCAGGATCTCTTCCTGGATACAGCATTTGTTGCTGCAGACAAATGCTGTGCGTGTGAGGGCAGGGCTTCAGGAGCACTGGCATCGCTGCGGGGGGTGGGGGGGTGGAGCTCTAAGTTCCGCCGAGGCTCCGACCCTCCGTTACACCGGAGCACGAAGCGGCCCCGCCCCCTCGCCTTCGGAACCATTCAAGGCGGTGAAAACGCTGCTTTCATCGCCTTAAATGGTTCCGAAGGCTAGGGGGTGGGGCCGCTTCGTGCTCCGGTGTAACAGAGGGTCGGAGCCTCGGCGGAACATAGAGCTCTGTCCCTCCTGCAGCGACGGTAATGTTCAGGAGCATATTGGTATGGGGGCTAGGGTTGCTGGTGTGCTCACTGCTCCCCCGCCACCATGTGAACTTTAATTACATGAAGGAGAGGCCTGAACAATGCTGTAGTAAGTGGCTCATGAACTGGCTTCATGGCTGAACAAAGATTTTAATGCAGTTATCCTTGGTCCAGGTCTAAGATCTACCTATTACACTGCAGACTCTTTGAGCTGAGACATAACGTGGGAGATCTGTGAATCTTTGGGACCTGTGATCTTTTGGATCTCCCAAACTTTTTATTTTTATTTTAAAACAGGGGGGGGGACTCTAATTTTGACAGAAACACCGGTGCTGGGAGAGGGGCATTTAACCCTTTTCTCCTGCATCACTTTTCCTGATCTAAATCATCGCACTTGGAGCTGATGTTAGTCTCAAAGGGGAAAAAAAAAAAGCAGAGGTGACCTGCACAGCGTCTATACTTTTCCCACAACAGGACGAATGCGTATTTAATATTTATTTATGATTGCAATTTTGGAGGAAGGGGGTAACTTTAGATTGGGGGAGTAAACACAGGGGGAGAAGAATTAAATGCCTCCTCTCCTGCTCTAACCAAAAGTAGCTTCTTAAAGTTAATGAAAACATAGAAACCTCCCACATCGCATTTGTTTCATCTTGCAGTCAGTTGTGATCAAACCCACAATGTCCTTGAAATTAAATATTTGCCTACCTGTTTTCTGGACAGATTCCTGTACTGCTTGCTCAAAATCTGTATCCTTTGACGTACAAAATGTTTGAAGCCCTTTTTCTTCAGTAACAAACGTGTATCGTTTTCCCAACATATACATTGTGAATACTGGTCCATACTACAATACAATGAATGCGCAGAGTTAAAAAAAGAAAGAAAAAGTAGTCTAATACAACTACATTTTAATGCAACCAACATGTATCAGAGTTGGCATCATATGCAGTCTTTGTAGTCTGTCAACAAAAAAAATCATGGTCCCTGGGATTGTTAGGGAAGCAGACAAGAGAACACTGTGAAATTGTTTGTTACATTACGAATTTCAGCAGTGCCAAGCACCTGCCAGAGCAGGTAAATTCGGGGCAGGGATCGGGCTAAACTGGGGGCATGTCAAGGATGGGCCAAGGGCGGATCTCGGCAGCAGCGGTTGCCCGATATTCTATGGCCTGAGGCCAACATGGCCCCTTGGACCTACTCAGACTTACACCAGCAAAGCGCCGGCACAGACCCAGGTAGGATCACTGGGGACCATGATAGGGTGGAGTAGATAAGTATAAAAGTTCTTTACTTGCCTCTTCCCCATTCCCTGGTCGGCCCATAGCTTGCAGTGGAGGCTGCGTCAGCACTACTGCAAGCCCTGGGCTGGCCCTGGATAGGACTGAACGTTAATGCCATTTTTGATTTTACTAAAGTCACACAAATGTTCAAAATGTTTCATAATGCAATTTTAAAGTAATGACACGGGTTCAGGAGCATAGGGCATTCTCCTCAGGTTCTCCTATAGGTTCCTCAGCATTCTAGCATTACAAAGCCTGAACATTCTATAAATTAGAAAATCAAGACAATTAGGTCAGTATGAAATTTGGCATGAAGAATCTCCATTGTAAGGTGCATAGTCTGACCACATTTCAGAAAAATCTGATTTCAAATGGTTGAATTATTGCAGTTTTATACTTTTGCCTTGAGTCAGCTGCCACACTACTTGCAACCTTTTTTTTCCTTTTGCTCCCCTTCCCATCCTAAAACATATTTTAGATTTCTTATTTTGGCAGTTCAGATTACGTAAAATATTCCAGGATACAATAAGAGTCTGCCCTTCCATTGGTCTGGTGAAAAATAAAAGCTTTGAAAAGTTTTCATTAAACCCTAACCCAATCCTGTCTAGCAAGATGCGGCGACACACATAAGGTGCCGGCCACATCCTATGCGGGATTTGGCCTGCCCCAGCACAGCTGGCAGCCTCCTTGAGTTAAAGGGACGTTTGTCCCTTTACCACAAGTAAGCACCAGCCGCCCCCCAATGGGACTACTCAAATGTGCGCCAGTTATTTAGCTGGCGCAAGTCCGAGAGTCCCGTGTAACAGCGGCCAGGCCCGGGAAGGGGGATAGGATACGCCGGAAGAGGCCGCTGCTGATCCCTCCCTCTTCCCGTGCCCGGCCGACCAATCCCACTCCCTGGATCACCCTGTTCCTTACCGTTCCGCCATAGTGCTGCTCCATCCTGTGATGTCGGAGGAGTGGCACAAGCCGCTCCGCCAGCACCACTTACTCACCGGGTGCCACAAATGAGCCTCACAGCACGTTTGTGACACCCTAGACCGGCGGAGCAGTTGCTCTGCCGGTCTATTTGTAGACAGGATTGCGCTGTCATTTAACTAATTAACAGCGCAATCCAACTTAACTTTTTTGCCTGTGTAACCAGCGGCCCAGCGAGAACGGGAGGCCCCAGAATGGAAAAGGGATTCAAATCCCCTCCAAAAGAGGAATTCAAAGGGGATTTGAATCCCTTTCCCGTTCTGGGGCCTCCGGTTCTCGCTGGGCCGCTGGTTACAACGGCAAAAAAGTTAAGTCGGATTGTGCTGTAAGAATTTTGATTTAAACTAGAATAAATTTGTAATATACTGAAATAAAGTTCTAATCAGAATGTACCAATGGATGTATTATTTATTTTAGCTTAACATGAGACACTGAGCATGCTGTTGTTGAACATGCTTATTTATTTTTCTTTTTTATTGATATAATTACAATTTAATAATTTAATCAATTGACTGAGCAATTTCATTGCATTGCTTTAGATTACATACAACCCCAGCCTGCAGACTTACAATCCAATAAACATGATGCAAAAGGAAAAAGAAAAGGGGGAATGAAGAGCAAACCCAAGTCAATTCAGGCCTTTTCCTCCATTCAGTTTCATAAACAAAGACTGAGTAAGCAGAAGATGGACCTGGGCCCAGGGGAGGATGAGGAAATTGCAGCCAAGCTCACAGCATACTCTCTGCTGTAGCCAATAATCTAGTACATACTGTACTTCTTTAAATTTCACCTTGGTTGCAATGTATAATTATCAGCAGAGTAGAAGGTTTGCATGAACTTTTAGTAACCCAATTCTTTGTCTGCCATGCAGACAAATCCCATGCTTTGTCTGCCATGCAGGGTTAATGCCATGCTGGACAAAGTGCAAAACTGCTCTGGGGCAGTGCCCCAAAGCTGCCAGTTACTAAGAAGCCAAAGAAAGAGTACAAGAGCATAATGAAGCACACATTTCTAAATGGGCAAAACAACTCTTTTGTTAAGTACAGTACTCGTGAGAACATGACCCAAATTCCATTCAGAACGGGCCCAGTGAGGCAAATGGCAAATCTCTGGCTTTGTCACCCCTGAACTTCTGCGAACAGAATATTTATCCTTCATTTTGACTTCTGCCAACATAATATTTATCCTTCATTTGAAAACATCCAAAATGTCCATACTCCATTTGTTTCTTGTCGTGCTTTTTAAAAAGGAGAGTATTAACCATGAGGAGAAAATACTGTAATTATCATGTCACATTTTGCTAATGTCTAAGGGAAGGCTACAAATCTCAATAGCATTACATGGAATTTTTCAATTCCTTTGTCAGCACACACAGCATGTACAGTATAAGGGAGAAAAAATGCATTGCTCCTGCACAAGTTGTGACCTGCACTGTAGCCTGGAAAGTGGTGCTCCTCCTATATACAAATGCCTGAAATTTGCATAGCATTAAATTGCAAGAAACATGCATTGCAAAGTGCGAACCAGCCAAACAAGAAATTGCATTAAAAAAAGAACAAGGAAAAAGTGGCTTGTTTTTTTCTGCTAAAAATCGGACAGTACTGTATAATAATTCTGACAAACAAAAACTCAGAGAAACAAGAGCAACTGAGCAACAAATATATTCACTTCACATTTGCATCAGCTGGTTTTACGACACTACGTTACGATATAGAAAATAAATGCAGCATGTTTTCAATGCACAGAGAGGCCCGTTGCTATGACGTTCATAATTTGCAGAAGGAAATGGTTGTGCACACATTACACATACACACGTACAAATGAAGTTATGCACACACATCTGTACAACTAATTGTTTAGCACGGTATCTCTATCAGAAGAATTACTCATGTTGTTGTAACCGTAAACAGCTGGTGATACAAAACATGTTAAAAGTGCGTGATCCAAAAAAGCAAAGCCGAGCAATACGCGGAGCTTCCGTCTCGCTCTTTTCGCGCCCCACCCTCTCCCTCACAATTACTACCTTCAACCTGGCTTGTTCTATAGCCTCCAGTGGAGCTTTCCCAAACTGGAAGGCAGCTCCTATCCAAGGGATCCAACCACTGATGCACGGCGGCTCACTAGAGTTCCTAGACGGAAACAGAACAAACTTGGCCACAAATCCTAGGACGATTGTCAACAGGATCGCAACAGCTATCTCCATCTTCTTTTAGCTCTTCGGCCCCGTTTTTCTGACTCGCGGAAGCCGGCGGGCAAAATACAAAACTTGCCTTTCAGATTACTGCCCCCTTGTGGTGCGGTGACAAAAAGCAGTCAGATTATAAACTGGGAGGGGCTGAAAGAGTTTAATTTGCATCTGTGGTCCTCACGGGGGAAGAGATTCTCTCTGTGCTCAAGAGTGATCCAGCAAGATTTGCAGGAAGCTCGTCTTAATTTTTCTCCCCGTTCCAGGAAAGACTCTTGCATGGTGGCTCGCTGCAAACCACTCGAAAGAACCTGTTCAAAATAGTGAAAATTGACCCTTTCTAGCCTAACTGCCTATGTATGGCAGTGCAGACATATCAGTCATTCATCCCATTTAGAAAAATTGGGAAGGGTACTGTAATTACGCTTTTCCAGTATATCCTGGCATGACCAATCATTTACCTCTCCTATTACGCTCCTGGGGCATTGTTCCGTTCTGCACTTTTGATAGAAAAAAAATTATGTGAATTAAACTTTTGGAATAATAGAAAACCAGGTTGAGAAAGTGTGTGCTTTTTGTTGTTTACAGAAATTTAGAAACAGGACAAGTTCTCGACTTATTTCTTCAATCATAAAATAAAAGTTTGATTTGCAAAGGCATACTTTTTACAGTGCGGGAATTAAGGCAGCCTATAAAACCTTAACTATTTTGCACTCACAATCTGCTTGTTCACATGATTATACTGTGGACCCAGTTTATCTTGTTACAAACTGACTCATCGAACATGCAAGCTGAACATTGTGCAGCCAGAGAGTCAAGCGTGTTCTCATATAATATGGAGTAACCTAGCTATTTGGATACCGCAATATCTTTGCTTACTAGAACCAGATTTCTTAGTAGAGGCTCTTGCATCATACATTACAGTCCATCTTTCAGGTGAAATAAATCACTACAACAGTAGCAGCAATCATTAGACCTGCAGTGCAATCCCATTTATTCTTTTTTTCCCCCGCTTATGTTTATTTTATTAATATAATACTAAAACAAAACAGTACAGTACATAATATTTCAAGAGATTACAAGCGCAAAGCAGTGTATCCTACTAGCATACTACAGTGGGCCCTTTTTATTCGCAGGTTCGGGACCCGCGGATTTGTTATACTGCGGGTCCCGGACCTGCGAATGTAAATGCTAAAAAGGGGGGAGCCAAAGTCCATTTTACTTTTTAAAAGTCAAACTGCTGCATTTCCAAGGCTCCACAGGGCTTCTGCAGTCTTCCGGACCCACTTCGCGCAGAGGCTCTTCCCCCCCCTCCCAGCCTTGTCTCAGAATGCACCCTCATTTACACATTAATCTTTAAGGTCAACTGTATCAAAAGAGAGCGACCAAAATGATTAGTGGGCTGGGGCATCTACCTTATGAGGAAAGGCTACAGCGTTTGGGGCTCTTCAGTCTAGAACATAGGTGGCCAACCCACAGCACGGGTGCCACTTAGAGGCATGCCGAGCCTTTTGAAGTGGCACACACTGCCATTCCTGCTCAAGCCAAGTACTGAAGTCCCTCTCTCTTTCTCGACCCCATCGCACCTTTCCAAGCCTGTGGCACGGCCTCTGCACCCCACTGCGCCTCATTCTTCTTGCACTGTCACTGTGTTTTAAATATTTTCATTGCCTTAGAAATATCTATTTATTTGTTTATTTATTTAAGTGGCACGCTCAAGATTATCTACATAAAATGTGGCACATGGCGTGCCACGGGTTGGCCACCACTGGTCTAGAAAAAAGGCGGTTGAGGGGGACATGATTGAGACGTATAAAATTATGCATGGGATGGAGAGAGTGGATAGAGAGAAGTTCTTTTCCCTCTCACACAACACTAGAACTAGGGGACATCCACTCAAATTGAGTGGAGGGAGGATTAAAACAAACAAAAGAAAATATTTCTTTACCCAGCGTGTAATTGGTTTGTGGAACTCCTTGCCACAGGAGGTGGTGATGGCACCTGGCCTGGATGCCTTTAAAAGGGGATTGGACAAATTTATGGAGGAAAAGTCCATCACAGGTTACAAGCCATGATGGGGATAAGCAACCTCCTGGTTGTAGGAGTAGGTTTTCTTTGTGCCAGGTGCAAGGGAGTGGTGACTGGACACAGGTATCTTGTTGTCTTGTGCTCCCTGAGGCATCTGGTGGGGCCACTGTGCGATACAGGAAGCTGGACTAGATGGGCCTTTGACCTGATCCAGCAGGGCTCTTCTTATGTTCTTATCCATTTGTGAATCTGAACCCAATATCTGTTTGCATCCACCACATATGATAAAAACGTTCCTACCTGTTTTTTACATTTCCAACAACTACTTGACACCTTCCCGTACATTTTCGCCAATTTACTTGGGGTCATCATCTATACAATGATGATCTATACATCATTTTATACGTTTTCCTTAATATTAACATTTAACATACATTTCAACTGTTTTAACCATAATTGTTCCCATTGTTCCATTAAGATTTCATGACCTACATTTTTAGCCCATTGACAGCCTAATCCACTGCAACTTTTAAACGGCAGGGCACATGCTCCACCGCTCGAAAGTGTTCCAAACGTGCCGTAAAGCATGTTTGCAACTACTTTGGAAGTAAGGGCCGCCAGCATGAGTCCGGCAGCCTCACTCTGGTGCCGGATCGTCCCTGTGGCCACCGGAGGAAAGGTAAGGGGTGCACTGGTGGGGGTGGTCCGGGCTGCGAGGGAGGACAGCCATTGGCCGAGTCGGCCCAGGAAGGGCAGGGATGGCGGCAACCATATCCCCATCCCATTCCTGGGCCGGCGCGGCCATTACACAACCTCCTCGGACTTACGCCAGCTCAATAGCTGGCTGAAATCCGAGGAGGCCCATTGGGACCTCTCTGTGCTACACTGAGGGAAGTGCATGAACGTCCCCTTCCCCCGAGGAGACCTCTGGGCCGATCATGATTGGCCCGGAATGGGGATAGGATCCAGCGGGAGGCCCTAGGGCCACCCTCAGATCTTTAGTCAGGATTGTGCTCTGAATCATACATTCTTTAACCTATTCTTCTGCTGTCTTGAACTTCAAGCAATCCCATAAGAACATAAGAACATAAGAACATAAGCCCTGCTGGATCAGGCCAAAAGCCCATCTAGTCCAGTTTCCTGTGGCACACAGTGGCCCCACCAGATGCCTCAGGGAGCACAAGACAACAAGATAACCTGTTTCCCGTTGACACTCCCTTGCACCTGGCACAGAGAAAACCCACTTCTAAAACCAGGAAGTTGCTTATGGCTTGTAACCTGTGATGGTCTTTTCCTCCATGAATCTATCCAAACCCCTTTTAAAGGCCAGGTGCCATCACCACATCCTGTGGCATGGAGTTCCACAGATGAATTACATGCTGGGTAAAGAAATATTTTTTTTGTCTGTTCTAACTCTCCCTCCACTCAATTTTAGTGCATGTCCCCTGGTTCTGGTGTTGTGCGAGAGGGAGAAGAATTTCCCTCTATCCACTCTCTCCATCCCATGCATAATTTTATACATCTCAATCATGTCCCCCCTCAGGCGCCTTTTTTCTAGGCTGAAAAGCCCCAGACGCTGTAGCCTTTCCTCATAAGGGAGGTGCTCCAGCCCACGAATCATTCTGGTCGCTCTTTTCTGCACCTTTTCCAATTCAACTACCGTATTTCTTCGAGTCTAAGGCGCCATCGATTCTAAGGCGCACCTTTACTTTCAGTACCACCAGCAGGGGAAAAAAAAATCCATCAATTGTAAGTCTCGCCTCCCTTCATTAAATCTACCTGCTCAGCACCAACTCTCCCCAGCATGTCTCCTGCAGCTGAGGATGACTGAGTGCACTGCCTTTGCATAGCATTTCTGGCCCCATCAGAAAGTGCCATTTCCTTCGTTACCTGGGCTTGGGGGAGCTTCAGGGAGGCCTGCGCAACCCTCTGCAGTCCTCCCTGATCTTCAGTTTGGCGAAAAACAGCGATTTTTGGCCATTTCTGGTTTTCGCAAAAACCGGAAATGGCTGAAAATCACTGTTTTTTGCCGAACTGAAGATCAGGGAGGCCTGTAGAGGGTTGCGCAGGCCTCCCTGAAGCTCCCGCAAGCCCCAGTAAGTAAGAAGATAGCATTTTGGGGTGCTTTTTGGAGACCTTCGATTCTAAGATGCACCCGATTTTGGAATGCTTAACTGGGTAAAAACATGCGTCTTAGAATTGAAGAAATACAGTATATCCTTTTTGAGGTGTGGTGACCAGAACTGGACACAATACTCCAGATGTGGCCTTACCATCGATTTGTACAAAGGCAGAATGATATTGGCCGTTTTATTCTCAATCCCTTTTTTAATGATCCTGAGCATGGAATTTGCCTTCTTCACAGCCGCCGCACACTGGGTCGACACTTTCATTGACCTGTCCACCAGCACCCCAAGAGCTCTCTCTTGATCCGTCACAGACAACTCAGAACCCATTAGCGTATATGTGAAATTTTGGTTTCTTGCCCCAATGTGCATCACTTTGCACTTACTTACATTGAAGCGCATCTGCCATTTTGCTGCCCGTTCTCCCAGTTTGGAGAGATCCTTCTGGAGCTCCTCACAATCCCTGCTGGTCTTCACCACCCGGAAAAGTTTAGTGTCATCTGCAAACTTGGCCACCTCACTGCCTATCCCCGACTCCAGGTCATTTATGAATAAGTTGAAAAGCACCGGTCCCAAGACCGATCTTTGGGGCACACCGCTTTTCACCTCTCGCCATTGTGAAAATTGCCCATTGACTCCCACTCGCTGTTTCCTGGTCTTCAACCAGTTCCTAATCCACAAAAGGACCTGCCCTCTTATTCCCTGACTGTGGAGTTTTCTCAGGAGCCTTTCATGAGGGACCGTGTCAAACGCCTTCTGAAAATCCAGATATATAATATTCACGGGTTCGCTCGCATCCACATGCCTGTTGACCTTTTCAAAAAATTCTAACAGGTTTGTGAGGCAAGACTTCCCCTTGCAGAAGCCATGCTGACTCTCCCTCAGCAGAGCTTGTTCTTCTATGTATTTTAAGATTTTATCCTTAATGAGACTTTCCACCATCTTCCCTGGAACAGATGTTAGGCTGACCGGCCTGTAGTTTCCTGGGTCCCCCCTCCTTCCTTTTTTAAAGATTGGCGTGACATTAGCTATCCTCCAATCCTCTGGCACAGTGGCCGTTTTAAGGGACAAGTTGCATATTTTGGTCAATAGGTCAGCAACTTCATTCTTGAGTTTCTTCAGAACTCTTGGGTGGATCCCATTTGTCTTAAGCCCTATTTGTATTCAATTCAGCAATGCTCACAAGATTTGCAGTTTAAATGTTGTGTGCCTGCCCATCCTTTGTGATGGGCTGGTATACCTGATCTTCTGGAATTAAATCAAAGGTATATAGATTAGTCAATACTTTTCAGAATAGTGACTAAGGGAAATATCTCTCAAGAGTTAATCTTAACTGATTCATTTACTGCAGGGTCCGGGACTGCTTGTCTACAAATTATTCTTAACTATGCTGATGTACATTATACTTTAAAGTAATTAAACCAAGATTGAGGCAAAATATTGCACAAGAATTGAACTCAGATGGTTGAGTGTCTATTAGATTGCAAACAAACACGACCAACTGTAGTGAGGGCCCTACCCCTCCCCCAATATTTTTGTGTCGTCAGCCACCCTCCCCTGAACCCCCACCTTTTTACCCCATCAAAATCCATCAAGGAATCACTGAGATATAGCCATGTTTATTGAAGCGCATTAAGAATTCAATTTCTTTCCAGCTCGCGCACATTTTGACAGCTGGCACGCGCCAGCAAGGGTCAACAGTCCCCAGGCACGCGCACGCCGCAAGCCTCTCCAAACCCCCAGTGAAGCAGTCAGCAGCAAAGTTCACCCGGTACCCTTTTAATCCTATCAGTCTTCTAACCTCACTAAGCCTTTAATCCCCTTTCTGGGCATTCAGCCAAGATCCACCAGACGGCGCGTGTATCCAATTAAAGGATTATCGGAACCGCGAGCCGTTCTGACCCACTAACCCACTCCACAGTTTCTTCCTTATATTTGACAGCTTAAAGGAACACGAACCTATTTCTAAAGCAGTGGATCATTCTGCTACATTGCTGTGGTTTATGGGTTTCCTTTGAGAGTTATGTACCGGATCTTCATTGAGGATCATCGGGGCTTCCTCATAGACGGGTCCCTACACAGAAGGGTCCCGATCCTCGTGCACTGTTGGGATTAGTCCCAGCTGGAGCGGAGAGGCTCCTGGCAGCAATGCAATAGATCTGCAGCCGTAAATAGTCCAGTTCGGAACTGGGCATCCTTCTGGAATCCCAGGAGCAGGGTTGTAGAGTGGTTCGAGTCCCTCCCCCTCCTCCCGTGACGGAAACCTTAGGGTAAACGAAGACAGCCCGGGGGGCGTCTCCTGCCATAGATCTGCACTGCAAGGAGTAGGGGAAGCCATTTTAAAAGCATAACTCCTGTGTATCAGCCTGTTCTGTGCTGGCCTCAAATGGCTGCCTTCTACCTGGGGAGTCGGCTGAGGCCAGGGAGGAGGGAAATCCCAGGATCACAGCAAGGAGTCAGACTGTCACCACTTCATTTCCTCAAAATCTTATCTCATTGGGTCTGCACCTTCCCTACATCAATCTCCACCATCTCCTACATCCTGGAATCATTGTCTCTGTCTTTCTTTGTTACTATTATTCAAAATGCCTCTTGATTGCAACTTGTCCCTCTGTGCCTGCTCCCACTATCTCACTCCCCCATTGTTCCTGTTTTTCCTGGCTACATTTGTTTCACATGCTAATCCAGTTACCTGCCTGGCTTTTGCCTAATTGACAGGAACAATTCCAAAAGTCTTAAACTGTATGCTTGGTACCATGGGGCAGGGACCCATTGTGTGGCACTTTTGGCTATCAAATTGGAAATACTGCCTTTTGTGTTAAGCAGGCTTCTCAAAAGGACCCATTCATAAAACTCCGGAAAACCTCGCTTCACCTGAAGTGAGGGTCTAATCCTATTACCCCTGCCACCCAGTACCCCCACCCATCATACCATTGGTTCCCAGTTGCACAAAGCACCACACTTTTCATTGGTTCTTTTAATAAAGTTTGTCTTTTATTGGTTCACCGATTCATACATGCTGCTGCTGTTCTCATTGGCGAAAAGTTTCAATCCTACATCTGATTGGCTGTATCAAGGTGTAACTTCTTGGATCCTTTCTCCTGTTGGTCTGTCTTTATCATGTATTTTCTGCAACAATGTACTCCATGATTCCCCTGTAATAATGAAATGTATATAAGCTTTTGTATTAATCATATATGTTACACTTTCTGCCTTGCTGATTGTGTCCTTTGCTAGCAAAGTAAAGATCTATCTTGTACCCAGTACTGGTCTGTTTTGGAGCTCTATTTTGGTGCCTCCGCGATTCGCGGACTTTTCCTTTCCTTTCCTTTTTTTTCATTTTTGGGTACCTTCTCCATCTCTGGGGTCTGGTGCTTGCCCACCGAATCGAAATGAGCTGAAATCACTCATCCCACCCAGGGGTGCTCACAACACAACCACGAATAAGGTCATGGTCTGCAAAGTCAGGGAACTCCTTAGGTACACAAAGGTAGATGAAATTGTAATTTAAAAGAAAAGGGGAAAAAACCCACCAAAACAACTTGATGTGGGTTGAGCACACTCAGTGGCCATCAGGAGCCACTAAATGTTGAGGTATCTGTTGGGAAAAAAAGAATAGCAGAACATGGAGCATGGTGGGAGAGGGAAATGGCTTGGATCCGTTGGGAAGGAACAACATTTTGTTGCAGTTACAATTGTTTATTTGTAATTGTTTTCTTCTTGTTAGAGCCCAAAGAGCTCTCGAAGTGTCTTGCAGTCAGTCAGGGCCAGCTGAGGCGGTCACCTTGGGCAGCAGATTGGTGGGGGGGGGGACCCATCTCTATTTGCCTACTAGCTTCCACTCCCCCTTGTTCTCCTTCCACTGCCTGAATTGGAAAAGAAAGAGGGGGGGGGACAGAGACAAAGGGTAAGTGTGGAAGGATAAGAGTGCTGAGCTAGAACACTGGAGAGTGGGAGAACAGTCAATTTAAAATTACTGCGCAAGTCAATAAAAATATACGAATTCATCACTATAAAAACAAGGCCTAAAAACCAGGCTCAACTATCTCCCAATTACAAAACTCCTTCGAATAGGAAGCTCTTAACTTTCCAAAGCATCAGACTTCCCCTGGGATAGTCTATAGCTGAGGTATTTTCTGCAGGACCAGCCTCAATATGAGGCAAACTGAGGCAGTTGCTTCATGTGGAGGATTATCGGGGTTATACGGGAGGTGCCACCCTTTGCCCCCTCTGCCTCACTTGGTGGTACCAAGCAAAGAGCTGCTCTGTGCGCTGCATTTGAAAAGAAGGATGGGAAAAAACAGAAGAGTAGAGGGGAGGGGTGGGCTAGCTGCTAGTGTATCTTCTCTTTCTCCTCACCGTTGCCAAATCTCAGTAAGTGAACAGCAGTGGTGGTTAGAGCCTCAATGATGGAACCAGATCTAGAGCCCAATTCTATCCTTCCCCGCCCCAATGGGGGAGGCAGATTGGAAGGCTTCAGAGGCGAAAGGGGATTCAAATCCCCTTACATCTCTATAAGCCTCCCGCTCCACATTGGGTCTCCTTGGACCTGCGCTAGTGATTTTGCTAGCACACGTGAGAGGAAAGGGGGCGGGGAAGCTGAAGGAAAGGGGGATCGGATCCAGCGTGCGCCATCGCCGCCGGATCCACCCCTCTCACAGCCTCCCTGTCCCCATTCCGCCCTTCCCCCACCCCTCCCATCTCTCCTGGTGATTTCTCTGTTCCAGCAGGCTGCAGGAGAGCCGAGGACACGTGGAGGAAGGCTCCATCCTTCCTGCCGGCGTTCCGGCAGCATGCTACTGAGCATGCTGCTGGGAAGCACTTTACGGTGCTTTTTCAGGTGTTCTGCCAGCGCTAAAGTCCAATAGGATTTGGCTGTAAGTCTTCCCAACCTCCCCTCCGCCGGCTTGCTTCAAATTATCTTAACATGATATTTCTAGATTGTAAGGAATAGCATGCATCTTCATACCGAAAGCTAAATATAATGTTGTGCTGCTCCTGGCTTTCATTTCAGTCTCCTTTAATATCTGCCACTGCTGTACTATTACAATATGGGTGCAATTTAACAGTTTCGATTAAAGGTTCAGCACGCTGTGAAATTACCAGAGATCAACCACATATGATAACAAGCAAAATTATGCAATGTGGCATTTTGTAACATGCCCTTGACGTTAGGACACAAATAAAGAAGCAGAACTAAACTATTCAAGGTAGCTCTTCAATATCTTCCTGCCAATGTTTTAAAAACAAATGGAATAAAGACTGTAAAGAGAGGTTAACAAGCAAAAGGAAAAACAAAATTTAGTTGGATAACACAGATGTTAGGGTCTGCTTTTCATGTATAATTCCATGCAAGATCCTCTTCTTCTTTTATTATTACTAATTCAAGGTATCTCTATGATCCTAACCAGGTTTGGCATCAGAGTTCTCTGGCCCCTGGGGCACCATCCTCCGGCTTGTTTTCCCTCTGTTGTGGAGAAACCCAAAGTTCGTTACCAAGCCGTCCAAGCAACCAAACATAGACTTAGAACTCAAAGCAAGGAGTACTTTATTGTTCCAAGCACACAATAAATAATATGGTATGCATAGGGTTGGTGACGTTATGTCACCCACCCAGAATGACAGAAGTAAGGATCTTTTATACAAGTCATTTCATAAGACCACCTCGTGATCATCTCATGATCACCTCATGATCACAAGGCCATTCATGATATCATTTGCTTAGGCCCAGAGGCGTCGCTCCGGTAGGGGCGGGGCTGTAAGTATCGCTGCGGTCATAGTCTCTTTACCGAGCGAGGAGGAGGCAGCCCCGCCCCCTCACTGTCCGAGCCAGTCCCCTACGGAGAAAGCAGCAGGCACCTGCTGCTTTCTCCGTAGGGGACTGGCTCGGACAGTGAGGGGGCGGGGCTGCCTCCTCCTCGCTCGGTAAAGAGACTATGACCGCAGCGATACTTACAGCCCCGCCCCTACCGGAGCGACGCTTCTGCTTAGGCCTTCACATTTAGTCTGGGTCAGGTTGACACTTATGTTTAATCCAAGAACATTTACATAAGTTTCCAGATGTTTGTTATTGAGAACTAGTGGCTTGTATCCAAAGACTTTAGTTCATTCAAAGTTTGCTCTTAGTACTGTTAGGCCAAAGCCTTTACGAGCAAGGGTAACTCCATTTTGATTATTACTTATGGAGTATATCACATGTGGAGTAGAAATGCATATTTCTCTCTAACACCTCCACTTACTGGGCAGGCTAGCTTGGCAGGCGGTAGTAGTCAGGCAGTTCTTCCATTTCCCACCAATGGCATCACAGCCACATTGGCCTTTGGAGGGAGGGAGGGAGGGAGGGAGGGAGGGAGGGAGGGAGGGAAAGGAAGCACCCAGTTCGGCTCTTCCTCATCCCTTTCCTCCACCTCCCAGACTAATAGGGATTCCCCAAGGAGGGCAAGAGGGCTGATGGGAAAATTCCATTGGCTGCTGCAAGAGTCACAACAGCCTTCAAATGTTACTTAGGGAGATCTGACTATAGGCACCTGATAAAACGTCTAGAGGCACCACATGACTCTAGATCAGGGGTTGGCAACCTTTTTCTTTAAAGGGGCTGGACGTTTGGCAGTAATGTCACCACTGGACTTCCGGTTACCAAGCACCCGAAAGCAGCCCACGTGGAGCTTGGCTTCGGAGACTTCGCCTCCTGTCCAGTTTGCCAAGTGCCGAACAGGGAATGGTGGAGCCAGTCATTCGAGGAGTCCCTGTGCCGCACAGAGGACCTCTGCAAGCCCAGATGGGCAGCTTCGACATTCCCCGTCCGGTGTGCGGCAAGCTGGGCAGGAGGCGAAGCCTCCCAAGCTGAGCTCCGCATGGGCTGGACTTCAGCTGGTAGGCCAGATCTGGCCCGCAGGCCATAAGTTGCCGATCCCTGGTCTAGATTTTCCTAAGTGAACATTGAGGCTTTTGCAACCCTGCAGTAGTCAATGAGAGGGCACTTGGTGGGTTGACCAAGGTCCTATGGGTGGTCGTGGGCCCGCAGCACGTGCCTGGGTTGGCCTGGTCTCTAAAGCCGTCCCTGATCCTATCTGCAACTCTAGATGGGTCTGGGGCGGGCTGTATATACACAGCCACAAATGCAGGGTTTCCACTAGGGCTTCCATTACTGACAATTATACAAAAAGAAAAAAATGCACCAGTATAAGTAGCCTCCTAACTGACCCACAGACATATCAGAATCATTTCTGCATATAAGGAAAAGAAAGAACAACTGAGCAGCTAGCACACACAAGTGCATCTATTCTTTCCCTATCCACAGAGAAGGCTCCAGTAAAACATGGACAGTAGTCAGGTTCTGTGGAGAATTCCTGATATGACTCTATAGTTACTATGGCAAGAACTCCCCATCTCTACCAAGTAAACACACATACGCCAGTAAATATTCAAGTCAAAAAAAGGGTGGGTAGAAGAGGGAAGGTCTGAAGGAGAGAGGAATAGTGAAAACAAGTAAATGAGGAAAGCAGGGTGGGGGCTAAGAAGGATGGCGGGAAAGACCCGCACTCAGGGCCTAAGAACAGTAGAGATGTATACTAGTGGCAAGAAAGGACAGAACAGCAAGGGGGCAAAAAGCAGGACGAGTGTGGGGAACTGGTCCAACTTGATTTTGCAACTGACCAGAGGTGTCACCAGGGATTGCGTCATCCGGTGCGAGAGCTCAGCGCGTCACCCCCATGATGGACCCCAGGGGTGAATAGGGAGAAACAAAGTTGGGTTCACCTGGGTTCTACAAAAGATGCCCATCAGGTAGGACTATGTATTTCTATAGATTACTTCTGGGCAGTGGTGTCACCCGGTCCAGTAACTCATGGTGTCACCCTTATTAACTTTATTTATTTTAATACATAACAGTACATGTCGCCCAACAAATCAGTAACCAACTAGGCTCTCAGAACAATCAGTCTCATTGGTCTGTTTTGAATTAAGGAAATCCCACTTTTTGTTACATAACACAGTTGTGTTTTATGTTTCTGGTTATTTTCCCATAATGTTTGATAGAATACAGATAATTCAGAAGTTTGTTACATTGCATTCAGCACGAAATTACACATCGAACGATATGTAACACGATGGTATTATTTGTAAATACAAAGTTTTCACAGTTTTGGCCACTAGTGGTGTCACACACACACACGCATGCACGCAGAGTGTCACCCGGGGCGGTCTGCCCCCCACCCCTAGTGACACCGGTTTTGTTTGAAATGATGCCTTATTTGTAATGTTGTTATATTGTGTATAATTGCAGATATTTTCAATAGGCAACTCTGAAGTTTGATAAATGCATTATACATAATGTGGTAGGGTAGGAGGCCAGGGAGGCAGAGAAATTAATTTCATGTACTGATTTGATACGGCTGCAGGACTCTTGCACAAATTAATGATTAACGTAAGAACATAAGAAGAGCCTGCTGGATCAGGCCAAATGCCCATCTAGTCCAGCTTCCTGTATCTCACAGTGGCCCCACCAGATGCCTCAGGGAGCGCAATCCTATGTGGGTCTGAGTAGACACGATGTGGGCCTTACTTCTGAGTAGTAATGGGCCTTACTCAGAAGTAAGGCCCATTGTGTTCAATGGGGCTTACTCCCAGAAACGTGTGTATAGGACTGTGTTCTAAAATTTAAATAAAAGATAAAATATGGACTTTGGCTGTATGAGATTTAGAATCTAAATCTCATACAGCCAAAGTCCGTATTTTATCTTTTGTCTAGGTAAGCAAAATATTAATATTCATTTCGTCTTTGATAGCATTTCACAAGATTGCCTATACGTAACATTAACAATTTGGATAAGAATACAACAACTCCATCTGCAAGCATAGAAGCCTGCCCCAAAGCACACAAATGCCCTTATGGGACACTATCTTTACTGTAGGTCAAACAAACAGAGCTTATAAAAATTTTAATGTGGTATGTTTGAACATCCACAGAGGCTGCCACCTTGAGACAGTATAATTGTGCAAAGTATGCAGAAGGTCCCAGGTTCAACCCCTGGCATCTCCACGTAGGGTTGGGAATAATAACCTCTGCCTGAAGTCCTCAAGAGCTGCTGTCAGACTGGACAATACCACCCGAAATAGGTCGATTCTGCATAACTTAGGCAACATTAACCTTCCAGTTTGGTTTAAACTCAGGTCGTCGTCGTCCGTCCGTCCGTCCGTCCGTCCCCCCCCCCAATTAATTCTTGAGGACAAGACACTGATTTATTTATGAGATCAACATTAGACAGATAAACATAATGGCTCGGATCCAAAACTGCAGTCATGTGAAAACAGAAGTTACTTCTACTTTCGTGTGTGTGTGTGTGGGGGTGTGTGTGTGGGGAGGGGAGGGGGGAGGAATCTTGATTTTTGGCAATTTTCTCTCCTGCTACAGTCCCTTGCACATGTCATTCTATTCAAAGAGAGAGAGAGAGAGAGAGAGACCCAGGAGCAGATATACACAGGGGGCTGTAGAGAGAAGGGGTGATGGGTGCAAATCATTCCTCTCCCCCCCCCCCCAACAGAGCTTCTCTTGCAAACAGTTGACACTTTTAGGATATAACCCGGTACTTTTGGGGGGAAGTATTCCACAGCTGGGGTGGCACTGCAAAGGGGAGCCTGTTTTTCTAAACTGCTTTCAGAATAGGGCTGGGAAAAAAGGTCAGGTTCTAATTATCATTTGGAGCTCAGCATTACTTTATAGTTTGGTCCAAGTTTTCAAACAGAATCTATTTGATGATTAAAGTTTAAAACTGATCTGGGCTGCCTAAGGGCAGGAAATGTGGAGTTTTCACATTAAAAAAAAGTGAAAGGCAAAACTGAAGAACTGAGGAAACAAGACCAGTCAGGTTCTACTTGAGAGGGAGACAAAAGACTACATTTCCCAGAAGACCCTGATCTCTGGATGTCACTACAGAGAGACTGAAGTAAATATTCTTATGAGACTGGATTTTACAGAAGTGTTGTTGTTGCTGGCAACTTGCTGCTGCTAGAATGTCACAAGAATGAACCAAGGAAAAGTATTTTCCAGGATGTAATGTAAAAACAAAACATCTAGCTTTTTCCAGACTTGAGCTATGTTTCATGCTTAATGTTTTCCAGAAAAGAAGAGAAAAGCGTCTCCCTTTCAGAGAGATGGCCGAGAGTCAGCAAGTTCATTCTGTCAGCTTGTGCAGCTTCTGTGGCAGAACTAGGTATTGGTCAAATTTATTTCTCTGAGGCTATGGGGAGCGAGGACTGGAAGGGGGGGAGAGGTAATTTGTAAAAGGACGCATAATTTGTTCATGTTCTTACTACCTTCTTTGCTATTTGACTTGAAGTGTGCAGCTCTTTTTGTTGTTGTTGTTGATGATGACAACTTATATATTTAATGAGTGCTGTAGTACAGAAATCAGTGTTGTGCCCCCCTGGAAATGTCAGAAACCTAGTTGTCTGATTAAGCTGAATGGGATATGCAATACAATTCTAAACACATTTACTCAGAAGATCCAATTTAGACATGCCTTGAGAGTTCTATGGTGTATTCCCCCCCCCAAAAAAAAGCAGCCACAGGGCCTGCCCCAATTTAAATCTAACCCTTTCCCCCTGTATATCCCCAATAGAGATATATAGAGATCTGTATAGAGATGAACGAATTACAGGGATTTTGATATCTATAATTTAGATTATTATATTATTAAGAATATTTATATACCACTTTTTTTACCGCTTTTCAACAAAAAAGTTCACAAAGTGGTTTACAGACAAAATCAAATAATTAAATGGCTCCTCGCAGAGGCGTCGCTCCGGTAGGGGCGGGGCTGTAAGTTTTGCTCGGTCGGAGTCCCGTTTACCGAACGAGCAGGAGGCGGCCCCGCCCCCTCACTGTCAGAGCCATTCCCCTGCGGAGAAAGCAGCAGGCACGCTGCTTTCTCCGCAGGGGAATGGCTCTGACAGTGAGGGGGCGGGGCTGCCTCCTGCTCGCTTGGTAAACGGGACTCCGACCGAGCAAAACTTACAGCCCCGCCCCTACCGGAGCGACGCCTCTGGCTCCTGGTTCCCAAAGGGCTCACACAGCCCCATCCTGTGTAAGGATAGGCGGCTAGCCTAAAGGACTGGCTGCCGTATCCTCTAGTCGTCCCGGGCTAGCACCTCGGGAGAAGTGGACTCTTGTCCAAGCCGGCAGAGGTCCTGAAGCTGGCGTACATTTGAGCCAGGGGTGTAAGGCCAACCCAGGCTGGGAGAGAGCTTGGGATATCGGTGGAGCATGCTGCCGATATCCCCACTCCCAACCCAGGCCGGCCAATGGACACCCCTGTGTCTGTACCGGCCTGCCTTCCCCTGTCCCGGTCGGCCTAGGTCTTACCTGGGCTGCCTGGTGCAGCTCTGGTCCCCTGTCGGAGTGAGGTCCCCTGTCCCCTGTCAGAGTGAGGTCCCCTGGCGGAGGTCTCTGGTCCCCTAACTTCATTAAAGTATCATACTGGTTCTTGCCAGGCCAGTGGAAGGGGCCTTGCTGTCCTGCCTCTCTCATTCTGCTGCAGTCTGGCTAAAATGGCTGCAGGAGGACACCGTTTTTGGGAGAGAGGGGCCAAATGACTGTCAGTCTTTGCCAGGCCAATGGAAGAGGTCCCTAATGTCCCGCCTCTTCTTTGTTACTGCCAGGTGGAGATGGTAGATTCAGTTGAATGCTACTGCTGCCATAACTGCTCATCTAAATACACTAGGATAGTGTATTAACACCAAGTAAGGCATGCCATTTCCTGAAAACTTGGAAAAGAAATAGTAATTACCGGTATATTATTGGGACAGTAATTACCATAGGAACAGCTGGTCCCAGAATGTTCTCTGGTTTCCTCTTGTTTGCTTCATCAAGACCTGCCTGAGAGCAGACTACATTATTAGGAGGCATTTTGGCAGCTGTACAAGATGAGAATCAGAGAAGGGAGCATATGATCCACATTTAATTTTGGTGCTCTTGTATAATGCCATTTAAAGTGCAAAAGTATATAGAAAGTACGTTCTTAGATTCTCACGACGTGTCCAGATGTTGTTTTAGAGTTCAAAACAACCATTCTGCCGGGAAACTCTGTTGTATAATATAATTTTATTATTATAATTTGATGGTAAAAACTTTACGTTTCGCCCTCAACATTGAGATGCTCTCAATGTTGAGGGTGAAACGTAATTATAATAATAAAATTATATTATACGACGGAGTTTCCCGGCAGAATGGTTGCTTTGAACTCTAAAATATATAGAAAGTATTGTATCAGCCTATCACTTTGACGTTTCCATAACATAATCTGCTTTAGTTTCTTTCTGGTTATTTTCATTAGTAACTTTCCCTCTGGATCTCACAAAAACCCGGCTACAGATCCAAGGTGAATCTGCTGTACATCTCTGTGGAGAAGCTACAAAAAGAACAAAGCCCTACCGTGGTATGCTTCGTACAGCTGCTGGGATAATTCAAGAGGAAGGCGTGCTAAAACTGTGGCAAGGAGCAACACCAGCTATCTACAGACACATAGGTTTGATTTATGAAGTGAATCTATCAATGCACATAAAGAGAGACATTGGAAGGGTTCCACTGTAATCTGGGTTGACATCACATATTTGCTTAAGCCAAGTATGAACTCTTAATGAAATTTACACGTTTCATTTAGATCTCTGAAAACCCCACCTTTCTAACCCTTAGCAAGATATAGAAGATCTGTAATGCATGATTGCTTAATTCTCATGTCTGTACTTCTCAGAAATGCATTATGTTAAAACAAACAAATAAAAGGGAATGAGTTCAGCAGCCATAACACCACATAGGAATTGTGGGCCTCTTAAGAGGTGGAAAGCTGCCATCAAATGCCCAGATAAATAAGAATAAAATAAAGGGTTTTTTAAGCTATAGTTTCATGGTGTTTTTTTTTAAAGTTTTCCTTTTAATGTTTTTAGAATAAGCAGCACAGTCAAAAGCAGTGATAGTCTCTGTCAAGTCCCACATTCCTGGGCAGTGTGACTTTAGAGGGATTACTTAAATGCTTGAGTTATTGACTATGTAGGTGGAGGTGACCAGAGAATTAGACTTGCTTAAATTGCTATAGATAAATAGACTCATAGGACAGACCAGAGGTTTCCAAGCGGTGTTCTAAAACCCTAGCATTCCTCAGAAGCTTATCAGAGGTTCCTCAATGAGAAATCAGAAATGGCAGACTAGTGTCCCTCAACCCTTGGAATAGATAATGAAAGCAGAAAGCTGGCCTCTCTCATTTCTCTTAACATAATGGTTAGTGTCCTATTGTACAAAACAATATATAACTAGCCTTTGAGCTGATGATGCCACTAACAAACAAAAGAAACTTATTCTAAAAAAATAATCTCAAATATTCTTGGCCTCATAGTATATACTGGAGTCCGGATGATTACATATGAACATCTTCGCGATTCTGTGCTTGGCAGAGCTGAAGACAAGAGCTTTCCTCTATGGTAATGTCACCCACATTTGCTAATGCTATTATAGTAAAGAATAAGATAAGGATGATCACAATTCTGCTCTGTTCTTACACC
The DNA here is from genome assembly GCA_026170595.1 of Plestiodon gilberti rubricaudatus. Classification (NCBI taxonomy): domain Eukaryota; kingdom Metazoa; phylum Chordata; class Lepidosauria; order Squamata; family Scincidae; genus Plestiodon; species Plestiodon gilberti. Next base: position 143,800,954 of record JANXHW010000001.1, read on the forward strand.
ATCATTCCAGTCACTTCCTTTTTTGGCTCCTTTTCTGCTGACAACAGAGAATGTAGCTTCAGTCACCTTTCCCACTTAGAATTACTCCATCTCTTGTGTATGCTGTCCTATGCATATGCAAGGCTACATTCAGGTAGCAGGTAGACTTTAATCTCTAATGGCCTCTGAGAGAATAAGGCCAGAGAGTGTTCATGCCTGGGCCTGGCGTTGTAATGCACCTTAAAGGAGTGGCCACCAATAGTGTGTTTTATTTTATTTATAACTGCCTTTCTCCCATTGTGGAATTCGAAGCAATGTGCAAGTGTTCCCATGTGGTCTTCCAGCCAGGCACTGAACACTAGACTCCAGTTTGCTTAGCTTTAGCAAGGTTTTTGCATCATGGGACTTTGGACCAAACATAGCAGCCTGCACGTTATCTATGAAGAATTACACGGTTACAAATTCTGCTAGCTGTAGTCCTCCATACTCCTCAAACTTACAGCCCAATCCTAACCAACGTTCCAAGGCTGATGCAGCTGTGCCAACAGGGTGCACACTGCATCCTGCGGTGGAGGGGCAGTCATGGAGGCCTCTTCAAGGTAAGGGAACATTTGTTCCCTTACCTCGGGGCTGCATTGTGGTTGCATCAGTGCTGGAAAGTTGGTTAGGATTGCGCAGTCAATGTGTTTGAGCTTTGACCACAAAGCAATGAGGAGCACAAGGGAAGACACTTTATTAGAACCTTTTCTGTTCCAGTTTTGACTGTGATGAACTAGATTCCTGTGACCAACCTTTTCACGCTGTGATTCTCAAAGGCTGATCTTGAGATATTTTAGTCGTATCAGTGAGGACAAAGGGGAGTAATACTTTCTGGGGTGGAAGTCACACATGCATTTTAAAGTACTATCATTTGAGAATCTTCCCTCATTTCAGTTAATGCACATTACACTGTTGACAACTTCTGCTGTTTTTCCTGATTTAAAAGTCTCTCTCTCTCTCTCTCTCTCTCTCTCTCTCTCTCTCTCTCTCTCTCTCTCTCTCTCTCTCTCTCTCTCTCTCTCTCTCACCTTTCAGCTAGTGTGGGAGAAGACATTGCCCCACTTGCATATCCCAGATGCCAGCGCATAATACCCTGTGATTACATTATACAGTAATACATTCCCAGACTGTAGTTTGTAATCCTACCACATTACCTATGTATCTGTCCCAATATAGCAAAGTAATTACTGTACACAGTAAGCATTTTGGTCTATTTCACATTTATTGTGCCATGTCAGGTTTCTTAAACAGTGTTAACACAGCTTTCCAGTGTATTTCAGCCTTGTACTCACAAATGGCCTTTTGGCCTTGTGTGAATACAAGGCTGGAACACACTGTAATGCTGTGTTTCAGAAAACTGGCAAGGCACAACAAAGATAAACATATGACCTTTCAGAAGAATATAGAGTTCATTAGTAGTTTTCCAGGAATCTGATTGTAAGCATGGAAGCTATCTGGATGCTTCTACCATGCTGCTGTTTCCCCCCTTACGTTGTGCAGTAAGAATGGTGGTTTCAGCTGTGAAGCAGTGGTTTCAGCTTACGTGTGGGACTTGGAAGAACTCGCCAAACCGGAAGTAATTCTGGTGACGTGATGACATCATCACGTCACCGGGAAATTACTTCCGGTTTGGCGAGGCAGAAGGGTGAGTGAACTTGGTGAGGCAGAAGATGGGTGAGTGAAATGGGCAGCTCTGTCTCCGAGCTGAAGCCACCGAAGACGGGTGAGCCAAAGGAGTGTCACCCTTCCCTGGAGCCTGCAGGGAGGGGTGACACCCTTGCTCGACTTCCCTTGGCACAGCGGCTCCACCTCTGAGCCGAATCAGCGTCACATCTTCAAAGCCGAGTCGCGTCTTTCCTTGGAGTGGCTGAGCCTGGGCAGCACGGTGGCCGTGGTGTCACTCCCAAAATTGGTGACACCTGGTGCGGCTAGGCCCCCTAGCGACGCCCATGCAGTCGTTGTGTTTGGGGGGGGGTGGCATAAGGGAATTCAAATCTCTATATTCAAGGATTCTTGGAGGCTCTCAGGCTAATGCGGTAGAGGGAATTATGGTGTCCCTATATTTTGTGGGGCAACACGATGATGGTAGCTCTACATCACTGGGCATGTGTTGGCTCAGGCAGCATGTCACTGTGCTAGTGATGTGTGTGGATGTAGCCATGGATACTGGGGAGCAGCTGACAGGATTGCTATATTCTGTGTTAATTGTAGGGATGACTGAGCAGAAGGCTGCTCTACCTGAAAATTAATTGGAGCCCCACAAGGTTTCTGTTGGGCAGGGCAATCCTGTGTAGGGATCCGGCAGGTGGCCCAGGGCCATCTGCCGGATCCTATCCCCGTTCTGGGCCATGCTGGCGCAGCTCGGAGATCTACTCTGGGAAAGGGGACATTCGTCCCCTTCCCCCAGTGTAAAATGGGGAAAGCACAATGGGCCTTCTTGGATTTCCGCCAGCTAAATAGCTGGCAGAAGTAGGAGGAGGCCGTCTAATGGCTGAGCCGGCCAGAACGGGGACGGGGATATGGCGGACGCCATCCCTGCCCCCTCCTGGGCCGGCTTGGCCAATGGCCCCCCTCCCTCGCTGCCCCCGCCGGGGGATCTTTTACCTTCCTCCGGCGGCCGTGCGGACATCCCAGTGGCCTCTCTTACTCCCGAGGCGTCGAACGTGCTCTATGGCTTGTTCGCTTCGTCGTTCCAGACTTCTAAGCCTCGCAGGATAGGACAAGGTTTGAAAGAATGCTTGAAGGTGCCCAGTTTCCCCTCCACCCTACCTTGATCTCCAAGGGGAAAAAAAACTAACTTTGGAGGCCAGATCAGCATGACTAAGAGCCCAGTCCTATCCTGCAGTTCCTATTCTGATCATGGCCCCCTTTGCATCCTATTTACAGTTTAAAAAACAAAACAAAACTTCAAGTGAAGTCCAACTGAAGTTTTAAAAAAACTATAAATAGTGTAGGGTGTTTGTGATGTGATTGGCTAGGAACCACAGCGGGGGCAAAATGGTAACCCATCCCATGCCCTTGCTGCAGTTTTGTGGTGTTTTGCACCAATGCTTTTTTTTTTTTAAGAAAAGAAAGAACAGGCCAAACTCACATGATCTTTGTAACATGTAATTTAACCCTTACTCTTAAGGTGTCACTAAAATCTTCGTTGGTTTTTTTTGTTTGCTTTGTTTTCTGTCTCAACGGTAATTGAAGTTTATGTCATGATACACTTTTTTGCTTGGAAGTAAATCCCATTTGTTTGAGTTCCAACATGAGCATATTTAGGAATACAAACTTATGGATGCATTCTTTTTCCTACTACTGGATAGGAAAGCTGTTGTTGGGGGCATGACAGCTGGTGCTGTTGGCCAGTTCTTTGCCAGTCCAACAGACCTAGTGAAGGTACAGATGCAAATGGAAGGAAAGAGACGATTAGAAGGGAAACCATTACGGTAAGACTTTAACTATGTAGTCACATTCTTCTCTTTTGACAGTACAGTTTTTATTTCCCCCACAACCACATTTCTGCAGGATTTCTTACAGGTACCAACAGATGATGATGATGATGATGATGATGATTTAAATGAGATCAAGTAGGTTAACAGAACCTGTGGATAAACAAATATGTATTAATTTCATTCTGAAGCTTTCATGGCCAGCTATCAATTGACAATGTTTCAGGAATACGGGAATTGAAGCCATGTAGTATAAAGAAGCTTGAACTTTAATCACATTAAAATCCAAGGAACTGAGCCCAACGTTTCATTCCAGCCCCGTGGAACCTCTTCATAGGGATCTCGAAAGATCATGGATGTTGCTGTCCTCAATTCACCATAGTAAATTTAAACCAAAAAAGCGCGGGAAACCCAGCGGTTCAGAGCGGAAATGACAGGTCTGGAGCGAAGCACTAGCTGTCAGGCGAGCCATGCGGGCTCGTTTAGCACAGCTGGTATTAATTGCTTCCTCCTCTTGTTTTCACTCTCCCTTTCTTGAGCCCGCATCGCTCGCCTGACAGCTAGTGCTTCGCTCCAGACCTGTCATTTCCGCTCTGAACCGCTGGGTTTCCCCGCTTTTTTGGTTTAAATTTACTATGGTGAATTGAGGACAGCAACATCCATGATCTTTCGAGATCCCTATGAAGAGGTTCCACGGGGCTGGAACGAAACGTTGGGCTCAGTTCCTTGGATTTTAATGTGATTAAAGTTCAAGCTTCTTTATACTACATGGCTTCAATTCCCGTATTCCTGAAACATTGTCAATTAAATATCTATTATCGGTATGATTTGATTTTCAATGGGATAAATGTAACGTAAGTGATTTTGATCAGTGCACACATGTCTTGATGTCTCCATTAATGGTTATTAAAACAGCACCAACTTCCTTTGCACAGAGAAAAATTCTCATTGTCAGCAACAGGGAGGGAAACCCTGGTGGTGCACATGATTCACCTTTATTGATTGTGGCTAACGTTTTTAGAACACAAGTATTGATCAAAGGCAAGTGTTATTTTTGTTCCTGTTTATCCTAGATTTCGTGGGGTCCATCATGCATTTGTGAAGATCCTGTCTGAAGGAGGAATACGGGGCCTTTGGGCTGGTTGGGTGCCAAACGTCCAACGGGCTGCTTTAGTTAACATGGGAGGTAACCTTATTCATCTCTAGACAAATGGTTCTTATGTAGCTCTCTATCTCTTTTTAAATGTCCCCTTAGAACTCAAGATAAAGGTATGTCCTTTGGCTATCCCACTTTCCTGACATTTGAATAGCATCATGAATAGAAACTCCTAACCTCGGCAACATTGCATGTGAACTCTTTCAATGTGTCCTTACTTCAGTTTCTCACTCTGGAATAATGGGAGACACTAACTGCAGGACCCCCAAAGTGGAAGGTTAACTAAACTTTAGGTCTTTCACTACCTGGAACAAGGCCACACGGTTTTCTCTACCAGCCAAAATGTTGGCTAATCTCCTTTCTATCTCCTACCATACTTGTGCTAGTCCAGCATCTTGGTCTTCATTGCTCACGTCTAGGCAGGCAACCACTGACAAGGCACTAGATGCTTTGATGATGCATTTGTTCAGTCACTTGCGAAAGAAGAAAGTTGCCAAGAACAATAAAAGGGAGGTCATGGGCAACAGACCCTCCCAAGCCACTTTCATTTTGTTAGCTTTTGCTGCTTTCATGAACATGAACTGGTCTCCCACACTGAAGGACCGCTCCCTATCTGTGCAGCTAAGCATTACTGCCTCAAAGTGAGGGCATACTGTTCTGCTCTGGTGGTCTTCACAGAGAAGGGACCCAACACATCAATACCTATGTGCTGGAAAAACATATTGGGCAGTGCAATCCTGACTAAGGATCCGGCCGACGGCCCAGGGCCACCCACCGGATCCTAAATCCAGGGTGCCCGTCGGTCAGCAGGCTGGAGGTCAGGAAAGGGGACGCTTGTCCCCTTCCCCGGGTGTAAACCGGGGCCGGCCCTATTGGCCTCCTTGGATTTCCGCCAGCTAAATAGGATGGCGGGCGCCATCCTTCACCCCCTCCTGGGCTGGCTAGGCCAATGGCCCCCCTCACCTGCCGGACCGCCCACGCGGCTGCCGGTGGGAGAGCTTACCTTCCTCCGGCGGCCGCTTGCTGGTCCACCGACGGAGTGAGGGAGGCCAGACAATCAAACAAACCATTGTTACAAATAACAAACCATAGTGGCCAATGATGTGGGAACTCAGACATGTCACAATATACTTTCCTATAATTTGGTGAGTATCTCAATGGTAATTATTATTTTGTTCCTCAATACTGCATTTGTTTAACAGCGCAATCCTATCCAAATACACAACCGGTGTAACCAGCGGTGCAGCGAGAACGGGAGGCCCCAGAACAGAAAGGGGATTCAAATATTCAAAGGGGATTTAAATTTCCCCTCCCCTCCAAAGCCTCCCGCCCTGCCCTCCCCCACTGGCTACACCGGTGGTGTAAGTTGGATAGGATAGCACTGTAAATGACTTAAAGGGGATAGTTCTAGGTAAGTGACATGTTCATTGCCATAATTTTTTTGCTTTTAATATATGACCGGTAATTTAACATTTCATTTATACCTAACCAATGAATTGACTATTATCAAACTATGGTTCATGCAGTTTTGTGAGAAATGGCTATCCTAGCCTGGCAGGAGCTGAAAATGTTTCCTTACAAAATATGCTTAGTTTTTTCCCATAAATTTATAGGGACAGTTTTTATAGTGCACTGAATGAAAGGGGAAGCATAGGAAATACACTGTGGGTGTACTAATTGGAAATGGAGCATATTGACAATAATGCATCAACAAATTTGACTGTAGATTAATTTAGTTCACATCTATTTTTATATTACAAGGTTTTTAAAAAAACCGAGACAGTTTGTTTTTGTCAACAGATCTAACAACATATGATTCTGTTAAACACTTTTTACTCCTCAACACATCACTTCAGGACAACAGCATCACCCACAGCATTGCAAGGTGTTGTATTTCTCACTTCCCTTTTTTCTCATTCTCAACTCCTTCTTAACTGTATATAGTAGGCTTACCAGATCTCCAACCGGGACAGAGTGCTAGACCTTTAGGAGAAGGAATGTGGGCAGGTGTAGCTTGTTAAACCCTTAGAGCACAATCCTAGGCATGTCTACTCAGAAGCAAACCCCATTGGGGTTTAACAAGCTACACCTGCCCACATTCCTTCCCATAAAGGTCTAAGGGCTACGTGGACTGCAGGTTGGGGGTACGCGAGCCGCTCCCTGTTACCAGCTGCTGCAATCAACAGCTGATGACAGGCAGCGTTACAGTTTTTCCCGGGTCTTGGCACGGCCGGGATGACCTGTCCGCCCGTGCTGCAACCCGGGAAAAATGGCTACAGGCCCCCCGATGTCCCCCATAGCTCCCCCTTACCTGTTCTCCTGGCGGCCGGCATCTTGGTTCTCGCGAAATCAAGAGATTGTGAGATTTTTGCGAGATCCAATATGGCGGCCACCAGGAGAACAGGTAAGGGGGAGCTTTGGGGAACATCTGGAGGCCTGTAACAGTCTGCCCCTCCGCAACCCGGGAAAAATACATTTTAAGGGGGGTACGTGGGGTGGCATGATGTCTGGGGGTACGCGGGGCAACCGGAGGCCCGCGTAAGGGTATGCGGGCCTCCAAAGTTTGAGAATTCCTGGTCTAGCACTCTGTCCCGGTATAGATCTGGTAATCCTAATTCTAGATATCTCTACTGTTATTGCAGTTATTCCACTGATTCATTGTGCAGTCCGGGGGTGGGGGGGAACAGGCTCTGGGAGGCACAGTGTACAATGAGAAAGTGACAATGATCTGCTACTAAACCCTTTGTCAGATGAAGCTTATGTGGTGTTTAAGATGGAAATCATTAATTAATTGTTTACTATGAATAACTGATTCATTAGCTAAGGCCATAAAATGAAACTGTATAATTTGAGCTACGCACACACACACACACACACACACACACACACACACACACACACACACACACAATGTAGGGACCCTAGAAAGAAAAGTGAGCAAGAGGAGAAGGAGAAGCGGAAGAAGGAGAAGAGGAGAAGCACAGAGGTGAACAGAGAAGGAAGCAGTGGCATCGCTGGGGGGGGCAGGGGGATGCAATGCCTCCGGATGACTACCACGGTCTCCTTGCGAGGAGGAGCTGCGGCGGGATTTTCATGCTCCACAGCTGCTTTTATGCAGCCGGAGGGCTGCGTTTGCAGCTGCGGACATAAATGCGTCAAAATTGGCGTGTTTTGTGGGCCCTCCCATGACCGCCCTGTGTCTTGGAAGGCCTGAAGTGAAGCCTTCTGGGAGTGCAGGGGGTGGGGCGATGACACGAAATGCCTCATTGCCTCCCCCCTCCGGCCGATGCTAGCAACGCAACTGGAAGGAAGTCAACAGTCATCCCCTGAAAGAGTATTCACAATGAATCCCAGATGCAGCATATGTTTGTAATAAAACTTCCACTCTGGTATTTTAAAGCACTGTTGAATTTTGAGTGTTTTACAGACTGTGCCTCCAATCTCCAACCCAGCCAACTGTCCCAAAAGGACACCACAGTCAATGGTGTCAAAAGGTCCGGCAGGACTCCCTCTTTCGGCGCAGGTCATCAAGTAGGGCAACCAAAGCTGTCTCCAACCCGAAGCCAGGCCTGAGGCCAGACTGATAGAGATCCAGATAATCAAGTTCTTCCAGATACGCCACTACGCACTCGACCACCTTGCCCAGAAAGGGGAGGTTTGATACAAGCTGGAAAAGATCTAAAACTGTAGGGTCAAGGGGAGCTCCTTTTACTCCCTCCTTTTGTTTGTCCCCCTTACTCCTGATCACCTATACATTTTATACCTCCCAGGAATACATCACCCAATAAATTTAGAATGTTACCTCTTTATAGGTGTTCCTAGATACCTAACAGTAAACTACATGGCAGGGCTGTCAGAAGTTGCTTTCCCTCCTTTCCATAATAGACCAATAATAACTTTGGGCTATGTTGTAGGACTGTCTCAGCGTCAGACTCATTTCTTACCTGCATTGCAGGGCTATCATAAGGGCTTCCATGTCTCAGCCTCCTCTCTCTGCCCTCCATCTGCAATGTGGGGATAACAACACTGGATACATGAAAGAGCTGTCAGCGACCACTTTCTCATAACCACAGACCACAATATGGCAAGGGATGACTGGTGATGGAGGCAAGCAGCCCTCTTGCACTGGGGCTCATCCCCAGATTCTGTGTTTAATGTCAGCAGGGCTCAGTTCTAGGAATGTGAGAAACAATAAACAGTAAGGGGGGGGCTTGATTCTAGCAAGTCTGAGCCCTCGCGCATGTTCATTTTTCAAAATTAAGGACTGCTCCCTCTCACAAAGAGAATACAGGACGGTTCAACTTTAATTAAGCATTGGTGCTCTGGTGCTGTTTCTGTGATCAGGAAAAGATAGATGAAGTGAAAAAAAGCTTTGAAAGAGAGACCTGGAAGCATGTGCTTGTTTCTGAAAGGGAGGGAATGGCAGCCAATGGGATGCTTTCATCCTACTTGTTTAGAAAAGGACAGGGAGGCAGCAAATGAAAAGGCTGCTTTCCTCTCTTGTAGGGAGTTGGTCTGAGCAAGTTAACCCCTTCTCTTCCTATGGTCTGAAACCAGGACAAACTGAAGAACTAGAGCAGACAGCAAGTTGCTGCACCTTTGATAATGCGCCTCATGGTTTAGGAGCAATCTTGTTAACTTAATAAAACGTCCAAAACAACCTGGAAAATGCTTCCTCTTATTAAGTCAAACTGACAAACTGTTGGGTATGGGAACGTGGTGTGCAAAGGAGAGTGAGGAGACACAGTAGGAGGCCTCAACAGGCTAGTGTCTAACCTCCAGCAATGGAGGCTCATATACCATCACAAATTTGAATTTGTTATGTAGGTGTAGTAGGATAATAATGCAGTTCAGATTTGGGGGGGGGGAGAGAGAGGCTGAAAATTAGTATTGGTATCTAAGTACTGGTCGTAGTCTTGTTCTTAGAAGTAAAAAGTTGCATGTAAGCTCTGATGCAAAGCTTGTTCAAATGTTTGCTTCATAGTGGGTGTTCTGGCCTGGTAGCTGCTGTTTTGGGGACGCCTGCTGATGTGATTAAAACCCGAATAATGAATCAACCAAGGAATAAACAGGGAAGGTATGGAATATCTTCTGCTTTCACTAATAATTTAGTTCCAGATTAAAATGTTCAGAAAAGAATGACTGAAGACACTCTCATTGGGAAGTGAATCCAAACCCTTTTCATTGTCCCTCTTCTTATCTCCTTTTGACTTGCATTTTTTAATAAAACCAATTAATTGCTACAGAACGCCTACAGAATTGAAGATTAAATAGACTGAATGAATCCCAAAAATTGTATTATTTAATTCAATTGATTGCAGAAAGGAGGGGCTAGTCTAATAGGGTGGTGTGTGTTTTTAAATTCAACTTCGTGACACATGTATTATAATCCTAATTTCAGTTATTTTTCCTTTACTACTAGGGGCCTGCTGTATAAATCCTCTACTGACTGCTTGTTTCAGGCAATTCAAGGTGAAGGACTTATGTCTCTGTACAAAGGTTTTATACCAACATGGATGCGAATGGTAAATTTATTTTTCTTAGCCTTACAGCTAAGTAGTTTGTACTGCAATGTTGATATTCCAACAAGATTGCAGATGTTGAGAGGAAAAGGCAGCATAGAATGATTTAAATTAAACAATAAACAAGATGCCTTGTGCATATTGGAATCGGATGAAAATTATAAACACCTGAATATCCTCAACTCTCATTCCCACCTTTCAGTTTTAAGTAGAATAATAATAATAATAATAAATTTATTATTAACAACAAAATGAATGTAATCTGAGTAATAGTGGTTGTATTTAACTGGACAGAGATAATTCACCTGCAATTGAACCATTGCCAAGCAAGTGGAAGTAAGGCCAGAAGACTGCATTCTTCACACTGCTTCTCTGTCCTTTTCCTTTAGGTTAGTAGATTCAACTGCTCTTCCCCAATGACCTTCACTACCAGAAGGGAAGAGATGGGGGGAAAAAAAACAGCATGCAAACCACTGTTAAGCAACCAGGAGCATAATCTGGTTCTCCAGCATATGAAGAACTCTCTACTGTAACATACGCAATATTTCGTCCATAACCATGAAAACTAGAAAATTATTTAAGACTACTAATAAAGTACATTGAGATTTTCAGGGTTGTTCTAACCCAGCATTTCTCAAACTGGGTCGGGACCCACTTGGTGGGTCGCGACTCAATTTCTGGTAGGTCCCACAGAGCCTCCCATGAAAACAGGGGTGATAGAAAGATCAGATAGTTAATTGCCTCAAGCCCTGAGGCTATTCAAAAATCAGATCGCTGCTAGTTGCCCTGCAAACAGTTGAATTCCATCAGCCGTGTTTTCATGGGAGGCTCTGCGGGACCCACCAGAAATAGGGTCACGACCCAACAAGTGGGTCCCAACCCAGTTTGAGAAATGCTTCTCTCGAATGAATATTTCTTCATATTATTTATTATTTGTATACCATCTTTTGTTCAAAATGCCCAAAGTGGCTAATAGAAAAATTCCTATTCTTTTTACAGGCTCCTTGGTCATTGGTCTTCTGGCTCACCTATGAACAAATCAGAAGAATCAGTGGAGTTAGTTCATTTTAGGAATTTATAATTTTATTTTTTAATTGTGAAATACGTTGTTAATTCTTCTGTGGAACTTTTGTGTGTATAAGGCTCTATATGGATGATTAAGTTTTGGGCAGCCCAATCCTATTGGGCTGCTCAGCTGGCAGAACGAGCAATTGATTGTGAAGACAAAAGGAGGAAAGGAACCACGTACACCACCCTGAGCTCCTTGGAGGAGGGGTGGTATAAAAATGTGAAAAATAAATAAAATTATAAATATGATTTACCCCGCAGTAAGTGTGCACATGATTGCAGCTTAGAGACAATACATTGAACAATCTACTTTTATAGCCTGCCAGGTCTCAAGCCCAATCAGTTTTGGCAAATCTCCTTTTGAATTCAACAGGTAGCAATATTACTTGTATACTAGTCTAGTTTCCAGTGCCTCAAAGACCAGCTAAAAACAAAAATCAGAACAGCAGTTGGTAGTATGGGGCAGTCTATCAAAGATTCATTATCAACCAAGCACTAATCTTCTATGGCAGGGGTGCACATGTTGTTAGATGTTGTTAACCTTGTCCTGGAGCACTAGACTGATATACAACTATAGTTAGAGAAACAGGTAGTACGGGTAACGCAGCCATATCTATGTAAAAAACACAGCAATCCGACTGAGGTTTAAAAACAATGACGATTTTATCTGGGCTTGCTGTGTTTTTTACATAGATATGGCTGCGTTACCCGTACTACCTGTTTCTCTAACTATATCTGCTGGCCATGAAAGCTTTCGAATGAAAGTGATATACAACTGTTAACAACATCGTTCAGCCTGTGGCTGAGTTCTCCAATTTTTCTGCTTTTGAAAAAATCCCAAGTGTTTGGGGATGAAACGTTAAGCAAGGAAGACTCAAGACTTTTTCATTGCTGCGTCTGATCTGGATAATCCGCTCTGGTCGCCCGCTTCTGCATACCGGTAGGATCAGAGGACAGGAATCTCAACAGACAAAGTTGTAAGAATATTCTTTATTTCTTCAATTTAAGAGCTGATATCACATGGCTGGAAATCCCATAAACATTGCTTCTGTGTACATAGTAAAAAGCCATGAAAATCTACATGTATATGTTTGATAATTACATGATTTGAAATATGGAGGAGAAGAATAAGTGGTCAAAAAACTGTTGCAGCCCTTTAAAAAAAAGGGGGCACTGGGTTAGTAAAGACTTGAGGAAAGTAACTGATTGGGTGGTTTCACTAAATAGTGAAATCAAACCACACATGAACCACACACTTTCCTTGTCAGATGGAAAACAGTATACTTGAAAAGGAAATTCCTCCTGAGAATTATGAGATTCCTGGTCTTAGTCATATTAAGAAGTCTGAGTATTTGGACCCTGATACAGCTTTAAACCACTTAAATACCTCTGACCTCCCTTGGTGAGTCAAGAAGAACGTATCTAAAGTGCAAAGAAAAGATGGGGAAGATTAAAAGGACCTACAAAATTATTTTTTTACTTCTGAAGATGACTTAGATGAGGAAAAATGTCACTGTGCTGATTCAGAAATTATTCAGCAACTACAGGAAAATGTTAAAACTACGAACAGAAGTAAAAAGCTCATTATTTTGGTAGTTTTACCAAAAAGCTGATCCTGTAAAAGAATAGAAAGTGAATTCATTCTCTATAAATCTATCTCTATAAGTCCTGTTATAAATTCTTGGATTCATTTCAGTTTACCACATAATTTTATCAATGTAAACTGTAGAAAAAATGGACTTGAGGGGTTTAATTCCTGGTCACTGCCAACAAGAAAATTTAATTTTTGTATGATACCATTGAGATACCATCTTGAAATTTTGACTGATTGACTACAAGACATATACCTTTAAGTGTGATTTTTTTTGAAAATTTTAAAAAAGTTCGATTTTCCAAAATTTCAAAATTAATATTATTTGAATATTTTTGAATTTCATGTACATTTACAATTGGGTCATGTTGTACATCAAATGAAAGCCCTATTCATAGGCTTTAAAACGACACCTGTCCCATGTCTGTAGCGTTCATTGTTATCCGGTAACTGGCATTTGAAGGTATGGTGACAAGTGAATTTTGGCCTTTTTTGGCAATTTTGAACATTCAATATCTCAAAAACGGATGGACAAAAAAATCTGAAAAAAAACACCACAATTTTTAAACATCTCATGGTAAGGTACAAATGTACCAAAAATGAGCAAAATCCGTGACATCAAGTTCCAAAATGTATTTTTTATTGGTTGATTTGACATGGAATGACCCAGAACCCTTTATTCGAGATGTTGCTTTCACAGTCCAGCTCTCTTTCTCTCTGGCGTTCGCCGCAGCACACTTCAGCTTCAGATAACACAGGCAACCTTGATTGTCACTCAAGCGTTGCAGCTGCAGCTTCACTCCCCCACAAAGACTCTGCAGCTTATCAGCTTGGCATGCCAGCAGCTCTCCAACAGACTTCCGGCCGTCTTGAACTGCTGTCCTTCAGATCTTCAGGCAGATTTATGAGATGAACGCTCTACGTCGAGCCAGAAGTCCTGCCCATTTCCCACTTCCGTTGTTTGTACATGACAATAACATTTGAAACAGTGGACAGTCCTGTTCTGTTTTAAACATGTGTTTTGCATATTATATAATTCTACAGATTATTGTAATTCTGGATTTTAGGATACCTTACCTACCCTGCGTCGAAGTGGACTGTAGCCCAAGAGAGCTTATGTTCAAATAAATGTCAGAAGTGCTTAAGGTACCACAAGACACTCTGTGCTTTTTTAAAAAAATCTTTTTCCTCAAAAGTGAGAGTGCCAAATCATACCCACAAACTGTGGCAACCCCAAGGTATGCAAATGTGTTAATTGCACCAGTGATCTTGTGTGCTTAATGGAAGTTCTTAACCCCAAAGTCATCTACACCACAGATATCAACAAGATGTTCATTTCTGGGCGATGCAAACAGTTTCAGTCAGATCAGCCTATAAATAAGAATCAAGCCAGCTCCAATGCAAACACAAAGCAAATTCCTGCTATACAATACACAGTAATATAAAGTCAAAATGTCTTTGTTCCAAGAAACAACATTTCATATATATCCTGACATGATCAGGGGAAATTACATATCTGCTTAACAATCCTCTGCTGCCTTCTGCTTAGTATCCAAGCCAGAAAAAACATTAATCTGTTAATTAATCCAGAGTAACAAACATGTCCTCTCATATCTGTATTCCCCAAATAGATAAACCATACATTTTCTCAGTAAACACGTATCAGCCATCAGATTCCCAAAATTGTTTTTAAGTCAAGAAGTAAGTGAGCTATATTAGCTGGTGCCTCCTTCAGTTACCTGCCCCGCCCCCAGGCTCCTGTGCCTTTAACAGTTCAACTGAGAAAGCTGTCCCAAGCATGAGATGTAGGCTGCAATTCTATACACACACTTACCTGAGAGTAAACCCCATTGAACTCAATGGGGCTTACAGCTGAGTAGACATGCATAGGATTGCACTGGTAAGTGACGGGAAAAGCTACATCTCCAGCATAGCCGAACCAGCTTCACATTCACATCACCTGTTGAACTCCTGGTTATCTCCTGCTACTAAAGACACAGGAGTCTAGTATCCTCATTCTATATTGTTTCTTCCCACACAATGCCCAACTCAACTTCACAGACAAATCTGCTTCGCTCCTCCTCGGCCAAACAATCAGCTTGATTGACTGACATGTGATGGTCCCTATTCCTGCGAGATGAGGGAAGGAGGGATTCTAAATCATGTTCCTACTCAGTAATCGTGTGGAAGTGGAACTATTAAAGGTTGGCAGCGGCCAGTTGTTTGGAAGAAGGGCGTGAGAACGCTCAGCTCTGACCCTTCTAGTCAGTCTGGCTCGCTCTCTTCTTGGGTCTCTTTTTTTTGAAGGTTCGACAAGCCATCCCGTGCGCACCACCATCAACGACCGAAACTAACGGCCGCCTCCCGGGATAGAAAGTTGGGCGCTCGCGATGGAAGCAACGACTTACCGCGCTGCTGATGGGAGGTATCGCGCTTTGCGCGAGCCGGGTCACGTGCCCCCATATAAAACGAACGGTTGCGGCTTTCTGGCTAGTTCGCCGTGGGAAAAGAGGTGTGGTGGGAGCGGCTGCGAAGGCGGCACCAGCGCCAGCATGTGCACCGTCCTGCCTAGCCCGGGCAGCTCCATCGCTCTACACGTCTCTTTCGTCGAAATCCACGCGGGGACGCCCTTGGTGAGGCTGTGGGGGCTGCCCGGGGAGCGGCGGGAGGAGTACCTGCGGCTGGCGGAGGAGATGCAGGCCAAGGTGGGGCCCCGATTGGCCGGCGAGCCCCGCGGAGACGGAGGGAGGGACGCTGGCGACAGCAGCGTCGTCGCTCTGGGCGACTTGTGCCTGGTGGAGCTGGGCGGGCGTTGGCACCGCTGCCGTGTGGTAAGCCAGCGGCCGGAGCCTGACCAAGGCTACCGCGTCTTCCTGCTGGATGAGGGTCGCACGGTGAGCGTCGGCGCCTACTACTTGGCGCGCGGCTGCGAAGAGCTCTTCTACCTGCCCTCCGAAGTGCTGGGCTGCATCCTCGCCGACTTGGTCCCTGCCGGCAGGACCGGGCCTTCCTTGGCCGCCACCGCCAGCGACCCGAAGGCCTTGGCTTCGCTGGGATCCGGCATGCTGCGTTTCGCTTGGACGGACAGCGCGGTGGAGTTCGTGGGCTACCTGCACGGCAAGGAGGTGACGGGTCTGGTCAGGGAGGTGCTGATCCCACAGCGCCTCGTGGTTCTCGAGCTGCCGTGGCTACTCGCGCAGATGCACCACTTGGGCTTCGCCCGCCAAATCTCCCCCAGTGCCTTCCGCACCTTGCTCAACAGCTCACTCGGATGCCCTCGTGTTGCCTCTCCCCAGCCAGAGACGCTTTCTTCCCAGGCCCCTATCCTCAACACTGCTGCCCAAACTGGCACCTTGGATTACTTTTACCCCCGACTGGAGGTGGATGTGACTGAGCCGGTGTTGGTGACTCAGATCTCTGATCCCTACAGAGTGTACTGCCAGCTACGGGGCTTTTCCAAAGAGATCAAACGTCTTTCAGATGCCATGTACCAAGCTTTTGAGGCAGCCAATGGAACAGACCTACAACTACAAGAGACCTTGCCCACCCCAGGATCTCCCTGTGCTGCCCGGGGCATAGATGGATGCTGGTATCGAGCTCTACTGTTAGAGATATACCCTGGGAGTGGTCCAGAGGAGCAGCCAGGGGCAGCAGTGGCCCAAGTAATTTGCGTGGATTATGGCAGGAAAGAGTTTGTGACAAAGAGAAACTTGCGCTGTTTGCCAGGGGAGTATTTCCGCATGCCAGTGATGACCTTTCCTTGCTCACTGCAGGGTATTGCAGATGGGGGCTGTGGCTGGGCCCGTTCACAAATCAGTGAACTCAAAACATTGCTGTTAGGCAAGATGGTGCAAGCGCACATTGAAGCATATTGTCCTTTTGAGCATCTCTATTATGTGACCCTATATGCAGAAGATGGCCTCAATCTTAACTGCCTCTATGGGGTGCAGGCACATTGCCTGGCCCAAAGTCTCCTGCACAGCAATCAAGAGTATACCTCTGACTTGGAAAGCATTAGTGCCCCTTCTAAGAAAGCGCCTGGCTGCACGCTTGCTGCAACTGCATCCCAAATGAATCCTGCTGCTGCACTGCTGCCTGGTGTGCATCTGAAAGCGGGCAAGTGCCACAGTGCTCGAATATCCTTTCTCCAAGACCCCACAGAGTTTTGGGTGCACCTACAGGAGTACCAGCAGCCTCTCTGCCACCTGAAGAAGAACTTGCATGACTTTTACTCTCAGTGTAAGAAACTGGAAGGTATTCTACTACAGCCCCAGCCAGGAACCCTGTGCTGTGTCATCTTGAAAGAGAACTCTTACCATCGTGCCCTTGTTACTAAGGTGCAGGGGAAGGACATTGAAGTATATCTGGTGGATAGGGGCAATACTGAAGTAGTTGAATTGACTAAGGTGAAGGAGCTGCTTCCTCAGTTCAGAGACCTTCCTGCTGTGGCACTCAGGTGTGCATTGGCTAATCCTTCCCAGAGTCTGTTGTGGAGCCCAGATGCTGTAGACTACTTCAGAAAAGCGGTACTAAACAAAGAGCTGGTGATCCAGGTCCTGGGCATGCAAGGGGACATTTACATAGTTGAACTTTTTGATAATTCCTTAGTAGGAGAAAGTAATGTGGGCAAAATCATGTCCCAGGGGAAGTATACAGAGTATCAGAAAGATGTGAAAGAGCCCCTCCAGAAGTTGTTAGATGAGCCATTGAGAAGCTCTGAAGAACAGGGTTTAGATATAGAACAAACGTCTGTAAGAATAAAATCAACAAAAAAGGAAGTGCAGCCCCCATTAAAACCTGATAGGTCAGCCTCTTATTCCACTAACGCTTTGACAGTCCAACAGTCTATTGAAAATACTTGCCATTTGCCATGTAAAGCAGTTGCAAAAGAAGATTCTAGTGCTACCCAAAACCTTTCATCCTATCCTAAAAAAAAATACTCTGAAATAAAGCCAGGATTTTCTTGTGAAGAGCAGCTTGAAGTTGGGAGTACAGTAGATGTGTTAGTATCCTATACAGAAAGTCCTAGTCTCTTTTGGTGTCAATTAGATCAAAGCTCTCAGGACTTGAAGGCACTTATGGCTAAAATTCAGGATTACTGTATTAATTCAGCACAACCTCATGATTGGCCAAACCCTGTGTGTCTGGCTAAGTTTTCTACAGATGGGAAGTGGTACAGAGCTCTTATTGTTAGTGTTGTGCCTCAAAAAGAAGAGGTGGAAGTTGCATATGTTGACTATGGGAATAAAGAGCTTGTTTCACGAAAGAATCTTCGGGCAACTAAGGCAGAGTTTCTGCAATTGAGAGCCCAGGCTTTCAGATGTAGCCTTTACAACTTAATTCAGCCAAATGGTCAGGATCCTTTTGTTTGGGATGAGAGAGGCACTGAAGCTTTTCAGGAATTTGTTGATGCAGCAAGCAGATTGGAACTAAAATGTACCATATTTGCTTTAGCAGCATTAAACAATAAAGATCTTCTTAATATTGTGGATTTAATTACACCTTTTGAAAGTGTGTGCCATTTCTTAACAAGGAAGGGTTTAGCCAGAGTCGTACAACCAGAGAAACCCTTGACATCCTCTGTTCATCTTCTCTCTTACTATTATTCAACACATGACCTCAAAATAGGAAGTGAAGAGGTAGTTTATGTCACACATGTCAATGATCCATGTCTCTTTTACTGTCAACTTGCCAGAAGTGGAGATGTTCTTGAACAGTTAGCTACTAGTATTGGTAAGCTCAGCAAAATGTGGCACAGTTTGCAAGCGTCGCAAGCCCCTGGAAATTTGTATCTTGCAAAGTATACTGATGGCTGCTGGTACAGGGCAATAGTGTCTTCGGCAAACTCCACCAAAGAAGCCTTCTTTGTGGATTTTGGAAATAGGCAGGTATTAAAGGATGAAGACCTTATTCCAATACCAAATAATGCTTGTGAGGTACTGCTTTTGCCAGTGCAAGCCATAAAATGCTCTCTCTCTGATGTTGCTGATGTGCCAAAAGATGGTGCTGTGTGGTTTCAAAAAACAGTGCTAGATAAGCCGTTAAAGGCTTTAGTTGTAGCAAAAGAACCTGATGGGAAACTGATAGTTGAACTATATGATGGTAAAATGAAGATCAATGCAAAACTGAAAGAAAGTTTAGGTTTGCAACACAGCAGGAGAGCAGCCAGATATGCAGAAAATGAGACTTCAGTTTCTAGGTATCAGTATAATAGAGAAAAAAACACTGAACCTAGAAGACTATTTTTGACAGATGTTGTCAGACCAGCTCCAGAGTTCAAGAGGTGGCGCTCTGAAAATCTGGAAATGTCAGACAGTAGCAAACCTGGTGCTATGTGCCAAGAAGCAAGACAATTTGAGCAAAAATCCAAAAGAGAGATGGTGACCAAGTTTTCTGGGCCAGTGGAAAGATTTAGCAGAAGTGACCCTGTTGCAGATAAGACAGGCAGGGACTGTGCGCTCCTTCAAAAGAGAGAAGGAATACCTGATAACTTAAAGATAGATCAAAGTGAAATTAATATACCCTCTTTGCTTAAAAAAATATCTGATCTACCTCAAAAGAATATAAGCCCTGGTCTTAAAACTTTAGTATACGTTTCTCATGTAAATAATCCTTCTGACTTTTATGTTCAACTAGTAGAAGATGAGCCCCTGCTTGACAGTATTTCAGAGAAACTAAACAATTCTACAAAAGTAGAGAGCTTAAGGGGGCAGGAGCTTCACATAGGAGACTTGATGTGTGCAGTTTTTTCAGATGATGGCTTATGGTATCGAGCTGTGGTCAGAGAAGAGCCTTCTGGTGAACTGGTGAGTGTACAGTATATTGACTATGGCAATACTGCAATAGTTGAATGCTGCAAAACATGTAAGCTCCCAGAAGACTGCTCATCGTTCCCAATGATGAGCGTTCATTGCTCACTTGGTGGCATGAAGACTACTGAGCTTCCAGACTGGCCACAGGAAGCAGTGCAGTATTTCCACCAAAGGACAAGTGAAATTCAGATAAACAGTGAATTTGGAGAGAAATGTAGAGACGGATGGGAAATTCTTCTCTGTGACAAAGAAGGTAGTGTGGCAGTTGAGTTGGTTAATAGGTACCTTCAATATAAAACTTCATTTCTTTGGAATATGCCTGAAGTCGGTCAGACTGTAAAAACATATTCAGTAGTTACAAAGAGCCCAGGATATTTCTGGTGTCAGTTTGCTGACACAGATGCAATTGGTTCAATTGAAAGGAAGCTTCAGGGAGCTGGAGAACTTGCCAGATGTAGTGTGGGTGATATTAAAAGTGGCTCTCCTTGTCTGGTAGGGTATGATGAAAACAAAAAACTTTGCCGAGCAATAGTTAGCAGTGTAGAGGGGAATGCATTGAGAATTATTCATGTTGATTATGGAACTGAGGAACTGGTTAGCCAAGAGATGATCAGGCAAATTTCTCATGAGCTCTTAACAATTCCACCTCAAGCATTTCTGTGTTGTCTGTTTGGCTTTAATGCTACTGAAGGGTCATGGACTGAAGAAACAAATAAGGTCTTCTGTGAGTTGATAGTGGATTCTCTATTGGATGTTACCGTCATAAAAAAACAAAACAGCGAGCCTTGGGAGATCCCTGTATTTGTTGTTAAATTGGAAAGTAAAAAGAAAAGCATAAATGAGCAAATGAAACCCTTTTGGATCCATACTGTTGAAGACAGTGGCCCAATTTCAGCAAATATTCACAGTCCTGAGACGCAACAGGAAAATGCAGAAGAGGAGGATTTGGAGGTTGTGCCTTTTGAAACTGCAATATCTGCTTGCAGGCTCATGGCTCTAAAGGATAACAGTGCTTCAGAAGACTTAGGTTGTTTAGAACCATCCCAGCCAATAGATAAGTGTTTAGTTGCTGCAAGAAGTTCACTGGAAAATGAAGCATGCCATTCTTTAGCTGAAAAAGAAAGGAATATGCCCAATTCTACAGATCTTTCTGTGCACCTTCCTGCTTCTGGTGAAACTGAAGTGTTGGGACAGAATTCCTTTGTTGCTCTGGGAAAGATTGAAAGCCAAGCAGAAATATTTACACTGGATTCTCCTGAAATTCAGCGGCCTTTGGGTGAGGAAGAGGGCTTGTCAGATCTGGTGTCCTTAGAAGTGCCTCCTTCATCAGAGGATACCAAACAGCTATTCCTAGAATTGGGAATGTTGAGAGCATGCTCACTTGAAGACCTTCTGGAGGAGTCAGTTGAAGGGAATAGTCTGTTGTGTGACGAAACAAGAGAGAGATCAGAACTAGACTTGTCTGAGGTGCCGCATTTGCAAACCAAATCAGAGCAGAGTCCTTTGCTATCAAACAAAATTGACCATTTGCTGCTGGAACTGCCAACACCTGAAGTTCTTTTGCAGGCTGATGAAATCAAGGAGGAGGTGTTACTTTTGGAACAGCCTGCTGTTGCCCCTCCTGCTGCCCCTCCTGCAGATAATGAAATTCAGTCATTACATTCAGAAACTGAATCAAAACCGCAAAACCTGTTTTGCAAAGAAGCCCTTGTGGAAGCCTGTGAAATAGATGGTAAAAAAGACAGTTCTATAAAATGGCAAACTCTACTGGATGAGAACTGGGTAGAACAGATTAGTCATGATGTATGTGAAAAGCTTGCAGAGAACAATTTTGAGGATGTTTCTTTGAGAAGTACACTGCTGGATGAAGAGGAATTTGTAACTTCAAGTCCTGATTCAGGTAAGACGTTAATGCGTATTTTTGAGTGACATAGTTGATCTTTGTGTACAGCTAGTTTTCGGAAGAGTTGCACTCATTTGACAAGCTTAGCTAGGCAAGATAACTTTGCAAGAAGTGGTTGAAGGGCCTAGACAGCAAAGAATTGCTGTCTTTTTCCTGTATGAAAGTTGCAAGTGGTACGAGCCTTGTACCCCAAAACTGATGAAACTTAGCCATTCTTTGTTGAATTGTATTTGTCAGGTAAGGTTTCTGAACCAATTTTTTATTGATAGGACTAGTGGTATTGATTTGATTATGGAATTTACAGATGTTAATAACAGCCCACTGAAAAAATAAGATGCTCTTGAAGATGTATAATATGGGGGAAGAAAGTGGAAATTGCCTACTCATATATTTATGTAGCAATCATAAATATATGAGTAGTGGGTGATGAAATCATCAGTCTGGCAGTACTACTTTGGAGGTTACAAAGCATGTCAGTGCGAGTAGATAAATAGGTACCGCTTGCAGGAAGGTAAACAGCGCTCCGTGTACCAGCTGCATGCTACACGCTGCGGCAAGGAGAGTCACGCCGGCCACATGACCACGGAGGCGTCTTCGGACAATGCTGGCTCTTCGGCTTTGAAATGGAGATGAGCACTACACCCTAGAGTCGGACACGACTGGACTTAATTGTCAGGGGATACCTTTACCTTTTTAATCCGAAGATTACAATTGCTAATCTTGAATGATTTGGGCCTTGCGGTGTGAGAAACATTTAAAAATGCATTCTCTCTTGGCAGAAGATGAAACTGCTTGCAGCTTAAAGGGATTTAATATTGGTTCCAGATGCATGGTGTGGTCAGGTGTGAAATGGTTCAAGGCTCAGATTTTAGGCATATCTGCTGAAGGGACAAAGGTAAGGAGACTTCAGTGTGTTGGATTAGTTTGTCATGTGTTGCTTGATCTTCATGTTTAATACTACAATATATGATATTTTAGCTGCTATAGAAGGAAGCATCTCTACAAATTACATTATCTTTTCGTAAAGGTTTTAAATCTTTCAAGTGGACATGAAGAGATCGTCAATCCTGAAAATGTTTGGAATGGGATTCCTGAAGTGGATTCAAGCTTGTCTAAGGTATAGTACTTGTTAAAATATTGGGAAACTGTGTGGTATTAGGAAGTGTAGACTGCCACACTCTAGCTAGTTACAGCTTGAGGCTTATAGGTATGTGACTGACAGATGAAAGCACTGAAGAAAGATAAAATGCAGAGAAATAAAATGAATTCTTTGCATCGGTCTTTACAGCTCTAATTAACCCACGTCTTGCGCATCTGATGGGTAACAATTTGGAGTCGGTTAGAAATCACTAAGAATGAAGTAATGAACAGAAATTGAACAAGTCATGGGGTTGGGATGCATATCACACGGGTTCATAAAGGTCAAATGTGGAACTACTGGTATTTTAGCAGAAATATGAAACATCTAATGAAAATCAGTGTCTTTATCAGTGCATTAAAAGGTAGCTAGTGCAACAGACTTGGGGGGATGTGGGGATAAGAATCTAAGAAAGTAGCTCTGATAAATCGGTGGAAATCAGTATTAAGGCTTAAGACTAACAAATTTATTGTGTCATCTGGTAGTCCTTAAAATGCTGGAAGACTTGTTTTTTTCTGCAACAAAGGATCATGATTGCTCTTCTGGAATTTGTTGTTGTTAAGGCTAGAATTGGTTGAGATTTATGAAAATCAGCCTTGGTGATAGAGTTGGGATTTTTATGTAATCACATATATTACATATGTGTGTATGGTTTACATATTCATAGTCATTTTCCATACAATTACATATTTCAGCATTTTCTATTTTCCCTCTAATTCTGAGGTGCTTCAGAGAATCGGGGAACTGGCCAGTAAGAGAGCCGGGGGTGGGGTGGTGCCAGCTGAATCACCTCACCAGCAGGGCCTCTCCCTCACTCTTTTCCTTGAATGCTTCAGACCAAGCAAAAAGGGGAGAGCCCACTCTCTGAGGACCAGAATGGAGGGCCGCCGGGGAGGCATGCAAAGAGGGACCACATATAGATAGTATTTGTTTTTGATTTGGCCTCCTCCTACTACCATTTGAAGCTCAGTTCCTTCAGCTTGGCCGAGTCCTCATTGGAGTTCTCCGCCTAGAGCCCAGCAGGACCTGTGGGTGAGGCTTTCTGCAGTGTTGGTTCCAACATTTACCTGCAAGCTACCAACCCTTTATATTGTTTAGAAATATTGTTAATCTGTTTTATTTAGAGCGAGTATGGCACCAGTCCCATCTTCACTGGCTTCAAAGTTAAAAACCCTTTTCTAAAATATGCCCCAGTTACGTCATGTGATGTGGAAAGATAATTCTCTGCTGACATTACAAGAATATTCTGTCCAACCTACATCAATCAATGACCCCAGAGAACTTGGAAAAATATATCATTGCTCACTGTGCTGCAAAGTTTAATAACGAGTGAATGTCTGAATGTGTTGTTGTTGTTGTTGTTCAGTCATTAAGTCGTGTCTGACCCTTCATGATCCCATGAACCATATCCAGCCAGGCCTTCCTGTCCTCCACTATCTTCCTGAGTTCACTCATTTTCATGTTTGTTGCAGCGGTGATGCTGTCTAACCATCTCATCCTTTGCCTTCCCCTTCTCCTTTTGCCTTCAATTTTTCCCAGCATCAGAGTCTTCTCCAGAGAGTCCTCTCTTCGCATTAGGTGGCCAAAATTTTGGAGCTTCAGCCTCAGTACCTGTCCTTCCAGGGAACAGTCAGGGTTGATTTCCTTTAGGATTGACTGATTTGATCTCCTAGCAGTCCAAGGGACTCTCGGGAGTCTTCTCCAGCACCACAGTTCGAAAGCATCTATTCCTCGGCGCTCAGCCTTCCTTATGGTCCAGCTCTCGCAACCATACATTGCTACTGGGAACACCATTGCCCTGACTATACGAACTTTTGTTGGCATGGTGATATCTCTGCTTTTTATGCTGTTTAAGTTTGCCATAGCTTTCCTTCCAAGGAGTACGCGTCTTCTAATTTCATGGCTGCTGTCTCTGTCTGCAGTGATCTTGGAACCCCAAAAAGTAAAATCTGTTACTGCTTCCATTTCTGCCCCTTCTATTTGCCAAGAATTGATGGGACCAGATGCCATGATCTTAGTTTTATTAATGTTGAGTTTCAAGCCAACTTTTGCACTCTCCTCTTTCACCCTCATCAAGAGGCTCTTTAGTTCTTCTTCACTTTCTGCCATTAGGGTGGTATCGTCTGCATATCTGAGGTTGTTGATATTTCTCCCGGCAATCTTGATTCCGGCTTGCAATTCATTCAGCCCTGCATTTCTCTGCATATAAGTTAAATAGGCAGGGTGACAATATACAGCCTTGCCGTACTCCCTTCCCAATTTTGAACCAATCAGTTGTTCCATGGCCGGTTCGAACTGTTGCTTCTTGACCCGCATACAGGTTTCTCAGGAGACAGGTAAGGTGGTCTGGTACCCCCATCTCTTTAAGAATTTGCCACAGTTTGTTGTGATCCACACAATCAAAGGCTTTTGTGTAGTCCATGAAGCAGAAGTAGGTGTTTTTTGGAACTCTCGTGGTTTCTCCATGATCCAGCGCATGTTGGCAATTTGATCTCTAGTTCCTCTGCCTCTTCGAAACCCAGCTTGTACTTCTGGTAGTTCTCGGTTCACGTACTGCTGAAGCCTAGCTTGTAGGATTTTGAGCATAACCTTGCTAGCATGTGAAATCTGAGTGGTAATCAATAAAACATTAAATTGAGATTGTGATATTGCATATTTTTATTATACACATTTCACTACATATTTGTCACTACCGTACATATTTATGTACATATTTTGCTACATGATATTGCATAAAACCCCCAGCTCTAGTGATAAACATGGCTTCTGATAAGGAATCAGAATCTCACTGAAATATGCTTCTCCAATAAATGTGTCTAGAATTGGAACGTTAAACATATTGGCAGTCAGGTTCTGTATGTAAAAACAAAACCTCTTGATATATTGGAAAATATATATGCTAGTAACATCCAAAGAGGACTCTAACTTCTGCCTGGTTATTTTTTCAATACAATAGTACTGAGGCAAGATTTGTAAAGGGAACAGTGCAGAGAGACCTTCTGTCTCTGAATACAGATTTCTAAGACAGTAATGCCAACTTCTAGTTCACTCCTGCAGTGGAAGCCTTGGCTTCTGTAAGATGAACAGCTCTTGGTATATTAAGTACAAAATGGAGCTGACCCAAACAGCTGATTGGCTGGGGATTTAAAAAAAAGTCTGGAGTACTTGCCATTCATTTTCTATTACAACTGCACTGTGTTACATAGGCTATACATACAATACCAAACATGACCACTAGATGGTGGTGCTCCTTCATGGATCATTGCCTTGTCGTGGCGAAGGGGCTTGCGTAACTCAATGAAGCCATGAGCTATGCCGTGCAGGGACACCCAAGACGGACAGGTCGTAGCAGAGAGTTCTGACTAAAAGTGATCCACTGGAGAAGGAAATGGCAACCCACTCCAGTAACCTTGCCAAGAAAATCCCATGAACAGTACCAAAAGGCTAAAAGATATGACGCCGGAAGATGAGCCCCTCAGGTCGGAAGGTGTCAATATGCTACTGAGGAAGAGCGGAGGACTATTCCAAGTAGACCCAGAAAGAGTGAAGCGGCTGGGCCAAAGCCAATAGGACGTCCAGCTGTGGATGTGTCTGAGGTTGAAAGGAAAATCCAATGCTGCAAGGAGCAATACTGCTTAGGAACATGGAATGTGAGGTCTATGAATCAAGGCAAGCTGGATGTGGTCAAAAATGAGATGATAAGATTGAACATTGACATCTTGGGAATCAGCGAACTAAAATGGACGGGCATGGGCGAATTTAAGTCAGGTGACCATCATATCTACTACTGTGGGCATGAATCCCTTAGAAGAAATGGAGTAGCCCTCATAGTCAATAAAAGAGTGGGAAAGGCAGTACTGGGGTGCAACCTCAAAAACGACAGAATGATTTCAGTTCGAATCCAAGGCAAACCATTCAACATTACAGTAATCCAAGTGTATGCCCCAACCACTGATGCCGAAGAAGATGAAGTTGACCGGTTCTATGAAGACCTACAACACCTTCTAGAACTAGCACCCAAAAAAGATGTCCTTTACATCATAGGAGACTGGAATGCTAAAGTAGGGAATCAAGAAATAAACGGAACAGGCAAGTTTGGCCTTGGAGTGCAAAATGAAGCAGGGCAAAGGCTAACGGAGTTCTGTCAAGAGAACACGCTGGTCATAGCAAACACTCTTTTCCAACAACACAAGAGGCGACTCTACACATGGACATCACCAGATGGTCAATACCGAAACCAGATTATGTGCTTTGCAGCCAAAGATGGAGAAGCTCTATACAATCAGTAAAAACAAGACCTGGAGCTGACTGTGGCTCAGATCATGAGCTTCTTATTGCAAAATTCAGACTTAAACTGAAGAATGTAGGGAACACCACTAGACCAGTCAGATATGACCTAAACCATATCCCTTATGAGTATACAGTGGAGGTGAAGAATAGATTTAGGGCATTAGACCTGGTAGACAGAGTGCCTGAAGAACTATGGACGGAAGTTCGTAACATTGTACAGGAGGCAGCAACTAAAACCATCCCAAAGAAAAAGAAATGCAAGAAAGCAAAGTGGCTGTCAGATGAGGCTTTACAAATAGCTGTGGAAAGAAGGAATGCAAAAAGCAAGGGTGAAAGGGAAAGATATAAACAACTGAATGCAGATTTCCAGAGAATAGCAAGGAGAGATAAGAAGGCCTTCTTAAATGAACAATGCAAGGAAATCGAGGAAAACAACAGAATGGGGAGGACTAGAGATCTCTTCAAGAAAATTGGAGATATCAAGGGAACGTTTTGTGCAAAGATGGGCATGATAAAGGACAAAAAAGGCCAAGGACCTAACAGAAGCAGAAGAGATTAAGAAGAGATGGCAAGAATACACAGAAGAACTATACAAGAAAGATCTTAATGTTCCTGATGACCACGCTGGTGTGGTCACTGACCCAGAGCCAGACATCCTAGAGAGTGAAGTCAAGTGGGCCTTAGGTAGCATTACTAACAACAAAGCTAGTGGAGATGATAATATCCCAGCTGAGCTACTTAAAATCCTAAATGATGATGCTGTGAAAGTGCTGCACTCAATATGCCAACAAATTTGGAAAACTCAGCAGTGGCCAAAGGATTGGAAAAGGTCAGTTTACGTTCCAATTCCAAAGAAAGGCAGTGCCAAAGAGTGTTCAAACTACCGCACAATTGCACTCATTTCACATGCTAGCAAGGTTATGCTCAAAATCCTACAAGCTAGGCTTCAGCAGTACGTGGACCGAGAACTACCGGACGTACAAGCTGGGTTTCGAAGAGGCAGAGGAACTAGAGATCAAATTGCCAACATGCGGTGGATCATGGAGAAAGCACGAGAGTTCCAAAAAAACACCTACTTCTGCTTCATTGACTACACAAAAGCCTTTGATTGTGTGGATCACAACAAACTGTGGCAAATTCTTAAAGAGATGGGGGTACCAGACCACCTTACCTGTCTCCTGAGAAACCTGTATGCGGGTCAAGAAGCAACAGTTCGAACCGGCCATGGAACAACTGATTGGTTCAAAATTGGGAAGGGAGTACGGCAAGGCTGTATATTGTCACCCTGCTTATTTAACTTATATGCAGAGTACATTATGAGAAATGCAGGGCTGAATGAATCACAAGCCGGAATCAAGATTGCCGGGAGAAATATCAACAACCTCAGATATGCAGACGATACCACCCTAATGGCAGAAAGTGAAGAAGAACTAAAGAGCCTCTTGATGAGAGTGAAAGAGGAGAGTGCAAAAGTTGGCTTGAAACTCAACATTAATAAAACTAAGATCATGGCATCTGGGCCCATCAATTCCTGGCAAATAGAAGGGGCAGAAATGGAAGCAGTAACAGATTTTACTTTTCTGGGCTCCAAGATCACTGCAGACGGAGACAGCAGCCATGAAATTAAAAGACGCTTACTCCTTGGAAGGAAAGCTATGGTAAACTTAGACAGCATAATAAAAAGCAGAGATATCACCATGCCAACAAAAGTTCGTATAGTCAGGGCGATGGTGTTCCCAGTAGCAATGTATGGTTGCGAGAGTTGGACCATAAGGAAGGCTGAGCGCCGAAGAATAGATGCTTTTGAACTGTGGTGCTGGAGAAGACTCCTGAGAGTCCCTTGGACTGCTAGGAGATCAAATCAGTCAATTCTAAATGAAATCAAGCCTGACTGTTCCCTGGAAGGACAGGTACTAAGGCTGAAACTCAAATATTTTGGCCACCTAATGCGAAGAGAGGACTCTCTGGAGAAGACTCTGATGCTGGGGAAAAATTGAAGGCAAAAGGAGAAGGGGAAGGCCAAGGATGAGATGGTTAGACAGCATCACCGATGCAACAAACATGAAAATGAGCGAACTCAGGAAGATAGTGGAGGACAGGAAGGCCTGGCGGGATATGGTTCATGGGATCACGAAGGGTCGGACACGACTTAACGACTGAACAACAACAACAACAACAAAAGATGGTGGTGAAGACTTGCATAACCAATTCACTTTAGAACAGAGTTTCAAGAACCCCTGTTAAGTGGGGGGTTCCTGTACATCAAAACATTTTTTGTGCTATAAGCTGTCTCTCTTGTGGTTTGTGCCTTCCTAGATGTTGCACAATGAAACGGATAGCTTGTGTCCCATGCCAGCAGGTGACTTGGCAGTTGAAGGTAAGATTTCAAGAGAACTTCATTGAACACAGCTTATACTGAATACTAGCTAAATCTTATAAGTGTTTTTCTGATCTCTGTGCATTGTACTTGTGATCTGTCCTTGGATCACTTTCCTTTTTTTGCTGCTGCTGATTTGAAATTCAACAGAATGTTGTAGAGATAGTTTATCTTGATATTCAGGAGGAAACCAGAAATAAGGTAGAGGTGTGTGTGTGTGTGGGGGGGGGGGGCTGTATTGTAATGGTTCTGGACTAGGCAGAAATTATACTGCCACCTTCAAAATGCCAGCTTATGGCTCTCCCTTTATGTGTACCAGTTTAAGCTGTCGCCCTGTAAATAGAAAAGGGAAAAGGGATTGTTGAAGGAATGAGACTGACACATGCAGGCAGATGCTTTTCTCATTCCACAGGTGAGCCTTGGAGCATGCAGAAGCAAAGTGCAAGATTTGTGCTGCTTCTGTTTGTCCAATGACCAGCATGATACAAGACCCTGCCCCCTTCTTTGAGCACTTTGAAACATGTATCCTTTATTCCCCAATGCTGTGGATGAATAAGGGTTTTTTGCTTACATTGTGCTGTACACTGAAGCAGTTAGAAGTAAAGTGACAGACTTGTGCAGCTTCTGCTTTCTTAGTGTGACACAAGAGAACTCTGTGATGGAATCTGTGCACTCACAATGTTGCCAGGGGGCCTGGGGTACTCATTCTGGCAATTTGTTTTTTTGTAGATGCCGTAGCAAGATTAAGCACTTCAAATTGCAGATGCTAATTGGCAGTTTTCCGCCCCCCTACTATTCAGTTAAAAATTAATAAACCTGTCTCCGGGATTGGGGTGGCAGATCACTTTTAATGCTAAGTATCAATCCAAATTAGAGCTGGTGCAAGGATTCAACTTGGAGAACTCTAAAATATTGAACTACTCTAAGCAGAAGCAAAACTAGTACAAATGTGCCCACAGAACTTGGAGCCTTTTCTGAGTGAAACACCCACTTGCAAAGGTTCTATTTCATCGTTGAGGCTTGCAAAGGTTCTATTTCATCGTGCTTGAGGCTTGCAAAGGTTTGCCTTTTTTGTGGGCATGTTGGAGCCTCTGTGAGGGATCAGATTGATGGTTTACAGAGATACCAGCTTTTGTCTTATCTGTCTGTAACAAGCACAAAAGCTCTTGTTGTAGTTCAGGTTGAATACTAGGATGCTTTCTTAATAATACAGGGCCAAACTTAGATAGGAGTTTAATTACCCCACTGATCCTGGCTGCTTGCTTATTCTTACGCTACCACCCCCATCGTGATTCTGATCCCCCTTCCATGCTATTTCAGTCACTGTCTGGGTGCTTCCCTGGCACATCTAGTTACAAAAGAAAAGGCATGCCAGGGCCAGTGGCCCACAGATGAAAACACCTCTGAAGTGCATACTGCATTTATTCCCCTCATGGCGTAATGAGGAAGTTGCCCCCTCTCCTCCATCCATCACCCCTAACCCCGGGGCCAGTGATTGTGGAAAGGTCTTCCAGATCCAAACGTGGTGCTTCTTGATTTGAGCTGGTACATTTCTTTTAGAAGAAAGGATAGAGTGCATTTTTTCCCCTCATCACTGTGTAACATATCAACTTAAGTATTCTCAACTTAAGCATTCTCAATCGACAGTTCTATGTATATGCAGGCAGGCTTCCCAAATAACGATGGTAGAGAAGATAGAATTTGTATTGCAAGAACTGCAGAGTCAAAGTCTTTGCAATTCACCAGTCTTTGCAATTCATTAAAAAAGGATAAGTTTGAGAACAGAATAAACTTTACAAGAGATTATCTGCATCTAAAAAATAAGCTAGTTGCTTTCTGCAGGGTTCTTTCGCAGGCACATTCACATGGAAAAGATTTCAAGTGTGGAAATGTGATAAATAGCAAAGTAGGAAATGCATATTATAGCTTTGAAACAGTTCTGTAGCTGCCTTTAATTACCTACTCATCAACTCTTCTTTGTGCCTCCAACAGCAAATGAAGTGACTTGTGGTTCAGATGACCATTGATCCTTCCGTTTGTGACAACAGTACTGAAAGTGCATCTGAATGGCATCGTCTTATACACACAAGCTTTTCCTGATTTTGTTGTTGATGACAAAAGTCTAATGGGCTTCTCCTGTCCCAGAACCAGTTTAGCACTTGTATGAGCCCTTTAACATGTTCTGCACAGCTATATTTGCCAGTTATTATAATGGCATCCTTTAGTAAGACTTGGATTTGTAATGAACCAGCTCTACCATCCATCATCTTGAAAGTCTAAGATTGTTTATGTCTTGGAACTTGTTTGAAAAATGTATTCTTGCTTATCTTAAGTGTTTGTAAAAAAAAAGAAGCTATGGTTGACTTCTGTGTACTTTGTGTTTAAGGAAACCAAAAGTAGAATAAACGGCATACTGTAGATACATGGTGTTGCTGTTTCATTTCCCTGCTTTATAGAAAGCTTGTGCAACAGGCTGCATAGATGTATACCTAGAAATACAGAACTAATATAAAATCCCTTTATTGTTTTGGCTGAATGATTAGGTAAAACCAAACTGGGTTTGCACAGCTAAGCAAACCTTGGCTATTGCCTGAATATAAAGTTGCTGTTTCAGAACTGGTTTTGCCAGAGTAACTGCAAATGTAAGTTACCAGTATTTAAAAATATTTCCAGGTTCTAGCTGAGCATAAGCCTGAGAAAGTAGTTCAACTTTTTAGACACCAACAGCAAATTTCTAGACTACAATCAGACCTCGGTATCGGTGGGGGTTTTGTTCCTGGATCCCCTGCAGATACTGAAAGCCGTTTTAACTGAAACCCCTTTTTGCGGATACAGGGGTCACTTAAATGCTTTAAAAAAAATAAAAAAAAGCATTTCTTACTTTTTGGCTGGCAAACTGCTCCATTTGCAGGGCTATAGACAGTGAAGTCACACTCCTACAGCCTCTTCCATGTCGCTCGACATTCCCCTTTCCTTCCCCAGGCTCGCCCCAATGCATTCTGGGGTGATCTTGGGGAAGGGGGGGTGATCTTGGGGAAGGGGGGGAAGTCTAACAACCCAGAAGAGGCTGTAGGAGCATGATTTCACTGTCTACAGCCCTGCAAACGGAGTGGTTTGCAAAAAGGTAAGGAACGCTATTTTAAACTTTTTAAAAGCATTTTTAAATGACCCCCATATTTGCGTTGAGACAAACCTGCAGATAGTGAGGGTCCACTGTACTTCATGATCTGAGAACTGGGATTTTTACTAGCCCTCCTTCTGAACTCAAAGCTTGTCAAGCAAACAAGAACCGTGTCCCTTCACATAATCATAAATACAGTACTGCATTCCAAAAAGTGTGGTATGGATAGAGGGAAGGAGCATACATTGACAAAGAATTTGACAGCAAGTTGCATCTTGCTTGTTGTAGACAAAAGGAAGTAGATGTTAAATTGGTACGCTTGACTTCTTTATGCTGTTAATGGAAATGGCTCTGTACTCCTTCCCTTGCCCGGCAGAATGCCCACACACCCGTCGGATCCTGACTTACCTGGTCTGGCGGCCGCAGGGGTGCTCCGTTGCCGCTCTTAGATACTTAGCATCTTCAAAGTCTGCTATAACAAAAGGAGTCTAACAATATTGCAGCAGCTAACCAGCCCCATAACTACCGTATTGGTCTGAGTATAAGACTCATTTTTTTCTCCTAATTTAAGTTTTTAAACTAGGGGTGCGTCTTATAATCAGGCTGTTGCAATTTAATGCCAGTGATTTAATTAAATTTTTTAATAGCACCAAACTTTAAGGGTGCATCTTATAATCAGGTGCGTCTTATACTCGGGACAATACGGTATTTGCTTTTATTGAGGGCATAGGATAAAGCTGCTGTGTACCCTATTTTTCTGTCCATTTTCTCCAAACTACTCCTTTTGTCTCTTCAGTTTCACTACTTGTGTAGTTTTCCCTACCCTTAACTGGCTTTTCCCACTTCCTATGGGTCTCCAATCTATATACCAGAGGTGGACAAACTCCGGCTCCTGAGCCACATGCGGCTCTTTCACGTATAACGTACGGCTCTCAAATACTGTACATTGGATGAGCTCCTCTTTTGCATCACAATTAATATAAAAGGTAAATAATTTTAAGAATTCAAATGCTTCTTAAATATTGCGGCTCTCAAACATCTGAAGTTTATCGTATGTGGCTCTTACATCAAGAAAGTTTGGCCACCCCTGCTATATGCTGTATTTTGTTTCAATCTTTTCAGACTAAATGTGCCTTGGATGCAGCTATTTGCCTACGTTCTTTCCAGCTTATTGTCTACCTCTTCCTGAAAGTAAATCCTAGTAGACTTGATGGGCTTCCTTTGTGTAATCATGCCCAGTTGCAGTGTAAGGTTGTAGCACTTGCTCATTCACTGCATTTTTTAATATTGGCTGAGCCCCCCCCCCCTTTTCTATTTGCATTCCAAAGGACTTCATGAATAGTACTTGCCAAATTCTGGGCAGAAACTGACTATTCTAACCTCTAGTAGTCTTGGAGGTTAGCTGTGTAGCCACCAACAACAAGGGTGGTACATGAACGTCATTTATATGGGTAAAATACACCTGGGTGTTTGCTACCTGGCTTGCTACCTGGGTAAAAGACACCTAAAAAGTGGTGGTTCTTGAATTTAGCAGGGGGGTATAGCAACTATCTGTAGTTATCCTAGAATAACTTTTAGCTTCTCTTACAGTGAGACTTTTAAGGACAGGGATTTTAATGACTGTTTACGTTCTGAAAACCTGTCACATAGTGGAACTGTTGTTAAGCGGGGACCCTCTTTCGACAGCCTGATCACTCAGTTAAGGGCTTGGACTTTCAGTGCTGTGGCTTTAAGCACAGTGCTGAAAGTGCAAGCCCTTATCTGCTCCAAACAGTTGATTTTGGAATGATGGACCTCTGTTGTATATGCGGATCGTCGCTAAGTGATCTGTCAAGGGGAGGGAGACACCTGTACCTAAGACTGCACCTTTGTTTGGATCATTCCATTTGCTGCCTTGAGAATGTAGGGATTCTGTGTTAGCCAATATGAGCTACTTGGCCTTGACTAAGCAGTCTGGTTGGAACACCCTGCCACTACAGAGCCTTCTGCCATGGCAGCCCCTCTAAAGTAAATACTGTACACACACTAGGGCCCTAGGCAGCAATTCAACCTTCCTTCTCTGCACTTATGATTTTGACTGCATGATACCCAAGGAAGGTAGCTAGGTGGCTGCTGCCCTGCCTTGTGCAGGCCCAGGAGGGGACTTTTTGGTGGGGTGGGGGCACATTTCACGTTTCTCTGGTGTCCTGGAGAGGCAAAGCAGTGCCTGGGTGCACACAGAGCACCAGTACAGATTCCCTGCAAAGGTCTCCAGACAGAAGCCTGTTTTCTGTCCCCGGTGAGAGTTTGCTGGGGTTGCAGCAAAGGGAGGTGTGCGGAGAATTGAACAGCCTCATATTCTCCCCCCCCTTCCTTTCCTGTCCAGGCTACTTCAAATGGCCTCAGGATCCAGGCAGGAGGTGGCCCAGCAGCAGCCACAGCCAAACCCAGACTCGGCCATGTTTGTTACAGTAAATCAAACTGTGAGGCGTATCCTCTTACCCAAAGGCAGGCCAAAGACCCAGAAAGTGAGGGGGCCAGTCAGGCCTCTCTGGTTATAGCCTCCGCTCCCCCTCAGACCACTGCAACTTGGTTCTCGGAGGAAGGGTGCATGCAGGCTGCTGGCATGGTGTGGTATCCAGGGCCCTATACCCCCCCACCACCACCCTGCCTTAGCTACACCACTGCTAGACAAGAACCAAAAGCTGTATTAGGGAAGGACAGGCAACAGGTATGGCTAATGCTGCACTTTTAGGATTTGTCCCTCTCAACTCCCAGGGAAAAAACTACTGTATAGTGAATAGGAAATGCAGGCTTGTGTTCCAGAGTGGATTGGGGGGGGGGGAGGAGTATGTTGGGTCATGGCAGGACTTTTGCATGCCCTGCTGGTGGCTATGTTTTCAACATCAAGGTAGACCACCCTTGAGCAATTTGTACCAAGTCTTCCACCAGAAAGAAACTTATGTTTTGT
This sequence comes from Plestiodon gilberti rubricaudatus, assembly GCA_026170595.1. Classification (NCBI taxonomy): domain Eukaryota; kingdom Metazoa; phylum Chordata; class Lepidosauria; order Squamata; family Scincidae; genus Plestiodon; species Plestiodon gilberti. Next base: position 143,836,337 of record JANXHW010000001.1, read on the forward strand.
CCCTTTTAATACTAGAAATCAAGTTGGTAGGCTGGTGTCAACTTCTGTCATTGGCATTTTTTACCATTTATGTTCTTCAAGCTGTCCTAGCAGGTAGCCCAGTAAGTCATCAGGTCTATTCAACACCTTGTCAGTTGAGAGTAAAAGGACACTACTTCCATTGTATCTTTATTGTTTTGAGTGAGGTGGCATTGTTGGTCAATGTTGTGATAAGTCAATGTTGGTGTCAGGAATGACATTAGGTCCTCTGCCATCTAAGAGATGATCCCACTGGTCAAAATCTTTCTTGAGACCTATAGATAGCAGAAATGCAAAGCAGGTGAATACATATACCCCAGAAAGCAAAATGGCAATTTCACATGAAGGGAGAAGCAAGGATTTGCCAGTTATCTTTGCAAATCTATTTTCACAAGAGTGATTTAAAATCAAAACTGAATTTCTCTTAATGTCCTATAGTTCACACCCTGCTTTTAGCAGTTAAGAGCTTGTCTAAACATCCTGTGAGTGATAGAAATTTGCTTTTTCAAGTCTGTATGTAGAGATGGCAGTGTGTTCCAGAAGTGGCTAGCAGTGGCATTTTGCAAATGTATGCACCAAACTTCTACTACCCACTTCCATATTTTACTTTTTCAACATGTATACACTGCCTTCTCATCTACAGTGAACTCAAGGCAGCTAGTGTCTTTTTAAGTTCATATGTGGTTTACTTGTCTACCCTATTCTAACATTACACACTTGGCAAATTGGCAAAGGTCAATTCTTCTGCAAACTCATCTATAAACTATACAACACAGATCAACATACTTGTAAAAAGATTAAGCATTTTTTTTTCATACCAAGTATGACTACACTAAATGGTTGTAGAATTTGATGAGGTAGGTTTCTGCTGGGAAGTTTAAACTTGCTTTGTTTTAATTGGTAATAGAAAACTCAGTGAAGGCTGTTTCCATGCTCGGGATCATTAAAAAAGGGATTGAGAAAAACGGCCAATATCATTCTGCCTTTGTACAAATCGATGGTAAGGCCACATCTGGAGTATTGTGTCCAGTTCTGGTCACCACACCTCAAAAAGGATATAGTTGAATTGGAAAAGGTGCAGAAAAGAGCGACCAGAATGATTCGTGGGCTGGAGCACCTCCCTTATGAGGACAGGCTACAGCGTCTGGGGCTTTTCAGCCTAGAAAAAAGGCACCTGAGGGGGGACATGGTTGAGACATAAAATTATGCATGGGATGGAGAGAGTGGATAGAGGGAAATTCTTCTCCCTCTCGCACAACACCAGAACCAGGGGACATGCACTAAAATTGAGTGGAGGGAGAGTTAGAACAGACAAAAGAAGATATTTCTTTACCCAGCGTGTGATTCATCTGTGGAACTCCTTGCCACAGGATGTGGTGATGGCACCTGGCCTAGATGCCTTTAAAAGGGGTTTGGACAGATTCATGGAGGAAAAGACCATCACAGGTTACAAGCCATAAGCAACCTCCTGGTTTTAGAAGTGGGTTTTCTCTGTGCCAGGTGCAAGGGAGTGGCGACTGGACACAGGTATCTTGTTGTCTTGTGTGCTCCTTGAGGCATCTGGTGGGGCATCAAGCTGGACTAGATGGGCTTTTGGCCTGATCCAGCAGGGCTCTTATGATGTTCTTATATACTACATTTGCTACAAGTTTGCGTCTAAAAATAGCCCCCCCCCCCAATGGTAATGATAAATCATCATAAATCATTTATATCCTCTTGTAGGCATTGCTCCACCTAAGATTAGAAGGGAAGCAGATGCTGAAAGAACAAAGCAAGAGACCGATTCTCACCACCCATCAAGCAGATATGCTCCAATTCGCCCATTTAAATCTAGAAAGAGCTTTATGGCAACTAATATCTTAGAGGTGTCTAAAGAACAGAACCAATAAGCAAATGGAGGAATGAGCACACTGATTTGACAATTGAACCAAAGGAAGAAATGGCCACAGGAAATATTCTCCCTTATACAGTTTGGAGGACAATGAATAGGATGAGGGTACCAAAGTGTAAGACAAATTTATTTAAGTGGGGGTTGTTGGCTGATTGCAATACATTATGTGAATGTGGCAAAATCCAAGACCTGGCCCATCTGATGGTGTGCTGATTATTGCTGGAGTCTTGTACTGTCACCTAGTACTGCCATCTCATGTGGAGTCATTATGCCAGAGAGGCATAATGGCACCACATGAGATGGCAGTACTAGGTGTGGTAAGCAGTTTTTAGCCACTTGTGGATGGCAGTGGGCTCACTTGTCACAGGGAGGAAGTTCTAGTAACGTTCTCAAGGCCAGTGCAACAGATGCACTGACCTAAAAACTTTTAGCTGGCCTTTGGTGACCAAGGATAAAATACCGTGGTATTCTTTATTGAAATCTAGATGCGTAAAGTTTAACACATGACTCAAACTAAGCCTTTGGGATGGGGTGGTCTACAAATCAAAGAAAGCTAATGTAGCAACTTACCTAAATGTTTCTGTAAAAAGGCTAATGCAGCTTTATTACTAATATCAATGGCTATATTTGGGTCTATTTCCCCTTTCAATCTAAAAAACTTTCCAACAAGGTTGCCAGCCAGGAATGTAAAGTCTGGAAAACTCTGATGTACTGTCCCCCTGAAAACAGCAAAGACATTTTTTTCCGGGTACATTATAAGCATGAAAGGATAAGTGTACACTTATAAGTAATTATATAAAAATTGTGTTGACAATAAGTTAGACCTTTATTTGTTTTTATTTACTATACTCAGAACAACTTTCAGAGAAAAATGTCATGCATGCATTCTAGGTCTGTCATCTGGTTAAAGAAGTTAAGGTGATTAATCATGAGTTTTAATCAATTATCTACATATGAATAAAACGGTTCTAAAGAAAACAATGCATGAGAGGCGACATTTCCTTGGGACAGCAGTCTCTCAAACCTCATAGGGTGCTACACCTGAGGGCCCCGACCTTTGGGACTGCCCATGTGTTGTGCATGAACCTTTGGATGATGCGCACACATTTTGCAGCAGTACCATCTTTGAAGAGGTATTCCCTCCTGTACAAAACACATTAAAACTTCCAAGCTAATGCCCGTCACTGCCCATGGTTTTTGTAAGTACTTACCGGTATATTAAATTCTGCTGTATGACAGCACCTTTTTAGACTGGATCAGTTGTACTAAATGATCATTGAAATAAGCATTGCAGCTTTAATTACTGCTGTTTAATAAGTACTTTTGCTAGTTCCCAAATCTGCAGTACCTTTTAACCCACCCGTATATTGCACAATTGTTATGTATTGTCACAGAAATACAATGGATCCACTGGGCGTTCATGTTCACCAAATGGCTATCTTTTGGAGGCAAATCTTTTTCACCTAGTCTTGACATTTTCCTTCTTGCGAGGCATCATGGAGGGAAATAACCGATGCTAGGATAATGGATGAAGTGGCTGCAAAGTTAAGATAATTCATACGTATTTTCTAGGGGACCAGAGGAAGGTGGGCCAAATAGAAATTGTGTCCCAAGGGCCTAAGTGGTTGCCACATTTCGTATGGGGGGGGGGGAACAGTTTCTCCTTTCCCATGTTTGGCAGTTTGCTTTCTGAAACATATCAATTTGCTTACTCTAGTTGTTTGCTGTCCTACAGACAAATATAGCCAACATGGTACATCTTGGTTACTCCTGCCCTGCCTTTCATTTTTGAAGGGGAGGGAAGGAGGAACCTACAAATTGCATTGTATAGCCACAACTACATTATTCAATGAGCTACTCTGCTATACCAATTTGAGCATATGGAGGATCATGTTATGATGCAAGTAAAGGCTGAACTAGATGACCATATTTTTTTCTAGCACAATACAGCTGCCCCACATCTTACACAAGGGTCATGTTCCAAGTCAGCACATAAAAGCCAAAACTACCTTAAATTGAAAAACATGTACTGTCTCTGTAAGAACTAAGATCACAGTGAGAGATATGCAAGAACAGAGATGACTGAGGGAACAACTTCATTTTCCCATTGCATGCTTGCTCCAGGGCATAAACAGAGTAAGTGGAATGGCAGGTAGAATCACAGTTTATTTTTCTCTGACTTTTTGGGGGGGGGGCAGTGCATGGTTCTATAATATGAAGATGCAATATATGCACTTCCTATGGAAACCCCTGGGATAACTCACTGCCCAATTAGTATAACTGTTTCCAGACAGTGCCCTTCCCACTGAAAAGTAATTACTAAGGCTATTATAGCTTAGCACTTACTGGATAGTGATCATTTTTCTCTCTCTATCCATGGAGAGAAGTTTCTTTATTTCTAAGATGTTCAAAGCCCACTGGAATTTTTCTGAATTAATAAAGAGCAGCGGTTGATGAACTCTAGGATATACATCATCACACAGTGGAAGCATCCATGCATCAAGGGCAATGCCACATCTGTACAGAAAGACAGAAAGACACAGAAAATAGAGAGTGAGAATGTCTAATCGGATCTCAGTTTCACAAATCTAGAAGTTTTAGAAATTGGTTATCTGAGCTTGCATCCACACAAACACTTTCTACAAATGTTATTGCTAGTACTGCACACATGCCAACTGTTGTAGCACTCACGCTTGATAGTATGAATGAGATGGTGAAGTGTGTAGATGCCCTCTTTTGGAAGAGACAAGTGTGAACACCGTCTTCTTCCATCGGCTTGCCTTCTCTAAGGTCATTAGAAGGGGCCCTGTTGTGTGTGCTGTCCCTGGTTGAAGCCAGACTGATGGCCACAAGGGGTAGAGCCTTTAGTGGTGCCTCAACTTTACAACTTCCTCCCTTCTGAGTTAAGATAACACTGTTAACCTTCCAGTGGCCATTAGCATTTCCCCACCCCCAGCTTTTTCTGTGGTTGTAACTGCCCTTCAGTTACTATAAACTGGGTTGCTGTTTTTATCATCTGCTGCTATTTTATTGCTTTATTTGCTGCTTTTTCACTATCACTACTTTTCTCCTTTATTGTATTCTAATCTTTGTTAGCCACTGTAGGCATTCCATTTTTATGGTAGGAAAGGTGAGATTGAAATATTTTAAATAAAATAATCATGTGTTAAACTTCAAAATGCTCTGTTCAGATTATACTTCACTCCCAGTGTTCCTCCAAGAAGGAAATCAAAATTACACCAAAGGCTCACAAGTTCCTTTCATGTCCCTCCCTCTAAGCCAGGAAACATTGTTTGTATAACACAGGATCTCTCACAATGCAAGAAAGGGACAGTATTAAACAAATGAAAAAGTATAATCTACTGATTCTACTTGGCACCTTATTCCTGCAGTAAGAGCAGCAGGAAGTATTATGTCTGTAAACCGCTTTGTGAATTTTTGTTGAAAAGCAGTATATAAATACTGTTAATAAAATAAATAAAATAAATAAATAATATGAGTCCAAGCCCCACTCTTGATTTAACTCTGGGTAGAGTTCCTGAAGCAAAGAATCATCTGAACAAACCCTGAGGGTGTCACAAGACAAAGGGCAATTCATTTGCCATTGTTTAGCCACATCACTGAACAAGATCAGGATGCTAGAAAACTTATTCTCTTTATAATGAGAATTGCAAATGTCATGGGACAGAGGTTATATACCTATGAATACTCCCACTGAGGGCTTTAGAAGTCATTGTACACTATGCAGAAGTCATTGGGCAACCTTCTTTAGAGGTCGCATATTTACTCCCTCAGAACCCAGAAATCGAAGATACTGTTACAGAATTAGGTAAAAGGTAACCATGAGCTGTCGATCGAAAGGTCGGCAGTTCGAATCAGTGCGGCGGCTCTTGCCAACCTAGCAGTTCTAAAGCAAGAAATTGCAAGTAGATTTATAGGTACCGCGTCAGTGGGACGGTAACAGCGTTCCATGCGCCTTGGTGTTGAGTCATGCTGGCCACATGACCATGGAAACGTCTTCGGACAGCGCTGGCTCTTCGGCTTTGAAACGGAGATGAGCACCGCTCCCTAGAGTCCAGTCGTGTCCGACTCTAGGAAGCGGTACTCATCTCCGTTTCAAAGCCAAAGAGCCAGCGCTGTCCGAAGACATTTCCATGGTCATGTGGCCAGCATGACTCAACACAGAGGCGCATGGAACGCTGTTACCGTCCCACTGACGCGGTACCTATTCATCTACTTGAAATTTCTTGCTTTAGAACTGCTAGGTTGGCAGGAGCCATCGCACGAATTCAAACTGCCGACCTTTCGATCGACAGCTCATGATTCAGTGGTTTAACCCACTGCGCCACCCGCTGGCTCAACAGAATTAGGTAATGACTGCCAAATCAGTGGCCAATTATCCAGGAAGCTTAAGAATGTCTCTGAATTAATGGCTCTAAAGTATGGAGTAAAGCAGCTATCAGCTTAGTAAAATGTCACATAACCACAACCTGATGGGAAGGAATAAGGCAATTCATGAACCTCATTGTACAGCCAGTGGGGGGAAAAAAAAGCAGTTTTCTAGCAATTTCTGGGTGAAACACAGAGTTGATCTAAGTGAGACCGAGAGACACTGAAAACAGAAGCTAAAAGAAAGAGCTGGGAATCAGCAGCACCTTTTGGGTTGCAGAAATGCCTCTCTGGGGATCTGTTGTGTGTAGTATTCTGCTATTTACAACTATCTAGCTTCTAGTGTTCAACCTACGTACAGTCAATTCTCAGTATCCGTGGGGGTTAGGTTCCTGCAGATATGGAGTCACTGATCCTGAGATCAATGGGGTTAAGGGGAGGGGTAGCTAACCTGCTAGCAGTGGATGCTTTCAGAATGGCAGCGGAGACCTTCAAAACAGCACCTGTGAATAGCGCAAGCTTTAGAATGGCTGGGAAGGCTTTAGAATGGCCGCGCAAGGCATTCTGGGGTCATGCTGGCCTGTAATTGACTAATGTAACTGACTACAGTACAGAATAGCTGCAGAGAGCCTCAGAATGGCTGCGGATGGCTTTAAAATGGCTGCAGAAAGCCTTAAATGTCTTTAAAATGGCTGCCACAGATAGCTTCAGAACAGCCACGAATAGATGCAGGATGGCTGTGAATAGCCGAGAACAATGGCGAATGGCACGGTAAGTGGCAATCCTGCTCCCTGTGAATATGTGAATCCGCAGGTAGCGAGGATTAACTGTATTTGCTTTATTTACAAACATCAGAAAGTCACCATAAGCCTTCAGTGATCTGCTCAAAGGAAGCCAGAATCCAGTCCACATTGCTCCAGAACGTCTCTTGACTCAGGTAAGTGCATAACAATATGCATTTTCAAAGTCTTGTTAAAGATAGCATAATTCTTTGGATTATAGTTCTTACTTAAATCGCACGTCATTGCTAAGAGTCTTGATTGCTGTAGCTGCCCCGAACGAGTGCCCCATCACTGCTATCCTCTGCATATCAATACAGTCCTAAAGCGAAATAAAAATACTGTGAAGGACAGACCACGTTCTTCTGACGTTGTTTCCATTTTAAAAGCTACAAAATTTGAGTGTCACTAAAGGCACAATCTAACGTAGAATCAAGGGTGCTTACTTATACCTACTGAAATCAATGGGTTTAAGCACACTAAAATAATACATTGGATTGTGACTAGCCTTACCATAGTCCCGGATACGACCAGGACAATCCCGATTAGGAACCCAAATCCCAGGCTCCCGGCCAGCCTCCTGTTTGTCCCGGCTGTCCAGGACTGACGCTGCGGCGGCGCCATCTTCTTTGTTCAAGCCTCACGCGCGCGCGAGCCTGGAAGCACTTAGAAAGCATGAGAGTGAACTCAGACGCTTTCGAGTGCTCCCAGCCTCGTGCGCATGCACGCGAGGCTGGGAGCACTCAGAAAGCGTCAGAGTTCACTTGGATGACTAGAAGCACTCGGAAAGCATCCAAGTTCACTCCCCCAGTGACATCACATTCCCAGCCCCGCCCCTGGTGACACCCCGCCCTTCCCCCAGTGACATCACTTCCACCCCCCTTGTGTCGGGGGGGGGGGCAATCTGGCAAGCCTAATTCTGACCAGACTGCTTTGTCCCTCTTACCTTAAGATGTCACTTATAGTGCAATCCTATGCATGTCTACTCAAAAGTAAGCCCCACATGAGTTTAATGTGAGCATGTATAGGACTGCAGCCTTAATCTCCACTAACAACACTTTTCCTTACATATGCTTCATGCTCTTCTTCCAAGGAGCTCGGAATGTCATTTTAGCCTCACAATTACACTGTGAAGTAGATTAGCCTGAGTGATATTTATCATGGGCTGCCAATGAAAATGGCAGCCACGTTCTGCGTTCTCTTCCTGTAACACGTAGGTAAAGGAAATCATAATGTCATCATGTACATTTTTCCATCTCTATCTCCAGGGGTATTGTTATAGAGTAGACCAAGTCAACTGCACATGATGTCACATCACGTATCGCCTTAACCCTGATGTTTCAGGAAGAAAAAGGAAATGCCGAGGTGTCAAGCTTTGGCAACAAACTCTGATGACTGATCGTCACATCTGGTTCCAGTTTTGAGAGGCAACAATTTGTGCAAGACTACAGGGACTACCCAGGTCTCCCACTTCCAAACTCAGCACTCTTGACACTACATCACATTACAGCTGGTTACAAATTATAATTTCTGAAAAGCCATGGAGGTAACTTTCCTTACCCAGGCTACAAGCCCTAATACATCAGTGTCTTGATAACTGTACAGGTGAACTTCAGGGCAGTGAGTCAAGGAAATCATGAAATTTTTTTGAGGGGATCTTGAAATGAGGAAGCAAATCAGGGAGGTGTCAATGAGAGACAGGGTTGTAGTCATGGGGGACTTCAATTATCCTCACATCGACTGGGTCAATTCATGCTCAGGTCATGAAAGAGAGACTGGATTTCTGGATATATTAAATGACTGTGCCTTAGAGCAGCTAGTCACGGAGCCAACCAGAGGACAGGTGACTCTGGATTTGGTATTGTGTGGCACTCAAGATCTGGTCAGGGAGGTAAATGTTACCGAACCGTTGGGGAACAGTGACCATGCTGCGATCTGTTTCGCCATGCATGTCGGGGGGAGAGTGCCGAGCAAATCTGACACACAAACCCTTGACTTCCGAAGGGCAGACTTCCCCAAAATGAGGAGACTAGTTAAAAAAAAGCTGAAAGGGAAGGTAAAAAGAGTCCAATCGCTCCAGAGTGCATGGAGGCTGTTTAAAACAACAGTCATAGAGGCCCAGCGGTAGTGTATCCCACAAAGGAGGAAGGGCTCGACCAAGTCCAGGAGGGTGCCGGCATGGCTAACAAGCACAGTTAAGGAGGCTATAAAAGGCATTATAACCATTTACTTCCTTCCGTAAATGGAAGTCTTGCCCTAATGAGGAAAATAAACAGGAGCACAAACTGTGGCAAAAGAAATGTAAAAAGATGATATGGGAGGCCAAGCAAGACTTTGAGGAACGTATGGCAGGCAACATAAAAGGGAATAATAAAAGCTTCTTCAAATAGGTTAGAAGCAGGAAACCTGCCAGGGAAACGGTTGGTCTGCTGGATGGTGAGGGAGAGAAAGGGGTGATAAAAGGGGACTTGGAGACTGCAGAGAAATTAAATGAGTTATTTGCATCTGTCTTCACGGCAGAAGACCTCGGGCAAATACTGCTGCCGGAACAGTCTCCCCTGACTAAAGAATTAAGTCAAATAGAGGTTAAAAGAGAAGACGTCTCAGACTTAATTGACAAAATAAAGATCAATAAATCACCAGGCCCGGATGGCATCCACCCAAGAGTTCTGAAGGAACTCAAGAATGAAGTTGCTGACCTCTTGACCAAAATATGCAACTTGTCCCTTAAAACGGCCACTGTGCCAGAGGACTGGAGGATAGCTAATGTCACGCCAATCTTTAAAAAAGGAAGGAGGGGGGACCCGGGAAACTACAGGCCGGTCAGCCTAACATCTGTTCCAGGGAAGATGGTGGAAAGTCTCATTAAGGATAAAATCTTAAAATACATAGAAGAACAAGCTCTGCTGAGGGAGAGTCAGCATGGCTTCTGCAAGGGGAAGTCTTGCCTCACAAACCTGTTAGAATTTTTTGAAAAGGTCAACAGGCATGTGGATGCGAGCGAACCCGTGGATATTATATATCTGGATTTTCAGAAGGCGTTTGACACGGTCCTTCATGAAAGGCTCCTGAGAAAACTCCACAGTCAGGGAATAAGAGGGCAGGTCCTCTTGTGGATTAGGAACTGGTTGAAGACCAGGAAACAGCGAGTGGGAGTCAATGGGCAATTTTCACAATGGCGAGAGGTGAAAAGCGGTGTGCCTCAAGGATCGGTCTTGGGACCGGTGCTTTTCAACTTGTTCATAAATGACCAGGAGTTGGGGATAAGCAGTGAGGTGGCCAAGTTTGCGGATGACACTAAACTTTTCCGGGTGGTGAAGACCAGCAGGGATTGTGAAGAGCTCCAGAAGGATCTCTCCAAACTGGGAGAGTGGGCAGCAAAATGGCAGATGCACTTCAATGTAAGTAAGTGCAAAGTGATGCACATTGGGGCAAGAAACCAAAATTTCACATATACGCTAATGGGTTCTGAGTTGTCTGTGACGGATCAAGAGAGAGATCTTGGGGTGCTGGTGGACAGGTCGATGAAAGTGTCGACCCAGTGTGCGGCGGCTGTGAAGAAGGCCAATTCCATGCTCGGGATCATTAAAAAAGGGATTGAGAATAAAACGGCCAATATCATTCTGCCTTTGTACAAATCGATGGTAAGGCCACATCTGGAGTATTGTGTCCAGTTCTGGTCACCACACCTCAAAAAGGATATAGTTGAATTGGAAAAGGTGCAGAAAAGAGCGACCAGAATGATTCGTGGGCTGGAGCACCTCCCTTATGAGGAAAGGCTACAGCGTCTGGGGCTTTTCAGCCTAGAAAAAAGGCGCCTGAGGGGGGACATGATTGAGTGGATAGAGGGAAATTCTTCTCCCTCTCGCACAACACCAGAACCAGGGGACATGCACTAAAATTGAGTGGAGGGAGAGTTAGAACAGACAAAAGAAAATATTTCATAGCGTGTAAATATTTAATATTTAAATAGCGTGTAATTCATCTGTGGAACTCCTTGCCACAGGATGTGGTGATGGCATCTGGCCTAAAAGGGGTTTGGACAGATTCATGGAGGAAAAGACCATCACAGGTTACAAGCCATAAGCAACCTCCTGGTTTTAGAAGTGGGTTTTCTCTGTGCCAGGTGCAAGGGAGTGGCGACTGGACACAGGTATCTTGTTGTCTTGTGTGCTCCCTGAGGCATCTGGTGGGGCCACTGTGTGACACAGGAAGCTGGACTAGATGGGCTTTTGGCCTGATCCGGCAGGGCTCTTCTTATGTTCTTATGAAGTAAGATTTTTTTGTCTCGTCAATTTCACTCCTAAGATAAACTTTTTAAAAAGCTCTTGGATGGTGGAGCACTGCACCTTCAGAAAAAAGCGACTATAGAAGCAGATATGTGAAAGGCTCTGTACTCATAAAAAAAATCCTGTGACAATCACCCCCAAAAGATCACATTGGGGCAGAAACAAGTAGCGTGTGTGCCACAAGCAATGAAACCCCTTCAATGCTGCAACCAAAACAACCTACAGCCTATAGTGGACGGTCTAGCTCAGGGCCAAACTACCTGCTACCTGCATTATTTGACCCTTCAATTTTTCGTTTTTGTAAATAGGTGCAATGGGGGGGGGGAGGGAATCAGGACTGGGACCCATGGTGTGGGCAGAAGGATTTAACCCTTTTGCACTATGGTCCTGACAAAAATTCCTGCCCACTTCAAGCTGTTATTTGCCCTATAGCAGCTTCCCTTCAAGCTTTTGGAGAAGGCGGTCCACAAAGCAGGGGGAAAAGGGTTAAACCGTTCTCTTTTCCCCCCCCCCCCCCCCGCTGCAGTCCTGATTGGGCTGCTATTTACAAGAGAAAAATATAAACTGAAGAACAAAGTGTGTTTAATATAGCAATACCTCCTATAACACCTTTTTTTGTTACAGCACTCTGTCCCGATTGAAATTTCACAGTATAATAAAGAAACAATTAAAATCTATAAAACTGTTTCGTGCAGCGAAGTACAGCTGTCTGTGCTGTGCTTTAAGCCAACAGAAACTGCACATTGTGGCTAGCAGGGGACCAATCACTTGCTACCAGAAAATGCTTCGGGAGAGGAAACAACAGGCAAGGCAATCTGCCCTAGAATCCTTCTTCAACAAGAAGCCTGTAGTTCCCAAGGACGGGTCACAATCTGGCTCATCCTGGAAGTAGCTCCACCCATTACCTTCCACCGCTGCCATGTATGAGGAGTGACAGCAGCAGTCAGTTACATAGCAGGCTCCAACCAAATGCACTGGTGAGTTCAGCACTGTGAACGCATCTACATTAGAACAGTGTTATAATTACCTCCTATAGCGCTGTTTCACACAGCACTCTTGTTTCCAGGAACATATTTACAGCATTATAGGCGGTATTACTGTAACATCATTTGACTCTCATTAAAATCCCCTTGTTATTCTATTTGTATTAGAACCACCAAGCATTTTTTTTACCTTTAAAAGAGTCCAGTTGAAGTTCAAAGACAGCACATTCACCATTTGTTTTCCAGAATTAATATCAAGCATGATGTCAAGAGCTCTAATGCATTCGTCTGCTCTCTGCTGCACCTACACAGAGAACCGACATCAGCCACTATCCTTTGGAAAATAAAGAAGCAAGATACCAAATCTTGAATTTAGCAATTAGGGCAAGTTTTCTATGTACCTGTGGTAAGATAAATGATACTAACATATATATATATATATATATATATATATATATATATATATATATATATATATATATATATATATATATATATATATATATTATTTTAGTATCGTTTACTTTATATATATATATATATATATATAGTTGCTTTTTTAACTAGCCGCTCGCCTTACTCCTTCTGTAGCAAAAGTCAATGAGACTGTGTTAAGTGCAATCAACTATGCATATAACCATCAGATAGCTCTGCAGAGAAATGGAATTAATCTCAAGAGTTACAAAGTGTCTGTAGCTCCCATTAACCTCACAGTATGTCCTGAATACAGGGCATGATCCAGCCAAAGTAAAGTACTTTTAAGGCTGCAATCCTATGCACTTGTAAGTCCCATTGAATTCAACGAGACTGACTTCTGTGTAGACATGTACAGGATTGCATGGTAAGTTATTTCAATTTATTTATTTAAAGAATTTATATCCTGTCTTTCTCCTGACAGGGCAACCAAGGTGGCTTTCAACATTAAAACAATATTGAAACAATTAAAACAATTAAAAACCAGACAAGCACCAATGGGTCACCTAAAAATTGAAATTACACTTGATTAAAAATGTAATGGTAGAGTTAAGCACATTCTTAAATCACTTCTACGGACATGAGCAGGATTTAAAACCCCTTTTGCCCCGAGGCCATATTTCCCCAGAACTTCCAAATGCCAGTTTGTCACATGTTTAAGGTACCCCCAAATAGAGAAAACCACCTGCAAAAAAATTCCCAGGTGTGCCATATACCTGTAGCATGGGTGTTGCAAACGGCACTCATTGGGGTTTAAGGCATAACAAATTTGTTCATTCATTCCTATGTAAAGCATAGACCTGACAAAACAAGATCTCAAACACACACATAGTTGTGTTGTGCACACAGCTTCTGTGCTTTAGGATTGTGTAGGGGGATGTCCCAGCACAGTGTACCCCAAGTTACAAGTCACTACCTGCCAGGTTTTTTTTAATGGCAATTTGAACCCTTTAATTGCTGCAGCTGAAGTTGTGAGTTCACACAATGCTAAAAAAAAAATAGTTATGTTCTGCACACAACTTCTGTGCTTTAGGGGTCTGTAGGGGTATGTCTTAGCAAGTTACAAGTCCCTACCTGCTAGGGTTTTTTTTATGACGCTTCAAACCCTGTAAGTGCTGCAGCTTTGTGAGTTCAGCACAAAAACGCTCAAAAAACATAGTTGTGTTGAACACACAACTTCAGGGTTCTTTAGGGGCATGTTTCAGCACAGTGTGTATGAAGTTACAAGTCCATGCCTGCAAGAGTTTTGTTGTTATAGCTCTTAAGAGTTCGTTTTTGCAAGATGTCTTGCAAAGATAGTTTTTGATGGGTATTTAAAAATTAAATGCCCGGCTAGCTTAATCTCTCTTCAAAATTGACTGTTTTCAACTCAGTGGGCGCAATCCTATCCTACTTATGCCACCGGTGTAACCAGCGGTGCAGCGAGAACGGGAGGCCCCAGAACGGAAAGGGGATTCAAATCCCCTCCAAAAGGGCCTCCCCGTTCTGGGCCTCCCATTTTCGCCGTGCCGCTGGTTACAACGGTGGCGCAAGTAGGATAGGATTGTGCCCACTGTGTAGGACCAATGCATTCACTGAAGACAGAAGTGCTGCTGCTGAATAAACAAGTGTCATCTGAAACCAAAGACTCTTCCTCGGCCCCCCAACGTCTCCCTGGATTACATAAACTCTGGGGAACCTGTTGCCGACGCAGAGAAACTTCATCTTCCTCTGCTTTTAATCTTCTGTAATAAATCCACTCTCTGTGCAGTGCAGGGGCTTGTCCTTTTGCTTCCAAAGCAGGATTCTCTTTATAGTAATATGTAGCTGAAGAGGACTCGTCTCTAACACAAAGGAAAATATTATTTGAAGGCTTCAAGATTCTGCTGAAAGAAAGCTACACCTCTTTCCCCTGAAAAACTATACCATGCCATCTATGTTTCAATTATAATTCTTGTATAAAAACCAAATCACAACTTCAGGAATTATAATACTGAAAAACATGAATTAAGAATGGTACACACACATTATTGACTATAGCCTGCATCTTAAGGATCTTGCCCTTTTATAAGTAGTTAAATACCAACAATACTCTCCATCACAACCATAAAAACAGGCAATGCAGAATCATGAAAGACCTTGTAAACATTATATTTAAACATTAGCCTACGGCTCCTCTAAAGAAGCCCCAAAAGATATCTAAACTGGAGAAATGGGCAGCAAAATGGCAGGTGCACTTCAATGCAAGTACGGTAAGTGTAAAATAATGCACACTGGGGCAACAAATCAAGCCTTCACAAATACGCTAGTGGGTTCTGAGCTGTCTGTGATGGAGCAGGAGAGAGATCTTGGGGTGTTGATGGACAGGTCGATGAAAGTGCCCCCCTCGCACAACACCAGAACTAGGGGACATGTGCTAAAACTGATTGGCAGAACTGACAAAAGAAAATATTTCTTTACCCAGTGAGTAATTAAATCTGTGGAACTCTGCCACAGGATGTGGTGATGGCACTTGGCCTAGATGCCTTTCAGAGGGGATTGGACAGATTTATGGAGGAAAAATCCACCACTGGTTACATACCATGATAACTACATGCAAGCTCTGGGTTTTAGGTAGCCTATCCCAGATGCAAGGGAGTGGCAACAAGATACAGGTATTATGTTGTCTTGAGTGCTCCCCAAGGCATCTGATGGGCCACTGAGACACAGGAAGCTGGACTAGATGGGCCCTTGGCCTGATCCAGCAGGGCTCTTCTTAAGTTCTTAGTCCATAGGAAGCTGTGGACAAGACTTAGCAACCCCTTCCAAATCATGTCAAAGTCAGGTCTTCTTTCATTTGCCATGCAGAATAATCAGACACAGTAAAAAGAAATATTCAGTCCTTCAGTAACTAATGACTTAGCCAGATGAGCCATGAGCCTTGGTATGTTCCTCACCATTACTGCTCCCTTCTATGAATGCAATTTGAGTAATAACTCTGGCTGGCAGAAAGTGTATCTACTAGTAATGCATCTTTTTCACAATCAAAGAAACTATGCTCGTCTACAATGGTACTTTGTGGAACAGCACTTCAGTGCTAGATTTCCAAGCATTCCCATGGAGGGATATCTATGGATGACGCTATTTGAAAGTTCATGGCGATTTTTCAGGAAAGACTCAAAATCAAAACATTCAATTTTCAGATCTTTCTTGAAAAAAAACCCATCAGAGTTTTAAATTCTGATATGCTTTCTACACATATGGCTTCTACTGGAATAATTCCAAAGCCCTTTCAACATAGAAAAGTCTACACCAGGGGTGGCTAAACTGTGGCTCCTGAGCCACATGCGGCTTTTTGACCTATAATGTGTGGCTCTCGGAAATATGTTGGCCGAGCTCCTTTTTGCATCACAATTAATATAAAAAGATAAATAAGAAATGTTTAAGCTTTATAATTATTTACCAGGTATAAACTGAGTCTCCACTGGATTAAAACGCAAGTTTAATGTTCACAGTGAGTAAATATATTTAAGAATTTAAATACTTCTTAAATATTGCAGCTCTCAAACGTTTCTCTTGCGGCTCTTAAACATCTGAAGTTTATCCTATGTGGCTCTTACATTAAGCAAGTTTGGCCACCCCTGGTCTACACTGATAGGCTACATTTGATAGTCCAAAATAATCAGTGAAATGAAGTCTTCTAAAATCCACACTTACTTTCTAATTCTAGCCTATTCAACCTTTCTGTTTATGACATGTAGGACTTCATACCTGTGCTCAACAGCAGCAACAACAAAACCCTGAGATGCCATTTCAATGCAAATTGCCGAATATATAGTTCTGTTGATATAAACATGATACATCATACAGATTAATTAAATCCTGATAGAATTAATAAACTATTAGTATGCTACAACATTTAAAGATTACATTGTAGTTTAATGCTTTCTCTGTTTCATGTTGCTATTATAATCTGTACATGCAGTTTCCATTTCCAAACAAATGGGGTTGTATTATCAAACTCTATTTTAATAACAGTGCAATTAATATCCTTTGTATCTTTCATCTAGAAACTAACTCAATGAGATGACAACTTCAGATACATCCTATATAGCCGAGCCTACCAAAGTCCATTCATTTCAATAGGGTTTGATGTACTTCATTCTGCACAGGATTGGGCTCCCTGTTTTTATCACAACTGAGACCCAAGACATTATAATTCCTATTTTACAGACAGAAGAACCAACGATAAGAGGTTGTGAATTACCCAAAACTAACACCGAGTTTCCTGACTGAACTGGAATCTGAAGCCCAATGCCAAGCCAGTACTCAAGCTTGTAGGCTGCATTGGACTTCAACATCTTTATTTTTCAAAATTAGGTTTCCATCACGTAAACAATAAATACTTATACTGTAACCCATACATTTGTTAATTCTTGACAACTGTTCGCCTCATGAACTGCATTTCATGGTGTATTATATTATTTGAATGCAGTCATATTAGGGAGGAACCCAACTTTGACTTTAGAAGGCACACTGCATTATCAAAATACCATATTACCTGAAAGCTCCAAGACCATGGGAAAAAATAATTAGGGGGTATTTTTCTCCAAGTTTGAATGTAGCATTCCATTTTGCAGGACATGTCACCGAGCCTAGGCAGAATTTAAAAAATAAATAAATAGGAAAATGTTCTGAAAACTAATTATGCTACTGGGTTATCTAGATGGTAGTTTAGCAACTGCAAAAATACTGATTGTCAAACATTGGAGAGGTCCTTCATTACCCAAAATTAAATGAATGGTTGGATATAAAGCATGGCAAACAAGGGTCGTGTTAAAGTTCACTGAATATATCCAACCGAGAGGGCAGGACTCAAAAAGACGTTTGAGACAAGATGGATGCCCTTCATTCTCTCTATGAAGAATAGGTATAACATGGACAATTGTTGCAGTTTTCATAATTTTAATATTAGATGTTTTGTATTATCTTTGGTCATAGAATCATAGAGTTGGAAGGGATCTACATGATCATCAAAGCTAACCCTCTGCCAATGCAGGCTGTCCACAGCTACAACATCCCTGTAGATGGCCATCCAGCCTCTGTTAGACCTTCAATGATGGCGGGTTTACCACCTTCCGGAGCAGACTGTTCCACTGCCAAACAGTTCTTACCATCAGGAAGTTCTTCCTAACATTTAACTGAAATCTCTTTTGTTGTAATTTAAAGCAAGGTGCCTGGTCCTACCCTCTGGAGAAGCAGAGAACAAATCTGCTTCATATTCCACATGACAATCCCTCAGATATTTGTAGATACTATGTCAACAGTTAACGATATCTTCTCTATACTAAACATGCCCAACTCCTTCAACCTTTCCTCACAGAACATGGTTTCCAGCCCCCTTACTATCGTAGTTGACCTCCTCTGGACCTGCTCCAGTTTGTCAAAATCTCTCTTAAACTGCAGCACCCAGAACTGGACACAATATTCCAGGTGGACTCCAACTAAAGCAATATAGCAGTGTCATTATTTCTGGCGACCTGAATAGTAAACTTCTGGCGATACAGCCTAGAATTGAAGTTGCTTTCTTTGCCGCTGCATCATGCTGGTCAAGAAAACCTGACTGGCCCCACAGCTGGCTCTGTATGTTTGGCAGATTTGATCACTCAAGAGCTGAAGTGCGAATTGAAATGAACAGGTGGCTTGATAAGCAGGTGGCAGCTGTGGCCAAAGGCACTTTTGCAAAACTTCAGTGCATCAACTGCACCTTAATGAGGAAAGCAGATGTGGCCAATATAACACATGCATTAATCACAAACACACTAGATTATTGCAAAGTGCTCTGCGTGGGGCTAGAGATTTGAAGAGCATTCGGATGCTACAACTGGTACAAAATGCCATGGCAGAAGTCCTAGTGGGGACCCATTTATGGAAACATATTCCCATCCTACGTTAGCGCCCAGAATAGCTTTGGGCATTTATGACAACCAATGCTTTCTAAAAAGTGGTAGACATGGAATGCAAAAAGCCAAGCCATTCTCACAACAGCTTGTGGCAGCACAGTTATAATCAACATAAGCCGACTGAAAAATGCAGTTGCCATAGATGGTGTCACAGAGGTTGTGTATTCAATTCCTTTGATCTTATAGGCAACGTTAATGATTGTGATATGAGTGATCAGTGCCCTTGGGGGAGTAGGGAGAGGTTTGGAAGGGTTAAGTTGAAACTTACCTGATGGCATTCTCCAGAGTGTAAGTGGTAACAGGTTTTTTTTTAATTAATGCTACCTTGTAGATGTACAGGGCATGTCAAGGTATTTAAGTAAGAGGAAGCTTTTGGTATGGGGTATTCAGTCAGAAGCCATGCTATGCACTGGAGCACAGTAAGTCAGTAATTTTAGATATTTCTTATTTTCTTTGCTGCCTTCTTTATTATGTAACCTTTTCTGAAGAGCCCTCTTGTGATTGCCTTTTGTAAGGGTAGAGGGACTTCTGGAAGATATTGATTCATTTTGTTTTAGTAATAAACTCCTTTAAATTTATGCACTTTGTTAGTGGATTCTGTGGATGTGAGGAAAGCTTGCCTCAAAGAACCTGAAAGAGTATGGGAAAGTCTCTTTTGGTTCTGGAGAATAGCTTAAATGCGCTTGGGATAGATGACAAGTGGACAAGTGGATTTGTGAAGGAGCAGTGAAGTAGAGAGCCAGTGGGACTTACTGGTTTAAAAGGGCCAGACTCAAAACGCAAACACCGTGACGGATGGTTACATAACTAAATAAATAAATAAAGCAAGCACGACATAGTAAAGTTATGTGAAAAGTAAAAAGCTTTTTACAGCAGTTTTAATCTAGATTCTTATATACATAAAAAGTAGAACATTTATCCTTAAATAGAATCTTATCTAATTATGAATATTTCTTTGCTTGGCAAGTGTTTTCTCTGGATAGGCTTACCAGATCTCCAACACAGTGCTAGACCTTTAGGAGAAGGAATGTGGGCAGGTGTAGCTTGTTAAACCCTTAGAGCACACTCCTAGGCATGTCTACTCCAAAGCAAGCCCCATTGTGTTTAGTGGGGCTTGCTTCTGGGTAGACATGCCTAGGATTGTGCTCTAAGGGTTTAACAAGCTACACCTGCCCACATTCCTTCTCCTAAAGGTCTAGCACTCTGTCCCAGTTGGAGATCTGGTAAGCCTATCTCTGGACATTTTTTAGGGATTCAAAACCAGCTCTGGACAGATGCTCATGAGGTTAAGTTTTATCCTATCCTACAGAATGGACAGTGGTATTTAAGTGGTTTTCTACTTACAAACTCATCCTCAGATTTGATGTGGGACCTATTTCAGAACATGCGAACAACTGTAATGCCTTGATGTGCTTTTAGCTCTATTCTCCTTCATGTGAGGTGCAACATTCTACTCTTTGCTGCCTGACAGCATCAAAACACGGCTTTTGCTTTGTATTTTTCAGTTACTGCAAAATTCTACAAAGAATATGAAGTGAAATTCATTGCTGTGCAGAGAGCAGCTTATGGCCTGTTCACCTTGGCAAGTACATGGTCTTGGCGAAACTGATTTTGGTGAAGAAGATCCAGCACAAACAGTACTAATTTAAGTTGTACTGATTTCCAACACAACCCTGACCGTTCCAGGTGGCAGAGACAAAAAACATTTTCACAAGAAAACTGAAGCATGAGTCTACAACAAGGAGATGCTCTTCACTGAGTACATTACTCAAAACCCTCAAACTTACCAACATAGTACGCAAAAAAGAACTCTCCTAATGTCCGATATATATTAAGGAAATCGGATAACCCAGAATAATATTCTCTCTCGGGAATCCACGTTGTTTCTTCACTACTCGTGCCAGTTTGGGAAGGGTAGTACAGTCGCAAAAAACTTCCCTACCATAAAACAAAATGATTAGTTATTCAAAGTTACTTAGAAGCTATAAAAAAGGCAGAAACCAGAAGTCTTGATTCAAACAAGCAAAACAGACCACACACTCCGACAGAAGAAACGTAAGCTTCTGTCCTCATGTATCATCATCAAGAACGTATCATCATGTAAACAAAAACGCAAATAAAAAAGAATCTGATCTTAAGATTTCCTCCCTGTGGAAGAAAGAGTCCTTGTTCCAAAGGAAGACTTCCTCCTGCAGAGAAAGCTCCTTTCTCTGGAAGAAGGAAACCTTAGGCACTAATCCATTAACAGCGCAATCCGATCCAACTTACAGCACCGGTGTAACCAGCGGGGGAGGGCAGGGCAGGAGACTTGGGAGATTTAAATCCCCTTTGAATCCCCCTTTGGAGGGGATTTGAATCCCCTTTTTGTTCTGGGACCCCCCCCATTCTCGCTGTACCATTGGTTACACCAGTGGTGTTAAGTTGGATAGGATTGCGCTGCAAGACAAACAGCAAATATTTTCTTTATCTTTGGCAGGACGTCTGGCTCAGTTGGTAGAGTGACCATCTCATATATGCCTGAAGATCTGAAGGCCAGCAGTTCAAGACGGCCGGCAGTTCAAGACGGCCGGCTGTGTCTGTCAGAGAGCTGCCGGCATGCGGAGCTGATAAGTTGCAGAGCCTCTGGGGGGGGGGGAGTGGAACTGTAGCTGCATTTGAGTGAGAGTCAAGGTTGCCTGTCAGCTGAAGCATGGTGAAGTGAACGCCTGAGAGAGAGCTGGACGGTGAAAAAAACATCTAGAATGAAGGGTTCTACGAAAGATTAGAACATTATTGCATTGTAAAAACACCTCGGGATTTAGAAAGCCTGCCCATGTAAACCGCCTTTGAATTAAAGTCGGAGGAGAAATCAGATGACCAAAGAAAAGGCAGTATATAAATACTGGGTTTTTAAAAATTTATTATTATTGTCAAAAGCAGTAAACTGGCCAGGACAGTAGCTGGTCCATGAGACAACAAATGAATGAAATGTGCCAAAGGAAGGTTGCAAGATTGAAGAGAATTTTAAGTTTCTTAAGAAACTCAAACTTTTAACAAAAATGTGCTTTTTTCAATAATAGCCTCTCTACCAAAACAATTTAAAAAATAGCCAATATAACGCTATTAAATCATTTTTAAAAAACAGATCCAGGAAATTAAAGGGTATTTAGCTTAAATTGCTGGAAAGCATTATTTAATGATAATTAGTAAGCATATAGGAGACCAAGCTTGGCTAAGGAAGAACCAGCTTAGCGTCTACAAAGGGAAGACCTGTCTCACCAACTTTTTGAAGTTTTTTGAGAATGTAGCCTCTCGCTCCCACTAAAAAGTTTTTGTTAGGGAAGAAGGTTCTAGCCTAGACTTCTCCCCGATTAGTTTACATGTGTAGGGATATATATTTTTATATGGAATAATATTCCATTGTGAGAACTGGTATGTTCCAGACATAGGTTTATCACATTTAATAAGTAAAAGGCTGCGACCACAAGATGGCACTATATAAAATGTCTTGATGTTTGAAAATGGTTTTATCTTTTCGCAGATTCCAATATTTAACCAAAATGAAATAGCAGAAAGTGGTGTTGTTTTTTTAATCAATTGTAAATGATTTAAAAGTGTACTAGATAGGTGGTATATGTTGTACGGTGTCAGCAGATGGATGATGCAAAATTACATGGTTTTATTTTATTTTATTGCATAGTTTCACAGAAAGTGGTGTTATGTTTTTACTGCGTATTTACCATTTTCAAACACCTCTAATAATTTCAGAATAGAGAGAGAACCACTAAGCATTTAGTTACTATGAACTTAAACCTCATGTAAACCTTCTCCCAACTTGACCCACTGCTATTAGATCCTGACTGCAAATTAATAAACTCTACAGCGAAAACACGTTTGCACTGGACAGATGACACATCAAGGTACATGTTTCCTGAATACTTTAAACCACTATTCTTCAACCTTGGGGTTGGGACACCAATGGGGTCGTGAAGCCTCATTTGTGGGGTCGGGCAACTTAGGGGAACCAAAATGGCCACTGGGGGTAATACTGGGGGGCGATGGGGAACCTGCTGGGGGGCTTCCACAGGGATTTCATCCCCTCCTCCCCCTCCCTCTTGATTTGCAGGGGGGCAGTGGAGAACCGTGACTGCTCTAGAATGACCCCGCCGCAGATGGCGTGTGCCAAGCGAGCTTGGCAGGATGACGCTGCCAGTGCTGGGGTGGCAACAGGGGTGGAGGAAATCAGGTCATGGGGGGGCAGGATCAATGGGGGGGTCCCCAGCCTCATTATTTATTTATCTGAGTCGTGGTAAGAAAAAGGTTGAAGACCACTGCTTTAAACAATGTCCTGACAACATACCTGAATACCATGACCAGTCATGAGGTCTGTACATCCAACAGAATAAGGGCCTTTCCCTTCAGGAATTCTCTGAATCTCACTTCCCATCTCCTTTGAGTTTCAAAACCAATCTGAAAAGCAATGTATTTATACAGTGAACTGTTATATTTATGGGCATGGTGTGAAGACACAGGATACAGCAATCTTGCTGAAGCTAGTCAAGTTAGGATATGCTCAGGGCTTTCTAGAGTTATAGTTAAACGCTGATACTGAGGATACTGAGGATACATGCCAAAGTACTAATTACAAGGCCTGCGTACATTTTGCTTTCTTAAAAGCAAGACCTATTCTTGGGTATATTTGGGGCACTGATTCCAAAAATGGCATCAGTTTTGCCCTATCACATCTAGTTGTTGTTGTTTTGTCCTCCATTTGTCGTCTCTTGTATAGTTTGCACAAACAGCAGTGGAAAATGGTGGAAGTGCATAGTTTCAAAATCTCTACCAGTCTCAGCGCTTTCCCAAATTATTTCATTTGGATCGTCTGTAACTTTGACTGGTAATGGTAACTTTGCCCACAGCAGCAAAACTACCGATTCTGCTGTGGTGTGCCGTGCCGATCTTACTGCCCATCCCAAAGTGGAGAGAACTTGGAGGTCCTAATTATTTTAATCAAAACCCAAAACATGGACTTGGTTTACGGGTGGTAAAAGATGCTCTACAATGACATCTTCTCTTCATGTACTGGAGAACAACAATTACAACCAGGGACTTTTGTAACCGCCAATATTTATCACCACATGCTTAGTATCATCCAGAAAAAGAGAGGGTGGGGTTCTCTAAATAAATTTGGAAAATAAATATGGTATGGAAAGGTGGTTTATACATATACACACATACAGTATTCTTTTTGAGTCAACAAAAGGCTGCTTCCAGGACTTGCCTTTCAGTTATACAAACTGCATTTGTAGCCCCCCCCCCAAAAAAAGACCCTCTTCAAAGCATTGATAACAGTTCAAACAAAAACAAAATTCCTGCTATATTATCTGAGCAAGAACTAGATTGCTGCCAACGTCTAATCTACCCAACTATTTAAGAGAACTACATGGCTTCCTGGTGTCTCAGCAAAACAAGTTCCCGCTTGTCTCTATGACGACATGTTCCTCGACAGCAAACATTCCACTGCTCAACTTGTGGGCCAGGACCCCGTTCTACGACTCTGTGTTTTGGGAGTTCATGCATTTAAGAACATAAGAAGAGCCTTGCTGGATCAGGCCAAAGGCCCATCTAGTCCAGCTTCCTGTATCTCACAGTGGCCCCACCAGATGCCTCAGGGAGCACACAAGACAACAAGAGACCTGTATCCTGTTGCTACTCCCTTGCACCTGGCACAGAGAAAACCTACTGCTACAACCAGGAGGTTGCTTATCCCCATCATGGTTTGTAAACTGTGATGGACTTTTCCTCCATAAACCTGTCCAATCCCCTTTTAAAGGCATCCAGGCCAGGTGCCATCACCACATCCTGTGGCAAGGAGTTCCACAAACCAATTACACGCCTGGCAAAGAAATATTCTCTTTTGTCTGTAAAAATTATTTATTATTACTTCTAAACTCTCTACCTAGTCCTAGCATGAAGGAAAGAAGACACTGCTCTGGTTGCATTATGTATGTATGGCATTAGCAAGGCTCAAAAAGTGAGTTTGGGGATAGCTCTGGAAGACAAGGCAGTTGTTGTGATCCATTTTGTCACTATGCCAGTATGATTAGATGTTTTGCATTCTCTCCATAAAATCCAGTTTGTCTTCAGCTTTGGCAGTTTTTTTTTTTGGGGGGGGGGGAGGAAACCTAACATCTTCACTTGACAAATACTATTAATAAACCACTGGCTGCAATGAATGAGCCGTGATGCGTAGTTACGTGTCAGGAAGACAATAAAAGGAAATAGTAATTATTGAAGCTCTCCAGAAACATGATGTTCTACGAATAGCACTGAAGGTTACAGTCACTTAAAATTAAGGTGTTTGGCAAAGGCGAGGCCATCTTATTCACAGAAGCTGGCAGTTCAGACAGGCCCCCACCCATTCCAAATGCAGCAAGCATTGCTCACTGTTGATTACAAACACACTCCTGTAAGTGCTAATAATTAGAATAATTGCTTAGATGGGTACCAAGCACTGCAGGGGTAGTGCTCAAAAAGGGGCTGTGGGGATCTCTCTTTAAAAATAGGTTTTCCTTGGATGACCCTTTGGCCCCCCCTACTTTGGTGATATTTCACCATCTAGTGAAAGCTTTCTTATTTGGACAGAAGTTTTCACTCCACTTTGGTTTGTTTTGCTTTTTTATTCTCCTCCTTTGGTTTTTCAGTTTGGTTGATTGGCAGTTGTTTTTTATTTGTATATCTTATTGTATTAATTGCTTTTTACCTGTGTTGTGAGCTGCCTTGGGAACCTTTTTGGAGGCTTAAAGGCAGGGTATAAATTGTTGCATAGGGTTGCATAGACAGATATAGTGTTTGCTTAGGGCAGTGGTTCCCAAACTTTTTTGACTCGCAGCTCCCTTGACCTTCCTCGCCGTTAGCTGTGACTCCCCATTACAGTGCATGGAAGAAACAGGCACTCTTTACATGCTCAGAGGCACCCTTTCTTATATGTATGTGTATATTCCCAAAACGAGCCCTAAAGTGGATTTTCCATGCTTATGCTGAGCAGCAGCTAAGCCAGGAGTGCGCAGGGTGGGGTTGGGATGCTGCCCTCCCTCCATTGGCAGGCCTGGGTAGAGGGCACTGATGTTGTCTGTGTTAGTCCTATTCATGGCAAGAGAAACATCAAAGCATGGGAGGGACGCATTGGTCATGCCCCACCCTAGTTGCATGAGAGAGAAAGAGAGAGAAAGCTAGCTCCTTTTGGTAGCATCTTTGCAAGATGAAAAACAGATTCTTATACTGCCTGGCAGTTTCCGGGGGTGGGGTGGGGTTGTCCCAGCAACTAGAGTGGGGAACTAACTTAGAGGTGGGTCAGAAAGGAAGAAGGAGAGAAATCCTAATAATTAATCAACCAAACTAAACATAGAAATCAAAGACTGTATGTAAAGCAGAACCTGCTCTGCACCATTTTCAATTGCAGTTCTTGCATTTGCTTTGTGTTTATTAAAAACATTCAACAGAAAGAAAATACTTTACTTGCAAACCTGCAATGTCTGAATGAAACCTGAATGAAAATACCTTATCTGCAAACCTACAATGAGAGAGAAACGGGATGCTGTCTTGTCTCCAGGAGCTTGCTGTCTCCAGGAGCTCAGCTTGAGTACTTAGCGGCTTATCAATTGTTCTTTAACATAAGATAAGCAAGGGCTTCCCTCACGCTGTGGTTAAAAACAAGACGTGGAAATTGCCTACAAACCTGAAGTGTTTTGAAATTAACTTTGAGTGACCCGATGTGAAGAGGCAGCTTTTTCCCGGGTCTTTGTTTTTGCTCTCTCTCTCTCTCTCTCTCTCTCTCTCTCTCTCTCTCTCTCTCAAGCAAGAATATGTGTTAAAGACTAACGCATCAATGACTGCATTTGATGACTGCACTTGGGAGTCGCGCCTCACACTTAGAGAACCTCTGGCTTAGGGAAATCTTATGGTTACTAATACAATATTTGGCTTGCCATTTTTTACAATGAGGCTTCGTAAATAGAAAGGCTGCAATTGTAACAAGAATCACTGCTCTGAATGAAGAACAAGAATTATTGTTCTTTAACAACATATCTGAAATACTTTTTAAAAGTGTAACTTCTGCAGCATCATTATAGACTTATTTGTGAAGGTTGATATAGCATAGTGACAGAATTACAGCGCAATCTCATCCAACTTACACCACCGGCGTAACCAGTGGTGCAGCGAGAACGGGAGGCCCCAGAACAGAAAGGGGATTCAAATTCCCTTTGAAGGAGATTTGAATCACCTTTCTGTTCTGGGGCCTCCTGTTCTCGCTGCACCGCTGGTTACGCTGGTGGTGTAAGTTGGATAGGATTGCGCTGTTAATTGGGAAGTTCCTGATTCCAACCTCACTTCTACCACAAAAACACTTGCTGGCCATGAACACTCTTGCTTTCTCTGGCTCAGACTTCCATTTGCAATAGAGGGATAACAATACTGATCCACCTTGCTGGCTGTTTATGAATTATCCATTTTTTAAAAAATCATTGTTAACTGGTCCTATTATTCTGCTAGCACAAGAGCAGCAGTCTTAAGCCAGAGACACACCGGCTGCGTTGTGGTGTGTCGCGTCCACACGCGGCTTGAAAAACTCGATGTGTCTTCCCTTTTGTCAGATTGCACTGCAACGCAGGCTCTCCTGTGTTACAGTGCGAGCAAAGTTGGAAAAATTGAACTTCGGCCAATGAGAGGCCAAGTTCGGTGCTGTGGGGGCAGGACGCGGAGCAACACGTTGGCCAATCGAGTCTGAAAAGACTATTCTGATTGGCTAATAGAGAGCTCTATAACAGAGAACAGGGCAGGGCAGGACGTCTTACAGTTCTCCGGCGTCCTTCATGTAGGCAGGGTGTGGTGCAACATGTCAGCTACTCTCGCACTACACCGGGACGCAACGCACCCCAACGCAGATGGTGTGTCCCTGGCTTTAGGAACGAGCCAGCCTAATTCTTCCCAGGGATTTTAAGGTGATCATGTGCGTTAAGATACAAAGCAACTGGACGTTTAACAGGATTATGGTGTTTTAACATGACACACGATGAATATAAACAACCACAAAGCACATTACCGCACATCAAAATACAATGTAAAGTTGTCTGATCCTACACTGGATTGTTGAAAGTTCCAAACCCAGGCATTTGGGCCAGGATCCAAAGGAGCAGAACACAAAACAAAAATCATCAAGGTACAGGAACACCTTTATACAAATGACTTCAACACATTTCTGGCATTGACAGGTCTTCAGGGAACTGTCATCATTCTACAAATAAAAACAAAATGAATATAACGCTTTCACAAACAATCTTTTCAGAAAACACAATTAAACTAGCAGATCCTAGTCTAACATGAGATATATCATCTGTTAGTAATTCTATTGTGTATTCTAAAAAGATTGTGAAAGTGTTATATTCATTTTGTTTTTATATACTATGCATGTTTACTTGGAAAATAATCCCACCGTGTTCAATATGCTTATCTCTAGCAAGTGTGTTTAGCAGCATAGCTTCTTACTTTGGATATTCACTTAACCTATGACTACTGTTGCATATATGTGTAGCGTGAGGTTGTAGAAACAGTATGTTGCCATCATTCACTAGCAGCGCAAATACAGTCAAAATGGTCTCCGGGATTTTAGGGTACCACTACATCGTAACGGAAAAGGATAGGGTAACATAGTTCTTTATAATGGAAAGAGAAATATTCCGTTCTGTCCTGTCCCCTACGCTCCCAACAGTTTTAACGTTTATTAATAGTTTTACTCAGCGTTTGTATACTTTGTACATTTATTATGGAACTTTGTAAGCCGCCTTGGGTCATGGGAAAAGGTGGGCTATAAATTCTTTAAATATATAATAAAATAAATAAATATTTATTTATTTATTTACAATATTTTTACCCCGCCTTTCTCCCCGAAGGGACCCAAGGCGGCTTACAACATGGGAGACGGATACATAATACAAAAAATAATCACATTTAAAACAATAAAAACAAATAGTATCGAAGGGAAAAGATCTTGGGAGACTACTCTTTCCTGGCTGGTCAACGTTATGACTTTTATTTTGGCTCAGCTGGCATCTTGCAAGGCAAGCCTACATCTCTTCCTCTCTCAACCCAGCTGGGTAGCTCTTTTATTCCACTTGGGGAGACCCAACCCCACCCCCACCTCCAGCTCCAATAGGCTGGTCTGAAATTAACAGACGTTCAAATTTCCCACTCCCAAATCAGGAGAGCACAGAACCACCAACTAGGTGCAAGCTAAACCCAGCAAGAATCTAGGAAGGTTTTGTCAAGGATATTGTTCTCTGAAGAGACCGGACAGTCAAGGAAATCTAATTTACATTTGAAAGAGGAAGATTGTGTGCCAAGACTTGATCTAGAGCTGGGGTCAGATGAATGGAGAATGTGACAGACTGCCATTTAAGGGGGGGGTCTCAGCAAAGGGGTACCTGCTCATGACAGCACAGTATGCTTTAGACTCTAAAGACTTTGAGACCCTCTAAAGTTTAGAGCTATAACCCCCCTCCCCAAGACCTAATGTACCGCTTTCCCGCACGGCATCTAGCATACTCTGTTTATACAACATCAAGTCAAAGTTTGCACCAAGAAAGCTTAATATTTTCTTTTACACTCATATATGCATGAGTTAGCCCTGGAGTGTGCAAATCTTGGGAACCAAGACTCAACACACCTCCCTTACTTTCTACAGCAATCATGGTTTTATGTTATTGTTCCATAAGCCCCAAGGCCAATGGTTCACCAAACACCAATGAACTGCATGGATCGCAGCTCTCCAGCTGGCGAGTCGTGAGCAACTATTGGGTTGCACTCTAACCAAAAGTGGTACTTAACTTACACAGGACCAGCCATTGCCATTTGTCTTTGTTTTTGAGGAACAAACAAGTACTGTACTATACAGAGATGGGGGGGGGGAAGAGTCAGGCATAGATGGGAAGTTACTGAAAGTTGTTGGGATGAGAGGTGGTTCCAAAGTAAAGGGGAGACATGACTTAATTCAACCTCTTCCCTACTCTTGGTTACAAGTCAAAAGAAGCCAGTTTACATATTAAAAAAAACCATAACGTTTTTCTGGCATGGGAGGAATGTTAATGTGTCTTAAGTACTGAGGAGACCACCACAAAATGTTAATTCTTTCCAACTTCCTGGAGATACACTCCTTTTCAAAGTACCCAGTCCTACGTACATGACAGGGTCTGTCTCGTATAGAATGCAATATACACTGTTGTTTTCAATAGTTGGCTTAACTACCTGTGTGTGTGTGTGTGTGTGTGTGTGTGTGTGTGTGTGTGTGTGTGTGTGTGTGTAATATCACTTTAGTAAAAAGGGATACATCCTTTTATACAACATCAAGAAATAGGGACATCCACTTGACCATCTTCTTAAAGGTAAAGGTGACCCCTGACAATTAAGTCCAGTCGTGTCCGACTCTAGGGTGTGGTGCTCATCCCCATTTCAAAGCCGAAGAGCCAGCGTTGTCTGAAGACGCCTCCGTGCTCATGTGGCCGGCATGACTCTCCTTGCCGCAGCGCCTAGCATGCAGCTGGAACACGGAGCGCTGTTTACCTTCCCGCAAGCAGTACCTATTTATCTACTTGCATGAACATGCTTTGGAACTGCTAGGTTGGCAGGAGCTGGCCAAGCAACGAGAGCTCACCCCATCGCAGTTTCGAACTGCTGACCTTTCGATTGACAGCTCATGGTTCAGCGGTTTAACCCACTGCGCCACCCGCTTCTTACGTCTTTTACATCTTCTTACATGTTCACATATTTATCAACATGCACCTTTGCAGCCACACCTATAGAGTTATTAAATGTGTCCCTCACACGAGATCGGTTTAGGAGTAAAAATACCAGCATATAAAGGAAACATTTTGATTTTTACACACTTTACAAGGAGAATACGTTAAAAGTGCCTGCTGGATTTCTGCCTGAAATACCTTGGTAAAAGGCCCAAGATCCTTATAAAGGGAAAAAGTAGTTTTCCTGGTCAGAGCATCGGAAGGAAAGTCAGTCCGTCTGCAGCGAGAGAGGTCCCTTTACATTCAACAGGAGAACGTCCTTAGAAAGAGTTCAGGCATTTTCTACTAGTACTAGGACACACAGACATAATCCCACTACAATCCGGCGCCAGGCAAAGAGCGACGATCTGAGTCCGCAGAGGAAAGCAAACAAAAGCAGACTCAGCCACTCCTGCTGCTTTGGGAGGGCGCCCTGCAGAAATGCCCTCAGCGCGTACCTTTCCTGCCCTTGGTCCCGGGACCGGGAGAGAGTCCCGCGCTGTCCTCGACAGCTCTGGCCAGAAGAGAAATTCGAGTGCGGCTCCTTCGCGCCTGGGGCAGTTGTGAGCTGAAGGAGGCGAGTTGCTGTGAGTCCAGGGCAGCCGCCACGCGGAAAGGGTAGCCCCGCTCACCTCGCCCTCCCCTCTGGGACAGAGGGAGGAGCTGAACTCTGCGCTCCTTCAGCCGTGTCGGTCTTTTCCTCTCCGCCAGAGAACTTTCCAGCCTGCGGGCTGAATGAAAAGCCGCCTCTTGAGCGCGGAGTCGGAGCACTTACGCGAACGCGACCCTTACATAACGGGACTGGCTTCGCTTATTATGTGTTTCCAGAGCACTGCTTCCTTTGCACGTGACATTTCCCCTTTCCAAGGACGCTGCTGTGGAGGATAAAAACCTCTTGATAGCCCTTTGGCACTTTATAGGATAATAAGGCTGGTTGTCAGTCGTACTCAGGGGCTGCCAGACCTCCAGCGGTCGAGTCTGAGCTGGGGCCTGTTGTTGTCAGAAGGCCGGGCCGGTGATGTCACATGATTTTCAACTTTTGAAAGACACATGATTTATAACCAGGACAAAGTCCAGCACTGCTGCCCTGATGAGAAAGGGGCAGTGTCTTGATGAGAAATGGGGGAAAAACTCGGATAAAAGAGAGAGATCCCCGCCTGATTCCCCCCCCCATTTTTCATTGGGAAAAAGCAAGTGGCTGACGCAATAAAATGTTGTAGTGAATGAATTCCCAGAGAGTGTGTACAGTATATGTATTATCTGACGACCGCTAATTAGCCCAGGCCTTAGTATGCAGGTTCTCGACGTCCTGCGGCCATTCATTTTCAGCTGATCTCAAAACATTCTGTTTCCAAATGTTCTTTTAATGGTGGGGAGGGAAGTGTGACACTTTCACAGGTGTGTGGGATGTTTGGACCAACTCTCCCCATGCAGTTAAAATAGGAAAGGCATGCCAGGCAGGGGAGCAGGATGTGCTCTCAGACATCATTATATTAAGAATATTTATATACCGCTTTTCAACAGAGTAGTTCACAAAGTGGTTTATACATAGAAATCCCTAGTTACATGAATTATCAAGCTACACATAAAGTAAATCAGCCCAGGACAATCAGCTGCAGAGAATTTGGAACCCAGACAAAGCAGGTGACTCAAGGAAGTAAACCAAGCTCCAGGTCAAGTCAATCTAACAAAACCCACCCAAAGCAGATCACTCCACTAACACTGCAATCCTATGCATGTCTACTCAGAAATAATTCCAATTGTGTTCAGTGGGGCTTACACCCAGATAAGTGCATTTAGGATTGCAGCCTGAGTCAACTCTCCCATTAACACACACATACACAAGCAATCCTGCACATTGTTGCCAATGACCTCACTTTCCCAAACATGTACAGTGTCTCCTACAGAGGGGTGGGATGGGATGGGATGGGGCGGGGGGGCAGACCACCCCTGGGCAGCAGGCGGGGGGCAGCAAATCGGGGCCGGGGGATCAAAAGGCAGTGGTGGCGATCCAGGCGGCAGCAGAGAACGCGGCGGCGGCGATCCAGGCGGCGGAATGGCTCGGAGGAGCCTGCAGACACCTTCACGCCGCGTTTGTGTTGGTCCCTGGCCTCCCACCCAGCCTCGAGGGACATTTGGCTCCGGTTGACGTCACTCGGGGGCAGGGTGAGTGACGCCAGTGTCTCCTAACTTAACTCTCCTAACTTAAGTGGTTCCTTAGCTGATGCTCCTAAGTCAGCCAGGACTTTGCCCTGATTGGGGGGGGGGGGTGAGGCACAGCTCTCTCTAATCAAGATCATGCTAATAAACACCATTAATCAGAAGGGAAAGCTGTAGCATTGCAGAGCATCTGTGTGTCACCTGCCTTTAAGGCCTTGCAAGTTCATGTTCTCCACTTTGGCACACTGTAATTTTGTTTGCAACCACAAGTCTTCCTGAAAAATAAATTAAGTTCAATTGCCCAGTGGCAGGGTTCCCTTACTATGAGGAGGCCTCTGTGACTGCCCCCACCACCACAGGATGCAGCATGCGCTCTGTTGTTGATTTAGTTAGGATTGGGCCCCAAGTCTCACTCCTGCACCCTGCTGCATGTGCACCCAGTGAACTGGGTGTGTGTGTGTGTGTGTGTGTGTGTGTGTGTGTGTGTGTGTGTGTGTGTGTGTCTGTGTGTGTAAACTGGTCCTGTGTTGCCAATAGTTTTGTAAGGAGCAAATTTAGCAGTGGTTCCTATTGTTGGCTTTGTCCAGCCATCATAGTGATTGTGCAGATAACTGGCATGTCAGACACCTGTAAACAAGGTGTCAGCTGTACCAGTCCCTGTGCTGATGTTGCTTAATCCAAAAATGTTGGCTAGGTCAGTGCAGGGGAAAATTAACTGGAGCTAATTACTGTCATGTTGTTTTCCCGTTTGTTCTGCCCAAACAAGGACTCTGTCAAGTTTGAATAAAAGGCATTAGTAAGACTAATATCTAAAATACACCCCTCAGAATATAGTTTCTAATTATGTCACAATATAAACCAGGGGTTTTCAACCCCAGCAGCACAGCGTACCACCTTCGGGGTGGCTGCTGCACCGCATACCACCAGAAGTAAGTGCCAGTGACATCATTGGCACTTACTTCTGGGTTTTCACCGCACCGTAACACTGTAAAGGTAAGCTAAGGGTGGAAAAGGTGGGCAGGAGGGCCTTTCCCAAATCTGGAAACCTGTGTACTCGAGCTCTGCGATTGCAGAGCTCGAATCGCCAGTTCCAGGGCTCCAGCGTGGGGCGACGTGGGCTTCCTGGTGGCCGCCATCTTGGCGACAAGAAATTCACATACTACCAGCTGGTGGTCCATATAGGAGAACCCCTGACATAGACTTCCCTTTCTCCCAGAGGCGTCGTTTGGGGGAGCGGCGGGGGTATCAAGCGGCAGGGGGTGCACTTTCGCTGCGCCGCCGTCGAAATTCGGTGGTGGCACGAAAGCAAACCCCCTCCAGGCGTTTTTTCAGCCATTTGCAGAGGGAGCATTGGCCCACCAGCCCTCCTGGGCTACAAACAGCCTGGAAACGGCTGAAAAAATGCCGTTTTTTTTTTTCTCCTTTTTGTAGATTTCCTTATCGTGGCCCACTGAAGAGACCCACAAGCTCAAAATCCTTTTTAGGGGTGTGGAGAATAGGTGGATGTGATTCATTTCCGCCAGCATGATGGGTAAGAGTGAAACAATGCATGTTTCAAAATTATGCCAATTGGTCTCACAATAAGCAATTTTCTCTTAAGCATCCAACACTCAGGAACCATAAAATCTACATCTAACCTGATGGCTTTTTATTTGATTACACTAGTTCCTATTATGCTTGAAAACCGGGAAATTTATTCTACAGGTCTGACTAATACCTTACTCAGGTATTTTAAAGACTCCATAGTTCAAGGATGTGACCGATACAGCTGCAGCTCCACATGGGTTTGTTTCATTTTGCGGACCTGTGTTTGCTGGTGTGATATTATTATTGTTTGTTTGGTTCGGAGGAGTATTGGTGACTTCTTGCCGGCATGGATTACAGTTTGGTCTTTCAATTTCACATGTTACCGAAGGGGCATCGATAGAGATTACTTGTAGGACAAAAGTGGGAGGAGACGAGCATTCAGGTAAAGCTCCTTCCCTTCTTTGAGAATCCTCGTTTTGCTTCATTTTTACTTGTAATCCTGCATCAGGAGGCATTCTGCTTTGGTCTTGTTGCTGCTTCTGCTGCCCAGCTGCCTGTTTCTGCTGCTCAGCTGCCTGTTTTTGCTGCCCAGTTGCCTGTTTCTGCTGCCCAGCTGCCTGTTTCTGCTGCTCAGCTGCCTGTTTCTGCTGCCCAGTTGCCTGTTTCTGCTGCTCAGCTGCCTGTTTCTGCTGCCCAGTTGCCTGTTTCTGCTGCCCAGCTGCCGCTTTCTGCTGCTCAGCTGCCCGTCTCATAACTTCTTCTACAGAAAGGGAAAATAAAATATGCTGTTAGAGAAGAAGTTGGCTTTGATTTTACAGAGCGCCTGCTTCAGAGTTCATGCTCGAAAAACTACAAACGTTCCATTACATGTATAATCATGGCTAATTCAAATGTTACAATTTTCAGATATTAAAAAAATATGTGAAAGTAGCTTTGTGTAGATGGTCACTCATGTGTAATGATTCAATATGTCTTTTAAAAACGACTCCATTTTGGGAACAGTGACTATAGCACTATCCAGGTTAACATATAGTAATACTGTACCTCCCATAACACAGGATGTTACCAGAAAGTCAAATGCTGCGTGAAACAGTGCTATAGGCGACAGCATTAAAGATAAGGCTGCAAACTGCATGATTGACCCCACGCTTCCCAGAATACACTGCTCCCATTGGCTACTATAGTTGTCAATCATGCTAGGACAAAGAGCACTACTGTACTGTATAACAATCAACGTCAAAGGAAGCAACATTACTGGAGGAATTACTGTATATGAAGTTGGAAAGTTTCCAAAGAAGTCCAACAAAGACATGTTTGACTTTAGTGGGGATTTCTCAAAACCAAGGGAACTAATAAAAAGGGACCTGAAAGCAAAAGTCAAGAGGTTCAAATCTCTCCAGAGTTCAAGGAGATTAAAACAACAGTAACAGGAGGCTGCCAGCATAGGTCACGAATAGACTCAAGGGAGCTATAAAAGGCAAGGCTTCCTTCAGAAAATGGAAGTATTTCCCAAATGAGGCAAGACAAAAGGAATATCAATTGTGGCAAAAAAAAAAGCTAACAACAATAAGAGATATGAAAAAAGAATATATGAGTACAGAGCTAAACACCATCGAGGCAAACAATAAAAACGTGGACATCAAAAGCAGGAAGACTGCCAAGGAAGCAGTTGAATCATTAGATAATGAGGGAATGAAAGAGAAAGAGGATATGGAGATTGCAGAGAAGCTGAAAGAGATTGCACCTGTTTTTGCTGCAGAAGACCTAGGGCAAATACCTGTGCCTGAACTGACCTTCAATGGAACTGGTTGGTGAGAAATTTAGGACGGAAGAAAGGAGGTACTTCTTCACATAGCATAGAACTAATAACAGTTATAACACCAGCTCCTGTAGAGACCAGCACTGGCTTGAGAAGACTATTGGTGCAGTCCCTTGCCCACCTTACCAGGGACTACTTAAGGTCTGCATGCCTTGAGGGGAAGAAGAAGTGCCCAGTCAGCTTATGACACTGGCTCCCATAGCAGCACTGCGGGTTTTTTTTTTGGGGGGGGGGTTACTGTATTGCACTTTTAAAAAATGTTGTAAGCCACCTTAGTTGCCTCTTCAGAGGTAGAACGGTGGGATATAGATACCCGAATAAATTGTGGTATTCAAGATGTGGTAATGGCCATTCCTTTGGATGACTTTAAAGGGGATTGGACAAATTCCAAGAGGACAGGTCTATCGATGGCTACTAGTCATGATATCTAGGCACTACTTCTAGGTTCATTGGCTGCATGCCTCTGAATACCAGTTGCAAAGGCAGTAATAGTGGGAGAAAGTATGCCTTTTTCTATGGCAGGAAGTATGTACTCCTCTGTCACATCTAGTGACAAATGTATAAATCTAAAGACTTTAGAATGGGCTGTAGCTCAGTGGGAGAGCACACATTTTGCACACAGAAAGTCTCAGTTTCAATCTCCAGGTAGGACTGGGAAAAACTCCTGGGAGTCAGTGTTGATAATTCTGAGCCAGATGGACCAGTACAAGGCAGGCTCCCATGACTTGCTCTGGATTCTGAAGACAGTCTTGCTGCTTGGTTAGGTATGTACCGGTATTTATCCATTTGTGCTCCATGGTGTTACCAAGGTGACTCACTCAGCATTAGAACTTCTTCCTTATTCATGACTTGGCTGTCAGTCTCAGCCCCTGATGCAGTTGTTGTCACAACATTCTTCTGAATCTTCTGCTTCAAAATGTTTCCAATATCCAGTGTTGATGATAGCCTGGTGGCTCACCCCAAAGACTGCAGTAACCCACTGGTGAGCACTGCTCTAACTTTTGTGCAGTCAGTTTAGATATATCTAGAATACCTACTTCAGTAGGTATCAAGCAGCAACTCTTTCGGATTACCAAAGAGCATAATATATAATAAGAACATAAGAAGAGCCCTGCTGGATCAGGTCAAAGGCCCATCTAATCCAGCTTCCTGTATCTCACAGGGACCCCACCAGAAGCCTCAAATAATCTATTTCAAACTTCAGCTCGTGAGTTGGATTCATTCAGAGATGTGCCTAGCCTTAGGCACACCCACAGGAATCGTTGACTTCTCTTGAGTGACAGGTCCTCATGCCATATAAGCTGCCTTTCAAACTTTGAGGAAAGCCAGATATTAGTAATTGTATACATCAGTGTTTCTCAAACTGTGGGTCAGGGCCCACTTGGTGGGTCGCGACCTGATTTCTGGTGGTTCCCAGGTGATGGAAAGATCAGATCAGTAATTGCCACAAGCCCTGAGGCCATTCAAAAAGTCAGAAACCTGCTAATTGCCCTTCAAAGAGCTGAGCTCCTGCAGTTTGCAATATAGCTGCTAATTACCTGCAAGCAGCTGAGCTCCTTATATTTATTTATAGATCATCTTTTTTTTTAAGACTCGTAAAGCTAGGTGGGTCCCAACAGAGTATCATTTTAAAAAGCGGGACCCGGTGCTAAAACGTTTGAGAACCACTGGTATACATTATCTAGTAAGATAATAAAACGGGCTCTGCCTATATGCTCTCTTATTTAGAGGTGTCATTATAATCTTGTCATCACTTTTCAAGGTGGTGCATTGTTGCATTAGGTTTGCAACCACAAGGTTTGCAACCTTTAATCAGCAAAGCGAAGGAAATTCACAGACAGAAACTTCATTGTTAAATAAAATTAATTGTTAATTGAAACGATATTGCTATGTTTTGGTGCTCCTCACGGCCCAATCCTAAGGGTGCGCTACACTGGCGGAAAGTGCGTTCTGCCAGCATAGTGCACTTTCCAGCTATTGCAAATGTGACTCAGCTGGAGAGTGAGATGCAACGGATCAGAGATGCCCGCTGGCCCAGGTAAGGCTGTGTATGGGGTCGAAGGGAGGTGGGGGAGGGTGGAACGGGATGAGAAGAATGGGTTAGTGATGGACAGGGAGAATAGTTCAGGCCCGG
Organism: Plestiodon gilberti rubricaudatus; assembly: GCA_026170595.1. NCBI lineage: Eukaryota > Metazoa > Chordata > Lepidosauria > Squamata > Scincidae > Plestiodon > Plestiodon gilberti. The sequence continues at coordinate 143,874,531 of JANXHW010000001.1, forward strand.
GAAGGGGGCGGGTTTTGTGGCAGTGGCACCCGCTGAATCCTGACCCCTTTCCTGGGCCTGATCTGCCTTCACAGGTTAACGCAGACTTGTGCCAGCAATATCGCTGGCACAGGTTTGAGTTGACCTACCTAGCCCACAGAGAATTACCCCCGGGCAAGAGAACAAATGTTCCCTTACCCCAAGGAGGCCTCCCAAGGCCAAATCCTGTTCCCTTACCCCAAGGAGGCCTCCCAAGGCCAAATCCTGCCCACGGGATTCAGCAGACACTGCATTGGCACCACTGCATCATCACGTGGGGAGCTGCGGTGGATTGGGCTGCTCGCTGTAAATGGGATCAATGACTTCTAAATGAGATCAGTGCAATATAGCATATATGTGTTATTGTATGTATTTGAATGGCTACGTACAGAGGGGCCAGGGTCCCGATGGGGCGCTCGGAGCAAGGGCAGGGTCTAAGTGACGTGACAACGTTGCGCCCTGTGTAGCCAATAGGAGGGTGGAGGGAGGCAGCTGCGTGCGCAGCGCGGCTCCAAACACACACACACACACCCGCCAGTTTCCTTGTAATTTTGGAGTCAATCGGGCTCCAGGGAGGGCGGGAGGGCCGAAAAGAAGATGGCCGAAGAAGCAGATCACGGAGGTAAAGACGAGGCGGCGGGCGCGGGCCGCGCGCCCCCGCCTGCGCCAGGAGCAGCTGCTCCGCGCGCTCCGCCCTAGTTTCGCCGCTGGCTACGTAGTGTGTGGCTTGCTTCATTGCTTTTGTCATCTGGAACCATTTGCTAGCAGGTTCTTTTCATTCCTGCTTTATATTTGTGCACATAGGTTTTGGATTGTGTTGGCCCCACCATTATCAACAAGGTAAAGCCTGCCAGGCTCCTTTCCTAGCCCAACCCATTAATTCACAGAAATTTGCCTCTGTGAAATGTTGAATGGGTTCTAGTTCTTCAGAGTTCTTGGTTCATTGAGGCTTATGCTATAACTACCTATTCACCATTACTGAAATTTGGGCAAAAAAAAAAATTTCCAATTACCATTCCACAATGAAAAAATCTCCATGTCACTCTGAGTTAGATTTGTCGTTACACAGCCAACATTAGGTGGATGCTGGGCACCATCTTGGCCAGTAGTGGTAGGTTGTTTGCTTGTTGGCTGGGCCTGAGGATCATCTGGTATAACTTCCTCAATGATGACATCATCACTTTCATTAGGACCTAGAGGTTTTGATTTTGGAACCATGCCTCTCATCTCCTGTATGTTTGCATTTATATTCTGACCAGCAGCTTTCCTCCAGGAGATTTCATTATCTACTAATTCCTCTATAAAACAAATTTGGAAAAAGAGGGGCATGTTAGCTAAATCGTCTTGAATGAAAAACAGTGCTAGTAGCACTTAGATTAGTAAAATAAGCTAGAGGACTGTTTTTGGTAAAAAAAAAAAATTAAAACTTACATTTATACAGTGCATCAGTAGGAACTAAACCAAGGGTGTCAAACATAAGGCCTGCAGGCCGGATATGGCCCACAGCAGCTCTTTATCTGGCCTATGTGGTAATTAGGCTCTCCGAGAGCTGCCCTTTCAGCAGCACCACTTGAGTGCACTGGGAGAGCCCAATTATCATGTGGGGCACCCTTTTAACAGTGCCACTTCTGCCGAGGTATCACTTCACAGGGCACCTGAGCTGTGAAGTGATGTCTTGGCCGAAGCAGCACAGCTGAAAGGGCAGCTCACAGGATAATTGGTCTCTCCCATATCTTGAAAATATGGTCAAAATTTGTATATTTTCTTTTCTGTCATTTGCAACTAATGAGTTCCTATGTGAGAACAAAGTGCTTAATTATCCAGAGCTATAATTATCCAGATTGCTGTTTCTTTACAAGCCTAGAATTTTTTGCTGGTGCTTACAAAGCTTAAAATATTTATAAATCCCTGTACAGGACTTGGGCTTTTAAAAAAACAATACTCTTAAATTATGAATGATAATGCTTAAAATATGTAAAACACTTTTTGAGAATAAAAAGAGCTTCACATGTATTATCCAGATGTCATTGTTACAATAACCATGTAAGGCACGAATGTGGATCAAGTCTGACTCCAAGTCTGAGTCAAGTTCCAAGTCTCCGGGTCCATGTCTCAAGTCAAGTCCCAAGTCTTCGGGTCCAAGTCTTTGCCCCCAGGTCCCAAGTGTTTGGTTACAGTACGAATTGCAAAGTCCCTATCTATTTAATGGGGAAAACGGGTTTAAACCTTGAATAAAATTCGACTTGACGTAAAAGGCTCCAAGACTCAAGTCAAGTCTTTCGAGTCTTTTACAATCGCCAAGTCAAGTTCAAGTCAAGTCATTGATGCGACTTGAGTCCGACTCAAGTCCGAGTCAATAGACTCAAGTCTACATCACTGATGTAAGGTAAAGAAATGTTATTGCCCCCATATTATAGCTCAAGCTGAAAGCCACCTAGTGAGATCACGGTAGAGGTGAGATTCAAACAAGGGAAGGCCTCCTTCTTCACATCTCAGTCTCACTGCAGCAGCTTTCAGCCCTGGACTATAATCATGCACAAACTAGATGTGATGACCAAGATACAGGAATGCATCTCTGTTGCTTTAATTTTTTTTGTCAATAGCAGTTGTTGGGTGGGGTTCAATTGGAACAGTGGCATAGGGATCCCCCCATGCCATTCTCCCAATGAAATCACTCTCCCTCCCATCCAGCTGTTAATTGTCCAGAGAAGAAAAACATATGCATGTATAGTTTTCCTAGCTGAGCAAATAGCAGCTAAGAGGTCAGATTTCCAGTAGGAATATTGTAGAGAAGAAAAAAATGAAGTAGTCCCCCCCTTGAACCACAGCCCCAAACTGGATCAGTCCCCACCCAACAGCTGCTGTTTACAAAATGTTGAAAGTGATGGAGATGGGCAGAATCTGGAATTTGTCGGCTGCTGGGATAGGTATGTGATGGCAGCCAGCAGGGGAAGGGATGCATGGAGAATTTGGGGTGGGATGGGGAGATACTTATGTAAAGCCTGGATTTGATATTCATGATGAAGGAACAGGTAGTTCTGCAGACAGAGGCGTCACTAGACTGTGGCGGGCGAGGCGGGCCACCCCGGAGTGATGCGCGCATAGAGGTGATGCGCGTCACCTGTCCAGAGGCTCCGGAGGCCGGGAAAAGGCCTCGGAGCATCTTCTCCCGGCATCGGAGCCTCCGGACAGGTGATGCGCATGCGTACGTCACCCGTCCTGAGCCTCCGAGGCCCAGTTGAAAGAGGCCGAGCCGCCGGGCGGATGCTCCGAGGGCTTCTCCCGGCCCGGGAGAAGCCCTCGGGAGCGTCCGCCCGGCGGCTCGGCCTCTTTCAACTGGGCCCTCACCGGACCCCACAACTGACGGACCCCACTACTGAGGGCAAAAGGGCAGTTTTGCCCTCAGTTGCGTTGTGCACATGCGCAAAATGGCGGCAGCCCACTTTGCGCATGCGCGGGGGTGACGTGTACGGGGGGCACGGGAAGTGACGCGCGTCATCCCTGGTCCAGGGTGACGCGTGTCACAGTGACGCTTCTGTCTGCAGAGACTAGATGTCCCAAGTCCTCACCAATGAACACCCTCATTTGGTTTCCAGTACCATAATAGTGTCATAATAACATAGATAAAATCAGACTTTCATACTGATTTAATTTTTAAAACAGGATTAAAAGCCATGTTACATAAGAAAAAAAATACTGTTCTTAAAGTTGATTAGACACTACGTTTCATCCATTAACCATGGACCTCTTCAGGTGTAAGCACAGCAACGGACGCTGCTGGGATGTAAAAGCAGTGTGAGCTGTGCAGCCGTTATCTAAAGAGATATCGCAACCTGAAGAGGACCATGGTTAATGGATGAAACGTAGTGTCTAACCAACTTTAAGAACAGTAATTGTTTCTTATGTAACGTGGTTTTAATCCTGTTTTAAAAATTAAATCATTATGCATATAGCTGGCCATGAGAGCTTCCGATCTTATTTCAGATACTTTCGTTTTCTTTACAGTTTGGATTTTTATTTTTTTTGTAATGCTGTGAATGCAGATCCTCTGTATACGTCGTGAGATTCTGTGCTAAATGCCTTGGTATGCGTTGTTGCTGCATCCATGTGGATTATTACACTTTGTGGCTGTACTAAAACCGTCACAGCACAAGCCTATGCTTGTCTACTCAGAAGTAATTCCCATTGAATTCAATGGGACTTGCTCTCAGGTAAGTGTAGGTAGGATGGTAGCCTCAATTTGAAATATATGTAGTTATAATTACCTAAGGAGAGCTTGGATGCATTTTTTGTGCATAACGGAAAGAATGAAACTACAGAGTATAGAAAGATTATTGGAGGATTACCGTATGATTCTGTGACTTCCATGGCATCAGAAGAATCCTGATGTGACTGCAACAGTTCTGATGAATCTGCATTGTAAACTATGAAGTTGACATCCAATGGTGCAAATGCTGTCTCGTCACAAAGTTGGCAGTCGCAGCTGCAAGTTGTGGGACTTTGTGCGGCCACACAATATTTCTTGGAGTGTGCTGAACAGGGTTTGTCCTGTGATGCTTTCTGGGTTTTCCCTCCCTCTGCTTTACCTTTACTTACTTGATCTTTAGCCTTTTTACTTTCTTTTCCTGGCGATTCTAGAAAGAGCGCGAATATAAGAAACGCCCTTCGACTTAATTTATAGAGAGGTAAACCACAATAATAGCATATGCTTGTGTTTAACACTCACGGCACATTTCTTCAGGCGCAAATCTTTTATCTGGCTTGTTCTCATAACAACACTGTGAGCAGCAGGGTTACTGTTAGTCCCATTTTAGTTTTCATGTTTATTTTTTAAGGTGTGGAAACTAGTGCCAAGAAGTAGTAAGAGGACAACATCGCTAAAGACGAGTTCATGTCTTGCAACAAACACAGTGAAGAGTCCCGTGGCAGACTAACACTAAAAGACTAAGACATTCACGGTTGCATAAGCTTTTGTGGGCTCAAGCCCACTATTTCAGATGTATGAAAGTGAGAAGGATGGATATATATGTACAGAGAAAAAAGTTGCAGGTGGATGGACGGACTGTTTGGCAAGCTTAAACTAAACAAGGGGCAGATACAGAAATCAAAGATAGCATTTGCTCAAGTGCATCCAGGGCCATCATGTCAGTGAAGTGGGTGAGGTGAACACCAAGCAACGAATAGGTCTACAGCAGTGTCCTGCACCCAACACCTACCTCTGCAGCTGCCACATCTCACCTCTGCTGACACCCCTCTGCCCTAACCCATCTCTAGTAGCAGTGGCTACAGAGACTGGTGCTGTGACTGATGCCAATCTCCTCCTTATCTCCTGTGCCACTTGAAAAGGGAGGCGGTGAGAGCAAAATGGGGAGAAGTCGAGGGGAACTGATGGGCTAGAATATTTCAGCTATAGCCCGGCAGTGCCACTCTAACCTTCCTCTCTTCATTCTGCTGCTGTCCTCTGTGCAGAGTGGGATGGGAGTGAGGAGGAAGAGCAGTGGTGTCGATAAGAGGAGCAAAGGAAAGCTTGGGGGGTTTTTTTTGGGGGGAAGCTGAAGGGGGAGCAGCAGGTGCTCTCTGCAGCAGGTGCACTTTGTACGCAGGGGGGGGCAGCACCTCACTGCACCACCTTGGGGCTGGATGCACTCAGCCCTGTCGCGGACTCTGCTCCAGGGCAGAGAATCTGACCCAACTCTCTCCCAGGCCCTTATGTTCTATTTATATCAATAGAAGCATGTTCTAGTTTCATCTTGCTATCATTGTGTAACCTCTTTCCATCAGCAGCAGTGAGTCTGAAGTCACATTTTAATTAAATCTGTTTAATTTAATGGACCAAAAGACACCCAGGAAACTAGTTTCTATGTAACACAGCCTCCCATGTAGACCATAGCAATAATAACTTTAGATCTAGAGTTAGATGACGATGATATTCTTTGGACAACAGTCTCAATATGATGGGGCAAGTATGCTTACTGTTCTTTATAGAGCAGGGATGGCCAAATTTACTTAATGTAAGAGCTATATATAGGCTTACCATCCGTACCGGTTTTTCCGGGACAGTCCCGGGAATCGGCTACGATTCCCGGTTTTGTCCCGGCCCGGTTCCAGAGGGATCGCCGCCGCCGCCGCCGCCGCCGCCGCCATCTTCTTTTTTAAAAAATTTACCCGGGCGCCGGCAGCATCTTGGATCATGAAATCTCACATGATCCAAGATGTCGGCACCCAAATCTCGTGAGGGCATGATGCCCTCACGAGATTTGGGCGCCGACATCTTGGATCACGCGAGATTTCATGATCCAAGATGCTGCCGGCACCCAGGTAAATTTAAAAAAAGAAGATGGCGCGGCGGCGGCGAGCAGGTGTCGTCCGCCCGCCCTCTCACCGGCACGGAGCCAGTGAGGGAGTGGGCGAACGACAGCCTGCTTGCCCGTGCGGCGCGAGTCTCTGGAGGCTCGCGCCGTGCGGGCAAGCAGGCTGTTTTTCGCCCGGTCTCCCAGCGGCTCCGTGCGGTGCCGCTGGAAGACCGGGCCAGCCTGCTTGCCCGCGAGGCGCGAGCCTCTGGAGGCTCGCGCCGCGCGGGCAAGCAGGCTGTGTTTCGCCCGGAGAGCAGGAGGCCGGGGAGCAGCAGCAGCAGGAGGCCGGGGAGCAGCAGCAGCAGGAGGGGAGCAGCAAAGAAGGTAAGGTAATTTGTTTATTTAATTTTTAATAATTAAATAATTAAACATTTCGGCCGCGCTTCGCACGGCATAAGGGGCGCTTCGTGCCCCTTTAGAAATTAAACTTTTAAAATAATTAAATAATTAAAAATTCCGGCCACGCTTTGTGCGGCTAAAGGAGCGCTTCGCTTCGCGCCCCTTTACAGTGATTTTATTCTACTTGTTTTATTCTACTTGTATTTCATTAACGTTTTAATGTTACATTTTAAATTGTTTAATTAATTGAATGTGGGGGGGACTGTGGGGGGGTTGTCACGGTTTGTGGTTGCCAAATTATGGTAACCCTAGCTATATATGATAAACTTCAAATGTTTGAGAGCCACAAGAGAGACTTTCGAGAGCTGCAATATTTAAGAAGCATTTAAATTCTTAAATATACTGACTCACCATGAACATTAAACTTATGTTTTAATCCAGTGGACTCTCAGTTTATATCCTAATCAAAGCTTGAAAATTTCTTATTTACCTTTTAGGTATATTAATTGTGATGCAAAAAAAGAAAAAGAAAAAAGGAGCTCAGCCAACATATTTCTGCGAGCCACACATTATATGTCAAAGAGCCACATGTGGCTCTAGAGCTGCAGTTTGGCCACCCCTGTTATAGAGTGAACTGTCCCTGTACTTCTCAATAGACAAAAAACAATGCTATGATGATGATTTTCTTCTGGGAATAAGGACACATTGGTGGATACTATTATAAAATTATTAACCCTGGAGTACTTACTGAGGAAGACTCATCCTATCTTCAGCAAAGATATACCTATCTAGGCCCTGGCACAGTTCATCTTCCAGGGTTAGGGAGGCCATTTCTGCCCCAGAGCCAGGCCTGAAGCCAGATTGAAATGGGTCCAAATAATCAGACTCATCTCAATTGGCTTCATAGCTCACTTGGGAGGAAGCATGAGTGAAGAATCCACGGACTCTCCAGGAAAAGGGTTCAAGTGCAGTTGGGGAAACAAGGGTCCCATACAGACATTGCAAACAACAGAGCTGTATCTGTGTGATGCAAGCAAGCTTTTGACAAAGACCAGTGGGACAAGGAAGCGCAAAAACCACAGCAGGCAGCTCACATGGATCCGCACCCGGTCTTCCCTGGTATGTGGTTCTAATGCTGGAAACCAGTTCCCAGGATGAAAAGGGCTAAATGTGTGTGGTGTCCAATAAACGAAAGAGTTAGGATATTGAAACAGTAACCTGGGAATTCACAAGCATGAACAGAACAAGCCAGGTAAGGTATCAGAAAGAAAGAAAAAAGTGCTGCGTCATGCTGAGTGTTCAGAAGATGATGCAACAGGATGATGTAATGTTTAACCTGATTGGCTAACAGAAGTAGAAAAGTAAGGTAACCTATGTTATCTCTGTACCATTATTTTAGTCGCAACTCTCCGTGCTGTTGCTCTGTACCATTTCTGTGCCTGAACTATATGGCTATGTTGCTGCAAGACTGCTACGCATATCTGCTGTGTATATTTGTAAATATCTGAAAATAGACTTGGTGGTGGGAACTACCGTGTCTGAGTTATTTCTTCACCGTGGGAACATAAGAAGAGCCCTGCTGGATCAGGCCAAAAGTCCATCTAGTCCATCTTCCTGTATCACACAGTGGCCCCACCAGATGCCTCAGGGAGCACACGAGACAACAAGATACCTGTGTCCAGTCGCCACTCCCTTGCACCCGGCACAGAGAAAACCTACTCCTACAACCAGGAGGTTGCTTATCCCCATCATGGCTTGTAAGCTGTGATGGACTTTTCCTACATAAATCTGTCCAATTCCCTTTTAAAGGCATCCAGGCCAGGTGCCATCACCACCCCCTGTGGCAAGGAGTTCCACAAACCAATTACTCGCTGGGTAAAGAAATGTTTTCTTTTGTCTGTTTTAATCCTCCCTCCACTCAATTTGAGTGGATGTCCCCTAGTTCTAGTGTTGTGTGAGAGGGAAAAGAACTTCTCTCTATATCCACTCTCTCCATCCCATGCATAATTTTATACGTCTCAATCATGTCCCCCCTCAGGTGCCTTTTTTCTAGACTGAAGAGCCCCAAATGCTGTAGGTTTTCGTCATAAGGGAGATGCCCCAGCCCACTAATCATTTTGGTCACTCTTTTCTGCACCTTTTCCAGTTCCACTATATCCTTTTTGAGATGCGGTGACCAGAACTGGATGCAATACTCCAGATGCGGCCTTACCATCGATTTGTACAACGGCATAATAATATTGGCATTTTATTCTCAATTCCCTTATTAATGATCCCAAGCATGGAATTGGCCTTCTCCACAGCCGCTGCATACTGGGTCGACACTTTCATCGACCTGTCCACCAGCACCCCAAGATCTCTCTCTTCATCCGTCACAGACAACTCAGAACCCATTAGCGTATATGTGAAATTTTGGTTTCTTGCCCCAATGTGCATCACTTTGCACTTACTTACATTGAAGCGCATCTGCCATTTTGCTGCCCATTCTCCCAGTTTGGAGAGATCCTTCTGGAGTTCTTCACAATCCCTGCTGGTCTTCACCACCCGGAAAAGTTTAGTGTCGTCCGCAAACTTGGCCACCTCGCTGTTTATCCCCAACTCCAGGTCATTTATGAACAAGTTGAAAAGCACCGGTCCCAAGACCGATCCTTGGGGCACACCACTTTTCACCTCTTGCCATTGTGAAAATTGCCCGTTGACACCCACTCTCTGTTTCCTATTGTGTTTCCCCAAAAATAAGACAGTGTCTTAAAAATTAATTTTTGGCTCCCAAAAATGCAGTAGGTCTTATTTTCAGGGAGGTCTTATTTTCCTAACCTGTGGCACGACCCCCACCGGTGCTGGCCTTTCTAGCACATTGTCTCTATGGTGGATGACTCAAGTGCAGGCCTTCCAGGCCTTGCACCCTCGGGAAAGAATGAAGCTTAAATCGGTCAAAGTAAGTGCCGGGGGGGTCGCGGGGGGTGCAGTGTCAGTCTGGTTGATGATCCTAGCTAGGTCTTACTTTCAGGGGAGGTCTTATATTTATGAGTTCCAGCAAAAATCACCCAAAAATGACGGTAGGTCTTATTTTGGGGGGAGGTCTTATTTTCAGGGAAACAGGGTAGTCTTCAACCAGACTTTCCAATCCATAGGAGGACCTGCCCCCTTGCATAGGAGGACGTGCCCCTTCAGAAGAACTGGAAAGCAGCACGTCCTACATCATCAACGTACTCTGACAGAACCCACTTTAAAAAACCCATACAAATAAATGAAGAATACTGAGCTGAAGAATAAGGCAAAAATCTGCATTAAGACTTCAGGAGTAATTATTTTAGCATTATTCATCATACCTTCTCTTGTGGTCCCTTCTCTTAGGGTCCCTTTCCACTTTTTTCTGTTTATTTCCATGTCCTCCATCAAGTTGGCCTTCAAAGATGGTATATCTAAGATGATTAAAGTGTATCTTTCTGTGCAGTTCCCACTTTCCTCTGTGGGATCGTTTCCACGGTGTTTATCCTGACCTTTCCTTTCTTGTGAAGAATTCTGGCTGAAAGAAAGAAAGAAAGAAAGAAAGAAAGAAAGAAAGAAAGAAAGAAAGAAAGAAAATTGTAAACAATTAACTAAGCTAACAGCCCAATCCTACTTAAAGATCAGGCGGGTGGCCGAGGCCATCCACCTGATCCAATGCTCCGCCGCAGGCAGCCTGCAGCAGGGAGCCCACGGTGGAAAGTCTACTCAAGGAAAGGGAACCCTGCCTACCGGTGGCTGGAGCCGGTAGGCCTCCTCGGATTTCCGCCAGCTCTTTTGCTGGGGGAAGTCGGAGGCGGTCGTGTAACGGCCCAGCCGCCCTGCAGAGCCCGGCGGAGACTGGGATATGGTGGATGCCATGTCCTCGCCCCCGCCCGGGACGGCTGGGCCTATGGTCGCCCTCCCAGCTCTGCCGTCCCTCCCCCCGTCCTCCGAGTCTCCGAGGCGTCCGCCGGATCCTACCTTTCTTGGGTCCGGCAGCCGCCCGAGCCCTCGGCCGGCGGAGCTGGGAAGGCCAACCTTGCACCGGCCTTCCTGGCTCTAAAGTAGTTGCCAAACGTGCCTTATGGCACGTTTGCAACTATTCCGGGCGGCAGATGCTAGGTCCGCCACCCAGAAGTAAAGTAGGATTGTGCCGTGACCTAGCGTTCGCCGCCCGGAATAATTTCAGAAACACTGGCTTAGAGGTTTGCCTGTGGCAGTCAGACCTGTCCGGCCTTGTGCTGCTACCTGTTCTCAGCTCCACAAACCAAAGGCAAAACCACTCCGAGGTATGAGAAGCAATTTAGGTACTACAACACACACTAGAGTTACACTATCTCATAGCGAGTGCTTGAATTATGGCCTAATGCTATCCTGGGCCTATGGCAGCAGATCTCGCAATCCGCTGCTGTAAGTCCTGGCCCAGCGCCACAAAGGCCACGCCACTGTTGTATGCTTTGGAGATGCCAACACAAACAGCTGGAGGCCCTATGTGGGTACCAGTGGTTCACCCAACCTGCGCCGGAGCAGGTGAAGTGGCGGTGGGCTAGGATTGGGGTGGGGAGTGGGCTGAGGCGGAAGTGCAGCACACACTAGAGTTACAATATCTGAAGTAGTTCAGGGGCAGGAGGGGAAAGATCTTGGCGGCGGCAGTGCACACCAAGATCCTATCTCCGTTTTCCCGGCCTGAGATGCCCCAAGGCTGCTTGGATGTGCGCCAGCTAAATAGCTGGTGTATGTCTTAGGAAACCCATTGGTAGCCAGGTGGCTTACAGGGAGGTAAGTAAAATTATTTTTATTTACGTCTTCCAGGCAGTCTGACCCCTACCCCAGAGTAGGCAGCGCACGCTCTGTCGGCATCGCACACGATTGGGCTGTTATTGTACTACATTTGCCAAAACAGTTGTCCCTGACCAAAACAGAGACACTCCTTTGATTAACTTCTTGATTAGGACATGTTAAACTGGATGGCTCTCCCTTCCAACGAAAGGAGCTGCAGCAGTAACAGCATCCAACTTGATAAGAGACTGGAAGTGCAGCTCCAGGATATGGGGCAGAAAAGAATGAAAACTCAGAGCAGCAGCACCAGAGCTTTATCAATGAATCTTGAGTCTCTGAGATGGGCCTCTGATTCTTTGAATAAACTATTAACACAGGAAGTACCAGTCTCTGAGAGTGAAACCTGAATCCCTTCAAATTGAGTGAGTGAGTGAGTGTGTGTGTGTGTGTGTGTGTGTGTGTGTGTGTGAGAGAGAGAGAGAGAGAGAGAGAGAGAGAGAGAGAGAGAGAGATTTAAACTTTAAATTTTAAAGGACACTAAGGGCAAGTGTGAGGAGAAGCTGAACTGTTCTTGCACTTCTACATTTCTCCTGGATATAATTTTATTTCTCCATGGGAAGAAAAACGACTTAGGGACCAATCCTACCCAACTTTCCAGTACTGATGCAGCAGCTATGCAGCCCCAAGGTAAAGGAACAAATTTTCCCTTACCTTGAGGAGGCCTCCATGACTGCCCCCCCCCACTGCAGGATGCGGCACATGCCCCGTTGGCATGGCTGCATCAGCGCTGGAAAGTTGGAAAGGATTGGGTCCAAAAGAAATCAATTTTGGGGGAGGAGGTAGAAAAAGGGGAAGAGTTCCCCTTCTCGTTGTTTACCCATGCTGTGCTTTACACACACACACTTCTCTTTTCCCTCCTCCTCCTCCTCACTTTTTGGTGGAAATTTGGTGGGTAATGTCTATTGAAACTCCAAGGTCTGTCCTAAAAACAGCACTGGAACAGAGTTCATATCACCATAATTCCTGTATCTCATCGTTATCAGGGACTAGGGTTGCCGACCCTTCAGGACTGACTAGGAGTCTCCAGGCATCGGTATCAATATCCAGGTGACTCCTGAAAGCAATTCTGGCGATGGTAAGGATTTCCAACAGTACATCGTGTCGGGAAAAAAGTCCAGGTATAGCTTCAGTCAAAGCTGACAACCCTAGCAGAAGGTAACAGCTATTGAAAATAAGGCAAGCTTGAAAAATGTAGGAAAACATGCCCTACCTAGATTCTTTATTGGAAGGAAAACATCCAGATTTAGAAGCCTCGTTTTTAAGAAAAGCAACAATTTTCTCCACCACTCCAAATAGAAGAGTAAATATTGGCTGTACCATGAAATCGATAAAGGCTGAAAAGAAGAAGAAAAAAAATCCATACATGACATCTAAATTTCTGGATGTAGATGAAGAAACTGCACAAACCAAAGTTCATGGGACTGTTCTGGGAATATGCCTGAGTGCATGACTTGTGACAGAAAATACAAACCACTCCTGAAAATGGCTTCAATCTACAAGTGTTCAGTCTACAAATAATCTATAATCCTGAGGTACATCAGCATTATTTATTTATTTTAAAAATCTTATACCCCGCCTTATCCCATGTCAAAGCAAATGCCCAAGGCGGCTCACAAAGATCAAAAAGAAAAAGTTCATAATATATAAAACAATAACTAAGATGAATTAAAAACAATAAAATCCACGGGGGGGGGGCACGGAGACGATGACAATATAGAGCAGATAAGCAGCGGAGCAAAACACCATGAGAGAGACCCAGAAGTCAGACGCCAACCCATCACGCAAAACGCTAGACGAAACAAAAATATTTTGAGCCCTCACCGAAAAGTCATGAGGGAGGGGGTGGTTCTCAATTCCCCTGGCAAGGAGTTCCACAATTGTGGCGCCACAGCAGAGAAGGCTCGCCCTCAAGCTGCCATTCCCCTAATTTGAGACAGAGGTGGCACTCGTAGGAGAGCCCCCTCAGATGACCTAAGAGGGCAGGCGGGAGGAGGGCAGGTGGGAGGAGGTGGTCCCTCAGGTAGCCTGGACCCAAACTGTGAAGGGCTTTAAAAGTCAATACCAGGTCAATTATAAGTTATAACGGCATTTTCCATAGCAAACTAAGAAGTGTGGGTGACATACACATGTCTTTACAACCTGTGTATGTATCTCTGGGGACTTTGACTAGGCAGGGACTCCCACCGCATGCATATACGGGTGTTGCAGGGGCAGCAGCAGTCTGTGTATCTGCAGCACTCATGTTTGTTATGTAAAGTGTGGAGCTGCCTCGAGTGACTTGCAGTTAGCAACCAAAGTCCAGCTCAGCTTTAGAATGGGTGAGAGCAAAGTCAGTGATGACGAAGACAGTCACACCTTTACATTATTCAGCACTACTGGGGGGAAAATGCCACCCCCTACTGCATTTGTGTAATATGTGTACTTCCCTGAGGAAGGCCCCATGGGGCTCAAAACACATTGTGTATAAAAGAACAATAAGATGTTTTGCATTCATGACATTTTCTAGTGCCTTTGAGATATTCCTGTTTGTTTGAGCAATGGGAGAGAAGGTCACATAGTATCTATATTGCAAAGACAAAGGACGGGGAGGCGGCACAGCTAAAGACTGGCTCCCTCCCAACACTTCTCTTCAGGAAGACGCAAGTATGAACATCGGGGAAGGGGACACTTACCCCTATCCAGAATTCTGAGTGAGGGGGAGGTCCTGACATGAACTTGAAACTCATTACCATGAAGGAAAAAAAATGAGGCTAAACTGTAGATCATGCAAACGTATTCCCCTATATCTGTATGGGGTGTCCAAATTTTGTGACATGCACTGGAGCCGTTCAGAAGTAGTATTAGAAAAGAACAAGCAACATTCCATTCTGAACAATGAGCAGCTGGCTCAAGCTGAGGGGAAAGATTGTATAGGAAAGACTCTAGGTCTTAGGACTTTTCGCGTGGGAGAAGAAGTGTGTCTCCTATGCACACTGCTCTCTCATATCCTGTGCACATGTAGTAGGAGGGATGGACATGCACCATAATAATCAGGGGCATTGAGATCCCAGAGGCAATGGTAGACAGTGCCGCAGATGCAGGCCCCAGAATGTATGTGAATGGTCTCTGATCTCCAGTGTGCATAGGAGAATTGACACTAAATCCCAGGTGTGATGTTCCTTCATTCACCAGTGAGCAAAGATGTCAAAGTTCTTACTGAAACAGAACATTATTTTATATACACATATATAGTCTAATGAAAGCTGAGTTCTTTTATTCAGAAGCGTCGCTCCGGTAGGGGCGGGGCTGTAAGTATCGCTGCGGTCATAGTCTCTTTACCGAGCGAGGAGGAGGCAGCCCCGCCCCCTCACTGTCCGAGCCAGTCCCGTGCGGAGAAAGTAGCTTGCCTGCTACTTTCTCCGCACGGAAATGGCTCGGACAGTGAGGGGGCGGGGCTGCCTCCTCCTCGCTCGGTAAAGAGACTATGACCGCAGCGATACTTACAGCCCCGCCCCTACCGGAGCGACGCCTCTGCTTTTATTGCACTTTCTGTCTGGTCTTGCTGCTCCTGTACTGGGGCTCTGTCCTCCTCATGTTTGTACTGTACTAATACAGGTGGGCCCCCATATCTGCTGGGGATATGTTCCAGGCCCCTCCGTGGATACTTGAAACTGTGGATAAGAGCGAACACCCCCTCCATGGTTTCCTGAGCCCCCCCCTCCGTCTCCCCTGCAGGCAGGCATGCTTGCACCCCCAGTTCTTATTTTTCTTTCAGCAAGCTTTGTTTCTTCCTTAAAACAAACAGAGAAGCAGCCTCCGTTGCAGGCAAGTAGAATGAGACTAAGTCCTAGAGAGGCTCTGCAAGGTTTCTGTTAACCTTGCAGAGCCTCTCTAGTACTTAGTCTCGTTCTACTTGCCTGTAATAAGCAGCCAGAGGCTGATTCTCCTGTTTATTGAAGGAAGAAACGAAGCTTATTGGGGAAAAAGTAAAAGCCTGGGGGGGTCCCCACGATCTGTGGATAACTGAAACCGTGGATAGCGAATCAGTGGATATGGGGGCCCACCTGTAGTTTTTTCTTCATAATCTAGCAATAACACTTAAAGAGATATCAGTCACCATACCAGGAACAGGGAACAGTGTCTAAAGGCTATTTGTCCTACACAGAGGTGTAAAAATGCCAAAGCAGTAAGAGGTGCCCTGCCCGGCGGTAATGTCACGTAACATTGTGACGGCATGACGTCACATGACTTCTGGGTTTGGGTGCTATCGGCTGCCATCGCTTTGGACTTGGAGCGCTCCGAGCCGAAAGCGACAGCAGCCAATCACCTGTCTGTCTGCACATGCAGTCCCTCCTCCTCACGATTGTGAGGAAGAAGGAGTGGCGCATGGAGGAAGGTGGGTTCAGCTGCCATCACTTTGGGCTCGGAGCACCCAAAGTCAGAGGCGTCGCTCTGGTAGGGGCGGGGCTGTAAGTTTTGCTTGGTCGGAGTCCCTTTACCGAGCGAGCAGGAGGCGGCCTCTTGCCTGCTGCTTTCTCCGCAGGGGAATGGCTCCGACAGTGAGGGGGCGGGGCCGCCTCCTGCTCGCTCGGTAAAGGGACTCCAACCGAGCGAAACTTACAGCCCCGCCCCTACCGGAGCGACGCCTCTGCCCAAAGTGACGGCAGCCAAATCCTGAGGTGGAGCCTGAGCACTGTGCCCTCCCCTGGCGTTACACCCAGGGCAGCTGCCCCTCAGGCTCCACCTTTGGTACGCCCCTGGACTCCTACATATATAGTTAACACTCATACATGCCATATCACCATGTCTGGCTATACATAGAAATGAGGCAGCCAGAAACATAAGAAGTTTAAATAAGGATACTTTAAAAAGTGGGGGGGGGAGGAGGAGGAGGAGGAAGAGGAGTGGATCAAGCTCACCAGTATCCACTTTTCTCCCCACTTCCTCCTTCCCGGCCCTTCTGCCTTGTATGCAGGTGAAGTAAAGGAGGGGCAGGAGAGCAAGAGCAGCAGTAAGACAAGGAGGTAAACGGGTTTGCAGGGGGAGATTAGAGGGGTGGAGCAATTGGAAGGGGAATGGGGGCGATCAGAGGGCGACAGCAGGGGAAAAATTGGTGCGGCATGCTTTTTGTTTTAGGGGAAGTACCTGGACCTCATGATCTCAGGCACCTGAATCAATCTTCCAATTCTGCAAAACAGACAAGGCCTTTGGGAGGGGGGGGGCATGAGGAAGAGGAAGAGGAAGGGGACCCATGTTGTACCAGGCCCTGATAAATGATGCTTGGTCACTGCTCTTCAATGAACATCACCTAGTTGACACTCAGCAATATCGGTAGTCTTGCGATCACAGAACGAAGAAACGGGCATTCCTAATTCAGCCTCCTTGTCTCCCTGTGGGGGTGGAGGTGGGAGAGTACACAGAGACATTAGACAGGCTGCCCAATAACAGCGAAATTAAGTTCACTTCTATATGCTGATATATAATAAATAAACAGCTTAAAATAAAACAGCATTGGTTTTCAAAATTCTCTTTCTGTGACAGAAGAAAAAGCCCTCCGGTGTTTCAGAGTATAATAAACATTAATACTAAGATCCTGCATTGTGTCTGAATCCGCATCTCCGAATACATCATTTCCAAGAGGAAGGAAATGACTAAAGGCCAAACCAGACATGATGCACAGTATTCATGATTAGAATCACCAGTATTTTCTAAGAAATTGCCAATTAGCAACCCCAGGCAGCTGTTGGAGAAGCAGCACTTGGGGAGGCGATGTTTAATCCTTTCTTGCCATGCTCTTTCCCAAGGTAATTCATTCACTTCGAGCTGCTATTAGTTCATTGGTGGGATCTGTTCTTGTCTTTTCCCCCTGTGCTAACAGCAGAAATGAGAAAGACACGAGCAATATGTAGGATTAATCAAAAGTAAGTACTGCACCACAGTGTTCAATGAGACTTTGAGTCAAATGAGATGTGATGTGGGAATTTTGTAATGGAAACTTCTCACTTTTGTCCTATCTCAAAAAGCAGCAATGTGGGTTGGGGACGATTTGGATTGAGACTCCATTCTCCCAACATGCCAAGGGGCAACGTCACTGGTTCTGGGTGGGAAGAGCAAGATCGGGGTGGGTGACAAGGGAAGGCTCCACGACTCAGTCAGCAACATATGCTGTGCTGCAGGAGCAACTCTCACTGTGCCTTCAACCAAAGACGGCAGGTGAGGCCTCTGAGTACACAGGTCAGCCATCAAACCCACTTGCAGTGGGGGGGGGAGCTTGTTCCGCTGAAACACTCTTGACTAAATACCTCAACCGATGTTGTATGGCCAATACGGAACCTGCTCTGTCAAATTTTTGACTGTCGTTTACAGCATTCTTAAGGGTTCAGTCAAGAGGATTTGTTTGGGAATGGAGGCCTGAAACTTTTCACTCCAAGGAAACTGTTCCAAAAATAAAAAAGAAAACCTCACACATTTACAACATTACAGCAGTCTCCAGGTCAGGAGGTGTGCTGGAGTGGCCGTGCCAGGTCCTCCTGGTTGATAAGCAATCAATGTGAAATTGGACTATCCCTACATACCAGTTACTGGGAGAACATCACATATGCTGGTGAATAGTATTTGTCCAATGAGGAATTTCAGGTGATTTTATTTATGTAAGTGTCTGGACTGGAGCATCTTATGATATAGGTTTTCCCTGGAAACTTAAATTTAAAAAAAATGAAAAACTGGCATTTTGGGGGGGGGTGCCATTTCACCCCACTACCCACCTTTTGTGGGTGGTCCTCTTTGTCTGCTCAGTTTGCCATGACCTCGTGTGTGGGGCTGACCATGAATGTGTCAGGTTTTTGTTAGCCCAGTCAAGGTTGGCAAGGTCTTTTACCAAAAATGGTCCCATAATTTGGAAAAAGGTATTTTCCCTGGGGGGGGGGGGAATCCTAAGTATACTTGTGAAAAGTATGGAAATGAAAAGGTTCCAGCCCTGAATCTGCTACTGCAGGGTTTAGAAAGTCCCCCCCCCCGAAGCACACTGCCCTGAGAAAGGCAAGCAGTCACACATGCCAGCACCCGTACCCCCAATATGCAGACTAGATGTGTCCCAGGTAGACATGAGGCTTGTTCCCCCCCCCCACACACACACACAGAAAATCCTGTGAAATACGTATTGTGGAATGTGCGGTTTTTTCATGACACTTTCCTTCCTTGTTCCCCACTGAGAAGTCCTCCGTGCTTGCTCTTGTTGTGCCCCCAGGGGGGGGGGGGCTGAGGCAGCAGAGGCATGTTTGACTTGTCTCCATTGGGTGCAAATGAATTGCACTCGGGTTGATTGACTGGGCTTGCAGGGGATACCCAAGAGCTTCCTTCCCCGATTCTGAATGGGAAGGTTGCCCTCCCCTGAGAGACATCCCAATCAACCCCCTCCCCTTTTATTGATAACTTTTATTGATTTTGGAAGGAGATTCTTGGAAGCAGGGAGCAGACCCCATTTTTTCCCTAAAAGGGGTCTCCCTTTGGTGGAAACCCGCTTCTTTGGTTGAAGACAACTGCAGAAATCATGGAAAAAAACGGCCCCTGTGAAAATAAAGCCTGGGAATCACAGTACAATATATGCCCGAACCAGGAAGTATCTTGCCTTGAGAAGGGCAAAGCCTCTGAGAGAAATTCTTTTTGGCAGACAAGTGCTGCTGAGATTTCTGCAGGCCCAGGAAGACTGCAATGGGATGATTATTAGCACCACAGGAGAAGGGACTGGTGCAGCTTCTGCCATGAAGAAAGCTCTGGACTGTGGTGAGCATGTAGTCGCAAATCCCATGCAAGTCAAAAGCCTTGGATGTATTTTCCCATAGAATATGTGCATGTTTGGTTTGGGCCTTAGTCTTGATATTTTGATCAGGCAAGTATTGGTTGCCTGTGCACAGCAGATTCTGTCTCTAGAGGAGGAGGAGTATAAATGCCTTCCCCTCTGGATGCAGAGTGAAAAATAGCTGGGGGGGGGGGGGGCTTGTTGGTCAAGAAGCTTTAATACGATCAGCTTTCCGCACTATATCGTCACACATGAAATGAGATTACATACTACTTGAGTACTTGTGAATTCATGGATGGAGACAGTGGAACATCATCACATGGTAATCTGTGTTTCATGCAACACTGGTGAGATACTTCGCTAGATTTGCACGGATATGTGGTCTCAGGAACCATGCAACCATTACAGTTGTATGTTGTCACCCTCACCCAATCACTATCTAATTCTAAAGTAAGGAATCATTGCAATTTGCAACCATTACATGTGGGGTTGACCAAACCAGTTCCCAAATCCTTAATGTGAAGCATCACAAAGGATGCTTAGTTTTCTTGTAAACCACAAATGCTATTTGAAACACAAACATATGGGTGGGGTGTTCTCCTCAAGTCACCTTGAAAAACAACATTTTCAACCATGACACAGTGTTTGTGTTTCATTCCAGACTTTTAACCTAATACCTATTAACTCTTAAAATACAACAGCAGAATTATTTGAACGTACAGAGGTATGGGATTTATACAAATATTCAAGGGTTAGTAGAGGTAAAAGCACACCTGTGCATTCTTCCAAAGGCATCTAGCCAAAATAGAGTCTGTTATTTTGTAGCACTTGTTATGCTGGGGTTGTAATTGGTATGCTGTACAGCAGGAGAGACATGTCACGGGATGTTACTGTAGCTACTTGGACAGAGAAGTATTATCACAGGTGTAATTAGCCATGTTATTTAGCTTTGAAAAAATTATTAGGCACATTATAATGACGTAGGTTTGAATCCCACAGTACCTCTCCCTGAGAAGCACCACTTGTCACTTAAAAAAGGATTTTGAGAAACATTGTGGTACATACGGCAGATATCATGGTGGACCAGAAAGACTTTAATTCAAATTCCTGTTCAGCCTTAAATCTCAGGAGGTTTGGGCCTTGAAGCCTGGACTGTCTGTTTTTCACAAGTTTGTTGTGAGGATAAAATGACAGGGAGAGAGAAATCTCATAGGCTTACCAGATCTCCAACCGGGACAGAGTGCTAGACCTTTAGGAGAAGGAATGTGGGCAAGTGTAGCTTGTTAAACCTTAGAGCACAATCCTAGGCATGTCTACTCAGAAGCAAGCCTCATTGTGTTCAGTGGGGCTCGCTTCTGAGTAGACATGCCTAGGATTGTACTCTAAGGCCTTAGGCGTACCAGATTTCTTCCCGGGAGTGTAGCCCTTTAGGAGAAGGAATGTGGGCAAGTGTAGCTTGTTAAACCTTAGAGCACAATCCTAGGCATGTCTACTCAGAAGCAAGCCCCACTGAAGATCTAGCACTCTGTCCTAAAGGTCTAGCACTCTGTCCCGGTTGGAGATCTGGCAAGCCTACATATATGTTATCCTGAGCTCCTTGAAGGAAGGGTGTGTAATAATACAAATGTTTATAATGTTGTGAGAATGGGATTGGATGTTGTGAATGAGGACGGCAGTAGAGCCAGGCTTAGTCAATTTGCCTTGAATAGACACAAAAGGGTTAACAAATGTCAGTGGTTCAAAAAGGTCATTGAATAGGAATTTTCATCAAGTACATCTGCCTGAGAGGAGGGGTCAAGACATGGAAATTCCTTCCCTTCGCTCCCCCCACCCCTTGAGAGTTAGTGAAGACAAAGGTTGCATGTTGGGGTTGGCAGATTCCAGAAGTTGCAGAGAGAGTTAGGATTTTATTGGACAGAGACCGGAATGGAAGCAGGTACTGGCAGGTAACATACTTACAACATCCATGTAGCTGACATTGCTTGCAGAAACATGTTACCTGCTCCACTGAATGTTTAAACCTAGGCTTACCAGATCTCCAACCGGGACAGAGTGCTAGACATTTAGGAGAAGGAATGTGGACAGGTGTAGCTTGTTAAACCTTAGAGCACAATCCTAGGCATGTCTACTCAGAAGCAAGCCCCACTGAAGATCTAGCACTCTGTCCTAAAGGTCTAGCACTCTGTCCCGGTTGGAGATCTGGCAAGCCTACATATATGTTATCCTGAGCTCCTTGAAGGAAGGGTGTGTAATAATACAAATGTTTATAATGTTGTGAGAATGGGATTGGATGTTGTGAATGAGGACGGCAGTAGAGCCAGGCTTAGTCAATTTGCCTTGAATAGACACAAAAGGGTTAACAAATGTCAGTGGTTCAAAAAGGTCATTGAATAGGAATTTTCATCAAGTACATCTGCCTGAGAGGAGGGGTCAAGACATGGAAATTCCTTCCCTTCGCTCCCCCCACCCCTTGAGAGTTAGTGAAGACAAAGGTTGCATGTTGGGGTTGGCAGATTCCAGAAGTTGCAGAGAGAGTTAGGATTTTATTGGACAGAGACCGGAATGGAAGCAGGTACTGGCAGGTAACATACTTACAACATCCATGTAGCTGACATTGCTTGCAGAAACATGTTACCTGCTCCACTGAATGTTTAAACCTAGGCTTACCAGATCTCCAACCGGGACAGAGTGCTAGACATTTAGGAGAAGGAATGTGGACAGGTGTAGCTTGTTAAACCTTAGAGCACAATCCTAGGCATGTCTACTCAGAAGCAAGCCCCACTGAACACAATGGGGCTTGAGTAGGCAGATCTTGAGTTGGAGATCTGGTAAGCCTATTTAAACCAGTATATTTGTAACTAAAGCCATTATTATAAAGGCACCATAAGTGTTCAGCAACTTCTCCTTCAAAGAATACTAGAATCCAGGTCACGTTGCAGCTCCTGGAACTTCTTACCACTCAGAGACATGGGAGACGAGCATATAACAGTAATAAATGCACACCCACATAAGGGTCCAATCCTATGCTTGTTTACTTGGAAGTAAACCCCACTGAGTGGGATTTTATGAATGTCGTGAGCTACTTTAGGGACTCTGGTTAAAAAACATAATCCAAATCTAATAAATAAATACACTTGTATAGATAGGAATGAAGCCCTAGATCAGGGGTTCTCAACGTACTCAGCACGTCGTACCACCTCCATGGCTGCCGCTGCGCCTAGTACCACTGGACATAAGCAGTGATGACATCATCACCTCTTACTTCTGGGTTTTCAGCCAGGTTTTTGGCACAGGAGGCTGCCGGACACCGCTCAGGCGGCCGGTAAGAAGCTCCGGGTGGGCTGTTTTCTGTGTTCCCGAGAGGCTTGGCCAAAGGCAGGAGCCTTTCAGGAGCAAAAATGCAGTGCCAAAAGTGCTGCATTTTTGCAGGGTTTCAGGGGGTCTGAGTACCACCAGAGGTACCCAAAAGTACCACTGGTGGTACAAGTATCCTGCCCTAGATATTCTTGCACAGGTGTGATTAGATCATGATCTTTTTGCTGACAATATTTTGAAAAATGCCAACATTCAGATAGCATTTTCAACCTTGTAAAAGGGCCAGAGAATGTCTTAAGGGTGGACTTACTTACGATGCATGATTACTAATGTTTTTTTTTTTTAAACAGTACCTGTCTGAACAATTCTTCCATTGCTGCTTCTGCCCATTGGTGGTGCAATTCCCAAGCTTTGGATGGATGACTCATGTCAGCTGCATGCAGAATCATACACATGACTTTAAGTTTGTCTGGCCTGTCAAAGGAAGGACGTTCTCTCATTACCTCAACAGAAGAACAGAAGCTTTTCTTAAGTGAGGGATAATTTTAAGATCTTTATTCTAAGTGAAAAAACAGTAAAATCCAGTAGCCAACCTTTCTCTCTGCTGTAGACAACACAGTACTTGTCTCATGGCACCCATATGATGGAAATGTTGTGATAGGTCTGTAGCTAAGACCATCGTAATGACCAACCGGCGCAATTCCCTGCAGGCAAATAGATGCATATTTTGCTCTGTAAGTGCTCTAAAACAATGGTTTTTAAACATGTTGCCTAGTCCCTGCTTTAGTGGTTCAGGGTCTTGTGAAATACCATCTTGGGTACCCTGTGTATTGGCAGAATGCAAGGAGATGTAACGTTGAGGAATTAGTGGTCCACACAAGTTCTTCCCGATGAGGAGTCTGTTCTCTCACGATTAGCTTACAGCGCAATCCTATCCAACTTACACCACCGGTTCAGCAAGAACGTGTGGGGACAATGCTTGCTTAGTGGCTGGCAAACCACGCTAAGCTTGTATGTCAACACAACCTCTTCCTTTCTGTTAATAACAGACAAACAATGAGTGATAGACAACTGGTCACTAGGCAGGACACATCTGGGCAGCAGGACATCATGAGCTGATCACGGGCTTAGCATTTGGATAACATGCGCCTGCTTGACCCATCAGATTCACGCAAGCCTGTAACCAATGAGCTTCTGCCACGAGATTGTAGTACAATAAAAGGGAGCACTCACGAGACCTCTGGGTGCCTTCCCATGAGCTGATTCCTGCCTTCGTGTCTTTGCTCTATCACGCCAACAGAACGGGAGGCCCCAGAACGGAAAGGGGATTCAAATCCCCTCCAAAGGGGGATTCAAAGGGGATTTAAATCTCCCCTCCCCTCCAAAGCCTCCTGCCCTGCCCTCCCCTGCTGGTTACACCAGTGGTGTAAATTGGATAGGATTGCACTGTAAACCTTCCTGAAATTGCTGAGTCACACTTAGCTTTTGCACTTGTTAGTAACCATGGCTTATTAAGAGGATGCCTCCCTTGCTGTTATAGTATCATGAGATGTTCTGGGCGCCAAGCCAAAGCCACGTGCCTGGATGAGGCCACATCTCAAGGGGATTGCATTATACATTTTTTCCCTTGGATCTTGGTTGTATAAGGGGGGGGGGGCTTAAAGAAGCCATTACTTATACATTTGGTGTCAGTGTAGGCGGCGGCGGCACACACGCTACACAGCTTGCCCACAAGAGGAATGCATCTATAGGAGGTGGTGCCACTTCTGTTGTGAGGAATGTAAGAGCACTCTGTTTCATTAAGAACATAAGAAGAGCCCTGCTGGATCAGGCCAAAAGCCCATCTAGTCCAGCTTCCTGTATCACACAGTGGCCCCACCAGATGCTTCAGGGAGCACACAGACAACAAGATACCTGTGTCCAGTCGCCACTCCCTTGCACCTGGCACAAAGAAAACCTACTCCTACAACCAGGAGGTTGCTTATCCCCATCATGGCTTGTAAGCTGTGATGGAATTTTCCTCCATAAATCTGTCCAATCCCCTTTTAAAGGCATCTAGGCCAGGTGCCATCACCACATCCTGTGGCAAGGAGTTCCACAAACCAATTACTCGCTGGGTAAAGAAATATTTTCTTTTGACTGTTTTAATCCTCCCTCCACTCAATTTGAGTGGATGTCCCCTAGTTCTAGTGTTGTGCGAGAGGGAAAAGAACTTCCCTCTATCCACTCTCTCCATCCCATGCATAATTTT
Source organism: Plestiodon gilberti rubricaudatus (assembly GCA_026170595.1). NCBI lineage: Eukaryota > Metazoa > Chordata > Lepidosauria > Squamata > Scincidae > Plestiodon > Plestiodon gilberti. Next base: position 143,899,414 of record JANXHW010000001.1, read on the forward strand.
ATACGTCTCAATCATGTCCCCCCTCAACTGCCTTTTTTCTAGACTGAAGAGCCCCAAACGCTGTAGCCTTTCCTCATAAGGTTTTCCTCATTCTGTTTTTCGTGGGGGATTATTACTTGTGCAAGGCTAATAAATCCAATTTCTGTATCTCTCCCACTAGTCTGTTCCATTGCTTCCATATCCAGAGAGAACCTTGCCTATGTGGCAAAACACCCTGGTACCCTGAGAATGAAATTCTGTCACCACATGCTGCATTGTGATCTTTAAGGATCACAACTGAGGACGTTCTCTATGTTGATGTTGGACCTGACACTTGAGAGAAACTGCTACTGTCTGGTCTTTCCCCAGGACCATTTTGAATTTTCCCAGGGGGGTGGGGTGCGGTGGGCAGGGAAAGAGAAGAGAGGACCAAAATTTTCAGCAAGGTCTAAGCATATATCCTGGATATGGTCAAGATTAAATTGCAAGAAGGCAGTGCATTTCCAGAGCACTTGCTTTTTATCCCTCACAATAACCAAGGGTACTGCCAGATGGGACGTTTAATTTGGGATTATCACACAATATTCCAGTGATGGCGAACCATTTGAGCTTAGTGTGTCAACATTTTTGAAAATGCCTAACTTGACTCTGCTGGTGTGTCGCCTCTCTCCCCCCCCCAACTTTTAATAGTACTTTGACTATTGCTACTTTTAATAGTAATTTTGAATTGAACTGAACTGAAAACAACTATAGAACACATTGCATTTTATTTAACATCAATTAGTGACTTTTTTGTTGCTGAGTTTTACTAGATAATAATTTGAAAGAGGTCTGCCAAAATCTCTGCCCTAAACGTTCAAAACAAGCCTGTAAAACTTTTGTGAAAATGTAAGGTGTGTTGGGGCCCTGGTGGAACACTGGCGTGTCACCCAAAATGACCCCACATGTCACCAGTGACACGCGTGACATAGGTTCGCCATCACGGCAATATTCACCCACCTTTTATGGGTGGCTCACAAAACGTTGCCTTCCATTCTTGGTCCATCCAGACTTCCCGCATGGTTAAATCATCACATTTATTAATGTTACAAGCCCATAAAAACTTAGTCTACCTGCCCACACATAATTATGTCAATAATTTATAGTCTAAAAGAAAAACATAGAACTTTAGTGAAACTTCCCATCTAATCCTCTAAAGATAATGCTTACTTGCCATAGGTGGCTAGATGAGCGACTGACAAATCTGTTGCTAAATTTAGATGTTAAGGTATCTTATCCACCTGCCTTTATCTCATCTCACCTCCATTGCACTTCGGTTAAATTGGCTAGTATGTTCACTTCTTGATTTTGCAGAAGCTGATACACGGCGCTGACATGATGGTTTTCAAGAACAGATTTATCGTTGTACAAAACCGCAGCTTCTGACCTAGTATAAGTCAACAAAAATAATCATGTTAACTCCACTAACAAGCAGCCCAATCCTATCCCCCACCAGCCCATAGCATGCAGTGTTGCCGACAGAGCATGCGCTGCATGGGGTAACCAGACAGCCTGAAAGAGGTAAGTAAAATCATTTTTACCTACCTCTCTGTAAGCCACCTGGTTGCCAATGGGTCTCCTCAGACCCATGCCACCTATTTAGCTGGTGTAAGTTCAAGGAGCCTCAGAGGGCGTGTCAGGCCGGGAATGGGGGGTAGGATCCTGGCATGTGCGGCTGCCACCGAGATTCTCCCCCTCCTGCCCTCAAACCAAACTCTGTCTGCCCCGGTCCCGGTCCCGCTCCTCCCGCACCTTACCTGCTCCGACATGGGTTGGGTGAGTCACTGGCGTGCGTGCGGAGCCTCCAGCAATTTGTGTTGGCAGCCCGGAAGTGCAAGGCAGCAGTGCAGTTTTTGCAGCGCCAGACCGGGATTTACAGCAGCAGATCACAAGATCCGCTGCTGGAGGCCCCAGATAGAGGACTACGTAGTCACAGATTGCTTATTTATTTTTCTTTTATGAGTTCTCAGTGTCAGGTTGTCTACAGAGATGAAAATATACCATTTTTAATGTTTTTGCCTTTTTAGGGTAGTGGTTTTTAAGCTGCGTTGGGGGGAACCCTGCCGTTCCTCCATAAAACAATAATAGCACAAGGGAGTTCCTGAACAGTGGCGTCACTAGTGGAGTAAGGGGTGTGGACTGCGCCGCGTGACACCCTAACGGGGTGACACCACTAGTGGCCAAAATTGTGGAAACTTTTTGGAAAATTTGTATTTATGAATAATACCACAAGGTATATATCATTGGAAAGGTAATGTAATACAGAATGTAATGAAACAAACCGTGTTGAATTAACTGTATTCTATCAAACATTATGGCCAAATAACCAGAAAACACAACTGCCTTATGTAATAAAACGTGGATTTCCTCAACTCAAAACTGACCAATGAGATTGATTGTTCCGAGAGCCAATGAGGTGTTGTTATGACACAGTATGGAACTAATAAGGTGTTAGTATCAGTCAGCTCTCATTTCTGTGTATCAGAGCTAATGCTCTGTCATCATACAACTGTTATATATTAAAAAATAAGTAACGTTACTGGACGTGACACCATGAGTTACTGCACCGAGTGACACCAACCCTAGTGACACCACTGGGCTGACGCGCTGAGCTCTCGCACTGGGTGACGCAAACCCTAGTGACGCCTCTGTTCATGAAAGACAGTTTTGCTCACTATTGTTGATATGCCCCTACACTGTATAGCCCTAACCATAACAGTACAGTGTTGGCATGTTCCAGGGTTTAATCTCAGTGAGGCCACAACAGGCAAGGTCAACACTTTGAGAGAACGAAGCCTCGTCAGTGTGCAAGAGTTACATGGCAACTATACAGAAGTTGCTTGGCAGATAATTCAACGTGGAAAAAATGCCCTGAAGGGAGGAAGTTTGAAAACCACTGTTTCAGCATATCATGTATTCTACAGAAGAGAAGAGGTTCAATGTGTTAGACGTAAGGCCCAAATAATGCAGACTTTCATGCACACAGTTCCCTCTTTCCTTGTTAGCACTTCTGCTTCCTCATGAAACTGCCATAACTCCCATTCCACGCTTCTGTCTCTGCCTTCAGCAATCTGTGCGCTGTCCCTAATTGTCTGTCTGACACAAGCCCGTAACCCAAACCGCTGCCTCTTCCCCAGCAATTGCACTTGGCCTGGATGCTGAACGTAAAGATGCCTTAACAGAATCAGTGAAACGCTCGTCTCATTCCTACTTTTATATTTCAGACGAAGCAGCAGTAAGTCACACGGGAACATGATACGGCAAGGACAGAAGGCGTACCTTGTCTGGATATGGAAGTGGTTGGTGGTCCCAGTATGTTCGTAGTCATGGATTGAGGCACTAAAAATCAGTGCTAGTATCTCCAGGTCAGTGAACCAGTGCTAGTGAGAAGAATTAAAAGTCAGTCATGTTCTACGTGCAACTCATCATGGAGTGGAACGAGACTTTAAACAAAAATGTTAATAGCAGATGCTTTGGTGTGGAAAAGAGGATTTGAACATAAGAACATAAGAAGAGCCCTGCTGGATCAGGCCAAAGGCCCATCTAGTCCAGCTTCCTGTATCACACAGTGGCCCCACCAGATGCCTCAGGGAGCACAAGACAACAAGATAACCTGTTTCCTGTTGTCACTCCCTTGCACCTGGCACAGAGAAAACCCACTTCTAAAACCAGGAGGTTGCTTATCGCTTGTAACCTGTGATGGTCTTTTCCTCCATGAATCTGTCCAAACCCCTTTTAAAGGCATCTAGGCAAGGTGCTATCACCACATCCTGTGGCAAGGAGTTCCACAGATGAATTGCACGCTGGGTAAAGAAATATTTGGGTTAAGGCCTTAGTACAAGTCCTCACTTAAGCACATAGAACTGCTGCTTATCCTCAAAACCAGGCCTTTCCCAACTGCAAAGTCAAGGGGAAGCAGAGCTCTGGTACTACTTCTTATAGTAAGGCCAGCAATGCCATCAGCAGGAGTGCTCAGGTGCTGCCTTTGAAACTTTTTTCAAAGGACCTTAGCCAAGAAGAAGCTTCCAGGTTCGCGGCTGGCCGGAGCTTGGAGAAGGAAAGAAGAGGCAAGGTAGGACACAGGGGAGGGCCACCCCTGGCGCTTACAGCCCACGTGCTCAAGCTCTGCCAGCTCGACAGAGCTTGAAGTGCTGCTTTGGGGGCTTGGATGTGGTGCCGCACGGCCGAGATGGCAGCAACCACCTTGGCCGCTGGCACCTCGCATACCACCAGCCTGTGGTCCGCCTACCACCAGTGGTACGCATACCACAGGTTGGCAACCTCAAATCTAAATGTTGATAGAGAGGAGAGGTTCAGGTAAGTAAAGGGTAGCAAACAGAAAGTCCCCCAGCACATAGGTGGGGGGACTCTAGTGCCACTCCCGAGACCAACCCGGTCAGTTCAGGCAGGGAGACGGTTGGGCAGCAAGGCGGGGCGGTATACCAACAGAATCCAAATCCTGTCCAGCCGTTCCAACATGACAAGCAGACACTCGAACCCAGTGGACTGCTGGACAGGGTACTTGGCAAGGGAAATGAATTCTCGATAGACCATTGCAACTTCCCTTCCCTGCAATCGTGGCTGCTGCAACACCTGGAAACCTGGTGGACAAAGCTGGGAGAGACCTAATCCTCCCGCCTCATCCAACCAGGTCTCCGTAATACACACCAGGTTGGCATCCTCATCCTGGATTAAATCCCTGGATTTTATTATTCACCGAACTGGCATTCTGAAGCAGCAGCTTCAGACTCAGGAAATCACTGCCAAGACTACCATTCATCAGAGAGTTGGGGGAGGGACCAGAACGAGGAACAATCCGTCTATGATTCTCCTAGAATGATTCTCCTCCTTCTCCTGGAACGGCCTGTCCAATCCCCACTGCCATATCTTCCACGGCTTGTCACTCTCTTAATAGTGGCACCCCTCCCCTCCTCCGAGCTCCCTCCTGAAGAGAAGCACATACCGGCAAGGCCCACCTTCTGAGACCATTCTATCCAACCGACCATCCAGTGCAGCCACCAAAACCACCGACTCCACCCACATAGATTTCTTGTAAAAAAGGACAGGAGGAGGGTGCCCGTTTGCCAATAAGCAACCGTCAACCCCAGTGGAACCAGGTCATAGGAATCCCACCGCATGTCAACCTTTAACGAGCCCCTCTCACAGGGGCTCAGGCTTCACTACCACCCACCCTCACCCCCAAGCATTCCAGGCATAAGGGACTGCAACAGAGACATGGACAGAGTTCAAGAGATTTTGGGCCCAGAGTTGGCATCAGGGGTTAACCAGGTTGGGCACTGGCAAAGAGTTGATCTAGCTGGGTCACCCCCTGAACCCTCAGTACCAGTGATAACTGTAGTGCCCAATGCACCTCTATGGGGCTGTTGGGGGGTTATTACAGTGAAGATTCCTTTTTTGCCATTCCTCCCCCCCCCCTTTTTTTTGACATTTCTAACGTCCTAAAGGCTTCTGTGATGTTTCAGCATCTTGAAAGACATTCTCCTGAGATAGCCCTTGCCCTGTTTGAATTCTGCACCATTACAGAAAAGCCACATGACATCCCGGACAAGCCTTACGAGGATTGGGCGTCCTCTTGGCTAGATGTTCCTCTGACAAGAGATTGGTCCATGCCCAGCAATTGAACAGCCCCAAGCCCACCTGGTTAGGGAAAGGGGTGGGATGGGATGCCCAGCTGGTCCTAACTCAGAAGACCCCTAGCTTTGGGTGGTGACAGTGAAAAGACTACCAATCCAATTCCAGTAAATTTCACTTTGACCAGTACGAAGAGTGGACTGAGACAGCAAGGGAGAAAGAGTCCTCACTAATTGCTACTTGCTGTGCCCAGTCTGCCCTCCATCCTCTCCCTTTCTTCGCAGCCGGTTTAGATGATGCCTCCAAGCTGGCCTGACTCCTTTGCAATCAGAGGTCTAATTAAGCTTGTCACAGACCCCCTCCCAGCATACCTTCCCTGTTCTAATAGCGGGGGGGGGGGGGTCCAAGCCTCCACCTCACACTAGATTGTATAGTTTATATGCCAATATAGGTTCTGAAAGTTGAGATTGCATGGTTGGGGGAAGGTTTGGATGACCCCCCCCACACACACACACTTACAGCGCAATCCTAACCAACTTTCTAGGGCCGGTACAGTCGCAATGCAGCCCCGAGGTGAGGGAACATTTGTTCCCTCACCTTGAAGAGGCCTCCATGACTGCCCCAGCACAGCAAAATGAAATGTGCCCCCTGTTGGCACGGCTACACCGGTGCTGGAAAGTTGGTTAGGATTGGGCTGTTAAAAGAGAAGAGACGTGTTGAGAAGGGGAGCAGGAAGTGCTTGTACATTGTTCCTAATTTATTTATTTATTTTTATTTTTTATTTTTCACATTTTTATACCGCCCTTCCTCCAAGGAGCTCAGAGTGGTGTACATATTTCCTCCCCTCCTTTTTGTCCTCACAACAACCCTGTGAGGTAGGTGGGGCTGAGAGATAGTGACTGGCCCAAGGTCACCCAGGAAGCTTCGTGGCTGAGCGGGGATTTGAACCTGGATCTTCCAGGTCTAAGTCCGACTCCCAAACCACTACACCATCCTCGCTAATCACACTAGGTGTGCACGTGGCTCTGATGGTATTGTACCAGTCCAAGCAGACCTCCTTAGCTCAAGGGGATTTGAGGGTGGTGTAGTTGGAGAAAGAAAGTGTGGAGTATAAGAGCATTCATGTTAAGAAACTGTGTAGGGAAAAGAAAATGGTGAAGCTGTCCTAAGGATACCATTCAGAAGACTGTATCTTACAGTATGCCAGCTGTCTTGTGTGAAAAGCCAACATTTCAAAACTGCTTTCCTATTTCTTGGTGCATTTCTTACCATCATACCAGTTTGAATTATGAAACTGTGCACAGTTTGGGTAACATCTGCAGCATGGGTTGAATTGTGATATAAATTTTGATGTTTGTTGTAACCAACTTCCAGAGCTTCGGCAAATGAAAGTAGGATGGTAAGAGGGATCTGCAAAAAGCAAGAATTAGACATAACATTTTTATAACCAACACTGGCAAGACCAATTGCACAGTGTATACAGTAATTCACTCTTTATGATGTGACAAACAGCTCTGAAATTACCATTCAGATATGTCAGAAGAACATATCTGAATGTTCTTTTGCAGGCAAGGTAACAGAAATCAAAGATCAGGGTTCAGTCAGTTAACAGTGAAAGGAGATATTATTTGTCTTTTCTACATGGACACAGAAAGATCTGAGATATACATTCAATCCTCGCTACCTGCGACCCACAGATTCACTTATCCGTGGGGAGCAGGATTGCCACTCACCTCGTGCCATTCGCAATCTGTTCTCGCGGATCAGGCCTAGGAGGGGGTGGGAATGGCGTCCTCGGCGGATGTCGAATCTGAGCTTGAAAGCCTGACACAGGACTTCCTGGCTCTCTGCCACCTAAAGAGGTGGCGGAAACCCAAGTAGCCCCATAGGGTGGGCTGGACCGTTACCTGGGTAAGTGGATAAATGTCCACTTACCTTGAAGAGACCTCCAACCCATCCCTATTCAGCGCTGGATACAGCGTGTGCCTGGTGCACATGGTGCGCCAGCGCTGGATAGGGATGAGCTGTTAATCATTTGCAAATTAATTACACAATTTCAATCTTTTTGGACTTCTTTAATTGGGTAACAGCCCAACTTGATGAAACACAAGTGAATAAGAGTTCTAGTATTAGCTCTGATATATAGAAATGAGAGCTGACATACTAACACCTTATTGGTTCCATGCTGTGTCATAATAACACCTCATCGGCTCTCAGAACAATCAGTTTCATTGGCCAGTTTTGAGTTAAAGAAATCCACTTTTTGTTATATAAGGCAGTTCTGTTTTCTGTTTCCAGTTATTTGACCATAACATTTGATAGAATACAGATAATTCAACATGGTTTGTTTCATTACATTCTGCATTAAAGTACCTTTCTAATGATATATAACGTTATGGTATTATTCATAAATACTGTACAAGGTTTCCATAATTTTGGCCACTTGTGGTGTCACCTCCCCTGAGGGTGTCACCCGGTACGATCTGCAGTCACACCCACACCCCCTAGTGATGGCCCTGTGCCCACCAGTCAGGCCAACCCCTGCATCCAGTAAGTCCAGCTCAAAAATATATTAAGGTTTGGCTTAAAAGTTCCTGACCTTGAACTGGCTCAGAAGGTTGTATTTGCAGAACAGCTCGCACACTATATATTTCAAGCTTTTCCTTCCAGAAGCTTCACTTAAGGCAAATATATTAAAAGACCATTGATCGACATCCTGTGGGTAATAAAAACATTCACAAATAAGCATTTGGAACCTAGACAACAGTAAGAGAATTCTAAACAAGACCACTTTTGTTTCCTAAAGTCTAGCCAGTCATAATTTCCATAACAATAAATGTAATCATGGCAGACCATTGCAAGCATATTTGTAACAAACAGGTCCACACTGAATCACTTCCACCAGAGTAATCTGAACAGTGAGCAATCCTATGCATGTTTACTAAGTCAGTTCCACTGTGTTCAATGGCACTTACTCCCAAGTTGGGCTTCTCTGGGTGCTGGGAGCTGGGAGTGTGGTCCCCTTAAGTTGGAGACACCTGGGCCTTGTTGGGGGCTGGACCTCAGCAATCTCTCTCTGTCCCTCCCCAGGTGAGCTGCTTGAAAGAGCCACTGGCTTGCCAGTCAGTTTGGTGGGCTTCTCTGGGTGCTGGGAGCTGGGAGTGTGGTCCCCTTAAGTTGGAGACACCTGGGCCTTGTTGGGGGCTGGACCTCAGCAATCTCTCTCTGTCCCTCCCCAGGTGAGCTGCTTGAAAGAGCCACTGGCTTGCCAGTCAGTTTGGTGGGCTTCTCTGGGTGCTGGGAGCTGGGAGTGTGGTCCCCTTAAGTTGGAGACACCTGGGCCTTGTTGGGGGCTGGACCTCAGCAATCTCTCTCTGTCCCTCCCCAGGTGAGCTGCTTGAAAGAGCCACTGGCTTGTCAGTCAGTTTGGTGGGCTTCTCTGGGTGCTGGGAGCTGGGAGTGTGGTCCCCTTAAGTTGGAGACACCTGGGCCTTGTTGGGGGCTGGACCTCAGCAATCTCTCTCTGTCCCTCCCCAGGTGAGCTGCTTGAAAGAGCCACTGGCTTGCCAGTCAGTTTGGTGGGCTTCTCTGGGTGCTGGGAGCTGGGAGTGTGGTCCCCTTAAGTTGGAGACACCTGGGCCTTGTTGGGGGCTGGACCTCAGCAATCTCTCTCTGTCCCTCCCCAGGTGAGCTGCTTGAAAGAGCCACTGGCTTGCCAGTCAGTTTGGTGGGCTTCTCTGGGTGCTGGGAGCTGGGAGTGTGGTCCCCTTAAGTTGGAGACACCTGGGCCTTGTTGGGGGCTGGACCTCAGCAATCTCTCTCTGTCCCTCCCCAGGTGAGCTGCTTGAAAGAGCCACTGGCTTGTCAGTCAGTTTGGTGGGCTTCTCTGGGTGCTGGGAGCTGGGAGTGTGGTCCCCTTAAGTTGGAGACACCTGGGCCTTGTTGGGGGCTGGACCTCAGCAATCTCTCTCTGTCCCTCCCCAGGTGAGCTGCTTGAAAGAGCCACTGGCTTGTCAGTCAGTTTGGTGGGCTTCTCTGGGTGCTGGGAGCTGGGAGTGTGGTCCCCTTAAGTTGGAGACACCTGGGCCTTGTTGGGGGCTGGACCTCAGCAATCTCTCTCTGTCCCTCCCCAGGTGAGCTGCTTGAAAGAGCCACTGGCTTGTCAGTCAGTTTGGTGGGCTTCTCTGGGTGCTGGGAGCTGGGAGTGTGGTCCCCTTAAGTTGGAGACACCTGGGCCTTGTTGGGGGCTGGACCTCAGCAATCTCTCTCTGTCCCTCCCCAGGTGAGCTGCTTGAAAGAGCCACTGGCTTGCCAGTCAGTTTGGTGGGCTTCTCTGGGTGCTGGGAGCTGGGAGTGTGGTCCCCTTAAGTTGGAGACACCTGGGCCTTGTTGGGGGCTGGACCTCAGCAATCTCTCTCTGTCCCTCCCCAGGTGAGCTGCTTGAAAGAGCCACTGGCTTGCCAGTCAGTTTGGTGGGCTTCTCTGGGTGCTGGGAGCTGGGAGTGTGGTCCCCTTAAGTTGGAGACACCTGGGCCTTGTTGGGGGCTGGACCTCAGCAATCTCTCTCTGTCCCTCCCCAGGTGAGCTGCTTGAAAGAGCCACTGGCTTGCCAGTCAGTTTGGTGGGCTTCTCTGGGTGCTGGGAGCTGGGAGTGTGGTCCCCTTAAGTTGGAGACACCTGGGCCTTGTTGGGGGCTGGACCTCAGCAATCTCTCTCTGTCCCTCCCCAGGTGAGCTGCTTGAAAGAGCCACTGGCTTGCCAGTCAGTTTGGTGGGCTTCTCTGGGTGCTGGGAGCTGGGAGTGTGGTCCCCTTAAGTTGGAGACACCTGGGCCTTGTTGGGGGCTGGACCTCAGCAATCTCTCTCTGTCCCTCCCCAGGTGAGCTGCTTGAAAGAGCCACTGGCTTGCCAGTCAGTTTGGTGGGCTTCTCTGGGTGCTGGGAGCTGGGAGTGTGGTCCCCTTAAGTTGGAGACACCTGGGCCTTGTTGGGGGCTGGACCTCAGCAATCTCTCTCTGTCCCTCCCCAGGTGAGCTGCTTGAAAGAGCCACTGGCTTGTCAGTCAGTTTGGTGGGCTTCTCTGGGTGCTGGGAGCTGGGAGTGTGGTCCCCTTAAGTTGGAGACACCTGGGCCTTGTTGGGGGCTGGACCTCAGCAATCTCTCTCTGTCCCTCCCCAGGTGAGCTGCTTGAAAGAGCCACTGGCTTGCCAGTCAGTTTGGTGGGCTTCTCTGGGTGCTGGGAGCTGGGAGTGTGGTCCCCTTAAGTTGGAGACACCTGGGCCTTGTTGGGGGCTGGACCTCAGCAATCTCTCTCTGTCCCTCCCCAGGTGAGCTGCTTGAAAGAGCCACTGGCTTGTCAGTCAGTTTGGTGGGCTTCTCTGGGTGCTGGGAGCTGGGAGTGTGGTCCCCTTAAGTTGGAGACACCTGGGCCTTGTTGGGGGCTGGACCTCAGCAATCTCTCTCTGTCCCTCCCCAGGTGAGCTGCTTGAAAGAGCCACTGGCTTGCCAGTCAGTTTGGTGGGCTTCTCTGGGTGCTGGGAGCTGGGAGTGTGGTCCCCTTAAGTTGGAGACACCTGGGCCTTGTTGGGGGCTGGACCTCAGCAATCTCTCTCTGTCCCTCCCCAGGTGAGCTGCTTGAAAGAGCCACTGGCTTGCCAGTCAGTTTGGTGGGCTTCTCTGGGTGCTGGGAGCTGGGAGTGTGGTCCCCTTAAGTTGGAGACACCTGGGCCTTGTTGGGGGCTGGACCTCAGCAATCTCTCTCTGTCCCTCCCCAGGTGAGCTGCTTGAAAGAGCCACTGGCTTGCCAGTCAGTTTGGTGGGCTTCTCTGGGTGCTGGGAGCTGGGAGTGTGGTCCCCTTAAGTTGGAGACACCTGGGCCTTGTTGGGGGCTGGACCTCAGCAATCTCTCTCTGTCCCTCCCCAGGTGAGCTGCTTGAAAGAGCCACTGGCTTGCCAGTCAGTTTGGTGGGCTTCTCTGGGTGCTGGGAGCTGGGAGTGTGGTCCCCTTAAGTTGGAGACACCTGGGCCTTGTTGGGGGCTGGACCTCAGCAATCTCTCTCTGTCCCTCCCCAGGTGAGCTGCTTGAAAGAGCCACTGGCTTGTCAGTCAGTTTGGTGGGCTTCTCTGGGTGCTGGGAGCTGGGAGTGTGGTCCCCTTAAGTTGGAGACACCTGGGCCTTGTTGGGGGCTGGACCTCAGCAATCTCTCTCTGTCCCTCCCCAGGTGAGCTGCTTGAAAGAGCCACTGGCTTGCCAGTCAGTTTGGTGGGCTTCTCTGGGTGCTGGGAGCTGGGAGTGTGGTCCCCTTAAGTTGGAGACACCTGGGCCTTGTTGGGGGCTGGACCTCAGCAATCTCTCTCTGTCCCTCCCCAGGTGAGCTGCTTGAAAGAGCCACTGGCTTGCCAGAGGCTCGAGCCTCTGGCTCGAGCCGAAGGGCAAGAGCCTAAGGGCTCTTTGCCCGTGGCTCTTCGCCCGGTGGATCGGAGACCACGCAGGCCAGAAGACTTCACCTGCGGCTGAGCTCACCCAAGCTGTTGTTACCCAGTGGGTCACCATTTGCTTTTGTCAGCCCTGCCATGTCAGCATCGAGAGAAAGGTAGAGTGAGTGGTATATGTATGTGGGTGATTGAGTGTGTATGATTGTGGTAGATGGTAAGCGCAGGGGTTCTGTGAATGGTTAACCTTGGCCTCGGTGAGAGGGAGGCCTAAGGGGGACGAGTGGGACCTCTACCCCGGTGAGAGGGGGGCAAGGGGTGTGGGGTGCCGTGACCCACGCCTCAGTGAGAGGGAGGCAGGGGTTGCTGGACAGGAGTAATTGGGGGTTGGAGGGAATGCTTTCATATACGGATTGATTGGAGAGTGAGGTGGTGACTGAGAGTGTGTGGTGAGTGTGTGAGAGTTTTAGGTTGTCTGGTCTCCTGTAGGCTCCGCTGAAGGGCTATGTGTTTGACACCTCGAGGGAGCCTAGGGGAGGGGCGGGCAGCCACCATTAGCAGAGTGACGGGTCACGGAAGATATGGCGGTGGGGACTGGGCAGGCCGTTTCAGGAGAACGAGGGTCAGTCACAGGCAGACTGTCCCTCTTTCTGGCCCTTCTCCCATCCCTCTGACCCTTGGCGGTCTGGGCAACAGTCCCCTGAGTCTGAAACTGCTGCTTTTGAACGCCAGGTCAGTTAATAATAAAATCTGCCTAGTCCAGGATTTAATCCTGGACGAAGCTGCTGACCTGGTGTGTATTACGGAGACCTGGCTGGATGAGTCGGGAGGGGTAAGTCTCTCCCAGATGTGCCCGCCGGGTTTCCGGGTATTGCAGCAGCCACGACTACAGGGGCGGGGAGGCGGAGTTGCGATAGTCTATCGTGATACCATCCATCTCACTGGGTACCCTGTCCCGCGGTCCACTGAGTTTGAGTGCCTCCATGTCGTGTTGGAAGGGCGAGACAGAATACGGATTCTGTTGGTGTACCGCCCACCATGCTGCCCAACAGTCTCCCTGCCTGAGCTGACCGGGGTGATCTCGGCGCTGGCGTTGGAGTGCCCTCGCCTATTGGTGCTGGGGGACTTTAATGTCCACGCTGAGGCCCCGAGGACAGTTGCGGCTCAGGACTTCATGGCCGCCATGGCAACCATGGGTCTGTCTCAGAGAATATCTGCCCCGACACACGATGCGGGACACACGCTGGACCTGGTGTTTACTGCTGGACAGGTGGATGGTGATCTGGATGTGGAGGAAATTAACATCACTCCTTTGTCATGGACAGATCACTTCCTGGTGGGATTTAGGCTTATCGCAGCCTGTCGCCTCCGCAGTGGTGGGGGACCTCATTCTATGGTCCGCCCCCGGAGGATGATGGATCCGGATGGATTCCTGAGGGCTCTGGGGGATTTTCCTGTTGACAGAGTCGGCGACTCACCCAGCGCCCTGGTTGACCTCTGGAATGGGGAAATGACCAGGGCCCTGGATCTGATCGCTCCTGAGCGTCCTCGACCTAGCCGCAGAGTCAAAGCGGCCCCTTGGTTTACTGAGGAGCTGCGGACGATGAAGCGGCAGGGCAGAGGCCTAGAGCGACGGTGGCGGAAAACTTGTGCTGACTCTGACCGGGCACGGGCTAGAGCTCACTTCAGAGCCTATTCCGTGGCGGTGGCGGCAGCTAAGAGGGCTTTCTTTTCTGCCGGCATCGCGTCTGCGGAGAACCGTCCAGCTGAGCTTTTCCGTGTAGTCCGGGGCCTGCTCCATCTGGCCCCCCCAGTAGATGGGGCGGAACACACGGTGGCTCGCTGTGACGAGTTTGCAAAGCACTTCGTGGACAAAGTCGATCGGATTCGGCATGACTTGGATGCCGCATTAGCAGTATCTAATGATGTCCCTGAGGCACCTGTCTGTTGTTCTTCCTGGGATTCTTTTCAGCTTGTAGAACCTGAGGATGTGGACAAGATTCTTTGGAGCGTGAGACCATCTGCTTGCCCACTTGACCCTTGTCCGGCATGGCTGATTAGAGCTGCCCGGGTGGGGCTGGCTGAGTGGACGGGGAGGGTGGTAAATTCATCTCTGAGGGAGGGGGTGGTGCCGCTGTCTTTGAAGCAGGCAGTGGTGTGCCCCCTCCTGAAGAAACCCTCCTTGGATCCTACGATTTTGAACAACTTCCGGCCAGTCTCAAATATCCCGTTTCTGGGCAAGGTGATCGAGCGGGTAGTGGCGTCTCAGCTTCAGAGGGTCTTGGAGGAAGCTGATTATCTGGATCCATTCCAGTCTGGCTTCAGACCGGGGTTCGGGACAGAGACGGCCTTGGTCGCCTTGGTGGATGACCTGCGCCGGGGGCTGGACAGGGGGAGTGCGTCCCTGTTGGTCCTGCTGGACCTCTCGGCGGCTTTTGACACCATTGACCATGGTGTCCTTCTGGGTCGGTTGGCTGGGTTGGGGCTTGGAGGCACCGTTCTGAGGTGGTTCCGCTCCTTCCTGGCTGATAGATCCCAGAAGGTGGTGCTGGGGGATGCTTGTTCGGCACCCTTGCCCTTGAGGTGTGGGGTGCCGCAAGGGTCAATTCTATCCCCCATGCTGTTTAATATCTATATGAAGCCGCTGGGAGAGGTCATCCGGGGATTTGGGGTAGGGAGTCATCAGTATGCGGATGACACCCAGCTCTTTCTCTCCTTTCCACCTGACTCCAAGGGGGCGGTCGATGTCCTGAATCGTTGTCTGGAGGCAGTTGGGAGCTGGATGGGGGCTAACAAGCTGAAATTAAATCCTGATAAGACAGAGGTTCTGTTGGTCCAGAAGTCTACGACTCAGGTACTGGATCATCGTCCTGCTCTGAATGGGGTTGTACTCCCTCTGAAGGAGCAGGTCCGCAGCTTGGGGGTTCTCCTGGATGCGCAGCTGCTCCTGGATTCCCAGGTGGCGGCTGTGGCCAGGGGGGCTTTTGCCCAGCTTCGGCTGGTGCGCCAGCTGCGACCGTACCTGGATCGTGCAGACCTGGCCACGGTGACCCATGCCCTAGTGACATCTAGACTAGATTACTGCAATGCGCTCTACGTGGGGCTGCCTTTGAAGACTGTTCGGAAACTGCAACTAGTGCAGAATGCGGCGGCCCGGGTGGTTGCTGGGGCCTGTCGGTTCGACTCAGTCGGACCGTTGCTTCAGCGGCTACACTGGCTGCCGGTTCGTTTCCGGGCACAATTCAAAGTGCTAGTTTTGACTTTTAAAGCCCTTTACGGCTCGGGTCCAGGGTATTTGAGGGACCGCCTCCTTCCTTATAATCCGACCCGTACTCTGAGGTCATCAGGGGGGGCCCTGTTGACCGTGCCGCCACTGACGGAGGTGAGGGGGATGGCGGCGCGGAATAGGGCCTTCTCGGCAGTGGCGCCCCAATTATGGAATTCCCTCCCCCTGGAATTAAGAACGGCTCCCTCCTTAGAGACCTTTCGGCGGGGCCTCAAGACATTTTTATTTAGATCAGCATTTGATGTCTGACATGGTGGGCTGGCTTTTTAACAAATTGCTTTTAACAAATGTGGATGACCCACTGGGGCTGTTTGTTTTAATTGTTTTAATTGTTTTAATTGTTTTAATTGTTTTAATTGTTTTAATTGTTTTAATTGTTTTAATTGTTTTAATTGTTTTAATTCTTGATTTTAAATGTATTTATGTATTTTAATATTTTTGTTGTAAGCCGCCTTGGTTGCCCTGATGGGAGAAAGGCGGGGTAAAAATTCTATAAATAAATAAATAAATAAATAAAGTAAGGGTGCATAGGATTGCAGCCATACAGCACAATCCTATGCATGTCTAACTCAGAAATAAGTCCCACTGAGTTCAGTGGGGCTTACTCCCAGGAAGGTGCGTACAGGCTTGTGGCCTTACGGACCAATCCTATCCAGGTCTTATGCAGTCTGATCTTGTGATCCAACAGCGTTAAGGCCTGGGCTGCCGCTGCCAGCGCAAGGCCCCAGAGGTTGTGCACGGATAACAGCAGCTTGCAGAACCTCTGTCATTGCTGGTAAATTGGCAGCAGGGGTGGATTGGGGTGGATCGGAGTGGGCCAAGGGAAGGAGGGGGGTGGATTTGGTGGCAGCCACACATACAAGATTCTATCCCCTCTTACCAGCCTGGACTCACCCCCAAGATCTCTTCAGACTTACATCAGCAAAAGAGCAGGCGTAGGTCTGTGGAGACCCATTGGGGACTAGACAGACTATGGGGAACTAAGTAAAAAATGCCTTTACTTCTCCTGGGCAGTCTGGTCCCTGGCTGGCCTGCTCTGATCCAGTGCGGGATAGGATTGGGCTGTTAGTAACATACAATCAGTATAATTTTAATTGTAGCTTTTCTCCCGCATAAGCACAATGCTTTCCTATTTTATCACCTATAAGCGTATTTTCAGCAAACGTGTCTTCATTTCACCAGCAAAAATCATTTAGGATAATAAGTCCAAGTTCTTTCAGATATAACTGATCTACAGAGAGTTTGAAAGCTTTGTCTGTATGATGAAGGCATTTCTTTTGATTCTGGGAATCACTGGCGTCGACAGGGGGAAGCGGGGGGGGCGGGCCGCCGGGGGGCGTTGCGCGTACAGGGGTGACGCGCGATGCCCCTTACTTACAATTTTGCGTTGAGCTGGGTCCCCCCGCCCTCCCTTGTCTCCGTTTGGCTCCAAAATGAGCCGAAAACGGAGCGGGGAGGGCGTTCCGCTCCTGCGCGTGACGTCACGCGCGGGGGCGGAGCCTCCCCCTTAAGGGCGACGCGCGCCCCCGCTCAGGGGTGCCGCGTGTCGTCGCGACGCCGCTGCTGGGAATCTCATTTTTCTCTCCATTAACTATAAAGTTATGGGCTATGGTTGGAGGAAATCCAGTCTGCACTGTGGACTGTCCCTAAATGCAGCCACTTTTGCAGTGTATAACCACCAGAGGGCGCTCCTGTACTCAAAGATAGACTTTCTCTCTAAGAAAAAAGTGAGGGACAGACAGGGGTGAGCAGTGACTGGAGGAACTTAAGAGGATGAAGCAAAAAGTGATTGGGGAGGGGAGAGAGAAGAGGCCTAGAATGGTGGAAATAAGAGTTACAAAGAAGGCACAAGAAGGCCAGAGATTATGGGTGCGTGTAGAAGCTGGAAATGCTACAAAGGCTGAAATTGAAGGAGAACTGTAAGAGCTTTCAGAGGAGGTGACAGTTTGGGATTAAGGTTGTGCAAACCCAGCCCCCACCCTGATAATATCTTGAAACTCATTTGGACTTTTTACATTTTCTTATTGAATTAAAACTAGTGGAGCCTTTTTTTTTTCAGTTGTTGGAAAGGAAAAAAAAAGAAAAGAAAAGAAAAAACAAGGCTTCCCAATCATTAAACCTCTTTTGTCTGCTTTAAACAGGGCTTGAATTAGAGTAGTGTTGAAAGTCACAGGGCACTCTCAAACTCAAGAGCTGTCAAAATCTCACGAAAACAGATCATGGAAACAACAGCTCCCATGAATGATGGCAGTAACAGAGAGTCCTTTTATTTATGCTATAGCCCTTTTTTTTCAAAACCACGTCTTCCAATATGCTCGCTCTCTCTCTCTCTCTCTCTCTCTCTCTCTCTCTCTCTCCTTTGCTGTTCCATATGGCCAGAATACTCTTCTGTCATCAATACAATCGGCTCAGTCTATTTCTTTATCTAAGAAATAGTTGAAATGACTTGATATGCGGATTTAATGAATAGAATGTGGGTGTTATTTTGGCTTAGTTGGATATTATATGTAGAAAATAGTGAATAGTATGCTAGTAGGATGTATTGCTTTGTGCTTGCTATAACTTTATGAAATATGTATTGTTTTTGTTTTAATATATCAATAAAATATAAATATATATTAGAAATTACTTCTATTTTTCTGTTGTAATCTCTTCATAATTCTTCTTTTTCTCTTTTTATTGTTCGGCACATTACCTCCTCTCCCTGAAGATTCCCTTTCCATCTGCACAATCCTATCCAACTTAAACCACCGGTGTTAGTTGGATAGCATTGTGCTGTATGTGTGTTTGTTTTGCAAGGTTGTAAGATTATGGGCAACTACATTAAAAAATTTTTTTACTGCTTTCTAGTAAAGGTATTATATAAATAAACTATGTCAATGATGCTGTAACATATTTCTTTTCTAACCTTGCTCACCAGCCTATAATTTTATCAAAAGAAACAGATTTCACCTTCAAAACTGCTATTACGTCCTCAGGATAAGCCACACCACATGGACTACTAGGTACACGGAACTTCCTAAGGGAAGAAACACAATGTATGTAAGTTGGCTTCTTTTCTAAGGCTGCAATCAGTGCATATTTATAGTAGCTCAAGTCAAGTCACTTTTATTGTGGAAAAGGGGCCGTAGCTCACTGAGAGAGCACATGCTCAGATTCGATCTCTGGCATCTTCAGGTGAGGTTGGGAAAGACTCCTCTCTGAAGAGGTACTGGCAGTCAGTGGAGACAATACTGAGCTACATAAGAACATAAGAACAGCCCTGCTGGATCAGGCCAAAAGCCCATCTAGTCCAGCTTCCTGTATCACACAGTGGCCCCACCAGATGCCCCAGGGAGCACAAGACAACAAGATAAGCACAAGACAACAAGATAAGCTAGATGGACCAGTCCAGCGTTTCTCAAAGTCCTACAGGGGAGTTTACTTCCCTGTAAGTCTTTGTGGGGGTGGGGCGATGTCGGAGGCAGTGCTCCAGGATCACGCCCACCCCTGACTCCAAAAGGCCTTTTTAAATACTGTATACTTGGTTGTCCTTCCACTCCCTGAAGGCTCCACAGGCCTCCTCCCCAAGACTTTGAACAGCACCAATCACGTTCAGAAGCCTACTTCTGGTTTTCGATGAAAACTGGAAGTAGGCTTCTGAACATGATCAGCGATGTCTAGATCCTTGGGGAGGCCTGCAGAGGCAGCAGCCCCCCCCCCCCCCGGGCCCTTTAGGGAGCTGGCAGGACAACCAGGTATATTTAAAAAGGCCTTTTGGAGTCGAGGCAGGCACGATCCTGGAGTACTGCCCGCGACATTGCAGCTGGCCACCTCCCGGCTTAAAGGACAATCGGCCACTTCTGAAAAAGGTGGTGGGCCACGACCCACCACTTGGAGAACCCCTAGACTAGTCTAACTAAGTATAAGTCCCTGCTTATCCCCTGCTAACTGGGCAAGAGGCACTTTTTCAATTGGTGCTCCTCTTATATTTAGCAGAGGGGAAAGTAACTGCCCCCTTTCACCCCAACGCAGTGTCTTTTCTGGTGGCTGTTTGCTGGTGGTGTTCTGCAACATTTTTAGATTGTGAGCCCTTTTGGGACAGGGAGGCACTTAATCATTTGATTTTATC
The DNA here is from genome assembly GCA_026170595.1 of Plestiodon gilberti rubricaudatus. Lineage (NCBI taxonomy): Eukaryota > Metazoa > Chordata > Lepidosauria > Squamata > Scincidae > Plestiodon > Plestiodon gilberti. Next base: position 143,918,851 of record JANXHW010000001.1, read on the forward strand.
TGTAAACCTCTTTGTTTACTTTTTGTTGAAAAGCGGTATATAAATATTGTTTAATAATAATAATAATAATAAGTCTCCTATGTTCATGTGTTGTTATTAGCCAGTAAGACACCAACCCCAATAATTGCATTATTAAATGCAATTCACAGTAAAGGAATAGATCATGAAATCACCTGTGAAATGGCCATTCCATTCAAAGCTTTTGCCCGTTTTGTCGTTGTCTTTGCTACACCCTGGGATTAAGCGGTGCCAGCGGTGAGGTCGGCATTGCTTACTCTGCTGCTGGGCCCAGTCCATGCTGCTGGACATAGGTAAGACCTGTGCCGGGCAGTGGGAGGGTGAGCTGGGGTGGTGGGGGAGGGGTGATTGGCCAGTCAGGTCAGGGAGGGGGTGGGGATATTGGTGGCATGCTCCGTCGATATACTAACCCCCTTCTTGGGCCTGGCCGGCCTTACATGGCCTGCCTCCCTGGATGTGAGCCAGCAAAATAGCTGGCGCGCAACTGAGGAGGCCCATTGGGGCCGCTGGGGCTAACACTGGGGGAAAGGGGCAAACATTCCATTCCTTCGAGGTGTGCCCCGGCTCTGCTAGCGCGGGTCGCATCCTGCTTAGGATGCAGCGGCTGGCCATTTAGTCCAGCCAGTGCATCCTACGCAGGATTGAGCTGTGAGTCTGGAACTCCCCAGCCATATGCTCTGTCTCTGAACTATAGTCTCTTTTCCTCTCTTGCAAGGCCAGCCCATCCATGAGGCCAACTGAAGAGGTCGCCTCAGGCAGCAGATTGGCTGGGAGGAACCCATCTTTGCCTGCCTACTTGCTTCTACTGCTCTCCCTTCTGCTCCCTGGATTGGAAAAGGACGAGAGGGACAGAGAGAGGAACAGGAAATATGGAGGGGAGGGGAGTGCTGAGCTAGAACATTGGAGAGTGGAAGGAGCAGAGGCTGGCACATCCTCTGGTAAAGGGGGCAGCATTTATTTATTTATTTTCTGTATTTCTATACCACCCCCTTTCTTATCCTCAGATTGCTCTTCCGATAATACTCAGGTATGTTGCCTCCTTTGCCTCAGGCGTCAGGAGGTCTTGGGGTGGCCCTGCTCTGTTGACTGCAGTAGGAAACTTATTAGCATCAAGCCAGCATGTTTTTGTAGAAATTGACGAGTGTCGTTTAAAACAATTAATAAATGTAAGATGCTTCTTGGGCATGCTTTCCTGGCAGCAAGAGATAAGCCCACAGATTGTTTGTGCTTAGTTTTTTGCTCACTCTATTGCACATGAATCCTGATTGAGATTTCTATGAAAAGTCTCAAAAACCTTAAAAGTTCACCTTTCATGTTTACCAATCATCAGCTGCATGATTTCAACCATATCTTAGTGACATGTGATATAAATCCATGCTCACCTTTCTTTCCAAACAAGAGCATGGTCAGAATATGAAACAGTTCTGATGTGTGTGTTTCCCTCAGGTTTTTTTTCACAACCTTTTTCTTTGGCGAAGCTCGAAGTCAACCACTCCTTTACAGTGAGAGATACAGAGTCCCAATGGATATTAGAGAGTTCATCCTCAGTCTCCAAAAGACACCTACAAGAAACAGAGCTATAGATGTTTGACAGAGAATTGTCAATGGGGGAGTGTGATAGGTGTGGGGAGCATGAGGTGACACTGAATTTTAGGGGTGTCACCATGGTTGCCCTGCCACCATTTTGGAGTTGCTTTTTTGTGTTCTTCTGAGCGAAGCAAGCAAGAATACAAAAAAAAAAAGTGACTTCAAGCTGTCAAAAAAGGCTGCTTTGGAAAGGCTCCAGTGGCAGGCAGGAAGGGGTGACACCCCTGAGGCCAAGGGTGTCACCCTTGAGGCCGTGGATGTCACCCTTCCCCGCCTGTTGCGCTGCCCAACTCACCCCATCAGTGCCTCTTCCTGTCTGCGGCCGGCTTTCCCACTGAGCCAAAGACGCCCGAGTTGCTTTGGCCGTCTTCAGCTCCGCGGGAAAGCCAGCCGCAAACAGGAAGAGGCATGAATGGGGGTGAAACAGCAAGCTGGGTGAGTAGGTTGGGGCCAGGGGGTGATTGGAGGCTGGGGGGAGTACAGGCAGGAGGGGGGTTGGGCTGGGGGCGGCGGGCTTAGGTGTGCCTTTTTGCCGCCTTTTTTGCCTGCTTTTTAAATCTGTGGCGTGGTGAGAAAAGCAGCAGCAGTTTGGAAAAACGGGCAAAAAAAGGCAGTGAAAAAGGTAAGGCTTGGGCTGGGTGTGAAGGGGGTAGTCTACCTTTTTGCTGTTTTTGAAAAAAAATCTGGGGGGGGCTGGGAGTGATGTCACATTTGGGGGTGACATCACTTCCACCGCCTCACCAGGTACCACCCCCATACCTATGCTGGTGCTGTGATGACTTGCTGTATTATGGTTCAATACCGTAGTTTACTCTGCAAACCCCTGAACGTTTACTACAAGGAAGACTTGAAGAGTTTGGTATAACAAAACTGCAATGAAAATGAATGAAAAGCTGCAATGAAAAGCTTCATTCCATCTCAAATATCAGTGACTTGAAGGGTCAAAATAGATTAGATCTTCTCTTTAAATTTTAGAAAATAGCAGCCAGGGAGTCTCTCTCTCTCTCTCTCTCTCTCTCTCACACACACACACACACACACACACACACACACACACACACACAGAGAGAGAGAGAGAATATGCTCATAATGCTACCTGCCATTCAGGAGACAGACAGAGCTTAGGAGTCTGCATTCTTCAGTCTTTAGTGGTCAGGGAGAGAGAACATAAGGGAGAAAGGAAGTTGCTCAAAGGACAACTTTTACCTGCTCAAAAGGTAAAAAGTGTCTGGACGGTACACTGCCCACTAGAGTCCTGCAGGCTGCATTGCACCCAAATCCCAACCTGGTAGCCTAATTGGGCAGTCCTATCAATACTGTATTTTTATATTATCTGGCTGTGCTGAGATCTGCCTGGCCTTTGCTTCTTCCTTGTTAAAAAGAACACAGCCTCAAAGTCAGCTCTTTTAAAAGTAGCTCCCAGTACCCCTTGTCTTTCCAATAAAGAGGGATCCTGTGAGATTTCTTCTCTACGTGAACTACAGTATCTCTGCATCTTACATGTACTTTACTTGCATGAACCTTATACACATCTTGCACAAATAGGATGGTAGTGGTTATAGAGTTGGACTTAGACCTGGAAGATCCAGGTTCAAATCCCTGCTCAGCCACGAAGCTTCCTGGGTGACCTTGGGCCAGTCACTGTCTTTCAGCCTAACCCACCTCACAGGGTTGTTGGGAGGACAAAAGGAGGGAAGGAACTATGTACACCACGCTGGGCTCCTTGGAGGAAGGGCAGTATAAAAATGTGAAATAAATAAAGTTCAACTACACACGATCGGCAAACACACAAAAAACACAGAGAAAAACAAAGGTTCAAATAGTGCAAGCAATTCCACCCAACATTCCACTTCCTAAATACATGCCTGACAGTGAGTGTGAAACTGGAGAATGAAGCTGCTGTTCCCTCAGTTGGAATCAGTTCCAACCTGCCTCTTGTATTTTTTTAAAAAAGACAGTACATATTTTTCAGATGTAAGGGATTTTCTAGGTAATTTTGAGTATGTGCGATTTTAGGCTGCGTTTGTTTTACAACTTGGAAATAGCAGGTAGTGATGTTCCTAGCATGCTTGATATCGCTGCTACTGGGGGCTCCCAAAATGAACGGAAATGACCGAAAATCAGAATGGCTGCTGTTGCTCGTCGTCCCTCCGACTACATCTCCCAAGATCCTTTGCACCCAAGCAGCCTTCCTATTAGTGCATGAGGCTGCCATTTTTTCTAGCTTTGAGCTTGGCGTGGTGAGTGAGCTGGAAGGAGAAAAAAAAGAGACCCAAGCGCACTAGAAGGCGGAAAAAAAACGGCTCTCAAGCGCTCCTAGCGCTAGGAGCTGAAAAACAAACGCAGCCTTAGTTTTACGTGCTGACTCTGGAACATAACCCTCGCTTAAGATGCAGGCCAACTGAATAGGAAAAAACTGCCTCTTCTTATAAAAAGGTAAAGGTATCCCCTGACAATTAAGTCCAGTCGTGTCCGATACCCAGAAGCAAACTATATCAGGAATCCAAATAAATAAATAAGGTTTATTCATTATATTCCCTATTCTAATGATTTTGGGCTTACTATGTAGCTATTAAGTTTGACTCAAAATCAAGTGGTCATGATAATTGTAACATTTTATTACATTATCATGATCAAATAAAAACATTTGCTGGTGATGGCCTCTGTCTGGCAGAGAGTGAGCGGTGCTGGCCTCGCCGCCGGCACCACTTACTCTCCGGGTATCGAAAACGTGCCTTATGGCATGTCTGCAATACCCAGGAGCAGCGGAGCAGCCGGCACGCCACTCCAAACATAGTCAGGATTGCGCTGTGAGATTACTATTGCCAGTTATGCTGGGAAAAAGACAACCCTTCACCTGCATGTTATTTGACCTTTATGTTAAAAGATGTTGAACTTAAAGAGGAAGTTCCACTGATAATTTAAAATACTAGATAGTCTTTAATGCAATGTTTCAGGGGCAAGGAGTTGAATTTGGGCCTAAATTAGCATCATTAATTGCTGGTTTGTGTTGCACAGCCTGCTGTAGTACCTGCTTTATATGACCGGGCATTTGATTTTTGTGTGCAACTACCATTAGTTCTCTGTTTGCCCTTACTGTATGAACTTGTTGGAATGAATAGTATATGCAAGAGAGAGCTCCTTCTCAAATGATTTTGGAGATGGCAAAAGAAAACAAGACGGTGGCCACTTGTTAGGAGTGCATAACTGAAATGATTCTGGGTTCCAGAGGTCAAAATCTTTATCTGGAACCTTGCCAATAAGACTATAAGAAGTTAGTGGAGATGGCGCCACTCGTATATTGATGTGGATGTCTCCATTTGGAAGCAGGCTGTCCTGGAAACTTCGTAAGACGTCATCAGAGACAGCACCCCATAAAACACCGTGCAAATGGATGATGTGAATGGCAGTCACCAGATCCAAACTAAAGACATGTAGCCCTGATCAGGCAATGGTCCTGAACCAGATACAGCACCACAACAAGCAGAGTGGCTGGGTTACAGAGGAATCCCATCATTGACTGCTTATCCTTTCCTACCCTCTCCCTGGAAGAAATCATGACATTGTACTTACAGCAGAGTGGCAGAAAGTTTCTTTTTGGCCCTTTGATCATAGGTTTTTGATTTTGCTGAGCAACAGTTTGTTCTGACACCAGTCTTCTCTCTTTTATCCTGCGTCATATTTGCCGTTGTCTCTTATCTACTAATCTTACTGCAGTGTATAGGTACATTTAAATATAAGTAAGCTAAAGGTAGCTCCCTATTCCTCTATGGATATCATTTTTACAACTTCCCTATTGGTGTAAGTTCAGCTGGAAAACTCTACACTGCAAGCTGTGTCAGACGTATTGTGATGTCGTTCTGATGTAACAGCTAACAACCATGGCATCATCAGTAGTCTGTGGTTACGTACCAAGGGTGTAACCCCAGATGAGGTGCTGGATGGATCCCCTGAATCTGGCAGCGCAATCCTATCCAACTTACACCACTGGTGTACCCAGCGGTGCAGCGAGAACGGGAGGCCCCAGAACAGAAAGGGGATTCAAATCCCCCTTGAATTTCCCCTTTTGGAGGGGATTTGAATCCCCTTTCCGTTCTGGGGCCTCCCGTTCTCGCTGCACCGCTGGTTACACCGGTGGTGTAAGTTGGATAGGATTGCGCTGTAAGTCTGGTTTCTTACTGTGTCTCAAGGGAAACTTGATCTGTGTTCGCCGGATCACAGAGAAAACTCAATTTAGTGTACAATTACCGGTACTATAATACACGGTATGACAGAACTTCATGCAGTGGCTGCTTTGAGTAACTGTGACTTAGTGAAGACAAGGGGTTTGGGTGTCCTGGTGAAGCCAAGCACTATGCTCTTTCAGAATATAGATATCATGGCCCTCGGAAGCTGTAAATCTTTCTATCAAAGACAGCCAAGTGCCAATTATGATGATTTTTACATCACCTCATCTTTTTTAAGGACTGGGTAATTGCCTGGGCCACTGGAGTATGTGACTGAAAAGTTACTCCCAGGTCAGAGTGAGCTTCTTATTCAAGGGTTGAGAAGAGTTCAAATTACCGGTATTAATGGCCGTTCCAGCTTGTTCCATTCTGGTTTTTACACCATTCTGCAATTGGGGGCTTTTCGGGGAGAGAAGGAAGCAAAGAGAGAGCTAAAAGTAGCTTGAGGTGTGGCAGGTCAGTTGCTTGCTAGGAGTGCAAATGCCACTTGGCTTCACTTGTACCCAACCTGTATTGGCTTCAGGTGCAAGGGGTGGCGGCCAGAAACAGGGCCTTCTCAGTAGTGGCACCAACCTTATGGAATTCCCTCCCCTTTGACTTACAAACTGCTCCCTCCTTGGACACTTTCCGGCGAGGCCTAAAAACCTTCTTGTTCAAAGAAGCCTTCTGAGCCCCTGCCTTTTTTAACATCTCGCTGGTACAGGTGGGGGTGCTGCTGTTTTTATGCTCCTGCTTTGATTGTAGCCATGATCTTTTTAATCGTTTTTTAGACACTGTTTTTATTAATTTTCATTAATTGTTTTTTTACTGTTTTAAAATGTGATATTTTTATATTGTATTTTTTGTATGTACTTTTTTTTCTGTTGTAAGCCGCCTTGGGTCCCTTCCGGGAGAAAGGCGGGATAAAAATACTGTAAATAAATAAAATAAAGTAGATATTACAAAAAATGCCATGTCTCCAGTGCACTCTCACTCACACTCTCTTTCTCCTAAAGGAACCCAGCCTAGGTAGTCCTCCTGTACTACCCCAGAATGTCTCACTGTTTGGGATAGTGAGAGCATAGAGCAGTATGTTTACATGCTTCTTTATGTTGACCTTTGTAATGTCTGCTGAGCACATTTCTTCAAAGCATTCTCTGTAATAAGGCTGCAGCTTTAACAAGGGAGGAGCCAGTTTCCATAGTAAGTAACAACACATTTGAGATCAGCAGGCATTCATGTCTTGGAGAAATCTCCCTTAGCATAAAGTCGTCAGCTTTTTGGATTAAAGGAGTCGTATTCCTCCTTTAATACGACCTCCTTTGGGGTCGTATTCCTCTAATTCTGATTTCACCTGGACTCACTCCTAAATAAGCAGAGGACTGCAGCGTATACCTGATTGGTAAGTATGCAAACCATTTGCAGCAAGCATTGACTGCAGTTTCTTCTTTTCTCTCAAAAAATAACCATTAAAATGGGTTTTTTTTGTTTTTTTGCAAAATTGTTTTTTTTTTGGGTCTTCTTTTTAGTGTACAATTACTATAATACACGGTATGACAGAACTTCATGCAGTGGCAGCTTTGGGTAACTGTGACTTAGTGAAGGAGATCCTCAAGACTGGGCTGTGTGACCCAAACTGCAAAGATATGGATTGGAGTGATAGAACCCCACTCCACTGGGCTGCGGCAAAAGGTAAACAGCAAACATACTCTGTTGGTTTCCCAAACGGAATGGAAGGGTAGAGGGCTAAAGAAGGCTAAAGCAAGGGAAATGGGTGGGGGTAATGGCAGGAGAACAACAGTAGTGGGAAAGCTTAAGCTCTTTTCTCCCCAACATCCTGCTGATAAAATTTCATGACCCTTTGCTTACTATTAAAATAATTGTGCCAAACTACTGTTATGTGCTTCCTACTTTCCCACACCACAAAAAGTCCAGGCTTTTAGTTTCCTTTGAAAGAAAGAGAGTCATAGAGACCTATCGTGCCTTCACATGTTCTTCACATGTCCTGCTCAGACACTGTTCTTCACATGCTCATTTCAATGCATGTACTGTAGGGGGGGGATGGGATTGCACCCATTGGCCATGCCCCCTTTACACGTTCAGGCGACGACACACATGTAGACCCTGTCTGTACGATTGCAGTTAGTCCATGGTTGTGTAGACAAAGCCTACACATGCACAGTTTGTGTCTGCATAGGCTCGTTCAGATATTTTGCTGGAAGGGGGTAGGGCCAGTGGGTAATTTGCCCTTCCCTTTTGGGCATGTTCACAGGCCAGCGGGTGGCGCAGTGGGTTAAACCGCTGAACCATGAGCTGTCGATCGAAAGGTTGGCAGTTCGAATCCGCGACGGGGTGAGCTCTCGTTGCTTGGCCAGCTCCTGCCAACCTAGCAGTTCCAAAGCATGTTAATGCGAGTAGATAAATAGGTACCGCTTGCGGGAAGGTAAACAGCGCTCCGTGTTCCAGCCGCATGCTACGCGCTGCGGCAAGGAGAGTCATGCTGGCCACATGACCACGGAGGCGTCTTCGGACAACGCTGGCTCTTCGGCTTTGAAATGGGGATGAGCACCACACCCTAGAGTCGGACACGACTGGACTTAATTGTCAGGGGTCACCTTTACCTTACCTTGGGCATGTTCAGGCCACATTTAAACAGTGCTGTATTCTACTCAAAGACACAATATTTATGGGATTTCCAGCCATGTAATTTCAGCTCTTAAGGCCCATTCACACTAGCCCTTTCCGTGCGCGTTTTGGCTTCTTTTCGTGCGTTTTTCATGCTTGCGTCTGACGCAGCATGAGCTCACGACGCGTCCAGGAGAGATGGTTTCGGTTTATCTTTTTGAAGCGCTCGCGTTTAAGCTAGCGTTTATGCTCCCGGTACTAGGCAGCTCACCAATCAGAGAAGCGCATTTCTCTTCACCCAATCACAGCTGCGCTTTCTTCAAGAAGGCGGGCAAACGTTCAGAGAACTGCTAGACTCACGTACAGACGTTAAAGAAGCCAAAACGCGCACGGAAAGGGCTAGTGTGAATGGGCCTTTAGAATGAAGAAGTAAAGATTAATCTTACGCTTGTCAGTTGAAATTCCTCAGTTCTACCGCGATGCAGAGTGATTATTATCCTTTTGCCTGCTCTGCATCACTCTGCATCGTGGTAGAACTGAGGAATTTCAACTGACAAGCGTAAGATTAATCTTTACTTCTTCATTCTAAGAGCTGAAATTACATGGCTGGAAATCCCATAAATATTGTGTCTTTGAGTATAATAACAAGCCATGAAAACTTGCATGTATATTTAGTGCTGTATTCCCTATTCAGGAGCCTGTGATCATGCAGGCAGAACCTATGAGCATGTCGTTTATACTACAGTACATGAGTAACAAAAAGCAAACAGATTGTGTTTCAGGAACATATCTGACCAGTCTTAAAAAAGAGCCGCACTGGATTTTAGTCCATTTTTGAATATAATTCTTCTGAGTGCTAGTTTGACCTGTATAGTCCCAAATGGCTTGGACTGTGGGTGCCTAAAGAACCACATCATGAACCTGCCTTAGTACTGATTGAGGCCCTTTTCTGAGTTCGCCTCCCAAGGCTGACTGAGGCAGGCTCGTTTGGCCCCCTTGCGTTTGATGTTCCAGTGCCTGGCAAAGAATGTTTTGTTTCACCAGGTATTTCAATTACGTTGATTGTTCCCCTGCTGACTTACAGTACAGTCCTATAAATAGAGACCATCGGAGCGACCACTCTGCCGATCTAGGGTGTTGCAAAGGTGCCGTAAGGCATGTTTGCAGCACCCAGAGAGTAAGCGGTGCTGGCGGGGAGGCTTGCGCCGCTCCTCCGGTGCTGCAGACAACAGCAGTAATACAGCGGGGAGGTAAGTCCCCGCTGGGTGGTGGAGGGAAGGGGGGGACTGCGGAATGGGGTGTTCCGGGGTGGGTGGGATTAGAAGATTTGGCCCAGGAAGGGGGAGGGATCAGCGGAGGCCTGCTCAGCCATATCTTATCTCCCTTCCTGGGCCTGTTGAGACTTACACAGGCTTCTCAAATGTATGCCAGCAAAATTGCTGGCGTAGGCCCATCGGGTGGGGGGGCTGACACATTACTAGGAGCAAGACCAATCCTGCAGCCTTATGTGCACCGCCGCATCCTGACAGGATTGGGCTGTTGGTTCACATTTATGTAAAAATTGCTTTTATTTTGTGCTTTGTGAGCCGCCTTGGGCCCAGCCAAAACCTGGAATGAAAATGCCTAAATGAATAAATGGTTATGAACTCTCTTCCCCCTTTTTGCTCCCACTATTTCTAGTCTGTATTTTTACCAGGACAATCAGAAGTAGTGAAACTACTTGTGGCGCATGGTGCTCGTCTGTGCTTGAGGACTGAAACAGGATGGAACGCGGCTCATTTTGCTGCTGAATCAGGGAAACTAGCAGTGCTAAGGACACTTCATTCTTTGCATGCTCCTGTTGATGCTGCAGATCTCTATGGGGACACACCAAAGAGGATTGCAGAGATCTATGGGCACAAAGATTGTGTCATTTTCTTAGAAACGTAAGTACGGGCAAAAGTACTTAAACAGATGCAGTTAATGAATAGCCTTTTGCAACGAGCCATTCTCCTCATGCTCATCACAGCAACTATTTGTGTTCCATAATGAGATTAAGCAGCCCCTTGTCTTGCTTCCTTGTCTCTCCAGCGGGTCCTATCACTTCTGCCTGCCTTGTTAATAGCTGCTTGCCTGTGGTAAGAACTGCCTCTGAGTTTATACTCAGAAACTTACAGTCCAATCCTATTCTCCCCCCCCCCCCCCACTGATACAGCGGCACCAAAATGATGACCGCTGCATCCTACAGTGGAGAGGGGGCAGTTGCGGAGGTGTCCTCTGTGTACAGGAACAATCGTCCCCTTACCAAGGGTAAGCCTCCATGGTGCAGGTCTACTTGGACCTGCACTAGCTAAATAGCTGGTGCAGGTCTGCGTGGATCTGTGTCGCAGGGTCAAGTCTGGGATTGGGGTTCTGTTTTGGCGGCCATCGCTGCCACCGAAACCATCCCCTTCCCAGACCTCCCCCAGCCCATCACCACCCTGTTCTGCCCTCCTTCTGCCCCCGTCACCATCTCGTTTCGCCCTCCCTCTCCCCATTCCGTCCTGCTGCCACCCTCTCCCGCCTCCCCCACCAACTTATGTGCTCTAATGAGCAGTAGGAAAAGTGACAACGCAGGCAGGCAGGCAGGCAGGCAGGCAGGCAGGCAGGCAGGCAGGCAGGCAGGCAGAGGTCTTCTTGCCGGCATCCCTGGCAGCACACTGAGTAGCATGCTGTTGGAGTGGCTTTTATGACAGCTGAAGAGGAGTACTGACGTCGCAAGGTAAGCATAGGATTGGGCTCTTACTTACTTTGAGTAAGTACTTATCTGAGTACTTACTCAGGACAGGAAGAAAATATATTTGAAATTGGAAGGGTGTGTGTATGTGTGTTTCCCTTTCAGTTGATGTGTTAACAACGATATGCACTGGTATGTGCACACAGACAGTCTAGTAAAAACTATTGCGGACAAGTAACTTTTGTGATTTTCAAGGCTCCTCCGCTTCTTTCTGCCCTGCCCAGTTCACTCTTTCCTCAGGTATCCCTCCCCCAGTCCGCCCCATCCAAGCCTGATCCTCACCCCCAATCCACCCCCACGGCCAGCAAAACTGTGATGGCGGCTAGTCTGTGGGGCGCTGTTGGAGGTGCACGGCCTTCTGGGAAGCAGCGCTGGGCAGACCGGCAGAGAGTCTGCTGCAATGGCGTACTGCAAAGTTAGCTTTGGGCCATTAGGTTCCCCAACTGTAATTAACGGCCAAATCTTACCTGCTCCAGCTGTAGTCACAACGCCTCTTCTGCTGGTGCTGACTGCCATAAAGTGGTCGGCGCCACTCGTAAAAGGTGCTCTGGCAGCGTGCTACTCAGCATGATCCACCTGAGCCTGTTGAGACTTACACGGGCCTCTACTCAGCGCGCTGCCAGGGACACTGGTGGGAAGACCGGAACCTTCCTGCTGTTGCCACTGGATCAGGAGTCGCCCACCTATCCAGGTAAGATGGCAGGGGAGCCGGGAGGGGTGGCATGAAGGTGGAATGGTGGCAGGAGGAGGGTGGAACGGGGCGGTGATGGGGCAGAGGATGGGCAGATCGGGTCTGGGAAGGGGGTGGGTTTGGTGGCAGGAGCAGCCGCCAAATCCTAGCCCCCTTCCCAGACCCAATCCCACAGCGCAGGTCCACGTGGACCTGCGTCGGCTATTCAGTTAGTGCAGATACGAACAGACCCCCCCCCCCCATGCCGCGGAGGCTTACCTGATTCTTCCCTTACCCAGAAGAGACCTCTACAACTCTCCCCCCCCCCCTGCACAGGATGAAGCAGTAGCCATTTTCTTTCCTTTTTCCCAGGGCTGAAGTAGAGTGCAGGGAGTATCGCCAGACAGCAAAATTAAAAGGAATTCAGCTGGATGAAAAGGATGAAGACTGGGAACTCAAGAAGAAAGAACATTTGAAAAATAAGCACTTCACTGAAAAGAAACCTGTAAAAAATATATGTGGAGAATCAAGTAGTAAACTAGAACTAAGTAAGAAACTGCCTAAGTGTTCAGGTTCTATTTGCCTTAACTCAGAGGGCAACTGACAGTCCTTTCAAACATCTCACCGACTATTCACTCGGTATGGCCTGTCCACTGCAATTGCCTCTGCTGTCAGCCTTTAAAGTATCTCAAGCGGCTGGAAATCCAACATGGCGAACATCCCGTTCCCTCATTTTCTGTTTCAGTTTGTGGTGAGAAATTCATATTCCCAAACTGCTTATGATCCAGCGCTGAGACTTCCAATTCTCTGGATACACTGGTTTATATTAAGCTAGGATCTTGTTTTAGTCAGAGCCTCAGCTGCCTGCTATGATGGTTAGCTCCTCTAGGAGATATATTTTGAACATGAATAAATGTGCATAATTGCACGTGTATGGTCAAAGACCCATCTAACATATCTTTCCAAACCATCTTCTTGCTGCACAGGCTATACAAATCCTATCGCAGATGGCAAAATAGGAAGCTGTCTCCTACTGAGTCTGATGTTTAGCCCATCTACCTCAGTACTGTTGATGCTCGGCAGCAGCAGCTCTCTTGAATTTCAGGCAGGAACTTTCTCTGTCCCCCCTGGAGACCCCCTGGAGACCTGGGACCTTTTGCATGCAAAACATGCGCTCTGTTGCTGAGCTATGGGAATTGCATATGGTATGGGGACATTCCCTTCAAATATAGCACAGCTTCTTGGTGAACTGTGCTTTTCTTCACAAAGACCTGGAATGAATATGAGAAATGGTTCTTTCAGACTGGTTCTGTTCATAGTGAGGTTTCCAAGGAAAAATGAGGTGTAAACAGACAGAAACTAAACATGGAGAACTGTCCTTCTTGACTTGTTGCCTGGATCAGTTCTCACTGAGCTGTTTTCTATATGCGGGATATGTACAGATCCTGCCTTCAAGTTGTTATACCTTCTCAAATGTGTCCATTGTTGTGTTATGTGTATTCGTTATGTGTAGCAGGGATTTGGAGGCATCGGCAGAACCATAAATGCAGTTAGGCAAATTTCCTCAGGGGGAGCCCATTGGCTTCAGTGAATCGTACCTGCTCCTTGGGTGATTTGCAGACTTCCATGTGCAAACATCGACTTGAAATATGAAGCTGGTGGCTAGGAGTGCGCTATTTTTACATTACTTGGTGCCAACTTAGTTCCTGAACTATAAAGGTTATGCTTCATAGCATAGGTTCTTGTAGAGAAGGCACCATTGCTCATTTGTATACAGCAATTGATTTAAAAGTGTTCCTGTCTAGTAGCATTCATCGCCCAATACTTAGCATCGAACATATGCCCATCTTATGTAATTTGCTTTTTCTGCATCGATTGCCTATTAAAATTGATTTTTATTTATAGGTTTCTGAAGATGTTCTTCATTTGAAAGGTATAGACACAACCTTGGAAAGGGTGGAGTAAGTCTTTACCTGGGAAAGGTTCCTTACACACTATGATGGAATGCACATTAATTGGCCTGAGTTTGCAACTGTCATTATTGAAATGAGAGCCAACTAGACATCATGTGGAAGTTCCATGATGTCCTGATGTCTCATTGTCAAAAAGCTATTGTGAGAGGCCAATTTGAATTGGGGCTGCACTGGGGGGAAAGGAAGGGTCCTAACCCTTTCTCCTGCACTGCAAGCCTGATCCAAACTATCTCTCCAAAGATGATGTTAGCCATGGTGGGGAAAAACTTTACAGGCAACAAAAGAGTTCCTATAGGCCCACCAGGGAGGGGAAACAGAGCCTCGCTGGACCCCACAAGGTTTTTTTTAAAAAGCCAAGGACCCAAAAAGTTTTTTAAAAAAGTACCTTGCCTTACTACAACTCCTTTCTGCACCAGCACAATCCATGAATTAAAGCAGTACAGAGACACACATTACAATACACACAGAGGCACCAAACAGAGCTGCCTCAGTTGGTTGGCTGCAATCATGGCTGGCTTCCCATGGAAAAAGGGCAGGGCAGCTGGTGACCAATAAAAAAAAAAGACAGGGTGCCTGCATCAGCAAGCACTGGGGAGGTAGCAGGCAGATTTGCCTCAGTCATGTTTGGTTGCAATCATGGCTGCCTTCCAATCGAAAAAAAAAAGAAAAGGCAGAGCTGCTGTCTTCCAATGAAAAAAAGGAAGATCGCTTGCATCAGCAAGCGCTGGGGAGGCAGCAGTTCTGTCCATAAGGAAGCCATGAAAACAGCAGGGAGCTGTTTTTGAATTTATTTCTGGTTCTGAAGAGAGCGCGAGCGCACACATAAGTGGAGAAGATTTCGCAAGGTAGGTTTCTCTGCACTCTGCCTGTGCGTGTTGTGCCTCCCAGCCTTGGCTCTCTCACTGCACGTCACTGAGGCCCCCACGCCCCACAGCGAATTGCAGCTTTGAGGGGAATGATTTAAGTTGGGGAACTGGCATGGGAGAAAAAGGATTAAACCCCTTTCCTCTGCATCATAGCCTCAAACTAAATACGGGGGAGGGGCTGCAGCTGCTTTTTGAAAAAGAAAATGAGATTGGGAGTTCTAATCACAGTACTGCAGTCTAGTTTGGTCCCAAGATCTCTAGACTGTTAGGAATAGTGGCATCTCCCCAACCCTAATGCCTGGTCGGCTCAAACAGGCCAATTCCCTTGCCCTGCCCCCCCCACTCTAATATGCTGCTGCTGTGTGTTTTCCAATGGATACCTCAAAATTCCATGGCTCCTGGGGGCCACTGGGCATGATCTGTTTGGGGTGGTGGTGGATTTTCTGTGTCTTTTAATTTACAGATGTATTTATTTATTTAAAAAAATTATATCCCGCCTTATCCTATGCCAAGGCAAATGCCCAAGGCGGCTGTATCTACTACTGTGCACTTAGGGAGCCCCCTGAGTATGCAGCAACCATTATCTTGATATAGATTCTAAGACTTTCATGACCAGAGGAATCTATAGAATCGAGATTATTGGTAGGCTTACCTAGGCTCACTAGATTTCTTCCCGGGACAGAGTGTAGCCCTTTAGGAGAAGGAATGTGGGCAGGTGTAGCTTGTTAAACCTTAGAGCACAAGCCTAGGCATGTCTACTCGGAAGCAAGCCCCATTGAACACAATGGACATGCCTAGGCTTGTGCTCTAAGGTTTAACAAACTACACCTGCCCACATTCCTTCTCCTAAAGGGCTACACTCTGTCCCAGGAAGAAATCTGGTAAGCTTAAGGCCTTAGAGTACAATCCTAGGCATGTCTACTCAGAAGCAAGCCCCACTGAACACAATGAGGCTTGCTTCTGAGTAGACATGCCTAGGTTTGTGCTCTAAGGTTTAACAAGCTACACCTGCCCACATTCCGTCTCCTAAAGGTCTAGCACTCTGTCCCGGTTGGAGATCTGGTAAGCCTAATTATTGGCCATGGCCTGTTAAAAGCATCGTTTCCTGATGTTTTGCCAGCATCTGTGGCTGGCATTTTCAAAGGTGAGAGAGCACCAAAGTACTCTGGTATAGTTCTGGTCTCTGCAGAGTTTCAGGCTTGGATATAGTCACAAGGTGTTGATTTATAGTGCTCCCACCTGATCTTAATAGACTGTGAGAATTATCTTAATAGATAGCTCTCAGTCTATTAAGCTTAGATAATATAAACCACTATCTGTTTCATGTATAAACTGATAGCCCCTCAACCACCTGAATTCACCACTAGTATATAGGTGTCCATTTGTAGCACAGAATGAAAATCTATGGAACAAAAGGAAGTGGAAATGATTAATACTGAATTAAAAATTAATACCAAATTTTATATTGCACTCTAAACTGCAATCAACGTGAAAGCGCGGCCGAACATGCCGTGTTGGAGCGGGCTTCCAGTGGACCAGCGTTCTGTGTACCACCACCGGTTGCCCAGAGTACTAGTGATGTTACTTGTACCACTGGTTGAGAACCCCTGGCCTAGACAGTACCTGAATGGGCTGCAATGAGTTGGAACTTCATGTACGCTGCGTTGCATACCGTGATGGGATATGAATGCAATAAGTAAAATATGGAAAAGCTCATTTCAAGAGAGAAAGAGAAGTGCTACTTTGCTGGCTCAGGCCATGTGTCCATTTAAGTCAGCATTTTGCCTCTAAATGGTGGTAACCCGATGCCCCTGGGATACTCTCAAGCAGAGCATACATGTGAAAGCAATCATCAGTGCCTAGCATGTGGGACTCTAAGGCTGCAATCCTATACACACTTACCTGGGAGTATTAATGCATAGGATTGTGCTGTTAGGAGTGCAGCCTCTGATCAAGGAGGTTCTGTATAGCTGTCATGCACCAGCTATGTATTACTAACACAACCCCCCCTACACAAAAACCCCCAATGACCGATCAACACAGAAGGAACGTTTGGCACAGAATAATAAAGCACAAAATAACCAAATACAAGAAGATCTGGGATGTGGGGGGACGACGACACACACGTCAGGAGCAGTACTATCATTTACTCCAATGCAGCATAGCAAAGTGCTCCCTTGGGAAGGAAACATTACCTCTCGTGATGATACTGCATGACCGAATCTCTACCAATAGGGAACTGTGTGCAGACTTTATACACACACGCATGCATGCACACACATGTACACACTGAGGTTTCCATTCAGTAATTTGTCTTTTTACAAACTAACCCTGCCTATCATAATGATTGACATTTTGATGGCTTCGTTGGCATTTTGATGGACTTTAAAATGTCATATATTTCCACTAATTCAACAAGGTAAATGCTATGTATAGAAAATTAACAATATGGCTCTGTAGGGAAAATATATATAGAATTGGTGGTCTGATTCTTCAAACACACTATTTAGCCTGCTTTTGAATAAAGTTCTTGATAATTCTTCAGGATAATTTCAAGATAACATTTTCAGGTTTATTTTCAAAATTGTCGAAGTCAGGGTTTAAATCTGATGCCACATCTCTGATTTCACTTGTCTTACTTCTGGATTGTACCAATACGTAAATGCATTCATGTTTGGAATGAAGCTGACTCTTCAAGAAGTGAGGATTTACAGACCAGTCATTTCAATGAAAGAGAGTATGATCTCTCATTACATCTTTTCAAAACAAGGACGGGTGCCTGATACAATGCTTGCAGGACTCCAATAAATGCTCTTTTAAGTCTGGGATTGCTCCAGATCAAGATGTTAGATTGTACCGAAGGACATAAATTTACGACTATTGTGCAGAGCTGATTTTCTAAGCTTGTCTCTAAAAAATTATTTGACAGCAGGAGCATTATAGCTGTAAAGTTAATGCTATCGGTGATCAAAAGAGAGATGATAGTTTTCACCGCCTTAAAATGGGCATCCGTGCTTGGGTTGCTGAAATTGGCCGAGCTGTTCTGCATTCGGTGGGTGTGTCTCCACAGAGAAAAGAGCAAAAGAAAGGTGGTTGTGATCAGGATGAAGAAAGCCAGTGAAAATCCTATACCACAATATAGAAATAAATTAAACAAATCTGTTTCCAAGGTCATACTTTCTGAAGTGCGGTTTCCTAAGTAATCAGAACTGTAATTGTTTTTGCAGGCTATGTTGTAGATGCTGGAGTAAAAAGGGGTCGTATTAGCCAGTGACGTAAGCACAGAAACCAGGAGCAACCAGGGAACTATTCTGGAGATTCTTGTTTTCAGATAGATGAAAATGTGGTTCTGGAAGTTAGCAATCTTTGCACAGTAAAATGCACACAGGCAGGCAGAGAACCAGAGGTTGGTACAAGTTAGAAACCAGAGGGTAGCTCTGAACACTTTGTACAGCCGTGTAATCTCAAATGTCCAGGTATAAACTGCTGTCCAGACAGTCTTTGCCTCTAGTATGCACAAGTAGCAAATCTTGGAGATGCCAAGAGCAGTCAAGATTTTATCAATGGATCTCAGACGTCTCTCTCTAATCCCATTAATGCAATTCATGACCACAATAAATGCATTCAGTGATACCCCAACAATATTCTCGAGAGCTGAGAAAAATAGGTACCATATACTTGACAGTGAAAGATCGTCTCTTCTTGAAACGCTGCACCCTTTGCTATCCATTCCCCCAGATATTCAGTCTCAAAGGCAGTGGGATCTTGTTTTGGGACAGTGCATGCTTTATTGGCTATGAAAATAGGAAGCGATGCTGTTACAGAGTATCTATTACCTTGATTTGCATTCTTTCCCAAGGGTTTATGAACTAGATGACAGTTTTGCCAAGAGCTTGTGGTACAACAAAACAACAGTTGGCATGATATTTTCATTACAATCTGCAAATCACTAAAACCAAATATTAGGATTTAAGATTTCCTATGTTAAAAGAAGGATACATTCTTGAAAGTACATGCTTGAGATAATTAAAAAAGGATTGAGAATAAAACGGTCAATATTATTATGCCGCTGTACAAATCAATGGTTAGGCCACATCTGGAGTATTGCGTCCAATTCTGGTCGCCGCATCTCAAAAAGAATATAGTGGAACTGGAAAAGGTGTAGAAGAGATTCGACCAAAATGATTAGTGGGCCAGAGGCGTCAAGGTGGGGGTCTTGGGGCGGTGGGTCCCCGGGCAGTGGTGTCGGGCCCCGGGCGGGGGGTGTAACGTTGGCTTGGCGGCGGGGCGGATCGGTCTGATCGCCGGGACAAGCGAGGAGCGCCGTCAGTGTTTCGGCCCTCCCGCCCACCCTGCGCTTCTGTGTGAGGAATAACGGCTGCAGCCGTTACTTCATTTCCGGCGTGGGGGGGGCGACAGTAGAAACGCCACTGTAGTGGGCTGGGGCACCTCCCTTATGAGGAAAGGCTACAGTGTTTGAGGCTCTTCAGTCTACCTGAAGAGGCACCTGAGGGGGAACATGATTGAGACATATAAGATTATGCATGGTGTTCGGGGGTGGCCGATCCTCCGCCGGCGAGGGCGCTCGCGGCAGCCCACGAAGCAGGCCCCCTTGCAGCGGACGATCCCCCAACTCCCGTCCTCAGGACGGGACAGAATGCCTGCCAGGGTAACCCAGGCCCGAGGACGGGGCCGGCTGCCCGATACCGCACAAGACAATCCCCAACAGGCTCCGTGAGCTCAGCACGGAGAACAGACGCCCCGGCCCCCGACACCGGACCCAAGTGGCTGACAACGACGTCCCCATATGCCCCTACCTGTCCGCCAACAGACGACCCGTCCGGGAGGACACAGGAGATGGCGACACCGCAGGCCCAGGAGCCAGCGACTTCCAGCCGGTGGCCCGCTCGGGCAGAGAACAGTTCCACGTGTGTGGGGTGGTGGGATTGGCTAAGAAGAAGGGGGCGGGACGAGCCAGGGGCTTGGTCAGACCAGGGGAAACGTATATAAGGAGCTGCACAAGGCCAGTGAGGAGGTCGGCAGGCGGACAGGCTGGAGTATAGGAACCACAGCCAACAGAGAGCCGTCCTAGCCAGGCAGAGGTCGAGGAATTGGGTGCTGTAACCCTCTCGCCCTATGTCATATCTGAGGCCACTGCTGCAGTACTCAGGCAAGGCGACTCTGAACCCCACACCTCCAGGTGGGCTGGAGGTCGACCCAATCTCCCCTGGTCCGGCAGGATCAGACAGGGCGCTAGCAACCCCTCTACCGGGGTCCCCAACTAGCCCCCCCTTACACATGGGATGGAGAGAGTGGATAGAGAAAAGTTATTTTCCCCCTCACACAACACTAGAACTAGGGGACATCCACTAAAATTAAGTGGAGGGAGAATTAGAACAGACAAAAGAAAATATTTCTTTACCCAGCGTGTATTTAATCTGTTGAACTCCTTGCCACAGGATGCGGTGTTGGCACCTGGCCTAGATGCCTTTAAAGGGGGATTGGACAGATTTATGGAGGAAACGTCCATCACAGGTTACAAACCATGATGGGAATAAGCAACCTCCTGGTTTTAGTAATAGGCTATCTCTTAAGGCCAGATGGAAGGGAATGGCAACAGGATACAGGTATCTTGTTGTCTTGTGTGCTCCCTGAGGCATCTGGTGGGCCTCTGTGAGATACAGGAAGCTGGACTAGATGGGCTCTTCTTATGTTCTTATATCATAATGATCAGGAGCATCTGATCCAGTCTCGCACCTTCTTCAGTCTGTTCTACTTTGTAAGAGTTAGAGTTATATTGTCCAAAATAGTCGTCTCTGAGAACTGACGAGGTGTTGTAATTAGGCTGGTAGGTTACAGGTTTTTCCTGTCATTCTGTCTGTGGTTGTCCTTCTCTAGCCATATTCGTGGCTTCTGACTGCAACATCTGTACCATTGGCTACAATTCATGACCCACCACTTTGAGAACCCCTGCTCTAGAGCAGGGGTCCTCAAACTACGACCCGCGGGCCAGATCCGACCCACCAAGGCCTTTTGTCCGGCCCGCCAGCCCACATACTGACTTGCCACCTCCCGGTGCGAGCCCTTCGCCCGCTGCTTTGAGTTTGGCGGGCGGCTCGGTCGCTTCTGACGAGGACAGGCCAAGGCAAGGCTAAAGCGGCTTATAGCCTTGCCTTCAGAAGGGCCGAGCGTCTTTGTTCGGCCCTTCTGAGGGCAAAGCTTCAAGCGGCATGGTGCGCTTGCGCGGCGCCGCTTTAGCCTTGCCTTGGCCTGCCCTCGTCAGAAGCGGCGCCGAACTCAAAGCAGTGGGTGAAGAGGACTCAAAGTAACAGGTAAGAAGCGGTTAGTACCGGGGGTGGGTGGGCTTTCTTTCAGCAGGGGTGTGTGATGCAGCCGGCGGGGTGTGTGACGTGGCCAGTGGGGGGATGCGCCGGGGGGGACTATAGTCCCCCCATCCGGCCCCCCAGCAGTTTGAGGGGTAGTGAACTGGCCCTCAGCTGAAAATGTTTGAGGACCCCTGCTCTAGAGGGTGTATTAAAACAGACAAAAGAAAAAATTTCTTTTCCCAACGTGTAATTACTTTGTGGAACTCCTTGCCACAGGATGTGGTGATGTTACCTGGCCTGGATGCCTTTAAAAGGGGATTGGACAGATTTATGGAGGAAATGTCCATCACAGGTTACAAACCATGATGGGGATAAGCAACCTCCTGGTTGTAGGAGTAGGTTTTCTCTGTGCCAGGTGCAAGGGAGTGGCGACAGGATACAGGTTATCTTGTCTTGTGTGCTCTCTGAGGCATCTGGTGAACTAGATGGGCCTTTGGCCTGATCCAGCAGGGAATCCAGGGATGCTCTTATGCAAGGCATGAGTTTTCCCTCAATTTCCCCAACAGCAGTCTTGCTTGCTGTTAATAGAAGAGTCTGGCTCAGCCGGGAGAGCTGCCGTCTTGTAAGCCTAAAGACCGGTGAACTTGACAAGTTTGAGACATGCTGCCAACAAAAAGCTGTGTAAAAGCCTCCAGGAGGAGAGATAAGAGCTCCCAGCTGCGTTGGTTGAGTGTGGGAGGCGCCAGCCAGCAGAAAAAAGCCAGGCTGCAAAAGGATACCACCTGGAATGTAGCCGTTCATGAAAGATTGGACATTTATATATTTAAAAAAAAAAACCAAGGGAGGGTTAGGACAGCCTGCCCATGTACACCGCCTTGGATTAAAGTCGGAGGAGAAATCCAATAACCAAGAAAGGAGGTATATAAATACTGTATATTATATATTATTATTAATATGATTAATATGAGAAATTAATATGAGAACCTGTCCTGAGATTGGTTTCACCCAGACATCCGTGGGCAGCATCAGGTCATAAAGTTCCAAGAGCCTACTGGCTACACTGAAGATGGTGTTGTTGCAGCAAGCAGCCAGGTGCGGCTATAGAAGATGATTCAAGCAAGCACCTGGCTGCTTGCTGCAACAACACCATCTTCAGTAGCCAGTAAGCTCTTGGAACTTTATGACCTGATGCTGCCCACGGATGTCTGGGTGAAACGCTGTCCTTTTAATGGTATTGTATTTGTTATTTTTAATCGGTGTTTTATTGATTTTAACTATAAAGACAATTTTTTAAAAAATAATTAGCATGGCTTTTATACCCGGACATGAATTGAAATCTATTTTTTATCAGCGCTGGCCATGAAAGCTTTTGTTCTTATTTAAGGTTCCACTTGGTTGTTTGTGTGTGGAGATCTTCTGGGGCAGAAAATCTGCAATAAGAATTCTGAGAAGATTAGGACTTAACAAAATATCTTGCCATACATGTTGTGAGGGGCAAGAGGTTGTGTGTGCAACCCTTTGTGCTCCAAGTGCCCTTTCATCATCCTGGTTCCCATCACCAAAGTTCTCCTTTGAGAGGCCAGAGTAGTATAGCCTCGTGCCGCGAGTTTGATAATCTGTGCTGTAGTTTCCCTGGCAGGGGCTTTAGTACTGGGGTGGATGTGGTGTGATGGGTTGCCAAATGTAGTCTGTATCCTATACTCTTGTCATAGGAAAATAGGTAGGTCAGGGGGTGGCAGGACGTGCAATTTTCTGCTATTTCCCCCTTTCCCATTGTTCCTTATGGGGTTACTCCTACTTACGCCAGCTCTGTCATTGACATAGCATTTTTCTGACATTGGGGGGCATGTCTGTTGTCCAAAGAGGAGAGTATGGTGAATGTTGACTCCTCCTTGTCCCTTCCACATCCCTCCCACGTCACACCCCAATGTCTTCTCTGTTTTGGCCTCTGGAGTTGTGCTCAGATACCAGTGGAGGTGTGCTGGTATCCGAGTAATGTCCAAGCTACATCGATGTGGCGTTTTTCCAACATTGTGCTGGTGTCCATGGTGCATTCATTGGTGTGCGGACTTCTACGCCAGCAGGGCTGGTGTTGCGCTGGTGTCCATGGAGACACAACAGCATATATCAATGATAAGTGTGGGCCTTTAATGTGCTCCAATCCTAGGAAATATGTCTGAGCTCCGCACTGGTTCAACCCAGCACAGTAATCTGAGGTTTGAAAGTTTTAAAGTATGTTGACTTGTATGGAGGAGAATTATTGTTTGAGCAATGTGAGGCCTTTGGCGTTAACTTGCCTCTGTGTGTGCGTCTCACCTCCGAAGCAACTGCGGGGAGAAGAAGGCCACATTGGAGCACTATGGCAGCACAGCAGAGTCCAAGTCCCTTGAACATTTTGATGAATGGGATGTGTTTCCCTCCCATTCTAGCCAGAGCTTCAGCATAAAGGATCCTGATGTTATCAGATGCAACATCTGTGTAGCGATGCAACGTACACTTTGCCCATAGTTCAAAATTCCTAACAAGCTGTCAGGTGCTAGCTTATTTTTCTGCTTCTTCTCGCGTCTTCATTTTCAGTACATTGCATATGGAAAACACAGTTTGTATAATGTCAAGAGAGCGAAGATTTTGTTTTCTTAGCCCAACATTCAGCTGCAGTGAGTAGGTAAATGTGGGAAGTATTTGATTACTGAATCGACAGTGTCATGTGTTTATATTTGCATTTGGGCAGTGGAGTGGAGGTACCAGTAGCTCAGCTTGAGTTTTCAAAGGTCCTCTCCAGTACAAACTGGCCAGCTGGGTTCACCGATGGGCATGATGTACTTGGTTGCTCTTTACTGAGAAGGGTTAACTTGCTCCTTACTGAGAAGGGTTAACTTAGGTTCATCCCCATGTTCCCCAGTCACATGGAGTAACCAGAATTCCTGGGGGAGACAAAATGCATTGACAACGCAACTGTAATGGCATTTGAAGAGTGTGTGTGTGTGTGTGTGTGTGTGTGTGTGTGTGTGGCTTGCCTCCTGTGATCTTTATACGCATCTCCCGCAGCTATATAAAGCTGTATACGCAGCTCCCTGCTAGAATGGCTCTTCCAATACAAATATCACAATCCCAGATGAAATTCTTGCATTTACTGCTACTCGCTCTCCACCCCACCCCTCACCCCTTCTCCAAGTACTGTACTGAGAAGTTGAGGAGCTGCATTACAGGTTTTAGCTTCCTTTGGATGAGAGAACACATGCGGATTATTTTGTCTTTGTAATATGTGTTTTATTTACAAACATATAAGCAGAGCAAACTGGAGGCAAACAGGCATTCTTACAGCAGGCAGCAAATCCAGTAATCCTGCACCAGATTGTCAGGGAGACACCCTATTATCAACAAAGGTGTCTCACTTTCAGCAACTCACAGTTCACACTCTCCAACTCTGTCTCCCTGTCTCCTCTTTCCCCCATTTAAAAATGTTAACTTTCTCAATTTAAACTTCCCCCAACTCAAACTGTTACTCTGCCCCTCTCTCAAATTGGAGGGTATCACCTGTCTTATACAATCTCTTACGAGTTTGAGACAGCTGGAAAGAGACTCCTACCTATCAAGGAATGTTAACATCCTTCTGTTAAATCTCTGGCCACTCATTCATAGTGGTCAAGAGATGGGACTAGATTGATCTGCCACAGAGGACAAGCATAACACACTAACTAAAGAAAGGTGGAGCGAGTGCTTCGCCGTTCTAAGCCGTCACAAATGTGCTTTATGGCACGTTTGCAATGACTCTAAGGGCCGCCGCTGCGGAGGCCGGTAGCCCTTACTCCACCGCCGGATCGTCCCTGCGGCCGCCGGAGAAGTAGGGATCCCCCAGTGGACACGGGGGCAGTCCGGGTGTTGAGGGATGCCAGCTGTTGACAGAGCCAGCCCGGGGAGGCGGGAATGGCGGCCGCCATATCCCCGTCCCCTTCCCAGGCCGGTGCAGCCTTTACATGGCCTCCTCTAACTTGCACCAGCTAAATAGCTGGTGGAAATCTGAGGAGGCCCATTGGGGCCTCCCCGTGTTACACGGGGTGAATGGGACGAATGTCCCCTTCCCCCGAGTAGACCTCCGGGCCTATCATAATCGGCCCAGAATGCGGATAGGATCTTAATTGTGGATTGCGCTCTAAAGGAGAGAATGAACTGAATAAACTAATATTCTATGGTGTCCTACTTAGGGCAGACATCCTAGTTCAGAAAGACTAACTTCAGGCAATGAAACTTTTTATGCATCTCACTAAACATTTTGCCACTTTGAAAGACATAATGCCTATGCAAACAACTAAACACTGCTGCCCTTGTCAAGTCTTTGCTAGTCCTATGTCTTTCCATAGCTTTCTATACCTTAAAAGACCAGTATAAAATCATCCAGTATAAAATCATCAATCAAGCTACCATCGAAAGTACTTATTCTAAATCAGTGCTCCAAACACAACAAAGAACAAGATAGCCAAAGTAGCTAGAATGGGTAATTATACTGTGCACATCTCAGGGTTAAAATGGCACATATTTCAGCGGAGTGACTCCATTTACCCTAGTGAAAGAAAGGCAGGGCTAGAGATTGAGCAGGGTTAGAGATTGAGCAGTGATTTTCCAGCTATCAGTTAACTTTAGATACAATTACAGTGTTTATGGCTATCCTTTAGCAAAAGGCCTCCTGCACTTAGCAAAATACAAAGCCCTAAGTAACTCATTTTTTAATTTTGTATTGCCTATAACTGTAATAAAAGAATCCACCGAAGGACAGCAATGCAAGGCCATTATACTAACAAGGTTAGTAGTATGGTTTCTTTGAAAATCACTTGACAATAACAACAGCAGACCCATGCAAGTAACGACATTGTTGAGGAGGAAGAACAGTATAATTTTCATGGCCTGAAACTGGGCATAAGTGCTGGGGCTTCTGGAGCTGAATGACCTGTCTCTCATCTTCTGCTTGTGCCTCCAAAGAGAAAAGAGTAAAAGAAGAATAGAAGCAAGACATATGCTGAAAGCTGTAAAATATCCAAGACCCAGCAAAATAAGTGTTGGAAATGGAATCCTTCTTTCGTTGAAGTTAGGCTCGGTTTTATTTTTGACAAAGCTGGAAATGTTTCGATCACCCACGATTTCCAAGTCCCAACAAAAAGGCAGGATATTTGCCAATGACAAAACCATGGAACCTAGGAGCCATGCAGGTACCAGTCCTGAGAGTCTTATCTTCAGTTGGATGAAGGGATGGTTGATGTTTATGATCTTCACACAATAGTAGCCGCACATAGAAGCCATGAGCCAGAGGTTACAAAAAATAAAGTACCACAGGATAATCATAAACGGTTTATAGACATAGTTTATGTAAACTACCCAGGGATAGAATTTTGCCAGTGCATACCACAGGGTTCCTGTGCAGCCAAAACATATCCTCATGACACTTTGTAAGGTCAAGATCCTATCAACGGGGCTCAGGCATTTCTTTTTGATCCAGTCCCTGCAATTGATCACGAGTATGAATGTATCTGTCCACATTCTTCCCGCAGTTGCAATGACTACAATCAACATGTAGAGAAGCTATCCGTTCTTGTATTATTACCATGGCTCTCTCCCATTCTTCAGACAGTTTAGAGAACCACTTAAGAGGCAAGCATATGAGGGGAAAAAAATCCTCAATCTGTAGTCCTTTCTAACAGAACAATAGTTCAAGACACCCTTATCTTCAGAGGGAACTTCAATATGTTTTACCTCAGTCAGTGAGGTCAATATGAAAAACACTGCTTTGTATATTGTCCAAAGAAGTGGATGTGTTTTGTCACCAGTTATTTTGTTACACTGTTCATGTAAATGTGGTCTGTTACTAAATACAGCGGTCATTTTCTGTACTTCTACGCAAAGCAATTTTCAGCTGTTTTTGAAAGAAGCTTGAATTTCTTGCCATCTCTTGATTCTAATCCAATCCAATGCCAAACCTTTATTGGCATACAATCTTGATTCATATGATATTTATGGTGGAGTCAGACAGTCATTTTCCCCCCAGTGTAGATCAGCTGAAACGAAGTTGTCTGAAGAGGTCCAGTGTTCCCATTACCACTACAATTTATAGCTAGGCTTTGAGAGTTGGGTCTGGTGAGGTCACATGGTTGACAACTCTTGAAAGGCGAAAATCTTGTACAGTACTGAGGCAGAGCACAGAGGTAAATGTGAGGAGTCAACGATATAAACGCTCAGAAAAACGAGAAATTTTTTCCCTCCCCCCTGTTTTCAGGAAGGAATTCTATATACCATATTTTTCGCTCCATAAGATGCACTTCCCCCCCCCCCGAACAATAGGGGAAAAAAAGCCTGCGTCTTATGGAGCGAATAATAAAAAAGTAAAGAAAAAATACTTACCGGGGCTTCAGGGAGGCCTGCAGAGGCTCGTGCAGGTCTCTCCGATCTTCATTTTGTCAAAAAAGGCCATTTTCGGCCACTTTCTGTTTTGACGAAAACCGGAAGTGGCCGAAAATGGCCGTTTTTTGCTGAAATGAAGATCGGGGAGACCTGCACGAGCCTCTGCAGGCCTCCCTGAAGCCTCGGTAAGTGTATTTTGCTAACATTTTATTATTATTTTTATTTTTATTTTAAAAAAACCTTTTTTCCCTTATTTTTTGCTCCATAGGATGCATGCGTCCTATGGTCCGATGCGTCCTATGGAGCGAAAATTACGGTAATAGTTTTTAACATTCAAGAGGTTTTTTTTTCCTTTCTTCAAATATTGTATCTCTTTTGTGAAAGTGACATTTAAAAAAAAAACAGAAAAATGTCCTAGAATAGATTATTAACAAGTCAAAGTGAGATTCATCAGCATGTGAAATGGCAGACTGTGAGATTTTGGCGGTTGGGCTAGAGGCCTAAAAGTGGACTACTTGGATTCATGGATAATTTGGGCCAAACCTGACATTCTGGAATTCTTAAGGCTCAGAAATGTAAAATGTCTGCCCACTTTTTTTTAAAGACTTGAAAGGGGAAAACCTTGACTAGAATATATATATATATATATATATATATATATATATATATATATATATATATATATATATATATATATATATATATATATATTGGAGGACATGGGGGGTAGGATAAATGCACAGGAGGATCCATGAGTTCAAGTACCAAAATGATAAATAAAAAACAAGAATTTAAGAAATGTAACAAGAATAATTCTTAGCATTTATACAGCAAATCAGAGTGTTCAAAGAGCTTCATGTCCATCATCTCATTATTATAACAAACATATATGGTGGGTTGTTGCCCCAAGATTGAAGGTGTAAGAGGAAGCACTGAGGTAGAAAGGTAGTGGGCCAGTTTAGATAAAACTTGTAATACTGCAATAAAGGTCATGGAGTATGTGCATCCTGGCTCCTTTCCTTCGTATCCAGCAGGATTTGGGGCATTTTCCTTAATTGCGAGGGGGGCAGTTCACGCAATTAAAGAAAATACCCCAAATTCCCTAAGATGTGAAGGGACTGGGAAAGAGTGGACATTTTTTTATTGCATGAGGCTAATTCAGGGCTAAAAATATTGTCTGAACCAGCCCAGTGACTTTCTTGCCTTTCCCTCATGGGAAGTAAGATTTGCACTAGGGACATCTTGGTTCACCCTTAGCTCTTATATCAGTGTCAAATAATAATATTATAATATACAGTATTTATATACCGCCTTTCTTGGTCATTGGATTTCTTCTCTGACATTAATCCAAGGCAGTTTACATGGGCAGGCTTTCCCATACCCCCTAACTTTTTTTTTTTTTTTTTACAATAATATATAAATGTTCAATCTTGCATGAACAACTTCATTCCAGTCTTTATTCGCAGCCTGGCCTCTTACTAGCCTTCACCTCCAACACTCGGCCGACGGCCCACGCTCGGCCAAATAAAAAATGGGAACTATTTTTACTTTCTAAATGATTTCAATGAATAAACCTTTCGTGTGGCAGGGATGCACCAGAACCTTTACAACATATGGTTCTTTATTGTGACAGACTGACAGATATAGTGACGTGCGTAGGCGGTATCTAGACGATTTTTTGGTCCTCTCAAAGTTAATCGGGGTCGACTTTTGCTGCGTCCGTGCTACGTCCGGCCAATCAGAGCCTGTTGTTTGACCTGGGGGCGGGACACCAGACACGCACGGAATGCGGACGTGGACAATATAGCTCGGGCTTCATGCCGGCCACATGACCACGGAGGCGTCTTCGGACAACGCTGGCTCTTCGGCTTTGAAATAGGGATGAGCACCACACCCTAGAGTCGGACACGACTGGACTTAATTGTCAGGGGTCACCATTACCTTTTAGGGAACGTGAACTGCTGATAGGGGACTTTGATGTTGATGTTTGGATCTGAAATGTTTTGTCGTGTATTGTATTGTATTGTTTGTTTATGCCAATAAAGGTTATGGTATGGTATGGAATAAACCTTTCTGGGTCAAAAGCCTGAAGGTGTTTAAATTTATATTAACCAGGGAGGATCATTAAGAAATGGAGGGTGGCTTAAACATTAGCTTATGGCTGAATCATTCTTAATGCAAAGTCCACTATCCCATAAGGTTAATTTACAGTGGTGTCCACCATTAGGCTTTTACATAGTATTAGCAATGGTTTCCTTGAGGTTCCTGTGTTTGACAACATTAGCTATTGTTTCATCTGCCTTCACGGTATGTTAAGCTTCCAGGTTTGTTTGTTTTTTCTGATCGAAATCTTGCTCTGTCTGATTTTCTGAAAATATCCTATTGCCATTACAGATCAGGAAGACTGACAATGATAAAGGTATGCTAGTGAAAAGACTCTGAACCTTGATCTAAGAGAAAACTGGCTATCCATTTCTGAGGTGGAAGATGTATAATATGAAACTGTTCTCTGGAAAGAAATCATGCCTAAGTCTGACTTTTTCCTGCTCCTTTGGAAATGGTGATGTTCGGCTGGTGGTTTAGTAGTAATTTAGGGGAATTGTAATTGTGGACTGTGGTTTTAGTTTTTTCTGCCTTTATGATCATATGATTGCTTTATTGTGTTTTTATTATTTATTTTGGTCCTTTTTAAATTGTTAGAGACCTTGGATTGCCTTTGGTGAAAACGGCAGAATATATATGTTTTGAAAAACCAACTAACAATAAATATCGATACTAATATGTGTGTTTATTCATTTAGTGATGTTGTACTCCATAGATGAAGAAAAACCCAGACCTGGCATTCCAGAAATCAATGCAGGTAAACAAACATTGGGGGACGACGACGACAATGTCGTGCGTTTATGCTCAGGTCTATGGCACTAAAATCCAGAGCAGGCACCATTTTGCCTCATACCACTGAGAGGGGAGCTTGAAAAAGACCAGTGGAATCTGGCTCGAAACGTTGCTCTTATTTGAAAGTTTTTAATGCTGTTTTAATGTGTTTTTATTGTTTTCTTAACTTTGTTTTTTTTTTTTACTGCCATGGCTTTTAATCCTGTAAATCATAAATAAATACTTGTAAATACATAAATAATATATTGACAAACATTTTCAAGCTTCTATGATCAGCAAATATGATAGAATTTTAAAATTCTCATATTCCAGGTTCTCAGATCGGTTTAATATTAAAAAAATTCAAACAGTTAAAAACCATTTAAAAGTTTAATCCTTTACGTTTTGCCAGCCTTACTGCTGGCTTCTTCAGAAGGTGTTACTTGTACAGAAACCTGTAGCATGTCGTCTTGCGCACACCAATGTAACTGATCTTATATACTCTAAGAGGCAATCTTCATCCCAAACTCACCACCTGATTACCATGTGATTAACACATTCTGGCATGGTCCTAGCCGTGGACTAAAACTAAGTAAAACCATCTGTTCTTCATCCCCTCGCAATCAAACCAATGCTGCTGAATTCTTAAAAACATATACACATTTAAAACATTCCTACAACCTATTACACCAATACTAAAATACCTTCTAAAAACAATGTAAAGCAATATCCTGGATACAACTAGTTTACATCATACTTGTGATGAACCCCTACTGTACAGAATAAAACCAAATCAGTCTACCCATCATTATGCATTGCTGTTAACCCATTATGCATTGCTAGTTGTATCCAGGATATTGTTTTATCCTAGCTGCTGTGGAGAAGCTGTATCTCTGGCAGCCCGTGGTGAGCCCAGGGAGGGAGGGAAGCCGACCGGGCAGTGCTGCTTGGGGGGCCACGAACGTCTTGCACCCCTGCTGAGCAGGCCATTCCAGGATCAGTGCCCGAGCCACTGCTGTGGAGATGTCCATGTGCAGTCTGCTGCTGTTTGCAAAGACCTGTGGGTTGGGCATGTTGCACGTGCTGATAAATCTGTGCTTAGGTTTAATATTGGTGCATGTATTAGGGAGTGATTGAATGAAGGCTCAGTTTGATACCGATTGTCATCTGTGTGTCGAAA
The DNA here is from genome assembly GCA_026170595.1 of Plestiodon gilberti rubricaudatus. NCBI lineage: Eukaryota > Metazoa > Chordata > Lepidosauria > Squamata > Scincidae > Plestiodon > Plestiodon gilberti. Next base: position 143,950,320 of record JANXHW010000001.1, read on the forward strand.
TTCTGGACTTTGGTATAGAGAACAAAAACAATGTATCCCTTGGTATAATGTGTTCCTTTTGATCATTTCACATTTTCTTTTAGCAACAGGAAAGCAGTTCTTTGAAGGCGACATTATCCTGCCGGTATGTTTGTTTGATTTAATTCTTTGAGGAGATTTTAGAAGAAGACGAACTGTTAAAATCTCATTTTCGAAAAGTTAAAATTTTCAATATTCTTGATCTTGTTGACAGCCAGAGAAAAATGCACTAAGGAACAACTCATATAGATGGAAGCTTCCAATTCCTTACATAATGGGTGACAGTTTAGGTAATAAGATCATTTATTTTCTGGAACTCTGGTGACTATCAACTGATATATTTTGTACAGGTGGGCCCCCATATCCGCTGGGGATATGTTCCAGGCCCCTCTGTGGATACGTGAAACCGTGAATAAGAGCAAACACCCCCTCCATGGTTTCCTGAGGGTCCCCCCCCCACCCTGCCTCCCCTGAAGGCAGGCATGCTTGCCCCCCCACACACACTTATTTTTCTTTCAGCAAGCTTTGTTTCTTCCTTAAAACAAACGGAGAAGCAGCCTCCATTGCAGGCAAGTAGAACGAGACTAAGTCCTAGAGAGGCTCTGCAAGGTTTCTGTTAACCTTGCAGAGCCTCTCTAGTACTTAGTCTACTTGCCTGTAATAAGCAGCCAGAGGCTGCTTCTCCTGTTTCTTTAAGGAAGAAATGAAGCATACTGGGAAACAAGTAAAAGCCTGGGGGGGTCCCCACGTTCCGTGGATAACTGAAACCGTGGATAGTGAATCAGTGGATATGGGGGTCCACTTGTACGTTGCAATATGTAGCCTGGATTACTATGTGATGATGGTTACTATGAAATAATGAGATCCTGACACCATTTGCCTCCTCTTCTCCCATGTAAAATATCACATAATTATAACCTGATCCCTTAAAATAGAATGTTTTGGAGAAAAGTCATTATATAAACTCTAAGCATGGAAAAAAATATTACTTCATTTTATAGCTCTGGTTAAAGGAGATGTCCAAGTCCTAACTGTTCAGATATCAGCCATAGTAAATCTCCTGAACTTGTTATGTAAGGGAACAGAGATTAGACGGGCTGGTCTATGACATAGTACAAAGGACAATGATAGCCCAAATGATAGTGTTAATGTCCTCCCTCCTGAAAATCCAGTAGCTGTTACAGCATTTCTGCAACAAACAATGCCATACAAAGTAAAGAAGTGGCATGCCCATAACTTTGATGGCTTAGCGTCCTCATAGGGACCTTCACCTCCCATGGCCATGAAAGGCAACATTATCTAATGGATAGAGCGTGAGAATGAGAAGAATTTACACCTACCACAGGGATGTCATAAAAAATGGCGTGCTTGTGCAAATTCTCCACCTCTTCCCCACTCCCCCCATAACATTGAAGAATGCTCGTTACATGAAGTGGTGGTAACAAATAATGTGTTTCCCTACCAGCATCAGCCAATGGTGTGGTGCAGGTGCAAGGAAAATTACAATGTGCTGCTTCTTCACATTATAAGCTTTCCTAAACATAGAGGGAAGGAAGACAACTCATCATGCTTTTAAGGATTTTTGCAAGCTCTCTCTTCTTTACCTCCCATCTCTTCTCAGTAAAAGCCAGCTCATGTTTTGGGTGGGTGTGTTTTCTTAAACTTTTAAAATTCTGGTATAAAAAAACTTCAAGGCAAAAAATAGCATGGGGGTGGGGTGATGAAAAGGGGGCAGGGCGAGGGGCGGGTGATGGCCATTATGGGGGTGACGTGATGAGTTCTCGCCCCGGGTGATGCGAAACCTAGTGACGCCTCTGAACAGCTAATAAACTCAGTGAAAATTCCTTTGTTTGCCAGACCTACGTGCAAATAATATTTTGAGTGGCAGCAAATAATATTCTGGCTGGCAGCATTTTTCAAAGTAATTACAACCACACACACACAAATAATTTCTTGTATATTCCTTGAATTATTTACTTGAACAACAAACTACATTTCATCAAATGCATGACACTGACGTGTGCTTTACACATTTTTATTTCAGCAGACAGTTATGTGTAGCCCTCTTCTTTCTTAATATAATTTTTTTCATTTATCTACCTGCTGGGTGAGAATATAAAATGAATCTTTCCCCTCTCTTTCAGACCTGAATACTAAGGGTGTTATTCTGCAAGCATTTGAGATGTTTCGACTGAAATCTTGCATCGATTTCAAACCGTATGAAGGAGAAAAGTCCTATCTCCAGTTTGAAAAGTTGGATGGGTAAATTATCCATATGTATTATCAACATGATGTATGAAGTGACCGACTGATTTTTTTTTAAAAATTGATATGTAAAAGTCAATAACTTCTAGAAGTTAGGTGTGTTATAACCCCCGCCAAGCCCCCAGGGCTGTGGAAGTGGCGCCAAGACAAGTGGCTCCACCTCCAGGGGCAAGCAGCAGCGCATCCCCCCACCCCCTCAGGAGGAGCCAGGAGTGGCCTCTCCCTCACCAACCCTGCCACCCGCTGAGATTTACCTGAATCGCCAGAGGGCGCCCAACCGCTCCCTTCCACCACAGCATTCCTACTGCTCTTTACCTAGAAAGGAGAAAAAACTCATATTAGGCCCCGTGACCCCTGCCCAGTGACAGAACTTGGATCTGCTGTTAAAGCAGTTACTGGAATAAGCATTCCTGTGCAAATCTGCCTGTTTACGCCATTGGAAGGGAAGCTTACCATGTCTCACCGATCCCCACAAGATACTCCCTTGCCCTTCAAATCTGGGGCACAGGGCGCATGGATGTGACAGGGGCCCACCTTCACGAACTAGAAAGCAATGAGTGACCCCACTGCCACAGATCCTCTTCCTCTTCTTTTCCTGCCCATTGGCAGCCAATGAATGCACACTGCTTCTGTATGCCCGTATGTAGTTCAGGACCAATTGGAAGGAGAGGCGGGGCAACAGCATGCACTCAGTTTTGAAAGGGAGAGAGAGAGAGAGGCAAGGTAAGACAAGACAGAGAGCAGAGGGAATGCTGCTGCAGGAGGGAATAGATGGGTAGGTGGGAGACTGAAGGCGCCCATTGACGATTGGGGAGCTTAGCCAAAACAACCTCCTCAAAGTCTCTGATGAAATTTACTACATCTTGGACTCCTAGCCCTGGCTGCTATCCAAACTGTGCAGCCCCAAGCCTCAAAATAAATGCTGGCAGCAGCACTGCCATATCCTTCCTGAGGTGAACTACTGACCCGCTTGTGTCGAAACTCATTTGTTGAAAAATTCTGTCTGCGAAGTTAACACATTTATTTCCATTTTGTCCTATCTGCCTGCCTGCCTGCCTGCCTGTCATAGTTCCTTCTCTCCTTTTGTCCTCACAACAACCTTGTAAGGTAGGTTACGATGAGAGATAGTGACTGGGCCAAGGTCACCCAGGAAGCATCACTTCAAGCCTGGTCATTCCCCCGCAGAGGTCCTGATGTAGGAAATACTGTATCCTGAGTTTTTGGGGGAGGGGGAGGAACTTTCGTCTTTGTTGTGAACTGGCTCTTCCTCTCCTTCCAAACCGATGCAAGCAGTGTTCTCTTTGTGAACTTGAGACACAAGCAGTGGCTCTTTGTGTTAAATAAGCTGCTTTCATTGCCCAACAGGTGCTGGTCTCATGTGGGTGATTTTCAGACTGGCCAGTATGTATCCATTGGAGTGAATTGTGAATATAAAGACACAGTGGAGCATGAACTCTTGCACGCACTGGGGTTTTATCACGAGCAGTCACGGAGTGACCGAGATGATTATGTGAACATTTGGTGGGATGAAATTCTTGAAGGTAAGTGAGAAATCTGAGAAGGTAGGAAAGTCTCTGAGAAGGGCCAGGTCCATTCACATTGTTTTGGGCCCATTATAGAAATCTGATTATTTCACATGCATGCTCAGGTTGGATCTGAAAATCCTGGACTTCCTCAGAAACTTGGAAAAAAAATTCTGATTTTAAAAGAGTTTGCTGGCCATCTTAGTCACCAGCAAGAATATTTTTTTATCCTATGCAGCAGTGCCATGATGTAATTGGTGTAGCTCTGGTGCCAGCAAGGAGGACGTTGTCCAGCAGCTGCATTTCAGACTCCAACGGCTTCAGGCTTGTGCCTGCCTTTGTCTAAAAAAAGTACATTTCCAAGACAGAAACTACTGATCTCTGTCCAAGTGATTAGAACTATACCGTAATATCATAGTACCTATGGCAACACCATACAATTTTGTTGCCATACACTATTGCAAGGTGCGATTGCTTGGGTTCCTGCCTACATCTGTAGCTTCAAGATTTCATAGAGATTCAAATGTCAGTGAATCTATATACAATGGAATATATAATATTCAGTTTCCTCTTGTTATCATTAAGATTTTTCTACACATCCATGTGTGTGCAAAATACTGAATGCAAGAGACTATCTTCAAACTTTCCTAATGGCATGGGCATCATCTCTTCTAGGTCAAGCATATAACTTCAACAAATATGACGATAGCTTCATTTCTGACCTAAACACACCTTATGATTATGAATCTATCATGCATTATGGACCTTATTCATTCAATATAAACAGCGACATCCCTTCAATTACAACTAAAATTCCAGAATTCAATGATGTAATTGGGAAAAGCCAGGATTTTAGCAGAACAGACCTAGAAAGGCTGAATCGCATGTACAACTGTGGTAAGTTGAACTTTGTGCATTGAAATCTTGATATAGTTTTGAAACATTTATGAAATTATTAAGGAGCAATGAAATATTGTGCCTTTGATATAATCCAGCAACAGGCAGCAGGTGGAAATCCACATTAGGTTACTTCTAACAAGTGGGATTTTATTTATTACAAAGGTCTATTTACCATTCTATTGATCCAAAGATTTCAAAGCAATCACAAGAAAACGTTCTAAAAATGTAGAATCAAAATAATGTTAAACACAGCAGCACAATTTAAATAAAAACTCCGCTCCATATTTACCAGAAATCTAACATAAAATTAACGGCACAATCCTGCGTAAATATCCGCCTGCGGAGCGCGTACTCCGCAGGCGGAGGGTGTCGTAAATGCGCTGTAAAGCACAAAATGGAGCCTCTGGATCCATTTTGTTCTAATAGAGCTACCAGCCCCACAAAATGAAAATCTGAAAATATTTTTTGTATTTAAGTGCTCCAGTAAATCATACCACACCTGATACATTTTAAGCAAATACACTTTTTAGATGGTGCAGTGCAATTCTTCATTTTGAAATATTTTATGAAATATTTAGAAAATATATGATAAATTATGATTATAATGAATTTTATTTCTAGTTGCCTTTGAGGAAGAACTTATTAACTCAAAAAGCATCAGGCATGTTCAATTTCATTGTAGCATTTATATTAAAAAAAGAATCTTTACATTTCTTATGAATCCCCTCCTCCTTTTTTCCTTGGTTTGCAAAAGTACTATACCCTCCCTTTTCTGAGCTTAATCTTCACCAGAAAGTTATCTGACCATGGCAATGGAGTTGATTCTATCTTCAGATCACCCAACTAGTTGTGAAAAACCAACTGCCAACTCTAAAGTCTGACTTGTAATATATATACCAATAACATTTTGGTACATAGTGGCCATGAAGTCCTGCGCTAACCCTCAAAGACTGTTATGCAAGGATGTTGAGGTCCCCCAGAATTAGCAGCCATGGGGTTCTCAACACCAAATCCAAGACTACCTTGGACAGTCACCTCTGTCACCTCAGACAGAGAAAGAGCTAGGCAGCAGCATGGTTGGTAAACTTTGCATATAATTTTTTTATTTTCATATGAAATATTTCTGCATATTCCACAGGTTCTAGTCTTACGCTCCTTGACCAGTGTTCCTTTGAGTCCATTAATATCTGTGGCATGATACAGAATGGAAAAGACGACTTTGACTGGCAGCATATACTGTCTACAGCAGAAGATAAGGACCACACCTTGATAGGCCGCTGTGCAGGTAGAGCATTACTGTATGTATATAGTAATTGGTGAAGAAATGGGAATCATGTAGAAATAAACTGCACAATGCGACCAAATTTGAACATCTGTCAGTTCCAGTGATTTCATTAGGAGGGACTGAAGTACCTGCTTCACGGCCCAATACTATGGGCACCGTACACTGCTGGAACGCGTGTTCTGGCAGCATAAGGCCCTTTCCGGCTGCCACAAAAGGTGCCATGCTGGAGCGTACAGTCTGGCCGCCACAGCAAGCGGCAAGCAGCTGGCTCCGCACACCTGTGACCTCTGGACGCCTGCTGACACAGGTAAGTGAGTGCAGGGGTTGGGAGGGAGGTGAGGAGGGGGCAGAACGGGGAGGGGGTGGGCAGAACGGGGCTGCAACGAGGGCAGAGAGGAGGGCAGATTTGGACTGGGAAGGGGACGGGTTCGGTGACAGTAGCATCTGCTGAATCCTAACCCCCTTCCCAGCCTCGCTCCCCCTTTGAAAACATGTGAGCAATAAAAATAAAATTATGTCACAGTGATGTTTGTTGACTCCAGTTGACTTCTAAGTTATTCTCCAAAGTTAGTTAGAGCCTCAATATGCTGAGCAAGCTCCTTGCATCTTCTTTGTAGAGAGGGGATATTTTATGCACCTGAATACCACAGCAGGACATTCAGGTGAATCTGCTGTGTTGGAGTCCCGTATCCTCTACCCAAGGAGGAAAGAGAAGTGCCTACAGTTTTTTTACCAATTCAATGGCAGTCCGCAAGATGAACTGATTATCTGGATTAAAAGTGACGATGGAACTGGAAATGTCAGAAAGATGACAAAACTGCAAACAATCTATGGTGAGCTTTGACATCCTTAATGCTTTCTTTCCTTAGAGGTAGGGATTCAGGTTTATGTTACTTTTCACGTCTTGATTCTAACTGGTTTGTGAAAGAGTCTAGGACCACTGGTTTCTAAAAGGCAATTCTATAAATGACATCTAGTCAGCATCTACCTTCATCTAAATAGGTTACGGCTATAACCATGATGATGAATGGTTACCCTCCAAGAGTGAGCGATGGATCCATTGATAGAGCTTGTTTCCTTGTACACTTGCAATAGAAACCCAATTGTTTCTCAGTTGTCAATCTTTGCATTTCACAGAGTTGATATTTGGGGACTGCATAAGGATCATCAAGCCCCCCTGATGGCTTTTGTGTCTCTGTGTTTATAAAACCAGGCTTCCCCTCTTTTTTTACAGCTGATGGAGCACAGCACTGGAAGTTAGCAAACATTCCCTTTGATAGCCAGACCAAATTCCGCTATGTTTTTCATGGAACTAGAGGAGACCCATCCAACTCTACTGGTGGAATTAACATTGATGATATCAGTCTGACTGAGACACGTTGCCCCACTAACGTCTGGCAGATAAGGAACTTTACTTCTTTTTTTAACAGTACATCCAAAGGGGACTATATTTCAAGCCCATTATTCTACAACTCAGAGGGCTATTGCTTTGTGCTCAGACTCTATCCCCGTGGCCCAAGCAGTTCAACAGGTGGCGATTACTTCAGGATCGGGTTTTCTCTCTGTAGCAGCCTGAATGATGGAGCTTTAGAGTGGCCAGCTGGGAACAGGCAAGTGACATTCACCATAGTGGATCAAAATCCTGACATCACCCAAAGGATGTCATCAAGCCGGAGTTTCACTACAGACCCTACTCAACTACTCAGTAAGTTTAAGGGCCAGGTCATAATTCAAGATTATTTGAAGGGGTGGGGGCAGGATAGGATTCCAAGCATAGTTGATTCCTTCAGGCTTGTAGGTGCTGATTTTTCCTACAAATCCATATAGATTTTGGATTTTAGTAGTATAACAGTTTTTCATGTATTTTTAAATAATTAGGAGACTTAGGAGACTATCAGCCCAATCCTATGCTGACCTCCGCTGGTGGGATGAGCACGCACGCTGCCGCAAACGTGCCATAAGACACGTTGTGGCAGCGCAGAGGCTTGTGGCATCGGCGGAAAGGCCTGCGCCATCCTGCCGGTGCCAGATCCCAGTGGAGTCCTGCTGGAGCAGGTAGGTTCCCACTAGGCTGCGGAGGGGCAGGAGGAGGGTGGAATGGGGTGGGGAGGGGGCATACCAGGGTGAGGGGAGGGTGGGGGCATCAGGAAGGAGGACAAATAAGGCCCGGGAGGGGGCGGGCTCTGAGGAGAAGGCCGCCAAATCCTATCCCCCTTCCCGGGCTTGAAAGCTCGACACGGAGCTGTCTGGATTTTTGCCAGCCATTTATTATTATTATTATTATTTCAACAAAAAGTTCACAAAGCGGTTTACAGGCAAAATCAAATGATTAAATGGCTCCCTGTCCCCAAAGGGCTCACAATCTAAAAAAGATGCAGACCACCACCAGCAAACAGCCACCAGAAAAGACGCTGTGCTGGGGTGAAAGGGGGGCAGTTACTCTCCCCCTGCTAAATATAAGAGGAGCACCAATTGAAAAGTGCCTCTTGCCCAGTTAGGTAGCACAGATCCGAGTAGCCCCATAGAGGCTGCTGGGGCTCGACATGAGGTAAGGGGATGAATCTCCCCTTGCCTCGAGGAGACCTGTAGTGGCCTCCAGCCCTGCACTGGATACAGCGGCGCCTGCCCTGGTGCTGCTGCATCCCAGCGCGAGGCTCTGAGTAGGATTGTGCCGGATGCCATTAAATGAAAACTTTGCTTATTCTGAATCGTAACTTGTTAGATAATGTAGAGAAAACTAGTGAAAGCTATATTTAAATCTGGCAGCTATCAAGGTACCATCATTGTATCCAGGAAAAATGTTGGTGCTGGCAGGGTTTCTATATTGTAAACCCCTTAGGACATTATATAATAATAATAATTATACAGTTATTGTTGTTATGAGTACTGTATTGATATACCAATTTTCAACAAAAAGTACCGGTAGTTTACAAAATGGTTTACATAGGCAAAATAAATCAATAAATTTATGCAGCACTAGTTGAATTTTAAATCTTCATACAAACTTTGATCCTGGGGCATATGGCTAGTGTATTATCCATTCCAATTTATTTGTTGCATGACAGATGGCACACTTCTTTGGGATAAACCCTCTAGGACTGGATATTTTGATTCTTTTTATGACCGCTACATAGGCCCACAATGGGGCTGGAATTACTTCCTGCAATATAGTACGTTGCTTCGGAGGAATTTCCTTAAAAATGATGACCTGATCATCTTTGCAGATTTTGAAGGTAGGGTTGCATGTTCTCTTTATTGCCCTCTCCCGAAAATATGATGCCAAAGATGTCAAGGAGGACTCTGACACTAAAAGCATTGGTTTAAGACTTTATTAGCGCAGGCTTGGGGTTTTTTTTTTATTAAATTATTACTAATTTAGTTCTTCCTGTTCTACGCTAACTTGTGCTGAGGTGAAAATGGCAGGTTTCCCTCTGCAGAAAATCCATGTCTTCAGGTGGCTGTGGTTGTTCTTAAGAATATTTATATACCACTTTTCAACAAAAAAGTTATCAAAGACTTGGTTTATGTAACAAAAGGAATGAAAAGCTGGTTCCCTGTCCCAAAGAGGCTCACAGTCTAAACAGAAGTGCAAGGGAAGCAACAGCCACTGGAAAGAATGTTATGCTGAGATAGGTTATGATCCAAAAATGACTAACAGGCTGATCCTGTGTAAGGATACCCGGCCGGCCTAACAGACCGGCCGCGGTATCCTTTTGCCGTTCCGGGCTGCCCCGGGGCCGCCCAGGAGCACCTCAGGAGAAGGGGACGCTCGTGTTGTTCCAGCGCTGGCCACCCACCAGAGCAGGTAAGCCAGCATGGGAGGCAGGAGGGTATAGGAGAGGATGGGAGGGGTAAATCTGGGCAGGGAGGGGCAAGGAATGGGGGCAGGGAGGCTACGAGATGAACAAAAAGGAATTACCTTTTGAAACTTGGGCACAGATGCTCTGTTAAATGCCATGAAGAATGAATCCACAGAGTCTCCTGGAGGAAATCTGGAAAATATTTTGAGATTGGTTCTAGACAAAATTATGGTATAGCCAGCGACTGCAAGCTAGCTGTAGTTGGAAGCTCTGGAAGAGACTATATGCATACCCTTCTGACTCAATAGTCAAAGACACAGGTAATCAGTGTAATGAGGTCTGGATGGGCCTGGTCATGCAATTGTGAATGCTCATCTGCACCAACTGTACACATGAAAGTTTGCTTCCCCATGCAAGTTCCTCTTTCTGGACTGGAATGAAGATCTTTAGATGTACTACCAGGCTGATACTTAGTTGTATTTCCCCATGAAATATGATGAATGTAACATCTTCCCCTGGCTTGTGAAGACAAGTATGATGACATTTTATGTTTCCTTTTCTTTCTTTCTTTTTCTTTTTTCTTTTTTGTATCTGCAGTCATTGAAGAGCCAGGTAGTGTTTTATAAACCATGTGACTTCATACATCTGTGGAATTCTTCGCAAGCAAGTTTGCATCTCCTGTGTCCCCATGAGGTTTTACAAACAATGTACTGACATAATTTGGTCTGTGGATTCTAATTTACTGGACCTGTACCCTGACTTTTTTTCCTTGAAAGAAAAAAAAAAGCAAACAAATTCGGGTGCTGCATTTCTGAATTTTAAGACTGCATCTCAGCCTACAGTCAGTCACACCTTATGGGCCAATAGTCTGAACTACAAAATTCCTATTTTGTCCAAAGTTAAAACAAATTATGTGTTGTTGAAACTTCAATTATGTGAGCAGAATAAATTATGAAACAATGAATTTGCATATATCTGATTGTTTTGCATACCTTATCCTGCCATAAAGATCTTTGAACAAATTTGAAACTAAGGTTGGGGTAGGGAGTTGGCAGAAGAGAGAGGAGGGGAATGGAGATTAGGTGTAACCATCTGGCAGCGTTGTTTTATTTTAATAGTTTTACAATGCCCAGCAATTTTAAGTTATCATTGTGTTAATAGGTTGTAGGGGCACAACATGGCACAACACAAAAGCAATCATAAAAAAGCAAATGGAGCATTAGAACCACACACATGTGTATGTGCACGCACGCGCACAGACAGAGTGATTAGGGCAAACCTAGCTAAGTCTTTGGCTTCTGAAACCTCACTGGCAAGGAAAAAGAGGGTGCTGCAGAAACCTGACCAGCATGAAAGGAAAAGAGGAGATGAAGTGCTCAAAGATGCAAAGACCTATGCACTGTGTGTGTGTGTGTGTGGGGGGGGGGTTGCGGACCGCACCAGGTTACACGTTATTGAAGGGTGACCCCCATGGCAGAGAAGCATGCTGCAGTCTGCCATGCCACCCAGGCTCAGCATCTTCAGTTGCTCTAACTTAGACAGCCAGTGACTGGATATACTGCATAGAATGTATAGAATGTAATATGAAATCATATTGTTGTAGGTGTGGGCCCATTCAGTCAACCAAACTAATGTGTTGAGAATGTGGGTTAAGTGGGTGTGAGGGGAATTTGGTGTACATACGCAGCTTGTTCTGGAGACACTGAAGTGGCATACGTGGGTGTATGCTTAAACCACCTCCCAAACTGCTTCAGCATGTACCAATCCAGTCACAGATCCGTATTCTCATGCAAATCATTTCATATGCTCAACTCTGTGACTGAGCATCTGTCTATTCAACCAACATTATTCTTTATTTGCCAGTTCCATTGCGTGAACTGGTCTTCCGATGGCTCCTTATTACAATCTCATGGCTCCTTATTACAATCTCATGACTCAATCAGAATTTGTGTGGGCGTGGGGAGGGTGGGCCGGGTGGCAGGGGAGGGGGCGATTGGCTGACCAGGCCAGGGAGGGGGCGGGGATATCGGTGACACACTTTGCCAATATCCAACCCCCCCTTACTGGGCCTGGCCACCTTTACGGTGCAACCCACTGTAATCTTAGAGTGGTGGGCATGCACTCCGCCACTCTAAGCTGTTGCAAATGCACCATAAAGTGCGTTTGTGACTACTTTGGAGTAAGGGTGCCGGTGCAGCAGCCCTCATTCCCCTGGTGGACCGTCCCCGCGCCCACCAGGCAAGGTAAGCCCTGCACCGGCTGGGGGAGGGCAGACCAGGTGGTGAGGTAGGGCGGTCATTGGCCGAACCGGGCAGGGAGAGGGCGGAGATGTCGGCAGCGAGCTCGCTGATATCCGAAGCCCTTTCCCTGCCTGATGCAGCCTTACACCACAGCCTCGACTGTACGCCAGCTCCAGAGCTGGCATACATTCGAGTAGGCCCATAGCGCCTCATCATGCTGCTTGCACCCGGGGAAGGTGTACCTGGGCTGAGGTGCACCGGGACAGCCCGGGAACGGGCTAGGATGCGGCGGCCGGCCCATTAGGCCGCCGCCGCATCCTACACAGGATGGCTGCCACATCCTACACAGGATTGGCCGTTTACACAGCCTCCCCGGTTGTGTGCTAGCTAAATAGCTGGTGCACATCCAAGGAGGCCCATTGGGGCGGCCAGGGCTTACACTGGGGGAAAGGGACAAAGGTCCTCTTCCCCCCCGAGGTCAGCCCCAGTCCCGCGGGCCGCATCTTGCCTAGGATGCAGTGGCCGGCCATTTAGGCTGGCCAGTGCATCTTACGCAGGTTTGGGCTGCCCATTTTGTAAGAAGAGGATGGGCAGGCACAGAGCAGCCCTGGAGGAGTGTGTTCTGCTAACCTCTTCAGGATGAATTCCAAGTGAAAAGCATGCCTGATTTCAGCAGCACTCTGCTGGGGGTGGTCCTACAGAACCGGTCAAGGAAGCGTAAAGGTTTCAGTTTCCTCACTCAGGTGTTTCCACTTAAGCCAATGGCAGCAGAGTTTCATGGCGTGGCAATGTACTGTTTGTAGTTTTGGTGACACTGAATGGGTGGGGAAAGTCAAGTGCCTTACCTGAGTGTTCCTGAAAAGTTCCACCTGGTACTTTTTTTATCCTGCGAATAAGGGATCAGGTGTTCAGTTTCTTCTCCCAGCCATGGTTTTCAGTACAGTCTCCCGGTACTTCAGCTTCATAATGCTTTTTGCACATTGCATCTCATTTTCGGTAAGTCTACATGCTATTTTATTGCATCTTTCTGTGATTAACAAGCTTAGGGAAGTTGCAAATTGCAATCCTAAACACACTGGGAGTAAGAAGCCCCATTGAACAGAATAGGATTTACTTTTGAATAAACATGCATAGGGTTGCACTGTAGGTACATTAATTATTTCCCCCTTCTTTTTTAGGTCAAACACTTACTGCAGGACGACGGTAAGAATTCACTCAAAACTGTTCTGCCAAGACATGATCATTTTGATCGCGGGGGGGGGGGGGGTTTGAGAATGAGGGCCTGAACCACTGCATTGAAAACTTAACAGTATTATTTTTCTTTACATTATTATTTGCATTTATTAGATGTGGAAGCTGATGAACAGAGAATGGATATCCCAGAAATAAATTCAGGTGGGTTGCCTTTATGATTTTCCTAGATTGAGTGCATTGAGAAAGTGTATCTTATCCCCTTCCCTTCACCCAGTATTTTAAAACAGTCATAAAGAAAGATCAAGAAAAGTTGCAGAATCCTGTTCCTCTGCCAGTGTTCTGACATTTTCCCTAGTGACTCTTTTTGATACGCTATTCTTGGAACATTCATGGTGCTCTATCACGGTCAGGGCATCACAAAGGTATTTGTGATATGGGACAGTATGTCCAAGGACAGATGCTGTGGGGGCAATTCTGAATGAAAACCTTGTTATTTTTAGCAATGATCTTGGGAGTTACCTTTTTCTTTTTTATCCTACAAGAAAGTAATTAAACTGCCTTCACAGCATGCAAACTATATACCAGGGGTGGCCAAACTGCGGCTTCTGAGCCACATGTGGCTCTTTGACATACACTGTATAATGTGGGGCTCATGGAAATATGTTGGCTGAGCTCCTTTTTGCATCACAATTACATATAAAAGGTAAATAAGACATTTTCAAGCTTATAATAATTTACCAGGCTTAAATGGAGAGTCCATTGGATTTAAACGTAAGGTTAATGTTCATGGTGAGTAAATATATTTAAGAATTTAAATGCTTCTTAAATATTGCAACTCTCAAACATCTGAGGTTTATCTTATGTGGCTCTTACATTAAGCAAATTTAGACACCCCTGCTATATACTGTATTGCAATAGGAAAAACAGAATTCAACATGTTTAATTGCCATTTTCTTATAACAATAGTTTGCTCTGTATACAATAAATATTGACTCCCTTTAGCTAGCCTCGGAATTCATTCGTTATTTTCAAGCTTTCCAGGAGGCTCAAAAGGGCAAACCACAATATTGCAAAATAGTCACCAGAGTTCCAAGGTCACCAAAACTCCTCTTAAGGCTGGCTGGATGTTAAGCAGCTTTGGGGGTGGGGGTGGGAGGGGGAGACAAAGTGGGCATGGAAACCCCTCCAAGGCCTCCGTTTGGAACAGTTTTAAGAAGAAGCAGTTTTATGCCGACTTAATTCGATTCGCCTCTGCTAGATAGATGCAAGATAGAGTTCACTTTGTACTGCGGGCTACTGGGACAAACAATCATAACTGACTGTTCCCCTAGTCATTAGAACCTGTCTCCAGGTTGGTTTCTACTGTCTCTTTATCGAGTGCACCTGCAAAAAATTAATCTCTAGGTCTATTAATGTCAAGAATATCAAGACTCTTTGTGTCTTGCGTAGCTGGAGACAGATCTCTCTCTCTGAGAAGGAACACAAGACAAAAATAGGCATACCACCTGCTCCTGCACACTCTTCTAAAGATCAGTCGTGTTTCTTCCCCAATCCCTGGCTTTTTTATTGTTAAACATTAATGACACATTGGTGGATGTCCAGGAGAGTTTCGATCTCACAAGGTGTGAAGGCTTAAGACTGCAGAAGGATTTTTCTTGTTGCTGATTGGGCGACTGGTGGGATTTTGGACGTCTTGCCTCATCTTTTTGCCTTTGGTAGATCAATCGGCCAAGTGACTCCTGTTGTAAAAGCAGAGGGTTGTTGTTGGGCTTGGTAAATGAGGGGAGGGAAGGCTTCTTGGCCCCATTTTTGCCTTCAGTAATGGCCATACGGGCAGCCCAATCCTGCACAAGTTGCACCGGCCGGCCTAAATGGCCGGCCACTGCATCCCTCTTCCCCTGAGGAACGTCTCAGGGACGTTCGTCCTCTTCCCCTGAGGTCAGCCCCGGCCCTGCTGGCGTGGGCCACATTCTGTGCGGGATGCAGTAGCCGGCCATTTAGGCCGGCCGGTGCAACTTGCGCAGGATTGGGCTGCCCGTATGGCCATTACTGAAGGCATAAGCTGGTGTAATAGCTAATAGTGTTTAAAAAAGGCATAAGCTGGTGTAATAAATAGCCGGTGTAAGCCCCGGAGGCCCCAATGGGCCTCCCCGGATGCATGCCAGCTATTTAGCTGGCGCACAACCAGGGAGGCTGTGTAAGGCTAGCCAGGCCTACGATGGGGGTTAGGATATTGGCACAGCATGGCACCAATATCCCCACCACCTCCCAGGCCTGGCCGGCCAATGGCCCCTCCTCCACCACCCCAGCCCTCTCTCCCCACGCCCTTCTGCCACTCAGTGAAGGACTTATGTGTCTGGCATCCAGGGCGGCATCAGGTGGCGGTGTGAGCGGCGCTGGCCTTGGCGCTGGCGCTGCTTACACCCAAGGTGCCATGAAAGTGCTTTATGGCACTTTCGTGACACCTAAGGCTGGCGGAGCACGGGCTCCGCTGGCCTATAGTTAGCCTGGATTGTGCTGTTAAAGAAAGATCATGTAAAAATAGTTGCACTGTTTTTTTTTTTTTTAAATTGGGATCTATGTATGCTTCTGGGTGCAATTCAAAGCACTAGTTATTACATATGAAGTCCTACATGGGTCCTGGGTATGCAGGTCAATATACCGTATCAATATGCCCTCACGCTGCAATCAGCATCAGAGGTGCTGCTTCACATTCCCTCAGTAGGGGGTACACGGACCTCCGAACATTGGGAACCCCTGTTCTAAATAATATAAATAAATACATTCCATAAATCTCTAATATTATATGTCTCAATTCCATTTGAAAATAATTCTCTCTTCTTTAATAAGAAGTTATTAATATTTATGGCCACTTTGCATTTTTTAGTTATTTTTTTCTTAGATCAGAAATAATAGAGTCATTTTTCACAATGCCAGCCTGTCCCTGCTCTTGGACATGGGGGGGGGGGATTCCTTGCCTGGCCCCACCATCACAGGAGGCATATGCGGGGAGATCCAGGCAGGCACTCTATTGCTGCTTGGGCTTTTGGGGACGGAGCTTCATCGGCCATTCGTTGGCATTTTTGCTCTGCAGCCTCAGTGTGCTTCGTCTTGCGGACGCGCCCTCCTATTGTGCAACCTGAGATTAGCTGGTTGCCTATTGAGCTGGGTCAAAAAAAATTGCTGTCCGCCTGATTGGCTTTGGTGGACAGTTTTTTTCACTTACCCCAGACTGTTTTCCTTGGGTTTGGCGGCTTTTTGGATCCAGGGCAGTGCCAACCTAACGCATGGGCACGCTGGGCAGTTGCCCCGAGGGGGGCCCACAAGCATAGGGGCCCCATGCTAATCTATGCACAGACCTGAATTTAACACTGATTTTCCGATCACTCGCCTCAACATTCAAATCTCCTGCTAACTCGGTAGAAGGAGAAAAATTACGACTTGTAGCGGACAGTTGGCATGTCTGCATTCGCGAGAGAAATGTTCTTTTTATTGCTTGCAATGTTATGGAAGCAGAATATTGTAATGGATTCACACAGGAGGCAGGAGGCAATTAATTTGTTGGAGGATTTTGTTGGAGGTACCAATAAATATAAGTTTATTTTATCGATAATGTACAATTTTATTCCTGTAAGTGGTTGTGCAGACAAGCAGTGGTTGTGCACTGCTTTGCCAGGGGGCCTATAATGCTGTTAAGACGGCCCTGATCCAGGGTGGTCACTTCTGGCAGGTTTTGTGCAGACTGGGGGCAGGAATAGGGATTTCAGTATGCACTTTGAGGTAAGCAGATGTCAGTGGGTGAGTCAGTACCAATCCCTAGGGCCTAGAGGCTGTCTGGCTTAGGGAGACTGGCTTGTGAGCCCTCAGGCTTGGATTGCAAAGCCGACCTCAACAGCCTTCTGACTTGTGGGAGGCAGTGCAGTCAAAGCTTCCTTGACCCTTTGAGTTTGGCATAAGGAAGCTTACAGCACAATCCTATCCAACTTACACCACCGGTGTAACCAGTAGTGCAGCAAGTACGGAAGGCTCCAGAACGGAAAGGGAATTCAAATCCACTTTCAATCCCCCTTTGGCTTTGGAGGGGATTTGAACCTCCTTTCCATTCTGGGACCTCCTGTTCTCGGTGCACCGCTGGTTACGCCAGTGGTGTAAGTTGGATAGGATTGCGCTGTTAGGCTGTCAACTGATGGGCCACAGCTTTGAGTCAGGGTGGGAACTCCCAAAAGGGGAATAGACAGTGTTTTACTGTCTCCTCTAGGATAGGTGCCTGCACTAAAGGGGGGAGGAGTTGTGAGGCTGGGCCCACTGCAGGATTGCTCAAGTACCGGTATATGATTGGCTTTTCAAGAAAGTGGCCCAAATTATATTCCAAGCAATTTGTCTCATGCAGGGGATGCACGGGCAATACGTTTTTGTAAACCTCTTCAAAGACTGAAAGCCTTATTTTCATTATCTGACATCCTTTTGCATTTTGATTTAAACGTCTCCTTCTTCACTGCTTTCCTTTCAGTTGCTGGGCTGAACCTCTTTGAAGGAGACATTGTACTGCCTGTGAGTCTGTTGTAAACCTCTTGTAAATTTTATTTATGTTGAATTTAAAACTGTTTTATTTGCCAAAGTGTAAATAATCGGATCTTAATCTTTCCACATTTGCAACAGAGAAGACGTAGTGCAGTAAGAGATAAACGTTACCGATGGAAATTCCCAATTCCATTCATTCTGGCTGACGATCTGGGTAAGCCAAAATTGATGTGACTGTGATATTATCAAGGTCAAAAAATCAGACTGAGTTGTGAATTTGGAGTAAGTTTTTGATCCATGGAAAAAGTATGTTGTGTGAAAAACCTAAGTGAAGTGCTCTCGGAACCTTAATATTCAAACCACGTAGGGCAATATCCACCAATAGCTTCTCCTGAACAAACTACATTAACTTGACTAGAAAAGAGCAGCTATGCTCTGGTATAATAACTCCCATTCATTTCCCTAAAGAGCACAGATTCGATTTACTACAGATTTCACAAAAATTGAGGCCAATTGTGCCGTGCCAACTGGGATAAAATACCCAAGGAATTTCAAGGGAATGAAAACAAAAAGCTTTGCTAAGGTTGGCAAAACCTCTCAAGGTTGATTATTTGCACATGAGGTATTGTGGCGAGGAGAGAAAGGATTGGCAATGGGGTGTGTATGTGTGTACTAAATTCAGCTTCATGATCTGCTGTTTGCTGATTCCTTATGTTAAACACTGAAAGTATAGAGACTGACAGCCCAGTTCTGCCCAACTTTAGGCTGGTGGAGCTCTTGCTCTGCTGGCCTAGGGTGCCGTAAACGTGCTCGGAGTAAGCGACGCCAGCACAGAGGCTGGCACCACTTACTCTGACAGCCTCCACCTGCTGCGCCAGCCAACGCAGGTAAGGTCTGCACTGGATGGCGGGAGGGTGGGCCGGGGTGGCAGGGGAGGAGGCCATTGGTAGGCCGTTCCTGGGAGGGGGCGGGGATATCAGCGATGCGCTCCGCCATATCCCCGTTCCTTTCCTGGGCTAGTCTGGCCTTACACGGCCTCCCTGGTTGTGTGCCAGCTAAACAGCTGGAATGCATCTGAGGAGGCCCATTGGGGCCTCTGGGGCTTACATCGGGGGAAGGGGATGAACAAGGAGGGACTAGTGCAGCTGTGCTAGAGGAGGGACTAGTGCAGCTGTTGCCATGAAGAAACTACTGCATTGGACTAAACGTGCGGTTGCACATCCCATGTGGGTTGAAACTCACAGATGCATTTTCCAATGGAATAACTCCACGTCTGGTGTGGGCCTAAGGCTACAGTTCCAAGGACTAAAAAAAAGATTTGACTCACTAACTTTTGCTTCCAAGAGAATGCATTTAGAATCAAGTTGGAAGTTAGTCCTGTGCAACTTGTGAACTACTGGGCTAAATTTACCCCCCGCCCCCAGCCATGTAGTATAGAGCAGGGGTTCTCAAACTCTGGTACGGGTACCCCTAGGGGTACGCGGACCTCTTGCTGTGGGTACGCCAAGCCCTGCCCCTTATCTGCCCCATCAGCAGCTAAGTAAGTGTTAATTAACATGGATTTTAAATTGTAATTATTTTCGGAGCCCTTCTGTCTCTCTGATTTTGGTTTGGGGCTTATTTTTGTACTTTGGTGGGGTGGGGGAGGGAGGAGCTGATTTTGGGAAGTGTGACTTGGAGAAAAAAAGAGATCCTTGCATGTGTGTCTCTCCCACACACAGGCGCGCGCGCACACACACACACACACACACACACACACACAGAGTTAAATAAAACATTTTTTCACATTTAAAATTGTTTTAGTACTTTTTATTTAATGATTAATTACCTAATTAATTAATTGATCAATCCAATTAATTAGCAGTTAATTTGCAGGGGATACTTCAAAAAATTGGACCATGATAGGGGGTACCTGGGTCTCCAAAGGTTGAGAACGCCTGGTATAGAGCCTACCACATGCTGAACAGAGAGAGAGAGAGAGAGAGAGAGAGAGACCAGTGGTAGTCTCAGACACACACCAAAATAGCTTTATTGAGCCCTTGGTGGATAAATGGCTGGTGGGCTGTGTTTAGCTTGGTAAGTCATGAGTCACAGCAGTGGTTCTCAAACGTTATAGCACTGGGACCCACTTTTTAAAGTGACACCCTATTGGGAGCTTTACGAGACTTAAAAAAAGGTGATCAAGAAAGAAATATATTTATTTACAAGTAATATTTTTTTATTTGCAAAAAACTCAATCCATTTCTCGTAATGAGGCAGCCCTAATGAATAGCCTCAAGGCTTGAGGGGCTTAGTTATGTGACCCAAACTTCACCTGCTCCCGTTACCTGTCATTGACAGACTTGGGGAAAAAACACACACCAGAAAAGAGCTCAAACATTTAGCTCCCTATATTTACACAAGCTTGCAAACTGCAGGAGCTCAGTTCTTTGCAGGGCAATTAGCAGCTATCTGATTTTTGAATAGCCTCAGGCCTTGAGGCACACAAGCGTCGCTATACCCCCTGTGGGGGGCCGTTGACGTGACACCCCACATGATGCCACAAGCCCCGCCCATGGGGGGTGACATCACTTTTGCTGCACCACCAAAATTTGACAGTGGCGCGTTGTGAAAGCACTCTCCCTGTGTTTTTTCTGGCCATTTTTAGGCTGTATGGAGCCCAGGAGGGTGGGAGGGCCAATCCTCCCACCCTCCCAGGCTCCACAAGGCCGAAAAACGGCCAGAAAAACACGAACCAATTTCAGAAAGTGCACCCCCTGCCTCTTGACACCTCCACCGCCCGCCCCCCCCCCCAATGACACCTCTGTTGAGGCAATCATTTATCTAATTCTTCCATCACCCGGGACCCACCAGAAATCAGGTTGCGACCCACAGTTTGAGAAACATTGAGTTACAGTATATAAACCTCATCTCAAGTCCTGTTGCAGAATGCTGTGTGAATTGTGTTCTCCTATTTTATCTATTATGGCATTTGTGCACTAAAATGAAAAAAGAAAATAACTCTGGAGTACATATCATGAGGATTGCAGAAAACTCCCTGTGCCATTAAACCAATCCATCTGTTCAGTACCCCCCAAATAAATTTACCTCAGTAGAATCAAGTGTGTATCTTCGCCTGGGGTAGTCAATTTTCAGAAACAAAGTTTTGTGGTAAAAATCATTTTATGAATGTTATTTCTATATAGATCTAAATGCTAAAGGAGTGATCCTGAGAGCACTTGAAGGGTTCCGTTTAAAAACCTGTGTGGATTTCAAACCATATAATGGAGAGAAATCATTTATCACGTTTAAGAAGTTCAAGGGGTAAGTAAAAAAGTCCTTGATGTGAAAGGAAGTTGCCTTGTTTCACAGTTTGCTGAGGCACAGGCCAATATGTGCAAATCCGGTTTCTTCTCATGAGATGGATGTTTTATAAAGGCTTTTGCAGACTGTGTTTGGCCATTTTCCGTTGCTAAAGATCTCCCTCCACATTGGATTTCAACTCACAGCGCCGCTACCAGCAGCTGCTAATGTTCCTGTGGAGCCACATCAAGAGCAAGATGAAACGGAAAGATTTCATCAGCTATTATTGCTCTTCTTGGATCTTCTCTGCTGCCTGTAGTAGCCATTAGAGGGGGTGGGGTGGGGCAGGCTACTGGGACCTGATGTAACCAGAGACCTGAAACATGGGTACTACTTCTCCCTCCTCTCCTTTAATGGCACTCCTGCTTTATGGAAGAGGTGGTCTTGGGGCCGCCATAGCCAGCCTGAGTGGAAATTTAGGTGTATAAAAAGGCAGATGGAATCAGTCAGCCTATGGGAAGCAGTTTCCCAACTTGCAAAATTTCAAGGTGCACGCCAAGGCTCACAAGAATAGGAGTGAAAAGAAAGCTCACAATCCCTTGGGTGATAACTTAGAACAGCGTTTCTCAAAGTGTGCTTCTAGGAGCCCTGGTGCTCCTGGGCAACCCAATCCTAACTAACTACTCACGTGGTGATGCAGCGGTGCTGGCGTGGTTTTCGCTGCTTCCCATGGGTGTGTGTGTGCATGTTGGAGGTCTCCTTGGGGTAAGGGGACATTTGATGTCCCCTTATCCTGGGGTAAGACCCTTTACAGTGCTTTTGCAACAGTGCATGCTGGTGAAACACAAGTTCCACTGTTGCAGCACATGTATAGGGTTGGGCCATGAGACCCCTTCAAGGGCTCCATGAGCACAACATAAGCAGCCCCCATCTGCTTGGTGCTGGCTGCACCACTCCGTGCATGTGCCAGTACTCTAGGGCTCCCTGAGACTCCATGCATGCAACAGCGGGGCTCTCCGAGACTCTATTTAGGAGAGTAAAGGGCTCCAGAGATGAAAACGTTTGAGAACTGCTGGCTTAGAAGAAGCACGTTTTCTGTGAGAACCCAACAATGCTAATCATGTTGAGGCAGGTACATGTGCATTGCCTCGGTGTTGTTTCACTGGTGATGTCAGTGATGTTCACTTACATTGAAACACCATGTTCCTAGCTGACACCTTGATAACAGATGTCCATACTTGAAAGGGGGTAGAATTAGTTTTACTAGTGTTGCAAATTTACTAGTGTTGTTAAAAAAGCTACTGTGCCTGCAGCTTCGTTCTTGGGGTCCAGTCAAGCACCATTCTTTCTCTGTGTTTTTCAGGTGCTGGTCTAAAGTTGGAGACACAAAGAAAGGCCAAAACCTTTCTGTTGGTAAAGGTTGTAGCAAGAAAGCCATTGTGTCACATGAAATCTTACATGCTCTGGGACTGAATCATGAGCAGACCAGACCAGACCGAGACGATTATATTAAAATTTGGTGGGATCAAGTGCCTAAAGGTTGGTTTCTCATCTCATGGAAAGATTGGGAATACTATACAGAAATTGTAGCTGCCTTGATTGGTCTAAAGCAGGGACCTCCAAACTCTGGCCTGCCGGCCGGATCCAACACACCAGAAAAGGCGTCCGTACACAGTGCGGTAGCGGCGGAGCCTTACCATTCCACCTCGCAACCTTCTATCTTTGTCTTCGATTGTTGCAAAAACCCGCGCCGGGCAGTCGGTTCTGCTGCATGTCGCCCCAGTTGGCTCTGTGCCCCGATTTCCAGGGGAAAGCGGCTGCCCGGCATGAGTCTCTGCAATGATCAGAGACAAAGATAGGAGGCCGCGGGGAGGAACAGTAAGGCACCGTTTTCTGCTGCACAGTGAGTTGGAGACCGCTGGTCTAAAGGAATGTGAAATCCCTGCACATCCCAGGTTGGCTTTGTTGACATCATTGCAAAGACGGATACTTTTATAGAGTGACAACTGTCTTCTCAACTGGTGACACGTGTGGTTCTCTGTTGTAACATAGAGGTGCTTCTAAAATGTTTCAAGGCAATGTATGTGTATGTGTGCGTGTGTGCACATGCTCATACACTCAGCACATGTTCATACACTCAGCACTTAAAGCATTTCAAATGGCTCATAGAGCCACCACATAAACACTCCTCTTTGCAGATTGTCAGGAATTTTGAAGCTGCTGGAAGAACACTGCTGGAGTGCGCCGTACTAAGCGATCTCATGTAAATGCTTTCATTTCACTGATTACAGGGCAACAAACTCATGATTGCCATGAACTCAGGAGAGAATTGCAGCCAATCCCAACTCTCTGACAGCTCTATATGTACAGTATTTAAACATAGTGTTGTGAAAAATCTGTACGAATGGGGTACATTAAGAGCACAATCCTAACCAACTTTCCAGCGCCAGTGTAGCCAAGTCAACAGGGTGCAAACTGCATTTTGCAGTGCAGGGGCAGTCATGGAGGCCTCTTCAACATGAGGGAACATTTGCTCCCTTACCTCGGGGCTGCATTGCGGCTGCACCGATGCTGGAAAGTTGGTTAGGATTGCGCTGTAAGTCAGAGAAATGAATGCAAGTTAAGCATGTGCTTGAAGAACAGACTAAATGGATGGTGGCAGATCTGTGAGTCAGGATTGGTTCGCCACTGTACCCCTTTAAAGCAGGGGAGGCAGTAGGGTGATTTGATGAATAGCATGGTAGGAGGGAGGACAGATGAACCTTCTTCTCCCCTCTGCCTTTCTCCCGGTGGTGCTCCAAGACTAGGTACCGGTATGTTGAGAGTAGTGGCATTCCTGGGGGGTGGGGGGGTCGGTCCTGTAAGTTGCTTACAGGTCTACTCAGTATTACACGGTGGCCCCACCACCTGCCATCGGAACCATTCCGAGCAGCGAAGGTAACATGCAGGGAGTCACTTGCACGTTGCCTTCGCTGCTCAGAATGGCTCTGACGGTGAGTGGGTGGGGCCACTGTGCAACGCTGAGTAGACCTGTGTGCAACTTACACGGTACTGCCCCCCCCCCCCAGGAATGCCACTGGTTGAGAGAGGAAAAAAAGAGCGAGCGAGCTTTGGAGTGAAAAAGTGCTGACGGGATGAATTCAGTTCCCACTTCCACCTACACAAACACTTACCAGTATTTAAATTGTCCCCACCTACCCCCATTTTATCATGAATTGACAGGGCCTGGTGGTGTTCTCGCATTTCATTGTTCCATGTGCTGTGTGGAATTGTGCTCAGCAGCACTATGTCAAGATCAAGCCCGCATTGCCAAAACTAGAGCCATACCCTTGTTTTCATATGTGGTGAGACTAACTCCATTCATTCTGGAAAATACCAACAGGCACATGGGGAGGAAGACCAACCAGATATATTGGGTTCCTCTTTTGATCTCCTCGCCACAGAATGTTGAAAGTAATGGGAAATCTTGCATGCATTTGAACATGAAATGTTTGGATCTCCCTCACCTTATGAATTAGAACCTGGTCAAAAAGTGGGGTTTCTCTCCTGCTACCCATGCTGAGAAGATAAGAGAGGGAGCCGAAGGCCTATTCTCACAATCATCCAGATGAACAAAGTAATAGCCAAACAGCCTGTTCTCAGTCTCGGAAAAGGTTAATGCATGTTCAAGACTTGCTCATTCATATGATTGTTGCTCGAAGATTTCTATACTGAAGGGCAGCATAACAAATGTATAAAATAAAGCAATGAAGATTCCTCCCAATTTGATGTTTTTCAGGAGCATTCCTCTGCAGTTAAAAAGAACCAAAAAAAAACCTTTATATCATTCAGCCAAACTCCTGGAACTGAACATTGTTTCCAGTGTGAAGTTTCAGACTGATGATGACTTTTGGTCAGAGATATTATGAAGAGGTATTATCCCAAAGCTTTTTCTGTTGGCATCCTGGATTTCTTTGGATCCTGCTCACAGAATTGTCCCTGAAATGTTAATGCGGATAGCCTATTCTGATACAATAATTTGTGCTTATACACGACTTTTTGGAGGATTCATAGCTGATATGAGATTTGACATGGAACCCTCAGCATGCAGGCAATGCTCTGCCTTAACTATTCTACAACGACAGGTTGGGTTATAACGTTTTCACATGTCTGTGTTCAAATTCTCCCAAAATCGTCCTATGAGCTTAACATTTACATCAAAGTTGACCAAGGTCCTAACTGTTTATTTCTCTTACAGCTGAAAAGCATAACTATAGGAAACGTGGTGACGACGTTGTCACTGACTTGAATACTGCCTATAATTATGAGTCCATCATGCACTATGGTTCGTTTTCATTTTCTAAAAACAAGAGTTTACCAACAATGACTGCCATCATTCCCGAATTTAATGACATTATTGGCCAACGAGTGGATTTCAGCCCTGGTGATCTAGAGAGACTCAATCGCATGTACAACTGCAGTAAGTCTGTTCTGTGACACAGATCTAGATATTATTATTATTATTATTATTTTATTATCAGTATTTATATACCGCTTTTCAACAAAAAGTTTACAAAGCGGTTTACAGACAAAATCAAATGATTAAATGGCTCCCTGTCCCAAAAGGGCTCACAATCTAAAAATCTAAAAAAGATGCAGAACACCACCAGCAAACAGCCACCAGAAAAGAGACCAGGGTGAAAGGGGGGCAGTTACTCTCCCCCTGCTAAATATAAGAGGAGCGCACATGTATATGTTTATACTTTTTTTCTTTTTTTAGCAACATCTCTCACCTTTTTGGACTACTGTGATTTTGAGTCAGCTGATATTTGTGGCATGGTTCAGGAAACAACAGATGATGCTGACTGGATTCGTAGGAAGAGCAGCTCTGAGGAAAAAGATCACACACACGCTGGACAGTGCAAAGGTAAAGTTAGAAAAACCACAAACCACCACAAAGGGGCCTTTGGTTCGGTCAATAGAAATCTTCTCTGGCAAAAGCTGGGCAGTTTTAACATTGATCTAGGCTCCTTTTTTTGATCCAAATTCTCCATCAGGGCATGATCTGCCAGGTGCATTGCTCTTCTACAGGCAACTTGACTTCGAGGATTTTAGTAGATGAGGGAGTGAAGCAGGGTTGCCTTTTGGCTCCCCTTCTTTCTTGCCCAAGTGGATGGCCATCCACCTAAGATGAGCCTTAAACACATCCCTCTTATGCTCTATGCGGATGACGCTGTCCTTATCTCCCTCTCACGAGTTGGGTTGATGCGCCTTCTAAATAAAACCCTGGATTATTTGCCCATCCACAAATTACAATTAAATTTCCAAAAATCCTGGTTTTTTCTAGATCTCAGAAACCCAGACAGTGGAAATTGGGAGGAGAGAAGATCGAGCAAGTCAAGTATTATAAATACTTGGTAGTTACTTTTTATTACAATCCATCTTGGTCGACCCATCAAACGTTTGGTTTCAATCTAGCCTCCCAAATATCGCAATTAATTCTCGGCTTTTTCTTTAAGCAGGGTAATGCTTATGTTCCCGCTGTCCTTAGATTTTTTTAATGTGAAGGTGATACCTCAATTTCTTTATGGTGCCCCGGTCTGGTTGAGTTCAAGTGCCTATGTGAGTCCTTACAGGCAGGATTTTTGAGGAAACTACTGGGCCTATCAAAATGCATTCTGAATGCAGCTTTATATTTCGAACTGGGACAGTCCCTTTTGGAAACAAGGGTGTGGAGAGCTATGTTTAGATACTGGCTGCGAATTTCTTTCCATGCTAACATAGACACGGACAGCCTGACATTCCAGAAGCTATCTGATTCAGTAGCTCCTAAACATGGTATGGGAGAAGGTGAGGTCCCTGGGTTATTCTCAAGAGGATCTGTGTTTCCTTTCGGAGACTGAGGCATTAGGGAAATTTAATTTAAGACTTTGGGACGTGGAGTATCAGAATCTCCATTCTTTAGCTGCGGCATCTTGTTCACCACAATTATTTCACATTCCTATGCCTTGTGCTCAGCTAGCCTCATACCTGGTTTTCTTAATGGATCCTAGTGAATGTAGGGTGATGTCATGTGCCAGGTTTAACGTTACTCCTTCACAGGTCTCTCTAGGCAGATTTTCTAAAACACCTTATGTTGGTCGCACTGGCCCCTGTGATGGGAGGTCTATTGAGTCTTTAAGTCATATCCTTTTCTACTGCCATTTACAAAATTCTTCAAATTCTTCAAAGCATGTATTTAGATCCTATTTTGATATCTGGGTGTGCGGATGAGGAGAAATTGGTTTATCTATTAAATGAGGGGGCCCCTCCTGAGACCATTTCCCAAGTGGCAAAATTTCGTTGTTTGGTTGGGAAAAACTGTCTTGCCAGGAAGAGCTGATTTGGGTGTGATGTTCTGTGTATGACATTGGTATTTTAATACTTTCTGTATGCCTTGGGAGGCTTTTTGTTTTGTATCTATATATAAACCAGTTCTGAAAACAATACCTTACTCTTATGTGACCAACAAATAGAATCTGCTCTAGGACTAGGGTTCTTCAAATAGGTGCAGGATTGATTTGCAGGCTGGTCGGGGCATGCAGCAGACATTTTTTAGAACTTTGCCTCTTGCCTTAGTTCCACACCCAATACCCCCCCCCGCAAGTGCAGTGGACTTTTAATTAAGAACCAATGGAAGGTTTTTCCCTCTTTAAATAGACCATGGGTGGGGGCACAAAACAGAACAGGACCACATTTACAGCGCAATCCTGTCTAAATTTAGACAGCTCCACTGGTCTAAATGTAGATAGGACACTGGTCTAAGGTGTCGCAAAAACATGTCAGAAAGCACATTTGCGCCACATGATGACAAAGCAGCCCCCGGCAGAGAGGCTTGTGCCACTCCACCAGCGCCGCGGGGCTGATCGATACCGTGGCGGAGAGATGAGTCTCTGCGGTGTGGCGAAGGGGTGGGGGAAGGGCAGAATGAGACGCTTCATGGGGTAGGATTGGTCAGCCGGGCCTGGGAAGGGGTACGGATCAGCAGTGGCCTCCTCCATCATATCCCATCCTCCTTCCTGGACTTGGGCAGTGTTACACAGCTGGCTGGAATGTGCACCAGCAAAATAGCTTGCACGCATTTGAGTAGACCCATTGGGGCGGCTGGGGCTTTTCTTGGGGTAAAGGGACAAATGTAAAAGGGGTAAAGGACAAATTTCAAGACAAATGTCCCTTTTCCTCAAGGAGGCCTCCGGCTTCGCCAGCGCAGGCCCCATCCTGCAGACGATGTAGCGGGTGCCTTATGTGCGACCGTCGTGTCTTGCTAGGCATGATTGGGCTGCCCTGTCACACCCCTGCAGTTTGGGACCATGCAAGGAAGCTGCTACTGTCTTTCTGCCCTCATCTGGGCAATCTGGGTCTCCCCTCTCCTCACAGCTGCTGTGTGTCTCACTGGACCCAATAAGAGCTTTTTTCCTTGACAAATAACCATGGTGTGTGGGTGCATGTGCACATGCAATCTAGCTGCTATTTACTGTAAAAATTATGACGCACTAAGCACACACATCATGTATCATATAGTTTGTCCCTGTGTCTCTTACATAAGGATAGATGAGGTTCCATTCTGACTATCCCCATCTCTGAGTCAGCTGGTCCTGGGCTAAGAGGGCAGTAATGATTGGGAGACCTCCCTAACTCTGTTGCTCTGCCTCTCCTGAAGAATTCATAGATCCTCAGTTCTGGGCCTCCAGTGCCTCAATCAACAACAGTAGAATTTAAGGGCCCAATCCTATCCAGCTTTCCAGCGCTGATGCAGCTATGCCAATGGGGCATGTGTGCATCCTGCAGTGTGGGGTGGTGGTGGTCACGGAGGCCTCCTCAAGGTAAGGGAATATGTGTTCCCTTACCTTGGGGTTGCATTGTGGCAGAATCAGTGCTGGAAAGTTGAATAGGATTGGGCCCCAAGTCAAACATTTAGGACTTGCTAATATTTACTGCATTCTTGTGGTAGCCAACTGAGCAGTGAGTTGCCTTTCGAAAAAACCTACTCAGTTCACCCTTAAAAAGAGAGAGAGAGAGCCTAATTTCCTCAACCTCTGTCTGAATGACCACAGCGTATTTTTGGAAGTAGAATTAAATTGCACCAGATAGCAGAATGAATGCGAAGCTATTCAGGTCACATATCTTCTCAACACAGAATTTGCATGGTTGTTTTTTTTTAACTTTTCAGTACTTTTCATTACATGGAAGATGCACAATCTTGTAAATAAAATCAACACAATGGTAATTTTGCAGAACTATCAATTTCTTCTCTGTTCTCTCTCCCACCCCGATCCTCCCACATGTAAGGAAAGAAATAATGAATAGTGGAGATGGTTTAAACTGATAATATCATCGAAGGGTTAACTACATAATTCAGAGTTTGTTTCATACATGCATGTTTCATACAGTACATAACACAGAGGATGTTTCTGTTGATTTCTGAGAACTCTTATCACAGTGCGTGTTGCTTCTTGATTTATCTTTGAAGACAGGTAGTAACAAAGTTACAAGTTCAGCAGCTCTTCAGCATGACACAGAATGATCTGTGGACTCTCTGTGCTATAACAGAGGACAAAGACTGTGTGTTATCTTTCAGAGAAACCAATCAAAAATTGATGGATGGCAGGGCGCCGTCCACAAGATACAACTTGCCAGCTTGATTTTCCTTGGTTGATAAAAGTTGCTCATAAAAATCTGATAAGCAAGAAGCTGCTGATAAAGTTGCCTGTTAGGCAAGCTCCAAGGCTGACTGTAGTTGGGAGGGCAGTTGGGAGGAAAGAGGGGTCTTCTTCTGGAGCAAGCAGATGCGAATCAAAGAGGTGGTCAAGGCAAGCTGGAGCTGAGTATCTGATCAGGTAGGTTAGAGGCAGCAGAAGTGGTTGAGGATGGGCTGGTAGTCAGATGCTGGGAGAAGCATGACAAGGCAACTGCCAGAGTTTCCAGCTTGGGACAACTGGGGCCTTAGAGATGAGGAAGAAATACATTCTCTTGGCAAATGAGATAGCAATATAAATCATGGGTGTATACCAGGGATGTGGATCAAGTCTCTTGACTCCAAGTCTCAAGTCAAGTCCCAAGTCTCTGGGTCCAAGTCTCAAGTCAAGTCCCAAGACTTTGCCCCCAAGTCCCGAGTCTTTGGTTGCGAGTTGCAAGTCCCTATCTATTTAATGGGGAAAACGGGTTTAAACCTGAATAAAATTCGACTTGTCGTAAAAGGTTCCAAGTCTTGAGTCGAGTCTTTCGAGTCTTTTACAATCGCTGAGTCAAGTCCGAGTCAAGTCATTGATGCGACTCGAGTCCAAGTCAATAGACTCAAGTCTACATCACTGGTATATACAATGACACTTAAAGTAGTTAAATAAATGCCTATCTATATTGCAAACGTCTCTCAGTTCTGTGCCAACAATCATGGCTTCCCAGAAAGAATTCTGGAAGATTGGCAGCACAATCCTCCTATGTATGTCTACTCAGAAGTAACTGCCAATGTGTTCAATGGGTCTTACTCCCATGGACGTGTGCATAGGATTGCAGCCATAATCTGGTAAGACCATTAGCCCCCTTCATGAGGGCCGGCCCATTCATGAGACCAACTGAAGCTGTCACCTCAGGCACCAGATTGGTGGGAGGCACTCATCTGCCTACATGCCTCCACTGCTCCTCCTCCTCCTCCCACTTCCATGGGTTGGAAAAGGAAAAGGGGGACAGAGAGGAAGAGGAAATGTGGAGGGGAGGTGAACTAAGACATGAATGAATGAATGAATGAAACCTTTATTGGCATAAATGAACTAAGACATCAGAGAGTGGGAGGAACAGAGGCTGACACATCATTGGGTAAGGAGGGGCAGCATTTAGTATGCAGCCTCGGGTGTCGGGAGTTCTTGGGCTGGCCCTTCCCTTCATAGAATCATGCATGGTTCCCAAGATTCTCTGGAGAGAGGTGATGTTTGTAAGCCAGTGAAGGCGATAGGCCCTTAGGCATTCACTTGTCAAAATTTGGGAACCCATTCTCATAAACGCTCATAGTAATATTAAGGGAGCAAAACTGGTTGAGTTGAGATCCAAGAAACAGTTCATGATCATGGACTATCACTAATTATGCATGATATCACTTCAGTAACATGAGTTTTTTTGTTTAAAAAGAGACTTCAATTCTCTTTCCTACAGGTTCTGGCCATTTCATGTACTTTAACACCACTTCTGGGAGAAGAGGCAAAGAGGCTGTCTTAAAATCCCGCATATTCTCCCCAAAGAGGAATCATCAGTGTCTCCAGTTTTTCTTTAAAATGACAGGAGACCCCCAAGACAAGCTTGTCATCTGGATTGATCAGGATGATGGCACTGGAAAGGTTCGCAAGCTTGTTAAAATTAAAACTTTTGAAGGTAAGTACCTGAAAATGCATGGAAACGATTAAAAGATGATTGGAGTGTCTTCGTAGAGCCATTGCACACTGGTGTAACCCGTGAAGAAGGGGGTGATACTAGCATTTGAAGCCCTTCCCATGTCATCTCATATAATACTGGAGCATTGTGGGATGCAGTCATGCTACTGATGCTTCCATGCCTTCAAGGTAATGAAAGAATAGGCACTCAGGTGACCTCACAAGCTTACCTGAAATGCAAAGTAACTGAGATGAGGCACCTTAAAAGTCTCTGGCTTCTCCCCAGTGCTTGCCCATTAAGACAATCAAAGGACTTGCAGCAAGTCCAAGTTCACCAAGAAGGGATCATTATAGGTGAGGGTACAAAGCAGGACCTTCAGAGGAGTGATGTCATCAGCCTGAGACTCCCTCCCTGTCATCCCATTTGATTTTAGAGAGCACTCAAGGTATTTTGATCTCTCCATCAATCAATTCGATGAACGCTCCCCTATTTTACTGTCTTGGTGACTGTTCTAATTACACAGGTCTGCAAATTTGAGGGTAAAAAAAAAACTTTTTCCAAAACTTATGATGGTTCTATATGAATTTGGGGCGCTGATTCCAAAAACGGCATTGGTTTTGCCCTATCATGTCTAGTTTTGGGGGTGTGGCATTGACACCTCATAATGTAAGTCAAACAGCTTCCTCGTGAGGAAGCCATGGCATCAGATTCCTCACAAGGAAGCTGCTTGACTCGCGTTATAAGGTGGTGATGCCATACACCCCAAAGTATACATGATAGGGCAAAACCGATGCCATTTTTGGAATCAGCACCCCAAATATACCCAAGAATAGGTCTCAGTTTTAAGAAAGCAAAATGTGTGCTTGCCTGTGTTATTGCTGCATATTGACTTCAGATTACTAAATATGAAGTTGTTTTAATATGGTAAACTTCAACTAATACTTAAGTTGTAAAAGTTGATGGATGCCCTGATTTTATGGATGGGTTAACTATTTTTAACCAAGTACACTGGCTTCCCGAATTAAGGAAGCCTGAATTATGGACATCAGAGTTCTGGACAGCTGTGTTGGCGTTTTCATGCAGGCTCAGTACATCCTCAGTACATCAGTACATAGGGCAGGAGGTCTGGCTCAGTTGGTAGAGTTGCCGCCTCGTAAGCCTGAAGATCGGTGGACATCCAGTTCGAGACACACCGCTGACAAAAAGCTGTGGGGGGAAAAAAGCCTCTGGCCAGGGAGAGGCCAGACTGCAAAAGGATACCATCTGGAATGCAGTTGTTCATGAAAGATTGAACATTTATATATATTCTTAAAAAAACCATTAGGGCAGTTGAGAGAGCCTGCCCATGTAATTGGATTAAAATCAGAGGAGAAATCCAATGACCAAGAAAGGCGATATATAAATCCGGTAACTGTAAATCCCGTAAATATTTATCACATAAGTGATGTTCAATCCCTGTTGAGATATATCCTTTGTGGTGCTTTTGTGCAAGTGTGATAGTGCTGCTGGGCCAGCAAGAGCTGGCTGTTTCAAGGTATGTTCCAACTTCCATACATAGCTATGGAATGGAATCAATATATATGCTGGGGACTTAGTGTAGATAGCATCAAAATCCTGCTAAAGAAAACATACTCAGAGGCTCAATGGCGTCGCTCCCGTCAAGTGACGGGAGCGGGCCGCTACGGGGTGACGCGCGCAAGGGGTGACGCGCGCGTGACGCGTCACCTCTTGCCTGCGTCACCCCCGAAGACGTCCCCGGAGCCGGCTTCACCAGCCGACGCGCCAGGGCCTTCTGAGGAAGGCCCGCTGTGCGAACGTTATTTATAACGTTTTTTGCACATGCGCAGACTGTCCCTGAGGGTAGTTTGAAGGCCAGTATGCTCACCGATTTAAAACCTGCTAAGAGCTGCACAGTTTGACAAGGCCTATTTCCTACAATCCCCTTCACGGATCATTGCCTTGTTGTGGCGAAGGGGCTTGCGTAACTCAATGAAGCCAGGAGCTATGCCATGCAGGGACACCCAAGACGGACAGGTCATAGCAGAGAGTTCTGACTAAAAGTGATCCACTGGAGAAGGAAATGGCAACCCACTCCAGTAACCTTGCCAAGAAAATCCCATGAACAGTATGGTTGCGAGAGTTGGACCATAAGGAAGGCTGAGCGCCGAAGAATAGATGCTTTTGAACTGTCGTGCTGGAGAAGACTCCTGAGAGTCCCTTGGACTGCTAGGAGATCAAATCAGTCAATCCTAAATGAAATCAACCCTGACTGTTCCCTGGAAGGACAGGTACTAAGGCTGAAACTCAAATATTTTGGCCACCTAATGCGAAGAGAGGACTCTTTGGAGAAGACTCTGATGCTGGGAAAGATTGAAGGCAAAAGGAGAAGGGGAAGGCAAAGGATGAGATGGTTAGACAGCATCACCGATGCAACGAACATGAAAATGAGCGAACTCAGGAAGATAGTGGAGGACAGGAAGGCCTGGCAGGATATGGTTCATGGGATCACGAAGGGTCAGACACGACTTAACGACTGAACAACAACAACAATTTCCTACAATACTTTTCAAACAAGGGTGCAATCTTGCAAGGCATAATCAGGGGCAAGTCGAGTCTCCCTTTTGGGGTTATTGGGGAGGACTCCCACATGCTGATGCTTCAACCAATGACCACTGTAAATTAATTAATATAATTCTCATAGGTCACTGTAGAAATCATAGGACTACTTTTCCTTCCGTAGGAGACAATGACAGGAACTGGAACATTGCCCATGGGGTTTTGAAAACCACTAAACGTTTTCGGTATCTCATCCAAGGGATAAAAGGCAATCGCAGCGTTTCGCCTGGAGGAATTTCCATTGATGACCTCACCCTGAGTGAAACCCAGTGCCCCAGTGGTGTGTGGGTTATTCGAAACTTCTCTCATCTTCTTAACACTGCTGCTAAGAATGACTCCTTGAAAAGCCCTCGGTTTTATAGCCCTGAAGGTTACAGTTACATTATATCACTATCTCCCAGGGGCCGGGCCAACTACACCAGCATTTCCTTTTACTTGGTCAGTGGAGAGAACGATGGCATCCTTGAATGGCCGGCTCTGCACAGACAGGCAACTGTCAGTGTGGTGGACCAAACTCCCAATGTCAGGGAACAGATGTCCTTGGAAAAGAGCTTCACTACAGATCCAACACAGTTTTTCCCAGGTACGTAGCCAAGGAAGTGAGTCGCAGAAAAAGCAAGAGTGCAAACAAGGCTTGCTGTCTGTGGACAGGGATGACTCAGCACTTTCTGCTTCCCAGAGCAGTTGAAGTGACCATTCAATGCTGTGCCTCATGATCACATGTCATGTCACAGGAGGAGGATGGGGGCAAAATGCTGGAGTTGTGCACAGTTGCAACCAGCTGTGTTCAACCCTTCTCCATGATGCCTCATTCGTTTGACTTCTATCCCACCTTCTAACTATGTTCACTCCCAAGCAGTGCACCCAAGTTGACCATACCTGTCAGTATTTCACAGGTGACAATAGGGGTGCACCTGTGCATAAGTGGGGTGGAACTAAAGGCAGAATCCAGCCCAGTGGTGAAGCCAACACAAAGGAGACACTCAGACCGGACTGGGAAGTGGAGGCAGGGAAAGAACATGCATTTATTTCATGTGCGCTTACCAACAGTGCACTCCTGTGCAACTATAGACTAGTGGAGTGAGCTCTCCACTGGCCTAGAGTGTTGTAAATGTGCCGTAAGGCATGTTTTTTACACCCTGGGAGTAAGCAGCGCCAGCATGGAGGCCGGCACTGCTCACTCCGCAGCCTACCGGACCCGCGCCGGCCAACGTAGGTAAGGGCTGCACCAATCAGCAGGAGGGTGGGCCAGGGTGGCAGGGGAGGGGGATATTGGCAAGCCCGGACTGGGAGGAGGTGGGGATAGCGACGCCATGCTCCGCCATATCCCCGCCCGGCCTTACACGGCTTCCCCGGACATGCACCAGCTCCAGAGCTGGCGCACATCCGAAAATGCCCATTGGGGCCTCTGAGGCTTACACCAGGGGAAGGGGATGAACATTCATTCATCCATCCTTCATCCATCCATTAGTTCTTGCATAAATCAAGCTTTGCAATCCAGATGACCAGTGCTCACCAAGTAAGACTTGCATATTGTCAAATCATATTATATGTTCCATATTATATTACAGGAAAAAATGGTACTTCCAGATGGGGAAAACCCTCTGTTCTTGGAAAGTTTGATCCTGTGTGCAACTGCCACAGAGGCGGGAAACGGGAATGGAAAAAATTCATTAAACATTCACAGCTAACGAGAAGGAATTATCTAAAAAATGATGATCTTATTATCTTTGCAGAGTTTGAAGGTATGAAAATGTTTATCTCTTTATAAAACAAGGGGCATATTCTTTTCAACCCTGACCTGTTCAGAATCCGTTATGCTTGTTTATTAAAGAAAGAAAAATAACAACGGTTCATTTTGAACCAAGTGGCAGCAGGACCCAATTCTGAAGGCCGTATTCATTTTCTGGGATTTATTCTGAAACAATGGCAGGACTAAAAATACTGCTTCTGAGCAGTACAGATTGTTTTTCATCACAAAGTCATCAGAACCAGGCCCACACATCTGAGATTAGTAGCAAGGCTTTTGGGGAAGAGTATTTTCTAGGTAGCGGGTGGCGCAGTGGGTTAAACCACTGAACCATGAGCTGTCGATCGAAAGGTCAGCAATTCGAATCCGTGCGACAGCTCCTGCCAACCTAGCAGTTCGAAAGCAAGAAATTGCAAGTAGATTAATAGGTACCGCGTCAGCGGGATGGTAACAGCGTTCCATGCGCCTCGGTGTTGAGTCATGCCGGCCACATGACCATGGAAACGTCTTCGGACAGCGCTGGCTCTTCGGCTTTGAAACGGAGATGAGCACCGCTCCCTAGAGTCAGACACGACTGGACTTAATTGTCAAGGGATACCTTTACCTTTACCTATTTTCTAGGTAGGGTTAAAGCCACCTCACCTTTCATCTTCTAAACAAAAAGACATGCATTACTAATCCCCTAAATGATATTCTAACTTTTTTAAAAAATTCTATCCAATACCTTGCATGTGCATTAATTAGCAAATAGTTTCAAACACTTCTTGGTGCAGTCATTTGTTTTACACTGAGCAATATGGTTCTCTCTCAAACCCTCCCCCCCCCAATTATGAAAGTTATCATGGCCAGCAATAACAGAGATCGAATGAGGAGTAATCACCGGATTATTAGCCATGCTTAGAAGGGATGAAGCCTTTATTGTTAAAATCACATTAAAACAGTAAAAATTGGCTTCAAAGGTCGACGTTTCATCCGATTTCTTTGGACTTTTTCAAGAAAGGGGGCAGAGAGACTGCAAAGTTGTTAACTGAGCAAAGCAGCTGCTGTAACTAACATCAAAAGAAAACAGCAGACTCGAGTCAGTTAGCCTTAGGTAACCCCGTCCAACCGCTCATGTTAACGTTCTGACTTAAAGGAACCACAGCTGCAATTCCCTTTCATTAAAAGGGACTCTGCATAATGTGGGCATCCAGGCTTTGTCGATAAGTGTCATTTGCTGTTGTCTGTTTAACAAATTCGATCTGTTTTTAAAAATGACAATCGCTTCATGGTGACTTCTTTGCCTAAACGAGGGCTCCTGGACCAGCCTCCTTGTCTCTTTGAAGTTGATTATGTGCTCCATGGTAGTGAAATGCTCTGCTAGGGCTGAGTGATCCTGATATCCCAATCTGCAAGCCCTTTCATGCTCTTTGGTCCTGGTGTTAATGGCCAGCTTGGTCATTCCGATGTACACCTTGCCACATTGGCACGGTGACATTTATCAACAAAATCTGGATGCCCACATTATGCAGAGTCCCTTTTAATGAAGGGGAATTGCAGCTGTGGTTCCTTTAAGTCAGAACGTTAACATGAGCGGTTGGACGGGGTTACCTAAGGCTAACTGACTCGAGTCTGCTGTTTTCTTTTGATGTTAGTTACAGCAGCTGCTTTGCTCAGTTAACACCTTCGCAGTCTCTCTGCCCCCTTTCTTGAAAAAGTCCTACGAAATCGGATGAAACGTCGACCTTTGAAGCCAATTTTTACTGTTTTAATGTGATTTTAACAATAAAGGGTTCTTCCCTTCTAAGCATGGCTAATAATCCCGTGATTACTCCTCATTCGATCTCTGAAAACCCACAATATTTTTGAGGGGAAGTTACAATAGTGTTTAAAAACCATTCCTACTTCTAAAATGCAATCTCTAAATATATATTTTTTAATTTCAATCAGCATTATTCAGCACAATGTCAATTTTCATTTCATTTTGACCTAACAAAACCATGTTATGGTTTTGCGTATGCTTTAAGTAAAATCAAATAAATTCGTTTGGAAAATGTAGATACAGATTTTCATCTTATTTTTGACTGTGAATATCTTTTCCCTGGCTCTTTGAATAAGATTTAACACATCTCCTTAAGACCGAACGCCACGTTAAAAGCATAAAGTCCACCAAAAGCAGCCAATCTATGGAGAGGAAGAAGAGAGCAACCTCTCTGGAAGCCTGGACATCCTACCTGAGAGAACAGTGCGACCCAAATCCCTGTCAAAATGGTGGCACCTGCCTCAAGGTCAGAGGGAAAGCAACCTGCAGGTAGTCTAGACCATTTTTTTCATTCCATCTCTGCTTCTCATTTGCATGCTGCTACTGAGAAAACGTTGTATGCTGTTTTGGACATTGCACAAACAGAATGCTTTTTTCAGCAACCTTTCCTTTGTTCTGCAAAGAGTAGCATGCCCATATCCAAAAAGGGACAGGGTGCCTATGACTTTAACCACTGTAAGAAGAGGGAATTTGGGCAGGTGTAGCTTGTTGCACCCTTCCATGATGAGCTGCACCTGCCCAAATTCCAATGGGTAAAGGTATAGGCACCCCTGTCCTTTTTGGGATATGGGCACCCTAGCAAAGAGTCCTAGCCCTGGAGATTCTCCTGTTGCGGCTGGGCTTTGTTCACAAGAGACGATCAGCCTATGATAGTTGGGGTTGGGAGGGAGCAGGCACAATCCCATTCCTTCCATTCTCCATTTGTTGGTTGAATGCAAATATTAGTTGTTTGCCTCGGGCTTTGGTGTACTGGCTCTGAGCTGTCAGCTGATCCCCACCCCCGGGTTAAGGTGCAGTTATCAGTTATTTATACAAAAATGTAAGCAGACATAGGAGGGCATTTGGGGACACACTGCAGCCACATGATTGCACCCCCCCTCCCCAAGGCTACACACACACACACACACACACACACACACACACACACACCCCTACCTATCCCTGAAGGTGAACCCCATTGAACATAGTAGGACTTACTTTTGAGCATACATGCATACAATTGGACTACTGACCACAGTTTAGATCTCAGGAATCTCAACAGTGTTCTATGTCTCATGTACTTTTGTTTCAAATTGAAAAGGAAATTTTTTACAACCGCTGAACTTTCGTTGATGATTAACCAGAAATGGTAGTACTGTACAGTATGTCTTGAGTGAAACCTTTGGTTCTGAGTGTTTGTTTTTTTAAATGATTTTAAGCTGTCTCTAAAACTACATGAGCTCCACACGTTTTCAACTGAATGGTTTTTTTTTGGGGGGGGGGGTATTTAACATTTCCTCGAAGCCCACAGGTGTACGCATTTAACTCCTGTTGTGTATATGCACCCTTGGGTAAAAATGGTTTAATGCAACCTATGCCTTGCAGTAGCAACTTTAGATTATGCAAGTTGATCAACTGAATTTGGCAAGTCAGTGCTCAATTTTGAATTAATTTGGAGGATACCAGATAGGATAATAAAGTATAATGAGCCTGCACTGGAATAACTTGAATACTAGTTGAACAAGAATGGAGCTGCAAAATATACCAGCTCTCACCCCTGCTACAAATACCTTCCCTGGTGTTCAAATAGCCTTTTATGCAGGCCTTCTTTCCTATTTGCATTTCTCAAGTTGAAATTGCTCTAGATAGACCGTTAACTTACTTTTCCTGCCAAACCTTTTGAAGTTTGGTTTGCCCTCACTGGGAATGGTTTTTGTTTAATGTTTGTGGATTCAGCTGTTGAATTATTTTTTATATCGTAACTTGCCATGGACCCCTACTTAAGGGGAAGGGAAAGTTAGATAGAAATGCTTTAAAATAAAATACGTTTTGTGAGCATATAATTAGTTGCTAACATACAGCTTTAATTTGCCAACAACCTCATCAAATTCAAGTTACCGGTATATACTATAGTTGGCATCCTGTGCACATTTACCTGGGAGGAAGTCCAGATGAACTCAGTGGGACTTATTTCTGAATAGACATGCCTAGGATTGCACTGTAAATAAATAAATAAATAAATATAAATATAGCAGGCGCAATTTTGTCGATGAAGCAGTGACAGCAGAAGTGATAACTGTTGAATTTTTCTCAACCATGCAGCTGTTAAAGGCACTAGAACCCTCTTCTGCCCATTGGTGGCAATTTAGCACTCCCGATAACTGTGGTGGCCTTTAAATATCATCGAGCAGATTGATGCAGACAGTGGTTGACTGGATCATCAGAGCATAGAAACAAGCATAGCTGACCTCTGATTTGGTGGTCCACCTGCAGTAATGGTCAGGGCCTCATGTGACAGTCCTCCACTTTGCCAGGTTTTCATGCGACTAAGGATACAAATGACAAACCTATTCAGGTGGCAACGTTAACAGCTCCAACCAGCCTATCACTAGGAGCCCCTGAACTCACTTTCCCCGGGACACTCTTCAGAGATGTTTCTTGATATCCGGAGGAGAATTTCATTTTCATTTAAGCTGCTCCAAACTGCCATGGTGGGAAAAGCAAGCCTCATACTTCATGACTTTCCCCTTTTTTTTATGTTCACAGGTGTGCAGCAAGCGCAGTCTTTTTCTACGTGGGTGCGAGATGTCAATGGATGTACATCCGCAGGAACATCATTGACCTGCTAGCTGTTGGAACCATTGTATTAATTGCCATTGTTGTTTTCATGCTAGCTAAAAGGAGATCGTTTTCCGGAGTCCTGATTTAGGATATTTCATACAATGCGTGAACCATGCTGCTGTACCTAGAGTTAGCCCTTGATCACCTGAAAATGTAGTGCTGCTAATGCTGTAGCCTCTTATCACCCCAGGCGAATACTTCAATATGAAAGCCAGTCTTGGAGGTACTTGTAGATTAGTGATCGATAGTGGTTAAAACCCTTTCCACCCACTCCACTGTCCCACTGGGCCCCTTCCATAGCTGCACAGACAAAGCACAACTCAAGAGCAATGTGGAATGTGTCGTTTGATCTTTGTATTATTACTGAAAATGACATGTGAATGTACCCTAAGGACTCTGGCAATGGCATTGTAAAAGCATCCTGTAGAAATGTGCATGGTGCACCATGAATTATTTAATTAATTTATACCCTGCCTTTTCCTATGCCAAAGGCAAATGATGTGCCTTGTTCAGGGGATTCAGGAATGTTGATGTTTTGCTCTTTAATGTGCGAGAGGACACCTTGTCTCCTACTCCTGTGTTGGCTTTCCATTTGTAGAGTGTTAGCACCATACAGGTCTTTTCCAGGAGGAGGATGGACATGCTCTTCTTCCTTCCTACCATCGAAAATGCCTTGCTGCTGTTCTAGTAAAGGTCTCCCCTGCTCAAAAGCCAGCCGTGTCCGACTCTAGGGTGTGGTGCTCATCTCCGTTTCTAAGGCCGAAGAGCCAGCGCTGTCCGAAGATGCTTCCGTGGCCGGCGTGACTAAAGGAACTTGTTACCTTCCCGCCGCAGTGGTACCTATTTATCTACTCGCAATTTCTTGCTTTCCAACTGCTAAGTTGGCAGGAGCTGGGACAGGAGACGGGAGCTCACTCCGTCATGCGGCACTCAGGTCTCGAACTGCTGTCCTACCGACCTTCTGGTCTGCAGTTCAGTGTCTTAACCACTAAGCCACCGCGGCTGCACTGCTGTTCTAGCAAAGAGCAGGGAAAACAGTTGCTTGCGAGTAGTAAGCACCCTGCAATGTGAACCAGAAGATTGGGCTGTGTACTCCTTAGTATATCTCCTGGTGGAAAGGGAAGGCATTGAGGCTGCCACTTCAGCTGCTACCCTGTGTCCCTTCCCCAGAAGCAGATAATGACATGACTGAGAAAGTTTCCATGGAGTACCTTCCAGGCCATAAAATAACCCTGATGAAGGGGGCAGCGGGGAGCCTTGCAAAGCCTGCGCAGTGTTCCAGATGGAACGATGTGGCATAGCAACTTCCTGCCCCACACAAACATACACTTCCCAAAAATGCATTTCCAAGTGCAGCAGACCAAAGCAAGCTCCTTTGGGGTAGAGCAGCCATGTGAAATAAGAACACAAGTCTCTCCAGGGCAAGTCCACAAAGAGGCTTTCTAACCACTCCATCACAGCAGAGGACATGCACAGAGTATCTCATGGACCATTTAGCATCCCACAGCACCACAGACAGCCATGGTAGGCTGGGAGAATATAGTACAGGGACCAATCAGAGGTGTGCATGTGACATGGGCCCCCTATTGCAGCAGCCCTCCATTTAGCTACACACACCATGCCCTTTGCATCATTACTGGCACCTGCTGCATATTAGTCTGCATGGAACTATCACGATACAGCCCTCCCTCTTCCCAGAAGCGTCGCAGGGGTTGGGGCGGTCGGGGTGGGTGGGCCCAAGGCGTAGGACTTGCCTGTACGATGCGTTCCGAGTGTCCGTCGCTGGTTCCTTCGCTCTCGCTGGGCCCTCCCGCCCGCCCTGGAGCTGAACGGCTCCGAAATGGCCTTGAAAACGGAGCGGGGGGCGCGGTCGGAGCTGTGTGACATCACGCCCGGCGTCACGTGGGGGCATAGCGTCGGCGGCCCCTCCCACGTGGGGGCGCAGCATCATCTCTGCCTCTCCCCCCCCCCCCACAACCATCTGCTTTATACTGTACATTATGGTAGCAGAGGACAGATATTCCTTGGGGTCCAGTGGAGGGTGAAAACCCCTCACTGGGCACAAGCTAAGAGGATGAGGATGCTGCAAACTCTGAAACCTGGTAGCAGAAAGGCTCCTCCTCTCTTCCCTGCAGAGTCCCACTGTCACCGTCACCTGTGGTCTGCTAATACTCCAGATCCAGGTGATCGGTTCCCGCATAGTACTCTGCCTTGGTACTATGAGCTACAACTGCCAACCATTGCAGATGTTACAACCCAGCTCCTTCTGTGGCCCAGTAGCGATACTGGATTCAGTCACATCCACTTTTCCCCGGTATTCACTACTAAGATGACTCAAAGGAAAATCAGTTACTTTATTACTTCAATGTGGTTACACGGTTAGGATACGTAAGGAACAGATTCAGAACACAGGATAAAAACAACACATTCAGATCCAACCATCCTCCTAATCTCTTCCCTTCCTTCCAACTGCCCCTTTTCCCTTCCTTCCTAATCTCTTCCCTTCCTTCCAACTGTCCCCTTCCTTCCAACTGCCCCTTTTCCCTTATATGGTCCTAACTGCTGTTAACCTCCTCACTCATGCCCCTTTCCTATATGGGCATAGCTTTCCTGTGACACCCACCCCAAGGCAAGAAACAATTAGGGTTCGGAGAAGGGACAATATGTGCTAACACCACGCCAACAGCATGTGATCAAGTCAAAGTTTTTAATCGCACAGTCTCAAAACACACAAGCGGGGTTGCCAACCTTCTCACTCCAGCAGGGATCTCGTGCCTTTGCAAAGTTATCCAATAGACGTTAAGTAGCAGGTGCCAGTGATATCCGACTTCACTGCTTAGTTCACCGTTTGTCATGGGGTTTCAAAGCAAGGAGGGCTTTTCTGGAACAAGTCGGTCAGCAACCCCACAGAGGAACAGATGGGATCACAGTGGTCGCTGCTGCCTTCCCTTGTGGTCTGCATGAGTGGGCATGTAGAGGGTCCTGTGTTCTCCTCCCCTGGTGGCCACGACTGTTTTACCCTGTGTAGCTCTGCTGCTGCTTTCCTAAAAAGAAAGGCCTGTTTGGCCAACAGTGGCAGTGGATGGAGTACCTGACAATCTCCAGGAGAGAGCAGCCACTCCCTGCTATGAGCTGTTGTAAAAGGAAGGGATGGCTACACAACGCAGTTGATAGCAAAGACACGTGACAACAATCCTGAAGGGTCAGTATTTGGGGCTGGGGTAGGGTAGAGCCATGAGACAGATATGCAGCATCCATGGGATT
Organism: Plestiodon gilberti rubricaudatus; assembly: GCA_026170595.1. Lineage (NCBI taxonomy): Eukaryota > Metazoa > Chordata > Lepidosauria > Squamata > Scincidae > Plestiodon > Plestiodon gilberti. The sequence goes on from JANXHW010000001.1 coordinate 143,993,979, forward strand.
GATTATCCCCATCATGGCTTGTAAGCTGTGATGGACTTTTCCTCCATAAATCTGTCCAATCCCCTTTTAAAGGCATCTAGGCCAGGTGCCATCACCACATCCTGTGGCAAGGAGTTCCACAGATGTTGATCTCACATTACCAATCTGGCTGCTTAGGGAAGCAGCAAGGGGGGGCAAGGAGAGAGGGAACAAGGCAAGGTGAAGTGTGGAGGGACATGGCGATCTGGAACCCCCCAGGTGTGGGGGCCCCCCACACTTCCTTCCTTTCACCAGGCAGTGCTCCCACCATGCTCAGTCTCCAATCCTGATGGGTGGCGCAAACGGGAGGAGGTGGTGCCAGTAGAGCTGGAGGTAAGAGGCAGGAGGCATGGCTGGGACTCCACCTCTTTCTTCTTCTTCTTGCCCACCTAGCCTTCTTCTTGCTGGGCAGGCAAGGAGGAGGAGAAGGACTGTTGCTTCTTGTAGCTCCACTGCTGTGATCTTGTGCAGTGGAGGCCCTGAAGAAAGAGGTGGGCTGCTGCTGCCCCGAGCCTCTTCCCAGGGCCTCTGAGGCAGGGGGAGGGCAGCAACAGCCAGAAAAGTCTCTGGCGCCCAGGTCTACCAGGCTTCCCCATGTGGCACCCCAGGTCTTCCCGCCTGGTAGACCTGGCCTCCCAGTTGACCTGGCCTCTGTCTTTCACTCTCCATGAGGCCAGCTGAGGAAATTTCTGGGGCCCCCTCCTTTGGCTCCTGGGCCCCTTTTTGACCCTGGGACCAGGTACAATTTACCCCCCTTTATCCCCCTCTCATGGGCCCTGCCTCTTCCCATTCACTCTCAGTGAAAGAGAAGAGGATTGGAGAGCCAACTGAAGTGACTGGGTGGGCAGCAAGCAGACACAAGGTGCAGGGGCTGGGCACCCCTTGTCAGTTCACTGCTCCACCTCACCAATTGAAATGGCCATTTCAGTCAACCTCATGGCTAGGCTGGCCCTGTTAGGACTTCTGATTGCCTGCTGCAAGTTCTACCACATTCCCCCCCCCCCCCCGGCTGCCTTTCTAAAAAAAAAACTAAAAAAGCAACAAAACTCATCAGACCACATTACGCATTCTTTGTTATTTCTTGTTTGACCCTCAGTGTTCAAAGTATTGAGATGTGGGGAAATAACATGTATTGCAGAAATGGCTTCATTTGTATGTATGTTACCGACGATCTTACTTCTACTTTTTATCATTTTGAAAAATGGGTGTGGATTTTTTGTTTTTTAAAAGAAAAGCACCTTGGGGTGATTGAATCAAAGCCTCTGATTGATTGATTGTGTGTACGGTGTGTTTATGTTCATGGGATAGATGACAACTTTCAAAGCAGCTTAGAGATATACCGTATTGGTCTGAGTATAAAACTCACTTTTTTCTCCTAATTTAAGTTTTTAAACAAGGTGTGCGTCTTATAATCAGGTTGTTGCAATTTAATGCCAGTGATTTAATTATTTTTTTTTAATAGCACCAAACTTTAAGGATGCGTCTTATAATCAGGTGCGTCTTATACTCGGGGCAATGCGGTAAGTATCTTATCTTCTGTCTTAGAACGTTTAGTGTAAAGACTGGACATTCTAGTACTGTACTGTCAAAACCTATGAGGACATAAAAGTGCATAATGATTCCTGTACACCTCCAGGTTGGACCAAGATTAGAAAGTGGAATAACATTTAGCGGACTCCTACTTGGCCTTGTCTAGCAAGTTCCTGCTTTTGTTCTTTGCTGCTAAAGACTTCTCCTTTTCTGTATCAGATTCTGGCAACAGCGTAACAGCGCAATCCAGCTGAAAATTCCGGCAGTGGAGCAAGTGCTCTGCTGCCAGAAGCCATTGCGAACGTGCCAATGGCGATTGGAAGGGGCCACTTTGCACCGCTGTGTAGCGCACTGCATCACTTACTGCGCCGATCCCCCTCTAGCTACACTCCTGTGAAGTGGCAGCCCTTAGTCCTAACCTTGGGGAGCAGGTATGCTTGCACTGAGCTTGGGGAAGTTGACTTTAATAAAAACTGAGGTGCTGCAGTTTAATCCAAATCTTCATTCTCATGTCTTCAGTCCACAGTTGTGGAGGTAATGATGGGGTAATGAGTCAGACACTGGTTATACTTGGCTATATCTTGCCTCAGTTTAACCCAAATGCCACAATGTAATAGCACTTACAACTTTGCACTGATGCAAGTCCCAGTATGAGCTAATCCAAATGCTTGTTTGCTGGTACAAAGACTCTGAAGTGGGCCTCAACTGTGTAGCAGAAGAGATGCAACAGAAGAGCATTCGCTGTGATTTCTTTTTAAAAAGGCAGAACAACATGGACACATTTTCTGTTCAAGCACAGTGCAAGCATATTTTATTAGGCATCATCATAAATATATATATCTATATATTTACATGTATACAGTAAAGATAGATGTCCCTTGGTTTTAGTAAAGCAAACGGTATAACTGGAAATTCTTCTGTAGTACAAAAATAAAGTGCTTCTCTTTGTATAGAGGGCAGTTTACAAGACTGAAAAGAGAACCACGATGTAGTTCAAATGGCAGCAGCGGAAACAAAATACACAAAGGCCCCCATCCAGAAGTTCCACATAGCCATGCTTGTTGAACCCACTGAACTGCTCGGTGCATCTTCTGGTGCCATTGGGAATAAGCATCCTCCCCTATCCAGGGTCACCAACTGTTGTGTACAACTAATGGATCATGACCTCAGCTCAATTGGGGCCAATCTGACCAACATTGAGAATTTGCCAGCACTATGCGACATGAGAATATTCAGCACCATCACATGTCTTCTGGCACACAGTGTTTCTCAAAGTTCTCCCCGCAAGGCGGCAGAGTGGCAAACTAAAGCTTGGGGAGGCCCACGGAGGGGTCTGCAGGCCCCCGCACACCATCCAGAGGGCTGCAGGGATCCCTGGGATCGCCACCGCCATGCTATCCCTGCCCCTTAAGCTGGGCAGGGGAGAGCATCCGGTCGGATCTTCTGGTGGTTGCGACCCACCAGTTTGAGAATCGATGTTCTAGCATAAAGGTGTTGTTCAAATTAATATTCCACACATCAGATGGAAAATTGGAGAAATAGTTTGCTTAACTAGTATGCCACAGTACTTTACCGTTTTATTATTCACAAATTCAACAGTTTTATTATTCACAGATTCTTTCTCAGGGGACAGAGTCCTTTCAAATAGGCGTGAGTTAATGCTTTTTCAAGTTAGCAAAGAATATGCTTTTGAAGTGTTTTCAGAAGATGAGGATTCTGTTGAAGAGACTTGGTATTTTCCTACAGAGCAAAAGGAAAATGGTATCTTTAAAGTGCTATTCAGTTGTTGTTACATGTATAAGGCATACAGTTTGCATGTAGCTACCCTCTCTGGTGCACAGAGGCTAAAACAGGCCACTACACCAGCCTGGAGCCGACGCAACTGCCTTACAGCTGTCTCCTGCGCGTTTTCGCTGCTTCAAATGGTTCCAAAGGCGAGGGGGTGGGGCCGCCTCTTGTGGAGCTGTAACGGAGGTTCAGAGTGGGGCGGCACTTAGCGTTCTGCCCCACCTAGAGCGACGCCAGTGCGAGACACTCAAACATTTATCTCCCTATATTTACACAAGCTTGCAAACTGCAGGAGCTCAGCTGTTTGCAGGGTAATTAGCAGCTATCTTGCAAACTGCAGGAGCTCAGCTCTTTGAAGGGCAATTAGTAGCTATCTGATTTTTGGATAGCCTCATGACTTGTGGCAATTACTTATCTGATCTTTCCATCACCTGGGAGGACCCACCAGAAATCTGGTCGCGACCCACCATGTGGGTCCCGACCCACAGTTTGAGAAACACTGGTCTAGATAAAGTTAAAAATGGGATTTAAGTCCACAGAGATTTAGGGTGCAATCCTACCCCCAGTGGCGTCACTAGGCGTGCGCCGCCCCAAAGCAGGGCGCGTGCGCTGCCCTAGTGACCCTCAAAATTTTTCACGCCGCCAGGACCTACCCCCCCGGCCGGCCGGCTCCACACATCTGCGCTAGGCTGCTGCCGAGCCCTAATGACGAGGCCCAGTGCGGTGATACGTCATTTATAACGTTTTTCACGCATGCGCACAATGAGAAACGTTCTGCGCATGCGTGAAAAACGTTATAAATGACGTATCGCCGCATTGGGCCTTTGTCAGAAGGCCCTGGCGCGTCGGCTGGGGAGGTCACTCCAAGGCCTTCTCCTGGCCTCACAGCCTCCGGAGGGAGACACGCACAGCGGGGGGGGGGGGGGACATTTTTAAAGTAACAAATAATACACACCATATCTTCTTTAAAAATCAATTCACATTGAATTTAACAACTGTAGAACAAATATCTTCTGGTATTCAGAACAAGAATACATGAACCATGAATCCTCTTATTCTTGGCTCCCAAACGTCCTACTCCTATGATTGTTCACATGATGTTCTTATTGTTTATGAAAAATGTTAGACTAAAAAAGGATCATTTCAGAGACTACTGGAGTAGGTCTTTATGGCTACATACCTGTTTTGCCAAACAAATTGTTTAATGTTCTTGAGAAAGGAGAACTGATAGAAAGCATAGGAGCTGATATGCCTTGCGATGTTGACTGTAAAATCAAAATCAATATTAATAGTTAGCAACATTTTCAGGAGAATGTGGCATTTATTTTTTATTTCATGAATGTTTAAATCAGGTTACTGCAGGAATAAACCCACTTCAAATTGTTTTATCATGTTATCTAGTATTTCATCTTACAGAGGTTTGAATAACAAAGCACTTAAACCTGTACAGTATGTATAAATATGAGAGACTGCATAACAGAAAATGGCATATAAATTGTTACAGCATGTATCAAAGGTAGCCAGCTGTATTTTTACAGATCCATAAAATAAGGTCATCTATGGACCTTGATTAAAGCTAAATCCTATATTAGTGGAAATATACATATACTGTACATACATATACTGTCCAGTGCTCATGTTAGCTAGGAGTATATGAATATGGAAACATGCTTCTGAGCACATATATGTCCCAGCACCCATTTTACATATTCTTTTTCACTCAGTTACAGATATGATATGATTTCACTCAGTTACAGATATGATATGATTTCACTCAGTTACAGATATCTGTAACTGAAAAAGAATATGTAAAATGGGTGCTGGGACATATGTTTTCTAATAGCCCCCAAACAATTTATTTATTTTTCACATTTTTATACTGCCCTTCCTCCAAGGAGCTCAGAGTGGTAACTCCAAGCAGATCATTGGCAACGCAGCCAATCAATCTGGGATGGGCAGAGAGCAGGAAGTTGAACTGTACCCTCTCCTACACCCTTCCTCAAACAGCTGGATCAAAGCCATATTGATTAAAATTGTAATGAAAATGCTGTGTGAGTGATGAACTTTTTGAGATTATTGGGGGAGGGGGGAAAGCAACTAGCACTGAATGAAGTAAGAAGAAACATTCACCAAAACCTTTTCCAGACATGCACATCCACATACTAAGTTTCTCCATTAGTTGCTCATTGAATTCTCATCACCACTACTGCAACTTAGTATTTTTTTTGGGGGGAAATGCTATTCTATGCTTGTAAAAATGCCACTTTACTTATCTGATAGTGGAGTGTACACACACACACACACACACACACACACACACACACACACACACACACACACACCCCTCCATAAAGTCATAGTTAAAAAACAAAAACAAGACACCTCTCCCTAAAATACATTGACAATGACTAAGTGTAAAAGTAGATATTAAATGGTATCCGGGGTTTTAATTACCACCAAGATTAAAGCTCAAAATTTTCTGAATGAAAAATTACTAAATACCGAATAGGTATCATAACTGCTGCATCAGCAAAGAGCAGCCATGATGTTCCTAAAGGAGAGCTTTCATCATGTTGGTGGTATTTCTGTAAAGTGAAACACTGCTTGATATTGGAGATCTAAATTAAACTAACATGATCACACACAAGGAGGGGAGCAAACAAAAACCACAGAAGAATCAATTTATTGTCAATGAATATTGTCAGAGAATGTATAGAGTGTGAAATGGCACAGGCAGTGGGGAAACAGTTATGTGCCTATACTCCATTGGTGTCGGTTTTGTCCTATTTGAGGTCATAACTCAAATAGGAGGACGGGGAGCCCAAGCCTGCCTAAGAAGCGGCGGCCGGCCGAAATGGCCAGTTGCTGCATCCTAGGCAGGTTGTAGCCCACGCCGGCACAACTGGGGCTCACCTCGAAGGAATACGTTCTTCCCCTTCCCCCAGTGACGGTATAAGCCCTGGAGGCCCCAATGGGCCTCCTCAGATGTGCGCCAGTTCTTTAGCTGGTGCACAACTGGGGAGGCCGTGTAAGGCTGGCCCGGCCCGGGAAGGGGATTGGGATATCGGTACAGCCTGGTGCTGATATCCTCGCCCCCTCCCAGGCCTGGCCAACCAATGGTCCCCTTCCCCGTCACCCCAACCCACCCTCCCCATGCCCTCCCGCCGCTTGGTTCAGGGCTTACCTGTGTCCGGTGGCTCTTACACGCGAGGTGGCACTTTTGCAACACCTAAGGCTGGCGGAGCACATGCTCCACCAGCCCATTTCTAGGCTGAATTGCTGCCTAAAATATTCATATTAGGCAAAAACCAGATCTACTTATGTACAATCTTCGTCTTTGGCTCATTTCATTATTTTGCATGCAGAAAAATAAAAACTATGACTAGAAGAAAAATAGCCAGTAGTGCTATTCCATGAAGGTTTGCTTGCACAAAAGCCAATAGATGGGTTTGGGCAGTGCCATCATAGGCAAGTTTGACCAGGAAACAGCAAGTGGGAGTCAATGGGCAATTTTCACAATGGCGAGAGGTGAAAAGCAGTGTGCCCCAAGGATCGGTCTTTGGACCGGTCCTTTTCAACTTATTCATAAATGACCTGGAGTCGGGGATAGGCAGTGAGGTGGCCAAGTTTGCAGATGACACTAAACTTTTCCGGGTGGTGAAGACCAGCAGGGATTGTGAAGAGCTCCAGAAGGACCTCTCCAAACTGGGAGAATGGGCAGCAAAATGGCAGATGCGCTTCAATGTAAGTAAGTGCAAAGTGATGCACATTGGGGCAAGAAACCAAAGTTTCACATATACGCTAATGGGTTCTGAGTTGTCTGTGACGGATCAAAAGAGAGATCTTGGGGTGCTGGTGGACAGGTCGATGAAAGTGTCGACCCAGTGTGCGGCGGCTGTGAAGAAGGCCAATTCCATGCTCGGGATCATTAAAAAAGGGATTGAGAATAAAACGGCCAATATCATTCTGCCTTTGTACAAATTGATGGTAAGGCCACATCTGGAGTATTGTGTCCAGTTCTGGTCACCACACCTCAAAAAGTATATAGTTGAATTGGAAAAGGTGCAGAAAAGAGCGACCAGAATGATTCGTGGGCTGGAGCACCTCCCTTATGAGGAAAGGCTACAGCGTCTGGGGCTTTTCAGCCTAGAACAAAGGCGCCTGAGGGGGGACATGATTGAGACTTATAAAATTATGCATGGGATGGAGAGAGTGGATAGAGGGAAATTCTTCTCCCTCTCGCACAACACCAGAACCAGGGGACATGCACTAAAATTGAGTGGAGGGAGAGTTAGAACAGACAAAAGAAAATATTTCTTTACCCAGCATGTAATTCATCTGTGGAACTCCTTGCCACAGGATGTGGTGATGGCACCTGGCCTAGATGCCTTTAAAAGGGGTTTGGACAGATTCATGGAGGAAAAGACCATCACAGGTTACAAGCCATAAGCAACCTCCTGGTTTTAGAAGTGGGTTTTCTCTGTGCCAGGTGCAAGGGAGTGGCGACTGGACACAGGTATCTTGTTGTCTTGTGTGCTCCCTGAGGCATCTGGTGGGGCCACTGTGTGACACAGGAAGCTGGACTAGATGGGCTTTTGGCCTGATCCAGCAGGGCTCTTCTTATGTTCTTATGCTTCTGCTTACATGTGGAATAACATCTCTGGATTTTGTTTCACTTTCCTCACGCAATGCTTTAGTGCAAAACATAAAACAGCCTTTCTATGTGCAAAAAGCACTTTCCCACATGCAGAAAGACCCCTTTGGATACACCCCATTAATTATTCCTAGACATAATATTACCTTTGTGGGTTGCGAAGTCCACCTGGATAGGGAACATTTCTTCATTAAGGTTTCACGTACCTGCATATTTTAAACAAATGTTTCAATTGAATTAAAAACTGAATCAAGCCATCCCTGCAATTTATAATAAAAAGTGATACAGAGGAAAAATTGTAAGATCTTAAAATCGGTTCCTTTCCTACCTTCCTGTCCCAGAGAATTCCACACAGCAGAATGAATAATCCCTGAAAAATATTTGCAAATTAAAATTATAATTCTACCACCACATCCCAGATATTCTTCTACTGTACATACAGAACTGTACAGCAATGAAATGCTCATTGTATACATAAGAATCAAACTTCAGGGGAAGTACAGTATTTCTCAACTTTGGGTTGGTTCAGATAATATTTTACCATCCTAACCAGAATCACACGATTACTGACATGTGCACATCACAATTTGGAACGCAAGCTTCCTGGCAGCTGCTTGCAAAATCTGCAAGGGTATTGTTGGTAATGAGAAAAAGTTGTAACTTCTAATTATTGTTTGTTTCTCTGTTTCTTGCATGCATATGTGTTTATCCGATAAATTTTAGTTTTGATATTTAGTAACTCATGTAATGCTTGCTTTTTGTTTTTAATATGGTTGTATTCTGTCTTTGCTGGTCTTTGACCGTACTAATAAAATGATGACTCCTTCCTCCCTTCCCAGTTTGTTTTTTTACATGCTTGTCGGACTATTCCCAGTTTGGATAAACCCCTCTCCCAACTGTGATGAGAAAAAGTAACAAGGGGATGAGGGGGAGGGGTCAGGATGCATTTGCAGCATGAGCATCAACACTGGTAATTGGGGGAGGTCTGTTTGAACAGTAAAATATGGACCCAAGAGGACCCTTGCTTGCCAAATAGTATGAAAAACATCGATACATGGCTCAGGGAGAACAGTAAGAAGATTTATATATCGTTCAAGGATTCCTAACTCATTCTGGTGCAGAATTTTAAAAGGCTGATCAGCAACAGGCTGACCTCTGCTGGAAAGAGAGCTTAAATGCAGATTATCAAATGTAGGTGGATAATCTGAGCTCACATTTTGGGCGCAATCCACCGGAAGTCTGTAACGGCGGAGCGAGCGCTCCGCCGTTCCAAGACATTACAAACGTGGTGTAAAGCACGTTCGCGACGCCTCAGGAGTAAGGGAGGCCGGCGCAAGGCCGGCTTCCCTCACTCCATCGCCGGACTGGGACGTGGCCGCTGGAGGAAGGTAAGCTCTCCCGCCACCACCGGCAGCCATGTGGACGATCTGGTGGGCGAGGGAGGGGGGCCATTGGACTAGCCGGCCCAGGAGGGGGCGGGGGATGGCACCTGCTATACCCCCATCCCCGCCGGGCAGCTAGGCCGTTATACGGCATCCTCTGACTTCCGCCAGCTATTTAGCTGGCGGAAATCTGAGGAGGCCCATCGGGCCTGCCCCAGTTTACACCCGGGGAAGAGGGACGAACGTCCCCTTTCCTGAGTAGACCTCCGGCCCGCCATTCAACAGGCAGCCTCGGCTCAGGATTCGGCCGGCGGCCTTGGGCCGCTGGCCGCATCCTTACACAGGATTGTGCTGCCCGATATGCAAGGGTAACTAAATATGATGCAAAAACGTTACCAGGGCAGCTAGAGATGTGGAGAAGGAGGAGCGGTTGTGTAGGACTGGGGCAGGGAAACTGCCTGGCATTATAATGTTTTGGTCTATCATCATGAACATTTCTCAGGCCAGAGAGTGAAGAATAAGCCCCAGAAGAGTGACACAGAAAGGTTAGTTACTTTTGCCTTGTTTCCCGACAAATTGATTGGACATACCTTCTAGAACAGTGGTTCCCAAACTGGGGGTTGCGACCCCCCTGTAAAGCGTTCAAAAAAAAATTGGACCCTTTAACAGGGTGGGAACCTTCACAGAACCCGTAGTTGACTGAACCCGTCACTTCCAGGTTCTCGCTGCTGCTGCTGCAGAAAACCAGCAAGAAAAAAAAAAGGGTTGCTCACTTACTGGGGTTTGCCCTTCCGTGTTTCTGTTGGTGGCGGCAGCAGTGAGAACCCGGAAGTGACAGGTTCAGTCAGTCTGAAGTTTCCCAACCACCCTTAAAGGGGCAAAAGGTTATGAACCACTGTTTTGGAAGATAATCCCATGGATACCTTTGAATAACAGCGCAATCCTGTGCAACTTTATGCAGCCGGCCTAAAGTGTTATCCTGAGCCTGTTCCTGGGCTGGGCAGGGCTGCGCTGGCGCAGCCCGGGAATACCTCGGGAGGAGGGGACGTTTGTCCCCTTCCCCGGGTGTAGGGCTGCCCAGGGCCTATGCCTAGTGTTCCCAAAGTGGATAAGTACTGCCCATTCAATTTCTTGCCAGAGATAAAAGCAGAAAGATGGCTTTATTGGAATAAAGGGGCCTTGATGGACACATCAGATCCATGAATGCGTGTGGAAGTTTCCTAAAGTTCTCTATGGAAAGGAAAAGAGGTACCTGAGTTCCCTTGCCTCAACTCTCCTACCGCTGGCAGTATTAGAAGGCAATTCCCTCCCCCAAATACTGGTTGTTGTGCTTACCATTCATTTCACTGGGCCATCTGGAGAAGTACATCACCTGCATCATGCTACAGATTGAAACTAATCTACAGTTATCCCCCTTTCTCCAGTAAAACCTATTCATCTATTGTAGATCTATGAGGGGGGCTAGAGATCTCTTACAGAGAATTAACAGCTCTTTCACCAAACTACAATTCCCAGGATTCTTTGAGTTGAGGGAACTGACAACAGATAAACTGGTATAAAACTGGTGGAACATATGAGTTGGCAGTGTACTCAGTTACCAATTCATATAACAATTTTCAGCCAAGTCCCCACAAGCAGCCTTTTATAGAGGATTTTGGTCTGATGAAATGGTCTGTCAGTTACGGTGACTCACTGCATTCTGGCTCAACACCATTTCAAACTATTCCCAAGGTGCTCTCAAACCATAGTGGAGCATTCAAAAGACTAATTCAGATCAAATCTACTGGAAAAAGTAAATGTTTGGTGACTGCACTAATGATGGACAAATTCTGCCAGCTTCCATAAAGCTGGCTTGGAAATAAACCAAGCTACTTCCCCCCAAATCAAGAAGTCACTTATTAGTCAACTCAAGTTCACCTCTTCCCTGGAGTTCCCAAATCCTTGCTGGAGAAGAATCTGTGGGTTGTAAAACTTGTCTCGTAGTTAACTGGTATTACAAGTCTCTTGGAACTTGTATTTCTAAGCCCAGAACAAGTCTGACAAAATTCACTAGACTAGAGTCCACCCCAGGATGTATTATTTTGCCAGTGGAGAGCAAAGTAATATTGATTGTATATTTGTTATCTATGTCAAACAGTGGATAACTTTGATCAACTTACCTGAAAGGCATTGAAAATGGTAAACAACACATCGAATACTTTTGGGCTACCTGGTAAAACAGTAGCAAGGCCAAATCCCCAGGTAAGGCCTAGTAGCGGTGTCAGAACACCAATGCTCTTGGTAATCCGATACAATGAGCTCTTTTCGTCATTTAGTGATCTTTCCCCAATGGAGCGTCTTGGTATTTTTGCGATGACCACAACGGTAACAATAGCATTTAGAGCAACCATTACCATAGCAGGAATAATTAAAGCTAAGAGAGCTTTGCTCTTTTTCCAGTTGAGTAAGCAGATATTACCCCTCGTGTAAGAGTTCTGTGGATAAGTGATGGTTATTGTGATGACCGAAATAGCTAGAGGACAACCATATCCCAAGAAGAAGCCTACAGCTTTCATGATGGTCTTGCTTGCGTTGTGAAAGATGAAGACCAGGTGGTAGAAGAGCATAACACCCAAGGTAAGCATCCAGAAGAAGACACAGAGGTAGAAAAAATGAATGAAGAACGTTGCTGCTGTGCACAAATGCGGATTCATTTTTTCATCTTTGTCATGCATTGCTGCAACAACAATGAACCAGATGTCTGCAATTAGGAGACAAACTGCCATGTTCAGTATACAAACATGGCGCATGTAGGATATCCTCGTTTTGGTCACTGCTTTCCACACAACAGCTTCTATCACAATGCAGGCCACCAGGCTCAATATAGAAACACTCAAACCAATATAAGAGATATAATCCAACCAACTTAATCCAACAGAGTATTCATTACTAGGAGACATCAAAATGGAGAATGAAGTCAGGTGATTACAGGAGCAAGTGACACTGTCCCCATTGTCTTTGCTTTCACAGCCAGTTTCATCCCATCCTCCTGCATCTCCCGAGAAACTGAAATTCCAGAACACACATCGAGGGTTTTTTAGGGACTTCTCACTCTTTGCAAATGTCATATTGATATGGAAACCTTCTCTTAGCTGGCTACTAGCACTCAGCGTTGTTGAAAGCACCAAGCCATTGACTATGAATTCATCCGTGTCATTGTACTGTGGGATAATATGCCCAAAAGTTGCATACGCCACACTGATGATGGTGGAGTTTAACTTCCGGGTTTCAATTTTAGCCTCGTCAATTAGCACACGGCCGCTGAGGTCTGACAGTCTGGAGAATATGAAGCTCTTGTTATAATCAGAAATGTTGCTTTCGTTAATGACGACACCTTTGAGTTGAAGATTGTCATATGTGATAGGAGGAATGGCGTTGTTGACAGGCTGGAGGGATTCTGAAAATTGCTCCACTGAATCTAGTAACTGAGAGCTCCCATTTTTAACATCATTCCAGGTTTCTTTTGGACTGCTGATAATAGTGTCTACTGTGGACAAAAAAGTCTGTAATAATAAGAGAATAGATAGTATTAAAGCTATGCATCATTATCATCTAAGTACAGTAGAAACTCCTATTCTTACTGGTTTACCAACTAACTTCCAATGACCCAGCTGGAAGACCCAGGGGCCAAAGGCTCAAGTTTCTCCCATATTTTAGCTATACTGTGCATAGGTAAGCTCATTGTTTTTGTACTGCAATACTCAACAATGAGTCTGCATTATAATCAGTGGCGTCACTGGCCCACCGGGCGCCCGGGTTCCCCGAGCGACCCCCAGAAGGGCCCGAGCGCCCCCACCCCCCCAGAAGAGCGCTCCCACCCAGCCCCCGCGCCCACCCCCACCACTCTCCTTACCTTCTTCAGCCTCCTCGCCGCCGCCGCCGCCCCCGTGCTCACCTCGGCGCGGCTGTTTAAAAGTCGCGCCGCGGTGAGTGCGGGGGTGGCGGCGGCGAGGAGGCTGAAGAAGGTAGGGAGAGAGAGCGATGGGGGTGGGCGCTCGGGGGCCTCCTACCTCCTCCTTCTTCTTCAGCAGCAGCAGCCGCCGCCGCCGCGCTCACCTCGGCGCGAGTCGGCTCCTTTTCAAATTGGCTGTTCTGCGAATGTGCAGAACAGCCAATTTTAAAAGGAGCCGACTCGCGTCGAGGTGAGCGTGGGGTCAGCGGCGAGGAGGCAGAGGCGGAAGAAGGAGGTAGGAGGTCCCCGAGCGCCCACCCCCATCGCTCTCCCTCCCTCCCTTCTTCAGCCTCCTCGCCACCACCGCCGCCACCCCCGCACTCACCGCGGCGCGACTTTTAACCAGCCGCGCCGAGGTGAGCATGGGGGCAGCGGCGGCGCTGCCGCCGCCGCCCCAGCTGAAGATGGTGCCCCCAGAAGATGGCGCCTGGGGGCCCTGTGGTCTCGGGGCCCCCCCCAAAGAACGCCACTGATTATAATTCTATCAGCATATGACTGGCAGCTGTACTGTATGTCAATCTGAGGTCTTTCATTACACAGGCTACTACAATTCATTTAAGGGTCATTCCATGTCAAATCAACCAATAAAAATACATTTTGGAACTTGACGTCACGGATTTTGTTCATTTTCGGTACATTTGTACCTTACCATGAGATGTTTAAAACTATTTTTTTCAGATTTTTTTGTCCATTCGTTTTTGAGATATTGAATGTTCAAAATTGCCAAAAAAGGCCAAAATTCACTTGTCACCATACCTCCAAACGCCAGTTACAGGATAACGATGAATGCTACAGACATGGGACAGGTGTCGTTTTAAAGCCTATGAATACAACATGATATACATGTTGTTATAAATTTTTGGATTCATTTCAGTTTACCACATAATTTTATCAATGTAAACTGTAGAAAAATGGACTTGAGGGGTTTTATTCCTGGTCACTGCCAACAAGAAAATTTAATTTTTGTATGATACCATTGAGATACCATCTTGAAATTTTGAAAGATTGACTACAAGACATATACCTTTAAGTGTGATTTTTTTGAAATTTTTAAAAAAGTTCAATTTTCCAAAATTTAAAAATTAATATTATTTGAATATTTTTGAATTTCTTGAAAATTTACAATTGTGTCATGTTGTATATCAAATGAAAGCCCTATTCATAGGCTTTAAAACGACACCTGTCCCATGTCTGTAGCTTTCAGCGTTATCCTGTAACTGGCATTTGAAGGTATGGTGACAAGTGAATTTTGGCCTTTTTTTTTTTTTTTAGCAATTTTGAACATTCAATATCTCAAAAACGGATGGACAAAAAAATCTGAAAAAAATAATTTTTAAACATCTCATGGTAAGGTACAAATGTACCGAAAATGAACAAAATCCATGATGTCAAGGATTTTTCATTGGTTGATTTCACATGGAATGACCCTTAATCACTCTGGTGTCAAAACCAGAACTTTGTCCTGATCTGTTCCTGAGAAAGAGTACCAATCTTGATTTAACTTCAATTAAAGAGGAGTAGTTTCCCTTATATTTACATCCATTTTCCTCCTTCCTCAACAGAGTTGACAATGCTACTTTCCACCCCTTGTTTCTTCGCCCAAACTCAATAATCAACAACAAAAAACCCCCCTTCACATTAAACAGTGTGCAGCACCAGTAAACAGTCTCAAAACAACATGAGGCAGAACAGATCAACATAACATTAGGCCTGAAAGACTAAATGGAAAAAAAATTCAACTGTTGTTGGAACAGTGGAAATCACAGAGTTACACCCAGGGGCAAGGATTTCCATATTCTGGGTGCCACTACAGAATAGGCCCTCTCACATGTCACCACTAAATACACCTTTGGCAGCAATGGAATATGCAAACAAGCCATCCCAATAGATCTCAAGGGGTGGGCAGTTTCATATGGGATGCGTGTGCTTCAACTGGTTCCAAGTCACTGAAGGCTTTCAGTGTCAAAATCGGAACATGGAATTGTACCTGGAAACAGACTGGCAACCAATGCAACTGACAAAACAGAAGCATGAATTGCTAACCACACCTCATGCCAGCCAACAATTGTGTGGCAGTATTCTGCACTAGTGGAAGTTTCTGAATGATCTTCAAGGGCAGCCCCATGTAGCGTATGCTATAGTAATCCAAATGCAATTCACCAGTCATGGACCACCACAGTCAGGTGTAGCTGATTCAAGAAAGGATGCAGCTGGCACACCAGTCTAATCTGGGCAAAAGCACCCTGGGCCAGAGCTTACACCTGGGCATCCAGGTGCAAGATTGGGTCCAGGAGCACTTCCAAATGGCAAACCTGCTCCTTCAGAGGGAGTGCAACCCTATCCAGAACAGGCCAATAATCCATAACCATCGATGCCAATTTTGATGCTAAGCATTCAAGAAGCACACTTTCTTCCTCTACAGATGAAAAAAAAAAGAAGCTATCAACTTCTCAGAAGGCACCTGCGACTTACTTCCATTGTATTCTGCTCTGCAGCTACTGGTATGACTGAAATCAAATTCAGGATTTCAACAACAGCTCCCAGGTTTGCCGCCGAAGTGTTTATAGTCTGCTGTTCCTGCTTTACAGTAACACTCAGGTTCTGGAGGTATGTGGGCAACTTCTGCACTGACTCAGGACTGGAAACCAAAGACTAGAAGAAGAATTAAATGTGTTAAACAGAGACAAAATTGCACTCTAGACTTGATCCTTAACTAAAACTAGAAAGCTAAAAGTTCTCTGTTGTTAGTTGGAAAGAGGCACAGAAGAATGCAAGAAAAACATTTCTAGAAGTAACGGTGAAACACGCATCATGTCACCTTGCTTCACAGAAGGTCATTTTCCAATTGCACAGCTAGGGAACAATTGATTGGAGGACAGCCCCTTTCTTTCTGGCAGGGCTTTTAGGCCTGCCAAAAGCTGCATGACAGAGAAACGTAGAAGACAAGCAAGATGCTGTTGGCAAAGAGGCGGTGACTGAGTGGGGCTAGGTTTTCAAGTCACAGGAGACCTGCCAGAAACAGGCAGAGACTCCGTACCAATTCCACTTCCAAATCATCAGCCAACTACCACCACATCTTGGCTGTCCAGTTTAAGTCTTGAGCAACTGCAGCGAGGGCACATACAATATTGGGGGTCAATATATGTACGGTATTTGTGGGAACGCAGACTAAAGAGGTCTGTGTTCAGCCAGAAGCATCTATGTCTTTTGGTCAGAAATACAGCCATAGGGGGTTGATCCTGGTCAGGACCATATCATGTGGGAAAGTTAATCCTCCCCCTCCCCCAATGCCATTTTGAATCAGCTGACTCTGTTGTGATTGAACTGCCATGTAGTTAGAAAGTGGGCGAGTTGTCCTGTCTACATTTTAGACCAGTGGAGCACTGCTCCGTCAGTCTAGGGCAGTGTTTCCCAAACTTTTTTGACTCACGGCTCCCTTGACCATTGGCAACCCTTGGCCATGACTCCCCATAACATTATGTTGATGCCTGCCAATTGGCATTGCACTGTATTCCGAGAGGATTCCGTGGCACTCCGCGGCTCCCCTGGCTGGTATCCGGGGCTCCCCTGGGAGCCACGTCTCCCAGTTTGGGAACCACTAGTCTAGGGTGTCACAAACGTGCCATAAAGCAGGTTTGTGGCATCCAGAGAGTAAGAGGCATGGGCAGAGAGGCTTGTGCCACTCCTCCGGCGCCACAGAACAGTGGAGCGCCGCGGTGGAGAGGTGAATCCCAGTCGAGTGGCGGAGGGGCGTGGAGAGGATGGAACGGGGCGTTCCGGGGGGGGGGGTTGGTGTTGGTAGGCCAGACCCAGGAAGGGGGAGGGATAGTTGACGGCCTCCTCCACTATAGCCTATCCCCTTTCCTGGGCCTGGCCGCCGTTACACGGGGCTCTTGGACTTGCGCCAGCAAAATAGCTGGCGCACATCCGAGTAGCTCCATCGGGGAGACTGGCGCATTACTTGAAGTAAAGGGATGAACATTCCTTTACCCCAAGGAGCCTGGGCAGGCCGCCCAACTCTGCACAGGATGCGGCAGGCATCTTATGTGCACCACAACGTCCTGCTAGACAGGACTGCGCTGTAAGTTGTCCACTTGTATTGTTCCAGCATACAATATCTAATCACAACCTTCTGTAATGTTCCCTGCTTCTTGCATACTTTGAAGGTATCCTGTGCTATACAGCCCAATCCTGTGTGTGCATGCTTGCTTGCTTGGATGCCAAGTTCCACTAACTTCAGCTGGGCACACTTAGAATTGCAGCTCAAGGCTAGTGAAAAGAGACAGAAGGGCACGAACAGAAGACTATTCTTACCTCAGCAGAACTGAGAAGGTCATTAACTGGTACTGACAGGCAACTGTTTCTAGCAAGGACCCACTGTGTATGATCACACCTGTAAGTCACGTTTCCTCTGACAGAGTTACTTGTCTTATTCGAACCCAAGCACGGCGATGTGATCACACCTCCATTTTTTCCAACACCAAGTTGTGAAGAATTGCACATGACATTCTTTACTGCAGAAGAAAAAAGACGACATTTTGTACGTCATCCCTTGATACAGTTCCATACAAATTTACAGGGTCAGAAGAAGCGCATGCAAATCTTTGTGTTTCCAGTTCTTGCTGATTATACGCACGTGGTTCTTCAGGAAAGGGTTTTATGGGTGCTGAATTCAGAGCCTTATCTAAGAAGACTATTTTCCTCAACTTCTCTGGGAAGAGGAGACAGCAAATCTTCACTTCAGAAACGGATCCCATTGGAACTACCGCTATGTATGTGGCTGAATTTCAGCATACTGAGTGGCAGGGCACATAGCAAGAGCTGCTATACTGCCCAATTAGCAGTGCTTTGCCTAGATTCTAGACAGGACATCTAGGGCCCAATCCCATCTAACTTCCCAGCACTATCAGCCACCAGGAAATGTCCATTTTTTTGCAAGTTTTGCAGATAAGGAATGTTCCACAGATGTTGCAAAACAGTGTGTGTGTTTGTGTGTGTGTGTGTGTCTACACACACACACACACACACACACACACACACAGTATAGTTAATCACAGAGTTAGAGGAACAGACAGATACGATTAAGATTAGATGGGAACAGATGCTCTCAATACCATACCAATGGGATTGGATTTGTACGATGGAGCCTATAACTTCTCAATATAGTGGTAAGATAATTTTATGTTCTATAAAATATTGCATATACCCACAATCTCTCCCTTACCTGGTAAAAGATTGAGGATGATAGGTGAACTCTGAACGCTCCCACCAATTTGGTTAGTGAATATGCAAACCACCTGAAAACGAGGGTCTGCGGAATTGCAGCGATCATCTGTGTCCATTGTAGTGGAGTAGCAGTTGGGCTTGCCTTTCTCTCTTACGCCTGTAGAGGAAGATTTAGTTTACTCCTATTTTCAACACACACACACACACACACACACACACACACACACACAGCAACAAGAATTAGTGTCTGCGGAATGAGGACGGAGAGATTGTAAATCTCTAAGTGCTCACACAAGTTGTGTGCTAAAAATTTGATGAAGCCGTTTAGAGAGCAGTTTTATATCGGATTCATTCACATTTTTGGGCAAAGCTAAGGTGACAGTAGGAGCATAAGTGCACGTCTCCCCTAGTCCTCGGGGATGCGTTGGCTTTAAATGTTATAGAAATATAGTTCCATGCTGTAACTAGACCCACTATGCCTGGGACAGGGTTCCACTTCAAAAGATGACCACTGCCCTCAGCAACCAAGCACTGGGGCAAATTAAGAACAGTTGTGGATGTTTAAAGGTACAGATGCTGCTGCTGCTGCTAAAATCACAGGATGCCATTGCTCCAGTAAATGGTTCCTGTTCAGAAGCTGTTGTGTAGATAGATTAGAAGATCTACTTGTGGCTCCTACCCAGTGACATGGGTCCCCAATTGTCTCACCCTGTTCCAGAGGTATTCGATAGCTGCTGTTCTGTGTTTGGGGGTAGGTACAGGACCCTGAGAAACTGCAATGGTATTACTCTGCTTATGTCACTGCCCTAACACTGTGCAAGCCAATAGCTAGCTTTTTCTAAGCTATCTTGAAAACATGCTTGATTATTCAAATAAAAGTGAAAACTTTGCATAATTACATGTGAGTTTAAATGTCAGTTACATGACCTTTGATGCCCATTTGTGTCACTGTCCAAGGACCCAACCCTATCCAACTTTCCAGCATCGATACAGCTGCAATGCAGCCCCAAGGTAAGGGAACAAATGTTCCCTTACCTTGAGGAAGCCTCCGTGACTGCAACCCCACACACCGCAGGTTGCAGCGCACACTCTGTTGGCATGGCTGCACTGGCACTGGAAAGTTGGGTAGGACTGAGCCGCAAGTCACATGCAAGGCAAGTGCCTTTATCATTCCACCCTTGTTACAATACTGATGTAGTAAGATCCTCATAGATCTGCTTCTCTCCCATTCACCCAAATGATTACATTGTGTAACACAAAAATTGTTTATTTCTAAATGTTTCTTATACAACTCAAAGGCATCGATTCTAATGGTACAGTACTCTCTTTTTTTTGGGGGGGGGGGTGTATCATCAAAACTTTTTCAGTTATCTTAAATTTTGCGTTGGTATTGAAGCACTGTCATTTGCCTTTACACCAGGGTAAACATGGTCACAACAAGAGGTTGTAAGCTCTCCCTGAGTAGCGTAAATTGTGGCTGAACTATTGATGCTATGCCAAAAATAGCGGCACTTTTTAAATCCTCGCACCAAAATTAATAAAGATACATCAAAATATTCAGTTACACACGAAATTGTTTGAATTTTGTTACACAGTGTTATGTTTTCACTGTCACACCTCTCCTGCTACTCTACTTCCAACCTGCTTCATTGCCTCCTAGCTATTTTTGTGTTATTTTTATTCTTGCTGTGCTGCTGCCTTATGGGAGAGCCCAGTTCCATAAGCAGCGATGACTGGGATTCTACTTTCAAACGAGAGTACAGATAATTGTTTCCATGAAAAATTTTGGGGACCTTCTGGTATCTTGCCAAATATTTGGCAAACATGGCCAAAGAATTGGATTTGGGGTGGATTGATCCCTTCCCACAGCACCCAGTGCAAGCCCTCACTGCTGATGTCCAACCCCCTTTCCTCTCATTTAGAATTCCATACTCCCATCTGCGTGACTTTCTTAAAAAACCAAAAGGCTGTTCACTTCCGTCCTGTGCCCTTGCTTGCTTCCTTACCTGTCTGATCAGGCGGATACCTTTGTGGAACACGGAATGTCACTGTGTAATTTGCGTTTTTGTTTGAGCAGCACTTCAGAACCTGGGTCCCCGGACAAGGGATGGATGCTTCAATGGGTTGTCTTATGATATCTTGCTTTCGGGGCAAAGAAAAAACTTCAATTGCCATGTGTGCAGAGCTATTCGCACACTTTTGGAAGAAGGTGCAAAAATACGTGCCTATAAATAATGAAACAGATATACACAGATATTCAAGTGGTCGTCATTGAATTAGGAGCTGCTATGCAGGCTAAGTGTTAAAGCCCCCCCCTCTGCCCACATGATTGCAGGCTAGTTTGCATGCCCCTCCCACACTAGCAGTTAAAAAAGAAAAACACTGAAAGGTTTCTTTCAGTGAAACACTGAAAAAACATACACATTTGCATGCTCGCAGTAGCGTCGCTAGGGGGATGTGACTGGTGCAGGTCGCACAAAGTGCAATGCTCTGTGAGGGGTGACAGCAGAGGCCCCCGGAGGCCCAGAGTGGTGAGCAGAGCTCTGTGCTCATACGGTTTGCATGCACTGGATGGGCCCACCCGCCCTTGGCTCTGGTTGGGCTCAAATAGCGGCACTCCAGAAGCAATTGGTACTTCACTACGTCACCACCAACCTTCTTCCGGAATGCTGAGCCTCCGCGAGGTAAGCACCATACCGGGGGGGGGGGGGTTAGCCTCACTACACCGCTGTATGCTTGTCTAATTTGACCCTTAGTTGCTTGCTTAATACAACCTTCATTTTCTGTTTTGTGCAATGCAGATGGCAAGGACTGAGATGACGGTTCGTATCTTTACTCACCAGTCCAGTCCAGGGTAGCGCTGCCTACAGTGAGTACAGACTCTGCTTCTGCTTGGGTCTGGGTGGTGGTGTACCAGATACTGCTGACATCCATAATGGAGCTTCCAGTTTGGATTTGCCAAGTGACTTTGTCATAGTTACTCACGTTGCTTTTGCAGCTTACAGAGAAACGGTCTCCCTCGGAAACCTTCCCGCGTGTGCTAGATGATATGCTTATGTAGGCTGGTGAGACATAAAACACGTGAAGAGTAATTTAGGATTCAATCCTGAATACAGCACCACCAGTAGCACTTCCAGGAAAGCTGTACCATGTCCCTTCTCAGAGGATAGGTCACTTCTGATTGCCGACTGACAGAATGGTACAGTCTGTACTTCAGCTGGTATTACACAAGCAATTATACAGTACTTCACTTCTTGTGTACTTTTTTTTTAAACGTTCCCCCACACAAATTTAAATATTTACATGGACAATCTCTAGACTGAAGCCTTCCTTTCCATCCAGTGCCTTATCCCCCCCCCCTCCTTATGGAAACCTCTTTTCTTGGTATGTTTAAAGCTGTTGCGTGCAAAAGCACTCATTAACCACACCATGTTAATTTCTTGTGCAAATTTTGGGAGTGGATATTATTTCTGATTGTGTACCATCAGATTATTTCTGATGGTACACAACCACAACTTCCCAATTCCAAATAAAAAGTTTCCCTAATACTATTTTTTTTTAGGGAAAACTATGCCTATAAATAATGCTGAACTCCAGATTTGGTGTCAATAGATCTATAGCCAAAACAAGGAACACCCACAAACAGTGGGGTAGATTATTCATATATACAGAAAGTGAGGGCACACACCAGCTTTGTCCTATATATCCAATTAATAAAAGGAAACAATTACTTATTTTAGGGACCAGTAAGATGCTGCAACATTCTGGGCCCCTTTTTGTATCAAATACTTTGGGTGCAATGGCACAAACTCAGTATTTTTTATTTTATTTCTAAAACTCCAAATCACAATTCCAATGGGATAAAGTACCCATGTACATGCACAAGATTATTAGTGCAACAAGGAGGAGCAAACTGAAATGAAAATAAATACCCCATGGAGCATCATTATATCTACAGTAAGTTTCAAGTCTTCATGAAACACTTACGAAAAAAAAAGGTTTGATGGGGTTTTCCCCATGAGAAGATACATAAACTTTGGTAGAAGTTTAGAAACCAGAGGAAGTGTACCTCTGGCCTCCAGAAATCATGTAGAAGCTCCCTACCATTTTCTAGGCTTCCCCGTCTTAGGAACATTACCTTCAGTCCTCTACCACAGACACTGATTGTTTTACTATGAGTTTTACTACCACCCCAATTCTTATCCAAGTAATCCAAATACTGTACTGCACTCTGACAATATATCAACTAGGTGCATTCATGCAAAACAACTTCACTTAAATAGCCAATTCGAAGCACTGCTTTTTGATTTTTTCCAGGGATATTTTTTTTCACCGATTGTAGCATCCCTGGATATGTACACAAAATCAGAAAATGTGGCATTCCCACTGAGACGCTTACCCACTCGACAGTATGTCACATGGATGACGCTATGTTTGCGGGCACCATCTGCAGTACTCAGCTCACATGTGTAATCAGTTGTGCTTCCAGACATCTCTGCTGGGCATTGAGATGCATCAGCTTCCAGCAGATACTTTGTACAGTTGTAAGTGTAACTGATGGTTCCTGCAATGAAGTGAGATAAATGAAATGAGAGTTAATGTACTGTTGTCAGCGGTGACAGATGACAGGTCCGCACGCTAACTAAAACTGAAGCCTGAAAGCTGTGTTTGGTGTCTCCTTCACTGTGCGTAAATCCTAAGGGCTGATTCACACTACACGAATCCAGGCGCGGATGCCCCTGCCCCCGTGTGCAGAGCTGGCCGGAAGGAGTGTCTTCCCACCTGTTGTCCCTCCTGCTGTCCCACCTTCTTATGAAGTTGATTGGAGGTAGTTCTGATTGGCATGCAGCCACTCTCCCCCCTCTCATCCGATTGGTAGGCTGCAGTAGCTCCACGAACCCGCCCCAGCTCTGCGAAGCCCGCCCCCTCAAAAGATGGCTTTCACCATCTTGTACAAGGGAGAGCGCAGCTGCTCCGCTTGCTTCCGAAATGCTGTCAAAGAGCTCTGTGCATCTCCGTGACGCGCCGGGATTCGTGTAGTGTGAATCAGCCTTAAGAGTTAGGAGTGTGGGGTCATCAATGCCTAGAATCAGGGCCAGCGCAAGACCTCCTGAGGCCCCCAAGGAGGCATGCAAAATGCTGCCCCCCCTGATCCAACAAAGTGCCAGCCCCTGCTCCTCCCACTCTCACTTGGCACCTTCTTCCTCTCCACATTTCCTCTTCCAATCCAGGGAGTAGGAGAAGGTCCTCGCCCTCAAACAATTCATACCTAACCCAAGACCACTGCATCCCCTCCCAGGCTCCTCCTACTTGCAATCCAGTGGAGACAGAAAAGCACGCCAGAGGCTTTTCCTCTTCACTCCAGTGGGTTGCTTGTGGAATGCACAACCCTGCAGTATAACTGGAGAGCAGGGAGGAGGAGTGCCCCCCTTCCACTTGTGTTTTTTGCACTTGGCACTCAGAGAGCTAAATCAAGAGAAGCTTTGGAGAGGCTAGAATTTATAAGCAGGCCACAACATGCAAATCATGAATCTCTGCCTTTTGCATTGAGCAGCGTTTCCCAAACTTCGGATCGGGACCCAATTTCTGGTGGGTCGCAAGCAAGCAGAGCCTCCAATGAAAACATGAGTGATGGAAAGATCAGATAAGTAATTGCCTCAAGCCCTGAGGTTATTCAAAAGTCAGGTAGCTGCTAAGTGCCCTGCAAAGAGCTGAGTTTGCAAGCTTGTGTAAATATAGGGAGATACAGTAAATGTTTGAGCATCTTTTTGTGGGTGCTTTTTTCCCAAGTCCTTCATTGACAGGTAGTGGGGGCAGGTGAAGGCTGGACCACATAACTAAGCCCCTCAAGCCTTGATGCTATTCATTGGGGCTGCCTCATTATGAGAAATGGATTGAGTTTTTTGCAAATAAATAAATAAAATATTACCTGTAAATAAATATATTATTTCTTTCTAGATCACCTTTAAAAAAAAAAGTCTCGTAAAGCTAGGTGGGTCTTGATAGAGTGTCATTTTAAAAAGTGGATCCCGGTGTTCCAGTCTGAATGGCTTTGGGTGCAACAACAAAACATATGGCAAAACAGGTTGTACCAGTGCCCCACATTTCCTGTCTCAGTGCTTCTCTATCCTGTTCAAACGAGAATTCAATTTCTGACATCTCCCTCTGCTCTGCAGGGAGATGCTCAAGCTTTCTCTGCATTGGGAGTTTACACCTCTCTCCCCGGGAGATGTGTAACTCTCTCTCTCTCTCTCATGGTCAAAGCTTCTCTGCACCAAACCAAAACTCACAGAAGGTCTACCTGTGGCCCAGCTACTGCAAACGGCCTAAGCAGCAGGAATGTGTGCACAAGACCAGGGTGAGTCACGAGCCTTGCTGTGACACAGAATCAAACAATGGCTCTTGTTTGCTATTGCACTGCTCCACTACTGCCAGCCCTTTCCTGGCCTGAGTAGATAAGAGGCAAATCAATCCCAAGGCTCCAGGAGTGGGGTGCAAAACAGGAGCTCATACTTTGGACCAGAGGTGAAACTAGACTGGAGCGGAGGCAAGTAGTTCTGCAAGACTCCGTTACACTGGAGTCAGTGGCCCCTCCCCCTTGCTGTTGGAGCCATTCCAGC
Organism: Plestiodon gilberti rubricaudatus; assembly: GCA_026170595.1. NCBI lineage: Eukaryota > Metazoa > Chordata > Lepidosauria > Squamata > Scincidae > Plestiodon > Plestiodon gilberti. The sequence continues at coordinate 144,019,188 of JANXHW010000001.1, forward strand.
AGCAACAGGGGAGTGTCCTGCGTGTTGCCATTGCCGCCAGAATGGCTCCAACAGCAAGGGGGAGGGGCCGCTGACTCCGGTGTAACGAAGTCTTGCAGAACTACTTGCCTCCGATCCAGTCTAGCTACGCCATTGCTTTGGACTTGACTTGTGCCACACTTGCCCAAAAAGTTGGCCGAAACCGAGAGTCACCTGGCCCAGCCCTATCAATCCTGACTAGCAGCAAACCTCCAAGGCTTGTCAGGAGAGAGTTGGAGAGGACATTTCAGGTTCAATTCCTCAGATCTCCAGTTAAAAAGGAGCCCAGAAAGCTCTCAGAGGGTTGGGAAATGCCTCTGCCTAGCACCGTGGAAAGTCAATGGACAATAGATGTTTTTATTAGTTTTCGTTAACTGTTTTTATTGTTTTAAAAAGTGATTTTTTTTTGTGTATTGTATTTTTTTTTCGTGTTGTAAGCCGCCTTGGGTCCCTTCGGGGAGAGAGGCGGGGTAAAAATATTGTAAATAGAAATAAATAAATAAAATATTAGGCTAGTTGGATCAATAGCCTGGTAAAAAGGCAGCTTTCATATGCTACATGAACTTATTTTAAGTGGAAAAGATTTATCTGGGAAAACAGAAGCAGTACATTCAGAAATGTGAACTACTGAAATAGCTATTCCCGGTGTGTGAATGCCGTTATTTCTATACTCACTCAACCGAGTACAGCAAGTCCTCACTTAAAGTCATCTCATTATAAGTCGTTTCGTTTTAAAGTTGTTGAGAAAAGAAAAATCGATTCCCTGCTGGGGCCACTGTCCGTGTGGAGTTTGAACGTTCTCCCCATGTCTGTGTGGGTTTTCTCTGGCCCAGAAAGCTCACATTTATTTCAATGTTTAATATTAGAAGTGTTTTGGGTCTTTAGTTAGAAGTTTGGTGATGTTTTTGTGACCAGAAATATGCCGTAAACTCTTGTTTATGTATATCAATTGGCCTACGGTAAAATGGGTTTCATTATAAGTCTTTTCACTTAAAGTTGCAGTTTCCAAGAACCTATCAACAACTTTAAGTGAGGACTTGCTGTACTGTTTATCCCATTATACTGGTGGTGTATGGTAAAGCTTATGCTCCCTCCAACGGCTTGCAAAACAATGTGTGCGTCAAAGCTTTAAAGAACAGTCAAAGTCTTTATCTCTCTCTCATTGTGTTGAGTATTTTGTACTAGCACATCAATTTGGAAGGCAACATGGGGTATATACCTTTGCAAAGAAACATCTCAGCCACAGCTATTAGTCAAGAGAAGTTATTTTGTTTGCTTCATACCTGAAATATTTATTGATCCATTTGGATTCCAGGACGAATGGAACCATTTTATATCTCCATCTGTGCAGCAGCTCAGCTCTTTCCTTTCCCCATCACATGAAATCTCAACATCCCCGGACGTTATAATTTTGATTGGAGACACTGTTATGCTTTTATCATCTCGGTATATGACAGGTATGTTATTAGCCTGCTTTGTAAAACTGCAACTATAATTACCTGCAACAAAACCAAAATGTGTTGTGGAGGGAAATGTTATCAGAGTTCTTTGAAGCAGTTGCACTCAAACCTTTCTGGAATAAATAGCCCATCTCAGCTCCTTGAACGAGCTGTTAGAACACTATAATAGGCTTGAGTGAAATCACCCTCAACCTTGACAAAACCTTTAAATATGTTTTCCTGGACTCCATTTAGAGTGCATCCATAAACTGAAAAAGAGTGACAGCACCAAATCAAAATGGGGGGGGGGGGGAGGAAGAAAAATCTCAAACAGGTGCTCAGAATACAAGTTATTTATATAATGGTGCACATGGGAAGCAGAGGCGTCACTAGGGTTTGCGTCACCTGGTGCGAGAGCTCATCACGTCACCCCAGCGGTGTCACTAGGGATGGTGTCACCCCCATTAACTTTATTTATTTTAATATATAACAGTACAGGTCATCTAACAAATCAGTAACCAACAAAAAAAAAAAACCAGTGCCCAACTTGATGACACTTACACAACTGAATAACGGCGCAATCCTGGTGCTGGGTGTCGTAAACGTGCTGTAAAGCGCATTTACTTTGCCCAGAGAGTAAGGGCTAGCAGCAAGCAGGTTGGCGGCCCTCTCTCCCCCGACGGACAATCCCTGCGCCTGCCAGAAAAGGTAAGCCCTGCACCGACTGGTGCAGGGGCAGGGGGAAGGCAGACCGGGGGGGGGGGTGAGGGAGGGGGAGGGCGGGGATATCGGCAGCAAGCTCCGCCAATATCCCCAGCCCTCTCCTGGCCCGGTTTGCCCTTACACCCTGGCCTTGAATGTACGTCAGCTTCCAAGCTGGTGTACATTCGAATAGGCCCATTGGTCCTGGGCAGGCCAACACCTGAGGAAGGGGACGAGCATCCTCTTCTCCCGAGGTGCTACTGGGCTGCCCCAGGGCAGCCCAGAACAGCAAAAGGATACAGCAGCCGTCCCTTTAGGCCGGTCAAGTATCTCTACACAGGATTGGGCTCCCCAAATTCTAGTATTAGCTCTGATACATAGAAATGAGAGCTGATTCATACTAACACCTTATTGGTTCCATGTTGTGTCATCATAACAACACCTCATTGGCTCTCAGTACAATCGGTCTTATTGGTCAGTTTTGAGCTAAGAAAATCCATTTTCTGTTACTTAAGGCAGTTGTGCTTTCTTTTTCCTGTTATTTGGCCATAACCCTTGATAGAATACAGATAATTCGCCATGGTTTCTTTCATTACATTCTGCATCAAATTACCATTCCAATGGTATATAACATGATTATTACCGGTATTTACAAATACAAAGTTTCCTCAATTTTGGCCACTACTGGTGTCACCCCACCGAAGGGTGTCACGCGGTGTGGTCTGCACCCCCCCACCCCTAGTGATGCCACTGATGGGAAGTGTATGCAAGTCTGTGATTCACACCTTTGTGAAATCTGTTATAAGCCTACAGAAGTTTTTGGGGCAAACGGCTGAGGCCAAAATGCGTTGGGCACCTGTGGACTCACTCATTTGAGCAATTGTGGGAGGTTTTGCCCTAAACAGAAAAGCCAGTTCTAAAGTCACCACATTTGCTTGGCCCACACCAAGTCAGTGTTTCAGGAAAAACAAACAGACCTGTTTTCAAAATATGGAGTTTTCTGTGTAACTATTTCCAACTCACGAAAAAATATATTGTAATAGCAAATCCTGTTATAACTGATACTGAGGTGGCTTGAGACCACATGGTGGCAGTAGGAGCGCACCTGTGCCTAGAAGCCTAGAGAAACATTCCATTTCCATGTGGGTGACAAAAACACTGGCGGAATTCAATTAATGCGAGCGAGGAGAGCAGTCAGCCTATAAATGAACAGCTAGAGGGCTGTTGCAGGGAAGTAAATAAGCTGTGAAGGGCCAGATCCACAGCTGCTACCTCCTTTAGGGCTGCAATCTGATAACACTTTCGTGGGAATAAGTCCCACTGACCATAATGGGACTTACTTCCAAGTAGACAGGTATATAGGATTGTGTTGCAACTCTTAATCGCAGCAGAATGTTAATAATGGACTTTTCAGGATATGCTAGTATCTGATGAACGAAAGTCTGGGGGAAATGGCAAACACAAAACCAAACTTACCGCCGCCATTTAATCTTCCATTTTTTAAAAAGAAGAAATTTGAGTTGATCACAGTTCGAGACACTAAACTGGGCTAATATTTGGACTTGAGGTTGCCATGTGTCCTAAATCTAGGCCTGCAGGGGTGTCAGATAGGGTATTGTAGGATGGTGTAGTGGTTTGGGAGTCAGACTTAGACCTGGAAGATCCAGGTTCAAATCCCTGCTCAGCCACAAAGCTTCCTGGGTGACCTTGGGCCAGTCACTATCTCTCAGCCCCACCTACCTCACAGGGTTGTTGTGAGGACCAAAAAAAAGGAGGGGAGGAAATATGTACACCACTCTGAGCTCCTTGGAGGAAGGGCGGTATAAAAATGTGAAAAATAAATAAATAAATAAATAAATAAATAAATAAATATTCAGCCAGCAAATCACCATCAAGCACTGGCCAACGAAGGGAACGACACGATAATCAATGAACCAGTCAGAACAGCAAAAAAGGCTCACATCAGCAGTAGGGTAGAGCTGGTCACGTGGTGCCACATGACCCCCTATAAAAGATCCCAGGACAAGGTTGCTCATTAACCTGAGCAACAAGGAGTCTCTGCTGCTGCTCCCTGCGACTTCTCTTCACTTCTCCTGCCATTCCCCATCTTGCCAAGAGATGGCTCCCTCTAACGCTTAGATTGACCACTAGCCTGACTCACTATAGTATTTCTTATACTCTTGATTTACTGTACAGTATATGCTTTTCTGGGCAGAATTACCGGTTTCATTCAGCGTAATGCTTGCAATTTTCAGTGTCGACATTGACGTTCCACCTATAACTTCAACAGTTATAGAATGCCTGTTGCTCTTGGAGACTAAATGTTCTGCAAGGTACCAGCTCACATTGTTTGAAACTTGAGTCAATTCACATCTTATTGTTACTGTATCACCTTCGAAAATGACGTCAGGGATAACGGACATCTGTATGTCACCTGAAAAGAGAAATTTTTAATTCCAGTGCGGAAAAAAAATCAATATTTGTTCCTTTTTCCCCAAATTAGAGAGTACACCACTCATCTAGTATACATCCTATACACTTCACACCGCCACTTGATGGTATTTTGAGCACATCCAGGGAAACCTTTGAAAATCGAGTTGAAGAATCTGGACGTGGTATTGACTACAAAAGGTATTGCAGCCAAAGTGGAAATGTCTTCTTTTCTTTTAGGAGTGTCATGGATCTGTAATTTGGGATTGGAACACTGGACTTGGAGGAGTGTACCTTCTCATCGGAAGGAAGGAGGATACCTGGGCTTATGATAACTTACTCTTTCAGACTCTGGGAGAATGATATGAAGACTATTACACTAGGGTTCTGCAAAACTGCCTTTTTATCTCTAATCTTGTTCATGCCTGTATGTCCTTGTGGAATTTCTGTTTGCGCTGTCACAAAAAAGCACCAATTTTTATTTATCGATTCATTCAATTTTCCTCCCGACAGCTTCAGCAGCAGAACGGTCACTTCTTCTGCCCATAATTTTGCAGTTGCCCAGTCAATCCACATGAAATGTGCTAACATTTGAAGGCTCCACCAAGGGATAGCACCAGTACCAAGGGATCTGTTCTACAGGACACTGAAAAGGGCACACCTACTAGCAGCTTTCCCTTGATTTCAACAGGGGAACCAACTTTCCACAGGATGTGGAACTCCTTGCCACAGGATGTAGTGATGGCACCTGGCCTAGATGCCTTTAAAAGGGGTCTGGACAGATTCATGGAGGAAAAGACCATCACAGGTTACAAGCCATAAGCAACCTCCTGGTTTTAGAAGTGGGTTTTCTCTGTGCCAGGTGCAAGGGAGTGGCAACAGGATACAGGTTATCTTGTTGGCTGTCTGCTCCCTGAGGCATCTGGTGGGGCCACTGTGTGATACAGGAAGCTGGACTAGATGGGCTTTTGGCCTGATCCAGCAGGGCTCTTCTTATGTTCTCCAGTTCTCCTCCATGTTTTTCGACTTTGTTCCCCTGAACAATAGTTGCCCAAAGCCTTTTTCTGCCTGAGGTATTGCCTCGCAGTGTCACCTGCCCATTTTTTTTTAATCTCTGGCGCTTACGTTTGACGTCAAGATTCCATCCTTAAAGTTCATAGGAGTACACAGAAGCATGGCCAGATGGTTGCCTAAGGCATTGCTAGAGCAGCCATGACATAGAAAAGCGATGTAGCAACATTCTAGAAGGTCTGTACAAAACTGGCTGGGTTGTATATTGGTCATTATGGGAGTAAAAGGGTGTTAGTGCCAACAACCAATATTATACATTACAGCAAGTAGATATTCAACATTACCGTAGATTACTTCTGAATGTACTGCAAACGAGGAGGTTACTAAATCATAGGTGGGACTTAAGGCTTCAGCTACTTTTGTACTTGCACTTAGAACTGGTATACTCCTTGCTGCCTTTACTGCAAACGCAACGATGACACTGCCAGGCCTACACAGACAAGATATTAGAAGTTGTTATTTCATATCCATTATAAAGGATACTTCATGGTTTTTATATTAATGTATCAAATGCTTAAAGTATTGGGGGGGGGAGGTGGTCAGACGACAGTCCCACCCTCAATCTGTTCTACAATTCCTTTCACCCCTGTGACAACCACCAGAAAAACAGAACAGTTGTACAATGGCCAATGGCTAGCCAAATAAAGACTACTCATCAAACACAGTGGCTATACAATAGTTTATAATGCTATTTATTAGCCTTCTTATTTATACTGCTGTGCATATTTATTGTACATATTTATAATATGATGTACTACAAGTTTGCCTCTGCACTATAGAAGTTGCCATACCTTTGCTCACAAAGGTATTGTATTTTTTATGTTGTAAGCCGCCTTAGGTCCCTTCGGGGAGAAAGGCGGGGTAAAAGTACTGTAAATAAATAAATAAAATAACTGGTAGCAATAAATATAAATTAGGCTGCAATAACAATACTGGCAGCCATAAAAATAAAAATCGGTTGTTTTACTTCTACGCTTACACATAACATACCTCCCTGCCCCGGAAGTGTGCAGGGTCAACACTAACTCATCCATTAAATGATATATATTTTCTTCTGATCTGCCTGCACAAAAAGACACTCACTACTCGGTCATAATTGTAGTCTATTTACTTTTTACTCATGCTTCTGTCTGAGGAAATATGTTTAGTATTTAAAGTTATTAACTTCTAAGCAGATTACAAAGAAATAGGATATACAGGTTTTGATGCCATGTAAAGATTGAAGTAAAACAAGTAAACACACGTTAAAAACACACTTTTTTACATAAAAATACTTGTTTTACTTCAATCTTTACATGGCATCAAAACCTGTATATCCTATTTCTTTGAAGATTGTACCTGGGCCATGAAAGCTTCTGCTTGTTACTAAACATATTTACTTACAGTATAAGTTAGTTTCATTCAACTATGAGTGCACAAAGACGAACACAGTATTCTATTCCCTCCCATAATCCTCTTCAGTGTCATGGGAAAGAGGTCAAAATGTTCCATACCTGAACCCTGTAACTGTTGCATTTTTGAAGCCTGGTAAACAGTGGTAACCATCAGTAAACTGAAAAAGAAGGATGTGTTCAGGAGACATGAAATATTTCTTAAGGCAATGGAAACCTCAAAGGAAATTAGGCTGCTGGTTTTATTTAATCCATTATAAAGGCCAGCCGGTGGTGCAGCGGGTTAAACCGCTGAACCATAAGCTGTCGATCGAAAGGTCAGCAGTTTGATTCCCACGACGGGGTGAGCTCTCGTTGCTTGGCCAGCTCCTGCCAACCTAGCAGTTCCAAAGCATGTTAATGCTAGTAGATAAATAGGTACTGCTTGCGGGAAGGTAAACAGCGCTCCGTGTTCCAGCCGCATGCTACGCGCTGCGGCAAGGAGTGTCATGCCGGCCACATGACCACGGAGGTGTCTTCGGACAACGCTGGCTCTTTGGCTTTGAAATGGAGATGAGCACCACACCCTAGAGTCGGACACGACTGAACTTAATTGTCAGGGGATACCTTTACCTTTATTTAATCCAGTAAACCATGGATATGCCTACTAACTAAACTGCTTTGTGAACCTTTTGTTGAAAAACAGGATATAAATCTTCTTATTAATACTAATACAGGTGTCCCACGCATAGCGAGAGATCACTCAACCCTGCCCATCCATCTCCAGCAGCAGTACATATGGAGCAATGACGTTCTTGCTCAGAAATCTGCTTTGGTCTCAGATACTTTAGTGCACTGTTCTTCAACCTTGGGGTTGGGACCCCAAGGGAGACGTGAAGCCTCATTTGTGGGGCCGCGGCAACTTATGGGAACCAAAATGGTCGCTGGGGGGGTAATGCTGGGGGGGGGGGACTTGCTGGGGGGGGGCTTCCACAGAGGATTTCATCCCCCTCCTCCCTCTTTTGGTTTGCTGGGGAGGCGGTGGAGAACAGAGGCTCGGCTCTCCTGTTCCGGAATTACTCCACTGCTGGTAGTGCCGGTTGGGCAAGCTCGACAGGACAAGGCTGTCAGTGCCAGGGTGGGGGTGGCGACGGGCGGGGATGGGCAGATTGGGTCCCGGGAAGGGGCAGGATCAATGTTGGGTCCCTAGCCTGTCTGTCGTGGCACAAAAAAGGTTGAAGACCACTGCTCTAGTACTTTCCTTTTTCTAATAATAAATATAACTAGCTGTTCTTCATTCAAGACCAGAGCTGAATTTAGGCATGTCACAATGTTCTTGTCAATTTAATGGGACGAATAAAAACCCTGGATATGAAGAGTTTCCAAGCTTCACAGTATCTGACTTACTGTCCTTCAGCTATCACAGTGGCAGAGGTTCATCTTGGACTTATAGATATGCTCCGAGTCATACATTCACATGGGAGGAGTGCTGTCCTAGTGTTATGGAGGAACAGTGTGAGCCCCTCCCCTTCACCTTGTCAGAGTATCCGATGGTATTCTTGAGACCTAATTAGTGCCATTTCTGCCCTCCAAATAAGAGGGGAACAATCCTGCAGACTGGATCTCACATAGAATGCTGGGTCTCACATGGAATGCATCACATGTTCCTCACATGGAATGCTGTGTGATGAAGGGGAGGGGCTTATTCTGCTCCTCCTACACCATACTATTTCATATTCCCCCTGAACGTATGAACCACATCAAGAAAAGGCACAACCAACTCAAGCAAATAGCAACACTCTTGTTGATTTTAATGCCTGCAAATTGTCCTGATTGTCCCCGAACTGAATCTCTAAATAGTTTTTTTAATTACCTCAATTTTGTATAAATATTTGTAATAAACCCTCTTTTAGCAAGCAATGAGGTAAACACATGCCAACTTCATTGCCTGGTTCAATACGATTTCTGAACATTTTATACAGTACATAATTGAGAGAACTAACAATAGAATACGTTTTGGTAGGAAGTAGATCTCATCACTCACGTTTCACGAAACCACTTTTATTATCAACATTCGCCATAGTACTTAAAGAATACAACCTATTTCTCCCACATGGAAACTATTTTAATTATTCTTGACATACCGCTTTCTCCAAATCATGTTTGTATTTCTTATACAACACGGAAGATGAATCACTAAGATCCTTCTGAAAGGTTTTGTTGAGATAGACTGACATTTTTATGATGTATATAAGAGGACCACCTATGACGGAAAAGAGAAGGAAGACAATTACTGGCAGCAGCAATCAGTGCTGCTTCAGAGCAGTCATGGTCCTAAAGAAAGGAATATTCTACAATCCTATACATTTTACAGCAGTCAGTGCCAGCAGAAGAGGACCACCAACATTGCACGGTGAGTACAGGATTGGGCTCTGTGTTACCTGTGGTTACATTAACACTTGAAATGTTTGCAGCTGAATCAGAGACATTTACTGAAAGTAGAAAACTAAAACACACTTTCCTGAGAGGAAATCCCATTGAACACAATGGGACCTACTTCTGAGTTAAACTACCGCAATAGGATTGCAGTTTAAGACTGTTTAAGCAACTTCTGATGGTCCATCTGGAGGAAGGAAACTGCAAAACATCTCTCAACAGCAATGGTATACAACACTACAAGTAGGAAAGGTTGCAAAACAATTTGATATGTCATTGTTCTCCTACTGTTGGATGAAGATCACAACTGGGTTGAGTTAGTCTAAGGCCGTGATGGCGAACCTATGACACGCGTGTCACAGGTGACATGCGAGGTCATTTTTGGTGACACCCCAGTGTTTCCCCCGGGGCCCCGACACACCTTACATTTTCGCAAAAGTTTTACAGGCTTGTCTTGAACATTTAGGGCAGGGATTTTGGCAAACCTCTTTCAAATTATCATCTAGTCACTAATTGATGTTAAATAAAATGCAACGTGTTCTATAGTTGTTTTCAGTTCAGTTCAATTCAAAATTACTATTAAAATTAGCAATAGTCAAAGTACTATTAAAAGTTGGGGGGGGGGGACACCACCAGCAGAGTCAAGTTAGGTATTTTCAAAAATTTTGACACACCAAACCCAAATGGTTCACCATCACTGGTCTAAGGGCCAAACTAGGCACGCCTGTAATCACATAACATGACTGGATGGGTGGGGGGAGGGTATCAATCAATGTGCATTGGCACACAAAATGTGATAAAAACAGGGGCAGGGGAATTTAGTACTTTGCCCCTACTGCAGTTTTGATCTTGATCCTACCCCCAACCTGCATGGTATTTTTAGTGGGGAAGAAGCTTTAATTATGTGGTCACAACAGAGAAAGGAGAAGGACATTACAAGAAAACTAAAAGCAAGCCCTACGTTGCAAGTTAATGGTAAGTCCAGGATCCAAACATGGTGAAGACTGGTGTGCAAGGGCACACAATAATCTCTCAGCAACTTCATGTCTCTTTGTCTCAAGCCATTAATGTTTTGCAAGTCATCTATCAGAACATCATTGCAATTCACCTATTGGAAACTGTCAAGCATGGACTGTCACTTCAAGGACTGTTACCTGTCAGATATTGCAAAATACTGACTGCTACCACATGTACTCTCTAATTTGGAAAAAACAAAACAAAACGGTTGGATGTTACTTTCTCTTACCTTCATCTTGAAGTTGACAAGAGGTTCCTTGAGGAGGCAGCTGTGCAATACAGTTGCAGCTTGCTTCTGGAGCTACTGTGGTATTGGGGCAAGCTAAACTCGCTTGGTATGCTTGAGAAGGCCACTGGTAGCCAGGCTCACAGTAACAACGAGTGTTATTGCTGGCTGAGTTGCATACTAATGTAAAACCAGAAAAGCAAAAACGATTGCAGGTGAGGTGTGGTGTTTAGCCGAGCACAGTAGGTTCCATTTGTTATAATTTACTCTACACACAATTCAAATAATGCATAAACAGTCCTTTGAATGTTTCCAGCATTAAGTATGATCAAATGCCCCGAGAACTTATCCAGTACCGATTGGAGATGACAAAACATGTGGTAGCACGCAGCTTGTTATTTCTTTTATCGAAGTCTGTTTTGTGTAGCAAAGCAATTCTTTTTTAATCTGAACTCATTTCAAGCATCTCTGGCAGTCATTGAATTGCACACCTCGATTCTTCATAATTTTATGAAGATTACAATATATATCAATCGCTGCTTCAATTTCAACTGGAGACATTAGGCATTTCAATTCGTTTCTATAGCCCAAAATGTCATGACTAACTCAGAAGGATCCTTTTCTCCCCAGTACAAAGGTTACATATGAATAGCTTACAGTGCACCTTACAACCAGCACAAGAACCAGCCAAAACAGACAAGGAATTTTCAGATTTTCTAAAGTGTTCTTTGCACACTGTCGTAGAACAAAACCTCCTGTGCGTAGCGATCCACTTGCTTCCGTGAGCAGTCAACCCAACCTGGTATTTTTCAACATCCATTCCATGTAAAGCTCAGTTACCAACCAACCACCTCAGACTGGACTGTATGCATATGAAGAATCCTGACACTGCAAAATGGCTCCGATTGGGCTCTTCTCCCCCCCCCCCATTGCAAATTTGCAGACCTATAATATGCCCATTCTCAGAATAGCTACAAAACTAATGCTGCAGTGGAAATATTTCATGTAACCTGCAACTTTCTGAACAGCCACAAACACTTTTGCAGCAAGGACCAAAGTTAATTGCTCTGTGGAAGAATACAACCTACCTGTGACAGAATGGGGAAATACATTTTTTTTAATCCATTAGGTTTAGCTTTGACAAACTGACAGTTCAATCATTTCAGTTCAATCCCGCGCTGGTGCTGACTGGCTGCCATAAAGCAGTCAGCGCCAGTCGCAAAAGCCTCCCCGACAGCACGCTGGGTAGCGCACTGCCAGGGATGCCGACAGGAAGGCCTGCACCTTCCCAGCCGCGCTGGAGGATCTCTGGACACGCATCGGGAAAGGTAAGCCGGCGGGAAGGCGGGGGAAGGACGGAACAGGGGTGGGGAGGGCGTGTAACTGGGGGGCAGGAAGGCCACAGGAGGGGTAGGATCCGTCGCAGAAGGCCCACGCCTGCCGCATCCTATTCCCCTTCCCTGCAGCCTCCCCGCCCCTTTTTTCTCCTCAGATTTATGCTAGCATAGATCTGAGGAGACCCATTGAGGGCCATGAGGCTTACGCAGGGGTAAGAGGATTAAACATCCCCTTTCCCTGCAGAAGTCTCCCCCTCCACACAGGATGATGCGGCTGCCATTTTGGCACCGCTGCAGTGGCGGGGGGTAAAAAGGATCGGACTGGGCTCTAGGTTGTTTCAGAATGAGCCACACTTCCTCCAGCAGATTTATTTTTCTATTTTTACCCCTACCTTGCACAAAGCTTGAAGGCAAATAGTGATGAAAATCTTTAATTTCCCCTATTTTGGACCCTTCTAGTCCCCCCCCCCCCGGCTTTTCTGTGATCCTATATACTGTGGCTGTAGCCATTATCCTGGGATGCTTCTCTGAGTCTCTTTGAATTCATTACGATTGCAGAAAGGCCACATAGCAGAACAGACAGATTACTGTATTTTACAGACTGCTTATCTTCAATGTTTGGATCTACCTTGGCCAGCCTTCCAGCTCAGATTGGCTTGTGCCGTAGGAGGAGGAAAGCTCTGTGCCAAGCTGGACGCAGTGCCTAGTGACTAGATATAGCCCTCTTTCCCCAGCTGTCTACTTCCTCTTACTAGTCAAACTAGGTCTAATGGGGAATTGCTAGTATTTTTATGCCACCAGCCAAGACTAGGAAGCCCAGACAGAAAAAGGCCACCTTGAAAAAGCCCCTTTCCCACGATAAACAAGGGATCCCTAAAATCCAAGGAAACCAAACAGTAGCAAAACTAGGGCAATCTGTAAGGCTTGACAACCCGGCATTTCCTAGTGAATTGAGCCTAGGCAAATAACCAGTAAAATATGGACAGAGTTTATTTAAATGCCTGAAGGACCAGAACATAACGAGGGAAAGTGAGGGTCGAAAAGGATCAAAGCAAGACATTTCAAAACAAAAAGGCAGAAATAGGAAAAGGTACATTTTTTTTAATAAAGGGTGGCAAGGAGCTTAAAATGCAAGCCAAGAATAAAACAAATCTTGATAACAGAGTATTCCCCCCCCCAACTCTTATCCACTCTATTCCAGGGGGTCTAGTTCCAGCACTCACTCAGCAAGTGGGCATGCTTTTCAATAAAAAAAATAGCCATTAACAACAAACCAGAACACACACAAGCATCCCTATGCATGAATGTATAAAAACTAGGGTTGAAGGTGTCATGGATGATTCATAACCACCTGGGCACCTCTGCCTGTCACTTGACCTGGTCAGATGGACTGGGGTGCCCAACTGGCTGGCACATGCCAACCCCAGCAGGAGGGCTGGCTAGGATCTATTGTTCTCAGGGGAGCCAGGCAAGAAGACAGAGAATCCACACTCTGAAGACCTGGTTGCCCTGACATGTGGTTCTTCTGTAATGCCCCAGAATTCAAAGAGGCTCATGCAGCAGGACGTCTCAGCAGCCATGTTCAGGAGGCTGAAGCTTCACAGAAGCCCCTGGGGGGTTGGAATGATCCAGAGCATGCAACAGCTGATAGGGCATTCATGATTAACTTACCAGGCTGATGAGCTGGTACCTGGTACCAGGGATGCCCAGCAATTATAAACCATCCAATCAGATGGACCCATGGTGTCATCACCCCAAGGTTTTTAAAAGGTCTTGCAAAAGGATGCTTGTGTGTGTTGCTGGGTATATTGTTGCAAGCAGCTGCCCCTTGATGAAAGGTACCAGGTGAGTGCAGGAACCAGGAGCCTGGGATAGCCTAAGTAAGTAACACTGGATACCTTGCGGGGGGGGGGGGTATAAACAAACAAACAGCCGGAATAGGGACAGTATTCAGTTAATCATGTCAGGAAACCTGGCTTATTTACTGTTTGTATTTTAATCTCCTTGCCAACCATCTCCCCTTTGGTCATTCCTGTTTGTTTTATGAGGCTTTGCATTCTCCCCCCATTTTTTATTGCTTTGTTCATTCAGCCTTTTATTAAAACTTCTTGGATTTATTAAAATGTCCTGTATTTTAAACTGCTTCAATCAATCGCCTGATCCCAGTTAACTTGGGAGGATGTGGGTTTGCCACACCCCCTCTCAGAACACCATATTCTAGTAGTGCTGCTTTCTAAGGGGAATCCCTGAAATGTGGGGCTTTCTGTTACCCTGGGAGGGAGGGTTTCTTCTTTCTGGGCTTCCTAGCCTTGCCGGTGGTGGGCGTGGCAGTGGAAAGATGGCCAAATCCCCTGTAAATCCCAGCAAGAAAAGTGAAGTGGAGAGCAAGGGAGAAAGGGCCATTGTTAACTGCTAGGCACTGGCGGGCTGGTTTTGCTCTCTGCCCGTCTTCCTTCACATAAGCACCATGACAACTAATGAGTAAAATAGACAATAAATACCAGGAGTGCAGCACTAATAAATGCAATTTACAGAGCCACCCCCCCCACACACTCATCCATTTAAAAACCTAGTAGAATAAATACCCCGTATTGTCCCGAGTATAAGATGCACCTGATTATAAGACGCACCCTTAAAGTTTGGTGCTATTAAAAATAATTAATTAAATCACTGGCATTAAATTGCAACAGCCTGATTACAAGACGCACCCCTAGTTTAAAAACTTAAATTAGGAGAAAAAAGTGAGTCTTATACTCAGACCAATACGGTACATTTTAAAAATGCACTTAAATGTTGGGAAAGAGGTAGCATCATGCACCTCCTGCAAATTCCTGGGATTTGCAGGAAATTCCAGTACTTGGGGACGCCACAAAGAAGACCCTGTTCCATGTGCATGTCAGTTAAGCTTCATTTGTTGATGGCAAGTGGAACAGGACTCTCCCAGAAGATTCCAGGAAGCAGACAGAGTTCAATGGCAGTCCATATGATCAGGGGCGTCACACCCATGGACCTCCTCCCATACCAGATCACATGATGTGGATGACTCCTGGGAGATGTGATTCCCGCGTGAATTATGGCAGGGATCAGGAAAAACTAATTTTCTACCAGTGGTGCATTTTCACACCACCGGTAACAAATAGAAAGACATTTTGGTGTCACTCCTCCCTAGGGTGACACCCGGGGCGGTCCCCCCCCAAGCCCACTACTGATGCCCCTGCGTACAATACCCAGGGCCAAAACAGTATAGGACTTTAAGGGCAACAACCAGCATCCTGCATGAACCCAGAAACAGACAAGAAGCCAGCGGAACTACTGCAAATCTGTTATGTCAGGGTTTGCATTCCCTGTCCTATGCTAATCCTAAGAAATATTTTTGATGCAGTTTTGCTGTTTTTTCAGTGCAAGCACATGAAGGTGAAACTTGCAGAATTTAGAATTATTTCTTCCTTTGAGGATGCACGCTGTTACAGCATCAAGAAGGACATTTGCTCCACTGTGTGTGAACATACCAGAGACTTAAGACGAGAGGAAATATGTTGACAATGAGTGCTGCCACATCCTGAAACATAAAAGTAAATCAAATTGCATGCTTGCTGAATCACAGCAAACCACTGTTTTTAAGCTCTCGTGTTCCCTCCCAGCCGACTTCCTTTTCTTCCGATAGGAAAAGATCAGACCCCAGCTATGTCAAGTGCTTACAAGGGAGCAGTTTTGCAGAATGCAAAAGGCCTGGGGATTCATCTCGGGGGGGGGGGCTGCTTCTTATACTGCTGCTTCCGACTGGCATTCCTGAGACATGTGCAGAAAAGTGCCTAAAAGATAAGACATCTTGGCAACCTGAAGATGTTCAGGCAAAGGTTGGACTGACCAGGTTTGAGAGCAGGGCTTGCCAAATGTCTGTCTGGGAGACGGGACTACTTGTAAATTACAAAGGCATGCATTTCCTGACCAGTTGCATACACCCATTTCCTCCCAGCCCACAGGTGTACGCATTTAACTCCTGTTGTTGCGTATATACACCCTTGGGTAAAAATGCCTTAAGAATGCCTGTAAGGAAATATAGCTTGAAAAGCTGTTCTGTGTCTTCTTGCTGGACCTTCTGATGAGGGGCCTTCGTTCCCTAAATGAAACTGGAAAACGCAAATGCAATTGGAGTTCAATCTTCTCATATTTCCTCCCAAACCCTGCTCTCTTCAAACTCTAGAGGGGGAAAGGCAGGGGATAAGAACATAAGAAGAGCCCTGCTGGATCAGGCCAAAAGCCCATCTAGTCCAGCTTCCTGTATCACACAGTGGCCCCACCAGATGCCTCAGGGAGCACACAAGACAATAAGATAACCTGTTTCCTGCTGCCACTCCCCTGCACCTGGCACAGAGAAAACCCACTTCTAAAACCAGGAGGTTGCTTATGGCTTGTAACCTGTGATGGTCTTTTCCTCCATGAATCTGTCCAAACCCCTTTTAAAGGCATCTAGGCCAGGTGCCATCACCACATCCTGTGGCAAGGAGTTCCACAGATGAATTACACGCTGGGTAAAGAAATATTTTCTTTTGTCTGTTTTAATACTCCCTTCACTCAATTTGAGTAGATGTCCCCTAGTTCTAGTGTTGTGTGACAGGGAAAAGAACTTCTCTCTATCCACTCTCTCCATCCCATGCATAATTTTATACGTCTCAAAATACATTTTGAAAGTTAAATTACAATGTATACATTGATAACATCACCAACGTTGCCATTCACCCTGTTCAACACACACACAGTCTTGGCTTTCTCTTTGACTGTTCTGTCTCCTTCCCCCACATATTCAGTCTGTCACCAAATATCCTTGCTTCTCCCAAAACAGGGGTCTCCAAACTATGACCCAAGGGTAGATTTTATCTGGCCCGCAGCAGGATGGCCAGTATGGCACGTGGCAGACTCAAGCTCCCCCCCCCCCCCGCCTAGGTCGTGGGAAGCTGCAGCGACCGGCGAGTGACTCCCCCATCAGCTGCAGTGGCCAGCTAATGGCTGTGGGAGGCTGCTGCAGCCAGCGAGCAGCTCCCCACTGGCCGCTCGTGCTTCATTGATGTGGTCGGAAGGGGCGGGGCCGCAGGCTGGATGGGCCTGTCAATCATTTTCATCCGGCCCATGGCCGGAAAACTTTGAAGACCCCCCTGCTTTAAAACATTGCAAAAATACAGCCCTTCCATTCTGCTCACTTGGCAAGAATTCTGGTCCATGGCTTGGTCGTCTCCTGCTTTGACTACAGCAACCTTCTCTTCAAAGGTCTTCCATTTTCTCACCTTGCCTCTCTATCCAGCATTGTGCTGCCAAAACCATTCACCATTCTTATTGCTCTGACCATGCAATATCCCTTAATCCTATGCAAGCTTCATCCTAGCCTCCAAAGGCCTCCAGAGCCTTGCCCCCCCCAATCTGTTCGTACACCACCATAAATCCGCCTATAACCAGCGCCACCACTCTCAGCCGCTGCTCCCTCAAACTACTCTGTGCTTTCTCCTTTGCCGACCCCTCAGCCTGGAACTGCTTCCCAGAACACCTAATTCCTTCAAACCCCTTCTCAAACCCCACTTTAGACTTTGGCACATTATTCTACCTAAACAGATTCATCTTTCGAGCTAAACAACCTTGTCAATTAAAAACAAAAATTAAAACCTTTTCACCCTGAAACTGCGCATGGCTTCCTCAGAAGTTCCAATAATGTTCCAATAACAAAGAGAGCATTATTGGAATTTCTGAGGAAGCCCTGCGCAGCGTCAGGGCGAAACGTTAAGGTTTTTTTAAACTTTTGTTTGTTTTTAATTGACATGGTTGTTTAGACCGAAAGATGGGTCTGTTTAGATGGAGACAAACCGTGAAACACAGTCAACATTATTCTACCTCTATCCTCTTTTGTAACTGAAACAATCATATTCTTTCCCCTCATTCCTGCCTCCATTTCTGCCACTTGTTGTCTCTCTGGGCTAGACTCTAGATAATAAGCCCTGCGGGTGAAGCACCCACATCTTCTGCTATACTCAGTGGCGTCGCTCCGGTAGAGGCAGGGCCGTAAGTATCGCTCTGTTATAATCCCTTTACTGAGCGAGCAGGAGGCAGCCCCGCCCCCTCACTGTCGGAGCCATTCCCCTGCGGAGAAAGCAGCAGGCAAGAGACCCTGCCTGCTGCTTTCTCCACAGGGGAATGGCTCCGACAGTGAGGGGGCGGGGCTGCCTCCTGCTCGCTCAGTAAAGGGATTACGACAGAGCGATACTTACGGCCCCACCCCTACTGGAGCGACGCCACTGGCTAAACTATAGAAAGAAATAATTAAACTCCCCACCTGTGGTAACATTAATACTTGAAATGTTTGCAGCTGAACCAGAGACCGAGAGTGGAAAGCTCATGTTGTCGAGGTAACTTCTGATGGCCTCCTGAAGTGAGGATTCTGCAAAGCTCACGTCAATATCAATGATGTAGTCTACAGGGATGATGCCATGTGTCACAGCTGAAAAACAATTTGAGGTCTTATAATTCATCATCAACATAGGACGACTTTCCCCCCAGAAGTCATTGGGACTGCCTCCGGATCAGGAATTAGGAAACCTCACATTAGAGATGGGATCTCCAAACTAAGGCCCGTGGGCTGAATCCTGCCTATGGGACGATTTTATCTGGCAGACTAGCCACCGCAGCCCGTGGCGGCCTCCAGCTCCCCCCTGCCAGCTCCACGTGCCTACCTGCAGTGGTCGGCGAGTGGCTTCCCATTGGTTATGACAGCCGGCGAGCAGCTCCACACTGGCTGCTCGTGCTTCACTGACGCCACTGGAAGGGGCGGGGCCGCGGTCTGGATGAGGGGGCGGGGCCAGAAAGGGCCTGTCAATCATGCCCGTCTGACCCACGGCCAGAAAACTTTGGAGACCCCTGCATTAGAGCATGCTTCTGGGCCAGGCCTATTTCCCACCTACCTACCGTTTACCCAAAAGCCTGCTGTCTTTTCCCTTGTTCTTATAACTTTTATCACCCAGTGATCCTTGGTCCTCAGTGTCTTTACTCCTCCTTCCATTCTCTTGCATGTGAGATGAACTAGGATGACCAAGGCAGTTTCCATCCCATAGCCTGTCCTGAACCCAGACTGGAAAAGATCTGAGCAATCAACCTCAGCAAGGATAGCCTTTTTACACACTATGCTCTCAACAAAAAGGTCATCCGAATCATTTCATGCCTGTGGTGTTGAAAGTAGCATGCCAAACTATTCAGACAACTCCCTTTCCTTGAGCATAGTGCACTCCAGGCAGGGAGACTTCTTGTCACCCCAACCAAAAGTGGTTTCACTACATATCTAAGAACAAAGCTTCCAACTGCAAGGAAAAAACACACACACATGCTCTTGAGAGAGATTGACCATACCTTGCCGTTTTGGCCTGTGCAACAATCTTTGTGCATTTTCCTCTTCTTTGCCACCTTCACTATGAAACTGAAAGAAAAAAGGCACGACGGTAGAAGATTGGAGAAAGTGCTGGATGCGTTCCCTCCGAGTGATTTGCATCAAAGGAAGGTATGAATATGCACTAGTACAAATCCCAATGTAGCAAAATCAGACTGAGGTGCAAGGAGACACTTATTAGCTCATGCTAAAGAGAACAGAGGTGTTAAGCATGAGGCCAGACTACCGTAATAGGAAACCGCATGCATGGAAACCCTCAATAGGGCAATATTACTTCAATCACATTTTCAAATATTGCCAACTAAGCACTGAACTTCTCACAGTGCATTGTCAATAGTCAATCTCAGAGCTGACCCTATGACAAGCGCCAGTGAGACCAATGGTCCAAGGTAACTCATTAGGAAGAGCAGCCGGCTGCCCCTCTAAGGGGGCACCATGGACCTGTGTCCACCACAGGAGCCGCCACCCTCCTCCTCCATCCACTCCTTGTTGGCTCCCGACCTGCCATCCATTCCACAAACATGGTTAACTGTGCATTATATTCCTCTGCAATGCAATTCTTTGACTAAAGACCACCAAGCGTTATCTGAACCAACAAGAGTCTCTCTTGCCATGCTTGTCCGCAGAAGGAAATGCTTTATGAAATGTCATTTCATAAGGAGCACTGTGGTTGTGAATTGGCAGCTTGAAAGACCCTAGACCAGAGGTTCCCAACCCTTTTTGGTAGTGTACCACCTCTGCAGCCTCCGACACAGTTGCGTTTCACCGGAAGTATGTCATTGGCACTTATTTCTGACTTTGCGGCCATGCCAGAGCACAAGATGCAGGTAGGGAGCAAGGGCGGGCGGGTAGGCCCTTGTCCGCTCAGAAAGCTCACGTGCTCAAGCTCTGCTAGCTTGGCAGAGCTCAAGGCGCTGCTTTTTGGCCTCTGGCATGGCGCATAGCGGGCACCATGGTGGCTGCCATCTTAGCCGCCGGCCACCCATGTACCACCAGCCTGTGGTCTGCATACCACTAGTGGTTCATGTACCACAGGTTGGGAACCTCTGCCCTAGACAATGGGAACGTATCCTTTCAGACTGCCTTCAAACCAGCCTCTAGGGGCATCATAAAGTAGCATGGCAGCTTTGTAGCTTTATTTAGCCTTTCATGCAACTCTTTCTGGAACCGATATGAGGAAATGGTGCTTCTCTAAAGAAATGACATCTGATTTTAAGGGCGATTCAACAGATGACTTAAACATAGCTCATGGATTAAGTTGTGTACTTTGACGTGAGCTGTGAACGAACAGTACATTAATTATCCAGTGTTCAAGTCTGATACGATACAAGTCAATAGCAAGGCCCTGGATGGCTTCATTTAAAGAAGAATGGAGCCTATGTTATCCACAGGCAAACATACATGGTTAAAGGGGCATACATGACATACCTGTATATACTCGAGTATAAGTCAATCTCATGGATAAGTCAAGGGCAAGTCTTAAGCCAAAAATAATGGAATTTGCTACAACCCAAATTTTTATGACCTAAAAAGTTTCTTACAGGTAGCAAACTAGCACGTTAGAGAGGGGTCTGTTTTGAAACTCGCTCTCTCTGATGTGCTAGCTCATTTCCTTCATTGCAGGGAAGTTTATTTATGTAGAGAAGCATCTAAAAACGTGAGCACTGACCTGCAGTCTCAAATCCAAGATTAACCTTTGCTGCCTGACCATCTCAGAAAAAAAGAAAAAAAGTTGGATATACAGGGTCATTTCAGGGCAAGTCTCTGAACAACCCATGCATTGTGGGGTAGATACAACATGTGTGACGCAAGACCTGCACACATATTCCCAAATACCTGGAAATCTTGCTGACACAATCAGTCCTTACAGAAAACGTGATAGACAGACCCTGAGAATTGGGCAGGCACATGTTCAGAGAAATGCAGAGAAGCACATCACATGTTCTGCTCTATCATGCACAGTACACAGATGGCAAAAGCTGGAGGTTCACACTTTCAACTCACAGTGTGTGCATGGACTGTACGTGAGCCATCCATGCTGGGGGAAAGGCCATGTTCTCAGAGGCATCCTTGCAACCTTATCAGGATGCCGACTTACTTTTTTTTTGGATGACACTGGTCTCCAGGAAACCAATTATATAAAGTGATGGTTACTCACCGATGAATGGATAAGAGTGCTAAACTTAAAGTCCAAGGAACTCTGGGAAGATCCTCTGACCATCAGGAAGGTACAGAAAATTGGTATCCTCCAGAACAGCATTTTTTCAGTGTTGTGTTGCTATAAAACATAAAAAGAAACATAAGAAGGCTTTTGTTGATTTTCAACCAAAAGTCAAAGTCACTTCAGCAGAGAGCAGGCCTTGGAGAAAATTAATGCATTTTATTGTGCTTCTTCCTTTCTTATTATCTCATATTATTTTTCATTATGGTGCTGTTATTCCACAGCACATGTCTATTTCTTATAATCTCCACATTAGTAATTCTTCTTTCCAAAACGTATCAGCATTTCGGGTGTCCTCACCATGTTTCCTTACAATAGCAATCATAAGCTTAGGCACATTTAATTCATTGAGCAAATATGCAAAGCCACAGATGACAAATGACCTATGAAAACTGACTATAATTCTACATCCTGGAATGAATAGCAAAGACTACTATTCTGTTTACTTTTTTCTCTAGAATTCCACTCCCCAACTGCCTTTTACATAGGTGACAAGGGCCTTGGTCTTACCCTCTACCAGATTAGTCACTCTATAAAAAAAAAAGCGATGAGATTCACCTGGCATGACTTATCCTTGATGAACCCATGCTGGCTCCTAGAAAATAAATCACCTATTATTTTCTAAGCCCTCAAAACATTCTGCTTAATAAACTGTTCCAGGAATTGACGTCAGGCTGACTGATCTGTAGTTTCCTGGATCTTCCTTTAAAGACAGAGGTGACATTTTTTAAGTAAGTAAGGAACCTTTATTGGCATAAAAGAGAGGTGACATTTGCTCATCTCCACTCCTCTGGCATTTCACCAAGAGGAGTTCTCAAAATTATAGCAGTTAGCTAGTGGCTCTGAGATCACATCTGGCAGCGACTTCAGTACCCTGGGGTGCTGTTCATCTGGCCCAAGGGACTTGAATTGATTTAAAAGAACTAGGTGTTCTCTGACCATGTCTTTGAGTTGTGATGCCCCCAGTTCTTCATTAATGCAACTGTTACGTTGGGCCACCTTCCCCTTGTGGGAGAAGAAGACAGATGCAAAATAAGAACTGAGCAGCTCTGGCTTGTCTTCTGTCCATCATTTGTTACCATCATGTCCCCATCTTCTCCACGTTACAGGCCTACCACTTCCTTGACCTTCTTTCAGACCAGAGGCATCACTAGGGTTTGCGTCACCTGGTGCGAGAACTGATGGACCCCTGCATCATCATCCCTGCAAGTATGGGCTATACCGGCATATCGTTCCTCAATTCTACTACTACTACTACTACTACTTCCTCTTGTTTCTCAACTTTACATGCAGCTCTTTGTGCAGACACATTGGTTTCCTTAAATGTATCTGAACTTTTCTTCTTATGGGAACAGTTTGCAGTTCTGTCTTCAGTACCTCTCTTGGACCATTTTCTTCTGGAACATTTTCTCCTTTAAAACAATTCCATTTACTCGGGCTAAATAGTGTGTCAATAAAAACAGGTAAAGATTCTTTACGTACGTTTCACCCTCAATCCGTGTAGGGCATCATCAGAAGTTCCAGCTGTCCTTGCACTGCTTCTGGTCTGCAGAGATACTTATATTAAGCAGCTGCACCCTGTTGAGTTGTAAGCCTGCATTCTTAAAGGCGCCTCTCTCTTTTAATATTCTGTGAAACAGTTACTAAAAGTCACTGTATTCTGTTGTTACTATTCAATCAATGGAAGCTGATTCAATCACGTCCGAGTGAATTGCGGCTGATGTTTTTCTTTGGCCTTTGTTGTTTTTAGGATGGGTAGCCAGATCCTTTTAGTGCATGAGGTTCTTCCTTTCTATTCAAATTATTCTTATGTTTCACAATCTCAGTGGCCTCAAAAACTAGTTTTGTCTAGTTTTCTCCTTTAGCAGTTCTAGCCACAGGCTATGACTTAATTGTCCTCCGAACTCATTAAAAATTAACTTTCCTGATATCCAGAGTATGTATTTGGCTATCTTTAACTTTTCTTTCCCCCAGCAACAAGAATTCCAAGATGACATTGCCCTGCCATATTTACATCCTTGACCAATTCTCCCCTTTTCGTAAGAATTCAGCTCAGGATAGTAGTTCCCCTTGTTCCTTCCTTCACTTTCCAAATGATGAATTTGTCCACAAGACAAGAATTTATTGGATCTTCCATTCTTACCTGAGTTAGACTTGCCTTTTGAAAAGCTTGATAATCTGTTTTAGGAAAGTATTGTTCATGACTTCTGCTTGGCCAGGTGGTCTATAGTTAGGCTTACCAGATTTCTTCCTGGGACAGAGTGCTAGACCTTTAGGAGAAGGAATGTGGGCAGGTGTAGCTTGTTAAACCTTAGAGCACAATCCTAGGCATGTCTACTCAGAAGAAAGTCCCACTGAACACAATGGGGCTTGCTTCTGAGTAGACATGCCTAGGAGAGTGCTCCAAGGCTTTAACAAGCTACACCTGCCCACATTCCTTCTCCTAAAGGTCTAGCACTCTGTCCCGGTTGGAGATCTGGGTAAGCCTATCTATAGTAGATTCCTATGATGGTATTGCTCTTATCTTGCAAATAGAAGTCTTGCCCTAATGAAGTAAATAAACAGGAACACAAACAATGGCAAAAGAAATGTAAAAAGATGATACGGGAGTCCAAGAAAGATTTCGAGGAGCGTATGGCTAGAAACATTAAAGGGAATAATAAAAGCTTCTTCAAATATGTTAGAAGCAGGAAACCTGCCTGAGAAGCGGTTGGCCTGCTAGACGGTGAGAGAGGGAAAGGGGTGATAAAAGAGGACTTGGAGATTGCAGAGAAATTAAATGAGTTCTTTGCATTTGTCTTCACGGCAGAAGACCTTGGGCAGATACCGCTGCCTGAACGGCCACTCCTGACTAAAGAATTAAGTGAAATAGAGGTTAAAAGAGAAGACATCTTAGACTTAATTGACAAATTAAAGATCAATAAGTCACCGGGCCCAGATGGCATTCACCCAAGAGTTCTGAAGGAACTCAAGAATAAAGTTGCTGATATCTTGACAAAAATATGCAACTTGTCCCTTAAAAACGGCCACTGTGCCAGAGGATTGGAGGATAGCTAATGTCACACCAATCTTTAAAAAAGGAAATAGAGGGGACCTGGGAAACTACAGGCCGGTCAGCCTAATGTCTGTTCCAGGGAAGATGGTGGAAAGCCTCATCAAGAATAAAATCTTAACACATATAGAAGAACAAGCTTTGCTGAGGGAGACTCAGCATGGCTTCTGCAAGTGGAAGTCTTGCCTCACAAACCTTTTAGAATTCTTTGTAAAGGTCAACAGGCATGTGGATGTGGGAGAACCTGTGGATATTATATATCTGGATTTTCAGAAGGCGTTTGACACGGTCCCTCATGAAAGGCTCCTGAAAAAACTCCATAGTCAGGGAATAAGAGGGCAGGTCCTCCTATGGATAAAGAACTGGTTGAAGACCAGGAAACAGCAAGTGGGAGTCAATGGGCAATTTTCACAATGGCGAGAGGTGAAAAGCGGTGTGCCCCAAGGATCGGTCATAGGACCGGTGCTTTTCAACTTGTTCATAAATGACCAGGAGTTGGGGATAAGCAGCGAGGTGGCCAAGTTTGCGGATGACACTAAACGTTTCCGGGTGGTGAAGACCAGCAGAGATTGTGAAGAGCTCCAGAAGGATCTCTCCAAACTGGGGCAGCAAAATGGCAGATGCGCTTCAATATAAGTAAGCGCAAAGTGATGCACATTGGGGCAAGAAACCAAAATTTCACATATACGCTAATGGGTTCTGAGCTGTCTGTGACGGATCAAGAGAGAGATCTTGGGGTGCTGGTGGACAGGTCGATGAAAGTGTCGACCCAGTGTGCGGCGGCTGTGAAGA
This sequence comes from Plestiodon gilberti rubricaudatus, assembly GCA_026170595.1. Lineage (NCBI taxonomy): Eukaryota > Metazoa > Chordata > Lepidosauria > Squamata > Scincidae > Plestiodon > Plestiodon gilberti. Next base: position 144,044,722 of record JANXHW010000001.1, read on the forward strand.
AGGCCAATTCTATGCTCGGGATCATTAAAAAAGGGATTGAGAATAAAACGGCCAATATCATTCAGCCTTTGTACAAATCGATGGTAAGGCCACATCTGGAGTATTGTGTCCAGTTCTGGTCACCACACCTCAAAAAGGATATAGTTGAATTGGAATAGGTGCAGAAAAGAGCAACCAGAATGATTCGTGGGCTGGAGCACCTCCTTTATGAGCAAAGGCTACAGCGTTTGGGGCTTTTCAGTCTAGAAAAAAGGTGCCTGAAGGGGGACATGATTGAGATGTATAAAATTATGCATGGGATGGAGAGAGTGGATAGAGGGAAATTTGGCATGGGTTGTGGAACTGTCCTTATTCAACCCAGAGTAGCGTCTTCTCCACTGGCTATTTGCTGGTGTCTCTGTTGTGTCTTTTTTTTCCTTTGAGATAGTTGGCCCTGTTTAGAACAGGGAACCACTTTATCTTTTACTATGGAAACTGCTTTGTGAACTTTTTTGTTGAAAAGTGGTATATAAATATTCATAATTAAAATAATAGTCATCAAACAAGTACCAGTTTTTTGTCTGATAGAAACTGGTGTCTGTAATAAGCAGCAGCCATTTGCATGACTATAAAAGAAAATTGTTTTTGTCTCAAATTGCTAAGTTTTAAAAAGCATTTCTGGATCATCTCATTTTGTGTTTGTGTGTGTGTGTGTGATGGCACCTGGCCATCACACACAGGAATATGGCACCTACAAGGTGACATATTCACAGGACTCTTGTAGATATTGCAGTGTGTGTCATACAAACTCCAGTGTGCTGCTAGAAGGGAGGACATATTTGTATCGTCATCCTATATCATCTCAATATGTATGATGAACAGAGCATACAAACATCATGTGTGCGCAATTTGCCTTTGTTGTTCAGTTGTTAAGTCGTGTCCGACCCTTCGTGATCCCATGAACCATATCCCGCCAGGCCTTCCGGTCCTCCACTATCTTCCTGAGTTCGCTCATTTTCATGTTTGTTGCATCGGTGATGCTGTCTAACCATCTCATCCTTGGCCTTCCCCTTCTCCTTTTGCCTTCAGTCTTTCCCAGCATCAGAGTCTTCTCCAGAGAGTCCTCTCTTCGCATTAGGTGGCCAAAATATTTGGGCTTCAGCCTCAGTACCTGTCCTTCCAGGGAACAGTCAGGGTTGATTTCATTTAGGATTGACTGATTTGATCTCCTAGCAGTCCAAGGGACTCTCAGGAGTCTTCTCCAGCACGACAGTTCAAAAGCATCTATTCTTTGGCTCTCAGCCTTCCTTATGGTCCAACTCTCACAACCATACATTGCTACTGGGGAACACCATTGCCCGGACTATATGAACTTTTGTTGGCATGGTGATCTCTCTGCTTTTATATTATATATATATATATATATATATATATATATATATATATATATATATATATATATATATATATATATATATATGTAGGCACTATATAATCAATAACTAACACCACAAACATATGCATGTCTACTCAGATGCAAGTCCCAATGGGACTTATTACCAGGTAAATGCATGTAGGATTGCAGCCTAAATGCTACTGCTGCCCATCCTAATTCAGCTTCTCTTCTAAAGCATATACCGGTATTACCTCTAGCAAATCATTGGCTTACAGCCTAATTCTCTGCATGTGTACTGAGAAGTAAGTCCCCATTATAGTCAATCGGACTTACTCCCAGGTAGGATTGCAGTCTTCATGACACATATTATAAAAACACACATAAAAGAAATAGAACCACAAACCAGATATTATTGGAGAATGACCTTAATGAACTAATATACTCTTAAATCCCCAGTCCCTGAATATATTCACAAGCTGCTCGGACTTTTCACATTTTCTCATAAACAAAGAAATCTAGCAAAGATATTTCTTGGGTTTAACTTTCGGCAGCGTCCTTCCTCTGTCCAAACACAGGCACACGCTTACCTGATCGGTCGTCCCTGGAGGCAAGCTCTCCTACACAGATCAGCCGGGCTCTTTGAACACACCTTTCCTGTGTACGGCAAAGCTGCTTTGCCGTTGCCTGAAAGGAAGTTACTCCAAATACCCAAAGCTAAGCAGGGTGTTGCTGCCCAGGCAGAATCTGTGACTTAATTTCTAATCTAAACAACATGCTTTACCGTTTCTGCATAATGCATGTGGGGATTTTGAGGTGGACTTATTTCCTGATACTATTTTACTACATGGTAACTTCCTAGTATCCAATACAAACCCTTCACTATATATTTTATCTGAAGTTTAAAGGGAGGAGTCCAACTTGTTCTATAGGCATTATTTCTGCAGCATGGATATTTAATTTTCATTGTTCTAACCTTTGCCCAACTGAAAAGTTTACTTAGCTAATATGGCTTGGAGGTAGACTATAACCCAGACTATAACCCAGTCAGACACAGGAATAGGACACTTGGGGGTAGGGGTGTCGCTAGATTTGGTGACACCCAGGGTGAGATCTCATGGTGTCACCCCCATGGACCAAATCACACGATGTGGAGGCCTCCTGGGAAATGGGATCCCTGCACAAATTGTGGCGGGAATTGGAAAAAATCCCATTTTCTCCCAGTGGTGCATTTTCACACCACCAGTAACAAATACAATAGAAAGTCTTTTTGGCGTTACCCCTCTCTGGGGTGTCACCAGTGTGGTCCGCACCCTCTGCAGCCTCCTAGTTGGGGGGGGGGGTGCTTTGAGCATGACACCAGTTGCAAAGAAAAAAAAATCAACCTTTCATTAACTACAGTATTTCCTTTTGGTAGTAGAGGGATTGAACAGCATCAAAAACAGTGGAGTCTTAACACTGACATTTTTGCACACAAAACTGACACTGAACAGGTGCTGGACATCAAATCAAAAGTCACCACCCTCCTCCTCAAAGAAGTCAGGAGAAATCCTGGCCTCTACTCAAATTGGTCCAAAAACAGAGGTGGTGGAAAAAGAGAGGAATAAGGAACAGAGAAAAAACTGTAGCCCCAAATCAAGAGAACACAAAGAGAAAGAAAAGGTGTCTCTATGTGGCTATCACAGAGTTTTGTTGAATAAATGCAGCCACACTGCTACATAAAGAAAAGGAAGACAGAGTCCGAGCAGGGGCTTCTTGTAACAGAACCGTATGGCATCGTCTGTCCATCACCAACGTAAGTTTTTTTTTTTATGAACTTGCCATTTTATCCAGAAAAAGTAAACACAACATTTGGATTTGTGTATAAAATAGTCTTCCAAATGGGGAAGGGATACTCAGCTTGGGCAGCCTTTTTGCCATGCAGCAATCCTGCTGAATTCTCTGAATTTTCTTTTCATTAAGAAAAATGGGGTTGGAGAACAGTGGCCTGGGGTTTGTGCAAGGGATTATTTTGCAACCTTGCTGAAACTGAAATAGGGGCAGTGGGGGCAAGGCTCATGCATGGGGGTGTTGTGAGCATGGAGGGGGGGTCAAATATTTTTATTACACAGAGCGCAGCACATAGAGCACACCACTTTTTACCCCGTACAAATCCGTCTCAAAATGACTTAGTTCTTGGTTTAAAGGGGAACTGTGTCTGGATTTTTGGCTTATTGTCCTGAATTATATTCCCGGACTCTGTTCAGGAATCAACGGGGTCTCACCACGGACATGTCCCAACCCAGGAGGGACACGATCCCCCTGCCAGGGCATGGCAGTGGCACTGCTCCTCCTTGCCTGGCAGAGAGTTACTTCTGGAAAGCAGTGGGACTTGCCCAGCGGAAAAGAATAGGTGAAAGGTCTATCTCCTCTCTGATGCAAGGACAGGGGGAAGGTAGGAGCTCCTCCACACCGGTTCAGAGGGGTCAAGAAGATGAGAGTTAGGAGTCTCTCCTCATTTAGGGCAAGAACACTGCCAGGGAGTGCTTTGGGCGAGACTTTTAAAATGAATACAGTGCTCCCCCCATATCCTCTGGGGACATGTTCCAGGCCCCTCCGTGGATACTTGAAACCATGGATATGAGCGAACACCCCCTCCATGGTTTCCTGAGGGGCCCCGCCCTGCCTCCCCTGCGGGCAGGCGTGCGCCCCCCCAGCTCTTATTTTTCTTTCAGCAAGCTTGGTTTCTTCCTTAAAAACAAACAGAGAAGCAGCCTCCATTGCAGGAAAGTAGAATGAGACTAAGTCCTAGAGAGGCTCTGCAAGGTTTCTGTTAACCTTGCAGAGCCTCTCTAGGACTTAGTCTCGTTCAGTGGCGTCGTTGGAGCGTGGTGGGGGGGCGGACCGCCAGGGGGTGGCGCGCGCAAAGGGGTGACACGTGCACCCCCGCACGTCACCTTCGTGACGCGCGTCACCGTCCCGACTCCGGACGCTCCGAGGCCGGCTCCCCCGGCCTCGGAGCCTCTGGAGTCCGGAGGCTCCGAGGCCGGGGAGCCGGCCTCGGAGCGTCCGACCCCGCCGGCGCTCCAGGGCCTTCTGAAGGACCGATGGTTCAAAACGTAAAGTTTTACGTTTTTCGTGCATGTGCAGTACTTTTCTGAGGGCAAACGGGCAGCCCTTTGCCCTCAGAAACTGTACTGCGCATGCGTGAAAAATGTAAAACTTTACGTTTTGAACCATCGGGCCTTCAGAAGGCCCTGGAGCGCCGGCGAGGTCGGACGCTCCGAGGCTGGCTCCCCGGCCGGCTCCCCGGCCTCGAGTTTGGCTGGGGGGGTCACCCTAGGGCAGGGGGTGATGCGCACCCCCCTGCTCTAGGGTGATGCGCGTCTAGTGACGCTAGTGGTCTCGTTCTACTTGCCTGCAATAAGCAGCCAGAGGCTGCTTCTCCTGTTTGTTTAAGGAAGAAACGAAGCTTACTGGGGAAAAAGTAAAAGCCTGGGGGGGGTCTCCCCGCGATCCGTGGATAACTGAAACTATGGATAGCGAATCCGTGGATATGGGGGCCCACCTGTATAACTATCTACTTGTACAACTCTCCTGTGCTGCCTCCTGGAACAGATGTCACCTTACCCTGGTGTCTCCTGGGAGGCAGGAAAGACAATGCCATGTAGTTCAGGGCCAGTGCCGGTTGCCAGCTAAGTAGTACTGTGTTTTACCATCTTTTGAGCTCATTTTTTGGCGCCCCGCATTTGCGGGCTTTTTCTTTTGCTTCCCGTGGCCAAAGCAGAACATGGCCTGTCGTCCTGCCCATCGGGCAACCGAGCTGAAATCACTTTGAAATCACTTGTACCCCTGGGGTTCAAACAGGGGAAGCACCCCAAGATCAACAGTCCATTTTTCTTTGGTTTTCAACATGTTCACCTAGCCAGATGTTGAAATGTGAGGCAGACATGACCAGGTTGGATAAGGCACCCCCCACCGGTTGCACTTCCTTTGTGGCAATTTTCCATCTCCTAGGCTTATCACCAGAGGGGAGAGATGAAAGGGTCACAGGGGAGGAATAAAATATTTTAAATCCTTTTAAATCCAGATTTGGGCTTCGTGCTCTGCTTGGCATTCCCCATGGCAAAGGCACTTCTCCCATGTCGTCCCCCCCCAAAAAAAAATATCTTAGGGATACAAGTTCCAGTCATGCCATATTTATGCACATCTTCCCATCAATAGCATATTCCATTGAGTTGACCTGAGTTCTGACAAATTTCCTTCATATAAAAAGTTAGACAGGATTCTATCGCAGCCTTCTCTCCAACATGTTATTTTTCTAAGAGGCAGCATTCATCATAAGGAGAAACATTTAACCACACCCCACATCAGCCATCTGATGACAGTCCCCACATCATCCATCAGTGGTATAGCCCTGGCACAGGTCCACCACCTCATTGAGAACTAAGAACATAAGAAGAGCCCTGCTGGATCAGGCCAAAAGCCCATCTAGTCCAGCTTCCTGTGTCACACAGTGGCCCCACCAGATGCCTCAGGGAGCACACAAGACAACAAGATAACCTGTTTCCCATTGACACTCCCTTGCACCTGGCACAGAGAAAACCCACTTCTAAAAACCAGGAGGTTGCTTATGGCTTGTAACCTGTGATGGTCTTTTCCTCCATGAATCTGTCCAAACCCCTTTTAAAGGCATCTAGGCCAGATGCCATCACCACATCCTGTGGCAAGGAGTTCCACAGATGAATTACACGCTGGGTAAAGAAATATTTTCTTTTGTCTGTTCTAACTCTCCCTCCACTCAATTTTAGTACATGTCCCCTGGTTCTGGTGTTGTGCGAGAGGGAGAAGAATTTTCCTCTATCCACTCTCTCCATCCCATGCATAATTTTATAAGTCTCAATCATGTCCCCCCCTCATGCACCTTTTTTCTAGGCTGAAAAGCCCCAGACGCTGTAGCCTTTCCTCATAAGGGAGGTGCTCCAGCCCACGAATCATTCTGGTCACTCTTTTCTGCACCTTTTCCAATTCAACTATATCCTTTTTTGAGGTGTGGTGACCAGAACTGGACACAATACTCCAGATGTGGCCTTACCATCGATTTGTACAAAGGCAGAATGATATTGGCCGTTTTCTTCTCAATCCCTTTTTTAATGATCCCGAGCATGGAATTGGCCTTCTTCACAGCCGCCGCACACTGGGTCAACACTTTCATCGACCTGTCCACCAGCACCCCAAGATCTCTCTCTTCATCCGTCACAGACAACTCAGAACCCATGAGCGTGTATGTGAAATTTTGGTTTCTTGCCCCAATATGCATCACTTTGCACTTACTTACATTGAAGTGCATCTGCCATTTTGCTGCCCATTCTCCCAGTTTGGAGAGATCCTTCTGGAGCTCTTCACAATCCCTGCTGGTCTTCACCACCCGGAAAAGTTTAGTGTCATCTGCAAACATGTTCTTATGTTCTTATGGACCCAGAATACACTTTCCCTGCCCCTGTTTCCCAGGTAGAAAGGAGTACAGTATGCCCTCTCACATAATTTTTCTCAAATCAATGAAGCAATTCTGCAGTGACCGCAAACACAAGTTTATTATAATTTCCCCAGTAGGAAGGAGGTGAAAAGCCCAATTCTAAATACGTTTGCTTGGGATTGAATGGAATGTCCTCTCTCCTTGCAAATAGGTTTAGGATTCCACCCAAGTCATTTGTAGCATGTGCAAAACACCACCTGTAAAACTGAGCTGCACTATTATGATGATTAGGTCTCCAGGGTGATCCTGAGTCAGACTAGCAGAACAATCCTATCCTTGAGTTATGCCTGCTTGCACCAACAGAAAACAGTACTACACCCATGTTAGGACAGCCTCAAACCTGAAGATTCCACCGATGATTAAAAGTGCAGTTCTGGTTGCTGAGTGTTTATTTTGCTGAAAAATCAGCATTTGTTTCAAACCTGCCTGATGCCTCTTTTTGCATAGCTGCTTTGGCCACAATGATTTTCACATGGATTTGTCAAGCCAATCATGGAGCGAACAGACTGTCCTTATGAGACGTGCATGATGACCGATTCCATGCTGCAGGAAATCACACCATTTGGGCGAGTGAGGGAAATGAGGCATGAAGCAGAATTACTTCGTGTCATATCAAGAATTTCAAAACATCAACATGAAGCTACAGAACTGTTCAACCAGACAACTGATGACAAAAAGCCAAAACAAAAAGTCTCCCAAAGTGGGTCAGTTTCGGGAAAAGTGAAAATGAAATTAAATGGAAGCAAGTAGGCTGGACTTGTCTGAATGTCAATATTATCTACTTTTTGCACAGAGGGAGCCACATGACACATTTCATTGGAATGACAAATTCACATGAATTTTGCAGGAAACATCTAGCGGCTAGTATATGCTTGTAGATTCCGGCTCATACATTTTCTTGCAAAACCCATGTAGTTATTTAAACATATAATAACAGTTTTCCATATACTGTACATTCCTTTGTGGGAAAACACTACTTTTGGATAAAGCAGAGATTAAAAAATATTTTCTTGTTCGTCAGGAATATTTGTTATGAAGAAAAAAATGTATTGGTTAAATAAAGTTCTCTCAGATTTTCACTCTAATATCAACAAATTATTAACTTACTTGAACACAGGAATTCAAAGGAGATATAATTTTTACTAAAAAATAATGCATTTTAATTGCATAATAAAGAGCATTTTAGATTTAACACAGAAAATGATCAAAATGTAAATACTCAGTGTTCTGAGAAAGATTAACACAATGTATCCAAATATTATTCCAAAAATATTTTAGATGAACTTATTGAAAACAAAAAATAATATCTTATGCGTCACCATAAGCCAACCAAATTTTAGAGAATATGTAAAATTCTTTTTTTAGTAGACATTGTCAGTGAGATTGGGGTTTTCCAACTGCTGTGAGTCGCTGCAAAATTTCCTGGGCAGGTATAGGGCAGTACTAGTGATGGTTGCATATTTTATTTTATTAAACATTTGTGCCTTTCCTTTCCTGCCTCTGCCTGTAAGGGAACCCACTGTGGCGTACATTAAAATAACCCTTTTAGGGTTGCACTTGAAAGTCAGTGGAAGCTTTTCTCCCTCCCCCACTAAAAATAGCTGGGAGAGAGGGCGGCACAATCGGGATTGGAACTTCAGCTGGGGCAAAATGCCCCTAACCCCCACTGCAGTTTCATCTTGTTTCATTCTGTCGTCCCCCCCCCCCCCACATGCCATTTAGTGAACAAAAAAAAACAACCCAAGGCCATATTACACATTCCTTGTAACATATCGTTTGGCTCTGCGCTGAGAATAGCTTGATCTAGGGGGGGGGGGGAAGCTGCTAGGGGAAACACTCTAGCTGTGTGCAGGTCTGCAAGTATTCTGTGTATCTGTGGGTTTACCACAGAATGGTAGCATTTTGTGCAAATGGGCGTCTGGCTCAGTTGGTAGAGCGTTCATCTCACAAATGCCTGAAGATCTGCAGGACAGCAGTTCAAGACGGCCGGACGTCTGTCGGAGAGCTGCTGGCACACCGAGCTGATAAGCTGCAGAGCCCTGTGGGGGAGTGAGCTGCAGCTGAAGCGTGCTGAGGCGAACGCCAGAGAGAGAGAGAGAGAGAGAGAGAGAGCTGGACTGTGAAAGTAACATCTTGAATGAAGGGTTCTATGAAAGATTAGAACGTTATTATATTGTAAAAACCCTTTGGGGTTTAGAACAGCCTGCCCATGTACACCGCCTTGAATAAAGTTGGAGGAGAAATCCAATGACCAGAAAGGCGGTATATAAATACTGTATATTATTATTATTATTATGAGAATCTCAACTCTGATAAAAATAAAAAAGATTCTGGACTTCATTGTCCGTGTCTGTTCAGACACATTTGAAAAGCGATGGGTAGTATTGGCTGAGCAAGACTTCCTAAAGTCAAACATGAGAGTTTGAGAGCTGAAAAACATCTGAAGGATTCTTTGGTGTGCAACTTTTACCGATCTGCCTCACTTCAAACTGCAAATGAGGTTTGTGTGACATGTTTGAACACTTGTTCATTAAAAAAAAAAAAAAAACACCCTCCCCGGGCACATCCAAAATTAGCAAGTGAAAGGGAAGACAAGGCTAGAACCTGTCTCCCGGACATAATTTTATATGCACAAGGTGGCATCTATCATGGAGAGGGGCAGACACAGAAATCCACCCCCCGCACTAAGCATCAAAGTAATTCAATAACTGATAACTTGCTACTACTGTATCATAATGGCCTAATATCTGCAACCTAAGGCAGTCACAGGAACCCATATGATCCTCAACCTGCCAGTAGAATCAAGACAACTTCACAGTTCTATCTGAAGGAGTTCAAAACTTCCAAGCTCAACTGCGCACCTGCACGGAGAATTCTCGTGTGCTGCTAATTTGGCAGTCCCTTCTTTTGCTTTCCATGACCTTCTGTCCCGCCACACACAGGGCCACCTCTGCCCTGAATAACAGTTCTTGTGCTGTTATTGCCTCTTTATAAAATGACCTTCTGAGGGGACACAACATGTCTAGCAAGCAGACAGTGTTTCAAGTACACAGCTCACAATGACCTTTCATAAACAAAGGCACAAAACAACACACAAAACAATAATTAATGGGAGGGGTTGTGAAAATAGATTTGGAGAACGTAAATCAGCCCAACCTTAGCTACCCTTTATCTCTAACTTAGAGATAAAAAAGTAGCTAAGTAAAAACAGTAACAACAAAAAAATTAAGGATTCAAGCACCAATTTTGCACTGATAAGGGTTCAGAGGTTCAGAATCAGGCATTGACGTGTTTCCTGCCATAATATGCTGGGAAAAGAGAGCGGTCACCAGTGGGTCATTCCCGTGTCATTGGCAGTACAACACACCAGTCATTAGTTACGTCCTTCTCAGACACAACCATGATTTCTTTATACACAGACTTGACTCGCTTGGCTTGGAAGTCATTCACAGATTCTGGTCAATGCGTTTATTTCGAAAACATTGATACCTTCCACTTAGTGGCATCAGGGGTGGAGCCAAGGCAGGGTAAGCCAGGACAGAAACTGACAAGGCACCAGCAGAACCTGATGGGCCCAACTGGGGTCAATACCTAAATATTATTATTATTATATTAATAATAATAATAATAATAATTAGGTTGATTCTGAAATTGCGACTGGCGTTTCAGTCCCTGGTTGGCTACCTGCCAGATCATGCTTTACTGGCTTGAACAATAAATTACCGGTAAAGACTTGTCATCAAGCCTAATTCTAATTCAGGCACATTGCCAGATCATTATAAAAACAGCTCACAGTATTGCAGCCCTTGAAGAGCATATTATACATTCCTGTCTTTAGAACACCCAACTTCCAGCTGTTTTGACACATGATAGCAAGGTGAAAGGGAGGGGGGGAAGTCTGCCATTGGGTTTTTTCCTTCTTATTTCCTTCCTAAGTAAGAGGTAACAGAACAAAGTAGGGTTACAATTTTTCCCCAGGTCCAAACCGGGACTCCACTCCCCCCCGGAGCAGTTAATTAATTTTGGGTGGGCACGAAGCACTGCCTCATGTGCCCTCATGAGATTTGGGCACCGCCATCTTGGATCTTGTGAGATTTTGCAAGATCCAAGATGGTGGCACCAGGAAAAAAGGTACTTTTTGGAAACAGTGGTGGTGGCAGCGCCCGGAAAACCTGGGACTGACCTGGTTCCGGGCCTGGCTGTCCTGGCCCGGGCTCCAGAAACCGGGACAGTCCCGGGTTTTCCAGGACGAATGGTAAGCCTAGAACAAAGTGGTGTCATGGTGCACTACCACAACATTCACTGTTTTTGAAAGAGAAAGAGGTTTTTAAAGTCATATCTAGCTTGGCCCTTGGTCACACCTAATTTTAGCTGGATTGAAGCCGATACATTGTGACCCCAGATCAACATGGCAGTTCTTGTCCCTAGTTCTACATACTTATTTGCCCCACTTGTCACCTATAAGCAGGGCCAGCCCAACACCTCCAAATACCAGTATGCCAAATACCACACCCCTTACTCAGTGGTGCACCAGCTTCTGCCTCCAAGAGAGGAGAGTGGTGGGCTGGAACGTTGGAAATACTTTAGCCCACCACTGCCCTCTCCTCCACACTCCCTCTTCCTTTTTGAACCCAGAGAGCAGAAGGAGCAGACAAGATAAGTGCTTCTCACTGGTGATGAAGACTTGAGTCTATTGACTCGGACTCAAGTCGCGTCAATGACTTGACTTGGCGATTGTAAAAGACTCAGCTTGAGACTTGGAGCCTTTTATGACAAGTCCAATTTTATTCAGGTTTAAACCAGTTTTCCCCATTAAATAGATACGGACTTGCAACCAATGACGCGGGACTTGGGGGCAAAGACCTGGGACTTGACTTGAGACTTGGAGTCAGAGACTTGATCCACATCCCTGCTTCTCACTCATCCATTGCCTGAAGTGACCACTTCCGTCAGTCTCATGGATGGGCCGGCCTTACTTTTTTGAAAATGGCCCAAAAGCCACGATGGGATATTTGTCTGCTTCACCCTCTCCCCGCCTTTCCTTTTTTATGTAAATTCTGACCTCATATCATAAGCGCTGGCATCCCTCTCTATTATACTTCTGTTTTAGTCAAATCGCTATAGCTGAGTGGGAATTTTTTTTTTGGGGGGGGGGAACGGAATCTTTCATGGCCAGCTACAATTTTTAGAGAAATAGGAAGTACGGGTAAAAAAGCCATGTAGAGCCAATGTCCAGCTAGAATAAAAACAAAGATCGATCCTGCTTGCGCTCTTCGAATTTCTCCGACAATGCAAGCAGGCAAAAAGTCATTAAAATCCACAGCAAAAATCGATCTTCGTTTTTATTCTAGCTGGACTTTGGCTGTACATGGCTTTTTTACCCGTACTTCCTATTTCTCTAAAAAATGAGTGGGATTTGTTTGCTTGCTTGTTGTTGTTTTTTCTGTTTGTACATTTAATCAAAATACTTGCAAATACGGTTTAACATGTCAGACATACATGGGTCATCTCTTCAGCCCTCAACTAAGCCACTTTTTTTTTAAAAGCCAGATTTAATTACATGTCAGGCCCTGGGTACCATTTCGTACTCAGAAATTGTGGTGGTGAAGTGTAGCAGCATGAATATTGTATCCAGGAGGAAACCGCTTCTGCCTCCACTCATGAGTTATGGAAATGCCTACACCTGCGTGACCTCCTTGGCAACTTCCTACAAACCTTGCCAGGCCTGGCTGCCTTGATATCTTTTCAGCAACTTTGACGACAATAACAGGAAAAGGGCTTGAAAAGGTTAACAAGCTGAAATGAGCAGGAAGCTTTCTGTCATTAGGTTTTCTAGGACTTAAATGTGTAGCCAAGTCTACGGCCACCGCTGTCCAAAGACCTCCGTGTCCATCATGAATCCCATATTTTTATATATATTTATATACTGCTATATATTTATATACTGGGAATTGTTTCTTTGGCGTCAGCCTGCCACTCATATCAGGCCTGCAGGGGAAATACCCCGAACAACCAGAAATGCCCCCTAGAGCTAGATGTTTTAAGTGTCCGGGGGGGGGGGGGGGGAGTCCTCTTCGCCCAGGCATGGACTTAGGAGACATGACGTGAGTACGAGATTTGGGTGCAGACATCTTGGATCATGCGAGATTTCGTGATCCAAGATGCTGCCGGCACCCGGGTAAGTTTAAAAAAAGAAGATGGCAGCGGCGGCAGCGAGCGGGTGTCGTCCGCCTGCTCTCTCACTGGCACGGAGCCAGTGAGGGAGCGGGCGAACAACAGCCTGCTTGCCCGCGCGGCGTGAGTCTCTGGCAGGCTCGCGCTGCGCGGGCAAGCAGGCTGTGTTTTGTCCGGTCTCCCAGTGGCTCCGTGCAGTGCCGCTGGGAGACCGGGCCAGCTTGCTTGCCCGCACGACGCGAGCCTCTGGAGGCTCGCGCCGCGTGGGCAAGCAGGCTGTGTTTCGCCCGGTCTCCCAACGGTGCAGGCTCGCGCCGCGCAGGCAAGCAGGCTGTGTTTCGCCCAGTCTCCCAACGGTGCCGCTGGGAGATCGGGTCGGCCTGCTTGCCCGCGTGGCGCGAGCCTCCGGCAGGCTCGCACAGCGCGGGCAAGCAGGCTGTGTTTCACCCGGGGAGCAGCAGCAGCAGGAGGCCGGGGAGCAGCAGCAGCGCGGGGAGCAGCAAAGGTAAGGTAATTTATATTTATTTATTTAATTTTTAATAATTAAATAATTAAAAAATCCTGACGCGCTTCGCGCCCCCTTTAAAATGAATTTATTCTATTTGTTTTTCTTTCATTTATTTTGCGACGCGTTCTGGGCCCCCCACGGCCCTCCCCCTTAAGGGTAGACTGGTCCCGTCCTGGCGGGGATCTGGTAAGCCTGTACCAGGGTAGACAGGGCTGGACATCACACAGAAGCAGACCTGGCTGGTGGATACTGAATCCCAGTAAGGCATTGGGCTGCATCTCTCAAAGGGTGCTTAGAAGCAAAGCCAAGATAGGAAGATTACTGTGGATGGAACAAAGTAACCTTCTGTCCTCATGATGTGAAGCCCAAGCAGACCAAGAACCCACCCTCCCTCTGCAGGAGGCCCCACCCCCTGGAAGTGCAACACCCCCCACCTTGGGGACTTCAGTCCCTTCAACATCTGGGCGGGTGCCCCACTGGTGCCCCATCACTGTCATCCCATGGGCAGAGTGCCAAATAATGCAGACAAAATAATTAAAATAATTGTCAGATACGCTTTCAGTGGTATGGTAAAATATGCACTGAAGAAAAAATGCAGACATGCATTGAGGGAAAAAAATCATGAGTGCACTGAAGTAAGTGAACAACCATTTCAATGTTTGGGGAAACTCACCCCAGAGGCTATTGGTCTATCTTGCAGCATGCATCCAGGGTGTGTGTGAATTGACTGTGGATCAGTTCTATTTGAGAGAAAGGATAGTAGGAAGAGCATGAAAGACCCCTTCTAGGTGTATTTTAAATATTGTTGTTACTATTGATAGGTCACTAGAATGAGCTGACGGAAGCAGGACCTCTGCGATTGCAAAGCCAGCTCTGAGGCAAAGGCACTCAACAATTAGAGGAAATTCTGCCTTATCTAAGAACTCTCCAGGGTTCTCATTTGGACGCACATAAAAACCCCTATTCCTCTACAAGAGTTGCTTAAACAGCTGGGAAGGGTGACAATGTTAGTGGCCAATGGCAGGAGAGAAAGCCCTTAAACAGCCCCGCCCACTGCTCTCCGGCTTCAAATTGCAGCATTCCAAGGCTGCTTGGCACTGTCCAGAAGTATTGGGGGGGGGGGGGTATGGACTGTTCTATCACATCCCTAAACTAAGAGAGCAATGCTGTGTGTGGATATGCATTCGTGACATTAGAACAATGAGTTACTCAGTCAGATGATTTCAACTGCAGACCTTTCCCTCAAAGAAGGAGAGAACCTCCTCTTGAATGTGGGAAAGATTAAAACTGTCATTCCTACACATTAGTATTCCATGTTAAGAGTTCAGTTGACAGCAGAAAATGAAACCCTATGCATCAATTAATGGTGGTTACTTCCAAGGAGTATTTGTCATGCTTCAGCGGAGTATTATGGCATCAGTCACTAGCAGTGCAATCCTGAGCATGTCTACTCAGAAGTAAGGCCCACTGAGCTCAATGTGACTTACAGCGCAATCCTATCCAACTTACACCACCAGTGTAACCAGCGGTGCAGCGAGAACGGGAGTCCCCAGAACAGAAAGGGGATTCAAATCCCCTCCAAAGGGGGATTCAAAGGAGATTTAAATCTCCCCTCCCCTCCCAAGCCTCCCACGCTGCCCTCCCCCGCTGGTTACACGGGTGGTGTAAGTTGGATAGGACTGTGCTGTTACTCTCAGGTAAGTGTGCCTAGAATTGCAGCCTTACAGCCCACTCCTAACCAACGTTCCAGGGCTAATGCAGCCCTGCCAATGGGGGAAACACGACATTTTACAGTGGGAGGGGGCAGTCATGGAGGCCTCCTCAAAAGGAAGGGATGTTTGTTTCCTTTTCTCAGGGCTGCATTGTGGCTACACCGGCACTGGAAAGTTGGTTAGAATTGGACTGTAAGTGAATTTTCACTGAGCATTCACTACTAGGTGGTAACTTACAACAGTGTGCATATACCGGTAACAGTGGTGCAGTGGGGTAGCTAGCACCCCCCCAGACTGGGGCCCACCCTTGCCGCCCTACCCCCAATAAATTATGCTAATTTATCTGACCTATTGGGCGCTCCAGGACATTCCAGCAGGCTGGCAGCAGCAGTGACGATCTTCCTAGCGCATGCGCAAACCTTCCGGAGTTTGCACATGCCCAGTACGTCCCTGCAAACTCCGTGGGTTTGCACATACGCAAACTCCGGAAACTCCTGCGCACGGGGGCAGGGAGAGGCTGTGTGCACGGGCGCAGGAGTTTCCGGAGTTTGTGCATGTGCAAACCCACGGAGTTTGCAGGGACGTACTGGGCATGCGCAAACTCCGGAAGGTTTGCGCATGCGCTAGGAAGAAGATCGTCGCTGCTGCTGCCAGCCAGCTGGAACGTCCTGGAGCGCCCCATAGGTCAGATAAGTGGCTGCAAAGCAAACATACGTTTTGAACATGCCTTTTTTACACTTTAAATTGCAAAAAAAAAAAAAAAACCCAGGAAAAAATAGAAAAAAACCGGGAACAAACATTCAAATTTAAGGAGGCCTGCGCCCCACCCCCGAGCCTCTCCGCCCCACCCCCGAGCCTCTCCGCCCCTACGCCCTGGGGCCCGCCGCCCCACCGCCCCATATCAAGTGACACCTCTAAAGCTAGGGCGCGTGCATCACCCTAATGACCCCCGCTGACTCCCCACATACCCGAAATTTTCCGTGCCGCCAAAGGAAGTCTTACCCCTGCAGCGGCATCCTCCCCGGCGACATCATTGAGGCCGGCTGTCCTGGGCCTTCTAATGAAGGCCCAATGCGTCAATACGCGATTTTTTAGGTTTTTCGCGCATGCACAGTACGTTTCTGAGGGCAAGGGCTGCCCTTTTGCCCTCAGAAACATTCTGTGCAGGCGCGAAAAACCTAATAAATGATGTGGCGCCGCATTGGGCCTCATCAGAAGCCCGCGGACCGCCGCCCGGGGCAGACGCTCCGCCGTCCGGGGCGGATGCTCCGAGGCCTTCCCCTGGAGCGGAGGTGACGCGCACGTCACCTTTGTGCGCGTCACCCCCGGCGGTCTGCCCCCCCACGCTCCAGTGACGCGCATGCAGGTAATAAGCTGACCACCATCTGCAACACCATCTGCAAAGTGGCGATAAGAATAGTCATTCTTCAAAAATGTGATGACATATTCTGGTCCCACTACCCCTATCTGGGGGTGCACTGAACTTGGGGTGGGGACATAAAAGAATTTTAGAAGCAGCCTTATGTTACAGTTGGGTTAATTTAGCCCCAAGATCAAATAAGATGAAGTGTGGAAAGCAAACATGAAATTTGCTTTATGACGTCCATTGTTAAATGGACTTTTGTTTCCATGTTTATTAAAAATCCCCCCGTTAGCCACAGGACAGAGTAGACTTCCATTAACAGGTTAGCAATCAAGAATGTTGACCAACCATAGGAAACTAGCAACTTCTTCTCCTTAGTGGTCCAGGACGTGAGGATGGGCAACTTCATGATTTGCCAAGACCATCACATAGTCAGACCTGAAGGAAAGGGCCAAGGTGCAAGGTGACCATTCCCCCCTCCCCATGTTAGTGAATTAAGCCAGGGATTTCTCAACCCCTTCCCAGCCGAGTACCACCTCTGGCGTCACTCTCCTGCTGTGACTGGCGAGGACATCATTACCAGTTACTTCCAGGTTTTCAGAGGCCAGAAAATGCAGGTAGGAGGTTTGGGGCAGGTGGGACCTTCTCAGCATTCCCAAGAGGCTTGGCCAAAGGCAGGAGCCTCTCAGGAATGAAAACGCACCACCAAAAGCGCCACGTCGGAGCAGGGTTCTGGTGTTCCAGCGGTCCAAGTTCCACCAGCAGTCGGCCGAAGTACCACTGGTGGTACTAGTACCACTGGTTGAGAACCCCTGAATTAAGCAATAGCAGCATGTCCTAGAATCAGACAGAGAGAGTCAGAGGCTAGAAATGGAAGCTGAGGAACAGAGTCAGCCAAGAGCCAGGGCGCCTTCTGGAATGAAAGACTGCTAACTGAAGATTTAGCCTGCTTCTGCTAGCAACAGCAGGCGACACGACTTAACCCATATGCTTGTACTGGTATGTTTGTAAATAAAGCAAATATTCCAAACAAAGACAGAGCACTCATTCTTCCACACTCTCTCCTCCCACAGAAGCAAGAATCCAGATAGCGCTGACTCCCCAGCGCTGACTCCCCAGAACTTCACACCACCCAAAGAAGTGGGGTACTATTATTATTAGATTGTTAAAATAATAATAATAATAATAATAATATACTGCTTTTCAACCAGAGTAGTTCACAAAGCTGTTTACATAATAAAATCAATCAATGGTTCCTTGTCTCCAAAGGGCTCACAAACTTAAAAAATAGATACAGAAGAGAGACCAGCCACTGGAAAAGACATTGCACTGGGGTGAAGAAGGTATAAGCACATAATGTGTCCAATGGAGTTTAGTATTGCTGCCACAAATAGTGATGCAGGTACCTAAATTTTCAATCTAGGTCAATCATTGAATATTAGAATTGGAAGGGACCTTGGAGGTCATCTAGTCCAACTCTCTGCTCAGCATAGACAACTGCTACAGCATCACTGACAGGAAGCCATCCAGCCTCTGCTTATAATTATACAGGTTAGTTAGACTGCCCAATGCCTGACTGTTTTTTCACTTAGGAAATCCTTATGTCTAGCCTAAATCAACTTGCCTGTAGGTTCAGCCCATCGATTCTAGCCCAGCCCTCAGGAGCCACAGAAACAAAGTCTTCCCCTTCTTCTCTGTTAACACTCTTCAGATATTTGAAGCTGGCCATCATACCTCCCCTTAGCCTTTTCTTCTCCATGCTAGCTCCTTCAAGCACTCCTCATAGAATGGTTTCCAGATCCCTCACTATCTTACAGCCCAATCCTATTCACAACCCCTCACTCGGATGCAGCAGCGCCGGAGCAAGCTCTGCTGTATCCAGCATGGGGATGGAGGTCTCCTCAAGAGAAGGGGACAAACTTTTCCCCGTATTGAGCCCCAGCAGCACTTTTGGGGCTACGCAGAGGCACACTAGCAAAATGGCCAGCGCAGCTCTGAGCAGCACCGTGTTGGGCCTCCCCCTTTACAGTTTGAGATTAGCTGGCTGTCCTTCACTGGAAACCGGGTAGGATTTTTTTCTCTCAGCCTGATTGGCCATTTGGCTGGGGGGTTTTCACCTACCCCAAGCTGTAATGTGAGAGGGGCGCATAAATTTGCAATTAACCTGGTCACTTAAGGCAGGTGGCGTGCGGGTAGGGTAGCCAGGGAGGGACCTTGGTATACATCCTGAGGTGAGCAAGGCCAGAAGGTGAGCCAGAACCGCTCAGACGATGCTGACCCGGATTGGTGAGGCTGGCTGGCAAGCCCTTGGGCTGGAGTAGCAAAGACCACCTTAAGGATTTCCTGGGGAGGTCTGCGCTACCCAGCTGCCTCGACCCTTCGGGGTTGGCGGTGATAGGCCAGCTCGGTCGTGGATTCAGGAGTAACATTAGTACAAAAAAATATTACTAAGGATGCTGGTATGGGAGGAGGTCCATGGGGATGACACCATGAGTTCTTGCACAGGGTGCGCAAAGCCTGAGCGACACCTGTGTTTATCAGCATAGTTGGTACCAGTTATTTAACCAGCTTTGAAGCCACCTATCAGTGAAATCCTGTCTAGTGCTGGAGCGGCAGAATAATCATTTCGCTGCTCCAGAGTGTCGCAAATGTGTCATAAGGCATGTTTCCGACACCCAGAGAGTAAGCAGTGCTGGCGGAGAGGCTGGTACTGCTCACTCTCTGCCCGACAGAAGCCACCACCGGCGGATGGAGGTAAGTTCTGCGCTGGGTAGGGGGGGGGGACATGGGAAGGGCGGAACAGCAGGGCTCGAGTGGCCCGCCAGGCCAGAGACTGGAGAGGGATCCACGGTGGCATGCTCCGCCGAATCCTATCCCCCGTCCCAGACTTTGAGCCCTACACGGGCTCCTCAGATTTGTGTTGGCCATTTTGCTGGTGCACATCTGAGGAAACCCATAGGGGCAGCTGGGGCATTACCCAGGGGAAAGGGATGAACATGCCTTTTCCAGGATGTGTGCTCCAGCTGCACTGGCAGGATTGGGCTGTCCCAGTAGTACCATCTAGCCCACATTTTACAATTTTATCCACAGGGACATCATGGGAGACTGCCAAATGCTTTGCTGAAATCTAGGTACACTATGTCCACGGCATTCCCACCGTCTACCAGACTAGTCACTCTATCAAAAAAGGGGGTTATATTACCCTGGCATGACTTGCTCTTGACAGACCCCTGCTGGCTCCTAGAAATCACCCCATTGTTTTCTCAGAGCTCACAGACATTTAACCCAGAATGGGTTAAAGAGACAGGAACTTTTAATAGAGTTTCAGTTTTTTCCTTTGTGATTTAACAATCAGAGG
This sequence comes from Plestiodon gilberti rubricaudatus, assembly GCA_026170595.1. NCBI lineage: Eukaryota > Metazoa > Chordata > Lepidosauria > Squamata > Scincidae > Plestiodon > Plestiodon gilberti. The sequence goes on from JANXHW010000001.1 coordinate 144,064,724, forward strand.
AAGCTCTGCCTTGTTTGAGGAATTTCCCACGCCTCTAATTCAGACATTAGAAAACCGCTCTGTTAAACTCATACAAGTGATGTTTACAGAAAAGCCTAAACAACTAAACATTCCTGAGAAATTTATCTGGACATATCACAGTCATTTGAAGTGGGCGCTTTTTTTTTGGGGGGGGGGAAATGCAATGAAAATAGTCAAAGTATAATGACAAGCCATGAAACAGTCTTGATGCCAAAGATGCCCAAACCAGATTGTCAACTTCATAAGGAAATAAAGTTATGCCAGAGAACTTTGCCAATTTATTTTTTGCTTTATAGTATTTACAGAGAGATGTCATAGTACAAAACAAGGCAGCTGACAATGTATAAAGAAAACTGCATGACATTAATCATTTTTTGCATGAAATCTCCTGTACTCCTTTCCTCCTTTTTTTCTTCCAACGTTCTGTTCATGGGCCGAGCTGAACGTTCTCTGGATAAATGCCCGGGGGGGGGGGGGAGAAGAGAGAGAGAGAGAGAGAGAACAGGGGCCAACATTTGCCCACTTACTGTTTTTGTAGTCGTCACTCATTTCACAGCAACAGTACGTTTTTCTGGTGGCCACCATTTCCCTCCCAAAAGACGACCTAGTGTCATTCTGTCAGGGGATTCTGTGAAAATGGGGTGCTCTCCACTGGCCATCGGTTTTCCCCACAAGCCCTCAAATGGTTGTTGGAAGGGGCTGAAGCAGGCACCTACACAACCCAGGAATCTCACCTCGCTCCTTCCTAGGAACCTCTCAAGAAGATGGGGCGAAGACAATCTGGCTGCATGGCTGGTGCTGCCTTGCACCCTCTTCCCTTCTTTCAGCAGAGCCAGCTGCCACCAGGAATGGTGAATTAAGGCTTTGTCCCAAGCCTCTCTCCCAATCTAGGAGATGCCAACCAGCCCCCAGCATTTGAACCCGAGTGCTCCCCGCCCTTCTCCCACAGGGAACCAGATGTTCCCTTACTCCTTGCTTGTCTCATGCATGTGCTCTCACGCACACGCCTCTTTGGTTGCACGGGCTCAGGAGGCCTGAAGGAGGCCAATGTTTTCATTCTGGCTGAAATATACAGGCAGGGTGTTTTTCCAATGAAGTTTTTCCCCCTTTTGAAGAAAGGGAAACACCACAACACATAGCCAAGGTGTGTACTGATCAAAGGCAAAGTACAAAAGAAAATCAGTTTCTGGCTCAGCATTCTCTCTTGTCAAGTCCTCTTACTCTTAAGGAGATTCCGAGCTCTCTCCTGGAACTGGAAAGGCAAGACACTTGGAAAATCAGCCCTGTCTTGTTGCCCTGGCATAGCAGGAAGCCAAACTCTCACTATCTCCAGCTGGTCTACTCCTTTTAGGGAACATTGTATCCAAAGCTCAGACTGGCTAACTTATCTTAGGTTTAAACTTAAGTGACTCTCCAAATTGTCCCAACACCAAGTCAGATGAGCGGATTAGTGACCAGGCGAAAGCTGGCCTCAGCAGGTAGTGGGATGTGTGTGTTCCACTAGGCCAAGGTTTCTCAACCCCGTTGGGGCTGTGTACCACCTCCGCAGCCACCACCCCACCGCATACCACTGGAAGCAAGTGGCAAGGACGTCTTTGGGAAACCCACACACTCGAGCTCTGCCGGCCGCCTGGGGCTGCATACCGTTATTTTCAGGGCTCTGGCGTGGCAGCCATTTTACCAGGTGAGTGTCAGTGTACCACCGACACTCCATCCGCATACCACTAGTGGTACACATACCACCGGTTGAGAACCCCTGCACTAGGCAGTTTTGTTTCTCCCGGCAATCCCAGAAAGGCTGATGCTTTCGCTATACATCCTTGGCTATGCCACCCGCCGGATAGTTAGGCAGGATTGGGCTGTGAGTCAGCCTGTCTCAGACAGCACTCAGCTGCGCATAGGCTATGCGCAGCTGAGTGCTGTCTGAGACAGGCTGACTCACAGCCCAATCGCTGAGTGCTGTCTGAGACAGGCTGACTCACAGAGCCCAATCCTGCCTAACTATCCGGCGGGTGGCCCTGGCAGCCCGCTGGATCCTATCCCCGTTCCCCAAGGTCTACTCAGGTTACTCGGAGGAAGGGGTTGTTCGTCCCCTTCCCCGGGTGAAACGCAAGGAGGCCCCAATGGGCCTCCTTGGATTTCTGCCAGCTATTTAGCTGGCCGAAGTCGGAGGAGGCTGTGTAATGGCGGATCCCTGGGATCGTCGCTGCTGGCCCCACCCCTGCAAGCACTCAAAGTTTACCCTGCTTTGTGGGGAGAACTTTGAGAACCACTGCTCTATAGGATTGCAGTCTTGCAGCCCAATCCTGTGTAACTCTTGCACTGGTTTAACAGTAGATCAACCAGTGTAAGAGCACTTATGCCAGTGTAACTTGCCATATGCCGACAGAAGCAGGATGGACACCGGCGTAACCCCCATTGGATGCCGTGCATGTGCAGTTTGTAGGCGGGACGGATGCTGGTGCAACTCTGCCAGTGCCTGGGCCCCTGGAATGCCCCCTGCACCGGCGGAATTGCACCAACATCCGTCCTGCTTCCAAACTGCACATGCGTGATGTCCGAGGGGGTGGGGTTATGCCGGTGTTCGTCCTGCGTCGGTTGGCGTACAGCAAGTTACACTGGCATAAGTGCTCTTACATCGGTGGATCTACTGTTACACCAGTGCAAGAGTTACACAGGATTGGACTGTTAAATATATCCAATTATCAGTACAGTACTAAGCAGTACACTACCAGTGGCTGAATTAGAACCTTTAAGAACTAATTTGACATCCATTATGAGAAACAAGCAATTGTCTCTTAAGAACATTTCCCCAAGTAACAGAATGCATCTTTGTCTAGAATGCCTCACTTTTGAATGTTACAGTATAGAAGAGACAATGTAGGTTTTCTGTCTGAATTATAAGTACAGGAAATGAAAAAACTGGCATCACTAATGAAAGCAGCCTAATGTAAGATAAAAAGCCAGAAAGAGAATTGGGAGTCAGGTACAAATGCCTAGACTCTTGATTCCCTTTGCTTAAATAAACATAAGTGTACAATATTTCATTAGACAAACAAGATGCTAGGAACTTCATACAAGGAATGAAAGGCAAATTCCAGCAGCTTGTTGCACTGTGTATTTCACCCCACCTCGAGTGATGTTTATGGCCTTTTCCCACTGCAAATTTAGGGGAATTTTTGCATATCTATTATTGCATCTTTTTAGGTTGGGAGCCCTTTTAGGACAGAGAGCCATTATTTGATTTTGTCTGTAAACTGCTTTGTGAACATTTTTTTGTTGAAAAGTTGTATATGAATATAATAACAACACCTAAGTATAGTTTATCTGTACCTACACCTACTCGCATGTTCCATTCAATGTAGGTATAAACTGTGCACATGTGTTCACAAGTTGTTGATCTGTACACTTGTATAGAAATGTGTACAGACATCCAGCACCAAGTACATCATACCACGTGAATAACCCTAACGCAGATGAAGGAAATGGTTTTTCTACCTTTCCAAAAAAGATACTATGGTTGTTGAAAACAACACCACCACCCCTACAAGACCAATTAAATGCAAGGCCAGGGTCTTGTTATAATCCCAAAGTAACAGAGATCACATTTAACTGGAGCATATTACATATCATCAAGGAATGATCATCAAGGTATCAAGGAATAACATTTTTGTAATTTTGCTGAAGGTACACTGTCGGAGCATTGCCACAATGAATAATCAAACTTCTGACTGACAGCACATATCTTTTTCCCCCAATGTGTTCTTACTAAGCACATTGGTAAGAAGGTGCTTAATTACATTCTTAATACTACTAGTCATAGTATTATATTGTAGAAGCAATTGTGGCATATCAAGCCTCCTTTTGAAGCAATTTCTCATTCCAGAGCTGAATGACCAGCAACATTACTCCCAAGAAAGCTTACATGATAGTCCATTTCCCCAGTCAGCTGAAACTATCTCCTTAGTGTACATATTGACATATTTTGATTTCAGTTTTACACTAGCCCAAGACTTTAAGGCAGGGGTGGCCAACCTTCCACCATTGGGGCCTCTGCATTCTTAAGAGTAGTGCAGAAGACAGAATTTTGGCAGCTGCAATTGCTGATGGTGCTGCTAAAGTAGTTGCACCTGCTGAAATGCTCTCACCTATACAACAGTTAAAGGTCCAGGAGCATTCGTGTTGAAAGGTTGGCCACCCGTGCTTTAAGGATTATTTCTGAGATGGCTAAGTAAAACTTACACGACTGCCTCCTTTTTCATCATCACAATGATTGCAGCTTTATAATCCTTACCTGAAATAAAAGCCAAGGCCAGTCAGCTAGAGTCCTCTAATTCTTCTGCATTCTTTCTTCAGCAAGTTGTGGAAAGTTCATCCTGTTGTGCTTCCGCCCCCTCACTGTGTGCTCTGCTTTGGCTTTTCCCCCACTCTCCTTATAAAAAAAATAACTGCCGCACTCTGATATCAGCAAGGCAAACCTGGCTTGATTGTGTGTTAAAACACAGAGAAAGTAGCAAATATTTTGCCAGCTATAATCTGACAGCCTAACTGCAGCTTTTTCAAGTGCATAAAACAAATTAACAGAACCCAAAGAATGCTTCCTGATCCCCCCCACCCTTTCCTGTAGTCAGTCTGAATCTCACCAGTCAAATACTTGCATGAGGCTCCAGTAAACAAAGCAAATGACTATTAGCCATAAATTAAAGGACTCGTGTGAGCAGCTCATCATCACCCACCTCACTGCAGATTTCCAGCTGTTTACTGTGTCCAAACAACAGAAACATGATGCTTGCTAACAGTGGTACTATCTAGAAATACTACACACTTAATGAATAAAGATGTTCTAACATTAACAAGCTTTTCCAGCAAAGAGTTGCCACATTTTCATAAGCCCCTACTCATACGACTTTAGCAGTGGCACACTCTGCAGACATAAGCTAGTGTTAATGCTTATCTCCACAGCATGAAAAACTTGAGCAGCTGTTTTCTGAAGATCAGGTTTTGTTAAAGGCACAGGTGTAGGCTATGGGGTTGGGATTTTTTTTTGGGGGGGGGGTCAGTTGGCAAGCCAAGCCTGGTATTGAAATATATTTCTGCTGCTTGCTGCTTGATCTTTTGCATAACGTATGTAGCAATGTAATATTTAATTTGTATACTGCTTTGCACACTTATTTATAAAACATATGCACCATTTTTAAGTAAAATAAGAGTCACCACTGTGACAGGAAAATGGGAGTCAACCGTAAATGCAAAATGATTATCCTTGCTGTTTCTGATAACTGGCTATAAGGGGGAGAGTGAAAGACCTGGGCTTTTAGTATTACTGTTTGTCCATGGACATGGAAGAGAATGAACTTGACTAGTCACCTTGAAAGTTTTTTTGCTGAACCCTTATTATCAAAACGTCATGGCACATTAGCCTCCATGTGGTATCAGATGTCCAATATATCTGGAGACACCTATCATTACTCGAGATGCAATTGAAGCTGATCTGCTGCACATGTGGTGAGGATGTCCAAACATTCAGGAGTTACAAATCTTGGATAAGGTCTCACAGATGACAGCAGTTAGTATCCCTTTTAGATCCAATTGTTATAATCTGGGGATAGCTAAAAGACATAGACACCCCCCCCCCAAGCACATTATTAACTGTGCAATACTAAACTCAAGCTAAGCTACCAGCTAGCTATACAGGCTAAAACCATAATCTGTTTCCTATGCTAGTCCAGCCAGCACAGTGGGGGAGGAGCAAAGAGTTTCTAAAAGCCAGAAGAGGCGACACACACACCCAGCCCAGCCATGCCCCTATAACAATCCTTCCAACATGTACCAATCATGGGGTGGCAAATGCCAATGCCTCTCTCTACATGGACAGGGTATGGAAAAAGCCGTTCACCTTACAGCAACAGGGAGTCATCATCCCCATGACATCAGCTCAGCACACCACACCCACCTGACCCAAGGATGCTGCAAAGCCTCCTCCTGGGGCACAGGCAGTGAGGGGTAAGCCAATGGCAGCCAAAAATCCCACAGCTCAGAGTTTGAATCCCCTTAGGCCACTTGCGCAAACACACTCTGCCAAAAAATACCGTTATTATGTCTGCTGTGTGCCAAGAGAAGGAAGTTACCTGCCCTCTCTCAAGGGAGCTATCTCAAAGAAACATGCAAGACTTTCCAGGGCAAGCATTCAAGTTCCTGTGGGGGATCTCACTGGCTGGAGAGGATCTTTTTGCCAAGGGAGTAATTGGGACACACCACAAAATGAGCCCCAAGTGCGTGCATGCATGCATGCATGCAAGCAAGCAAGCAAGCTGTCTGTTCACTACAGAGACCCAAGCAAGCCAGGTTCAAGCCCAGCCAGCTTGGATGTTACATCCAAAGCCAAAGTCACCTTCTGCATGACTACTGTCCCGAAATGTCTATAGAGGCAGGTCTTGAGCCGACATTGATCAGTCTACACAGCAAAGTTCTTGATCAGCCACAGCAGAAGACATACCAAGAGCCCCTCATGGGGCACTGAGCATCCCCCAGCACTCCAGCCATAGCCCTAGTAGCAGAGACCCCCTCCTCCCCCCCCAGCAAGAAATTGGGGTGGTAGTGGAGTAGAAGCTCCAGTTGGGTGTTTGCATGTGATCCCCCCCCCCCCCCGCAGAGGACTTCCAATGAGTTTTCAGAGTAAATGAGTCTGAACAAAGCTGTTCTCAGGGCAGCAGATTTTGGGAGAAAATGCCCTTTTCTCCATAGTTCCCATCACCAAAGTTCCCTTTTGTGTGTTCTAAACATTGCTTGTCAATTGAAAAAAAAAAGAAAATCACAAAATAGAAATATGTGATGCACGCATTATCTGGGCGGAGTTGTCAGTCTTCAACAGGCAACGTTTTATCTCTCTGCATCTCTGTGATGGGGAAAAGCTTCACCGCTTGCCAATTTCTTTTTCTGACAGAATGCAATTCAAAGAAAACTAGCTGTAATCTTATGCATGTTTACTCATAAGTAACCTCACTGAGATCAAAGGGACTTACTCTCAAGTAAGTGTCTTGGAATCCTGTGCCAAGTGGATTTGCACCAGATTTGGAGGGAGGGTGGACCCTGTGACCTAGTTATTCTCTGACAAATATTTGGATGATTGAACAAAGGGTTATAACCACTAGAATGCTCAGAGCTTATAATTGTCTGCATCACCTTAATAATGCAGGCAACTCTTGTGTCTGTAGAATTAGCAATTCTAACTGATAAACATGTGATCAGTTTGGATGAATCCCTCCTCTCCCCTCCCCCCACTGGCCCATGCAACTATGATGTGTGTGCACATCCTGGTCCTGCTCTTGTTTCTGGACTAGTTTCTGTAATTTTTTGTTACAGAATGTTTTTGTTTTGTCAAGCTTTTAAGTGATGGTTTTTTTTTTTTTTAGGGTTGGGCCTCCTGTACTTGTATATTGTATATCATTCACTGCTCACTTTTCCACAGATGCTATTGTTTGTTTTACCCCTGATTATATTATTTGTTAAACTGAATTTGCTCATCTCAATTATTTTTTATTATTATTAACATTATTAAAAATATTTATATACTGCTTTTCAACAAAAAAAAGTTCACAAAGCAGTTTACAGACAAAAAACAAATGATTAAAAGGCTCCCTGTCCCAAAAGGGCTCACAATCTAAAAAAGTTGCAGCAGAACACCACCAGGCAAGAGACTGTGCTCGGGTGAAAGGGGGGCAGTTACTCTCCCCCTGCTAAATACAAGAGGAGCACCAATTGAAAAAGTGCCTCTTGCCCAGTTAGCAGGGGTATTTTTAAATTGTTTTAATGGTTGTTTTTATGGACGTTTTGTAAGCTGCCTTGGCAAAGGAAAGAAAGGATAGAAATCTTTTTAATCAATCAATAATTGCATGGGTAAGTGCTGTATGAACCACCCTCTTGACTTGGTTCTACACTAATTTCAATGTGGCCCATTGGCCTAAAAAGGTAAAGGTGACCCCGGACAATTAAGTCCAGTCGTGTCCGACTCTAGGGTGTGGTGCTCATCCCCATTTCAAAGCCGAAGAGCCAGTGTTGTCCGAAGACGCCTCCGTGGTCATGTGGCCGGCATGACTCTCCTTGCCACAGTGCGTAGCATGCAGCTGGAACACGGAGCGCTGTTTACCTTCCCGCAAGTGGTACCTATTTATCTGGCAGGAGCTGGCCAAGCAACGAGAGCTCACCCCGTCACGGATTCGAACTGCCGACCTTTCAATCGACAGCTAATGGTTCCGCAGTTTAACCCACTACGCCACCCGCTGGCCTGGCCTATTGGCCTGCCCATTGCCTAAGGCAGTGGTTCTCAAACTGGTGGGTTGCGACCAACCAGGAAAACCGGAAGATGTCGCTACCCCCTTAAGGTAGCGTGTCTCCTGTACATCCCGCCGCCACCCCTGCCCGCCCCCCACCAACTCTTACGACTCCCCCTATTCAGGGGGAGAATGTTGAGAAATGCTGGCTTTAAGGCACTTTTCCTCTCTTTTCCTCATTCCTTTTGTGGGCGTTTTCCATTATCTGAACATATCCAGACATTCTTTAAGAAACAAGTTTCCTTGGCCTTTGGTTGTCTGTTATTTCTCTTTCCAGGACTTCTTAAGCCAGTGACATATGTATGAATGAAATATTAAGAAAAGCTCTCATTCACTGGCAGAGAAGAGAAGCCTCGAAACAATGACCAGAAATGATCATCCCAAAGGAAAAGAAAAGGGAAGGAAACAAAGAAGGAATTTACAAATGCTAACATGAGGTATGAACAAGCTCATTCATCTATGGTCATCTATGTCATTCTTGCTTATCCAGGAAAAAGTGATAACCCTTTTGATTTGAGTAGTGTGCAGAGAAAACATGGTCCAATGTAGAAGTGAGCACCTATCTCTTTTTCTTCCTGCTCTCTGTTCCTTTTCACTGGAGATGCCAAGGACTGGACCCAAGTCTCTCTGCATACAAAGCATGTCCTCTACCACTCAGTTATGACATCTGCTACTCAACTATGATAATCTACTACGACAGGCAGATTAGAATGTATTTATTCCATTATAGTTCTATCCTGCCCTTTCTCCAAGAAGCTTGGAGCATTTTAGCCTCCCAACACGAGAGAGAGAGAGAGAGAGAGAGAGAGAGAGAGAGAGATCCCCAAATTGTAGAGAACCAGCTCCAGGGATTCCTGGATGAAACTCAGTATCTACATCCTTTTCACGGTAGCTTTCAACTAGTTTTGGTGCAGAGACTGCCAAACAGCATAATCTTCTGCATGTATACTTCGAAGCAGAGATGATCGAGCAGGTTGAGATTGGTGTTGAAATGGTTTGAAAATGATCCAATCTTTTCTCCCCCCCCCCAAAAAAAAAATTGGAATAAGTGTGGTGGGTGGGGGAAGAGGAATCATTTGCTGAGCCATTTTGAGTCTTGGTAAATACCTCCACCAGCCTTCCACTCACCCTTCCAAACACACCCTATACTTACCCCAGTGGCAGTAGGGGGTTCCTTTCTTCCCTTCTCATTGCTTTGGAGACAACATGGCAAGATTAAAATGTACTGCATGAGGTTTGGGGTTATTTTTTTTTTCACTCTCTTTCTGCTGATCTCTTTCTGCTGTGTATAAAGGTGGACAGACAGAGAAGACTTTGCTCAAGTCCCAGACAAGGCAGGGGCAATGTCAGGGTTCAGCCAGGCTGAGGCCCATTTCCATTGGAGGGTCCAACCCAGTGGCGTTGCTATCGTGAAGCGAGAAAGCCTTGGAGCGGAGCCGGCTGCAACGGGGGGGGGGCAGCGTCCCGTCAGGTCGCCCCCCCAAATCGCGATGCGGCCTCACGGCCGCGCCAAATTGATTAGGGTGGCATGCGTTGCCCCGCCTTGGGGCAGCACGCGTCCTAGTGACGCCGCTGGTCCAACCAACTGGCCCCTGAAACTTCAATACCAGCTGTCGCGCCTGTCAGGGTAGACGGGAATCGCCAAGAGGGTCCAGCACAGGGCTTTGTCCCAGGGCCCCCAGCAACCTGACACCGCCACTGAGAAACAAACCTGAGCCGATGTTCTTTGGGTTACTTCGCTGCAGCAGTTTTGAGCGGAAGTGGAGATGTTTCCAGGGGCCATGTTTCCAACCTTCCAGCTGACTAGTGTTTCTATCATAAGAACATAAGAGCCCTGCTGGATCAGGCAAAAGCTTCCTGTATCTCACAGTGTCCCCACCAGATGCCTCAGGGAGCACACAGCCAACAAGATAAGCTGTTTCCTGTCGCCACTCCCTTGCACCTGGCACAGAGAAAACCTACTTCTAAAGCCAGGAGGTTGCTTATGGCTTGTAACCTGTGGTGGTCTCCATGAATCTACCCAAACCCCTTTTAAAGGCATCAATGCCAGGTGCCATCACCACGTCCTGTGGCAAGGAGTTCCACAGATGAATTACACGCTGGGTGAAGAAATATTTTCTTTTGTCCGTTCTAACTCTCCCTCCACTCAATTTTAGTGCATGTCCCCTGGTTCTGGTGTTGTGCAAGAGGGAGAAGAACTTCCCTGTATCCACTCTCTATGCATAATTTTATACGTCTCAATCATGTCCCCCCTCAGGCGTCTTTTTTCTAGACTGAAAAGCCCCAAACGCTGTAGCCTTTCCTCATATCCCTAAAGACTGGTAAAAGGCGGAGTTTCCATGTTGGGGATAAGAAGTGCTGGAGGAGTTTGCTCTGATAACTTTGTTGCTTGAGCAGCACTGGCAGAAACGCAGTTGACCTCGCAGTTCTGGTGACAAGAGCCGTGTCGTCTGGACCGCTGATAAACCAGCACGATCACCACAGATGCTTGCAGGAAGGAGCGCATCCCCTTGATCATTATGCAACGACAAGAATTTGCCTTCATTGTTCCACATTCCAGACACGCCGCAACCTGCTGTTTATTATTGTTTTTCCCGAGATCTCTTCCTGTATCTGGACATATGGGAAAGTCTGTGCCCTTGACTTCCATGGCTTTTGCTGTAGTCTCGTTTAGACCAGATGGGATCTTTTTTCATCTTTTCCTGGGGCAAATTAGTATGTCAGATAAAGGAACTTGTCAGCTTGGGTGAATAAATTTGGGTCTTAGCATTGCAAATGTATACTTTAGTTGGCACTTTGAGTGCCTCGCAGCTAGGGAAATAAACGGGTTTCTCTGCAGCTGCATGACATTGGCTCCCTGTTGCCTTCTGGGATCAGCAACGGATGGACTATAAAATCTGAATTTGCCTGGTACCAGCGCCCAGCCCTGTGCTGATGCTGCATTGTGATCTGTCAAAGACATGTTCTTATATTCCCGTCTAGGAACGCAAGACCACGTCATGGGGCTGGTAGCTCCTCCGCTAGGGAATACACTTCCTCTGGAGACTTGCCAAAGTCTGGGTAAGTCATTTAAATGGAACATGCAGGCCTTCAGTGTATCAGTGTAATTTGTAAACAAGGGTTGCCTCCCTAAAAGAATGACTTCAGGCTGCACTGAGGGAGTGTGCACTAACTGTTCTTGCCAGGTTTGAACGAATCAGTACTTCCTGGTTTGCATAACAAACGGATCAGGCTGTTCCGCTCTGACCCTGATAAGACTCGAACTGTCGTCAGCCACTTCTGCCATAATCAGACTCAGGTCTGCCATCTCTTCCCTTAGTGTGGCACTTCACTCGTCATCTCAGGACCAAACATTCTGATGGAGCCCTCATAACTCTGGGGTCCTGGGCCACCAGCAGTAGCCTGACTTTTCAGGGATAATTAGGCTCCCTCTCCCCCCCCCCCTAATCTTTAAAGATGAGAGTGAGAGCCAGCAGTGTAGGCAGTGCCAATGCCAGGTGCTAGGGGCTCTGGGACAAAGTTTTTCACTAGGCACCCTATAGCATCTCCACCTGTCTCATGACACTCCGGGTGCCACCACTGGTGCAGAGGTTTCAGGGGCCGGGTGGGCTAGTGCCCAACATGACTGATCCCTGATGGCACCTCTGGCTATAAGCAGGTGCACTGCAGTAGCTAAAGGGGAACCAGAAGATCCCCAGTTCAACTCCCATTTTAGCGGCAAACTCACCAGGTCATGTTAGGCAAGCCGCTGTGGCTCACTTCTTCCCCCTGCCCCGATCTGCCCAGCGATGTGTGAATTGTACAGTGTTGTTGTAAAGGTTCCCGGGCAAGTTTGTGGGAAGCGCATTGAAGACCCTAAAGTGCAATATAAATGCTATTCTCGATGTCCTCGATAAGCATCGCCATCTAGTGGCAGTCTGTGTAGAAGGGAAAGTCCTCCCACCGAGGGCGACATTATCTCTTGGGCACGTTCCTCCTAGGAGCGTTCATTCATTTTTTTATCGCTTTTCGAAATCTTTTTCTACATATTTGCTTATTTAGACTATTTGTACCCCTCCTTTCCACTGTCAAGTCTCAGGGTGGCTTGCAGTGGCTGGCATGGAAGCCATGAGTTCCTTCAAGGTGGCCTTGGCACAGATGTTGAAGTCCTCCAGCACCAAGAAGCCTTGGGGGTCTGCAGCGTCATGTCTGAAGCCACCAAAGCCAGCTCAGGCAGGGAGACGGTTAGGCAGCAGGGAGATCAGTACATGAAGGGAATCCCCTCGGCTGGGTGCAATACTGGGCTGGTTCTAAGCGCATTGGAAGCATGTAAGTGCCTGCATTGTACATGCGGCTGCCTCTGAAGACTTCTCAGAAATGTCCATTTGTTCAGAAGAAAACTACTAGGTTTGTTAACTAGGACCAGCAATATGGACCGTATCTAGCCAGTTCTTAAACAATTGTATTGGTCATCAGTTCACCTCCAAGCACAGTTCAGAGTGCTGTGCTGGCCTCTAAATGGCTTGAATGGCCCTCCTCCGACTCCTGCCACCTTCTGAAAGGAGGTGGGTGGTGAATAGAGAGAGTTTCTGATCTATTGAATCATAAGATTTAAATTGAATTGCTCATTTATTTGACCTGTAAAAATATACCTTTTCAGTTGTGGCACCTGTATGTAGAGTGCACAGTAGCGTAGCTAGAGGGGGGGGTGTAGTAAGTGCAGCATAGTGCTACACGGCGGTGCAAAGTGGCCCCTTCCACTCACCATCGGAGCCATTCTGGCAGCAAAGGCAACATTGCCTTCGTTGCTGGAATGGGTCCGACGGCAAGTGGGAGGGGCCACTTTGCACCGCCGTGTAGTGCTGTGCAGCAGTTACTCCCCCCCCCCCGTAGCTATGCTACTGGGAGTGCCCTCCCAAAGGAGGCTAGCTTGGTGCCAAGTTTGATAACTTTCTGATGCCAGGCAAAAATCCCGACAAGTATCCATCTTGCGAAGGTGCCATTTCTTTCCAGGCAAAAATCTTGTTTATTTGCTCAGACTTTCTAGCACGAAATCTATTTCTGTTGTTCTCTGCTGGTTTTATTGTTTTGGATTGTGATGCATTGGTGTGACATTTTATACTTTTAGGATTTATATTATGCAGTCGCGTCGCGACGACGCGCGTCACCCCAGAGTGAGAGCGCGTCGCCCTTAAGGGGAGGCTCCGCCCCCGCGCGTGACGTCACGCGCAGGAGCAGAGCGCCCTCCCCGCTCCGTTTTCGGCTCATTTTGGAGCCAAACAGACACAGGGGAGGGCGGGCAGGCCCACCTTCCGCTCGAAACTATAAGTGGGGGGGTGATCGCGCGTCACCCCTAGACGCGCGACGCCCCCCGGCGGCCCGCCCCCCCCGCTTCCCCCTGTCGACGCCAGTGATATTATGTATCTTTGTTTGGGATATTGTTTTATGCTTCCGGAAGTCGCAGTTAGAGTTTGTTAGTTGAAGGGTGGCATATACCTTTGAATAAATATAGTACAATAAAACAGTACTGTGCCATGCGTGACTTCCCTGTACAGAGTTTCACAAAAAGCATACCAATGAACACATAGAGAGGCTAGCCACTGGTCTAGCTCCATGCATTCAAGGTTCTCTTTGCACAGGTTCTCTTTGTGCCCACCCCGCCCTGGACCCCCTCCACTGCAAAAATAGAGAGTCCAGATCTCATGTAGACTACCTATGTGCAGTTGGGGGCATGCACATAGTCTCCTTTGCCATTGAGATCCTGAATGTAAGTGGCTCTGTGGGACCAACAACAGGTATGATGATTAGGCTTACCTGATCTCCAACCGGGACAGAGTGCTAGACCTTTAGGAGAAGGAATGTGGGCAGGTGTAGCTGGTTAAACCCTTAGAGCACAATCCTAGGCATGTCTACCCAGAAGCAAGCCCCACTGAACACAATGGGGCTTGAGTAGACATGCTTAGGAGTGTGCTCTAAGGGTTGAACAAGCTACACCTGCCCACATTCCTTTTCCTAAAGGTCTAGCACTCTGTCCCAGTGGGAGATCTGGTAAGCCTAATGATGATCCCAGTTTCCCATCATTTATGCACTTCATTAACATCTGCACAGACTCATAGTTATGTGACCTACCATAAGGAGTTGTATTGTACCAAGCAGGAAGTTCATTCCATCACCGGTAGCTCAGTTTTGTCTACACTGGAAGATATTCGATATTCGAGTTAGCAAAGTGTACTTAAAATTTAAGATGTACTTACAGTGCAATCCCACACCTGTCTACTCAGAAGTAATTCCCATTGGGTTCAATGGGGCTTACTCCCAGGAAAATCCTATGGGTCCGCTGTGCCACTGGAACTCATGTTCTGGCAGTGCAATGTGCTTTATAGTGGTTGCAAAAGAAAAAACCCCATTCCACACAGCTGAGCTGCCACTGCAAGCAGCATGCAGCCATGGCCATGCACCAGCAGCCTGCAAAGAAACTCCAGCACTGGTAAGTTGGCACAGGGGGCAGGCAGGCAGGGGGTGGTGGGTGGAATGGGGTGGGGAATATAATAATAATAATAATAATATACAGTACAATATTTATATACCGCCTTTCTTCGTCATTGGATTTCTCCTCTGACTTTAATCCAAGGCGGTGTACATGGGCAGGTTTTTTCAAACCCCTTAATGTTTTTTGTTTTTTTTACAATATATAAATGTCCAATCTTTCATGAACGGCTACGTTCCAGGTGGTATCCTTTTTACAGTCTGACAATTCTGCTGGCTGGCGCCTCCCACACTCGACCGACGCAGCTGGAAGCTCTTATCTCTCCTCCTGGAGGCTTCCACAGTTTTTTTGTCGGCGGCGTGTCTCGAACTTGTCAAGTTCACCAGTCTTCGGGCTTACAAGATGGCAGCTCTCCCAACTGAGCCCGACCCTTCTGCCCTTCTGAATGGGAGGAATGGGGTGGAAACCAGGGTGGGGATGGGGTGTCGAGGCTGGGAAGGGGGCAGTATCGGTGGCAGCAGTGCCGCCGCTATCCTATCCCCCTTCTTGATCTCGATCTGCCTTCACGGGTCCACTCAGACTTGCGCCAGCAAAATCACTGGTGCAGGTCCAAGTAGACCCATCACAGCATCGGAGGCTAACCATCTAGGCAAGGAAAAAAATTCCCTTACTCGGAGGACACCTCTGGGACTGCCCCCTCGCAGGATGCAGTGTGCACTCTAGTGGCACAGCTGCATTGGCGGGAGGGGAGTTAGATAGGATTGAGCTGTTAATCTCCCTTTGGCGGGTGTTCATCCTGCAAACTGCTTCAAGTTTCTAGATACTCTGTGAAAAAGGCCTCGTAGATCATCTATGGAAGCTGCATACAGTATATTCTTTTTTAAGGAATGTAAATTTTAAAAAAGCACCCAAATATTTGAGTGAATCTGTTAAATTCCAGAGTATGAGAAAGAAGGAAACCAACCTTGCAAAGTCTTGCCATCTAAAAATTATGGGGTGGTACTGATCAAAGTTTTATATGGATATATTTGGACAACTTTCTCTAAATTGCCCTCAGGCTCCCTATTATGGATGAACCCTCAAGAGAGGGTCTCACTCTTGTGGAAAAGGTCTGTTACCCTCAACTTGTGGAAAGTTTAGGACAAGTATAGGAGGGATTTGTGCCCTGATAAATTTCCCAAATCTATGAATTTCAAAGGGAAAATCCACTTGGCTTTTCTGAATTCTGAGGCCCTGCTCTGGTTGCTCAATTAAAAAGCAGGATATAGTTGTACCAACAAGGAAAAAATGGGCCCTTTAAAAGCAAGAGCTGTCAATCTGGGGTGAATGACTGATCATTGAAAGTCTTGAGAATCATGCAACAGATCTGTAAAACACCCAGTAGCCCTTGTTTTGAAAGGGAAAGCACACACCTTTCTTTTAGAGCTCTCGTATCTATCAAACATAACAATACACATCTCCTGTTCCAGAAAATGCTAGATGCATGCTGAGCAGACACAGCTGCATCTAGAAAGAGTCGCTTTTTTATTTTTCAGTAGCTGTCAGCTAACACCAAAGGTTATCAAATATCAGACAGCATGAACATGTTGATGCACCTTATCTGTGACACGCCTGCCACCTTCTGGTGTAAACTGTTCACTGCTGATAAATGATTTGAGAACTGCCTCTTATTTCTAAGGATTCAGATGTCTAGGTCAAAGGTGGTCCTTACTCTATCAGGCAGTCCAATCCTACCTAATCTAACATGCGGCGGCCAGCCTAAAGGGCCAGCCGCTGCATCCTAGGCCCATTGCGAGCTGTGCTGGCATGGCCCGGGGTCACCTCGGCCAGGGGAAGGGGACGTTTGTCCCCTTCCCCTGGTGTAAGCGGTGCAGACCCCAATGGGCTTCCTCAGATGCACACCAACTCTGGAGCTGACAGGCATCCGGGGAGGCCATGTAAGGCCGGCCTGGACTGGGACGGGGCATAAGATATCGGCACAATTCCTGTACACTGATGTGTTATGAAGCTATTTTTGCTGGATTACAGATCATGTGGTTATGGTGCAAACTTGCAAAGGATAAAATGCAGTGAAACATGCTTTGATTGTGCAGAAATGCCCTTCGCTAGAGATGGCACTAGGAGAAGGATGTCTCCTAGGTATCCAATCCATTTTGCTATTTTCATTCTGCATTTAAGTGTAAAAATGTAATGAATATATAAAAAGCATTGGTTAACTCCCAATTTCTGGCAGTCATGTGGGACTGGATAGGAGAGAACAAGCTGAAAATGAATCTAGTCAAGAAAGACAGGTATTGTTCGCTGGATTTTCTACTGATCTGGAAGATGGAGTTTGGCTGTTCTTTGACGGGGTCATACTTCCCCTGAAAGAGCGAGGTTGCAGTTTGGAAATGCTCCTTAATTTGGGGCTTCTCTTGGAGGCCCAGATGGCTCTGTGGTGAGAAACGCCTATTATCAGCTTCAGCTGATTCACCACCTGTGGCCTTTCCTGGAGAGGTCTGATCCAGCTACGGGTGCCATGTTACAGTCACCTCCTCATTGAACTATTGTACCGTGCTCTGCTTTGGGACATGCATGAAAAGCATTTGGAAACTTCAGTTCGGGCAAAACGTGTGGCATCCACATTAACCGGGGTTGCTCAGTGGGATCACGTCGCCCTGATTCTTTGTGTATTGCATTGGCTACCACCAATATGTTTCTGGATTCAAGGTACTGGTTATAACCTTTACAGCCCTAAACGGTTTGGGACTGAGATGCCTTAAGGGCTACCACGTCCCATATGTGCCTCCCCATACACTTCAGTCATCATCTCAGGCATTGCTCTGGGTGCTCTTGCCTTCAGGGGTATGGTGGATGCCCACTAGAAGCAGGGCATTTTTGATGGTGGCACTCGCCTTGTGGAATGTCCTTCCCGTGGAGGCCTGGTTAGCCCGTATCTGACGCTCCTTCAGAAAATATGTCAAGACCTGACTGTTCCGCTTAGCTTGTGGGCTATGTGTGTGATATTTGACACTGGTTGGTGGGGTTGTTGAGTTATGTCTTTACAGCTGGGATGGTTGGTTTTGTTTTATGCTGCCCTTTTAATTACTGTGTATACTCGTATATAAGTCGTATACAGTATATACTCAGTCGCATCACTGGTCCGTGGCGGGGAGGGAGGGCCGCCGGGGGGGTGATGCGCACACACGGGTGACGCGCGCACCCCTGAAGGGGTGGGATCGGAAGGCCCGGCACTTACATTTTCGCGGATGTGCCTGGGCCCTCCCTCCCTCCCTTTTGCTCGTTTGGCTCTGAAATGAGCCGAAAACGGTGCGGGGGGTGTTCTGCGGCTGCACGTGACGTCACACGCGGGGGTGGGGCCACATCACGGGGCATAGCCGCAGCGCTCCCCCCAGCGGGGGCGTGGCGACACCACTGTATATAATATATGTCGAGGGCACATTTTGAGGCAGAAATCATGAAATTTGCTATGACCCATGGATAAGTCGAGTGTAAAACTTAGGGGTTTATGAAATTCTTTGAATTAGAAATTGAACGAAGGAGGGCGTAAATTGGTTTACAATAGCCGATGCACACACTGATGCACACACAAGCCTCCTCGGTAGCATCTCAGCCACTAGCAGCAGTTTTACCATCGTGGCTGTGTGTATAGAGAGAAGGATACAGCCTTGTAATTTGTATTTTAAAATTACAACATTGTGCTGATAACCATGGCCTCTAAAGAGCACAGTAGGCACCTTTTTAATCACTTTTATGAGAGGAAAATAGCTTAGTTCTGTGGCAGAAATTTCAACTTCCGAGGTCTTGGAATGAATGGATTATTTAGCCGCCTTGAGTGCCCTCGGGAGAAAGGCGGGGTATAAATTCTTTAAATAAATAAAATAATAATAAAAAATTTTTTTAGAAGATTTCTATACTGCCTTTCCCCTGGCAACAAACTCCAAAAGCAATGCATAATTGGGTTCACACTACAATATTTTCACAATACAGTGGTGCTTCTGGAACGGATTACCCCCCCCACCTCCCCCACACTGTTCTGAGAGAGAGAGAGAGAGAGAGAGAGAGAGAGAGAGAGAGAGAGAGAGAGAGAGAGAGAGAGAGAGAGTTGGCCTGCCCTTTTGTTACATGGCATCTTTTTTCTTGTTTTTGCTATTCCAGGCCAAACCACTAGAGGGCAATAAACACTGATAAACTACAAATGAAGCTGTTGTTTACCAAGCAACTTTCAGCTTTGAACTGACTTTTTAAAAAATGCAGGGTTTGTTTAGTCTTAATTTTCAATTAACATTTCCTGTGACAAACTTGGAGCATCTGGCCACATGGTAGCTCGTGAAGAAGAGAACAGAGCGTACCTTATCTAATAAAGTCAAGCAGAAAATGAAATAAGATGTTCTGGTCAGTACAAAACAGATTTGCCATCGCTTCCTCAGGGGCCCTTGATAGACATGGCAAGTCAGGAATCTGCCTGTTAGCGTATCTCTAAAATGGATAGTAGGGGCTTTTTTGGAGCCTGATCCTAAATGTTTGTGCCACTACATCTGCTGGTAACGGAATGGAAATCTTTCTTCATGTTATGTGGGCTTTTACCTACGCTGAGATCTTAAGAAGGCGTATCTGCCTCTGGATTGAATGAATAGAAGGTACAGCATTTTGCAACATCAACGTACTTGCAAGCTTTTTTTCATTGCTGGTGCAGCAACTAGCAGTCTCTTTTAGTAAGCATTTACATGCTTCCTGAAGTTTTCTGGGAAGCAAACAGGTGACAAGGCACGCTTTAAAATAAAATTAAGCACATGGGATTTTTCAGTAAAGAATGAACCCATCTCTGCCAGGTCAAGACTGCAAGTGGTAGCAGTCCTTCAAAAGACAATGCACCCTCCCTAAGGGTCAAGCTACACATCACTAAGCGCAGGCTTCTCTTTTAAAGCTTAAGTAGCAGCCAGATCAAGCCCACGTCTCTCATGGTTTTACAGCTTTGAGTGTGCTGAGGATTGCAGCCTTATCTGAAGTTCCTCTTAATCAGGCAGGACTTTGTTGTTGTTGTTCAGTCGTTAAGTTGTGTCGACCCTTCATGATCCCATGAACCATATCCCGCCAGGCCTTCCTGTCCTCCACTATCTTCCTGAGTTCGCTCATTTTCATGTTCGTTGCATCGGTGATGCTGTCTAACCATCTCATCCTTTGCCTTCCCCTTCTCCTTTTGCCTTCAATTTTTCCCAGCATCAGAGTCTTCTCCAGAGAGTCCTCTCTTCGCATTAGGTGGCCAAAATATTTCAGTTTCAGCTTCAGTACCTGTCCTTCCAGGGAACAGTCAGGGTTGATTTCATTTAGGATTGACTGATTTGATCTCCTAGCAGTCCAAGGGACTCTCAGGAGTCTTCTCCAGCACCACAGTTCAAAAGCATCTATTCTTCGGCGCTCAGCCTTCCTTATGGTCCAACTCTCGCAACCATACATTGCTACTGGGAACACCATCGCCCTGACTATGCGAAATTTTGTTGGCATGGTGATATCTCTGCTTTTTATTATGCTGTCTAAGTTTGCCATAGCTTTCCTTCCAAGGAGTAAGCGTCTTTTAATTTCATGGCTACTGTCTCCGTCTGCAGTGATCTTGGAGCCCAGAAAAGTAAAATCTGTTACTGCTTCCATTTCTGCCCCTTCTATTTGCCAGGAATTGATGGACCCAGATGCCATGATCTTAGTTTTATTAATGTTGAGTTTCAAGCCAACTTTTGCACTCTCCTCTTTCACTCTCATCAAGAGGCTCTTTAGTTCTTCTTCACTTTCTGCCATGAGGGTGGTATCGTCTGCATATCTGAGGTTGTTGATATGTCTCCCGGCAATCTTGATTCCGGCTTGTGATTCATTCAGCCCTGCATTTCTCATAATGTACTCTGCATATAAGTTAAATAAGCAGGGTGACAATATACAGCCTTGCCGTACTCCCTTCCCAATTTTGAACCAGTCGGTTGTTCCATGGCCGGTCCGAACTGTTGCTTCTTGACCCGCATACAGGTTTCTCAGGAGACAGGTAAGGTGGTCTGGTACCCCCATCTCTTTAAGAAAGGCAGGACTTTAAGGCAGGACTTGCTTCTCCTTAAATGTGTTTTAGTATTGGGTCCTAAGTGCCTGGCTGTTTTATATGTCTTGGTTCACCAAAGCCAAGTCAAAATGGCCTAAAGGCATTTTTTTTTCTCTTCTGGATCTTTGATGCCATTTCGGCTGAGCTGTAATTAGTTTCAACAGTGCAAATTAGTTGCGCGCAGTTTGTGTGGGTGTGCTAAATCATCTGATTGAGCCTGAAGCAAATTGCACTTGCCATTACCGTAGTAGACTGTACTGTGTTCAGTGGAAGTATTCAGCGGTAGCAATACTGCCAACACATTGGATTGTTAGATTGTTCACATTACGGGAGTAACATGGAGGGAAGGATGTATGAGCCTGTCAGTTATCCTCACCTTCCTACCATGGCCGTTGTCTGTTCCCGCTGAGCACGTTGACCCGATGGAAGTACAATGGGTTATAGACCTCAATGATGACTTGGGGCAAAGGTGTGCAATCTTTCATAGATGTGATTAAACTACTCCTAAAACAGCAGGTTTGCAACTTGGGGCCTTCCTGGATCCATCTCTCATTCTGAATGACACAGGTTTGCATGCACGTCTAGTCTGGCCCCCAACTCAGGAAGCAACCACTGCTGTCACTTGTCTTGGCCACTTGAAGCAGACAGCCTTCTAGACTGAGGTCAGGTCTAGACTGAGGTCAGGTTAGAAGGTGGCAGTTGTGGGAGTGTGGCAATCCCAGCCCCCCCCCCCCCCGCAGCATCCTTCCCTGGGAAGGGAATTCTTTGCTGCAGAAACCGCAGCAGCCTGTGGTACTCAGCAGTGATGCCAGCATTGGGCGACAAGTGGGGAGAATTGCCAGATATCGCTGGTAGCTGGGGGAGGCGGGCTCATGGAGGCAACAGGGAAAGAAAAGGGGGGAAACTGGGAGAGCGAGAGGACAGGTGGTGGAGGTGGTGGAGGAGGCAGCAGCCACAGGGAGAGAGCTCTAAGAGGGAGGAGGAGCTGCGAAAGATGATGGAGGAAGCATGGGCAGAAGGTTCAAGTGGGGAAGCTCTGGGGAGAGTGGGAGAGACAGTGAACCAAGAGGAGGAAGAAAGAGAGACCGAGAAAGTGAAAGCGAGAAAGGGGTGGAAGGGAGCCAAGGAGAAAGGGAGTGACACAGGGCATGGAAGCAGGCCAAGAGGGGGAGAGCCAAGGAGGAGGGGGAGACAGGTGGGCCCTGGCTGCAAGTGAGCCCCCAGGGCCCACCCAGGGTATCCAGTGGACAACACCCCTATTCCCAGGCTACGGGTAGACAGAGGGAGGGAATAATGCTTCAACCCTGACCCTGGGCGAGAGGGGCGGCTGGCTGGCTGGCCGGCAAAACTCCTGATGACAGGAACCTGGAGGAGGGAGGAAGTCTTGACCTGAAGAGCAGCTGCCCTGAAAAGTATCATGAGCCGCTGCTCCCACCACCCACTAAATTGTGCCACACAATAAAGAGATGGCGAGGCAGAGACCAGCCTCCAGCATTTTTTGTTCATTGCACAGTCCAATGAGTCCACCATGTCCTTTCCCTCCCCCTCCAATGTGGCGCTGCCGCCTGGGACGAGATAGGTGGGGCTGGGGCCCCTACAGGTAGACACAATAGCCTTACCAGCAGAGGTTCCCAAACTGGGGCGTCGTGATGCCCCACCAGCCAGGTACAATGGGTCGCTACTCCCTTAAGGGGAGTGGCGACCTGTGGTGATGGTGCTTCCGAGATTGCGCCGCCACTGCCGGGGGGGGGGAAGTGCTTTTTTTTCACTTCTCTGAGGGGTGTGCTGGTCCTCCGGGGGGGGGGAGGGTGCAGGGAGCCTGCAGACCCCTCTGCAGGCCTCCCCGCACCTCAGAACGGCTCTCAGGCGCAATCACGACCCACTTCCAGTTTTGTCAGAAAACGAAATGGAAATGCAAGTTCCCACATGCAAGTTCCCCCAAAGTGGGACCGCTTCCTTGTAATAAAATCCAGCAAAAGCTGCCGTAGCCATTGGGGAAAATGCGTCCTTGGAACCTGCTTCTGATGAAACAGAACCCTGAAGAGAACCCTGTATGTGAGCAGTCTGCCAAGTGTTTGTACAGCCAAGCCTGTCCCATAGACGTGAATAGCTTGACCAGTGGCTCAAGCCAGAAACATCGGGGTCAAACACTGACACCGTAGAAGCCGGGCACATAAATATTCCTCTGGTTCGTTTGAGGTCGAGTTGCGTACGGGTCAGCATGATCCACATGGCACTTCTAGAAGCAAAAGGTCCCCTCAGGTTCCATGACCAAGAAGAAGGGGCTTGGCTGACAAAACTCCTCAAAGAGGCTGCTTTTAAAGTAGCCACTTTCTCAGGGTCAAATAATAATTGCTGCAATTCTTTCACCAATGTCCATAGTCAAGTCAAACATTCAAATATGGACACCAAACTGCACAGTTCTCAGTACTGCTGTCCCCAAAGAATCTTAGGGGGACGGGATAATTCTTGTTTTGCTGGGAAAGATTGAAGGCAAAAGGAGAAGGTGAAGGCAAAGGATGAGATGGTTAGACAGCATCACCGATGCAACGAACATGAAAATGAGCAAACTCAGGAAGATAGTGGTGGACAGGAAGACCTGGCTGGATATGGTTCATGGGATCACGAAGGGTCGGACATGACTTAACGTCTGAACAACAACAACAAGCCTAGATCAGAGGTTCCCAACCTTTGGAGGCCCGCATGCCACCTACGTGGGCTTCTAGCCTCCTGAAGACCACCGGAAGTGCCGATCACGTCATTGGACTTTCGGGGGGGGGGGGGAGTTTGCCGGTGACCGTGCTGCATCTTCAGCTCCTCTTCTCTGTGAGAAGAGCTCAGTGTGTGTGTGTGTGTGTGTGTGTGTGTGTGTGTGTGTGTGTGTGTGTGTGTGTGTGTGTGTGTGTGTGTGTGTGTGTTTCCAAAGGGTGTGTGTGTCCAAAGATTGATCCATAAGAAAAGGATCCTGTGCTTTTCCAGTCCCTTGCAAAATTCCTCCCACTTGCACTTTCTCTTAGTGCTGCTGAGGCTATGATGTCCTGCACAGGGGGCTAGCGGTGAGTGTGCATTGTGTGGTGAGTGTGGCAGAGAGAGGAATGTGTGGCTGATTTTATGAGTCGGCAGGGGAGGAGAGGGGGGGGCAGGATCTCAAGGAAGAGAAGCTGAAGACACAATCGGAGAAGAGGAACTGAAGACTCCGCACTCACCGCACTCAATGCACACTCACCACTAGCCCCCTGTGCATGACATCATAGCCTCAGCCAGCCGTTCAGCAAATCAGCAGCGCTCCGAGAAAGTGCACACGCAATCGTTGGACACACACGCTCCTCACAGCTGCTTACGAAACTGAGCTGCTGATTGGAGCAGCTGATAAGGCCCAGCCTGTCGTGTACCACCAGCGGTCACACCGCATTCCACCGGTGGTACGCATACCACAGGTTGGGAACCTCTGGCCCAGATAGCTTTATAGGGCTGCAATTTAATTCAATGGGACTTACTTCTGAGTAGACATGCATAGGATTGCACTGTCCATTGCTTAAGATGATTTCAAGTACTGATCAAGTCAACAACTAAAGACTTTCAGAGTAAGTCAGTAATCTTAATGGCATTAGCTCCGAATGGAGATAGAAAATGAGATCTTTCAACCAGCTAAATTTAAACTCTTGTACATCTGAAACTAAATTAACTTCCTTTCTGAAAGGGTGGATGATTTTAAGCCTCATAACAAAGCTACAGTTGACAAAAAGTGCCACAGCAATTGTGAAACCTGCTAGTTCATAGTGAGAAATACTAATCTTTAGTTAGAAGTATCTGCCAATTAACATTGGATCCCTGTCTCTCCATGGACACCATGTTGAGACACTTAGCAAATTCTGACCCACTTGGTTCCCATGTTGTGTGAAAATGCAGAGTTCATAGATGCACACAAAATTGACACGTGGATCACAACTGCCGCACATCCAAGAAAGAGCAAGCCACAAATCTTCTCAAGTTCAGCCACTGAAGCTTTACATATTTTGGGATTCAGTGGCATAATCCTAGGAGCAAATGGAGAGCAGCTTGTGTCCTCAGCCTGCAGCTCTGCATTCATTGCAATTTCAAATATGAAGAGCTTCCCTTCTCCACGTCTAAGTTTCCCAGTGGCAAGTCAGGATGAGTTGAAGAGCCAGTCGTGACTTTAGAGATCCCTCCAGAACCCAGGAAGCACATGTTGTATTCAGGCACAGTGAATTAACTATTCATTGACCCCTCAAGGATAGGGGTAGAGTGTGTGGTAGAGTCCTGAAAAAGCACTGGATATAACCTTGCTATGTATTACCACTGCCTGCGTACAGCCAAAGGCCAACAGTCAAAGTTCAACAGACCACAGATGCCCTTCTGCTGTGCTCCAACTCTGGCTGCATTTGTTTTTCAGCTTCTAGTGCTAGGAGCGCTTGAGAGTTGTGGTTGTTTTTTCACCTTGTAGCGCGCTTCGGTTGCGTTTTTTCCTCCTTCCAGCCCGCTCACCATGCTAGAAGTTTCAGCTCGAAGCTAGAAAAAATGGCGGCCTCCTGCACCAATAGGAAAGCTGCTTGGCTGCAAAGGAACTTGGGAGATGTAGTACGAGGAAATAATGATGGCAGTCTCCTGCACCAATAGGAAGGCTGCTTGGCTGCAAAGGATCTTGGGAGATGTAGCGGGAGGGACGAGGAGCAACAGAAGCCATTCTGATTTTGGTCATTTCCGTTCATTTTGGGAGCCCCCAGTAGCAGCGATATCAAGCATGCTAGGAACATCACTTCCTGCTATTTCCAAGCTGAAAACGCAGCCAATGAATACTCATGAACAAGCTGAGCAGCTGGGTGGGTGGGTTGGGGCTTTGATGCTCTGTTGGTGCCCATTGCCCCCATACTGCCTGCCTGGTATGCAGTGGCACACCTGTCCAGGGTGGGATGACAGCGCTACAGTGAGGATTTAGAAGTGCGCAAGCCCTGGGTGTTGGATGCAGCTGCAGACAGCACAAGTGCCTTCCCTTTGGGGGTCTCCTGGGGTCAGTGTTCCCAGGCAGAGTCCTCTGTCCCTTGTCCTCTACAGATATAAACAGGGGCCTGGCTCATGCCCCATGTTTTCAGCTCTCATGGTGACCATGCAAAAAAGCCTGAATGCTGTTTCCAGTCCTGTTGCTTCTCACAGGAAAAAATGTACAGTAGGATACAAAGTTTTCCTGCCAAAAATTATTCACCCAGAATATAACTTTAAACATCTGCACAGCATTTCAACTGTTTAGCAAAGACAGGGTGATGATATACAAGTGGCTTGACAAGAAAGAAAGAAAGAAAGAAAGAAAGAAAGAAAGAAAGAAAGAAAGAAAGAAAGAAAGAAAGAAAGAAACTTCCTAAGAGGATGATCTCATTAGGCCAACTGAAGGTCAGGGAAAATTGCTGGATGGGAAGCAGTGAGAAACTCAAGGCCACTGCCCAAGTAGTAGTACAGCAAGTCCTCACTTAAAGTTTTCGATAGGTTCTTCTTGGAAACTGCGACTTTAAGTGAAACGACTTATAATGAAACCAATTTTACCAGAAGCGAACTTATAAACATAATAGTTCCTATAGCATTTCCCCATCAACTTTAAAACGAAATGACTTTAAATGAAACGACTTTAAGTGAGGACTTACTGTATTTGTATTGATGCCAGTGGCGTCACTGCAGGGGGGGCGGAGCTCTAAGTTCTGCTGCGGTCGGAGTCTCCTGCACGTTGCTTTCGCTTCCCTGAAAGGCTCCGAAGGCGAGGGGGTGGGGCCGCTTCGTTCCTCCGTGTAACGGAGGCTCCGATCGCAGCAGAACTTAGAGCTCCGCCCCCCTGCAGTGACGCCACTGATTGATGCAGCTTTAAAGCCCTCCCCACTGTAGCTGGCACCAGGGCCAGCCTATCCATGAGGCCTACTGAAGCAGTTGCCTCAGGCAGCAGATTGGTGTGTGTGTGGGGGGGGGTTACCCATCTGATCTGTGTCCGCCTACTTGCCTCTATTGCTCTTCCTTCTCTTTCTAACTCCTGGATTGGAAAAGGAAGAGGAGAAGGGAAATATGGTATGGAGGGAAGGAGAGTGCTGAGCTAGACCATTGGACAGTGGGAGGAGCAGAGTTTGGCGTATCATGGGATAAGGGGGCAGCATTTGGCATGTCACCCAGGTATCAGGAGGTCTTGGGCTGGCTCTGGCTGGCACGGCACCATGCAGCAAGCTATACATGGGCACTGGCTTAGCATGTGCAACTCGAGGATTTCTCCATGTCATCAGCAATGGATTTGTATGTTGTTTTAACGTCCTTACTTTCACGTTTGGGGGGGGGCATGCTTTAAAACATGTGCATTCCAGAGCTTGCAGGGTACCATGAGGTCTGTATTTAGTGCCCACCCACACATTTGGGTCAACTGTTAGAACCCAAACAATTTGTTGGCCCTTTGAAGTCATACACAGAGACTAAAGCCCCATGTGGCTTCTTTGAAGATCAGAGAAGTGGTTTGTTTGTGTGTGCATGTGCGTGTGCATGTGTGCTTGCGTTTGTTTAACCCTTCCTATTCATGCCATGTTCTTGATCCAAATCCCACCTTCAGAAACTGCCCTCAGCTCTGCAGGGTGGGTGATTGCTTGTGTTGGCTGTTGTCTCCCTCCAGTTTCTTCTCAGGCTGTAAGGTGGTAAAATCACAAAAGCCATGAAAGCCTCAGTGGTCTCCCCTCCAAAGGAAAACATAGAAAATGCTGCTGCAAGCTTCTCATTGCTCAGTGAAGATGGAGTAAAACAATTAGTTTGCCTAAAATAAGCCACTGCAAGAGGCTACCTTTTGCTGCCCTTCTCTCAAATAAATCGTTTACCAGATGCAAACGTGTTCTATTAGCCGGGTTCGTTCACACACGCATACATGTGCCTACACGTGTGGTATCTATCTTACCTGATGTTGCTACACTTGATGGCTGGCAGCCCAGTTGAAATGTATGAACTGATTTCACTCATGAAACATTTTTAAGGTGATATGAAAGTTCTGTCTGTGGTGTTAGATTTGTGAAGATAACCCACTCACACATGCAGTAGAAGCCATTTCTGGGTGCTGCAGAATCAAGTGATGAACATACTTGTGTGAATCAGCTTATGGATTGACAATGTTCACAATGAGATGCACATGACAACTATCTAAAAGAGCCAACTGGAAGTGAGTCACAGCTATTGAGAACTATGCTCTTCTTCTGGGAGGGAGGGATTGGTCGGCCAGGCCCGGGAAGGGGGAGAAATTAGTGGTGGTGGCTCTGCCAAAAGCCTACACACACACCCCTTTCCAGGCCTGGCCGCTGCTACACGGCCCACTCAAATGTGCACCGCCAAAAGCTGGCACACATTCGAGTAGACCCATCGGGGCAGCTGGGGCTCTATTCGGGGTAAGGGGACATTTGTCCCCTTCCCCTGAGGAGTGCCTCCAGCCATGCCGCTGCAGTCTAGCTAGACAGGATTGGGCTGCCCGTTTCATAAAGTTCACAAAACAGAAAATACACCTATGATAGGTCTAGCTTGGGGAGTTCAGGCACAGCTTCTACTTGCTTTAGCAGATTCAGTGAAACAGCACTCCTCATGGAGAAGCATGTTCTGTGACCAGACCAGCCACGTGCACAAATGCATGCTCTGAAGGTGTGCTTCCAATCGGAAGTGCCTCTTTTTCTTCAAAAACAGCTGCTGGGCAACCCAGTGGGAACCAGGGCACACAAAGAGCCGCAGGTTAATTCTCTCCCTGCATGCCATTTCATGCTGAACGTTGCCTCCCTGGAGTGGTCATTTGCTCCCAGATGAACAGTGGGCTTTATTTTAGTGCGGTTCTTTAGGAAGCCGAGGAGGCTGTTCAGAATCAAAGGAGATGCTGCAAAGGAAATGCAAAAGTATCTTTTGTTGTGCTTCCTCCCTTTAGGATTTTACTCATCACAAAAGGCATGTTTACCACTTTAACACATCCCTTAACGCTCTAATCATCTGGGTTTGCGAGCATTTCCACCCACACGTGCACTGCCTGCACACGCCATGACCACACCGCCAGCAGAAAGGGGGTGTATCTGCCTTTTTTGCTCATCTGTTTTGTTGCATTTTCATGAACTGGCAACTGTATTTTATGGCGAGACCTGTTTATTTATTTTATTTATTTTTCACATTTTTTATACCGCCCTTCCTCCAAGGAGCTCAGAGTGGTGTACATATTTCCTCCCCTCCTTTTTGTCCTCACAACAACCCTGTGAGGCAGGTGGGGCTGAGAGATAGTGACTGGCCCAAGGTCACCCAGGAAGCTTCGTGGCTGAGCGGGGATTTGAACCTGGATCTTCCAGGTCTAAGTTCGACTCCCAAACCACTACACCATCCTGGCTGTTGTTATATTGTGTGAGCTTACTTGACATGCCAAAGAGGGATCTAATTTTTAAAAATAAAATAAGTATAAATTAAATTCCTTTATTGATTTATTTTCTGAAAATAGCAGATTAATATTTGACTGACAGAGCTCTGGACGATCATCATTGGCTTTTTCAAGAGCCAGTTTGGAGAAACTAATAAGCCAGTAGAAGCTGTGTCTGAACGAAACCATTGGTCTGGATAGTTTGATATGTTTCTGAGCACAAATTAGGAAACGGACTTTTGTGTTGGCAGCACTATGTGCATCAGATTAGTTACAGTCGTCAAGTTGGGCACCAACAAAAGTTGCTGTGTCACTTGTAACCAAAACTGACCACGGTCACGACCTGCCATGTCACTCAACACTCACATTTTTTCTTATGTTTTTTATGTCCATCTTCCTCCAAGGAGCAGTGTATGAGCCCTTATCTTCCCCAATGAATCAGATGGGGCTCTGACCCCTATTTTTCAGAAAATAAGTTAGAAATCGAATGGAAAAGTCAACTCTGGAGCTTTCACCATGCCTGCACCAGGCACTGAACGTAGAAGACCCACAGCGCAATGCTATCTAACTTACACTACTGGTGTAACCAGCAGGGGAGGACAGGGCGAGAGGCTTTGGAGGGGAGGGGAGATTTATATCCCCTTTGAATCCCCCTTTGGAGGGGATTTGAATCCCCTTTCCGTTCTGGGCCCTCCCATTCTTGCTGCACTGCTGATTACACCAATGGTGTAAGTTGCATAGGATTGCGCTGACAATCTACGCTGCATGTCAGGATTTGTTACCTTTGGTTCTTGTTTAACGCTCCACTTGGACATTATTATGATAATTATTTTTTCCTACATGATAGTTTGTGTACCTCATTAAAGAGATACAAACTTTCCTGCAATTATTATAGAATCTTCTCAGACAAGGTCATTCCCTGTCTTCTTTATTATTTGAAACTTGGGGGGGGGGGGGAGTGGCATATTTCTGCCATTGTCTCCATAAGTCTATTCATGATGGCACCTTGCTAATTTTTTTCTGATCTTTTCTTTTAGCAGAAACAAAACACAGCCACTTCTAGATCTCAGAACTCAGCTATTGTGTGATCTTATCTTTCAAAGCTGCCCCACTGTTTTTATTTTGTTTTTGAGTTTTTGTTTTTGGTGCATGTGGCGTATACAAGTGCTATTGTATTCCTGGAAGGATGCAAACTTTTATGTCAAGAATGCATCTTCTCCTATACGTTTGTAACATGGCCTGGCATTTATTTCATGTACATTCCAGTGATAGGGAAAGGTTTGTATTGCATTTGGTGGAATCTTTAACTACTGGTTAGTTTTCACAGAACAATCAACATGACAAGGGTAACTAAGAAATGACACCAAAAAAGCTTTGGTTTTTTTTTTACCTGTAGAGTTGCTTCTCAATTTTGTCTAAAGTGAAACTTCTAGGCAAACGTGAAGGTTTGTGTTTGAGGGCAACATCACAAGAATATCAAGGGTAGCAAAAAGGTTTGAATAAAAAGGGGCGGGGCTCGTCCATTGAACTGTAAAGCCTGTCGTTGATTCTGGAAGTCCCTTTTCCAGCATGACAACCTACCACACTCTCCATTTTAATTTACCAAGATATCCTATCCCCCTTCCCTGCAGCAGCCTTCCCACCCCGTTTCTCTCCTTGGATTTACGCTAGCAAAATTGTTAGCGTAGGTCCGAGGAGACCCATTGCGGGCCAAGAGGCTTATGCAGGGGTATAGGGATTAAACATCCTCTTGCCCTATGGAAGCCTCCCGGTCTTACCACCCTGCCCCCCCCCCAGGATGCAGCAGCTGCCATTTTGCTGCTGCTGCATCGGTGTGTGTGTGTGGGGGGGGTAAAGGATAGGATTGGGCTCACAGTCCTGCTCTTCACATCTTACCGCGTGCACTTTGTGTGTTCATTTCATAATGTCCAGTCCAAATTGGCAAACATCTGTTTCCGATCAACAGTACCATGGTCCCCTCCCATAATTGACCACAGCTATGTCAACAAAGAGCGCCTCGCCAGGTAATCACCCATACTTCAAGCTCTCTTCAATGTGTCTGTCAACATGCATTCATTTATTTTGGATGACTTGCAGTCAGGTTCTCTCCAGCAGAAGCAAACAAACTGTTCTTTGTGGGGCAACAAGCATGGAAAAATCTTGCTGGCCAATGAAAGCAACCTTATTCCTTGGCACCTGCTGGGTCCTGCAAACAAGAGCATTCCCTTTTCAAGCACTGCCTTGTTTACTGAGAGAAGCACAGTCTTCCGTAATCCGATGGTGATATTTTTTCGTCCTCCAGGCTGCTTTTTGACCAGCAATATGCTAGTTATAAGCCTCCACGTGTGCAATGGAAAGACTCCAGGTGCCCCAACAAATATTAGCACTACTGGCAGACTCCAAAAATAGGTCAAAGTCTGAACGGCCTCAGCTAAAAGAGGGATGTCTAGCCCTGTTCCTAGAGGTGGTCCCTCTGGACCGAAGGGGGAAAAGCCATAGGCAAGGCAATGCGCAGTACTAAGGCTGCAGTGATTCTACCCATACTGTCAATGGTTGAGCTGTACTGCTTGCAGGGTATGTTGGAGTTGAATTGCAATGCACTTTGATGCAGCTCCCCAGGACCCACAGGCTAAATGAAGACGTTTAGCACAAATAACATATACATTTGCCTTCCACTTTGACTTGGCATGAACCTGGAGAATACTTTTCTAAGCAGGGATGTGGTGGATCAAGTCTCTGACTCCAAGTCTCGAGTCAAGTCCCAAATCTTTGGGTTCAAGTCTCAAGTCAAGTCCCAAGTCTTTGCCCCCAAGTCCTGAGTCTTTGGTTGCGGGTCCCTATCAATTTAATGGGGGAAACGGGTTTAAAGCTGAATAAAATTCGACTTGTTGTAAAAGCCTCCAAGTCTCGAGTTGAGTCTTTCGAGTCTTTTACAATCACCGAGTCAAGTCCAAGTCACGTCATTGTCAATAGACTCAAGTCTGAGTCAATAGACTCAAGTCTACATCACTGTTTCTAAGGAACCCGTGGTGAGGTTGATCACCATATGGACCATAATAATGTTCCCTAACTTTTCTGTGACTTTCAGGCAATAGTGTAACTAGGGTGGAGTGCGTGGTTCAGTCGAACCAGGCGCCCACCCTGCGGGGGTGGCGCGTGGGGTAGAGCGCGTGGTTCTGTTGGACCAGGCGCCCACCCTGCGGGAGCGCCGCGCACCCATGCCGGAGTCCGACTCTGACTCAGAGACTCGAGTCTCCGAGTCGGGCCGGGCCGGCCCCCTCAATTGGGAGAGCCGGCTCGGAGACGTCCTCCCCGGCCGGCTGCCCGGGGCCTTCTAAGGAAGGCCCGCGCGAGAACGGTATTTATACCGTTCTTTTCGCGCATGCTCAGACTGTTACTGAGGGAAAAGGGCAGCCCTTTTCCCTCAGTAACAGTCTGAGCATGCGCGAAAAGAACGGTATAAATACCGTTCTCGCGCGGGCCTTCCTTAGGACGTCCCCGAGCTGGCTCTCCCAATTGAGGGGGCAATTGAGGGGGCGCCCGGAGCAGTGACCCAGGTCGCCCCCTCCTCCGGAGCGCGGCGCCCCCTCCTCTGGAGCGTGGCGCCCTGCCCTCCGGAGCGCGGTGCGGCTTATCGGCCGCGGCGCTATTTAATTATAGGGGTGGGGTGGGCGCCCAGGGCGCCCACCCCGCCCCTTGATCCAGGCGCCGGAAGAGGCTGTTACGCCACTGCTTTCAGGATTTACCTTTTACTAAAGGAACTTCCATATTCACATGGAATTCTGTCAGGGGGAAGATTTGGGGGTCATCTTCAATGCAAGTAGCAAAATGGATGTTAAAAGGATTCCTTGTGTTGGCCTCCAATCTCAGGGCAGGCATGGCTCTTTCCATGACCTGTGAACGAAGGGCTCACAATGGTAAGGTGACGATTAAAAGTCTCCTTTTGGGGATATTTGTTTACGCTGAGCTGATAAGTTGCAGAACCTCTGTGGGGGAGTGGAACTGCAGCTGGTACCTTGAGTGGCAGTCAAGGTTGCCTGTCAGCTGAAGCGTGGTGAGGCGAACGCCAGAGAGAGAGAGAGAGAGCTGGACTGTGAAAGCAACATCTAGAATGAAGGGTTCTGTGAAAGATTAGAACATCATTGTATTGTAAAATCTCCTTGGGGCTTAGAAAGCTTGCCCATGTACACTCCCTTGAATTAAAGTCGGAGAAGAAATCCAATGACCAAGAAAGGCGGTATATAAATACTGTATGTATGTATGTATGTATGTATGTATGTATGTATGTATGTATGTATGTATGTGTGCGTGCGTGCGTGCATGAGAGAGAGAGAGAGAGAGAGAATTCATTCTTGGTTACCCAGTAACCTAGTCATTAGAGACCAGTCACTGCCCCGAAGGACCAAATGTTTCCCTTTTTCATTAGAAGTAAAATATTTTCCAATTAAACATTGGTAAACATTGTGTGGCTCCTTCCATATTCAGCTCCAGTATGCAGTGGCGTCACAAGCAGGGGTGTGGGCTGCTCCGAGCATTGGGGGTGGTGGTGCCACCATGCCACCTGTGCCTCTGTTCAGTGGCCTCGGCCTGCTCCAGGCCCAGTCGCCTCACGTATTCCTGCCAATGAGCGTGTTTTCACCGCTAGCAAGAACACGAAGCGCTGAAGCATTCCATGGCGGGCCAACACCTGCCAAGCAGAGGCGGGCTTTCCACATATAAGCAATGCGGAAAGCCCGATAGGTCAGAGGTGACGTGATATGTCATTGTGTTACCCCTGACCTTCCTCTTCCGGGTAGGTACCACACTGAGTGTCACCCTCCTCAGTGACGCCGTTGCCAGTATGTTATTCCCAGAAGCAATCATTGACTTACATCCTTCATAAATTCCAGTATTCTTGTTTTGCTTCTGCTCTTCAATGTCCTTCAGTTTTCTTGTCTGGTTTGTTCTTTATCTTACGAAGTGTTCTCCTACCGTATTTGTGTTAATAATACTCTAGGGAGCAGAGGGCCAATTACTCAGACGGTAGAAAGTAGAAACGTTCCAGCTGGATTTAGCAGAATTGTAATGACTTTCTTTAGCTGATCCAGGTGTCCCATTGCTGTGCACACTTGAATTCAGTTAATCAGCCTGGCACCTTATATGCTGCCACAGCTTCCTGGATACCTGATGAACCAGATCAGCTGTGGATAAACAGAACAGGAGCCCCAGGGCAAATGCTGGATGGACATGTGCATAAGTTTTAAAAAAAGAAAACGGTCATTTGTAAAATGAGGAATGTGCTTGAGAAGACTTCAGACAGGAGGAGGAGAAGGTCCTGTATCCATTTTGGCCCTCATATGTGATATCCATTTTCATTGTAGGCAGTATCTTAAAATAATTTATGCTCATATGTCATAACTGTTTAACCCTATAGTTCCCTGGCTATTTTAGCTCTAACATAGGCGACCTCTTTTTTGCTTTGCTTCTACTTCCTCCTCTGCTTCTGCTGTCTCCTCTGTGTAGAACGTTAGACTGTAAGCTCCTCGGGGCAGGAGCCATGCAAGTGCCATGCACGTTGATGGAATAATAACAGCCACAAGCCCACAGCACACCCACACCCAGTTATATAATCTATGTAATAATGTATGAAAATTCATTTTAAAAAATGGGTTGCTTGTGAAGGTGACACCTCCAGGCTTTGGAAAAGCCACATTTGTGTGTGTGTGTGTGTGGTCAACAAGCCAAGATGAAGGGACATGGCAGGAGCTGATCTCATCACCATGACAACAGAAGTGCAGGCTGGGCTGTCACAGTGGATGATGTCACAAGGAATGCTGCCCTTGTTGCCAGGTGATGAAGAGACACTCCTTTGGTCTCCTGAGATATAATGAGAGTCACAGTCTGAGCTGAGGATACGACTGGCAGTGGACCTTTGGTGGGGAGGAAGCACTGAAAGGCAAGAGAGTCAAATGCCCAGAAGCTGAGCCAGAGAGGAGAAGGCGGCAGGTACTGCTTAGCCCCCTGTATGGTGCCGGAGTGCGCTTTGCCTTAGACCTGGTCTTAATGAACAATACAAGTGTTACACAATGATTTGCTCATCGAAATGAATCATGACTGCATTAAGGGGAAGTCATAAGGTGGAACGGAAAGGAAAGCTCACATGAGTACCTTTGCAACGATCACAAACCTCATATGATTACATAAATAATCATGAAGTCAGTGTAGCATTTTTAGTTTGCTCCCTATAGCCTTACCCTTCAGGAAAATAATCTGTAACCAACTCACATCAGCTAGTCAATGCTACACCTCTCTGATCCACACCAAGCCTTCAATGCACTCTTAAGGCCTGACCTACCACTTCTCCCCTCCTCGCTCTGGACTCAAAATTTCACCACCTCCTGGACTGCCAGTGTTGAACTCATCTATTCTAATCTCTTTGTCAAGCACTCAACCCCCGCCGCCCCATCTGTCAGTTCTCTCTTTCGCCCCTCATCCCTTCCTCTTTTCACATCTCACTTGA
This sequence comes from Plestiodon gilberti rubricaudatus, assembly GCA_026170595.1. NCBI lineage: Eukaryota > Metazoa > Chordata > Lepidosauria > Squamata > Scincidae > Plestiodon > Plestiodon gilberti. The sequence continues at coordinate 144,100,526 of JANXHW010000001.1, forward strand.
CTACTCTGTTGTCCTCATCTGACCCTATCTCTCTCTCACACACACACACTCACACCCTGCTTCCTTGATGTTAGGCAATCCGTCGCAACATGTGCATAGATCGAAAAGAATGCATGCAATAGCCGGGTCACATGTTAGTAACAGCCCCCATGAGCAGGGGTGGCCCATTCATTAGGCGAGAGGATGTGCGTTACATCAGTGGCAGAGTGCAGGGGGGTGAAAAGGGGGTGGATTTGCCCTTCACCTCACGTCTGCTGTCGCCTCCTTCCAGCCTGCTGCAGATGCACTGACCCACCCTCCGTCTGCTAAAAACAAGCAGTCAGTGGATCACCCACCTTACCTTGCTCCAGGTGTGGTTTCTTCAAACACGGAAGTACAGGACTTTTGGTCTGATTTGCAGGCACCGTGCGAACAAAGGGCACTCCTCCAACCCCGCAGTCCCTTTAAATCAAACCAGAAATCCTGCACTTCTGCAGTTGAAAAAACCACACAAGGAACATAGATCCATTCAGCAGACCACACTACTCTGGGGTGAACTCTCTCACTTTGGGGGGTAGTTGGGCCATCTGTGTCATTCTGTCAAGCAGTAAAGAGAATTATCTCACATGGTGGGTGCAGATGCATGATAAAATGTGTGGCAATACAGATGTAGCCCTACCAGCATCCCGGAATCGAGGGTGACTTCGACCTAGAGCGGACCCAAGCCGCTCCCAAGTGTGCACCACGGGCTGCCCAATGGGGTTCCAGCTTCCGTCGTGTCGTTGATTGGAAGTTTCGGAAGCCGGAATCCCATTGGGCAGCCATGGTGCACACTTGGAAGCGGCTCAGGTCTGCTCTAGGCCGAAGCCAGCCTCGATTCTGGGACGCTGGTAAGGGACGCTGACCCACCCATACAGCAGCACTTACCACTGTCCACCTTTTTTCATCAGAATATAGCAATGGGGCATTCTGTTGTCTTCCATTTTAACCCCCCCTCCCAGGGAGGGACAAAGCACCAACATCTTAGTGCCTTTCTCAAGCCCCCCCCCCCCCCCCTCAGATGGCCACAGTACTGACTGCTAAGTCATCTGCAGTCCCAGGGAGAGGATTTTCTTCACACGCTACTCTTTTCCTGAGCCGCTTCTCAGAAATAGCTTCTGTGTCTAATTACTGCTCCTCTCGTCAGTGTCTCAGACCTTGCCATGAAATTCCAGTCAGCCAAGTTGAGGACACAAGTTGAGTGAATGAGGGCAAAAGGGAAGCTGGTTGCTACAGGGCTAAATCACTTTGAGAGTCGGTGGTGGTATGCGTAGTATCGCAAGCCAGGAGACATTTCCGGAGCAAGGGCCAACATTCTTTGAAGGTTAAACCTAATTACTGCTGTGCTGATCTTTGCTGAAATGGTGAGCTCAGCAATTGCCACCCACCCTGGAAACCAGATGCACTTCTTCACCCTGTGAATGTCATGCAATTGGTATGGAAGTTCCAACATGAGATGGAAAAAATTTCTTTTAAGAGGCAGCCGAGCAGCAATTTTCAAGTGAAACATGTATGTTGATAATGTGTTTTTTAAAACCTCTCTCTTTCCCTCCGCTTCTCTGAGAAAGTCAGAGACGTTTAGACCTCTAGGTTTGTAGGCATCCCTTTCTCCCCAGATTCTCTCCATGTTAAATAAATACAAAATAACAAAAAACCAAATATGTGCTCTTTACATCAGATGCCACAGCGTTCTGTATTTGGTAGCTTTAGGACCTAAACTTACACGTTATGCTAAATGCATGATTTGGCTCTCTGCTTTTTTTCCATTGTAAATAGCAACTGCATGGGGGGCAGTGTTCATAATGATTGTGACAGTGGCATGTAGTCCTGTACATTTATGTTAATCCTTTCCTCTAACAATCCTGACAAAAATGGCTCTCCCCAAACTGCTCCCAAATTAGGGGGGGGGGACTACCACTCCCACCAGTGGGAGTTTCCCACCTCAGGCAGCTTGAGGACCGTGTGTATCATTTGTGTTGGTAAAGTAGCATGAGGAGAAAGGGTTGAAACCCCCTTCCCACATTCCACAGTTTTGATTCTGGCTGATGCTCTCCTGGGGTTATAAAGGTAAAGGTATCCCCTGACAATTAAGTCCAGTCGTGTCCGACTCTAGGGTGTGGTGCTCATCCCCATTTCAAAGCTGAAGAGCCAGCGTTGTCCGAAGACGCCTCCGTAGTCATGTGGCTGGCTTGAATCGAACTGCCGACCTTTCGATCGACAGCTTATGTTTCAGCGGTTTAACCCACTGCGCCACCCGCTGGGGTTATACACAACAGGAAAAAATGTACAGGTCCAAACTACGTCTTTAATGTGGTGTGTCATCTGGCTCCTAATCAATCTAGAACTACCACTGAATTTGCAAAAATGGAGGTTCCTGATGAGGTTTAACACCCGAGATATTTCAAAGAGATTTGATAAAACCAGAGAAGTTTCTCATAAGGGCTCTTCATGTCACATCAACTGGATGAGATCTTCAAAGTTCTAGCAGCATTTTTAAAAAATAAAATAAAATAAAAAGCCCACATCCCATACAGCTGTACCCTTGAGGGCACCCTAGGCTCACCATATTTTCCGGGATGCAAAGGGGGGCAGAATTGATATCACAGGGGTTGGCAAGGAACCGTGATGTCACTTCCGCCAGATGTGATGTCACTGTGTCCCAGCTGGCCAGGACTCCTCGCGTGCCTCCCCCCCAAAAAAACACCTGCAAAAAAAGCGCAGGAGGAGTCCTGGTCAGCTGGTGGTGCCTGCGCCGTCTCCTCTTCGTCCTGGCTGGCTGCACGGTCTTCGCGTCCATTGGGGACTGTCCCCACTGCAGCGCGTATCTCAAAGATCTTCCCATGAGGCGGAGAGAGCAGTAACTCTTTACTGATCTTGCATCCCTACCATCTAGATTTATAAGAGAAGCACTTCGATTTACCATTCATCCCGGTTTCCAGAGCCCAATCCCAACCAGCTGGGCCCGGAACTGGGTCAGTCCCAGTTTTTTGGGGTCTGCTGCTGCTCCGCCACTCAAAAATGTGTGTTTTTTCTGCAGTGCCATACTGGATCTCCATTTTGGAAGCGGTGGTGGCAGCTTAAGGGGGCAGTTGGAGTCCTGGCCAGCCTGGATGTAGCCAGTCTGGCTCCAGAATTCCAACGGCTGCAGCGATGGCGGTGGCGGGACAGGCAAGTGGCAGCGGCAGCAAAATGGCTATTTTCATGGCCACAAATAAATAAATACAAATTTTAAATTAATTGTTATTGTTCCGGGGGGCGGGTGTCCTGGTTTGGAATCGGGAAAATATAGTAGAGTACGACAAGGCTGTATATTGTCACCCTGCTTATTTAACTTATATGCAGAGTACATTATGAGAAATGCAGGGCTGAATGAATCGCCAGCCGGAATCAAGATTGCCGGGAGATATATCAACAACCTCAGATATGCAGATGATACCACCTTAATGGCAGAAAGTGAAGAAGAACTAAAGAGCCTCTTGATGAGGGTGAAAGAGGAGAGTGCAAAAGTTGGCTTGAAACTCAACATTAATAAAACTAAGATCATGGCATCTGGTCCCATCAATTCCTGGCAAATAGAAGGGGCAGAAATGGAAGCAGTAACAGATTTTATTTTTTGGGTTTCAAGATCACTGCAGACGGAGACAGCAGCCATGAACATAAGAACATAAGAAGAGCCCTGCTGGATCAGGCCAAAAGCCCATCTAGTCCAGCTTCCTGTATCACACAGTGGCCCCACCAGATGCCTCAGGGAGCACAAGACAACAAGATAACCTGTTTCCCGTTGACACTCCCCTGCACCTGGCACAGAGAAAACTCACTTCTAAAACCAGGAGGTTGCTTATGGCTTGTAACCTGTGATGGTCTTTTCCTCCATGAATCTGTCCAAACCCCTTTTAAAGGCATCTAGGCCAGGTGCCATCACCACATCCTGTGGCAAGGAGTTCCACAGATGAATTACACGCTGGGTAAAGAAATATTTTCTTTAGTCTGTTCTAACTCTCCCTCCACTCAATTTTAGTGCATGTCCCCTGGTTCTGGTGTTGTGCTAGAGGGAGAAGAATTTCCCTCTATCCACTCTCTCCATCCCATGCATAATTTTATAAGTCTCAATCATGTCCCCCCTCAGGCGCCTTTTTTCTAGGCTGAAAAGCCCCAGACGCTGTAGCCTTTCCTCATAAGGGAGGTGCTCCAGCCCACGAATCATTCTGGTCGCTCTTTTCTGCACCTTTTCCAATTCAACTATATCCTTTTTGAGGTGTGGTGACCAGAACTGGACACAATACTCCAGATGTGGCCTTACCATCGATTTGTACAAAGGCATAATGATATTGGCTGTTTTATTCTCAATCCCTTTTTTAATGATCCCGAAAGGCAAAGTCTGTCAGTTACCTAGGTAAAGGTATCCCTTGACAATTAAGTCCAGTCGTGTCCGACTCTAGGGAGCGGTGCTCATCTCCGTTTCAAAGCCGAAGAGCCAGCGCTGTCCGAAGACGTTTCCATGGTCATGTGGCCGGCGTGACTCAACACCGAGGCGCATGGAACGCTGTTACCGTCCCACTGACGCGGTACCTATTAATCTACTTACAATTTCTTGCTTTCGAACTGCTAGGTTGGCAGGAGCCGTTGCATGGATTCGAACTGCCGACCTTTCGATCGACAGCTCATGGTTCAGTGGTTTAACCCACTGCGCCACCAGCATGAAATTAAAAGACGCTTACTCCTTGGAAGGAAAGCTATGGCAAACTTAAACAGCATAATAAAAAGCAGAGATATCACCATGCCAACAAAAGTTCGCATAGTCAGGGCGATGGTGTTCCCAGTAGCAATGTATGGTTGCGAGAGTTGGACCATAAGGAAGGCTGAGCGCCGAAGAATAGATGCTTTCGAACTGTGGTGCTGGAGAAGACTCCTGAGAGTCCCTTGGGCTGCTAGGAGATCAAATCAGTCAATCCTAAATGAAATCAACCCTGACTGTTCCCTGGAAGGACAGGTACTGAGGCTGAAGCTCCAATATTTTGGCCACCTAATGCGAAGAGAGGACTCTCTGGAGAAGACTCTGATGCTGGGAAAGACTGAAGGCAAAAGGAGAAGGGGAAGGCAAAGGATGAGATGGTTAGACAGCATCACCGATGCAACGAACATGAAAATGAGCGAACTCAGGAAGATAGTGGAGGACGGGAAGGCCTGGCAGGATATGGTTCATGGGATCACGAAGGGTCGGACACGACTTAACGACTGAACAACAACAACAACAAGCACACTACACTGATATTTTGAGAGCCAGCACTGAAAAAAAAGAGACCCTCACAATCGCTACATGCAGATTAGTTTTCCTTTCAACAGTTTACCTATCCTTACTGAGTGAGGAGCAACAGATTCAGCAAAAACATGTTGTAGAGAGTCTGTCCTAGACTGTACTGCTGCAGAATGGAACGGGTGGCTCAGCAAATGTTTGAATGCTACCTGTGTTTGATGGGAGTGTGAGTCAACCTAGAAGAGTGATGTGTAACTCCCAAATCAATCAAAAGACGAAACTGGGAGCTAACTGAGGACAGTTAAATACACCTAACCAAATAACAGGGGTAGGGGGGTGGAGGAGAACAAATGTGGTGTAACAGAGTGCTGGACTTGAGGGCACCTAGGTTCAAATCCTCACCCAACTATGACACTCATTGGGTGACCATGGGCCAGTCACTGTCTCTTAGTCTGGCCTCCCTCGCAGGATTGTTGTAAGGACAGTGTGAGATGACTCCCACACATTCTTCCCCGAGATTGTCAGTGGGAAGTAGAATACAAATTTAAGGATTGTAGCATTTCCCTTCCAACATCCATCTAGTGCAGCATTCTTTGCAAGAATCCCAGTAACCAGGAGGCACCAAGCAGCCCACTGGAAATTGTCGAGTAGTTATCTGACAGTCTTTCTTCCCGGCTCTGCCATAGAAGACCAGGTTCAAGCCCCAGTGTGGGGAATTCCTGCCAACTGGCTTGTCTCCTGACATGTCCATGCAGCGTGGTCAGAGAGGGCAACCAGGACCTTTTTCTGTTTTCTTCACCTGCCAAATATCCACCTTACCTACGTCAAGAGCAGATTTCATTTCTCTCCAAGCAACATACTGTATGGGCCCTTGAACTGTCCCAGAATCTGCAACACTGGAGGTAAATCAGGAACAGCTGTGATGACTTGTTGCTGCTTCACCCTGTACCAGATGAGAACACAACCACTGCTGCCGGAAAAAAAAAAAGTGCCCCCAAATGGCGTTTTTTTTACTCACCGGGGCTTCAGGGGTGTGTGTGTGTGTGTGGAGTTTAGATCAAAAAATGGTGATTTTAGACCACCATTTTAGATTTCGTGAAATTCGGAAGTGGTCTAAAAATCGCCGTTTTTCAGTGATCTAAACATCGGGGAGGCATTCCGAGGGTCATGCAGGCCTCCCTGCAACCCCTGAAGCTCTGGTGAGTAAAAAACCGCTGTTTTCAGGCGTTTTTTCCCCACCGCCGGTGGCGATCCCTGGGATCACTGCTGTCGCTGGTCCCGTACCCAGCTGCCCTGTCGGGACGGACCCAAAAACCAGGACTGTCCCCACTGGGGCCGGGACTATGGTAAGGCTAGCGGCAACCCCCTCCTGCACTATCGCCTCTTCTTTGTCTAGCAGCTGCAGGAGTAAAGCACAGAAATTCAATCTGGAAGTGGAAAAAGGGAACATGCTTGTTCCCAGTCCACAAGGTTTCATTTTGCAATCATTGGCTCTACAGTGACCATTGCTGAGGACACCATTGATCTTAGAAATCCAGATGAAGGTTAAGAACAATAAAGAGCATTAGTTTTTAGAGCTTTCCGCTTCACAAACACTGAGGAGCATGAAATTTAAATTTAGGGTGTTCCAACAAAGGACATAATGGAGATATTGGAAGTGATAGATTTTTCACATATTTACGCCATATCCGTAGTGTTTCTTTAATAAAAGGATTTTTAATTTGTACCTTATTTCATGAAAAATTTGCACAATTTAAAAGATGGAAAGAAGTAGGTATTTATAGAATTAGATATTTATTTATACAAGGGAAACCAATTTCAGTGAGACAATTAGAAGAAATAACCAGTCAAATCAAATGTAATTGGCTACAATTAGTTCACGTAAGAGATTTTGTAGATAAAATATATGCTGGGTCAGGGCCACTTAGATTGTCAGTGTTTGAAAATTATTGTTTAGGAGAAGCTGGAGATAAGAAAAAAGGACTAATTGCAACTGTATATAAGAGTATTATAAACGTAGATTATACTAGTTTTATAGGAACAAAAATGGTGTGGGAAAAGAATTTGGATATAAAAATACCAGAAAGGTTATGGACACAAATTTGGAATATTTGGGCATATAGATCAGTATCAGCGAAATCTAAAGAAATGATGTTGAAAATAGTACATAGATGGTACTTATCTCCTGTAAAACTTCATAAGATAAATGAAGAAATATCAAACTGTTGGAGAAACTGTGGAGAAAAAGGGTCATTGGAACATATGTGGTTGTCTTGTCCTAAATTAGAGCCATTTTGGAAAGAGGTGATTAAGTGGTTAGAAAAATTGACAAATCAGAAAATAATTGCTAATGAAATGCTTCTAATGTTATCTTTAATTACGGAAGAAAATGAACATGTGAATAATAAAGATCTTATTGAGCTCCTCATTAGAACAGCAAGATTAGAAATAGCTAGTAACTGGAAGGATTTAAAGAATCTTTCCTTCCAGAGATATTTAGGTAAAGTATGGGAAACAGCATGTATGGAGAAAATGACTATTAAAGATAGATTTTTAAGAGGAGAGACTAAAATAGATAACTTTGGTAAAATTTGGTACCCCTTGTTAAAATTGGATAGGGCAGGGGTGCACAACATGCGGCCCTCCAAAGGTTTTCTGGTGGCCCCCAAAGGTTTTCTGGCTAGAGCTGCAACATTGCTTCTTTGTTGGGCCGCTCTAGCCAAGCACTTCCCATAACTCCGGTGCTTCTGTAATGCGGCTGGAAGCTTTGGAATTGTCCGAGGAGCGGACAATTCCGAAGCTTCCAGCTGCATTACAGAAGTGCCGGAGTTGGTGTTGGCACAGCGGTTATGACGTAGATCCCCAGGGAAGTTGGGCTGCTATGATGATGGCGACTTCCTTAGGAAGCAACGTGACTGTGAATTGCTGAAGAAGAAATCCCGGGATTTTGAGGTAAGCATGGACTCTGGCTGAAAGCCCTGCAGAGGCTCTGGGAGGAGTGAATGAACATCTAAGCTCCCCGAGGTGACCGGCGACTGATTCTGTGATGCTTCAGCTCTTCTTCAGGCCGTTGGACCCTCACTTCGGGGTGGCCACGTTTTTCCTCTGCTGGTCGGTTATGCATTTGAGAGCTGCAGAACATGCAAGACAGAGTTTGTTAGGAAATACTTTTCCCAACATGGAACCTCCGTGCCATGTGAGGTTTCAGAAGGGAAGGCCCTGATGATGATGATGATTGATGGGTATATATACGGTATATACCAGGGGTGGCCAAACTCGCTTCATGTAAGAGCCACATACGGTAAACTTCAGATGTTTGAGAGCCACAATATTTAAGAAGCATTAAGAAGCCAACATATTTCCGAGAGCTGCACTTTATATGTTAAAGAGCCACAGGTGGCTCATTATTTATTTATTAATATGTTGCATTTCCGGAGATTTTCTGGCTCATGGACACGCCCCCTGTGACGTCACTTCCTGAAGAAGTGACATCATGGTTCCTTGCCATGCCCCCCGCAACACCTATCTGCGGCCCCGAAGAAGTTTAGTCTATTCATTTCGGCCCCTACCCACTGCCAAGTTGTGCACCCCTGGAATAGGGAAACAGATATAGAAATGAATAGAACCGATCCACTGGTATATTGGTCAATTTATTAGGATTAGGATTATAATTATAAGTACTGTTAAATGTATTGTTATATGTATAAAGTATTGATGTTAGAATGTGATTCACGATATTGATATGGATTGTCATGAAATTATTTAATAAAAAAATAAAAAAACAAACTAACACTGAGGAGCGAGACGACAGTGCCTTGCAAGCTGCATTATTACAGGAATGAATTTCTGCCACGTTCTAAGGTTCTTCTTCTGGTATCTCCCTGCTTGAAAAGCATGAGCTGATAAGGATTTGTGCCAGTCCAATATGCTGTTTGCAAGATGACTCAAGACAGACCAACTTCTAATGCTGCGGTCACTGTAAAAAGCACCATCAATCTGCTTCAGTGCTTATAACTATGCTAATAGAACATTTGGATTGAAATGTTTCTCATTTCTCAAAGCACAACTCAGCCTTACAGGCAGGCAGCAGAGTGTTTTCTACAGCTGCACGCTTCTTTTGTAACTTACTTCTGATATTAGGCTGTGGTGGCTGTTGGATTTTAATCTTGTCAGGTTTTTTTGGGGGGGGGGGTAGGATTGTTATTGTGTTTTTCAAATAATTTGTACTGGATTTTAATTATAAAGCCTCAGAGAGAGCCAATGTCTGGCTGAAAACAGGAGAGAATCAAGACATGTAAAAGATGGGTGTTTTTCTCCTTGAGGATTGATAGTTAGGACTTGCCAAAATTGAGAGAGATAAGTGGCACAAGCAAGATCTGATCCCACAACAGTCTGGCCTGTGCACAACATTATGTCAGCACACTTATTTATTCTGTCCTTCCTCCAAGAACCCCAGGGTGACAGTCATGGTTCTCCCCTTCCCCTCCCCCATGTTATCCTCAAAACAACCCTGTCAGGTAGGTTAGGCCAAGAAATAGCAACTAGCTCTAGGCACTCAGTAAGCTTCATGGGTGATGGGGGATTTGAACCCGGGTCTCTATGCTTATAATCCAATACTCTAACCCAGAGGTTCCCAACCTGTGGTACACGGACCACAGGCTGGTGGTACGTGGGCGGCAGGCGACCAAGAAAAGGCTACAGCATCTGGGGCAAAGGCTACAGCGTCTGGGGCTTTTCAGTCTAGAAAAAAGGTGCCTGAGGGGGGACATGATTGAGACGTATAAAATTATGCATGGGATGGAGAGAGTGGATAGAGGGAAATTCTTCTCCCTCTCGCACAACACCAGAACCAGGGGAAATGCACTAAAATTGAGTGGAGGGAGAGTTAGAACAGACAAAAGAAAATATTTCATAGCGTGTAAATATTTAATATTTAAATAGCGTGTAATTCATCTGTGGAACTCCTTGCCACAGGATGTGGTGATGGCATCTGGCCTAGATGCCTTTAAAAAGGGGTTTGGACAGATTCATGGAGGAAAAGACCATCACAGGTTACAAGCCATAAGCAACCTCCTGGTTTTAGAGGTTTTAGAAGCGGGTTCTCTCTGTGCCAGGTGCAAGGGAGTAACAACGGGAAACAGGTTATCTTGTTGTCTTGTGTGCTCCCTGAGGCATCTGGTGGGGCCACTGTGTGATACAGGAAGCTGGACTAGATGGGCTTTTGGCCTGATCCAGCAGGGCTCTTCTTATGTTCTTAAGATGGTGGCCGCCGTGCTGCCCGCTCTGGGCCAGAGGCCAAAAAGCAGCGGCTTGAGCTCTGCTGAGGTGGTAGAGCTCAGGCACATGGGCTTTCCGAGCAGGGAAAGGGTACTCTTGCCCGCTCTTGCTCCTTACCTACATTTTTCTGTGCTCCGGCGCAGCCAGCCATGAACCCATAAGTGTCAATGACATCATTGGCACTTACTTCCGGTGGTTCGTGAATGCATTGGAGGCTGCAGAGGTGGTATGCCACCGAAAAAGGTTACGGACCTCTGCTCTAACCACGATGGTACACTGGTTTGCAGTTTCCTGGCACAAGATCTCCAGCAGGATGACTGAACTATTGACCTTCTAATGCATTTTTAATATCAAGAGTGAGCCAAAGGACCCTGATGATATGAAATGAGAGTCCATCTCAAAACTGTACCAATATGCTATGGAGATGATATTGAGTTTCTAATGTTCTGTTCCCCGCACCTTCTTTGGTTATGGATGAACCTTTCCCCCCAAAGCACGCAGCATCCATAGTAACAATTCAGCAGCACTTGCTCCTTGAAAATAAAATAAATAGCTAGCTAACAAAAATAACTGTTTGTACTATCTCAACGGTGGCCAACCTTTAAACATGAATACTCCTGGCCCTTTAATGGTTGTCTAGGTGAAGGCATTTCAGCAGGTGCAGCTGCTTTAGCAGCACCAGCAGCAATTGCAGCTGCCAAGATTCTGGCTTCTACACAACTCTTAAGAATGCAAAGGCCCTCATGGTGGAAGGTTGGTCACCCTGTACTATCCTAATTGCAATTGGCTGCCATGCCACTGTCTGCGGTTCCACAGATAACGTCTACTGTGGGAGGGAAGGAGGCAGGGGACCCACTTACTGTTTTTCTTCAATTCTAAGACACATGTTTTTTCCCAATTAAGCATTTCAAAAAATGTGGTGCGTCTTAGAATCGAAGGTCTCCAAAAAGCACCCCAAAATACTATCTTCTTACTTACTGGGGCTTGGGGGAGCTTCAGGGAGACCTGTGCGACCCTCTGCAGGCCTCCCCGATCTTCAGTTCGGCAAAAAAACTGTGATTTTCAGCCATTTCCAGTTTTCGTGAAAACCAGAAATGCCCCAAAATCACTGGTTTTTTGCTGAACTGAAGATCAGGGAGGCCTGCAGAGGGTTGCACAGGCCTCCCTGAAGCTCCCCCAAGCCCAGGTAACAAACGAAATGGCACTTTCTAGCGGGGCCAGAAATGCTATGCAAAGGCAGTGCACTCGGTCATCCTCAGCTGCAGGAGACATGCTGGGGAGAGTTGGTGCTGAGCGGGTAGATTCAATGAAGGGAGGTGAGTCTTACAATCGATGGATTTTTTTTTCCCTGCTGGTGGTACTGAAAGTAAAGGTGCACCTTAGACTCGAAGAAATACGGTATTATCCAACTGTTGCTCCCCCCCCCATCATCTTTGATCACCTTTATGCTCTCTAATAGGGAGTGAAAACAGTGAATCTAGAGCAGGGGTTCTCAACCTTTGGAGGCCCGGGTACCCCCTATCATGGTCCAATTTTCTGAAGTACCCCCTGCTAATTAACTGCTAATTAATTGGATCAATCAATCAATTAGGTAATTAATCATTAAATAAAAAGTACTAAAACAATTTTAAATGTGAAAAATGTCTTATTTAACTGTGTGTTGGGGGGGGGGGGAAGAGACACATGCAAGGATCTCTTTTTTTTCTCCAAGTCACACTTCCCAAAATCAGCTCCTCCCTCCCTCCCCCACCCCACCAAAGTACATTTTCCAAAGTACAAAAATAAACCCAAAACCAAAATCAGAGAGACAGAAGGGCTTTGAAAATAATTACAATTTAAAATCCATGTTAATTAACACTTAATTAGCTGTTGATGGGGCAGATAAGGGGCAGGGCTTGTCATACCCCCCAGTAAGAGGTCCGCGTACCCCTAGGGGTACCCGTACCACAGGTTGAGAACCTCTGATCTAGAGTATACATCAACTAGAATGCTTTTTTACAGCACAATCCTACTCAGAAGTAAGCCCCACTAGAACTTACTCCCAGGAATGTATAAGATTGAAAGTTTAATGCAACAGGAGTTAAATGCATACACCTGTGGGCCGGGAAGAAATGGGATTTATTAATCTCTTTCTAGCTCGGGGGTAATAAAGGCCTACCCTATAGTTTTGTTGCAAGGATTGCTCAGATAACAATTGTAAGCACATCAAATGCATGGGGAAAGTGCTAAAGACTTCCATGTATTTCCTTTTCCAATTAACCTTTCTGCTTACCTGTTGCTGAGTAAAATACAGTATAATCTATCATTACATATTACAGGTACTGCTAATGTATGCTAACTTACCCCCAATAGAGAATTTTCATTAATAGATCTTGAAAGTGCTCTGTTGTCCCTAAATCAGGCCCCCCCGACCCATCATACCACTTACCGGGCTAGGGGGGAGGTCCATGCGTACCACACCAGAAGTAACCGGCAATGACATCATCACCAGATACTTCTGTGTTGGAGGCCTCGGTGCAAGCCTGCAAAGGCTGGTAAGAGGCTCCAGGCGGGCGGGCTTTTCCCAGCACAAGAAACCCACATGCTGAACCTCTGGCCACCAAGCTGAGCCTCCTACCAGCCTTCGCAGGCTTGCACCGAGGTCTCCATGATGCAAGGTGGGTGCTGCACATTACCACCGACACACACCTCGTGTACCACTGGTTGAGAATCCTTGCCCTACATACATACAGTCACATAAGAGAGGCTGGAAAATGGCTGCTGTCAAACCTGTATATGCGTCAATCTCGGCCATCCCTCTTGAATATGCACTTTCTTTGTAACCAGCGAGGCTCAGTTCTCAGTTCCTACATCTCCCATGACAAGCTGTTGAAAGCCCATTTCTTCTAGCTTGAACCATCTTTCAGTCATGTTCTTCTCTAACAAGGTTTGCTCACTCACTGGTGGAGCAATGATGGATGTGAACATGCCAAAACTCAGCCTCTCTGCATGACAAGCAGGGCAACTATTTATAGACAGGTGGGGAAATACAAGAAGCTGTTACTCTTAATTGTCGGGAAGTTTAAAACTCTTTAATATTGTGACCTGCTCACCAGAACGATTAGGCTCATGCAAGGGTCAGGCTGGCCAAGCAGAAGGTGGACATGCACACAGAGGGAGGTCCAGCCACGGGCAAGAGGAATGAGCATAGCAGGTGAAACAGAGGTGGTGATCCAAACGACTAGTTATATTTTTAGGCTGCCCTTTCTCCAAAGAGCTTAGGGCGGCATGCATAGTTGTCTGTAATGCTCCCTCCCATTCTGACGCAGGTTCTGGCTGGTATGATTTTCTGCTGTGCTTCAGCAACTGCTCCAGAGGAAATGCAGCTCCCAGCTAAGCAGAAGTCAGGTAATGCGGGGGGGGGGGAGGGTTGAGGTTTAACCCTTTAAAGCTGCTGACTTTGGCCTGGCTGCTCAGTCTGAGCTCACACTGCTTGCCTGATTTGCTGCTCATCTCCAGGTCTGACGCAGCCCAGTCAACCTACCATGGGTTAGGCAGCTCCATCATTTGAGGGTGGTGGGTGACACAAACAGGAATTCACAAGCGTGTGTGAAAGCCAGCCTCAGGCAGGTGAGTGCAATTCCTGCAAATGCAACTGAGAATGATGGGACAAGCTGCAGGAGCAGCAGATGCAACACCTTGCCCCTTAGCTCCAACTCTGTATCAAAATTCATTTCAAGCATATATCTACCCTGAATCAGATCCCCCTTGAATTGGATCAGGGACGGGCCTTGCATTAGATGCAGCAGGAATCAAGGCAGAGCCATAATTGGAACATGGCTTTTTACCCAGGGACAGACCAGCTGCAGTCAGTGTCACTAAGAGCCTGTCCACCCACATGCCACTTAATTGTACATTTGATTTCTTTTTGTCCCAAGTCCAAACGATTGCAATATGTTTGCAGCATCTCCAGTGACAACACAAAAGGAGCTGTGTTTTGCTTAAGCCATTGGTAATTTTACTTTCCTTTAAGTTCAGAAGACAGCACTAAAAGGGGGAAAAAAAGCAGAAGCATCACCGGGGGGGGGGCAGTAGGTCCCGGGTGGCAAGCGGGGGGGGGGGGGTGTGACAAAGTGGCGTTGGGAGCGACAACCGTGCCATTTTGGTGGTGGGAACAGCAGGCAAAGAGTTTGGCTCACCCTCCCACCCTGCATCTCCAAAGGGAGTTGCAGCGGCAGCGATGACATCACTTCCAGTGGTGACGTCATGGGGGGGCATAGCGACACCACTGAAAAGAAGTAGTTACACAAAACCAAACTGAACTTATTGAGAACTAACTTTATTGCTTGCATTGAGGTAAGTGGCGTGGACATTCCATTCCCAGCTTCTTCATCAAATCCTGTCCCTATTTTGGTTCGCCTTAGAGATCAAATGGTTTCTCTGCTTCAGCAGAGAAGGGCTTAACACAAAGCATTAGTGATGTGCTTGGACCGAATGCTGGCACAATCGCATAAGACAGCTGGATCACGAGGAAATGTGCCAGGGCAGCAGCCCCTCTAAACCACTACAGGGTTTTTTAAACCACAAGTGGTGGTGGTAGTGGTGGTAGGAAGCCCTGCTGAATGCAGTGTTGGTAAGTAAGAAAAAGCACTTACCCATGGAGATGCTCCATGCTTGTAAAGCTATCTGGGGCTTGGTAAATGTGGTGCCGACAGGCAAATAAGACATATGGGTCTGTCTTATGGCACAACAACAGTTGGGACGGTTACCAGATGCAGATACCTGCACACATAAGTGCAGGTATATGAAAAGTAATATGGCAGCCCCACATTAACAAGGGGTTCCCTTACAATTACCCGATTGATTTCTGCATATATTTGGACAGGTTCAGACGCAACATTAAATCATAATTTAGCACTATTCATGCACTCCCACTCACCTTTGTAGATGAGGAAAGGAGATGAGCAACGTCCATTTGTGTCTGGAACAAACCATAACCTGTTGCTGCATCCAAACCTGGGAGATCATGGTTTAACAAACTAGGTCCTAGTTTTTTTTCAATGCGCCGAGCCTCCTACCGGCATTTGAAGATTCGCAGCCATGATCTCCATGTTGGCCAGAGCAGTTGCATACCACTGGCGGTACATTGAGAGCCTCTGGACTAGGATATCAAACCAGGCATGACACCCTGGCTTGTTAAACTGACTAGCAACAGAAGTATGATCCGACAGGCTCAGACAAACAGTGAATCAGTTTGTTCCAAACACTAATGAAAGCCGTTAATTTCCTCCCCTCACCCACCAATCTTTCAGTCCTGACCCCACGGTTTAAAACAGTGGTGGGGAGACCATGGACCACTGTAGCGACACACTGAGATGCTGCAGACCACCCTGGCAACCCAGAAGTAGTTTGGCGGTAACATGATGCCACACATCATCGTGTCACTGCCAATTGCTTCTGGATTGCTGGGATTTCACAGCCAAACCGTCTGTGGCCGGGTGGGCCCTTCCTAGCTCCGCGCTCCAAGCCTCGACGGCAGACCTGCAGTGGGGGCAGAAGACTTAGGCGGCACTTGTGCCACCTCTCCCCGAATGACTGGAGGCCTCACGCACCACTTGGCAGGATCCCGAGGACCACGGGTTGGGAACCACTGGCTTAAAACAAACAGCTCTATACTCAAAGCCTGAAGCTTGCCATAGCAAAGCTAAACCATCATTTAATCATGGTTTAAGGCAGTGTTATGTCTGAACCCACCCATTTGTGTTTGGATTCAGTGGGCTGTGGGATGAGGTCGTAACAATGGGTTTTGACTGCTGCTGATGGTTTTGTCCTTTAAAACCCTAAACATCTTAGGACTAGGACACCTCAGAAAACGTCTCCACCCAGACTTGCCAGAGTGATATGATCACCATCAAACGTCCAGCAAATTCTCTTCCCTCTCCCAGCGTCTGAGGTGAGCTTTCATGGGACAAGACATCTTCTGCGATACCATCCCAACTTTGGAATTCTCTCTCTACAGAGGCATGGCAAGGCACCATAACTATCTTTGGGGGGACCAAGTAGAGATTTTTTTTTTTTAAATTCACCCCAAAGTGATAGTTTTATTTATTTATTTTTAAACAGGGTTGACGTTTTATTTTGGCACTGTTTTTCTGCTGCTATATTTTATCATTTTTGTTGACTGCTGTTTTTATGTATACCCCACATTGAACATGGTTTCATCTAAAAAAGCAACATATAAATATCTGAAACAAACCACTTGTGCATAGCTATGGAAATGTTTGCAGGAGTCAAAGAAGATGCCAATTATTTCCATTTATCAAGTGCAACTACCTTCTTATTTCAAGCTGCATCTGTGGTCACTACCTAACTCTTTAAGAGGATGTTTTCATTGGGAATCCATTAAAAAGAGAATAAGAAAGGTATCTGACCACACTTAAGGTCACAGTTGCAGGAAGGTCTTCAAGGCATGACAGCAGCGAGTTCAAAAGGATAAACATGCTCACCATCATTGTGCGCACATTTGCTGAGAAGTCGGCTGCACTGTGCTCTGTGGAACAACGCATTTCAAGCTGCACCCTTCGCATCCCTGTCACTTAAGGATGTCATTTTCTAAATAGACTCATAATTGATAAATTTAACACTAGCAGTACCATAAGTTTTATTCACCACCGTTCTGTATTATTTAGCCATGCGATATTTAGCTATGTGACACAGGGGGGGCTCATGACGACAGTTCAAGGTTAACACTGCAACCAGAAGCCTTCAGAGTAACCCATGTGTGGCTACAATTCTATAGAGTGGAAGGTCAGGGCCAATAATCCAACGCAATTCCTGGCTTTATGATCCCATCCCTACTCTTGCGGACTATGAGTGAATACTGAATGCAAACTTGTCAAGTGGGACAACCTGGAGCAGGGCACTGACTGATCCACAATCTAGCCTGCTGGTTACAATTATAACTCTTTTCAAGGTACCCAACAAATGGAGGTTCAGACAGAAGCATTATCAAGTAGCAAACACCTAGTATTTATTAATAAATTAGTACACCAGAAGGCAAGTTTTTCCAACGTCACTTTTTCCCCTGCCTCCCCCCCTTGCTCCCTGCTGCTCCCAGCAGCACAAGTCATCCTTGTGATATTCTCCAAAACGAGCATCGCTGTATAGACTGGTTTGTTACTGGAATATAGTAGTTGCAAATATAATAGAGGCAGGTTTCTTATAATGCAGCATTTTTAATAAAAAGTGAAGTGTGATTGGAGAGGAGAAATGGTAAGACCAAATGAGGTCTTGGAAACATACCAGTTGGCCACATCTGTATAAAAAGCCACAAAAAAGGAGACCATTTCGAAGCACAGATCAGTACATCTTATAGGATGAGAAATGCAGCACCACCAGGGTTTACCTTCTTCCGGAGTCCAGCTCCAGGCCCCGCTCCAAAATGACTGAGCCTGCGGAGATGCTAAAATGGCAAGGCAAAAAATACTCCCCTTGTGTCGAGTGGATGGAGTTACATTCAGTTGCAGGCCACAATGTCTTATTGTCTTGAAGGCTGGAGGCAAATTTAAAAAGTTTCTGCTTTATAGCTTTAGAGGAGCACATCACCAAGCATTTTCTGCTTTGCCCAGGTGAAAACCATACAATAACTGTGCTAGTAAAATGCCAATGAATATGAATCATAAGTCACCTTGAGAAAAAAGTTGATTAAAACTTTTTGTCTGACAAATGTTTTGCACAGTATGCTTCAATTTATGAACAGGGCAAGGAAGGATTGTGAAGACCTAAAATGAAGGGTGGGAGAATACAAGTTGGAGTAAGAAAACCACCCAAAATTGATCTGAGGAGATTAGAAGTAGATTAAGCACAAATCCAGATTCAATAGATAAAATATGAACAGAAGATTTGTGGTCTGCTGGATTTTTTTTTAAAGTGCTTAAAACAGATTAGAGAGAGAAATGAAAATGTTGTAATGAAGAGGGGGAAACGAGATCTTTTAATTCAGATAAACAAGAAAGGGTGCAAACGGTTTGCAAACTGTCCCTCCCACCCCGATTCTGGCAAGGAGGGAAAAAGTAAACCTCGAAGAAAATACTGGCCACAAGTTCTACAAAACGTCCTGCCTGCCTGCATATTGTCCATTGTTTTTAAGAGGTGCCAAGCTAATACAAGCAGCAGCCAGAGAGTGTGAGTGTGTGTGTGTGTGTGCGCGCGCGCGCGCGCGCGGCGTGCATTTGGTGACTGAGGTCTAAAGCAGGTCAGGCAGGTGACTATAGACTGAATCCAGGAGTGTCTGGCTGGCTTCCTGGCTCTTGACACCAGCAATTTCAAACAGCCGATCCAGCTTATCCTCTGCCTGTGAAATCTCTTCAATCGCATGCAGCTCCTCTGGGTTGAGAAGGTGAAACATGTCGTCAAAGATGGGCTGCAGGTCACAGGGGTCCAGGCGAACCTGGCGCAGCACCGTGTCTTTCTTTTCTACAAAGAGGAAGTTTTCCGGTTAGTTCAGCATTTGCAGGAAGTCCATCAACCCAGAGCCTTCCTATAAATAACACTCCCCAGGGAAATAGGCATCCTTATGGCAAGTCCACTCGCCTCAACCATAAACTCATGCTGTGAATCCTACTCATGATGGAGCGAGTTTCCCAGGAGGGGAAAATTATATGAGGATTCACGTGGCAAATTCCACTAAGGGATACACCAGGTAGTTGGGGGTAGAAAATTCACCCCAGGACTGCCAATCCCTTTCTGGAGAACAGGTATATGCCGTGTAACAATGGAGATATGTTCTGCAAACCTCGTCATTGTTGGAGTCTCACTTGTGTTTCCTTTTAGATTGTGAGCACTTCTGGGACAGGAAACCATCTTCTCATTCCCTTTGCTATATTAACCACTTTGAGATTACAGGTATCCCCCGCTTGATGCGGATACATTCTCCAATCCCCGTTGTTAAGCAATCTCGTTGTTATTCGAATCCTTTTCTGTAGTTGGTGCCTCATTAAGAAGCCCCAGAGGCCTCTTCCAGGGCCCGCAACCCACTATATTGGCCTCTGCAGGCCTCAGAATGGCCCGCAGAAGCTTCCAGAAGCTATGTCCGATTTTGGGGAGTTACTTCCGGTTTGCTTCTGAAAACCGGAAGTAGTTTCTCGATGCTTCTGCAGGCCATTTTAAGGCCCGTAGAGGCCAATAGAGTGGGTCGCAGGCTCGCGCAACCCTGGAAGAGGCCTCTGGGGCCTCCCAATGAGGCGTCCCAGCAAGAAATTTTGCATGGTAAGATTCTGTGGGTGTTTTTTTTTGGGGGGGGTACTATTTTATGGGACCAACTAGTCATATATCCGTTCAGTCGTTAGGCGGACTGTCATTAAGTAGGGGATACCTGTATTCTTTTTGCAATGGTGCAGTGGTTTGGGAGTCGGAATTAGAGCTGGAAGATCCAGGTTCAAATCCCCGCTCAGCCACGAAGCTTCCTGGGTGACCTTGGGCCAGTCACTATCTCTCAGCCCCACCTACCTCACAGGGTTGTTGTGAGGACAAAAAGGAGGGGAGGAAATATGTACACCACTCTGAGCTCCTTGGAGGAAGGGCGGTATAAAAATGTGAAAAATAAAATAAAAATAAAAATACAATTTTCCACTGCGATGCGATTTCAGTGGGACAAAAATCCGTACCTTTGGTTATGAAGGAGCCTGTTCGGCTAAGGGCAGAGGAGCCACTGGAAGTTGAATCACAGCGCAGAAGAGGTTCTGACTCATCCACAAAGAAGCACTTATTCTTCTCCAAGGGAGATGGTTCCACAGGGATAATGGTTGCATCTGGCTTTGGATTTGGGCTGGGAGTGGGACTGAGAGGACCAGGATTTACAGGAAGGATCAATTTGTCAGCTTCAAACTGGAAGATAAAGGCACAAGGAATATTGGGCGTAAGTAGTCAGGTATTATTATTCATTCACAATGCAGAAGGAAATGCACCCCATACAATTTGCAGTGCCTATGAAACTGCTCAGCCAAACCACTTTTAGTGTGACTTTCTAAATTCTGAAAATTCTCTGGAGCAGGTGATGAAGAATTAACATGAACCCGTTAGCCAAAAGAACAGCCCTCTCCACAACTAAGCATGGAGCCAAGAAACAGAGAACACACATTTCTTGCTTCACTTGTTTGCACATTTGGGGGTAACAGGACAGAGAGAGTGATCTGTACTCATGATAAAAACTGTTCCAGGAACAAGGATTACTGGAGATAGCATACACAAAAGGTGAGTCACTTCAGCTTATCGCCACTTATTTTTGTTCTTAAAAGTTTAAAAGCAGAATCCAATACACACTGGCTTAGAATTCTGTTTCATCGCAAGACCCAAGATTTAGAAACAGTATTCACCATACGTGAATACACTTCAGCTCCAGGTCCACACAGTACAACTTGTGTGATCTGAACACAACTCACCCAACTCACCCACCAAGTAAACAGAACTCACCCACCAAGTATGGTCAAATCTGTTTTTGCTTCTTATCCGAGACTGGAAAATGGATTGTTAAGCACGTGGCAGGCCACAACTACTTCTGTCCTGTATTGAAGAATAGTGGCAAAGACAAAGAGCCTCCCAATTGTCCATGAATCTGTCAGGACAGTCAAGAAAGTAGCATGTTGCTAACACATCTTCTTAATAGAATGGCTTGGTGTATACTTTGAATTCCTAACCACTGTGGTCTGTATGTGCTCCCCTCAGATGCACAAGCCCTCTTACTTAACCCCCCTTTTACTCAAGGTGGGGGCTAGTCATGCTATCCAGTGGCTACGCATCTGCCTTTCATGAAAAAGATGGGTCCTTCCCATCTGCTCCATGAGAACACGACCATTGATCATCCAGGATTCCCTTTTCCATGGGGTATATGTGGGTGGGTGTATATGTATATGTACAGTGTGTGTGTGTGTGTGTGTGTGTGTGGTGTGTGCGCGCACGCGCACACGCACACGCACACGCACACACAGGAATGTGTGGTCAGCGCGGGGGGGGGGGCTT
Source organism: Plestiodon gilberti rubricaudatus (assembly GCA_026170595.1). Taxonomy (NCBI): domain Eukaryota; kingdom Metazoa; phylum Chordata; class Lepidosauria; order Squamata; family Scincidae; genus Plestiodon; species Plestiodon gilberti. The sequence goes on from JANXHW010000001.1 coordinate 144,122,070, forward strand.
GACCAGCAGGTGCATTAGCATAATGGGATGTGGCCACAGGGTATAGTCCAGCTCCCCCCAAGAACCTTCACTAAACATATGTGGAAGTTTTTTAAAACTTTGCTCCATCTCTCCACTCTTGGTTTTTAAGACATCCGACCAAAATGGTGTGTGTGTGTTATATTAAAGGCCGCTGCAGACCGCATGAATTTCGGCGCGTCCCGGACGCCCGAGGAGCTTTGTCGAGCTGTGCTGAGGTGTCTGGTTACCATAGCGGAAGCGAGCAGAGGAGATGAGATCTCCCGATTTCCGGCATGATCGAAAATGTCCCTGGCCCATGTTTGAGGGGGCTGCTTCGCGGAGCTACTGCAGCCACCAATCAGATGAGAGGGGGAGGAGTGTTAGCAAATCACCGTGGAGGTTTCTTCCAAGAAGGTGGGACAAAAGGAGGGACTATTTGCGGGAAGACACTCCTACAGACAAGCTCAGAGCGCGGAGGAGAGCGGCCAGCCTCTCTCGCTCGCTGGCCTCGGGGCTCGCTCGCTCGCCTTGGCGTGCGGTCTGTCACAGCCTTAAGTCTTAGGGGCTCTATGGTTATCTGTTAATGCCTATGGGAAATTGTACTGTTCCTCCTGCTTCTTCTACTGCTTATTTAATAAGTAATTTATTTTCCTAGTTATGTTTTATGTAGCCTGATTGTGGTTTTGCTTTGATTGGTATCTTTTTGGTGGTGATTTTAAGTGATTTGAGAGCCGCCTTGTATTTCATCTAAGTCAAAAGGCACAACGTAAATGTTTCAATAAAAATAAGCCACTCTATTACGAAGTTTGGCAACGCAGCAACTGTGGTCTTTTCAAACGGCCTGTCTGATCTGCAGAATTTGCTACCCACAAGTCACGTGCCCGTGGAGTTGCCTACCTCATCTCTCCTTTGGTACATTCACTCCTGGCCCACTGCTGGATAAATGGGCTTCCTTCAGCAGACAAAAAGAGTAGGAATTGTTCTGTTTCAATCAACAAGTTTTATAATGACTCAGGCTGGGGCAGCTTGGCCCTAAATGCAACGATTGAGTGCACTATAAACAATGCCTTGAGTGTCACGTTTTCTTACTATCGTTTCAACGTGAATGCCAAAGCCATGGGAGAATTAGTAGCAGCAAACAAGAACACTTGGTGCTCACCATGTACCGTCCCAGTGGAGAAGAATTTCAATGTCGACTCAGTATTATTAGGGATTCCCACTATCTCCAAATTTAACATTTATATTAATCTAAAAATTGAGACTCTTGAAATTTGCACCTCAATTGCCACAAATCTCTCCAATTTAAAATCGTTCTAATCAATGTTCCAAGCTTTTCAGAACATGGAACATTGGTTAGAACGGGGTTCTCAACCCCTGACCGGCCGCATACCACCTCCGGTGCCACTTGTCTTTCGTGTACCACCAGAAGTGACTGGTGATGACATCATCGCCAGTTACGTCCGGGTTTCCCGTATTGTCAGAGCCAGAAAGTGCTGGTAGGAGGGTCAGAGCAGGCGGGTCCTTCCCAGCCTCTTGGGAGCGAGAACGCGGCTTGAAAACGCCACATCAGAGCGGGGCTCCAGTGGCCCACCAATTCGCGTACCACCTCCGGGTGGCTGGGGTACCACTGGTGGTATGTGTACCACCAGTTAAGAACTCTTGGATTAGAACATTGCTTAACTCTATAATCATAAAAGGATAGACAGCAGCACAGTGTTACAGAACAGGGATGAACAATTGAAAACCAGCCACTAGTAAAAGTGTGAACTGCTTCTTCTCCTCTTTGTCTGTTCTTATGTTACTGTAGACCAGGGGTTCTCAACCCCTTCTTGGCCGAGTACCCCCTCCGGCGCCACTCTCCTGCTGAGTACAACTGGAAGTGACTGGTGATGACATCATCGCCAGTTACTTCTGAGTTTTCAGATTGTCGGAGGCCAGAAAATGCAGGTAGGAGGCTCTAGGCGGGTAGGAGGGCCCTTCTCAGTGTTTCCAAGAGGCTCAGTCAAAGGCAGGAGCCTCTTGGGAGCGAAAACATGCCGCCGAAAGTGCCGCATCAAAACGGGGTTCCAGCAGTCCGAGTACCACCAGCAGTCAGTCGAAGTACCACTGGTGGTACTAGTACCACTAGTTGAGAAACCCTGCTGTAGACCAGTGGCTTTTCAAATGCACTGTGGGAAAAAGTGGGGTTTCTTGAAAGTCTATCAGGAGTTCTCTATCGCGTGAACTAGCTGCTTCAAAAACAGTTGAGTGAGCACTACCCATCTTCCCTGCAACATGCAGCTGTAGAAGAAGACAGAGTGTGATCAAGATATGTTCTCAGGTCATGTTAGTAAGCAAGTCTTCATAGGCCAAGTCCACACACAATGTGGGCTATCGGAATAAACAAAAGGGATAAGGAGAAGGAACGTATTCATGTGTTAAGTGGCTACAAGACATAACTTTGTGATGCCAGTAGATTCTACCACATTGTCCCCTCTCATACAGGTGGATCCCAGTCTAAAAATCAGAGTAAAGTCATCAGAACTGTATCACAAATCTGAACACAAACTGGATAAGCATTTTTCTTAGGTCTACAGGAAGCGACAAACAAAAACAGGTGTCTCCTGCAAGGTCACCAAGGAAAACCAATGTTGTAACACAAGGGAGTCCTGTTTAAGTGCATAAACAGGATAAACAAAAGTCAGCTTTTGTAATGCTAAAATCCCGAGGGCTTGAGAGGTTCAAAACAGGCTTGTCAGTTCCTTAGGTACTAAAGCAAACACTAGAACTTGCATAACACAGTATTCAAACGGTAAAGAGGCAGCACGGTCAGACTGCATAGCAAAGAAGGGTATTGGTTAAATGGAAGAAAAAAATAACCCTAAAAATGGTGCTCTCAAGGATACAAGTGTGTACGGTAGACCCATTTACACAAACATATGGGCAAAGGCTAAGTGTTCTGGTTTTGTTATAAAAAGCATGAGCAAGGACTGTTCACGTTTCCTCACTGCTGCTCTACACAGCGGAAGAGATGGCCCAGGAATTTCCTAGGTTCTCAGTCTACATGAAGGAGGGCAATGCCTAAAACACATCAAGATGGCTAAAAGGTAAAGGTGACCCCTGACAATTAAGTCCAGTCGTGTCCGACTCTAGGGTGTGGTGCTCATCTCCATTTCAAAGCCGAAGAGCCAGCGTTGTCCGAAGACGTCTCCGTGGTCATGTGGCCGGCATGACTCTCCTTGCCGCAGCGCGTAGCATGCAGCTGGAACACGGAGCGCTGTTTACCTTCCCGCAAGCGGTACCTATTTATCTACTCGCATTAACATGCTTTGGAACTGCTAGGTTGGCAGGAGCTGGCCAAGCAACGAGAGCTCACCCCGTGGTGGGGATCGAACTGCCGACCTTTCGATCGACAGCTTATGGTTCAGCGGTTTAACCCGCTGCGCCACCCGCTGGCCTCAAGATGGCTACACAGACACATTTAGCACTGGAAGCAGCAGCAGCAGGTCCCTTCAGTTTGGCCTCTTAACAGCTAAGCAACGCCTGCTTATGCATCATCAGTCGCAAAGAAGAGTCCAACAACAACAACAGAATCAAAATTATCTTCAACAAGGTTCCTAATTTATTGGAAACTGGGTCTTTACTGGCTTTTGTTTTTCACAGCCAAGTGTTTACCCAAGGATTAGATTCCCTGGTTACCAACTTACTGCCAACCCTGCGCTTTGAAAGTTGCCCCTCTCTGTCAGTGCAATCCTATCCAATTTACACCACCGGTGTAACCAGCGGTGCACCAAGAACGGGAGGACCCAAAATGGAAAAGGGATTCAAATTCCCTCCAAAGGGGGATTCAAAATCTCCCCTCCCCTCCAAAGCCTCCCACCCTGCCCTCCCCCGCTGGTTACACTGGTGGTGTAAGTTGGATAGGATTGCGCTGTGTGTTCCATTCTGCACACTGATGCCGCCAGTTCCCATCCTCAGCAAGCAGCCGCCACTCAAGCAGCCTCTATGGCCCACCGGCCTGCCGTAGTACAACCACAGCACTTAATATTGAAGCACAAGGTTTGTCCGGCTTTTTTTTTTTTTTTTTACATCATACAAAAAGTTTGTTCACAATTGGTGCAGGACACAAAACTGAAAAGCAAACAGCACCTTCAGGGGAAAATAAGCTGCTTTGAGGGCTGGACAGGGGAAAACAGTCTGGAATTAAAGGGTTAGACATCCTCTTCTCCCGCACCATGGCTGCGATGTGTATCAGGAGCCACCATGGTTGTTGTTTTAGAAGGGGGGAAAAACACGTTTCACACGGCTTCTAGTTTGGCCCGTATGCAAACATAACATGGAAAAGTAAAAGTGTGTCATTGTGTGTCTTAATAGGTGTTTAAAAAAAGTATCTTAGTTCCCAGATACTAGCTCCAAGAGTAATGAGGAAATTTAGTATTAGTCACTATAGAATTCCACTGGCACCCAAAGCCATAAACACACTCATCAGCAAAGGCCACATGATACAAATGAGAAATTTAATTGCAACAGGAAACTCCATTTCTTTTTAAGGTGGCTTACAAGATTTAACTTTACGACCTGTGCACAGTTACCTTGTATGAGTTTCTGTTCAATACTAAAATGGATTAATGTCCTTGATGCATCAGCAACTTGCTGAAAAACAACATGAGTCAAATGGCTGAAAGAGGCTGCCAGTTTCCTAAGATGCTGTGCCTGATTGTGGTGGGAGGACAAAAGTCCTTTGGAATCCAAGAATTGCGAGTCAACCAAGAGATCTGCCACAGCTTTGAATTTCACCTAGTTGTCTGATTTTGACAGATGGCCCCACTGAAGGAACACATGACTGCTCTTAAATAGTTTCAGGTATTTCCCGTGCGTGCGCGTGCGTAAATGGCTTCAGCATAAATGGCTGAAGAGGAACGGCTGAAGGTTTTCTTCCATCTGGCCCATCCCTTTCCATAACTGTGCAATACATGTGTGCGCACGTATGAATGCATGACTTTTAGTGTTGGGGGGGGAGGGAAATGGATCTGTACTTGTCCCCTCCGTGAATCACCACAGGCTGCCATGTTGTCTGAGATCCCGCAATGTCCCACAGCTGAGGAAAAAGGGAGCACAGCATATTTGGTGAAAGGTCACACAAGGATTTGAAAACAAGCGGGCACAGTCTGAAAGTTAAAGAATACAGCCTTTCCAGGGAGTCCTGTAGTGGTTCTGGAATTCAGATTCACTGACAGAAAAAGATGGTTATAGCAATTCTTCATTGTGATGTAGATACAAGCGGCGTGACCTACACCCGTGCTTTTAAAGAGGAAATATTTGGAAGTGTGTTTTCACAGAAGTGGGCACAACATAACTAAGTACAGTACGCCACCACAGAGCTGCAAACTGTTTGCCATGACTGCGGCTGGAAAGATTGGCTGGTTCCACTAAGGCAAGTCTTCTGTGCGTGTCAGCAAACTGCCAAGTGCTCTTCCATCAACAGTAATTCTATTACTGCCAGGGTTGGATGCTGACTCACTCAGTGCCTTGCTCTAAGAAAGGAAGGGGGGAAAATGGAGGCTTCTGGAAAGCAAGAGAGAGAGAAAAATACACCCACCCACAGGGCTCAGCCAGCTAATTCAATTCACGATTTGCACAAAGCAGCATTCATGTAAGAATGTCTGAAAACTCAAGTGAACTCAACGGTGCACGTGCAGCCCCCAAACGCAAAAAAGGGAAGACGCAAAAACTTCTATATAACAGCTGTTCGGGTTTTGACATTAAGTCACAATACACCATCTCCTCTTCAAGGTGGACTCTTATGCAGAGGCCTGCTCTGAACACACAGCACTGTTACGTGACACAATGAGTTCAGACTGCAGGAGGAGGTCTTAAGTCTGTTACGTGACACACTCCCCGTGCGGTGGCAAGCGGTGCAAAGAGTGCAGCGTGTCTTGCCGTCTCGTACCTCATGTGGCAACGCACGAGAGCTGCGTTGCCAGGTGTCATCAAGTTGGCCACTGGTTTTTTGTTGGTTGCTGATGTGTTGGGTGAGCTGTATAGTTATATATTAAAATACAGTTAATGGGGATGACACCAAACTTAGTGACACCACTGGGGTGACATGATGAGCTCTCGCATCAGGCGATGCAAACCCTAGTGACGCTTCTGCTCTGTGCTCATAGCCTTTGTGTAGTGGTGAAGGAATGGGTCCCACGAAGATAGGAGGGGACCCATGGATTGCACTTTGCCAAGGACCCCTTGAAATTTGGGGTCAGCCCTGCAAATAGGTTTCTAACCGCAACTCAAGAGTTTCTGTTTTCGCATTCTGCAGCAATAAAGCTTCAAAGCTCCAGGCATAGGACCTGGAGCAGAAGCTTGTCAGGCCTGTTTTGTCTACAAAGGAAGCAGTATGCTGACCACACTTGTGTCAGCAGAAGCTGGCAGGGAAGGAGAGCTGTCTTAAAGCAAAGAAGGAAGAATGGGAAAAGCTAGAAAAGGTCACAGGAGGACACAGAGGAGGAAGGCCAGGACTGGGAAGGGCAACATTATTAGTGCTAATAAAATCCTTCCATGCACCCAGGGCAACCCACCCTCAATAAACCAAGCACCTTCCCTTCTGGACAGTGTTTATATTAAAAACATCAGATTTTTGCCAAGAACCAGCCCAGTCATGTAATCTCTGTTAAAGACCTGCATTTTAAAAAGAGATTGCTATGTGTACAAACGTACTTGCCTGTTAACCTGCAGAACCTAACCTTTCACAGTATCTAAAAGGCCACATGTGGGGCTTGCATGCACATAGGTGCTTCTTGGCCCCCTTCTTCCCACTAGGCTCCCATGGCCCCTGCTCGTGTACATGTACACCCTAACAGCAGCTGTCTTGGCTCAACAGGGAATCTTTCACAGCAGATTCCAATGAAGCAGATTCAGTGGAAGCCAGCAATGCTCCTGTGTGCATCTCTACCTTCCGACAGCAACTGCCCAAATATGTATTTTAATAAGCCAAATGCCCAAAGCTATGTAGTCTGCCATCGAAATCAGCTGTTTAGTTGCTTCACTAAAAGGAGTTTTCAATCCCACTGGAAAGCATATCTCCGACAAGATGGAAGGCATTATAAACTACACGTGAAAAAAAATCTTCATTCCTCTCCCCATCACTCCTGTGTGTCAACGGCATAAACCAAACCTTTCCTGCATGGTGACATAACTGTCCAGCAACGTGGTTGAAGCTTGGCTACTGAAAGTGAGTGTGGAGTGCCATAATCCCACTCTGGGGAAGCAAAAACAGAGGGCATACAAGTGGAACTGCAGCCAAACAAGGGCAAGCTATTATTATTATTAATAATAATAATATTTATATACTGCTTTTCAACAGGGGTAGTTAACAGAGTGGTTTATGTAGTAAAATAAATCTGTGAATGGTTCTCTGTCCCCAAAGGGCTCACAATCTTAAAAAAATAATACAGAAGAACAACAGACACAGAACAGAATCAGCTACTGGAAAAGATGCCATGCTGGCTAAGAGCGACTCTCCCCCTGCTAAATATAAGAGGAACCACTTTGAAAGGTCCTCTTTGCACTAGAACTAGAACAATTTCAACTGCCTTGTTAAGAGTATGTAGCAACACACCCTTCTTCCTAGCTGTGTCCAGGAGGTCATGCTGCAACACCTTCGGTTATTGATCTTCACTTTGTTGCAAACTGCTTTGGAAGTCTATCAATAACCAAAGAGCAGGCTAGAAACAGATGTTGCATGCAGAGCTGGTGCAGTGTGGTCCCCGAGAGTTAGAACATCTTCCGTTCAAACCTCACAAACTCACAAGGTGATCTGAGGCAAGCCACTGTTCTCGCAAGACAGTCTTATTTCTAACGTTCCCTTCAGAACACCCAACATGTCAGTTTATATTTTAAACACATTGATGTTTGGTTTTATTGCTTAAAAAAAAGATATGAACTATCTTCCTTTTTACTATACTATGTACACATTACACAGAATAAAGTGGTAAGATTCTGGCCTGTACTGATGCAGGCTACAGGGGTCATTTTTAAGGTTCCTTCATGTCATGGTCTCTCTACAATGTAGTACAGTACTGTATGTGTACACACACACACAAAAGATTTAGTGTAGCCCTCTTCCTTCTGTGCCAATTTACTAAACAGAGGGAGTATTTTACACAAGGGAACATTTAAAAAATAGCCCCCTCCCCCACTGCAATCTGAAATGCTCCAGTGCAGTATTTTGACACTTTATTTTGCATAATATGGCAGAGATCCTGGGCTTGAAGAATGAAGCAGGAATGAGGTGGTAGAGTTGACCACACCACTTCAGACTGTACGAAGGGAGGTCTTTCCCTCCCAAACATACCACCTAGCGCACATCTGAACTAGAGTTCTAATCCAGTCTATCCCTTGTGTTGATCATCTGCTTGCAGAGACTTTGCAAGTGAGGAATCACATTGTGCATTACCATGCAAGTTTGCAGTATAGTCCAGAGGTTCTCAACCTGTGGTACGGGTACCCCTAGGGGTACGCGGACCTCTTGATGGGGGTACGCCAAGCCCTGCCCCTTATCTGCCCCATCAGCAGCTAATTAAGTGTTAACATGGATTTTAAATTGTAATTATTTTTGGAGCCCTTCTGTCTCTCTGGTTTTCGTTTGGGGCTTATTTTTGTACTTTGGAAAATGTACTTTGGTGGGGTGGGGAGGGAGGAGCTGATTTTGGGAAGTGTGACTTGGAGAAAAAAAACAGATCCTTGTCTCTCTCTCACACACACACTCACATACACAGAGAGAGTTAAATAAGGCATTTTTCACATTTAAGATTGTTTTAGTACTTTTTAATTTAACAATTCATTACCTAATTAATTGATTAATCAGCGGTTAATTAGCAGGGGGTACTTCAGAAAATTGGACCGTGATAGGGGGTACCCGGGCCTCCAAAGGTTGAGAACCCCTGGTATAGTCTATTCTACTCTATCACCTCAGTATCTTCTCACTCTGCTGCATGTGTGAACAAGGCCTTCGTTAAACCTTAGCCTGACCTAGTTTAATATGGCCCTTTAACATAGATCTAAATTATGTTTTTTTTCTTTCTACCTCTCTACAAAGAGGCCAAGTACTACACCTCTGAAGCGCAGAGAAAAAAAATCCTACTTTACTGCCAAATGTCATTAAACTTGCTTAGCAGTTCAACCACGCCAAACACAGAACCATCTGTGCACAGCATCTAATTCTATTGCATTAGCAGCATAGCTTTTTAGCTGCAGCTTCAAGGTATTTTTATGACCTCTTTTCTAAAAGTGACAGATTTTTTACTCCTGAGAATTGCTTCAGAAAGAGCAACAGAGGGGGCAAAAAGATTTGATTGTATGCTGATGCAGTCTGAAGTCTGGGTAAAGCATGAACATCTCCTACCATTGTAAAACCGTGATGATCCTAACCGAATGTAATTAACTCATCTTAGGAGGGAATCCACAAAAATACAGTTTCAAATTCTGGTTTCCATTTCCTAAAGCTGCACGTGCTACACAGCCAAACACAAAAACAACAACAACAAAACCACCCCACGCCATTTTGTATTTATGGTTTTGATAACACACTAATCACACCATTTTAATACAATTCAAAATAATTTGGCATTGGCAGAGAAAAACAGGGTGATGAGATCCAGCAGGTTGGATGAGGGACAAGCTACAGGGACATACAGGAAACAATGCAAAGTCCCGCCCCCACATCACTGGCAGTTCTAAACAAGGTGCCCTTTCGTTCCAGAGTCCGCATATTTCCACATTTCTCCGTGCGTAAATGTGAACGCCAGATGACACATTACACATAGTAAAACAAAGAACCCACCAGTCCTGGCATGTTCTTGGGATTTTTACCTTGTTTCTTGAAGTAATTCTAACTTAAGGTAGAGAATACCTAAAAGAGAGATTTTCATTTGGCTAAACTGTTCAAAAGCATTCTAGGAAAAGTACTGTAGTACTGAGGGGTTTTCAGAAATGGCTCTGAAAAGCCTTAAAAAAAGATTGCAATAAGACGTTCCTTGCTGTCCTGACTGGGTAACACTGGAAAAGCTGACAGCCAGGTTATTTGTTTTAGAGATATGTTGTTTCCAACAACTGTCACTTTGTAGGACATATATACACAAGTTGCTTGCTTCTAAACATCTTTCCATAGCTGCTACTCGCTAGCAGTTCATACCACAACTGGTGATCCAGAATACGCAGTAAAGTAGATCAAAAGGCTAATCCTGATTTAGCCTACATTTCACTGGGGATGCAATTTAGATTCGGGTCAGATCAGAAAGGTTGAAACATCAATATGAATTACGAAGCACACAGACTTTGATGGAAGTAGTTTTCCCCAGCCACGCTTAGTTCATTTGTGCTACATCCAAGACTAAGTTCACTCTGTTACAAAGTAGGAATTATTTGCATGTTGGTAGAATTTAAACACAGAAGAAGGGCACCATATTTGCCAGAATTACAAGTGCCCCATTTTTCATTTTTCAACCTGTTCCTGTGTTGTTGTGTTTTTTTAAACACTGTTTGAAGCCTTTTTGAGTACTTAGAAGGGATGTGGGTATCAAGAAGCAAGTGGCAGGCCCCAAGCAGCTGAAAACTAAGGTACTGTGCTGAATACCTTAGACAAGTTACGAATCCGCTCCCCACACCGTGGACTTGTTTTAGTGAGGTTTTCAGCATCCGCAGGGGTTCCGGGAAAGGTGGATAAAGAGGGCCAACTGTACACAAGAAGTTGCATCTGAATACAACGCCCATGTGGCTTTTCCTATAGAGTCTATCAGCAAAAGACTAAATTCCTGCCTGCTTTGGCTCAAAGACCTAAAAAGCTAAGGTAATATTTTCCACATTCATTTCTCTACAAAATTTGTCTTGCACTTTGGAGTATGTTAGAAACTGGGTTCTAAACTCCAAAATTGCACATGCTTAACTGTAACATGACTAGCATCAGTTTTTAGTTCCTCAGCTATGAAGGAAGGGAGGCTTACTTGAAAGAGAAAAGGGCCACTGTACAATCTGTGCCAACCGAGTGCACACTGCATTCTGCGGTGGGAGGGCAGTCATGGAGGCCTCCTCAAGGTCGTTCCCTTACCTTGGGGCTGCATCGGCGCTGGAAGGTTGGGTAGGATTGGGCTCTTACTCTGATAAGCACACACAGGGTTGCAACATAACCACACCTCAGAAGGTGATTCTGCCCAATTTCCAGGGATTTCCTGTGCTCCATCTCTGCTGCATCCCACACCATTTCTGGAGGGTTCCCTGACCTTTACGAATGGCTTTTCAGGGGGCTCAAGGGCTGCAGGGGACGACCTCTTACACTTGCACCGTTATACAGGAGTAAGGGCACCATCCTGTGCACCTCTTGCCATACGGGTAACAGTAGATCCCCCGGTGTAAGAGCACATGCCAGTATAATGCCGTACGCTGACGGACGTAGGACGGATACCGGCTTAACCCCCCCTCGGACACCTCACATGCGCAGTTCGAACGCGGAATAGACACCGGCGCAACTCTGCCGGCACAGGAGGCATTCTAGGGGCATTCAGACGCCCCTGGAATGCCCACTGTGCCAGCAGAGTTGTGCCATTATCCGTTCTGCAGCCAAACTGCGCATGTGAGGTGTCCAAGGGGGATTAAGCCGGTGTCTCTGCGTCCGTCAGCGTTACACTGGCATAAGTGCTCTTACACCGGGGGATCTACTGCTACACCGGTGCAAGAGCTAGCTGCACAGGATTGGGCTGTCAGTCTGGATCCAAATGAGTACGTTCACCCGGACATTGAAAGGAGATACAAACAGCTCCACTCCACCACATACCGGCTTTACTTCCTTGCTTAGTTGGGGGACAATGGAACTGCAGAACTGAGCTCGCCACATTTCACTGAAGCTACTAAGGTAAGTACAGAAGAGATTGAAAAGGCTTAAACACAGCTTGCTGTAGAGATTAGTGACCTAATTCTACAACTTTCTAGCACAATCCTCACTCTGCTCTGCTGGCAAGGGATGACTGCAGGCCTGTAAAAAGACGGCAACTCTCCAGCTGTCACAGATGTCTGAGAAAAAGCACGCACACACACACACAGACTGTTTGGAGGGCAAGTCTAATTGTTTACTACTGTTTGGAGAATCTGACTATGATGTGTTAGAATTATATAATCCTGCAAACTGACAGGCATTTCCCTGCTTAGCCTCCTTGCCACGACTTCTGGTCTTCATGCCACTTTCCTTAGCTGGCAGGAGGACACCAGTTTTCTAAAGACATTCCCCCCGTGTCACCTTCCTCAATGGTTCCTGGAATTAGTTTTAATTAAAACAAACATTCACTTTGGGGGAGGGGGTGGTAAATGTTATGCACTGTTTATCATGAACATGCAACACACATAGTAGCATCAAAATACGTAGTGAAAGAATTGTATAAATGGGGGGGGGGAAAGGGAAAAATAATCAGATCAGCTAATATTAAGGACATTGGGATTTATTAACACACCATGTCAACACACCTGGAAGAATAAGGAGATGCAATTAAAACAAAACTCATTAAAAAACTATAAATAGTCATTTGCTCCAGGGTGAAAGATTGATTACTCTCTCTCTGTCTCTCTCTGTCTCTCTCTGTCTCTCTCTGTCTCACACACACACACACAAATCAGGACTCATTCAAAAAACTGCCTAGAACGTAACTCCAGAATTTTATGTCACAGTAGGTACAAAAGAAGGATGGACATACGGTAAGCTTGTAAAAATGAAGTACATTTAATTCGTTTCAGGCGGCAATATATGCCTAAGTATATGCCTAACTCTGCCGTTGAGCTCAGTATGACCGTATTCCAAGTTATTACAAATTAAGCTACCGTAGTTACCACAAGTGGTCTGCATAAGGACCATCACCATCTTTGCATCAATGAAACAGACAGACACCATTTCACAAGCACCAAGTTGTAATGAAGATGGGAGATGCATGTCTCTGCTAACTATGACCAGCCTTGATTGTTCAATTTCAAAGCAATCCTCATGGTGAGCTTTAAGAACCTACAGAATGTTGAGGGCATTCAACATAAGGTGTGGCTTCAGGATGACAGAAAACAAAAAGGTATCCTTTATCTTTTATCCGGTGAACCGCAATTGATGCTACAAGGCTCCTGTTCCAGGCTGGCGGGGGTCCTGTACAAGGACAAGCCCTAAGACAGTGGTTACCAAACCTTTTAGCACCGGGACCCACTTTTTAAAATGACACTCTATTGGGACTCACCTAGCTTTACGAGACTTTAAAAAAAGGTGATATAGACTTTTAAAAAAGGTGATATAGAATAAATATACTGTATTTATCTACAAGTAATTTTATTTATTTGCACAAAACTCTCAATCCATTCCTTGTAATGAGGCATCCCTAATGAATAGCCTCAAGCCTTGAGGGACTTAGTTACATGACCCAGCCTTCACCTGCCCCCACTACCAGTCATTGACAGACTCGGAAAAAAGCACACCAAAAAACACACACAACCCCTCAAACATTTATCTCCCTATATTTACACAAGCTTGCAAACTGCAGGAGCTCAGCCCTTTGAAAGTCAATTAGCAGCTACCGGTATATGATTTTTGAATAGCCTCAGGGCTTGTGACAATTATGTATCTGATCTTTACATCACCCAGGTCCCACCAGAAATCAGGTCGCGACGCATCAAGTGGGTCCCAACCCACAGTATGAGAAACACTGCCCTAAGATCATCTTGATGAGGCTGCTCTGAGCGCCTCAACCTTCTGGTGGCAAGAAGCATAATCTTCTGTGGCGATGACTTCCTTATGGGTCTCTGTGTCAATGCAGCCTCGTCATAGTCCACTTTTAGGAAACCTGCTAAAACCTTACTTCAGGAGGCATCTGGGCCAGCTGGCTGAGCAATTTTAACAATTAACTTTAACAGAGTTTGCACATTGTCAATATTCAGATTTTAATATTAACGTTTATATTTTAAACTTTATTTTAACTGGACTCTTTAAAAACAGTCTTGAAGGGGCCAGATTTAGATTTGAAGTTAAATATCAACATCTATGCTGCTTTTTCAGAAGTTTACAATAAAAAGGATATAAAATAAACACACTACACCATGAATCAGACTGCTTCATAAATGCCCAATACTAGCCAAAGACTTAATAAAGGTAGGTTTTTCAAACTCTCTGAAATTTCAAAAGCGATAGCTCTAACCTCTTCCAGCAGAAGGCTCCATATTTGGGGGGCCATGATTAAAAAGGCCCAGTTCTTAGATGCAAGCATCCTGACCCGTCATGAGACCCGTCATGAGACCAGTGGGGAGAAGTAGTTCTTAGATAGTCAAAACACACACCAATTCTCTCTACCACTGAGTAAAATTCTTGCAGGGGTATATAGAACAAACAAACACCTGCCTACCCAATTGCACTAAAGCGTTTGCTTTGGCTTCCTCCTTCAGTTATGGCAGTCATGCAGTAACAGCAACTCTGACCGTTTTCAGAAGCCTAATTCTGCCACAGGGAAATAAATGATGCTGCTCAAATCTGCTGACTGTTCATCTACAGTAAGCAGAGAAAAGGGCTGTTATGCAACATAGCTGACGTTAAAAGTACGAAGAAGCCAGGCTATGATAAGGTGAAGGAGTCGCCTTAACTCCATTTTGACTTCAGTTACCTATTTGGTGCTATCAGAAGCCAGTTTACCTGTTACGTAACCAACATCCTTGCTAACACCCAGTCCAAGGAATTCCACGTAGAAAAGGTGCCCTGTCTAGCAGATCTCCAATTCCCACCTCTTCTTTCACTACCTTTTGCTCTTGGGGAACCGGTCAAAGGTGTTCAGTACTCACCTTGAAGACATTTCTTGCCCCATCTACAAAGAGGCACCCACCCGATTGTGAGGAAATCTACTCCCATTAGATGGATGCAAGAACTCCATTTCCACCTCTAAAAAAAGAAAATCCACCCCATACCTGCTTTTGCTCAGCACGAAAAGTTCAAGGGATGGCTCGGAAAATATGGGTATGACGTTGATAACATTGACACTTACCAGTTAGGGATAAAAAAAGGTAAAGAGAATTTTGAATTAGAGTTCTGGTCAAAGGTACTCCAGAATCTCCATTCAGATGCCCCCAGAATGCCCCCTGCGCCAGTGGAATTGCGGCAGCGGCCGTTCCACATCCGAACTGCGCATGTGATGCGTCCAAGGGGGGTTGCGCCAGTGTCCGTCCTGCTTCCATCAGTGTTCGGCAAGTTACACCGACATAAGTACTCTTACACTGGGGTGTGTGTGTGAATCTACTGTTACACCGGTGCAAGAGTTACACAGGATTGCGCCCTCAGTCAGGCATTGCTGGCTCATTTTTAAACATATACTAGCAACCATATGACCAAGACGCTTGGTTATCTATCCCCCACCACCACCACCTTCTGTACTGCAGTTCGTATGGAATCACAGCATCCACCTGATCAAACCTGGATTTTAGATATAGTGATGTAGCATGAAGCTGGTCGAGACATGCCTGATGCAGTTCAAAAAGCCTGATGTGCAAAATGGCCAACTGTGTGTTGCGTAATCAAGAGAAGGCTGAGAAAAGTGCTTAGCTTTCGGCTTTTTAAAATTAGAACAGGAACTGCACATAACATTGCAAGACAATGTTATTCATTATTTAAAACAAGGAACCAGAAACCACGGTTGACATGCAAATGACTGCACTAAGGTTACAGCTGAGAATTCTGAACTCGGGTACTAATTTTGAGAAAGCAAATGTCACGGTACAAACTACAGCTGTAAGAATTCAATGACGTACCACCATGTTTGCAAAAAAGCGATCCCACTAAATGAAAATGGGCATTCATGAGCGATCGTCTAAATAAACGTCTTTGATCAAGTATGCCTTCCAAAGCACATTTGCTTAGGAAACAGAAACCTCTGCACAAAATTGCCAGAAAAAAATGGAAGCTTTCGGCATTGAGACGTATAGCAGTAGCTGGGTTTCACCAGGGAGCTATAGATTTTCTACAAGCAAACTCTGAAGGACAATGAGTGAAATGCAGTTTAATTTATGCCCTCTAGTGCAATCCTAACCAACTTTCCAGCACCGGTGTAGCCATGCCAACAGGGCGCACACTGCATTTTGCAGTGCAAGGGCAGTCATGGAGGCCTCTTCAAGGTGAGGGAACATTTGTTCCCTTACCTCGGGGCTACACCAGCACAGGAAAGTTGGTTAGGATTCTGTTGTGGGTTACACATACTACAGTGACTCATTATTCCAAATTTACAAAAAAATGATAGCTACCAATGAGCAACCCTGACTGTTCAACCCTGACTGTTCCCTGGAAGGACAGGTACTAAGGCTGAAACTCAAATATTTTGGCCACCTAATGCGAAGAGAGGACTCTCTGGAGAAGACTCTGATGCTGGGAAAAATTGAAGGCAAAAGGAGAAGGGGAAGGCAAAGGATGAGATGGTTAGACAGCATCACCGATGCAACGAACATGAAAATGAGTGAACTCAGGAAGATTGAGGAGGATAGGAAGGCCTGGCGGGATATGGTTCATGGGATCACAAAGGGTCGGACACGACTTAACGACTGAACAACAACACCGATGAGCAACATTGGCTGTAATCAAGTCTCCATAACATGCAGACTGCTAGAGATGGTTTTATACCCTCATCATCCATGGCAACCTCAGCTGACATTGCCAGTTACTTAACAAGAGTAACCTTGCCCTGCATTATGTACTAAGGATTTATTGATGGTGTTACTTCAGCTCCTTTCCAACTTCTTGCAGCATTATGAAGAGAAGTCAAGAAGTGGAAAACTAGGAGAAATGAGAAACGAGGATTCCTCTCTATGAAAAGCTTTATCCAGGCATACTGAAACTGTGGAACATGTCTGTGGTTTCAGAATGCCTGAAGAGCACAACTGTACCCTTGGTCCTGGAGAAATCAAGGACAGACCCTTTGGCTGCTCTGCCACTTCTTCCAATTATCCTGTCTATTGTTTTGTAGAAAGACCCGAAATTGATATCTGCAATAAATACTGGGATATTTGGAGCAGGTTTCAAGGGTTGATCAAAGTGCAAACGAATTAGTAAGCTGTCTCCATATTACTTCCCCAAATAGGAAACTTGATTCCACCTCTTCCTGGTTTATGAGTTCATTGCGCGTGCACACACACACACACACACACACACACAGGTAAGTGAAAATCCAGAGGTTAAACAAGGAGAGTATTCTACATACCATGAAAAGAGTCACTACATTTTATCCGGGAACCAAATGACATAACCACGGGCAAATACAGTACTGCAAAAAGCACGCAGAGTTCAAAACTTAACAACAGACACATTAAACTTGGAGACCGGTGCAGCCATTACCTGTGCTGTATCTTCCATCAACCCTCTGATCTTCTCCACCACATCCGTGCGCCTGTGCTGGCGAAGAGCACTGATCAGCTGGGCGAGGCTGGCTTCGGAGCCCCTGACGGTCCAGTGCTGTAAAGCAGCATAGGCCCGCTCATGGTCCACAGAATAGCCATTGGTGAAAGCCGCCACTTCCCGCTCACTGGCGTTGCTCAAGAATTGGTAGATATCCTTCCACTGGCTTCCGACTTGGGCTGCTACCAGTTTCAGGATGTCAATGCCTGTTTGAGAGAAGTACAGGTGAAAAACCAAGACCACAGACCATCATGCCACAGCTCTGCAGACTACCAATGGCTGAATGCTTACAAGGTACATCAGACCGAGCAACGAGGCCCTTTTCTTTTCTCACAAAAATGATTCAAAAGCAGTTTTGCAAGCTATAGGCAGATGCTTCTTTGAATTGTGAGGTTTTTCTGAGGGGTCAATACTGTACAAACCCTCTTGCTCCCTAAGCTACTGAAGAGGCTACATTAATCTGCTACCGTCCCTCCACCAAAGTGTATGTCACGTCCATATTGGGGAACCTATCCAAGGCCTTGCCCGTACTGTGCTATGACACACTTGCCTCAAGCAATAAGGGTGATGCATCTTGAATGGACTACACACAGCTTTTCCACCTATTGTAGCACACAAAGTTCACCTAGACTGACAGTACAATCCTATGCATGTTTACTCATAAGTCCCACAATGTTCAATAGGGCTTACTCCCAGATAAGTATGTATAGCAGCAGCTCCCAAACTCCCATCCCCCCAACATAAGTGTGTGTGTGTGGGGAATGATGGCAATTCCAGGTCTGTGCCACCGCTGTGAAAAATAAGGGGTCCCCCCCCCACTCATCCGAAAATCGGAAGTGGGTTGTGATCACTCCAAGGAACCATTTTGAGGCACGGGGAGGCCTGCAGAGGGGGCCACGGGCTCCCTGCACCCGACGGAGACCCGGCGCAACCCCCAGGTGAGCGAAGATGCACTTATTTTTTGCAGTGGCACAATCCCGGAACCACTGTCGCCACTCCCCTTAAGGGGGTAGCAACCAATTCTTCCCGACTGGGGTGTCAGTTGGGAAGAAGCTTGCAATTCTTGTACAATGGTCATTACTTTGACGGTCAATCTTAGGATTTTAATTACTTAGCTATAATTATGGTCTGGCTAGGAAGAATTTTCACACTTCCAGCTGCATAAATGTTGACAATTCCCTGGCTGTGCAAACACAAAAAACTGAAATCTCAATGAGCTTCTCAAAACATGGAAAATGTGAAACTTTAGTTTCAGCCTAGAATGTAACAAATGGCAATTAGACAATTAAAGCCAGCATGGTATAGCGAACAGTGTCATGATTTGCACACAAAAACCCCTCAGGTTCTGCCATGAAACACAGTAACTATTGCCGGCTCAACTTGCAAGATCATCATGAGGATAAAGAGGGGAGGGGAAAAACACATGCACTATCCTAATCATAGAGGATGAGCGGGACAAAAAATTTTAAGAAATGAAAGTGGTACAAGTCATTGAAGCAACCATGGTCCAAAATCCAAATTGACGCAAAGTTCATTTAAATTTTGGTAGTTATGTAAAAAGATTTGAATTGAATGGGCAACCCGATAGCCCTAAGAGGTTTGCATGGTCCTTAGGCCTTTGTCACAGCTCTAGTCTGGAGCAGATTTAGCCCCAGCAAAGCTTTTGGACCATTCTGCTGAGAAAGTTACCCACCTTTTTCATACATTTGTTTCATATTTGCATAAGGGAAACCATAATATACTATACAAAGCAGGTAGTATGAGTGTAAGTAAATACTTTAACGCACTATCAAGAAACTGTTTATTATACCTAATGAGTCAATACTGCAAAACACGTTGGCAACTATTGTCTGAGCTTTAACAGAGTAGCCCAGTGGTAACTGTATATTCTTTACCTTGTGGTCTAATTGCCCTCCAGCGTTTGTTTCATGGAGTAGGGGAAGAGTCCTACACATTTCCAAATGTATCTGAGCTTGGATATTATCCAGCCCTAGCTAATGTGATAGTTTAAGCCATCAATCTCCTCTGTTATAGTTTTGGTGGCAGTTACATTTGCCACCTGCTATTAGACTGAAATTACATAAGGGCTATTCTAGAGGGAAAGAATTCTGAGCCAGATCATGCATTTTCTATGACTATGGGGATATACACACTACACACCTGGGTCATAATTTAATCAGGCAACCAACATGCACTGGTCATGCTTGCCATTTTCTTTTCACCCCTCAGCTATTATAACCTCAGACTGTCGAGGGAAAAATATTCTTGTGCGGGTGTCAGCACCTTGCACGAAGACTGAATTGAAATACCTGATTAAAAAAAACAGCTGAGCTGAAGTGCTTTAACACACATTTAATACTGACTGATCAGAACTGTGCTAGTAGTCCAAGTATTTGTATACTGTGAAGTCCTATCTAGTTACATACAGTCCTTACTAGTGCCAAACAGATATTCTCAAAACTTGTTATGCTACATGTTTCTGCCGAAGACTCAGAAGCCCACATATGGTTTCCCAGGAATTCTCCCAACCAGGGGGCTTACTGGGCGAGATCTGCTAAGCAGTACAGCTGTGACAAAGGCCTTTGGACCATTGTTTGGACTTAACATCACCACCGTTGCCCACTAACCACGATACGTGAAGCCACGATAAACAAACGAAGCTCAGCTAGAAGAGAGACAACAACGAAACGGTTTACAAGTAAGCTTCTTCTACATGGCTGGATTAAATACAGTATCCAGCTTCAATCAGCAAATTCTTCTATAGGTCACATGGTAGTTCACGGCTTGTTTGTTTAATCCACATGCTTTGCTTGTTTAATCTACATGCTTTCCTTCCAGTGCTGCTGATTTAAGGCATATCTTTCAAAAACATTAAGGCAGTACTACCGTATCATGTTATTTTCAACTGATGTATGCAACAACTCAGAATTTTTCAAGCATGCAGCTTGTTCAAGGATTACTGAGAGAGCTGACGTAGCTCATAGTGACTGCAGGAGACAACCGGACAATCTCCAGCAGCAGGACTCTCACTTCTTGAAGAACGAAGTCATAATGTTGCCTTAAGCTACCTACTGCAATGCAAAGATCAATCTTAGAAGGTTGTAGTAAGGGTTACACTAAGATTATGTGAAGTGCTTTCACCACGCCAAAAGGTGCCAAGGATTCTTCAAGGATGATTTCAGGAGCTGTACCGTACAGCCCTATTAGATCCAACTCATGGGATAGTCTGGAGACAAGGACACAATGCACAGTGCATGCCAACACGCACTCTCATGTGCTTCCATGCGCATAAACTGTCCCCAAAAAAGTTATATTGTGGATGCAGAGCATTATGCTAGAACCGACCCTCAGCTGATTTCAATTCTGGGTCCTTTTACAATCTGTTAGCAGCTACTAATGGGATAAAATAATTGGCTTGTTCGATTGTCAGCTACTTGTCTTTTAATCTGTTCACGTCTCTTGATCTGCAGTTAATAAGGCTTTTAGTTGCACAGAGCAATAGTACCGTACTTCACGTTTACCCTCCAGCAATCCTGACCTATTTTTCAATCCACCGACACTGCTCTGACCCAACATTTGCAGCAGTCTGCTTCCAGCAAAATCCATGGGGCTCTTTCCATTAGGCATTCTTCTTGACTAACCTTTGAATGGTCAAGCCCCACAACCATCCCATCTTTCTCCACTCCTCAAGATCAAACCATTTCCCCACCCCTCCTACTGCCACCTTCATAAAAGCACAGTAGAATGTCATCAAAAGGGCAAAGGAGACAATGAGTTTCTTTTGCCTAGAAGGTAAGTTATTCCTTTTCCTCTTGTATATAAAAAGTTCTATTGTTTCCTGTGCCCTTTGGTGAAGTTCTAATCTGACTTTATGAAAGTGACAAGCAGCAGACCACTAGGAACGCAACCTGCAGAAAATATTGCTCACCTGAGCGGGTGGCTGGTTGACAATTCCTTGTGTTAGGTACAGCCCCACAATAGTGGTCCAATGGGAGCTAATGGGTGCCACATATTCCCTAGTGCCGCAATGAGGTACCCTTCAGCGCTTAGGGCACATGGCCTGCCATACCCTAGGACTAAGGTGAAGCATGCAGGTGTGTGAAAGAATACAGTCGTAGTTTGCAGGACAGGGGAAAAAAAGAGCCGAGAATAAGCTGGAGATTCAGGGATACAGGCCCCCTCTGTAGGAATCTGACTTGGGTCAACAAGTCTGCTGCTTTTTGAAAGTGTCTTTGTCTTTGTCATGTTCCACCTGCACATTTACAAATAAGGCAGATATTATGGTTCCGATGCACTCTCACCAAAGACCATCTGTGAGACCCACATAGCACCCACCTTGGGAATCTCTGCACTAGGGAAAGTGGGCAGAGCGCAACACAGTTGGCCATTTGCAGCATGCACGGTGATGGTCTTTCTAAAATGAAATACATCCGCTGTGTTCCAAGTCAGCGAAGCCTCCCACATCCCAGTTCCCCAGAAGCAATCCTTACCACAAGCAACGAGGCACACAGCTGTTTATAAACCTGATCTAGCTCACCAACAGAAACAATGATCCTTTTACTAAACCCAGCACTTTCTCACAGCTTATAAGAGAGGATCCATGGTTGTTTAGGGAGACTGAAGAAAAGGAAGCGCACAGCACGGAACATCTCATCCCCCAGAAAATCCATTCCTGGGGGTTGGAGAACCCTCTGGAATAGAACTATATGGCACACTGCATGGTTAAGGGGAGAGCTGTAAAAATTGTCCCCTTGTGTACAAAGAAAAATGCCTGTCCTAAGAGGACTCGGAATGCAGTCTCCGATTAATGGATATAGTTTGCTCCCCCCCCCCATTTTATCCTCACACCTACCCTGTGAGGAAGGCTAGGCAGAGAATCACCTAGTAAGGTGAGAATCTCCTTGCTCACTTGGCAAGATCACCAAGTATGCATCATGGCTGAGCAGGAATTTGAACCCAAGACTCCCAGTAATTGACCAGCACTCCAACCATTACGCCACACTGGCAATAGGAGCACCAGAATTTTCTCTTGCTTTCTGGTTTCGAGGAGGGTATATAAATTGGCAGGTTTCTTCAGATTAATTCTCTTGTTAAAGAGCAGCTTGGGTCAGAGGAATTCTTCCAAGCCATCCATAATCCTACCCTGTAAAGCAGTCCTCAAAGCTTCAGAAATAAAATAGCACAGAAAAAAATGGGGAGCGAAGAGAATGGGCTACGACAAGTGGGAGGGAAAAATAATTTAATTGTCCTTTAAAAGACAATAAATTTCCCAGATTAACACAGAAAGAGGTGGGAAGCACACTGAAATGCTGCTTTAATATAAACCGTTCTCTGACATTAGTAGAGTGTCTGTGGGAAGCCATTCTGAAGGGCCAATCCTAAACACAGGGTTATTAAAAAAAAGATGGTGCAAAAGTAAAGCTGATTTATTCTTAAATGAACTGGCATACCACAACCGTCATGACAGGAAAAACTGGCTGTGTTTCACATGCACATTACGAATGTTTGATGTGGGCACCATTGGTGACACGGCAGACGTCAAAACGGTAGTCCAGTTCTGTCCAGAAGCGTCCCAGCATATCCTCGGATATTGATTCCACTGCATCAGATATGTGTTGTTTCAGGTCGTCCAGTTGTTGTGGCAATGGGGGCAGACACGCAGAGTCCTTGATGAATCCCCACAAAAAAGTCACAGGTTCTTACATCTGGCGATCGTGGAGGCTAAGGCTCCACTGGTAAATTCTCATTGCCAGCACAGCTGATCCCATGCTGGGACGCATTTGTAATGTGCATGTGAAACTTGGCCAGTTTTTTTCTGTCTTTTCATGTCATGTTCATTTAAGAATAAGTCAGCTTTACTTTTGCACCATCCTTTTTGAATAACCCTGTAAAATGCCAATGCAAAAAAAAAAAAAAGCTTATTTCTCTGAAAGTAAATACACAGCTGTATGCTCTCAAATAAAATGTTCCTTTAAAACCAATTCTGTGCATGTACAGGGATAGAATGTACCCTGACTTTTTTTACATTTGGAATTGGTGGAAGATGCCACCTACACTTGCACTGAATGACTAGAAGGTCTCTTTTCCTACATTTTGACCTTCCCCAGCAAGCATATTATGAACTGTGCTACGTGAAAATCTCAGAGGAGCAACCGCAAAATGTGATTTGAGGCGCAAGAGGTGACTGAAAGTTGGAAGAACAGCAGGAAGGTATTGCTGGTAACAACACTGGAGTAGACTAAAAGTTAAAATGAGTAAGATGTTGGCAAAATAGAACTACGGTAATTATGGATTTTTTAAGACGCATATTTCTATCAAGAGCACTGTGTCTTTTATTTACAGTAGTTTCTCATGGTATTGTTTTGCTTCCAAAAAAATAAGCTTAGCGATACAGTTCCATTTCATTGAAATGCATCACATGGCTTCATCACTGGATATCAGATGATCTCTGCCAGTGGAGTTGCTGGAGGTGGGGCGGAACGGTAAGTTCCACACTGCGCTGACCTCCGTTACTCACTGGCACAAGGCGGCCCCACCCCCTCACCTTCGGAGCCATTCAGTGGGGCGAACCCAACGCGCAGGGTGCTGCAAATAGAGATCTCATTTTTTGTTCTCACAACAGTCCTGTGCAGTAGAATAGGTTGAGAGAGAAAGATAATTGCCACAAATGACTCCATAGGAACATTTCAGATTATCCAGTCTCTTCCTCACCTCACTGTTTTAGAAGAATCAATGACAATGCACACAACAGTTATTGTACTGTGAAAACCATATTATGTTATCACTGTTGTGGTGAATTGTAATATCACATTCTTCAACATTTCAAAGATTAAAAAAGGAGTACAATACCCTTGACATTGTACTAAGGATCAGCGCCTGACTTCCATCTTTCCTTCGTCCCTCAGACATGTTTTTGAATGTTCTCTGTTCTCTGCTGTATTCCTTTATTCGGAGTCAACAGGGACAAGACTGGGGGGTGGGGATAAACATAACTGGTAGGAAAACCACCCAATGGCAAGTATGGATAGCATGAGGCTTTAAAGAAACACCACATACCTCTCAGGCCAAGTCATGGTTCGGAGTTCACCGAGTAATCTCAGGAAAGTCATTCTTGCCTGGCTTAACCAAACTTTCACAGCTATTTTGAGGTGAAGTGGGGCAAATCCATGTATGCTATTCTGATATCCGAAACCAGCTTGATGGTTAAATATGTTTGCCTTTTTGCACAGACTGGCTTGAAATCAAATTGTTTGCGGTCGGTGTGTGCTTCCTTTTTTTTGACTGACCTTTGGCAAGGTAGCTTTGGGGTGTGGTTAAAGAAGGAGGTACTATGTGCCTTGAATTGTTTCACATGTCACTGTGAAGGCTACGGGCAGATATGCTGTGAAGCTGCCTTTAGTTGCCGCCTTTGGCATTTTTTTATTTATTTTTTCAGATGCAACCAGCTTTCTGCCACACTTTCATGGTGCTGGGTGGCTTTCGAACACAGAACGCTGCCAGGGCAGGGCAGAACCGTGACCTTCACTTCTGACAACAAAATGCCTTGGGCTGGCTCTGCTCAAGGATATTGATCTCAGCTGCTCATTGGGTTAAGATCAAACAGCAACCTTAAGTCTTGCAATTCCACATCAAACTCAAAATGCTTTCAGTTCCAGAATCATGGCCACAGGCTCATATAGCAAACAGCTCATGATCTCCTTCACAGAGCTTATGCTGAAATAAGTTCCTTAGTCTTTGAAGTGTCACAGGGCTCGGTTTGCTTTTGCTGCCGAGGAGGAGCACCGCTACCCCTCTGGAATTAGTTCACGCAGCTTGCAAATTCCTGCCCTTGGACCGTAAACGCTAATCGCTTAATAAAAACGGGAATGGGAAGAGCAGTCCTGATGACTGCCACTTGCACAAACAGTTCAGAGAGTACACTACCACCACTTCATGATGGGAAACTGTGACTAAGTAGGGTTGAACGGTGACATTACGTCACTTATATTCAGAACAGCTCCCGATAAGATTAAGCAGACCTATTCGTCTCACCGGGTGCTAGACACCAATTTCAGGATGCACCCAGGGACAGACAAACAATGACTACTCTTCCATTTTTAGAAAATACAAATCTAGCAGTTACTCCCTTACGTCTTTCAGCACTAATCAGAGCACATGGAACAGAGGACAGAGAATAGAAGTAAGAGAGAAAAATAGCTCAACAGATACCATAGAAAATGTTTCAAGCGGTTGAAACAAGACTATACTACACTCCTGCCTGTACCCTTTGCTCTTCCAGCTCCACCACCTTATAAGAACATAAGAAGAGCCTTGCTGGATCAGGCCAAAGGCCCATCTTGTCCAGCTTCTTGAAACTCACAGTGGCCCCACCAGATGCCTCAGGGAGCACACACAAGACAACAAGATACCTGTAGCCTTTCCTCATAAGAGAGGTGCTCCAGCCTTTATATTAGCAAAATTGGAAATTAAATTTTAGGCAGTGTACTAGCATAGTGTCAACAGAAACTGAATCTAGTAGTATGTCCCAGTGACTGGAGGACATTTACCGGTAATTCCTCCATTCCATTATCTTAAGATAGATCTAAAGTTCAAACTTCGGGAACATTTGAACAGTCTTTTTATTTTGCATTCCTCAACATTCAGCTTGATTAAGAGTTCTAGAGAACAAAAAACTCTTACTGCTCAAGACTTTGTGGCTGGTATTCACTAATTGTGCCTTTGGGATGTATAATTTTGATATATTTGTTTCAGTAGTGAACAAAAAAAAAAAGAAGGCAATCAATTTTAAGTGTTACCCAACAACTTACTTACACAACGAACGTGAAAAAGGTAAGGAATGTTTAAGGTAAGCCATCTTGGTGACCACTTATGGTGGAAAGGTGGGATGTAAATACCTAAAATAAAATTTAAAATGTTTTCTCCACCCACCCACCCACCCACTAACAAATATATTCATATATATTCTAACAATCTTTCAGGATGGAGGCAGGTCTGTCAGTCTCACAGAAACACTATTAACAAAAACACAGTGTGTTTCTCCCACAGGATGGATCTGGGAACACATAATATATTGTACCAAAATGACTTTAGAAATTTAGTTTTTGATAAGCTTGCAAAATGGTTATATCACTTGGCTCGGTATGATGTATTTTGTGTCTCAAACAAAATGCCAGACTGTAAGAAAATACAAGTTAATATGGCAATGAAAGAAGACGTAGGGGTAGATTCACAAAGCTAACAAATAAAGATGAGCCTCTGGTCCTGGTGCATTTTTTGCAGCACACTTTCACTACCTAGAAATGGTGGGTGTGTGTAGATATAGACTTCAGAAAAATCTGAAGTAGAATATCCACACTTTCAACACACAATAAGTTAGTTAACCATCAGAGCTATCACACTGCAGTTTAGATACATGTGTAGATTTTCATGGCACGTTGCTATGCATAGAGAAGTAATATTTATGGGTTTTTTTGCCATGTGAAATCAGCTAGTTTCTTCTAGTTTAAGAGCTGATTTCACATGGCAAAAACCCCCATAAATATTACTTCTCTATGCACACTGCAGTTTGGTCAATAGGAGGTAGGTTTTTACAATATGCAAATACCACATTCTGGAAAGGAGAGTAAAAGACAGCCAAAACTGCTCTCTGCTCTCTCTTGACAGAGAGTCACCAAGACACTGAAAAGGGCTTCCTTCTTCTTGGAATGTAAATCCACTGTTATCTGCACCCATAATCAAGCAGGATAAACAAAGGCACAGTCTAAAAACTGATGCAGTGTATTTTCCAGTTATCCAGACTAACTTGCCTTGGCAATTTAGATACCTAGTATCCTATTTGTTTTAACATCCCTTTGTCTAGGTTACGTAACTTACAGCACAATCCTATGCATGTTTACTCAGAATTAAGTCCCACTGAAGTCCCACATAAGTGCCCAATGAGGTCTACTCCCAAGACTGCAGCCTTAGACAAAAAAGTCCTTACCAGTTTCATATGAAACGAGAAAAAGACAATAGGAGTGCTATTAAAAAAAGGAGCCTAATCTGTCAGACAGGCACACAAGATGAAAATTTATGCCACAACATCATTGTCATGGAACTCAGTTTAATCTAGACAGGAGGCTCCCATGTCACTTACAAAATAATTCTCTGGATTTCATTTGCAGGATGTTTCATTACTCACCATGCCCATTGCAATAGTAGATCCATTTCTCCCTGTTTGGGGTTGGAGTAGAAGATTTCTTCAAAACAGACTTTTCCACAATGGCACTGGGATCTTGCCTAGGTCCTTTCTTTAGCGTCCGTGAACTTTTCCGGACACTGCACACAACAATCACAACCAGAACAAGCAGCAGTAGCAAGACTATCATCCATGGCAAGTGTTCATTGATGTCAAAATGTTTGTGGGCAGCCTGCCGTGGGGATCCTCTTTTGGGGGGTTTGTAAGGAATGCTGGATTTTACACTACCACTCATTTCCAGTGCTGGCTGTATTTTCAGAATGGATGGGGCATGCGTGTGGTAAAGGATTTGCTGGTGATTCAAAGGTTTAGAATACTCCAGAGCAGTCACGTTGACAACTACCGTCTCGTTTTTGGAGGTTCCGTTGTAAGTTCCGTTTGGCTCCATTCTGTCAGTGTACATGGTTGGGGTAGGACTGGCAGCAAAGTTGGAAGCTGACGAGTTCACACCTGCAGAACACACACACACAATGTTAGAAATAAAGCAGCAAAACATGAAACCTACTGGTATACTAGGTAGCATAATTCTGGCCAACAATTGATGGCCTTATCAGATGCTAGCGCACATGAACACAATACTTAATGCAATGTAACTGATAAAAAGGTATCCACGGGAGGTGCACGAAAGCCTGCATGAACAAACAGCAGTCACTGCGCTCTGGAATCACACTCATCGCCTTCTGGTTGGACATACTTATTCCTCTTCTTCAGGACAGAGCTGGCGACTAATGTCGCAACCCCGTTCCTGCTCTACTCCGCCCCACATCCCCAGCTGCAATCGTTTAACAATGGATTGACTGATAGTATGTGTGCCTTCAGGCACACATTTAATTGTTTAAAAACATACAAGCAGGGCTCTAAATAAATAGTGTGAAGAGATGTTAAGGCAGGAGGTCTGGCTCAGTGGTAGAGCTGCCGCCTTATATGCCTGAAGATCTGAGGACACCAGTTCGAGACACCCGGAAGTATCCGAGAGCTGGCGACATGCTGATGATGATCTGCAGCGCCCTCGGCGAGAGAGAGGAATGCTGTTAGCTGCACTCTGGGTGAAAGACTGAGTTGCCATCAGCTGAGCATGGGAGGCGAATGCCAGAGACAGGCCAGACTGTGAATGATGCCATCTGGAATGAAGTCGTTCTATGCAAAATTAGAACATTGTATTGTAAAAAAACCCTTTGGGGGTTTAAAAAGCCTGCCAATGTGAACAACATTTGAATTAAAGTCGGAGGAGAAATCTGATGACCAAGAAAAGGCGGTATATACAGGTGGGCCCCCATATCCGCTGGGGATATGTTCCAGGCCCCTCAGTGGATACTTGAAACCGTGGATAAGAGCAAACACCCCTTCCATGGTTTCCTGAGGGCCCCCCCACCCTGCCTCCCCTGCAGGCAGGCATGCTTGCCCCCCCCCCCGCTTTTATTTTTCTTTCAGCAAGCTTGTATCTTCCTTAAAACAAACAGTGAAGCAGCCTCCATTGCAGGCAAGTAGAATGAGACTAAGTCCTAGAGAGGCTCTACAAGGTTTCTGTTAACCTTGCAGAGCCTCTCTAGTACTTAGTCTCGTTCTACTTGCCTGTAATAAGCAACCAGAGGCTGCTTCTCCTGTTTCTTTAAGGAAGAAACGAAGCTTACTGGGAAAAAAGTAAAAGCCTGGGGGGGTCCCCACGATCCGTGGATAACTGAAACCGTGGATAGCGAATCAGTGGATATGGGGGCCCATCTGTAAATACTGAAATTACTACTACAGTGGACCCTTTCTATCTGCAGATTCGGGACCTGTGGATTTGTCTCACCTCGGGTCCCTGAGCCACGGGGGTCCACTAGAAAAAGAAAAAGGGGGGAATGCAGGGTTTTTAACCTTTTAGCAGCAAACCATTCTGAAGCCTCTGTGGGGCTTCTGGAAACTTAATGACCCACATCCGGGTCACACAAAGGCTCTTCCCCCCCCTCCCAGCCTTGCCTCAGGATGCATTTCGCCTTTCGCCTTTGTGCGACCTGGACGGGGTCATTAAGTTTCCAGAAGCCCTGCAGAGGCTTCAGAATGGCGCAGTTTGCTGCTAAAAGCCAAAAGGTTAAAAAAAAATGATGTGTTTTCCTTTTTTCTTTTCTTTTTACAGCGTTTTAAAGCAGACTCTGGTATCAACGGATCCTCGCTATCCCGGGGGTGGTGGTGGTGTCCCCATGGATAGCGAGGGCCAACTGTATTATTCTTATGTGCAGTCTGAATGAAAAAATCAACCCCAACCAATTCATTTGAGGGCAGAACCAACAATGTGGACCAAATCTCAACGGAATTGCTGGCTCAGATGTCTGCCTGGAAGACTGCAGAAGTGGAAGGGAGACAAATTCCCCTGATTTGGGGGTGGGACACAATCGCTCTTTTAGTCATTCCAGGGATTACGCACACTGTCCGAGAGCCATTTGAGTAGCTTGAACCTGTCTTCCACTTCAGTCCACCGAGTCCCAAAATATGCATTCTTTACTTTCATTACCCATACCCTAATAGCACTGCTTTTATTGTTTTTACTCCTACATTATTTTAAGTCTATTATTGCTTTAATGTTTATTTTCAATCTTCATTTAAATTGTGTCAGGCACCTTGGAATAATTTATGGGTAAGAACATCAAACATTCAAAGTCTGAATGGTGCTAAGAAGAATAGACCAGATCTCAATGTCGTACATTTTTAAAAAAAAGTTCTCAGTTCAGTTTTGCAATATTTGACAACATGGACTAGTCCAGAACATGAATATAAATTAAAACCAATGTATTTTTCATTGTTTGACAAGCAAAATATATGATGAAAACAGATGGCACACTCTTGAGGTTCTTCAGCTCAAAGAAATCAAAAGTGCTTGACTCAAATGATGATGTTCATTTCCTTACTTGCATATCAGCAATTTTCTAGGATACGACCACACACTGCCTTGATAGCTAATTACAAGAAAACAGTGTCAGAAACGAATTAGCATTCTAAACACACTTTGCTAAATCAGGAGAATTGGTCTCAATCCTGCCAGTGTCAAACTGTCTCAGTCTCTGTGTGCAAAACATGCAAACAAATCCTTTGTAGGAGAAAGCGACACATGAGAATGAACTGGCAATGGCCCTATTTCTAGGAACTTTGTTCACTCCAGAATTTGGGATACTTAACCACTTCATTCCTATTTGATGCAAACTGAACCAATGTCAAGTACTACCAACTTGCTCCTATGATAAATCCATTTGAAGATATTTTAAAGATCCCCGATTTGAGACTTTGAAAAGGTTTCACTCAAGTGCGACTCCTAGATTCCCCATTGTCAGCTAGTAAATTAGGGTAAGAGACATTCCAGCTCACCGCTCTCCGAGACAAAAAAAAAATTACATATTGAAAGCATGGAGCTATTTGAAGTACATGGAACGTTTCCAACCTTCGTGTCAACATGGATTTTAATTCACCCCAAAGCTGCAGTTTACATGGACTTCAGCAGTAAAACTGTTCTGGTTCTGAACTCTTATAACATGCTTAATATTGGCAGCCATCAAGGTTTGATCCACGCCAACAAACGGACACTTGGGAGTGCATTCGATGTTTTCTGCAACCACTATTGCTTACACCGGGGCTTCTCTTTTGTACAAACAAACAATCTAGAGTCACTGAGACTGCACAGAGTTTTGTTTGATACAAAAGTAGTTTAGAAATTTTAATTGTACCCACACAATGTAGAGATACCCAATACTATATTTTAAATCAAAACAAATTGGAACAAGGCACCATCCAAATCACTCAGAACCCACAAACACACAATATAACCGCTAAAAGCAGTCTAAAATGCCTGAACGAACAGAAGAGATTTGCCAGATAACGTTCGTTTTACATATGTTCCCATAATGGAGTGAATACCGTACTTCGCTCCACCTCTGTGGTTGGCCTCATAGTGGCCAGGGCATTGCTTCCAGGGCACACTAAACAGAAGAACCAAGCAACCCTCTGATCAGTGCGGGAGTCATGGAGTCTGTGTAAACGGGGTCTTACGTAATGTCAAGTGGAAGCTTGATGAGTTTCTCTAGGGAGGGGAACTCCAGAGATGCAGCACCTCCCTCATCAGCATCTTCCTCCACCCGCACACGCACGCACGCACACGCCATACATGTTTTTGTTAATGTTTTATATCTACCTTTGGGAAGAACAGTAGTAGAAGAAACTTTGGGATGTTCTTCATCCTCTTCTGGACTGGACAATAGCCCAGCTGCACTCTGGGGAGCTGGAGGAGATCCACAGATGTTGTCTCTCTCTTGTGTTCCCACTTTTATCACCACCATGTTTTTTTGCGTACAGTCGGTGAACGTTTTGCATCTCAACACACTAGAAGGCACATCAGAGAAAGTGCCAGAAGGGCACTGTTTACACCTGACGTCTTCAGTGTCGGTTCCTTTCTTTCTTAAGCCCCATCCAACAGGGCACTCTGAATAAGGGACGCAAGTGTCACGATCCAGAAATTTCTCAGGTGGACAGGCGCATTCACGGTCAGTCAAAGCAGTGCAACGTGTTCTCTCAACCATCGGCGGCTCACAAGGCTTTCGACATACATGGCATCTCTCGATACCGTTTTCATGCTTTGTAAAGGTCCCACGGACACAACTGCTGCATTCCCTTAAACTTGTCCTTGTACAGTGCTTTGACACATAGGTTCCTGCAGGACACTTGTTACAAATCAACTCTCTGTTAGTGGCACGATCAAAGTGGCGATATGTGCTAGAGGAGAGGCTTATGGCGTTCTGTTCAGAGGTCGCTTTTGACTGAGCATCGCTGGTGCCAAGGAACACAAATCCCTGAAATACATACATATGTCAGACACAGAATACAAGGCAGAGCATAGAAAGCTGTGCCATCCCTACATCTCTACCAACCAACCATTAAAAAAAAAGTACATTTCAGAAACATCCCTAGGAGCTTCCCTGTCTTTTATTCAATATCTTCCTATTTACTCAAAAGTATTACACAATACAAGAAAAGATTCAGAAGAAACAGGATCTTAGTCAAACGCTTGCAACAGATTTGGGAAGCATATGGCTATGACAACATAAAGGAAGTTATCTTGGTTTGCAAACAATCAATATACAAAATGGATCATATAAAGCACATGCATCTGGATGCAAACTTTTTAAACATTTTACTGCACTTCATAATATTGATTTGATGCCATTCCAATAGCTCCAGAGCTCAAAGCTGCAAGTGTCACTTTTCCCCGCTTCAAGATAGCAAAGAGTATCTGGTGAGTACTGCAACAATCTGTAACATTGACCGATGGTCCTTTGAAACGCATCCTTTCAAGACTGTTCTAGTATTCTGAATTCCGGACAATCACAATGACAAACATCCAATACACACTTAGCTAAAATTTGATGTACCTGGGGTCCTAATACATTTTTGCCCACCCCTTACCCTGACTCTTCAGAAATTGCTGGCAAACTGGAATAAATATGGTTAGTCTCTCCAGCTTCCCCACCTTGATTAACTCTAACCTAATACATATTATTGAAATAAAATGAGAATAGTATCAACGGTACCTATTCAACAGATATGTTTAATAATTATTGGAGTGGACATTCAGTTTGGAGATTTACCAAATTACGACTGCTAGTTTTCAATCTCAAAACCCCCAAAAGCTATTGTGTGCAGCTCAATCCCAAGTATGTTAACTCAGAAGACCTGTAAGCTCAACTTACTTTTTCTTAGATATGTTTCAATAGGATTGAAGCTTTAGGTCAGGGGTGTCAAACATAACGGCTGCGGGCCACATATAGCCCACAAAAGCTCTTTACCCAGCCCTCGTGATAATTGGGCTCCTCCAGCACCTGCGAAGTGACGCATTAGCAGAAGTGGCACTGCTGAAAGGGTGGCACTGGGAGAGCCCAATCATCATGTGGGCTGCATTTCCAGCGACACCGTTTCTGCCAAGGAGTTGGGAGGGAGAGACAGAAGGAGGCCTCAGAAGGCGAGGAATGCTACAGGGAAAGGTGCAATGTCTAAAAATGCATTCAGAAATTGTACGAACTGTAGCTGTGTTGGCTCGTTATTTTAAAGAGCAAGATTCTAATACAGTACAGTACAACCTTTGTTAGGACCAACCAAAATGGCAGGCTCATGAGCAGCAAGCTTTCAAACCCTCCAGAATTCTTCTTTAGGCTGGATGGCAAAGCAAAAAATTAGAGGGAGAAGAAAGCTGGGCACGATAGCAGAGCAAATGACTTTTGGACTGCCATTTAAGAGTTTATTTTGGGGTCCTGTAAGTATCACCAATCGTCCTGGAGAGGGATCTTGAAACTGAAGGAAAGTGATCTACTACCCAAAGATGGAATGTTGCTTTGAGGAGATTAAATGCCCTCCAATAACTAGGTAATAAGGCCCAATTCAGCTTCTACTAACACTTTACTACAGCACTACCTAAGCACTACTAGAGCACTACCTAAGACTCCTTGTAAGGCAGAGAACAGAAGAGAAACAAGCTAGTATTTTAAGCACTACTCCAGCTTTGTCAATATAAAATACTAGCATGTTTCTCTTCTGTTCTCAGCCTTACAAGGAGTTTGTGTGTTTTGATAAGTGCTGGAGAGAAAACAGAACTACTACTATATATTTTCCAAAAATGGAATAGCCAGAGATAGTGTATGTATGGGGTGGGGGGTGTCAGTCAGTCCCAGGGACCTTGAGTGCATCTTGAAATGAGTATCTTGCACCTAATGAACGTATACAGACTTAACCCCTCCTATACTCTCAAGACTGTTCTAAAACATAGGCTTTTGGACTATTACACCATGTTTGGCTCCCCCCCCCCCCCGTTTTGCCTTGCCATCTAGCCTGGTGAAGAAGAGTTTTAAAGTCGTCAAAAAAAAAACTACTAACGACTTTGTGTGTCATTTTGGTTGATACTAATAAAAACGTATTTGGAGGCTGTGACTTTTGAAAATGCATTGTTTCATAAAATGAATTGGCAACATAATGAACAGATAATACCAGTCACACTGGACTGCTTCAGAGCTGTAAACAAGTTTTTTTTTCTAGGTACAGTCACATGCATAACCAAATATCTTAAAAGGCCTGAGCAAATGAAAATGCTTTTCCTTGTTGCTAGAAAGACATAGTTGGCACCAGGCAAAGTCAAAGTGCCACAACCAAAAAGGCCCTGTCATGGGTTGCTGCTACCTCAACTTCTGAAGGCAGGGGAGAGAACCAACAAATGGACTTCAGAGGCAGATATGGGAGCAGATGGTCATAGGTATCTAGTACTGAGGCATTCAGAACTGTAAAGGTTAACACCATCAACACCATTAATGGAGCCTGGGAACAGACCAGAAGCCAGTACAACCGCTTTAAAACTGGCCAAATGTGCTCTGTATGCTCTGCTTCAGTTAGAATGCAGCTTGACAAATTCTGTTTGGATACACAGGATCCAGCTCAAAAATTTAGGAGCTAGAAAAATGTGCCAGCTTCCAAGGTTTACCGTTACTTCCAAGATTTACCGTTAACAGTCCCTCCCCCCCCCCAAAAAAGCTCACATGCCACTGGTGAATGGTATAAGTTAGATTTTATTGGGGGGACGACGGCATAACCCTGTGCTCCAAATACCCATCAAATAAAAAAAAAAATATGTTTTTTTATTTGAAATAAAATATCCAGTTCAACCTTCCTGTTCAGCCTACTGCTTGCCTTCTTGCCCAGACACCGCTTGTTGTTGTTGTTTTGCTCACTTGTTCCCCTTTGGAAAAACCCTAGCCATTTCTTAGACGCCATGATGAAATCTTTAGTTGCCATGACAACCTGAATTCGTTGAGCCCATAGTTAGTAATCTAGCTATTGTGCTTTGTACTAACCCATTTCCAGACAGTCCCTTCAAGGGAGCCCACGTAGAATGCATTGTAATAATCCCAACAGGGCATTAGCAGAGCATGGAAAACTGCAGGCAGGCTCGCTTAGGAAAGGAGAGGACATAGCTGGCAAAAGGAACTTCCTGCCACGGAAGCCACTCAGGTCTCCAAAAATACGGCCAGAACAGCACTCCCCAGAAGACACGTTTTGTCCTTCAGTGGGAGTTTCAAGGCCACCCTGAACAGGGAAACAACCACCTGGGGGTGGGATTGCATATGAACCAGAATTTACCAGGTGGCTGAAGGGCCTTTTGTATAGTCCAGGGGTGGCCAAACATGCTTAAAAGAAGCATTTAATTTTTTAAAATATATTTACTCACCAAGAACATTAAACTTATGTTGTAATCCACTGAATTCTCAGTTTATACCTGGTAAATAATGATAAAGCTTGAAAATTTCTTATTTACCTTTTTATATTAATTGGGAAAATATTGAATGAACAGCTCTTAGGACATACTAAAGTTATAACTTTCATAGCCTTTTTCCTTTAAATTACAATATAGATTTCCAAGCTTTGAATCTATCTGAACATATAAGCCACAAGTATATTTTGCCTTTCATCTTAATCAAAAAATTTTAGTTCAGTTACTTTTCACTATTGGAAAAGCTTTGGCAGTATTTATTTTAGATTATGAGCCCTTTTGGGACAGGGAGCCATTTAATCATTTGATTTTTGTCTGTAAACCGCTTTGTGAACTTTGTTGAAAAGTGGTATATAAATACTGTTGTTGTTGTTGATCATATAAATGAACACAGCATACTTTAATTTTGTAAATATTAGTCAAACCAACATGCTCAGACCTCAGTCAATTTAGGGCACTAGAAAGTGTTCAAAAAGGGGTTTCCAGAAAACACACCTCACTGCCTATTCTATTAACTGCTGCAGTAATTACGGTACCTGCAGAAGCCTATAGGAATTGACATTAACCAATGAGTCAACAGTAATTAGAAATGAAAATTTCAACTGAAAAGCAGCAGCAAGTTCCATCTTCCACCTTGGGCCAGTCACTAACTCTCAGCCTAACCTACCTCACAGGGTTGTTTGTGAGGACAAAAGGAAGAAAGGAACTATGTACATCACCCTGAGCTCCTTGGAGGAAGGGTGGTATAAAAATATAGTAAGGGAACAATTACAGTCGTAAGATGTTGGGTTCGGTGAAAAATTTGTGGTACAATATCAAGGAATGGCTTTTCTTGAAGATGTTCCTCCCAAGACTCAGAATTCACATGTTGCCACACCCAGAACTGCTATAATGCAGATGGGAGAGCAATGAAAATAGCTACAACCTTGTCCAGAAAATTGTATAGTATCTTTCCTAGTTATACTTGAACAGCAACTATTATCGACTCATAACAGTCAGTAACTTTACTCTCTATAACTTTGGATGTAGGTGTGGATCAGTTGTTAAGGTGCTAGAAGTGCAAAAGTAAGGTGTGGGAACCCACAGTTTATCAGTTTCTTTGTAAGGAGTACCTCAACAATAGCTTCAATCCAAACTTGGCTAGAAAAAAAAACTCTAAGCATGGTCCCCTGTAGGATCTCTGCAGACCCAAGCTTTGTACCTCATCTCCCTAATTTTCAAGCTGACTAATCACCCTGAAAAGGTCCCTCTATTTGGGAGTTGCTGTCAAAATTTGATCTTTTGAGCCCAGTCATCCCTATAATGTGTAGAATTCCTCTTTAATCTTAAACACCAAGGTTAATTACTACATGGTTGCAGAGAATGAAACAAGTGTAACAACAAATTTCTGTAGAGGCTTCACTGAGGGGGTGGCGTTGGGCCCCGGGCGATACACGGCGGAGGGGGGGTGCACAAGCCGCCGCTTCGGTGGCAATTCAGTGGCGGGGTGGTGGTGGCAGTGGCGGCAAAAAGGGTCTTTTGCGACGCACCACGAGTCACCTGCCCGCGCACGCCTCTAGTGTGCTTTTGAGTTAAAAACGCCAGGGGGGAGTTTTACGAGATTTTTCTCCGTGGGGACGGGACTTATGACATCATGTATGGGTGGATGGGGTTTGTGACATCACCAGGGGTGGTCACGGGGTGCAGCCCCCGTGTCCGCGGAACATAGCTACACCTCTGAATTTCTGTCTGTTTCATATACCTGTACATCCAAAAAGTGTATTCGTTTCCTTAAAAACCTCTATCTACAAAGAAAGCATCCTTGTATTGATAAACAAATCTGATAGTCTCATGGATACTCAGAAAAGTCCCTCCTGCTCAGATGTAAGGAATTGTTTATGAGTTTTACCTGGGTGATTGCTAGTGTATTGTGCTTTTGCAATGCAGAATGTAAGGAAGAGATATTTGAAGAGGTAACGTACAGGAAGATTACCAAACATTTGTAATACCTAGGGGTGTTTTTTATGGTTTTATTTTTTCACAGATTTCGGTGTTTAACAAAATAAAATAGCAGAATGTGGTATGTTTATTCCATTTTTCCCCATTTTAACCGCTTTAAAGGCGTAGTAGGTAGGTGATATAGGTTGTACAGTGTTAGCAAAAGGATGCAAAATTACATGTCTTTATTTTATTTCTGCAGAAAGCAGCGTCTTGTGTTTTTATGCAGTTATCAACAAAAAACACACCGCCTAGTAATACCTTCTTAGGC
The DNA here is from genome assembly GCA_026170595.1 of Plestiodon gilberti rubricaudatus. Taxonomy (NCBI): domain Eukaryota; kingdom Metazoa; phylum Chordata; class Lepidosauria; order Squamata; family Scincidae; genus Plestiodon; species Plestiodon gilberti. Next base: position 144,160,240 of record JANXHW010000001.1, read on the forward strand.
ATTGTTAACTTTTGTTGACAGGTTTTATCTGGATATGCACTTATGTCAGTTGTTGTTACAGTATGAAATAATGCGATATCATTGTTCTCCAATTTCATTGTAAGTTACATATAAAATGTACTTTGTACACAGTGTTGAAGTGCATTAATTGCAGTTGTGTGTTTTAAACATCTTTTGTATAGCAACTGCTGTACCTGCTGACATTAGTGTGGTGAAATGACATCATTGTTCATCTAGACATTCCATTTTCAGAAGCAGATTGTGGACGTAGTGCCCCAGATGACTACACTCACTGTATTATGTATGGGTTATTCTAGAGTTAGTGAACTGTCCATGTAAGATGACCAGGTGTGCATCACAGCTCCGCAGTTGCCATCGCCATAGAATTGCATGCACTGACATGTGTAGCTCTATGAATGACAGAAGCATGAGAGTCCAATGATGGATTACACACAGACATCGGACATCTGATACATCCGTGATTGATACTACTAAACGCATGCTTTCTTGGTGTAAGTTGCACTACATAAGAACTGTCACCAACATGTGCCTAATTGGTAAAGGTATCCCCTGCTCGAAAGTCAGTCGTGTCCAACTCTAAGATGCGGTGCTCATCTCCGTATAAGGTCGAAGAGCCAGCACTGTCCGAAGACGCTTCCGTGATCACGTGGCTGGCGTGACTAAAAGAACTGTTACCTTCTCGCCACAGTAGTACCTATTTATCTAGTTGCAATTTCTTGCTTTCGAACTGCTAGGTTGGCAGGAGCTGGGACAGGAGACAAGAGCTCACGCCATCACGCAGCATTCGGATCTCGAACTGCTGTTCTACCAATCTTCCAGTCTGCAGTTCAGCGTCTTAACCACTAAGCCACCGCGGCCCCTACGTGTGCCTACAACTGCTTTATTTTGTAACATGAAACAGCACCTCGGGGATGACCATGTTTGCAGATACTGCTGTACCATTATAAATAGGAAAGATGCTACACAAGTTTCTGGGCAAGGTAGTGGCCATTTTTATTGGTCTTATTTATGGTGTATGGCAATGTGAATTCTGAATCTTGGGAGGAACATCTTCAAGAAAAGCCATTCCTCGATACTGTACAACAAGTTTCCCACAGAACCCAACATCTTACTAATTGGTCCCCTACTATTAACAGTGGTTAATGTAAAGTCCTATAGGCCCCTACAGGTAATTACATGGAAACCCAACTGCTCCCATACTATACAGATCACGTATCCAAAAAGCAGAGTTCTACAACACAAATGTTTAGCAACCCACAGCATCGTAGTGAAATCTAAAGGTAACACACACTCACTGAAAGTTTAGTTTAAATGATGAGATTTGAAAGCTCGATGTATGCCTTACCAAAGTAATAACCAAGGCTCAAAATGAATGCTAGGTCAAAGGCAGATGCATTTTTGTCAGTGTGAGTAGTATCTGCCTTTGACCTAGCATTCATTTTGAGCCTTGGTTATTACTTTGGTAAGGCATACATCGAGCTTTCAAATCTCATCGTTTAAACTAAACTTTCAGTGAGTGTGTGTTACCTTTAGATTTAACCACACACACACAGCTATAGTGTTTTATATGCATTGTTTGTCATCCACCACTTGCTCTGGGAAGTCAGCCAAGGAGAATGTATTTTTATATAAAGGGATCCCCAACAACATGACTTTTCAACAACATGACAATCTATTGAATGATTAACAGCATTGCATCATTTTTTGGTGCAGTGCCTCTGTCTGCCGGGAGACGCGTGCTTCAGCATAATTGCATTTCCCTGCGCAAAAGTTACACAAAACATTTCAAATGAGTATATACAACAGCCACTGCGGAAGTCAACAAGAATTCTTGCTTAAATCTGGCAATTACTAACACATCAAAACGTTGGATGTAACATCTTTCAGAGGGGTAGCCCTGTTTGTTGTGTGTGTGCACACTGCTTATGGACCTTGAAGTTTCATTTATTGTAGCATAAGATTTCATGGACTTATGCTACAGCTAATTAGTTTTTAAGGTGCCGCAACGCTCTGTTTTTGACATCGCATCTGCACTTACTCCAGCAGAGAAATCTAAACCATCCTGTTTCCCACGCTCTGACACAAACTCAAAATATGCATCTGCTTCCCCACAAGGAGGCTCGGATTTTCTGCTCCATCTCAAGGAAAGATTTTCCTCCATACACTCCAGAATTCCTAATATTGAAAAGATGGCTCAAGGTTTCCAATGGGTCACTATTTCCATATATTTCACATCCACCCAGAGCCGTTTCTAGAGGAGGCCATGAGGCCGATGGCAACTTAACCAGTGTGGGGCCCCTCTATTGTGGCCATATATTGGTCATGAAAGCACAAGGCTCAGGACAGCTGCCTCAGTTGCCCAACCCAAGGGACGGCTCTGCATCCACGCCACAGGAAGGTTATCCTGAGGAAAGTGCCCCACTACTAAATTTTCTACTGAAAATGTCTATTTTATAAAACTAACATAATAAATGGACAAACTACCTATCACGTTTCAGGTGACTATCCCTTGGAAGTACAATATGCTATGTCTGATATCAAGGGGACTGTTTGTTTATAGTTTTCCAGAGTGATGCTACTGATTTGAAGTACTATGAACATCAGAATATGAATCTCAGCAACCGTATTGCTCATTTCAGTATGAGGCTAACACTCTGACCACGAGTTCTTCTCCCACCCATTTATCTGGCTGCTACTACAGCTGCCGTAGTGGCGATGATGGTAGCAACAGAAGACAGGAGGAAGGTCTCTTCCCCTCCTGGAATATGGATACAACAGCTTTCCAGGTGCTAGAACTCCGGAACACACAGACTAGACATCAGACACTCCGAGACAGTGACATTTAGCAGGGCAACAAGCAACGTTCCAGGCCCTGGAAGTCTGGGGAAGAAGAAACCTTCCACTCTGCCTAAGTCAAGGGAATTCAGCTACGATTCATTGTTCAGCTAAATGGCTGGTGCAAATCCGAGCAGCTCTGTGTCAGGCTTTCAAGCCTGGGAAGGGGGATAGGATTCTCCAAGCCTGCCCCCCCAGGGCCTGTTCTAACTTCCTCCCCCCCCCCCGCCGCCGCCTTGGAACACCCTCTCCCCGACCCTGTTCCACCCTCCACCCTCAGTCCAGAGGCAGCTACCTGCTCCAGCAGGGGCTCCACCGGGATCTGGTGCCAGCCGGCCAGCATAGGATTGGGCCAATAACTCCTATTTCTTCCCTTCTTTTCACCACACATCCATTTGTTTACTCGATCATCTTAACATTTTTTTATTGCTTCTCAGCTTTTCCACACTGAGGAACAGCATAAACTCTAGGCTTACCATAACCAAAGGGGGACAGGGTGCCTACACCTTTAACCATTGTAAAAAGAGGGAATTTGGGCAGGTGCAGCTTGTTGCACCCTTCCATTATGAGCTGCACCTGCCCAAATTCCCTCTTTTTACAATGGTTAAAGGTGTAGGCACCCTGTCCCCCTTTGGATATGGTAAGCCTAATAAACTCTATCATGAAAAATGCAATCTATGAACAAGGTTCAAAAGACAGATTGGCAAGCAATGAGAAACTGGTAATCCATTGCTTTGAAAGGAATGCAAGATAGAAATCAAACGACAAGGGAATAGCAAGCAGAGAGTGAACATTCCCCCTCACCGGAATTTGCCACCAGGAAACACTTTAAGGCTTCCTTTGAGATACTACCTCTCTAAGAAACATACAAAGCAGGGGAGAAATGGTTAGAAATGGACACACCTAGAATTCCATGTTCTATCTAACTGCTCACACTTAAGAACATATAAATCATCAATTGTTGAAAGGAGGCAAGTGCATTGCAATCCTGACAAGGCGCCGGAAGCCATCGCAACATGCTGTAAAGCACGTTCGTGATGACTTGGGAGTAAGAGAGGCCTGTGCAAGGCCGGCCTCCCTCACACCGGCGCCAGATCTCCATGCGGACAGCGGTGGAAAGTAAGCGCTCTGTGGGTGGTCCGGCCAGGCAAGGGAGGGGGGACATTGGCCTAGCCAGCCTGGGAGGGGGATGGCGCCGGCCATATCCCCATCCCCGCCATGCCGGCTACGTGGTTACACGGCCTCCTCTACTTCCGCCAGCTATTTGGCGGAAATCCGAGGAAGCCGATAGGGCCAGCTCAGGTTTACACTCAGGGAAGGGGAAGAGTGTCCCCTTCCCCAAGAAGACCTCCGGCCTGGCGTGCACCGGGCAGCCTGTGCACAGGATCCGGCGGGCGGCCCTGGGTTGCCGGCTAGATCCTTAGTCAGGATTGCGCTGACTGTCTTGTTTCACATTTTAAGATAGCCCATTGATAAGATCTACCACTGACAGGTATGCTGTTATTCATTCTCTCTCCTCACGAACAGTGCCCCCCCCATGTGCATATTTGTCACACACATTTTGCTCCTTCTACCCAACCATATTCAAAGGGCAGTGTTTTCCAACAACTGTCACAAATTCCTAACATTCGTCACCATGTACTCAAGGACACCACCTTCCATCATTTCTTTCCTCTGCAATGTGGGAAGAGCAGATGCTGCATTTCCTTCCCACAGTGCTCTGGTAGACTCAGACCTCCGAGGTCAGCTGCACTGCTGGCTCCTCCCACCTATTTCCTATTCTCTCCATCTCTCAGACAAAAATAGAGGCACTTTTGTGTACTTGTAATGTCCCTGTTTTCACACCCAAGTTCACTGCATGAGCACCCTCTTCCCTGCCCCCAGCTGCACAATGACAATTGCTGCAGGGTCTTCTGCACCTGCTGCAATCGTTTAAATTACCCTGCACAGATCAAAAGGAGGGCATTTTTTAACAATAAGAACAAACTTTTAAAAGCTCGTCATTGCCCTATAACGTTAACATTTCAAAATGAACTTTGCCAGGTGCAGAATGTGAAATGGTAGGCAGTGCCCTAGATAATGCCTTTATATTCATGTGCACAGGGATGAATCAATCCACCCTGAAGAATAGCGGTTTCCAGTGAAGGTATGTTGCCAGTGAGTGAATTCACCTGATATAACCAATTAAGGTATAAAAGCAGTGTTTGTTTGAACCAGTGTATGTAAGAGCTTTCTACAGGACGCTTTGAACTTCTATCCCCTAAAGAAGCCAGTCAAATGTACATCAGGAGTTAGCAAGAACTTTGCTTTATAGAACTTTGGGAGTCAGTAGAAACTGTCGTTTTGGTTGTTTTATAGAACTCTTTGTGCTTGAAAACACAAAGAGTTCTATAAAACAACCAAAATGACAGTTTCTACAGACTCCCAAAGTTCTATAAAGCAAAGTAGAGAACCTTTATTAAATTTACATGGCTTTGAAACCCAAAAATCTATATTGTCACTCTGAAGAAATTTAACTTCTAAGTATCTGAAGGATGGAACAGAAATCTGTATTGCAGCGTTTTTTTTTTTTTACAATTCATGCAATGCAGAGTTCACTATGCCCAGTTCTGAATTCAGCACTTGTACAGAAACAAAGGGCCCACAATCCTGTCTACATATTATATAGCCACAGATACCCTGACAGCAAACAGCTGCAAGGTTCAATTGCAGCACAATTTAATGATGAGTATTAACTGCAAACAAAACATTCCTGCCAGTGGAAGATCTATGGAAGAAGAAGGGGAACAGATGTAATCAGATGGAACCAGGCCATTACTGTTATTCAGTAATGAAGAAAAGGAACTCTGCACGTGCGCACTACAAAGGAATAATTCTATAGCTCTACCATGATTTGGGCAATTCATTGTCTTTGACAGTAAATCCCATTCAGCAACTTCCTCATGACTTTGGCAATTTGATCATCCAAAAAGCTATTACCAGTTCTTTCTCCCCAGCTTCCCCCCCTTAACTAATACACAAGGCAAGCATTCATAACAGGAGATCCAAGGATATTTATTCAGAGGAAAGTCCCACAGAGTTCAGTCGTACTTACTTCCAAATAACTGCAAACAGGATGGAAGAAGACTCAAGGATGCATCATCATGACCCCACTACCAAATCCCCAGATGGGGCCTGCTATCATGCCCAGTGAAGGAGACTAGAAACTATGCAGAGAGATTCCCGAAACCAAGTTAAGACACAAATGAAGTGTACTTTGCAGTATACAGCCTGGTTTCTCATGCAGCCACACAAAGACCTTATGATGATCTCCCTTTCCAAAATCATGATTGTAGAGAAAAGAGCCAAGTCATTTCCACCCTCGCTCACACAGACCAGGAACTTTTGCAGCCCAGAGCAAAACAATTCCTCAAGTGGGCAACGATTCAGCACGAAAAGCCTGACGCTCAATTAAGTTTGGCTTCCTGTGTAGGCAACGTAATGCAAAGAGAGTGGGTTGCTCTTCTAAAGGCACACGCATTTGGAATGGCGGTGGAAAGAGATTAGAAGGGCCTGGCAAAGTCAGCAGGAAGACAGAGGAGGGACACTAAGCATTAAATCTACCCGCCCACCATGCAAGCAACCCTTCCACAAACTTGTTTGCTTCCTATGAAGCTACCAAATTGCTGAAGGAGAAGCTAGTACGCACAGATTGCTGCATGCGTAGGGAAACGCCACATGTCTTGTTGTGGATGATGGACAACAGACAATTGCACACACAAATAAAATCAGAGGCAGAAATCACCCTGCTTTTCCTTTCTCAGATTGCCTATGGAGGAAAGGAAGAGTGGTTGCTCTCCTAAGACCTGGGTTTCTGCAGGAGCAGCAGGGAGGATCTTTGCCTCTCCAGCAAATCCAGCACAGAGCACTCGCAAGCAAGGGGAGAGTGCTTGTCGCCATCAGCAAAGTAGGAAGTAGATTTGTGGAAACCTGGTGATATCCCGCTCAACACCCTGCAGAAGTCTATTTCATAGCTGACAATACAGTAAGACTGGGCAACTCGGTTTAACAATATACTGTATTTATTTATTTGCTCATTGGGGGAATAGCTTCCCCGTAAAAAGCAAACCAGAGGTGTAACCAGGCCTCCCGGCGCCCGGAGGAAGGGGGCAGGGCCTAGGTGACGTGACGAGCCTAGTGCGTCACCGACCCCCCACCGATTTCCTACCTATTTTGGAGCCGTACAGGCTCCAGGGAGGGCGGGAGGTCCGGAAAAAGGACGAGCAACGCGTCAAGACAAGCAACGCACCAGGATGGGACCGGTAGGTCCGCCTGCGCCTGGATCAGCTGCTCTACGCGCTCCACTCTCCTCCCACTTCTGAAGCAAACAACATGCTCATTCAGGAGATATCTCCCCAAATGAGCATACTGTTCACTTTTCACGGGGATGCTAGAAGTCTAGTCTTACAAATGGTGCCAGGCTTTCCATGAGTGCCATTCAAATGACTGACGGTATCGAAAGCACAGGACCAAATAAATGTCGGTTACCACTCTTCCAATGGAAGAGATCATTTTTAATAGGGCAACAAAACACTTTTCTAAATTGCCTTCAACATAGAACTATCTGAAAATGGCATTAAACACTAGACTCCTTGAACTGCAATTAGTATTGCTTAAGCCTAGAAGTAACCTAAATATTGGCTAACTTTAATCCAATTAGACTGCTTCTTACACTACACAGGTCAGGACGTCTCAAAGTGTGGGTCGTTTGTTGGGCCTGCCCACCAGTACCTCCATATGGCTCCAAATTGGAGCCAACCAGAAGCCACTTCCGGAGCCCAATCCACCTTAGCCAGTCGCTCCGGCCCAGGGACAGCCTCCAGAGGCCTCTGTGGGGCTCGGAAGGCCTCCAATAGTGACCCAGAGGTCACTTCCGGTTTCACCAACATGACTTCCAGTCACGTTGGGAGGCCAAAGCGATGCGGGAGTGGCTGGCTAAGGTGGGTCACGGCAGCGGGGACTTTGGGAACCACCGACATAAGTATCAAAAACTGTAATGCTGTATATCCTCTTACGTGCTTCAAAAGACTGGCTTTTGAAGAGAACACACAATGAATTATTAACTCCCCAAAGTTGTTGACAGAGTTATTCTATATTAGCTAGAAGGTCAAGACAGGATATAACCAAGAGCATTTTGATTACCAGCCAACGAATAATTAGGTCTGTTAGGCTGCAATCCTATACACACGTGCCTGGGAGTATGTCCCACTCAATAGGACTTGCTTCTTTGTAGACATGCATGGTCACACCAGAGGAATGAAAATACAGGGAAAACTGGCATGGCAGTGGAATGTGTGAAAGAGATCTAGGTGGGCCACAAATTGAATATGATCCAGCAGTGTGATGTGACTTAAAAAAAAAGGCAAATGTATTGCAAAGGCCTAGAATCCTGGTCACTAGTTCCACTCTCTTTTCACACTTGGAATACTGCATCCAATTGTGGGCACCACATTTCAAGACAGACATTAATAGGCTGGAGCAGTTTTAGAGAAGGGCAGCAAAGATAGTGGGGGGTCTGGAAACCAAGTTGAAAGAGTTTGGGATGTTTAGCCTGGAGAAGAGCAGGCTAAGGGAGATACGATAGCCGTCATCAAGCACCTAAAGGGCTGTGACACAGAAGGGGAGGGCCTGCTTCCTGCGGTTCCTAAGGGTAGGACTACAACCAACGGGTTGCAACTACAGGGAAGTAGATTTAGACTAGATAGGAGGAAGAATTTCCTTGCTCTGTAAGTGCTGTCTAAATAATGGGACAGCCTGCTTCATGCAGTTGTGGGCTCTTTCACAAGAGGCTAGGTGGCCATCTGCCAGGGCTGCTGTGGTCACTTGTGCTGAGCGCGGGTTGGACTAGCTGACCTCCAAGATCCCTTCTAACTCTAGCATTCTAGGACTCCAGGTAGATTTAAAAATAAAGTTGCAGAACCCAATAAGTTCAGATTTCAGGGCTACCAAATTTAAGTCAACTGCATAGGATTACAACTGAAAATTGAGTGGCCTTAAAGACCGACCCTGCATAATTTCAGTTTTACAGACACACTGCTCCTGTTGGGATCAGGAGCAGTTTGTCTGTACAAGCAACTCACCCCCCTTTTGGTGAACAACCAGCACCTACCAGGCCATCTGTACAATGCACCCCAAAATTGCAATCTTCCTTGGAGTGTCTTCAGTGAATATGCAAGGACATTTGTTCACAAAATTAATTTGAATGTTTAACTATGCACACAACATTGAGCTGCCACAACCAACCACATTTTAGCTGACTGCTCACAAGCTCTGCAATGAAAAACGAGCTCATGTTGCCCTTGCAGAATGATGAGCAAACAGCACCATAGCAACAGCACAGTTCGGATCCAAGCAGCCAGCTACACAACTGTACCAACCTCTGGGTATTTCCAGAGATTTAGCAGTAAAATTCCCACATGAACAATTCAAATTCGAGTGTCACCCTGATGCAGATATGATGCTGCTAATCTCTTGACCATGGTAGAGAGACTGGAAGCAGCCCAAGGGCTCTTAGACCACCTCCACTGTCAGCATTAATGATGGTGCAAATGCAAAGCTGTGGTTACTGTATGCCGACAAGGAAAGGGAGGGTTAAATCAGCAGAAGAGAAGGGAGAAGAAAACATACAGGCCTCCTTCCAATCTGTTAATCATAGCTAAGACTGACAGCATTATATCCACACCATACCATATTTTAATGCAGGTATCTCTGCCACAGAACCTAACTCTTGATTATTTTGCACATTCCATAGATGAAACCCTACTCAAAGTACACCTTCTCGACCAGCAGTTCTCAAAACGTTTTGGTCTCATAGAGCCCCACCAGCACATGCGCAGAGTGGCACAGCATCGAATAGATGGTAGCCACTTATGGTGTGCTCATGGAGCCCGACGGGGTCTCAGGGAGCCCCAGGTAGTTTGAGAAACTCTGTTCTAGAGAAGACTAAAAGCTACTAGCTTAAATTGCATACCGTACCCACAATTCTTACTTGAGAGAGTTCCTTAAGCACTTCATATACTGTCTCCATCATTATCCTGATATTCAAGATGGGAAACTGAGACAGAGAGAGTGCATCGCCAAAGACTATTATTAGTGCTATACATGTTCATTCAGAAGTCCCATGGTATTCAATTGAGCTTAAAAAGGTAAAGGTGACCCCTGACAATTAAGTCCAGTCGTGTCCGACTCTAGGGTGTGGTGCTCATCCCCATTTCAAAGCCGAAGAGCCAGCATTGTCCGAAGACGCCTCCGTGGTCATGTGGCCGGCATGATTCTCCTTTTTGAGCTTACTCATAGGTAAACATGCCCAATGCCCATGACTGTACCCTAGAGAATTAATGGCAGAGGTGCAATTTGATCTGGGGAGTTCAGGGGGAAGACTGCTGCACTTGCGACAGGAAAGACCCGACTTCAAAATCCTGCACAGACATTAAGATCATTTGGTAGCCTAAAGCCCGCGGCACGGTACAGCACGGCACGACGCAGTGTGTGCGAAGTGAAGCCGGCCTTTGCTTCACTTTGCGCGGGGCCGCTGCCTGTCTACACTGACCTTAGAATCGCTTTCTCCATCATCTCTCCTCTCGGTCTTTTCAGCCAATCACAATCAAGTCTTTTCAGACTTGATTCTGATTGGCCAACGCTTCACATCCTACCCCACTGCACTGCACATCGCCTCCTCATTGGCCAACGTTCAATTTTTCCAACTTTTCTCTCACGGGAACACAGCTGTCCTGCATTGCTGTGAGGAGAGTGCAGGATACATTGCACTCTCCGAGCTGCTTTGGCACGCTTCCCAACACACCACACACACACACAAACTTACAAGGCTATTTGCAAGTATAAAATGAGGCAACCCCATAAACACCTTGAGATCCTTGGAAGTAACATATAAAGCAAGTAACTTGAGCCTTCCATCCTAAATGCGCTTGCATGAGTACTTAGAGGATAACCTCAGAGGATAAACACAGATTAATTATTCAAAGTCTGTGCATTCCCCCAGGTCTAGCCATCCTTGAGGTGGTTGCCTCAGGCAGTATATTGATGGGGTGCTGCTATCAGTAGCGTAGGTACGTTTTCTGGTGCCCGTCACAGACACACATTCCAGAAGACCTGGAAGTAATTGGCGGTGACCTGATGACATCACCACCTATTACTTCCAGGTTGCCTCCCCTCTAGCGCTGAATTATACATCAAAGCACTAATCTAGCGCCCAACAATGGATTGGTTAGACCCCAGTGCCAATCAGCTGTTGGCCGCTAGATTAGCACTTTGATGTATAGTGCCTATCAGCTGTTCAAGCTCTAGAGGGGGGCGGCTTGAGCTGGGGGGGGGAGACTGCGAAGCGCCCCCTCAGGCAGCAGAGCCCGGAGCGGCTCAAACCAGCCCTGCCATTTGCCTCTGCTTTTGTTCCTCCCACTCCCTGGATTAAATAATAAAGCAGAAGCCAAAGAAAAAGAGAGGAGAGTGGTGGGCTAGCCATCTGAGAGCTCACCACTCTCCTCCACATTTCCTCTTTCACTCCACCCACCTCTCTCTTTTCCAATCCAGGAAGCAGAGGACGACAGGTCACCAGGTTAGGGTGGGCAGCCCTGGGCCAGCCCTGTCATTCTCTTACTGTGCAGACAGATATTTCTAAATTAGAGGCTAAGTTACCCTCTTTGCCTCCAATCACCACATTTTGCAAAAGTCTTGATGGGGGGGGGTGGAGGTGGAAAAAGCATGTGCAAACAAAGATTCCATTTTGATTTTCTTAAGTCTGTGAGCTCTTTTCCCGTTGAAGCACCTATGCGCAGGGAAATTTTTCTCCCTTTGTCAATGAGGAGAAGGAGAAGAGACAGCAGTGTAACATGTAACAACCTTGATTCAGGCCCTCTCAAAGTAAATTCCACATTTTTGAACGCATACCTTGCTATTGCTACTGGATCATGACTAGGTGGAGACTATCTTGTAAAGAGAATACTGTGACTGGGGCAGGTCAGAAAGAAGCCTGGTCACCAAAGAGGAATTACTAACTGCCTTGATTGCATATCAAAGTCAAACTGAAAATTAGCATCATCAATTATACATATCAAATACATTTAATCGATACATGTCCATGCTCATATAATATAAATATCATTCAGCGACCTTATTTGATTATAGATATGGAATCTTATGCACATACAGTAATTGCCTTTACCATACCTGGAAAAATTTACCACACTCAATTCAGCCTTCACAGAGAATGAATGAATGAATCGAAGTGCCTAGAATACACACTTATTGGGTATTTGATGGCAGATTCTGGGTAGTAACTAGTTTTTAATAGATTTCATATTGTGAATTAAGCAAGAGCAGGGGGACTACCAACATTGGCTCTGCCTAGATACATTCCCACACAGACAAGACAAGCCAAAACACAAGGCAAAGGGCTCTCCCTCTTAATCCCAGTAGAGGCAGAGCCTTTCTGTTCCTCAACTACTCACTCCCATTTACCTGCATGACTTAAATTATGCACAGAAGTGAGCAGATGAGGTGCATTTGGGCAGAGAAAACACTCCCAGAGCCTCTATTGCAATGTGGGGGGAGGGGTTAAGAAGGTGCCCTTTGCTTGCAACTCAACCTGGCAGAAAGTGCCTGATAATTTTAACGAACCCCCCCCCCCCCAAGTTCAAAGATTACGCTGAGGGTCAGATGGAATGGAAAGCCTTCGGGGGCCAAGTGACTTGGCTCAAGTCTGCCCCTTAACAAATCAAGGATGTGAATGTTTTGTTCATATAGGTGGCACCCAGGGACAAAAGGCGAACCTTCACACAGAGGGGCTACGAGCGGGTTTCATCATAAGCTGAACACACCCCTTGCCCTACGTTGATTCAAATATATTCATGAAGCACAAAAAAGACACCGCAACCTCATCTGAGGGGGGGCATGAGCTGCAGAGTGGGAAAGGAGTGATTCACACGATTTGCTGCAGCAGCACAGTCCGTGACTTAGCAACCTGAACGACAGCTCATGACATCAAGGCGGCAGATGAGATGATGAGGAAGCCAAGCCGCCAGCAGCAGCAGCATCCTCTCCCGCAGCGCGATGCCTTGCTCCCGTTTGATGCGTGCTGCCAATGGGCAGCTCGGAGGGGCTCTGCTAAGCGAGAGCTTTGAACTCGTTTCCCAGACCAGCAGCTCGGCCCATTCGCACGAGAAGCAAGGCGGCGGGGGCCTTCGGAATACGTGCAGAACGCCTTGCCCTTCTCACTCACCACCACAGCCAGCCGCCGGCACTCGAGAAATCCCACAGGCCACGCGCCGGGCACATTTCATCGGAGAACTTTCAGCTCGGTCGCAGCCGCTCCGAATTCAAAGATGGTCGGCAAAGCAAAACAAGGCGCAGCTCCGCAGCCGGCAGCACTGCAGAGAGCCGTCCCCCACCTCCACTGTGATCGGTAGAGCTCCGGGAGCCCCACTCGCAGATCTCCGCTTCTCAACCAGGAGCCCCCCTTTGCTTCGCCCTCCCGCATCGATCCAGCGCTCGGCAACTTACCATGAGAAGGCTGGAGACGAACGCGGCTCCCCTGGTGGCCTTGGGGGAGGCGGTGGCGGCGGCTCCGTTGGTCGCAAAAGCCCCCATGGCTGGCGCGGAGGGCGGTGGTGGGGTCTGATGAGTGAGGCGGCTACAGAGCCATGGAGGCCGGGAGCAGAAAGAGGCGCGCCGTGCCCGCCGCGGGAAGAGCTGCCCATCTAGCAGCAGCCCCGCTGCCCCATTGCTAGGCAGGGGATGGAGACAGATGAATGGATGGAGGGCGGGGAAGGGAGACTGGAGGGGAACAGGTGGAGGCTCAGCAGGCACCACTCGCCTGGGCACGAGGGACCACTGGCCGCGCTGGGCTCCGGCTCCAGCCTTCCCGCTCCTGGATGGCAGGAGCCAAGCGCCGAGGAAGCAGGGTTGGGTTCAGCAGGAAAAGCGGCCGACTGCCCATAGCGACCGGGGGGGGGGGGCGAGAGTTTCAACACTCCCACCTGCCTCCTTCTCCAGCAGCCTTCAGAATGGCCAGAGAGCGCGGCAGAGACCCTGAGAAGCGGCAGCCGGGAGGGGAAAGGGGCGGGGACAGCGCGCACGTGGGGCGGGAAGAGGAGGCGGGGCTCTCTTTTGTTGCATCATCTTGTAAGAAAGGCTGCTCTGCTCCCCAGTGCTCTGTCGGGGGAACTGCACGCGGTAGCCCTTCTTCCCTAGGTTCGAAGCAGCCGAGAACAAAGAAATTCGCTTCTACCGCGCTACTCCACGCAGTGCAATCCTTTAGACTTTAATTACAAAAAATCGTTCTGGGTGAGCTCTTGGACACCAGCACAACCACGGTCATGCCAGCGTCGTTAACTCCCCTAGACGCGTGTGTGAAAAGTCCACACCGGCGTCCGGCTGGCAAAAGCGCTCCAATGGAATGGCGATATATGAGGAGGAGCTGGTGGCCTGTTCTGTTCGTATGGGGGGGGGGGGGAGAAACACCAGAGGCCAGTTCGCCCCTTACCTGCCCCTTCCTCCGTGCGGGTTTTTTAAACGAAGGAAATGCGGGGGGCATCATGAGGGGCATTGGGCCCTGGCAGCAGGATCAGGCCCTGGGTGGGAGGCGGGTGGGGGGTATCACGGCGGCGTCGGGGCGAGCGAGGACCGTTGGCAGCGTGTTTGGCCCTCCTGCCTGCCCTGCACCTTGGTATTGTGAGCCCTTTGGGGACAGGGAGCCATTTAATCCTTTGATTTTGTCTGTAAACCGCTTTGTGAACCTTTTGTGGAAAAGCGGTATATAAATAATAATAATAATAAATATGGTGCATAACGGCTGCAGCTGTTACGTCACTTCAGGCACAGGGTGGTGGTGGTGGTCGTGGAATCGCCACTGCCTCTGCTGCTGTCGTCTTAAATGAAAGTTCATTAAATACTATTAATAATCATAATAATAATAATCATAATAATAAAGTTAAAGGAAGATTCAACCATGGGACAAAGGTTTGATTATTCATTCACAACTGACTGGAGTCCATGATTTCCTGTCACATTACAGGGTTAATTGACTAGCTAAGCTAGGAGAATTGGGTCATCACCAATTACTGCTGTTGTGTATTGTTACTGTGCTTATCTTACCATTAAGCTTTTCATCTCTTATATAGCCATGACTTCTTACATGTTCACATTTTTTTCTTTTAGACCCATGTAGAGGTCTGCATACCTGCCCAGAAAGGATAACATCTTGCATTGACTGAAGTGGGCTGTAGTTCCTGACCTACAATAAACTTGTTTGCCTTTAAGGCACTGCAAGACTCTTTGTTGTTTTAGATCCAATCAGAGCTGGTGCCACCGATTCACAACTGGTGATGAGCTGGCAAACCTAGGTAAACAAGTCCTTTGTAATCCAATCAGTTGGTTTCCATGGGCTTATCGAAAGAGGAGTGGTCATTTAATTATCCCTCTCCTAGTTCAGTCTCTTGAAGCAAATATTTCCCAGATCCAACTGGAGCCTGGTACTTTGAGAAGAGCCAGAGCTCTTCAAAACCAGAAGGAGCTGTGTGGAGGCTCGAAGAAGGCTGAAGCAGCAGTGACAGCTTCTCTGTGTGCCTTTTGCTGGCCTGTGTGCTTCTGCAGCACAAGGTATCCACAGAGGAGAACAGGAGAAGCTGTACAGCGATTTTGCTCTGGGCTAACAGTTCTCTGTTCTGTGCTTAAAGGATCAAGAAGAGCCCTTTGCCTGTAACGCAGCTTCCCTCTCATCCTTTCACTCAGGGCCTGATTAAGACCTTTAGAGGCCCTAAGCACTGAAAAGATGATGGTGCCCCCATATATATTTAGTAGTTAATAAATATAATTATAAATTATAATTTAGTAAAAAATAAACTCATTTTTTTTGAGAAAATATATTTCGAATTACTATATTTTGGAGTTCAGTGATTCTCCCTTTTTTTCCCAAACTTTGTTTTGGTTAACTGGTGGGGTTTTTTTTGTTTTTTGTTTTGTTTTTTGCACCATGCTCCATGGTAAATTTGGCACTGGAAAAAATAACCTCTGTGGTGCCTCCCTTCCCTTGATGCCCTGAGCATGTGCTTGTTTTGCTTAATGGTTAATCCAGGACTAGGTCAGCCCATCCATAAAGCCAGCTGAAGTAATCTCAGGCAGTAGTTTGGTGGAGGGCGGCCATCTCTGTCCTCCACTGCTCTGTCCTCTTTCTACTCCCTTGAAAAGGAAGAGGGGGGACAGAAAGAGGAAATGTGGAGGGCACAAGATTGCTGAGCTAGGACATTGGAGAGTAGGAGGAGCAGAGGCTGGTTAAGGGGGGCAACATTTGGCATATTTATTTTTCACATTTTTATACCACCCTTCCTCCAAGGAGCTCAGAGTGGTGTACATATTTCCTCTCCTCCTTTTGTCCTCACAACAACCCTGTGGGGTAGGTGGGGCTGAGGGATAGTGACTGGCCCAAGGTCACCCAGGAAGCTTCGTGACTGAGCGGGGATTTGAACCTGGATCTTCCAGGTCTAAGTCCGACTCCCAAACCACTACACCATCCTGCCTCAGGCATCAGACTAAATGCATCAGGCATTTAGATGCCTTTAAAAGGGGTTTGGACAGATTCATGGAGGAAAAGACCATCACAGGTTACAAGCCATAAGCAACCTCCTGGTTTTAGAAGTGGGTTTTCTCTGTGCCAGGTGCAAGGGAGTGACAACGGGAAACAGGTTATCTTGTTTTGTGCTCCCTGAAGCATCTGGTGGGGCCACTGTGTGATAACAGGAAGCTGGACTAGATGGGCTTTTGGCCTGATCCAGCAGGGCTCTTCTTATGTTCTTATCAGACCCAGCCCTGAGGGCATATGTCCTCATACCTTTCAATCCCCCCCCTTGTCTTCAAAGACTAGGGTTCTTCGTCATGATTCCCTGTATTCTTGGCAGAAACCTCTTTTCAGCAGCAGCTGTGGGCCTGTTCTGTTTGACACAAAAAGAGAAACTCAAAACCGTTTCTGCAGTGGAAGTGCTGCTGTCCTACTGCCTGGGGGTAAAATGCTTGAGCAGCTGATGCTCAAAAGTGGGTTAGCGTGTGAGACGAAAGCAGAGATGTAGGGCAAAATTACAACTCAATAATGCTGGATTCATAGAACTTCGGAGCTAATTTTATGATCCAGATTTAATGGGGTAAACAATTGGCAGTAATGTAGACTACAGTATATATGGTGAGAATTGTAAGCTATGAGGACAAGAAAACTGGAGCGCTAAATTAAGCAGCTGTGCTGGTGAAATAACAAATGTCTACAATGCAACATTAGGTAGAAATGACAGAAAACCTAATCTTAGGAAATATGTGGGCCAGTTCTCCTATTTTGCCAGAACCTGGTGCCCTCTCACTGATGCTATTTGGGCCTCTTGGGTACAGACTTGTGCCCAACTTCATTTCTTCAGAAGGGCTTTCTGCCTGCAGTGTTACTAGGCATGCTCTGAGACACATGCGCACATGGGGAAATCTGACTGCATGTGTCCCTGCCTGGTAACACTGCAGGCAGAAAGCCCTTCTGAAGAAATGAAGTTGGGCACAAGACTGTACCCCTGAGGCCCAAATAGCATCAGTGCAGTGGCTTATGTGCAATGGCTGGTGTGAATTGCACATTGACTTATGTGGCTCATGACACACCTCAGTGGACTGGCACTGAATATGGATGAGAGAGACAAAGAAAGGGGTGTAACACAATACAATTTATTGGGGGATAAATGTACAATAAGAGGAAGGGGGAATCAAAAAGATGTGCGCACATGGACACACACACATGTGTGCGTTCATGCATGCATGCACACAGCTAAGCCCTAAAATGACATTGGTTGCTAACAGTACAAGCCTTGGAAAGAGAAGGGATGCATAATAAACACAAATAGGAGGACAGGGGAGAAGAAGGAAATAGGATGTGAATGGGGAGATGTTAGCATCTAGGGAATGAGAGAGATTATCCAGGACCAAAGGAATATAGAACTGGGTATATTTCTGCAGTGTCAAGGGAAAAGGGAGGAGTGTGGGGAGCTGGGACAGGAAGGGGAAGAGATTGGAAAGGACCAAATGTACAAGACCATAACTTACAGCCCAATCCTAATGTTCTAGCCCCAATGTAGCCTTGCAAACAGGACATGCACTGCATCCTGCAGTGGGGGGAGGGGGCAGTCACAGAGGCCTCCTCAAGGTAAGGGAACATTTTGTTCCCTTACCTTGGGACTGCATTACAGCTGCATCAGTGCTGGAAAATTGGTTAGGATTGGGCTGTTAGTTCTCTGCAGCTAGGAACAGTGGTTTCAAGCAAGGAGTAAGCCCCTAGATGGGCCATAAAGTCCCTCACTCACTTGCAGTGGGGGAGCTTGTCTCTCCCACTGTACTATTACTTTTAACTGATACATCAATCCCTCTGAGAAGGGGGACTAGTGATTCCCAGGAAACTTAGCTCCCATTTAGGCAAACAAACACCATCTAGTGGTCTTGCTTCTTGAAGAACTTGTTGGATTGATTAAGGTTGGGAATTGTGAATTTTGGATGGCTGGGGCTAACCTCTGGGCATCTCCCTTAATGGTATAAAATTCAAAATAGACCAAGGAGTTCTAGATTCAGACACACCTATACTTACAACAATCACACCAAACAAAGGAGGATGGGATAGAAATACTAAACGTACTGTCAGTTTGACTGTACAGGTGGGCCCCCATATCCACTGATTCGCTATCTACGGTTTCAGTTATCCATGGATCGTGGGGACACGCCCCCAGGCTTTTACTTTTTCCCAATAAGCTTCGTTTCTTCCTTAAAGGTTAACAGAAACCTTGCAGAGCCTCTCTAGGACTTAGTCTCATTCTACTTGCCTGCAACGGAGGCTGCTTCTCTGTTTTAAGGAAGAAACAAAGCTTGCTGAAGAAAAATAAGAGCTGGGTGGGCAAGCATGCCTGCCTGCAGGGGAGGCAGGGTGGGGGGGCCCCTCAGGAAACCATGGAAGGGGTGTTTGCTCTTATCCACGGTTTCAAGTATCCACTGAGGGGCCTGGAACATATCCCCAGCGGATATGGGGGCCCACCTGTACTCAAGAGACAGAAGATAGTGTGTGTTGGGGCCAACAGCCATGGTTATATAGCTGTATCTGCTGAGATTAGGCTTGGATTGATGCAGGAGTTGTGGGGCTAGTTAGCCAAGATGCAGTGATCTTCAGAGACCGGGGGATGCAAAGATGGGAAAGGGTTTAGTAACTGCCCAATCCTATCCCCCACCATGTTGAAGCATGCAGCTACGCCAAGGTGTTCTTCTAAAATCTTAGAGTGGACCAACAGAACTGTGACCAGTTTCTTCACACATAAGAAGCCTTCTTCACAGGCCTGTGACCAAACCCACCAAGACTCTTTGATCTTTGACTCTTCTGTAACAAAGTTCAGGGGATACAATACACTCACCAAGTTGGGCACAAATTGACTATAAGGTAAAGGTGACCCCTGACAATTAAGTCCAGTTGTGTCCGACTCTAGGGTGTGGTGCTCATCCCCATTTCAAAGCCGAAGAGAGAAGGCAGTACTTCTCTCCTGCAACTGGTATTCAGAGGTATTCTACTAGCAGCCATTGATAGATCTGTCCTTTTCTGTTCTCCATGCATTTGTCCCATCCTCTTTTATTTATTTATTTACAATATTTATATCCCGCCTTTCTCCCCAAAGGGACCCAAGGCGGCTCACAACAGAAATACAAAAAATACCATATAAAAACATCACACTTTAAAACAGTAAAAACAATAACAATTGATAAAAACAATAACTAAAAATCAGTTAAAAAGATCATGGCGACAGTCACAACACGAGCATAAAAACAGTAGCACCCCCACCTATACCAGTGAGATGTTAAAAAAGGCAAGGGCTCAGAAGGCTTCTTGAAACAAGAAGGTTTTTAGGCCTCGCCGGAAAGTGTCCAAGGAGGGAGCAGTTCATAGATCAAAGGGGAGGGAATTCCATAAGGTAGGTGCCACTACTGAGAAGGCCCTGTTTCTGGCCGCCGCCCCTCGCACCTCCCTGGGCGATGGCACCCGCAAAAGGGCCTTCTCTGATGACCTAAGGGGATGAGCCGGACTATATAGAAGTAGGCGGTCACTCAAATATCCTGGCCCCAAGCCATATAGGGCTTTAAAGGTCAAAACCAGCACTTTGAATTGGGCCCGGAAACGAATCGGCAGCCAGTGCAGCCGTCGGAGGAGCGGCCCGACGGAGTCGAACCGCCTACCTCCAGTGACCACACGGGCCGCCACATTCTGCACTAATTGCAGTTTCCGAACCGTCTTCAAGGGCAGCCCCACGTAGAGTGCATTACAATAATCTAATCGTGATGTCACCGTGGCATGGATCACCGTGGTCAGGTCTGCACGATCCAAGTACGGTCGCAGCTGGCGCACCAGCCGAAGCTGGGCAAAGGCCCCCCTGGCCACCACCACCACCTGGGAATCCAGGAGCAGCTGCGGATCTTTTAAAGCCATCCAAGCTAGTGGGCATCGCCACAGGTGGCAACACATCTCACAAACTAATGATGTGCTGTGTGAAGCAATTCCTGACCTGAATCTCCCATCCATCAGTTTTTCTGGATGACCCCCTGGTTCTAATAATGTGACACAGGGAGAAAAATGGGACATGAAATCTACTTCATAAAAGCAGCCAGCACCTCAGAATACAGGAACCAGAAACGGGAAAGAACTTTGAACCATGGGAGGCCCCATGTTTTAGATCCTCCCTCCCCAAATCTGAGGTAGCTTCAAATGTATGCAGCGGCAGCCAGAAATATCTACCCTTCAGCAGAGTCAAATGCGTTTAGTTTCCTACCAATCACATTTCAAGCCAGCCTGCATTCTTTAGTTAAAAAGGTAAAGGTGACCCCTGACAATTAAGTCCAGTCGTGTCCGACTCTAGGGTGTGGTGCTCATCCCCATTTCAAAGCCAAAGAGCCAGCGTTGTCCGAAGACGCCTCCGTGGTCATGTGGTCGGCATGACTCTCCTTGCTGCAGCGCGTAGCATGTGGCTGGAACACGGAGCGCTGTTTACCTTCCTGCAAGCGGTACCTATTTATCTACTCACATTAATATGCTTTGGAACTGCTAGGTTGGCAGGAGCTGGCCAAGCAACGAGAGCTCACCCCGTCGCAGGAATCGAACTGCCGACCTTTCGATTGACAGCTTATGGTTCAGCGGTTTTAACCCACTGATGTAGGCAGTCGCGTCGCTAGGACGTGCGTCACCCCAGAGCGGGGGCGCGCATCACCTTTAAGGGAGCGGCTCCGCCCCCGCGCGTGACGTCACGCGCAGGAGCAGAGCAACCCCCCCCCACTCCGTTTTCGGCTCATTTTGGAGCCAAACGGACGCGAGGGCGGGCGGGCCCAGCACCAGAAACAAACTGTAAGTACAGGGGGACACGCGTCACCCTTGTGCGCGCGTCGCCCCCGGGCGGCCCGCCCCGCGCACTTCTCCCTGTCGACGCCCCTGGATGTAGGTCAGGGATGTCAAACATAAGGCCCGTGGGCTGGATACAGCCCCCCATAAGCTCTTTATCCTGTCCCCGTGATTTGGGCCCTCCCTGTGCCACCCTTTCAGCAGCGCAGCTTCTGCCGAGACTCTGAGAGGAAGAGACGGAAGGAGGCCTCAGAAGGCAAGGAATGCTACCGGGGAAAGGGCTGACCAAGCGGTGGGAGAGGGAGACACTGTTGAGGTGCTGGGAGAGCCCAATTATCACGTGGGTCACGTTTTCAGCACCACAACTTCTGCCAAGGCATCACTTCACAGAGCACCTCTCAGCTGCTGAAAGGGCGACCCATGTGATAATTGGGCTTGGCATATCTTAAATACTGTATGATCAAGGTTTGCATATTTTCTCTTCTGACATTTGCAACCAATGAGTTCCATCATGAGAACAAAGTGCTTGTTTCTGGCCATCACGTGCTTAATGACATCATTTCCTGATTCTTGATGTCACTTCTGGCCCTCAGCAGGCGCCATGAATGTTATTCAACCCACTGTATGAAATGAGTTTGACACCCCTGATCTAGGTTGAAACACATACTTCTTAGGCTGTCTATTTGCTTCTAGGACTGCATTAATTTTCTCTGGAGACTTATGTAAGAAGCATAATATGCCCACAGTAAGTTATTGATTCCTATAATCTTTAATATTCCCACAGTATGTTATTGATTCCTTTAAAAATGTTAATGTGAGTAGATAAATAGGTACCGCTTGCAGGAAGGTAAACAGCGCTCCGTGTTCCAGCTGCATGCTACGCGCTGCGGCAAGGAGAGTCATGCTGGCCACATGATCACGGAGGCGTCTTTGGACAACGCTGGCTCTTCAGCTTTGAAATGGGGATGAGCACCACACCCTAGAGTCGGACACGACTGGAGTTAATTGTCAGGGGTCACCTTTACCTTTACCTATGTTATTGATTCCTTTAAAAATTCACATTTTGCATGGTTAGCTCATAGTCCATATTCTTCTAAGCGTTTCAGTATTGTTTGCAGGAGTTTTAGAAATTCTTCATCACTTTTCCCTATCACAATAATGTCATCAGATAGCACTGTGTTCATGAGATACCTTGCAAAACTTGATCCATTGCCCTTTGCCAGATAGCTGGAGCTGATGCAATAACAAACACTAATCTGTTATATTGGTCCAACTGGTTTGAAGTATTGATGGTGACGTATACAGGCTTAGAAGCTTTTTCAACTTCCATCTGTAAGTAAGCCTTTAACAAATCAATCTTGCTGAACTGCTTCCCTCCTGACAGGGTTGCAAATGTAATCAATACCTGACAAAGGATAACTGTCCGCCTTGAAAACAAGATTCTGGTGACTTTGATCTGCCCTCACACACCCCAATCAACATGCGAGACAAGCTAATTGGAAAATAAATTGGGTCACATTTATTGAATAAACCAATCACAGATCTGAAAACAACTCTACAAAGTGTCCTGTCTTCAAACTTCTCCCCACTTCAGTGTGGGTATCTAATCTGAACAAGATAGCAACAGTGTCTCCTACCATTACGGGTGTTCCCACCCTGGCCCCAAGCTGCGGGTCATCAATTGACAGCCCAAGCTTACTTATGCCAACCCCGAAGGGGTCAAGGAAGATAAACTGCACCACCTCCTGCAAGCCAGAAAGCATTTGAGGTCAATTTTGCAATCCAAGTCCAAGGGATGACTAGCCAGCCTCCCTGAGCCAGTCAGTATCTAAGGATCGGTACTGGTGTGTCCCCCTGACCTGGTGGAGTGAGGGGAAAACTATGGTCCAGGCTATTCCCCCCCCCCCACACACACACACACTTGGCAGGAATGGTGCAGGCAAGGGAGTGGGAGTATGGATTTTGATGTGCACCCTGCTGGTTGGAGTGGAATCATCCTCCAGCTTTTAATAAGTTGTACTAAAATAAATCATCCTGACCCGTTTTGCCTGTCATTGAAATTCCTTTGCTCCCTTGACAATTCTTAGATGCTTCACCTAAGGAGGAACCTCCAAATTCACTCTGAATTTCACCTAATGTTTAGTCAAAACCTGCTGGTCATATAGGGATGGGCAGATGCCCCCAAATAATTTTTTTTCTGTTCTTATAGAAACTCGGACTTAGATGTTTCACCTAATGAAGAACCCCCAGATTTCCTTTGGTTTTGTCTTTAGGCAAAATGTAAGTAACAACCTTACTTAAATATTAAAGCTGTACAAGACAAGATAGTGGATTCTGCTCCCTACTGCCCTGTAGACATCACCCCAGATCTGCTTCTTGGGATGTGGAAGCAAATGGTTGCCATTACCATAGTGCCCCACTTTTGCACACTGAATCCCTGTGCCAGGTCAATGTCACTGAGAAATCTACCTTTGCACATCCACCATCTCTGATTGCAAGTACCTCAAGGCTCCACCTCCAAGGTGACCTCCAGTGGCCACACAAAGTGTTGTTGTTTTTTTCCTGTGGGTGGGAGAGGCAGGTGGCACTGAGGCAGGGATTCAGTTTCTTTGGTCCTGAGGGCTTAGATAGCATCCATGCACAAGTCTCCTAGCAGTCGCCACAGCAAAGTGAAGCAGCTACAGGATCCTGTAACACAGAGTCTTCTTCGGGAAGAATTGACAGAGGACTCCTTTGTGTATTTTTGGATTTGCACTATACTGATAGCCCAATCCTGTGTAACTCTTGCACCAGTGTAACAGTAGATCCACTGGTGTAAGTGCACTTATGCCAGTGTAACTTGCCATACACCGACCAACGCAGGACGGACACCAGTGTAACCCCCCTCAGATGCCGCACATGCACAATTTGGACGTGGGATGGACGCCACTGCAACTCCACCAGCGCAGGGGGCATTCTGAGGGTGTTCAGATGCCCCCAGAATGCTCCCTGCACCAGTGGAGTTGCACTGGTGTCCGTCCTGCATCCGAACTGCACATGCACGGCGTCTGAGGGGGGTTACACTGGCATAAGTGCACTTACACCGGTGGATCTATTGTTACACCGGTGCAAGAGTTACACAGGATTGGGCTGCCAATAACCAAAATCATTGGCCATTCGCATGCAGATGTGCCCAGCTGGCATGGCTTCATCAGCTCACAATGTGAAGTGCCATTGCATGTGCCGGTTGACAGGTTGCAAAGAAGCTAACAGATAGGTTAAGACAGGGGAATGAGAGAGAGAGCAAGACAAGCACTGCTGCTTTCTGACTGCTATTCCTTCCCTTGGCAATCAAGGCGGAATGACACGCAATCTTCTCTGTCAAACCGTTTTACATCATGGTCTCACTTTCTGTGGCAAGTTTGTAGCTAACTGAAAAAGAGAAATGTTTGCAACTTTTCAAAATGGGAAGCTTTTGATTGGCCATGAAGTTCAGAGTCTTTGAGTCAAATTAAGGGCTATTAAGAAAAACAGTCAGGGGCAGCCCAACTATGAGGTCACCTGAAGTGTTTCCACAGAGTGGCACCCTTAGAGAGGCAGAAAATGGACACGCCCATCTTCCCGCTGCCCTCTCCAGCCTATCACTCTACTGAGCACTCCAATCCTCTTCCGGATTACTGTTCCCAGCATACCCTATACCTGTTCACCTCAAACAGAAGAGGTATGGATCATGGAGACTGCAAGCAGTGATCTTAGCAACCACGCATCGCCCCTGGCAACAGGTGATATCGTAAATGTATAGTTACATTTACGGCCCAATCCTATTGTTGCAATCCGCCATCGGAACTACCGTAGTGTTCCAGTAGCAGAACGCGCTTTCCAGCTGTAATGTTGTTGTCCCGTGAGGCCAGGGGGCATCCAGAGTCTCTCAGGGCAAAGGGGACTGTTGATCCTACAGTCCCCAACTTAGAAGCCTGAACCCCACCTCCTTGCAATGTTGTCCACTCCGGCAGACCGCCAAGCGTACCCCCCTTCCTCCTTCCTGCTTGCACCTCTCCACCTCCAAGGCTCCCGCCTCAGGCAGAAGGAAGGGAATCACCGGGTAGATAACACTGAACAACAAACTTTAACAAAGATCATGTGCCCAAGATTAAATTGGTCATTTCTTATAGATTTTGAGGTGCTGAACATGAACATGGCATTGAAAATGCAAATTGGCTACAGTGTGCGAGAGATCCGCAATAGATAGTTCCATAGACATGTACTGGAAAATGCCCAATCGCACTTACAACACCTATGTACGCAATGCAGACTGCTTCTCCTAAACGAGAGCCAATTGACAGATTTTATTGTCATTTTGTTTTCAGCACATCAAAATTAGTAAAAGATTAGCTATTTACATTTCAGAGGCAAATTGTGTGTTGTCCAGTGTAATTGACCCAAAGCTTCCAGTGGTTTGGAATCCCTCTGGTCAACCCATAAGCACACTCTCCAGCAGTTTAGTTAAAAGGTTTATTAAAGTTATTCTATGTTAGTACGTAAGAAGAAATTCTTCCACCCCACATATGGGGCTCTCAAAAAAGGGCTTCAAATAGCGAGTGAGATTGTATACATTTTAAGGCAGCAGAAAACAACAAACTACTACTTGATTTAAATCTCAGAGTCCTGCCAAACGGGCAGAGCATCCCGCTGCACTCCAGTCATGAACAACCCCCTATGGGCTCACCTCTTTCAATTACTGTATATAGCTAATCCTCTTTTTGGTCCAGTCCAATCAAATAGCCCTTAATTCTGTTGAGTCAGGATCTGCCCCTCGTTTGCTGTAGCACGTAGCTTCTAACTCCCAGGTGTCTGGCATAACTTGAAATTGACAGTGCCTGATCCCTGTCCTTGCACCTCCATATGCTCATCAGACAGCAGGCCACCTGGCAAGTGACTCCCCTTAGCTCTCTCAGAACAGTAACTCTCAATGCTGGCACCAAAATTATCAGCTTTATTTAACTGGTAGGGCAACCCTCTGACTCTACGCGATCTTGCCTGGAGTGCAGAGGCGTAGGAATGGAGGGGTGGGGGGCATACCGCCCCCCAGGCCTGGTGCCCGAGGGGCATCAAAATCTTGGACGGTGGCTATGCCAGCGGCCGCCACCCCATTTCCTGGGACGTTCCCTGCCCTCCCGGCTGCCTCCTGGGGCCTTTTTCGCCCAGTTTTTGGCTGCGTGACGTAATCCCGGGGGCGTGCCTTCCAGGTGATGTCACGCGGTGTGGGCGTGTCTGGGGGGCGTGTCCCTGGGAGGCATCATTTTCACCGGAGCGGCCCCCAGTAGGGTGCCGCCTAACTACACCTCTGCTGGAGTGGCGGGTCTCCAAAGTCTGCTGCTGCATGGAGGAGGCCACTCGCTACTTCCGGCAGCAACCAGCCCACATACTCCAGCATGTTGCCTTTTGCGACACCCGGAATGTACCTCCGGAACGCTCATTCCGGCAGCACTAGGTGCTGTTAGGATTGGGCCTCAACTCATTCATGTAGGGTGGGATAAGGTTGTTTAGAATAATATCCCTGGATCAGTACATAACGATTTATGTTGATGAAAAATTAGGTTTCATCTCTCTCTCTCTCTCTCTCTCTCTCTCTCTCTCTCTCTCTCTCTCTCTCTCTCTCTCTCTCTCTCTCTCTGTGTGTGTGTGTGTGTGTGTGTGTGTGTGTGTGTGTGTGTGCGCGCGCGCGCGTGCGCGCGCCCCTTCCTGACAGAAAATGCAGCATGGGCTCCATCTCCAGGGAACATAGCTAGGTAACTCCATCTAAAGACAACAAAAGACTTGGATGTACAGTATATTTATAGGGCTTTGCCAGAGAAATTGACACAATGGCATGACTTGTTTTAATACATAGGGCAGTCAATTTCCAGTCTTCTAAGATCTTCAGCTGAGCAATTATACACAAAATAATCTCTGTGTAGCATTATCTGACTTTGAGACCATTTTGCTTACTAATAAATCAAAGGTTATTCTTTTGAAGATTTATTTCTTGCTTTTGGATGGGAATAACCAGGATAGAATTGATAGAAAAGAAGAATTGGGAAAGAAAGGTCATAAAGATATTTGGAAAACAGTATGCATTAACTCCACTAAGTTGGTGCATGATATACAGTAGTCTCAAGAGAAAATACTAAGGAGCTGGTTTGGATGATAATTTATGATTACAGACGTGTACTCACAGTATATGCATGTCTTGTGCTGCAGTCCTATACACACTTTCCTGGGAGTAAGTCCTATTGAATTTAATGAGGCTTACATCCTCACAAACATGCATAAGACTGTGCTGTTAACCACTTCCTTCACTTCATGGTAAGTTTTTCTAATCACATGAGGAGCCTTCTGTGTGCACTGCTAAGGTAGCACATGTAGAGGGGTGCTCAGACAACTCTCCTCACATGGTTAGAGAAAATGACAAAGGAAGCAAGGGGAGGGACCTGGATGTGCACACACAGTGAGCTCCCGCGCACACCCATAATGGCATGGGGCCAATGAGAGTTGCATCAATTTCCAAACTCCCTTCCCGGGCTTGGCTGGCCTTACACGACCTCCCTGGTTGTACACCAGCTAAACGGCTGGCGCGCATCCGAGGAGGCCCATTGCAGCCATCGCGGCTTACTCCTGGGGAAGGGGACGAATGTCCCCTTCCCCCGCAGTGGTGTAGCTGGCATTTTTCCAGGGGGGGGGGCGTGGGCGGGATGACGCATCTTTGCCCTGCCCCCCCACCAACGGAATGGAACCTTCTGGCTCCGGTCCCGCTCCATTCTGGTGGCGGGGCAGGTGGGGCGAAGACACGCTGTCCTGCCCATGGCCCCCTTGGAAAAACGCCAGCTATGCTACTGTTCCCCCCGAGGTGAGCCCGGGCTCCGCTTGCAAGGGCCACATCTTGCACAGGATGCAGCAGCTGGCCATTTAAGCCAATTCTTACAATTCTTTGAAAAGGTCAACAGGCATGTGGATGTGGGAGAACCCATGGATATTATATACCTGGATTTTCAGAAGGCGTTTGACACGGTCCCTCATCAAAGGCTCCTGAAAAAACTCCATAGTCAGGGAATAAGGGGGCAGGTCCTCCTATGGATTAGGAACTGGTTGAAGACCAGGAAACAGCGAGTGGGAGTCAATGGGCAATTTTCACAATGGTGAGAGGTGAAAAGCGGTGTGCCCCAAGGATCGGTCTTGGGTTTTCCGGGATGGATGGTAAGCCTGTCTTTGGTGTGTACCTTTCATAAGTTATAACCTTTACTGATTTCCAAGGTTCTTATTTATGTTATGCTGTTGAGGGATGTGAAACCCTTGTAAAGGCCTTTCTTTTCATATCCCTCCCCTCTTCTTGCATTGCTCCATTTTCAATGCCTTGTTTAGAAGACAACATCTTTCACATATGAACCCACCTTATACAGAGCAATCCCTATGCAAGAGTGTCCTCTAGTGGCCAGCACATGGTACTGTGCAGCTACAGTTCGTCTGCCTTCTCATCTCAGGGGAGCTATCTGATCCTGGCCAGGCTCCTGAAGGCTTGAGGCTTCTGGAGTGCTGTGATGGGAGATGAAAAAAGAGAAAGGGCTGCTCCCTTGTGGTCCACTTTGTTTCTTCCTGAGGGTAAGTTCCCAGCTCCTACTGCCCTCCTGCTCTTGCCGTCGCTGCAGCTTATACATGATGATGAGGCTCCATTTGGGTATTGTAGTGAAGGTGGTAGCCCTGCATCACTTCTAGACTGGCTGTGTTTACAGTGAACTAGGCAATCACACTGCAGAGCGGCTGGGCAGCCTTTGCTAGTCTAACAAGGGTGTTCCTAATTCTGGGATATTGTAGTCCTCTACTACAGTCTATTAAGGTTTCTCATATTTTTACACTTCATTTACCAATGAGGAGAGGTTTTCCATACAGTACTGTATTTCCTGTCAGTTCTGAAGTGACCTCATTGATCTGCTCACTCTGCTTTGTCTACTTTGCTCTAAATCCAGAACCTTAGTTTTCCCAAGAGATTCCTCCCTCCATGGTCAGCGAGCTCTGGAATTCTGCTGCACATGCTTGCTGCTTGTGTCATTGCAGCTGAACTTAGCAAGGATACCAAGACAAAAGCAATAATACAGTTCTAAAAATAACAGCCCACTGCTAGCCTGGGCCGGCCAATAGCGTGCAGTGGTGCTGGCTCAGCCTCCACTGCATGCTATGGGTCGGCCGAGGACTAGGTAGCAATGCAGAAGTTAAGAAAAAAAAGTTATTATACTTGCCTACTCTGCCACACCATGGTTCCCAATAGGCCAACTTGGATCTATGCCAGCTCTTTGGCTGGCATAAGTCTGAGTGGGTCCAGAGGGGGCATGTCAAGGCTAAGACAGGGGCATAGGATATTGGCGGCACTGTTGCCACAGATAACCCTCGGCATGCCCCTGGCCAGCCCCAATCCCTGCCCCAATCTTCCCGCAGCGGCTGGGATTTACTTGCCCCAATCCTCCCTGCTGACTTACTTGCTCTAGCAGCGGCTGGGCACTCCGTTGGCATCCATTTGACACCCAGGACTGCCAGCCATTTGCACTAGCGGCCCCAGCTCGTGCACTGTTACCACTGGCGTCGCTTGAGGTGGGGCGGAAAGCTAAGTTCTGCAGCTTTCTGCCCCACCGTTACTCTCTGGTACGAAGCGCCCCGCCCCCTCGTCATAGGAACCCGTCAGCGGAGAGAAAGCAACGCGCAGGAGAGTCCCTGCGCGTTGCTTTCTCTCCGCTGACGGGCTCCTACGACGAGGGGGCGGGGCGCCTCGTACCGGAGAGTAACGGTGGGGCGGAAAGCTGCAGAACTTAGCTTTCCGCCCCACCTCCAGCGACGCCAGTGACTGTTACTGCTGCTGCCATGCCAACAGAGGCGTCTCTCCGGTAGGGGCGGGGCTGTAAGTATCGCTGCGGTCATAGTCTCTTTACCGAGCGAGGAGGAGGCAGCCCCGCCCCCTCACTGTCCGAGCCAGTCCCCTACGGAGAAACCGGCAGGGAAGAGACCCTGCCTGCTGCTTTCTCCGTAGGGGACTGGCTCGGACAGTGAGGGGGCAGGGCTGCCTCCTCCTCGCTCGGTAAAGAGACTATGACCGCAGCGATACTTACAGCCCCGCCCCTACCGGAGAGACGCTAGTGCATGCCAATGGCTTGGGCCTTGCGCTAATGGAATTCATAAATCTATGAATAAAGCAGCACTCCTGAGCAGGTAAAGAAGACAGAGGAAGTTTACACAAAGGTATCTGCTATAGACAGACTGCAACTGTTTCAGAGTTGTGTAGAGTCATTTCATAAGGCCGCTCTCCTAGAGAAACAGGAACATTGTCACTAGACAAAACAAGGCCCTGCAGCTGACTTGTAGTCTCATCTTGACAATCCTATTCTCTTGGAAATTTGTGGGGAGAAAAATAACTTGAAGATTCTCCTTAAAAAAAGAAAGAAAGATGGGCAGACCAATCCTACCCCCCCCCCGCTAGCCCATAGCAGGCACTGACGGAGCATGCACTGCATCCTATGGTTGGGGGGTGACCAGAAGATCTGGAAAGGTAAGTAAAAAATTTTTTTTACTTAACTCCCTATAGGCTGCCTTGCCTCCAATGGATATCCTCAGACCCAAGCCACATATTTAGCTGGCGTACTTCTGAGGACAGAAAGAGGGCAAGTTGGGCTGGGATAGGATTTTAGCGTGCATCACTGCCACCGAGATCCTTCCCCTCCCACACCTGAACCGCTCCCGCCACCAAACTTCTCTGGCATGCGTTTGGTGGCCTGCCACTGCTGGCGTGGGGCTTCCCTGCTCCTGTGCTATTGTTAGCGAGCTGCCTACTATTGGAGCAGTTTGCCCGATGGTGGCTGAGGCTTTACACTGATGGATCATGAGATTCGTCAGCGTCCAGCCAACATAGTATTAGGCAGTAACCCTATGCCGGCTAAAGATCGCTTGTGAAAGATTTTATGGAAGATTTGTGAAAATTGATGCTTTAGCGGCAATTTTTGCTGCCAAAACAAGAGAAGAAAAGCATTAAGCCTCCTTTCACAGCAGGCTATGAACCTGTGCCGAATTCCTCAGTCACCCCAATCCTCTGGCTGTTTGGTGGTGGCTTCCAGGCCACACCCTGCTTTAAAACCATCTGTTAACAATGAGTTTGAAGTACAGTAATAATGCCCAAGTAATTGACCCTTAGGTTCTCAGCTGTATATTGAAACTTGCATGCTGTCTTTCCCCACATACCTCTTCTTATTTTTACTTTTCAATTTGGTCAGGTGCCTCTTGTTTTAGTTCCTTCCACACCACTAGGGGGCAATGCCATCCAAGAGACCATATGATTTTTTCTATCTGGCTACATTAGCAGTCTTCAGAACTGACATCTGCAACATTCTCCATGGAACTGGCTGAAAGGCTTCTTCACCAAGCCATATTTTTAGGAGCTGGAATGGTATTGATTCAAAGGCTTCTACTTTCTCTCAAATTCCTCTTATGCTTTCTGACCCCATTAATGTCACAGATGCAACTAAGGCTGGCAGCTCATAGTTGAGATGCTGGTCTTTTTATTGCTTTGGTGTGAAGGTGTTACTGTTGGGGGAGATAAATAAATAAAGTTTCAGAAGCTGCCAGCTATCACTCCTGAAACATTTCCAATAGCTTACTGCACGAAAATATCCAGAGACTTGTCCTGAATGTATTTGTTTTTTTGGGAAAAAACACATTCTTAAAAACCTACCTCCTTTTTTTGAAGGAGGAAAAATACCGTATTGTTCTGAGTATAAGACTCACTTTTTTCTCCTAATTTAAGTTTTTTAACTAGGGGTGCGTCTTATAATCAGGCTGTTGCAATTTAATGCCAGTGATTTAATTCAATTTTTTTAATAGCACCAAAGGGTGCGTCTTATAATCAGGTGCGTCTTATACTCGGGACAATACGGTATTTACTTTGAACAATGCAAGGAAAACCGCACTTTCCTGTGTTTAATCATTAACCACACTATCAAGCCTCAGTCTTTGATTAATGTATTCTTATTAGCAGTTCTTCCTGTAAACAAAGCAGGGTGCTGGAGTCCTGGAGTCCCAAAATGTGATTAAAGAGCATGTAGCTAAATTAGCCTTGTATTCTGTGCCAAAAACATCTCAAGTGTCGCTTTCTTCCACAGTTTTGTCAAGAAATGAGCAATGGAGGAAACAGCCTGCAACACATATTGTGGTAATCATGGCTGCATTTTTTAGACATTTGATGAATCCTCAGGTTTGTATTTAGCCTCTGTTTAGAACTTCTACTTTACCGCTATGTAATAGACTTACAGTGCAATCCTCCCTAAAGACACACTGGCGGAACGAGTGGTCTGCCGGTGCATGGTGTCGCAAACGTGCCATAAGGCACATTTGCTGCACCTGCGGAGTAAGCAGTGCCAGCACTGCTCACTCCAGTTGGCATCTGGATGAAGCCCATGCCGCTGGACACAGGTAAGTCCTACATGGGGTGACAGGAGGGCGTGGGGAAGGCAGGGATCCCTCGGTGTACCACCAGAAGTGACAGGCAGTGACATCATCGTCTGTCTCTTCTGGGTCACCGATGGAGCTCAGGAATGGAGGTATCCAACGCCGTGGAAATCGGGAAAGTGCCGGTAAGAGGCTTGAGGTGGGTGGGAAGACTGTTTTCAGTGCAAGAAACTCACATGCTTCACCTCCAGTCACCGGCTGAGCCTCTTGCTGGTGCTTTCCCGAGCTCCACAGCATCTGAAACCTCTGTCTGAGCTCCGTCAGAGGGGGGTTTCAGGATTCAGACTGGACGTGTACAGTGGCGTCACTGTGACGCGCGTCACCCCAGAGCGGGGGACGCGCGTCACCCCCCCAATCACCCCCCGACACCCCCCCGAATCACCCCCCCCTACAGAAACATACATTTTCCGGCGCTCGTCACCGGCCAGGAAGCGCTCCAGGGCCTTCTGAAAAGAAGAGGCCCTGGAGCGCTTGCGTTAAAACGCGAAGTTTGACGATTTTCGCGCATGCGCAAACCCTTTTCTGAGGGCAAGGGCCTGCCCTCTTGCCCTCAGGAGGGTCTGCGCAAGCGCGAAAATCTTCAAAGTTCGCGTTTTAACGCAAGCGCATTGGGCCTTCTGAAAAGAAGAGGCCCAATGCGCTTGCGTTAAAACGCGAAGTTTGACGATTTTCGCGCATGCGCAGACCCTTCTGAGGGCAAAAGGGCAGGCCCTTGCCCTCAGAAAAGGGTTTGCGCATGCGCGAAAATCGTCAAACTTCGCGTTTTAACGCAAGCGCTCCAGGGCCTCTTCTTTTCAGAAGGCCCTGGAGCGCCGGCCGGGCCGGACGCTCCCCGGCCTCGGAGCGTCCGGCCTCCGGAGGGTGACGCGCATCACCCCTTGGCGCGCGTCACCCCCCGGCAGCCCGCCCCGCCCGCCACGCTACAGTGACGCCAGTGGACGCGTACCACCAGATGTACCAAAAAGTACCACTGGTGGTATGTACCGCCAGTTGAGGACCCCTGCTATACATGTTTACTCAGAGGTGAGTCCCACCGTGTTCTAAATGTGAACATTAGAGTCCCTCCCATTACAGCAATGTCTCACTGCGGCGCTGACCTAGAAAGCCTTTCTAAGGACGTGCCCCATTATGAATAGTATGAATGAACAGAAAAACAAAAGCTGCAGGCAGGGATTTAAAGAAGGGTGACGATGGTATGAGAGATATTGGTGCCCCATGATGAAAACACTTGTTTATTTTGTTCTGTTATCATCTCTGGTCAAACAAGTTTCAGGAGTTTTTAAAACTGTACAATAACCAGTGAAACCTGTTTTGTTTAGCGGTGATGACCAGGCAGAAAAACATGAGTATGTGCACCACGCACCATACCACTGTCAACAATCTCCAACATCTCCAACAGAAAGTACAAAGACTAGTGATTGAAACATGCTACTTTTCTATAGCAAATTGTTTCCATGACATGAAGTCAAACATCCAATAATTTTTTTTCTTTTAACAAGAAGTAATTGGATTTCTTCTCTTGCAGAACAGGAGGGTCTCAGTAATCCACAAAGTTTAAATGCACATGTTCTCAAGAAAATTGTACAATAAGGCTTTAGGCTAGACATGAAGAAGAACTTCCTAATTGTACCAGCTGTCTGGCATTGGAACAGTCTGCTTGGTGCAGTTGTGTGCTTTCCCCAGGGCCTCTGAGAGGGGGGTTAATAGGGTAATTTGTACCCGGGCCCAGGGTGAAAAATGGGTCAAAGGGGGGCCCTGGAGCAAAAAAAAGGGGGCCCCATGAGCCAAATTCATATGTAGGGAAGGGGCCCAAAAGAAACTTTGTACCCCCTGATAAAATTCCTCTGAATGGCCCTTGCTCTCCCTCATTGGAGGTTTTCCAGCAGAGGCTTGATGACCATCTATCAGGGCTGCTGTGGTCGCTTTGGAATAGATGACCTCCAAGGTGCCTTCCAACTCTCACGTTCTATGATTCTACACGAAGGAAGGAATTCCTGAAATAATCCAATCACTATTATTATTAGAGCTGAGAGAATTTTTTTAAGCACAGGAAAAATAGTACAAGATTTTAATTTTCCAACATCCATCCTTGCTTTTGAAAGGATTTAGGGAATTCCTGTGCTTGTGTATTTTTAATATTAAACTGTCTAAAGAGAAGCAGATTCCCAAATAGAATAATGGAAAAAGCATCCCCTTTCCGTTGCCTTCCTAGTTAGAGACAGTTGCATATTCCACCTTCTAATGAGAAGGTTTCTCTAATTATAGCTTGGAAACATTTTATCCCTCGCAAACTATTAGCTTATTTTTAAGGCCTAAATAAATTGTCTCCGAGTACAAACATCTCATTTGAAGAAAGGCTCCCAAGCTTTACACTATTTATAACCTATAGGGCGCAATCCTGTGTAACTCTTGCACCGGTGTAACAGTAGATCCCCGGTGTAAGAGCACTAATGCCAGTGTAACTTGCCGTACGCGACGGACGCAGGATGGACACCGGCGTAACCTCTTTTGGATGCCTCACATGCGCAGTTCGGATGCGGAATGGACACCGGCACAACTCCTCCAGCGCAGTGGGCATTCCAGGGTCATCTGAATGCCCCCAGAATGCCCCCTGCGCCGGCAGAGTTGTGCTGGTGTCCGTTCCGCATCTGAACTGCGCATGTGAGGCATCCAAAAGGGGTTACGCCGGTGTCTGTCCTGCGTCTGTCGGCGTACGGCAAGTTACACTGCCTCAGCCACATCCAGAGCATAGAGAGGCCAGCTGGGAGGTCACCTCGAGGGAAGGGAAGTTTGTTCCCTTCTTCCAGTGTAAGCCCCAGCCGCCCAAACGGGTCTCCTCGGATGTGCGCCAGCTATTTTGCTGGGGCAAATCTGGGAGGACCATGTAACAATGGCCAGGCCGGGGAAGGGGGATAGGATTTGGCAGAGGAGGCCTCTGACAATCCTACTCTGTTCCTGGGCCTGGCCTGCTAATCCTACTCCCCCCACTCAGAATGCCCCATTCCACCCTCCCCAGGCCCCTCCGTTGCTCGGTGGGAACTCACCTTCCCCAGCGGCAGCAGCTCCAGATCTGGGGTGCAGAGAGTGGCATCACCTCTGTCTACTTGCCGGGTGCCACAAACGTGCTATTTGTGACACCCTGGACCAGCAGAGCGGTGCTTTGCCGGTCTAAAGCTCAGGATTGAACTGCCCATCTCCTTATTATGATATGGAAGTGGCAGTTATTAAACCTGAAGGCAGAATGAGTTTTCCCAAAGGGACTTAAAATGATTTTAACTTTTTGAATCTTGGGACCTCAGAACTGGTTTCCACCCACAAGTCATGGTGAACATGATCACAGGTGGGTAGGGAGCCTTTGAAGATGAGTTGTCTCTAAGGTTGGGTGAACTGATCACTCTCTTCCCTCCTCTCTGCCCACCTTGCTGCAATGATGACATCATATGCTAGTATTCTTCTTGCCCCCGCATCACAATCTTCTGGGTTGCCATAGGGACAGCAATAAACAAATGTGCCTCAGCACCAGTCTGTTGTCCACACTTTACTGGTCACTTGATCAGTTAGGAGCACTGGTGAACTATCTCTCCAGAGATTGGTGAACTATTTTCGTTTCGTGTCTTATTTGGACATCTAATTGCAGGTAGGAAACTGTGCCATCTATATGTTCAGAAGTATCCCTTATTTTCCCAGATGGCTAACAGTGAAGCCACACATGAGGTTATGGAATCATAGTTGGGGAAGGGATAAAATCTTTGGAGAGGTTAGAGAAGGAAAAGCAAACTGAAGTGGAAGCTGTACTAGAAAGGTAAGCAGTAGGGGAGCAAGAAAAACACAACTTAAAAGACACAGGGTCCAGCAAAAGTAGTCATGACTAAGTCCCCAATAATTTCAAAAGAATGTTTCAAGGCTTTCCATGCGATTTACAGCAGCTTGACAATCCTAGGCATGTCTACTGAAATGTAAGACCCACTGAGTTCAATGGGAGGAGGAGACCCTGCCCGTTTGGCTTCGCTGCGCGGAATGGCTCCGACGGCGAGGGGCGGGGCCTCCTCACTCCGGTTCGTGAACGCGGTAGTTAGGTCGGGGCGCGACTTACTGTCAAGCCCCTACCGCAGGAACGCCACTGGGTCTGCACAGCTGAAGGTCTGTGGAAGGTCATGTGGAAGCTCTTCCTCTGTTGGACATTTGCCTGTAGGGAGCAAAGAGAAACAAAAAGAACATAGCAAGACAGAGACAGCAACATCAGGAACACAAGGTCTCTGGACTGGAATGCTGACTCAGTGTTTGAGCACAGCGCCCTCCCCTCCCCTGATGGGGGTTACAGTGGAACTCTGGGTAATGACTGTTCTGCCCCATATGGCAATGCTGCAGTTCTGAAAAACAAAAGGGCTCCCGATGAGTGTTTGGCCAGCAGTGACAGTGGTTTGAGTAGCTGACATCCACCAAGAGAGAGCAGATGCTCACTGCTAATAAAACGATGCATTTCATTCAGATAAATCCGGCAATGTGTCAACCACTGCATGGAGATCATCTTTCCTAAGTTTTGACAAATTCTTCCTCACATACTGAGTAAACAGCTTCCTGAAGTTTTGGCTTTCACAAAGATCAGATTTGTGTAATGTTCCCTAAGACTGAGCAAGGATTCCACCTCTCTCTGCCAATGTGTAGATGCTCAACTTTCTCTGCCAAGGCAGAATCTAGGCAGGATTCCTAGAAAGCAGAAATTGATGTTTTGGCCCTGCCACCAGAATCTTAAGGAGGGAACTTGCTGTCCAGCCTCTGAATAGAAAACAGATTTTCCATTATATTTCCTGGAAACCTGTTTATTCTCTTATTCTTTTTTTTGGGGGGGAGGGGTTGTTGTTTAACATCAGACCCTCAGAGGGAGTGGGTTCTTGGCTGTTGCCAGATTGAGGTGCTTGCTTTTACTGTATCCTTTCACTCTGGTTAACAAACAGAAACCAATACTTCATGTAAAAAGTCATCACTCTTTAACTCTGCTTGTGTTAAATTCATGGCAAGGAAATGCATGTTCTTGGAGCAAAGTTTATTTCATACAACAGATGTGCTAGGAACTGTATTCAAAATGGAAAAAAAACCAGAAGCCTCCCCTTTCCCTGGATCTCTGAGAAATTGAAAATGGACCTGAACTAGCTGGTTAATCATTTTATATGGGGTGTGGTGGTGGTTTTGGGGAATATGGGAAAACCTCAAGAAAATGCAACCCAAATAATATGTGGTTTTTCAGTTGCAAAAAGGCACCCCCAAAGTCTGCAAAAATTGAATTGGAGGAAGGCTGTAATTTTGGGATGCGGTAATCAACCTTTCTTCCAATTGACATGAACTCAGAAAAATGTGCAATATTTTTGGCAGAATCCTACTTACTCCATGGGCCAGTGCAGTACATCCTGGGCTGGTGCAAGCTGTCGCAAATGCACTATAAAGCATGACGGCTTGGGAGTTTGCTGGGCTGGTGCAAAGGCCTGCACTGACCTTCATGCACCAGCCCATGGAGCAGCATGCTGCAGACCTGGTAAGTTCCACACCGAGCAGCACGAGGGCAGAATGGGGCAGAGGAGGAGGCAGGGAGGGGGTGTAACAGGGCGTGGGTGAGCAGCAACAGGGGTGGGGTGGGTGGATCGGGCCTGGGAAGGGACAGGATTGGTGATGCTGGTGCGCATCGCATCCTATCCCCCTTCCTGGGCCTGTTTCCTCAACACGGCTCGCCTCAGACCTGTGCCAGCAATTTAGCTTGCACAGGACTGAGGAAACCCATTGCCGTGGCTGGGACTTTTCCTGGGGCAAGAGGACAAATATCCCCGTCAGTCTGCTCACTTTCTGCACAGGATGCAGCGTGGCCTCCACTGGCTTCGCTCCACTGCTGCGCAGAAAGTTAAGATAGGATTGGGCTGCCCGAGAAATAAACTTTAGTGAGCACCATATTATATGATTTTGTATGTTTTGGTTGTAGCTAGATTGATTCTTCTAGCTAAACATTGTAAAGGAAGATTAACCCCAACTAGAGTTGCCAACTCTGGCAGAAACTATTCCTGGAGATTTTTTTTTTTCCAGCATGACATAACGTTGGATATTCCTGGATGTCCCTATTAACATCTCCAGGATTGCTTTCAGGAGTCACCTACAGCAGGGGTTCTCAACCTTTGGAGGCCCGGGTACCCACTACCACGGTCCAATTTTCTGAAGTACCCCCTGCTAATTAATTGCAAATTAATTGGATTAATAAATAAATTAATTAGTTAATTAATCATTTAAAAATACTGTAAAAAGTATTAAAACAATTTTAAATATGAAAAATGTCTTATTTAACTGTGTGTGGATATGTGTGTGTGTGTGTGAGTGAGTGAGTGAGTGAGTGAGTGAGTGAGTGAGTGAGTGAGTGGAAGGCCCAACACAAAATCAGAGAGACAGAAGGGGGGGGGGATTGCATTTTCTCAACTACAAAAAATACACTGCACAGATGGGAGAGAAGGGAAAGAAACCCAAACAAACAGAGATCTTGATCTCATGTTAGTGCAAAACGTCACATGCCAGAATCTTTTTTCTTTCTTGTATACCCCCGCCTGATGGTCCGCATACCCCTAGGGGTACACGTACCACAGGTTGAGAACCCCTGACCTAGAGATTGATGCCAATTTTGGGAGACTCCAGGCCAATCTTGGAGGGTTGGCAAGCTTAACTCTAACCAAAACAAGTTAATAAAATTCTGAGAAGTTCTGAAATTGGTCAGGTTGACAGAA
The DNA here is from genome assembly GCA_026170595.1 of Plestiodon gilberti rubricaudatus. Taxonomy (NCBI): domain Eukaryota; kingdom Metazoa; phylum Chordata; class Lepidosauria; order Squamata; family Scincidae; genus Plestiodon; species Plestiodon gilberti. The sequence continues at coordinate 144,199,777 of JANXHW010000001.1, forward strand.
CATCAAAGATTTATTATAGCAGTTGTCAATTTTATTCAAATATAGTGTCCAATGGTTAATTTATTGTGTGAAATTCTGGATGTTCTTCCTGATACATTTGAGTTGACTCAGTCCTGTGCAAAAATTGTCATGTATAAGTATGTAATTAACTAATGTGTGCTGTATGTTTTAATTCTTACTTCTTAATATATTGTGATTATGTTGACTGAAATGTTTTAAATAAAACAATAGCCAAAAAACAAAACAAAACAAACAAACAAACAAAAAACCCTGCACCGAAACATGACCTCTATCACCAGCAACAGCCACTGAAAAGGTGCCATGCTGGGGTGAAAATGGACAATTGCTCTCCCTTTGCTAAATATAAGAAGACACCACTTTAAAAGGTGCCTCTAAGGTTCTTATCTACAGATCCCACCCTTCCTTTAAGGAACTCAGGGCAGCATATATGGGGGCATGAGTGGTGTCAGAGGTCAGCCAAGAAGTGGGGCAGTGTTCGAGGAGCCATTCCCATAAGCAGCAGGACCATAAGCCAGTGTTTCCCAAACTTTTTCTACCTGCCGCTCCCTTGGCCATTGGTGACCTTTGGCCGTGGCTCCCCATTACATGATGTTGATGCCTGCCAATTGGCACTACACTGTTTTCTGAAAGGATACTGTGGCACTCCGCGGCTCCCCTGGCTGGTTCCCACGCCTCCCCTGGGAGCCACGCCTCCCAGTTTGGGAACCACTGCCCTAAGCATTCCCATAAGGCTGGGACGGCCTTGAACCTTCAGTGATACCAGTAACATTGGTAGTGCCTAATACACCATCAGAGGGCAGGGCTTTGACCCAGGGCTCCCAGTTCAATGTTATCCTCACAATATAGCCTGTGATAAAAGTGGCGGCTTCTCTTGACTACATTCCAAAATCATGAGGCACAGGAAATAATGTGCACGCTGCTCATCATAAATCATCAAATGTCAGCCAATTCAGATAAATACAGTACATTGGATGGCATTAAGGCTCCTTCGATTAGAAGGCAGCTGGATAGCACCTTGGGTGGGGCGAGACGTACGCACCTACACTCTTCCCCCATGTGTTTTAGCATGGCCTAGTTGGCGTACAGTGACATCCACGAGAATAATGCTCTACATGGGCACTGCATTTTTTTAAACATTTTTTTATATCGCCCTTCCTCCAAGGAGCTCAGAGTGGTGTACATATTTCCTCCCCTCCCTTTTGTCCTCACAACAACCCTGTGAGGTAGGTGGGGCTGAGAGATAGTGACTGGCCCAAGGTCACCCAGGAAGCTTCGTGGCTGAGTGGGGATTTGCATGCTATTTTCTATGCTGAAATGCTTTCCATGTTGAAATGTTTTCAATGCTATTTTCCATGTTGAAATGTTTTCAGTGCTACAGTATTTTCTATGCTGAAATGTTTTCCATGTTGAAATGTTTTCAATGCTATTTTTATTTTCTATGCTGAAATGTTTTTTCAATGTGAAACCCTTATCAGGTGGCAGCTTCACCCTTATCAGGTGGCAGCTGGCTGCTCCTGCACATTTTGTTAGTAACATCTGAAATTTATGCATGTGGAATATAGGGCAGGGGTGGCCAAACTGTGGCTCCTGAGTCACATGCATGCAGCGCTTTGACATAAGAACATAAGAAGAGCCCTGCTGGATCAGGCCAAAAGCCCATCTAGTCCAGCTTCCTGTGTCACACAGTGGCCCCACCAGATGCCTCAGGGAGCACGCAAGACAACAAGATAACCTGTTTCCCGTTGACACTCCCCTGCACCTGGCACAGAGAAAACCCACTTCTAAAACCAGGAGGTTGCTTATGGCTTGTAACCTGTGATGGTCTTTTCCTCCATGTATCTGTCCAAACCCCTGTTAAAGGCATCTAGGCCAGATGCCATCACCACATCCTGTGGCAAGGAGTTCCACAGATGAATTACACGCTGGGTAAAGAAAATATTTTCTTTTGTCTGTTCTAACTCTCCCTCCACTCAATTTTAGTGCATGTCCCCTGGTTCTGGTGTTGTGCGAGAGGGAGAAGAATTTCCCTCTATCCACTCTCTCCATCCCATGCATAATTTTATACGTCTCAATCATGTCCCCCCTCAGGCGCCTTTTTTCTAGGCTGAAAAGCCCCAGATGCTGTAGCCTTTCCTCATAAGGGAGGTGCTCCAGCCCACGAATCATTCTGGTCGCTCTTTTCTGCACCTTTTCCAATTCAACTATATCCTTTTTGAGGTGTGGTGACCAGAACTGGACACAATACTCCAGATGTGGCCTTACCATCGATTTGTACAAAGGCAGAATGATATTGGCTGTTTTATTCTCAATCCCTTTTTTAATGATCCCGAGCACGGAATTGGCCTTCTTCACAGCCGCCGCACACTGGGTCGACACTTTCATCGACCTGTCCACCAGCACCCCAAGATCTCTCTCTTGATCCGTCACAGACAACTCAGAACCCATTAGCGTATATGTGAAATTTTGGTTTCTTGCCCCAATGTACATCACTTTGCGCTTACTTACATTGAAGCGCATCTGCCATTTTGCTGCCCATTCTCCCAGTTTGGAGAGGTCCTTCTGGAGCTCCTCACAATCCCTGCTGGTCTTCACCACCCGGAAAAGTTTAGTGTCATCTGCAAACTTGGCCACCTCACTGCCTATCCCCGACTCCAGGTCATTTATGAATAAGTTGAAAAGCACCGGTCCCAAGACCGATCCTTGGGGCACACTGCTTTTCACCTCTCACCATTGTGAAAATTGCCCATTGACTCCCACTCGCTGTTTCCTGGTCTTCAACCAGTTCCTAATCCACAAGAGGACCTGCCCTCTTATTCCCTGACTGTGGAGTTTTCTCAGGAGCCTTTCATGAGGGACCGTGTCAAACGCCTTCTGAAAATCCAGATATATAATATCCATGGGTTCGCTCGCATCCACATGCCTGTTGACCTTTTCAAAAAATTCTAACAGGTTTGTGAGGCAAGACTTCCCCTTGCAGAAGCCATGCTGACTCTCCCTCAGCAGAGCTTGTTCTTCTATGTATTTTAAGATTTTATCCTTAATGAGACTTTCCACCATCTTCCCTGGAACAGATGTTAGGCTGACCGGCCTGTAGTTTCCCGGGTCCCCCCTCCTTCCTTTTTTAAAGATTGGCGTGACATTAGCTATCCTCCAATCCTCTGGCACAGTGGCCGTTTTAAGGGACAAGTTGCATATTTGGGTCAAGAGGTCAGCAACTTCATTCTTGAGTTCCTTCAGAACTCCTGGGTGGATGCCATCCGGGCCTGGTGATTTATTGATCTTTATTTTGTCAATTAAGTCTGAGACGTCTTCTCTTTTAACCTCTATTTGACTTAATTCTTTAGTCAGGGGAGAACGTTCCGGCAGCGGTATTTGCCCGAGGTCTTCTGCCGTGAAGACAGATGCAAAGAACTCATTTAATTTCTCTGCAGTCTCCAAGTCCCCTTTTATCACCCCTTTCTCTCCATAATGTGCAGCTCTAGCAAATATGTTGGCTGAGCTCCTGTTTGCATTACAATTAATGTCAGTTCAGTTCGCCTTTATTGGCATCAAACAATTAAAATAAAAATAAGAAATGTTCAAGCTTTATAATTATTTACCAGGCATAAACGGAGAGTCCACTGGATTAACACATAAGTTTTATGTTCATGGTGAGTAACTATATTTAAGAATTTAAATGCTTCTTAAATATTGCAGCTCTCAAACACCTGAATTTTATTGTATGTGGTTCTTACATTAAGCAAGTTTGACCACCCCTAATCAAACACTGCCACACTGGTTCCAGGATACAAAAAGTACATTGAGTGGCTCCCTTCAGAGTTAAGGGAAACGTACTCTGCACATGCTTAAAGACATCTCTCCCTCTTTGTGATAATCAGTTTCCTTTGGGATTGAGCTGCAGCATGTAAAACTGGAGACGGGACTCAGTTAAATGTAAACTCCGTGACTGACTACTCCACTGTGATCCAACACGCGGCTGAGCGGTTCCTCTCCTTTCCTTTCGTTGTTTCTTTCTTCTGCCGTCCCACCCTGCATGGGATTATAGTGGCGGCGGCGGCCCCATGTTTTCTCCCAGCCAGGAGGAGCACTACGCGCCCAACAAGGAGCCCGTCAAGTACGGGGAGGTTGTGGTCCTGGGGTGACTTAGTGGCGCGTGTGCGTGGAAGAGCTGGGCGCTCCCGGGGCAGCTGAGCGGTTCCTGGCGGGCGGGCACAGCCGGGGGCGCCTTGCTGCCTGCGAGGGGCGCAGCTGGGCGTTGAAAGGGGTGCCTGTTCGGAGGCTTGGCGGGGGGCGAGTGCTGGGGAGCCCGTGGGCGTGAATCGGAGGGCGGTCCCGGAGTTGGGTGCAGGAAGGGGGGTTCCTGCTCTTGTGCTCCAGAGGGCCCGGTGCGGGAGGGGGTGGCGGCCAGGCTCCCCTTCCGGACGCGGCGGAGAAGTGGAACGGCGCCTGTTTCTGTGCCCGGGAAGGGGCTCTGCAGGGTGGGAGGGAGCGTGCGTGTTTGGGGTGCAGTCTCGAGTATCAGCTGGGAAGGAGGAGCTAGAGAGGAGCTGCTGGCCGGGGAGACCCCTGGAAGGGCAGGGGCGTGAAGGAGGTGGCGGGCAGGCGGGGGAAGGCAAGGGAGAGACAGGCAGGTGCCAGCGTGTGCGCCTTGTGCGGAAAGTTAATGAAGAGAGGACTCAGAGGAGAGAGAGTCATGAAGTTGAACCACTCCCTCGCATCTTTGCTCCTGGAGAGGAGGAATCCCCGCCTGCTACCAGTGGGCGCCCCCCCCCCACCTGCCTGCTGCTGTTCTTCTCCGGGGTGTGTGTGTGTGTGTGTGTGTGTGTGAGATTTTTCAGGGGAGTACAGAGAACTTCCTGCCAGGGTGAAGTGTCCTGAGGTGAGGAGGCAGAGGAGACTTCTGAACTCTTGACACTGAAGATAGCAGTTCTGCTTTTGTGCAGTGTGTGACCCTGTTCTTGTCTGGGGCACAGAAGCTGGGCACAGCTTGTACAGCTGTTTGCAAGAAAAGGGGGGGGGAGAGAAAAGAACGGGATTTTGCTTTTCTGTGGCCAAAGGGGCTTTGTTTGCTGCAGGGAGGGGAGTGGAGGATCAAAGCGTGCAGGGCGGCTCTTCAAAAAGCCCACAAAGCTAAGCAGAGGGTGACAGCGAGCACCCTTCGCAGAGCTCACCTTGCAAAGTGATCCTCCTCCTTTCTAGCCTCGCCTGTGTGTGCGTGCGGGTGCTTGTGCGCACCCCCTTTCTAAACATTCATAAACACTGGTCTTTGGGAGGGTTTCTGGGTGGGAGAAATGGGGAAAAGTGATGGGCCACCCCAGAAGAGCGGCATTTCTGCTGCTTGGGCTGTGGTAGGAGCAGGAGCTGCCTGTGATCTCTGCAGAGATCACAAGCCCACAAAGCTTTTTCCCCCTTCAATTAGTAGTACTCTAATCTTAAAAAAAAAAATCCAATGTGGGTCTTACAGCTCTGCTTATACAGTGGTTATTATTATTAATTAATTATTGTGCAGGCCCCCCCCCCCCGTTCCGAGGTTGGACCACTCTGGACTACTCGAGGCAAGGAAACTGCTTCCTCCTACTTCCCTTCCTTTCCCCCGCCTTGGCAGGACTGGGGCGGGCAGGAGGGAGGAGCGGCCAGCAGCGACGCCGATCCTGGCAACAGGAGCCCGGCGCGAGGGAGCTGGGAGGGGAAAGCGCAAAGGTCTCGCGGGATTTGGGGGCCGTTCCCGCAGCGAGTGGGACGCAGCCTGTGGTCGCGGCGGGAGGCGGTGCTGAAGTGCGACTTTGTGGGGCTGCTGCAGCCGCCGCCACATCTCGCCTCCCTCCCGTTTCACACCCTGCCGATGGAGGCGGCGCCTTGTCCGGCCTGAGCTTGGCAGCCACTGGCGCGAGAGGCCCGAGGGGCTGAAAGGCGGCGAGCGGAGTGCGTGGCTCGGCTCCTCGCCGCAGCCCAGCCGGGCTGGCACAGGATGGGTAAGGAGGGGCGGGGGCAAGAGGGGGGCGGGAGCGAGCTACGCCAAAGGAAGATATGCAGGCTGGCAGGGACATTGGGGAGGGGGAGGGGGACATTTGGTTCCTTCCCGCTACCCCCTCCCTGTGGGGCCACAGAGCGAGCGTTCCCCTGCCACGCGTGCCAAAGCCTGCAGGCTGGAAGGAGGCTAAAATCGCACCCTCCTAATCATAGGTTGAAAACAAACCCGGTCGCTAGAAGAATACAGTACGTAGGAAGGAAGACGAGCTTTTTCCTTCTTCCCCGGGGTCTTTGCAGTGCCAGTGTAGCTCTCGCTTTGGGCTGGCAGCAGCGTGAGACTTCAACACCCCCCTCCAGTGTCGTCGCGGTCGCCTCGCCCCCCCTTCCACGTTGAGCTCTAATTTATTATCCTGCCCTGCTGTGCGTTTCAGAGGGGTCCGCAGGTGGACACCAACTCCTCCCTCTCCCCCTTTTCCTGCCCTACTTCCAGTAGGGATGGAGAAACTGGTCGCTGACTGCTGTTCTTGTTGGGCTCTGGGTAATTAATTATCACGCAGTAGCGGGAAGCAGATATTTATTTTGCTTTCTCCACAGTATCCACGATGCCAGTTAAAATCCTGGGGGCAGCAGGTGGGACACTGGGAAGAAAACTTGAACACGTTTTTTTTCCTCTTAAATTAGCAGCGGAAATAGCTGGATTGACTTCCTGGTTCTGCTGAACCGTTCAGTTTTCCTATGTTTGAAAGCAAGTTAGAAGCTTCCATCCTAGAGATTGGAACCCATTGTTTCAGAGGTGAAAAAAAAAAAACCTGTTAGTGTATTTTTCCCTTCTCCTCCCAGTTGTTGGTGGGTGTAAATAGTTTTGTACAGAGCTGATGTGTAGTAGCTAAAAGCCTGAGCTGCAAATCAGGTTTTTCCCCAGTTCAGATTTTACTTGTCCCATGAACTCACAAGGTGGCCCCTAGGCATGGCGCTCCCTCTCTGTCTTAGCTCCCCAGCTGCAATGTGGGGATAATAATACTTACATATGGACTGCATCCAGACAATATATACAAAGCATTTTGCACATGCAGTATAAATGTTAAGTATTACTATTATACAGTACTCGGAAAATGCCGTACAAATACTAAGTCTTATTCAGTTATGAGGATGGCTATGAAGAGTTGCATATTTTATTGTTTGTGCTGTTTGAATTAGAGGGAATTCCAGTTGTGAAGATGATAGTACATCAGGTGTATTTGCTATTTCTTGATCTTTTTGTGTCTGATTCTGGAGCTTTTTGGGGCTAGTGAAAGTTTGTTGTGTTGCCAGTTATGATATGGGGTGATTCAAAAGTCACACAGTAAGGATCTACAATTGGACTCCAGTTCAAACGTAGACTGAAAATTTATCCTGCTTTTGAACCACTCTATACTTTCCTGGATAGTAGTTTGTGTTGTGTAGTAGTTAAAGAGTGACAGTTTTGCCTATTGAGTATTCTGGCAACTGTGTCATGTATCATTTTCCTTTAGATGAAATTAGAAAAATATTGTTGGAAGCTTCAGGCAAAATTATGCAACATGTTCATATGCTTGTTTACTTCCAAACTAATGTGTATATTAAATATTAATAAATATTCTTATAGTGCTTTTCAACAAAAAAAAGTTCACGAAGCAGTTTGCATGACTTATAGCGCAATTCTATCCAACTTACACCACTAGTGGTACAGCGAGAATGGGAGGCCACAGAACGGAAAGGGGATTCAAATCCCCTTCAAAGGGGATGTAAATCTCCCCACCCCCCAAAGCCTCCCACCCTGCCGTCCCCCGCTGGTTACACCGGTGGTGTATGTTGGATAGGATTGCGCTGAAAGTCAATGAATACATGACTCCCTGCCCTAAAAGGGCTCACAATCTAAAAAGATGCAGAAGAAACACCAGAGAACAGGTGCTAGGAAATATACTGTGCTGGGGTGAATAGCGACAGTTGCTGTCCCCCTGCTGAATTATAACAGGACCACAAAAAGTACCTCTTTTAGTATTAATACCTCTATTAGTACCTTTATTTATTAGTACCTCTTTACCCAGTCACAGCGCAATCCTGTGTAACCTTGCACCAGTGTAACAGTAGATGCACCGGTGTAAGTGCCAGTGTTAATTGCACTTACACCAGTGCATCTACTGTTACACTGGTGCATCTACTGTTACACTGGTGCAAGGTTACACAGGATTGCGCTGTTAGTGGTGTGTACTCTGCAGAAGGTGTGTGTGTGTGTGGGGGTAGCAGTTGTATCCTTCTGCTCCCCCCCCCCCCACATCTCAAAAGAACCTCAGATATTATTTTTGAAAATAGTAAAGCAACCTGGCTTATTGCCACATAACAAGTATTGGCAATGCAATTATTGGTGGAAGTGTTCAATGGCTGTGTAAACCCTAAATCCCGATTTTAGTTTTTAATTAGTAGTTGCTCTAAACTTAGCTCATTTGTTTTGCTCTAAACTTAGCTCATTTGTTTAGCTGAAGTTAGTCATTGACTTTCTGTGTGTGGAAATAATATACTTAAATAGTAATATTGTTTGATAAGGTGTATTTGGAAGAATATGTGGTTGTTTCTGGGTTTTGTTCCAAATTTAATTTTGTCTAAATTGGTAAGCATTGCAACAAACCTTGAGACTACAATGAATGCTAGATATTTGTAAAGAGCAGCAAAGGAAGCACGGTATTGGTATTTCCTGATTAGTGGCACAATCCTATGGCATTCATTGTAGTCTGTTGCAAACGTGCCGCAAAGCCCATTGTGACAGTGCAGCGGAGACCCGTTGCAGATTCTGCTTGAAACATTCTGCTGGTCTGCAAACTCCTTTTTCAGTAATTGTGTTCACAGATAGGTAGCTGACAAAAAGAACTCTTGGTAGAGTTTTCATTACCAGTGCTGTGTTTGTTTGTAAAATGCTCAAAGGCACAGTGGTCTTGATCTTGGGACCCTCCTTGCCTTCAGAAGTGGCCTATTTATATACTAGAACAGAGGGGCCAAACTCGTTTCATACAGCAGGCCGAATAGCATTCATGGCGCCTGCTGAGGGCCGGAGTGATGTCATTATTAGTAGGTGATGACCAGAAATAAGGACTTTCTCACCTCACTAGCTGCAAACGACAGAAGAGAAAATACACTGGCATAAGTGCACTTGCATCTACTGTTACACCGGTGCAAGGTTACACAGAATTGCGCTGTTACTCCCGTGTAAATGTATTTAGAATTGTAGCCTAAATACTGTTTCTTTGCCCTCACAACAGATGCTTCAAGTCTCATGTAAAATTTGAATAAGACCCTAACCTGGTGTCCTTGTTGCTTACTGCAAAATCTTCCAACTGAAATGATTCTAAAATTAAGAGTATTTGTTGGGGGCGGGGAATTTGAGCTGCGAACATGGACAGTATTAACTTCTTAAAAGTTTGTCTTGTTGTGTACTGAAACATTGAGATTTTAACTTAAACATCAGTAATGATGCAGATACTACATTAATCTGTATTGAACAATGAAAGTAATTACAGTGGACCCCCGCTTTATGATCAAATCACTTTACGATGGACTCTCCGTAGTAAAACCAGGTTCACTATATGATTTATCAGTTATTCATTTTATGATGGGCTTACCATCGCTGCCAATAGGACTTTGTGGTGGATGGTAGATAAGCCAATCAGTGATGGGAATGCTAGCATTTAGTAGTGCCTCGGCCAATAGCAGCATTTTTAACATTGTGGCTGTGTGTATGGAGGGAAGGATATAGCTGATGCAAATGCAAGCCTTCTAGGTAGGGTCTCAGTCAGTAGCAACTGTTTTAACATCATGGTTCTGTGTATAGAGGGAAGAATACAGTCTTGTAATTTGTGTTTTAAAATTACAACGTTGTGTAAACTGATAACCATGGCCCCTAAAGAGTGCAGTAGGCACCTTTTTAATCACCTTTTAGAGAGGAAAATAGCTTAGTTCTGTGGCAGAAATGTCAACTTGCAAGGTCCTGGAATGAATTACCCCCACAAAAAATGTGTTATTGGGTTCACATTACAATATTTTCACTATATGATGGGTCCGCTGGAATGGATTACCATTGTAAAGAAGGGGTCTACTGTATTTATTTACAGCAGCAGTTTTCTAAAGCTGGTGGGTTGCGACCCACCAGGAGAACCGGCTGCTGTCCCCTGCCACCTTAAGGGGTGGGGACAGCATGGCAGCGGCGCTCCCAGGGATCATGCCGTCATTAGGGGAAAAATGTTCGTTTTTTACTTACCGGGGTCCTCCCAGCAATCCGGAGGGTGCAGGGAGGCCCGTGGCCCCCTATGTGGGCCTCCCTGTGCTGTAGATTGCCGCTCCACTGCGATTGCGACCACTTCTGGTTTTCAGATGATCCCCGGGAGCGCCGCCACCGCTGTCCCCACCCCCGCAAGCGCCTGACCTGCTTTCCTATGAAACCATATTGAAAGCAGCTAACAAAAAGATTACAGTATACAGTTTAGTACAAAATTGTACTGAATGACAGACAGCTAAAAGAGATGAGGTTAAAAAGCCTCTACCCAGCTTTTTGGTGTTCTTTCTGCTGCTGTCCTTAGGAGCCTGTAGTGAGTGCAAGTGGAAAGAGCTCTTCCCCAGGAGGTCCCTGCCAGATACCGTGTTTCCCCGAAAATAAGACAGTGTTTTATATTAATTTTGGCTCCAAAAAGTGCACTAGGTCTTATTTTCAGGGAGGTCTTATTTTCCCAACCTGTGGCACGACTCCCCCGGCACCCCCTGCAACCCCCCTGGCACTTTGACTGATTAAAGCATCATTCTTTCCCAAGGGTGCAAGGCCTGCACGGCCTGTACGCGAGTCCTCCACCATGGAGATGACATGCTTGAGAAACTCTGAAAGGTTGCAGCCTCCTTGCAAACCTTGCTGGCCTCTCTAGCACGTTGTCTCTATGGTGGAGGACTCAAGTGCAGGCCTTGCAGAGCCTTGCACCCTTGGGAAAGAATGAATCAGTCAAAGTAAGTGCTGGGGGGGGGCATCTGGCTGATGATCCTAGCTAGGTCTTACTTTCAGGGAGGACTTATATTGACGAGTGCCAGCAAAAATCATGCAAAAATGAGGGTAGGTCTTATTTTCAGGGTAGGTCTTATTTTCAGAGAAACAGGGTAGTACCCAGAGACGTAACCACGGTGGAGCGCGTGGTTCACTCGAACCAGTCGCTCGGGCGGGAGGGCGGGGCAGTCACCACGTTGTGTCGGCCCTCCCTCCAGCCCGTTACGCTCTGAAATGAGTGGAAAACGGGCGGGGGGCGCATCGACGCGACGCAGGCCCCGCCCCCACGCGCCAGGCGCTGGGAGGGCGCCCAACATTTTTGGTAGTACCAGATATAACTGTGCCTCTTTATGTAGGTGCTAGGTGGAATCATTGCGGCCCTTGACTCATCTTGGTTGGATGCCGTGTGTTTGCATTTTCTAGAAAATGTTCAGATTACCTATGTTGATTGCGATCTGACTTGCATGTTTGACTTCCATTTAGTAAACAAAGCTAAAAAATGTGTTACACCTTGTTTAATGTGTTACACCTTGTTTAATTGTATGTGCTGTATAAATCTATCAAGAGGTTTTTCCCAATAGCCAAAAGTGGTTGAACTGAAATATTTGATTAAAAAAATAATGTGGCACACCTAATGTGGTTTAAATGTAACATTCAAATTAATGTGAAGTTTTGCTTAGAAGTATTTCAGTGAAGGTAATTTTCAAATATTTTAAGACGCGACAGCTCAGCAGCATACACACCCCTTATACAGATTTAAAATTTAAGAGAAAAACATGAAGACCCTGGCTTGGATCCCTGGACATGTGAGTGGTTCCCTTACTTATGGAGCTCACCTCTCTCCCTCCCTCCTCCCCGCTGCAGCCCCCAACCTTCCCTGAAAAGCTGAACCTGAGGGTTGGGAGACATATGGAAATGGTGTTATAGTTGTGGGGAGGAGCTTCAGATGGAAGCAGGAGTGGATTGACATTAAAGATCCCCGCCATACGCGCGCTTGCGCATACACACACAGACTGTTTTGCTTGTGCTAGACATCCTGAATCTAAGTCTCTAAACACTGTGAATGTACTAATTTTAGTTCATGGAAAACTGATCAATATGGAACATTTACTGACCAAAAGCAATTTTGTCTGTGGGAACCTTTTTCACAAAGGACAACTTCAAGCCCCACATTACTGCTGATTTGTATTGTTTTCCATGCTGCATCTTTTAGTGTGAGTAGGCATACAGTATTTATTTTACTTACAGCGCAATCTGACTTAACTTTTGTGCCAGCGAGAATGGGAGGCCCCAGAACGGAAAAGGGATTCAAATCCCCTTTGAAATCCTCTTTTGGAGGGGATTTGAATCCCTTTTCCCTTCTGGGGCCTCCCGTTCTCGCTGCACCACTGGTTAAAAAGGTAAAGGTGGCCCCTGACAATTAAGTCCAGTCGTGTTCGACTCTAGGGTGTGGTGCTCATCCCCATTTCAAAGCCGAAGAGCCAGCGTTGTCCGAAGACGCCTCCGTGTCATGCGCCGCTGGTTACACCGGCACAAAAGTTAAGTCGGATTGCGCTGTTATTTATTTATAGCCTTCCTCTCTTCCATACTGGAACTCAGTGCAGTGTCCTTAGGGTTCCCAAGCAGTCCACTGTCCAGACACTGACCAGACCTGACCTGTTTAGCTTCAGCAAAGTGGCTTTAGTATGTGGTCTCATGACCATGTCCTGGAACTCATGTGATGAGGGAATCTAGAGTCATCTTTGAAGAGGTTTTATTAGTAGTGGATCTGTATTTTGTTTTCATATAGTAAAGAGAAAAAGCCTCACAAATTTTGCAGTATGAAGTTTGGAGAGAGAGAGAGAGAGAGAGAGAGAGAGTTAGTTAGTTTTTCTTTTCTTTTCTTGGAGGAAGTATTTCCTTGAAAGAAGAGGTGTATTTTCTCTTGCTCTTTCAGGAATTTTTTTCTACAAGAAAAATAGGGAGAGGGGGAAACCCTTTTGCAATGTTTTTTTTCTGTTTTAGAACGACTGAGTGAAATGCTTTTTGAGGTGTTAAAACTCCTTGGTCCATGGGTTTTTATTTATTTTATTTATAGAAATATTTCTTTCTTGCCTTTCTGTTTGTCAAACCACTCAGTGTTTCTAACAGCATTCACAATTTAAAATAAGTACCTGAAACAACAAAAACAAACAGCTGGAAGCAGCACATAACTAGGCATGGTCAGACTGAAAGCCTGATGGAATAGAATGTCTTCAAATGACGTCAGGGAGGGGAACCAGATGCATCTCTTAGGGCAGGAGGGATTCACAACCTGGATGCTGCTGTGAAGAATGCCCTTTCATGTATTCTGCCAACCACGCCTCCCTTGGTGGTGATAATGAAGCAGGGCATAGGTCTGAACAACAGGATCAGAGCATGTGGAAGAAGGCAGTCCTTTAAATACCCAGGTCCTAAATGGTTTAAGCCTTAAGGCTTTAAAGGTAATGCCACCACTTGGAATTGGGATTGGAAATGGTCAGAAGCCAATGCAGCTGCATATCATCCTCATATATTACAAATTAATGTGCCCATTTTCAATCTTTTTATCTTATTGTTAATTGCAAAAAAATAATAATTGCAAAAGCAATAAGCATCCTCTGTGTGTTCTCTTGGATAACATAAGCCGAGGTGATGATAATCCATTTACCAGAATTCTTGCCTAAGGGGGAAGAGTAAATCTGCTTAAGTTGCAAAGGACTACATTAGAAAAACAAATAAGAAGAGATGCGGATAACAAGAAGGAGCAGATCTCCGAACAACCAGGAAAAACCTTTATCCTTGAGAACATTGGGTGTCTACTCAAGCTCTGGTCATACTCACTAGGCTTTCCTTCCTTTTTCATCTTATATTGTGGGTGCTGTACATACTAGAAAATGTAAAGGTAAACACATTTGGAGGTCTGGTTCAGTTGACAGAGTGGCCGCCTCATATGCCTGAAGATCTGAGAATGGCAGTTTGGGACGGCCGGAAGTATCCATGTGCTGTCAGAGAGCTTTCGACATGCTGCTGATGAACTGTAGTCTCTGTGTGTGAGAGAGAGCTGCAACTGGCAGTTGAAGTGTGGGAGGTGAATGCCAGAGAGAGGCCGGACTGTGAAGGAAACCACCTGGAACGAAGACGTTCTATGAAAGATTAGAACGTTTGTATTATTGTAAAAACCCCTTGGGGTTTAGCAATGCCTGTCTATGTAAACCGCCTTTGAATTAAAGTCAGAGGAGAAATCCAATGACCAAGAAAAGGCAGTATATAAATACTGGTTGTTACTATTAATAATAATAATTAATATTCCATTGCGTAAATATGGGAATGGAACAGAAAAAAATCTAATAGGCATGTCTACTCAGAAGGAAGTCCCATTGTGCTCAGTGCGGCTTACACCTATGAAAGTGTGATTCCAGCCTAAGACTTTTTGAATAGACAAGGCTGTTGAATACTTCTCGGCATAGATAAATCTGATAGTTGTCTTAATTTCCTTCAAACTTATATAATAAATTTTACTAACCAGTTCCTTTTTAAATTATCAACCGTTTTCTTACCTTCAATGAACTCTGGTGTTCCATCTAGAATTTGGAATGTTAATCCATCTAATCTTCTGGCCAACACAGCTCTAAAGATTTTACAATCAGAGTTTAATAATAAGAGTGATAATAACTCAAGTACTGTATAACAATCTTTAACTGTTTTGTGAATAACTGATATCTTTACTTCCCTCTGAGAACCAAGGGTTTTGCTATCTATAATTATCTTGTTGTGATATTAGAAGTGCCTAAAGAGGAGACTTTATAATCGAAAGGAAAGCCACCCAATCCTGGAATCTTTTTTTGTTTGGATTTCTAACTACGGTACCTGCTTCTTCTGCTTTTTTTGATGCTGGCAAGTTCAGATAATGTGAATCCGATAGCCTAGGGAGTTTTGAGCGTTGTAGAAATCTATAGATACTTGATTGGGGTTATCTGATGTATAATGGTCTGTATAATACTTTGCAAACTCCTTTACCAGTCACTTTTCATCCAAAGTAAAAACTCCCTCCTATTAACATTTTTTATTCTGTTGATATGCTAACAATTTACCTGCTTTTTCAAGTACTATCGTTTACAAATAGCAGATGTCTGTGAATTTGAAGTTTCTGACAGTTCTTGCATTTTTCTTGCAACCATTAGCTCCTGACAGCTTAGCTGTTCAAAGCTTCTTGTCATAGCCACAATCTGGTTAACAAGGAGTAGTGCTGGGTTTAGGAACATTCCCAAGCTAGGATCCTAATCCTTAAGGGGAGTGGAACCCCTGACTGTATCCTTACTTGTGGATGGACTGCTGCCTTCACTTTTCATATTCTCTCAATTTAAGCTTCAGTGTTGGTCTACATCAGTTCCTCATAGATTTCAGATTTTGGTTCAGAACCTGTGCTGACTTCTAGAGTCTAATAGAAAGAAGAAATAGAACTGGGTGTCATCGGTATATTGATAGCACCACAACTCAAGGCTTATATCCTAAGGCACAGGTTCCCAAACTGGGGCGTCACAACGCCCAGGTTGGGAAGAATTGGCAAAGTTCAGTGACATGCAAAAGCACTCCAGGGATGGCGCAGGAACAGGGGTGAAAAGCGGCTTTTTTGACTTACCAGTTATTGTGTTGGCCCTCTGGAGGGTGCAGGGGCGCGCGGACCCCTCTGCGGGCTTCCCCGCACCCCAGATTAGCTTCTAAAAGCAATTTAAATGCACTTCCAGTTTACTTCCTGGTTTCGTCGAAAACCAGAAGTAGCTTTAAATCACCGCCGCCACAAAAACTGAAAAGTGCTTTTTACACTTAACAGGGGGCCTGAAGCCTTTGGAGGGGTCGGGGAGGCCTACGGCCCAGCTTGGGGAGGCCTGCAGAGGCGGTCGCTGGCCTCCCCAACCCTTCTGGAGGCCTGCCAGGACCTGTAAACGTTCCAGGACATGCCAGTAAGCGTAAGAAACACTTTTATAACATTTTTCCCCCAGTGGCGGCAATCCTTGGGATCGCTGCTGTCCCCACCCCGCAAATACTCACTTTGCAGAGTGTATCTTAATTATTGGAAGCTCTATCTGGGAATGGAAGGAGTGTTATGCTCACGCAATGGGTCCTTGTGTGAGCAAAAGAAGGTACCTTTTGTTCCTGGAAGGTGCTTCCTGTAGTGGAGCACTGCCCTGCCAAACATTAGGATATAATCCAAGTGTCTGGACAGTGTCTTCCAGCAGTTTTATGTAGATATTAAACAGCATGGAAACAAGATTAACTCCTCAGAACTCCGTAAGGCTTAAGGCCATGGTGACAAGCAACAGTCCCTCAGCATCATCTTTTGAAAACTATGGTCCAGCAATGGTTGCAACCACTGTAAAATAGCACCTTCAAGATAGATCTCTATATGGTGGTTCAGGTATACAGTATTGCATAGTCAGTGGTTTTGAAAATCACTGAGAGGGCCAGTACAACCAACAGGGATGTACTCCAGCAATATAGTTTTGAAGTAGGTCATTCACCAGAGCAAGCAAGGCATTGGGTCTCAAAACTGAGTTGGGAAACATACTGAAAAGGTCTCAGATAATGACAGTAGCATCTTTCAGGAATCCCTGGAGCTGATATGCCATTATATCCTCCAGCGCTTTCCCTTGTGCTGGCGATCGTGTTTTCGGATTACTGTGTGTGAAATACTGCATATAGAGAAAATATAATAATGACCACTTCCCATATGAGAAGTCAACCCCATACCAACCAATGAGGATCCCTCGCCCCAGCATAATGCTACACATGCCTACTCACAAGTAATGCTGCCCAATGTCTGATACATTGTGAGCCCTTTTGGGACAGGGAGCCATTTAATTATTTGATTTTGTCTGTAATCTGCTTTGTGAACTTTTTGTTGAAAAGCGGTATATAAATACAGGGGGGCTGCCGTATCCGCGGGGGATACGTTCCAGCCCCCACCGTGGATACCTGAAACCGCGGAAAGGGGAGAACGCCCCCTCTGCGGTTTTCAGAGCCCCCCCGTGGGCCGGCATGACCCCCGCGCCTTCCACAACCCCGCCAGGCACTTATTTTTACTCTGACTCTCTGACCCTTGCTAAGAGGTTGCTGAGACTTTCTAGCACCGACATCTTGTTGGTAAGGAGGCCTGTAAAGAAGCTTTTCACTCAGATTTTGAAGAAAAAATGGAGGTTTCTCTCTAAAAGTAAGTGCCTGGGGGGGCTGTGGAGGGTGCGGGGGTGTCGTGCCCGCCCGCCCCCAGGCGCTTACTTTTAGGAGAAACCTCCGTTTTTTTTCTTCAAAAGTCCCGAGTGTGTAGCTTCTTTGCAAACCTGACCAACAAGACTTAGGTGCTAGCTAGAGTCTTTGAAACCTTGCTGAGACTCTAGCTAGCACCTAAGTCTTGTTGGTCAGGCTTGCAAAGAAGCTATACACTCGGGACTTTTGAAGAAAAAACGGAGGTTTCTCCTAAAAGTAAGTGCCTGGGGGGGCTGTGGAGGGTGCGGGGGGGATTCCTCAACCGTGGATAACTGAAACCGCGGATGAGGAATCCGTGGATATGGGGGGGGGCTGTACTGCTAATAATAATAATATATATGAAATAAAAATGTTATATTTTGAACTGAGGAGAGTCAAAGTTGATCTTAAGATATTTCTGCTTATATGCTACATGTAAGTAGAGAGGGGTAAATACAGAAATTGCCTTCTGATGAAGTAGCCTGAAGGACTTTTGTGTTAAATGACAAGATAGGGCGGGTCAACTGAGGAGCATCCCATGTGAGTTTACTTGGAAATAATACTTGTTGTATGTAATGGAGTTTACTCCCAGGTAGGTGTTCATAAGGTTACAGTTGTGGCATGGCGGACAGAGCACAACACTGTCTATGTGCAGAGTGCAGACGGTATAGGTCAGATTCTAGGCACATGTATTGCATAGTAGATAACTAACATCGCATGAATGCTACATTCCTTGAGTCGGCACTGACTTGCACAAAAAACTAGTACAGACAAGTCCTTAGTAACATTTCAGAAACTGAGAGTGTCAGTTTATCAAAGAGGTTGGTTAGGAGGAAGCCATAATACTTGGATATTCAAAACATTCTTATTCATAAAATTGAAACATTGTAATAATAGACCATTTTTCCTGTTTTAAATGAACTTGAGGTTTCAGACTTTGCTACTTCTTTTTTTGTGTTAAATGCTTTTACAAAGTTTTCCATTTAAAGATGCAAAAAATCTTCATTGATGTTTGAGACCTTTCACTGGAAGTGAGATGTCCTTCCAGAAACCCTTATAATATTTAACTTCAATGAAACCAGTTATGAGATGTCACTATCTTTCTACAGTTAATGCAATCTGTCGTATGAGATTGAATTAAAAACAAACGTATGAGAAACTGAATTAAAAACAGATCACAAAAACACGACGTTTCGTCCACGTCTGTGGACGTCTTCTAGTGTACAGCAGAAGAAAGACAGATGAAAAAACCAAGATCTCATGAACAGACAGCATGAGCTGTCTTTCATAGATTGACTTCCCATATTGAATAAGAAAGAGCACTCTAAGCAATTATAGCGCCGCCTCAGGCACTTTTGAGTTACAATCTTGAAAGGTTATTGCAGGTCACCGCCAGGATTCCGTCTTCCCTTGCTACTTGCTAATTGACACTTAAAGCCTCCTTCAGTGGCACCCATTACATTTTACATCTTGCTGGCATGTTGCTACTGTACACCAGAAGACGTCCACAGACGTGGACGAAACGTCGTGTGTTTGTGATTTGTTTTTAATTCAGTTTCTCATACGTTTTAATCCTGCTCCACTGGATTGTAACGTGTTCTTAACTGCTTTAAAATACAATTTTTTTTACATGGCATCTAAACCCGTATTTCCTATTTCTTGTAAAATTATGCCACTTTGAGCTTCTGGAAAAGCTCAAAGTGGCATAAAAAGACGTGTAGGCCTTGGTTTATTATGGGGCTTGACATTAGATGAGAACATTGGAGAAGTGCCTTTGGAGGAATCAACGTGACATTGATGTGTGCGTGCACATGTGTGGAGTGGAGTGGGAGTGGAGTGGAGGACACCGTGAAGGTGTTCGGATGAAGGTAGAATAGGTTTGCATATTTTAAGAGTGCAAGCTGAATTAAAATGGGACCTGTTTTGTATGTATGTAAAGAATTTGGAAAAGTGAACATTTCATATTTTTAAAATATTTTTCTCTATTTTTAAAAACTTGGATGACATGCTGCAATCACAACTATTTCATTTGAAATGTTTGCTAGCCAATTCATTTAACCCACCCTGTGACACAAGGGCATGAGTGGGCTGCTAAGCTGGTAATGTTTTTCTAAAAAATGAACTTCCTTATGTTGGTGGTCTTGGAGCTGAACAAGCTAAAAGAGCAGCACAGTTTCCTCTTTGGCAAAGTTTACTCATGCTTTACTAATAAAAGACTAGGAAGTGTCATCTTGCTGTACTGTCGTTGTTTGTGTGCTGGTGATTGGCCACTTACTGCTGGTGATTGCTGGAATGAGCTAAATAAGGAAAATACATATAAAACAAGTTTTGTAAATTTATGTAAAGTTTTATATATGACAAGTTTTAGTTTAGCACTGTAAAATTCTGGGAAAGTAAGTGAAACAAATCTGCTGTTAGGACGCTTTCAGCTGTCTTCATGTAGAGAATCCCTATAGATCTCTCTTACTAGTTTACTGTTAACTCAAGCAGTATTTTGCTGAACTAAACTTCTGAATATATTACAGATTTTACCACCTGGAACATCTTGAAATAATGTCTAGAATTCTGGAAAAAAAAAACTACTGTTCAAACCTGGAAATTATAAATGCGTAGATGATATTTTCCAGTTGCTTATGTTTTTAGGAATGGACTTAGTTGACATGTCAGATATAACAAATGAAAAACGGCCCTCACCATCACTTCTATGAGCAAAGTGAACTTCAGGAGTATTCCCAGATTGCAAATCTAATATTTCAGGGGGAGTGTGTCCCCATCCCTAACAGTCATCTCTCTTCTCCATCTCGTCCAAGAAACGAAAGTTTGAAATTGATATTTCCCAATTTTGTCACTGTTTTGGTATGGGCTTTTAGAGGGAAGTGCCTTCAGTTGCTTCCTGAAATGCTTCCTTTTCTAATGCATAATAATTATTTATTCCACAAACAGGGCCAGTCTCTTACGGCAAGATTTAGGCCCTATCTTAATTATACAAATTCAATGCAATGATTTTATTATGGAATGAGTCATGGGGACGTGAATTCTTGAGATGGAATGGGGAGGAAATTTCTTGTGTTAACAGCTAAATAATCGCAAATATCACATGAATTATCATATCACCACGAGGTGAGCGCATCGTTTTGAATGGGATTTAGACCCAATGTGCACATTATGCAAAGTGAGGTAGTAAGCTGAAGTAGTAGAATTCTGGACTGTTCCACTTCGTACGGCAGCTGTGGGGGTCTTATTTCTAGAATGTTTCCCCATACCCCTCACTGCATGTAGCAAATGAGCACATTGAAGGAAAAGTTTAACACAGACCTCTCCCTTATTTTTCTGACTTGCTACATGTAGGGTGCTTTTTTGCATGGGGGAAAGATCCAAAAATATGACTCCCTACCTCCAGTCTGAAGTGGAATTGTCCAGAATTTTACTACCTCAGCTTTGATACCTCGCTCTGCTCAATATGTAAACTGAGTCTTAGCCACAATTGGTGGCTGTCTGTGATGCATGCTGTTGAGTGACCTTGAGCTTGCATGGAATCTGCAAAGTGGAACATTTTAGGACAGTGTTGTCAAGCTTTTTACCTACATGATGGTGATGCACTTGAAATTGTATTCTTTTCTACCGTGTGACCCATGTTTGCTTGTTGAAATCCCAAATATGTGAACATTGTGAAGAATACGGTACTTAAATTTGGCAGGATCACACCTTTTTACATTGAGCAATTTAATTTTGTTGACACCAGCTGTAGGATACAGGCTAAGATGAAATAAGTTTATCACTTCATAATGGCTATGTGAACTTGATGGGTGATTCATAAGTAAGCAAAATAATTTTCAGTCTTTGATTATGGTAAATTAGAAATGTAAAGTGATTTTTGAGAGACCCAAGGCTGCAATTCTAAACATATTTACTACAGAGTACGCTGCATTGAACATAGTGGGACTTCTGGGAATGCAGAATTGTGCTATGAGTGAAGGATTTCCTCTCTAGCAGTTGTGTTAGAGAAATTTACAAAATAAAATCTTGAATGTTGTATTCTGGATTTAATCTGACTAAATAGTTTGGGATTTCAACACCTTTTGTTTCAATTAGATATAAATGGTGATATCACAGCATTATATTTAGTCACAGCTGTGGTTGATGGATGATAACAAAATTCTCGGCAATTTTGTGGTCACTGTTGTGAATATTTCAGTTATGCGTATATCTTGCTCCAGATGTTGGCTACCATTTAGAAGAATGTAACTGCTTCTATTTAAAATAAAGTTTTAGAAAATAAAACTTTGTATTGTTTCTTAATCTTGTTAATGTATAGCAACCAATATAAATAACACTTCATATTGCTTTTCGTAGTTTTGTGTTTTGATTGTATTTTCATCATCTTCCGAAGTTACTGAAACCCAAATGTCTGTGTTTAAGCTATCTAGCCAGATGCCCTCTATCTTTTTTTTTTTAAAGGATGCCTGTCACTGGAACAGGAACTGCTGGCATAAGCAGAAAATGCTTGTGGTAGTGTGGATGATAGTATATCTAGCCATTTATAGCCACAGACGAGGGAAAGTGGCAGACATGCAAAACATCTAAAGTTAACTCTTGATTATTGTTACAGCTGACAAGTTGTCTAAAAGGTTGCATCTGGGATCTGGAGTTGAGGAATAGAAAACTATACTAGATAGTATAAAATAGCTAATAGCCAAAGCCCTGTTCTGACTGTGCAACCTGAGTCTGTGGGGGTTTACTCAGGAGTAAACTGAATTCAGTAGGATGTGTTCTCAACCATGCAAAGAATTGCTGCTTTGTGTTTCAAACATCATTTTATTGTAAACTTCAGTAGATTACACAACTTGAATATAAATATCTTGACATGTCCTTGTAAAAAGCCAGGATGGTGTAGTGGTTTGGGAGTCGGACTTAGACCTCGAAGATCCAGGTTCAAATCCCTGCTCAGCCACGAAGCTTTCTGCGTAACCTTGGGCCAGTCACTATCTCTTAGCCCCACCTACCTCACAGGGTTGTTGTGAGGACAGAAAGGAGGGGAGGAAATATGTACACCACTCTGAGCTCCTTGGAGGAAGGGCGGTATTAAAATGTGAAAAATAAATAAATAAAAAGCCTCCTTGGGGTTTTGGAAAGGTGGGGTATAAATGTTTTAAATCATGGGTTCTCCCCCTTAAGGAGGATGGCCAGCTCCAACATTGGGGGTGGTGCTGCAGGATCGCACCCGCCCCAACCCCAAAATGCTTTTTTCAATGTACCTGGTTGTCCTGCCAGCTCCCCCAAAGGTTGTCCTGCCAGAGGCTTCTTGAAGCTGCATGACCCACTTCCGGGTTGCGCAAAGGCTCTTCCACCCCCCCAGACTTGTCTCGGGGTGCTTTCTGGGACAAGGCTGCGAGGGGGGGGGAGAAGAGCCTTCGTGCAACCCGGAAGTGGGTCATGCAGCTTCAAGAAGCCTCGTGGAGGCTTGAAAATGCCGCAGTTTTGCTATTTAACAGTAAAATGGCGCTTTGGGGGCTTCCCCCCTTTAAACAGGGTTTTTAGCATGGACATACGCTGGTCTGGGATCAGCGGTGTAACAAATCCACGGTTCCTGAACCCGCGAATGAAAAGGTCCACTGTAGTGGCCTCCCACAACTCCTGAAAATCCATTCCTGAGCATTGGGGGACTCTGTGGAGCAATATGGCATACACAGCAGGTGGCTGCCAAGGGAGGGGAAGTCAGTGAAAATTGCCCCCCTCTCACATGCATGGAAGCACCTTCTCTTTGTGCAAATCGAGATTAGAATGCAACCCATTGTAAACAATTGCCTTAAACAGAAAATTTAGTAACAGGCTAATGATAAAGGCCTTTTAATTATTTTTAAAAATTGAGTTTACAGTACATTTGTTAGATCAGTCAATTTTACATGTTAGCTTTCCAGGGAAGCCCAAGCACCAGCAGGGCATATTGGAAATATACTCTTGCAAGTGAGTATAGGAAAGCAATCCTTAGCCTCTAACGGGGAGTTTCGGGAACTTGGAACAGTAGTTTTATAGGGCGCAATCCACTGGATCTTCATAACAGCGGAGCAAGTGCTGCATCCCGGTCCGGCAAGTGCTCCGCTGTTCCAAGACATTGCAAATGTGCCGTAAAGCACATTCACGACGCCTCGGGAGTAAGGGAGGCTGGCGCAGGGCTGGCCTCCCTCACTCCGTCGCCGGACCGGGATGTGGCCGCCGGAGGAAGGTAAGCTCTCCCGCCGGCGGCCGCGTGGACATTTCGGCAGGCGAGGGAGGGGGCGATTGGCCTAACTGGCCCGGGCGGGGGATGGCTCCCACCATATCCCTGTCCTCACCGGGCCAGCTAGGCCGTTACACGGCCTCCTCCGACTTCCGCCAGCTATTTAGCTGGCGGAAATCTGAGGAGGCCCATCGTGCCAGCCTCTGTTTACACCCAGGGAAGGAGATGAGCGTCCCCTTCCCGAGTAGACCTCCGGCCTGTCGAACGATAGGCACCCTTGGGCACAGGATCCAGCGGGCGACCCTGGGCCGCCCACCGGATCCTTACACAGGATAATGCTGTTCAGAACTCGCAGAAGATATGGGTTTGGAAAGGGAAAAGGACACATTCTCCCTCCTCTGTGTATCTGAAACTCCACTATGCTATAAAGTGCTAAAGGGCCAGCTGCCGGACTCAAACCTGAGCACTTCATTGCTTCATTGGGCAGGAAGGGAGATTTTACTCCCCCCCCCCCAAAAAAAAAATCTCCAGTAATATGCTAAGCTGCGTAAAGTTCAAACAAAACTAATCATTTTCATTTTCTTCTCCCAGTTACCTCCTAATTGCATAGGTCCTATACATTTACAAGTTTTTCTTCGGCTACTTTTTGGAGTGTGTGGGTGGATGTTTTTTTTAAAAAAAATTTCTTATTTATAAATAATTTACTTCTGCACATCTGGGAACTACAGAGTATGCAGAAACCCCTATCTTGTTTTTGGGTTGCCCCATTTCCCTTCCAACCTGATAGGCACTTGGGATTCTTCACTCCATACGCGTTTTCAGGACAGTGAAGTTTTATATGGCTAGGAGCTTGCCATCTTCAACCCCATGATTTACAGCCACTCCGCTTGGCTCACTCAGGTTTTTTGTTTGTTTGTTTTAACGGATTGTTCAGAGAAATGAGTTGATGTCCCACCGTTTTCTCATTTGTTTGTTTCCAGGTTGTGGAAAGTGTGTTACTGTTAGTTGGGGCGGACTGGTTGGGAGTGGTTCATTTTCCTCTAGAAATTTGAATTGGAGCCTACTTCTTCTGAAATGACTTTCCCCACCCAGACTGAGCCAACTCTTTCCGAGAAGAGTAGAGAATTTGCAGATCTCTAACCTGTTCTTAAATAAGTAGGAGTGGGAGAGTAATGACAGCTGATTTAACAAACTGCTTCCTTGATTTTCCTTTCTATATTTGCGACGGCCCCTATTTCACTGAGTTAAAAGACACTTCTTTAGGGGAGCAACACGGAGCTTAAATGAGCTCATAGTGGTTAACATAGTTTTAAATCACACATTCTGTGTCCGTTTCTAAGATTAACTTGCAGTGAATCCATTTATTGAGAGGTCTTTTAAAGACCTTAACTGATGTACTCGAGGTTTCATTTTAGACTGATTTTGAGCCATAGCTTAGTCTAAAAAAGCGATGGTTTATAAGACTAAGCTGAATGTTCTTAGGCAGACTTTTTCTGCTCGGTGTGGACTTTCAGGGGAAGGGCAGTTTCACAAAAGTCATTCACCCACTCAGCTTTTCTGCTGCCTCTACAGGCTGTGGTTCTGGCAGCAACAACTGTGGAGTTCTGGGTGGCAGGAAGTATTGTCGCCATTCAGATTTAGCTAAGTGACAACACGACGTAGTGATGATTGACGCCAACATAGGAGGCGGACAACAGTGCTTTCTGCCCTTGTTCAGACATTTTCTAAGTTGATTTTTTTTTAAAAAAATGACTCCCAGTAGTAAGATCCACAATTGCTGCTGCAGTACGTGTGGTGAACACTTGGGCCATTTGCAGCCCTCTGCCCCCAAATAGCATAGGCCCTGTTTGCATTCTGTGGGCAGGGTGATGAAGGTGGCCAGGGCGTTTGGGCTCAGTTCTAAATTTATGGCTCATTATTTTTTGCTTTAAGCAATGCTGTGCCAATTTTAAGTTGAAAATGGTGGGTTTATTCATGAAATAAGAATGTGTGGTGACCTTTTGTCTTACAGATGGAATAAGTATATGGCCATTTGCTTAGACCTAGTTTTCAAGGAGACTTACAGCGCAATCCTATTCAACTTCCCCCACCGGTGTAACCAGCGGTGCAGCGAGAACGGGAGGCCCCAGAATGGAAAGGGGATTCAAATCCCCTCCAAAGGGGTATTCAAAGGGTATTTAAATCTCCCCTCCAAAGCCTCCCGCTCTGCCAGTGGTGTTTCTACACTCGCCTCTGGGATGTATGGAGCCAGGGAGGGTGGGAGGGCCGATCCTCCCGCCCTCCCAGGTTCTGTGCGGCCTAAAAAGGCCGTGAAAACACAGGGGTTGCTTTCACGCCGTGGCGCCGCCAAAATTTGGAGCGCTGCAGCAAAAGTGCATCCCCCACTGCTCAACACACACGCTGCCCAGGGGCCCACCCCCCCTAACGACGCCTCTGCGCTCAGCCCTCCCCGCTGCGTTCCGTCACCGGAAGACGTTGCGAATGTGCCGAAAGCACCGATGACTCTGGAGTAAGGGAGGCCGGTGCAAGACTGGCCTCCCTCACTCTAGCTTTGGATCTCCATGCGGCTGGCAGCAGAAGGTGAGACCGCTGCCACCGCCAGCCGTATGGGCAGTCCAGCCCGGGAGGGAGGGGGGCCATTGGCCTAGCCGGCCCGGGAGGGGACGGAGGATGGCGTCGGCCATATCCCCGTATCCGCCGGGCTGGCTACGCCGTTACATGGCCTCCTCTACTTCCGCCAGCTATTTAGCTGGTGGAAATCCGAGGAGGCCGATAGGGCCGGCCCCGGTTTACACCCGGGGAAGGGGACGAGAATCCCCTTCCCCGAGTAGACCTCCGGTCTGGTGTGTGCCGGGAAGTCTGTCCATAGGATTTGGAGGGCGGTCCTGGGCCGCCAGCCAGATCCTTAGTCAGGACTGCACTGTAACAAAGCACACATGTAATTTATGTGGGCAAACTATGAAACAATGAAAAAAATCCAACCTGTTCTAAAGCGCATTTATTTGGAATTAAATTGCAGTTAAACTAACTTTCTAGAAATTAAGCTTGGTATTGCAACCTTGGTCTAGAATTTTTGATCCTTTTCTATTTGTATTTCAAAACAGAAAATTACACACTTTGTATTTTCAAATGGCTGAATTATGTTGCTAACCTATTTTTCTCTTCTCTCTCCCCCCCCTCCCCAGTGGAGTATATTGTGGAATATGAT
The DNA here is from genome assembly GCA_026170595.1 of Plestiodon gilberti rubricaudatus. NCBI lineage: Eukaryota > Metazoa > Chordata > Lepidosauria > Squamata > Scincidae > Plestiodon > Plestiodon gilberti. The sequence continues at coordinate 144,226,468 of JANXHW010000001.1, forward strand.
TATGATGCAGTACATGATGATGAGCTAACCATTCGAGTTGGTGAAATCATAAGGAATGTGAAAAAACTGGAAGAGGAAGGATGGCTGGAAGGAGATCTAAATGGGAAAAGGGGCATGTTCCCAGACAACTTTGTTAAGGCAAGTATTTTGTTTGACTCTTTTTCTATAGTTATTGAATGGCTTCAGAGATTAAAGTCTACCTGTACTACTTCAGATTTAGCTTGGAAACTAGAAACTGGTTACGCTATCACATAATTGAAATTCTAGAAAGGTGTGTTGGAATATTTGTAGGAACAAACAACTTAATTAGTTCTACATAATTTTTCTGCTCTAAAGCCGAATAATGACTGGATAGTATTGTATAGTTTAGCAGAGCTGAAGGGGTTTATTTTGTACTGCAGACCACTATTCTAGTTTGCATGTTCTTTGCAGACTGACAGTGTGAGCCTCTCTAACTTTAGAGTGGTGACGTGCGCCCGCCGATACAGGTAAGACCTGCACCGACCGGTGCAGTTGATGGGGGAGAGTGGAACGAGGCAGCCCGGGGGATGGCTATTGGCTGGCCTGGGCTGAGAGAGAGCGGGGATATCGGTGGTGAGCTCTGCCGATATACTAGGCCCTTTTACGGACCTGGCTTGCCTTACCCCGCCACCCCAGATGTACGTCGGCTTCATAGCTAGCATACATCCAAGGAGGCCCATAGGGCTCCGGCCAGCTTGCACTTGGGGAAGGGAATGAACGTCCCCTTCTCCCAAGGTGCTGCTGGCCCTGGGAAACGGGATAGGATGCAGTGGCCGGCCCTTTTGGCCAGTTGCCGCATCTTACAAAGGATTGTGCTGTAAGGCATTTAAGGGTTCCACCTAAGGGACTTGAAAAACTTCTGAGTTGAAACCCAGTCCCTTCTATACTCTGGCAATTATACTGTGCACTGCAGCCCAAAGATTTAATGTGGAGATAAATTGACTCTTGGTTTGTGCATGCTCTGTGTCTTGCAATAGGGTAGGTCAGAGTTTCCCAACCTTTGTTGGCAGGTGTACCCCCTGGCATGGTCAAATTTTCTCGAGTACCCCTGCTAATTAATTGGATTACATAATTAATTAATACACTAATAAGTTAATTTATTATTAATTACGTAATAACCTTTTAAAGAGAAGCAAAACAGTCTGAAAGAAAGAACAGCCCTCTTCCCACTTGGCCCCCTGGAGACGGTGGAGGCAAGTGACTGTCAATAAGCCTGCTTTAGAGCAGAAATTGAGTATACAGTATACAGAAATTGAGTATACAGTGGAGGTGAAGAATAGATTTAGGGCATTAGACCTGGTAGACAGAGTGCCTGAAGAACTATGGACGGAAGTTCGTAACATTGTACAGGAGGCAGCAACTAAAACCATCCCAAAGAAAAAGAAATGCAAGAAAGCAAAGTGGCTGTCAGATGAGGCTTTACAAATAGCTATGGAAAGAAGGAACGCAAAAAGCAAGGGTGAAAGGGAAAGATATAAACAACTGAATGCCGAGTTCCAGAGAATAGCAAGGAGAGATAAGAAGGCCTTCTTAAATGAACAATGCAAGGAAATCGAGGAAAACAACAGATTGGGGAGGACTAGAGATCTCTTCAAGAAAATTGGAGATATCAAGGGAACGTTTTGTGCAAAGATGGGCATGATAAAGGACAAAAAAGGCAGAGACCTAACAGAAGCAGAAGAGATTAAGAAGAGATGGCAAGAATACACAGAAGAACTATACAAGAAAGATCTTAATGTTCCTGATGACCACGCTGGTGTGGTCACTGACCCAGAGCCGGACATCCTAGAGAGTGAAGTCAAGTGGGCCTTAGGTAGCATTACTAACAACAAAGCTAGTGGAGATAATGATATCCCAGCTGAGCTACTTAAAATCCTAAATGATGATGCTGTGAAAGTGCTGCACTCAATATGCCAACAAATTTGGAAAACTCAGCAGTGGCCAAAGGATTGGAAAAGGTCAGTTTACGTTCCAATTCCAAAGAAGGGCAGTGCCAAAGAGTGTTCAAACTACCGTACAATTGCACTCATTTCACATGCTAGCAAGGTTATGCTCAAAATCCTACAAGCTAGGCTTCAGCAGTACGTGGACCGAGAACTACCGGACGTACAAGCTGGGTTTCGAAGAGGCAGAGGAACTAGAGATCAAATTGCCAACATGCGCTGGATCATGGAGAAAGCACGAGAGTTCCAAAAAAACACCTACTTCTGCTTCATTGACTACGCAAAAGCCTTTGATTGTGTGGATCACAACAAACTGTGGCAAATTCTTAAAGAGATGGGGATACCAGACCACCTTACCTGTCTCCTGAGAAACCTGTATGCGGGTCAAGAAGCAACAGTTCGAACCGGCCATGGAACAACTGATTGGTTCAAAATTGGGAAGGGAGTACGACAAGGCTGTATATTGTCACCCTGCTTATTTAACTTATATGCAGAGTACATTATGAGAAATGCAGGGCTAAATGAATCACAAGCCGGAATCAAGATTGCCGGGAGAAATATCAACAACCTCAGATATGCAGACGATACCACCCTAATGGCAGAAAGTGAAGAAGAACTAAAGAGCCTATTGATGAGTGAAAGAGGAGAGTGCAAAAGTTGGCTTGAAACTCAACATTAATAAAACTAAGATCATGGCATCTGGTCCCATCAATTCCTGGCAAATAGAAGGGGCAGAAATGGAAGCAGTAACAGATTTTACTTTTTTGGGTTCCAAGATCACTGCAGACGGAGACAGCAGCCATGAAATTAAAAGATGCTTACTCCTTGGAAGGAAAGCTATGGCAAACTTAGACAGCATAATAAAAAGCAGAGATATCACCATGCCAACAAAAGTTCGTATAGTCAGGGCGATGGTGTTCCCAGTAGCAATGTATGGTTGCGAGAGTTGGACCATAAAGAAGGCTGAGCGCCGAAGAATAGATGCTTTTGAACTGTGGTGCTGGAGAAGACTCCTGAGAGTCCCTTGGACTGCTAGGAGATCAAATCAGTCAATTCTAAATGAAATCAAGCCTGACTGTTCCCTGGAAGGACAGGTACTAAGGCTGAAACTCAAATATTTTGGCCACCTAATGCGAAGAGAGGACTCTCTGGAGAAGACTCTGATGCTGGGAAAGATTGAAGGCAAAAGGAGAAGGGGAAGGCCAAGGATGAGATGGTTAGACAGCATCACCGATGCAACGAACATGAAAATGAGCGAACTCAGGAAGATAGTGGAGGATAGGAAGGCCTGGCGGGATATGGTTCATGGGATCACGAAGGGTCGGACACGACTTAACGACTGAACAACAACAACAGAGCAGAAATGTATGCATATCTACTCAGAAGCAAGTCCCATTGAGTTCAGTGGGACTTACTCCCAGGTAAGTATGCATAGGATTTCAGTCTTTAGTTAAAAATAAAATGGAAACTAAACTAACTAACCAGTGAGGGAACGATTTAAAAATCCCATCTCACAAGGACTGTGCTATAATTTTGTGAACACAGCAGGAGTCGCTCGTACTGTAGGGTGGAGAGCAGAAGTCAAGAAAAACATGATTGGAGGAGGAGGGGTAAGAAAGGAGAAGACACAATGGAAGTTAAGATAAGAGCTTTCTTCACTAAAAGTAAGGGGGGGAGTTTGCGGGACTCCCTGGCACTAACTTTCAGCGAAGAAAGCTTCAATCTTGTGTACTGTAAATGCAAACAGGGTTTTTAAAGTATCTGATTGATAGCCAGTTACTGCTGAAATTCAGTGCATTCCTGGGGAAGGAAGGAGAGGCTTGCACGCAGAGGCGTCGCTGCGCCCTGTGCGGATTAGGGTGGGGCCCCCCCCGCCGCCCCCCGCCGCCCCCCAATAAAACCCGGGTTTTTTAAAATGTTTTTTTTTACTGTTTTCCCGGGGTTTTTAATGTTAAACAGGCCTCTATGAGTGTAGTGTGTGCTTTCTCCCCACGTAGGTGTTATCTGTAAGCCGATCGGAAGCGCCCCGAAGTTCGGGCGCCCGGGGCGAGCTTCCTCCGGCAAGTGCCCAGAACTTATTCCTTCTGCGCATGCGCAAGTCCTTGCAGTTCTGCGCCTGCGCTAAAGGAATGGTGTCCAGTGTAGTTAGCGCAGGTGCAGAACTGCAAGGACTTGCGCATGCGCAGAAGGAAGAAGTTCTGGTCGCTTGCTGGAGGAAGCTCGCCCCGGGCGCCCGAACTTCGGGGCGCTTCCGATCGGCTTACAGATAACTGCGTGGGGAGAAAGCACACACTACACTCATAGAGGCCTGTTTAACATTAAAACCCCAAAAAACAGCAAAAAACAGGTTTAAAAAAGGAAAAAAAGTTTTCGAAAACGAAACCTGAGGTCCGCGCCCCACCCCCTGAGCCCTCCGCCCTACGTCCCGGGGGGCCCCGCTCCCCCGCCCCCTATCAGGCGACGTCTCTGCTTGCACGTTCAATACAACTGAAAGTAGACCTGACGCTGCACCTGGGTCCTGCCGAAGCCCTACAAAGCTGGGGTGGGGTGAGAAAAGCTCAGGAGGGAGGGGGGACCCTGAATAAATAACACTTTCACATGATGGGGGGATAGTTAACCAGCACATCTCCACATCTCTGTGATGCTAGATGGGTTGCTGAGGTGTGGGGAGGGAACCTCCCAACTGCAGGCTTTCTTGTCTCAGAGCAAGGACGGCTGGATTAGCGTCTATAATTGTTTCGCTGATTTGCAACCCCAGTCCTGAGCTTCTGCGTTCACCCAACTTTTCTCGCTTCTCAGTTCTTCCACCAGCGATAGAGGGGTGTAGAGATCCACCCTCACTCCCTTCCAGCTCCCTGCCCTCGGCAAGGGGAGGCGCCTGACTTCAGCGCTACTGGCCGTGTTTACAGTAATAGCAGGCGCCATCTAAAATTCAGATGGGGCTGCTCTACTACCTGTGTTACAGTAGCGCTGAGGGGGAGGGGAGGAAGGAACGCACCGAAGGTGGCAGCGGAAGGCTGAGAATTGTAAAAGTCTCCGGTGGAGTGGACGGAATGAGAACTGGTGTGGCTGCCGCTTGCTTGCTTGAAGCAACACAGAAGGGAGGCGCCAGACCCACATGGCAGCCCCTTGCTCGCACAGCTGCACGCCCAATCCCCATTGCCATCAGCTGGGGAAGCGGGTCTGTGGTGGAGGACTGGCGCTCCCTCACACCTCCTCAACTTGGCACTCCCCAAGTGCCAAGTGGCCAGGCGGCTCCTTCCTGCAACCTGAGGAGGAGAAGCGCAACTTCTCACAAGGGGTACATGTACCACAGGTTGGGAACCCCTGGGGTAGGCTAAACAGCAGGTTACAGTGAAGGTTGTGGATGCTTCCAAAAATGCCTCCACATATCTCACTTCTCCTCCCACAACATCTGATAGATTTTACAGAATGCCATGATACCCAGAGCCCTCTTCACATGTTCTGTAAGCGTGCCCTTTGGTGGTTTCTCAGAAGCTAGTGGTTAGCTCTATGGCCTGGGCTTCTGCTTGCTTGTTTTTAGCCATATGGATTATTTTGCTGTTGCTTTTGAAGGCATCTTCTTGAACGCTGTAATCTGGGTTATATAGGCTTTTATACTAGGTCAGGGTTACATTTGACCCTCTGGCATTTTAGGCAGCCTGGGGGCTCTTGCTAGATTCCTGAAGATCTCAGAAATTAGAATTCATTTGTAAGAAGGGGGAGCAGGGAGGTTCTAATCTGTATGCTTAAAAGTATGGTAGAAGGAGTTGCCAAAAGATGGGAAATAAGGGAATAAAGCTAAACCAGCATTTTTGCATCTATAAGTTGAAGGTTGCAATTTATCAATCAGAATATTTTAGAATACGTAAAACCTGTCTGCCAACTGCTGTCTCACTAGTTTGCTATCTCCCTCTGTGTAATGCCACATTGTTGATGTTACCTTTGGTTTTAAACAGGTTGTCTGCCAAATGTTAGGTATGTTTGGATGTCATAGAGTCAGGAGCCCAAACCTCCCCACCTGCAACAATTCTTGGTCACCTGCTATGTAGGGCAGGGTGTTGTCATTTTCCTTTGTTACTGAGGGTGGCAGGGATCTTTTAAAAACGTTTCCTCTGCACCTCTGTGGGCAGCACGAGTTTCATCGAGGCTGATAGTGTTCTGGGTGGGTGTTTTTTTTTAAAGTCATTTTTTTTTGCCACATCTCTGCAGGCTATGGCTTTTTCAGCAGCACTTGAAGCTTTCCTAACATTCCCAGTGGCTGGCTGCTTCTGCTGTGGTTGCCATTGTTTGCTTTAGAATGCTTCTAGGGTCATTTCCTGGAGCATTCTAAAGAAAAAGAATGGTGAGTTGACAATGTTTAAGGAATACGGGAATACGTTGGGCTCAGTTCCTTGGATTTTAATGTGATTTTTATTCCAATTAAAGTTCAAGATTCTTTTACTACATGGCTTTAATTCCCGTATTCCTTAAACATTGTCAATTGATAGCTGGCCATGAAAGCTTTAGAATGAAATAGAATGGTGAGTGGCGGCAGCAGCTGGCTGCCTGGAACACTAGAAGTGCCTCAAGAGGTTCTAGTCTGCAGTCTGCAGAGGCATGTTGGGAAAAGGGAAATTAAAACAAACAAGCAAACAAAAAATACCATCCCATAGTCACCACTCGCCCTCCTCGCTTCTCGGAGGACAAAATTCAAGGTTGTTGGTGACCGGGCAAGTGGTTAATCAAGACTGGAATATGGTGTAGGAAACTTGAGTGCATCCCTTGTGTATTCTACAATTGCTGCATATTATGAGATTTGAGTTTGGAATTTGAGAGACTTTCTTCATATCGAAATGTTAACTGGAATGTATTTTGCTATTATCATCCAGCGCAACTGGCTGGACCATGAATGGGGGTAAAGGATCATAGATCAGTGGAAGAGCAGCTGCTTTGGAGGCAGACAGTGTCGGGTTCAGTCTCTGACACCTTCAGGAAAGACCTTTCTGTAAAACCCTGGAAAGCCACTACCAATCAGTGTGTAGACCAGGGGTTCCCAACCCATTCCCAGCCGAGTACCATCTCCAGCGCCACTCTCCTGAGTACCACCGGAAGTGACTGGCAATGACATCATCATCAGTTACTTCTGGATTTTCAGGTTTTCAGAGGCCAGAAAACGCAGGGAGGAGGCTCTGGGCAGGTGAGAGGGCCCTTCTCGGCGTTCCTGAGAGGCTTGGCCAAAGGCAAGAGCTTCTTGGGAGCAGAAACGCACCACCAAAAGCGCCACGTCAGAGTGGGGTTCCAGTGGTCCGGTGGTCCGAGTATCACCAGCAGTTGGCTGAAGTACCACTGGTGGTACTAGTACCATAGGTTGGGAACCCCTGGTGTGGACAATACTGGCCTGGAGACACCAATGGTCTGACTAGGGAAAGGCAGCTTCATATAACTGTTGATGTCTTGCTTAACCTGAGAATCAAGTTTCATAAGCTCGCTCTCTCTCTCGTCTTAAATCCATGGATTTTCTGTTACGAAATGGTATTTGATTGTCTGTGTGATAACTATTTTTCTGGTAGAATTGGATTCAGTAGTCTACCATATGAATTTTTAGTTCATCGAATCCTGCCCCATTCTGTACTGTGAACTGCGTGAAGTTTGTGAAAGTAGCCCCACATTGCAGTAATCTGACCTGGATTAGATTAAGGTTTAGATAGCTGTGGTTTTCTTGGGAAGGCCTGCAACTGGCACACCAGCCAAAGCTGATGAAAGGCACCACAGTTCCATCACAAACAGGCTGAACACGAACTCCCAGATCAACTTTAACCCTTAACAACCTGGCCAGTCTGTCTGGTCCATTTGGAGCTTCAGTTTACTGGCCTGCATCTAGGCCACTACCAAGTCCAACCACTGGTTCAGACAGTCCATTTCCTTCTCTGGATTATGTGAAAAGAGGAAATACAGTGGCAGGTCATCTGTATATGAATGACACTTCACTCCAAATTCTCAAACGACCTCACCCAGTGTCTTCCTATGTATATTAAATAGCTTGATGCATGGGTTCTTTCCCACACCACAACCCATCTCGTCCTCTACGGTGGGTCATGATGCAGGAACAACTCACCGGCAGTCCCTGGAGTCCTCTTCCAGGTTGTGCCAGACCTGCGACTCACCCTATTGGCCCCCACAGACCTTTGGCTTCTGCAGGCTATTCTGAGCCCCGTGGAGGCTAATAGGGTGGGTTACTGGCCCAGTACGACCCAGAAGAGGGCACGGGGGCCTGCTGGTGAGTTGTTGGGCTTCCAAAATGGCTCCAATTTGGAGCTATTCAGAGACAAGGGCAGGTGGGTGGGCCCCAGTCGCGACCTACCCATGTGGGTCGCGACCCACAGATTGAGAAGCGCTGGCATGATGGAACCTTGTGGAACCCTGTAACATGTGCCATGGAACAGGTATGAAATTCCTGGGCACCACACTCTGAAACCAGCCTGCAGAGTAGGGATGGAACTGCTAGAGCTCGGTACCTTCCCTTCCCAAGCCAGGTAGGCAATTCAGATGGGACACCAGGGCCAATGGTATTGAATGCTGTTGAGAAATTCAGGGAGAATAACAGGATTGCACTCTATTTCTCTCCCAGTGAAGGTCAGCTGGCAGGACAATTAAGTCAGTTTCAAAACCTGACTGAAATAACTCTCTTGGCGTTGGATAAAACTACTATCCACTTGAGCACATACCTCAATAATAGTAAATTTGTCTTGCTGCAAATTGTTAATTTACAAGAGGACTTTTTTATGCGTGGCTTCAGGGCTGCCTCTTTCAAGATATTTGGGATACTACCTTTTTCTGAAGCATTGGTACCTCCTGGGCTCAGCTAGTTACTCCTTCCAAGTAAGAGGAGTTACTTGGATAGGCAGGAGTTGAACTAACACGTGGTTGGCTGCACCCCTCCCAAGACCTTGTCAACATCATGGAGCTACTTTTCATCCGAGTTTGTCTAAGCAAAAGTGATTGTCAGCGCAATCCGACTTAACTTTTGTGCCGGTTTAACCAGTGGCCCAGCGAGAACGGGAGGCCCCAGAACGGAAAAGGGATTCAAATCCCCTCCAAAAGAGGAATTCAAAGGGGATTTGAATCCCTTTTCCGTTCTGGGGCCTCCCGTTCTCACTGGGCCGCTGGTTAAACTGGCACAAAAGTTAAGTCGGATTGCGCTGTAAATGGTTCTAAGGGATGTCTAATTTTTGTACTGCAAACAACATGACATTAAAACTGGAACGGATGCAAACAATATTACCTGTAAAATTAGTTGTAGCTGGCCTTTGAGAGTTTAAGCCATCCTGAAGAAGCTGATGAAGAAGGTCTTAGGCTATGTACAATAGATTTGCTGGACACAAGTACAATGGTGGCAGGAAAATAATCTTTTTGTCATAATCACCACCACAAATAGGCTCTAAAATGAGCTTGTGTCTGATTGTTCTCAGTATTTACAAAGCTTCTTTCAATTGCGTACTGTAGAGTGTTGAGAGTTAGGTTCAGCTGTTTGGCATGATTTTATCACATTTATTTTATCACAGATATTACAGATATCTTAAAGATATAATGTTGGAAATCCTTGGAAGCCCTATTAAAATTTCCAGGATTGCTTTAAATAGTCTCCTGGACTGCCCAATCCTCTCTCTAAGTTTTAGACCGGCAGAGCATCGCTCCACCACTCTCAGGTGTTGCAAGCAACAGTGGCGTTCCGAGCCCTCCCGGTGCCTGGGGGCGGGGGTTGGAGCGCCGAGCCCGGCTGGCGTGCCCCACGAAGCAGCCAGGCTCGGGGCTGCGCGGTGCGGCACTGGAGCCCAGCTGGCGCGCCCCCCCGGAAGCAGCGCGCCCACTCGGCGCATCACCGGCTTCCGGAGGCTCCGCTCCAAGGCCGAGACAAGCCCTCCTCAGAGCGACCGCCCAGTTTGGCGATCAGGGCCTTCTGAGAAGGCCCAACGCGTCGATGCATCTTTTATTCATTTTTTCGCGCATGCGCAGAACCTTTCTGAGGGCAAACGGGCTGCCCATGCCCACTCGGCGCCTGGGGTGCAGCACACCAGCTCCCCCCATGATAGGACGCCAATGGCAAGCAAGGCACGTTTGCATCACCCAGTGAGGAGGCCACGCCGGTGAAGATGCTGGCACCGCTCTCCCCGCCCCAGATCCCTAGGAGTACCCGCCGGCATAGGTTCCCCACTGGGCTAGGGGAGAGCAGAACAAGGTGTTCCATGGGGTTAGTTTGGTTGGCTGGACCGGAGAAGGGAAAGGTATTGGAAACCAATGCTATTTTCGGACCATGGCCATTAAGCCCCCCCCCCCAATTGTTATATATCTGCCAGCCATGAAAGTTTTAGAAATTATATGTGAAAATTGTTCAAAAATGGATGAAATGACTCTGATATTTCTTATATTAGTACTGTTGGCTGACTGGCTGACCTTAATAGCTTTTCGAAGTATGGAAGAGCTAGTTTATCTTCCCAAGGCATGTGTCAAATGAAGGAGGAGCAGTTTTGTGACTTAATTAGCCGTTGTCATGAGTAAGGTGTTTGGGAGTTTTTGTCAAGCTACTGAAGTATTGCTGATGTGTGCCAGCTGTATCTCAGTGGAATTTCACCAGGGAGTACAAGTCTTTTATCCACACTATCCAAAGTAGAGAATGATGGTGATCTGTCTGCTCAGGTGTGAGCAGCTGCCTCTACGAGCTTAGCATGAAACCCGGAAGCTTGTCGAGTTAATTGTTGAACTTTGCTCATTGCCGCATCTTTGTTTAACATGTCCGTCAGCGCACACATGAACACACACATACCTGGGTGTGTTCAAGCAATATGTCGTTAGAATCAGTAAGTTCATTTTTTTTCTTGTGTGAGGATTGCAAATGTGAGATGTTTGAGTCTTGTTTAAATCAGGTTTGTAGTTTAATAGACAATGTATTGTCTGTGTTGATTTCTTTTAAATACTGTTTAAATTTATAGCCTGGTGTAATGTTTAAATTTTATGAACTTTCTCTGACTTGGACAGCTGCTTATTTTTAGTTCAGTTTTTTCAAAAGGCAGTTGTCACAGGCTTTTATGGATGCTAGTGAAGTCATGAAGGTGATTCCATTTAAGTTGTAAGCATGGGGAAATGATGTTTTTGATGACAAAGTAGAGTTCTTATATTTGTTCAAGACGTTTGCATTGCATTTTTTTTCTTGTGCAGGTTTTTAAAATGAGGACAGTGTTGCCAGATGCTCAGCTTTGCCTTGACCATAGCGACGGTTGGATAAAATTCTCCCTTTCATTTTTAACCTTCAGTGAAAAAATTCTTAAAAGTGGCTTTGAATGTTTTTTTTCCTAAGGACTAAGAATGTTTTCTTCACAAGAAGTAGCATGTGATCTCCTCTATAAAGTTTCTTTATTGGCATGTTGTTGAAAGGAAAGAGTTCTCACTAGTGATTATAGCGACTGTCCTTTTTTTCTTTTATGTACTTTTTTTCTGCTTTTCTTCCCTCTCACAAAGTGTTGCAAATAAGTTCACAAAGATTACTAGCCTGTCAACATAGACCTACCTTAGTCATTTGTGGCACATTGATGGTCTGAGAAGGAAGGGAGACTGTTATTTACAAGTCTGCCCTAAAACATTCTGTGTTCAGTTTGATGTTATGATGAATAATTAAGTTTTAGCAGCTTTAAAGGAAAGGAAAGGAAATGCTGAACCTATTTATTTAAGCTCTCAATTTAATAAAACATTAAGCTAAATGAAAAGCTTATCAACTTATTCAAAAGTTGGAACATAAACCGTGCTAGTTCGTTTGATCAGTGTTTTCATGGGTTCTTGTATGCTGTAACTGACATTTTCATATAGCATAGTATTTCTTGGTCTAGAGATATTGTCTCCATTGCGTTTCCAGACCTGTGTTTTGTATATGTCAAGGGTGGCTAGCCTTTCAACATGAATGCTCCTAGCCCTTTAATGGCTGTATAGGTGAGGGTATTTCAGCAGGTGTAGCTGCTTCAGCAGCACCATCAGCACTTGCAGCTGTCAAGATTCTGTCTTGTTGTTGTTGTTGTTGTTCAGTCGTTAAGTCGTGTCCGACCCTTCGTGATCCCATGAACCACATCCCGCCAGGCCTTCCTGTCCTCCACTATCTTCCTGAGTTCGCTCATTTTCATGTTCGCTGCATCGGTGATACTGTCTAACCATCTCATCCTTTGCCTTCCCCTTCTCCTTTTGCCTTCAATCTTTCCCAGCATCAGAGTCTTCTCCAGAGACTCCTCTCTTCGCATTATGTGGCCAAAATATTTGAGTTTCAGCCTTAGTACCTGACCTTCCAGGGAACAGTCAGGGTTGATTTCATTTAGGATTGACTGATTTGATCTCCTAGCAGTCCAAGGGACTCTCAGGAGTCTTCTCTAGCACCACAGTTCAAAAGCATCTATTCTTCGGCGCTCAGCCTTCCTTATGGTCCAACTCACTCAACCATACATTGCTACTGGGAACACCATCGCCCTGACTATACAAACTTTTGTTGGCATGGTGATATCTCTGCTTTTTATTATGCTATCTAAATTTGCCATAGCTTTCCTTCCAAGGAGTAAGCGTCTTTTAATTTCATGGCTGCTGTCTCCGTCTGCAGTGATATTGGAACCAAAAAAAAAAAAGTAAAATCTGTTACTGCTTCCATTTCTGCCCCTTCTATTTGCCAGGAATTGATGGGACCAGATGCCATGATCTTAGTTTTATTAACGTTGAGTTTCAAGCCAACTTTTGCACTCTCCTCAAGCTCTAAATGGCTAGAAAAAAGAAAGAAAAAAGCTCTTGCTACATGAATCTGCCTGCTCCTCAGGATCTTATAAGGAGGTGCTCTTGTGTGTCCCACCCCTTTCTGAGGTTCAGCTAATTTTCATGCATAATAGCCCCTCTTTGTGGGACTTAACACCTTATGGAGCCCCCCCCCACCTTCTGAGATGTGTATACACACATAATCCTGTTTGAAACCGTGATCTCTTTGTCTGCTTTTCTGAGTGAGGGTGTGAAGCACGGCTGCATGGGTGACCGTCCCATGTGCCTGCTTTGGGGCACGGTCCTGTGCCTGCTGTGCACGATGGCACATAAAACAAACAGCATGTGAATCCTGCTGTCGCGGGCAAGAGCAGGACATTTCCTCCCCTCAGAAATGCAGCCTTCGCGGGGAAGCTCCCACCCCTTTTGGTTGACAAGTGCTGCTGGATACATGTAGGCCCAGGAAGTCTGCCAGAGGATGACCGGCAGCACAAGAGGGACTAGCCTGGCTCTTGCCAAGAGGAAAGCCCTGTATTGCAGTGAACGTGTGGCCGCATATCCCACACGGGTGGAAACTCATGGATGTGTTTTCCCAAGGAATGCCTGCACATTTGGTCTGTAAAGGAGGAATTTCTACTTTCCTTCCTCTGAATCCAGTTACAACACCTGAGACTGTGACTTTTTCAGTGGTCCCTGAAAACTGTCGCATCAAGTGAAGTCGTTCAAAGTATGCACTTGCAAAGCAGTTCAGGAAGCCTGGAAATAATTACCGTATTGGTCTGAGTATAAGACTCACTTTTTTCTCCTAATTTAAGTTTTTAAACTAGGGGTGCGTCTTATAATCAGGCATAAATTTAATGCCAGTGATTTAATTAAAAATTTTTAATAGCACCAAACTTTAAGGGTGTGTCTTACAATCAGGTGCGTCTTATACTCGGGACAATATGGTAAATGTTGCTCTGATCCCACTGGGATTTGTCACTGGAAGGAAGAAACAAACATGAAAAATAGTTGACAGTAGCCTGTGAGTCATCTTCTTCAAACAAGAAGTCACGTTGGTCCCTGGCCTGTTTGGTAATTTGAGTAACTACTTAATGTTAAACTTCTTGATGATTTCAGCTCTTATTTTTTATAAAGTTGGAAAGTGGTAGAGTTGTTTCTTCAAAGATGCAGCAGTGTGACTGACTACTAATCCAGCTGAATAACCAACTAACAGCGCAAAGCTGTTTACTAGGCAAACTCCTTGTCATATTATTAATCTCCTCTCATCATGGACAATACAGCACATGGTCTGCTGTGACCTGTATGGAACTGAGGTGGGAGTATGTTCCACTAAGTATCAGCGCAATCCTATCCAACTTACACCACTGATGTAACTAAGCTCAATCCTATCCATCTTACACCACCGGTGTAACCAGCAGTGCAGCGAGAACAGGAGGCCCCAGAATGGAAAGGGGATTCAAATCCCTTCCAAAGTGGAATTCAAAGGGGATTTAACTCTCCCCCCCTCCAAAGCCTCCCGCCCTGCCCTCCCCCGCTGGTTACACTGGTGGTGTAAATTGGATAGGATTGCGCTGTAACTGTTGCTTTAAAATAAAGGCACCAGGTTCATGGTGAAAATTGCTGACCATCTTTTTTAATATAAGCTACTAGTAGCTTGGACTCTAGAATAATCTTATCTGTGAAAATACTGAAGAGTAACCAACAGTTTCACTTACAGTGAGGGACCAGTCTTGCACCTTGGCACTTTTTAACTTTGTAGGCTGCTACACCTTGGGGGGGGGGGGGCTGGAATACTCTGGAGAAGATATCTGAGAAAGAAAATATCCTGTAGCTTCCTAGACTCCACTGGATCAGTCTATGTTCTGTCTCCCTGAAAACCCAACTACATGACAATGGCCTGATACATTGGGGAATTTCTGGGCTGTGGCTTCACCACTCAGCACATTATTTCCAATTAAAAGTAGCTTATTCTAATAATATACACAGAGATAGGGGGAAAGACTTCCAAAACAGTCACTTGAAATACAATGAAAAAAGTCCATGCTTTCTCAGCTACCATATTTATTGGCGTATAAGAGGCACTTTTTTGTCTAAATTTGTGATCCAAAATAGTAGGGTGCGTCTTATACGCCAATACTAAAAAAAATCCCTCCCTCCCCTGCCCGTTTTAAAGCATGTTTGGGCTTACTGCGGTTTTTCCAGAGCCGGAGAGCTCCCTTGTGCTTTCTTCCCTGACTAATCTATCTGATCTACAGCTGTTTGTCGGGTTTAATTTATGCACGTGCATGAGTTGAGCTTCTCAGCAGCCAGCAGAGGGCGCTGTGCTCAGTTCAGCTGAGCTGCAGAGGGCCTCTCCTCCGATGCTGAATCAGCTTGGGTAAGCTTCTGAACTGGGCCTAGTTGGGAGGCTTTGGAAATTGTGCATAGGTGGGGTGGGGTAAGAGTTCAGTCTGGGTTTTTTAAATACTTTTATGTTTTTTACTTTGGAAACTATGCATGACTGGGGTGGGGGAAAAGAGTTGAGTCTGGGGTTTTTTGTATTTGGGATTTATGTTCTTGTGCATTTTGTTCATGTGTCTTATTGCTGTGTGTGTTTTAAGAGATCCTGGTATTTTTGTGCAGTTTATGTAAATTAGCTATTTAAGCAGCTAAGCAGTAAGTGGCCCAAAAATGCTTTAAATCTTTTTTTCTTGAAACCCAGGGCCAAAAAGAAGGTGCGTCTTATACGCCAGTGCGTCTTATACGCCGATAAATACGGTATATATTTCTAGGCATACATATATTTGCTTTTTAGTTTATACCTCATCTTTCTCTACAGGGAACCCAAGGCAGTTTACAACAATATAACATAATAAAAATAAAAGGCAAAACAGTAGCAATGAAACATAAAGGACACGTGGACTTTCAACCAAATAACAATCAGAAAAAATAATAATAGTGGAGATCAGAGAAGGCCTACTAAAACAGCCAGGTCTAAAGTTTGCAGCAAAACACTGGCAGAGAGGGAGCCAGCTGCTATATGTATTTTCCTGGGAGTAAGCTAGCAGAATAAGCTGTAGTTCAAGACCATATTTTAGATGCTGTAGGCATTGTATTTAATCTTCTTGTAAAATAGTTGGCTAAGTTACAAGGCTTTTTCTATGGCCAGATATTAATTTGTCAATGGCTTCTACATAAATAAAAGTGTTTTTTCCCTATTGCGGTTCCATAGAATACCATTAATATTTTAGATTCAAGTACAGTTATCCCTTGTTATACGAGCAACCACTTTACAAGATTTCGCTATATCGAGGTATACAATAGAAATTCATACCTTTTAAAATTCAGAATACACACGTATTTTTCGCTTCTATGAGATTTCCACTTGTAAAAGCATTGCTGGGAAGCACTTTTTTTGAAGCGGCCACTAGATGGCGATGCAATGCAAAACATGTTTTCACTATACAGTACGAGTATTCACCTTACAAGCAGTTTTTTTGGAACTTGCTAAGCTCGTAAAATGAGGGGTAGCTGTATTAATTTGTTTGTTTGGTTTTACCTTTTTTACCAGGAAGTTAAGAAAGACACAGAACCTCAAGATGATGGCTTGCCAGTCAAGCGAGAGAGACATGGGAATGTAGCCAATCTTGTTCAGCGCATGAGCACATACGGGCTTCCAGC
This sequence comes from Plestiodon gilberti rubricaudatus, assembly GCA_026170595.1. NCBI lineage: Eukaryota > Metazoa > Chordata > Lepidosauria > Squamata > Scincidae > Plestiodon > Plestiodon gilberti. Next base: position 144,242,853 of record JANXHW010000001.1, read on the forward strand.
AGGAGCGTTCCAGCCTCATTCCCAGTCTAAAAGCTACAGAAAGAGTATGTAGTTCTTTCCTTGGTAGCTAGAATACCATCTTGCTATTATCTCTTCTTCTGAGCCGCAGTGGAGTAGGGGGGTGTTTTATACAACTTTTAGCAGGAATGGGAAATGTGATGGCACATGTTTTAAGTTGATTTGTACAGTCAAGTGCAAAAAAGCAGCAAATAAAAGGTGAACTCAAGAATTCAAGGTGAAATAAAAGGTGAACTCAAGGTGAACAGGTGCACATGAGTTGCAGAAAAAACCTGGGCAATTGTCTCCTGCTCTTGTTATCTTCTAGGAAGGACAAATTAACTGGGATAAAATTCTAATAATGTGTCCTGACCTCATACAGTATTACGTTATGCGTCCATAGTTCTGAATAGTCACGATACGTAATAGATAGCTGTCTTTGGCAGATCTGGTAAAACAGTGCAAATGCACTGAGATCCAGTTTTAAGAAGCAGTAGAGGAAAACTCTGGGGAAAAAATAGAAGATTCACAAACTCACAGGAAGCAGCTTTTTTAAATTAGTTGGTGTATAATTGATTTTTCAGTGTTACAATTTGGTAGTAATTGAAACAAAATGTCTTTTAGAAAGTAAAAGCAACGTAAAATCTGAGGCTATTCATTTATAAAACAGGTTATAAAGAAGACTGTCAGATCAGGGTCAGTACGATATTTTACTGTCTTTTTAAAAAATAAAAATAAAAATCCCAAAACCATGTACAGAAAGACAGTTGGAAAAGAATCCTACATTCGTAGAAATTGGAAAAGCTATTTTTTTGCACTGCAATAGAATTTCTGTAAAATTATTCACATGCCACTGTTAATTTCTGTCGTTCTTTAAAAAATGTTACTTCAAATACTGCTTGTGACATCTTTTGATATCACATTTATGTTAATAGCTACTATTTCTTTGTAGCATGGAAGGTTTCATGGCTGGACACAATGCTCAAAGAGACAGGAAATATGGGATTTGCAACCATGTATTCTTTAGAGAAATAAAAACTGTCAAACGTACCAGATGCTTCAGTGTTACTTTCTTATAGCATGTTCCCTTACAGAAACATACATAAAAGATACAAAGTAACAGGCAGAGATGAAAGTCTTTGTTTCTTAGTTGCCAACGTTTCCTCCTTATTCTCAGGACTTTGTCAAGGCAAAGTTTATTTATTTTTATTTATTTACAATATTTTACCCCGCCTTTCTCCCCGAAGGGACCCAAGGCGGCTTACAACATGGGATACATAATACAAAAAATAATCACATTTAAAACAATAAAAACAATCCACAAAAGCTAGTAAAAACATCATCTGAAATTAATAAAAACACATCAAATTACAATTAAAACAGGAGCATAAAAAAGCAGCAGCACTCCACCTGTGCCAGCAGGATGTTAAAAAAGGCAAGGACTCAGAAGGCTTCCTTAAACAGGAAAGTTTTCAGGCCTCGCCGGAAGGTCTCCAGGGAGGGAGCAGTACGTAAATCAAGAGGGAGGGTTGGTGCCACTACTGAGAAGGCCCTATTTATGGCCGCCGCCCCTCGCACTTCCCTGGGCGACGGTACCCGCAAAAGGGCCTTCTCTGATGACCTAAGGAGACAAGCCGGAATATATGGAAGTAGGCGGTCTCTCAGATATCCTGGCCCCAGGCCGTATAGGGCTTTAAAGGTCAAAACCAGCACTTTGAATTGGGCCCGGAAACGAATCGGCAGCCAGTGCAGCCGCTGAAGAAGCGGCCCGACAGAGTCGAACCGCCTACCCCCAGTAACCACACGGGCCGCCGCATTCTGCACTAATTGCAGTTTCCGAACTGTCTTCAAGGGCAGCCCCACGTAGAGCCCGTTACAATAATCTAATCGTGACGTCACCGTGGCATGGATCACCGTGGTCAGGTCTGCACGATCCAAGTATGGTCGCAGCTGGCGCACCAGCCGAAGCTGGGCAAAGGCCCCCCTGGCCACAGCCGCCACCTGGGAATCCAGGAGCAGCTGCGGATCCAGGCAGACCCCCAAGCTGTGGACCTGTTCCTTTAGAGGGAGTGCAACCCCCTTCAGAGCAGGACGATACTTTAGCACCTGCATCGTGGATTTCCAGACCAGGAGAACCTCTGTCTTGTCCGGGTTTAGTTTCAGCTTATTAGCCCTCATCCAGGTCCCCACTGCCTCCAGGCAGCGCTCCAGAACCTCAACAGCCACCCTGGAATCAGGTGGAAAGGAGAGATAGAGCTGGGTGTCATCAGCATATTGATAGCACCCCACTCCAAATCCCCAGATGACCTCTCCCAGCAGTTTCATGTAGATGTTAAATAGCATGGGGGACAAGATGGAACCCTGGAACCCTGTGGCACCCCACACCTCAAGGGCCAGGGTGCCGAACAGGCGTCCCCCAGCACCACCATCTGGGACCCATCTGCCAAGTAGGAGCGGAACCACCGCAGAACGGTGCCCCCAACCCCCAGCTCGGCCAGTCGGCCCAGAAGGACACCATGGTCGATGTTGTCGAAAGCCGCTGAGAGGTCCAGCAGAACCAACAGGGATGTACTCCCCCTGTCCAGTCCTCTGCATAGATCATCCACCAAGGTGACCATGGCCGTTTCTGTCGCAAAGCCCGGCCTGAAACCAGATTGAAAGGGGTCTAGATAATCAAAGTTTCCACTGCTGTGTTTTGTACGTGCTATAAAGAAAGTAACGCTGAAGCATCTGGTATGTTTGAAAGTTTTTATTTCTCTAAAAGAATACATGGCTGCAAATCCCATATTTCCTGTCTCTTTGAGTACTATTTCTTTGTTACTAGAAGAACAAAGTAATGCTGACTTACCTGTCCTAAACATAGGGGCAAACTGTGTTCCTCCAGATTGTTTTCTGCTGATCTATAATAGTACACTTTTTAACTGTTCATGTTAAAAAACAGTGTTTTCTCTAAAAGCAAGATAAAAATTATAATTAAAGAGAAAATATACAACACACACACACACACACACACACACACACACACACACACACACACACACACACACACACACACACACACACACACAACACTTTAAACGTAGAAATGTAACACTTACAAAAACTGCATAATGAGAAGTAAACTTTGTTTTAAGGTACACTGTATTTTGAGCTAATGGATTTCTCGCTTTCAACAGAATCCAAAAAGCGGCAGTGTAAAGTTCTGTTTGAGTATACTCCTCAGAATGAGGATGAGCTGGAACTCAAGCTAGGAGATGTTATAGACATTAATGAAGAGGTAAGACATTTTACAGAATTTGGTGACTCAAGCTTGGTCGCATAAAAATATGCAAGTTCTGTGGAAAAACAAAGTTCTTCTGTTTCATATTACTAAATTTGATTATACTATGTTTCTTAAGTAGAATTAACAAAAAAGTATTTAAAACTCATATGTGATACTGTATATGGCTGGTAGATGCTGAAGAATGTAAATAGGAATGTTAGAGTCATGATTACACTGTCATTTTTATTGTATATATGCTACAGATTAAAACCATAGTTCTTACCATTTTGCAACATCTATCATGTTTATTACTGTGCAGCATTCCCTGTGGAGCTGATCCACGGAAGACAATGAATTCCCTCTTGTGGCCATTGTGTCCGTATAAATATTGTACAATTAGCTGAATTGAGTTTTGAATTAAGGTATTCATAACTAAAGATATTTTACATTGAGAAATAAAGAAAGCAAGGGAAAAAACAAACAAACGTAATACCTGTAGGCCAGGTATTTTATTGGGGAGCAGTGGGAGAAGGAGAGCCTTGAGGAAATTAAACAAAAATATTTGACTTTTCTGGCTTGTCATGTACAAAATCAGAGAGTCAGGCCTACTTGCTTTCTACTTTTCTTTTGCCTCTTCTGTCTTGCTTTTAATTCTTGTAAGTTGTTATATCACCAGATACATTTTATTTGAGTTATTTCTGCCCTGCCTTTCTATCCTCAAAGGGATCCTCAAGGTGGCTTTCTACATGTTAAAGAAAAATACAATAATTCAATAAAATCAATATAGTCAATATAATCAATCATCTAAGAAACACAGCAAGACAAAATCAAATAAACAAATGGTTTTAAAAACTAAGAGCACAGGAACAACCAAACCAAATCAACTTGAAGGCAGTTGTCGTCCATGCTTGTGCCTGTTGTACAATAGTTTAATTCCAACATTGAATTGGCTCTTGGATGATGAAAAACCAGGACACGTAGTTGAAACTTCAGTAGATGGTTCTACTGTTGCATTGATTTTTATGTGAATCTTCAAAAATATATTCCAAGTTTTCTTGTAGATTCATTTCACTTTAAATAACTCTGGTTCTCTAGGACCAATTTCCTTGAACTGCATGTAGAATCAAAGGTAGTTAGTGAGTTCCATTTATGTTCATGCACCTTTCTGCTGTCTGCAACAGATTTAAACCTACAATGAAAAAAACAAGTTAGAGACCATTGCACTGCTGCTTCCACAGCGTTTCCGCATATTTCTGGAGTAGACTGTTCAAGATGGCATCTTAGATATAGGTATAGTCAAGTAGTGTTTGTTCACCTTTAATTTGACATGAGTAAATTGGACTGCTAGATATCCAGTTACAGTATATGCATTTTTTATGTTTATATTGCTTAGAGTAAAAGTTAACTGTGGCATCCCACAATTTTATGGTTCAGTTTTCCTAGACTTTGTATATGTTTGGGAATACATTACTGAGTCTGAAAAACCACATTATTTTTGTTGTAAGTTCTTTGAGGTAATATCTCATGGTTTATAAAAGTCTATGTTATCAAGTGAGAAGAATTGAGTGAGAAAATAGTAGCAGGGGTCTGCATGCACATACACATGGAGAGGTAAGATGTCCAGGAAAAAAGTGAACCGAAATAACAGCACACACTAATTGCTGAATCATGAAACATTCCAAGTATATGCACATTCCAAGTATATGCACAGTCATATGCTTCAATTGTTAATCTGTTGTAGCCCTAAGAAACTGTGAGAGTGGGTGAATTAGTGTCCATACGTAGCCATCTTCAGATAAGGCGCTTTTTGTTGCTCACTAGTAATGAGGAATTTTTTCATCCCCGGCTCATATTGTATCTGCTGAATTCCAGCTGATTTCTTGCTATGTTTTTAGACTGCATATTGCAAAAGCTGTTGGCTATTTTACGATCGTGGCACTGGTAATACAATATCGTCCTGTCTGCAGGTAGAAGAAGGCTGGTGGAGCGGAACACTAAATGGCAAATCAGGATTATTTCCTTCTAACTTCGTAAAAGAGTTAGAGGTAACAGATGATGGGGAAACCCAAGAAGGCCTGGAAGATGCAGGTAGTATGTGCTGTTTTATGCTAGCAGTAGTATTGTGGGCAGAGTATTGTGTGGTGTACAAATATTAGCCAGCAGTCCAACGATATGGCAGTACTTAACCTCAAGTGTGAGTGTGTGCAAAATAAATATATGCCCACTAGATTCACAGCGGATGCATGGGTGCAACGGAGCAAGGGAGGCCGGCCTCTGTGTCGGGCTCCCTTGCTCCTGAGTAGTCGCAAACGTGCTTTCTGGCATGTTTGCGGCTGCTTCCGGCGACGGAACGCTCATTCCGTCGCTGGTACAATCATCAGGATTGTGCTCTCAATGAAGTAGTTTGTTTGCTAAGAGCCAAGTATGTGTGCACATACTTGGAGGATAAAAACCGAATTCGTGATTTCTTGGAAGCAGATGTCCTTTTGTTACCATAATTTGCCTGATGTTTCTTATTAAGTTCTAAGGATTGTACTTGATTTTGATGAAAGTCTAAAGCAATAAAAAAAAACCTTTCCTTAAGCATTATTATATTTTGAATATTTAAGGCAGGAGGTGAACCTTGTTTACATTATTTTTATTTTTTATTAATTTCATCCATATTCCATCCTTATTTCAAGAAGCTTAGGGTGATGTACATGGTACTTGCCCTCCCACTTTTTTTTTTTTTTATCCTTGCATCTCTTTGAGGTAGTTTAGATTGAAACTGACCCAAGTTTACCCTTTAAGCTTCAGGGTTGAGTGTGGATATGACCCAGGTCTCTCCAGTCCTCTATCATTGTACCATGACATATCAGTAGTTTTGTGTCTTTGGAAGGTTGAATGTGCTAGGAATATTAAATAACTTGCACAAGTGATTTTTTCAGATTGCAGCACATTTAAATGTGCATAATTGGATTGTATCTAATTATAGGCGCAATCCTGACTAAGTTAAAATCACTTTCTTACCATTTTCCAGAGTCTGTTTTTACTGGCCCTGCCTCACCTGTAGCTTCACCAGGGAATGGTAATGAGTCTGGAGCTGCACAAATAGCACAGCCAAAGAAAATCCGAGGAGTTGGGTTCGGAGATATTTTTAAAGAAGGTTCTGTGAAGCTTAAGACAAGATTGTCCAGTAATGATTCAGAAGAGAAGAAGCAAGACAAGGTATCTTATTTGCCATGCCTTAATGCCTTGGAAAGCAGCAGCCTATTACAAGTAATATCATACTGACCCACACCTTTGCAATGCTAATTCATCAGAGAAAACTATTATCTCCTGCTTTATCAAAAATCTTTACTTTCTAAAGATCTTTATTCTGCAGCTTGTTGAAGACTTTTTGATTCATATATAATAAAATTGTTCTGCAGCAGCTTCAAATAAGTAGTTGCTTCCAGTGATTGAAGCAAGCAGCATTCCGCTAGTGCCTTTTACATGGAGCAGGGGTGGGCAATATTTGGCCACCAAGGGACTTCTGTGCAGCATGTTGTTCAATTGCTTGAGACCCCAGTTTGCATTGGAAGGGGGAAATCCCTAGCTGACGATCATTTTAGAGAGAGGCTTGAAAATATGATAGTAAAAAAAACCCTGAAAGGTGCCCCATCGATTGACAATGGCCAGTTTTGTGAAATATTCCTTGAAATGAAGAATACTCTTTTGTTAGTGGCAGCCTACCGCTTTAACTGCAGTGTTTTGTCAGGGGATAACAGAGGTAATAGTGAGGTTCCTTGCTCCCTTACTTCACAGGGAGTACCCATGTGGGCCTTTAATTGCTTGTATAGGTAACATTATTTCTGTTGCTGTGGTAGTTCTCTCCATGTAAGAAAGCAATCACTTTATCAAAAATGGGAGGGTGTTCAAAGAAGATGATACCTTCTGGATTTGATGGTGAAGAGATTGTTGGTAATTTTGGTGAGGACATTTTCAATGGTGTTCTGAGGTTGGAATTCAGATTGGAGGAGGATGAAGATGAAGTTGGAGGAGAGAATGTCAGGTCAGCAGAAGTAAGTGGTCAAGCGTTTAGTCAACTCATCAGATGAGACAGGGAAAGAGCAAAGGGTTGAGAGAGATTGAAACCATACACTCCAATCTCAGTCTTAGCATTGAAGGGGGGACTCAAAATCTTGAGCAGAAACTAAGGAAGAGGGAAGGCAATGGAGTAAGCCTGAAGGGGGTATCTAAGACAGAGAAGCTTTGGTACAGAGTTGGTGTGGACCAGAGAAGTGTGAACCATAACACTATTATGTGTTGTTTGACCGAGTAGACGACCGACAAGCAGCAGGAGGGTATGAATATATAGTAGATGCAATTGCCCAACATTTTTGTTCTTGTACAGCTGAATAACTCTGGTAAAGACCATTAATGGAGGCATCAAATAGAGGGAGTTTGATGGAAGTTCCGAGCTGGGGCTTGGAATGAGTTCGGAGAATGTGACAAACACGGAAAATGCCTAAGCTTGGCTGGAGCAAAGTTTTCACCAAATAGATTCCGTAACCATTCATGCCTAGCAGTTGGAGCTAGTTTGCTACTCAAATCCTGAACCCACAATCCCCCCACCCCACCCCGCCAAGTTCAGCTGTGTTAATCCAGGGAAATTTGCTCATGGCTTGAAGTTACTTAACAGAAGCAACAAAAGGCCCCTAATAGCAATCTAGCTAGATGGTCAGTACTTAAGTTACATTGCTCAAGGAATCCCCAGCCATTGTACTCGCAGGTGAGCAAGTGGGTGCTCCTCTCTGAGCCCCCAATACATGGGTCACTCAGGCAACTGGCAGAGAACAACCCCCACTTCCTGTGAGCTGGGAAATGTATAACTTTTCTTTGATATCCTTGTTACCCACTTGGAGGGGTGGAACCCACCTGGTCACTCCATCCCACCCCCTTGACATAGATGGACAGGTTTGGCTGCCCACTCGCTAAGTGCATGCCAATCTCAGTACTCTAGACATGGAGGAATTTCCCCAGTCTGCAAATGGGGCTGGTTAATGGAGTTTCAAACAAAGGACAAAGGTTGCTTTCAAAGGATGCCCCAGCATATTTTTAGGCTGCTGAACTTGCACAGGAGTTTCTGGGTCTAAAAATACAGGAAAATTGGCAAAAATGGGGGAGACGACACACAGGGGATTCATCACAGCTTCACTGAACATATAGTAAATGCGTAAGATTGCATTAGTCACTATGCCACATCAGCTCTCCAACTCCAAATTGTTTTAAACAGTGTGTAATCTTTAGACAAGCAGTTTGAGTACCTCAGTGCTAGAATTCCCACTGATAGTGACTCTGTTTCCAACTTGAAAACATCACAGCTTTTTGTTATTCTTAAGTAATAGTGACTTCATAGGTAAGAGTATTCTTATTGTACATGTAGTGTTTCTGTGAAATCACATACCTTGCCATTTAACTGCTTCTCATAGGAATAGCTGCCTTAATCACAAACTAAAGTAAATTAAATAAATATGTTTGAGTCTTGCCTAACTAATTCTTGTTCTTATCTTCATATCTCTAATGTGTAGCCACAACCTACTCAACCATCTGGAACAAAAGTTACCCAATTTCCAAGTGCAATGAAACCAGAAATTGCAACAGAGGTAGCAAAAGCAGAAATTGAAAGCAAACAGAAAGGTATAGTGGTTTTGCATCTGCCCTTATTATATTATGTGATCTTCAGTATAAAATTATCATTATCATTATCATTATTAAGAATTGAATAAGATTTAAACAGATCCATCTTTTGGGCTTAACAACTATTTCAATTAAAAACAAACTAAAGTAAAGTTTTACTTTTTGTATATCATTAATAATAATGATAATAATAATGGATCTTACATGGTGTGATGTTAAAGTTGCGTTAAAATCTTAGTAAACAGTGTGTGCATTCTGCTTTTTCTAGAATGATTCCGCAGATGTTAATAGTGTAGGCTAGGTATTCCCATTTGATGGATGGTGAAGAAAGAAGGTTCCTTGCCTATAGTCCCTATGCGCCTCTACCTCCCCCCCCACCAGTGTTATGTAGCCTCCAGCCCTAGTCTCAGTGGTGAGCGTACATCCCCCATGGGGGGATGCCGACACAACACCCCCCACATGACACCATATGCCATGCCCCCTGGGGGGCGTGATGTCATTTCCACGTGCACCAGCGGCGACGCGACTTCAATCACACACACACACGCCGTTTTGCTTACCTTTTTGGAGCCAAACAGCTCCAGGGCGGGCGGGAGGTTCCCAACAAGAAGACGGCCAGTGCAAAAAGATGAATACAGCGAAGGAGATGCATCCAGGAGGCAAGTACACCCCCTCTGCCGCCACGTGCACTTGGGGCCCACGCCCCTACCCCAACGACGCTACTGCCTAGTCTTACATGAGGTTTTTTCCCAGCCCTGCTCCCCACCCCTGGATGGATGCTGCTGCTCTTTAACTTTCCATTTCACTTGGCCTTTTCATCAGCCCTGTACCTCCTTCCATCTCTTCTTCTCTCAGGTCTCTGCTTCTAAGTCTGTTGCCATGTTCATCCTTTCTACTGCTGTTCTTTTGTTACCCTGTGCCTCATAGTTCTCATATCTGATCTCACCTTCCCTTTCTGTCATGCACTCTGTTTTTCGTGATAGCTTCATATAAGCAGCACATGTCTTTTCCTGTTCTTAGACCTTGTGTAGAAAAAAAAAATCCAGCCAAAATTACCTTTTTCCTTAGAGTACACAATTTAATATTGTGTTCCTGGCACCTTTCCTCTCAGCAGTTAGAATGCTTTCAAACATGTCATGATGTCACAGCAGTGATGCAGTGGCAGTGGTGGAAGCGAGTTTCTAGATGAGAGCAAGTTTATCTATTTGTGTACTGCATTTATGCTTTATAAGGGCTCCCGAGGAATCTATGTATAGAAAGATTTTATATGCTTGGAGCCACTACTTGTCTTTCTGTCAACTTACCCTCCTGCCCTGTCTCTCATCAGAACCTATGATTTCTGAACCTATGAGCCACTTGTAAATTGCCCTTACTTGCTCATTACCAGCTATCTCCCCTGTCATCTTCTCTCTATCATTCATTATAAATCATCAATCTGTTCTATTATCGTGGCCATCTAACTATAATCTCTCTGACTAGAAACCTCGTCCCTTTTAATGTTCTATACAGCCCCCAATGCTCTGGTGCTAACTGAATATTAAATAATAACAGAAGTATGCCAAGTGCTATACAACTAACATCTCTGATCTTTTTTAGTACTCTAATAGATTCAGATTCAGATTCAGAACCTTTATTGGCATAATTAAAACATACATAACATACACATAGACATATAACAAGTAAGGGTGAAGAGTCCTAACCTAGCATACACTACCCATATGACTCGCACTGCGCCTCTTTACAATTAGCTTTAAGTAGGTTGCAACTTTTTCTGTTAATACAACATCTACACCCTGTAAAATAATCCGGATTTTTTCCTGATCCTCCCAACTCCACCTATTGGACAGGATCGGATATAAATATTTCTCACGTAGATCACTATACAGGGGGCAATAAAATAACATATGGTGCAGAGATTCCACACCTCCCACAGCACAAGAACAACATCTCTCCCTAGAGGGAATCCCTCTAAATCTCCCATAAAGTAACTCTGATGGCATGACATTACACCTTGCCAATAAGAAGGCCCTACAATCAGATGGGCATTTTAGGTGGTATAAATACTCTGCCCGTTGGCCATACTTAATAGGGATCTGATAATGAAGTGGTGAGCATGTCGTGTTGGCAGCATGCTGGAGTTCTTGCTGTTCAATATCGCTTCTCGGCCTTTTGGCTAAGATCAAGTGTAGTACTCTAATAAATCGGTGTAAATTGAGTTTACATTCATACAACAAGAGTGCAACTGAGCATACTTCTGCTGCTTTCTTTCAGCTAAGGAATATTGCAAGACATTGTTTGCATATGAAGGTACCAATGAGGATGAACTTAGTTTTAAAGAAGGTGACATTATCCAAATAATAAGTAAGGTAAGAGATTAGTCGTTAAATCTAGCTTGCCAAAGTGAAGCATATCAGAATATTTAAAATGTCAGAATGGTGTGATCAGAAAGAATGCATATGCTGAATGAGGAAATAAGCATTTTAATTGATGAACAGTTGTGTGTATGAACTTGGTCTGTATGTTTTATGGGGGGCTCCAGTTGAGCCCTTGAGACTGTCGGTATGTGGATTTCCTTGGTTAGTCCACCATTTCAGAATGTGTTCTGAATTGAGACATAATCATAGGTTGTTTATTTGCTCCCATTCCCTTTTTTGTTGTGAGTGGATGCACAGACAGTAAATGGAGAGTGATCTACTCCAGCATAACCCCTGCCAAAAATACTGTAGGTGATCTGTTCTGAGGAAACTGTATGTAGTTAGCCACACTTTAGTATTTGAGAAAGAAATGGCTAAACATTACAAACTATAGTTAACACAATAATTCACTGGTATGGAATTGGTTAACCAATTACTCAGAAATGTACCACAGCATGACAAATCATAACAGGGGATTATGAGTGTTTTACAGGAAAATACTAGATCAACACTGTTAGGTTTGCTCTGACTTTATGAGAATTCTGAGATGTCAAGTTTAATATCATATCAGTTAAAAGAATTCTTACTTAATGTTTCTGAAACAATTGTATTATTGTGCTTGTTTAATACAAACTTGTTTGTTTGGGAGAGGGGCTGCTCTTGTTCATTGAAATAACAGCACTTTCAGTAACTTTTTTTCTAAAGAAAGCACTGTTTGTTCTAGGACACTGGAGAGGCAGGATGGTGGAAAGGAGAGCTTAATGGTAAAGAAGGAGTTTTTCCAGACAACTTTGCAATTCAGATACATGAACTGGATAAAGATTTCCCTGTAAGCTTGCTTGCTGTTGCCTAAAAAAACTATGAACTCCCCCAAAGGCAGATAACAAAACAAAATGTTCATTGTGTTTTAGGATCTGAAGAAAATACAGTGCTAGCTCTTGAGTCCTAATAATTGTAAATATTTAATTTTCAATCTTGCCTCCCAAACAATATACGTAATATTGTGTAATCCAAAGTATTGGGTGTAAGAGTTGGTGTGACAATAGACTTCTTCAGAGAAGTGACTTTGAGCCAAGTGAATTTGCTGATTCTGTCTTTCATCAATGATCCTGGAGTTACAACTAGGAGGAGGGCAATAATTCAGAGTGGGGATGCTCAAATGTGTTGGCATCCCTGCCTGAATTACTACAATCCCAATTAAAGGTGGACAGAGCTGACTCCTTTCATATCTTACTCTCCCTGCTAGTCTTGCCTCCCTCTTCACAAGCAAAGAAGTCAAAATCATAACCATTGCTTTGGAGGGAGCTGGAGGGCTGACCGCTGTTGGGAGACAGCACAGTTCACTAGACCGGCAGGCCATTGATCCTGTCTGGTTCCTGAATGAAATGATACTTCTAAACATGCTCAGAAATGTCATTTTCTGCTGGGACTATGAGAATTGTGACTTTCTGAAACTGTACTCCCAATGATCCTGGCAGGAAATAATGCTTCTGAATAGTGCTCAGAAGTGTCATTTCAATTTCACCAACTCGACAGACAGGATGGACAGACTTTTTCTTTCTTTGGGAGCACTGGTCATTATCAGGTTCTTCTGAGCAATATTCCCCATTAGGGGCCTGCCCTACGGCGCGGACCCTTTTGCTTGTTGCATAGCGGGGTGGGGCATCTTCCAGCAATGACATCACCACCAGCTTCCAGTTCAGCCGAGCTCCCAGCTGTGCAGAACTTGACTTCAAGCTATGTGGCTGCGCAGGCTTACCAAGAACAATGCTTCCAAGTACTTGCAGCCCCCCTTCACGATTTGGCAAGTATTTACAAGCAATGTTCACAAAAACCCATTTGTATTTTTCAGTGAACAGGGGACTGTTACCTAGTTGGAACCAAATACTGTATTTCAAGAAACCAAGTGTTGGGTAAAGAGGTGCTTAGAGTTCTGCACTGTTTATTTAGTGACTTTGCGGCATCTTCTTCATCCCTCCTTGGGGCAACTCAACAACTGGGGGTTTGTGAAAGCCATTGCTCTTTACAAACAAGAGACAGGAAAAACAGGTGTTTAAATAGTTCTTATGATATGACCTTTAATCCTGGTGAGATGGTCCGTTCTTGGTTGGTTGTTGCCAGTCATAACACTTTTCGTTCTTTTCTAGTTCTTATTTATTGAAAAGTCCTAACAGAAACAAAAGCAGAGTGGTGGGAGGATTCCTACAAACCAAAAGGTCAGGGTGCCCCTCTCTCATTCTGATGGGTTACATCATCTGGTAGCAAGTCTCTGGGTATGGCTGCTGTCTTCTAAGTGTAGTGAACTTTGGCACTTAGTTTGTAGTTTTGTAAATAGAGTTGATTAATATGTGAAAGTATAGTTAAGCTGAACAGTCAGGGTTGGTTTGTTTTTCAAAGGTGCTATTACTAGGTAATTAAAAATATATATAACCAGGGAGTTGGTTATTTTTCAAAGTGTCTTTGATTTCCAAAGTACAGTGTTTGAACTGCAAGCACTGACCCCTTAACTTCACACTCCCTCAGATCAGCCCCATGTTGCCAAAGGAGGGAACAGAAGCTCTGCTTGTGGAGAATAGGAAGATTGCCTACTTCTGCTTATTCCCCCCCCCCCCCAACCCTCTCTTCCCATTCAGTAATGGTGATTGATGGTGTGCTACTTCCTTGGGCATATCCAGAATCCGAGGCTCATAGACACAGCTTCTCATAATCATGGTACAAGTAACCTATGCAAAAGAGAATGAAGGCACTAGATGCTTCTGGGAGGAACCCACTATCTTCAGTGCCTTCATTCTGTATAATACAGAATGTCACACTGAGAAATAATAGAACAGTCTTAATTGTTCATATTTTGTCCTCTTTGCAGAAGCCAAAGAAACCGCCACCTCCTGTAAAAAGTTCAGGTAAGTATAGTAGGAGTTCATCAGACAGACCAAGCTGACTTTGAATTTGTTCACATGTTGTGGGGGACACTTCTGAAGCACTGAAGACATGGAAGTCTGCTTGTTAATTTTTCTGTACTGCCTCTTCATTTAAAGCAATACTCAAGATGGTTTATAACAACTTTAAAATATAGTTAAGCACAATTAAATGTTACTAAAATATATGTGTGTCCCCCTGTATCCACAGATCCCATATCCATGGATTCACTTATCCGCAGTTCTCTGCCCCCCTTGCACGCCCATTACTTATCTGTCTTCCTCTACTGTGGTTCTAAGCACTCATGTCTCTTCCTTTGTAGCCTGTTACAGAATGCTAGAGGAGGAATGTGAGAAGCAGTCAGCTGGAATGCTAGAGGAGGGAGACTTAAGAGAACACTAACACGAAGCTTCCTGTTAGCATTCTGGCTGTCCATCCTCTAACATTCCGACTGCTTCTCGTTTTCGTCCTCTAGCTGTCTGTAACAGGCTGCAAAGGAAGAGACATGAGTGCTTGGCACCTTAGTAAGCATAGGGTTCCCTCTTATCTGCGGTTTCGGTATCTACAGGGGGGGGAATGTATCCCCCTTGGATACGGGAGGACACCTATACCAGGGCCATCTTGCTGTGGCTGAGATCTGAGAGCTACCAGCTCAGCACTGTGTAGGGGAAGTTTGTGGCTCCTTAGAGTAGGGGAAAAATAGTCTCCCAACAAAAAGTGTGAACTGTGTTCATGTAGTACTTTGAAGGCATCATCTCAACATTTTTGAAGCAATAGATATAGACACTGTCATAGTATTGGATGGTTTCAGACATTTTCCACTTATAAGTAGCGTAGATTTCCCAGATACGTCAGAAAACTTTCCAGGATATATATGTGTGACAGTGCTTGTCGTTTTTGACAGATCTTATATGTACTCTGATACATTTAATAATAGCTGAAATAGTTGTTATGATCCCTTCCCCAAAGAGCATCAGATGTACAATTTAATTATTGGTTTTGTATTCAGGTTCGAAGTCGGAGGTTCTATCTGTTGAAAAGAAGTTTCCTTCTCCAAAGCATGAAGAAAAAGGTAAGACCAGTGTTCTCTCCAGTGATGTTACATACGCCAGTGACCAGAGCTGTGCTTTAAAATAACAACCTTAAAATGAATATGGGTATTCTGCATCAAAGGATTAGAAACAGGGCCCATAATTTTGCTTGTCATGGTGAGTGTTCCACTGCACTCTGGTGAGTGTGATGAGCTCCATCCTTCTTCCTGTGGAGAGGGGTGGGGATTGTCCCAGCAGTTGTACTAGTTTTATTGGTGCTCAGACAGTCTTGGAAGTCCATCATCGCAATGACAGAGATTATGCCCACTCCCTCTCCAGTTCTAAGGTTGGGAGGAAGGCTGGAGGTGATTATTGTGCTGCAGTTCTGAGGTACTCTAAGCACACTGGGATTTTCTCTCTGGATCTTGAGGTGGGTGGATTTGTTTGGGTCTGTGCTTCTGAGATGCTTCAAAATGTACAGCAAATGTAAGGCCCATGGGAAGGCGGGTGCTGCTGATGCCCTCTGAGTACCTGCAAAGTGCAACACAACTACAGGGACTCACTTATCCTTCCTCTCCAGTATCAAGCTGGTTGTGTTTGTTGTGCTGCACTCACATCCTCTGCTGCTTGGCAGAGGACCAGAGTCCTGAGAATCGCAAAATGTTGATTGGCCACCCAGGCCACCCAAAAATGGTGAACCTGTGGCAGAAAAATAAGAGTAACCTATAAAGTATCAATAGCAATTTCATTTTAAAGACCATGTCATGACTTGAAGGTGGCTTCTTTCAATTTTGAACACTTGGATTTAGAAATACTAGGCCTGGGTGGTTTGAAGACACCACTACTAGGAAAGAACTTGTTGTACTTGCTAAATGCCCCCCCAAAAAACCCATCATTAAAAAGGAAGCATCATGTGGAATAACGGCAGTTTGAAGAATATTTTTTCATGGCTAAAGACTGGAACCATAGACACTGGTTATGTTCAAATGTAACATCAGCGTCTTGACTCTCATCCCTCACTCACGCTGAGATTTTCTTTTTCCAGTTGTTTGGGGGAATAACAGCAAATAGGCAAGCTATGGTTTGTACTTGCTTACAGACTAGGATTACAAATCTGGGTGTAATCCTATTTCAAATATAGTTTATTATTTATATAGCACTTTCTGCTTTTTGCAAAGCACTTCACATGTATTATTCTTGATGTTGTCCTTACAACTGCCCTGTAAGGAGAGTAAATATTTTGCCCATGTTACAGCTGGGGAGCTGATGCTGAGAGGGTGTGACTTACCTGGCAGAGGCAAGATTTGAACCGGGGAAGTTCTTATTTGCATCTCTGTCTCATCTACCGTGTTACACCCATTCTTGTTTTATGATCCTTGTTTGCAGGAAGTGCAAACCATAGTTTGCCTGTTTTGCAGCTGGGAGGGAGAAGCTTGCTCCTTAAGGTGTTCGTCTTGTGTTTACTTTCTGTGTTGTTTCTCACATTTGGCCTTGTTCAGGATTGATGCCAGCAGAGCTACACACATCAGAGTCCTTAGTTCAGGACAACCTATGCCTGCAGAAGAAGCTCTTGGTAGATTGTGTATGCTTGCTGTGCTATGAAACTTAGCCAACAGCTGATGGTGGTTTAAAAAAAAAAATAACTCCATTCCAACTATCCAGATAGTACTCACAGATATTTTGCTACTTTATTTACCAGATGAAAAACCAGCTTTGGATCAAAAAGCATCTAAATCAGTAGCTCCTCCAGTAGTACCACCCAAGAAGCCTGTCCCTCCAAGCAAGGCTAATAATTTATTAAGATCTGGAATTCTGCATCCAAAACGGCCAGATAAACCATTCTTGCAAGCACCAATATCCAAGTAAGTACAGCTGTCTTCTTGTTGCCAAAGCCAAATTGTTGGCATTTTGCACTAGGCTGGGCATACTGCACCTTCATAATGCTGATAAGGTCTTCATGTGAAACTCTTTTAAACCTGTTGAAGATAGAATTCTGAATACCTATTGAAAGGCAACGTTTGGACATCGTAACAAAGTTAAATATACAAGGTGCAGCAAAAATCACTTTCCCGAGAATAATGAAATCATATTGTAAAGAGTAATATGGTATTATATAAACCGGTAATTAGGGATGTGCGGGGTTTAGGTGATAAACACAGAATGCAAAATAACATAAATTTCTCCAGAAAACGAGAAATAAAGCAATTTTCTCAAATTTCTAAATGTGTTTTCACGAAATAATGCCCATTTTTGCCGATTTGGAGGGGGGGCATTCCCCGACCGTGTCTGCTGCAAGTGACTATGTCTTCTGCATTCCATGTCTGCAATTCTGCTACGAGCAGCCGCGTGGGGTGGCCGGTGAATCCCAACGCTGCCTCATGGCATGCAGGGCACTATGGGGCACTGCTGTGCACTCTGAGGCCACGACTCGGAAGCGGACTTCCGCCACAAATCGAAGCACCGCAAAGATCACTGCCTGCCCGCATCAAGGAATAGGAAATTGTTTTTAAATGCTGCTCAAACTGCTCGCTGCTCAAACTGACAACCACGTTAAAATTAAAAGATGCATCTGCAGAACCAGTTTGGTACAGCTGCCCAGCTTGCAGGGACCGTCCAGAGGAGCTTGAGGAGCTGTAGAAAACCAGGTGCTGTTATTATTCAAATCATTCAGTTAAGGGCTGCTGTGCCTGAAGTTTTATTCTGTTGTTCAACATGAGTGCGTGAAAAAATAGAGTAGTGAGAATAGTAATCATGCCGAAGCATCAGGTTAATTGTGCTGATAGAGCTGCAGAGTTTAAGTCAGAAGGATTCATTGTTTCTGCTGGCATATTACTGCAACTACAGCTTAGAGATTATAGAAGAAAGAATGCGTTACGTAAACACTGCCAGTCCGAGAAACACGTGAAACACAAGGTGGGTTAAGGAAGTGAAACTAGAGTGACTGCATTGGAGGAAGTGCTGCATCATGCGAAATGAGTAAAAGATGTAAAAAAAGAATTCATTGTTGACACAGTAGAGGCATTTGTGAAGGCAAACATTCCAGTTGATAAACTTGATCAGCCAGCAATCAGGGACGATGAATAAATATGTGTGTGGTAGTGGTGACCTGCCTTTGGTGAACTGAACCAGACAGCATTATATCCCTTTGGTTGGAGAAAGGAAGAGAGAAGTAAAATCTGACCTTTATGAGAAATACATTTTCATATTTTGTATTGAAACTACTGACAAGAATGGAAACTGCATTTTTAGTGTTCTCATTACGCCTATGATGCAAAAATAGTCTAGCAGCTTCAGTACTTAACTCAGCTAATGTTGTTCTGGATACCTTGCAGAATTGTAGCATTGAAAAAGACCATGCTGTTGCGATCGTAACTGATTCTGCAAAGTATATGATGAAGTGACAAGCCCACTGTCATGTTAGGTCAGGCCCACTTAGATTATTGTCAATGTTTGAAAATTATTGTTTAGGAGAAGCTGGAGATAAGAAAAAAGGACTAATTGCAACGGTATATAAGAGTATTATAAATGTGGTTTATACTAGTCATATAGGAACAAAAATGGTATGGGAAAAGAATTTGAATATAAAAATATCAGACAAGCTATGGGCACAAATTTGGAACAATCGGGTATATAGATCAGTATCAGCGAAATCCAAGGAAATGATGTTGAAAATAATACATAGATGGTATTTAACTCATATAAAACTCCATAAGATAAACAAATAACAAACATGTGTTGGAGAAAAAGGGTCATTCGAACATATGTGGTTGTCTTGTCCTAAAGTAGAGCTATTTTGGAAAGAAGTGATTAAATGGTTAGAAAAATTGACAGGTCAGAAAATAACTGCCAATGAAACACTTTAATGCTGTCCCTATTTACAGAAGAGAATGAACAAGTGAATAATAAAGATTTTATAGAGCTTCTCATTGGAACAGCAAGGTTGGAAATAGCTAGTAGTTGGAATGATTTAAAGAATCTTTCTTTCCAAAGATATTTAAATAAAGTATTACAGCATGTATGTAGAAGATGACTATAAAAGATAGATTTTTAAGAGGAGAGATTAAAATAGATAACTTCAGTAAAATTTGGTACCCCTTGTTAAAATTGGATAGGGAAACAGATATAGAAATGAATGGAACCGATCCATTGGTATATTGGTCAATTATTTATTAGGATTATAACTTTATGTACTATTAAATGTATTGTTATATGTATAGGGAAATGATGTTAGAATGCTATTTATTTATGATATGGATTGTCATGAAATGTTAATTTAATCAATTAAATTTTTTTTTTAAAAAAAAGTATATGATGAAGTGTGCTGGAACTCTGAAGGGGCTTGTAGAAAATGTACCATCATGTTCAGTGTTGGGCACATAAGGTTAATAACATTGGCAGTGTCTTTGAAGATGAGGTGGATGACTTGGACACTGCTGTTGTTAAGGTTAAGAATGCTTTCCTCAACACCAGGAAGAGAAAAAGCAGATATTTACAGTTGGAGTAAGAAATACCAAAGCTCAGATCAACAACTCTGTTCCCAAATCTGGTATGCACAAGGTGGAACTCCTGGTTCACGTCTGTATGCTATCTTGCGACTCATATTGAGGACATTGTTGATTTTTTTAAAAGTCGTTTGATGATGGCAATGCAGGGGTTAACTTTTTCAATAAAGCCTTCACTATAACAATTCAGACAATGAAATTGGAAGCTGTGTTTGTGGCTGAAGTCTGCCTCGCTTTAATGAATCTGGTGACATTTTTGGAAGGATCATCCTATCCAACGATCCATCTTCTTGCAGGAAAATGGAATGACATTGAAATAAAACTGAAGCTGTTAAGTGATAGTATCTTAAGTGCTAATATTCTCAAGGAGCTTCAACATTTCCCATCAACACTGAAGACATTGTACAAGCAAAGCTAAGAAATGTTTCACAATCAGTTTTGGTGAAGCTAAACAGATCCAGAATCCAGCCAGGAATCTATGGCTGTGTTGTTTGATCCTTGCAATGCTGCAAAAACCAAGTCTGTAGTGGAGTTCATAGCCATGCAGAGCAATGTATTGTTTCTAAAGAAGGTACAGTCACAACAATTCCTAGATGGTCACACAGTTTTCCTGGATACAGTGAAGGAGCAACTTAAAGGAGAAGACTGTATTGCTGTAGATGTAAACTGCTGTGTTGTAAACTGTTGATATTTTTAATTGTGTAAATGAATTAAATGTGTGGAAGGACTTTAAGCATATACAGGGGGGCCTGTCTGCTGATCCGCTATCCGTAGATTCAGTTATCAGCGGATAGCGGATGGCCCACGACTCCCCCAGGCATTTACTTTTAGCATCAGAAGCTTAGTTTCTTTTTCAAAAGGAACGCAGGCTGCGTTCCTTTTGAAGAAGAAACAAAGCTTCTAATGCTAAAAGTAAGTGCTGGGGGGTTGCAGGGGGAGGGGTCACGTGCGATTCCCCGCAATCCCCCCCCCCCAGGTGCTTACTTTTAGTGTTGTAGGCACCTAATCTCCGTGGACGGGCCTTCAAGGAAGCTGCATGAGGCCTGGTCATTGCATTCCTTTTGAAGGAAAAGGAAGCTTCCAACGCTAAAAGGAAGTAGCGGGGGGGGGGGGCGCAGACACCTGTTGGGTGACCAGGGGGGCCTCGGAAAACATTTTCAAGTATCCAACGGGGAGGCCTGTATCGTATCTCCTGCAGATATGGCGACCCCCCTATATTTCTTTTACAGATTTTTCTGGATTTTCCCCCTCCAATTTTTGTCAGGGGGATGGTGTAGTAGTAGTAGTAGTACCTAATATGTTAATCATCTTCCAAACACAGGACAAATGGGGAAGTTGTTTCCTTGCGACCAAAATCTGATATCGAGCCATCTGCAAAACCAAAGTTAGACTCTGAGCATTTACCACTGAGACCAAAATCGGTAGAGGTAGATTCCGTTGCAATAAGGAACTCAAAAGAAACAGGTAAGCTTAAAAAAATACATACTTGGAGAAATGATGTGAGGCTTTCCCTCTCCAGTATTAGAGTAATCTCCGAATAATCTCCTCATCTGTACTTTGGGGCCTTTTGGGGTTTGAACAGCTGAAACTTTGGAACTACACCATAAATAAATGTGCAAGTCAAGAAGTATGTATTCTATTTAAAACACACACACGATCGTTATAAAAGTTGCTACTCAACAATAACCGGGTGTTGGAGGGAATATGCAGAAACCCTTATGCTTAATCATTACAAAAAAATCAGTTTTAAAAGTAGATCCTTGAAACAAGCATTCTTAATATTATCAAAAAAAATCTGTCCTGCCAATGTTTTGTGTTTGTGATTTTCTTTTTTCTGTACTTTCAACTTAGGTGTTGAATTCACTTAAACAGTTTTACTGGTCAATAAAAGCCACTTCTTTGACCCAGTTTGGTTGATGGCTTTATAGCCTTACAAGGTTGGCTCAAACAATACTTAACTTGTTGGCCCCTTTTGGCATTTGTGCGCTAAGAATATGCATATTCCATGTACTTCTTAGCAGTCCAGGACTTTTTAGCTTAATTGTACATGGAGGGTGTTGGGTCATCTGAACTACCCTTCTACAGTATATGCAAAAATGCTACTTTAAATGTAGTACAGGTTGATTATCCCTTATCCAAACTGCTTGGTATGGGAAGTTGTCTGGATTTTGGATTTGTCTGGATCTTGGAATATTTGCATAAACATAATGAGATGTCTTGGGGATGGGACCCAAGTCTAAACACAAAATTAATTTATGCTTTATATATACCTTATACAAATAGCCTGAAGGTCTTGAGCGGACACTTTCATGGCCTGCAATGATCCAACACGATTTACAAACGGGTGAAGATGCCATGTCAGTTTATTTCTCTCTCATTCAAAATAAATTAAAACAATATCAGATACTGTCCAAAAACTATTTGGACAGTGTCTGATATTGTTTTAAATTATTTTGAATGAGAGAGAAATAAATTGACATGGCATCTTCACCCGTTTGTAAATTGTGTTGAGCCTGAAGGTTGTTTTATACAATATTTCTAATAATTTTGTGCCCCAGCATGCCTTGTGCTATGCCAGCCAGGTGCTGGAAAAAGTTTTTTTAAAAAAAGTCATAGCCCCCCAAAATGTCTAGATTTCAGAATAGCCTGGATTTCAGATGTCCAGATAAGGGGTAATCAACCTGTACTAGCAGTGCCTGTAGAGAGGCAGTTTAGACAATCTGCACTCCCACATGATTAAGCTAAAAATCCTGGCATGTCAGAAAGTGAGTGGGGTATGCATGCTTAGGGGATAAATGTGCAAAGAGGGGCGAGGAGTTGTGAAGTATTGTCTGAACTGGCCCATAAAGTTCCTGTGGATGATGAATGGTGACATTTTATGACCTTATGAATTTGCTCTTGCAAGAATCATTTTGTTTCTAACTTGTAGTATTTCTGGGAATGAGCCAGCCAGGGATTAACGCCGCAATCCTGTGTACCTCTTGCACTGGTGTAACAGTAGATCCCCCAGTGTAAGAGCACTTATGCCAGTGTAACTTGCAATATGCTGACGGACGCAGGATGGACACTAGCGTAACCTCTCGTACATCTCACATGCGCAGTTCAGACGTGGAACGGACACTGATGCAACTCCGCCGGTGCAGGGAGCATTCTGGGGCATTCAGACGCTCCTGGAATGCCCCCTGCGCTGGTGGAGTTGTGCCGGTGTCCATTCCGCTTCCTAACTGCGCATGTGAGGGGTCCAAGAGAGGTTACACCGGTGTTCGTCCTGCATCCGTCGGCGTACGGCAAGTTACACTGGCATTAGTGCTCTTACACCAGGGGATCTACTGTTACACTGGTGCAAGAGTTACACAGGATTGAGCCCTAAGCCAGTCACTACTAAAACAGGTGCTGTATAATAGAACTAAAAACCTGCAGCCCAAGATTTTTTAAGTTATTAGTTCAAATCATTATGTGAAATTCAGCCCTCCTCACTTGCAGTCACATTTCTAGCTTGCCTTGTACTGAGTTTCCCCAGCACGCAAAATGTATTCATTGTTGCTTCCTTCCAACCCTGCCTCTTCATATCCCTAGGTTCTGTTGAACATTTCCCGCCCCCCCAGCCCAGTCGATTCCCTCAAGTCCTTGCTTTTCAGCCCACTGTGTCCTGCTTCTTTCAGCCTTCCTGACCTTCATCCCTTTTTCTAGTCCTTAACCTCTCTGAGAATTGTTTTACTGCTTTAAAAATAAATTGTTCCTCCTCTTTGTAATGAGATTTCTAAGACTTGGAATACATGAACCTTGCATCAAAATGTTTTATATAGAAATACTAATTCAGGAATCTTTACGAAATAAGCACTAGTTTCTCTCTCTTTGCCTTGAATAGTTGACAGCTTTCTCCTAAGGCTTTTTTAGAAGAAGAAGCAGTAGAAGTACAAACTATTCCTACAGTTCCTTTATCAATGTATAACTTGCATTTTAGACAACCGATTCACATTAAAAAAAATCCACAGAAATGACTGACTGAAATCAATCCAAATTGATTAAAACTTGGGACTCAAGATAGCATTCATATTAAAAGATTAGAGGATGAAAATACTGAACTAAAATATTGTCACATGGAAATTTTCATGGCTTGGTACAATTTCCAAGGAGATAGGGTGTATGGGTTCATAAGCCATGTAAAAATTGATAAAAGTCTTTATTTCCTTTATCAATTTTTATATGGCTTATGAACCCATACACCCTATCTAAAATATTGTCATTTGGATCTAAAGTTGCCCACAGCAAGCAAAAAGTCAATTATTTGTGGGGGAAGAGGGAGAAAACTCCCATGACTTCACCCGCACTCTGCAGCCTTCACACTCTTTCCAAGGGTCCCTCAGCTTTCAAGGTCAGATTTTCGAGTGTTGTAAACTGCATGGGGAGGAGGATTTGGGCAAGGCCTGTTCAGTAAGCTGAACACCACTTGCAGTTTTTAAAATCCAAGCCTTTGATGTCTGCCTTCATTGAGACTCGGAATATGGAGATTCCTTAGTCATAGACAAAAGTACTGCTTTTCTCTTTCTTATAGGTAAATCCAGAATGTTTGTATTCAATCTGATTCAGTTTCGTCATGCAGAAACATCATGCTGGTTTCTCTGTACAATTCCATCACTTGCCTGCATTTAGTAGTTTTTTAACATGGGTGTAACCTGTGACTAGTGGAGAGAGACAGATTCCACATTTTGACTTGTTCTTACAAACCACTGTTGCAGGGCCTTTTGCTAGATGGGTCTTTTTGTATGTTTCTCTCTGTCATCCAAGCAAAAAATTAGTTGCCCTTCAGTGAATTGTGAAAGGCTCACCTATTCTCTCAATGACACGATTTTCCCATGACAGTTTAGATGTTAATATATCTTGCTGTAAAGTCTGGTGGGACAAGCTGTAAAGTTAGAATTTAATATTGTGACATTTTAATTTGGGCAGACCTAACTAAAGAATGAGCCAGCGGGTGGCACAGTGGGTTAAACCACTGAACCATGAGCTGTCGATCGAAAGGTCGGCAGTTCGAATCCGTGCGACGGCTCCTGCCAACCTAGCAGTTCAAAAGCAAGAAATTGTAAGTAGATTAATAGGTACCGCATCAGTGGGACGGTAACAGCGTTCCATGCGCCTCGGTGTTGAGTCATGCTGGCCACATGACCATGGAAACGTCTTCGGACAGCGCTGGCTCTTCGGCTTTGAAACAGAGATGAGCACCGCTCCCTAGAGTTGGACACGACTGCACTTAATTGTCAAGGGATAACTTTACCTTTACCTTAACTAAAGAATCTAGGCCAGCGCGTGGCACAGTGGGTTAAACTGCTGAACCATGAGCTGTCGATCAAAAGGTCGGCAGTTCGAATCCGCGACGGGGTGAGCTCTCGTTGCTTGGCCAGCTCCTGCCAACCTAGCAGTTCCAAAGCATGTTAATGCGAGTAGATAAATAGGTACAGCTTGCAGGAAGGTAAACAGCGCTCCGTGTTCCAGCCGCATGCTACGCGCTGCGGCAAGGAGAGTCATGCCGGCCACATGACCACGGAGGCGTCTTCGGACAACGCTGGCTCTTCGGCTTTGAAATGGGGATGAGCACCACACCCTAGAGTCGGACACGACTGGACTTAATTGTCAGGGAATACCTTTACCTTTTTAACTAAAGAATGCAGGCTGGCTTGAAATGTGATTGGTAGGAAACTAAACGCATTTGACTCTGCTGAAAGGTAGATATTTCTGGCTACCGCTGCATACATTTGAAGCTACCTCAGATTTGGGGAGGGAGGATCTAAAACATGGGGCCTCCCATGGTTCAAAGTTCTTTCCCGTTTCTGCTTCCTGTATTCTGAGGTGCTGGCTGCTTTTATGAAGTAGATTTCATGTCCCATTTTTCTCCCTCTGTCACATTATTAGAACCAGGGGGTCATCCAGAAAAACTGATGGATGGGAGATTCAGGACAGGAATTGCTTCACACAGCACATCATTAGTTTGTGAGATGTGTTGCCACCTGTGGCGATGCCCACTAGCTTGGATGGCTTTAAAAGAGGATGGGACAAATGCATGGAGAACAGAAAAGGACAGATCTATCAATGGCTGCTAGTAGAATACCTCTGAATACCAGTTGCAGGAGAGAAGTACTGCCTTCTCTCTTGCTTGTGGGCTTCTCAAAGGTGGTGGGCTTCTCATTGGAAACAGAATGCTGGACTAGATGGACCTTGGGTCTGGTCCAGCAGGGCTTTTCTTACGTCCTTGTAAAAAAATCTCCTATTTTCTATCATTTCTATCACATGTTTATCAGATTTCAGCCTTCTGCCTGCAGTGAAAGCATTTTACCAGTATGAAAATTTAATGAAAGTGCACTGCTGCTTTCTATGTTTGCCTAAGAGACATTCTCAGCCTCGGCAATGTGTCCAGGACTGCTCTCAGTGCAGATATGTTAGGCAAAGGATTTCTACACAGATTTTAAATGATGCATTTCTAAACTTGATCTTTTAACACAAGAAATGGTTACCCTAACTTTCTGTAAGGAGAACCTCTGCTTACCCATCTCCTGCTACACAAGTGCCTTTGTGTGTTAGCAGCACATCTATGACTGGGGTCCCTTGTTGTGGCACTGACTCTTCTTCACTAAGCCCTGACTATCAGTGTATAGGCCATTGAGCCAGTGCTAGTGCTCAGATTTTGGAATCCACAGGTATGGAATTCAACTATGACATCTTAAAAATATGCTTTCTTAAAGTATATGTGAAGATACAGCCGTTTTTCTGTGTCCTAAGGATTTTATTGGTATTTGCTTTAATGGCACTAATACAACTTCCATAAGTTTTTCACCGGTGCTTAAATCTGCAAACCATGTGTCCCCATTTTGGGATCTGACATTGTAGTCACAGAATTGCAGGTCAACACGTACTGTGGCAAACCTTGCTCTGTGCTCATACTAATAGTTTGGGGTCCTTTATCTAACTTGTTTAGGTCCAAATAACCCATTTTTAGTGATTGTGTAGAAGAGTTAATTTATCATTTAACAAGTTCACCATACTCTAATCTAGGGCTGGCCAACCTTTCAACATGAATGCTCCTGGACCTTTAATGGTTGTCTAGGTGAGGGCATTTCAGCAGGTGTAGCTGCTTTAGCAGCACCATCAGCACTTGCAGTTGCCATGATTCTGTCTTCTACACAGCTCTTAAGAATGCAGAGGCCCTCATGATGGAAGGTTGGCCACCCCTGCTCTAATCCAATGGTTCCCAAACATTTTAGCACTGGGACCCACTTTTTAAAACGATACTCTATTGGGACCCACTTAGCTTTACAAGACTTTAAATAAAAAGGTGATCTAGGAAGAAATAATATTTTTATTTATTTACAAGTAATATTTTATTGATTTGCAAAAAACCTCAATCCATTTCTTATAATGAGGCAGCCCTAATGAATAGCCTCAAGGCTTGAGGGGCTTAGTTATGTGAGGCTGGGGCCTTCACATGCCCCCACTACCTGTCATTAAGGGACTTCGAAATAAACACAGACTTGGAAAAAAAAAAACAAAGTAGCTCAGACATTTATCTCTCTATATTTACACAAGCTTGCAAACTGCTGGAGCTCAGCTGTTTGCAGGGCAATTAGCAGCTATCTTGCAAAGTGCAGGAGCTCAGCTCTTTGTAGGGCAATTGGCAGCTATCTGATTTTTTTTAATAGCCTCAAGGCTGAATTCAATTAGTTGTCTGATCTTTCCATCACCTATGTTTTCAATGGAGGCTCTGCTCGGGACCCACCAGGTCGGGACACATCAAGTTGGTCCCGGCCCACAGTTTGAGAAACACTGTTACTTGTTCCTAGGGTTATGTATATCATACCGAATACCTCTGTAATCTTACTTTGGAATATGAAACATTCCCAGTCATTTTGAGTTTTGGTTTCTGCACCTGACTGGGTTGCCTTCTTTTTTTAACTGATTTAGGTTATGGTAAGAGCATCTTATACTGTCCTTTCCCATTTGAGCTGAGGGCAACTAGACAAGGCAGCCACCCACAAGTCTGCCTCATTCACATATAAACTGGGGGGGGGTGTGTGGAAATCCTTTTTTCACATGAAATGGAGCATTCAAGGCGAGGAACAGAATCTACCCTCCACTCTGTTCCCTCTAATTTTCCCCTGGAGCCTGCAGAGCCCTATGGTGGCTGCACGGGGATGGCCTTAGAGCTCCAGAGTGCCGAGAGAGAAACTGTGTAGGGCTTTGATTAGACCTGCCTGGCCGTGGAACGTACAGGGAAGGCTGTCTACCACTGCCTCACGTAGCTGTCCTTCATTGTGTAAAGCAGAAGATGTATTGAGTATCAAGAGAGAGATGTTGGTGCTGGTGGACAGGTCGATGAAAGTGTCAACCCAGTGTGCGGCGGCTGTGAAGAAGGCCAATTCCATGCTCGGGATCATTAAAAAAGGGATTGAGAATAAAACGGCCAATATCATTCTGCCTTTGTACAAATCGATGGTAAGGCCACATCTGGGGTATTGTGTCCAGTTCTGGTCACCACACCTCAAAAAGGATATAGTTGAATTGGAAAAGGTGCAGAAAAGAGCGACCAGAATGATTCATGGGCTGGAGCACCTCCCTTATGAGGAAAGGCTACAGCGTCTGGGGCTTTTCAGCCTAGAAAAAAGGCGCCTGAGGGGGGACATGATTGAGACTTATAAAATTATGCATGGGATGGAGAGAGTGGATAGAGGGAAATTCTTCTCCCTCTCGCACAACACCAGAACCAGGGGACATGTACTAAAATTGAGTGGAGGGAGAGTTAGAACAGACAAAAGAAAATATTTCTTTACCCAGCGTGTAATTCATCTGTGGAACTCCTTGCCACAGGATGTGGTGATGGCATCTGGCCTAGATGCCTTTGAAAGGGGTTTGGACAGATTCATGGAGGAAAAGACCATCACAGGTTACAAGCCATAAGCAACCTCCTGGTTTTTAGAAGTGGGTTTTCTCTGTGCCAGGTGCAGGGGAGTGTCAACGGGAAACAGGTTATCTTGTTGTCTTGTGCTCCCTGAGGCATCTGGTGGGGCCACTGTGTGACACAGGAAGCTGGACTAGATGGGCTTTTGGCCTGATCCAGCAGGGCTCTTCTTATGTTCTTATGCTCTTATTGAGTAGGGGAGGCTGCAAATTTCACCCCTACATTTTTTTTTCTCCTGTAAAGAATACACCACCCCTGGCTTTATATGGCAGTCCCTGTCGTGTCTGGTTTGTCACTGAGTAGTGAGTAATGGGTTTAATGATTTGTTAACTTAATAATTAAAGGGCTGTTGCTTATAGTTGTCCTGTTTGTAGGTTTTTCTTCTCTCTTTTTGTTGTATGCTGCAATTTTGCTAACTGCATTATTTAATAAGTTCTTTTCAGTTCATATCTTCTTCTGCCATTTACTCTTGTAGCATTGTAATTTGTATTAAAAAATCTTAATTTTTATTTCTAATCCATGTAGCTTTATTTTCACTGGTTTTCCTGTTTAATAACTTGGTCCTGTGACCATGCCACGAACTGGGGTACTATTTATAGTCCTTGTATTCCTTTCAGTAAAGGTCCATGTTTACAAAACTGACGCTATAACATGTGAAAAGTACAGGGCCTTTGTTTTTGTCATGCCATCAGAATTGTTTTGAAAATGCATCTGGAGGGTCTATAAGGTGCTTGGCCATTTAGCCAAGTACAGTATTCAAA
Source organism: Plestiodon gilberti rubricaudatus (assembly GCA_026170595.1). Taxonomy (NCBI): domain Eukaryota; kingdom Metazoa; phylum Chordata; class Lepidosauria; order Squamata; family Scincidae; genus Plestiodon; species Plestiodon gilberti. The sequence continues at coordinate 144,272,344 of JANXHW010000001.1, forward strand.
GCTACCACTGAGCTTGGCTGAACTTCAGTATATCTGAAAAGAAGGCCACAGCAATGAAATTGAGTCCAGCATTGAATTTATTGATGTCTCCTGTACTCCACACACTTATTTAAAAGGCTAGCATAGTTCCTTCCCTTTGGCTGAAGTTGACATAGTTGAGTGTGAAATGTTATCCTGGTTATATAATGAATGCTACCATGCTGGAACATATGAAATACAATACAGTAGTTTTAATAGTTCTACAAATGTACTTCTCCTGCTTTGCAAGATATTTTTTGTTCAGAATCTTTTCTAGATATTCCTCTCCTTGACTTTTCTTTCCAGATTTTGTTTCCTATCCTGTTTGACATGTTTCCCTTCTTACGTGTCAGGAAATTACCCTTCCCTTCTCCATTTTGGTAAGATAACTTTCTATATGGCAATCCAAATTCTGTGTTGCTTATCAATTCCTGACTTTAGGCTTCTATTCATGGCCAGCATAGAATTTTCAGGTAGGTAGGTAGGTGTGTGTGTGTGTGTGTGTGTGTGTGTGTGTGTGTGTGTGCGTGTGTGCGCGTGCGTGCGTGTGTGTGCGCGCGCTCTTATTATTTCTTTGAAAATTTCTTCATTTCCAAACTGCTTTCCCATACATATTTCACATATTTATTCTACCACATAATAGATCTTAGGGCCCAACCCTAACCAACTTTCCAGCACCGATGCAACCGCAATGCAGCCCTGAGGTAAGAAAACAAACATTCCTTTACCTTGAGGAGGCCTCCGTGACTGTCCCCCCACACACACACACAGGATGCAGCGCATGCCCTGTCGGCCCGTCTGCGTCAGTGCTGAAAAATTGGATAGGAGTGGGCCTTTCAAACCCTTTCTATGATTTCTTCTGAAGCTCCATGTAAGCATTTAGATTTGGCTGCCGCCTTTTCGCTGAATTCCATAAGCCCTTTGCAGGTGTAACTGTAAATGTAGAGACCCCATGCTTAAAGCACATCCTGGACTGCACCAAGTGGACAAGACCCACCCCCGCCGCTGTGTACTGTGGTCACACCACCCACCACGCTTGGTGTTTGTCTGAAGTGACAAACACTGGACATGGGGAGAGATCCTCCCTGTGTTTAGAGACTCTGGCTCCCAGCATATCTATTCATGAGGAGAGTTTCTTCCCCTTGTACGATGTTTGTCACTTCAGAAAACATTGCAAGTGGCTGCACATGACTATAGGGCACAGTGAGGACAGGGCTTGCTGGCATGCTTCTGCTGCTCCAAACCATGCATTTCCTCTAGGTGCTAGAAATAAGGACTGAACAGGGCTGCAGTATTTGTCATGTAGCTTGATCCCCCCCCCCCCACATTATTTATTTTATTTATTTATTTTTCACATTTTTATACTGCCCTTCCTCCAAGGAGCTCAGAGTGGTGTACATATTTCCTCCCCTCCTTTTTGTCCTCACAACAACCCTGTGAGATAGGTGGGGCTGAGAGATAGTGACTGGCCCAAGGTCACCCAGGAAGCTTCGTGGCTGAGTGGGGATTTGAACCTGGATTTTCCAGGTCTAAGTCCGACTCCCAAACCACTACACCATCCTGGCTCCTTATTGCACTGACACAACAGATTTTGTAGTAATTTTTTTCCTACCTCTAGGCTGATAAGGTTATTGGAAATCTTTGTGTGAAGTGAAAAAATGCATTGGCTCTGTACTGGGCATGATCTTGTTTTCAGGAAGCAGGGTTTGCACTGCCGCCAGACCTCCACCGCTAATCAGTAACTGGAGGGTGGGTAGGCTGGTCCATACTATCCCCTGAAATTGACTTCAGTCATGCAGATTCGCAGCACGTTGTTCTACATGGGTCTGGACTGTTGGATATTTGGGAGGAGGGATCCACCAGTGGCAAAGAGGGTAGTGCTTTCTACACATGTACGATACCTTGATAAATGCACGCATGTGTCTCTACCTGGCTTCTCATGTGATTTGAGTGTGCACGGACCCTGTGATGTGCCTCTGGATAGAAGCAAGATTATGCCCATTGTGTTTAGTTGCTGTTAGTTTTCTCATGGTTGTTAGACCCAAATGTTTCTACTTGCTCTTGCAAAAATGTAGACCTGTTTTACTCTTCTCATTTAATCTAATAGGTATTTATTTGCAATCTCAAAATAACATGCTGGGATTTATATAACCTAGCTTTTTTGTGTGTAGCTGAAGTCTGGTTGTGATAAAACAGGTTGCATATGTCTTAAACGTCTGTGTTCATCCATCATGACAGTTTTTGCCGATACTGTTTTTGAGTACCTGAACTGCACAATTTCATGTGTGCAGTTTGCTGGTTCTCATGCAGACAAATGGAAATGCCTGTTGTATTTCATCTATTGCTTCCAAGTGCTTCACAGATCACTCAGGAAGGCTAGCTGTTACTTTTATGAAGATTTTCCCTGTATTGATATATGTCACTTCCAAGGTGTTTGGGTTTTTTTTCCCTTGGGGTACCTTTTTCATGACATTCCATTCATTGTCCTAAACTGTACCACAGTAAGAATATATTCCCATATCTGTGTGCAAGTCAGGTGCTGAGAGCGCCACAATTCCAGAAATGAGCTAGCGGGTCTCTGTCTGACTCATAAGTAGGCTTGTGTAAACCTACTGAGATTCTTGTCACAAAGCGTGAATGTAACTTCTTGTGAAATGAAATCCTAATGTCCAAATTGGTCTTCAGAGATCAATTCAGGTGGTTTTTTAAAAAATATTTAACATATGAGTGACTTGTTTTGAAATTTTATGTATAAAAGACCTTCTGTTTCTCTGACCTATTTTTCCGGTCGGATGTTTAGAAATCAGAACATATTTTGTAAGTACAATATATGGCTTACCGTCTTCAGTAAGCCCGCTTTAAAGAGTCACTTAGTAACAAAAAAAAGAGACCATATTTGGTTTGTTTGCTTATCATTTTCAGCAGTTCAGGTTTATAGATTAGTTTATAGATTTCAGGTTTATAGGTTCAGGTTTATAGACTTAGTTTATAGATTTTTTTTTTCTTCAGGTCATTGCTTTTTACAGTATCAGTCCAATCCTATCCCCCACCATTGAGGATGATAAAGCTATGCTGATGGAGTGTCCGCTTCATCCAGTAGGGGGGGGGGGGGACGACGACCAGAAGGCCAACCAGAGGTACGACTCCTGGTGACCTGTAGGTCTCCTCAGACCCACGCCAGCTGTAGGTCTCCTCGAACCCACGCTGGGGTGGACTGAAAAGTGAGGGATAAGATCCAGCATGCACTTTTGCTACTGAGATCCACCCACTCCTCACCCCCACCGCCAACGTACTGACACCAGTGGGGCTTGAGAGAGCCACTGACATGTATGCCGCACCTCTGACCATTTGCAGCAGGGGCCTAGGAGCATGTGGCAGTGGCCCGGCTTTTGCACCACTGCAAAGGGCCTCGTGCTGCTGGACTGCACGTTCCGGCAGCACATAGCCCAGATAGGATTGGGCCGTTAGTATTTAGCCATAGAATAGACCAGGGGTGGCCAACCTTCTACCATGAGGGCCTCTGTGTTCTTAAGAGTTGTGTAGAAGACAAAATCTTGGCAGCTGCAATTGCTTATGGTGCTGCTAAAGCAGCTGCACCTGCTGAAATGCCCACACCTATGCACCCATTCAAGGGCCAGGAAGGAGCATTCATGTTGAAAGGTTGGCCACCCCTGGAATAGCCCATTTTGCTTGCTGGTTATACTTTATAGAAGAAACACTCCAAGATGTAAACCAATCTCACACTCCTCTCACACACCCAGCAGGATTTGGGAGAAGCTTAACTTGGCAGTCGGTAGTGCATATCAATGTACTATGGAAATTTTCATGGCTTGGTACAATTTGTAATGAAGCAGGCATTATGGGTTTTCTAGCCATGTTTATTATTTGAGAAATAAAACTAAAATCGTACTGTCTTCTTAAGAGATTTATCTCACACACACACTCTGGAGATGTGCGTAGAGGCGAAGATGAGTCTTTATTTCTCCTACCAACGTTTCATCCCACACGAGGGACCTTGTCAAGGTAATTCAGCATAACACTGCTGGATGACACTGAGAACATGGAGCTCTTGCTAGCATATGCCAGTAAAAGCCATGGCAACCGTTAACTGACAACGGAATCATCAACCTCTGCTCTATTCCTCCTAGGCTGCAAATATGATCTTTTCAGGATAGGTAGCCAGATTTTATTGGCAAATGACAGCTCTTGCTGTCTATTCAGAAGACTTGCAGGTTTCCTTTGGGAGATTGAAATAGCCTCCAGATTTAGTCTTCGTTTTAGACTGGCTTCCGAAAACAACGAACGGACCTGCTCAAAAGCAATTTGGTGGCCAGATTCCAGGGCGTGCGCTGCCACAGCAGATTTTTCTCCTTGTGACAATTTTACCGCTCTCTGGTGTTCTTGTACTCTTACTTTAATAGGTCTCATTGTATTTCCAATGTAAGCACGACCACAACCGCATTTTATTTCATAGACTCCTGGGTTCATTAACGTAGGTCTTTGATCTTTGGGATTTCTTAGTATTTGCTCTATCTTAGTTGTAGGAGCAAATAAAGTCCTGATCCCATATTTTCTCATTACTCTCGCTATTTTGTCCGTGGTTCCTTGTAGGAAAGGCAATGATAACCATAGTTTCTCGTTGTCAGCTTCCTCCTCTTTTTCATTATTCTCTCCCGGCTTAGGGATATAGTTTTTCTTTTTAACTTGTCTCTCCCAGCATTTGTTAATTTGCTGCAACTGATAACCATTAGCCAACAAGGAATCTGTGACGATGCGCCTTTCTGCAGCTAAAGATGGTTCATCACAAACCCGTAATGCCCTGAAAATTAAAGAATTTATTAAGGAGTTCTTTTGCAGTGGGTGGTGATTGGATGTTTTGTGCAGGTATCTTCCCGTGTGTGTAGGCTTTCGGTACACAGTATGTCCGAAGGTTAAATCCTTCTTTCTAGTCACCAAGACGTCCAAGAAAGGTAAAGTCCCATTTTCTTCAATTTCTATCGTGAATTGGATCTCGGGGCACAAGGAATTTAAATGTGCCAAAAAGCCTTTCAGTTCTTCTTCCCCGTGATCCCAAATACAAAAAATGTCATCGATGTATCTTAGCCACGTAGATGGTTTCAATTTGGCTGATTGTAAAGCCTTCTGTTCAAAAAACTCCATAAATAAATTAGCAACCACCGGGCTTAAGGGGTTGCCCATCGCTACCCCTTCCTTTTGTTCCCTAAATACCCCTTCCCATACAAAATATGTGGAGGTCAGGCAATGACGGAAGAGGGGAACTAGATCTTGTGGTATGGTCAGGTCACTAATTAAATTCATTACTTCAGTTAGCGGCACTTTTGTAAATAGGGATACTACGTCAAAGCTTACCAAGATTGATCTCTCTGTTAATTTTGCTATTTTTAAAAGTTCAATGAAATGGTAGGTATTTTTAACATGGTGAAAAGTATTCCCAATGTAAGGGAGAAGAATTTTAGCAAGATGTTGGGATAATGCATGCGTAGGAGATCCTATATTACTAACAATAGGACGTAGTGGAATGTTGTTCTTGTGTATTTTTGGAAGACCGTATAGTCTAGGTGGCAGAGCTGATGATTTAATTAGTCTATTTTTAATCTCCAGTTTAAAATTGGACTCTTTAATTAGCCTGTTTGTTTCTTTTAAAATTTTATTCGTAGGATCTTTATTTAAAATATTGTAAGTTTCCGGACTCAATAGATCAGAGATTTTATTAAAATAATCCATTCTATTTAAAACTACAGTAGCATTTCCTTTGTCGGCCGGAAGAATAATAATATCTTGGTTATTATTAAGCTGTTTAATCGCCAGAAACTCTCTGGTTGTTATATTATTTTTAGGGGGTTTGGCTTTCAGAAGAATATTGAAATAAAGACTCATCTTCGCCTCTACGCACATCTCCAGAGTGTGTGTGTGAGATAAATCTCTTAAGAAGACAGTACGATTTTAGTTTTATTTCTCAAATAATAAACATGGCTAGAAAACCCATAATGCCTGCTTCATTACAAATTGTACCAAGCCATGAAAATTTCCATAGTACATTGAAATGCCTCTATGGGGAGGATATCATTCGGAGTTTGAGAACATTGGAGAAACATCGCCTACGGAGAATGAAGTTGAAAAACACCTTGACCTTTCTCCTGAGCTGCAGAGACGCAGAGGTAATACCTATCTTCCTAAAACATCGCAAGAAATGCAACAACAGAAGGACAGACAAGATCTACAAAAAGATGGAACTTGCACTATTGAGAGACTATGTTAAAACAACCAGGTTTGAACTTTATGATTTGGACAAAAAGCTCTATGAATTACATGACAAACTGAGTAATTCTATGAAAGCCCAAGATTGGGATGCATGGGATAAGAGATCTTTAGAATTTATATCTCATCAAGAGATTTTAATTAGAAATAAACACCATAAGAAATTTAGCAAGTTAATTAACCAAATTCCTGTAGGTAATGTTTCTTTACCTACAGACAAGGTAGTCTTAAATTTGTCAGATTATGATTTGTCACAGGCTCAAATGTCAGTTTTATTAAAAGGGGGAAATTTCGCTTTGACTCCTAAGTCTGTGCCTATGGAGAGGATTATAGCCAACGTAGAAACTGTATTGACAGAGTTTGATTCTGACACGGCGGAAGAAATTAGAATCGCTACTGCCAATATTCTTCTGAAAGCCAAACCCCCTAAAAATAATATAACAACCAGAGAGTTTCTGGCGATTAAACAGCTTAATAATAACCAAGATATTATTATTCTTCCGGCCGACAAAGGAAATGCTACTGTAGTTTTAAATAGAATGGATTATTTTAATAAAATCTCTGATCTATTGAGTCCGGAAACTTACAATATTTTAAATAAAGATCCTACGAATAAAATTTTAAAAGAAACAAACAGGCTAATTAAAGAGTCCAATTTTAAACTGGAGATTAAAAATAGACTAATTAAATCATCAGCTCTGCCACCTAGACTATACGGTCTTCCAAAAATACACAAGAACAACATTCCACTACGTCCTATTGTTAGTAATATAGGATCTCCTACGCATGCATTATCCCAACATCTTGCTAAAATTCTTCTCCCTTACATTGGGAATACTTTTCACCATGTTAAAAATACCTACCATTTCATTGAACTTTTAAAAATAGCAAAATTAACAGAGAGATCAATCTTGGTAAGCTTTGACGTAGTATCCCTATTTACAAAAGTGCCGCTAACTGAAGTAATGAATTTAATTAGTGACCTGACCATACCACAAGATCTAGTTCCCCTCTTCCGTCATTGCCTGACCTCCACATATTTTGTATGGGAAGGGGTATTTAGGGAACAAAAGGAAGGGGTAGCGATGGGCAACCCCTTAAGCCCGGTGGTTGCTAATTTATTTATGGAGTTTTTTGAACAGAAGGCTTTACAATCAGCCAAATTGAAACCATCTACGTGGCTAAGATACATCGATGACATTTTTTGTATTTGGGATCACGGGGAAGAAGAACTGAAAGGCTTTTTGGCACATTTAAATTCCTTGTGCCCCGAGATCCAATTCACGATAGAAATTGAAGAAAATGGGACTTTACCTTTCTTGGACGTCTTGGTGACTAGAAAGAAGGATTTAACCTTCGGACATACTGTGTACCGAAAGCCTACACACACGGGAAGATACCTGCACAAAACATCCAATCACCACCCACTGCAAAAGAACTCCTTAATAAATTCTTTAATTTTCAGGGCATTACGGGTTTGTGATGAACCATCTTTAGCTGCAGAAAGGCGCATCGTCACAGATTCCTTGTTGGCTAATGGTTATCAGTTGCAGCAAATTAACAAATGCTGGGAGAGACAAGTTAAAAAGAAAAACTATATCCCTAAGCCGGGAGAGAATAATGAAAAAGAGGAGGAAGCTGACAACGAGAAACTATGGTTATCATTGCCTTTCCTACAAGGAACCACGGACAAAATAGCGAGAGTAATGAGAAAATATGGGATCAGGACTTTATTTGCTCCTACAACTAAGATAGAGCAAATACTAAGAAATCCCAAAGATCAAAGACCTACGTTAATGAACCCAGGAGTCTATGAAATAAAATGCGGTTGTGGTCGTGCTTACATTGGAAATACAATGAGACCTATTAAAGTAAGAGTACAAGAACACCAGAGAGCGGTAAAATTGTCACAAGGAGAAAAATCTGCTGTGGCAGCGCACGCCCTGGAATCTGGCCACCAAATTGCTTTTGAGCAGGTCCGTTCGTTGTTTTCGGAAGCCAGTCTAAAACGAAGACTAAATCTGGAGGCTATTTCAATCTCCCAAAGGAAACCTGCAAGTCTTCTGAATAGACAGCAAGAGCTGTCATTTGCCAATAAAATCTGGCTACCTATCCTGAAAAGATCATATTTGCAGCCTAGGAGGAATAGAGCAGAGGTTGATGATTCCGTTGTCAGTTAACGGTTGCCATGGCTTTTACTGGCATATGCTAGCAAGAGCTCCATGTTCTCAGTGTCATCCAGCAGTGTTATGCTGAATTACCTTGACAAGGTCCCTCGTGTGGGATGAAACGTTGGTAGGAGAAATAAAGACTCATCTTCGCCTCTACGCACATCTCCAGAGTGTGTGTGTGAGATAAATCTCTTAAGAAGACAGTACGATTTTAGTTTTATTTCTCAAATAATAAACATGGCTAGAAAACCCATAATGCCTGCTTCATTACAGGTAGTGCATATATTTCACAGTGACTGCTGCCATCTTTGTAAAACAGCAATGTAATGTGTCTGCCTCATTGCTGCATCACAGTCACATAGCAATTGGATGAGCGCATTGTATTGTTGGTTTTTTTTTTTTAAAAGGTGATTGTGGCCAGCATGGCTGCTACAGAGCACTCTATCATTCTGCCAATCATGCTTTCAACCAAGTCAGGTACTAGGCTTGGGGCCTTCTCAGGCTGACCTCTGATGTGGTCCCTGTCTTGGAGTAAAAGGCCCCAAACTGCTTAGAGTTGTGCATCCCCAGTGGAGCATAAGGAATTCTTTCAAAGTGAACTGGTACGTACTGTGAGTCAATTTAAATAGAAATTGATGTCTGAAAACGGTCTTACTCTTCAAAGAATCTTGGGCAAGTTCAAACTTTTGTCTGAACCGGCTCCTCAATATTGGGTGGCATCTTGACTAGTGCTTCCGCTGTCGGGAGCCCCCTCTGCAATCAGAAGCTTGCACAAAGGACCCAAAGCAGAAGCTTGCACATGGATGGAGCTCCCAGCGGCAGATGCGCTAAGCAGGATGTCATGCATTGTGCTTATTTGTGGGAACCTGTAATGCATGAGGAATGGGGGGAGGGGCAGCATAAAAGTCTCATTTTTTTTAAACACTCCTTCCACATATTAAACCTGTTCACACATCTGTTTGGGGTGGAAGGGGAAGATTAGACTCAGCGGAACCTACCTTTGAATACAGTCCCTCCCACCAGTGGTCTCTTTGAGGACAGCAGAAGGCTGTGGCAGTTTGTGTGTCAAAAAAGTGACATTTTTGAAAGATTAACTGGGCTCAGAGAGAATGCACCAAAAGGGCATACTGTCTCTTATCCCAGATCTTGGAGGTGAAGGGGAGAGCTCGGTCTCCTTTCACTTCCAAAATGACCTGTGGGGAGCAGAGATGTGCAGAGGGAGACTCTCAGAAGGTCAGTACCGTGGCCAGAGAATCTCTTGCTTCCCCCTCGGCCAACACAATTATCTTGTAAGTGAGTGCTTGCTTGCTACCTTCTGCTGTTGGGGACTTTGTTCGTTGACATGAGGAAAGGGTGAACAGTGGCAAGTTATTTGACGCTCCTTATTGTGTGTGTTTTTAGGGAAGATGATGCCTACTATTAACAGAGACAACTCTGCCCTTGTCACTTTAGAAATGGACAGCAGATTCTTGGAGTTAAAGTCAGTTTTGGATTATTGGCTAGGACAGGGCTACTGTCATGTATTAAGTTAAAAATTCAGAATATGTAGATTTGCAAAAAAAGAAAAAAAGTTGTTTGCCGATGTGCAGACTGTGTTCATCTATTTTTTGTTGTTGTTGTTGTTGTGCCTAGCCATATGTTTTGAAACCTTTAACTATGGCTATGAGGGTGGGCAATTTCACAAACTAGCTATGAGAATTTTAGTTTTAATTAACTGCAAGAAACCCTTTCTAACCAAGTTGCACAAATACTGTGGAATGTGTTTATGAAGTTTTAAACAAGTCAGTACACAATGGCAAGGGACAAGTGAGTGTCTTGATTGTGAAAAATGAAGAGGTAGTGCTGTCAGTAGCCAATTGGTAGACAGAAAGTGTGGGTAGGTTCTGCATGAGAAATACACGAATGGGGCACGAGTAGTGTAAGTAGCTGGGTGTGCGTGAGAGAATGGTAGGAGGTGAATGCGTTTTGTGAGTAGTGTAGTGTTAAATGATGTGTGCATGAGCGATGTGTGAGTACATGTGTCTAAGAGGGAGGGGTGCATATGCATACGGTATATGAATACTATGAATGGAGACAGATAGAAAAAAAATCAGAACACAAAAAAACACATTTTCACCTGATTTTCATATTGGGTGTATTGCAGATTAACAAACTGAGGACTTGAATGGCTAAAGAAATATTTCCTGGTCACATAGGAGGTGAACTGCTTATTTCACTTTTTCAGTTGCTTATTTTGGTCAAGTGTTTAATTGTAATCTGAATGAGAGTATATTTAGTTTATTCTAAGTTAACCAATACTGAACGTTCCATAAGGAATTCATGATTTTTTTTTTTGAAGCATTAGATTCAGGGCCCAATCCTGCCTAAATATAGACCATCGTAGTGCGCGCTCTGTCAGCCTAAGGTGTTGCAAAAGTGCGTAAGGTACTTTTTCACTTCCTCTAGTGTAAGAGGCGCCGGCGTGGAGATAAATCCTAGGTCGGTCGGTGGGAGTGGACCATTAGTTGCCCTGGCCTAGGAGGGGGCAGGGATATCGGTGCTGATATCGCAAGCCCCTTCCTGGGCCAGGCCGGCCTTACACGGCCTCCTTACTTGTGCGTCAGCTAAAGAGCTGGCACACATCTGAGGAGGCGCATTGGGGCCTCCTGCGCTTACACCAGGGGAAGGGGATGAACGTCCCCTTCCTCCAAGGTGAGCCGTGGCCGCGCCAGTGCGGCCTGCAACTCGGCTAGGATGCAGCGGCCAGCCATTTTGGCTGGCCTCCACATCTTAGGCAGGGTCAGGCTGTCAGTGTGTCTCTGATTGCATAGATCAAAATGTTATACATTCAATCATATATTTGTATTGGAATTGTGGCTTGTTTCGTCTTGTTCCTAGTTTTCATTGTCTGTTTAAAAATTTCAACGTGGAATTGTCTCTTAGTTTATTAATAGTCCGTGTACTTTGATCTTTCTTTTCCACAGTGATGCAGAAAATCAGTGTGTTGAAGGGTTTTGTGATGTACTGGATAGTATCATGTCAAAGTTGCATCTGAAATGTTACTTTACAAAACTCGTCTGAGCTTTAATTGTGTTCTCTGCTTTCAACTGTCTTCTAGATCACTTAAGTTTTGATGACATAATAGCTACCTCAGATAATTTATCGCATCCCACAGCAAATAGGCCGAAGATGCCTGGCAGGAGGCTACCTGCTCGCTTCAATGGCAATCATTCTGTGAGTACGTGGACTGTGTGTGTATCAAGGCAGATTAAGGGCATCTAGTTTCTGCATGTGAAGTGTATTTTCTAACACACTGTGTATGGGGAAAAATTGACAGGAAGGATCTTTTCATTTATTTATAGCTGTCTGTAGGATAGGCTGTTTTTTCACTAAAGGCCAGCGGCTTACAACAAAATAATTAAAACATAATATCAGTACCATAACATAGCACTAAAAACATTTTAAATTACTTTGATTTCAAATTCTTACAACCAAGACATAGGATACAAGTGTAGTTAAACTAGTAAAATCCAAGTGCTCAGAGACCACAGGAAGCCCTGATGGAACACAGAGATTCTCACCAACAGTCTAAACTTCAGTAGAGCAAGCCTGGCAGATATCATGTGGGAAGGAGTTCCACAGTAGAGGTACCAACATGGGGAAAAAAACCCTGTTCCTGATAAAAGATACCCTCACTGCAGATAGAAGAGACACTTGAAGCAACTCCTCTCCAGTTAATCTTAGTACACAAAGTGTGGTGGTGATGCATAGGTTACAGTCATTTCATGCTTTAAAGGTTATAACCAACCTTTTGAAATTTGTTCAGGAACAAACTGTAATCACTCAGAAAGCAGAGATGTTAATGTATACAGTAAAATACTAATAGAAGGGTGCTGTGGCAGGACTTAAAAAGTAAATGAGGAAATTGTTACAATTTTAAAATAATGGCTTGAATGAATGCGTGATCATTTCTAGGGAGTTGGTTCAATATCAAGGTCCCTTTTTGCTTAGTAGTATGTAGAAATAACAGATTTAATCATTCCTTCACTTTTCAATCTAATGTATGGAAATAAGGTAACTAGGTGAGCATTATAAACTGGTTGGATGGATTAGCTGCTTCATTCTCTCCTCAAGGGCAAGAGGCTAGCTAACTGAGGGATAGGCACCTGCTCTAGGAAGAGTAAGCCGGAGGAAGGTGTGCCTCTCTCCTCATTTTGCCCATTATACTTTTTTATTGTTGTTATGGACAGGCAGGCTCCTACAGGGCTCTTGTTGAAGTTAGGTAATCCATATTCTCTCTCCTACCCCCACACTCACAAACCCAGAATGACACATACAAGAAGCCAAAGCAGAGTGAGTCAGACCTACAGTAGAACATTTCTGCTTGGTGGCTGTTAGTGGGCAGCCTGAGAAGTGCATTTGGCTGCCACTGCACAGACACCTCCACAACACGACTGTTGCATCCTGGGGTGGCGCCGCCGGTTCCCAAGGCGGCGGGTGCGTCAAAGAGGTTGGGGGATAGACATACCGGGGTCGTTGCTGAACTGAAAGGTACCTTTTTATTCAGGTTTCTTACAAAGTTGTCATCACTCGGACATGGGGCCAATGATCGAAAGAAAAGTTAGGTGGAGATGTAGCTCCATTGGGAGATAGGACTCTGATGCCTCTACTGGAGTGAGGTGCGCCACTTTCACTGTTCAGCGGTTGGGGGGTCCTGGAGCCCTCTCGAGGGCTCAGGGAGGCCTGCGCTACCTTCTGCAGGCCCTCCCAAGCTCATCATTCGTGTGCAGAAATCCAGCAATATATTCAGTGGTCAACGTGGGTTGCAGGTTTTGCCTTGTCTGCTTCTGAGTTCTTGTTTGCTGTTTTGTCTCTGGTGACATGCATACGTTTAGCCATAGTGCCTGGAGAACGAGGGGGAACTGTCCCTCTTTCTCCAGATGCAACAAAACGGAGTCTGCCTCCTTGGCCCCAGAAGACGGGGATCTATTCCTATGTTAGCTGCCCTCTTCCCATCTAGAAAAATGAACTCTTGCAGGTAAATCTAGAATTCACAATTATATGAGTTGAAATAAATAGCTCATTATATGCTCCTCAAAGAACACAGATTTCCAATCCTTATAGTACATAATGGGTTTTTTTTTCCTACCCTCTAGTCATCTCAGAATTTAAGTATAGAGAAAAGTGTGAAGGTGCATAAAGAAGAAGAAGGTGCCAAACTCAAGACAACTGAGGTTAAAAAGGTAACATGTCAGTGACATTGCTTATGCACTTGTAACATGAGGTTTAATAATATGATTAAATAGCTCATTCAGAATATGATTGGGTCCATGCAGGTAAGGTAAGTTCAGGGGACCCTCTCTTTGCTTTTAAAAAAAGTGCTCAAAACTCATCTGTTCCACCAAGCTTTTGGTTTATGAGTTCCTATATCTGCTGTAGCGTGTAACATTTTGTCTTTTTAATTACTATTTTAAGTTTTTTGAATGTGAGTTTCTTGTTCATTGTTTTTATACTTTTGCTAGCTCCCTTGTATAGTGAAAGACTGGATAGAAATGAATGAATAACTACATTGTTACAGACAATTGTTACAGGTGCAAACCTATCTTGAGTTGCTCAATGCTAATTATTGCAGAAGATATTTAAACTGGATGTTTGTTCCGCCAGTCTCAGCAAAAACCGCTCCCAACTTTAATGAAAATATTGCTTAGCATCTACCAATCCATGGAATACGTATTGTTGATTCTAATTGATATATAGTTGGCCCTCCGTATCAGCTGGGGTTCCGTTCCCAGAACCCTGGCGGATACTGACATTTATGGATACGGGGGTCCAACCGGAAAACACTGTAAAAAGGCAAGGTAAAAAACATGGGTGTTTTTTTTTTACCTTTTAGAAGCAAACCGCTGTGTCTTCTTCCTTAACAGGCTGAAAACGCACTCCAGAAGCCTTTTCCGGGTTGTGCGACTCCCCCCTTCCCTCTCCCATGGTCTGCCCAGAATGCATTGCATTGCATTCTGGAGCTATTTTGGGAGAGGGAGTCGCGCGACCCGGAAGAGGCTTCCGGAGCGCGATTTCAGCCTGTTAAAGGAAGAAGACGCAGTGGTTTGCTTCTAACAGGTTAAAAAAAAAACCCAGTTTTTACATTTTTTTTCTTTTTACAGTGTTGGAAAGGTGGACTCCCAGATCCGCGGTTAGTCAAATCCGCGGATTTGCAGATAGAAAGGGTCCACTGTATTGCTTTTGTGGAGACAGTGAGTGATTGCCTGAGAGATAATCTTATGAACTCTGAAATAAATATGGCTTACCACTGTATTTTAAATAAAACTGTCTTTGAATTGCTGTACCTTTCCAAAGACTGTCAATTGGCTTCTACATGTCTCAGGATAAATGGAAGTACCGTATTTAAAGCTGCTGTATTTAAAAGTACCGTATTTTAAAGCCGTATTTAAATACAGAGATGTGATGTCAGTAGCTCAACAAATTTTCCCTGTCCTTCAACAAACACATTTTACAGGCGCTGCTACCACCTGTGTATTTGTGTGCTACGTATGTTCTTATGGAGATAACGAACTTCTTGTTTCAGCCATTCACGTTGACTTCATCACCGAGACCAAATTCTGTCCTATTCAGTGCTGGGGAAATGAAACTTAAACGGGAAACAGATGAAGGGGAAAAGCCTTCTCTGGAGGAGCTCAGGTCTCAGATCTTTGAATTGCTGATTGTTGTAGAAACACTGAAAAAAGACCACGGGTAAGTGCGGATTTGAGGAGAACATAGCTCAGTGGTAGAGCTCCTGTTCGCGTGCAGAAGGTCCCAGGCAGAATCTCTGGCATCTCCAGTCAGAGGTTAAAAAAAAAGAATTGGGGAGCAAGTGGTGGGAAAGACCCCTGCCTGAGACCCTGAAGTGTTTCTGTGAGTCAAAGTAAACTCTACTGTGCTAAATGGAACCAATGATCAGGGTTTACCCTGATCTGTGGCCTGTAGATAATACTTTTTTATAAACACATTTTGTTTGTAGTAAAGCATGTGTGTCGTCGTTTTTATTCTAGCTCTGGTTTTAGCACTAAAACGTTTCAAGGAGAGAATCTACTTTATTCATTTAGCTTAGTTGACAATAAAATTCAATATGCGTTTTTGGGCTTTTCGACCATGGTCTGCATGAGCTTGCTCTTCCTGGCATTTCGCTCTGAACTATGCAGAGCATTCTCAAAGGAAAGATTAGCTGACAGTGCAATACTGTTTTGTCACAGTACTACTGTCATGCAGTGCTACTTGTCCATATATGAAAAACTGGTCATCCATAGACTAGAAAATGTGCTGCTGTGATTGCTAGGTTCATACACGATCACTGTGCAAATGAGTGCACACCCAGGAAAGCTTATGACAACTGAGAAGTGTTATGTGAAGAACATGAAAGATGAATTTCTCTCACTGGGTGAGGGAGACCCAGCATTCAAATAAATGAGGAATTGCTGATTCACTTGGGAGGAGGACGTGTAGTGGAGCCCATGGCCCACTCCCAGTCAGTCCTGTTCCAGGTACAATCCTGGAAGCAAAGTTCACCTGAGTTGCTCTCTGAATGACTGTTCTTTTCACTTTTGGTCTTTAGTTTGTACACTAGAGATTATTTTTGTTCAACTACACAAGGACTGACATTTTAACCATGAAAATACTTATTAGGCTTACCTTTTTCTTTTTAAAGGAAAGAACTAGAAAAATTGAAAAAAGACTTGGCAGAAGAGAAGCAGATGCGAACTAACCTAGAGGTAAGGTATTGAAGTAAAATCCCTAGATAAATGGAGCAATGAAGAGGCCTTATTTACCACAGTTTCCATTATTTTCTGTAGTAATACAGAGCTAATTATGATAATACTTAGTATTTGTATAGTTCTTTCAAGTGTTCAAAGTCTTGCATTGTCTTGTAAAGATTACAACCACCACCCTGTCAGGCAAGTAAGTATTATCCCAATATTGCAGACAGCAAGTAGAGGCTGAGATAGTGGCTTATCTCTGAGAGGGAGTGGCCTATCTAGTTAGTTCACAGCAGAATTGGAAATTAAACAAAATCATATTGTCACTGTCATGGCAAGATTGCTGTTCAGGAGGAAGCTCCTTTGTTTGTGCAGAAATCCAGCAATATATTGGATAAAAGTTATTGTACTGTGTATTAAGCTTTCAGATTTAGTATACCAATAAACACCATATAGCATCTTATGATTTGACAGTTCCACATGCTATTTTTTATGTATCCATAACTAATTTGCAAAGTTGCTTCCAAAGAGATGGGGTTCTTTCCAAGGTACATCATTCATGGCTCTCATCAAAGTCATCATGAAGATTCACAGAAAAATGTCCCCTCCAAGGCATTCCCCCCTCCCCTAAGTATGTTGTGACAGTAGTCTGGCATTCTGCAGCAAAACAGCATGCTTGGGTTCAGGGCAAGCTCAGCAATCCAAGTGATGTGCATTTGTGTGCAGAAGCAATGGCCATTTAAGAGGAAGGTACAGCCAAGGGGAACAGGGTCCCTGTGGTTTTTGGTTGGCTTCTTCATAAGTGGATTTACTCATGAGAGAGTCTCCAGTTGGCACTCGGCTCACACTAAGCTGCTTCCCTGACAGTAAATTCATTCACAAGGCTGTCGCATAGCCTGCAATGCTAAGTTAATCTTCACTTTGACTGACATGAACACAATAAGTAGTAAAAGCTTGGGAAAAAAATGAAATCAGTAAGATTTTGACACCTATCTAGATCCCAGTTCAGGAGGTCTGGCTCCATCAAATGAGCCCTGTCCCCTTGATAAAAAGTTAAATTGCCTGCATAAGGATCCTGTGGGTAGAAGGGGTTGTGCCTTGTGAGAGGAGAAAGAGAGAACTGTGGCAACAGAACTGTCATGGTTGTGATCCATTTTTAGGCGGAGTATATACCGTTTCCCTGAAAATAAGACCTCCCCCAAAAGTAAGACCTGCCGTCATTTTGCATGCTGGCACTCATAAATATAAGATCTCCCCTGAAAATAAGACCTAGCTAGGATCATCAGACAGACAGACTCCTTGCAGGCCTTGCTGCAGCCTCCTTGCAGACCTTGCTGGCCTCTCTAGCACATCGTCTCTATGGTGGAGGACTCAAGTGCAGGCCTTGCAGAGCCTTGCACCCTCGGGAAAGAATTAAGCTTTAATCAGTCAAAGTAAGTGCCGGGGAGGGGGGTCGCTCCACAGGTTGGGAATATAAGACCTCCCTGAAAATGAGACCTACTGCATTTTTTGGAGACAAAATTAATATAAGACACTGTCTTATTTTCAGGGAAACACGGTTATAGCATATCTTAATATGCACCACTGGCTTTTAAAATGGGTTGCAAATGTATACATTTTAAAGGGTAAATGTAAAATAAACATATTTGTTACTTGATTGATACTTTAGTGTGTGTGTATGTATATATGTTATCCATAGGTGGAAATAGCAAAGCTCAAGAAAGCTGTCATGACTACATGAAAGAGCCATAGACTGTGCATCCTGAACATGCCAGGATTTCGACATCAAAATACAAATGAAGTTGACTTTTTTTACTGCAAATCAACGAATGCTAGCATTCCATTTTTTAAAAGAATAAATGAATATAATCTTATATTCAGTGAGCTAAGAGAAGAAAATGAATAACTTTTTTTTTGTTTCTTGCCAATATAGGAGAGGCCTTATTTCTTACTGTGCTGGAATCGCAGACCTTTATTTTCTGGGTTTGCTTGAAAATACTACTGAATATGTATAAAATGGAGAGGGGGAGGGTTCTTAATAGATTTTTATTGAATACCTATAGTCTAATTTTAAAGAGATCTGTACTATAAATAAGGTGATATATCTTTGCAAAGTAATCTGTAAAATAGTCTATTGGGAGGCAAATGGTGTAGCCTTGTAGTCATTATAGTCACTCCTTTTCCCCCGGCGCTAAAGGGAATATGATGTTTTTTATACTATATATTTTTTTTAATTTTTGCATTCCTATCCAGGGTTATACTATTGTGCCTCTCTGCAGTGAGAGTATTAATAATATGCTAAGAAGGTGATACTGGAAGTTCATTCTTATGAAGCAGATGAGTTACCAATACCAAGCAATATAACACTGTCCCTATACCATATTAATTCCTTTAACTGAGAATATTGTGTCACTTGCACTAGAGAATTCATAAAAGGGATTTATGATTGAACCACACACACTGGGGTTGGGGGTGGGAATCCATACCCAGATGAATGCTTAAAACAACAAGAAATACTAGCATAAGGCTAAGATCTTTTTATATTTCAAATTGTTGTGCCTAGGTATTGAAATACATGACATGTTTACACACACTGACCTCTGAATCTCTGTGCTTTCATAAATGTTAATCTAACACTATAGTCTTTTGTGGCTTTAATGTTCCGAGCTACCAAACTAACTAATGTGATCTTGAACGAAGTGTGTGTCGCCCATAGGGCTATTACAACATTCAGTAAGTCACGGGTTCTTTATGTATAAATATATGAGTATTAGATACACCATAGTACTGCAGTGTGCTCTAGAAATCAAAATGAATTTATATATGTACACTCTTTCTAATCAAGAATTATTGTACTCAGTTCAGTTCTGCTCTCCCTCCTCCCCCCCCCCCAGAGAAATTCAATTCCACACCCCCAGAGAAAAGCTGTAAATGGACAACCAGTGTATTCAAGCAGAGGCTAAAAATATAACCTTTGTCCTCTTCTGTTCCTCCCTTCATTACTATCCTGAAATAGTATGGAAAGAGGTAATATTTTCAGGGATACTTCTAAATTAACCAAATCACAGTATATAATCTTAACACTCCCTAAATCCGTAGAATGTTTTGATGTTATTCCATCTCCTGCTTTTCTCTAAAGAAGCAGAATTTGAATAGCAAAAGGCTTGTGTCTAGTTTGATCTGAATGCTGACAAATATTGCTTGTTTGCAGTTAAAGAGATCTGGATTTCTACTTGCAGATATTCCTGTTGTGAATCAGTGGAGTAATCTGCAAATGAAAATTGGGATGTATAATAGGTCATGATACTTGTATACTTGCCATATTGGTGCATAATTAGCAGTGCACATTTAATGAGTCAGGTATATGATGATTCGACTTTCATTGCCAATTTACTTTTTTAGTAATCGAATAGTATATAATATATCTCTGAATTGTTAAATTATTGCTCAAATCCACTGCTATTGTAAATTAATCTGATACCAATTCTCAATTGTCCAACTTCATCACAAATAAAAAAGTAAACTCCTATGTGCTATCTTCGACAAATAGGCAACAACAGAGCTCTCCTGATATCTGTTCATGGAAGTCTTACCTCTTCACCTTAAATCTGATTATGCAAAACTGGATTGTGCTTAATGAGAGTTCATGATATGCTCTTCCTGTGATCCAGAGTGCAAGGCAAAATATTGATGATAGGTTGCTTATTGACAATTTGTCTGCCTTGAAGCGTTTAGCAGATGAGTAGGACATGACAATCACTTAAATCAAAGGTGTTAATTATTTAATGGCCTTTTTTTGATGTAGCAATAAATGACCAAGTGCAATGACTTGATTAAATAAAGTCTTCTAAAAGTCACCACTATGAGTATTTTTAGCGATAAAGAGGTCTCCCTAATATGTCTGTCTTAAATTAATATTGTGTAATGGGAAGTGGGGAGTGTATGCAGACATTCCAAAGAATGCAAGTTATTTCAAGCAGTATGCTTCACTGACTTGTTTACAGGTGCTATAAAACCATGCATGCTATCAAAATTCCACAAATAAAATTATATGCTCTTAATACTTGGTGCATTTTTGTTTGAATGAGTTTGGATGCCTCAGAATCCATTTCATGCCTCAGTTCAGTGAATAAGCCAAAGAACAAAATATAGTCATACTTCCATGGGCCCACACTTCAAGATAGAAATAATTCCACTCTTTATATTTGGATAAGATAAGGATGTCCTTTATCATCAATGATATGTAACTGTTATAGCAAGGTGAAAGCTGAATATATGTGAGGTTGATTAAACGTAAAAGGTTGAGTTATACGTGGACAACGTATTTTTCTTGAAGAACCCAAGACCACCTTTGGAGAGATTAATTGATATATTAAGGAAAAAAATGGGAAATGCTGGCAGAATATAACATTAACCAGAAAAAGAGAAGAAATTGTAGACATGTGTAGAGCTAAGTGGGGAAAAATTGAGTTATCAAATTTCTTTGAATAACTCTGCAAGAATGTTCATGATCTAGTTAAAGATAATGATGACCATTTTAATGAGATGGAACAAAAGATGCAGAAATGATCAAAGCTAAAAGTTTCCTGGTGAAGCAGGATTCTAGGACTGAAAGGGAATGTTTTGTCTCAGGTTTTTTTTCTTGAACATATCTAAAATAATACAAAAATAAGATATGGGGGGGGGGGGGTTAAACAGACATAGTTGAAACTATAGACTGAGCCAGGATAAGCTTCAGTCTGTACTTCCAAGTTCCAACCATATCTGTTCAGTCCCAAGTATTCGTACAAAGCTATTGCAATAGAAGGAGAGATGGCCCTGCCAAATATATCTAATTATTACATATCAGAACTGACTATACTGCCCCAATTGATATCTAGGTCAACACACATTTGGGATATTTAATAGCGGTAATTGTCTATGCCTTTGAGAGACTGGGCTGTGATTGGCATCAGGATTATCTTCCACAACTTTGGCAATTTATCATAAATACGTCATGGTTGTAAGATATTTTTACCATATTTTAATTAATCTGCTACTACATAACGACAAATATCAAGGGCTGTGAGAAAAAGGTTTAGGACAGGGGTGAGCAACCTACAGCGCGAAGGCCTGATCCAGCCCGCCACCCTGAATCATCCAGCCCATAGTCCCAAAGGAATGAGTCCCACCCGCCCATAGTCCCACCCGCAGGCGGATCATTTATACAGGATTGCGCCATTAATGGTGCACATTCAGCTGTTAATGTACACAAAAGTCAGACACAGAAGCAGTAATGACTCCAGCTTTTGGGAGGCCCTTGAACAAATACCCTGTTATGGCGCTCTCAATGATGCACTCCTCCTATGCTTTGGAAAGCATGTGTGCATCAGCTACTCCCCCACCCACCATGGTGCATGGCTGACAGTCCTCTGCCCAAGGGTGTATCGAGCAGTGGAAGCAGCAGACCCTTGAGTTGGCTGGTTGTGAAAGTCATCCCTGCATAGAAGCATGCACAGAAGCTACTTTGGGACTCAGGTCATTGCTCATGGACAGCTGACGTAACATGAGAACACTATATACGCACAGAATATCTTGCTGTACGTGCAACTCATGGAAGGAGCTTTTGACTATGGTTCACCACTCCATCAAAGGTCTCAATGCAACCATTGTTTAATAGAACCTCGCATCTATAGGTCTTCCACCACTCATTTCTTGTTCTCTGCAGTTCAAGCATATGAAACAAAAGCAGAAGCCCATGCAATACAGAAGACAGTGGGTCCCCATGCATTGCCCTGTGTCATCTTGCACTTTTTCCAAATTCTTCATCTCTGTAGGGAGAAGAGCAGCTGCTGATGCCACAAAGTGAAGTTGCGGTAAATGGATGGCAGGAGGTGTGGGTCTGGAATGGATGGATGGTATGTTCTGCAGGAGGAATTGCAGAAAATCCCACAGCACATGACAGGGAAGACTGTCCTATATGCCAGGGGTGGCCAAACTGCGGCTCCTGAGCCATATGTGGCTCTTTGACATATAATATGCGGCTCTTGGAAATATGTTGGCTGAGCTCCTTTTTGCATCACAATCTAAAAGGCAAATAAGAAATTTTCAAGCTTTATAATTATTTACCAGGTATAAACGGGCAGTCGGCGAGTATTCCGCCGACCAAAGACATTGCAAACGTCTTCAAAAGGCACATTTGCGACGACTCACAAGCTGGGAAGGCCAGTGCAAGACTGGCATCCCCTGCTCTGCTGACGGAGTGCCCAAAGGACCGCTGGCGGACCCAGGTAAGGATCCAGCTGGCAGGGGGGCAGTCCGGCGGTAGCGGGAGGGCAGCCATAGGCCCAGCCGGTCGGGGAGGGGGACGGCTTCGGCAGAATCCTGTCCCCCGCCGATTGGCTGAGCCGTTACACGGCCTCCTCCGACTTCCGCCAGCAAAATAGCTGGCGGAATTCTGAGGACACCGATCGGCCCCAGCGCCCTTTACACCCGGGGAAGCATCCCCTTCCCTGAGGAGATGCCTGCCCATGTACAGGCAGGGTGGCTGCCCATGGCGGAGCTCAGGATCTGGCGGGTGGCCTGGGCCGCCCAGCGTATCTTTACGTTAGGATTGTGCCCTGAGTCCACTAGATTAAAATATAAATTTAATGTTCATAGTGAGTAAATTTTATTTAAGAATTAAAATGCTTCTTAAATATTGCGGCTCTCAAACACCTGAAGTTTATCATATGTGGCTCTTACATAAAGCAAGTTTGGCCACCCCTGCTATATGCCAATGGAACTTTTTGGAATTGAGGCCAATTGTCACCCAGCGATGACAAAGCAATGATCTACTTGGGTTACTTTGCACCTTGGCTAAACCTGGTGAGGGCATTTTTGTCCTGACCGTCTAATGCCAAGAGATGCTGTTGAGTTTGTGTTACGCTATTCTATAAAGAAAAAAAACAAATGAAAAAAAGTTTATAGTGAAAAACTTTCTGGTAGGGCCACTGACATTCTGAGGGTGGTGTGGAACCGTACATGGAGTAGGATGCCGCTATGCGTGTGTAAGTAGCCCCTCCTCCCCCCTGCCGGTCAGAGTTATTCCTAGCGGGCGACAGCTACCACTTGGGCGGAATGCACATTAACCGGAATGCACATTATCCATTGCCCGCTGGGAATGGCTCCAACCTGCGAGGGGGAGGGGCCACTTACACGCATGTACAGAGGCGTCACTAGGACGCGTGTCACCCCAAGGCGGGGTGGCGCTCGTCACCCTAGTGACGCCCCCGAGTATGCCCCCCTATATATCATGTGGCGCGCATGCTCAGTTCAACAGGACTCCCTTCCGAGCTGACACCATCTCTGCCCGCCTCCTTGCCTCCCCTGCGCCTCCTTTTTCCACTCCCTCCCTGCATTGTAAAAAGAAGAGGGGAACAGAGGGGGAGTGTGGAAGGAGGAGAGTGCCGACCTACAACGTTGGCGAGCGAGTGGGAGAGAGGAGCAGAGGCTGGCACACCGCTGCTGGATACGGGAGGTAGCATTTAGCAGGCTGCCTCAGGCATCAGGAGGTCTACTCTTGGGCCAGCCCTGCCATTGTTTCACAAATACACCAAAGGTGGAAAGAGTCCGAGCCCAGTTACACTAGAGGAGGTACAGACAGCATAGGGAACTGTGCAAAAATCTGATGAAAAAGGAAGGGGGAAAAGAATTCTTAAGCTAATGAATCTCTGCTTTTAGGATGTCCAGATAAGGGGTAACCAACCTGTACTGCAAAAAAGTTCACAGAGGAAAATAATTAAATATGTTATGGTGCTACCATCAGATTCTTTGTTTTGTATAGTCTAATCAAATGTACCTTTCGGTAAACTGGCGTGCTTAAACGAGTGACCGTGCCTTGGGAGGGGAGAGGCTCCACAGTTTGGGTGGGGGCTGGCTGGAGGAGGGAGGAGGGGCTCTCTGAGGGCGGTCCCCGTCGAAAGGGAGACTCCGATGCTCCGTAGAGCTGCTGCCCACACGGGACGGGCAAGAGGGAAAAGGGCCGCGGCAGTCTCCCTGCCTGCCTGCGCCGGCGAGGAGGCGCCTCTTCCTCCGGGTTGCCTGCGAGCCCCCAAGAGACTGCACTCATCATGGGCACCTTGCAGCTTTGCTGGCGGGGAGGGAGGCCGGGCCCGCTGACAGCAGCCGGAGGAGCAGCAGCAGCAGGAGCACCTCCAAGTCGGCATGCCCGGGCCGGAGGAGCGCGCTTCGTTCGCCGCGCCGCCTGCAGCAGCCACTGCCGCTGCCCAAAGGGTTCGATTGCCTCAGAGCTTTTTGTTTTTTATAACAGCGAAAGTAGACACATGCAACTAAATAGCAAATGCCAATTATAGTGTATTAAAGTTTATTGCAGCTGTTACCTACTTTGCTAAAATAAAGTCAATGGGAAAAGCTATTTTTCGAACAACAGAGGATTGTGCCAGTTAATTACTACCATTAGATTGATGTACAACCTGAAGCAGATATAAAATTAATATCTAGGTTGCTCAATACTCAGAATTTAAAAAATGGCACAGAATATATATCATCATTTCTGGGTTTGTTTTGGTTTTTTTTTGCCTCAAACGGAAATCCAAGATCAAGTTAGAATGGGGGAGGCAATTAACATTTTGTAATGGTGAAATGTTTAGCTCTGAAGCATTCAAACCAATTTCTAAAGGAGAACAATAAAAAAAAACGCAAACAAAAACTGAACACTGATGTTGATACTCTTTGCAAATGAGTTCTGAAATTGCTTTTAAACAAACTACTTCTGGAAATGCTATGGGTTTTTTGCACCAATAATTTCAAGTGTCAAATTTTGACCAATCTGAAAGACAAATTTGAGAGGTTGCTCTTAATTATGAATTCTCATCCTCTTCCATTGGGAACAGTTATCTCAAGATCAGCTTTCTGATGCTCATGTGTATATTATTTAATTTCTGTTGTGCATTTGCAGGTAGCTTCGCAGTGTTTCCCAAATCTTGTCTCACAAGTGAACATGATTTCGTTGCAGTTCGGGGTTTTATCATAATAGTTGCATGGGTTGGCTGAAAGAAAGCAAAGCAAAATGACATTAGAGGCAACAAGAGAAGGAGAATCCATTTTTAGAAACTTACTTCACTTCCCTGGTGTAGTGGTTTGGGAGTTGGACTTAGACCTGGAAGATCCAGGTTCAAATCCCCGCTCAGCCACGAAGCTTCCTGGGTGACCTTGGGCCAGTCACTATCTCTCAGCCCCACCTACCTCACAGGGTTGTTGTGAGGACAAAAAAGGAGGGGAGGAAATATGTACACCACTCTGAGCTCCTTGGAGGAAGGGCGGTATAAAAATGTGAAAAAAAATAGTTTGCATAGTACGGTATATTACTTTTATTTTAATCTTTATTTTAATTCCCAACAGCCTGGCTGCTTTATCTTTAATGATCTAAAATATTTATTGGCCTCAATCTGAAAAATTCTGCCTTTGAGGACAGAACCTTGCCACTCTTACTTATACCCTGGTAACTTTTTGGATTTATTTTTATAACATGCTTCATTTGGAGCTGTCCTTGAAAACATTCAGAAGTTAGAGCTCGAATAGAATGCTGTGGCCTATTTATTAGTAATAGCAAATAATAAAGTCTATGTCCGTTAGCTTCCTGTCTGTTCCTTCTTCAGGTTAAAAAAAACCACCCCATATATTACCTTTAGAAGCCGGGCAGCCCAATCCTAACATAAAAGATTCGCCGGGCAGCCCAGGGTCACCCACTGGATCCTGAGGTTCTCGAGCTCCACCACGGGCAGGCAGCCTGCGGCAGAAAGTCCTCTTGGAGAAGGGGATGTTCATCCCCTTCCCAGGTGTAACTGCTGCTGGGGCCGATCGGCCTCCTCAGATTTCCGCCAGCTATTTTGCTGGCGGAAGTCAGAGGAGGCCGTGTAACGGCTCAGCCGATCGGCAGGGGTCAGGATTCAGCCGAGGCCGATCACCTCCCCCTCCTCAATAGGCTGGGCCTATCGGCCCCCGCCGTCTGCTCCCGAACTGCCTCCCCTCCACTAGATCCTTACCTGGGTCTGGCGGCGGAGCAGGGCAGGCCAGCCTTGCGCCGGCCTTCCCTGCTCTCAAGTTGTCGCAAAAGTGCTTTACGGCACTTTTGTGACATCTTCAGCCAGTGGAACGTTTGTCCCGCTGGCCGATTTGAGTTCAGGATTACGCTGTGAATGGCCTCGACCCACCATGCTTAAGGAATGCAGCTCCCACAGTGATCTCCCTGATTATTAAGGGTTCTGTTCCCATGATAGGTTCATTTAGCAGATGCTCAAAATATGTTCCTTGTGGAAGCACTTAAGTAGTGGAATTCACTCCCCAAAAATGCTTACAGGGCTAGATAATTATATATTTTAGGTGGCTATTAGTCTCTATAAGAAACGGAGGATGTCATCCCCTAAGGGGAACTAGGTTCACACA
The DNA here is from genome assembly GCA_026170595.1 of Plestiodon gilberti rubricaudatus. Taxonomy (NCBI): domain Eukaryota; kingdom Metazoa; phylum Chordata; class Lepidosauria; order Squamata; family Scincidae; genus Plestiodon; species Plestiodon gilberti. The sequence goes on from JANXHW010000001.1 coordinate 144,298,967, forward strand.
AGATTCTGTAGTGACCCTCATCACAGCCCAATCCTATCCTTCCCCAGCGCAGGCTGAGCAGCATGCTGTATCCTATCCGAGGAAGGGCCTGGCTGGAGGTCTACTCACGGTAAGTAGACCTTTGTCTGCTTACCCATGGTAAACCTCCAGCCGCCACACTGGGGTCACTTGGTTCTCTGCCGGCTCTTTCACTGGCGGAGAAACAAGCAGCCCCGTGTCGGGAGAAAGGGCCTGGGAGGGGGGATAGGATACAATGCGCTGCAGCGTTGCTGGTCCTTCCTGCCTCCTGGGCCTGATCCAACCACCCCCGCCCCATTACGCCCCTCCCTGCCCTCCCCCAGCCCCTGCGCCACTCGGAGCGGGACTTACCCACTTCACAGCACTGTGTCCTGTGGTCCTTGGTGGGTGGGCAGCACAGGCCTCAGTGCAAGTGCCGCCTACTTGCCCGGTGCCGCAAATGTGCCTTACAGCTCTAACTTCTATCTTCTAACTATCAATCTAACTTCCCGATAGGATTGTGCCATCAATCACTGGTAGTTTAGAAGACTCGCATTCAGGCCAGCCCAAGACCTCCCAGAGCTTGAGGTGGTGTGCCAAATGCCCACCCACCCACCTGATGGTAGGCCTGCCTGTAACTAACCGTCCCAATTTCTGTGTTGGAAGAGGGGGACAAAGAGGAAGAAGAAGAGGAAGTGTAGAGAAGAGAGTGGTGGGCTAGAACGTTCTGGAGCATCACTCTCTTTCCTTCTACACATTCTCTTCCACTTTGTTCCCTTCTTTCCCAATCCAGACTGTGTGGGGAGAATGAACAGTGGAGGCAAGGGGGCAGAGAGGGTGGGCACCCTCCATCCGTTTGCTGCTTGAGATGACTGTCTCAGTCAGCCTTATGAACGGGCCAGCCTTATCCAGACTATGGCCGTGCCGCAATTTTTTTTTGGGGGGGGGTGACCCGGCTGCACCCTGCCCCGGGTGCCCCCCCGCCCCTTCGCGTTGCCCTCCGGACGCTCCGAGGCCGGCCCGGGAGCCAGCCTCGGAGCGTCCGGCCCGGCCGGCGCTCCAGGGCCTTCTGAAATAAGGCCCAATGCATCAATACGGGTACTTTTACTTGTTTCGCGCATGCGCAGACCGGTTTCATCTCTGCGCATGCGCGAAAACAGTAAAATATCCGTATTGATGCATTGGGTCTTCAGAAGGCCCTGGAGCGCCAGCCGGGCCGGATGCTCCGAGGCCGGCTCCCGGGCCGGCCTCGGAGCGTCCAGAGGGCGACGGAGGTGACGCGCGCGAGGGGTGTGCGCATCACCCCTTTGTGCGTGTCACCCCATAGCGGCCCGCTCCCGTCACCTCACGGGAGCAACGCCACTGTGTATGTAGCGGCATCCTGCTCCACTTACAGTTCCACACCACCCTCAGAACGCCAGTGGGTATGGTACAGATCTTAATTCAAGAGGGAGGGCGTTTCATAATTATGGGGCCACCACAGAGAAAGCTCTACCTCTAGTTGCCACCACCCCAGTCAGGGCAGGCCAGTATATATTGACCTTGTAACAATCCAGTATATATAAAAGATGATATCAAATACCCCAGTTTCAAGTCATAAAGGGCTTTAAAGGTCAAAAACAGCACCTTGAATTGTGCCTGGGAATAAACTGGCAGCCAGTGTTGTCATAGGAGCAACAGCCTGACAGACTCAAACCTCCCGAGGTATATAGAGAAGTGCTCAAGTGGTTGGGTTTGGACATCATTAACCAAACTAAACTTCAGTATGGAGAAGCCTTCTGGTAAAGTTCTCTACTCATCATCCGTGGTTCTGTAATAAAAACAATTAATTTTTGTTTATATATGGTAATTGCCTCGGTGGATAACTTATGAGAGCATCACAAATAGGCCTGATCTGTTAATGTTGCCTTCCGATAACAGTGAGGTGACATGTTTGTGCTTGAGGCAGAAAGCAAAATCAGATGTGTTTGACATCCCTAGACTGGAGCAGTGCGTCTGGCCTCTTTCCCTCAGCTTTTTTCTCCCCTTCTCCCTCTTCTCTCTCCATCATTCTACAGGGCATACTTTGGGTTGATGTCTGTGTTATCATTGTTACCTCCTCGTTGTATTCTTGCTTTTACAGGCACAGTACGTGGGAATATATACAGTTCTCTGAGCTTATTGTCCACCGAATCATGATTTTGCACAGAAGTATGCGAGCAAGCATGTCTCCCTGTATCTCGATTCAAATTGCTTGGGCCATAAAATGCTAAGAAACTTCCTCTTCTTCTATAGACAGCATGTCAATAATTACAAAATTATTAATCTATTGCTAATTATTCCAGCAACCTGCGGAGATTGACAAATTCTTCAAGTTCAGAAGAGATGCAAAGGGGCTTCTTATAATTCAGGGGTGGCCAAACTGTGGCTCCTGAGCTCTTTGATGGCTCTTTGATATATAATATGCGGCTCTCGGAAATATGTTGGCTGAGCTCCTTTTTGCATCACAATCTAAAAGGCAAATAAGAAATGTTCAAGCTTTATAATTATTGACCAGGTATAAACTGAGAGTCCACTGGATTAAAACATAAGTTTAACGTCCATGGTGAGTAAATATATTTAAGAATTAAAATGCTTCTTAAATATTATGGTTCTCAAACATCTCTCTTGTGGCTCTCAAACATCTGAAGTTTATCGTATGTGGCTCTTACGTTAAGCAAGTTTGGCCACCCCTGTTATAATTCATCACAATAAAGCAGTCCTGTGTATGAAGCCTCACACTTAGATACTTGAAATAATCTACAGGGCCCAATCCTATCCAACTTTCCAGCACTGATGCAGCCGTCCCAATGGAGCATGTGCTGCATTCGGGGGGGGGGGGGACAGTCATGAAGGCCTCAAGGTAAGGGAGCGTTTGTTCCCTTACCTGGGGGCTGCATTACAACCGGATCAGAGCTGGAAAGTTGGATAGGATTGGGCCCTTATCTTTAACGTTAATTTAAAAATGTGGGTTTTCCCCAACTAATCATCAACCCACTAAGAGGGCAATCAAGATTTAGATTGGAAGAAGAAATCTGGCTGACCTGCCTAAGAGGTTTTAGTATTGCACACACATTTCACACTGACTGGAATTTCACTTACAGGGTATCAAAAGCTCAATTGTCCGTTTGAGCAGTATTATTTATCAAGGTACAGGGTTGTTCAAAAAGGATGGTGCAAAATATTCATAAAATCAAATGTCATAACACAACCACCATGACATGAAAAGACAGAACTGTCCAAGTTTCACGTGCACATTACAAACGTTACGATGCGGGCACTTGCGTAGCTACAATGGGGCAAGGGGGGGGGGAATGCCCCAGGTGACAGCTGCAGTCTCCTCGTGAGGAGACTGCAGCTGTTTGCCGCCCACTTGCAGCTAAGGCAAGTGCCCACATCAATCATTTGTAATGTGCATGATAATGTGGACAGTTTTTCTGTCTTTTCATGTCATGGCGGTTGTGGTATGGATAATCAGCTTTACTTTTTAAATAAATCAGCTAGCTTTACCTTTGCTCCATCCTTTTTGAGTAACCCTATAATTTAAATTATCTGTGTTCAATGAGATGAACAATGGGTCAGCTACAATACAGGCATACGCTTAAATACCATTCTCTTAATTTCATTCGGGCTATTAGATAACTGGTTCATGCAGATGAAACTGTTTATCAGGCAGGTCAACATATTCTGAGATTGTGAAATGGAGTCCATGTCACTGCCACAGAGAAGGGATTTCCCCCAAATTAGATTTACCCAGAAAGTGGCTCCCATAGCACTGGCGGTATGTGAAATGGGGTCTCGTCTAAGTAACATTGACATGAGTGAGAAGGCGATTGATGCCTTTGCTGTATTTGTTGCAGGAGAGATACCGGTATTAAATCAAAACCAGTGTTCAGCCGTATTCTTGTTCTGTTTATATGAACGCATGGGCTCTTAATTAAAGCCATACTCCTAAATAAATCGGTCAGTTGCCCCTTTCTGGAAATCACACCTTCAGTGTAAAATCTTTCTGCAACCCTTTTCACAGCCTGAATCTGCTGGACAGGCTGGCCTCTGGGGCGGAAAGCAGAAAGGTTGTGTTGCTTGGTTATCTTTTTCGTTTATACAAAATGTGACCCTAATTTCAGCTGGCTGTGCAGCTCCTAGGGCATCAATATCTTCAGCTGGAAAAGTACACTATATAATAAGCAAAAGCTTGTTTTGTCTTAATTTGACAGTGCTGCTGATAGGAGAATTGGGAGCTAATTAATGGCCTGCAATGTTTTTGCCAGTTACAAAACACTTTCCTTAAGGCCTGGAAATAAATAGAGCAGAATGGTGCCCATTGGATTGAAGATCCCACATGGGGACAAACTGCAGTGGCACAAATTAAACATGTTTCATAGAAGTTGCAATATCTGTTGTTGGGATGAGAGGAATAGCTAGCACTGCAGAAGACAGTAGGTACATTCAGGAGAACCTTGATATAACAGTGTTCTGGGCTGAAAGTAACAAAATAAAGTTCGACTGAGACAAATGCAATGTTTTGAGCTTAGGCAAAAAAAAAAAGAGAGTTATAGAATGCCAGATGCAACGGAGATACAGGTATCTTGCTGTCCTGTGTGCTCCCTGAGGCATCTCTTGGGGCCACTGTGAGACACAGAGAGCTGGACTAGATGGGCCTTTGGCCGGATCCAGCAGGAGAGGTTCTTCTTATGTTCTTATATTGGCTTCTGTGGTAGAAGGAGCCTTGTGTCAGACTGGTTGTTGTGCGGATGTGGCGATATCATGGCACCATCTGCCCACCACTGTGTGTTGATTGGCTTCTTTCACACCAGGTCCTTGTGGAGGTGTCATTAGTGTTTCCATGGATGCTGGAGTTATGGCTGCAGGAGTGGTAGGGAAATTGTGCTTCTGTGGGGTGGCTTGAGTTCTTTTTCCCCTCCCCTTTTAGGCTGAACTGGTTTAGAATCTGACTTGCATATTTACATTGGCATAGCACATGCTGGAGAAACTTGAGTAATATGAGTATACAGATTACCCAGCCGTAGTGAGCAAGGAAGTCCTATGTTCAAATCTTGCTTCTGCTGTATTCAGATGGCTTTAGGCAAGCCACTATTTCAAAGCCTGCGTACAAATAGGTCACTGCATGGAAGACTTCAATGCAGCATCCGTAATATACAGTACTGTATTTGAATGTGTTTACAGCACAATTCTAACCAACTTTCCAGTGCTGATACAACTGCAGTGCTGCCCCGAGGTAAGGGAACAAACGTTCCCTTACCTTGAGGAGGTCTTCGTGACTACCTTCTCCACTGCAGGATGCAGCGTGCATCCTGTTGGCACAGCTGCATCGGCCCTGGAAAGTTGGTTAGGATTGGGCTGTAAATCTGCAGTTACGGTTCTCTTGAATAATTGCTTGTGTTGACCATAGAGTTCTGCAGTGCGTCCAGGTTTTAACATGTCAGTGTAAATAGAAGTCCTCAGTTATGGCTTCATCCATGTGGCGTCTGTCTATGTAGTCTTGGTAGTTTTTGTGAACACTGACAAATACTAGAGCCATTGACACGGTGACTATTCTGTGTGCATCGAACAATAGGGGAACAGAGTTGCAGAGATTTAAATCAAAGAACTTGGCATGCGGCACTTGGGCAGAAAGCAGTGTTGCTGCCCAGATTTTGTTCTTGAGGAGTCGCAATATGCATACGAGGTCTGCAAGAAATATTTGTGGCAGTACACTGATGCAGATCTTTTGCTCATGGGCATCACTGGAGCGTGGCGGGGGGGCGGGCCGCCTGGGGGTGACGCGCGCACCCCCTCGCTCGTCACCTCCGTGACGCGCGACACCCTCCAGAAGCTCCGAGGCCGGCCCGGGAGCCGGCCTCGGAGCCTCCGACCCCGTCGGCGCTCCAGGGCCTTCTGAAAGAAGGCCCACGCAGCGCGTTCATCCGGGTATTTTCCAGATTTTCGCGCATGCGCAGAGACCGTTTTGAGGGCTTTTTGCCCTCAAAACGGTCTGCGCATGTGCGAAAATCCGGAAAATACCCGGATGAACGCGCTGCGTGGGCCTTCTTTCAGAAGGCCCTGGAGCGCCGAAGGGGTCGGACGCTCCGAGGCCGGCTCCCGGGCTGGCCTCGGAGCGTCCGGAGGGCGACCCGGAGGGCGCCACGCCGCGGGGGGAGCCGGGTCGCCCCCACCCCCCGCGCCGCGATGACAGAGCGTCACTAGGGTGACGCACGCCCCCCGCCCCAGGGTGACGCGCGTCCTAGTGACGCTACTGCTTTTGCTCAAACACAAACCCATCTGAAGTTAGAAATACAGCCAGATCCATACTAAGGTTCCGGTGCCGGAGCGAGCGCTCTGGAGCCGGAAGCCATCACAAACGTGCCGTAAGGCACATTTGTGACAACGCGTGAGTAAGGGAAGCCGGCCTCCCTCACTTCGGCACCGGGACATCCACGCGGCCGGTGGCAGAAGGTAGGCGAGGGAGGGGGGCCATTGGCCAAGCCGGCCTGGGAGGGGGCGGGGAAGGTGTCCACCATATCAACGTTCCCCACTGGGCCGGCTCGGCCATTACACGGCCTCCTCCTCCTTCTGTCAGCTATTTAGCTGGCGGAAATCCGAGGAGGCCAATTGGGTCTGCACCAACATCCCCTTCCCCGAGTAGTCCTCCGGACTGCAGCAGCATGGCCTGGAGTGGGGATATGATTCGGCGGGCGGCCCTGGGCCACCGGCCGGATCTTTAGTCAGAATTTTGCCCGTAGTCATTAACTCCAAGTGTAAAGAAAGAGCACATCAAATCTTGGTATGTAGAACTGTGCTGAATTAAAAGTTTTAGCTCTTCTGTGACCTTGATAAAGCAGGTTTAGTTTTTTGAGTTTTTTGTATGTGCGAAGTCAACTCCCTCCTTGCACTCACACATTCCTGTTTTTGTACCAGACAGCCAGGGAAGGTGCAAATGTAATGGAAATTGTCATTTCACTGGGTGCCGTTTTTCTTTTCCTGGCAGTATGCATTAATCCTGGGGGAGTTTGAAAAGGGATTTTGGAGGTCTTCGCCTTAAGTGGTTCCTATGTTGTGATATCCGGCAAGACATAATAAAAAAGTTAGCTGCTTTGTGCCTTCTGTCAATAAAGATGCTTCATCAAGGAATTCAAAATCCAGTTTCTTTACTTACTCTGTTTTTAAGATAGCTGCTAGACAAATTATATATATATATATATATATATATATATATATATATATATATATATATATATATATATATATATATATTGTTGTCTCTTTTCTCTTTATTTTATATACCGTATCACAGAATTTTATTTCAATTAGTGTAAAAGGCCTGGCTTTTTTCAACTAGATGTAATCTTAAGGCGATCCATTGGAGTTTGTTTGGTTTTAATTGTTTTGTTTTAATTATTTGTATTGTATATACACCATAAGCTGAACCATAAGCTGTCGATTAAAAGGTTGGCAGTTCGATTCCCGCGACGGGGTGAGCGCTCGTTGCTTGGCCAGCTCCTGCCAACCTAGCAGTTCCAAAGCATGTCAATGCGAGTAGATAAATAGGTACCGCTTGCGGGAAGGTAAACAGCGCTCCGTGTTCCAGCTGCATGCTACGCGCTGCGGCCAGGAGAGTCATGCCGGCCACATAACCATGGAGGCGTCTTTGGACAACGCTGGCTCTTCGGCTTTGAAATGGAGATGAGCACCACACCCTAGAGTCGGACACGACTGGACTTAATTGTCAGGGGATACCTTTACCTTTTTATTTTATTATTGTTTTAATTCTGTAAGCCGCCTTGGTTGCCCTGTCGGAAGAAAGGCGGGATATAAATGAATGGATGAATGAATGAATGAATGAATGAATGAACGAACGAACGAATGAAAAGACTCAGCGTATCCACTGAAGGATTGAGATTTGTTGCTTGTGGTTTAATATATGCTTGCCACCTTACACGTTCTAGCTCTATGTTCTTGCTGCTGTGTGGGTAACAGAAAAACAGCAGGTTTTATTTTATTTCTTGTACAGCTGTGAGTGTGACTGTACAGTTAAGGCAGGATATATCAAGTGTTCTATCATCATAAAGCTTGTACACTTTATTTGCTATAAATTCTACATAATTTGTCCCATCAGTATGACATTTGAACATAAGAACATAAGAAGAGCCCTGCTGGATCAGGCCAAAGGCCCATCTAGTTCAGCTTCCTGTATCACACAGTGGCCCCACCAGATGCCTCAGGGAGCATAAGACAAGATACTTGTATCCTGTCGCCACTCCCTTGCACCTGGCACAAAGAAAACCTACTCCTACAACCAGGAGGTTGCTTATCCCCATCATGGCTTGTAAGCTGTGATGGACTTTTCCTCCATAAATCTGTCCAATCCCCTTTTAAAGGCATCTAGGCCAGGTGCCATCACCACCTCCTGTGGCAAGGAGTTCCACAAACTCAAATTTTTGGTATTCAAAATGTACCTGGTAATGGGTGCAGTCTGGCTGATAGAATGGTGGAGTTAAAGCTTTGAAATGCAGGGGAGGGGGCTCCTTGTGACCCTTTGGTGCCGATCTAAAACATACTTTCACAGCCCAATCTGATGCATGTCTACTCAGAACGAAGTCCCTTTGAATTCAATGGGGCTTACTCCCAGGTAAGTATGTATCGAATTGCAGCCTTAGTTTCTCTTTTAGCAAGTTTACAACTCAATAATCCTATACTCCAGATACACCTTTCATTTACATATGCTGGTGCAACAATAGCCTAGCTGCTGTAGTAGAAGTCTGTCACGGACACAGCAAGGGCGCCGGTGCAACATGGTACTGACGTAGCTCAGACATCACTTGGATGCTGACTCAACTCTGCTGGCAGAGAGGTCAAAATAGGGAGGAGATTGGGGTGCAATGTGGGAGGGATAAGGAGGAGCTGACATGTACGTAAGGAGGAGTTGACATCCTAACCCTAAGTTTACTATGACCCCGCTTTAGACAATGGACACACTTGTGATGCCGGAGAAACACTAGGCCAATGTAGGAGTAACCCCATAAGGAACAATGGGGCAGGGGAAAATGGCAGAAAACTGCACCTGCTGCCACACACCCCCATGACAGAGCACAGGATACAGACTGCATTTGGCAGCCAATCACACCACACCCACAAACAACCTCTTATCCTTCACAACATGCAAGGCAAGATATATTAACTCGAGTCTCCTCAGAAATCGTATTGCAGGTACAGGTGGGCCCCCATCCACTGATTCGCTATCCACGGTTTCAGTTATCCACGGATCATGGGGACCCCCCCAGGCTTTTACTTTTTTCCCCAGTAAGTTTTGTTTCTTCCTTAAAGAAACAGGAGAAGCAGCCTCTGGCTGCTTATTACAGGCAAGTAGAACGAGACTAAGTACTAGAGAGGCTCTGCAAGGTTAACAGAAACCTTGCAGAGCCTCTCTAGGACTTAGTCTCGTTCTACTTGCCTGCAATGGAGGCTGCTTCTCCGTTTGTTTTAAGGAAGAAACAAAGCTTGCTGAAAGAAAAATAAGAGCTGGGGGGGGGGCAAGCATGCCTGCCTGCAGGGGAGGCAGGGTGTGGGGGTGTTGGAGGGGGTGTTCACTCTTATCCACAGTTTCAAGTATCCACGGAGGGGCCTGGAACATATCCCCAGCGGATATGGGGGCCCACCTGTATTCTGCTCCAGGAAGACTCCACACACAAACACCCAACTGGAACCTCGACCTTGACAATGCACCCCACACAGGTAAGCGGGGGGGGGGGGAATTCCATGCTGCAAGTCCTGTTCACAGGGTGCTCCCTCCATGTGAATGCAGGTGTATACAGTGGACCCGAACTTTACAATCAAATCACTTTACAATTTTACTCTCCATAGTAAAACAAGTTTCACTGTATAGCTGATGTGAATACTGATACAAACACACACCTTCTAGGTAGTGTCTCAACCAGTAGCAGCATTTTTAACATCACCGCTGTGTGTATTGAGGGAAGATACAGCCATGTAATTTGTGTTTTATAATTACAACATTGTGTCAACTGCAGTGGCGTCACAAGCCGGCACGTCACCCACCCACAGCCGTGTCGCACCCACCCTGGGAGCCGACAGGCCGAGCCACATCTTCGGTGGCTCAGCCGCTTCTAAGTGGGACTCCCTCTGCGTCACCCCCCTGGCGCGTCACTCCCTCCGGGCGCCTCCCGCCACATCACCCCGTACACCCCGCCACCCCCACCATGCATCAGTGACGCCACTGGTCAACTGATAACCATCCACGGCCCTTATTAAAGAGCTGAATGGGCACTTTTTGAATCACCTTTTAGAGAGGGAAATAGCTTAGTTCTGTGGCAGAAACTTCAGTTTCCTGAGATCTTGGAACGAATTACCAAAAAGCAATGCATTATTGGGTTCACATTACAATATTTTCACAATGCAATGGTGTCTCCGGAATGGATTACCATCGTAAAGCAGGGGTCCACAGTTTTGATGCTGCATCTCCCTCTCAAGTCTCTAATCCCCCCCCTACCCCATTCTGACTTTCCAGATAATGTGTCTCCATTATCAATTGCGTTACCTAACCATCCCTTCCTTTTGCAGCAGCTAAGAGCTAGGAGTGTCTGTTCCGTTTTGGTAAATGCCAAGAACTCCAACCATTAGTACTGCTGGCCAAACCCTTATCTGAATCCCTTTTGTTTTTCAGGACTGCATCATTGCCACAGGGTGGCTGAACAGTGGTCAGCAACGTTCCACTGCGCACACATCCTCAGAGAGGGAAAGATAATGTTCCAAGTCACCATGTTCTTGCTGACAGCCATACCTGCAGGTGCCAGCAATAAATAGGCTTACCATCATCCCAGAATCGACGCTGGCTTCGGCCTACAGCGGACCCGAGATGCTCCCAAGGGTGCACTGAGGCTGCCCAATGGGCTTCTGGCTTCTGGTCATTGACACGACAGAAGCTGGAACCCCATTGGGCAGCTGCAGTGCACCCTTGAGAGTGGCTCGCGTCTGCTCTAGGCCGAAGCCAGCGTCGATTTTGGGACGATGGTAAGCCTAGCAATAAAGCAAAGGGCAAGGGGAGTGTGGGTGCATGTGGCTCACTGGGGAGGCCACAGCAGTAGGTGCCCTGTGTCACATGTCAGCCCAATGCTTGCCCTCTGATAGGTCCATGTGCTACAGTCTCCCAGCCAGGTGTGCCTGTTTGCAGTGATGAAAATTGTTAAATATCCCCTCTTCTTTTTCTCTCTGCTATGGGTGTTTCTGGCCAATTGTGCAACGGTGAGTGCCTTGCTGGTTAGGGCAAGTCCCTTGGCTGGGCTCGAACCCACCTTGCCAATTGGTTCATTATTGCAGTTGGTTCAGAATGTGGCAGCTTGTGTCAACATATTTAAGTTGGAGACCATTATGACAATTTTTGGTGAATGAAGTGAATTTTGTAAGTCTTACCTGTGAGTTTTCAGACCCTAGAGTTTACCATAATATACAGAGACTTGTAAAAACCCAATAAAAGAAAACTGTTTACATACTTTGAAGAAACCCTTCAGGCCTAACAGCAGAACAAAACCCACAAGTATCAGTCAATATGTCTCATGATCAAATTGGCTTTAAAAAAAATCTTTTTAGAATGCATCAAAAAATAATATATAAAGTTTTCCGCTACTGGCAGAAAGCCAGGAGGATTTCTTTTGCTATTTAGTTCCAGAGAGTGGGTCCATTAATACAGAAGGCTTTGCTGCTTGCTCTTGTAGATCCACTGCTGACATCAGTTAGTTGGAAGCTCTGTAGTTGCACAGTTGCACTCCCATAGTGCCTCCCACCCCCTCTTATAGCACATTGAATATTATCACTGGTAAGGGTTGGCCAGCCTCTGGTGGGCCTTGGCCTTGGCTGATGTCTGACCAAGTTGATCCCTGACACTATCCCTGTTGGGATCCAATTAGATATGTTTTCTGCTCACAATGGAGCATCTCTGTGTGTTTTGTTCTTGTTTTTGTTGTTTTGCTAAATGGCAGTGCTAGAGACATCCAATCTGGACTGGAACATAAACTGTCTGATTAGGGCTTTAACTAGGCTTACCATTCGTCCCGGTTTCGCCGGGACAGTCCCGGAAATCGGACCCGATTCCCGGTCGTGTCCCGGGGGACGAATGGGCGCCGCCATCTTTTTTTTTAATTTCAAACTTACCGGGCAGCATCTTGGGTCACGAAATCTCGCGTGATCCAAGATGTTGGCACCCAAATCTCGTGAGGGCATGATGCCTCGAGATTTGGGCGCCGACATCTTGGATCACGCGAGATTTCGTGACCCAAGATGCTGCCCGGGAAGTTTGAAATTAAAAAAAAAGATGGCGGCGCGGCGAGCGGGTGCTTCTCCCGGTCGTCAGCGCCACCGGGAGAAGCACAGTGCTTGCCCGCGTTGCGCGAGCCTGCTGGAGGCTCGCGCTGGCCGGGCAAGCAGGCTGTGCTTCTCCGGTCTCCCAGCGGCTCCATGCGGTGCCGCTGGGAGACCGGAGAAGCACAGCCTGCTTGCCCGGCCAGCGCGAGCCTCTAGCAGGCTCGAACAACGCGTGCAAGCAGGCTGTGCTTCTCTCCGTGCCGCTGGTCTCGCAGCGGCACCGGGAGAAGCACAGCCTGCTTTTTGCCCGTGTTGCGCGAGCTCCAGGGCTCGCGCAATGCAGGCGAGCAGGCTGTGCTTCTCCCGGTGCCGCTGCGAGACCAGCGGCACCGGGAGAAGCACAGCCTGCTTCTTACCTTGTGTTCTCCAGGGCTGCGCAATGCAGGCGAGCAGGCTGTGCTTCTCCCGGTGCCGCTGGTCTCGCAGCGGCACTGGGAGAAGCACAGCCTACTTCTTGCCTTGCTTTGCCTTGCCGCGGCCCCAGCCTGCTTGCCGCGGCCCCAGCAGCAGCAGCAGCAGCGACCACGGACCAGTGACCAGCAGCGACCAGGTAAGCTTATTTTTAAATTATATATTTTTAATAGAAATATTAATTATTTATTTAAAAATTTCGGCTGCGCTTCGCGCGGCATGAGGGGGCGCTTCGCGCCCCCTTTACTTTATTAATTAATTATTTTAAATGGATTATTGATTTAAAAAATTGCGGCCGCGCTTCGCGTGGCGGGAGGGGGCGCTTCGCGCCCCCTTTCTTTTACATTTTATTCATTAAAAGGGTTTCTTATTTTTGGATTAATGCTTTGTTACGAGTTTTATTGGCTTTTTTATGCTTTTTCGTTGTGCTTGAGAATGGCTTTTTCATTGTGATTGTGAATGGGACTTTGGCCTTCGTTTGGGCTGCTTAGGATTGATTTTCGTTGTGCTTTAGAGTGGCTTTTTCCTTCTGGAGGGGACTTTGGCCTTCGTTTGCCCTGTTTACGATTGCTTTTTGGTTTACGATTGGTTGCGGTTCTTTGGCCTTGCTTTTTCGTTGCTTTCACATTAATTAATTAATTAATTAATTACCTCGGGGGGTATGGGGGGGTGTCCCGGTTTGAAGTTTGAAAAATATGGTAAGCCTAGCTTTAACACTTTGCACACACACCCATCCCAATCCAGATCTGTCTCTGTCTCACACACACACCTCCCTCCCTCCCTCCCTGGCCAGTTGCTATTTAACCAGGATAGGAAACTCTCATTGGTACCTCTAAAAAAAATCCTCCAAAGAACACTTACTGTGTGCGTTTACTTCTCATCTCCACTGATTAAAAACTGGCTTGATTGATCTCTGTATTAAAGCTTGCAACCCATGTGTGTCTAAGTATGTAATATCAAATATGTGTAAATGTGCATCTATACATGGATGGGTAGACACGTTCCATTATTTCCGTTAAACAGCAGTGTTAACAAGGATCCAATGTAGCCTTTTCTACAAATCACCTCAGGGAGCTTTCTTAACATGTGAGAACATTTACTGACACTTCAGCAATTATCACCCAACATTCTCATAAAAGTATCTTCAACAATTCACTCACATGGCATGACATTTCAAGGAGTAAATAGTTGACTCTTATCGACGCTTTGCCGATTAAAGAAAAACACACACGCAACAGTCTTGTACGTCCAGGATTTCCTTTCTTGTTGGGAATTGCCTATCAAAAGAAAATCTTAACTGGAATGCAACTGTCTAATTTGCAACTTTCATACCATGAAAGAAAACAATCCAGGGCTAGTCCACTGAAATCTCTTGGAAGTTGTCATGCCCTTTCATGACAGCATGTTTCTGAGGCTCGTTGTTGTTGTTGTTCAGTCGTTAAGTCGTGTCCGCCCCTTCGTGATCCCATGAACCATATCCCGCCAGGCCTTCCTGTCCTCCACTATCTTCCTTAGTTCGCTCATTTTCATGTTTGTTGCATCGGTGATGCTGTCTAACCATCTCATCCTTTGCCTTCCCCTTCTCCTTTTGCCTTCAATCTTTCTTCCTGCTAACTCATCTACCTGCCAACTCATCTGCCCACCAGTCAGAGTGCTGCTGACTGTGGGCTTCAGCAAACCAACAGAACTTGACAAGGGCCACATGGAACTGCAGCTCCCTTGGCCTTCCATGACACTCAGTGATGACATCATTGCCAGGTGCCAGGGAGCAAAAAGATGCTACAAGATCAACCTTGTAGCAGCTGACAGCGATTTCAGAGAGGTGGGGCTAGCAAAGAACAGAGGGAGAGAGGAAGTTTCATGAGCAAGTACTCCCCCCTCCTGAGAAAATGCCCCCTCCCCCTCAAGGCAACTCTCTCTGTGTATGCAGAGGCTGACCTAGGAAGCAGCTTGTTACATTCTCCATTCTGACCAGAGCTCAACTTCAGGTAACACACACAGGCTTCTTCTTTCAAATGTAAATTGGAGGCCCATGACTGCCTGCTATTATCACCAGACAACAATAGCCTCTTGACTGAAACCTAACTCACACCTTGTAACTGGTCCAGTTCACTCACCTGACTTGGGAGCAGGAAAATTGAATATCTGTTCATTTCACACCAGCCTGTCAAAGCTGGGGGGGGGGGGGGCTAGGCTCCCTAAAACGGGATAGAGGAGAGGAGAGCTGCCCAGCTGAGTTGAGAGAGCCAGATGTGCAGGAGATGCAAGATGTGAGTTGGGCCCCCTTGTGAGATGCCAGCCAAGCCAAGATGCAAGCCATGAAGCTGTCCAGCTAGGAAAGAGTTAACTCCTAGGTACTAGTGTAGATCTTTCCCTCTGGTGTTAGGAGGATGTTGAATTTTAAGTGGATACTTTAAGTCCAGAAGTCTTGGTTAAACTCCGTTCCTAATTTATTCTGAATGTTGCCTCGTGATTGCAAGCATATCATTTGATTGTCTGCTTTTCCTTGTCTCCTTTTAATCTCCAATATTTTTTTTCATTTGATGTGATTCAAACCAACCTGCCTAGTGCTTTACCCCAAAGAGCAACTGGTCTCCTCCTGTCTCAGACACCTTGCTCAGCCCTTGCACACTACCCAGAAAAGGCCTGAGTGTGTTCGTGATTGTATGGAGTTGTGCGGGGATGAGAGAGGGAGAGAAGCAAAGCAAGGAGGTCAGTCCAGACGCTTCCCATCCTTCTCCCTCCGCAGGAAACTCAGCATGAGGACTGTTGACAGACCCCCAGTTGGATGGTGGGTGGAAATGTGACCCTGATCATTTTTGGTGACACAGAGAGAAGAACCCACCCCACATATAAAGCTAGGACATCTGTATGTGTGTTTTTGATATGGTCTCAGGGGGTGGGGAGAAACACCAGATTTCCCAGTGGGGAATGCGGTCTACCATGATTATTAATACCAGGAACCAGGGGGAGAGAGAGGAAACCAGCAAGAGACAGAGAGAAAACCAGGAGGAAAAGAGATACTCAGCAAGGAGGAGGAAACCCGGAAGGGGAAAAGAGAGTCGGCAGGAGCAAGGAGAGTGAAAACAGACAGGGCAGGAAACGAAGAACCCCAACTAAAAACTAAGGTCCATTGAAAACCAGCTGTGTGAAAGAGGTGGGGGAGGAGGAGGAGGAGACATTTGGGGAGGGAGAATTTTACCATGCTGAAATGAATCTAATTAATATGCATGCATTCACTGCGTTTTGGGGGCCCACTTGGCGACTCCCTCTTGCTTTATGCACACAACGTGGTTGTACTTTCTAGGTCGTGTATATAGGACTGAAACATCTGTTGACATGCTGTGTAGATTACCTAAGTAAGAACAACCTCCAACTCAATTATGACAAGTCAAAAAAATTATGGGTTTTGGAAAGTCTAGAAAGTTATCTAAATGGGTTATTAGAGGTAATAAAATTGAGCAAGTACATCAGCTTAAATACTTGGGAGTACTTTTCCATCATAAGTTCTTGTGGATTTCATAATGTATAATTCGGAATAATGTCAGGGTCACCGCCCAAGCTACTTTACGATTCTTTTATAGTCGTGGGAATTGTTATGTCCCTGCTGCCCTTGGAGTATTCAAAGCTAAAATGGTGCCCCTATTTGGCTCAGCGTATGGGATCATTTTTTGGAGCGGATTCAGGGTCTGTTTCTCCGTAAGATCTTTGGTTTGCCGGGTTGTGTTCCATATCCGGTGCTATGTTTGGAATCTGAACTCTTGCAATTAGAGACAGTTGCTTGGTTAAGATTTTTCAAATATTGATAGTTTGTTTTTCCATCTTCTACAAGAACCTAGACCACAGGGAACAGTCGGCCCTCGAAGGCAATTGGTCTTGATTTAGACATTGTTCTCTCTCCAATTGGCTCTCTCCAATTGGAGCAAGGATTTCAGTTGATTAAACACAGATTATATGATATTGAGCAGCAAGATATATTTTTTTTTGTGCTGCCAATAAGATCTGCTCGCCATTATCTTTGCAGCTGAGCTTCGGATTAGCTGTGGGCAGATGAAGTTGTATTGTCCCCTTTTCAAGGATTTGAGGTCAGCTTTTTTAGCTGGGCCGTTTAATAAAAGGGAAGGATGGGATGACTTGGACAAACTCCGCTATTTGTTGGCCGGAGTCAATGTCTATCTCACAATGACTTGTAGCAACCTTTTTAAAGGCAGTTATTAAGGAGAGAGGGCTGTAACCCACAGCAACTATAAATTAGGATTTGTAGAATTCGGCTTGATAACTGTTTTTGGTTTATTTAATTTTACTTATTTGAAATTTAATTTTATTTATGTGTTGGTGGGTTTTATATATGTATTTTATCTATGTAATTTAATATGTCAAAAGGTATTCGTATTTGAGATTCACTTCTGTTGGCTGGCTTAAAAGTTATCAAAAATGAAAGCTGATTCTTACCAAAACAATTTTTTTTTTTTAGCCTTTACGAAATCTCTGAAAGGCACTCAGAAGTTAATACTGCTTGATACCGAAGTGTCTTGTGGAGTATTCCCTAAGCGTCTCTCCTTTTTTTCACTAGTCAAGTAAACAGATCATGGCATTTCTAATGCATTTAGCATTTTTGCAGAGATCGGTGTATCTTGATCCAAATGCTACAATGCGTGGTATACATTGTGAGATAGAGGGCAATTGTAGGGGGAGAGGACAAGGGCCTAGTCCAGTGGTTCCCAAGATTTTTAGCACCGGGATCCACTTTTTAAAATGACAGTCTATCCGATCAGGACCCACCTAGCGTTATGAAACTTTTTAAAAAGGTGATCTAGAACAGAGGTTCCCAACCTTTGTCACCAGGTGTACCACCTGTCACAGTCAAATTTTCTGAAGTACCACCTGTGCCAATAAATAAATAAATTTATTTATAATATTTAATTTAAATAAACATGCTAAATGACTGTGCCTTAGAGTAGCTAGTCATGGAGCCGACCAGAGGACAGGTGACTCTGGATTTGATATTGTGTGGCACTCAAGATCTGGTCAGGGAGGTAAATGTTACCGAACCATTGGGGAACAGTGACCATGCTGCGATCTGTTTCGCCATGCATGTCGGGAGGAGAGTGCCGAGCAAATCTGACACAAAAACCCTTGACTTCTGAAGGGCAGAGTTCCCCACAATGAGGAGACTAGTTTAAAAAAAGCTGAAAGGGAAGGTAAAAAGAGTCCAATCGCTCCAGAGTGCATGGAGGCTGTTTAAAACAACAGTCATAGAGGCCCAGCGGGAGTGTATCCCACAAAGGAGGAAGGGCTCGACGAAGTCCAGGAGGGTGCCGGCATGGCTAACAAGCACAGTTAAAGAGGCTATAAAAGGCAAGGAAGCTTCCTTCCATAAATGGAAGTCTTGCCCTAATGAGGATAACAAACAAGAGCATAAACTGTGGCAAAAGAAATGTAAAAAGATGATATGGGAGGCCAAGCAAGACTTTGAGGAACATATGGCAGGCAACATAAAAGGGAATAACAAAAGCTTCTTCAAATATGTTAGAAGCAGGAAACCTGCCAGGGAAACGGTTGGTCCGCTGGATGGTGAGGGAAAGAAAGGGGTGATAAAAGGGGACTTGGAAACTGCAGAGAAATTAAACAAGTTCTTTGCATCTGTCTTCATGGCAGAAGACCTCGGGCAAATACCGCTGCCTGAACGGCCTCCCCTGACTAAAGAATTAAGTCAAATAGAGGTTAAAAGAAAAGACGTCTCAGACTTAATTGACAAAATAAAGATCAATAAATCACCAGGCCCGGATGGCATCCACCCAAGAGTTCTGAAGGAACTCAAGAATGAAGTTGCTGACCTCTTGACCCAAATATGCAACTTGTCCCTTAAAATGGCCACTGTGCCAGAGGATTGGAGGATAGCTAATTTCACGCCAATCTTTAAAAAAGGAAGGAGGGGGGACCCGGGAAACTACAGGCCGGTCAGCCTAACATCTGTTCTAGGGAAGATGGTGGAAAGTCTCATTAAGGATAAAATCTTAAAACACATAGAAGAACAAGCTCTGCTGAGGGAGAGTCAGCATGGCTTCTGCAAGGGGAAGTCTTGCCTCACAAACCTGTTAGAATTTTTTGAAAAGGTCAACAGGCATGTGGATGCGAGCGAACCCGTGGATATTATATATCTGTATTTTCAGAAGGCGTTTGACACGGTCCCTCATGAAAGGCTCCTGAGAAAACTCCACAGTCAGGGAATAAGAGGGCAGGTCCTCTTGTGGATTAGGAACTGGTTGAAGACCAGGAAACAGCGAGTGGGAGTCAATGGGCAATTTTCACAATGGCAAGAGGTGAAAAGCGGTGTGCCCCAAGGATCGGTCATAGGACCGGTGCTTTTCAACTTATTCATAAATGACCTGGAGTTGGGGATAAGCAGCGAGGTGGCCAAGTTTGCAGATGACAGTAAACGTTTCCGGGTGGTGAAGACCAGCAGGGATTGTGAAGAGCTCCAGAAGGATCTCTCCAAACTGGGAGAATGGGCAGCAAAATGGCAGATGTGCTTCAATGTAAGTAAGTGCAAAGTGATGCACATTGGGGCAAGAAACCAAAATTTCACATATACGCTCATGGGTTCTGAGTTGTCTGTGACGGATGAAGAGAGAGATCTTGGGGTGCTGGTGGACAGGTCGATGAAAGTGTTGACCCAGTGTGCAGGTGCTGTGAAGAAGGCCAATTCCATGCTCGGGATCATTAAAAAAGGGATTGAGAATAAAACGGCCAATATCATAATGCTTTTGTACAAATCCATGGTAAGGCCACATCTGGAGTATTGTGTCCAGTTCTGGTCACCACACCTCAAAAAGGATATAGTTGAATTGGAAAAGGTGCAGAAAAGAGCGACCAGAATGATTCATGGGCTGGAGCACCTCCCTTATGAGGAAAGGCTACAACGTCTGGGGCTTTTCAGTCTATAAAAAAGGTGGTTGAGGGGGGACATGATTGAGATGTATAAAATTATGCATGGGATTGAGAGAGTGGATAGAGGGAAATTCTTCTCCCTCTCGCACAACACCAGAACTAGGGGACATGCACTAAAATTGAGTGGAGGGAGAGTTAGAATGGACAAAAGAAGATATTTCTTTACCCAGCGTGTAATTCATCTGTGGAACTCCTTGCCACAGGATGTGGTGGTGGCACCTGGCCTAGATGCCTTTAAAAGGGGTTTGGACAGATTCATGGAGGAAAAGACCATCACGGGTTATAAGCCATAAGCAACCTCCTGGTTTTAGAAGTAGCTTTTCTCTGTGCCAGGTGCAGGGGAGTGGCAGCAGGAAACAGGTTATCTTGTTGGTTGTGTGCTCCCTGAGGCATCTGGTGGGGCCACTGTGTGATACAGGAAGCTGGACTAGATGGGCCTTTGGCCTAATCCAGCAGGGCTCTTCTTATGTTCTTATGTGCACTAGATAGGTGATAGTGTCAGCAAATGCAGCAGTTAAGTCAATGTGGTGTGTGTGTTTTTCCACATAGTAGTATTCACAGATCCACTTCCTGCTTTGGAAGCTTATCCAAACAAGCAGATGTATAGGCTTCAGTTCAGGAGTAGAATATCATGCACCCTCAGTTTTCAGTCTCTTTGTTTTTTGGCCTATCTATTTTTCCCCAGAACAGTTATGTTTCATTGTTCCCCCTCCCCATTCATGCCTATTGATTTGAAATATGAGCAGCATGAGTAGCACCTTGCTCCGATACAGCTCAAATACAGCAATAAAATAGAAATAAAAAGAAATAGGAAATAAAAGACTTGCCTGCTTTGTTCTTGCCTGCACCACCTAGTGGTTCAATGCTAGGCTTACCATTCGTCCTGGAATTTCTGGGATGGTCCCGGAAATGGGCCTCCTTTCCCGGAATCGTCCCAGAATGGTTCTGGTCCGGTTGGTAAGTGCCGCCGCCATTTTGAAAATAAAGAAACTTACCCAGGCGCCGGCACCTTGACTCACGAAATCTCGCGAGATCCAAGATGTCGGCGCCCAAATCTCGTGAGGGCATCATGCCCTCATGAGATTTGGGCGCCGACGTCTTGGATCTCACGAGATTTCGCGGGCCAAGGTGCCGGCAGCCGGGTAAGTTTCTTCAAGTTGGCGGTGACAGCGGAGAGCGGGTAAGCCGAGCCAGGGAGAGCGGCCAAGCCGACGAGAGCCTCTCGTTGGTGAGAGCGCTCTCCCTGGCTCTCCCTGGCAAGAGCGGGTGAGCCGGCTGGGCATCTGGCTTGCAAGCCGATTTGGAGCGGGGCTCGTGAGCCGGCCAGGTGGCTGGCTTGCAAGCCGGCCGGGCGGCTCGCGAGCCCCGCTCTGAGCCGACTCGGAAGCCAGTCGCCCGCCCGGCTCGCCAGCCCCGCTGGCGAGCCGGCCGGCCGGGTGGCTAGCTTGTGAGACAGCTCAGAGCGGGGCTCGCATGCCGGCCGGGCGGCTGGATCGCGGCTCGCTTGACGAGGAGGCGTCGGAGGAGCAGCAGCACGGTGGTGATGGGCAACGCGGGCAGTGACGAGGAGGTAAGTCAATTTAATTAATTATTTTGCTGTAAAAATAAATACATAATTTAAAAATTCTTGTCCCTTCATTATTTTAACATTTATTTTACTTATTTAATTATTTATTCGTTTAATTCTTAGATTAAATAAATAAATAATTAAAATTTCGGGCACGCTTACGCTTATTATTTTAACATATTCTATTTTGAACATATTCTAAAAGCAGGAAGTGTCCAGTTTGAGCAAAAGTACTGTTGCCTCACATGGGGATTTGTCTTAGGCTCAGAGTCTGAAGCAGGAATTACTAGAGGCACAAAGTCGTTTCTCTAATTCAACATTCCCACTTCCTTTCCTTCCCATTGTGTTATGGAGTGGGGCAGAGCCACTGATAGGAATTTTATCAGGGAGTACAAAGTTTCTTTTGGGCCCATTCAATTCATTTGAATTTGGCTCCTGGGCCCCCTGTTTTTACTCTGGGCCCTCCCTTTTTGACCCATTTTTGGCCCTAGGCCTACGTACGATTGTACCCCCTTGACCTCAGAGGCCCTGGAGTGGGGAGGGGGCTTTGCCTATGACTGGTGGAGAGGCATGGAAACAGTGCAGCTTTGCCAGTGATCACAGCCTTGTGCAAGCTGGCCTGTGGGAGACAGGCATGTTCTGCCGTAGCTGCTAAGGTTGGATGTTGCACACATCACCCTATGCATTTGCCCTTATTGCAGCACCCATGTGTCCACCGTATCACTGTAGTGTGAGACTAGCCAGCTACTCTTAGGTCTGACTGAGTAAGAATGTTTCCCTTTTTGGCGTGAATTGACTGTGGCAGTGTCTTTTGGGAAAGATTGAAGGCAAAAGGAGAAGGGGAAGGCAAAGGATGAGATGGTTAGACAGCATCACCGATGCAACGAACATGAAAATGAGCGAACTCAGGAAGATAGTGGAGGACAGGAAGGCCTGGCGGGATGTGGTTCATCATGGGATCACGAAGGGTCGGACACGACTTAACGACTGAACAACAACAGTCCATAATTTGAAGGAAGGCCCTCTTTAGAGCTTGGGCTCATGGCAGTAAACTGAAGTCAAAGAGGGAACAGAATACAGAGTCTATATACAGTTTAAAGGCTGAAAACACTCAGTAACCTCACTGGGCACCTTGAAACACTTCTTGGAAGGTGAGCAGGTCTTCTCTAGACCAGCAGCCCCTCAGGACGATTTAGCTCAAGAGGAACTGGAATGGAGGGAAAGCGCTTGGAGCCTGCTCACCTTTCCTGCCAGGGCGAACTGATGTCAGGGTGCTTTCTCAACCAGGCATACCCCAAGACATCTTTTGAATGCGTGGACTGTGAGCAGTGGTGCTCTTAGGGCTGCTTGTAACTGCTCTGGGACTTGGAGTCAAGGTGAGATTATCTACACATTAAGGTGGGAGGAGTTGCCAACTCACCCAAGAGCCACTGTAAACCTCAGTGGGGGTGGGGGGGAGTTGGGAGTGAGATAATAATACATAAAACACGGAATTATTAAACCACTGCAGATATTTTGTGTGTACTAATGGTAGGTCTCCTTTAATAATCCAAGCTTAATAGTGCTTCACTCTAGATTCAGATTTCAGAACCTTTATTGGCATATAGCTTCACTCTATAATTCGACGTGTTACACACTCAGGAATACAATTTTATGTATCAAATATGTCTGTAAAGGCCTGAGCTCAGCAGAGCATGGATGTGGGGCCTATTCTTGCAACAGCCCTTGTACTACTATAGCAAAAGGAAACAAAAGGTGACTCGGATTCAGAGAGATCTTGATCTTGTATTGCAACGTAGACATCTGTGCCAGAAGCTGGGAATGTCTGTCTTTCTATGCAGCAATGCAGACGGGGAACTGCATCTTCACCCGCATCCTGCAAGGTAGGACAGGGATTTCACTGGATGCTTTGCACATCTGCATCCAATCCCATTTTAGAACTGGGGTCCGACTCCTATTCCGTAGTATCACCAAGACAACTGTTGTGTGTCTATTTCCAGGGGCACAAGCACTGTTACTTTGCAGGAGAACAACATTCAGGCTCGTGGAACTAAAAATCATTTCAAATGGAACTCAGGATTTTGGACTTCCGGTATTTGTTTTCTCTAGTAATTTTTGAGATTGAGTCAATGGAGCAGGCATGGTGGCTTTACAATGTATTTTAAGTTTTAAGCATTTTGTAAGTGATTAGGAGGAGCTGACAGCAATGGTGAATATTGCCCTTTATTATATTTGGAGTTTTCCTCCACTTGTTTTTATTCTTTCTTTTTTCAGATAAACAATGAATCTTTATAAAAAAACATTGGTCTCAGGCAAAATATAGGACTGAGGATAGTCCTGACTTAAGCACATGATTCCCAGTGACGGCTTTTTTCCTGGTGGGTGTCATTTGTTTTATCTGTAAGCTGACAGGGGAGGTCCCCAAGGGGTTGAATGCTCTAGAAAATGAAAGAGTTCCATGTGATAAATGGCAAGATTTCAAGAAGCATAGGAGGGAGGAGGGAGCAAGTAACCAGAAAACAGCATAACAAACAGCCAGAGCAAGTCTGAGGAAGCCCTAAGCTCAATCTTTCTTTTGTATTGTTTCAGGACTGTGGACCTCATTCCAGCTGCAAAGAACACTTTTCTGGATACATTATTCTGGTTCTGATCTGGACAGCAGCAGCAGAACTTTGGAGGGAATTTCCGATGCAATGCACAAGACTGAGGTACTTCCAGATTCTTGTATAACTTGTATCATTAAGGAAATGTTTGCTCAGAGTGGCGTTTCTGTGGGGTATACATAGATTTATTTTTCGTTGTTATTTGAGGTCATTTTTAAGATTAATCTTCATTCTGTTGGGTACTGCTATGCTTCCCAAAAGAGTTAAGGGGGAATCTTTACAAAGAAACAGTATCATTCCAGAAGTGCAATTTCCAGCATCAAGAGCTTTCTGAAATTATAGATATCTCTAGTTTTCATTAATCTCCCTTTAAGTTTGCACAGTGGAATCGGTGCTCCCCATTGAGTTAAATGTTTAAAAATGTACTGGCTATATTGTTAAACTAGATTTTCAAAGTAAGGGCACAATCCAGCCAAAGTTTGAGTTCACTGATTTCAGTTGGAGAGATTTGAAGAAATCTGCACAGCACCTTTAAGACGAATTTATTTATTTACAATATTTATATCCCGCCCTTCTCCCCGAAGGGACCCAAGGCGGCTTTGAGGTCCCAGTTGAGTCCCTTATTGCAGATAAAAGACAATACACTATTAGGGACCCCAGCTTGCTAGGCTGTCACATCTGTAACCCCTTGCTGGCCAATGTATCATTTGTTTCAAGTACAAAAAGGTTTGGATTATGCTACTATCTGCCTGAACAGCTGAAAATAAAATTGGCACCTTAGTCCATTTTGGCACCTTAGTCCATCTCTTGGACAAAATTGGCACCTTTTAGTCCATCTCTTAACTTTTGGTCCATTTTGTCTTGTGAAGAGCTGAATAACCTGAAACTCAAACACAAACAAACGTTGCTGCTACTACAACAACAACAACAAAAACCACCTTCTCTATTTTGTGTATCTCTTTACTCCAGAATGTTACTGATCTCTCAGAAAAGGAAAAGAGTGCTGGTTTAGACCCTCATAGCAGCTTGGACACTTGTGGCAACATTTCAAACAGAAGTTAGTCCAATGTGGATTATCCTGTGTCTACCCTTTCTGCCTGTTATGGCAACCATGTAGCAGTGAGACTCTTTGAATTCCACCTCTGTCCTAAATATGAGGCAAGGGTCCATTGGTCGAGTTGGTCCAGTGCAGTATTAGTCTTTGTCTGGTGGCTTGTGACTCCAATGTTGCACCCTGCCTAATCCCAGCAGAAAGATTCCATTCATGCCCTTCCCTGCTGTTTTTCATTGTGGGCTACTTTTTTTTTAAAGATAAAGAGAAGGATGGAGAAGCTGGGGGGAACAGAAGAAAAAAAGAGGGAGAAAAAACGGCTGTTTGCAACAGAATGAAAATACAGAGATGCACAGTGAAAAATTAAAATTGTCTTCCATATTTGAACGTTGGAGTTAAAGTTGGGTCGCAGGTCAGCAAAGCTTGAGGACCGCTGAGCTAGGCACTGGCGGCAGAAAGGATCCATTGCTACGAAGTCCGGCTTTTCCACTGGCTTTTCAGTATACCGGTACTTGTTGCTGTCGGCATATCAAGTCACTAAAATGAATAACATAATTATGACACTAAAACTTTTCACAGGGCTGATCCTGGGCCGGCTTCAGTACAGTATTTCATTTGAGAAGGGTACAGGCAAGCTCGCCATTCAACAAACACACTTTTCTCTCTTCCTCCAATACTACTTATGTACTGGTAAAAATAAAATTATGCCACAGACAGAGAGAGAGAGAGAGAGAGAGAGAGAGAGAGAGAGAGAGAGAGAGAGAGAGAGAGCCTGCTGTTGTTGTTGTTTGCTTGTCCCAGTAAGAGTAGGCTAGGTGTTATGAGAGTGCCTCCAACTGCAGAAGCTTTAAATGTAGAATTACATTGCTTTAAAGGGGGAATGAAAAAGAATTGCTTTAAAAGGAGAATCAAATGTATTTGGTAGGTACAGCTGCATTGGTGAGACCATTGCTCAGCGGCAGATCACCTGCTTTGTGTGCAGCAGAAGGCCCCAGATTCAATCTCTGACATCTCTAAATGACCCCTCTCTGAAACACTGGAAGGCTGCTGCCAGTCCGTGCTGCCAGTACTGGCGTAGATGGACCAGTGCTGTTCAACCCCCTGCTAGAAACAGGACAATCTGCTCTTCTTATCCTTCCCTGCCTGCCTGCCTTCCCTGCCTGCCTCTCTCTCTCTCTCTCTCTCTCTCTCTCTCTCTCTCTCTCTCTCTCTCTCTCATTTTGACTAAGCACTGTTCTGCCCCTCTGCAATAGAAAACCTCCTCTTTGATCACCACCTTGTCTCCTTCAACACTGCATACAGCCCACCTCACCCTGCTCAGATTCAGTGGCACTTTTCATGAGCTGCAGTCCAGTGACCCGACAGCATTCCATCCTCAGCTGTTCCCTTTCTTCAGCTCTGGACACACTTGCCTTAGTCTCCCCCAAACCGATACCCCCTCCCATTCCCATCCTGCAGCTCTCTCCATTGGTGCTCTCATCATCATGCAGCTGAATGCCTTTGGAGGAGAACAAACAAATGGCTGACTACGTCCATTACACACAGCCATCCTTCTCCTCTGCCTTATACCTGGCCAAACACTGCTACCTTTCTATGATCCACACCAACTGACCCTCCCAGCCTCACTATTTTAGAGATCCAGCCCTTTCTTATAAGGGCTTTCTTATCGCTGCTGATTTTGTTTCTCAGTCTGTTTTTTTTAGAATGTATTAATGTTTTTAGGAGTCTTTATATTATATATTTTAATTATTTGTATTTATTAATTTTGTATTTTTTATGATTTGTATTTATCAATCTTGTAAGTTGCTTTGAATCCCACCTACGGGGAGGGGGGGAGCGGGCTATAAATCCAATTAATAACAACAACTACAACAACAACAACAACTCCTCTAGAAATGCTCGGTGCCTCCTCTCTACATTTGGGTGCTATCCTAAGGCCTGCCTCTCTCCCACCACCCTTCTCACTGTCCTTTCAAGACTCTGCCTTCTATTTCAATGCCAAAACTGAAACCATCGGTTCCAATCTCTCTTCCACTCCTGCCCTCCTTCTTTTGGCTCTCTCTCTCTCTCTTCCCTCACCTCCTGCAACCCTTCCTCCTTTCCCTGCTGTCTCCCTTGATGAGTTGACTCTCTTGTTGTCCTCATCAAACCCCTTTACATGCCCCCTTGATCCTATTTGCTCCCAGTTCCTCCTAGTTACCATCTCCCCTGCCATTATGCTACCTCCCCACCACACATCATCAACCTGTCTCCTTCCCTACTGCATTCAAGCATGCCATTGTCTCCCCCAATGTCTATCTTCCTAGATACCTGCTGGGGTTTTGTGTGTCATGCTCTTCTGTAGCTACCTGGCACCCTCTGCTGGGCATTACTAGTTACTACATCCAATGTGCTCAAGCCATCTTTTGTTTCCATCTAGCCAAGTTCAGGCATTATCCACCAACTTGCTTTTGTACTTCTTCCCCTTCCTCACTTTGTTCAATTCTTTTTTTCTTGAAGTTTTTAATGAGCCATATTTTTGCCTGCCCAGTCCATGTTCATGGGTAATTCAGTGAGTTGTCACAGCTGATCTCTCATGGGCACTACCGCAATTTGATTTTTAATAAGAAGCTCTGGGGTTCTGTGCATTCTTGGGAGTGTTTTTCCCCTAGTAGCCCCCCCCCCCCAATGCCTGGTGTCCTTAGCTTGGGATGGTGGCAGAAGATAGACTAGTTTCCTCTCTGTTCATCTGCTGACCCAGTAAAAGGGGAAAGCAGAGAGCAGGAAAGGGTGTGTGAGAGCTAGCTACTAGACACTACTCCCCTCATTTAGCCTCTAGGTGTCTCTTCCCAGACACTCTGCCTTACTGCGGGCACGATCCCGCCCAAAGTTAAAAGAGCGGAGTGAACGCTCCGCCGTTCTAAGACGTCGCAAACGTGCTGTAAAGCACGTTTGCGATGACTTGAGAGTGAGGGCGGCCAGCACGAAGGCTGGCCACCCTCACTCCGCCGCCGGATCGTCCCCGCAGCCGCCGGAGAAGGTAAGTGATCCCCTGGCGGGTGGATAGGATCCGGCTGGCGGCCCAGGCCACCTGCCAGATACTTAGGCAGGATTGGGCTGTGCAAGTAAGTTTAAATATGTCTGTATATTATGGAATAACCCGCATCTACTTTGGCACCATCCCTGACCCTTCCTCTCTTTTCTTCTCAAGTCTAGTTTGGATTGTGAATTGCTTCGGCAAGGGACATGTCTTCTCTCCTGTTGTAAAGGGGGAAGATCCTAACCAGCAGGCAAAGCCTTCGTGTCATCTTTCCTTTTTTACAATACAGCAGGAGGTTTCATTCTTTCTCCTATTCCTCTTCTGTTAGACTTATTGTATATAGTCCTAATAAAACTTGATATAGTACTTTGATTTTGAAAGCAGAGAGCCCTAGAGTATAGTTTGGATGTTTCTAATGGGAGTGTTCTTTTATTTATGATCTTATTTTCTTGCTCACTTTCATCCCTTGTCTCCTAGTCCCCTAACTTGATTTTAGATTGAATGTTTGCTAGCTTTTATCAACAATTGTTGGCACCAGAAAAGTAATATGTTCGTTTATTTTGCTTCCCTGCAATAAGTATAGCAATCACTTGTGCTATGAAAATAATCAATACTTAAAACTAGACTAGGCCATTTAACCAGCTTAAAAAGTTGTTGTTTTTTAAACTACTGGTAGATCCTTTGAAAGAAACATTCATGAAATAAGAGTAGGGGAGGATTGATATTATCCAGAATCCGTATGAATCCGTAAGGGTTTTAATTTGGTAACATTGCATCAGATATGATGAATAGTTACACAACTTTGCTTTTCAGATACTAAACTCTACATGACTGGAATGGAATCAAATCAAAACATTTCATCCCGAGATGAGTATCTTCCTCATCACCAACAAGATGAAGACCCTTTTACATCAAAACTCTCAAAAGAAGCTGACATAGCAGCTGGAATTTATTTATTGTTAATTGGTAAGATTCACTAATTCTTTCAGTGAGCATGCAATGTTGGGCTGTCTCTGCTGTCTGTTATCCAGGAGTGAAATGCATCTCATTAAATGTACACAGTACGGGGAGGGGGGATATCTGCCGATGTGCTATCCATGGATTCACTTATCTGCGGATTGTGGGGGCCCCCAGCTCTCCCCCACACCCCATTCCCTTTCTTTTAGCTGATATCACTGACACCAGGTCAGGCGGCTTCTTCATTCACCAAAACGCTATAAGCAGCAAGCTTCCTACTTCCTGTTTAATGGAGACTTTCTAGCACGCAGGCTGCTTGCCTCCTTCATCGCTGTAAGCGGCTTGCTTATAAGCTTGCTGCTTATAGCATTTTGGTGAATCAAGAACCCCCGTGACCTGGCACCAGCAATATCAGCTAAAATAAAGGTAATGGGCACGAGGGTGCTGAGGGGTGCTGCGGAGGATAGTGTTCCCCCCTATCAACGGGTTCCCGGTATCCGCAGGGGGCAGGATACCTGGATACCGGGGCCCTACTGTACTGAAAATAAAGGGTGTTGGGATAACAGTTGCTGTTAAGATTGCTAACAATCTAAGATTGCTAAGATTGCTGTGAATCCGAGCCTCCTCCTCACACGGAGCAGCGACAGCGCCAACGGGACAAGCCCCCAAACCTCCGCGCCTGTTGGCACACAAGAGGAGACACGGCTCTTCCAGCTCCTGGCCGAATGCCAGGAGACTCCAGCTGATCGGTGGTGATCAAAGCGCCGCCTTCAGCAACAGCCTCAAAGCCGCTGGGCCAATGGGCTCGCAAGGCTCAGTGACTTCGTCCTTCTCGCTCGGCGACCCGAGCGAGAAGGCTGCACAGCAACGCAGCTGGAGTGAAGACATCGGAGATCCCTCGGCGCTCTCTTCATAAGTAACACGCACCAAGGGATCCCCGATTTCTTCGGGGACCACCGGAAATCCTTTGGAGGGCCACAAGCGGCCCGGGGGTGTGTGCATGTTGTGCACCCCTGCTTTACAACAAAAGACATTCTCAAAGCAGTTTACTGTACATAGCAAAAGGAATGAGAAGTGGCTCCATATCCTAGAGGAGCTCACAATCTAAAAACCAATGCAAGAGAGACCCCAGCAAACAGTAACTGGGAGGGATGCTATGCTAGCCCGAGATAATGAGTGCTATCTATGAGAGCCATGACAAAAAAGTGCATCTTTGCTGTGTTAGCAGGTGAGTATAATTCTTCCCCTTTTGCCACTGGGAGCTACTATTTTGTTCATGGGGCAGAGCGGTGTCACTAGGGGAGTGGGGGGGTACCGCACCGGGTGACACCACTAGTGGCCTTGCATTTATGAATAATACCGTCACGTTATATATCATTGGAAAGATAATTTAATGCAGAATGTAACAAATCAAACTGTTTTGAATTATCTATATTGTATCAAACGTTATGGCCAAATAGCCAGAAAATGAAAACACAGCTGCCTTATGCAACAAAATGTGGATTTCCTTAAGTCAAAACTAATTGTTCTGATTGTCCTTAACACAATGATAGTTCTGAGAGCCAACGAGGAGGTGTTATACACAGCATGGAACCAATAAGGTGTTAGTATCAGTCAGCTCTCATTTCTGCGTATCAGAGCTAATACTAAAACTCTTATTCCGTTGTGTGAGTGTCATCAAGTTGGCTACTGGTGTTTTTTTTTTGGGGGGGGGGTTACTGGTTTGTTGGGTGATCTGTATAATATTTATTATATTATTGGAGGTGACATCATGAGTTACCACTCCAGGTGACACCAACCCTAGTGACATCATCACTGGGATGAGGCGATGAGCTCTCACACCGGGTGATGCAAACCCAAGTGACACCTTTGGGGTAGACAATATTTAGCTGCTTTCCTTTCTTTATGCAAAGGGCACTAGTGTACATGGGTGTTGGAATCGATCTCCTGAGCAGTCCTCCTTACCCTCTTTTGAGAAACGCTTAACTCCACACACAAGGCAGTGAATTGGGTTCCTATCCCTTTCCTCTGCACACCAATGTATGTGCTTTTGAGACAATGTTAGCAAGCACCTCCTCCAGGAACATCCAGGAACAGACCATTCTGTTGTTTTTACATTCACTGCTGTTACACAATTTGAAAACTACTGCTTTATTTTATTCTCCTGTGTCTTGAATGTGCTGGATGGAAGGATGGCAAAGGAATGGCAATCCTACCAAGGGAATTCAAACTTCAGGGAGAACATTGGGGAGTTTCTTCTCAATATACACTGACACTATTTTTGTTGCTTAATATTATTTTATTACAGGAATCTTGTCAACTTTAGGCAATGGGTATGTTATTTATATGTCTATACAACGGAAAAAGAAGTTGAGGCCTGCTGAGATAATGACTGTCAATTTAGCCGTGTGTGACCTGGGGATTTCAGGTAATTTATTTATTTTATTTATTTTATTTTTCACATTTTTTATACCGCCCTTCCTCCAAGGAGCTCAGAGTGGTGTACATATTTCCTCCCCTCCTTTTTGTCCTCACAACAAACCTGTGAGGTAGGTGGGGCTGAGAGATAGTGACTGGCCCAAGGTCACCCAGGAAGCTTCCTGGCTGAGCGGGGATTTGAACCTGGATCTTCCAGGTCTAAGTCCGACTCCCAAACCACTACACCATCCTGGTGTAAATAGGTGTTGAATTCCTTTTGAAGCACCAGTAGGCCCACTGTGGATGGGTGCTGTACAGGGCTGATGATGGCACAAGTTTGTTTGTTTACAGCCCGATCCTGTCTTCATCTGCGAACACTGTGCAAAAAAAAAGGCAGCATTTTCTTCCTTTCGCTTTGGAGCAGGAAGCAAAAAGCGAGAACCGAGACTCGTACACTACATAGTCACAATCTCTACAAGGGGTGATTGTGAGAACGCTAACAGGAAGTTCTCTGCTGTCCACTTCCTGTTAGCCTTCTCACAATTCCCCCCTGGCCTGTAGTGCTCTGTGCCCTTTTGCCCCCATCCCCTCCTGTTCATTTACAAATGAAATCAAAGGAAGTACATTAAAATGTGACTTACAGTTATGAACATTCTGCAATAGCTACCCAGCATGTCATGGAGAAGTCAGTAGCTTTAATTTTCCACTAGAGCCCTAATATAAAGTGTGTGTGGATGCTAATGGATGCATATACAGTATTGTACCAGATAAGTATATATCACTTGTGACGTCACTATCTGCAAAATGGCCAAATTCCAGAGGCCTCCTAAGTTTTGTTTCAAACCAACTACTTTCTTCTTAAAGACCCCTCAAAGAATTTTCTTTGAATATAGAAGAGCAGATAGGAGAGTTTCCAACTGCTGTACTCACATGATTGAGAGCTCAATCTTATGCTTCCCCCCCCCCCCCGCTGGAGCAGTCGCACCAAAACCGGGCACACTATATCCAGTGATTGAATCTATGTGGCGCAGTGGGTTAAACCGCTGAACCATGAGCTGTCAATCAAAAGGTCGGCCGTTCGGATCCGCGACAGGGTGAGCTCTCGTTGCTTGGCCAGCTCCTGCCAACCTAGCAGTTCCAAAGCATGTTAATGTGAGTAGATAAATAGGTACCGCTTGCAGGAAGGTAAACAGCGCTCCGTGTTCCAGCCGTATGCTACGCGCTGTGGCAAGGAGAGTCATGCCGGCCACATGACCACGGAGGCGTCTTCGGACAACGCTGGCTCTTCGGCTTTGAGATGGGGATGAGCACCATACCCTAGAGTCGGACACGACTGGACTTAATTGTCAGGGGTCGCCTTTACCTTTACCTAGTGTATGAGTCAAGATTCTTGCTGTTTGCTTCCTGTTCCAAAGTAGAAGGAAGAAAATGCTGACTTTTTTTGCACAGTGTTGGCAGATGAGGAGAGGTGAGTTATGAGTGGGACAGGAGGGGGGGGGATTTGAGAACCACAGGTAAGTGAAACCATGGATACGGGGACTGCAAATATGGGGAATGCCTGTATTGCTGTGAAAGTAGCTCCAAATAACTTGCTTCCCTGTGTTTTTCTTCACAGTGGCCGGAAAGCCCTTCAGTATAATAGCCGCCTTCTCCCACCGATGGATTTTTGGCTGGAGTGTCTGTCGATGGTATGGCTGGGCTGGTTTCTTCTTTGGGATTGCAAGTCTTATTACTATGACAGCAGTCAGCCTGGATAGATATTTCAAAATCTGCCATTTATCTTATGGTAAGCTAAACACTGTAGAGGAGTGGTGCTGCTCTTTCATTCCTTTTTTCCATGGCAAATAGCTAGTCATTTCCTAATCTCCTAAAAACCAATGATCGGGAGGATTCAAAGGCGAAAGGGTGTCTTTCACTAAACCTTTGCATACTGCTCATTCTGTCCTAGGTACCTGGCTGAAGAGACACCATGCCTTTATCTGCTTAGGAATAATCTGGTCCTATGCTACGTTTTGGGCAACGATCCCATTTGCTGGCCTGGGGAACTACGCCCCCGAGCCGTTTGGAACCTCCTGTACCCTGGACTGGTGGCTGGCTCAAGGTTCTGTGGCTGGACAGGCATTTATTCTCAAC
Source organism: Plestiodon gilberti rubricaudatus (assembly GCA_026170595.1). Taxonomy (NCBI): domain Eukaryota; kingdom Metazoa; phylum Chordata; class Lepidosauria; order Squamata; family Scincidae; genus Plestiodon; species Plestiodon gilberti. Next base: position 144,332,467 of record JANXHW010000001.1, read on the forward strand.
ATCCTTTTTTTTTGTCTCCTGCTCCCAACTGCAGTGATAATGTTTTCCTATATTAAAATAATAGCAAAGGTCAAGTCATCCGCCAAAGAAATAGCTCATTATGATACCAGGATTCAAAACAGCCATGTTCTGGAAATGAAGTTAACTAAGGTAGGTACGAGGCACCCAAAAGGTTTCGCAAGGGACTATTGAACGATGGGACGGGCTCATTTGGAAAGGAAAGCTGTACCTGGGACACAAAGCTAAGAAAAAAAGGGAATCTGAACAATAGGCAAGAAAGATACCGTGAGCAGATATCAAAGACTTTGCACCCAGACCCCAGAATGGGTGAAACGTTATGAGTGCAGTCCATCCATGTATAGGATTGTCTAGTACAGTGATGGCAAACCATTCGGGCTTGGTGTCTCAAAATTTTTGAAAATGCCTAACTTGACTCTGCTGGTGTGTCCCCCACCCCTAACTTTTAATAGTACTTTGACTATTGCTACTTTTAATAGTAATTTTGAATTGAACTGAACTGAAAACAACTATAGAACACATTGCATTTTATTTAACATCAATTACAGCGCAATCCGATTTAACTTTTGTGCTGGTTTAACCAGCAGCGCAATGAGAATGGGAGGCCCCAGAAGGGAAAAGGGATTCAAATCCCCTCCAAAAGAGAAATTCAAAGGGGATTTGAATCCCTTTTCCGTTCTGGGGCCTCCCGTTCTCACTGCGCCGCTGGTTAAACTGGCACAAAAGTTAAGTCAGATTGCGCTGTTAGTGACTTTGTTGCTGAGTTTTACTAGACAATAATTTGAAAGAGGTCTGCCAAAATCCCTATCCTAAATGTTCAAGACAAAACCTGTAAAACCTGCGAAAATGTAAGGTGTGTCGGAGCCCTGGGGGAAACGCTGGCGTGTCACCCAAAATGGCCTCGCGTGTCACCTATGACACGCGTGTCATAGGTTCGCCATCACGGGTCTAGTAGTAGTATGGGGAAGAAGCTAAGGGCCACAGCTTTAGTACTCAGCAAAAAGATCTACAACGGGGGTTCTCAACCTGTGGTACGCGATACCTCCAGGGGTATGCGGACCGCAGGTTGGGGATACATGAGCCGCTGCCCATTAGCTGCTGCTGCAATCAGCAACTGATGACAGGCAGCGTTACAGTTTTTCCCGGGTTGCGGCGCGGCCGGGGATACTTGGGGGATACGTGGGGGTACGCGTGGTGGCACGATGTCTGGGGGTACGTGGGGCAACCAGGCCTCCAAAGGTTGAGAACCCCTGACAAAGAGTTAATAAAAGTTAACGCCCTTCCCCTTTTCCTAACAGTGTGGATTACCTCTATCGAAGGAATGGGTGGCTTGACCAGAACGTTGCCTGATGCTGTCTCAGGTCTGCCGCCTCTACTCTACAAACAAAACAAAACCCTTATCATGCTCCTTGTGTGCTGCTGTGAAACCCAGATGTGTGGAAGTCTCGTACTGTCCTTGTAAATGAAACTGGAAGTTCCACACTTCCAGGTTTTACGGCAGCGCATGAGGAGCATGGTAAGGAGGGGAATGATATGTTTGTCGAGTGAGCAGGAAGCAGAAGGGTGCAGCTTGCATTGCCAGCAGATTGGAGGGAGGTGGTGACAGCAGACTCAGGGTGAAAGGCACTTTGAATCCACCACCTCATTGGACCCCTCGCAATCTGCCGCTGATGCAACCTGCATCAGGTAGCTGGACGGATGGGCTGGCACGGCTTCCTGTTAACTTTGCTGAGCCTCTCTTGCACTTAGTCTCAGTCTACTTCTGTGTGATAAGCAGCAGGAGACTGCTTATCGCATTTGTTTAAGCAAGACACCAACGTTGCAAGATCAAAGGTCAGCCGGGGGGGTTGCACATGGGGGATTCGGCATCCGTGGATAAGTGAATCTGTGGATGCCAGATCAGTGGACACAGCCCCCCCCCCCCCCGTAACTTGAAAAATTAATACACACAAAAAACAATCACAACCACACAGGAACCCAACTTCTCATGGTTAATCAGCCTTAGAGATCCTGGAAGTTCAATAACAGACTAGTCCTCTGTCCCAGGTCATTTTTGCTGAGATGCGTTTCCGGGTGAAGGTGGGGGCATGAGTGATGTGGGGGTCAACTAGATCAAGCACTGGCCATGCACCCATCGAAGACCCCATCCAGCCAGGCTCAACCCCGCAGTACTGTGACAGTGGTAATGCCTGATGCCATGGCAGGCACTGGATGTGCACCACTGGCAGGGTGCTCAAAGAATCAGCAGCAATCGGTTCCATATCATGCCATATTTTCTGAACAACTCCACACTGGTCATTCCTAAGGCTCAACTGCATTTTGAAGCTGGAGCTGCATCCCTTCTTGTGCACTTGGAAAATAATTCAGTGACCACAAATAAGCATCTGTTCTGGGGACAGCATGCTTGCCAAATAGAATGTAGCATGTTAACGAACCAACTTGCGTGAATCAACCCAATCGGATTAATCCCCACGTCCAGCCTAACTTTCCTCTTCGTAGTCCAATCGGGCAACTTATGCTTAGTAACGTTAATGCTTCTGCACACTTCCAGCCCACTGTGCCAATGTACGTAGCAGACCTGGCTGGGTTGCTCCAAAGCCTTATATAATTCCTGTTGGCTATGAGCTGTCAGTAACCCACTCTGGTATGCCTTGGTGCACTAAAACCTAACCTCATTGCTGTCATTTGCTCCCTTAATCTGGAATGAGCGGGAGCCAAATTTCCTGCATGACTAAGCCCTCTGCACTTAGCGCCAATTGCATAACCATCCAGAAGCAGAACTGTGCCATCCTGTTGATGTAACAGCAGGCCTCTGGCTCCATGCCCCTGCACATCAAGTAATGCTCCAATGCTTGTGCTGTGCATAATTCAGGGATTGTCCCCCTGCCTTACTCAACAAGCAGTCCCTTGTCCTTTGAATCTGTTTTAGCTTTCTGTAGGTAAGTGGAGATGTCTGTCCATGTGAACACACCGCCTTGACTCAGAGGCCTGCCAGAAGGTTGCAGCTCTGATAATACAGCACATACTTTGGTAATGGGGTTCCCTTCCCACTTTTTAAATTAAATATCTCTTCTCACCAGGTGGCAATGTTGATCTGTGCAGGATTTCTTATTGCTTGGATCCCATATGCCGTGGTGTCAGTGTGGTCAGCGTTTGGAAAACCAGATTCCGTTCCCATCAAAGTTTCCGTGATACCGACTTTGCTTGCAAAATCAGCAGCTGTGTACAATCCTGTTATTTACCAGGTCATTGACTGCAAATCCTCCTGTTGCCGACAAGGCGGCCTTAAGCCACTGCAGAAGAAGGACACCTCGAAGAAATCCAGGTTTGTCTACAAAAGAATTGTGCTGTTTGTGTGTTCTCCCAACTTTAAAGATTTAAGGACACATTGTGACCCATTGTAAAGACTCTTGTGACTAACATCTGGCTCTGGCCAGTTTGGTTGATATTTTATCCACTGGCTCCCCTTCATGCATTTTGGGGGGCAGGTGTGTTTGAGCAGGAATGCATGCCCTACCTATTTCCTAGAATACAAGGGTTTTTTTCTTAAACACATTGGGGGGGGGGGAGGAGTCATCCGAGCCACCAGTCCTACACACACTGCTAATACAACTTTAACTGTAGCGTTAGCAGCGCATGTAGAGCAGTGGTTCAGATGAACTGCTCCCATCCCTATGATTAAGCAACAACCCCCCAAAACAAACATTCCAGGAAATAAGTGGGGCATGCATGCTCAAAGCATACTTGCCCCTCAAACACGCAAAGAGGGGCCAGTGGGCAAAGTCTTGTCTGAACTGACCCTCTGAAGATACATGGAAATATGATGTAAAAGTCATCGTCACAACATGAGCTCTCAGGGCCAAACTAGATAGGATGGCAGCTCCAGTCATGCAGAAAGCAAGAACGGTTTTAACCGTAAAAGTGGCATATGGGTGAGGAGGGCAGACTCCTCCCTCAAAGATAAACCTCCCTTCCAAGGTTTTTCCCCAAGTTCACTATCCTTCAGGTATCAAAGTGTGGCTGGGGAGAAAAAGCTACAGGAAAGTTTAAACTGTGGGTGCAGAACAACATGTTCGACACTCCTAATCTGTAAGCATCTTTTCCTTTTAAAATCGCACACCCATTTCCCTCCCATTCTGAGTGATGGGCCACTTTTGTGTTTACACAGACACAGAATTGCCAATGTTGCATCTACTTTGGCTACCAGTAAAAACACGTGCACAGTAGTACTGAGGAAGTATCTTCTCAATATATATATATATTTCTCATGAGAACGTCTCTTTTCACAAATATTCACAGATATATAGGTGGCTCAAAAGAGTGAATCAGGGCATTGGCTCACAGATTGCATGTTCGTCAGCTGCACTCAATGTGCCTCTGGATTGATCCTTCAGATGATTCACGGGGGGGGGGGTTGCCTGGAAATGAGCAATGTCGTTGTGTGGATTGGCCCCCAAACCCATTTCTAAAGCTGCACAGAGACTTTGAAGGCTAATGTGGTAGAAGGGAATGTGGGCATCAGATTCTATGTGCCTGGTACAAATGAAATGAACATTCAGGGCTGGACTGCCCATGAAGCCACTTGGAATAGCTGCATGAAGCGGTCAAGTTGGAGGGGCAGCAAGCAGATGAGTCCCCAGCCCATCTGTCCACCGCTTTCTCCAGCCTGTAAAGATGTCCCAGTTAATGAATCAACCACTCCCTCTGGGACACCTATAGACTCCTTATCTTCCCCTCCCCACAATGGCCAAATTGGTCCAGGCACTTAATTTAGCTCAGTGTATGAAAGTTCAGTCCTCCCCCAGGAAAATACACATAGCACAAAAATTTCTTTACAAAATTTCTTTACAAAAAGTATTTATTCAAAACAAAGAAGTCCCATAAGGAGGGCCATCATCCCTCAAACAAGGTAAAACCAAGAAAGCATAGGAATAACACACAATAAAAGGAAAACAACAAGGTCTTACTGAACCTTTTTAGTGGCTACCAATCTGAGGCTTCTCTACAGCACTCCGGGTCTCACATAACAGCAACAGTCAGGCGGAAGAAGACACACTCACTTTCTTTCTGGCCCCTATTTATATCCTTCCCCAGGGTCTGAGAAAAACAAGATAGCTAATACAGCCAAGGAGGCACATGCAAAAACCCTTGTAAAAGCAGACGGGTGTCATCAATGACCAAAGGGACTAATCCTGCCAAAACTCAATGGCAACCAGCCAATGCTTAAAGAATGTTACACAACTAGCTTTCTTTAGGAATACACTAAAGCTATGCCAACTCCAAATTCTTCACACGTTCATTCCCTTCCAAAAACGTTCCTTGTACAACAACAATTTTTCCTTCCCACACATAACTTAACCCCCCCCCCCAAGAATCTTCCTCATTCTCCCGTTCCTTGGATAGAGCATCAACCACTATATTCTGTTTCAGAAAGCAAGTCTTCATCCAATGTATTCTTGGGTGAGACCATCTTAAGACCCATAATAGCAGCAGAATGCTGATAATAGGGTTTAAGTCTATTCACGTGAAGCACCTTTTGTTTGTTCTGCCCATCTATCTCCCATTCAATCAACACATTCACCGTGGAGAGGTTTTTCTTTACAACACAAGGACCATCCCATTTTTGTAACAATTTGGCAATTTAGGCTCCGCATCGCGTTTGGTTTGGCCCCCTCTCCCTCCCTTTCCAACCCACAAGGGACGTTTCGCTCTGGCTGACATCACTCGGCGACATCACTCAGCTACGCTTCTGCCTCTCTCCCCCCATCTATGGGGGCGGTGCTTGCCCCTCCCCCTTTGCTCACATACCCTCCCCCCTCTTCCACGGGGCTGGCTGGCGGATACATGGCAAATTGTGGGGGGGGGATTCAGGTAGCAGGGAGGCATGTATCACCCCATGAACTCTGGATCATGGGGCTTTATTCTAGACCTAGAATAATCGTTTCATATAATATGGCTGTTTATTCCTTCCCATAGGCTTTACACATTATCTACAGATAACAACAAGTCTGAAGTGATGAATGAAACGCAACTGGGCAGTGTATGAAACCTTTTCATCAGTCAGTTAACCAACCAGTGACCCCTCTCTTCCCATCTGCTTCTTTTGCAAATCGGTTTAAAATTGTGGCAATGTCGTTTCTACTGTTTTTTTCTTTTCTTTAGACAATGTAATGCATACATTGCATTTTGTCTATGCTAAACTGAGAGACGAACACAAAAAAACCCCACCAGCCCTTATGTTTGAATTTCAAAGACGTAAACATGCACTCTAGTTGTCATTCTTAGGCTGTTTCTAAAACATGCCATGAAGGTTTTTATATAAATACTGTATGTGGTAAACAGGTGTTTTGTTGAATGTATCTATCACTGTTAATGCTGGCATTTGAACTGCCCTCCTGTCCTTCATTAAAATATCATCTGCCCACTCAGTAGCAGCCAGATGGCATACCAACAGCCGTCTGCCCTGAACAGAGAACTGGAAGGCACAGTTGAAGCAAACAGTTTCAGCGCTGATGCTAGGAGTCGTCAACTGATGGAAAACTGATCATTAGAATCAGGGCCTCTGAGGGGGGGGGTTAAGGGGGTACAAGCGTACCTGGGCCCATGGTCAAAAATGTGTCAAAGAGGGCCCAGGAGCAAAAAAAGGGGGCCCAGGAGCCAAATTCACATGAAGGGAAGGGGCCCAAAAGAAACGTTGTACCCCCTGATAAAATTCATCTGAGTGGCCCTGGTTAGACTGGGGTAGTCCTGCATGTGGAATTTATCCAAATGACTTCAAGTCACTAGCTAGAATATCTAATAGCTATAAATGGCACTTTTTACCGCAATAAAGGTATTCTAATATTGCAAGATATTTTTAAGAGAAGAGCAGGAGTAGCGATCGGAAATATGTTCTTTTTCAAATTCAAATCTTTCCCACTTTAAGTAGTTGGTAAAGCAAGTACATTCACCCCAATCCAGCACAGAGTTCCCCTCATGCTCAAAATGGTGCAGATGTGCATTGTGATGCTTAATCTGTCCACACATCTGGATGTGGATGTGAATCATGCAGAGGAAGGGCCCAATCTTATCCAACTTTCCAGTCGAATGGAAAGCCATGCCAACAGGGCATGCGCTGCATCCTGCAGTGGGGAGGCAGTTGCAGAGGCCTCCTCAAGATAAGGAAACGTTTGTTTTCTTACCTTGGGGCTGCATTGCAGCTGCATCAGTGCTGGAACGTTGGATAGGATCGGGCCCGAAGGCAGCATCCCCACCTGGAGCTGCTAGTTCTACATAACAAAGAAGCCCATGTTCAGCATCTTGCTTCCATTCTTTGTGAACTCGTGGTTAAAACCGTGGCCTCATTTAAAAGCTGGAGCCACAGAGAGATTGGTTGCAATATTTGCCTGTGTCATTAGACTCGGGGACGTGCGGTGAGGAAGCAGCAGGTGAGGCAGAACCGCCACGCCGTAGTCTGCAGAAAATACCCTGAGATTGCATGTGCGCGCCACCCATTTACTTGGGTGAAAACAGGTGGCACGCGTGCGTAATCACAGGGTTAAAGGTAAAGGTGACCCCTGACAATTAAGTCCAGTCGTGTCCGACTCTAGGGTGTGGTGCTCATCCCCATTTCAAAGCCGAAGAGCCAGCGTTGTCCGAAGACGCCTCCGTGGTCATGTGGCTGGCATGACTCTCCTTGCCGCAGCGCGTAGCATGCAGCTGGAACACGGAGCGCTGTTTACCTTCCCGCAACCGGTACCTATTTATCTACTCATTTTTAACATGCTTTGGAACTGCTAGGTTGGCAGGAGTCAAGCAACGAGAGCTCACCCCGTCGCGGATTCGAACTGCCAACCTTTCGATCGACAGCTCATGGTTCAGCAGTTTAACCCACTGCGCCACCCGCTGGCCAATCACAGGGTTAGGCTGCGGCTATTTTCCGTGGACAATGACGGGGCAGTTCTGCCTCACCTGCCACCCCCGCACACCGCACATTCCTGATTAGATTTTTACTCCGCTCTAGTTACAAGTCTTCCTAGGTGGCTCAGAGGAATGTTGACTCTGAGATGCAGGAAGTGTTAAACACACACTAGATGGCAGTATTAGTAAAATAAAGTTTTCATGTTACAAGCAATTCTCCTATATAAAGCAGGCATGGAATTTAGTGAGGCTGATGTGACTAACCAAATTTAATATAAAGCTTTGATACCCAATCACTAAAGAAAAACATTCTTAAAATTTAATGTGTGGATCTAGCAATAGTTTCTAGCAGTGTAGCAATCAATAATGTTTAAATGCATGATGGGACAATCAGTATGTAGACAATTTGGTCCTTCCTGTCAAATTTTTGGATGTTAGCATTAAAATCATTGGAGCACATCTGACAACTATTGTTTTGTAAACCAGAAGCTTCCAAGGCACAAGGGCATCATTTGAACTCACTTCTGCAAAATGGAAAGGAAGCAAATTGAAGTACTCCACTCTCTAACCTAATCCCTAGAACCCTTATTCTTTGAAGCATTGCTTTGGAGATTATGTTCTTTTTCTACATTAACAGCGCAATCCGACTTAACTTTTTTGCCGGTATAACCATCAGCCCAGTGAGAACGGGAGGCCCCAGAACAGAAAAAGGATTCAAATCCCCTTTGAATTCCTCTTTTGGAGGGGATTTGAATCCCTTTTCCATTCTGGGGCCTCTCGTTCTCGCTGGGCCGATAGTTACACCGGCAAAAAAAGTTAAGTCAGATTGCACTGTAAATGAGTTATTATTATTATTATTTATTAAATTTATACTCCGCTTTTTCCCCCCATAGGGGGAAGTTTATATCTGAAGTTTAGTTAGCGATGGCTAAAAACGTTAGACCCACTGAAATCAATGGGTCGGTTTGGGTTGAGATGGGATTAAAAAGCTCTGTCGGTTGTGCATAGTTTTACTAAACCCTCCTTGTGCTTCTGATATCAGTTTCTCCCTATCAATCTACAGAAGTCCAATCTTCAAACGGATGCACCATTATGCTGTCTTTTGTTGTGCCAGGTTTTTTTTTGAAGACTTTATAATGGAGAATTCCTAAAGCATCAGTTCAGCTTAAGAAACAAGAGCAGGTAATTAGAACTCCCAAATGTTGGGAGAAGTTTGGAAGTATCAGTTTAGCATAGCAGAGAAGAGATTGAGATGTGATCCAAGGTGGACCTAAGTTCAGCTACTGTCTCTGCCACAAACTTGTTATGTAGCCTTAGGCAAGTAATTTCCAGCTAGCCTTTTATTGCCTGCACTTACCATATGGGGATAATAAAACTGACCTATGATTTACTCAGAATTATCTTAACATTTGGGGTACTGCGGACACACGAAACCTTTATGTTCATATTATTATTATTATTATTATTATTATTATTATTATTATTAATTTATTCCATAGTCATTGTGCCTCCTATCAACTGTTTCATTTTCTTCCAGGCACGATTCAGGGAACATTTGTGTTTTCCTGTTCCTGTCACCTGCAGCTGCTGGCATAGGCCACAAATTAGGCCCAGCTGCAGTGTCATTGCAGTGCAGAAAGTTAAGTAACCTTGGTAACGATGAGGCCTGTTTTACATCAGGGCCACATAAACACGGCACCTTTCTGGTTCCATATTGTAACCGTTTTGTGCTCCAGGTGTCTAAGCTCTCCCATTTTAGGCCAGCAAGTACAAACACAGAGTGACACAAATTGCTCAGTTGTTAACTGTGGATATAATAATTCGGCATCTTTCATGCTGCACAGGGTAGTAAGATGTGGGAAACAAGAGAGACTCTTTCATAACTACGGTGGTGTTTAAAAGCAGAATATTTGGAGCCACGCTGGAGTTTAAGCCTAAGCCTTCTAAAATGGGAGAGCTTTGGGAATAAATTGTATCAAGAGTTTCTATAAATAGCTGTAAGTAATATTGATGTAAAATGAATATGAAATCAAGGCAAAAATGGAAAGGGAGAATGCATTTTCCTAACTACAGAGCAATTGGGCAATGGGATGGATTCACAAGGGACTTGCAAAATTAATGTAGGCTTTTAAGAGCAGATTGAATTAAAAGAATACACTTGTGGGATGGGAATGATGTGCAGTAGAAAATATTAGACTATTACATTATTGGGAATGATTGGTGGGGGCCGGGGGGGAAGTATTAATACAAGGTGTTAGAATGATTTACAGGAGGAAATATTCCTAAGAAGTCACAATTTAAATCCTTGGATTTCTTTACATTGGCGATACGCTAGAACTGAGCAAAGGCTGGCCAGAGACATTGGCTTCACCCCCTCTTTCACGCCTGTTGAGCTGAGTGTAGCCAAACAACTCTTGAACAGGCCCCCTCAAGGCCAACAGCAGCTCAGTCCCCTCTGCCTTAGGGATTCAGCTGCTGACACCCACATGAGCACATGGGAGAGAGCTGCTGGCGTGCATGTGGAGGAAGCTCTGACAGCCTGGTATTGTCACTTCTGGCGGGCTTGCAAAAGGAAAACAGCCCAGTATTAGAAGAGTTGAAGTTTCACGTCTGGAATAATCAAACCTGGGATGAAGTCTTCTACATTTTGACATACTGAATCTATTAACAGCCCAATCCTATGCCAACCTCCACTGGTGGCACTGGGCTCCTCCGCACTGTTGCAAACGTGCCGTAAAGCATGTTGCAATGGCATGGAGGCCAGTCCTGCCGGTGAGGAGGGTAGTGCCGACAGGTCTCTGCTGGGGAAGGAGCAGCACCCGCCAGAGGCAGATAAGCTTCGTGCCGGCCAACAGGGAGGCGGGGGGAAGCAGGCAGGGAGGTGGTGTTTGGGGTGGGCGGATCAGGAGGGTGGGCGGATCAGGCCTGGGAGGGGGCGGGCTCGGCGGAGGAATCCTATTCCCCCTCCCGGGCTTGAAAGCCTGACACGGGGCTGCTCGGGGCTGTGCCGGCCATTTTGCTGGCACACCTCCGAGTAGCCCCATAGGGGCTGCTGGGGCTTGACAAGGGGGAAGGGAATGATCATCCCCTTCCCTCAAGGAGACCTCTAGCCCCACGCTGGATATAGCGGAGCCTGCCCTGGTAATGCTGAATCCCAGCGCGGGGCTTTGAATAGGATTGGGCTATAAATTACCTTCAAATTTTCTAATCCATGAATAGATTACCGTATTGACCTGAGTATAAGACTCACTTTTGTCCCCTAAGGCAAGTCTTTAAAGTAGGGGTGCTGCAATCAATGTCTAGCTTTTTCTGCCTAGAGTTTTCTGCAAAGCGTCCCTTTTTCAAGCCTCTCCAAGTCTCTTTCAAAGGTAAAACTGCTTTTTCTTTTTTTAAACTGCAAAAGCTGTGTTTTCAGCTCTTAATCACTTGCTAAACGGCCAGGATCTCTCTAGCAACCTCTAGCCTTAGAGGCATTTGAAAAATTAACCCTTAAGTTCCAGCCCCAGGACTCCGTGGAAACTAAGATATGTATTGATCCTGCAGTTTGAAAGTTGAGAGCAAGAGCTCCTGCATAGGCTTATCATATCCAAAAGGGGACAGAGTGCGAACCTTTAGGCTGCGATCCTATGCACACCTTCCTGGGAGTAAGCCCCATTGAATGCAATAGGACTTACTTCTGAGTAGACATGCATAGGATTCTGCTGTTAACCATTGAAATTTGGGCAGGTGCAGCTCATCATCAGGAAAGGGTGCAACAAGCTGCACCTGCCCAAATTCCAAAGGTTAAAGGTAGGCCCTTTGGAAGTGGGAAGGTTACTTATACTAGGATGCCCAGATTCAATAAGGGACAGATTGCCTATGCCTTTAACTGTACTAAAGCTGTACTGTTTTACTATTCTACTAATGTGTATATTTTCTTTAAGTTAAAAAAAAGTTAAAAATGTTGTATGCAGGTTTCCATGGCTTGTTACAATTTGCAGCAAGATCGGAGGTATGGGTAAAGAAGCCATGTCAAAGTTTTGTTGAAGAGACCGATAAAAGTTTTTATTTTTACCAAAGGTCTGTTGAAATTCTTTAAGCGCAAGACTCCAGCGTACTGGAGAAAAGAGGGGCGCATAAGATTATCAAACAGGCAGGAAATATAAAAAGTCCAAGGTCTACTTGCTACGTTTCTCCCCGCTCCAGGGGTTTCCTCAGGCAATTCTGGCCATAGCCAGCAAATGTTTCCGATACCCGAAGGAGAAGAAGAGCTGAATTTAAGCAGTATTTCTTAGCTTCATTCTTCGTAGTCGTTGTTTTTCCAGGGTTCGTAGTTTCCGCAAAATATCCTCCCCATAGAGGTATCTTAATGTTGTATGCAGGTTTCCATGGCTTGTTACTTTTTATATTTCCTGCCTGTTTGATAATCTTATGCGCCCCTCTTTTCTCCAGTACGCTGGAGTCTTGCGCTTAAAGAATTTCAACAGACCTTTGGTAAAAATAAAAAATTTTATTGGTCTCTTCAACAAAACTTTGACATGGCTTCTTTACCCATATCTCTGATCTCGCTGCAAAGTTAAAAATGTATTTTTTAAAAAATAGCACCAAACTTTAAGGGTGCGGCTTATAATCAGGAGCATCCTATACTCGGGGCAATACGGTATTTCTCCACAATGAACCAGATAATGGAACGCTGTTGCCTTCCCGCCGCAGCAGTACCTATTTATCTACTTGCAAGTTCTTGCTTTCGAACTGCTAGGTTGGCAAGAGCTGAGACAGGAGACGGGAGCTCACTCTGTCACGGGGCACTCGGGTCTCGAACTGCTGTCCTACCGACCTTCCGGTCTGCAGTTCAGCATCTTAACTATTACTAGGGGAATGATAAACCTCAGCTTTCCCCAGTCCAATCCAACACTACCAACCACACCAGCGGTAGCTCCTTTAAAGCACTGTAAAGTGCAAAAAAAATGCCTAAGGTCATATTGTAGAACTCCTCATTTGAGGGATCAGGCATGCTGTTTCAGAACTTCTGGTTACCACAGCAAAGTGAAGAGGTCCCTGAAGCTTGCGCCAATCTCCATCAGTCAGCAACAGGAGCGTCACTGCAGGGGGGCGGAGCTCCAAGTTCCGCCGGGCTCTGAGCCTCCGTTACACGATGGGAGAAAGCGGCCCCGCCCACTCGCCTTTGGAGCCATTCCGGCTTTCGTCGGCCAGAATGGCTCCAAAGGCGAGGGGGCGGGGCTGCTTTCTCCCGTCGTGTAACGGAGGCTCAGAGCCCGGCGGAACTTGGAGCTCCGCCCCCCCCCTGCAGTGACGCTCCTGATCAGCAAGGCTGACAGTGACTCATCTGATCTGGGTAGTGTAGTTTGCATAGGTGGCTTTCTGGGCCGGATTGTTCCAACATTTCCTGCCAAACCTCCTGTGTCAGGAGTACAGCAAGCTGCTATCTGGACAAAGCCCTATTGCAGTGAAGTAGACTTGAGTCTATTGACTCGGACTCAAGTCGCGTCTACAATGACTTGACTCGGACTTGATTTGGAGCCTTTTACGAGAAGTCGAATTTTATTCAGGTTTAAACCCATTTTCCCCATTAAATAGATAGGGACTTGCAACTTGCAACCAAAGACTCAAGCCTTGGGAGCAAAGACGTGGGACTTGACTTGAGACTTGGACCCAGAGACTTGATCCACATCCCTGCCCTATGTGTCTACAACAAACACTTAAAATGACACTTGAGTACCTGCAAGTTCCTAGTATTCTCTCAGCAAAAGAAGTTTCACTGAGGAGGTGCATTTTGTAAATAATGTCTATGCAATTTCTCAAATAAGATAGCAAAGTCACTCTGTTAAGTAGTACTGTACTATGTAGTAACGTATAACTTGACAATATTGAATTCCAGCGCACAAGAATGATTCATTTCCTCTCCACATTGAAACAGAGCAGTATACTTGTGACCTTTTGTTAGCTACTCCCCCCCCCCCCCCAACACAGAAACTGGTTCTTCGGCTGCACTGGCAAGTTCTGACTTTCCTTTCACCACTGTATTACTGATGTATATTTTTGAAATAAAATAAATATTGCATCCTTGTTGACTTAAAGTGGTGTTTTCCTGTCTCAGCCCTATGGCAACTATTGCTTATGTGTAAGAAAAAAAATTATGGAATTGGAAGCAGTTAAAAAAAGAGATATAGCTTCAACAACAGATCCGTCCTGCTACTGATCAGCTCATTTTACATAATTCTTCATCAAGCAATTTACAATATGAGTCGGTCTGTTACCTAGACCCTGACTAGCAGCAAGTCTCTTGTTCAACATTGGGAAATTAAAATTAAAATTATGACCTAGTTGAGGAGATGAGCCAGGAGGTATGGAGAAGACATACAGGCCATTTTGAAAGGGTACAACTCCCCCCCCCCCACACACACACCTCATTATATTGCTTTAGGCTTATATGAGCCACAAAATGTCATTTATCAATTTGGTGGTTTTTGCTAAAAAGAACAACAACTTTGAGGGTCTTTCTTTGCAGGCAACGACTTCAATGTACAAGGGTTTGAGGGGGGGGGTGTTTTAAAAAAACTTTTGTTGGGAAAGAGCATTCAGCCACCCCCCAGCTGGCACATCTGTTACTGGGAATTCACATTTCTTACTACTCAAAGTACAATATTTTGTTGCTGGAAAAGTGCTGTTTTCTCCCGTGCTAGCTTAGCCATTTAAATAGTGACCAAATGGAATGTTGTCTTACAAAGGCCATTGGCACATATTGGATAGCATCTGTAACACCAACTAGGGAAGCCACCCTCCCCAGATCCATGCTGTTTGGTTTACTAATTTAGATGCTGTACTGATGCACACACACACACACCCCTCTCTATTTCACGTACCCTTTGGAGATGATTTGATCCTGGTTCTAATTTTTTTGAATGAACAACTTCACCTTTTACCTCCCCTGCAATGGTGGCTACTCCCACATTTGTGCTTCAGTTGAATATCGCACTACTGCTGCTGGATGTGGGTTGCTACTAGAACAACATTAAGCTTAACTATTGGGAGTAGTTTGTTCTGGAAGCGTTACAGATGTGCACTGCAGTGGTAACTGCCTCAGGGCCTCTAAGAGGGCTTTTATCAGGGGGTACAAAATTTCTTTTGGGCCCCTTCTCAAAGGGGGAGGGGCAAAACGGGGCAGGGGGAGGGCACCAACAGCCAGAAAAGTCTCCGGAGCCCAGGTTACCAGGCTTCCCAATATGGCACCCAGGTCTACCTGCCTGGTAGACCTGGCCTCCCAGTTGACCTGGCCTCTGTCTTTCACTCTCCATGAGGCTAACTGAGATCCCAGGAAATTTCTGGGGGCCCTCCTTTGGCTCCTGGGCGCCCTTTTTGACCCTGGGCCTGGGTACAATTTACCCCCCCCCCTCTCATGGGCCCTGTCTGGTATATTTTAAAAGTTCCTTCATCAGAGATCAAATAATAAACATTATTAGAGAAGGAAAAGCTATTATGACCCTTGCACATTTATCCGCACTCTACAAAGGAGGAAAGACCATTAGTGCCTGATAGGCATTCTAAGATAGATGAAATAAAAGAGCTGGAATATCTCTCCACTGCTAAGGTGGTCAGTACAGATCCTGAAGCCAACAATTTCCTTGAAGAGCTCAATTATGAAAGGCTGAGCCACAATTCAGATTAAATTTGTTTTTTAGGTAATTGTTGAATTTTTCATTTTATTGCAGTTCAATTCTAAGTAGAAAACAGTGTTCCTGCAGAACTCATTTAAATAAGAAACATGAAAAATACTTATTTGAAAATACAATTTTTTTCAAGAAAACTAAAGAAAGCTTATCGTTTCTTATCTTCCATCTGTAGAATCTAATTTGGGAGACATAGCTAAAATTATAACCCAGACAGTGAAATTTAAATTGAGTAAAAATAAAGGATCTAGATCTAGAAGCAAACTGATTGCTTAGACCAGGCGTGGGGAACCTCTGGCCCGCGGGCCGAATCCGGCCCGCGGGATGATCCGGTCTAGACCGGCCCGATCCGGTCCGCGACCGGAGGCTCCACCGCCGCCTTCCCGCGCCACTTCCTTTTAAAACCGGCCTTCCTGGACCTGCGCAGAGCGCCGCTGCAGCCAAGAGGGCAATCTTGGCCTCAGCTGCGCTCTGCGCAGGTCCAAGAAGGCCGGTTTTAAAAGGAGGAGGCACCGAGGTGACACGTCACCTCGGTGCCTACTCCTTCTGAAAGCGGCCTTTCTGCGAGTGAGCGGTGGGTGGGTGGGAGGGAGCTGCGAGCGGTGGGTGGGTGGGTGGGAGCGGAGAGCGAGCGAGCGGTGGGTGGGTGGGTGGGAGGGAGGGAGCGGTAAATTCACAGGGGGGGTCAAATTTGCGGTGGGGCCCAAAATTTTGGCCGGCCCGCAGCCAATTTTCCCCATGGGAAAATGGCCCCCCACCTCAAATAGGTTCCCCACCCCTGGCTTAGACCTATTTAGACCCCAGTTGGGAGCCAGACAAAGGTTTTTTTTCTCTCTCTCCAGAATTTGCATGTTCTATTGACTATATAAAACTGCTCATATATTAATAGGAAAGGACTTCAACAGTGTTATGAACCATGAACTAAAACAGAATAGGACAATAATAAACAGGACAACAACCAGGAGGAAATAGGACAATAATAAATCAGGAGGAAATAGGTCAATTATCCAATGTTTAATAATAATAATAATAATAATAATAATAATAATAATAATAATAATAATAATAATAATTAATAATATAGGTCCAACTTCCTACAACTGAAAGTTGGGGCGGTGTAAGGAACTGGCCAGGTTGGGCACTTGCCAAAGGCCCATGGCCATCAGTAAGCCAACCTGGACAGGCCAACCCTTGAAACTTGTCTATCTGTGGCAATGGTAGCACCCCATGAGTAGTGGTGTTGCTAGCGTGCCCTGGGGGGGGTGATGATGCATTTTGCATCATTGTCCCGCCCCCTGCACTCCCAGAAGGTTTCATTTGAAACCTTCTAGGACCTGGGGCAGGTGGGAGGACCCAGCAAAAGCATCAAAAATGGTGCAAAAACATTCCGCGGCTGCCAATGCAGCCACCCCGGTTACAAAAAAGCAGCTGCGGAGCAAAAAAACCCTGCCATTGCACCGCCTCCTGACAAGGAGACTGCAGCTGTCACCCAGGGCACAGCACCTAGCCCCAGCCTGGCTATGCTACTTCCCATGAGCCACGTGGGGATCCAGGACGTCAAGGGAGGCCCAATGCAATATTTTGCTCCAGGGTCCCCAGCAACCTTGGCTGAAAGACCACTGGTACAGTATATACTTGACAAGAGGGTTCCTCTTTCTCTTCCTCCATCTATTGTGCTTAATCAAGAATTAATTTATTTGTAGTCTCTCTATTGATAGGAAACAACCTCAAAAGAATATGTAATTCAATTGGCATTAGGAACTCGTCTGGCTAGGGGCCTTTGAATATGAAATTAAGCCTAGAGGAAAAGGAAGACACAGTTTGCAGAATTAATCAGCTCTTGGCAGACAAAACTAGTTATAAAAATGAGGAGTGAGAGTCTTTTCCAAAGGACCACTGCCAGATATTCACATTTTTACTGTATGGGAGAGCTTTAAACCATACATATATAGCTGAGAGTCTGAAATCAATCTCAAGTTATGAAAACAGAAGGGAAAGTCAGGACTCTTGTACCCGAACACAAAGAAAACAATATAAATTAATTTATAACTGAAATTATGCTTATCCCCCATCAGTATTCTGGTGACACCCAGCTCTATCTCTCCTTTCCACCTGATTCCAGGGTGGCTGTTGAGGTTCTGGAGCGCTGCCTGGAGGCTATTGGGAACTGGACGTGGACTAACAAGCTGAAATTAAATCCGGACAAAACAGAGGTCCTCTTGGTCTGGAAATCCACAATGCAGGTGCTAGACCCTCAACCTGTTCCTAATGGAATAGCACTCCCTTTGCAGGAGCAGGTGCACAGCTTAGAAGTCCTTTTGGAACCACAGCTGCTGCTGAATTGCCAGGTGGTTGCTGTGTGGCCAGGGGGACCTTTGCCCAGCTTCAGCTGGTGCATCAGCTGCAGCAAAACCTGAATCCGTCAGACCTGACCACAGTGGTCCAGGTCTCAGTGACATCTCATTTAGACTACTGCAACACACTATACATGTTAAAGCATAGACGTTTGTGGACTACTAGAGTCTATTTAATCACATGCCTAGTGTTAACATCTGTTGAGGGGGGCATGTTTGTGTATATGTGGATATAGAGGGGAAAAAAGTGTTAACTGTGGGGCAAAATAGTCATGAAGATCTCTCTAAGCCCCTCTTAAAGCCATCTAAGCCAGAAACCACGGCATCTTGTGGCACTGAATTCCATAAATTAATTCTGTAGTGTTATTAAGGGCTTTCTTTTGTCTTTCCTCAACAGGACCGGCCGGCCCTAAGCTGATTCAACCGATTTGGTTGAATTGGGCACTGCGGGAGGCCGGGGGCGGGCTGCCCACAGCCGAAGCCAGCACCTCACATGGAGATAAGCCTCCATGCAGAGGCCAGCGCGGTGAGCAGAGCTTGAGTTCAGCCCACTCGCCCCTGCACTCGATTGGCCAAAAAACTGGGCCTCCCCCCCCTGGAAGCAATTGGTGGTGACATGATGATGTCATCGCGTCACTGCCATCTACTTCCAGGTGGGCACACTTCGTGCCTGGAACTCCCAGACTCACTGCGCAGCCGTCCCAGTTTGTTCAGGTGAGTGGGAGACTGCAATGGGTGGGGGGGGGACCCACGACATTGGACCCTGCGGCTCTTACGCCCAGCCCTGTTCCACAATATACCTCCAAAGAATTTCATTCTAGTGTTATAGAAGAAAAAAAATGCTCTCAGTTCAATTTCTCTCACACAGTTTTGTAAAACTCTTTCATCTCTCCTGTTCTGGTCTCATAATCACACCGGTTTGTACAGTTCTAACGGGAGTAGGCTTCCTCTCACTCGGTCACTGATATGGCATCACCACAGATCCTGACTCTTTTAGCAGCAGTAGCAACAGCTAAGGGGTGGAGGAATGAAGACGTCAACAAATCCTTACCCCTCTGCGGTGTCCCATCTACACGACTGCAGATCTTTCTCTGGGGGCCACATGAAGCCCAGTGAAATATAGTTCCTTGCAGAAGCTGGTCATAAATTATCTGGAGTTATGGGCGAGCAGTGAGTAGTCAAGGTAGCAAAGAAATTGTGCAGGATCCAAAGATCTAAACAAATCAGCAATTAGGGTCAATGGAGGTCAGGTTGAAATGATGCACACTGGGGCAAAAGCTCTTAAATTCACACTGCCGGCATCACACCGCCAGCATCCCAGACTTGCGCCAGCCACCGCAGGTCAGTCCCATGCCGGTCGGCACAGGGGCGGGGGAGGGCAGGCAGGGGGGTTGAGGGAGGGGCCCATTGGTCAGCCCAGGCTGGGAGGGGGCAGGGATAGCAGACTTAGTTGCGCCAATATCCCATGCCCCGTTGCAGCCCAGGCCAGCCTTACATGGTCTCCCCAGTTGTGCGCCTGCTAAAGAGCTGGCACGCATTTGAGGAGGCCTATTGCGGCCTGCGCTGCTTACACCGGTGAGCCTGAGCTGTGCTGGTGCAGGCCGTAATGGGCGTAGGATGTGATGCAGCGGTCGGCCCTTTAGGCTGGCCGCCGCATGTTAGGCAGGATTGGGCTGCCCATGGGCAGCAGTTGTGAAAACAGACCATTTCATTCTGAGGGATTATTAATAAAACATCCTGTATTGAAATGCCTGCAGGCAAATCTATAGTGTGAACTGTGGCTACATGGCTGCATTGGGAAGACTGTTTACTGTTCTGGACCCCTCTCAAAAAGGATACAACAGAGCAGGAACAGGAGAGAAAAGGGCAACCAAAATGACTCGGAGTTGGAGCCCCTCTTCCTGTGATGGAAGGGTAGAGCACTGCGGGGGGGGGGGAGTGTTTTGGAAAGAAGACAAAAGCTGCAATCCTATGTTTCAGTAACACTGGCTGCATAAGAACAGGAACTCTCTGAAGTCCCCTATAACTATAACGTATCCTGAAGATGCATGGGTATCATGGACTCTGTGCCAGCACAACACCAAATTAAGATTAATATAAAGAGCAGCTTCAGCACACCTCAAGACTTGATTTATGACCAAACATCCAGCCAGGGACTTCTTTTTCATCTTCTCAGCAATATTATCAGGAGAAGATATATATATATATAGCTCCAGTTGGGTCTTCCTATCATGTCTGCTTGACCTGCATAAGTTGTACACACAGTAGGAGGTGAGGAGCAAATTTCTTCAGAAGCTGCCCCTTCTGATCTTGAAGAAGAGCTCATCAACGTAATCAGTGCACCTACTCCAGGGGTATGAGGCTGGGTGCCTTGGTTGGAGGTTTTATACCTTTTCAGAAAAAACTGTTGTTATCACAGCTTCTTTCCATTTGGGGAGGAAACCTTTGTTCCCCAATGAGCCATAAGGCCGCAGAAGTGACAGATACTCACCGCTCTATGTCAGTGGTTTCCAAACGTTTTAGCACCAGGACCCACTTTTTAAAACAACACTCTATTCTCCTCCCCCCCCTCAGATGAAAGTCACCAACAACAGAAGTCCAAGAATTTTAAAGGAAATCTAGAAAGAAATAGGCAGCCCAATCCTATTTTAAATTAGGGCAGAGGAACGAGCATTCCGCCACCCTAAGCCGTTGTGAAAGTGCCGTAAAGCACCCGACGACTCGAGAGCAGGGAAGGCCAGCGCAAGGCTGGCCTCCCCTGCTCCGCTGCCAGAGCCCTCGCCAGACCGCCGCCTGACCCAGGTCAGGATACAGCGGCTGGGGGGCAGTTCGGCGGTAAACGGCAGGGGCCGATAGACCCAGTCGATTGGGGAGGGGGAGGGGATCGGCCTCGGCCGAATCCTGACCCCCACTGATTGGCTGAGCTGTTACACAGCCTCCTCCAACTTTCACCAGCAAAATAGCTGGCAGAATTCCATGGAGGCCAATCGGCCCCAGCCTCAGTTACACCCGGGGAAGGGGACGAGCGTCTTCTTCCTCGAGTAGACTTTCCGCCATGAGAAGCCTGTTGGGTTTATTAAAATATTTCGTGAACCTTAGTGGGTTCAAATATGCAGAGTTTGCAAACGGTAAGAAGACCTTATTGTTATTTAACCAGTAGAATTAATCCCAGCACCCAGGCTAGCTAGCTATCATTAGCATTGAAATAAGGCACGGAGTCTTAGGCTTGTATAGTAGAAAAGAAAATAGTTTTACTTACATCAGCATTCATAGTTACATTCATCTAGTTTTGACTAGAGGTACTCTAAACATAAAGCGGACGGTATGCCCCTAAAGCTGGCACACCCATGTGGAGAAGATGGCTTCCAGGCAGGAGCCTGGAGAGACACGTCCTCCTCCTTGAAGGTAGATGCGAAGAAGAGAGCGAGCAACGTGGTCAGAGACAGGATGTTGAGAAAGGTCAGGGTCACACCCCTTTCAGGTCAGACAGGAGGAGTCAGGTGAAGGTCCTTGCAAGTGACCAAAAACACACCCACTTCCCCTCAGGTCCTAGCAGCCAAATACTGTATATGTTCAACAAAGCCTGCCCACGGTGGAGCCATGAAGAGCCTGCCCACTTGTCCCCTTCCCTGGGTGTAACTGCGGTTGGGGCCAATCGGCCTCCTTGGAATTCCGCCAGCTATTTTGCTGGCGGAAGTTGGAGGAGGCCATGTAACGGCTCAGCCGATCAACAGGGATCAGGATTCGGCCGAGGTTGATCCCCTCCCCGATTGGCTGGGCCTATCAGCCCCTGCTTTTTACCGCCAAACCGCCCCCCCCCCCAGTCGCTGTATCCGCCTGGGCCACCCGGTGGATCAGTTAAGCAGGATTGTGCAGTAAATTTATTTATTTATTTACAAAAAAACCCTCAATCCATTTCTTTTAATGAGGCATTCCTAATGAACAGCCTCATGGCTTGAGGGGTTTACAGTAGTTATGTGACCCAACCTTCACCTGCCCCCATTACCTGTCATTGATGAACTTGGGAGAAAAAAACACCAGAAAAAAGATGCTCAAACATTTGTCTCCCTATATTTATACGAGCTTGCAAACTGCATGTGCTCAGCTCCTAGCAGGGCGATTAACAGCTATCTTGCAAGCTGCAGGAGCTCAGTTCGTTGCAGAGCAATTAGCAGCTATCTGATTTTTGAATAGCCTCGGGGCTTGAGACAATTACTTATCTGATCTTTTCATCACCTGTGTTTTCATTGGAGGCTCTGCTCGCTGCCCACCAGAAATTGGGTCGCAACCCACCAGTGGGCCACCAACACACAGTTTGGGAAATGCTGTTCTATGTACTAGGCAGTAGCTTAGGGTTGAATTAATTGCACAACAGTGTTAATGGTGATGTCATCACATCCCGACATTCTGAAGAACTGCAGCATGAGGCCATACAAGCTATAAGATACTTGCTGGAAATCTTATAAGCAACCCAAAGGACAAACCTACACACCAGGAAGGGATTTGGCATTCTATTGTGGAACAAACACAGCATGTAAAACCGATACAATAAAAACAGCAGATTCAGCATAATCGGCTACTGTGAAAACGAACTGAAAATTCACATAGGCACATTCAATATACTGTACATAAGAATTCTCCTCCCCCTCAGATGAAAGTCACCAACAACAGAAGTCCAAGAATTTTTTTACAAATAATCACAAACTGTGCATATCATACCATCAAGTTTCTCAAGTGGCTTGTGAGTCTGCTGAGGATAATGTTGACTCCTCTCCTATATACATCCTTGTAGAAGATCAGAGTCTGTGCAACCATCTTCCTGAGATACCTCTGAAGGGGCAAGTTGCACAACAAGTTCACTTCCTAGCAAAGGAACAATAGATTCAGTGTCTATCTGTGGCACTGGAGGCACCTGGCATTTCCTAAATATGCTGTTTTAGCAGTCTCTGATGGGGTTATCTCAGAGGCCCATGTGACTGTGCCAAATTGTATCGAGGGATACCTGAACAGTATAAGACAAGCAGAGGTGTTGCTGGGGAGGGCGGTGGGCCCCAAGGCGACAAGGGTGACACGTGGCGGGGGGGTGCACAAGTCACCGATCCGGTGGCAATTCGGCAGCAGGGGGTGGTGCGGGGGTGGCGTTGGCGGCAAAAATGGCCTTTTGGGACGCAGTGCCGGCAACAGGAGTTGGCCGCCCATACCCCTAAGTGTGCTTTTTTTGGGAAGAAAACCACCAGAGGGACGTTTTCTAAAAAATAATAATGTGCGGGGGTGGGGCTTGTGACATCACCGGGGGGTGTCACGGGGTGAAGCCCCCGTATCCATGGGGCGTAGCTACACTTCTGAAGACCAGTGACCTGTCTGGTTATGACACCATTTGTTTAGTCACTGTAATCATGGGCCAACACTGTCTGGCCCACTTGCAGATGACGAGTCGTGCCACATCTCCTCGTAAATGCTTGCTTAAGTTGTTGATTGCTGACATTGCGTGCACAAATCTGGCTTTAACAATTTCAAGCATGAACGTAAGTGTCTGCTTATAAACAACATTGCTAGTAAAATGTCTAGTATTCTGCTGGGTAAAAAGATCACGGTCAATGACGTTGGATTGTCCTAACGTTTCGCCTTCCCATGTTGAGGGCATTGTCAAAGGATAAAATCACCTAAAACACTTAAAATTCAGCTAAGAAATCTAAAACCTGAATTAAAAGTGTTAAAATGCGGTTTAAAACCAGACTGAGACTAAAACGGCATAAAAGTTAAGCAAAAACCCTAGCTTTTATGTAGGTTTAGACTCAGTCTGGTTTAAAACTGCATTTTAGAGCTTTTAATTCAGGTTTTAAACCTCTTAGCTGAATGTTAACTTAACTTTTAAGCGTTTTAGGTGAGTTTATCCTTTGACCACTAGCCAGTGGGTGGCGCAGTGGGTTAAACCACTGAACCATGAGCTGTCGATCGAAAGGTCAGCAGTTCGAATCCGCGACGGGGTGAGCGCTCGTTGCTTGGCCAGCTCCTGCCAACCTAGCAGTTCCAAAGCATGTCAATGCGAGTAGATAAATAGGTACCGCTTGCGGGAAGGTAAACAGCGCTCCATGTTCCAGCCGCATGCTACACGCTGCGGAAAGGAGAATCATGCCGGCCACATGACCACGGAGGCGTCTTCGGACAATGCTGGCTCTTTGGCTTTGAAATGGGGATGAGCACCACACCCTAGAGTCGGACACGACTGGACTTAATTGTCAGGGGTCACCTTTACCTTTACCTATCCTTTGACCATGCCCTCAACATGGGAAGGCGAAACGTAAGGGCAATCCAATGTCATTGACCGTGGTCTTTTTACCCAGCAGAATACTAGACATTTTAACAATTCTGACCATGAAAGCCTTAACATGAACATTGCTGGTGATTGAAGAGTGGTAGCACGTGAAGCATTACAGATATGCCATTAAGAAACACAGCAGCTCTTGTCATAAGGACACGTTTTCACTTGTCATTGACTTCAGGGCTCACTTTAAAGTTTGCAGAAATCTTTCCACCAAGCCGTTAGTGGATGGGTGCAGAGAGGTGATGTGCCAAATACCACTGCAGTACATGAAGTCTTTGAGGTCATCAGATGTAAACTGTGGGCCATCGTCACTAATGACTTGCTCTGGCAGAACTGTCCTTGCAAACAAGCTCTGAAGGATTGCAAGCACTTGAGAAGTGGTACAGCAAGTCCTCACTTAAAGTTGTCGATAGGTTCTTAGAAATTGCAACTTTAAGCAAAATGACTTATAACGAAACCAACAAACTCTGCAGAGCTAGCAGAGCTTGAGTCCATGGGAAAGGCCTCCCCCGCCCACCGTTGCCCCCCTTACCTTAGTTTTCTGGCCTCCATCATCGCCACTTCTGGTGGTACTCGGCGTGGCAGTGGCCACAGAGGTGGTAGCCGCGCCGAAGGGGTTGAGAACCTTAGAGCACAATCCTAGGCATGTCTACTCAGAAGCAAGCCCCACTGAACACAATGGGGCTTGCTTCTGAGTAGACATGCCTAGGAGTGTGCTCTAAGGGTTTAACAAGCTACACGTACCCACATTCCTTCTCCTAAAGGTCTAGCACTCTGTCCCGGTTGGAGATCTGGTGAGCCTAGATCTCATGCCCCCTGCTAACATTACATTAACTAATGATAACTCATTGTGTGAGTTTGCACAAATCATGTTTCTATGCACAAGTGCACAGGGTCTACTGTACTGGAATTGCTGCCAAACAAATCACTGAATTATAGACAGTCAGCAATCTCATCGATAGGACAATATGTGAACTGGTTTCCCTAAATCACAGCAAATTAGCCTTCTGGCCTTGGATCTGACCCAGAACATTTAGGAATGGGTTTAGAACTGGATCTGAGTAATTGATTGATTCCAGGAACAAACTGGAAGGGGTCAGGCATTAAGGTTCAAACTGGTCTGTCTGTTAGCAATAAAGTCATGATGATGTAGATATGAAGGGGTTTATTGGTGATGGCACATTTCCAGGTGGAGCACAGAAAACGGTAGCACTTAAGTTAAAAAAAAAAAGAACTTGTATAAAGAATACATTATATAAATGATCTCAGTTGGGCCTTTTCCTAATTTGAATGCAAAACACTGGCAGAAAACCAGTTTAGAAAATATTCCTAGCTGCTCCAATGTTGATCGTGGTACAGACACAAGTACAGCTCTTATAATTTGGCTTTCGTTTATGTCACAGCACACACAGCAGATTGCACCATAGAAACTGAATTGACATACCGTATATATTCGCATATAAGACGATCTCACTGATAAGACGAGGGCAAATTTTGAGCCAAAAAATCCTGGAATTTGCTATGACCCTTTGATAAGATGAAGGCAAAACTTAAGGACTTGTGGGGTCAGATCCTGGAAAAGCTCAAATGACTTTACCAGTAATCGTTACCTAAGAACTCTAAATTCAAATGTATTGAATAGTAAAAGAGTGGGAAATGTTTGGTAGAAGTTGAGTGATGTCATTTTACTACTGTTACAGCACAATCCTATCCAACTTACACCACTGGTGTAACCAGCGGGGGAGGGCAGGGCAGGAGGCTTTGGAGGGGAGATTTAAATCCCCTTTCCATTCTGGGGCCTCCCGTTCTCGCTGCACCGCTGGTTACACCGGTAATGTAAGTTGGATAGGATTGCGCTGTAAATAAATTACTCTTTTTAGGAAATTATAGGTTTTATTAAATCAGGAATCATAAATAAATAGGGGAGGCGATGCTAACATTGCAACTCATATCTGGGATGAGGCACAGTAGCCATAAAAGCAAACAAGCCCCAACAGACCATATTAGCAGAGATGCATTGAGGTGGATTGAACACTGCAACTGCAGACCATATGAAGAGAGCATGTTAATATGGCAGAGCATATGACAGAGCACCATTAACAAAAAAAATGAATGAGAGAACCATTGGGGGGAAAAGTCACCACTTGAAAAAAAAAAAAAAGCAGGCAGAGAATGAGGGGGGGGCATGCACACATTGTACCTGCTGATAAAATGTTGGTTCAGACAATGATCAGAAGAAATCAGGCTGCTACGGACAGAAGATGAAAGCCAGAACACTGCAAGCTCTGCAGTCTCCCACCAAATACCATATTAACTGCTGTGAGCAGGACCTGCTCAGCTTTCACCATTTTCAATTGCTGGTCTTGCAAAGTGCACAGTTCCCATGCTTTCCCCCAAATCCTGACACATTGCAGTTTTGCAAATTGGTGAAATATCTTCTCTTTCCCCGTTTCACTCTCAGCCCCCCCTCCCTCTTCTCAAACTCAGCCCAGCCACTTATTGGTAGATCAAAATTAATGGGAACCTGCAAACATTCAGGGCAGCACTGCCACTTTCTACCAACAATATTTGTAGTGTAAAAGGTTGTGTACTGGGCTATTGCAGATGCTCTTGTGTTATGTGCATTTTAAATATTTTTTGCTGTTGGATGGTTTTAAGAAAGCAAACACAAACCAAAAAGGATCTTTTAAAGGCAGAGAAATAACCCTCACTGCTGTTGCTCATTTTTTCCCTTCTCTGTAAAGTTTGCTAAGTGCTTATCTCTTAACCATTCCGGTTAACCATTCAATTGTTTTTTTTGGGGGGGGGGGAGGGTGTCCCGGTTTAGAACCGGGAAAATCTGGTGAGCCTATTAATAAGGGATGAAAGTCTGAGTTTTATGTTAATATTTCAAGATTTAATTCCATCAAAGAAATTTCAGTGGCCAAGCATCAGACAATTGTGTTACTTGAATCTCATACTCAGAGGTTACCCTAAATGACATCGTGAAATGAATTTCACAGATTAATTGAGCAATCATATATCTCTTAGATGTGTCTTGAAAATCAGCATAAAGCTCTTTAGAAAAGCTTTACTCTTTAATCTGTTACTCTCTGATGTGCTGAGATAGAAAATACTATGTTAGGTCAAAAAAAAAAACACCCACCCAAAGTCAATATTTTCATCATCAATAG
Organism: Plestiodon gilberti rubricaudatus; assembly: GCA_026170595.1. NCBI lineage: Eukaryota > Metazoa > Chordata > Lepidosauria > Squamata > Scincidae > Plestiodon > Plestiodon gilberti. The sequence goes on from JANXHW010000001.1 coordinate 144,359,903, forward strand.
AAAACCTTATTAAACAAGATCAAAAATGAACACTGGAACAGATCTGTGTCCACTGTGGAAACATGAATAAATGCTTTCTTTCCCTTTAGTAAGATAATTTAATTGAACACAGGAATGAGAAAGAAATTCCTGTTGGACTATTTCTAAAGTGCCTATTTTGCAACTAACTATTTTGAATGATGATTACAAGCCCAATCCCACACACCCCCACCCGCACCCCGGCGCATCCGCAACAAAAACTGGCATGCTTTATCCAGCAGGGGGAGGCGGATTGGGAGGCTTCAGAGGGGATTTAAATCCTCTTACCCCTCTGCAAACCTCCCACTCTGCAATGGGTCTCCTCGACCTGCGCGAGTGATTTTGCTGGCGCAAGTCTGTGGAAAAAAAAGGGAACGGGGAGGCTTGAAAAAGAGGGGATAGGATCTGGTGCATGCCGTTGCCACCAGATCCAACCCCTCCCGCAGCCTCCCCACCCCGTTTTGACCCCCCCCTGCCGCTGCTTCAACTGCTCTGGCAGGTGCTGGACGGTCTTGTTTGCAAAGATGAAACAAGTGAACTGAGCGGGGGAAAGAAGAAAGAATTGGTCAATGGAAGGAAGCCACATGTTTTTAATGCAGGCACTTTTGGCAAGGAGATTGATGCATGAGGAGAAGGGGTGGCTTGCAAGACAAATTGCGAGCCTCCTGCCCTGTGACTTGGGCTGCAAACCTATACACATTTTCCTGGTAGTAAGCCATCAAACACAATGGGACTTACTCCTGAGTAGGCATACGTAGGGTAACATAACAGGCGGCATCTCCCCCCCCCCCCTCCCTCCAGCAGGAAGAGGATTCTCCTCTCCTCATCAGATCGTAACCAGATAGACCAAAAGATCAAGCAAAAGCTGCATTTGCTGCTGTCTCACCTACTCACCACAAACAAGAGGGAGAAACAGCTGCCCTTTAAAGCAAAAAATAAGGAGAGAAGGAGCTGTGGCAAAGAAGGGCTCCCCAGGAAGATAGTTTAGGGCAGTGTTTCTCAAACTGTAGGTCGGGGCCCACTTGGTGGGTCGCAACCTGATTTCTGGTGTGTCCCAGGTGATGGAAAGATCAGATAAGTAATTGCCACAAGCCCTGAGGCTATTCAAAAATCAGATAGCTACTAATTGCCCTTCAATTAGTAGAGCTGAGCAACCATACATTCAAAAACTCATGTGGAAGAATCCAAACTCATGGATTAGGAAAGTGACAAGTGGCAAAGCGATACTTGGATATTCCGTGGCATGAAACCCACCTGAGTTTTGCAACCTAATGTGCACTTATTCTGGGGAAAATGCCCATTACCACATGGATTTCTGCATGTGTGGCTTCTGCCCAGAGATAAGTAACAGCCCTAGCAATCCAGCTGCTCAAGGACACTTGATTGGGAACTCAAGACACCTGTGAATCCCCAGTTGGGAGGGGTGACAGCAGGGTTAAGTAATCCTTCTGGAAGGATCACTCGGATCCACCTTCCTATAGGGTGATGGAGCCGTCACTCAAAGCATCCCTAAAAAAACTACTTATGTCCTAGAGCTAAGGGGCACCTCTCTCCTTGGGATCCTGTTCACTTTCCACGCTTGGCTTTGTGATGAACTTCCAACATGGACACATGACTTCCCCAGCTATGTGTGGGAAAGCAAACCAGCTTGTCCTTTAGCTGGGCTCAGAGGCCTGGAGACTAATGGTGAATGTTAGAAAACATATTAGCTTTTAGGAGATAGAGTTTATTGTTTATTCCTTTATGTCTGTTCTTATTCTTGCAGACATACAGGCACTGAACAGAACAGACATTATTCCTGTTACACAGGAACAGAGAACTGATTTCTAGGCTACCCTGTCTTTGTCTGTGTGGGGCCAGGGCAGCTCAAACCCACGACCCAGTAGAGCAACCCCTTTCCAGCTTGAGAGCGTAAAGGGTGCCAGTTGTGACAAATATCACAACGTAACTTTCTGCATTAAACTGAGATTAACTTAACGGACATACTACAAGTTAACTACAAACTTATATCAGTTTAACGTCTCTCAAACCATTTTGAGACTTGTATTTTGGAGAAGCTGCTGAGAATTCTCAGTCAAGGTTCCAGTACCCCCTTCAGAGGTCCCAGAGGCGTCAATATGTGGCCCCCATGATGTCACTACCGGAAGTGACATCACCGCTGCTGCACATCCCGACGGAGGTGCAGGGTGGGCCAAACCCATCACTGCTTCTCCCACTGCCAAACCGGAGCAGTTCTCGCCGCAACCATCCATTTTGTCTCCCCCCCCCCCCCGAGATGCCACTGAGAGATCAGGGACAGACTATTAAACTGATTTCTAGCATTGATGTGTCTAAGATACAGTTCCAGGAAATGCAACCACTGAACCTGACCTTGCATTTTCTCTGATTGTATCTGAATGACACTCCCCTGTAAAAGGAGGAACCGGGAACTGACAGCATCACACGCTCTCTGTAGCTACCTGTATTTCCTTGCTTCCTTTGTCTATGAGTACAGGAGATACACTGCGCATGACACATCTATAGGATAAATGAGCATTTTACAGCTCATTGCACTTCATTCAAGAGCTTTGAAATGCAGGACAGTTGATAAAACGCCACAGCGGGTGTAATGAATCTTATGAATCACAGCCATTGTCCCCCTGTGGATACTGCAGGAACACAGAGGTCACCGGATTTATTATCTGCTTCAGTGGTTCAGGCCTGAATTAGAAGGGCAAAAAAAGGAGGGAAGACATGAACCATTGGCTCTTTCCTTTTTAAAGAATACTTGTTGATAATCAGATGCTACAGGAAGCATACCCTCCCTTTTACAGATGGGTGAAACACCAGTGTGTTGTTGCCAGAGCAGCAGTTTTAAGAATTGCCTAACACAATTCCCCCATTGAGTCCAATTGAAATGGTACTCCTGGGATGACTGTTCCACATGGCAGCTGTACTGATGCAGAAAAACGTGCCATGTGGATCAACTGTACTATACACTCAGGGCGCAATCCAATCCTACTTAGGCCACCGTTGTAACCAGCGGCCCAGAGAAAACGGGAGGCCCCAGAACGGAAAGGGGATTCAAATCCGTTTTGAATTCCCCTTTTTGAGGGGATTTGAATCCCCTTTCCGTTCTGGGGCCTCCCGTTTTTGCTGGGCCGCTGGTTACAATGGTGGCGTAAGTAGGATTGGATTGCGCCCTCAGTTCCCTACATACATACTGGTTCCGTTCCAGAGGTCTAAACGGAAGTTGGATTGTATGTTGATCGCGCCTGCACAAAAGTACCACAAAGGACATACTGCGCCTGCATAAAAGTGCCAGCACAGCTGTCCATAACTCAGGGAGCTAGTGTATATGGAGTCTCCGTGTGAAAGTCTACCTACAATTGCAAAGAACCTGGGCTGCCTTCTCATTTTGGATGGGGGACCAGCCTGAGCAAAAGATGTATGTAAAAGATACAAAAGTTGGAGTCACCACTGAGTGGTTCTTAGCCTGGTATATGGGTCCCAGTGGCATTGCTATAGCAGAACCGGGGGGAGCAAATGCCCCTGGGGGACAACCGCGGTCTCCTTGCGAGGAGGAACCGCGGTGGAATTTTTTAGCTCCCCGGCTGCTTTTTTGCAGCCAGAGGGCTGCGTGAGCAGCTGCGGAGCACAAACATGCCAAAATTGATGCGTTTGTGGTGCCCTCCCACCAGAGGCGTCACTGGAAGGCTTCAAATAAAACCTTCCGGGAGTGCAGGGGGCAGGGTGATGACACAAAACATGTCATCGCCCCCCCCACATGACCCAGCTAGCAACACAACTGATGGGCCGCTCCCAAGTTAAAACCAGCACCTTGGTCCTGGAAGTAAATAGGTAGCCAGAGCAGGGGGTACAAAACAGGCAGTATATGAGTGCACATGCTTACCCCATGTAAAGAAACAGCTACAGTCTGCCCATGAGTCAGACACTGGCACGACACTGCTGGTGGAGAGGCCAAAATGAGAAAGTTGGGATGTGATGTGGGAGGGACAAGGAAGAGTCAACCCCCTTCAGACAATGAAGCCAGAAAAAAAAACACTACACCAGTGGCAGAGCTGGTGTAGGTAGCAATAACCTCATAAGGGACGATGGGAAAGGGGAAAACAGCAGAACATTGCACCTCCCGCTACCTCCTCCCTCACGTTCTAATAGAACATAAGAACATAAGAAGAGCCCCACTAGATCAGGCCAAAGGCCCCATCTAGTCCAGCTTCCTGTATCTCATAGTGGACCCACCAGATGCCTCAGGGAGCACACAAGACAAGAAGATAACCTATTTGCTGCTGCCATAATGCATAGCATAATGACTACATTTGGCAGCCAATCACAGCACACTAACCCCAGTACTAGAGTCCCTGCCAGGGAGACCGCAGCTCTGATGAGAAGATGTGCAACATGGATGGGGCTGTACTTCTCTGGTCTGTCAAAGGGGAACTTTGGTGATGGGAACCATGGTGAAAAAGCATAGGGAGCACTTTGCACAAATAAGCTCTTGTCCCTCACAACATATATGGCAAGATATTGTGTTAACTCCTGTCTTCTCAGCATTCTGATTGCAGGTTTTTTGCCCCAGGAGGACTCCCCCTTTAGTGGGTACATTGCACATACACTCTGGTGGCACCCCTCTCCCTCAAAAACATTCAGTATGCATCTCAAGTAAGAGAACAGGTGTGGCTGACGCTGTTGTCAAGCATGCTGCTTTCCCTGAGTGCTCTTGAGGTTAAGCTCTTGAGGCTCATCCCAGCTCCTCTCCTGGCAAAAGAGTTCCTTCCAGCTGGCAGATGCCCCTATGGGGACTTGAAACCCTTGCAACGGAGAAGCTTTGTCTTAGTTTCATATGACTGCCCACTTCCAAGAGAGCTAACTTTCCACCTGTGCTCTGCACTGCTCAAAATGTATTCCTTGAATTGTGTGTTTGTGTCAGTGGGTTGAGGGGACTACTTGAACCCTGGGTACAGGGGCTGCTAGCGGTTCTTTGTTTTTGCCCCATTGCTGCTGATATCACTGTAACTCCTGTAGGAGGTGAGGATGCTGTGGCATCCTTGTGTCATGTTGTGTGTATGTGTGTTTAGTTTAGTATACAGCCCCCCTGTATCCGCTGATCCACTATCCGCTGATTCAGTTATCCACGGATAGCAGATGGTCCCCCTCCCCCCCTCCCAGGCACTTACTTTTGCAAAGAAATCTTCGTTGTTTCTTCAAAGGGAACGCGATGAGTAGCCTCCTCGCAGGCCCGACCATCGAGACTAGGTGCTCCTAGAGCATCTCTGCAACCTTGCAAAGCCTCTCTAGCACCTAATCTCGTTGGTCGTGTCTGCAAGGAGGCTGCTCAACGCGCTCCCTTAGAAGAAACAATTAATGTTTCTTCACAAATGTAAGTGCCTGGGGGGGGGGTCCGTGGGGTCGCAGGGTGTTCAGAGTGGGTTCACCCCTTTTTGCGGTTTCAAGTATCCACGGGGGGGGCTGGAACGTATTCCTGCGGATACGGTGGCCCCCCTGTACTTTGGAAGGGAAAGGGGATTTTCCCTGCCAAAGCCTCCCGTTCTGCCCTCCCCCACTGGCTGCACCAGTGGGGGAGAAGGAGAGGATTGTGCTGTCAGTGTGGTGACACGTCAGTCCTATCTATGCTTCCCAAATGCTACGGATTTTTCTGTCATTCGGCTGCCTAATTAAATGGGAGTGGTGTTTTCCTCTGGCATAGGGGGCCATCATAGAGGAAGACAACATATCTTACTTTGCTCCACTGTTCTGGCAGCAGGAGCTTTTGAAAAGCCATTTGGGGATTTCGCCTCACTGGAAGAAGTGGAATTTTGGGTGCTCCCAAATCTTAAACCAAATTTTGTTTCAAGGATTATATTTCATTCTTTCTTTTTAAACATCTGTTAATATAAATGCTGAACCTTACAAATATTGCAGGATAGGAAATACATAAACATAAATGCTTGGACACATTGACATTTATTTTATATCACAGGAGAAAGAAGAACACATACACATTTTTGTTACTTTGACAAAACTTTAATTAGAAAAACAATTTTCTTTTTTTTTAATACAAAATTACACAAGCTGATAAATCTTGGTAAGATAGACAGAATAGTTCTTTTTCTTCTATGAACATCATGAAACACAATAGAAAATTTAAAATAATGGACAGCATTCATCAGGCTACCATCCTCCAATCTATCGTTTCTAATAGAAAATGCATATTAGTCATCACCCCCCACTAATAAGAGCATATATATGTTTAGGTTACCATTTCAAGGGAGAATACTCAAAATCTGGATTCATTGACAACTTTCAGTGAGTCAAACAGCTAATGGTTACGATGACATAACATAGCTGTAAAAGGAAGCTTATTGTTATAAACCTAGTCAAATAACAAAAAGACTTAGCATTAGAGCCAGCCAATATAACTCGCTACTTTCCATACATTCGGTTGAATGGAGAATGTGCCTTGTGCTGTGTTATGAATTGATGATGGAAGGAGCAGACTAATCAATGAAATACAAACATTCATACAAATGACCAAGTGGACTTCCCTTGATTTCATGAGATGATGTCAAAACAATAGTGGGTGCAATCCTCCATGCAGAGCTGTTGCACAGTTCCCATTGTCTTACAGAATGTGCAGACTTCCCCTAGAAATCCCACTGAAGTGGATGGAGGCTGTACCTCCAAGTTTTGATGGAGTGAAAGTGTAAATAAATTCCTATTAGGAATACATTTAAATAGTACATCTGCATGTTCAGTTTCACCCAGGATTTTGCATCTTTTCAAATTCAGCATCGCACAACTCGCAAACCACCCCTGCCCACATTGTAAAAAAGCAGTTTAGGGTTTGGCGGTGATGGTGGCAGTGGTTTACTGATGGATAAGGAACGCGCCGTGTTGTATACAGTATTGTGTTCTAACGTCCTTGAGTACAACATGATACAGGACTTTGCTGGAGCACAGCCTATATATGCTTTAACCAGGCATCTATTCACAAGAATCATGGCATTCAGGTTCACGGAGGTTCCTGACGAAAACGTGATTTTTAACATTGGTTTTAGGAACACGAACAATGTCTAATTCACGCTGAAAGAACCAAACGGAAAGTCAAGTTTGCACAGGAAACTGGGTTTGCATAGCGCATTTTGTGATATACCTTTACAACTGAGTGAAATTAAGTTTAAGTCAATATGCCTCTGATATGTAGTATTATGTCACAGTTAATTTCAGGCATTTGGAAATTGGGAAGTAGAATGATGAGGTATGTTACATTGCAACGTATGCACATTTTGTAGTATTATTATTAGTTGGCTCTGCTTCCCTCCACCTCAAATGTAGCTGCTATAAAACGGTCTGGTTTTCATCCTGAATTTTAACTGGGGTCTAGCTGAAAATAACAATTGCTGCCTGCAGGGAACAAATTGGTAATAGGTTTGAGAGCCTGTGATATATTTCCCATGCAATGCAGTTAACCTTACTGATGTGTTTCCGATTTAATGCTCTTCAGCATCACTCTAAAAAGTATACCCTACATTTTATATTATCTTGTGATGCTTGCTTACAGGTTACTTTATGATAATTTTCTAATATATATTGAAAAGAATGGAGAGTTATTCATTGGTGTTGTTGGGTGTTCAATTTGTCCACAGTTGAGAATATGGCCTATCCTGCTTCTTTACCCACTTGATGGAAATCACATTGCTTGCTGAGAAAATAACATTTTTGTGATATCCTTTTGAGATTTGCAGGGTCTGATATTAGCAGCAGTCATGTTCCAAAACAATTGTAATTACACTCAAAGAAGGAGTTTGAGGATTACCGCCTTATAGCACAATGTAAGGTATGGCATTTGTACCACCGTTGTCCTCTTCTCACGTGACACCTTCTGCATTCACTGAACATGGGGTTGGGGTATCAGGACTGCACCTGTTGGCTTCACCCCCTGATGTGGGTGCAAACTGCCATACCCCCCCCCAGCAACCCTCCATTCAGTATTCCCCTTTTGGTGAGAAAGGAGCTTGCCAGTGTGGTATCCTCCTCCGAATCCTATTCCCCTTCCTGGGCCTGGCCACTTACCTGGGTTTCTCGGACTTGCACCAGCAAAATAGCTGGAGCACATCTGAGTAGACCCATGGGGTGGGGGGGGAAGTAGCCCCCTTTGCCCGGGGGAAAGGAACAAGTGTTTCCTTCCCCCGAGGTGACCTCCCAGCAGCCTGGTTCACGCCCTGGATGCAGCAGAGGTTGCAATGGCCTCGCTGCATCACAGGTTGCAGGGTTAGACAGGATTGGGCTGTTAGGTACAAAATCCTCACCTTACATACACAATGATGGGGTCTGAGGTGGTGGTGATTAATCAGATCTTGGGGCCAAGTGGGAAGCACTATGAAAATGTCAACTAAGCTTGCAATAGCTGTGAAAAAGGCGATGTCATGCTAAGATCATTAGGAAGAAAGAGTAACAAAGAGAAAACTAACAAAAGGACAATAAAATCTATGGTGTGGCCACACTTGAAATGCTGCATACAGTTCTCATCACAACATCTCAAAGTGGACATTGCAGAGTTGGAAAAGATGCAGAAAATGGCAAGCAAAAGCTTGAAGAACATTCAATATGAGGAAGGGCTAGGGCTTTCTAAGTTTAGGGTGGGGGAGACAGCTAAGGGGGGTATGATAGAAGTTTAAACATGATGCATGGTATGGAGAAAATGGATAGAGAGAATTTTTTCTCCTTCTCTCATAACACTAGAGATCAGAGTTTTCCAATGATACTGATTAACAAGAAATTCAGGACAGAATAAAGTAAGTACTTCTTCACATATCGCATAATTAATTCCTAATAATCAAATATTATTTCATAATAAACACTGCCATCAGAATGTGCTAATGGGAATTAAATGACTTTCAAAGGGGATCAGATAAATTCATGGAGGACAGGCCTATCAATGGCGACGAGTCAGGATGACTATATGGTACCTCCAGGTTCAGAGGGACCATATACCTTTCCTGAATAACAGTTGCTGGGGAGCAACAGCAGAAAAGGGAGATTTGCCTACAAGTCCCACTTCTCCGCTTCCCAAAGGCAGCTGGTGGGGCCACTGTGGGAAACAGGCTGCGGGACTAGATGGGCCTTTGGTCTGATCCAGAAAGTATCTTCTTATGTTCTTAATTGGACTGAAATGGGTTGCTGAATTCAAGAATTTGTATTTTTCATCTTGGAAGTCTGCTGAATCTATCACCTCTCTGCTTCGAGAGCACCTCAAAGCAGAATCTAGGATGCTCTCTGCTCCCTGCAGGGGTGACACCCTTGCTCGGACGTTTTCAGCCACTCCAAGCCCGGCCAAGTCACTTCTTCCTGTTCTCACAAGCCTCTGCAGAACACAAAGCGGCTCGGAGGGCACAAAGACCACTGAGCCTGGGTGGCATGGTGGGTTTTTTACGCCCACCGGGTGGCACCCCTGCAATAGGTGTCACTTGGTGTAGTCCGCATCCCCCTAGCGACGCCCCTGGGTGCAGGTCCGAATAGACCCGGCAGACAGGCATGGGCTTACCCCGGGGCAAGGGAATGAATGTTTCCTTACCCTGAGACTTTCTGAGGCCAAAACTCCCCCGTGGGGTGCAGCAGATGCCGTGTGGCGCTGCTGCATCGGTGCATGGGGAGTTACGGTAGGTAGGATCAAGCTGTAAGGGAGATAGAATAGCCAGCCATCCTCATGTATCTGAAGGACTGTCATGCAAAAGAAGGAGAGACTGTCAGCCCAATCCTATCATCAGGCTGCGCTGCCAGAATTTGTGTTCTGGCAGTGCAGCCTGACTTATGGCATCACAAAACATGATGCTCTATAGCGCAACCAGGCTGCTGCTGGAAATGGTGAGTGGTGCCGGCCATGTGGCAGCGTGGCAGCCTCCTTTGAGCCCCTGGCACCAGTAATTTAGTGGCAGGGGTGGGCCGTGGGCAGAGAGGGGGAGGGCGAGGGAGGATCAAGGGGCATTTCTGGGTGGGGTGGGGTGAGGGGAGGAACTGGGAGCAGGGAGGAGGCAGAAGGGGTGGATCCAGCAGCAATGGTGCACACTGGATCTTATTCCATCTTTTTAAAACCTCCTTGCCCCATTTCTCTTTTTGGACATATGCCAGTAAAATACAGTAGGTGGTGTTTGTCTGAGGACACCCATTGACAATCAGGCAGCCTACCAGGAAATGTTTTCATTTCCCTCCTGCAGGCTGTCCAATCGCCGCCCCCCCCCCCCGATGCAGGATACACCTTTTTGGATTGGCTGCATCAGTGCTGGTGGCAGGGGATAGGGTTGGGCTGTTACTCTTTGTCCTGTGGGTAGGACTTGAAAGTCTTTCTTAACTGTAAGAGCTGCCTGGCACTGGAATTGTCTACTTTATACAGCAGGGCTCTCTCTCACTGGGGTTTTTCAAGCAGAACTTGAACAGCCGCCAGGCAGGAATGCTGTAGCAACTGCCTGCACTGAACAGGGGGTTGGACTAGATGCCCTCTACGTTCCCTTCCATTTCCAATGTTCTATGATTCTACGTCCTTTTCCACCTGATCAGCCCCTATGCAGTGAACTAGCATAACTGATTGTATAATTACAGACAAATGTTTTTGAATGCAGATAATGAATCATTCATTTGTACTTGGCAATAAAACATGAGATCTCCTATCTATTATTCGTAATTGCTGCGGAAAGGACAAGTGGTACTAGGGCACAAAACACTCATAGAGTTTTTCTTGTGGTAACCAAAGGAGGCTTTGTGCTGAAATAGTAATAATTCTAAAAATGCCTCGCTGTTTTAGCTTTTGAATCTAAAATAGAGAGAGCCAAAATACAGTATCTCAGTGCTCTAATGCAAGATATTCATGTACTAATATATGCTTACTGGCAATTGGGCAGTGATGTAGACTTATTGATTCGGACTCGAGTCGGACTCAACTCGGATTTGACTCAGCAATTGTAAAAGACTCGGAAGACTCGACTCGAGACTTGGAGCCTTTTACAACAAGTTCAATTTTATTCAGGTTTAAACCCGTTTTCCCCATTAAATACTGTAGAAGGACTTGCAACTCGCAACCAAAGACTTGGGACTTGGGGGCAAAGACTTGGGACTTGACTTGAGACTTGGAGTCAGAGACTTGATCCACATTCCTGCAATTGTGTGTATGTATAATGCAGAACATATATGGCCAGCGGGTGGCGCAGCGGGTTAAACCGCTGGACCATAAGCTGTCGATCGAAAGGTCGGCAGTTCGATTCCCGCGACGGGGTGAGCGCTCATTGCTTGGCCAGCTCCTGCCAACCTAGCAGTTCCAAAGCATGTTAATGCGAGTAGATAAATAGGTACCGCTTGTGGGAAGGTAAACAGCGCTCCGTGTTCCAGCCGCATGCTACGCGCTGCGGCAAGGAGAGTCATGCCGGCCACATGACCACGGAGGCGTCTTCGGACAACGCTGGCTCTTCGGCTTTGAAATGGAGATGAGCACCACACCCTAGAGTCGGACACGACTGGACTTAATTGTCAGGGGATACCTTTACCTTTATAATGCAGAACAATATAAATGTTGTATAGCCTCCCACCCCCAATTATAATTAGGTCTAGGACGTACATAGTAATGTCTTTGAGGTAGATGGGATTTTCTTTTCATCTAAATGTTTGTACATGACTGACATTGCTGTGTTTCAGAACTGGAGATGGGTGGGTTGGTTTCAAGATGAACGCCTCCAGTTACAAAATAATGAGCTTTTAAAAAGATGAGTGAACATCCCTTTGAATGTTAGCTCATCAATAAAATTTGAGGCGTTCCAAACTGCCCTACCCCTTTACTGCTTCTCAGGACAAAAAGCCGTAGCAAGGAGTTCCCAGTGCAAAGTCCCCCAAGAATTATACTCTACCAAACTGCTAGGCTTTTATGAATTGTATAGAAACCCTGGGAAAACTGCAGTTTCGCTGTCATTTTCCCTGACATGGAAGCATTTGGAGTGAGCGGGTCTTTTTAAGATTTCAGAGAACACCTGGAAAACGCTGAGCAAGGCTTTTCGGATAAATATCTGAAAAAGCTTGGAAAAACAAAGCCATTCCAAATGGAGATTGTGGGGGAGGCACTGGTGTCGCTGCAGGGGGGGCGGAACTTGTAAGTTCCGCCGCGGCTCTGACCCTCCGTTACACCGGAGCACAAAGCAACCCCGCCCCCTCGCCTTTGGTTGGCTGCACCGCCTTGAATGGTTCCGAAGGCGAGGGGGCGGGACTGCTTCTTGCTCCGGTGTAACGGAGGGTCAGAGCCGCGGCAGAACTTAGAGCTCCACCCCCCTGCAGCGACGCCAGTGGGGGGAGGGAAGAGCATTGGATGCACAAGTACAGGCTGAGGAGAGCTTGGCTTGGCAACAGGCAGCATGTGCAAAAAGGATCTGGTTCTCTTGAAGCAAAATCCAAACTAAACCCGTCCCGCCAATGCAGCCAGGCCAGTGGAGCATGCGCTGCATCCTGCGGGGGAGGGGGGAGTTATGGAGGCCTCCTCAAGGTAAGAACAAGCCCTATTAGGAAAGGTTTAGGGAACTTGGTATGTTTACCCTGAAGAAGAGAAGGCTGAGAGGGGGAATGATAGCTCTCTTCAAATACCTGAAGGGCTGACATATGGAAGGAACAAATTTGCTCTCAACTGCCTCTGAGAGTAGAACTAGATCCAATGGGCACAAACTGCAAGAGAGGAGATTCTGGTTGGATGGATATCAGGAAGAAAATCGTGATGATAAGGAAAATCGTGATGATAAGGACAGTTCAGCAGTGGAACAGATTGCCCGAGGGAGGTGGTGGGTGCTCCCTCACTGCCAGTGGCGTAGGAACACCGACCCCCTCGTGAGACTGACGTCACTCACCCCCCCCCCCGGGTGATGTAAGCCAGAGCCAAATGTCCCTTGGGGGCTGGGCGGGATACACCACAAACGTGGCTCGGAGCAGTGGCGTCGCTCCGGTAGGGGCGGGGCCGTATCGCTCCATCCTAGTCCCTTTACCGAGCGAGCAGGAGGCGGCCCCGCCCCCTCACTATGCACCCGTGGGAGTTGGAACTCTGCCACATCACCTCAGGCACCACCGACACTTAGGCTCAGACTGGTTGGCACTGATATAGAATTCTCCACAGCGAGCCTTCTGTAAGTATTTAGAGCTGCATTAATTTGTGTGGCGGAGCGATAAAAATAAAATTACCATCAGCAAAAGTTTACCATATGCCTGCCACTGAATGCTAATTCTCACAACATGCCACATATGTGAAGGAGCCAACTGACGAATGCTGATGTCAGTCAAACTTTTCACTACACATTCAGATTTCATTGCTCCATGTCATCCCATGGTGAAAATTAGTGAGATAAAATGTGGTCGCAGGTCAGAAAGCGAGTCTACAGGTTGAGTATCCCTTATCCAGACCGCTTGGGATGGCAAGTTGTCTGGATTTTGGATTTGTCTGGATTTTGAAATATTTGCATAAATATAATGAGAGATCTTGGGGATGGGACCCAAGTGTAAACACATCATTCATGTATGTCTCATATACACCTTGTACACATAGCCTGAAGGTAATTTTATACAATCTTTTTAATAATTTTGTGCCCCAGCATGCCTTGCGTTATGCCAGCCAGGTGCTGGAAAAATTTTTTTTTTTGAAAAAAAAGTCATAGTCTGGACTTCAGAATATTCTGGATTTTGGATGCCCAGATAAGGGGTAACCAACCTGTACAAGGAAATCACTGAAATATAGCATTAGTGTCAGTAAGCTTCACACAACCTCATGAAACTCATCTGATCCTGCATCAATGCCATTTTGGGTATCACCTTGATTAAGAATGACTCTTTAAGATGCATTCAGCCTATCCCCCAAATAGATCAATATTTATTGATTTAAAGTATTTACATCCTGTCTTTCAACACACATTTTCACAGCACCTGTGTAATTGCTCAGGTTAGGCATATACCATCTGATAAAATGTCCATGAAAGCTGCTGTTGAGATTCATTTGTTAGCCTTTAAGATGCCATAAGACTCTCTGGCTTTTCCACTAAAGACACACACTTGTACTCCTGCGCGCGCATGCACACACACACACACATATGCACAAACCCTTGATTATAGCAACTGTTTTAGTCTGGCTGCCTTAAAAATGTAGCACTGAGGGCGCAATCCCGCCCAAAGTTAAAATGGTGGAGTGAGCGCTCCGCCATTCCAAATCATCACAAATGTGCCGTACAGCACGTTCGCGACGACTTGCGAGTAAGGGTGGTCAGCCCGGAGGCCGGCCACCCTCACTCCACCGCCAGATCGTCCCCGTGGCCACCAGAGAAGGTAAGTGATCCCCCAGCGGGCACGGAGGTGGTCCGGGCGGCGCCGTTGCCGGTCCGGGTGGGTGAGGATGGTGGTCCCTATATCCCCATCCCCTTCTCGGGCCGCCTTCGCCATTACACAGCCTCCTCCAACTTCCGCCAGCAAAATAGCTAAATAGCTGGCGGAAATCCGGGGAGACCCATTGGGGCCTCCCCTGTTACATCAGGGGAAGGGTACGAACGTCCCCTTCCCCCGAGTAGACCGAGCAGACCTTGGGGAACCACATAGGCCATTAAAAACCTTAATTTTGGAAGAAGTTAAGCAAGCAGTAGTCCCACTGAGGTCAGTGGAAGCTGCTGAATGCTGAGTGGTTCAGAAAATCAGGCCACTCATTGCAATGCCTAAATTATTCAGTCCCCAATGAATTTTTTAAAAGCCTAAATATAGTCAAAACACTTTCCAAAATGCCAAATATCCTCCACTTCTGGGATGGTTTTGTTTGGAGTTCTGTTCCTGTTTTATTAAATGTACATGTCATGGAAGAATAGCAGAGTAGTTGTCAGGCTGAGTTAGGAATGTCCTGATGATGTCGTACTTATATAAATCTAAATGGCTACATAGATAGAATTTTTGGAAGGGTGGCTAATGACACTCATTGTCCTAAATAGCCCAATCCTATGTTGGCCTTGAAGGCCAGCGGGTGGCGCAGTGGGTTAAACCGCTGAACCATGAGCTGTCGATCGAAAGGTCAGCTGTTCGAATCCGCGACGGGGTGAGCTCTTGTTGCTTGGCCAGCTCCTGCCAACCTAGCAGTTCCAAAGCATGTTAATGAGAGTAGATAAATAGGTACCGCTTGCCGGAAGGTAAACAGCGCTCCATGTTCCAGCCGCATGCTACGCGCTGCGGCAAGGAGAGTCATGCCGGCCACATGACCACGGAGGCGTCTTCAGACAATGCTGGCTCTTCGGCTTTGAAATGGGGATGAGCACCACACCCTAGAGTCGGACACGACTGGACTTAATTGTCAGCGGTTACCTTATGTTGGCCTTACACTGGCCTTACACTGGCAGATCTTGAGAAAGTCAGGACTGCTCTGTTGTTCTGTGGCTCACTACCATAGCATTTTGGTTGTGCTCTCTGGGGTTTGGAGCTGCTGGAGTTGGGGACCAGGCTCCTTTAAGCTGTAACACCTGGGCCTGTGAGTGCTGGAGCTCACCAATCTCTTTCTCCCTCCCTCAGGTGAGCTGGCAATAAGAGCTTCTGGCTGGCTGCAGTCACCCTAATGATGTCCCTGAGGCACCTGTCTGTTCTTCTTCCTGGGATTCTTTTCAGATTGTAGAACCTGAGGATGTGGACAGGATTCTTTGGAATGTGAGACCGTCTGCTTGCCCGCTTGACCCTTGTCCGGCATGGCTGATTAGAGCTGCCCGGGCGGGGCTGGCTGAGTGGACGGGGAGGGTGGTAAACTCATCTCTGAGGGAGGGGGAGGTGCCGCCGTCTTTGAAGCAGGCGGTGGTGCGCCCCCTCCTGAAGAAACCCTCCCTGGATCCCACTATTTTGAACAACTTCCGGCCAGTCTCGAATATCCCGTTTCTGGGCAAGGTGATCGAGCGGGTAGTGGCATCTCAGCTCCAGAGGGTCTTGGAGGAAGCTGATTATCTGGATCCTTTCCAGTCTGGCTTCAGGCCGGGGTTTGGGACAGAGACGGCCTTGGTCGCCTTGGTGGATGACCTGCGCCGGGGACTGGACAGGGGGAGTGCGTCCCTGTTGGTCCTGCTGGACCTCTCGGCGGCTTTTGACACCACTGACCATGGTGTCCTTCTGGGTCGGTTGGCTGTGTTGGGGCTTGGAGGCACCGTTCTGGGGTGGTTCCGCTCCTTCCTGGCTGATAGATCCCAGAAGGTGGTGCTGGGGGATGCTTGTTTGGCACCCTTGCCCTTCAGGTGTGGGGTGCCACAAGGGTCAATTCTATCCCCCATGCTGTTTAATATCTATATGAAGCCGCTGGGAGAGGTCATCCGGGGGTTTGGGGTAGGGAGTCATCAGTATGCAGATGACACCCAGCTCTTTCTCTCCTTTCCACCCGACTCCAAGGGGGCGGTCGATGTCCTGAATCGTTGTCTGGAGGCAGTTGGGAGCTGGATGGGGGCAAACAAGCTGAAATTAAATCCTGATAAGACAGAGGTTCTTCTGGTCCAGAAGTTTACGACTCAGGTACTGGATCATCATCCTGCTCTGAATGGGGTTGTACTCCCTCTGAAGGAGCAGGTCTGCAGCTTGGGGGTTCTCCTGGATGCGCAGCTGCTCCTGGATTCCCAGGTGGCGGCTGTGGCCAGGGGGGCTTTTGCCCAGCTTCGGCTGGTGCGCCAGCTGCGACCGACCGTACTTGGATCGTGCAGACCTGGCCACAGTGACCCATGCCCTAGTGACATCTAGACTAGATTACTGCAATGTGCTCTACGTGGGGCTGCCTTTGAAGACTGTTCGGAAACTGCAGCTAGTGCAGAATGCGGCGGCTCGGGTGGTTGCCGGGGCCTGTCGGTTCGACTCAGTCGGACAGTTGCTTCGGCGGCTACACTGGCTGCCGGTTCGTTTCCGGGCACAATTCAAAGTGCTAGTTTTCACTTTTAAAGCCCTTAACGGCTCGGGTCCAGGGTATTTGAGGGACTGCCTCCTTCCTTATAATCCGACCCATACTCTGAGGTCATCAGGGGGGGGCCCCTGTTAAACCGTGCCGCCACTGACGGAGGTGAGGGGGATGGCGGCGTGGAACAGGGCCTTCTCGGCAGTGGCGCCCCAATTGTGGAATTCCCTCCCCCTGGAATTGAGATCGGCTCCCTCCTTAGAGGCCTTTCGGCAGGGCCTTAAGACATTTTTATTTAGATCAGCTTTTGATGTCTGACATGGCAGGCTGGCTTTTTAACAGATGGCTTTTAACATGTAAATGTGGATGACCCACTGGGGTTGTTTGGTTTAATTGTTTTAACTGTTTTAATTTCTTGTTTTTAAATGTATATATGTATTTTAATGTTTTTATTGTAAGCCGCCTTGGTTGCCCTTGTGGGAGAAAGGCGGGGTACAAATTCAATAAATAAATAATAATAAATAATAGCGATGGTGCGGGAGCCAGTAAGCCCTGTGCTGGCAGTGGTGGGCCGCAGAACCCCTGCCAGAGTAGGTATGTTGGTGGCAGGGGTGGTTCGGGGCAGAGATCGGGCCAGGATAGGGGTGGTTTGGGGGTGAGAGCGAAGTGGATCTTGATGGTAGCCATGCACACCGGATCCTGACTCCCCTTCCCAGCCTGAACCCACCCCTGAGTCTCTTCAGAGTTATTTTTTTATTATTATTATTTTCACATTTTTATACTGCTCTTCCTCCAAGGAGCTCAGAGTGGTGTACATATTTCCTCCCCTCCTTTTTGTCCTCACAACAACCCTGTGAGGTAGGTGGGGCTGAGAGATAGTGACTGGCCCAAGGTCACCCAGGAAGCTTCGTGGCTGAGTGAGGATTTGAACCTGGATCTTCCAGGTCTAAGTCCGACTCCCAAACCACTACACCATCCTGGCTGTATGCCAGCTATTTATGCCAGCTAAAGAGTTTGCATAGGAGGACTGAGGACACCCATTGAAGACAAAGTGGCCTACAGGGAGGTAAGTAAAAATGTTCTTTATTTACCTCTCCTGGGTTGTCTGGTCCCCTGCTGCAACACACATAGCATGCAGCACACGCTCCATCGATGGCGCTGCACACTCTGGACTGACGGAGGATAGGATTAGGCTGTTTAGACTGTGAACCCGTGCAGTATTGGCTTCAGATTAACAGTGCATCCTATGCATGTCTACTCAGACATAATCCCCACTTACTCTCAGTGTAAAGGACTGCAGCATGAGCCTACTGAACTTAATGGAAGTAAAAATGCATATGATATGGGTTGATTAAGAGCGAGCGCATGAAAGTGTGCGTGGACATTGGCTGCAGACCTCCAGTAATGTATATAAAACACTGGATCTCAGAGGCTGTTCCCTAATTTTAACTTAATTAAAAGAGAAGAGATTCAATCAATCTGGTGAGGGGGAAATGCAATAGATACATACAGAATGATAACTAATTATCACAGTCTTCTGAATGCACATGCAACAGTAGCTATACAAATATATATCATATATACTTAAATAAACCAATGAAATAGATTTGCTTATAATTTCTCATTTCATTATGACAAGTCATCTGCGAGATCTCTCTAGGAAATAAATACACTGACTTCAGTACAGAAAAGATGAGCAACATCTGGACACGGTGCACATGTTCAGAGAATAGACTCACAGTAAGAAAACAGAAAGAGATAGTATTTTGCTGGCCATTGGATAATCATGGATTTTAAAAACAGATCAGCTTGGGTGCTATACACGAACAAAGGCACTACATATCAGTGGTTTCCCAGTTATTTCCACAGGGCTATGTCCTGCTTGTCAGTCCAGTGGATCAACATGCATGCATACGGAGCAGGCATTGATTCGTTTGAATTTACATTAAAAATGTTTAATATTGCAATGCTTTCCTTCTGTAAAAACTTGCCTGCTGACACAGTTTCTCTTCCCCACCTCACTCACTCCACCCTATTTCCTGTTTAAGTAGTGAGGTGCGATATCCTAGTACCATGATGGCGAACCTATGACACGCGTGTCATTGGTGACACGCGGGGTCATTTTGGGTGACACGCCAGTGTTTCCCCCCAGGGCCCCAACACACCTTACATTTTTGCAAAAGTTTTACAGGCTTGTCTTGAACGTTTAGGGCAGAGATTTTGGCAGACCTCTTTCAAATTATTACCTAGTAAAACTCAGCAACAAAAAAAGTCACTAATTGATGTTAAATAAAATGCAATGTGTTCTGTAGTTGTTTTCAGTTCAGTTCAATTCAAAATTACTATTAAAAGTAGTAGCAATAGTCAAAGTACTATTAAAAGTGTGTGTGGGGGGGGGGGAGGGACACACCAGCAAAGTCAAGTTAGGCATTGTCAAAAATTTTGATGCACCAAGCCCAAATGGTTCGCCATCACTGTCCTAGTATATAAACTACAAGGAAAGATGGTTATATAACAGTCTTTTCTATCTCGAAGAATCACTGATAGTAGGACTACCATCTGCCATGGTCTTGTTGAACCTTTGGATGCAGAACTGGTCCTCCTATTTGAATCCCCTCTGCGAATCTGATTATGCTGCTCTTTCATCTTCCTTCTCACTTCTTTGACCCTTCATGCACTTGTGACTTTCTCCTAAGCAGCAGTACTGTATATGCCATTCAATGTAGTTCAAAGGTGAGCACAACATCTTCAAGAGTAATTTTAGTCCCTAGCAATCTGTTAGATAAGCTGTGAGAGTAACGTAACTCTTCACATTTTGTAGAATTTTTCTGAGATGTCTTTTCAACTGGAGCTCACAACAGTGGAGCTAGAAGGGTTACTTTTTCTTACAGTCCAATCCTATCCATTTTTTCAGCGCCGATGCAGTTGCAATGCAGCCCTGAGGTAAGGGAACAAAAGTTCCCTTACCTTAAGGAGGTCTCCGTGACTCCCCCCCCCCCACTGCAGGATGCAGCGAACACCCCGTTGGCATGATTGCATCGGCGCTGGAAAGGTGGTTGGGATTGGGCTGTCAATTCATGATCCCTGTGTTCTTTCTCAGTAAGCATAATTAATGGCTGCTAGGTCACAAAAGTCTACTGGTCACAAAAGTGTCTAGTATGCCAATGGTGTTTTTTTAAAAAAGTTACATGAAGTAGTATGAGCTCTGTAGCAATCTGACATACTCTTTTTTGAAATTTTTTGGTACTTTTTTACGACTACATCTAGATTTTTAACACCATTTAAAAATCTCATTGATTTTTTTAAAACAAGAGGATATGATTTGTCTAACAATAATGGAGAATGTGTAGATGAACCTATCAATGATGTGGAAGACTTCAGGGTATAATTCAGTCGATGGCAGGATACTTGGCTCTTAAGGTATTTTCAGCTTCCAGCTGATTGCACTGACCAGTGACATTGCTGGAGGGGGGCTGGAGAGCCCCACCCCCGTGTCACAACGTCACTCCCGCAAAGACTCCATTTGGAGCCTTCCTGGAGGGAGGGAGGGCCAGTCTCCTGCCCTTCAAAACACCTGACCAGCCTCCGTAGCTGCTGCAGCAAAAGCTGCCGGGGGCAGGAAAGGTGCTGCCGTGACCACTACTCCCAAGTAGACTATGGGCAGCACCTGGAGGCACAGCACACACACACAGCCCCACGATAGCTACACAATTGGCACTGACAGTTTGTGTTGGCCACAGTGGGATTTAGGAGTCTCCAACATGGCTGCCTGGAAATCTATAGCATTGTCTAAATCTGAATCTACAAGACTTATGGATACTATACACTTCTACCATTACCTTGGTCTCTGTGATGGGAAAATTCTGTGCAAGACGCCATTAGATAAAAATGGAGCAAATGGCCAAGTCTTCAATTCTGATCCTTAGAGCTTCTTATATAACAGGGGTGGCCAAACTTGCGTAACGTAAGAGCCACATACTAAACTTCAGATGTTTGAGAGCCGCAATATATAATTCTTCCGGGCCCACAGGTATACACATTTAACTCCTGTTGCGTATATACACCTGTAGGCAGAAATGATATAAGAAGCATTTAAGCGTTAAGTCGTGTCCGACCCTTCGTGATCCCATGAACCATATCCCGCCAGGCCTTCCTGTCCTCCACTATCTTCCTGAGTTCGCTCATTTTCATGTTCGTTGCATCGGTGATGCTGTCTAACCATCTCATCCTTTGCCTTTCCCTTTTCCTTTTGCCTTCAATCTTTCCCAGCATCAGAGTCTTCTCCAGAGAGTCCTCTCTTCGCATTAGGTGGCCAAAATATTTGAGTTTCAGCCTTAGTACCTGTCCTTCCAGGGAACAGTCAGGGTTGATTTCATTTAGGATTGACTGATTTGATCTCCTAGCAGTCCAAGGGATAAATATATTTACTCACTATGAAAATTAAACTTATTTTTTAATCCCATGGACTCTCAGTTTATACCCAGTAAATAATTATAAAGCTTAAACATTTCTTATTGACCTTTTTATATTAATTGTGATGCAAAAAGGAGCTCAGCCAGCATATTTCCGAGAGCCGCACATTGTATGTCAAAGAGCCACATGTGGCTCAGGAGCTGTAGTTTGGCCACCCTTGTTACATAATGTTCCTGGATGCTGGGATAAACGTTGCATGTTCTCAAGGTCAGTGGCACAGTATGAAGGTGGGATAGGTCCCTAACTATCTTCCCATTTCACAGTTGTGCCTAGCAGACCAGACTGCTCTAGGGGGCAGGATGAGGCATCATGCATACGAACAAGTGTTGTGTATGTAATTCTTCCCTTCTGGTGATCAGGCAGTCAGTGACTTGGGTGGGACAGCAAGGGTGAGATTGCTATCTGTCCCTCCCCCCACAGCTGATTTATACTATTGCCAATTATTTGACCTGGGATACACATGCACAGCTCGCACGCACATGGAAATCAGGCCAAGAATAGAAAATAGGATAGAGAGCTGTCAAGACAAAACCAATGAATATACTGCAAGGATTCAGACACATAAAGGGCTCAAGGGCAATAATGAGAATTTGGCTGAATATGTCCAGTTATAAACACACACAAAAGCTAAAACAAATGAGAGGTGAGACAATATCAAGAAGGTGTCCAAAAGTATGGCTGCCAATGAGCATTCCCATCCATTCTGTAATGAGGATGGAAATGCTGACCACCCAGAATGCATCATGTAAAGGGGGGGGAGATCCCACAATACAATGCAGATTCACATCAAGGTGTGCTTGTGCAGCTGCAAGGAAAGCCATGTGCAGAAGTTTATCCCTCCCACATGTATCTTAGTATGACCAGGCCCATAGCAACTCTGTTGCATAGCAACACTGTGTGAACCCTAAAGTTTCAAGGGGCCTCTACAGTTACTTTTATTGATGCAGATCAAGTTCTGTGTGCCACCCCCTGCTCTGATATATAAACACACATTCATATTGCATAATATTCATACACAAAAACATACATTATAAACATCAAAAGTAAAATAAAATACACTCATCTGATTGGATATCATGAAAGCAGCAGCAGCAGAGGCCTCAAAACGTCTTGCTACGGCATATGACTTCATCATATGACTGCAGAACTGTTGCCGTATTCCTGGAAGTAACCTGCTTGGAAAGAAGGGGAATGGACGTGGTCTGTGTCAGACTGTTGATTTCAGGTGCAAGAGTGCCTGTGCCTGCATAAGTGCGTTTTCAGCTGAGTGGGTTTCAAAAGGGGGTGGGGGCGTGAATGAATACACAAAACAGTGATGTAGACTTGAGTCTATTGACTCGGACTTGAGTTGGACTCAAGTAGCATCAATGACTTGACTCAGAAATTGTAAAAGACTCGAAAGACTCGACTCGAGACTTGGAGCCTTTTACGACAAGTCAAATTTTATTCAAGTTTAAACCTGTTTCCCCCATTAAATAGATAGGGGCTCGCAACCAAAGACTTGGGACTTGGGGGCAAAGACTTGGGACTTGACTCGAGACTTGGAGTCAGAGACTTGGGACTTGACTCGAGACTTGGAGTCAGAGACTTGATCCACACCCCTGCCTCAAAATGAGGTTTAGCAAAGCATTCTCATCTTCTGCCTCAGTCCAGGATTGATTTCATATTTGGGGATGACAAAACTTCAGAACATATCCTCTTTCAAAATCAAGTTTCAAAGAAGCTGGTGTACAAAAAAAAGTCACATTAGCACTTCAACACTTCAGAATACGGTCATTTAAAATGTTGATCTGCAAGATGGAAACATTTTTAAGTCTCAAAAGACTGTGAACAAAAAGACCTCTCATGAAAATCCTGGAAGCAAAATAGGAGTCCCCAAATCCAAAGGGGCCAAACTCAACATCAGATTCAATTTTCTGACTTTGAATATGAATATCATTTTAGATACTAGTGTAAACACTGGAGAAGCACAGAGAAAGGAAAAATGACATCATCCTATGGCAGAAGAAATTCAAAGAAATTTTGGAACCAGCATTGTTTTTTAAAGAGATGTGTTTTCTAAAGTGTAAATCACAAAGAACAGAAGCACGTGGGGTGGAGGGGGGGGGTCAACAGCTCAGTGATAACAGCACATACTTAGCATGCACAAGTTCTATCTTTGCCATCTTTAATTAAAAAGATCTCAGTGCTGAGAATGACCTTTGCCTATAATCTTAGGTAGCCACTGCCAGCCTGAATAAGGTTTAGGAATAAGCCTTATTCCTTAGAAATACGGAATAAGGCCAATGGTCTGATTCAATGAGACAGTTCATATGATCATGAAAATATGGCTTTGGAGCAGATCATTCTCAGGATTCATTTACAGCACTGATGTCATGGAAGGGAGTGATTAACTACAGCAGGGGTGGCCAACCTTCCACCATGAGGGCCTAAGAGTTGTGTAGAAGTCAGAATCTTGGCAGCTGCAATTGCTGATGGTGCTGCTAAAGCAGCTGCACCTGCTGAAACGCCCTCACCTAGACAAAAATTAAAGGGCCAGGAGCATTCGTGTTGAAAGGTTGGCCACCCCTGAACTACAGCAAATAACATGGAGGGACGGCTGTCCATGAAGTACAGGTTGGCATAGGGCTCAACAGTCTTCTTCCCTCCCTCCCTTCCTCTCTGAGTGGCCTGTGAGCACATGCACATTGTAGCAGACCAGCCATAACTATCAATAGGAGAACCTATGAGCACCTCCCTTATATTCAACTAGGCAAAAGAGACAGGGTAAAGCCTCAAATAATGTTTGAAGTTATTTAAAAACAGAACACACACACACACAGCAATATAGTATGCCCAGCAGATTTCAGCACATTGCCTTCTTCAGGGGCACCAAGATTTCGTGGTACTTAATGTAGCACACAGCATGTTGTGACACAAGGAGTAAACCTCTTTTGAAAGGAATCAATGAATCAACAATACCGATCCCTCCACACACTCCCTTCAATATTTCTTTTAAACAGTGATCATATACACAGAATATATTTTCAGGAAGACATTGCTAGTTTATGCGAGGCTACTGCATCCCAGAATGCATTAAGCAAGCCCTTTCTAAAATGCAATTGGAAGAGAGAAATACGTGGCTTAATAACTCAGGGCAAAGTGTTGTCTTATCCGAGTATGATGGGTTCATTCTCTTTCCATTCTTTCTCTTGCGCTTCTAAGCATGTATACTTTGTAAAAGCAGGGACTATCCTTTTGTAATATAACTCTAGTCTCATGCAGTAAGGGATGAATTTACTGCATTCACCTATAATTCTCGACAGCCATAAAGCTTTGTTTTGTCACAATCTCTCAGCCATTTAGTAGTAATGCTTTATAAAAATCCATTTTTGCTAAACAGCCTGATGCTTTTCTGTTTAATTTCAGTCTCATTAAAACCATTTTTTTCCCTCATGGCAGAAGGCAGAGTCTACTGATCCGTTTGCCGAACGAGACGTGAAACACCAAGCGCATCGTTCAGAGCATATTTCAAGGGGGAAAAGGAGAAGCCTCATTTTTGGCGCTTACCTCTGTGAGGCACACAATTTTTGATTCAGGCACAGAATGATCACTATGCTGTGTCTACGGAGGGTGATCTATTCTTACCGTGGACACATCTGCCTGATTAGTATTCTCTGTCTAATGCTGGTACAGAGAATGTAGGAATCAAAAGGACAGCACTGCAGTAATTATAGGTAACACTGCAGTGGTTGCAACTTGGGGTGTTTCTCAAAATTCAAGTGTGTGTGTGTGTGTGCGTGCGTGCGTGCGTGCGCACACACATTCTGAGGGTTACTCTAGCCCAGTTGGGAGCGCTGTGTCAAAATTCAGTTTTGGAGAAACAAGAGTTGCCTTGTAAATTCCAATCCCATAAATACAGTTGCCTACATTTCAGAGGAGCACAGACTCGCTCTCTGAATCAACAATGCCATTGTCAATGTCATTGGCATGTAGATCAGGGAGATCAGAGCAGAGAAGTACTTTGGCTTAGATTGACTGAATATCTACTTCCCACCTGCATAGGTTTTATTTTAACTGACCTTAAAAAAAAAAAAGATCAATATTATGGCCATAACTTTACTTTTTCCTGCATCTACTTGTTGCTTTTTCGGCTTGGAAACCCTAATGACCATTTTTTATTGGCAACTTTGAACTGAACCGTTAACGTTAACTTTCATGTACAGCATATCATGTGTTCTTTTGATAAAACTGCCAGTAAATGCTACCCTTAGTGAAAGTGAAAGGATGAAAGGAAAACAGTTTGGGGTACTTTTCCTCCCTGCTTTCCCCCCCTTTCTTTCTTTTGGTTATATTTTTAAACAGGGTTTCACCTCCCTTTGTCATAAATACCCTTCCTTCAGGTTCCTTTGAGTCGCTTCACGTGGCCAGCGCAAGCAGCGGAGATCTTTACTCTACTTTCCCTGCAGCTCTGTGCACCTTTTTTTTTTTTAAAGCAATAAGAATATGTATTTTTGTGTACGTGACTTTCAGACTGCTGTCACGTGATCAGGATTCTCTTGAATTTCTATGCATTCAATTTCTTCCCTCTCCTTTCGTTTGGCCCGTTTCTTTTTCTTGTGGTGCTTTTTGGAGGGTGGGAAAAATGTCAGAAAGACGGGTAAAATCACAACACAGTGCAGAAGGGTGCAAGTGCCCGTGAGCAGCAAGCATTTGAACAGTGTGAAGGTCAAGTTTGAAGGCACAAAAAGGAGGGGGACCAACCCAATCAGGAAAGAAGTGACGTTCTGCAAGATGGCTGTCCCGTGTTCTTGCAGGGAGCTCTTGATGCACTGAGTTCGGGTGTGCTCAGTGGCCAGGACAAATGTGTAAAGCAGGGGTGCACAGTGATCTATGGAAAAATTCAAAGTGTAAATAAGGCACAGGATAGAAATGCAATCCATGTCTACACTCCACAGAGTCATCAAGCCCAGGACACCCAGTTCTATTGAGGTGACAGTGATAATTAACCAGAAGTTCCCCAAAGGATGAATAACCAAGAAAAAGGTAAGTAACAACACCAGCAAGATGCCAAAGCTTGAAATCAAGACAGGCATAGTTACTGACAGGCTGTATTGGTCCATGAAGACAAAGGTCGGGTTGAACACTATGAACTTGATGCTCTGCTTCAGAGACAACGGCCTCAGTTTCTCCAGCAACTCAATAACATCTCTCTGCGTTTTTTCACTAGTCCTAGCGACGAGATACATGCGAGAAGCAATGATGTTCTCATAGCCAGCCTTGGAGAAAATGATGTCATTTTTGAAATGTTGGAATTCTGGCTTTCTTAAAAAGGAGTTTTGGAGGATACTAATGAAGTCACTTTTATTGGTGGCACTAATGTTCCCAGCTCTCAGATATTGGTAATACTGCTGGAGCCAGGACAGGGTGTGGAAACCTTCGCTCAGTTTCTTTAAATCGTCTTGCACTGTGCCATTCCAGTACTCGAGGGGTTCATAGATGTAGAAGCCGATCACGGGACTGTAGTTGCTGAAGTACTTCTGCTGAATGACGGCATAGGACACACTCGGAGAATCGCTGGAGAGCAAGTTGATAATGTTGGCCCCATCACTGATCTGCAAGCAGCCCATGAAGGAGAAAGAGGCATAGATGAGATACAAGATCACCACAAATGGCTTCACATAGATATTCGTAATCCACTCGTTGTAATGCTCCCGTAGGAAATGTTGGATAAAATGGTTCTGGTACGGGTCTGTCTCGTGATGAGAAGAGTGCTGGTGGCCATCGCTCATCATAGTCTGGAACCAAACAGGCTTCCTCTCCAGGTATTCCGCTGAGGGAATCTTACAGCAGAAAATGCTATGGTAGCGATTCTGCTCCAGCTGTCCAGCGAAGACCAGACAGGAGCCAAAAAAGGAGAAGATATAGAAGTAGTTCAACAGGATGGAGATGCACATATTCTGGCAGAAGACTTTCACAGCTTCAATGTTGGTGAAAGGACTGGCACCCATGCCAAAGGCAATGAAGTATAAGGAGCTTGTCATTGTGTAGGAGACCATGACATCCGAGTAGGCGTCTGCAACCCTGTCTTTGAACGGCAAATTCTCTCTGGTTCGCCGCCATCCTGATAGAAGTTCAAAGACTCCTTTTGTTCCATGACCTAAAGCAATGACAATGAGGAGATACATTAATTTGTTTCCGACCGTAATCAAAATTAATTCTGTGACTGTGAACACACTGTAATTGGGAGCGAGTATATTGGAGCAAAATGTTCATATGCAATTACTTTAGTAACAGTGCAACTTGTGCAAGTCTATATGCATGTCTACTCAGAAGTAAGCCCCATAGGGTTTAATGGGACTTACTCCCATGTATGCGTGCACAGGATTGCAGCCTAAAGTTATGGTTTTATCCCTATTGTAATTATTTAAGAGAAACTATGCTGGTGTGAGAGCATCAATTGTGTCTTTGCAATAGCCCTGAAAGCTCACCATCCTATTTTATGCACTCCTGCGGTTTGTAAGATAAGCTATAAACCACATTTGTTTCCTAAAATTTATCTTTAACTTGCAGCTCAATTTCATCAACTCCCCTCCCACTGATGCAGTCACACCACTGGAGCGCATGCTGCATCCTGTGACGGAAGGGGGGGGGGGAGACTGTCCCAGAGGTCTCCTCTCGGTACGGAAACATTTGTTCCCTTGCCCGGTGGTAAGCCTATGCTGCCCAAATGGGTCTGCATTGGACCTGTGCTAGCAATTTAGCTGGCAAAAGTCTGAGTGGACCCGGGAAAGGTGTATTGAGCCAGGACAGGGGACAGGATATCAGCAGTGCTGCTGCCGATATCGCCCCCTTCCTGGCCTTGATCCTCACTCCTCCCCACCCCGGTCTCAATCCCATTATTCTTCCTCCCTGACCCATTCTGTCCACCCCCACTCCCATCGACTTACCAGCACTACGGGTTATAGAAAGGCTGCTGACATATGGCCACTTGCTGCTTGCAAAATGGCATGTTGCCGTTTGTGACAACTGTAAAGCACACTGTGCTACTGGAGCATGAGTTCCGGCAGTGCAGCACACCCATAAGATTGGGCCACTGGTATTTATTTAATACATTGATACCCCGCCTTCCCCCCCCCATGCTTACAACCCAACTGTACTATAAGTGACATACATCAGAGCGATATCTGCCTATATAACTGAAATGTAGATCGTATATTCGCAATGCATTAACTCACACTTCAAAAACATATTGCTATCCTTATAAATAGTTACTACGGAGAAAGAATGCGACTCAACTACTTTGACTGCCTGAAAGATGGGATCTTGTTTCTCAATCAGGAGCCTCATGCATTAAGCTTTGAACAATTCTGAAAGCGTTCTAAATAGGATTTTCAGATGACACTGTGCAAAGTATTCGTGACGGCTGCAATCAAACTGGAAGGATATCCAGCTTATTTGTCCAACGATGTCCAAAACTGTATTGGAAGCTGCTGACAAGTAGATGGACTGCAACATTAAGCACAAGGGCTACAATCCCGTTCCTTTAAAGGCAACAGAAGTTTTATCGCTGGTTTGTACAAGAAATGGATGTCATCCACAAGTCCCTACAGATGTCCATTTCCTGCTTCCTGCCTAAGTGGAGCATCATTTGTGCTTGGGGAGATGGATAAATTAACTTCTGCTTGTTGCCAGGCCAGTAGGCACAGCTAGAGAGCAAGGGAACAGCAGGAAGTAATCATTAGCTTGCCAAGAGAAGATATAGTAGGAGTGGGTACAAACAAAAATATCAGCTTTGTGTCTTGAAGAACACTGCTCATTTTCAATCCTTGATGGACCTGTAGATTCTGTATGGCTAACGTATTGTGAGGACAGCTCAGTGAAAACGTCAGCACGGTGTGTACCAGCTATGAAGAAAGCAAACTCCATGCGCAGGATCATTATGAAAGGGCTTGAAAATAAAACTGCTCATGCTATACTACTCTTATACAAGACTATGCTGAACCCAAATTTGGAATACTGTACAGCTCCATCTGGATTTTGTAGAGCCATGGTTTTCCAAAAATAATGAGGTAAACTTTAAGAGGCAAACTCTTCTTTACTGAGTACAGTATCTGGGACACATCTCATAAATGGAAATCAGATTTTTAAAGGCATTTTGGTGCCTGCTGTTTGCATCTCTAAGATTTTGTATGAGGCAGAATTTCTGTTTTCAGCCACAAACAACTCTAACAAAATGGCTAACTTAAAAGACTGACTTCTACACAGCAAGAGCATCAAATGGAGTGCAGGAAAACCTGGTCCAGTTGAATTTCCATCTTTAATGAAGGAGACCTCTGTTGTAAATCTGTAAATCTGTTTCAGGACAGTTACAGCGCAATCCTACGTAAGGATCTGGCCAGCGGTCCATGACTGCCCGCCGGATCCTATTCACCGGCGGCCAGGCTCTGCCAGGGCAGAGGTCTACTCGGGGAAGGGGGACGCTCGTCTCCTTCCCCGGGTGTAAATGGTGGCCGACCCGACTGGCCTCCTCGAATTTCCGCCAGCAAAATTGCTGGCAGAAGTAGGAGGAGGCCATGTAATGGCCCAGCCACCCGGCAGGGTCCGGGATATGGCCGAAGCCATCCCCCGCCCCCTCTCGGGCCAGCTGGGCCAATGGCCCCCCTCCCTCTACCGCCGACCCGTCCCCCGCCCGCCGGATCCTGACTTACCTTGTCTGGTGGCCGTCGGGGTGCTCCATCGCAATGGCGTAGCTAGCGCCCCCGAGATTGGGGCGCCCCCCCCGACGCCCCCAAAATTTGCATAATTTAAGTTTCATTTTCGTTTTTACTTTTTTCGGCTTTTAAAAAAGTTTTTAAAGTGTTTTTCGGGGGTTTTCGGGCTTCTCCGCGTGTGTGTATGCTTTCCCCCCACTTAGCTGTGTATAGGAGCCTCCAGCGACAATGATCTCCAGCGGTGACGATCTCTTCCTCTGCCTGCGCCAGGGGGCGCAGATCGTTCCTCTGCCTGCGCCCGGGGGCGCGAACTCTGTAAAGCGCCCAGCAGCACTTTCCACAGTTCACGCAGGCGCAGAACGTCGATTGGAAACATCGTCGTTCTGCACCTGCGCGAACTGTGGAAAGCGCTGCTGGGTGCTTTACAGAGTTCGCACCTGGAGCAGACAGAGGAACGATCAGCACCCCCGGAAGAGATTGTCGCAGCTGGATTTCTTCGTCGCTGGAGGCTCCTATACACCGCTAAGTGGGGGAAAAGCATACACACTCGCGGAGAAGCCCGAACCCCCCCGAAAAACACCAAAAAACCCCCGGAAAAAAACAAAACTCAAGGAGGCCCGCGCCCCCCCAGAGCCTCAGCGCCCTACGCCCTGGGGCCCCCCGCCCCATATCAGACGACGCCTCTGCTCCATCGTTGGAGCAAGGGAGGCCGGCCTCTGCGCCGGCCTCCCATGCTCCAGAGTCGTCGCGAACGTGCTTTACGGCACGTTCGTGACGGCTTCAGGCAGCAGAACACTTGTTCCACTGTCCAAACGTCCGGTAGGATTGCGCAGTTAGTGTTGTTTTAGTTTAGCAGTTCTGTCAGACAATGATGACAATGACAACCAACAGCCTACTTATGAGAAATATCACTGATGAACTCAGTGGGCCTAAAAGGCTTTTCATATTGACTTAGCAATACCAGTAGACTGGACACCTTACGAAATTAGGGTGTGTACAGATGTACTTAGTACGTATGTACTAAGAGAAACCAGTGGGTGAGCTCAGATTCCTCCGCGTCTTTGTTCCTCAAATGGGCAGCCCGGTCCAGTGTAATGTTAGAGAGGCTTTGCCGCTGTAACATGTCGCAAGCACGCTGTAAAGCGCATTTGTGACTACTTTAGAGTAAGGGCTGCTGGGGCGAAGGCTGGCAGCCCTTACTCCCAGAGGAGTAGCCAGACCATTTTTCAACCGTGGCCCAAACCCTTGACGCCCCCCCATAAAAACGCGCGGCCGTAACCCTTGACGCCCCACAGCGTGGCGCCGCAAAAATTTGGAAGCCCACCAAAGTCCTCACCCACCCTGCAACAATGTCCTCCCCCCCAGGTACTCTGGAGCCTGCTTTCCCACCCTCTCAAACTCCCTGCACCCTCCAGAAGCCCACCAGGACCCCCACCAAAGAATCATAAAGGAGCCTATGCAAAGATTCTAGAGGAGTAAGGACAACCTTGAGAAGTGGAGAAGAACCAGAGAAGGAGGAGGCCAGCTGAGGGAGAAGAGAACAAAGGGAGCTCTGGAAGGGAGAGTGGGGCAGAAGATCCTGGAACAGAGAGAGAGAAACTGAAAGGGAAGGGAAGTCTTTTTTCGGGTTTTAAAAAGCTTTTTAGGGGTTTTTTAGCACTAGCACGGGGCTTGTAATCTTTAGTGTATGCTTTGTGCCACTTATCTGTATTCTAGGAGCCTCCAGCGACGACCTACTCCAGCGCGACGATCTCTTCCGGGGCACAGATAGTTCCTCTGCTCTGCCCCTGGCGTGAACTCTGTAAAGCGCCCAGTAGTGCTTTACAGAGTCCACGCATGCGCAGGACGACGATTGGAAACATCGTCGTCCTGCACATGCGTGGACTCTGTAAGGCGCTGCTGAGCGCTTTACAGAGTTCGCGCCAGGGGCAGAGGAACGATCTGCGCCCCGGAAGAGATCGTCGCGCTGGAGTAGGTCGTCGCTGGAGGCTCCTAGAATCCAGATAAGTGGCACAAAGCATACACTAAAGATTACAAGCCCCGCGCTAGTGCTAAAAAACCCCTAAAAAGCTTTTTAAAACCCGAAAAAAGACCAAAACAAAAACAAAACTTAAGGAGCCTCCCGCGCCCCCCCGGAGC
Source organism: Plestiodon gilberti rubricaudatus (assembly GCA_026170595.1). Classification (NCBI taxonomy): domain Eukaryota; kingdom Metazoa; phylum Chordata; class Lepidosauria; order Squamata; family Scincidae; genus Plestiodon; species Plestiodon gilberti. Next base: position 144,392,120 of record JANXHW010000001.1, read on the forward strand.
CCTTCCGCCCCTACGCCCTGGGGCCCACCGCACCACCGCACCACATCAGACGACGCCTCTGCTTACTCCCCCAGTGGACCGTCCCCGCGCCTGCCAGAGAACGTAAGCCTTGCACTGGCCGGGGCAGGGTAGATTGGGCGGTGAGAGTGTGGAGATATTGGCTGCATGCTCCGCCGATATCCCAAGCCTTCTCCCCACCCAGTTCAGCCTTACACCCCCAGCTCGAATGTATGTCAGCTTCAGAGCTGGCATACATCCGAGTAGGCCCATAGGACTTTGGCTGGCTTGCACCCGGGAAAGGGGATGAGCGTCCCCATCGCCTGAGGTGCTCCCGGGCTGCCAGATGATACGGCAGCCGGCCCTTTAGGCTGGCCGCGTATCCTTACACAGGATTGGGCTGCGACTCATGTAATTGCCTGGGGATCAATACTGGTCTTTCTTTTCTTCATTCCTCCCTTCCCAAGCTTCAGATTTACTGCCCATCTTTTTCAGAAACAGCAGACACATTGCAACTTTATCTAAATATTTATTTGTCACTATATTTTTTTAAAAATTAAATTCCAATCAGTTTTCTTAAACTTTAAAAATTGCTCCAAGGGGTGATGGCTTGCAGTGTCACAAGGGGCAGTGCCTAGTCAGTTTCTTCTGGAAATCAGGGATACTTTCAACATACAGTACTTCTCCTCAAGATTCCCCCCCCCCCCAATTTTTAAATGGTCATGTTTCCAAAGTGGAACTGAAACATTCGAAATTCTCAATTGTTCTCTTTTATTACATCCAAATATTGTACAGCATGTACAGTTTGCTGCAACTTTCAGTTCCTTCTGTTTAGTCATGTCTTTCCCACCCCTCTACCAACTTGGTTTGCTACCAACTGCACCCTCAAGCAAAGAGCTACTACTGCTAATCATGCCTCCCTGAAACACCCACTTGATACATACATTGGCAAACACGTTTGTCACATCCATGCTTTACATTTCTAGCAGCCCAATCCTATGGGCTCTTCGCAGAAAAGCAGCCATAAAGCAACGCTCCGTCAGCACTCCAAGAAGCATGCTGTTGGAGCACAGGTGGGAATGCCGGTGCCTTCCCGCGCATGTTGCCGGACTGCTCGCCACCCACCAGAGCTGGTAAGCCAGAGGGGAAGGCGGGAGGGTGGAATAGGGGTGAAGAGGGGGGTTAAACTGGTATGGGAAGGTAGGAGGGTGGTGGGGAAGCTGTGGGTGGATCCAGCCACGATGGCACATGCCAGATCCTTTCCCCTCCAGCAGCCTCCCCATCCTCCTCTTCTCAGACTTGCGCCAGTGAAAACTCTGGTGCAGTTCTGAGGAGACCCTTCCCCTCCAAAGCTTCCCACTTTGCCCCCCTCCCCGCTGAATACAGCGCATACCTTTTTGGTACGGTTGCAACAGCTGGGGGGGGGGGAGTCCAAGGATTGGACCGTGCATGTATATTTAAAACATCATAGGTCTACACTTAAAGGGATAACGTCTGAACTGACCCTAATCTGCTGAAGCCCAATGTATGCTCCTGGTCTTGTAGAAACATTCAGAAGTCTTCTTGACTAAGCATGCAACCCAACTAAAAGGTCTTGAGAAGTATTACAATTCTTATTAGGATGATAAACCTTCCCATTCCGGTGGCCATGATCTCCAGAAGCTATGTCTTCACATAATATGGATCAATTGCTGATTAGCAGGGAATAAAACCATTGGCTCAGCATATAATATTGGCAAAATGTTTGTCAAGTGCCAAGAAACAAGTCGTTAACTCCAATACAATCCACTTTGCAGAAGGCAGTCGTTCCCTACTTGGCACAGGCACCATGGTGATGACAGGCTTCATTAATCGCAATCAATGTGGGGCAGTGCATTTTGTGGTGATTCCTGCTTGCCAACGAACCCAATTCAGAAAAAGCACTGGGAATTTTCTCTTAATGAGTCCTTGGTACCTCATCATCATATCTTGTAGAACAGAAGCAAAACTTGATTCAGTACATATTCTTCCCAGTTGCCAGTAACAAGCCACAACTAAAGTTACTGGAAGTTGATGACATAATTCCAATTGTACCTAGTTAATAAACAACTAACCAGTGATGTAGACTTGAGTCTATTGACTCGGACTCGAGTCGCAACAATGTCTCGACTCGGATTTGACTCGGCGATTGTAAAAGACTCGACTCGAGACTTGGAGCCTTTTACGACAAGTTCAATTTTATTCAGGTTTAAACCTGTTTTCCCCATTAAATAGATAGGGACTTGCAACTCGCAACCAAAGACTTGGGACTTGACTTGAGACTTGGACCCAGAGACTTGGGACTTGACTCGAGACTTGGAGTCAGAGACTTGATCCACATCCCTGCAACTAACTGCTTCTCTTATTGAGGAAAAAGTGGTTCTAAATTGTTGGGTGTTTTTTTTTCTTTTCATCCCGTAGAAAGATGCTTGGAACGTTTTGAGAGGAGAAGTGCTGAGAATTTTTGGAAACGCAAATTCATTTTGCAGGTTCAGCAGTTGTCAATTTTGCAGATTGTCTAGTGGGCAGAGAATACAGAAAAGATGATGGAAGTTTAAAGGTGGAAGGGGAAGAACTCATACATGTATTCTCAGTGCAGTGAGCACCTGGCTCTCATTCCCTTGAAGCCAAGGTGGCCTACCTGAAGAAGCTGAGACAGCTGAGATAAGCATATGGATGAGACTTTCAGGGAGGTAGTAGAGTTGTCCTACTTCTGGGCTGGCAGTTCATCTCTTGTCATGGAGAATGACAGTCCCAAGGCAGGATAGCATCATTCTGAGGAAGAGGGAAATTGTCCTTCAGGAGAGGAACTCATTATTGGGGTTAGAAACTTTTATCCTCTCACACCAAAGATATGATTCTGGGGTGGGCGGGGGGAAGGTGAGGGGCTCCTATTACTGTGTTATTGAATCATTAGGAATAGAGAGAGATGCATCTGGGATAGATATGTTGACTGCCTTGTGGTTTGCCTTCCTGGTGTGAAGATCAAGGGCGGGGTCAGTCAGGTCGGACACAGAAATACTACCTATTCTATGTGCAGGGCCAGGTATACAGCTGGAGTTGAAGGGTCTCAATGCATGAATCAGGCTAGACGTCTGTACAGAGAAGATGGCTTTCAACTGAACTGCAATGGAACCAGGCTGCTGGCACCTGATAGCAAGCAAAACAATTGCAGAGCAGCTTTTCAGCTGACCTCTGGGGAAAAGCTGATAGGAGCTGGGCAGCATCCGGCTGGGGACAGCTCATCCTTAAGGGTTAATGCTGTAAGACATTGGTCTTCTTGAGATGAATAAAGAAACCAGGGAGGAATCAAAAAGAGGAAAGGTTATAACAACTGGTTATTTAAATTACCTTCACACTGAATGTGGAAAGGTGTGTTTGGGTCACAACAAAGAGACAAAATTTCTAGATGCCCTAAATGACTGTGGTCATGGAACTGACCAGAACGGAGGAGGAGGTCCTGGACTTAAACTTGAGTGGTAGAGACCAGTAGAGACCACACCCTTTCTCAGTGAGGTATTTACCACTAGTGAGGCACTTATTACCCCCAAAACACAAGTGGCCTTCATTGGGTAGAGGGGTCTGGCTCAATTGGGAGAGCTGCCGCCTTGCAAAGCCCGAAGATTGGCAAATGGCAAGTTCAAGACACGCCACCGACAAAAAGCTGTGAAAAGCCTCCGTGAGGAGAGATAAGAGCTGCCAGCTCCGTCGGTCAAGTGTGGGAGGCGCCAGCCAGCAGAAAAGCCAGGATGTAAAAAGGATACCACCTGGAATGTAGCTGTTCATGAAAGATTGGACATTTATATTTTGTGAAACCTCTCATTAGGGAGGTTAGGAAAGCCTGCCCATGTACCTTGAATGAAAGTCGGAGGAGAAATCCAATGACCAAGAAAGGCGGTATATAAATACTGTATATTACTACTACTACTACTACCACCACCACCACCACCACCACCACCGCCTGGGAAAGCTAAAGATGAAGACACAAGTAGTTAGTCTCAAACTTCTGAGTCATTTGACTACAACTTCAGGCTGAACAAATTGATAGATGTTCCGAAGAATAAGAGAGCACACTGACCACATTAATGCCTGATTCTGTCATAACAGAGGCGCCAAAAGCAAGTGACTTAAATCACAAATGTATCATGAGCTGGTGACAGTTGGGTACAGAGGGTTGAACCAACTGCTCCCCTGAGCCACTGACCAAACAGAATAAGTTCCTGACAATACAAGAAAGCTCTCCTGCATCTGGCATGTACAGACCCACAAAAGTCTTCAGAGAAGTACCGGTACTAAGTCTCATCTACACAGATGTTCTGGTCCCTAAGGGTGACCAAATGCACTGTCATTGATCTCACTGGTTCAAATACTTCAGTTGCTTGCGGGACAGAAGGAGTATTTTCTCTGCAAAATGTTGGAGGAGATGTTATCTCTGTCACAGTGTGGAGTCTGCAGAGATTTCACTGTCATTTGATGTAGTTAAAGGTAAATGTATCCCCTGTTTGAAAGCCAGTCGTGTCTGACTCTAGGGTGCGGTGCTCATCTTCGTTTTTTAAGGCCAAAGAGCCAGCGCTGTCCAAAGATGCTTCCGTGGTCATGAGGCCGGCATGACTAACGGAACGCTGTTACCTTCCCACCACAGCAGCACTTGCACTGTTGCACCACAGCGGCACTTCCAAATCTACTTGCAATTTCTTGCTTTCGAACTGCTAGGTTGGCAGAAGCTGGGACAGGAGACGGGAGCTCACTACATCACGCGGCACTTGGGTCTCGAACTGCTGTCCTACCGACCTTCTGGTCTGCAGTTAAGCGTCAACCACTAAGCCACCGCGGCTCCGTAATTACCTTACTTAAAGTAAGTTAAAAAAAGTAATTACCTTACTTAATCCATGCCTGTCCTGATGGAACTATTTTCAAATATCCTCCCCCACACAACCACTAAACTCGAGGCAATTGGTTGTATACGTATAAATGGCCTTTTCCCCCTGCTTTTCTATATCTTTTTTTGTAACCCTATACTCTTTTTGAAACTCTGTTTCTCCTAGTTACTGGTAACCTAATCAGAGGCACTATTCCCTCAGTTTGGTATTAATTCTGGGCCGAGCAACCTTGGACCTGACGCAGTAGATTTGCATATGTGGTAGCAGACAAACGCACGTATATGTGTGTGTGTGCGCGCGCACGCACGCACACGCACCCACAGTGTTGGCAACAGTGGGTAGGCAGGCAAGCACATCCAGTCCCTGTCCTGTGGAAGGAAATCTTCCCACAATCAAGTACCCCACAAAAGAGGTTTAGTGACAAGTGTTCTTTGCCCAGGGGAAACCTGACAACGGGCTACTGACAAGTGAGAACGGGAAGGATGCCTTATCTCATCCTGCCAGACTAGGATAATTAACAAGGACATTTCCTGTTTGGAAGGTTGCACGGGGAATATGGGTTACCTGCCAGGCAGGGACTTTGCTGATTGCAGAAGGAAGCTAGTGGCTCAAACATGCTTAAAGAGACAGGACACTCTCTCCACAAGAAGGTTATTGCTGCAGCAGATTTTTGTTGTAACACCAAAAAAAAAAAAAAAAGCTCATGAGGACCCAGGTTTATTTCTCCCACTTCAAGCACATAACATCACATTTGGCACAGTCTTTAGTGTGAATAGAAGTGGTCATAAGATTCCTAAGCATTTTCCTGATTTGTGATCCTACGCTCTTACAATCCTGGTTCCAGAAGACTTTTTTCCACAACAAAATGTATTCTAGGTGCATAATTTGTACAGCATCCTATAGGAAAAGAGCTGGGACAGTGGCTTATGTGGACCAGTGGGAGGGGCTAAAATTCATGAGGGTCTGGGGTAGGGCTCCTGCATTCCTTTAAGGGCCCCTCCTTTCTCCCCATAATTCAACTACTGCTGAGCTTACCACTGCCTCCTGGTGGTGCTTTCTTCTTCCTTCCCTGCAATCACCCTCAGTGGCAGCAGGATATACCTGCCCAAAAACCATCACACCATCTTTGCTACTGATTTCTCAAATAATATCCACAAATAACAATTGGTTACATGCACAGGAACAGTTCAGGCTAGAGGAATCCATCAGGGACACAAACAATCTGTCAACGTGATAAAAAAAAAATCATCATCAATTTTGGTGGGGAAATCGCTCTTTGGCACCGGATGTCATTTTTTTATTTTGCAAAGGCATAATTGCTAAAGGAACAGCCCGATCCTATTCCAGATTGGGCTGCCGTGCGCAGCCGTTCACAACAGTGGAACAGAGTTCTACTGTCATAAAATGGCTGCAGCTGGTGCTGGAGTACGCAGAGCTCCGTTGGCGGCCATTTTTGGAGCATTGCTGCAAGAGTCGGCAGCGCTCCCAGGACGTTGGTGGATCTCCCTGGACTCACTGGGAACAGGTAAGGCAGTGGCAGGGAAAGGGAGGGGTAAAAGGGTGGGGAGGGGTGGAACAGGGGCAAGGAGGCTGCAGGAGGGGGGTGGATGTGCCAGATCCTATCTTTTTTTGCAGCTTCCCTGCCCCTTTCTTCTCCTCGGATTTGTGCCAGCTACAGAGGGGGTACAAAGGGACCCATCGCAGAGCGGGAGGCTTACGGAGGGGTAAGGGGAAATAATTCCACTCCCTCCCACTCCACCCTTCCCCACTGGATAAAACTCACCTTTTTGGCATGGCTGCACCAGCGGGGGGGGGGGGAAATGATAGGATTGGGTCATCTTAAGAATGATAACCTTTGATGGGATCATTCATGGAAAGGCATCACATTCACTGAACATCACATTTCAATAGAAGCAAGACATGTCTGGACTGAAGATCCAAATAATGAACCTCAGCAGATGAGCTACGTCTTCTGCTTCCGGCATCCTTTATTGCTTATAGGAAAAGGAAATGAAGGATAAAGGAGAACTAATTGCTAAATGCATAAGCCAATAAGCCACCATCCCCACAAATCAATCCAGAGGAAGTGCAGCTATAACTCACAATGTCTAATTTTTTTAGCCTGTTGTTGTTGTTACAATCCAGCAAACGTTTTTGTTTTTAGGATGGCTTTCATGTTTTAATGGTTCATTTGTATTTTATGCAGCTGTATTTGTTTTTATTATACACTACTTTGAGTGTCATTTTGTGCAGAAACGTTCCAAGTATCCAAAAATAAGAGCCTCCAACCATCAAACACAGCATTATGCAAGGCTGCTCACAGAGAGTTCCTCATCACTTTGGTGAGAAATGGACTTGCAGACAGAGGAAGAAGACAGGCACCTCCCATTAAGAGGATTATATGCCTTGGAACCCAATCCTATCCTCCCCCGCCCACGGCCGATGCAGCCATACCAAAAACGAGCGAATTGTATTCAGCGCGGGGGGGAGGGGCCGGGAGGTTTGGGAGGGAATTATTTCCCCTTACCCTTTCCGTAAGCTTCCCGTTCCGCAATGGGTCTCCTCGGACCTGCAACTTCTCTTTAGCTGGCATAAGTCTGAGAAGGGGCGGGGAGGCTGCTAAATGAGGGGATAGGATCTGGCATGCGCCATTGCGGCCAGATCCACCCCATCCCACAGACTTTCCATCCCCTGTTCCTCCCCCCTCCCCACCCAGTTTTGTCTGCCGCCACCACTGCCTAACCTGTTCTGGCAGACGTGGCATGAACCAGCCACAGATGTGGAGTGCTGCCGCATCTTGCGGCAGCCATTTTACAACAGCAGAAGCCTCTTCCGCTGTTGTAAGTTCCCCTCCCCCGGATAGGATTGGGCTGTCAATGTCTGACATAGAAGTTCATCCGAAGTGAGCAAGGTTTCTCCAACTGAAGCATTTGCCTCAGGTAGCAGGTTGGTAGGAGGCACCCATCTCCACTGTCCCTCCTTCTCCTTCTACTTCTTGGACTGGAAAAGAAAATGGGGGACTGGAAAAGAAAGCGGCTCTAGTGATCCGCTGCTGTAAGTCACCTTGTGACAGTGCAAACATGTGGTGCACCGCTGTGGTGCACTCTGGAACCACCAGTAGAAATGGCCAAAGGCTCCATGAGAGCACCAGAATCTCCCAGATACTTCACCGGTGCATGTAAAGTGGAGGAGGGTGCAGTCCGTGGGGGTTTGGGGGAGGATGAGGGTGGGGAGTAGGCTGAACTGGGGGGGATGAGTTTGAGGGCAGGAGAGGGTAGATCTTCACAGCAGTCATGCATGCTGGATCCTATCCCCCTTGCCTGGCCCAGACCTGCCCCCTGAGGCTCCTCGGACTTATGTCAGCAACATAACTGAAGAGACCTATTGGTGACTAGGCGGACCACCGAGAGGTAAGTAAAAAATATTTTTATTTATTATTATTAACAGTATTTATATACCGCTTTTCAACAAAAAGTTCACAAAGCGGTTTACAGGCAAAATCAAATGATTAAATTATTTACCTTTCATGGGCTGTCTGGTCACCACTGGCGTCGACAGGGGGAAGCGGGGGGGGGCGGGCCGCCGGGGGGCATCGCACGTATAGGGGTGACGCACGATCCCCCCCACTTACAGTTTTTAGTTGGAGGCGGGCCCTCCCGCCCTCCCCTGTGTCCGTTCGGCTCCAAAATGAGCCGAAAACGGAGCGGGGAGGGTGCTCTGCTCCTGCGCGTGACGTCACGCGCGGGGGCGGAGCCTCCCCCTTAAGGGCGACGCGCAACCCCGCTCTGGGGTGTCGCGCGTCGTAGCGACGCGACAGCTGGTCACACACACACACACCCACACTACATGCAGCTTATGTTCCGTTGGTGTGTAGATGCATGGTGTAGGATAGGATTGGGCTGCTGATCCTGTTTATATCACCTTCTGATCAAACGTGAACCTAAACTGTGCATACTTTGGACAAAAATCACATTCTGACCAGAGACTGTGCTTTGAGCAAGACTGAAGCTCAGTACTAACTTCACAGCTGGAAAATACTTTGGTATCATCTGAAGAGCCAAATGCCCTATCAGAAGAAGGAATGCAAAAAAGAATTTGAGCAGAGCATGAACAGAATCTGCAAAAGTGAACATTTTTGATAAGCTGAGGTTTGACACATGCCAAAACTTAACATACCTCTTGTTCAACTGCTACCGGCCTCTATATCACAGGAAACATCCAAAGTAAGAGCAATCCTTGCTATTATCACTCACCCTCTTGGACCAGCTGAATCCACTGGGCTACAGCTGGGAAATAGTGGGGAACATTTTGTAAACATCTAGTACCTTGTGCTTTTCCAGAAGAACTGATTACTATGCAATGGTTACAAAAACAACCAATGCGAGAATACGCAAATGCAAGAGGTCCGCAATGACTAGCTGCACTTTATGAAAGTGTGAAAAGCTGTACCACAATATGTCTTGAAGAAGAAGTCCAAATTCACTTATTGGCATGTATCAGTTATACATTTATTTGACTGCTGTGTCTGATTTCCACTTTTACTTATATAAATAAAATGGTGACAGTCCTTTTGTCATTTTGGACCCCCAAACATATTTTTTGCCACCATAAGGAGCTTTCTAAATGTGCCCATTAGTGATTTAATCATGAGTCTTCATTTGCGTGTCTGCTGTCTTGGGCCATTTATTTTGTTTTATATGATATAAAACATGGTAGCTACAGAATTAATGCCACAGAATGAGAATATCTACCCAAGTCAACTTTTAACCTACTTGTTCCAGAAATGCATACAAACTTGCAAATTCTCTACTTTTCTGGATTCAGGATTAAATGGGGGTGATTGAGGGTCCTCCTTACCAGGGGTAGTAGATATGCTCCTAGAAGCCATCATTTTTCCTCAGAAATCAGAATCCTCTTGGAACACGCTACGCGATGACACAGCATCATTCTGAAGTGGACTTCAGAGAAAAATATGGCTGCCGCCAGGAGGAGCACTACTTCCCACACTTTTGGAAACAGGCAGTGGTACTGAAAAAAGGTAAGCTGGTCTCACACAGTGGCTGGAACACCCGGTTCTTTCTGGTTTCTTCTCCCCCTCCTCTTCCCCCCCCCCCCCAATACTGCACAAACCCTGGTTCCCATATATTTTGATTGTTTGGCGTCAGACTTACCCAACCCAGGGAGCAGCCTGCCCGGTGGGCATACAGTATAGGCCTAGGTACAGGCCAGGAGAGGCTGGAATGGCCTCAGCCGGGCAGGGCGCAGCACAGGCTATCGACCCGTGGAGCGGAGCTTGCCTGCACCTGCTGGAGCAGACAAGGAGCAACAAGGTGCAGCAAGTGGTTGTAGGCTTCGCTTCCCGCATCCCAGGAGAGGAGGCTTAGGAGCCAGAGGGTGACCAGGCCAGGAGGATGGAACCAGGAGGGGGGGGGGGAGGAACCAGTCAGGGGAATATAAGGCCAGGGATGAGAAAGGGCTGGTTGAGGGTTGAATGCTGGCTCCAGAAGTTGAACCCAGTGAGGCTGAAGAAGGCCCAGAGGTGGAATGGGTGCTGTAAAAAAAAAAACCCTCTCTACTGCTGCTCTTCCAGGGGAGGAAGAGGAAGATAGCCCAGAAGCCAGGTGGGCGTGGCCCTGGAGGCCCCACATAGGTTGCTGCCCCTATACATTTTAAGGAATATATGTAATCTTGTTTAATAATGCCCACCACAGAAACTTAAGTACTGGCCACTGCATTACTCCTTTCATAAATCACCTTGCATCAATGTCTGCACAAATTTATATTTTTAAACATTTTTTCCTTTAATAATTGCTTTAGTTTTAGAAAGGATAAGTATTTGCCCACTGGAGCACAGAAACACTCATGTAGCCATTTAAAAATAGACAAGGGAAATGGATGAGGCTATTTTCTCTCATCTGTGATGCTATTTTAGTGTTTTCCTATTTTAAAGACTCTTTTTTTTAGAAACATGTATGCTCCACATCTCTTCTGCTGGCCTCTCTCTCTCTCTCTCCCTCTCCCTCTCCCTCTCTCTCTCAAATAAAAGGAAGATCAAAGCAGGCTTTCCCAAGCAGCAAGGATCCCCACCACTCCATTCCATACAGCATACAGGAAAGCATTGCTGGTGTTAGGAACAGTATCTATTGGGATAGAGCGGGGAGGGAATTTACTACCACTACTCAAAACAGGAGGCCAGCGGGTGGCGCAGCAGGTTAAACCACTGAACCATAAGCTGTCGATTGAAAGGTCGGCAGTTCGATTCCCGCGACGGGGTAAGCGCTTGTTGCTTGGCCAGCTCCTGCCAACCTAGCAGTTCCAAAGCATGTCAATGTGAGTAGATAAATAGGTACCGCTTGCGGGAAGGTAAACAGCGCTCCGTGTTCCAGCTGCATGCTACGCGCTGCAGCAAGGAGAGTCATGTCGGCCACATGACCACGGAGGCGTCTTCAGACTACGCTGGCTCTTCAGCTTTGAAATGGAGATAAGCACCACACCCTAGAGTCGGACACGACTGGACTTAATTGTCAGGGGATACCTTTACCTTACTCAAAACGGGGGAAAAAATAGGTCATTTATACTGTACATTGTCTTCATTTTGTGGCTCCTGTACTTCAACCACCAGAGAAAGTGAGGTAAACCTCAAAAACCACACTACAAACCTATTTTTAGAAGTGCTCCAGAAAGTTTGTTACGCTTAATGTGTTGCATAAGTCATCATGTAAAGAAACTGAATACAATTTTTCAAGAATATATGTATAAGATATACTCCATAAATCAGACACTATATCACCATATATAAAATTCCACCAATATACAGTACACAAAATAAGTTTTGAAAATTAATACGTATTATTACTAAGTACTTAAAATAAATTATAAAGTACTTAGTAATAATGCGTATTAATTTTATAAATATTCAAGAACTTTCATTTCTTCCTACAAGGTATAACTCAGAGGAAAGGTTCATCAAATATTCACTGAAACAGGTGTGCCAATTTGCTCATCAGTTTTCAAAATTGGTGCTGCCCGCTTAATATTTCTGGTCCTGTTCTTATTTACATTAGGCTTGCACAACTTGGGGGACCCACCAGGCTTAACAAACACATTGTAGCCATCATGGCTTGAGCCATGGTCCAAGTGCTTGACAAAACTTCAGTTCTTGCAATCTTGGCAAGCAGCCAAACTGGGAGGTTTGCTGAGCTGCCAGGACTGGACCTAAATAGCCTAGTGCAGGGTTTCTCAAGCTTTCTCCCCGGCGATGTACCAATTCTCGTGGTCTAATTATCTTAAGTACCACCGGAAGTAACTGGTGATGACATCATCGCCCGTTACGTCTGGGTTGGGAGGCTAGACGTGAAGCTACAAACAGCGATAAGAGGCTCAGGGCGAGCGGGTTGGCTTTTTCAAGTGTGTGAAAACTGGAGCTCTGCCCACCAAGCTGAGCCTCCTACCGCTGTTTGTAGTGTCGTGGTCTCAGTACCAGATGGGAGTCAGTGTCCCAGGGGACACCTGCTGTACAGATCTTCATGAGGCCTAAGAGGACACAATCTAAATAAAATCTTTATATATAATAAATGCATAAATAAAAAAAATAAAAATAAACTGACAGTGGTCTAGTCCAGTCAAAAAAATTAAGCACTTTAAAATCTCACTGCTTTCAGTCAGAGGAAGATACTGTGCAAGCATAGCTATGATGATGACCAAGGTGGACCTCTTGGTTTGAGCAGTAGCCCTGGGGAGGTGGCTTCCCCAGCGCACCACTTACTCCAGTGATGGCGAACCATTTGGACTTGGTGTGTCAAAATTTTTGAAAATGCCTAATTTGAGTCTGCTGGTGTGTTCCCCCCCCCCCAAAAAAACAACGTTTAATAGTACTTTGACTATTGCTGCTTTTAATAGTAAATTTGAACTGTGAACTGAACTGAAAACAACTATAGAACACACTGCATTTTATTTAACATCAATTAGTGACTTTTGGGTTGCTGAGTTTTACTAGATAATAATTTGAAAGAGGTCTGCCAAAATCCCTGACCTAAATATTTAAGACAAGCCTGTAACACTTTTAATCTTGCCTGTCTAGCAAGTTTATTATTCCTAGGGAATTAGTTTATGTTAAGGCTGAGCACTCCTTTCCATTATTGATTGTGGACGCGTCTTTACGTTTGTCATTTTAAAAAAGGAGTTTTCTAGCCTGTTTGGTTCTGTCTTGTATTATTCCTCAGGCAGCTAATTGATCTTTCATGTGCTATTTCCTTTCATAAAATCTTTCTCCCTCTTCCTTCTCTTACATTTCCTGGATCCTTACGATTACATCTCAGTGACCTCTGCCTAATACTATTTTAAAATTCCCTTTTCCTACTGAAGTGAAAGAATGAATAATCTCTTCCTTTAAAGTGGCAAAAGTCACCCATGCAGAGATGATAATTGGTACCACTTCTGCCCTTAATCTTCAAGTGAATCATTATTTCTTCTGTATATTAATCAATAGCAGCTGTAAAATAATCTCAGCTGTAAGTATTTGTACATGTCATTGAAAGTAGGAATTACTAACACAGCTCGATAATTTCTTTCATCAGCTGAATTTTCAGTGTCAGTTTTAGTGTTACTAAAACTTCTCTATAGAAAGGAGGGCTTGAGGCTTTGTGGGTCTCTCAATCATATACTATCTGACTTGGGAAAGGGACAGATAAACTACAATCTCTGAATGAAAGGAATTTTATTAGAGCATCCTTCCATAAGGTCCCAAACATATAAGCACATGCCACTATTGTGAGAAAGGTTAACATATACCTGCATCAATACAAATAATGCATTTAAGTTACATTCCATATAGTACACTGCATGAACATCATCTAAGCCAGGGGTTCTCAATGTTGTTGGTGCAGTGTACCACCTAGATGGCTGCCGCTGCGCCAAGTACCACCGGAAGTGGTGATGACATCATCGCCACTTGCTTCCAGGTCGTCGCTGCAGATAGAAGTGAGACATGCTGCGCCGGAGTCTAGAAAACAAAAGGTAAGAGAGAAAGGACTGGCAGGAGGGCCCTTCCAAGCATGCGAAGCCTGTGCGCTCGAGCTCTGCCACCTCAACAGAGCTCAAACCGCCGCTTTTAGGGCTCCGGCGAGGCACGGCCGCCATGTTGGCGGCCAGGGGTTCAAGTACCTCCAACCGGTGGTTCACGTATCCCCTGATCTAAGCTGATTATGGAAAGTTTCTTATGCCAGATTTTGTATTAACATTCCAATGTTCTGAAGCTACTTTACAGCACAATCCTGCACAACGGTACGCCGGGGGAGCGCACGCTCCTGTGAGTTGTATGATCTTCTCTGTTCCTGCCCAACACCGCTTTAAAAATTACCCCTTTTAGCTTTCCGCACTCTAAGTCCCTTTCAGAATACTTCTATAAAATATGGGTGTTGGTCACCTAATGCGAAGAGAGGACTCTCTGGAGAAGACCCTGATGCTGGGAAAGATTGAAGGCAAAAGGAGAAGGGGAAGGCAAAGGATGAGATGGTTAGACAGCATCACCGATGCAACGAACATGAAAATGAGCAAACTCAGGAAGATAGTGGAGGACAGGAAGGCCTGGCAGGATATGGTTCATGGGATCACGAAGGGTCGGACACGACTTAACGACTGAACAACAACAACATATTCCATGGCAAGGACTACTCCAGGAAAGATGGTAATATGCGGCCTGTTATTAAAAGTGGCCTTCCATGGTAAAAAGCTTCCCCACCCCTGGTCTAAGGCTTTTGTGGCCGGTATCGCTATCATTACAATTAAAATTATTCGGGATTAAAGGCTTTGAGAATGCCCACAAGCCTTTGAGAATGCCCACCAAAGATGTGGGTGAAATGTTAGGTGCTCATGTTTTTACTAGACGGCAGCCTTTAATCCCCGATAATTTTAATTGTAATGATAGAAAGTGGGAAAGTTCTCTTTTGGCATATGTTGGCAACAAGCTAGCTTTGTTTTAAAATGAATTAATTAAACAGAGTTTACAAGCTGATCATGTCTGATGTTTGGATAATGCTTAATTACTTTCTGGGTGTACTTTTGGTTACAGATGCACAAGTCTTGTGCCAAAGATAAGCTCTGCACAAAGTTAGTTGTCTGATTTAGAAGTAAGCGTAAATTTCAAAAAGCAGGCTCACAGCGCAATCATATACTGTACATGATTACTCGATGTTTATTCAGATGTCCCAGTATGTTCAATGAAGATTACTCCCAGTTAAATGTGTTTAGGATTACAGCCAAAGTATTTTTGTGAAAAATGTACAGGGTTGCACTCTGTAGCTTAAGATAAGATACATTGGAGATTGGTTGTCAGAATTAAAAGTTTAGAACCCACACTCATAAGTCATATTAAACTTTGAGATTGTATTCACCCCAGCTTCACTGTTGCCCCCAAGCTGCAGAGAAAGAGGATTCAGACTGAAGGGTAAAAGGAAAGCATTGTTGTATGAAGGTAAACTTATAAGTGGGCATAACATGTGCAACTATAGAACATGTTTATTGTTTGCATGTTATGGAAGTAAAGGTCAGCACCTTAACATGCAAGCTCATGTCACAGTAATCACACACAAATGGGCAGGGCAAAGAGCCTTGATTTTATGAAGAACAGAATTTTCACGCTTTATTTATTTTTCACATTTTTATACCACCCTTCCTCTAAGGACCTCAGAGTGGTGTACATATTTCCTCCCCTCCTTTTTGTCCTCACAACAACCCTGTGAGGTAGGTGGGGCTGAGAGATAGTGACTGACCCAAGGTCACCCAGGAAGCTTCGTGGCTGAGCAGGGATTTGAACCTGGATCTTCCAGGTCTAAGTCCAACTCCCAAGCCACTACACCATAATGGCAGAATGCTGAAAAATCTGCTCACCTTAACTCTCTGGGCACTCCTGCGCCTGTGTAAATGATAGTAGTTAGCACAGGAATTAAGCTGGCCTTCAAGAACTACAATTGATTGATTAATCTGTTCAAAAGGTACTGTCTTCTTTGTAACAGCAAAATTAAACATACTGTCACTTCTAATAAGATGGTACAAAACTCTGTGAATTCTTTCATGCAAGTCAGGGATAAAGTATGAGAGCTAACTTGAAGGAGAAAGAAAGTGGTTTTCAAACACATTCAAATGCAACCAAAAGGCAATGGGGAACAGAATCCGTTTGTATCCTGAGTTATATAAATTTGCTAAGGAACAAAGAAATTCTTCTATTGAAACATTCTGAATCTACAACTTCCAGAGGTGCCCGCCATGTAACAGAGCAATCCTGCCAAAGGATCCGGCGGGTGGTCCAGGCCGCCCACCAGATCCCGTGCTCCACCGCAGGCAGGCTCCCGCTTGGCCGGAGGTATACTCGGGGAAGGAGGTATACTCGGGGGATCAAGAGAGAGATCTTGGGGTGCTGGTGGACAGGTCGATGAAAGTGTCGACCCAGTGTGTGGCGGCTGTGAAGAAGGCCAATTCCATGCTTGGGATCATTAAAAAAGGGATTGAGAATAAAACGGCCAATATCATTATGCCTTGTACAAATCGATGGTAAGGCCACATCTGGAGTATTGTGTCCAGTTCTGGTCACCACACCTCAAAAAGGATATAGTTGAATTGGAAAAGGTGCAGAAAAGAGCGACCAGATTGATTCGTGGGCCGGAGCACCTCCTTTATGAGGAAAAGCTACAGCGTCTGGGGCTTTTCAGCCTAGAAAAAAGGCGCCTAAGGGGGGACATGATTGAGGTGTATAAAATTATGCATGGGATGGAGAGAGTGGATAGAGGGAAATTCTTCTCCCTCTCGCATAACACCAGAACCAGGGGACATGCACTAAAATTGAGTGGAGGGAGAGTTAGAACAGACAAAAGAAAATATTTCTTTACCCAGTGTGTAATTCATCTGTGGAACTCCTTGCCACAGGATGTGGTGATGGCACCTGGCCTAGATGCCTTTAAAAGGGGTTTGGACAGATTCATGGAGGAAAAGACCATCACAGGTTACAAGCCATAAGCAACCTCCTGGTTTTAGAAGTGGGTTTTCTCTGTGCCAGGTGCAAGGGAGTGACAACGGGAAACAGGTTATCTTTTTGTCTTGTGCTCCCTGAGGCATCTGGTGGGGCCACTGTGTGATACAGGAAGCTGGACTAGATGGGCTTTTGGCCTGATCCAGCAGGGCTCTTCTTATGTTCTTATGTTCTTAAGGGGATGCTTGTCCCTTTCCCCGTGTGTAAAAGCAGGCTGCCTGGATCGGCCTCCTCGGATCTCCGCCAGCAATTTTGCTGGCGGAAGTAAGAGGAGGCCGTGTAAAGGCCCAGCCGCGCGGCAGGGGTCAGGATACGGCCGAGGCCTTATCCCGCCCCTCCCAGGCCACACCCTCCCCCGCCTGCTAGATCCTTAACTGGGTCCGTCAGCGGTCCTTCGGGCGCTCTGGCGGCACAACAGGGGAGGCCGGCCTTGCGCCGGCCTTCCCTGCTTTCACGTAGGCGCGAACGTGCTTTGCGGCATGATCGCGATGGCTTAGGGCAGCGGAACACTCGTTCTGCCGCCCGCCCCTTCCGAAGAATTACGCCATAAGTCTGTAGCAGCAAAACCAGTATAGAGTTTTGTAATAACTTAAGGAGGAATCTATTTATATTTCATAAGCGTTCTCCTAAAGGCATAGACTTCTATGAAAGTGGACTGTAGTCAATGCAAGCTTCTGCTAAAATAAACTAGTTGGTCTTTAAGGTGATACATACATGAAATTTAATTTAGTATATTTGGAAGACATTTATGATATGCTCTATGCTTGTACATTTCAGTCTCTGGGGACATTACTACTAGGTGAGATGTGTGCTACCTGCCCCCTGCAGCAATTGTCTGTAACCTCACTTTTCCATAAACGGCTTATCACAGACGAAAACATCTCTACACAATTTAAACATTTCCTCAATGTGTTCTGACATCCCCAGATATTGCTTCCTCTTCACCTTGACTGCTCCTCATTCACTAAAATGTATAAACTAAGACAAAAGCTAAGTTCCGTGAGTTCAGGAGAGATGTCACTAGCGACTGAACGATGAACTCTCAAATGTATTATCACCGTTTACTGAAGAAAAAAATATTTCTTGGTGCATCCAATCTGATTTTATTATTCTCATAGCTTGCTAATCAACAACATACACAGAAAAAAAATGAATGCCTATCTCTCGCTTTATACCTGTGTCTCACAGGCCAACATCAGATAGGTACACACAGAGCAAGACAGGTAGATAGTACAGTTATTAGTTTCAAATAGAAAAAAAAATATTTGTTTGCAAATTAAAAGAAAAACATTTTTTTAAATAACAGATCTACTCAGGGAACTTGGAGGAGGCCGTGTAATGGCCTAGCCAGCCCAGCAGGCCGGCAGCCTCCCAGGCTGGCTAGTCCAATGGCCCCTCCCTCACCCAACGGACCGCCCATGCGGCCACTGGTGGGAGAACTTACCTTCCTCCAGCGGCCGCTTGACTGTTCTGGCGACAGAGTGAGGGAGTTTGGCCTTGCGCCGGCCTCCCTTACTCACGAGTCATCGCAAATGTGCTTTACGACACGTTTGCGAAGACTAAGAATGGTGGAGCGCTCACTCCGCTGTTCTTGAGGTTCCCAGGATTGTGCTGTGAGAGTGTCAGTTGGGGGGAGGGGAAGGAAGAAACAGTGTGCCATATCCTATTCCCCTTCCATGACCTTGACACGGATCAACCTGGCACAGGTCCAAGTTGACCCACAGCAGCGGCTGGGGCTTTCCCTAGGGCAGGCGTGGGGAACCTCCGGCCCCCGGGCCAGATCCAGCCCGCGGGACGATCCGGTCCGGCCCGCGCTGGAACAGACCGATCTGGCCCGCCCGGGACCGGACCGGAGGCTCCGCCGCCGCCCGCTGCCGCCATGCGCCTAGTCCTTTTAAAACTGGCCTTCCTGGACCTGCGCAGAGCGCCGCTGCGGCCAAGAGGGCAATCCAGGAAGTCCAGGAAGGCCAGGAAAGTCCAGGAAGGCCGGTTTTAAAAGGAGTAGGCGCCGAGGTAACGCATCACCTCGGCGCCTACTCCTTTTCAAAGCGACCTTTCTGTACCTGCGCAGATCAGCGGCGATCTGCGCAGGTACAGAAAGGCCGTTTCGAAAAGGAGGCGGCGCGGGAAGGCGAAAGCAGCGGCGGCCCGGAGCCTAAGGTAAGGTTCGGAGAGCGAATGAGCGAGCAAGCGAGCGGTGGGTGGGAGGGAGAGCAAGCGGTGGGTGGGTGGGCAGGTAAATTCATGTGGGGGGATTAAATTTGCGGTGGGCAGCCAAAAATTGCGGCCGGCCTTATGGCCGGCCCGCAGCCAATTTTCCCCATGGGAAAATGCCCCCCCACCCCAAATAGGTTCCCCACCCCTGCCCTAGGGCAAGGGGACTTCCCACTTGCTACATTCCCCTGCAGGATGCAGCGAAGCTAGCACCGCTGCATCAGAGCGGGTGAATTTAGTTAGGATTGAGCTGTTAATAAGATGATAATCTCAATCTTAGTGGAATGATAATAATAATATTGGTTGGCTTACCAGATCGCCGCCGGGACGGGAGCAGTCTACCCTTAAGGGGGCGGGCCCCCTTCTAGCCCCCCCACGCCCCGCCCCCTTAAGGGTAGACTGCTCCCGTCCCGGCGGCAATCTGGTAAGCCAAAATATTGGGACAAGTTTGGAACTCCGGCACTTCCCTTTTATAACACATAATACTATGCATTATAGTTTTAACGCACAATACTATTACTCTGAGTTTTTAAATGTTCTAAATGAATTTAAATCAAATAATTGAACTTGAATTTAATTGAACCCAAAAACCAATTCAGAAAGGTGTTTTTTTCCCCCCAGTTCTGAACCCAAATCGAGTAGCTCTTGGTTGCCTTGCTTGAACCTGAACCAAAATCAAACCCCTAAGAACAAAAATGGTAACTGACTCAGAATAAGTGATTTAATAATAAGGTACAGTACTCAGTTTTCAATTGCATGATCCATATTTTAATGTCACATTTTCTAACCTGTTTGTTAGAACCTGTATTTGGTTTGTTACAACTTTTTAAAGATTGGGGAAACCTGGTTTGATAGCAGCACATGTAAAAAGGATCCTAGCTGTCTTACAGCACAATCCTAGGTACGCCTACTCAAAAGTAAGTCCCATTGTATTCAATGGGGCTTACTCCAAGGAACGTGTTATAAGACTGCAGCCTAACAGCCCGATCCAATTGTTTTCCCTGCCATAGACCACAGTGGGACCAAAATGGGCTGCGCTGCATACGGGGGGGGGGGGACTGATAGAGAGGCTTAGGAGGGAAAGGGAAAATATTTTCTCTTCTCTCCCTGTAGACATTGCCAATGGGTCTCCTCAGACCTCAGTTAGTTCTTTAGCTGGCGCAAGTCCAAGGAGACAAAGTGGGTGTGGTGACTCACTCCAGAGGGGACAGCATCCGGAACAAGTCACCTGTGCCAGGTGCCACCCCCTCCTGCCTCGAACATGCCTCCCGTCTTCCCCCCGTTCTGCCCCCTCCCCACTGACTCATCATTGGCAGGTGTTCCTTTTCCCGCCCTCATGCACTGGGCCTTCACGACCTCTCTGGTGGTGGTCTGGAAGCACGCAGCAATGCAGCTTCTGGATCACTGTTTACAATGGCCGGAAAGCTCATTCTCTGGAAGGGAGAAGTGGGGCATTCGGAGGATGGGTAGACCCTCCCAACTGGAAGGCAAGGTCGGTCTTGAAGCTTGACTCCTCCCCTTGGGGAGGGGCGCTCCCTCAACCCAATCCGACCTTGCCTTCGCAACGTTTGGTCGCGTCTTTTGAAGCTCCAACATGGTTCAATTATACTTGGACTTTTTTCCTTTTTCTCCTCTCCTTTATTCAGTTTTTCACCATACCACCTTTGCTCCCCTTCTCCGCTCTGTCTCCTCTGACCCCTCTATCTTTCTCCGGGCTCGGATGATAGAATAGTGCTCGCTAGGCAACGGGACGTCGATCAACCTTCTTTTTCCATCGTCCTGAATAGCGAGGAGCCAGCCCACCTGGCGGCTGCAGCCCCAGGCTCAGCCGTTCGCTAGCGGCGCTGCGGAGGCTCGTCAGCCTCGTTGAAGCTCAACAAGGAGCAGGCTCCGCCCGGCGAGAAGCCGGCCCACCCGGCGGCTGCAGCCACAGGTTCAGCCGCTTGCTAGCGGCGCTAAGGGGGCGCGTCAGCCTCTTCAAAGCTCAGTGGAAAAGCGGACCTGAGCCAGGCCGCTGCTGCTCCGTGCCTATTTTCTCTTTCTAATGCGCAGAGCGCCTGGCGGTTTTGAGGCAACCCGCTGTGGCAGGGAGTGTGTTCGGCGGCTCGGAGGAGGCCTAGTTAATCTGCCCGCCCTCAGCCGCGCTAGTTGTATCGTCCGCTGACGTGCCACCACAGAGCTGCTTCTTCCCGCCTTTTTACCTCAGACGTAAGTAGGATAGGGCACCATGACGGACCAGGCCGCCCCAACGGTCGCGCCAGTGATGCGCGAAGGGGAACGGGGGGGACTTGTCCCAATGACAGTTACCTGACCCCAGCCCTGAGGGAGGAAATAGCGAAAATGATAGCTTCAGCCCTTAAAATCTACCAATTCTGTTACCAAGGTGCCTCTGAAACGTCACCATAAAAGGCACAGATCTCCATCTTCTGAATCTGTCTCTACCTCTGCCTGGCCATCATCCGAAGCCTCGGGCTCTGACAGAGAGGAAGGGGAACTGTCAGGGGAAGGGGAGAACTATGAAGACCAAAAGAGACAAGCCAACAGGCTTTTTCCTGCAGAGTTGTTCCCACGGCTCTTGACCAAGGTTGTAAAATCCTTAGAGCTACCCATGGAAGAACAACCAGATCCACCTCCATCTAAGTCAGGAGCGCTGGCGGTTTTTCCACAGGGCCCCCCCCCCCCAAATAATCTCATACCTTTTCCCGCTGCTTTCCAAAAAGCGATTGATCATGAGTGGAATACCCCATCTTCCAACAGACAACCTGGCCGGTGGTTTAACCGCTTGTACTCCTTTCCAGACCAAGTGATGTCTTTGTTAAAGACCCCCGTAGTGGATGCCCCTGTCGCGGCCCTCTCGTCCTCAGCGGTCATTCCCACTGAGGGGGAGGGAGGGCCAAAAGATCCTTGCGACAAGCGTGTGGAAACTGCATTACGGCAGAGCTATGAGTCTGCTTCCCAGGCTCTCAGGGCTTCGGCGGCAGCTTCGGTTATGTCCAGGGCCGCTTTCCTATGGGCGGAGGACCTGGCGGCCACAGAACCAGGTCTGTCAAAAAATGTCAAGAACTGTCTTAAAAAGATAGCCTTGGCATCCGCATTTGCTGCGGATGCCTCTTATGATACAATTCAATTAAATTCCAGATCTATGGGTTTGGGGGTGGTCGCCCGAAGAAATGTCTGGCTCCGTAATTGGGAGGTGGACGCTGGATCTCAGGCCCGCCTGGTGGGCGTGCCTTTTCATGGGACAAAATTGTTTGGTGAGTCCCTAGAACCAATTCTGATCGATGGCAAAGATAAACGTAAGGTTCTCCCCTCTAGCAGGAAAGAGGCACCTAAGACTAAACCACAACATTCCTTTCGTCCCTTCAGGGCAGATAACAAGTTCAGGGATTCTTCCAGATTCAAAAAAGGATGGAATAAACCCAGAACATTCCCGAAGTCCAGACAGCAGGGTAACGCCACTGCTGGAGGTTCCAAAGGACATAGGGAATCCAAGACGCAATGACGGTCACACAAACGCAACCGTTCCCCCTATTGGTGGCAGGCTGTCCAGATTTTCTACCCATTGGCAAGCTATCACCAGCGACGCCTGGGTACTGGAAGTCGTGTCAAAAGGATATGCCCTAGAATTCGACAAAAGACCCAAAACCAAATTGATCAAAATTCCCAAATCCAGGGACCCACTCAAACACCGTCTCCGGTTGCAGGCCATCAATCATTTACTCCAGATTCAGGCCATAGAGCCAGTTCCTCGTTTGGAACGGAACACCGGGGTCTATTCCATCTGGGTTCTGGTCAGAAAAATGGGGATTGGAGGGCAATCCTGGATTTAAAATGGCTCAACAGGTTTCTGCGCAAGCGACGATTTCGGATGGAAACATGGAGAACAATTACAATGACCTTGGAAAAACAGGATTACATGACATCCATAGACCTGACAGAGGCCTATCTCCATGTTCCCATCCGAAAGAGTCATCGCAGATTCCTTCGTTTCTGCTACGGGGGGCGCCATTTTCAATACAGGGCACTCCCTTTTGGCCTCACAGCGGCTCCGAGGGTCTTCACCAAGACCCTCGTAGCCCCTGTGGCTTTCCTGAGGCAACAAGGGGTACATATCTTCCCTTACCTGGACGATATCTTGATAAGATCATTGTCCAGGGAAACAGCACTTCGAGACCTGCAGGTGACTATGAACCTTCTGGAGTCCCTGGGTTTCGTAATCAACAAGGCAAAGAGCTCCCTGATCCCAGTACAGAAAATGGAGCATCTGGGCCTGATAATAGACACAAACCTTTTCCGGCTCAGCATCTCCCCAGATCGCCAACTGGCCCTGCGAAGTGTCTTAACCAGGCTACGTGCTGCACATCAAGCAAGCGTGATAACACTGGCCTCAGCCCTGGGTCAGATGGTATCCTGCCAGGATCTGTTACCCTGGGCCAGATTTCATATGCGACCTCTACAGGGTCTGCTCCGTCCCCATCAACAGACATAGAACGGAAAGTGCCATTGCAGATTCCCATTCCCCGAATCATCAGGGACAGTTTCACCTGGTGGCTGGACCCGACCAGGTTGAGTTGGGGGGTAAGCATGGAACTGCCCGAATCTTTAGTGGTCACTACGGATGCCAGCCTGCTGGGGTGGGGGGCCCACATGGAGGGACATCTCATTCAGGGCTCCTGGTCTCCGAAGGAAATGAAGTTTTCCATCAATTGATTAGAGCTCAGAGCGATCAGGCTGGCTCTGGAACAACTACAGCCTTTCCTGGGGGGACGCCATGTGCGAGTCCGCATGGACAACACAACGGCGAAAGCCTACGTGAATCACCAGGGGGGTACAAGATCCCAGTCTTTGCACAAGGAGGCCTTCCTTCTAATGTCGTGGGCGGAGCGGAATGTTCTCTCTCTGCAGGCGGAGCATCTGGCAGGATTGAGCAACA
This sequence comes from Plestiodon gilberti rubricaudatus, assembly GCA_026170595.1. NCBI lineage: Eukaryota > Metazoa > Chordata > Lepidosauria > Squamata > Scincidae > Plestiodon > Plestiodon gilberti. The sequence goes on from JANXHW010000001.1 coordinate 144,416,184, forward strand.
TAACGGCGGACTGGCTCTGCAGGAGGTCTATGAAAGAGTCGGAGTGGCGACTGAACCCGACAGTTTTCCGATTAGTGACAGCCAGATTCGGAAATCCAGTAATAGATCTATTCGCCTCCAGAGACACAACGCAAATACCGCGTTATCTGGCATTGGCTCCAGACGACGGGGCAGAAGGCATAGATGCCCTGTCAGTACGTTGGCCGGAGGGTCTACTTTATGCATTTCCCCCCATTCCCCTCATCCCAAGGGTTCTGCAGAGAATCAGGGCTCTAAGGGCAGAGGTGATCTTCATCACCCCGTATTGGCCAAGACGGCCTTGGTTTTCGACCCTGCTAGGCCTGTCAATTCAACAGCACTGGTCCCTGCCTCAGACAAATGATCTACTGATTCAAGGGCCCTTGGTACACCCACAGCCCCATCTATTCCGTTTAACAGCGGGGAAATTGAGCGGGCAGCGTTGACTCACTGCGGGTATTCTGAGGGGGTGATGGGTACACTGTTGGCTTCCCGGCGTCAGTCTACAAAAAAGAGCTACGCTGCAACCTGGAAAATGTTTGCCCTGTGGTGTCGCAAACAGGGGATTCGCGAGTCACGCCCCAAAATTAAACACATTCTTGAATTTTTGCATGTCTTTGGGTCTGAAGACTAACACTCTCAAAAGACAACTAGCGGCAATCAACAGTGTACTGGGTACAGATATGAGTTCGAGCGTTTCGCAGCACCCTCACATCAAGCGTTTTCTCAGGGGGGTTTCCATCATTAATCCCCCCACAATTCATAGATGTCCCTCATGGGACTTGAATTTGGTTCTGTCGGCTCTTACAGGTCCACCTTTCGAGCCATTGGCCACGATCCCGTTGCGAGAGCTCACGCTCAAAGTACTATTTCTGGTCTCTCTTACCTCTGCACGTAGGGTATCAGAGCTGCGCGCCCTTTCAGTAAATCCAAATTTGTGTATTTTTCACTCCGACAGGGTAATCCTGAGGACTGAGGACTAATTCGATTTTCCACAGATCACAAGATCTAATACTACCAAATTTTTGCCCTAACCCTTCCTCTCAGAAAGAGAGGCTTTGGCACAACTTGGATGTGCGTCGGGTGCTTAGTTACTATACTAAGCGCACCCTTCAAATACATAAAACGGATGCCCTTTTCATAAACTTCCGGGGGGCTAGATTAGGAAACAAGGCTTCCAATTCTTCCCTGGCAAGATGGTTGCGGGATGCAATAGCAACCGCATACCAGACAGTGGGTAAAGCCCCGCCGGCTGGAATTACCGCTCATTCGATCCGAGGGGCCTCTACCTCGGCGGCGTTCGAGGGCGTTGGCTCCCTGGAAGACATTTGCAGGGCAGCCACTTGGGCTTCCATTCACACCTTTACTAGGCATTATAGAATTGATAAGGCTGCATCGGCGGAGGCTGCGTTGGGCAGAAGAGTCCTGGGGAAGGTTGTTCCGCCTTGAGCGCGACTGCCTATCTCCCGCCCTAAGTTGGCTAGACTGCTCTGTTACATCACCCATCCTCCGAATGCCCCACTTCTCCCTTCCAGAGAAAAACGGAATTCCTACCTGGGAATCTCCTGTTCTGGGAAGGAGAAGTGGGGCATTCAGCCCCGCCCTTTGTTCTTGAAAGATCAGCCGCACTCAGTTCTGTAGTATTTGAGTAATGTTTTTTCGTAGTCTGGTATGGGAGCATCCTTGCTATGACTCTGGAAACTTGGGCATTAACATGCGTGCCCAGTCTGTTTGTTCTTCTGCCTTACCTGCCTTACCTGTTTTGTTTTTGGTTCCCTGGAGTCCATGACCTCTCTTTCCGTGTCTAGTCTCCTCGGCGTGTTGTGTTTACCTACCTTTACAGTTTTGCAGGCTCTTGTTTTCTTTTGTTGCCTTGGAAAGGCAACGCTTGGAGGTGTGCTTTCTTCTGCTCGTCAGTCCTGGACTGGGTTGAGGGAGCGCCCCTCCCCAAGGGGAGGAGTCAAGCTTCAAGACCGACCTTGCCTTCCAGTTGGGAGGGGCTACCCATCCTCCGAATGCCCCACTTCTCCTTCCCAGAACAGGAGATTCCCAGGTAGGAATTCCGTTTTTCCACTACCAGAATGCTACAATAGGATTGGGCCATTAGTGGATTACAAACCGAACATAAGCCAGCAGCCTGAGGCAGTTGCAAACAAACAAACAAAACAAACAAAGAAACAAAAACACCTCATGGAAAGCTGGGCTTTATTAGCAGAGGAGTCCAGATCACAGGAATGAAGAGTTTCACTAGATTCTGCTCTAGTGAGCCCTCACTTGGAATACTGCATCCAGTTTTGGGCACCACATTTTAAGAAGGACATTAATAATCTGGAATGGATTCAGAGGAGGACAACGAAGATGGTGAGGTGGTGTCTGGAAATCAAGCAGTTGAAAGAGTCTGGTACATTGACTAAGGAAAGTCTAAGGGGAGATATATCCATCTCCAAGTATCTGAAGGGCTGTTACACAGAAGAAGGGGAGGACCTATTCTCTGTGGCTCCAGAGGACTAGAACCAATGGGTTAAAACTACAGGGAAGGAAATTTATGCTAAACATGAGGAAGAATTTCCTAACAGTAAGAGCTGCCCAGCACTGGAACAGTCTACTTCATGCAGTTGTGCACTCTCCCTCGTTGGAAGATTTCAAACAGCGGCTGGACCTGTCAGGGATGTTGTAGTACCTGCCTGCACTGAGCAAAGGTTGGACTAGATGATCTCCAACGTTCCTTCTAATTCTAACATTCTATGATATCAAAGATTTTTCACAGCTTAGTGTTGTGGGATCACAAAAGCTACCAATTCATTCTCTCTTTTTAATCGCATTCCAGTTTTCCTTCTATACAGTCATTTCAGTTGCAAAATAAACCCTTTGATCTGTGTTTATTTTCTCCCTCCACTCAGTTGCTCATATATTCAACTAGATGGATGTTTCATTTTGGTTTGTGTTGACATTATTGGCAGAACAGTTTAAGACTGCTTACTGACGCTTGTTCTGAACGTGGTTCTCAGACTGTTCGTTTTCTCTTAAACGTGCAGCTGACATTCTTTGAAGCTTTAATTTTCACACACAAGCAAAAACAAAACTTGTCAAAGAGAAGAAATCCAGATGAAATTAATCCAGACCGACCTAGTAGCTTCAGAGATTTTACGTGAGCATACATATACATATGAAATAAACTGGATAAAAACCTTCTTGCGTATTACTCAGATGACACTGTTGATGCTGTCTAGAATCTAATACACAAGAATCTAGACACAAGAGTCTAAATACAAACACAGTTAGATATGCCTCAGCTAAATCCAGGAATACTCCCTATCTTTGGCCATTTATTATTTCAGAGTAAGAGAGTACTCTCTGGAGAAGACTCTGATGCTGGGAAAGATTGAAGGCAAAAGGAGAAGAATTTACATTTGAAAGAAGAAGCCTGTGTGTGTTACCTGAAGTTGAGCTCTGGTCAGAATGGAGAATGTAACAAGCTGCTTCCTAGGTCAGCCTCTGCATACACAGAGAGAGTTGCCTTGAGGGGGAGGGGGCATTTTCTCAGGAGGGGGGAGTACTTGCTCATGAAACTTCCTCTCTCCCTCTGTTCTTTGCTAGCCCCACCTCTCTGAGATCGCTGTCAGCTGCTACAAGGTTGATCTTGTAGCATCTTTTTGCTCCCTGACACCTGGCAATGATGTCATCACTGAGTGTCATGGAAGGCCAAGGGAGCTGCAGTTCCATGTGGCCCTTGTCAAGTTCTGTTGGTTTGCTGAAGCCCACAGTCAGCAGCACTCTGACTGGTGGGCAGATGAGTTGGCAGGTAGATGAGTTAGCAGGAAGAAAGATTGAAGGCAAAAGGAGAAGGGGAAGGCAAAGGATGAGATGGTTAGACAGCATCACCGATGCAACATGAAAATGAGCGAACTAAGGAAGATAGTGGAGGACAGGAAGGCCTGGCGGGATATGGTTCATGGGATCACGAAGGGTCGGACACGACTTAACGACTGAACAACAACAACAAAATACAGACAAACCTTTACCAAACTGCAATTTACATCAGCAGACACACAAGTCCATCTATAGAATTTGCCCATCTGGTGAGGAAAATGTTAGCACCTTGTGATGAAGAGAGATGGAGCCGAGTCATGTTTGCCCAATCTGTTCCCCTTAAGGGAAGAGACTTTGCTGAGACATGCCGAGATCATGACCATTACCGAATGACCACACGGCCAGGCAGATCAGTCATGTTGTGAATTGGTCATCATCATCTGGTGCTGAAGAACAACAGCCCCCCTAGCTTGTGCCCCAGTGACTTGGCATCCAAGCCCACCTGGTCAGGGCAGTGAGTGGGGTGGAATACCCCATTATCAAACATCCAGTGGGATGAAACAGGGAGGGACGTCAATGGACAGGTATAAAGACTGCTCTGCGTGTTTTGATCCGGCTCTCTCAGCGGAGGTTATCTGTGTGTGGCAATGTCTACTTGCCTCTTGGAGGTTTGGAGAGGTGTAATGGAGTCTGAAAAACTGCTCTCTAGAGTAAGTGCAGGATCAGTTGGTTAGGGATCAGTAAGCTTAGATGCATAAGGACATTATTGAATGTGGCTAAGATCCAGACCTGGGCACTTTCAATGTCCAAGCCATTCTGTACACCAGCTTATTTTACTTCCCAGTGGCGTCGTTGGAGCGTGGCGGGGGGGGCTGACCGCCAGGGGGTGACGCGCGTGACGCGCGCAAAGGGGTGACGCGCACACCCCCGCGTGTCACCTCCGTGACGCGCGTCACCAGAGCTTCCGGCCCCGCCGGCGCTCCAGGGCCTTCTGAAGGCCCGATGGCTCAAAACGTAAAGTTTTACGTTTTTCGCGCATGCGCAGTACTTTTCTGAGGGCAAATGGGCAGCCCTTTGCCCTCAGAAAATGTACTGCGCATGTGCGAAAAATGTAAAAGTTTATGTTTTGAGCCATTGGGCCTTCAGAAGGACCTGGAGCGCCGGCGGGGCCGGATGCTCCGAGGCCGGCTCCCCGGCGTCGGAGCCAGGGTGAGTTCCGCTGAGGGGGTGTTTGGGGGGGGTCACCCTAGGCTGGGGGGGTGACGCACACCCCCTGCCCTAGGGTGACACGCGTCTAGTGATGCTCTTGTTCCTTCCCACTTTGTATTATTCCCCCCACCACGATAAACGTATTTTCCATTTTAGCCCTTCACCTGTCCATTCCTAGTTGAACTCGGTCAACGCTTTTCCCTAGTCCTCCAGGACCACTGGTCTGGTTTCACGCTACTGCAGGGCTTCTCAAACTGTGAAGGTGGAGGTGGGTAATGAGTTGGGCCCACCCACCTGCCTTCCTGCCTTTGCCTCCAATTTGGAGCCGAATGGAGGCAACCGGAACCCATTTCTGGGGCCCAGTCCACCTCCTGGTGCTGCTCTCTCATCGCTCTGGCCTGGGGACGGCCTCCACAGGCCTCCAGAAGTGAGGTCACTTCCGGTTTCGCCAACACGACTTCTGATTGCAGAAGTTTCTGGGGGCCGTCCCCAGGCTGAAGTGATGAGGGAGCAGTGCCAGGAAGTGGGTCATGATGACCCACACACCCCCAGAGGTGGGTCATGGCCCCAGCAGGTTTGAGAACCACTGCACTACTGTATAGGATTTTGGGAGACCCTGGAGCAATTTGGGGCTTCTCCAACACCTAGGAATGCATTCAAAAACATTCTCTCTCTGACTGACTCTTCAAGGTAGCAGCATAAACTACTAGTTTGGGCCCTGGACAAAAGGGTGGATCTGGGGGAAAGAAGGAGGCACCAGGTATAAGGGCCCTTTCCCAATCATTGAGCAGCTCAAAGAGAAATTTGGAAAATGGCGCAGAAGAAAAGGGTTAAACACCCTCTACGTCTGCACTGTGGTTCTGATCATACCCCATGTAGCTTTTATTTTAAGATACAAAACCCTCCTATCTACACGCTGATGTATTCAACATCACATCTAGTTTAGCCCTTAGAAATCTGTCACAACAGCCACTTTCTTTCCTGCACTCTCCCTTTTCGGATATTACATTGCCTGGGGCATGTTCTATTGTGAGCCCGTAGCACAGGAATCACTGGTGGTACAAACATTTATATGTACTGATACATATAGTGTAATAAACGGGTGTAATAATAAACATATAGAGTAATAAACTGGTGATAAACCGCTGAAAAGTGTAGCAACACAACACAACATTCAGAATTCTGTAATTGCTTCCAAAAGCTCCAACTCTGACCTTACAATACAAATTAGAGACTATAAAAGTAACGTTTTGTAATAGGAGAACAGGACCTCTTATTGCTTAAGTACTTTTCTGATCCCAACAACATGAGAAATGTTATCATGTTTGGGGCTACAAAAAGAGTCAGAACCCCACTGATATGGTCCTTCTAATTAAAGAAACTCAATCCATTTGAAGATTACAGACTTTGACCCCAATTAGCTGAAATGATTACCTTATCATTGTTGCTAGTGATGTAATTGCAAGTGAAAACCTGGCTTGGCCATTCAGCTTTTGGCAGGGGGTAATGGCTGTGATAGGGATGGGGATATAGAGGAGAAATGTTTTGAAATAATAACTAAAATAACCATTTTGAGTTTGACCAACCAACATTGCAAGTCCTCGTATTCTCCACATATAATAAAATATAACAGAGGCTGTAGTTTAGTGGCAGAGTACTTGCTTTGCTTCCTGAAGGCCTTTGGTTCAGTCCCTGGTATATCCCTGCTAACTGGGCAAAAAAGAGGGCCAGTTCAAGACCTCTTGATGAGGTGACATCATGCCAAATGCTGCTCTCCCAACCAATGATGTGCCAGCCACTGCTGCTCCCCCCCACTCTCCAACATTCTACCTCAGAACATTTCCCCTCCATATTTCCTCTTCCTCTCTGTCCCCTTCTTACTCTTCCAGTCTAGGGAGGAGAAGGAGAAGGCAATGGACAGACGTAGGCAGACAGAGGTGAGCAATCCCCATCTGTCTGCTGCCTGATGCGACCACTTCAGTTGGCCTCATGGATGGGCCAGCCCCGGCCAAAAGGCACCGTTCAAAAAGTGGCAGCTCTCTGATATTTAGCGAGGGGAGCACCACTGTTCCTAGTCATCCCAGGTTATCATAGAATCCTTCCCAGTAGCTGTTGCTGGTGTCTCCCCTGAGTTTTTTTTTTTTTTTTAGATGAAACTGTTTGGGACAGGAAGCGTTTTCTCATTCCTTTTGCTATGTAAACCTCGGCTTACCATTCATCCCGGAAAAACCGGGACAGTTCCAGTTTCCAGGCTCTGTCCTGCTGTCCCAGCTGGACCTGGTAACCGAGACTGTCCCGGTTTTCCCGTTTGCCCCCGGGTGACTTGGGCCTTTCCTGGCCGGCTGGCCGCATCGGGCCTTTCCTGGCTGACCAGGGCGCCTCGTGCGCAGGTGCACAATGCCTGGGAGAACTTTCCCAGCAAAAATAAAAAAATAAAAAAGCATTGTGCGCCTCTGCGAGCCTCAGATAAAACAAACAATAATTTTGTTTTATAACAACAAAGCAGAAGAGTCAAAGCAGAAGAATCAAAGCAGCCAAAACAACAACCAAGGCAATCTTTAAGCTCTCATCCATACCATCACTGACCCAAAACAGCAAATCAGAACATCCACAACGTCCCCCTGTATTAGATAGAAAAGAGACCTAGAGCTCAGTCAACTGCATACCCTCAGATAACCTCTCCCTGCAGTCCACGTTAAAATGCACAGGGGGCAGAATAGAACTCTGTAGAATACTACAGACCAATGGCCAACATGCCAAACAGGATTACCCCAGGACCAACTTTATCCTCCAAGAAGGACCAGACCCACTACAAAAGAGTGCCTCAAAGGCCCATCCCAGCAAGGCAATCTAGAAAGGTGCCATAGATGATTATATCAAAAGCTGCTGTGAAGTCCAGCAGAAACAATAGGACACTGTCTAGTTCCTGGCACATCATTCCCATATGTCAGGGGTGGCCAACCTTCCACCATTAGGGCCTCTGTGTTCTTAGGAGTTGTGTAGAAGACAGAATCTTGGCAGCTGCAATTGCTGATGTGATGGTACTGCTAAAGCACCTGAACCTGTTGAAATGCCCTCACCTATACAAGACTGTTTTTGTCTGAAGCCCCAGTCAGTTTGAAAGGGGTCTAAAACAGGAGTGTCAAACATGTTTCCTCCAATGGGCTGAATAGCATTCTTGGCATCCGCTGGGGGACGGAAGTGGTATCATTAAGCAGGAAGTGATGTCATTAAGCAGTTGATGGACAGAAATAAGCACTTTATTCTCACATAGTTGAAAATGACAGCAGAGAAAATATGAAAATCTTGGTCATATTTTCAAGATATGGAAGTGTCCAATCATCACAAATGTCCCCTTCCCCCAAGGTGAACCCTGGCTGCGCCGGTGCGGGCCGCATCCTGACTGTAAGGTTACAGCCTTACATACTCCTTCCTTTGCAATTCATTCCCTTGCATACAGTGACATTTGCATCCAAATAAACATACACAAGATCAGATTGCAAGGGAATAAAGTCAGCACAAATAGCTTCATGTAAACATGCACAAGACCATGACAATTTCTGCAATTTACAATCCCTTCAGCCCCTTCTTGAACTCTTCTCCCTCTACATAAACAGTGCAGACAGGGAGGAAACATTTCCTGTGGGGGAGGGTGCTGCATATCTTTCTGTTAATTTAAAAACAACAAGGACAATCCTTCTTGCATGACTTTTCTTTTCTTTGCCCTTCCTACCAGTTCTCCATCAAAGTCAGTTCAACTGCTATCCATTTTCCTTGCTGAGCTGACTAGTTTTCAATAAAAACTTCTCCTTCATTTTGTAAGTTGAGATCAATACAAACACCTCTCTCATATTGGCTGAGGTTCTAAAACAGCCATTTCACTCTTTCTGTTTTGTTTGGAGATATTTTTTTTCCCCTGGCAAGGGAAAGGATCAATTTAACAAGATTTAAAAAGAGAGAGAGAGAGAGAGAGTCATAGGTAAAAATAAATAAATAAATGCCGCCCTGCACCTTCGGAGCCCAGGATACAATTTACAACCCTGTCATTAAGCCAGGCTAATCCTGTTATTAGGAAGATAAATAATTACCCATTGCGAAGAAAGGGATTCCCAACAGAGTTGAGTTATATTTGCCATCCGTAATGAAAAAGATCCCTGCTGCAGTGACACTTGAGATGCAGATGGTGAGCACTCCGAGGAGTCCCAGGAAGGGCTTGCTGCGAAGGCAGTCCTTCATGGAGCTGGAGAAGATAGCCGTCACCAGAATCAGCATCAGGCTCACCAGGATCTTGCCCCTGGCCAACATGCTGCTTTTGTGAAAGTCCCTCCACAGGCTAAAAGAGGCGAGAGAATACAGTTGCAGGTCCTCGTGGCTCCGGCGCAGCTTATGCATCAGTTTGCAGAATTCATTCTCCCATTTTTCACCAATGAGGTCCTGGGCAGCAGAATGGTAGGTTTGGAGGTAGTAAGTGATTTGGATGGCTCTGGCCGACTTGACCCTCTGATCCTTGCTGTTGGGCAATTCCATGACCCCGCCCAGTTGGTGACCGATAAAACTGATTCTTCCATCCTTAAGGAGAAACAAATACAAAATGATTTGGTTACAAGAGTCACATGTGTGTCAGAAAGAATGCTACACGACCCTCCCATTAAGATAGAAACAGGAACCTTAGATAAGTCTTCTATTAATGCCAGACAGGTGTAAATGCTTACGAAAGCTTTTCTTAGTTATTACCGTATTGGTCTGAGTATAAGACTCACTTTTTCCTCCTAATTTAAGTTTTTTAACTAGGGGTGCGTCTTATAATCAGGCTGTTGCAATTTAATGCCAGTGATTTAATTAATTTTTTTTTTAATAGCACCAAACTTTAAGGGTGCGTCTTATAATCAGGTGCCTCTTATACTCGGGACAATACGGGTATTATGCCTCTTCTTTACAGTGGAAAAAGTCATGTTTGCAGAGATTCCAAACAGATTGCCCAAGGCTTGAAAGCTACAGTGAGTTTCACAACAAGAGGGGAGACTATCCAGCACCTTGGGACCCTCCATGTCTGCACGTGAACTTTTTAAAACACTCCTCCTCGTTCCACGCCCTGGATTAAAAAGGAAGGGCAGACAGGGAGGAAGAGGAAGTGTGGAGGGGAGGAGAGTGCTGAACTAGAACATTGGAGGAGAAGCAGTGGCTGGGACATGACCAGGTAAGGGGGCAGCATTTGGCACGGAGTCAGGGGGGCTGGCCCTGGCTGTGTGCGCCACTCAGTTCAATGTGGCTAACTTACAAGTAAGTGAGAGCAAATTTCAGTGCCAGCACCAGGTGGGGTGGGGGGTGGGGGGTCTCATGAAAGTCACCTTCTGTAAGCCCCTCTACTCCTCATTGTTGCCTATTTGCTCAAAGGGAGATGGCAGGTAGCTGCCACAATGGCTGCTGCTCTTTTTCCTCACAACGGTTGCCACTCACGTTCCAGAGGAGTGGGTGAATGGCTTTGCAGGGATAAAGAAGAACAGGGGCATGGGATTGGCAGTGGCTCCCCCATGGCTGCCTGACAATGCCGACCACAGTCCAAATGCACTGATCACACAGAGCACTGAAGCTATAAAGGCTGAAGAGATTTTGATGAAGCACTCAAAATTTCCCCCATACTCTCTATTGCTGTGTATATTCAGACTATGTCTTTATAAGCTAGAGTGTTTCATAACACCCCCCCTTCCTCTCCTCAGTTCAGATTATCAAGACTTCAAGGCAACCTAATGATAGATAGCTTGAAACAAGGATGGCCAACTGGCAGCCTGCAAGTCATGAAGTCATTGTTTTCTCAGTACCTTGGCAATTTTACCACATTTTAATCCATTTGCAAAAACGCTGTCCGCATTTTCGCCTTTAAGAAATTATTTTTGAAACTTATGAGAACAGATATTTCAAACTCCAGTGGTCTGTCTCTCTTCCTCCCAACTCTGCAGTTTGAAAGCAATTGCCCTCCCCATACCTACTCAAAAATTAGCGACCATACATATATTGCACACATATTTTATTGTACTCAGCACATTTCAGAACGGCGGAGGCTCATTTCCAATCTACCTTTTGAGGAGGATCGTACAGGAAGCTTTTTTTTCTTCACATTTTTATACCGCCCTTCCTCCAAGGAGCTCAGAGTGGTGTACATATTTCCTCCTCTCCTTTTTGTCCTCACAACAACTCTGTGAGGTAGGTGGGGCTGAGAGATAGACTGGCCCAAGGTCACCCAGGAAGCTTTGTGGCTGAGTGGGGATTTGAACCTGGATCTTCCAGGTCTAAGTTCGACTCCCAAACCACTACACCATCCTGGCTGGCTCCATCCATCTATGACTTGCAAAGCCTTTGATTTTAGGTGTCAGTACTAGTGATGAGCAAGCCTTCCACAACCCCCTGCCCAAGCTTGAAAGGACTGAATGGAGCTTGAGAAATAACTTGGCTTAGTATTTTTGAGCCAATCTAGATCTGAACCCACTCCCATGAGCCCCTAAATCCCTTTTGACAGCTATTGATTCCTCAGTCCACCATCCTTCCCACCCTACTGACTGAAATTATTATTATTATTTATTTGATTTCGATTCCGCTTTCTCCCCCCATGGGGGGGGGGACTCAAAGCGGCTTACAACAATAAAATACATATAAATATATAATACAAAACTCTTAAAACATTAATATAATCTAAAAAACACAACACAAATATGACAAAATATAAAAACAGGAATAAAAAGAGTATAAGGGGCTGGACCACTAAAATAGTTAGGCTGGGTGGTTAACTCAGAGGGCCTGTTTATGTTTTTAAGCCCCGCCGGAAGGTCTCCAAGAGGGAGCAGTTCGTACGTTTAGAGGGAGGGAATTCCATAAGGTCGGTGCCACTGCGGAGAAGGCCCTATTTCTTGCCGCCGCCCCTCTCACCTCTGAAGGCGACAGCACTTTTAGAAGGGCCTTTGATGACCTGAGCCAGGGGCGGGCCAGATTGTACGGAAAATGTTAACAGACCTTGAGGAAACTACGTTTCCCTGGATTTGCTTCCAGCCTAGTGCAGCAAGAAGTAGTGCACTTGAAAGTGAGGAAGTGACCGACCTCCCTTGCTTCTTTCTGCTTGCTGCACTATACTTGCCTGATAAGTGGAGGGGAATTTTTCTCCAGCTTGGATTGTAATCTGAACTGGAGAAGAATTCAAGGGCTGTAATGCTCACCTCATATTTGAGAGGAACCTAACCATTTTAATTTACACATCCCAACATTCATATTTCCAAGCCCAGAAACTCGCATCTTGGCAACATTACTAGTCACTGACTATACTGTATGACAGAGTCAGATTACTTGTGAGGAACATGGTTGTGAAGAAATCAACAACACTTCCAACAACCCTGTTTGGAGGATAGAGTGGCTTCCAGGAATATAGAAAGTGGTCGTCTCTAGTTTAAAATATGCAGACTCACGAACCGTCAACAGGGTTTTAAAAAGTTCCAGTCATTTGATGAATATCCTGTGCTACTGCTCATTAATTTGTTCCAGGGATTTATATTCTACTATTTTTTAAAAAATTCACATATGTCCAAAATACACTGTTGTCAGACAATATTAAGAAGCCTCACAATTCTGATCTTAAGCACACTCCCTGAAAGAGTCCTTTTGAGTATCAAGCACACTGGCACCAGCAAGCATGATACAAGCAAGCAAACATACAGCGACTGTGGCAATTTCTGTGCTGAACATTTCTGTACTAAATTGCTTCCTAATTGCTTCCTATCAACTGTACTAAATTTCTGTACTAAACAGTAGATTAGGAACGAATATGATCAGTGCTGGTCGCACAGCCCAAATGTGTCCATAACTCAGGAACCTTTATACAGTACTTTCCAAGCATAAGCACTAAAGAAGTTATGGAGGAAGCTGACATGGAGCACACCAACAGCTCCATGTCATTCACAGAGATAGTGTGTCACCACTACAAGAATATTACACTGATATTGCAAACAGATATGGCTGTGTACATGTGTAGTGTGGGTGAAAACATTACAATGAACAGAAAAGAGCTACGTACACAAAGCAAGTCATAAGCCTAGCTACAACATCACTATGTCTCTGTCTGAATTCACGTGTCATGCGGTTTGTTTGTTTTAACTATGGTTTGTTTGATCACCTGAACCAGGGTCTCAAAACTAACGACCCAATTCTATGGGCTCCTTACACTAGTATACTTCCAGGTATGCCACCACAATGAGGGCCCTGCTGTTGCGGCAGGCCCTCCACCGACAGCTGCTACACGGCTGTCAGGGCAGCACCTGTAAAGCTGCGTGCTGCCAGCAGCATGGCACAGACTGGCACAGGCGGGATTCTGCAGGCTGAGAGGCAGGGATCCAGGCAAAGCGGGGACAGATCAGGGCAGGATGGAGGTGGGATCCAGTGGAGCTGGTGGCCGCCAGATCCCAAATCCCTATCCCAGGCCAGACATGCCCCCAGGAGAAGGCTTCTTAGAGCTATGCCAGCAAAAGATCTGGCATAGATCTAAGGAGTTCCATTGGGGCCACGGCTTCAGCGGCTGACATAGAGGCAAGTCCTTCCACTTCCCACCCCTCTCGTCTGGCCCAGTGGCATTGCTGGAGGGGGTGTGGCATCGTAAGTGGTGCAAGGTGCTGCACTGTGCCTTGCAAACCTGCTCTCACTAGTGTTCTAATCAAACAGTCCCTGCCCTCTTCGTTTGCCTAACACCATCTTTGCGCGCGCGCGCGCACACACACACACACACACACACACACAAAACCACTGAAGTGCATAGGCAGGAGGCAGGAAGCTGTGCTGCTTTGTTGTCCCCCTTGCCAAACAAACATGAAGGGATCAAAGGAATTTGTCCTGACTCTTGTTCTTTCAAACCAAAAAATTCAGAAGTGATAAGCAGGTGTGACTTATAACCACAGTTTATTAAAGAACTCCAAAAAGCAGGGTCGGCTTTAAGCCAATTGGACCAATTGCTCCCAATTGGACCCTGCGACTAAGGGGGCCGCACACTAAGGTAATCTACTCTAGTCTTGTCAAATACTCACGACAACACATTGCAACATACACATAACACCACATTGCAGGTTTATATATTGTAGGTCTATATTCAGACACAAGTATTTAAGTTTTACATACACATCTAGATCAGGGGTGGCCAACCTTCCACCTTTAGGGCCTCTGCGCTCTTAAGAGTTGTGTAGAAGGCAGAATCTTGGCAGCTGCAATTGCTGATGGTGCTGCTAAAGCAGCTGCACCTACTGAAATGCCCTCAGCTAGACAACCATTAAAGGGCCAGGAGCATTCACGTTGAAAGGTTGGCCACCCCTGATCTAGATAATTAGGACCTATGGATACAGACATATTAGATGTATACCCTGCACTCACAAAAATGATATGATACAAGTCAAGTTTGTTACTTTTGACAGTAATAATGTGCTGTCTGCTGAATTTTTTATAACAGATATGAAGTAGACATTAAGTACAGTATGCTTTGTTTTTTTATCTGTTCGGTGATGGATGCCACTTTTAATATTTTGTTGTATTTTTGCATTTTTAAGCGCACATTTTGATTGATTTCCAGTCTACCACAGAGATATAAAGTCTATAATAATAAATTTTATTTATATCTCTAAGATTCTGCAGACCTTGGCTGGGAACCTGGGGCCCTGCAAAAAATGTTTCCAATTGGGCCCCGCAGCTCCTAAGGCTGGCTCTGCCAAAATGTTTGAAGTGCTTTTAATGCATTAATTGCAGGGAATGCGCAAGATATGATTGTAACAGGAAGGAGCAGAACTGGGCTTGGTAGTTCTTACTTGGCTGTGCTTAGAGCCAACAGAAATGTTCAAAGAAGCTAATGATTAGCTTTCAGCTCCTCTTGTCTTCTCCTGACCAATAGCAGGAGTGTAGCTGATAAGGTGACTCTTTGCCAGTGGCAAGGAAGAAATGAGGTTCCAGATTTATAGCACAATCCTGCGCAACTTTAGGTTGGCAGAGTGAGCGCTTTGCCGGCCTAGGGTGTTGCAAAAGTACCGTAAAGCACTTTCACGGTACCCTGAGTAAGCACCGCCAAGGCCGGCACTGGTCACTCCAACACCGTCCGACACCCATGCCGTGGGTGCAGGTAAGTGCTGCACCGGGTGGTGGGAGGGTGTGGGGAAGACAGGCCGGGGTGGTGGGGGAGGGGGCGATTGGCCGGTCAGGCCAGGGAAAGGGGGATTATCAGTGGCGCACTCCATCATACTCCCATCCTGGGCCTACTCCCATCCTGGCTGGCCTTACGTGGTCTCCCCGGACGTGCGCCAGCAAAATAGCTGGGGCTGCTAGGGCTGACACCGAGGGAAAGGGACAAACTTCCCTTTCCCCTGAGGTGTGCCCTAGCTCTGCCGGTGCAGCCCTGATCCTGCTTTGGATAGGCTTACCAGATCTCCAACCGGGACAGAGTGCTAGACCTTTAGGAGAAGGAATGTGGGCAGGTGTAGCTTGTTAAACCTTAGAGCACAATCCTATACACACTTCCCTGGGAACAAGTCTCATTGAACACAATGGGGCTTGCTTCTGAGTAGACATGCCTAGGATTGGGCTCTAAGGTTTAACAAGCTACACCAGCCCACATTCCTTCTCCTAAAGGTCTAGCACTCTGTCCCGGTTGGAGATCTGGTAAGCCTAGCTTTGGATCCACCACAGCGCACAAAGTGCACTGCGGCAGATCTTAGGCAGGATTGGGCTGCCCATCCCAGAACTTTATGGGAGGAGAGGCAACAGATATGGGGTCAAAACAAGCCTGAATGGGAGGGAGCCCTCACCTTGAAGGTGTAAAATCTACAGAAGAGGATCGCATTGGCGGTGGGGGGAGGTGAGCATAGAAAGTTGTGATGGAACATATAAACTTAAGAAGTGGCAGCTAAGCAGGTTTTTGAGAGGAAGGTGAAGTGAGGGAAGACCTACAAGGCAGAAGCTCAGAAGCCACACTGCATGGTCACCCACTCAAATCTCGCCACGACCCATTGGAAGCAAGGCTTGAGAACAGCTCGTTGACCCTGGTTTGACTTGGCAATTATTATTGGGCACCCAGATGATTATCTCCATTCCTTGGATAGAAGTCACTTCATCGTTTTGTTTTTTTCCTTTCCCACCCATTTTTGCTCTGGCATTGACCCTCTGCGGGCACCAGCAGCTTTAGCAGTGCTTGAAACACTGATCCTTTTCCTGGCAGCTGACTCCTGCTGGCCACCATTTTTTTCCTTTAGAAAGTGCCAGGAAATAACCCTACAATACATCATGGCACTGGGTCCATTTCAGGCGTATTCAAAGGAGAAAAAACAAATGGTGACAGGCAGGAGCCAACCACCAAGGCAAGATAGCAGCACTTCAAAGGCTGCAAAAGCTGCCACTGCCTGCAGAGGCACGCCCCCTCCCTCCAAGAGAATGAAGAAAGCTCCACTGCTGCTCCTGACAAGGGTAAGCAGCCTTCAACAAAGCAAGTCACCAAGAGATGGATGGAGCCACACCATGAGAAGAGGACCTTAGCTTTGCAAGGGATTTGACCGCTAATGTCATTGCTCCGCAGATACAAGAAGTAGGGAGTGGCGCTCCAGCATGCTCCAGCGCCACTACGTCCCTGTCTTAGGGACTGATCCCCGGCCATGTTCATCTAAGGATTTCAATGCCTGATCAGTTGCTGTTGTTTTTGAGGCAACCTGCAGAGAAATGAACCTCTTAGCTGTGATGTTGTAAAGATTCCTGGATTTATAAAAAACGTAGGAAACTCAAAAACATCTTCCTTTGGGAACATGAAAACTGCTTTGCTGAGTCAGATCCAGGGCCATCTGTTGTTCCAGTATTCTGTTTCTGACAGTGGCAAGCCAGATGTCTCTGTGAGAGAGTGCACAAGCAAGGCATGAAGTTACAGACCTTCCCTTATTGGCCAAACAAGTTCTTCCTGCATAACACATTTAGCTCTTATCAGAAGGTACCTCCAGGGCTAAAGCTCAATCATCAGGGCACGTGTCAGAAGTCAGCCAGGTCAGACACTGGTTGAGAATCCTCGGCTCCCAGTTAACTTTGCGCCTTATCTAACCCTGCAGTGCACAGCTTTACTTTGGCACGGTTTAATGCCTTCCCCTGTAGCATCAGGCGTGCCAGATTTAGAGGATGAGCGGAATGCACTCAGGCCTGTTTCTGAGATTCGCTTCCTACTGAGTCTTTGTCTCACATAATTCTCTATTGTCCCTACTATAATGACCTGCGTCAACAGTTTTTACTACCAATTTTAACCTTCCCTTCTGGGTCAGATGCTGATATTACCTGCTTTTTATTGGATGGGAAAAACGAGACTCGTACGCTGAGGGTAGCTAATTTTCTTTATTTAATTTTGATCAGACGTAACTCTCATTGTAGTTCTGTCTTTTTACTAAAGAGTGACTAGGGTTATAGTTTATTTATTGATTTTATTTCATTTTATTTCCTTATTTTGCACGTTTGTTATCTTATGTAACTCTTTTTTTAATTTGTCTTTGTATCTTAGGTTGACCGGGTCTTTCTTGTATGGGTTTTTTTCTTATGCCATTAAAGGTTTTGATTGATTGATTGATTGATTGATTGATTGATTGATTGATTCATTCATTTAGAATTCAGGTGCTGCTGAGGGCCACCCTGTTGGTGCTGATTAAACCCCCAGTACCAACCCTTATGGAGGGCAGTGGTGGAGTGACGCACTCAGCAGAGCATTTCACTCTGTTGCTGACATACAGGCATGGCTTACTAGAAGATAGGGGGAAGGAGAAAAGGCTTGCACAAGGCCCTCCTCCTCCTCCCCTCTGACCAATCGTGTTGCTCTCGATGGACTTACTGCAGCCAGAGGGTTCATCAAGAGCATGGCTGACTGGAGGGTGAGGGAAGGAAGAAGATGAGCTCACATGATGCCTCAGTGCTCTTCCCCCCACCCCTCGGCCAATGAGTTGCTCTCAGGAGCCTCTGGATGCAGATCTTCTGGGAACAAGTCCATACCCATCCGATTGGCTGGTAGCCAACTAAACAGGTTAGTTGGGTACAGGAGGGGGGAGTGTAGAACACACAGGGTAAAGAACCCTGGCCATGGGGTGGGCTGCACATGCTAGCGCCACACCTATCAATCAAACTCATGTTGTGCTGCCTATGGATTTGATAAGGGGTGGTCTCTAGCAAGTTGGGGTTGCTGCTACTTGTGCTGGATGCTACTCATTGCCTTTCACGTTTCTAGCTAAAGTGCAAGGAAAAGTAGTCTGCCTGTTCCCGCCACGGTCTTGCCATCCACCCTCTGCTCCAGATTCTGCTGTGGTGAGCAGTGATCCCGGTTTGCTACCTAGCAGGTGAGGAGACAACAGGGCTGCCGAGGGAGTGGGTGAGTTGCAGCCTCTTCTTCCACATCAGCTGGGGGTTTCAAAGGGCAACATCTGGTTTCTGATCTACAGCCCAATCCTATCCAATTTTCCAGAGCCGATGCAGCCGCAATGCAGCCCCGAAGTAAGGGAACAAATATTACCTTGAGGCGGCCTCCATGACTGCCCCTCCACTGCAGGATGCAGCGCATGCCCCATTGGCAAGGCTGCATTAGCAATGGAAAGCTGGATAGGATTGGGCCCCTAAGAAGAAGGGATCTTACAGCCAAGTGTTTTCTGCCACATGGCAGCCACTTAATTTTCATTTATTTTATTTATGTTTTGCGGCATTAACCTGACATAACCCAACATTGTTTTTATGGGTGAACAAAAGTTAATGATGTTAATATTCTCCATTGAAATTATTGCTTCTGGCAGTGCAGCTCGGTGACAAACGATAGAAGTGGTGATTTACAATCTCCCGTCAGCTCCCAAAATAACTGGCTGGGATGTTTGTTACCTGTATACCAAGCGAGCTGTCATAACTGGGTACCAAGGAACAGCTGAAAATATTGCATGCAAACTTCAGTCCTGAACCGATTTGCTGAAAAGAAAAAATCTGTTGATTACTTCCAGAGAAGCATTCAGCTAAGGTTGCCAGGCTGCAACCCAGAGAGCCTCCCGTATTTCTATATATGCAGATATGTATATTGAATCAGGAGATGACACTGTTCTGACGCCTGCCACTTCCCTCCCCTGTCTGCTAATCAGCAGCACTCCAGATGTGCTGCACAGCAGGTGGGGAGATGAAAGGACAGGGCAAACATGGGCAGGAGAAATGGACTTGTCTCCGGACTGCTGCAGATTTAAAGGCATAGCAGGAATGTGTGCACTATATGGTCAGCTTTTCTTTGGCCTGGAATTTATTTGCTTCCTTACAACTGATTCTTTTTGGTGCCATTTCAAACACTCATCGATAATAAACAGGAACAGCAGCACTTATAAATGCAGCATAACAGCAGGGTATACACACAAGGCAATGCTTGCAGGGAGCTAGATTGACCAGATGCTCCTGTTCCTGTAACACTCAGGCAGGAGGAGAAATGACTTGATGTGCTTTTATCTTTTCAGTATTCTTGTAAGCCCCCTTGAAATGTATCCAGAAGTGAATTGCTTTAAATAAATAAAGGCAGGGCTGTGAAAAGTTACATCTGATACAGTTCCAACTTATGCACTGCTATTAAAGGTACAGTAGTGTTCCAGCTGCATGCTACGCGCTGTGGCAAGGAGAGTCATGCCGGCCACATGACCAAGGAGGCGTCTTCAGACAACGCTGGCTCTTCGGCTTTGAAATGGGGATGAGCACCACACCCTAGAGTCGGGCACCACACCTGCCACAGGGGTCACCTTTACCTTTTTAGCCCTATATTGCTTTGTATCCAATTATCCTGCTCTAGGCAAATGTGATGTTCACAAAACCAAAACACACACTTCTGTCAGATTTCCTCAGAACATGGTGCTTGTGACAATGAGGCCAATGATACCAATTTGTTGAGCTGGCACAGTGGCATGGAATGTTCACTAATATTCCAGCTGCTCAGGGAATGGGGCAGGCAGAAATTTTGCACATCAGCTTCTGTGAAAGAAGGGTTGGATGAAAGGCTAGGTTAGGACAAATGCTGGCAGAAGTAGAGAACCTGAGGGGGAAAAAGGTTCCAGAGGCAGGATGGCTGAAGGAAAGGGATAGGGGACTATTTTGGATTATATATCTGACCAGCCATGCAAAATCATATGGGGAGGAGCATAGGTACACACGGCTCCTCCACACTCAGCACATTGTCCCACTACTGCATAATCATGTGGAAGGTGGAATGTCCAAACTTCTTATTGCTGCACAATATTGTTCGACTCCCATATGATTGTGTCAGCACAATGACTGGGGAGGAGATGCATACGCCCCCACTTTTCCTCATAATGATTCAGTCAGACGTATGATCTGAAGCAGCCCAGAGCCAGAGGCGTCGCTCCGGTAGGGGCGGGGCTGTAAGTTTTGCTCGGTCGGAGTCCCGTTTACCGAACGAGCAGGAGGCGGCCCCGCCCCCTCACTGTCAGAGCCATTCCCCTGCGGAGAAAGCAGCAGGCAAGAGACCCTGCCTGCTGCTTTCTCCGCAGGGGAATGGCTCGGACAGTGAGGGGGCGGGGCCGCCTCCTGCTCGTTCGGTAAACGGGACTCCGACCGAGCAAAACTTACAGCCCCGCCCCTACCGGAGCGACGCCTCTGCCCAGAGCAAGCAAACATGAACCTGAGAGAACAGTAGATGAAGCAGGGTGGCCATATCGGCAACTTGGAGATTGTTTTTCCATTAACAGCTTTCAATGCGCACACTGAGTCAGAAACAGTACTCTGTTGTTACCACTGAGTGGGAGGGAAGCCCCTGTGTCTTTACCAGAGGATGCAGCAATGTTGTTCCAGTAACCAACCTTTCAGGAGAGTGAATGGGAACAGGATCATCTCCCCCACTTTTACTGCCGCCACCACCTCCTCCTGTTCCACTCATTGCTCGGCGGCTTATTCTAAACAGACAGGGTGGGATGGGTGTTGGGTTAAGAGGACATAGGGCCCAGTCCTATCCAACTTTCCAGCACCAATGCAGCTGCAATGCAGCCCAAGGTAAGGGATCAAACGTTCCCTTACCTTGAAGAGGCCTCTGTGACTGCCCCCCCCCCCACAGCAGGATGCAGCACACAACCTGTTGGCATGGATGCATCAGCGTTGGAAAGTTGGATTGGATTGGGCTCTTCCTCTTTCATTCCTAGCATCCTCCAAACCATCCAGAAGCAATGACCACTGAGGGTGGAGGAGATGGTGGTAAGGGGGAATTCGGAGCACATACATGCTGACTTGTGCTTAAAGGGGGGGGGGAGAGAATTTTGGATGCTTCTTCACATAGCAGTTCTGCATGGGCCAAGCCTAAAGACTAACATTTGCTTGGTTGCTTTGTTTGTTCCTATCGGAGATCATTTAACTTGAGCTGTTATGATAAATAGAATGATACTTCTCTCTGGCTCTTTGAATATTTATGGATAGATAGCCATCTATACAACGGGCCGCAGGGTGGTGCAGTGGGTTAAACCACTGAACCATGAGCTGTCGATCAAAAGGTCGACAGTTTGAATCCGCGCGACGGGGTGAGCTCTCGTCGCTTGGCCCAGCTCCTGCCAACCTAGCAGTTCGAAAGCATGTTAATGAGAGTAGATAAATAGGTACTGCTTGCGGGAAGGTAAACAGTGTTCCGTATTGTCATGCTGGCCACATGACCACGAAAGTGTCTTCGGATAGCGCTGGCTCTTCAGCTTCAAAACGGGGATGAGCACCGCACCCTAGAGTCAGACACGACTGGACTTAAATGTCAAGGGACACCTTTACCTTTTAGCCAGCTATACAGCATAGTCAAACATATATAAAGTATATATGCAAACCTGCATAGTGTTTATGAACTGACAATAGAATAACGGGCGGGTGTGTGTGTCCTTGTTATCACATTTAACTAGTTTGGCGAAAATATTATTATCCTTTCTTAAATTTGGTGTTATTCCCCCCCCCAGTACAGCAGCATCTCCTAGGACCTAGGAATATTTCACAGTCTTGGACACATCTATCTATTAAAACACCACTATGAGAAAAGAGAGTCTCACAAACCACATCACTTGGCTGTTAATCACGAGCTTCTGAGTGACCAACTTTTTTTTTATTAGTCACTCAACATCAGCCTGGCTGTGATATAGAGAAATTCAGCAGATGACATTTTTCTTGACATGGAGATAGAGTCGGGGGGGGGGGGAGTTTTGCTTGCCGCATTCCTGCATATCAGGTGGTTGTTAAGAGAATCCATTACCAGTTGGGAACTTCAGCGACTTATTTGTTGCTAGTTGGCTTATTATCTATTCTGCTCTGCGGCAGCTTACTTGAAGACTTTCATCCCCTCATCACTCTGGATGTATACAAAGAATGGCGAGGATGAATTCAGGTAAACAGTGTTTTTTGTCATTCTGGCGACACTGGTCATTGAGGTCAACACACTGCAAGCCATGACTTGCTGCTGACGACGTCTGTTTAGCAGAACTGCTGGCACAACAGATACACACCATTTGTAGATGAGTTTGCTGAGGCAAAGCTTAAGAACTGGCACATTATTGTTCTGCAAGGATAAACAGGTCATTACAGAGGAAGGGAGGCTCGATGCTTAAGGGCTCTTCTCCCTGTCCCAGTCCCTCCGCCTAGTCACTGAGCACCTGAGTACTCATGGTAATAAACCATGGTAATAAACAATAAAATAAATAAATAAAATAAGCATGGTTTTGCTGTGGCTTAAGGGCAAGACTAGTGCCTTTCAGGACTTGATTCTGCAGAGGCAGGCTAATCCCATTTCTGGGGGTGGGGTGGGGGGGTTGAGTAACAACCCAGCTTCAAGTTGTTCTGGATGACACTGTGTGGTGAAAAATCCCTGCTCCCCTCCCTATTTTGGGACACATCTACCCTGCCTCCTACTGTGGCTTCTGTGATGTTTTGGCATCCTAAAAGCTGCTGAGGCATCCTCCTGCAGTAACCTTTGTCTTTCTGAACCCAGCACCATTGCAGCTGGGCCATATGGCATCCTCAACAAGCCTTGTTTGGATTGGCTGTCTTCTTGGTCAGATTTCTCTCAAATTCTGGCCAATCCTTCTGTTGACATTGACATGGTTGATCACTCCAGCCCACCTGACCAGAAAAGAAAGGGGTTCAGATGGCCAGAAACCATTGGAGACCCTTTGACATAATCAACCCATAATCACAAACTACTTGGTGTGCTGGGATCCTGCATAGTGGCCGATGGCACAGCTCAAGAATGAAGAGGGAGAGGAGGGTGAAAGGTGCAAGAGAATAAACCTTAGCGTGGAGATAATTAACAATAATAGGGAATGGGAATCAAAATAAAAGCAATTCAATATTTCTTAACCATTCACTCACAGCTAGGTCGGGTCCTAAACATACACGGTTGCTGTAGCATACAAAGTAGAGAGGTGAAGGAAGGAGAAAGGAAATCCTTAAAAGGAAAAGGGGCACATGACTCAAGCAGTGAGGGGGAGAAAGGATGTAGGGAAATGATCTGGATTTCCCAGAGATACCTGGAAAATGGAGTGAAGTGCTGGGAAGGAAGGAAAGAAGAGTAAAGTTGGGAGATCAGAAGGAAAAGAAGAGAGAAAGTCTCCTGCTGTTTGGGCCACAGCTAAAGACCGTGGCTGGCTGGAGAGTGTTTCTATGTACTAGTATGTAGCCTTCCAGAACCAAGGACTACAGGCCAGCAAGGTGCTGCTTGGCCCCCTCACTTTCTGGTTTTTTGCTGGCAATTGAAAACATTTTTGTATGCTTTTTTTTTGTTAATTCTGTTGTTTAGCCCCCCCTCCCCCTGCTTGATTGATTGTCAGTTTTTATTGTTTGCTGTAAATACATTCAGTATTTGTTGCTGCAGATAAACTTTGAATGAATGGGGGGGGGGGGGAGGCATCAGGAGCAAATCAGTTGCTTTCCCTCTCCCCCCCCACCTTTTTTTTATACATGGGGATAATGTCTGTACGTACAATGTCAACATGTCTTTGATGTTATGGTGGTGCTGTTGTTTAGACTGCAGTATGCAACAGCCAAGAGTCGATGTCCTAACTGCAGAGTTGACACTTCAGACCAGCTGATTTTTTCTGAGCCGAAGCATCCAGCTTGATTATTGTGTGAACCATCCAACAGACAGCAGCAACAGAACTTCAGTCCCTAACTTGATGAGAATGCTTTGGGGTGAAAGTATTTCTTAGAATTTGCCTCCACTCACCTCGGGGGA
This sequence comes from Plestiodon gilberti rubricaudatus, assembly GCA_026170595.1. NCBI lineage: Eukaryota > Metazoa > Chordata > Lepidosauria > Squamata > Scincidae > Plestiodon > Plestiodon gilberti. The sequence continues at coordinate 144,440,458 of JANXHW010000001.1, forward strand.
AGCATTTTCATTTGGAAAACAGCACAGGAGAAAGCACTGAACACCCCTTCCCCCAGACCACTTCTCTGACCATATTGGCAGCTCCTTCTACAGTCAGGGGTGTGTATTATCCATAAAGCTGACTAGGCTTCAGCCTAGGGGCCCCACAGGGATAGGGGCCCGCATTGCTCATCAATGTCCCAGAAAGCAGTAGTGGGGTGAAAGATTGAAGTGCTGGAAGGGGCCTGAAATACCTGAAAGCCTAGGGTCCTGGCCATGGGTTAATACACCCCTACCTATAGTTGTACAGTATTTCATTAAAAGAGAACGTACCTACCTAGATATAGGCTTACCAGATCTCCAACCGGGACAGAGTGCTAGACCTTTAGGAGAAGGAATGTGGGCAGGTGTAGCTTGTTAAACCTTAGAGCACAATCCTAGGCATGTCTACTCAGAAGCAAGCCCCATTGTGTTCAGTGGGGCTTGCTTCTGAGTAGACATGCCTAGGATTGTGCTTTAGGACTTAACAAGCTACACCTGCCCACATTCCTTCTCCTAAAGGTCTAGCACTCTGTCCCGGTTGGAGATCTGGTAAGCCTACCTAGATATCTAATCACGAATCTCCTATATAATATGGAATTTGGCTCTGAGAAGGAACTATGGTAGATCTCTTCACTTTTGCATATACCACATCTTGTCACATTTATGGCAGGTTGATCACATCTTGGCATGTGAATCCCAATGCATACATATCTTTGAGGAACTGGCACATATAATATTATTACACTGGGGGGGGGGGAGTAATTGTTGAAGTTGTAACATTCCCCACTGTGACTTCTCATGTGAGGAACCTTTTTGTGAAACCGGCCCCTATGTGAAAAAATTGAAAAAGTTCCACATAGTCAAAACTGCTAGTTTTTTTTACACTTTTTCCATCGGTGTGGTACGCTTTTGGTCCGCACATGGGGACTATTGTCAGAACGCTGTAGCCAACCACAGCTCCTGGGCAAGTGCCGCAAAACACACATATTCACAAACACATGTTTATCTTGTTCACTTCATTTATCTTGATACACAAAACATATGTGAAAAATACATTCCATCACCTGCAACATGTCCTTGGCAAGGGAGGCATGTGAGAGTCCTGTGTAAACTCGGGGGAGGGCTGTGGAATGAGAATAGATTTACTCCCTGGCATCTCCAGATACGCCTGGGGAAAACTCCTGTCTGAAACCTTGAAGAGCTGCTGCCAATCATATCAAGAATATTGCGCTAGTCTGGCTTGGCATAAGGCAGCTTCAAACGTTAAGGCACCAGAAGAACGACAGAGAGATACAGAAAGGAAACTAGACTGAAGGAAGCCCGTAGACAAGTAGTACAACAGGTATCAGCATCACTGCAATATACTCTGCAGTTCTTGGGAGACGTGGGAGCGAGTGGGGTTAACATTCCATGGCTTTTGCATTCTCTAGAAAATACAAGCCTTCTTTCTCTGTCTCCTGGCTGCTGCTGCTGCCGCCACCGCCACCTATACAGGTGCCATCACAGCACACAGTCCTGCTGAAGAACACACTGCGGTGGTACTTCACTGCTTCCTCCTCTCCCCCTTCCCCAGCAACCTTAAGCTTGAATCCTCTTGAAGTCAAGGAAGACATCACGTGGAAATGATAGCAGTATCAGGTCATTTCTAATACAGGCAGGCAGCTTAGGGCTGCCAGATGCATGCTGAAAAGATGTCTCTATGGCTGCAAGCTTATAACACTTTCCTGGTAGTAAGCCTCATTGAACACAATATGCCTAGGACTGGGCTCTATAACAGCCACACTTTATGTGCTGGGACGTTTCCCAATTCCCACACCAATTTTGTGATGTATGGAAGTACCTTAAGAAAAGGGCCTTAAGAAAAGACCACACAGGAGGAAGGTTTTATCCCTTGGAGCTTTCCATAGTCTGAGAGGCAAGTATGTTTCCCAACTCACTGCAGGGCATAGAGACAGAAAAAATGACAGTAGCATACACTCCCTGGCTCCCACTTTTTAAATCTCTATTTTGCAGTATTTGATAGGTCAAAGCACAATCATACTTACATGAACAACCACAGCTGCAGTCGGTTTAACGGGGGGGGGGGGGGGGGGAGCAACATCAGCAGCCAAATAACTAGATTGATTCTTGTTGCAAACTGAAGTGTGCTTTGTGTGGTGGGATTTCTGGTGCTAGAAATTAGCAACCACTGATAGAAAGTGCCCAGGTGGATGTGAGGGGTGCCGGGCTGTAGCAGGGTGGGGATAGTGGGTGCGTTAACCCACCTAGAGCATGTTTCACCTCATCTAGGATTTGGGAGGAAACCAGCTTTAATTTGCAACATGAGAGAGCTTCTCTTAAGCTTCCCCCCAAAAGGGCAGCAATGCTCCAAACTGCATACACCTGACCTGAACAGACTGGCTCACTCAAGATTTCACCTGGCTCAAAGTGGATTTTTCATTATCACAATCACCCTTATGGTTACTTTAGTGATCCTGAAAAAACCACTTTGTGTTAGCAGTCAGCAGAGCAGGGTGCTTAAAAGCCCCCCCCCCCATGAGGAAACTTAATGTGATCTTGAAAAATATCTACCTTTAACAGTGCAACCCTATGCATGTCTATTCAGAAGTAAGCCCCACTGGGGTTAATGGGACTTACTTCCAGGTAGATGTGCAGGCTGTAATCCTATGCACACTTTCCTGGGAGTAAACCCCACTGAACACAATGGGGCTTACTTATGAGTAGATATGCATAGGGTTGTGCTGTGTGTTACCACTTTCCCTTGTAAAACAGCCTGCTACAATCACAATCATCGTGGCTAAAAAGTTGCTTTGTTTTGTTTTTGCAGGGGCATTTAAGGATGAAAACACATAACGTGTGGGGACAATCCCCGAGCACACTCATAGCACTGTCCCTTAAAAATGTAGGCACCAACTCTCTACATAAGCAAACATATGCATCATGCCAGACAGCTCTCCCTGTCCAACAATATATTATTATACAAAAGAATGGCTGTGGTGTATAGTATTATGATGATGATGATGATGATGATGATGATGAAGAAGAAGAAGATTTATACACCTCTTTTCAACAAAAAGTAGTTTACAAAGTGGTTTACATAGCTAAACAAATTAATCAATGGTTCTCTGTCCCCATTAGGCTCACAATTTTTAAAAGATGCAGAAGAGACACCAGCAACCACCACTGGAAAAGACACCACGCTTGGGTGAAGAGGGACAGTTGTTCTCCCCCACTAAATATAAGAGGATACCACTTGAACAGCGCAATCCTGCGCAAGTCTGCATCAATTCCAGCAAATGAGTTATGAGGGATGTGGGAAGGGACCCAGTAGAAACCGTAGCGAGGGAAGGGTCGTCTGGTTTATTCAAGAAGGAGGAAGATCCAGATTTGACAAGTGAGGAGCTGCTCTCCAGACAGCAGAACCTTGAAGACCCCAGAGGAGCCCTGGCCACTCTTGAGTCAGTTGGCTGATGACACGTCCTCCCTTTGTGACATCACCTGTTGCTGGGGGCTGCATAAACAGCAGGGACCTGGAGAGGCTCAGTGTGGGATGTTAAAGGAGAGGAGGAGAGAGGTGGTGTAGGAGTGGACAGGAGGAGGGGTTCTCTTGCTAGCCTCTCTTTCCACAAACCAGCGTCTCTACAAGACGCTTACTTCTATGAGCTGAATTAGGCAGCCGGTTGTCTGCATCTCAGCGAGAAGCACGCACACCTTTTCACTGAGGGTTGATTCCTAGGAGGAGGAAGGGAGAAGGCAACAGGTGAGAAGGAAAGAAAGGACCCCCTTGGAAAAGAGAAGGATGGGGAGAATGCCCAAGTGCTCATGGACACAGCGAGATCAGCACTCCCTGCCAGCACAGATCACCTCCTACCCTCACTGGCTCCAGTCTCAGTGAAGAAGACAAGCCACTAGGTTCCCAGCGCTGAAGGAAGGAGGGAGCACAGCCCCAGGAAGCCTCATTGCCACCAGAGGGAGAAGTTCAGAAGTCACCTGGGTGTCCAGCACCCTAGGGAGGTGCGGGGGTGAGTTCCGCACTGGGTTACGCACCAGGGAGGGGTAATACACAATTGGAAGCTGAAACCGGAAGAGCCTTCTAATCTTGTCTCAGACTTGTTCTGAGGTGCAGGGCGACCTGAAGAGTGGGTCAGAGTCCTCCCCCTACTTCAGAACAGGTGTAAGACATGATTGGAAGCCACTTCCGGTTTCGGCTTCTAATCACGTATCACCCCTCCCTGGTGCATCACCCAGTGCAGAATACCCCCCCCCCCAAGGACACCAGTGCTGGACACCCAGGTAACTTCTGAACTTCTCCCTCCGGTGGCAATGAGGCTTCCTGGGGCTGTGCTCCCTCCTTCCTTCAGCGCTGGGAACCTAGTGGCTTGTCTCCTTCACTGAGACTGGAGCCAGTGAGGGTAGGAGGTGATCTGTGCTGGCAGGGAGCGCTGGTCCTGCTGTCAGGAGAGCTGATCTCGCTGTGTCCACGAGCACTCAGGCATTCACCCCACCCTTCTCTTCTCCAAGGAGGTCCTTCCTTTCCTTCTCACCTGTTGCCTTCTCCCTTCCTCCTCCTAGGAATCAACCCTCAGCGAGAAGCTGTGTGTGCTTCTCACTGAGATGCCGACAACCGGCCGCCTAATTCAGCTCATGGAGGTAAGTGTCTTGTAGAGCTGGTTTGCGGAGAGGCTAGCAGGAGAGATGCCCGCCTGGCTCACCTGGGGTCAAGGCTAGACTTGCTGACGGTTTCAGAAGGTCTTCTGGCTGGCCCCGCTGCCTGCAACACGACTAGGGGGCAGGAATTAAGAGATGCCGCAGTCCAGTGCAATCGTGCCGAGATGCCGTTTTGTCCCACAGGGACTCGGGGCACTGGAGCGGTGCCAGTGCCCGCCAGGATCAAGCCACGACCAGCTGCTCAGAAATGCTCAGGCTTGTCACCAGCCTCCCGCAGGTCAATGTAAGTATCCCACCTGCTGCCATGGCTGCCTCTGCACCCTCCTGTCCCCATTGTGAGGTTTCTGGGATGAAATGAAGAGCTTGGAATGGGCCATTCTCACAGATGATATGCTTGCTCTGCTTTCCGGCAAATTTGATGCCTGGCCCCAACTCTGCATGCGAGAGATTCAGTCCACGTGCGAGAGGTCAGTCTGGTTGTGACAGAAGGAGAAAGTACAACCCGCCCGTATGCTGTATAGTCTGAGAGTAGCTGGTCGCCTTAGGGGGCTGGGTAGGAATTTTTGGCTGCCGGCCTGATTAGCCCTTGGCCGGCAGCTTTTTTGCCTACCCCAGACTAGAGCTTGCGGAGCAGTTTCCTTAGGTTAATTGTCATTTTATTGGTCACTGTAGGCTGGCTAGGCTGGACTACCTCATGGCTTGGCCTCACTGGCGTCGCTGCAGGGGGGGCGGAGCTCTAAGTTCCGCCAAGGCTCCGGCCCTCCGTTACACCGGAGCATGAAGCGGTGCCGCCCCCTCGCCTTCGGAACCATTCAAGGCGGTGAAAACAGCGCTTTCACCGCCTTGAATGGTTCCGAAGGCGAGGGGGCGGGGCTGCTTCGTGCTCCGGTGTAACGGAGGGCCGGAGCCTTGGCGGAACTTAGAGCTCCACCCCCCCTGCAGTGACGCCAGTGTTTGGCCTGAGGAAAAACAGCCTAGCCAGCTGTATTGTACATTAAGTTCAAATAAAGTGACACATTAAACCAAAGTATCTGTCTCGTGTCTTTATTAATCTCTTAACACTGTTCAACCTATATCACCTATCCAGTACACTTTTAAAACAGTTAGAACTGATCAAAATGGAAATTTGGAACAAAAACACATAACACCATTTTTTGCTATTTTGGTAAACACCACTATCCGCGAAAAAATAAAACCGACAAAGTCCCTGGCACAACAGGCTCCACTGGAGTCCCTCGCCAGCCTCCTCGATCTTCTGAAGGTCCCAGACACACTGTAAGCCGAAGCAATCAGCCTAACAGCCAATGCTAAATTTAAAGCGCTGTCCTTTTCTCTGACCTGATCAGTGCTTTACAGCTGATTAGCAGTATGCTTTGAAGCACCGCAGAGGACTAACCAGCAAGGAGCAGCACTGTGAGGCGGCTTCTCATGCAAAACACCAGTACAAATGCTGCTCAACCAGCGACAGAGCTCATGCCAAAGCCCAGCACTCCCCAGCAAAGCGGCCTGGCAATCAGGAGCCCAAAAATTCACAGGAGGGAACCCTTCAACAGTGCCGGCATTCTTCAGGCGCCAAGGACTAGACCAAGGCCAGCAAATCAGCAAACCTTGTCAATGTCCTCCATGCAGGGCCACTCAGAGGAATTTTACCAGTAGGTACAAAGTTTCTTTTGGGTCCCTTCATGTGAATTTGGCTGGTGGGCCCCCTTTTTTGCTCCTGGGTCCCCTTTTTGACCCCTTTTTGACCCTGAGCCCAGGTACGATTGTACCCCCTTAAGCCCCCGCGCCTCCATTTACCAATGGCAAAAGAGACGAGAATGGTGACATCCTCAATGCTATAACTGTTGCTGTCCGGAGACCTCCCAGTGTTGGTGCTTCAGCCCATAGCCACATGGGGGCCATACTCCCATGGGAGCCATTCTAAGGGAGGGAGGGTAGGCTCTCCAGTCTCACTTGAGGTAAGCAAATATGCTGGGCATTAAATCAGCGATGCCTCATGTGTTGAATGGAACCCAGGCTTACCAGATTTTGAGGTGCCCAAACCAGGACACCCCCCTACTTTTTTCCCCTCCAGATTTTTTTTAATTTCCATGTCACTTTGCTTCTCCCCCCCCCCTTTTTTTTGCAGGCACTCAGCCATTTTTTTCAAATATTTAATTATTTCCCCTGCCATTTCGTTGCTTTTTTCCTTGCCTTTTTTGCTGGCTTGCTTCCTGCTGCTGCTGCTGCTGCTGCTGCTGCTGCTGTTCCTGGCTGATTTCCTGACAATTCCTGGCTGGCCAGCTGCTCAGGCCAGCCAGAACTCCTCACTGGAGTTGACCACCCCCTCATCCTTATGCCGCTGCCTCCATGATTTTAAAATATTAAAGTTTTCCTGTGCAGCCATCTTGAATCTCACAAAATCTTGCGAGATCCAAGATGGTGGCACCCAAATCTCATGAAGGCACTTGAAGCAGTGTGGTACTGCCTCATGTGCCCTCATGAGATTTGGACGCCGCCATCTTGGATCTCGCGAGATTTCATGAGATCCAAGATGGCTGCACAGAAATACTTTAATACTTTTAAAATCGTGGAAGCAGCAGCAGCTGCCACTGCCGCCCTGGAAAGCCAGGATTGAAACTGGGGCAGTCCCAGATTTTCCGGGACAGATGGTAAGCCTAACTATAGAGCTGGTGCAGGTCTGAGTTGACCCATGGTGGCTGCCGGGGCTTCCCCCGGGGCAAGGGAACAAATGTTCCCTTGCCCCGAGGAGGCCTCCAGAGGCCTAACTCCCCTGCAGGATACAGTGGTAGCTGCGTTAGGATTGGGCTCTTAGAGGCATTTACAACATAAGAGCATACATAAGAAAAACCCTGCTGGATCAGGCCAAAGGCCCATCTAGTCCAGCTTCCTGTGTCTCACAGTGGCCCACCAGATGCCTCAGGGAGCACACAAGGCAACAAGATAGTCGCCACTCCCTTGCATCTAGCATTCAGAGATAGCCTACTACTAAAACCAGGAGGTTGCTACCCATCATGGCTTGTAACCTGTGATGGACTTTTCCTTCATAAATCTGTCCAGTCCCCTTTTAAAGGCATTCAGGCTAAGTGCCATCACCACATCCTGTGACAAGGAGTTCCACAGATTAACATCTGCCACCCAATCACTCAAACCAATTCTAGCTGCTTTAATCAGCCAAAAGTGGCAGGTTCATCAAATGTTCATGTAGTAGTAGATCTCACCTCTCCGAAATCCTAAATCACATATATGATGTGATTATGAATTTCTCAAGCACTCAAATGAACCTGTAACTTAAGTAATTTTCTCTGTTTCTCTGGTAAGACCTAGGGAAAGGCCTAGTTTTTTCTGAAAATAATTTATAATAGTTTTACAATAATAATATTTTCAATAAGAAAGCAAGTCCTCATTTAATGTTGTAGATAGGTTTCTGGAAACTGCGACGTTAAGTGAAAAAAGTATAACGAAAACAGTTTTCACCGGCAGGCTCAGTGACGCTGGGGGGGGGGCCCTCTGGCGGACTCGCTGTGCACTGCAAAGCCACTTTTGGATTGCGCGGGACTGTGACCCACTTTGTTCTCACAACAGAATGCTTGGCAGAAGCTACCTGCAAGCCAATTTCTGGGGTACAAATAGGACCAGGAAGTGGGTTGCTAGCCAGGCACGACCTGGACGCATCTGCAGCCACAGAGGACGATGTTAAAACGAAACAACGGATAGTGAAATGACAGTAAACGAGAACTTGCTGTAGTTGAAAATAATAGTTTTTTTAAAGATCTAGTTTTTTTCTGATAATTTGTACGTTGTTAATATTCTTCTTTTCACATATTAACGCAGTGCATTTTGTTTTAAAGCCCTGAAGCATTTTTCATGTTTTCAAAAGCAGCTATCCATATTCCGATACATACTGGTATTATTAAATGTCTATTCCATATGTATCTCTTTCCATCTTTCTCTAAGGAAACTTGAACTGTACTTGGAGTGCATAGGAATAGTAATGTACTATATTGGCCATCCCTTGAATCTAGTCACAGAAATGGATAGTCATGGAGAGAACTGTGGGCTTTGACAGTACGTACTTCATGGAGGCTGATCCTGTTTCTAACTGACCTCCATGCAATCTGGGTCAGCAGAAGCTCTCGGAACCTCAGCAGAGGGATTGAGGAAAACCATGTTTGTGTATGTACATGCAGCTAGTGCCTCATGTTTAACTGTCGTGCAAGTCAACTGGGCACAGCTCTCAATGTTGCTTTCAGCCAGTGTCTGAAAGTATCTTCAATGATGGGCATTAAGCAATTTAAACCCTCAGTCGTTATTTTAATTCTGGACTCCAATGTATATCTTGTGTATTAACACAGATGTCAGTGGTTCTCTAACTTTGTCTTTTGTTATTGGCATGCAAGCACACAATAGCAGCAGAGAACAGTCAACGATAAATAGTTGGCTCTTACAATTGAAAGGTGCCCATGGAAACATATTGCCTCAAACATGGTAACCACTTACCCCCAACCCATGTTAATGGGGTAAGTAGTGACCCCCCCATGCAAGTTTTGCTTGCAGGACGTGCCTGAACATTCCTGTGGGAATTAAGGTTAGGGTTTATTCAACATTTATTTGCCACCAAATCAGATTTCCTTGGTAACCAATTGATAGCCCATCCACACATCCTGGTCTTGCAAGCTATTGCCAGGACAAACCCTTTCGCAAGGTCACTTCGTCCCTGAAGAATGCTTTACCATTGCACCAAAATCTAAGGTATCGCATCACACACACACACACACACACACACACACACACACACACCCTTGCCCCCACGCACTTTGCTGGTTTGGTGTCAGTGTGGGGTGGGCATTTCCATTTTTTTCTGTATGAATCCAGCACAATACAGATATGCGCCGTGTAACGACGGGGATACGTTCTGCAAACCCCGTTGTTTGTTACCCAGGCAGCTCATGCCCCAGAATGCCTTGCAGCAGCCCTGGAGCACCCCAGAACGCCTTGCTGGGACTGGGAAAGCAGGAAGAAGGCAACTAGTTGGTGAAAGTGCAAACAGAAAGCATGCAAAACTCTGGTTAGCCGGTTGAATGCAAGAAAGGAGGGAAGGAAGCTAGCCTGGTGAGTTTGGTGGGACTACCGTCGTATATGCATTTGTCATTCACCGGAAAGTTGCTATGCGGCGCATACCTGCACTTAGAGTTCAAAACATCATAGTTACTCTTTCAAACAAAAATCTGAATGTTTACTAATAGGTTTTGAAAATAGTAATATTGTCTATGGTTTCTGATTGTAAATACGGAGTGGGATACCAAATAAATCCCACGAAAGCAACAATGTGGTTTTGTGGGGAACAAAATGACCCCACAACTCTTAACAGTTATGATCTAATGAGATGGATTGAGGCTACATTTGTTTTCATTACAATAAAATATGTAAATGATCAGTAGCTATTTTCCCTCCTCTTGGGAGAAACAACAATTGGATTCAAGAATTATTTCTGAAGCATTTTGGGGCTCTTATTCAACACAATCATCCTACCTTATCATAGAAATAGAGTACCCCAAAGGAGGGCTCATCATGACAGCAAAAGGTGATGATGGTGCTGAACTACCGGGACAGAGTGCTAGACCTTTAGGAGAAGGAATGTGGGCAGGTGTAGCTTGTTAAACCTTAGAGCACAATCCTAGGCATGTCTACTCAGAAGCAAGCCCCATTGTGTTCAATGGGGCTTGCTTCTGAGTAGACACGCCTAGGGTTGTGCTCTAAGGTTTAACAAGCTACACCTGCCCACATTCCTTCTCCTAAAGGTCTAGCACTCTGTCCCGGTTGGAGATCTGGTAAGCCGATGCTGAACCATCAACGAGGGTGAGACACACAAAGCCTGCCTTGTCCATCTGGTCTTCATTTCCTTACCCTATTTCTAGGTTCTACTGGGACCAAGAAACATCTGCACACATTTGCACAGAGATTATATAGGTAGCTTACTGTTTTGTGAAATTATTTCTCTTCAGACTCACGGTGGTGGCATTTTTAGATGGCAACTGAGAAAATAAATCCTCTGCAAATTTTAAGTACAGTTCTCAGCTAATCTTAAAATTTGCAGCCATTTTGGCTTGTAAGCAAAGTAGGTCATGTGCAGTCAACTAAATGCAACGTATTACAGGGAAACCTCATTTAGCCAAGTAGCCTGGGGGACATGCAAAACATCTGGGGTTTGAACAAATGAGCGTGTTCTTTCTATATGGTTGCACTGATGGGGAACAAAATGAGGAACACGTAATTTGGATAATCAAGAGATATAGGTGACATAGGAGAGCACTGATTAGAGGTTCTGCTTTGTATTTGTTCCACATTGTCCTATTTTTAACACAAAAGTTGTGCAGGGAATTTGCCCTTGATGTCAACTATTACGAAGACTAAAAGTTATTAGAAAAGCATTCACAAAGTTCATACATGGCTGGATAATGGCATTCATTAAATGCTGGAATGTCTACCTAGGATTCCATGGGGTTTGCTCCAGAATGCGATAGCAGCCCCAATTCTACAAGCTGCCAAAGTTCAGGCAATATGTTTTGCAGTAACTTGGCTTTTAATTTCTCTTCCTTCTGTGGAGGATAATTCCCGCTTCCCATAAATATGTAAGTTAGATTTGATAGAGTAGTCCCAGGGCAGCTGCAAAGGAAATTATCAAGCCGCCTGTTATAAATTCAGGTTGAAAAACGTCACTGCAATGATGAAATGAGTCCAAAGCTGGACCGTGGCAAGCCCATAAAGAAGGACATCTGAAGGACACTAGGAATGACATTTGAAAATCATATAATAAAGCAAATATATGTGGCAGCTGGCAGCTTCAAGACAAACAAATGCTCGGGAACAGTGGCATCTTCTATCTGTTTGGCCAGTATACACTTTTGTCTTTAAACTTGTCCATGTTCATAGGCTGTCACAGGCATGCTTTAGCTTAACGTTAATAGTGTTGGAGAAAAGTTACTAATCATCTGTCCTGGACATGCAGATCAGAAGCACAGTGTTTCTTTCATACCCAGAACACCAGCCTCACCCTAAACCGAAGGGGCTTCCTGCAACAATATCCCATCTTTGTTCTCCATAACAAAGTGACCACCCTTTTACTGAACCGTCAGATGACCAATGTACTCATCCTCTTCTGTGTCTGCAAGGGATGCTGTATTCATTATGGAATATTTATTTCATTCACACAAAGCTGATCCCACAGTACAAGGGCCAGTGGCATCACTAGGGGGATGCGAGGGGTGTTGACCGCACCGGGTGACACCCTCAGGGGGCGGAGACATCATTAGTGGCCAAAATTGTGGAAACCTTGTATTTATGAATAATACCATCATGTTATATATCATTGGAAAGGAACTTTAATACCAAAGTTAATGAAATATACCATTTTGAATTTTCTGTATTCCAGCAAACGTTATGGCCAAATAACCAGAAAATGAAAACGTAACAAAAAGTAACAAAAAGTGGATTTCATTAACTCAATTCTGACCAATGAGACTGATTGTTCTGAGAGCCAATGAGGTATAATTATGACACAGCATGGAACCAGTAAGGTGTTAGTATGAGTCAGCTCTCATTTCCATATATCAGAGCTAATACTAGAACTCCTGTTCAATTGTGCGAGTGTCATCAGCCTGGGACAAAGCCTTTATTGGCCACTGGTTTTTGTTGGTTACTGATTTGTTGGGTGACCTTTACAGTACTGTTATATGGCACCATGAATTATCGCACCGGGTGACACACATTTTAATGCCTCCAAACTATTTATAAGGGAAGCAATGTTCCATTTTTATTTAAGAACATTTAGCAGAGCAATCAGGGGTGTTGCAGGGTTAGCCAGGACAGGCACTGGTTGATAATCGCACCCATCAGGAAGGCCCAGCTGACTGGGCTGACCTTTGAAGCCTCAGTACCAGTGGCAACAGTAGTATCCAACTCCAATATGCCATCAAGGAATGAGTGAGAGATGCCATGGGGGCCCAGTAAAGGCTTTGTCCCAGACTCCCAGTAAACTGGTGCTGGCACTGAGAACAATCCTATGGTCCCAGCTAAACCCGTAGCTGGTGTAAACATTGGTAGAGCGTTTGTCTCACAAAAACTGCCTGAAGATCTGCAGGACAGCAGTTCAAGACGGCCGGAAGTCTGTCGGAGAGCTGCTGGCACGCCAAGCTGATAAGCTGCAGATCCCTGTGGGGGAGTGAGCTGCAGCTGAAGCGTGCTGAGGCGAACGCCAGAGAGAGAGAGAGAGAGAGAGAGAGAGAGAGAGAGAGAGAGAGAGAGAGACGGACTGTGAAAGTAACATCTCGAATGAAGGGTTCTATGAAAGATTAGAACGTTATTATATTGTAAAAACCCTTTGGGGTTTAGAACAGCCTGCCCATGTACACCGCCTTGAATAAAGTCGGAGGAGAAATCCAATGACCAGAAAGGCGGTATATAAATACTGTATATTATATTATATATTATATAGTTTGGTCAAGATCCTTAATGTGCTCCCAGCACCAAAGCAGTACTCACTACAGAAAACACAGCAACTCTGATAGCCACTCCCTGTGTGTTCACAACAACACAGTTAGCACACACTAGTCATAGAGCACCATGCTGACAAGGCCTCTGTATTAGTCATGTGTGGACTGATCTAAACTACCCATGGTGTTGGGGAGACAACTCCACGATGTCCACCATAACCCCGATGTTGATGTGACATTGCTGGCATTAAGGTCTTACATTAAATTCTAAAAGGTTCCTTTAGCGCAGGATTGCTGCCTAAGCGCTATGGAAATAGATATGCCTGATGCATTAGGATGACATTCTGAGGCACCTAATATTTGTTGATATTCCTATATTCAGTCAATTTGTCCAGTCTTTGGATGAAGTCAGTTATACTGTTGGACATTATTAATTCTTTTCAGAGCAGACTTTTGCACAGGGCTCATCACAGTAAGATCCTTCATCCTTCTAAAAAGGGGAGTTGTGACCATTAATTTTGTTCTGTGTGGAAAACATTTGTGTTAACATCAAAGTTAATCAGAATACATGTGCACAAAGATCTTCTTTGACTCTTGTTTTTCTGCCAAGTGAATAACTATTACTCCTTTGCAATGTTTTCTCTGCCCTGACCAAGATTAGCAACTTCCTCCAAGTTTCGCATCACCTGTGAAATTCATTAGCATGCTCTCTGCTAATTTCCCTGATAATTAATGAAGATGTTAAATAAGAAGACCAAACCAGGCAGAGTTCCCTGGGGTTCACCGCTCTCAGACCTCTTACATTTATTGATCATACGTTTCCAGTTTGGTGTTTACTTTTCTGCCTATATATGACTCTCATCCTTTTCTAAGCCAAGTGCAAATGATTTTTTTCCCCATTTCATTTAATTGTTCTTCACACTACCCCAGAGGCTATGGATTGCGTCTAAATGTCATTTCCATCACTTATATCCATCATGTGTTGAATTAAAAGAAGCGACACCTAGACCAGGGAGACCTTGTACCACCAGCTCCTGGTGGTACTCTACAACTCTATCGCTTGTAGCTTTTGACTGGCATTTTAGTATTTTCAAATGATAAATTTGAATTTAATTATTTGAGGGCGCAATCCTAATTCCCCTCCCCCCCAGGGCCATCATAGGACATCCTGGACCAGCCTGGAGCTGTTGTGAAAGCTACCTTAAAGCAGTTGTGCCGGCTCCAGGGTTGTGCACCTCCATGAGCCAGATCTGGCTGGCACGCAGCCCAGGAGGGTGAGTTTTCCAACAGTGGGCACGAGGGTGGAGTGGGGGAGACAGGGAGGGGTAAGACAGGGCGGGGGGGAGGGCAGCAAGGAGGGTAGGGTGGCCGGACTGGGGAGTGGGCAGAATCGGTGGCAGAGGAGCATGCCAAATCCTACCCCCCTTTCCTGGTTGGTTTCCTTTACATGGGGATTCTGGATTTGTGCCAGCAAAATAGATGGCACATATTTGAGGAGACCCAAGGTGGGTGCTGGGCCTTTATCCGGGGTAAGGGAACAAAAGTTCCCTTCTGCCTAAGTGACTTTCCAGCTCCCATTTCCTGCTCAGGATCCATCGCTGCCTGCGCCGGCCTCACTGGATCCCTGAGTGCAAAGTTAGGCAGGATTGGACTGCCCGCCATTTACCAATAGTTATTTAATTTTCTCTGTAAACCGCTTTGTGAACATTATTGTTGAAAAGTGGTACATAAATACTAATTATTATTATTGATTAATAATAACAACAACAACAACAACAACAACAACAACAACAACCACTTTGAATGCCAAGGTAGAAAGGCAGTGTATATAAGTACTGAAAATAAACACATAAAATGATAACCAATTGGAATAATGTAGCTAGAGATTCCTTAGTTTCCTCTTTGACGCTTCTCTCCAAATAGTTTTGAGCAAATGCTTGGCCATTCTGAAGATAAACAAGAAAAAGCAATATCCCAATAGGATTCATTTTTGCTACAGAGATACAGTACTTTATTAGCAGCATAAACATTCGGGTTAATTCCTGACTCTTTAAAGTTAATCTTTCAAAAGGTTGTTTCACAGCCATATTCTGGTTTGTGAAGATTGTTAAAAATGTATAAAGTTAAGAGCAACCTTACTGTCAACCCAATATTGGGTTGCCGCCTTGGGCATTTGCCTCGGCATGGGATAAGGCGGGATATAAATTTTTTAAATAAATAAAAATAAATAAATATTGCCTTCAGGCTGAGCTGAATTCAGAGAACTGTGAGCAGAAGGAAAAAAGCCCTGGGTGCTGTTCCACAAAGCAGGAGTTTGCACCGTGCTATAGTATGCAAGTTGTATCGCAGTTTTTATGCTTCCACTTGCACAAGTGGTTGCACGTCTATTGAGCCAGAGAAAGAACACATTTCAATCCCATTTCACCTTTCTCATGTGATGCTGTGTCATCATGTGATGCACATGGTCATCTACAACAATATGTTCAGGAATGGAAGACACCTTCGGCATACAAAAGGGCACCTTTGGAGCCAACCCACTGCCTCTAATAGTGATCAGCACTGAATCCATACATTTTCCATTAACAACATTTTCATCCTAATGATTACTTACATCTTTTGGATGTTTAAGGGCTCCTTGGATGTATAAGGGCTCCCTGACTATAAGTGCCCCAGTTAAAACAACCTCTTAGCCACACAGTTTATTACACCTGCACTTGATGTATGATAAAAATCCTCCTTTCAGGGTGATACAGATGACCAAGCTATCCCAGAGGGAGAGAGTTCCTGCTGGGGTAATTGGGTCATCTGTGAAGACTCTACATTACAAGGCATCAATATTCCTGTATTCCACTCCATTTTAATTTCCTTGCTGCATGCACATAAATGCTCCTAAGGGCTTTTCATGTGCATGCCGTGGATCATGTGATGCAGTGGCATTCTTAGGGGGGGCAGTGGGTGCGAGCTGCACCAGGGTGACCGGCCACCCAGCCAGAGGGGGGGGTGACAAAGGGTTGCAGCGGCGGGGGGGGAATTTTTTATTTTGTTTGCCTCGATCACCTCCTTGGTTGCGGCATCTTTCTGCACCACCACCCGTGGCTTTGGTCACCCCCCTCGGGATTTTTTGGTTGTGCTGCCATTACACTGTGAAGACTAGGGTATAATTAAGTGGAGACTGATACGTGTGAATGAGCCATCAAGGATCAAAATTTTATACCACCTCACATCTCAGTAACGGTACACAATGTTTTCAGTGGAGTCAGTCTGAACAGTATGCTGCATCAAATACTGAGTAATCAAGTGAAGTCCATGATGAACCTGTTCTGCTGAACCAGCTTTAACACATTCCAGGACAGTAAAGCACTACCAGACTGCAAGCCATTTCTCAGATAGTATTTGCTAACTTGTAAATTGCCACTACTACAAGTCCACCCACACACCTCGTATCAAAATATGCAGCAGCGAATATGTATCATGTACTCTGTTGTTGCCTGCTTACTCGTCTGCATCTTTTCCTGTGCCCCATGAAGCAGAAGGCAGGGACTCTTATCTTTTATCTGTAATAGATCACCTAGTTGCTTCCATTAGTGCAAATACAGCTACATCCTCTGCAATGCAGATTGGGCAAGTCTGCCCTTCTATGTGGACTATCAGTTGCTATCTCATTATCAAGGCTTGGAACCTTATACCAGACACATAAGGTGTGCGGATATATCTGCACCTACTCTATTCCTGCCATGTCCTCCACTCCATCTTTCTGCAACACACATAAGCCCTTTGCTGATATTATTAGCACGTAAAATGAACATGTATAGTGGGCGACATTGTGGTGGCCGGCTCTGCCCTCAACCTACAATTTTTATTGTAAGGCCTGAAAAGCCACCCTGTGCTTTTAGCTTGCTGTGTGGAGGGCTGTTCTCCATGCACTCAGGAATTGTGCTTTTCCAAGGCTCTTGAGCCCTGAATGAGAGCCTTTACTTCCCATTCCATGTGACTGACAGATCAACCTGCCTGAAACTATTTCCTGCTCACTTCGCAGAGAGCCAGCTTTTAAAATGGTGTCCTCTTATATTTAGTAGGGGGAGAGCAATTGTCCATTTTCACCCCAGCACGGCACCTTTTCCAATGGCTGTTGCTGGTGTCTCTTCTGCATTTTTTTTAAAGATTGTAAGCCCTTTGGGAGCAGGGAACCATTTATTGATGTATTTATTTATTGAGTTATGTAAAGTGCCTTGTGAATTACAGCAAGTCCTCACTTAAAGTTGTCAATAGGTTCTTGGAAACTGCAACTTTAAGCGAAACGACTTGTAACGAAAGCAATTTTACCGTAGGCTAATTGATATACATAAACAAGAGTTTACGCAGTATCGTCGCTAGGGGGCGTGTCACCCTGGAGCGGGGGCGTGCGCATCACCCCTGCCCTAGGGTGACACTTACCCCCGGCTCTAACAGCGACCGCCCTGTCTGGCGGTCCGGGGCCTTCTGAGAAGGCCCAATGCGTTGACATGGCATTTATTAGCTTTTTCACACATGCGCAGACCGTTTCTGAGGGCAAGGGCTGCCCTTTTGCCCTCAGAAACGGTCTGCGCATGCGCGAAAAGCTAATAAATGCCACGTCAACGCAACCCTGGACCACCGGACAGGGCGGACGCTCCTAGGCCTTCTTCTGGCCTCGGAGCCTCCGTGTGGAATGGGGGCGATGCGCGCGGGTGCGCATGGGTGCGCGTGCGTCATCCTTGCGCGCGTCATCCCCCCGCGGCCCGCCCTGCCCGCCATGCTACAGTGACGTGACTGAGTTTACGGCATATTTCTGGTCACAAAACTTCTAAAGAAAGACCCAAAACACTTCTAATATAAAACATGGAAGTAAATGTGAGCCAGAGAAAACCCACACAGACATGGGGAGAACGTTCAAACTCCACACAGACAGTGGCCCTAGCCAAGAATCGATTTTTTCCCCTCAATAACTTCATAACAAAATGATTTTAAGTGAGGGCTTGCTGTACTTTTTGTTGAAACGCAGTATATAAATATTCTTAATAATAGCAACTCGGTGGTGATGGTTCTGGGCATTGTTGCTGGTGCGGCTCTCTGGCTGTTGGGCTCTTTCTGGGACTGGCAATTGGCATCAGCAACAGGGCTACAGTCATTGCCAAGTGATATTAGGCAAGGGAGTGGCTGAGAGTAAGTGGATTTGCTCGTAAGATGACTGAGGCAGCCCAGAGTTCATCCAGATGAGAAACGTCTCATGAGAAGATTTTCCATGAGAACACTTTCCCCAAAATTACTGCATTAATGTGCTGTAAAAAACCATTACACAAAGTTAAGAAACCCTTCCAACAATATTGCCTACAACTTTAGCATCATTTTACTGGGGTTAAACCACTGAACCATGAGCTGTCGATCGAAAGGTCGGCAGTTCGAATCCGTGTGATGGCTCCTGCCAACCTAGCAGTTCGAAAGCAAGAAATTGCAAGTAGATTAATAGGTACCGCGTCAGCGGGACGGTAACAACGTTCCATGTGCCTCGGTGTTGAGTCATGCCGGCCACATGACCATGGAAACGTCTTCGGACAGCGCTAGCTCTTTGGCTTTGAAACAGAGATGAGCACCGCTCCCTAGAGTCAGACACGACTGGACTTAATTGTCAAGGGATACCTTTACCTTATGACCTAAGTCAGGGGTTCTCAACCTTTGGAAGCCCGGGTACCCCCTATCACGGTCCAATTTCTGAAGTACCCCCTGCTAATTAATTGGATTAATCAATTAATTAGCTAGTTAATTGTTAAATAAAAAGTACTAAAACAATTTTAAATGTGAAAAAATGTAATTTACTGATTGATGCTGATAAGGGGCAGGCTCTGGCGTACCCCCTGTCGTTGGTCTGCGTACCCCTAGGGGTACTTGTACCACAGGTTGAGAACCCCTGACCTAAGTAAAATAGAAGAGACACTGGAGACAGAGGATGATGCTGAGATTGTAGATATTGGACAGAATTATACAATGAGCAGACTATACCAAATGTTTCTATTTCAACAGAAAACAAAGTATTTTACAAATTCATAATGCAAGCTTAATTCAGAGACCAGGCTGTCAGCCCTCAAATACACTCATCTTTGTGGAATAATTTTAGTGAGCTCAACTGGAGAGTAACTATTATGGGTCCGGGGCTGATGATTAGGTTTTATTTCATCTACTGTGTAAGCCTGAAGAAATAATTATGCTTTGGTGTGTTTGTTGGTCTAGTCTGCCTTCTCATTTCACCCCCGTCAGTTAAAAGCTCTTTAAGAATGTCTCACTAGGCCTGGTATGAGAAGACTTCTGTGTGAGGAATATTAGATTATCACAGGGCTAGGCCTCAAAGGCAATGATGTCTCTCTTCTGAACTAAGGTAGGATTTAACAGACCAGAAGTATCCTTTGATCAATATTTACACAGCCTAAAGAACCAAAGAACTGCCTTGCTGGATCAGGCCAAGGTCCACTTAGTACAATGTTCTCTGGCCCTCAAAAGTGCACTGAAAGTATACTGTAGTTTATGGAGCCCAACATGGTTTTAGTTAGGGACTCTTCTTCTTCGAGAGCACTTATTTAATGAAGAAGTCTTCTGTACTGACTCTGAGACAGTACAAAAGACTTCTTTATTTAACCTCCGTGAAGGAGAGTCGCTGATTTGAAACGTGTTGCCGTCAATAAAATAAATCTTCAGCACACCTTTCAGGTTGCCTCTCTCGTTTCTGTACTGAATGCCCTCCATCCTTTCATCTCTTCTTCCAAGAGTGCCAGCCAGGTGCCTCTGAAGCCCGAGCTACATTATCCACGGCTGCGTCGCAGCTGCGTTCCGTGTGCGTCTTGTGTCCCGCCCCCAGGTCAAACAAAGGCTCTGATTGGCCAGACGTAGTGCGGACGCAGCAGAAGTCGAGCCCTTGCTACGTCTGGCCAATCAGAGCCTGCTGTTTGACCTGGGGGTGGGACACCAGACACACACGGAACGCAGCTGCGACGCAGCCGTGGACAATGTAGCTCGGGCTTGAGAAGCTCACAGGACATGACAGTGATAGACATCCCCTGTTTTTGTCCCCAACAACTGATAATCAGATGTACTAATTGACAGACAGATCATACATTAATTTGTTTAATTCCCTCTTACACATTATTTTAGCTAGGCACTATCGCCTCATATTGAAGCCTCCCATATGTGTGCCTGCTTAGTGCTGGAAGCGGATCCAAGTAACTGCTAAAAATATGGAGGAGCTGCCATTATTCTTTCTTTGTCTCATCAACTGGTGCAGCCTGAAAGCTGCTTTTCACCTAGTAGAGTCTAGTCTAATGAAGTCTGTATAACATCCTTGAGTTAATAAAGACTATTTATTAAGACTGTTTAAAGACTATTACAGACTGCAGATTTTTCAGTTTCAACATCTCGCCCAGCTTTTTCTCTCCCTCCACCATTGTTTTGTTCAACATCCACCTCAAGAGAGTTCTGCAGAATTTGAAACCTTGCTCACTATTTTGTGACATTTGATTTTGCCGACATAAAGGTGTCACTCTACTTTGGCCTTTTGATATTTTCTAATAAGCCACAACACAACGTTTGTATGCTTTGGAGACTTCCATGAAGGAAAACATTGTAAACCATTCACGCACACGCGCGCGCACACACACACACACACACACACACACACACACACACACACTAACTTGGTACACACAGAAAAACTACTGCACATGCACTTGTCACATGTTATGATCCTAGACCCACAATTGCACTTTTTTTCTGCACAGGAAATTTGTAATTTATAAAAATCTTGAAATCTGTGTTGACATTCCTGATTCAAGGATTTCTGGGTCAATCTCTTTAGTTTTGTTGGGCCTGTGTGTGTGTGTGTGTGTGTGTGCGCGCGCGCGCGCGTGCGTGCGTGCGTGCGTATGCGCGCGCGCACACATTCACAAATATATGTAGTGGGGCACAGTGTCTCTGCTGCCCTCCTTCACAGCACATCATCACTGAGCCCAGCACTCACCAGGGAAGCTGCTCAGACATTTTCCCACCCTACCATCCACCCCTTAGCAATCCATTGGTTCAGTCTGGAGCACTAGACCTGCTCATCCCCTTTCCTGGCTTACATTGGGGGTGCGGCTTTATCTCACAAACCTCTCCCCTCTTTGCGTGCAGGAGGACAGCATGTTGCAGGCAGAAACAGTTGGAGGAGAAAGATCAATGGGAGCATGTCCTCAAAAGTCCCACTGTTCCCCCCCCCCCTCAGCTGAGAGAAACAACTGTAAGAAGGTGGGGGGGCACAGAACCCTCCACTCCTAAAACAAGGTCAGCCAGGATACAGCTCTAACAGATGAAGGAAGAGAAACAGAAGGGAGTCCCTGAGTGACACAATAACTGTGGACTTTCTTCTCCCCTGATCATGTTTGCGCTCTCGCTCTCTCTCTTCCACCCCACCACCAGTGGCATCACTAGGGGTTTGCGGACCACACCAGGTGATACTACTATTGTCCCAACTTGTGGAAACCTTGGTTGTATAGACAATACAATCATGCTATATATCGTTGGAAAGGTAATTTAATGCAGAATGTAATGGAACAAACTGTGTTGAATTATCAGTATCCTATCAAATTTTATGTAAGGCCAGAGGGTGGCGCAGTGGGTTAAACCGCTGAACCATGAGCTGTCAATCGAAAGGTCGGCAGTTCGAATCCACAACGGGGTGAGCTCTCGTTGCTTGGCCAGCTCCTGCCAACCTAGCAGTTCCAAAGCATGTTAATGCGAGTAGATAAATAGGTACCGCTTGCGGGAAGGTAAACAGCGCTCCGTGTTCCAGCTGCATGCTACGTGCTGCAGCAAGATGAGTCATGCCGGCCACATGACCACGAAGGCGTCTTCGGACAACGCTGGCTCCTCGGCTTTGGGATAAGCACCACACCCTAGAGTCGGACACAATTGGACTTAATTGTCAGGGGTCACCTTTACCTTTACCTATCAAATTTTATGGCCAAATAACCAGAAAAAGAAAGCATAACTGCCTTATATAACAAAAAGTGTGTTTCCTTAGCTCAAAACTGACCAATGAGACTGATTGTTCCAAGAGCCAATGAGGTGTTATTATGACACAGCATGGAACCAATAAGGTGTTAGTATGAGTCAGCTCTCATTTCTATATATCAAAGCTAATACTAGAACTCTTATTCAGTTGTATGAGTGTCATCAAGTTGGCCACTGGGTTATTGCACTGGGTGACACCAACCCCAGTGACATCACTGGGGTGAGGTGATGAGCTCTCGCATCGGGTGCCGCAAACCTTAGTGATGCCTCTGCCCACAACGTTTTGCTCTTCTAATCTTCCCTGGGGCAACCAATGTCAGTGTCAAAGGTTGGCCAGGTCGAGCACTGTTTGAGTACAGAACCCTGAACCCTGAGTACTAGGGGCTGTGGCAGTGTCCACTGTGCATAGGGAGTGGGCATGGAGAAGCACTGCAGCACATTGTCCCAGGGCCCCAGCAACCAGCGCTAGCACTGACTTTTCCCACAGGGCAAGGCAAAAAGCCTGGCTATTAGCGGCAGATTTTCCTATATTTGGATTTACATCTATTGTTGATTTACACAAGTGGAAAACGCTGAAAAGGAACAACTACTGTTTTTCAGTTTCCCTGACATGTGCATGCAGTACATCCAAATTACCTTTTGGGTTATATGTTCAAACATCCAGCCAGTGTTTACCATGCAAGGAGACAACGAAACGCTCTCTTAGAAAACCTAAATATTTCATCACCTAACTGCTGTGGCTGTGCACACAGAAATGATACAAAAACTTGTGAATTTAATCTACAAGTTTCCTTAATACACGTTCATGTACTTTTAAACAACTCTTTAACTGACAGAATATTTTATTCGTGCATGACTTTCTTTTGTCAGAGCGAATAAGCTGTAATCAATAGTTAGATTTCCTCATCTTTTAAAACATCCTGAAAACTTTACTCATGATTTTAAAATGTGGAGGTAATTAGCCAGCCAACAGCCTCGACTTGTGATGTGATGATAGCATATTGACTACACTAGTCTTTAAAATACTGAAACCAGCTTTGGAATTTCACTCTTCACTGCGCATAGGAATTGAAGGAAAAAGTAAAAACGGATGTTATAGTATATGTCTATGGGCTGAAAGTGCTGGCAGCTGAAAAGCAGCCGTAAAGCACTCTCTGGCAGCGCACTCAGTAGCGCGCTGCTACGGCAACGATGAGAAGACCAGAGCTTTCCCATGTGTATCGCCAGAGCTCCAGCCATCTGCTGAGGAAGATAAAATGGTGGAGGAGGCGGGAGGGGGCGGGACGTGGGTAGGGTGCGGGGAGGGGGCAAACCTGGGTGGGGAGGGGGGCATAACAGGGGTAGGGAGACTGCGGGAGGGGTGAATCTGGCGGCAATGGCACGCACTGGATCCTATCCTCTCCGGCAGCAGCCTCACCGCCTCCTTTCCTTGGGCTTGCACTAGCGAAATCACTAGCACAGGTCCGAGGAGACCCACTGCGGAACGGGAGGCTTATGCAGGATTAAGGGGATTTAAATCCCCTTTCCCTGTTGAAGCTTCCTGATCTCTCCTCCCCCCCCCCCCCCCCCGTTGGATACAGCGTGCCCGTTTTTGGCACGGCTGCACCATCGGAAAGGGGGGAAGGATAGAATTAGGCTGTTAGTCTCAGGTTTTTCAGTACAAATTAGGCACAGCTTTGCTATTGTTTCAGAAGAGAGAGGAAAGCAAATTATACCCCGAGTTGTTCCTTATTCATGATAAGATGTATAAACCTAGCTCATAGTGAAAAAGGCTACAGAAAGACTCCTGACCAGGAAGACAATGCCAAAGAGTTCATTTAATTAAGGTTGCTGTAAAACCATTCTTCATAAAGGGGAGGAAAAAACCCTGAAGACAAAATAGGGTTTCAAACGACATGCAAGATTTGCTTCCCCAGCCCAATCAGAAAAACACCACAGAGGCAGTACTGTCCAACTGTATTCCAGGTATCGGGCTGGCAATGGACTTGAATTCCACCATTCCATCCTCATGCAGTATTCTTATCGCCAAGCTAAGAGTCAGGAACTAGAAGGGCTCGATATTCACTCTCCTCCTGGCCACCCTCTCACATCCTGCTCTCATCCAGGCTTCTCAAATCTATAAAGCTGACAGCTTGATTTAGTTGCAAAATCCAAAGGCTCAGAATATTGTGCCTTGAAACGTTTGTACCTGAAAGTCAGATCACCAACACATGTCCATCACTCACAGATGGAAGCATCAAGTCCGATGTGGTGACTGAGGTCAGCCAAGGTGGATACTGGCCAAGGCCCCAAACCTATAAAAGCAGGGCTGGCCCACTCATGAGGCCAACTGAAGCGGTGGCCTCAGCAGCAAACTGGCAGAGGGTGCCCACTTCTGTCCATCTGCTTTCTTTCATCGATCCTTCTCTTCCCACTCCCTGGAATGGAACAGGAAGAGGGGGACAAAAGGGAAGTGTGGAGAACAGGAGAGCAGTGGGCTAGAGTGTCAGAGGAGTAGAGTGGTGGGCTAGAGTGTCAGAGGAGCAGAGGCTGGCACATCACCAGGTAAGGGGGCAGCACTCGGCACACTGTCTCAGGTATTCGGAGGCCTTAGGGCCCTGCATAATTGGGCCCATTCATTTGCCCAAACCCCCAGTACCAGTATAGTACTGACAGCACCCAATGTGCCATCAGGAGGCTGATAGAAGGGTGCCATGCAGGGCCCAGTGCAGAGTTTTGCCTAAGGGCCTTTAGCAACATAGTGCTGGCAAGTGCTTCATAGTGATGGGTCGTATTTGTGAATCATTATACAGTAGATAGAAATTGTCATCTTATATACCAGCTCAAACACAATATTCTCCATAGAGATATTTCATGCAATCAACTGAGAATCACAATGCTGAATTATCAAATGATGGGATGATCCCGTGAAATACAGTATATGCATATGGAAACCAGCTCTGACTTGAAGAATAAACTCGCCACAATGGTGTGTGTGTGTGTGTGTGTGTGTGTGTTTCCTGTTTGAGAGTCCATCTGCATCAAAGATACTATTGCTTCCCATTTCAGCATTTTAACGCCAAATCAACATTTTGAAAGAAGACGCCTGTCACTGCCTTGCTAAGAAGGTATTATGTGGCATAGGACAACCCGGCACCAGCCCCATACTTTGGACAGTGTGGAGGACCAAGGCCTGTGATTGTCCTACTATTCCTTCCTCCAGAAAACAGGCTAGCATGCAGGCTGGGAGCTTAGATGCACTTCCCCTTAGATGAATCATGTTCGCAGGCAGAGGCGTAGCTAGCCTCTGCGGCACCCCCTGTGCGTCACGTCAGAAGCCCCACTCCTGCTGCGTCGCGGCAAAAAAAAACCACCCAGGCATTTTTTTCACTAGATTAAAGCTCCTAGGTGCCTGGGTGGGAGGGTGGGCCCGTCCTCAAGCCATGTGGCTATTTTTCGAACACCGGCGCGGCACACTTGTCCCCACCACATGCCGCCTGGGGGCCCACTGTCCCCCCCACACCAGGCAGCCCTCTGCTACTGATTGCAGCATGCATATTGGTGTTTACTATGATGAGCACATAAAGTGCGAAGGGGATGTGTGTCCAAGCATTCAAGGGCATGTGGTGGAGTTGCACCGTCTGATATTCACACCTCTTGTTTTAATACTAAGTGCCAAAGAACATCTGTTTCTTCACTCATGATGCACTAGCCACAGCCTACAGGAGCTATGACCCAATCGGTGCTTGACAACATTTCGGATCAGGAAACAAGCTTCAGGGACAGAAGGCAATGCTAAATGCCCACATTAACATTCCATTCAAACTTCAGTGTAAATCAATCCGATTTCGTGGTTTGCTATAGAGAGTTATCACCTTGTTGATCTTCAAAAATAAGCAAATAGAAAATACGTATACTGACTTCTTTCATCTGATGAAAAGGGAATACAATCTCTGTTACACTGTTCAGATAAGTGAACAAGTATCCTGACAAATTTGAATATTGTTCCAAAAAACCCCAAAATAAAATACGACCCTACTAGTTTCCAGTAGTGGAAGTTGTGGTAGTCGGGTGAGCTGAGCACCATTGCCAGATGGTAGGGGGATGGCTTGGTGCACTCATCACAGGCCTTTGAGAGAAAATCCATTGGTCAATGGGGAGGGTGGGAGAAGGAGAAGAAGCTGCTGCAAGAGTTCCTTGTCTATGAGATTTGCAGCAGCTCCTTCTCCTGCTCTTTCCACAGGCCAATGAGAACATCCCCCCAGGCCCCTCCATGATGCAAGGGACTCTGGGGACGATACTCCCATTTGCAAGTGAGGAACCAAGCAAAAGCGACAGCAGTGCAAGCCAATTGCTACCAACTTATAGGTTTCAGCTGAGTAGGTGGGCATGGGCACTTGTTTGGGTGTGGGGCTTCAGGCCTGGGTCAAACCTGGCCCACTGGGGCTGCCAGCCCTGTTCACCACCATGCAGAAAATGTAGCTTAGATCAGGGGTTCTCAACCAGCGGTACTTCGGCCGACTGCTGGTGGTACTCAAACTGCTGGACCACCGGAACCCTGCTCCGCCGTGGTGCTTTCAGTTGTGCATTTTTACTCCTGAGAGGCTCCTGCCTTTGCCTGAGACTCTCAGGATTGCTGAGAACGGCCCTCGCACCCGCCCAGAGCCTCCTACCTGCAGAAAACCTGAGAACCTGGAAGGAACTGGCAATTATGTCATCGCCAGTCACTTCCGGTGATACATAGCAGGAGAGTGGCGCGAGAGGTGGTACTCGGCCGGAAAGGGGTTGAGAACCCCTGGCTTAGATGGATATAATGCCACAAGAAAACCTGTGAAAACCATTTCTTGTACACTAAATTTAGGAGCTTCCCAGGCACAAGAAATGTGTCAGAATAGCCCTGTCCATTTTGTATTAGCGATCAACAAACAGGTTTCATTAAGGACAGAGAGAAGCAGCTTTAATAGTTGACTGTTCATTCTGAATTTACCATTTTCCTGCCCAGCATTTATTAGAAGCATATGATGATACTCTAGAATCTGCTGTTTTTAAATGTAGAGAAAGGGCCATTGCATATGTTACATTTTTTTCCTACCCCAGAGATTATTGTTTCTGTGGGATTAACATGCATTAATATTGTGATCTCTGGAGTCTGATATGAGGGTTTATCTTGTGGATCAAGACATTGTGGTTTATGCAGGTTTTCCCACATGGAGCTTATTTCCTAGTTGGGACATTATCCCACTTGGGAAAATGTAACATCTGAACTAACACGAAGAAACATGTAGGTTGCTGCGATCCAGCAACAGTTAGTCAAGCTAAGTCCTCCTGAAAGTAATGGAGTGGGACTCGTCATGATTAACTTGTCCCATCATTTCAATACAGGTTGAATTGTGAGTCTGTATCCGGACTGTTTGGGACGGGAAGTTGTCTGGATTTTGGATTTATCTGGATTTTGGAATATTTGCTTAAAGAATATAATGAGATATCTTGAGAATGGGACCCAAGTCTAAATATGAAATTCATTTGTGTCTCATATACACCTTACACACATAACCTGAAGGTCATTTTATACAATATTTTTAATAATGTTGTGCCCCAGCATGCCTTGCGCTATGCCAGCCAGGTGCTGGGAAAAAGTTTTTCTAAAAAAGTCATAGCCCCCAAATGTCTGGATTTCAGAATAGTCTGGATTTCAGATGTCCGGATCAGGGGTAATCAACCTATAGTAATTACCCCACTTATGGCTGCCATGCAGCTAACAAAAAATATGCAGTTATTTTCAAACCATCTCGCTATGGCTGTCATGACTTCATTCCTGAAGTAAGCAGAAAGGCTCACCTTGCTATCAAAGGTTGCCGATTATCCCTGAAATGCTGCCTACTGCGCAACGTGAACTGTCTTTCAAAAGGCATCTCAAGACAGCATGTCCAGGAGAGTTGAGAAATTCTGTTGAGAAACTCCACCGAAACAGTCACCTTTTGAGATTCAGAGGTATGACGTTTGTTTGTAGTGGAACATGAAATACTTTGACTAGC
Organism: Plestiodon gilberti rubricaudatus; assembly: GCA_026170595.1. Taxonomy (NCBI): domain Eukaryota; kingdom Metazoa; phylum Chordata; class Lepidosauria; order Squamata; family Scincidae; genus Plestiodon; species Plestiodon gilberti. The sequence continues at coordinate 144,468,704 of JANXHW010000001.1, forward strand.
TAGGCAGAAACTTTTTCACTTTCCGCTTTAATTTTGCCCTTACTCGGGAACTGCAATGAAGCCTGGTCATTCTGACATTGGGACTTGCCACCTGGTGCCCAGGCATGCAGGTGAGTGATGAAGAGCATTCCTAGAATCACTGCAATACTTCTGTCGTTAGCACACCACAGAACAGACCGTGCCTTTGAGGAAAGCTCATTCTGGTCCACGTTCATCACAGTATTATATTCTCACGCCAACGAGAGTTTCTGACTGGTTCAAAAGATGACATTTTCTGGACAATCGTACACAGTTGTGTCAGCCACTCTGTAATGAATTAACCTTTGAACACAACTAGTGTTGCAAAGTCTTATGCTGATGTTCAGATGCTTTGCAAACTGGCCCATTTCCCAGATCTCTCACCCCCCCCCCTTCTCACCCCCAGTATCCCCAGATAGAAATACATCCTTTTGTTAACTTTTACTCTTATGAGAGGTCTGCATATTTGGGTGCCTTAGTTTTTTACACACACACACACACACACACACACACACACACACACACACACACACACACACAACAAAGAGATATTGACAACAATGCTTCTGTTTGCTGTTTAGGACAAGAAATGAAGTGCTGCCTCTTTAATTGGCAAAAGCATGCAGTTAAGAGCATACCTTTAATTTAGTGTTGGGATAGCTCACTTGCACCCTGGCTGTTGTCTTATTGGAGAGGGCAGCCTGCCTCAGATCCTCTAGCACTGAAATTATATCATCCAGCACGCATTTCTTATCCTGATTTCTCAACACACACAGATGGGAAAAAGTATAATTATAGCCTTTGTGGTTCACCTTCATTTCCAGCACGGCTCGGTGGATCTGCAGCAGCCCTTCAGCCTGATGCAAAATATTGCCTCCGGGCTTGGAGAGGAGGATCAGCCGGCCATACCTTCCCGGAGTGTGCAAGTCCGAATAGAGCTGGCTTTTGGAGCGATCGAGGGGGAAAAGGCTGTTGGCTAAGCTCCTCTCAATCTTGGCCAGGCTGTGACTCGGGGCCACCAGGATCTCCAGGTCAGTTTCAGGCTGGAAGCGACTGAGAACGCTGGAGCCGAAGATGATGGTCAAGACTGCGGGCACAGTGAGGAAAAACACCGGGTGCCGACTGACGAACAAGCCCAGCTTGTGGCAGAAAGACTGGAGCCCTCTGTGGATCACCTGCCGCAGCATCCTCCTCCACCCGAGCCAGCCTGCAGATGCTCCCGGTCGTTTTATTAGAAAGCACATGTGACATCGGGAGCAGCTCCTGGCCCGTGTTCTGCCTATCAGTTTCTCTCTCCCTCTGTGTGTGTGTGTGTGTGTGTGTGTGTGTGTGTTCCTCTCCCTCTCCTACTCCTTTAAAACACTGCAGCAAGTTGCAGCAAGACGACCAAATATTGATCAATGGTGTGTGTGTGTGTGTGTGTGTGTGTGTGTGTGTGTGTGTGTGTGTGTGTGTGTGTGTGTGTTGGGGGCTGTGGGGGACAGAGGGGGGTTCCCTTGGGTTTTCCCCTCGCTTCCCCCCTCTCCCCCTTCTCAGTCTCTTCAGCCCCACTTCACCACCGCGGAGCCTCCTCCTCAGGCATCCTCAGTGAACTGGGCTTCTGCAGCAATCCCCCACCTCCCACCTCCCCCAGCCCTGCTGTGGTCGCGCGAAGCCATCCAAGGGGAGATCTGCTGCCGGATTCCAGGACTTTGCTGGCGGAGCCCATGTGCCCTTCGCGAGGCGGCTCTTCTCTTCCTCTTCCTCTTCTTCTTCTTCTTCTGCTGCTGCTTCCCAAAGGGTGGGGAATGATGAAGGAGGGCTTTGGCTTTAGAAGAGGATCGGAGGAATTCCTTGACCAGTAGGAGTCCACTGCCAGAAGAAGATCGAGTCTAGGAGGTGAGGGGGAAGGGACGGGGGCTTGCCTGGGGGCCCCCAGCTGAGAAGCATCCCTGCCTACCTGAAGCTCGCCTGCCTGCCTCTCTTTCTGACGGAGGGAAGGAATTCGACCGGGATATGGGAGAAGGAAGGACGACGACGATGATGCTGCATTTTAAGCCAGCCCGCTCATTGCCACCACACTACAGTCTCGCCTTTTCCTTCCTTCCTCCTTCCTTTCTTCCTTCTCGCCTCTGGCTTGAGAGATGCAGTACCTCCGAGCTGCAGCTGCGGACTCTGCAACTGGGATCAGACTGGTTCAAAGGGAACCGTCCACCTCCATCGCTGTCTCCCCTTCCCTCCCCCTTCCCTTCCCCCCCCGCAAGAGATTGGCGGAGGGGGGGGATGGGTGGGCTGTAGCCTTGCAGGTAGCTGAGATGCCTCTTTGTGCTCGTGAGGGACTGGGTCGGGGGAGGCAGATGTTGTCCCCCTACATTACAGCCCTACATCATATGCAAAAGAGCACGTTATGGTACAGAGGGCTATTTTATACCCGTAATACTCACAAGCAGCAGGGGAAACACTCGCATTTCAGTGGACCGTATCAGCAGATCTGGTAAATGCCAGAAATAGGGGAATGGTGACATTTGCTTTGACAAGGTCCAACAAACATGCCAGAAATCACATTAACCTGTTGTGGGATTTTTGGCATTTCCACCCATGGCATCCTGCTGCTAGACACGATGCCACTGGTGGATGACATTTGGATGTTTACTGAATGAACCCCGTTGGCATTTCCGGCGGGGAAACACAGGAAAGTCTGGCCTTTAAATTGCTGTCCTTCACCTGAGTGCTGATGATGCTACTAGAACACATGGAGGACCACGTAATATAGCTAAGAAGCTGCACAGACATCATCATCTCTCTCCAACAGTGGGGTCACCTTCTGCTGCGCCAGGGCTGCCTGCTAGTTCAGCTGGCCCCAAAGAGCCTCCTGGGTGATTGGACTGGGGGAGCATGAGAAGAGCCCTTCTAGGTCAGCCCAAGAATCCAACAAGTCCTTTTTTCCTGTTCCCTCACACCGGTCAGCAACCAGATGTCTCCAGGAAGCCTGCAGGCAGGCAGGGCGCAAAGGGCAACCACAGCCATGCTCGCCCCTCCCGCCCCTAAACTGGTATTCAGCAGCATACTAACTCTGGACAGGCAGATTTTGCTGAGCGATTTTGTCTGCCTAACAGCCAGCGACGGCCCGAGAGTCTCCTCTGTGAATTTCTCTAGCCCCGTCTTCTTAGCCAGTGGCCTTCCCTACAACTTGTGATAGTGACTTTTCATCTACATCATCATTGTGTGAAGCGATGTTTTCTTTCGTCTGCTCTAGACTGCCTGCTAAGCCGTTCCACAGGGTAACTCCAAGTTCTGCTGTTCTGAGAGATGGACAAACTGCTTCTTTCACTCCACTTTCTCAAAACCATGCGTAATTTTATCAAGCTTCGTCATGTCACTCTTAGGCATTTTTCCTAAGTTAAATGGAAAAATTCCCTATGAAGAAGGGAAACCTTCCCTTTCTTCATAGGGAAGGTGCTCCACCACCACTCCTGAACAATCTGGCTGCCCTTCTCTGCACATTTTCCACTTCTTTCAGATCTTTTTAAAGATGGGGCAACCAGAACCATATACAATATTCCACATATAATACCGTATTGTCCCGAGTATAAGACGCACCCTTAAAGTTTGGTGCTATTAAAAAAATTTAATTAAATCACTGGTATTAAATTGCAACAGCCTGATTATAAGACGCACCCCTAGTTTAAAAACTTAAATTAGGAGAAAAAAGTGAGTCTTATACTCAGACCAATACGGTATTCCAGAACCACATACAATATTCCAGATATGACCAAATTTACCTAAAGGCATTGCTCTTCAGGCAGACCTGTTTTCAGTCTCTTTCCTAATACTTCTTAGCATGGAATTTGAAATGAGTTGATGTTTTTATTCATGTTTTTATCCCCAACAACCCCCTCCCCAAGAACTCTCTCTCTCTCTCTCTCTCTCTCTCTCTCTCTCTCTCTCTCTCTCTCTCTCTCTCTCTCTCTCTCTCTCTCTCTTGGTGAGTCACTGCCAGTTCTGACCTTATCACCAATATATGTGAAATTAGGAATTTTACTCCAAGTACATCACTTTACATTGACTGCCATTCAATATCATTTGCCCAGTCACCCAGTTTGGAGCAATCCTTTTGAAGCTATGATGAATGCCCAGTTCCCCCCCCCTCTATTTTTCCTTATTTTAGGGCATTTTAGCCCCCCCCCCAGAGGACTTACTGCCTGGCATCCTAGATGCAAGAGCCATTACCTTGGAAATCTTTTCTGAGTAGGCTGCTCAAATTTATTGGACTCAAACCTGGGACAGAAGTGATGTCACAGGGTGTGTGTCCAGGAACTGATGTCATTTCCACCAGAAGTGGTGTCACGGGGGTGTGTCCAAGAACTGTGATGTCATCTCCTAGAGATTGGTGGTACGCAGAAACACACAGGAAGCTGCCTTATGCTGAATCAGGCTATTCAATATACAGACCAGCAGTAGCTCTCCAGGGTTCCCTGGACAAAAGACATTCCCAGCCCTGCTTAGAGATGCCAGGAATTGATCCTGGGATCTTCTGCATGCAAAGCATGCCCTCTGCAACCGAGCTACAGCCCCTTCCAGGCAGATGTTGTGGTTTCATTTAAAATACAATATCTAGTTTATTTGCACATTTGCGGCACCCTGTGAGTAGGCGGTACCAGCAGGAAGACCTGCACCGGCCCACCAGTGCTGCTTTCAGAAGCCCCGGAGCAGGTAAGGCCACTTTGGCAGCGTGGGGGCTGGGGGAGGGCAGGGGCATAATGGGGTAGGGGAAGGGTGGGGTGGGTGTATCAGGCCCGGGAGGGGGCGGGATCGGTGTTGCCGGTGAATCTTGCTTACACGGGGCTTCTTGGGTCTGCGCCAGCAAAATAGGTGATACAGATCAGAGTAGCCTCATATCAGTGGCTGGGGCTTTACTTGGGGTAAGGGGACAAATATCCCATTACTCCACGGACACCTCCAGCCTGCTCCTCTCCAGCACAGTATAAAGTGTGGGCCTGGATGGATAGGATTGGGCTATAAGACACAATAAACTCTATTTGAACATCAGATTTTTTTAATTACTTTTTTTTTAACAAAATAATGAGTTTGGTAATATTTTTAACTCAGGTGAAGGGTAGTGACTGGGGCGGAGTGGGTGGATCGGGCGGCTGGGGGTCGTGGCACGAAAAAGGTTCTAAACTAAAGGATTGCTGGATGGAAATTCTGAAAATGATTAAGAAAATAATGGCACATAACCTGTTAGATGCCCTGGAAGTATTGCTTTTGTGTTATTTTTATAATGTAGTTCTGGTCTCAGTACAGAAATTGATAAGGAATATATTAATATCTGCAAAAATCTGTATTGCCATAATATGGAAACATTAGGATGTTACTAGTTTATAAGATTGTTTAGGAGGTTATGGGGAACAGCAACAGTGACGAAATTGACGTATTATGTTAATAACAGAGGAAACAATAACAGGAAAACAAACAAATTCTGCAGAACTGGTCTTCTGGAACTTCTGGGAAAAAATATGCAATTAACTGTGGGCTTCTAAATACTGATGATGATGACAACGACGACGACGACAACAACATGAAAATAGAACTGTTTCTCAAACAATTAAAATCTTGCACTTTAGCTGAAATTATATGAAGTTGTTTTTCCTTGTAGATAACTTAAATCTTTTACTTTGGTGGATGTGGTGATTTCTGTTTTTGTCTTTTAACAATTTAAATTGGATGTATAACAGCCCAATCCTAACTAAGAATTTGCTGATGTACTTTCAGAACCTCCGTTAATTATCTTTGAGAAATCTTGGAATATGGGGGAGGTGCCACAAGACTGGAGATGGGTTAATGTTATCCCAATCTTCAGACGGGGGGGGGGTAGGACCTGGGAAATTACAGACTCATCAGTATGACTTCAGTACCAGGAAAAATATTAGAACGAATTCTAAAACAATAAGTCTATACGTATCTTGTAGCAATGCAATGATTACTAGAAGCCAAAATAAATCTTGCCAGACAAATCTCATCTCTTTTTTAAATCAGGTTACTGGCTTGGTGGATGGTGGGAATGTTGTGGATGTAATTTAGCTTGATTGCAGTTGCAAATTCAACAAAGTTCCTCATGACATTTTGATTAGCAAGCTAGTACAACTGTGGGCTAGATGATACAATCGTTAGATGGATTCACAATTGGTAAGACAACTGTGCACAAACTCTACTCATCAATGGCTCGTCATCAACCTGGAGGGCAGTTTCCAGTGAAGTACCCCACTTCACTGTCTTGGGCCTGGTTCAGTTTCCAGTGAAGTACCCCACCCACTGTCTTGGGTCTGTCTTGGGCCTGGTTCTCCTCACCATCTTTATCAATGACTCAGATGAAGGGATGAAGAGCCACACTTTAAGAGGGATGTAGCCAAACTGGATGAGGTTCAGAGAAGGGCAGTGAAGATGGTCAGGGGTCTGGAAAACAAATTCTATGCGGAAAGGTTGAGGGAACTCAGTATATTTGTCCTGGAGAAGAGAGGCTGACCAGGGGGGAGGGAGGGCGCACAATAATGCTCTTCAAATACCTGAAGTGCTGTCACAAGGAAGAGGGCAAAGGTGTGTTCTCTGCTGCCCCACTATGACTAGTACTAATGGGCCTAAGCTGAAGAAAGGGAAATTTCAGTTGAATATCAAGAGGAAATTCTTAATGGCAAGAGTAGTTCAACAATGGAACCAGTATCCAAGGGCAGAGGCGTTGCTGGGGGGGGGGGTGGTACTGTAAGTTCCACACTGTTCTAATCCCTGTTTACTCCCCAGTACGAGGTGGCCCCGCCCCCTCGCCGTCGGAGCCATTCCAAGTGGCAAAGGCAACGGGCAGGGAGTTTCTGCCACACGGAATGGCTCCGACGGCAAGGGGGCAGGGCCACCTCGTACCAGGGAGTAAACGGGGAGTGGAATGGTGCAGAACTTGCAGTACCACCACCACCACCCCTCCAGCAACACCTCTGTCCAAGGGAAATGGTAGGGTCTAGCTTGCTACTGTAGATGTCCAAGCAGAGGATTGACGGGACCTTTTGGAGATGCTCTAGAGAGATTTGGGCTCTGCACCCCACTCTTGCTCTTCCAATGAGGGAAGTTCTATGTCAAAGGAGGTTGGGAAGGACATGTCTACTCTACTGAGGCGTGGAGAGAGAGAGAGATGGAAGCTCAAATGATGCTCAATAATCTACCTATCGTAGGATAGTCAGGTCCAAAGGGCAAAGGGCCAGGGAGTGTTAGGGCCTGGGTCCACCACTGTGCTACATTCCTGTTCCTGATTCACTGGATGCAGTTGAGAGTTACTTTCCTCGGCTGCACAGATGCCCTCCGGAGGCTTCTGGCTTAGCAATACAAACTGCCCTGGATTGGAGGTGATCTAAAGGCAACTGCTCTAGGAAGGGGCAGCTCATGGGTGGTGGGTGTTACTTCCGTGAAACTTCTGGGGATACGTGCCAGAGCCTGGGATTCACCCCTTCCTGTCTTGCCTTCTTCCCCTCCTTTCCTTATGCTTTCTTTTTCCAACCTTCTCCAGCTGTCTCTTAGTCCTTCCAGTATTCTTCCTTGCCCGAACCGTCCTCCTGCTTGGCTCATCTCCACAAGCTTCCAGTCCCTGCCTTGTGTACTTTCCCACTCTGCAGCCCCTTCTCTTCTTCGCTCACTCTTTTCTTGCTCTTTCCACCACTTCTTCTTTGCTCCTCGCCTAGTCTCCACTTCAGCCTCCTCTCTGCCTCCCCCCCCCCCCAGCTTCTTCCCTAGTCGTTTTAAAATCAAGGATGGCCAACCTTTCAACATGCATGCTCCTGGCCCTTTAAATGCTTGTATAGGTGAGGGCATTTCAACAGGTTCAGGTGTTTTAGCAGCACCATCAGCACTTGCAGATGCCAAGATTCTGTCTCCTACACAACTCTTAAGAATGCAGAGGCCCTCATGGTGGAAGGTTGGCCATCCCTGCTTTAAACCCTTCCATGCTACAGCTGAGCCCCAATCAGAGAAACCACAACCCATTGTCGCAAGATTTGCACACTTCGCATCATAGCCAGGTGAAAGTCAGAACAGCCACGACTGAAGGCTGAGCCAGACAGCGTTTCTCACAACTGCTACCTACAAGAGGATTTTCCTGCTTCAAGCAGGAGATTCAACTAGATGGCCTTGAAAGCCCCTTCCAACTCTATGATTTGGTTGTTTGTTTTTCCTTGTAAATAACATTTTCTTCAGTCACTGCAACCACAGGAATTGCTGCTATCCATTTTTGTGATTGCCTAGTTCCCAAATTACATTTGATCATATACACAAGGAAGTTAGGTCTGCTTGTGTGGATGACAAATAGGAATTAGTTCTCAAGGTTAGCATAAGTACTATGCTTTTGTTCAGGTATTTTGTTCAAGGTAAAGGAAAAGGTATTCCCTGCTCGAAAGCTAGTTGTGTCCGACTCTAGGATGCGGTGCTCATCTCCATTTCTAAGGCTGAAGATGCTTCCATGGTCATGTGGCCAGCAAGACTAATGGAACACTGTTACTTTCCCGCTGCAGCAGTACCTATTTATCTACTTGCAATTTCTTGCTTTCGAACTGCTAGGTTGGCAGGAGTTGGGACAGGAGACAGGAGCTCACTCCGGCACACGGCACTCAGGTCTCGAACTGATGTCCTACCGACCTTCCAGTCTGCAGTTCAGCATCTTAACCACTAAGCCACCACAGCCCCAGGTATCTAAAACTCAGGTATCTAAAACAGACCTCAAATTTCAAAACACAGATGCTTTGAAAGCATCAGATTCCACTACATCACTCACAGCACAATCCTGCGCAGGAATCCGATGGTGGAGTGAGTGCTCCGCCACCGGAAGCCGTCGCAAATGTGCCATAAAGCACGTTCGCGACGACTCGGGAGTAAGGGTGGCCAGCGCGGAGGCCAGTCACCCTCACTCTGCCACCAGATCGCCCCTAGAGGTAAGTAATACGGAGCAGGTGGAGGTAAGTAATCCCCCAGCAGGTGCAGGGTCAGTCTGGGTGGCAAGGGAGGGAGGCTATTGGCCAAGCTGGCCCAGGAGGGGGCGGGGATGGTGGCCGCCATATCCCCATCCCCGTTCCAGCCGGCACAGCCGTTACACGACTTCCTCTTACTTTTGCCAGCTAAATCCAAGGAGGCCCATTGAGGCTTCCTCATTTTACACAGCCCCTTTCCCCGAGTAGACCTCCGGGCTGCTCCGAAGCGGCCCGGAATGGGGATAGGATCTGGCGGGCGGCCCTGGGCCTCCTGCTGGATAGTTAGGCAGGATTGCTCTGCCCTACAGAGATGTTTGGATGACTGTAGCATGCTGGTCCATGGAGAAACAAGTTCTTTGGAGAACTTAGTAGTAAATCAATTGACAAACATCATGCACAAAAATGGCTAAATTGAAATATAGGACATGCAGATGAAAGCCTACAGCTCACTAACAGAATTAGCATTGATATGGCAGCAAGAAAATTCAGTGGTGAGTGCACATCAGGACAGAAACAAGTCTCTCATCATCGATTTCCATCATTCTAGAAATGAATTGAGAAGGTGTTGTACCCAATGACAGATGGGAAGACAGTTGCATTTTAACCATGGGATCTAATACAGTATGACTGATCTAAACAGTATGCGGCCATGAATCACATCACTCACAAATGTCCAAGTCGCCAGTGAGTGGTTATGCTCACATTTTTTTATATATAGACACACACGCACAAAGCACAGTTATGGGCACACACATGGCATAATCTTATGCTACTAATGTACTAGGGCAAATTTGAACCAGTCATTTTTTTAAATCACCAAATCAGACCACTTATATGCTGCCATTATATCAATGACATCTTTATAATCTGGGCTACAGGCAAAGAAAGTGTGAAACAATTCAAGAAGCCAGTCAGTTCTTTGCACATTGGCTATCATATTCACTTGACACTCCACTCTGGAGAATCAAAAATCCCCTTCCTTGATGTTCTCATGATCACAGAGCAAAACAAGATTGTAACTGATTTATATTGCAGACCAACTGATGTCCACGTTTTCTTGGACTGGCATTATTCCTGTCACCCAAAACACGTAAGTCCATGTTAGGCATGCCTATAAACAAGTAATCCTGGTGGGTTGTTTGTTTTTTAAATAATGGCCTAGAAGGGAACACAACGGATCAGAATAGGGGTGGGGGAAGTTCGGAGCTTTAGGACTTTGCCTTTACTTCAGTTTCACTCCCAATCACATCCTCCCTATTTTATGCTTTTTTAAAACAGAAAAAAATGCTTCCATTGATGAAGCTTCCATAAGTTTTTACCAACAAAGTTTTTTTTCTGTTTAAAAGTGCACGGGGGTGGTGGTGCAAGGAAGCAAAGACTAAAAGCCCCCCCCATCCCCTTGCTGTGGTTCCACCCAAAATCCTGCTCACAAGAAGGGAAAGCAGGGCCCTGAAGCCATTTCCCTTCTCTTTGGGCAATTACATCCTGGCTGCCCACCTCAATCCCACTTCTTCACAGCCACACTCCTGAAATGGAGTGTTGGGGGATGACAACTGGGGGCTGCCTATTCCATACACCCTGAGACTCTAAACTCCAGGCTACCTGATGATGATGGTCAAATCCAAAGGATTTGTCCTGGCTCCCCAAAGCTCCTCAGGCCCCATGGAGAGCACCTTAAATAAATCCCTGCACTTCCCTAAGAGAGTCACTACAGGTATGGTGTCTGTCTCTCTAGTGTGAACCTTTACACAGATAGGCTTCTCTACACCAGTCAGAAGACCTGATCGTCCCAGGGTTCCAGATCATATGAAGGTATAATCTAAGTGCATACAATGGTATGCATGAAGAGCCACTTTCACACAAACATATAGACACTGGGGGCTGGACCAGCAGGCACAGTCTTGCATCTTCTTCTACATGTTCAGTGGCCATTTGTAGGGATGATGATAAAGGTACCGACAAATGTACCGACAATCCAGCATATGGACCAAATCAAGCCAAAAGTAAGCACTTCGCAAAATTACAGTCTAAAATCTCAGTGTAAACGTGCATAGGATTGGACTGGATGTCCTGTTGGCTTCAAGGAGAGCTGAGAACATACTGACATATCTCCAAGTGAAGTCAGTAGAACAAAAGCGCATTTAGCTTGGGCTGGATTGTGCCGAGTCTCACGGTCCAGTCCTACCGAAACCCCCGCACGGCAATGCAGTGGCCACAGAAGGGTTGGATGCTGGGGTCTCCTTGGGGTAAGGGGACATTTGTCCCCTTGCCCCAGAGTAAGCCACAGCAGCCACTATGGGTCAACTTGGACCTGTGCCAGCGATATTGCTGGTGCACGTTCGCATTGACCTGTGCAGGCAGATCAGGATTCGGGGGGCGCCGCTGCTGCCAAACCTGCCCCCATCATGGGCCCAATCTGCCCATCCCGCATCCCATGTCCTCCCCATTCTGCCCTGTTCCACCCCTCCCCCCACCCTGTTCCACCACCTGCGCTGGGCTTACCTGCACTGGTGGGCCTCCCAATGTCCGCCAGCATGCGCAGGAAGGTTCCGGCCTTCTTGCTGGGACGCCGACTGCTTGCGCTGCCATAAAGCACATTACAGCTGCTTTGCGGCAGCCTGCGACAGTGGAACATGCGTTTCACAGGTACTACTGTTAGGATTGGGCCATCGGTCAACAATTAATTTTTGTCATCACTGTTTTAGGGTATCACAGTTTGCTGGTTATGGTGATCATGGTTTTTGAGAGTGTGGTAGACAAACTGTTTATAAGCACAGACAGTCTAGCCAAATCCACGAAAGATAAGATAATCAATGTCATGTATACTCATGCTCAGAATGTCACTACACTTCAGATTGACAGAAGCTGGGAGTGAATGACAGGAGGTGAAAGGATTATCCATTATTATCAGGAAGTCTCTCTGGCACCTGGTTCTCATCTTTATAGCATCCTGAGCTATGAGGGACCACAGTGGTCTAATCCACGAGTGCTGATCCAAAACCATAGACATAGGAAAAGACTAGACTGACAATCGTCCTGCAATGAAATGTCTTTTAATGCATTTTTTCCCTTAGGTGAAATGAGAGGTGTCTATAAAACACAATGGAGAAATCCAGCATTTTAACGTAGATGTAACTGGGCAGCAGCACGTCCACCTAGAAACAAACAACAAAACAGAAGTTCATGCTCTTTCTAACTCAGGTCTTACATACTTACTTAAATTTATACCCCATCTTTCCATCATACTTAAGGTGTCCCACAAACACTAAAACCATAATACAATAAAATATCCAAACAAGATTTGAATCAAAGGTTTAGTTTAAAAAGCAGTATATAATCTATTAAATCAAATGTAATTAATGACCGTTTCAGTCCAATCTTATCCCCCACTAGCCCAGAGCATGCAGCACTGCTACTGTAGTGCGCACTGCATGTTATGGTGGGGGACGGACGGACCAGATGACCCAGGAGAGGTAAGTAAAAATGTTTTTTAATTTACCTCCCCTTAGGGCCACCTGGCCTCCAATGGCTCAGACGTATGCCAGCTATTTAGCTGGCATAAGTCTGAGGAGCCTTAGGGGGCATGCCAGGCCAAGAAAAGGGGGACAGAATTTTGGCATGAAGTGCTGCCATTGGGATCCCCCAAACCCAGAAGCGTCGCCTGATAGGGGGCGGGGGGCGGGGGGGCCAGGGAGTAGGGTGGAGGGCTCAGGGGGTGGGGCGGGGCTCCTCCGGTTTTCGGGGTTTTTTCGTATTTTTCTGCCTTTTTTTACACTTTTTGTGGTTTTTTAAGTCTTAACGGGGCATCTATATGTATATGTATGCTTTCACCCACTTATCTTGTGAATGTAAGGCTTCCAGCGATGATCCTCTTCCAGCTCCCGGGCGCATCTTCTCCCTGCGCCCGAGCGCGAGCTCCGTAAAGGCGCAGAAGGTCGGCTGGAACAGCTTCGTTGTTCTGCGCAAGCGTGAACTGTGGAAGACTTGCGCATGTGCAGAACAACGAAGCTGTTCCAGCCGACCTTCTGTGCCTTTACGGAGCTTGCGCCCGGGCGCAGGGAGAAGATGCGCCCGGGAGCTGGAAGAAGATCGTCGCTGGAAGCCTTACATTCACAAAATAAGTGGGCGAAAGCATACATATACATATAGATGCCCCGTTAAGACTTAAAAAACCACAAAAAGTGTAAAAAAACCCGCTGAAAAATAGGGAAAAAACGTTAAAAAAAATAAGGGGGCGCCGGGCGGGCGGGGGGTGGGTGGGGCGGTGACCCCCCGCCCCCTTTCAGGCGACGTCTCTGCCCAAACCATCCCCAGTTCAATCTGCTCCCTGCCCCAATCTGCTCCCTGACCCTGAACTGCCCCCCACCACCACTATACCTGCTCCAGTGGGGTGCCTGAGAGCTGCTGGCACGCATGCAGGGCCTCTAGCCCTTGGCTCCAGCAACTCTGAAGCACATGGCAGCAGCGCGGATCCATCAGCGTAAGCCCAGCATTGGACTGAGCTGCTAGTTAAAATATTTTCAAACAGCTAACCTAACAGCTCAGTGTCCCTGCAGGTTAAAAGCCTGACAGAACAGGTTTTAGAATGTGGTGGGAAATCAACCAGGAAGAGTCAGAATGGACAGCATTCAAGAGCTTGGGCATGACCAATGAAAAGACCCTCACCATGTTCCAGCTAACCAAGTCTTGGGTATTGGCAGGACATGAAGAAAGCCCTCCCCAGAAAATCTTAACAAGTGGGCAGTTCATCTGGGAGCACATTGTCCTTCAGGAAACCTGCTCCTAAGACATTTATAGTGCAATTCTATCTGAAGATATGCTGGTGGAGCAACAACTCTGCCGGCGCCGGGTGTCATAAACATGCCGTAAGACGGCAAGTTGACCTATGGTGGCAAGTTGACCCATGGCAGCAGCTGGGGCTTACTATGGGGCAAAGGAACAAATGTACTTACTATACTGGGGCTTACTATGGGGCAATGGAACAAAAGGCAAAAACTCCCCAGCGGGATACAGAGGCTGCCGCTGCATCGCCCCATGGAGAGTTACGGTGGATTGGGCTGGTAGTTAATAGGCAGGTATTAGATTGTCACAGCATTTACAAAATTATATTCTTCATTTCATTTCATAAACCTTTGTTGGCATAACAATTATATTCTTAAAATGCATGCACAATGATGATTGGGTTCTGCATGGAGATTCAGACGATTGCACAAATATCTAGCAATAGCCAGGTCAGCCAGCAGGAAGGTGTGAATACCTATGGTAGTAAAGGGAGAGGTTTTGCGTATTTAGGAAACTATCCCATTGCTTGGAATGTAAATAATAATTCACTTTTATACAGTGCTTTTAAGTGTCGAAAGCGTTTCACGTGTATTAACTTGTCATCACAATATCCCTGTAAGACAAGTGACTGTTATTGTTACCGTACTGCAGAGGAGGGGCTAAGGCTGAGAAACTTAACTAAAGCCATCTAATGAGTTCATGGCAGAGGTTAAATTTGAACCAGGGAGCTCCTGATTCACAGCTCAGTCTTTTAGGCGCTATATTACGCCAGCTGCTTTGGTATTTGGAAATGAATTAAAAAATGCAAAGAAATTAAAACAGAATAGATGGACATGTTTCCAACATCACACCATTTGCAGAAACTCCTTCAGTGTGAGCATATGTGGCGGCAGTGTCAGGATCTGCATGTGTGTCATTTTTCTGCACAATGCCCAAAACTGCAGCTTCAGCTAATATTTTCCCTCTGACATTTCCAATGAATCTAATTAATGGGCTTGCCTTCAAAATTCCATTATCAGCGCACTCATGTATATGATCCCAAGAGTAACCCACTGCAGCACAACCTTCATCATTTTTATGAACAGGGTTTTAAAAAATTAAAATAGCAATTAAAGGGAAATCCTTTATATATAAAAAAAGACTCACTGTTTAAATATGTCTGGATCCACATCCTTCTTGGCAAATATTTACACTGAGCTATGTTGCCCAGGTCAGCAGATTTTTATACCCACTTGTAACCTGCATTTTCTCTCTTGGCTTGTAGAAATGATAGGAGCATTTCTATCCACTCCAATTAGCCCTATTTACTTGAGGGGCAGAGCCTATTATTTTGTAGTATCTGTTCATGGTAAAATACTGTTCCTGTTTTGTTCCTATTTTGCCCTTTGGTGAGATGTTGAGGATGTCTCTTAAAGAATTAATAGCCCAATCCAACTTTAATCCCCCAGCGCTGATGCAGCTGTGCCAACAGGGTGCATGCTGCATCCCCCGGAGGCGTTTTGAGCCCCAGAGGCCTCCTTGAGGTAAGGGAACATCTGTTCCCTTGCCCTGGGGTAAGCCTATGCTGTTCCTGTGGGTCTTCTTGGACCTGCACCAGCTATTTTGGTGGTGCAAGTCCAAGTGAAACTGAGTAGGTGGATCAAGGTTGGGGAAGGGGGATGGGATATTGTCAGAGCCGCTGCTACCGATAACCACCCCTTCCCACCCTCAACACCCCCACCCCATTTCCCACTCCATTCCACCCCTGCCCACCCCACACACCAACCTGTCAACACTAGAGCTGCCATGGAGGCAGTTGAAAAATGGCCCCACCACCACCACCTCCGCGGCTGCCCTGAGGGAGCCAAGCCTTTCCGTAACCAAACTAGCTTGTTGCTAACGACAGGAAAGGGAAATGAGACCTTGAATCTTCTTGAAGCAACAAACTGAAAACTGAAACTAACAGTAAAAAAGACCTGTACCTCAGAAGAGGGAGCTCACTGAAAGACAACCATTGGCCAGCGAGGCTGGGGTCTGGAGCCCTCCACACGAGGAAACCACATGACCTAACTGATTGACCTTGCCTGCGAGCGGCATGGGGGCTCTTCCCACTGAAATGGAATGTCCCCTTCTTCTACCATAAAACCACTCCTTCCTACCCTCAACACATCCCCGCCCCATTTCCCACTCCATTCCACCCACCCCCACACCAACCTACCAGTACTAAAGCTCTCATGGAAGCAGTTGTCATCTGGCCACCACCACTCACCATTTGCCACGGTGGCCAGGCTGCACTCTATGTCGTGTTTTGCCACAAAGTGTACTGTGCCCGTGGAACACAAGTTGCGGCTACGCAGTGGGCCCATAGGATTGGGCCATAAGTTAGCATGCACACATATGCAGTAGTAAGGGTTTCTTCGGATTTCTATCCTTCCCAAGGTTTTAGGAGTTACAATTGTAAGAGGGGGAGGTGTATCTTGACTCAAAGTACCAGCACCACTTTCATTTCAGCCTATCAGTACAGACAGATTTCTTGCTTCAGAAGCCAGTTCAGGAATAAATGATCAGGAGACAGAGAAGAACCTTCAGCAAATATGTTATACCGTGATGTGTGAGGGTGGGCGTTTCAGACCGTAATTCTTGGTATGAAAATAAGGGTGTTATAAGTACCTAAAAGTGTCTCTATCTTCCTTTGGGAAATGTTGTAAGAGATTGTTGTTATTGTTCATTTCTTGGTGCTTGGTGGCAGTTAGAATTCACATTGGATCATAGCCAAACCCATGACATGAGCATAGTTGTCATGTACAAAAAAGAGGGTTTTGCTCTAGGTTGTCATAGTAGCTACCTCCTACAAACACCTTAGGGGCATATTGTTGCCCCATTGTCAATCTGCTCAAAGTAACTTGTATTGAATGTGTGAGAACTGGAGCACTCACTAAACTCCTAATAATTATTTATTGTTTACAGTTCACTGAAAAGGTCCAAAGTAAAAAAAGTACAGATTGCTGAAATAACATACAGTATTTGAGAACAGTTTCTGATTACCGGTCCATCTGGGCCTAGGACTGTCAAGGCCCCTCAAGATATCATATATGCTCAACACATACAGGTCTCCACTGCAAAAGAGAAAGTATTTCCTCCAATTTCTCACATGGCCTGTCTCATTCTGTGCTTCTCTAGTTGCTTCTCACAGGCCTTCTGTGCTTCTCTATTACAGAACCAGTACACAACAACTTAGACAAGCCGGGTAGCCCAATCCTACCTAAATCCCCGCATGGTGGTACAGCGGTGCCAGCGCGGCTACCGCTGTATCCCACTGAGGATTTCTGATTGCTGGAAGTCTCCTCGGGGTATGGGGACATTTGTCCCCTTGCCCTGGGATAAGCCCCAGCAGCCACTATGGGGTGACTTGGACCTGCTTCAGCAATATTGCTGGCGCAAGTCTTTGTTGATCCGTGAAGGCAGATGAGGCCCAGGAAGGGGGTGTACCACACCTGAACCTGCCCCCTCCTGACCCAATTTGCCCTCTCCCCCACCCCGTCACCACCCCATTCCGCCCACCCCGTTCAACCCTCTCCCTGCCTCTCTCCAACACCCTGCACCGGCTTACCTGGGCCAGTGGATTATCAGCCATCTGCTGGCGTGCAGGAGGCCACTTCGACTTCCCCAGCAGCAGGCCTGCAACATGGACCGGCGGAGGCTGTTTTGTAACTGCCATAAAGCAGCCTCCGCTGGCACAACACTTGTTATGTCGGCGGCCATGGGGGATAGGATTGGGCCGTTAGTTTCAAAGGAGCCATTACAAAAAACAAACAAACGAAAACCTTGTCAGAGAGACGGAATAGCACAGCAGAAGCTGTGCCTAAATATCTTGTACTAATGTCATGTGAAACAACGAATGTCTCCATGACATGAGGAAATTGTTTCAATATTGTAACAAAAACTCTATTTAGGCATTATAAATCCAGGGAAATAAACAGGTGGGAGACTACAACAGCAGTGTGCTTTGTTACACTCCTTGGCCGTGCTCCTCAGTCCTCTGCATGCTCAGCATTTGTCTGCAGAGACAAGGACTCTCAAGGGGAGAGAGCAGCAGAGAAGGCTGGCTGGCTGCATGGCCAAGGAGTAGGCTTACCATATTGCCGACCGGGATGTTCCGTTTTGCCCTTAAGGGAGCTGGGGGGAGCTCGATATGGTAAGCCTACCCGGTCGGCGATATGGTAAGCCTACCAAGGAGCATACTAGTAGGGGAGCAAGGGGAGCCAGTGTTGGTAAAGGGGGGGGGTCTATGGGTGTAATCAAGAGGTTGAAGTTCTTTTTTTTTTTCCAATTGCTCCCATCAACCCCTGCTAGTTTGCTATTGCTAACAATAAAAAAGACAAAGAAAGGGTGGGGAGAGAATGATATATACATAACATAACAGCAATACTCCATAACATACAACATAAAAAAGAGAGAGAGAGATAAATTTGTAACCATCTTTTACACTATAAACCTAAATACATAGACAGTAAATATCCTATGCCAGAGGTTCCCAAACTGGGAGGCATGGCTCCCAGGGGAGTCGCGGAGTGCCACAGAAACTCTGGAAACAGTGCAATGCCAATTGGCAGGCATCAACATAATGTATATGGGGAGCTGCGGCCAATGGTTGCCAATGGTCAAGGGAGCTACAGTTCGAAAAAGTTTGAAAAAACACTGCCCTATGCGTATATGCAGAGGCGTCGCTACACCCCCATGGGGCATCAACGCGACCCCCCCACGTGATGCCACAAACCTTGCCCCCTGGGGAGCGTGACGTCATTTTTGCCACGCTGCTGCCGAATTTTGGTGGCGGCGTGGCACGAAAGCACCCCCTGCCGCTTTTTTGGCCATTTTTGGGCCATATGGAGCCTGGAAGGGGGGGGAGAGCCAATCCTCCCACCCTCCCAAGCTCCATATGGCCTACAAACGGCCCCCAAAGCAGCAGGGGGATGATTTCGCAGCACGCTGCCACTGAAATTCGGCAGCAGTGCGGTGAAAGTGCACCCCGAGCCTCCCGGGGGGCCATGCCACCTGGGGGGCCACGCCCCCTCCCCCCTAAAGACACCTCTGCATATATATTTAAAAATGACTTCCAAATGTCCACAAATATGTGCAAAGCTCATGGCATAATAGACTCCATGCGGCTGGCAGAGCTCAGGAAGGAAGGAAGGAAGGAAGGAAGGAAGGAAGGAAGGAAGGAAGGAAGGAAGGAAGGAAGGTCATAGGATCATACACCTTTCCGGTCACACACCTCTCATGTCATAGGATCTGAAACAAGTAGCCCCTGAGCCTTCTGCCTCCTGGAACATTAATTTATTTATTTTGCTATGTAAACTGCTTTGTGAACTACTTATTTAAAAGCTGTATATACATTATTATTATTATTATTATTATTATTATTATTATTAGTAGTAGTAGTAGTAGTAGTAGTAGTAGTAGTAGTATTGGTATTGGTATTAGTATTATTAATGCACACACCCTGTGTTGTGCAGACAGCATTTTCCTACTTTCCGACAGCCAGAACACTCCTATTCCTCCCTCCACATGTTTATCTCACCAGATTTATAATGTCTGAATAGGGGTAGACAAAGATCACGATTCCAAAACCAACATATGTGGAGACGGTACCAAGAATTGGCTCTCATAAATTGCCCAGTATGTTCCATAACACCCTGACTTTCCTGTACCCAAATTAGAAGAGATTTTTCTTTCCAATATGCATGGTTAGTTGATGTTGCTTGGTGGAGATGTTACGAAAACTTGGTCTTGGGGAAGGGGTTCAAACTATTGAGGGCCCCCCCAATCAATTTCTTGCAAACAGGATCAGGGCAAAGTAAGCCCTGATTGTGTGCTGATGCTCAGAAGTGATCAGAGCTTGGTTCATCCCAATCCTGCACGCTGCCTCCGCTGCCTTCACATCTCCTTCCCCCAGGTTTAAGGCGAAAGCAAACGCTTATCTTGAGGCCAAAAGAAGGCACAGCAACCAGCCACTCCAAGCCCCAGTGGATGACCTTTTCCCTGCTGTGTGGCTGCATTGCGATAATAAGGTCCCAGCAGCTCTGTGGGGAAATGATGATGATGATGATGATGATGATGATGATGATGATGATGATGATGATGATGATGATGATGATGATGATAAAAAACCTAGTATTAATATACCACCTTTTCTTTGGTCATCGGATTTCTCCTCTGATAATTCAAAGGCGGTTTACACAGGCAGGCTTTCTAAACCCCAGGGGGGGGGTATAATACAATAATATGTTCTAATCTTTCGTAGAACCCTTCATTCTAGATGTCGCTTTCATAGTCCAGCTCTCTCTCTCTCTCTCTCTGACGTTTGCCTCACCACGCTTCAGCTAACAGGCAACCTTGACTCTCACTCAAGTGCAGCTGCAGTTTCTCTCCCCCACAGAGGCTCTGCAACTTATCAGCTCGGCGTGCCGGCATGATACTGTTACTGTACACACCTACAAGTTTTAGGCCACTGAGGAGCTTAGTGGCCTAAAACTTTGGCCTCAGAGCTAGGCCAAAAGTTGAATGAATACAGAAGTGGGCTAACATCTGGGCTCTGGGGATCCCAAATCTTGTCACTGAAACATATCTGTAGTAGTTTCACATGTGTAATGTCCTTACTGATAAGAATTCTATAGTATTGACATTTTCTGGAAGTATGAATGGAAGAGAAAGTAATAAATCCACATACGCAGAAAGAAACCCAACAAACAATAGTTGCAAGAGAAACCGTCTCTTCCTGGCAATCTGCTGCTGTGAGACTGATAATTTTCTGAAGACTGCATTTCCGTTGACCTTAGGATATCATAAATATTGTTTATGACAGGGTTGCAAGGAGCAAAGGAGTGAAATGCTATTTGCAAGACAAGTTTTATTTTGAGGACATGCTGAAAAATTTTATTTCTGCTAACTGCTAGCAAAAACCCATTGCTGCTTTTGGCTTTTTATTGTGATACTGTATTGTATTATCCTGATTGAATTTCGGCATTTTGCCCCAATCCAGCCCTTCACTGTCTTTATACATCAGTTCACAATGTCTACTGCTTCCTCTGCTGGGATGGCACAGATATATAAAGCAGGGTATCATCATTCACATAGAGATAACATCCAACTCCAACCCTCTCAAAGAGAACTCCTCCAATACTCTACTGTAGATGTTGAAAGGCATGGAGTAGAGCAGGAGTCCTTCAGCGCCACCTGCTGGAACTGACCCTCCAGGCAGGACCACTGGAGGTCCATGGTCAATGGTCAATGTCAATGGTCAATTGACCATTGTTTCAAGGGTTTCTAAAATGTCCATGGTCAATGGTCAATTGACCATTGTTTCAATGGTTTCTCAACCAGGGTCCCTCGACATACCATCTCCATCAGGTCCCAACTTCAGAAGTACCACCAGAAGTAACTGTCGATGACATCATCACCAGTTACTTCTGGGTTGTGAGACCTGTGAAAACAGAGCGACCAGAAGGGCTTTTTCAGGCGTACGAAAACAGCTCACTGGAGCTCTGCCTGCCCAGCTGAGCCTCCTGCCACTGTTTGTTGCAGTCTCGCTGCTAGGCAGCAGGTGTCTGGGGGTGCTGCACGAATCACCGGACACCCGCCTGCACACCACCGGTGGTACGCACATACCACTGGTTGAGAACCACTGCACTAGATTCATCCCAACAAGGGAGTCCAGAATGATACCATAGTTGATGATATTGAAAGTTTCTGAGAGCACCAGTAGAACCAAAAGGTTCTGACATTTCTGCTGCCTAGTTTCTGATTGTCAGGGAAAAGGGAGAGAAGAGACCCAGGAGAAGACAGGCTAACCAAGGGGAGTAGCACCTAGTGATTAGCACACACACCCTTACTGCTCCTTACTTCTCCTTTACTGGATCAGCAACTGAATGGGGAAGAAACATGGTCGTTTGATTTTGCTGCCACCATCCCAGGCTAGAGAGACCAGATGGAGAGGTTATCTGGGAAAACGCTCCCTCCAAATACAGTACTGAAGCCCAGTGGTTCCTGTTAAAAATCATCTGCAGGGTGAAATGTGACAACACATTAAATTATCTGTTGATATGGACTAGGCAGGCAGAGAAAGGCTCACCCTCGCAGCACTTCTCTGGTCACTGGTGTTGGGGCTGGGTGGATGTGGTGATTGACTTGTCACCCAGGATGCTCTAGAAATGTTAGGGAGGTCAAAAATTTAAGGGAAGCCAGGGCTGGGGGGGGGGCAACATGTGGCCTGTTTCTTTGGATGACCTCATACGTATGAAATGATGTGGCCTATTGGTTAGAATCTTGCCTGGATGCACTGCAGGACTGGTGTCATAGGTCTGAGTCTCTTACTGCTGTTTCCACAGGTCTCACAACCTGGAAGTAACTGGTGATGTCATCGACTTCTGGTGGTACTTCTGAAGTTGGGACCTGCTGGAGATGGCATGTCGGGGGACCCTGGTTGAGAAACCCTTGAAACAATGGTCAGTAAGATTCCCATAACCTCGGGCAGGAGGTCAGCACGTAACCATGCCCCCTTTCCCCCAGGGGTACAGGGAGGGGGTGATGCGCCCGCCGCCCTCTCCCCTCACCACCGCCCGGCACCTCCCATCCTACCCGGAACTCAAAGGGCAGGAGATTCCCCACGCGCAGGGAGGGGTGATGAATCCACTCCCCCCCCCCCGTTGCTACCTGGTGCTTTGCCTTCTTCATTCCATTCGGGACTTCTAGGGCAGGGGATTCTCGGCAGCGCTTCCCCGGTCCCCAGCACCGTCTACGCAGACGCACGCACAAGCCGGAGATTTCCAGTCTCGCTGTGCGCCTTCACAAGGAGAGAAACACGCACTGGGAACCTCCGGCTCACGTCGTGCATGCGCCTGCGCAAACAGCGCCGGGGACTGGGGAAGCACCACAGAGAACGCCCTGCCTTAGAAGTCCCGAATGGGTTGAAGAAGCACCAGGCAGAATGGGTGGGCAGCGTTCACCCCCGGCAGCCCGCCCCCCACTACACCCCGCAGCCCCCCCGCCACACCCCAGCAATGCCATTGACTGGTGTTCTGTGCCAGGGCTGCAGGGCACCAAGACACCAAAGTGTCACATCGCAAAGATTATTATAACCAAATTTCCACTCATGTAATTCTATTTCTTGTGCTGTAGCAGAAGGAGCGATACCTTTTGGAGGCTTTCATACTCTGGGGCTGGATCATGATTGGCTCCTGAGTTAGTTGGTATCCTGAATGAAATGATTTTGGTTCAGAAGAATATCTCAAATATTAACAAGCTCATTAGGGTATTATTTTTATTACAAAGATCGCTAGTGAGATGTGACTAATGGAGAGCTCTTAGGGCCAAACTAGAATGTGCATGCAGACGTATGCCACAGAGACATGCTGCCAGCTGGAAGTACATCTTAATTGTAAAAAAAAAAAAAATGGGTGCAAAGGAAGTTGTCAATCCTGGTGTAAACCAGGGCATATGGAGATGGGGCGTTTCACTTCCCTGTTCCCTCGTCCACCATTTTCAACCCCTCCCCAAGTGGCAATTAGCCCCTGATGTGGCAGTTTCCTCAAATACTTTTTTTTACAACTAAGAGGCACATGGAAGCATACCTCCATCCCATGCATTTGCCTGCTTTTAAGAGAATAATCTTCACTCCCAGTATGCTCACTTTGGATGATGCACTCATCAGATTCACATGTTCAAATGCCCGTACTTTTTTGCCCAACTGTTGCAAGATGCTCCCCAGTGATTTTCATCACTCCATTTGCAGGAGGTGAAAATCTGGGGCCATTTGGTGGTGGTGGCGGTGTGTGTGTGTGTGTGTGTGTGTGTGTGTGTGTGTGTGTGTGTGTGTGTGTGTGTGTGTGTGTGTGTGAGAGAGAGAGAGAGAGAGAGAGAGAGAGAGACAGAGACAGAGACAGAGACAGGGGGGGCATATGCATGTAAAAATCAGCAGATAGTTTCAGGAAGCTTACCAAAGGTGATGGCAACAGAAGCGGGTTTTCAATCATTTTTTCCTCCCACTCTTTTCTGCTGCTAAAGAGCAGGGATGTGGATCAAGTTTCTGACTCCCAAATCTCAAGTCAAGTCCCAAGACTCTGGGTCCAAGTCTCGAGTCAAGTCCCAAGTCTTTGCCCCCAAGTCCCGAGTCTTTGGTTGCGAGTCGCAAGTCTCTATCTATTTAATGGGAAAAACGGGTTTAAACCTGAATAAAATTTGACTTGTTGTAAAAGGCTCCAAGTCTCAAGTCGAGTCTTTTGAGTCTTTTACAATCACTGAGTCAAGTCCGAGTCAAGTTATTGATGTGACTTGAATCCGACTTGAGTCAATAGACTCAAGTCTACATCACTGGCCACTACCTCTTCAGCAGCAAAAATCAGAGGGGAAAAAAGAGACAAAATCCTCACTGCTGCCACCACCACCACCCAAAAAAAAAACCCCACCCCTATTGCCACCACTTGATTATGTCACCTTGGCCTGGTCTCAATCTTCACCTGCCCCCCCCCCCACAACTTAGCTGAGTGTAGTCTTCTGGGAATTTTTGGCACAACCATACTTTTGGGCTTACTTTTGCAAAGTGTGGTTTCTCAGAGAGCGTGATTCTTGCGAGTGAATTGGAAGAAATAAATTTGATTGTGGCAGCTAGCTGCAGTAGCATTTGTCTCCAGGTACCAAGAATGCATAATGGTGGTAATGATAAACATTTGTCTGTAGACAGGGGCTGTAAATAAAGCTTTGTTTGGTATGAGCAGGTAAAATTATAGGCCGGATGAAAGACCGACTGACACAACTGAGATATCATTCACACATCTATCTCATTCTCATATAGAATGGAAATCTGGGGTCTTTAATAGAGTGGAGTAAATGGAATGTGCATGCCAAAGGCAATGAACCTTTTCCCCTTCTGTGTCTTCTGTTTCCACAATCAGTTGCTCTCGTGTAGTCATTTTTTTTCCTTTCCCAATTCCAACACTAGAAGTGAGTCAGGAATAGGGAAAAGTAGCTGAACCAATGTATGGTAGAGACATTAGGAATAGGAGGGGGAAGGGTTCAACACTCCTGGGCTATGCACGCCTTTTACAATTGAAAGTAAATTCCCCCTCCCTCCACGTTTAGATGTGAATGTTGCAGGCATATGCAAAAGAACATATCTAGTTTGGCCTGAGA
Source organism: Plestiodon gilberti rubricaudatus (assembly GCA_026170595.1). Classification (NCBI taxonomy): domain Eukaryota; kingdom Metazoa; phylum Chordata; class Lepidosauria; order Squamata; family Scincidae; genus Plestiodon; species Plestiodon gilberti. The sequence continues at coordinate 144,493,648 of JANXHW010000001.1, forward strand.
TAGAGTTATACAGTAGGTGTACAGAGGCATCCATAGGGTTTGCGTCACCCGGTGGAAGAGCTCATCACCTCACCCCAGTAACTTCACTAGGGTTGGTGTCACCCAGTGCCGTAACTCATGGTGTCACCCCCATTAACTTTATTTATTTTAATATATGACAGTACAGGTCAGCCACCAAATCAGTAATGAACACAAAAAAGTGGCAAACTTGATGACACTCACATAACTGAATAAGAGTTATAGTATTGGCTCTAATACACAGAAATGAGAACTAACTCACACTAACACCTTATTGGTTCCATGTTGTGTCATAACACCTCATTGGCTCTTGAACAATCAGTCTCATTGGTCGGTTTTGAATTAAGAAAATCCACTTTTTGTTACATAAGGCAGCTGTTTTTTTCTTTTTCCGTTTAGCCATAATGTTTGATAGAATACAGATAATTTAAAACTGGGTTTTTTTTTCCATTACATTCTTCATTACCTTTCCAATGATATATAAAATGATGGTATTATTCATAAATCCAAGGATTCCACAATTTTTTTGACCACTAGTGGTGTCACACACATACACACACCCCGAGGGTGTCACCCCGAGGGTGTCCGCTCCCCCTGCACCCCCCTTGTAACACCACTTTAGGTTTACAGCAAATCTGTTGTCACATTTGCTCTGAGCTGCTTATGTCTGGCATCTGAATCCATGTTGTTTTGGAATTTTCACTCCTTGGACTTCCTTCCTGCATTCTTATTAACAACTGCTCAACCTGTGCATTTATAACCAGATTTTTACAGACACGAGAAGTTTATGACACTCTCTCTTTCAAAGGAAACTGAGCATGCAAAAAAAAAAAATCCTTAAACTCTCTACCACTTGGCAAGAGGGAGAAAAACAATAGATAAGAATTGGTTTGGTCTCCTTGCTCAAATTAAACTCTTCTGGTGCTTTCAAGTTGCCACTCTTGACTGGAGAAAAATAAACTGTGTAAAGTGGTTGGGGTGTGTGTGTTTGTAACTAAGTATTTGGCCTTTTATTGCATGTGCAGATGCATTGAATCATTTTCTATTTACGGCTTCATTCTATTCAGGCAACTGAATGGGTATGCATGTGAAAAAAAAATGAATACTTTCTCAAATGGAAAGGAAATTAGCTTCAGCACAAAATGTATACATAAGAAGCAGATGGGGTTGCATTTCTATCAAAACATGCTCAATTAATGTATTTTTAAAAGAGCTTCCATAGATTATCTCTCTCACAGTGTGTCTCACCCTTCCTCCAACAAGCCCAAAGAAGTGTACTGGAAGGGGAGGGGGATGATCACATTTTATCCTCAGAATAACCCTGTGAAGCCCATTGCTATCTAGGGAGCATTGTGGCTCAATGGGAATCTGAACCTAGGGGTTCCTGGTCTTTATCCACTACTTGAAGCTTGGAAGGCATAATCTGACAGGTACACAAGGGATGACAAATTGTTCAGCGATTTGAAGGCAGTTTGAAAGAGGGATCACATCACAGTCCGAACACTCATCTCACTTTCAGCTCTGGTAAACGGGTCTAGCAGGGCTTCTGCAGTTTCACTTGTTTGACCAGAAGGGACAGTGAGACAAGAGAAATATGTTGGTGCATCCTCAGAATGAAGCCTCTCTCAGACAACTTTCAAGACTCTTAAAAATGATTGTATGTCTCTCAGCTGCTGTTACCTGAAAAATTGGCAAGCGAGAGTTTAGTACTGTATAAGAATGAAACTAAAAATAATACGCTGTGATGTCTGTAGGGATTTTCCTAGTCCTAACTCTTCTCCTTACCCTTATACCCCAGGGAGTCACAACATTAGTCAAATTAGATGGGTGTCTAGTTGTCCCAGGTGCACCATGGGGTCCACGTCCACCCTAATATAGCCAAATGAATCACTAGTTTATTTTATTTTATTTATTTCTGTATTTATATACTGCCTTTCTTATCATCAGATTGCTCTTTGGATGTTACTCAAGGTGGTTTACATAAGCAGGCTATATATATAGAACCCAACAATTCCAGATGGTTTCTTCCACGGTGTAGTCATCTTCACTTAGCCACCAAACACAAGTGCAAGCCTCAAGCTTTTCGCAGAACCGCCACAAATCATGCTGAACAGGGGAACTTTCCAGATGTAATCGCTCTGTCACTGACATTCTCAGCATTCCAGTTTGTACTCTCACCATGGAACGCAACAGTGACACCTCTCTGCCACCGAGGGTCATAACAGCTTATCAGTGATATCAGTGATTTCTGGTCTGTCCCCCTTCCAACACAAACTGGCTGCTCCTGCTTAGCTTTCAGCGATTCAACCTCAGGACCACACCTCCTGCCCCATAACCTACAGTTGCCATAACCAGAGCCTTATCCATCGTGCTTGGATGAAAACTGAAGCAAACGTTATTTTGCTCAAAGGTTTTTCTATAGCTCAGAATGGAAAACGAGGTTCTATACGTAAACAGAAAATGTCTTTTCACTTAACAGTTAGCTAAAGTCCTAGATACCAATTATTGCGCAAAGAATTTGTAATGCTCCTTGGACTACCAATTACGCTGTTGAGCCTTGCAGAAACAGAAGCTATACATCCTCTGAGCTCATTTGATCAAGCCGTGGAAGCTTCTCAACCTTCACAACAGTTAGTGCCTACGAAGACTTTTTGTTAGGAAATGTTTCAGTTTAGGACTTTGCCCTGCTGTGGTTTTCACTCCTGATTGTGCCCTCCATGGGCTATTTTAAACAGAAAAAAGCCTCAATTTTCAACGGAAGATTTTTCTTTCTCTTTGAAATAATATGCAAGGTGTGCTATATCAGGAGCTGAACTGAAAGGGGTCAAAGTCCAAAACCCCCCAGCCTCCTTGCTCTACTTTTTTTTTTTTGCCCCCCAGGCCACAATTTGAAAACAGACAAACCTACTGGGCCACGTTACCCATTTAGTGTTGTGCAATTTGGCACTTAGCATTGAGTTGCTTGCTGCTTCAAGTAGTACTGTATATGGCAGGGGTGGCCAAACTATGGCTTTTGAGCCACAGGCGGCTCTTTGACGTTTAATGTTGGCAGAGCTCCTTTTTGCATCCCAATTACTATAAAAGGTAAATAAGAAATTTCAAGCTTTATAATTATTTATCAGGTATAAACAGAGTCCACTGGATTAAAAAATAAGTTTAATGTTCATGGTGAGTAAATATATTTAAGAATTTAAATGCTTCTTAAATATTGCGGCTCTCAAATGTCTGGAGTTTATCGTATGTGGCTCTTACATGAAGCAAGTTCGGCCACCCCTGGTATGGGGCAATGTGCTTAACCCCTTCTCATTGATAAATGCATCAGAAAAGCCAGATAACACCTGAGCAGCAAGACATTCATAGCATTTTCTAGGCCTGGCAAAAACAGGATTGCAACTGTTCAGGACGTTGCTAAAGTATTACTACCTGAAGAAACAAGTTGCAGTGCCACGGAACGTCAGCCGTTTCACATTCAAAAGATCCTTGCAGAATGTTGCTGGGGAAGAAAAAGAAGAGTTTGTTCCGTCCTTTTTGCTCTTTACAGTGATACTTAGCGCTCCGTTTCGGCTGACGGTTATCAAGTCAGCAGCTCTGTTGGGAAGCCAAGCGAATGGCAGATGTGAAGTACAATGCAGCAAAATGCAGCAGCAGCAGCAGCAGCCTACAACGTAGCTTTGCTGTCAATTCACTGCTTACTCTTGGTGGATTTAAAATGGGCTGGCAAATAACAAAAGAGATTTTTGCACTCCTGACCTGATGAGAAATTTTATTTTATTTTTATATGTTTTATTATAATAACCTTACACCCCTTTGAGCTTTGGAAAAGCAGCCTATAAATCTCTTTTCAATTAAAAAAAATTACCGTATTTTTCGCTCCATAAGACGCACTTCCCCCCCCCAAAAAAAATAGGGGGAAAAAAGCCTGCATCTTATGGAGCGAATAAAAAAAAGTAAAGAAAAAATACTTACCGGGGCTTCGGGGAGGCCTTCCCGATCTTCATTTCGGCAAAAAAAACGGCCATTTTCGGCCACTTCCGGTTTTCACGAAAACCGGAAATGGCCGGAAATGGCCATTTTTGGATGAAAGGAAGATCAGGGAGGCCTGTGCGAGCCTCTGCAGGCCTCCCCGAAGCCCCGGTAAGTATTTTTTCTTTACATTTTTTATTATTTTTATTTTTATTTAAAAAACCTTTTTTCCCCTATTTTTTGCTCCATAGGATGCATGCATCCTTTGGTCCGATGCGTCCTATGGAGCGAAAAATACGGTAATATGATGGCTTTTGGCACAATCCTATCCGTTATGCGCACCGGTGCTGGGCCTCAGCACTGGTGCCAAGTGTCGCAAACATGCTGGAAAGCTCTTAGATTGAGGAAAGCACAAAAGCTCGTTTGCAACTCCTTGAGAGGAGGCGGTGCCAGTGCCGAGGCCTGCGGCACCTCCCTGCCAGCCACCGCTGGACCCCGCACCGTGGAGTGGGTAAGTGGCGCTCCGAGCGATGCAGGGCATGGGGGTGTGTGAAGGGGGTGTAATGGGGTGGGGTGCTGTGAAGGGGGTGTAATGGGGTGGGATGGATCAGCGGCGAAGAACTCCACCATATCCTAATCCCCCTCCCAGGCCGGGGAGCCCTACACGGGGCTTCTTGTGCCTGTGCCAGCGACTTAGCTGATGCAGATCTAAGTAGCCCCATTGAGCAGGCTGGGGCTCGACATCGAGGAGACCTCCAGCCTGTTCAGTCCCAGTGCCAGATACAGCCTGGTGCACATGCTGCGCCAGCGCTGGATAGGATTGGGCTGTAAGTAACAGTCAGGGGTTACTACTGCTGGACTATGGAGCATCTATTAGTTATACTAGTTTGTTTACAATTGAACTGGAACGTTTGTGTTGAACTGGAAAGTTTGTGTTGTGCTGGCTGACCCTCACCCATTGCCCCATCTCCGGCCAATGGCAGTACTCCTATACCATGCACTGGGAAGATAAAATGGATTCAGAGCCATCGTGGGTATGTGGTCACGACTGTCCCAGACATAGCTGACAGCATCCTTTCCTCCCAGAAGAGAAGAGGGGGTGTTTGTCCCTGGAAATTTTAAACAAGCTGATTTTTTAATGTATGGAAATTGGGGGGCTCTAGTACACCCCACTAGTCAGCAGGAAGCCTGGAGAGAGGTCTGAGACTGAGACCATTCCTATGCGAACTACGCAGAAAGAAGATAGTCAGCCAGGCCTAGACTCTCTGTACTGTTCTCATATGGGGTGTGTGTGTGATCCCACCTCCTCCTCCACTTCAGTGAAGACAAGGAAAGACAATGATGACAGCAACAGTGCCCTTATTTCCCACCCCCTTGGTTCTTTCTCTTGGGTCTTTGTGCTTGCCCCACCGCATTGCCACCTCCTTCAGTCCAGCCATTTAAACCAGGCTGGGCAAGGAGAAAGAGAAGGAGAGAGGAAGGTTGCACTCTTCTTACTTTGAGCTCTGCTGCGTGCTGCTTCCTGTCCAGCCACTTCTTACAGCACAGGACAGTGAGAGAGCCAGGATGGTGTAGTGGTTTGGGAGTTTGACTTAGACCTGGAAGATTCAGGTTCAAATCCCCACTCAGCCACGAAGCTTCCTGGGTGACCTTGGGCCAGTCACTCTCTCTCAGCCTCAGATAGATAGATAGATAGATAGATAGATAGATAGATAGATAGATAGATAGATAGATAGATAGATAGATAGATAGATAGATAGATAGATAGACTGGGCAGAACATGGTTGAAGCAGTAAGGTGGGAACCTGCAGGAGGCAGAGCTTAAGGTCGGGGAATTGGAGGGTTCATTCTGTCTCTCTGTCTCCTTCTTGCCCACTTGGGTGACGGGGGGGAGGACAGCTGTCAATACACAAAACTGTTGAAAAATATTTAAATTAACCTCTCTTTGTTACTATATAGTACGCCAACATAACAGTGACAATTGACCCAAACATCCTGAAAAATTCCAGTTGCACCCTTATACCTAGACTAGCCTATACACAGCATAAAAGTACAGCAGTTTATTCAGCCACTATCTTGCGTCCACAACATTTGTTCCAGTAGTATGCAATTTATAATAATAAGGGATATATTCACAAGCTAAAGTTAGCAACAACTAACAACCCAATCCAACTTAAATCGCCATGTGGTGATGCAGCAGTGATGGCGTGGCCCAGGCTACACTACATCCCACGGGGGATTTTTGGCCACTGGCGATCTCCTTGGGGTAAGCCCCAGCAGCCACAATAGGTCAATTTGGACTGATATTGCTGGTGCATGTCCGCGTTGATCCATGCAAGTGGATCCGTTGACAAGCAGATTAGGCATGAGAAGGACCTTGGGATTCGGTGCGTGCTGGCACCGCCAATCCTGCCCCCAGGGCCCGATCCGCCCACCTCACCCCATCCCTTCCCCATTTCGCCTTCCCCCTACCCCAGCGTTGCTTACCTGCTCTGATGGGCCTCTGTCGCTTCACCAGCGTCAGAGGGAAGGCTCCAGTCTTCCCATTGCACACCTGGGCAATTGCGCTGCCGTAAAGCGCTTTACGGTGCTTTTGTAGCAGTGTGCACTGTCAGAAAAAGTGTTTCACTGGCACAGGTCCTGAATAGGATTTGGCTGCCATTCTCATAAGTAGAATGGGACTTATTTGTTTATTTGATATATATGCTGATGGTATACCATCTTTGAGGCAAAGGCCTCCCCAAATAGTTTCCATGCTCTTAAAAACAACAAACTAACCAGTTTTTCTCTTCTACCGGGCCACAGATATCAAAGCGGCCACTGGCTGCCACCGCTGCTTGCTCACATAGCAGCTCGAAGTGGCAGCGAGGGCTGCAGGGACAAGATGTCAAAAGCTCTCACTCCAGCCCAGATGTTCTGGAGGCGACTGGTTTTTGAGGCAGGCTCACAGGGAAAAAGTTCCAACTGATTTCAACTGTAACTCCCCTTTTGCTGTACTTGCAAGTGCCCAAAGAATACGCACATTAGCTGCAAGTCACTAGCTCTTCATTTTTCCATGGTGACCCCTGGTGCTGAAGAGGTTGTCCATCTAGGTCTATTACACTTCTCCGTTCAGCAGTTCTACAATATTCAGGCCTCGGCTCCCATTCGGAAGGAGTGATGCAGAGCAGAGCAGTACATGAAGATGTCTTGAAGGCAACCGAGAAACAGGGCACAGCAGAGAAATACGGCTTTTCTCCACCGGAACCGCTGCATTTTTCCACCTCATTGACTCCATATTTGGACTGTAGTGATATCTTTTCTCCTGGTTGCCTCCCTGTGCTGCCTCATTTCTTTCTCCTCCTACTGTGGATATTTGTATGGTAATTGGGTTATTTAATTCTGAAAAAAAAGGCACTCTGGATTCAATTTTTATGAAAGTCATAATAATAATAAAACCTTAGACATAAAGCACGATTGATTCTAAAACATTGGGACCATTCTTTGCTAGATATGAATTTTCTTACTGCTAGTGATTTGTTGTAATGTCATTTTTTTCCCTGTGCGACTAATATACAGGGTTATATTGGTGTGCATCATTTGATTCTGAGGATGCCGATGTTCACAAATAGGCTCATAATTCGAATTTTCATTGCTCGTAATCCTGGCTTTATTATTAGTCAGGCACCCTCAACCTGAAACTTACGTCTCCATTTGTAATTAATAGAGTTCTTTCACGTTGGCGCAGGGGCGGCCCAGCCATGTGGCTGGATGAACCTTTGCTTCAGGCGGCAGGTTGGGGGATGCGACAAGCTGGCAGGGGAGGCCCTGCTGCACCCTGCATCCGCCCACCCACTCGCCCACCAGTTTCCCTGGCCTGCCACCTGCCTGCCAGTTCTCCCCAGCAGCTGCCCCATCCTCCTCTCATGCACTGATAATTTTCGAAGTGCTCTCAGAAGAGTACCGTACTAACTCTGGTGGTGGAGAGCAGGCCTGTTCTGGATGGGGTTGCGCTTCCTTGAAAGAACAAGTTCAGGATTTAGGGGTTCTCCTGGACCTGGTGATGCCCCTGGATGACCTGATGTCAGCAGTGGCCAGGGGAGCCTTTGCTCAGCTGTGGCCATTCCTGGATGAGTCAGAGACCCAGCCACTGGCGTCACTGTAGCGTGGCGGGCGGGGCGGGCCGCCGGGGGGTGACGCGCGCCAAGGGGTGACGCGCGTCACCCTCCGGAGGCCGGACGCTCCGAGGCCGGGGAGCGTCCGGCCCGGCCGGCGCTCCAGGGCCTTCTGAAAAGAAGAGGCCCTGGAGCGCTTGCGTTAAAACGCGAATTTTGCCGATTTTCGCGCTTGCGCAAACCCTTTTCTGAGGGCAAGGGCCTGCCCTCTTGCCCTCAGAAGGGTCTGCGCATGCGCGAAAATCGGCAAAATTCGCGTTTTAACGCAAGCACATTGGGCCTCTTCTTTTCAGAAGGCCCAATGCGCTTGCATTAAAATGCGAACGTTGCCGATTTTCGCGCATGCGCAGACCCTCCTGAGGGCAAGAGGGCAGGCCCTTGCCCTCAGAAAAGGGTTTGCGCATGCGCGAAAATCGGCAAAATTCGCGTTTTAACGCAAGCGCTCCAGGGCCTCTTCTTTTCAGAAGGCCCTGAAGCGCCGGCCGGGCCGGTGACGAGCGCCGGAAAAGGTAAGTTTCTGTAGGTTGGGGGGGGTGATTCGGGGGGGTGTCGGGGGTGAGTGGGGGGGTGACGCGCGTCACCCGCTCTGGGGTGACGCGCGTCACAGTGACGCCACTGGACCCAGCTAACGTGACTTGTGCATGAATGTCTAGACTGGATTACTGTAGCACATTTACATGGGGCTGCAACAAGAAGACTAAGTGGAAACTTCAGTTCATTCAGCTTGCTTATGGGAGCCAGGGGACACCAGCATGCCATGCCTCTTTTGTATCATCTGCACTGGCTGCCACTTTAGTTCCGGGCACAATCGTGGTGCGGGTAATTAGTTTTAAAGTCCTTTACAGCTTAAAACCTAGATCCTTGAATTGACTTACCTTCTTGTCCTCTAGCTCTGCCAGCACTGTGTTCTTTTTCCAAGTGCTCTCAGGAGACGGAGAGTGCTCGGCGTGGCCTCTGAGAGGAATTTTATCAGGGGGTACAAAGTTTCTCTTGGGGAAAGGGGAGGGAGCAAAATGGGGCATGAGGAGGGCAGCAACGGCTGGAAAAGTCCCTGGAGCCCAGGTCTACCAGGCTTCCCGATGTGGCGCCCAGGTCTACCCACCTGGTAGATACGGCCTTCCGGTTGGCCCAGCCACCGTCTTTCACTCTCCATGCGACCAGCTGAGATCCCAGGAAATTTCTGGGGGCCCTCCTTTAGCTCCTGGGCCCCAGTTTTGACCCTGGGCCCAGGTTCAATTTACCCCCTTTAGTTACCCCCCTCTCATGGACCCTGGTGCTCGGGGAAAGGGCCAGAGCCACCTCTCCAGAGCCACCTGTAACGTGGCTGGGTGAAGAGGATGCTGGGAGCAGAGGGCTACTTTATCAAAACTGGTGGTTAAGGAGGATGAGGATGGCATGGGGCATGTTGGTGGCGGGTGTTTTGTGCTTTGACGGGGCAGTGGAGTGATGCCGTTTCAAGCAATCGCCTCTGAGTTGATGTCTTCTTTTTACACTTGCGCAGTCAGAATTCATCAGACCAGGCTGGCAGCTGCTGTTAGCACGTACCCAGAACTTGATTATTTTAACCCATTGCTCTGTCTCCATGAGAAACCACCCATCTTTCATCATGGGTGCCTTTCAGTCCAGTCTTAACATCCAAATTGCTGAGGAAGGGCTGTGACTTCTACCACCCACCTCCCAATATCCATATTACTTCTATGAAAATGTTTTTGTTTCATTGGGCATTTGGATTAAGCTGCAGTGCTCTGTTATTGCTTTTGTTTGGCTTTGTTTGTTTTTATAATTTGGGGTTTTTTTATTGCTTCTGTGAGTCCCCTTGGCTCCCTTAGCTGGGGAGAAAGGCAGAAGACAAATAGTTTAAACAAATACAGTGGGCACTTGCCATCCACAGATTTCAGTATCCACGGATGACCGTGGATGCCGCGTCCACTTTAAAAACATTTATAAATAAGCAGTTTTTTACCTTCACACGGCAAACTGCTACATTTGCAGGGCTGCAGAGCTGGAAATACCACTTCAGAAGCCACTTCCGGGTTAAGCAACCCCCTCCCCCTTGGCCCTGGCTTGTCCCAGAGTGCATCGTGTGATGCACCAAGGGCCAAAGGATGGAGTTGCATGACCTGGAAGTGGCTTCCGGATTGTTATTTCCTGCCCTGCAAATGGAGCGGTTTGTCGTGCGAAGGTAAGGGAATGTTTAATCTTAAAAAAAATGTTTTAAGTTTAATGCCTTATCCATGGGAGGGGGGTGTTCGGAACCAAACCCCCGCGGATAAGGAGGACCAACTAATAAATCAAATAATATTTCCATCATTTCCACCTAATAGAAGGGCCCCTGACAGGAAGACTTTGCTTTGGGAAAAGGGGACAGGGAGGTGGCAGTGGTGGTCAGTGCTGTATGTTCAAGTCTTTGTCAGCGGTCAATTTGATTGCTCACAACACCTCAAGCCTCCTCAAATAAGTCTGTGTTTGTATCACTTCTGCTTGCAAACATTCAAATGGGGGTGGCTCGCTTTTTGAGCACATCTCACCTTATGTTAATAACATCTCTCAGCTAATCTCCTCAGGTACTGTTATTACAATGAGCAGATTCTCTGCTACTATTTTTATCTGTCCATCTATCCATCTGTCTATCTGTCACAGTTTTATACCCACCCAAGGAGCTCAGGGTGGGATGCATGGTTCAGTTTTTGCCAAATGTCAACCATGGCCTATCAACAAAAAGGGGTGGGTTATTTTTCTTAATCATTCTCATGTATAGAATTCAATTGCACAGCGCAAAGGTATCGATGTTGCCTGATAGGGGTAGGTTTTGTTCAGCTGAGCCAAAAACAGTGAATGGGTGAGAATCCTATTTCATGAAAAGGGTTACCGTCATATCCTATCTGCTGAATAAATAAACAAAGACAGTCATCGTGACCGTCTCTGCCAATGCAGACATTTGCCTAGCTCTGTAGGGATTTGACTGAAGTGATGCTGAGACCTGACCTATGTTAAGGCTTTGCAAAAATAGGACACCTTCTCTAGAGACATGCAAGCTGTAGGTGACCTTGCACTTTGCACTTGAGACTTCCCCCTTGTCAGCAGAGCCCCCTGGTCTGTCTTGGGATCCAGTAATTTAGTCTTTTTGAAAAGGTCAGCTTTGAAATTTAGCCTATTAATCAAAATGCTGGCAATTCATTGCAGGCTAAGTGGTAATTTCAATTTAAACCTAACCCGAGGGCACCTAGCTCATCCTCTTAAGCTGGCTAAATTTATCATTAATACAAATCACAAGTCACTGCTGGCAGACGCCCCTGATCAGATGAAGAGATGACAGGTTTCTCTCTCTCTCTCTCTCTCTCTCTCTCTCTCTCTCTCTCTCTCTCTCTCTCTCTCTCTCTCTCTCTCTGTGTGTTTGTGTGTGTTTGTGTGTGTGCGCGCACACACACACACGTGCATATGCGCAATCAATTCTGGGAAGAGGCAAAGTTGGAACAATCCATTTATAGAACATTTGTAAAAAAGCAGACTCTGTGAGCTCACAGGACATCAGCTTACTATAGCATATTAATAGTATATTTTATAACAAAGATTTTGGCATTTCTGGAGGTCAAACTATGTGTTGACTGATCAATGTGATTGGCCCTGGTTTGCTTGATTTTTCCTTCTTTAAGTTGAGGCTGTGGGGGTGGGCAGTCTGGCTCTCAGGACTGCAGAATGGGAAGAGAGGGATTTAGTCCTTTCCCCCATTATAGACTGGGATCCCTGTAACTTTTGGCCCTGGGAAGGAAGCTTTCATTGGCAGCCATGAGAGCTTCCCTCTCAGGGCAAATAGCACCCATGAAGAGTGAATCTGGAGTAGAGTCATGGCAGGCAAGGGATTAAAGCTCCTTCTCCCGTGCTGAAGCCCTAATACATATCAGTCCTCCTCACCCATCAGCAGCTATTCAGAGAAAAATCAAGCACGTTAGGATCATTCACATTTTTTCATAACACGTAGTTTGGCCTTCGGGCTCCCACAGAAGTACGGTAACCACGTTGCCTGGCTCTGCTTGAATGCCCGGGTTCTGCTCCCCTTGTGGTCACTGAGGAGATTACAACCTTATGAGAACCATGTCTGGGTTTTCTGTTCAGGTGAAATCCCACTGTCCTGGAGGAAAAACATATTGTCCCCCATTTGTGGCACAAACTCATCCAAATACTGAAGCCAAAACCTCACCCAAACTTTAGTCCTACACTCAGGAATCTTTTTTAAACTCTTTCCCCGTCTCTAGAAATATTGGAAGTGAACCACATATGAAATGGCTTGCTACAGCTATGCTTCAATGGACAAACTGGAATGAATGAGTGTATTTGGGACTAAAACCTTAGAGGCATGCAGCCTCACATACCCTGCTCAAGTAATCTTGCAAGTGTTTATGTGCCCTTGTATGCAGATTGATTTGTACATTGATGCTATATTCCATTTATTTTTTTAAAAAAAGGTCCTTAGTCATAATAAGCACAGTCTAATTGTGTTTCATTTATAGAATAGCCATTGTGCTAAGAGCCAGATGTTCGCTTGCATCTGGGTTTTAAATGCAGGGGCCATTAACCATAATTAATCCTCCAATTCATGCAGTTTAAAGTAAAAAAAAATTGAAGTGTCACCATGAAAGGCTACTAAAAGCAACAGCTGCAGAATAGGAGGTTAAAAAATCTGCATGCTAGCTCCTTGCCATGGTGCTTGCTTTGGAAGAAGGAAATGACATTTTTGTGTAACGTACATATCATGCCGCATTAATTAATCTAGCTTTTTTCCTGCAGTTAGCTTGCTGAATGGGGAATGCAGTCAGCATACCCAATGGCCCTGATCCAACAGTATGTTCAGAGTACCCTGGGCTTCATGCATCTAATCCTTCATTTGGCATGGAAGGGGGAATGGAAGGGATTGAATCCAGGACCTCTGGTTCCATTCAGGATTCCAGTTTGCTTCGTTTGTTGCTTGTTTTTAAGGACTGTGGCCACACAGCCCTGCCTTTCAGACCAGGCTGGAGGACTGCATACATAAATGTTGAAATTTATACATGTTTCTGGACCAAGTAGCAAATGCTTTCTAACTAAGGAGAACTGTAGATCTTATTCATGCCAATGATTCCAAATAATTGTTTTACAATTCATTTGGTGGGCATTTTCTGATCTGATGAGAAGAAACCATAGTTGTGTAGAAGTCCTAGAAAAACCTCGCTTGGATAGACATGCTCATTCTATGCATGGCATTAATTCAGCAACAAACATTCTCCAAGATGGTAAACATGAAAGTGTCAGTATCTGATAAGTCATGACCAGTGGCGTAGCAACGCCTCTTCGTGCCCAGGGTGCTGACTCATGACACCGGCACCCAGGCACCAGAAACTGGAAGTGCCATCACCAAAAGCAACGTCACTTGCGGTGAGCCACCATGCACCTCTTAGTGCATTTGGTGGCTTCCCAATGGGCACAAAGACTTCTTCGTACCCATTGGGAAGCCACCAAAAGCACTGTAGGGTGCAGCGGCTGGCGCGGACTGCCTGGATCCAGGCCAGGGGGCATATGGTTGACACGCACACCCCAGCCTGGAGTCCTGTGTGGGCTGCACTGGCCACCTCACATAAACTACACGGCCATTGGTCATGAGTGAACGTATATAGAAAGCTCATCAGCCAAACCCAGAAGTAAGGAATGGAAGTATGGAACATAAGCAATCAGATTAACTAGAGCCACTACACTTTAAGGAGCAATACAACATACAAAGTACAGGCAGGGGGGGCACAGAGGGTCCCTCAATCCTCAGGAGGACATTTGCAGAGGAAGGATGCAGGGAGATGCAGAGAGAAAGGGAGACTGGCAAAGGTTGCCCCTCTCCCATTGTACAATATAACTTATTCCAGATGTGCAAGTCATTCTTTGAATCCAACTCATACTCTTTATTTCACAAGTCATTGGTCCTGTCAATTGTCAAACAACAAGCTCATATGGGAGGAGTCCATGTCACAGATTCTTCTCACATTAGCACTACTACATTCGCACATGTCTCGAGCCTCCCACAAAATTTCAGATTTCTATGAGCCAAACTACACAGTACAAGAAAAGTGTAACATGGCCCTGTATGTTTTGCTCATTGTTGTTGTTAAATATTGTATGTAGGGGCACAAAATGGGGTGAAACCATGGTGGAAGAATAGCAAAAATGGAACTGCTTGCTAAAATGGTTACAAAAGGAGACCTGTAAATCTTATTCAAGCCAATGTTTCCAAATAATTGTTTTACAATTACTTTGGTGGGCACAGAATCTAATTAATCTGATGAGCAGAAAATATAGTTGTGTAGAGTAGACATCCCAGGAAAATAACATTTCTGAGCAAACTGAGCATCTACTTGATAATTTTTTTTTTCTGCAACAATGACCCCATTCTATCAACTGTGTATTCTCACCATCGGAAAAGGTGTCAAACAGGTCCTGTATCACTTGGTGAGAAAAAAAAATAAAAATCTCAAGATAGATATATATATATTAAAATTTAAAAAAGCCTCTTTTCCCAGGTGCATTTATTATCAGTGAGGAAAATACATTCATCTAAATGAAACCACCAGATATGAGAGGAACTGATTCTTTGAGGAAATGTTTCTTTAAAAGCATCTGGGTTGATCACTGATTTTGGTTACAGGTCCAAGCTTCCATGGCCCATGGTTTATATTGCAGTAATGCTATCTGTGGTATATTGCTGATTCTAGAAAGGTCAACAAAAATGTCCAAACTCAGGCTTGGCAGCTCAAAATCAAACTTCAAAAAAGCCCTCCTCAAAGGAAAGGAAAAATTCTCTGAAACTATCTTATGAGCCTGAACTCAAAAGGGTTCACTGTCCCCTTTGTTCCTGGGCATGCTCTAAAGCCTGAGCTACATTACAGGCAGAGGCTCTGCCGCCGCCTCTGCCTCTGCCTACGCGCTTGGAGCGGGGGAGTGTCTTCCCTCCTGTTGTTCCTCCTGTTGTCCCGCCTTCTTAAGAAGGTGATTGGAGGTAGTTCAGATTGGCATGCAGCCACCCTTCCCTCCTCTCCTACGATTGGCAGGCTGCAGTAGCTCCGCGAATCGCCCCCTTGCTCTGCGCACCCGCCCCCTCAAAAATAGGATTCCAGTTTGAGGTACGGCCGTGCGGAGGTCGCAGCAGCTCCGCTTGCTTCAAAAATCAGGTCAGAGGCTCCGCGACGTGTGTAATGTAGCTCTGGCTTAAGCGTTGATATGTGTAACATGCGCACATGGGAAATCTATGGCATGGGAGTTTCCAAGATCCTCCCCGTCCAACCAGTTGAGGGGGAAAGAAGGAGGTGGCAGCAATGGGGGGGACAGGATGTGTAGAAAAAGAAGAAAAATTGGGGCGCCACTTGGGTGCCACTTCAGCTAGAGCCAGGTCTGCCTTTTTGCTATAATTCATCAGAATTTTCTACAGATTCATCCAGAATCTGTGTTCAGAGGCGTCGCTCCGGTAGGGGCGGGGCCGTATCGCTCCGTCCTAGACCCTTTACCGAGCGAGCAGGAGACGGCCCCGCCCCCTCACTGTCGGAGCCATCCCGTGCGGAGAAAGCAGCAGGCTGCCTGCTGCTTTCTCCGCACGGGATGGCTCTGACAGTGAGGGGGCGGGGCCGTCTCCTGCTCGCTCGGTAAAGGGTCTAGGACGGAGCGATACTTACGGCCCCGCCCCTACCGGAGCGACGCCTCTGTCTGTGTCCTGGATTAAAATATGAGAACAAGCCATTTTGGCTTTCAGCCTGGTTTATGAAGTCTCTTGGCATTTTTTCTTACCTCATTATCTTTGTATAATGCCTTGAAAATAAAAGCTGCGACTTGCCTTCTACAACCATTCACAGACCTTTAGAACACTTGCAAGTTACTGCAATCTGAGTAAGTGACACTAATACAATACAGTAGCTGCTAAAAGGCAAGGAAAAACTTTAACGCCTAGTGGATGTAATGTATTGTTGGACATGCAATTGACCCATAATTCTACATGGATATTCTGACACTTACAGCACAGTCCTATGCATGTGTACTCAGAAGTCCCATTATATTCAATGGGATACTCCCAGGAAAGTTAGCGTAGGATTGCAGCCCTAGGAACAAATCTAACTCTATTCCTGCTTTTAAAGTTGTCTACTATTTTGTTTAGTTCCTCTTTCCGTTCTTCTTGTGCTAGTATCTTGTACTCAGTACTTTGTTTTTGCACAGGACCCCATCAAGTGTACTGCCCCCAGGCCAAAAATTGCTTTTGTATGCATGGGAATAAGGAACGGGCAGCCCAATCTTGTGTAACTTTATGTGGCCGGCCTAAAAACCCATTGTATCCTAAGCCTATTGCGGGCTGCCCCGAGGCTGCTCATACGCGTCACTGTAGCGTGGCGGGTGGGGTGGGCCGCTGGGGGGCAATGCGCGCAAAGGGTGACGTGCGCACCCCCGGAGCCACCTCTTCGGCCTCTGGTTTGTTGTGCGCATGCGTGGATTTTCCACGCACGCGCACTCCATCACTGAGGGCAAGAGCCTGCCCGGTTGCCCTCAGTTGCAGGTCCGCCATGTTTGCGCATGCGCAGACCACAGCTGAGGGCAACCAGGCAGGCTCGTACCCTCAGCTGCAGTCTGCGCATGCGCAAACATGGTGATCCCGCAGCTGAGGGCAACCAGGCAGGCTCTTGCCCTCAGCGACGGTGTGTGCGTGCGCGGAAAATCCACGCATGCGCACAACGAGCCAAGGGGAAGGCCGAAGGAGGTAGGTGATGCGCGATGGCGGGTCGGGGTGGGGGGCGACGCGCGTTATCCCAGCCCCTGGGTGACGCGTGTCATAGTGACGCGACTCTCAGGAGTTTAAGCGAGCCAGGGGTCTATGGGCCACCTCGGATGCATGCCATTTCTGAAGCTGGCGTACATCCAGAGAAGCGGTGTAAGGCCAATGCGGGCTGGTAAGGGGCTCAGGATATCGGTGTTGCAGCGTCGTGCGCCACTTACAGCTCTGCACACACACCCCAGCAATGCCACTGATCAACACTCAGGGAATGTATCCCCCACAGTATTGGAGATTAGCCTGTATAATTTAATAAGGTCGCCTGTAGTTTCCTTTGGATAAAGGCACACTGAGTTGCAACAAAAGTTATGACTTTCTTCCGATACAACCCACTGAATCCTAGCCTCTGGTAATTCCAGGTAAACTGTTTTGGCTGACCAATGAACTGCAATTGGCAATTCCATTAACGCCAGCTACTAACCATTGTTCTTTAAACAAATTCAGCATCTTTCACTTTGACCTTTTACTGTAGATTCAACTCTCAAAATAACTATTCTCCTGCACCTTATTCTTCAGATCCTCCAATCTATTTAAAATCATTTGAAACGATCTATTTTATTTTGAAATATTACTTTCCAGAACAGTCTGCTGATCAACAAATTCTTTGTTGGTATTATCGCTTTTCTGCCCCAGCTGGACCTTGTGTATTGGCCCCAGACTCTGCATTTAGAACTGCCTTATTAATTTTCTCTCTATGAGACTACTAGTAACTGATTTGGCCTTACTGTTTGCAAGGACCCACACCCACATCTGGCCAACTCCTGGGGCAGCAAAGTTTCATTGTTGCTGCTGCTCCCCACCACAGGTAAGCAGGGCCCAATAGTTGCCATCTGCTGGAGCAGCTGCTTCTCACCTTTTGCCTGATGTTAGCCAGGGCCCAGGGCCCAATGGGGAGGCAGTGGGGAGCATGTGGCAGCAATGGATGCGAGTCTTCTTTTGTGCCACCACCTGGAAGTATAACAGTGAAAGAGGACATTTGCTTATCCAATGCCTGGATACGTTTCCTAGTCAGCTACCATTGATGGTGCCAAGTCAGGAACGCTAATTGGGAACTGGGCAGTTGCCATGCAGGCGAGAGTCCTTCTTCACTGCCGGCATTGTAACGGCAGATGGAAGCACGAAGCAGGAGTTGTGTGTGTCCGATGGATATATATATATATATATATATATATATATATATATATATATATATATATATATATATATATATATATCCGTGCTGAAGTGTGCTGAGGCGAACATCAGAGAGAGAGAGAGAGAGAGAGAGAGAGAGAGAGAGAGAGAGAGAGAGAGAGCTGGACTGTGAAAGTAACATCTCGAATGAAGGGTTCTATGAAAGATTAGAACGTTATTATATTGTAAAAACCCTTTGGGGTTTAGAACAGCCTGCCCATGTACACCGCCTTGAATAAAGTCGGAGGAGAAATCCAATGACCAGATGCATATATATTTGCATCTTTGTGCATGCGTGCGTGCGTGCGTGCATGCATGCATGTGTGTGTGTATTTCAAAGCATGGTGGACTGTGTCATTAGGGGGCCACTGCATGCTCCGTGCTGGCCCAGGATAGGGTTGGGCTAACAAGCTTATGCTTAATTTCAGTCAAACTATTTAATACATTGATGCCCATTCTTTCCAAACAGTTGTCCAAGGTTGCTTAAAATCCATAAAACCATCCATGAAACAATGAAAGCAACATCTAATGGTTTGCCATAAAAAGACAGTAAAAAGAACACCAGTAGAAGCAATGCAAGTGTTAGAAATGCCATCAGGTAACGGCAAGGAAAACAAGCAAGTGTCTACTTACTTGGCACCTGAACAAAATCAGTATAGCCCCAGGGGTGCTTTTCTTGAAAGAGTGCTTCACATCTCAGGTGCAACAACTGAAAAGTGCATCATCAATGGCAAAAGTACGTGGGGTAGGGTTTCTGATGAGGATCATAGCAAAAGGGCAGGGTTCACACAGGAGAAAGTGGTGTTTCAGTTACCCTGGTTCCAGGGATGTGGATCAAGTCTCTGACTCCAAGTCTCAAGTCAAGTCCCAAGTCTTTGCCCCCAAGTCCCATGTCTTTCATTGCGAGTCGCAAGTCCCTATCTATTTAATGGAGAAAATGGGTTTAAACCTGAATAAAATTCAACTTGTTGTAAAAAGCTCCAAGTCTTGAGTCAAGTCTTTTACAATCGCCGAGTCAAGTCATTGCCACAACTTGAGTCCAACTCAAGTCCGAGTCAATAGACTCAAGTCTACATTCCTGCCTGGTTCCAAGGGTACACAGCCATTTATTTGTTTATCAATTATACCAGAAGTGTCACTAGGGCGCGCGCCGCCCAAGAGCGAGGGTGCGTGCGTCACCCTAATGACCCCCCCCAAAACCTCCATCGGACACACACAACTCCTGCTTTCATTGCAGCCGGCTCCGGGAACATCTTCCCCTGCTGGCAGTCCTGGGCCTTCTGACGAGGCCCAATGTGGCGATACGTAATTTATAACGTTTTTCGCGCATGTGCAGACCGTTTCTGAGGGCAAGGGCTGCCCTTTTCCCCTCAGAAACGGTCTGCGCATGCGTGAAAAACGTTATAAATTACGTATCGCCGCATTGGGCCTTCGTCAGAAGGCCCTGGAGCATCGGCCAGGAAGGTCGCTCCGAGGCCTTCTCCCAGCCTCGGAGCCTCCGGAGGGCGACGCACGCAGCGGAGGTGACGTGCGTGGGTGCGCGCGTCACCCTTCTGCGCGCGTCACCCCCTGGCAGTTCGCCCCAGCCGCCACACTCTAGCAACATCCTTGAATTATACCATTCAGTTACCATTGCTTCTCCTTCAGTTAAGGCACCCAGTTAATCAACACTGATGTAAGACAAACCATATCCACACCATCTAACAATTAATTCCACATTACCCATTAATACAGAACAAAAAAAAACCCTATCATTATAAAAATGGTTTATTATCATCATTATCTGTATTTTCTTAACTGTAAGTATACAGACGGGCACGTTGGATAATTGGACCACACAAAAGCTGAGCTGCCAGATCCAGAGAGCAGGCTCACTTTTTAGGTCATACAATCAAGGAACAGTTTGCTTAGGGATTAGCGATCTGATCTCTTTTGTTACCCTTCAGCAATTTGAAAAAGACAGACTGTTAAATTGTAGGTCATTAGAAGGCATGAAAAGGACAAAACGCAACATTTGGAACAACCGCTTATCAGGCATTTGATCCAAATGCCACTAAGGTTGATGGAAGCTTTTGATGAAGTTCACAAAATGCCTCTGGGTTTGAGGAGGCCAGCTTGCACTTGCCATTCATTTTTATTCCCAATTATTTTTAGTCTTAAAAAGCATATTGGCAGCAGGGTCGGCCCAACCACGAGGCCACTTGAAGTGTTTTTGCATGGAGCAGAATCCATGGGCACCCTTAGAGTGGGGTGGGGGGCACATGGGGCAAATGGACAAGCCCCCCAGCCAGTCTGTCCACTGCTGTCTCCAGCCTGCCGCTCCACTGGGAGCAAATGGGAAGAGGATGGCAGCAGCCGCAGCCTCCTCTTTTCAGTGCTGCTGGAAGATAAAGCAAATTTGCAGGTAGCAAATTCGCATATAAAGAGAACTGACTGTAAAAGGCTACTAACATAGGTTACACTTCATCAGAGGTGAAACAAGGGTGGAGCGAAGGCAAGTAGTTCTGCAAGAGCCATTCCAGCAGCAACAGGGGAGTGTCCTGCGTGTTGCCTTTGCTGCCAGAATGGCTCCAACAGCAAGGGGGAGGGGCCACTGACTCCAGTGTAACGGAGTCTTGCAGAACTACTTGCCTTCGCTCCACCCTTGTTTCGCCTCTGCACTTCATTTGCAACCTTGTGCAGATGTTCTTGGGAGTAAGACCTGTTTAATTCAGTGGCATCTATTTCTATGTAAAAAAAAAATGCAAGGGATTAGGCTGTTAGGGCCCAATCTTATCCTTCCCCCCACCGCCGATGCAGCCGCACCAAAAATGAGCGCGGTGTATCCAACGGGGGGCAGACTGGGAGGCTTCGGAGGGGAATGCGGAATTATTTCCCCCTTACCCTTTTCCCCCTTTTAATCGCTTCCCCCTTACCCTTCCCCCTTACCATTCCATAAGCTTCAGTCTCTGCAATGGGTCTCCTCAGACCAACACCAGCTCTGTAGCTAGTGCAAGTCCGAGGAGAGGAAAGGAACGGGGATGCTGCTAGAAGAGGGGATAGAATCCACCCTCCTGCAGCCTCCCCACTCCCTTCCCCTCCCAATTTTCCCCCCTCCTTGCTCCCGCCGCTACCTTATACACTCTAGCAGGCACAGCGAGGTACGTCAGTGGGGTTGGAGCGCTGCCACCTTTTGCGGCAGCGCTCCCAAATTGGCCACCGAGGGAGCGCTCCACACGCTGCAGGCAGCCATTTTGTGACAGCAGAAGTGTCTTCTGCTGTAGCAAAATGCTCTGGCCGGCAGCCCAATCCTAGATAGGATTGGGCTGCCCATATGATAATTTAAAGTCGCTCTGCAGATAATCGCTTCCTCATCCTCTGAGAACGTTGGTTAAGGAACAAAAACAAAGCACATCCCTTTGGCTACGGGAGAAGGAAAAAATAGCTTCAAGCATACCAGCCCACTACTGACCCACTCCCACAGAAGTTAATCAATTAATTATGTCAAATTAAGAGATTCATCATTCTTAACATCATTGATGCAAACAGGAGGTGACTAGATAATGTAAATAGCAGGGAGGAAAGCACAGGGGAGAGAGCAAAGATCTGAGTGCAAATGAGAGGAAAAATAGGCCAAGAATAAATTAGCATCAACAATTCTGCTGAGCACAGCCTATTAATAAATAGACAGATCTGTCAGATTTTCCCCACCCCCCTTTGAATCATATGTTCCAGCTGGAGACACTTGGCAGAAAAAGACACACAAAGCAACTAAGGATAGCCACAAAGTATCAACAGCAGACCAGCCCCCTATGAACTCAGGGAATTTACAAAAATGGCTTGTATAGCTACTCAGCTTAGTCATTAGCTAGAACTTAACTAAGAAAATTGGCATTCACCATAGTTGTTTGGAGCAGTAAACTGTTTTACAGCAGATGGGCCATTTGGTTTGAAAACAGAAAGTCTAGATTCATATCTTTGAGAGGAAGACTTGACCAGGGTAGCGCCTACCTCATTCTACACTACAGAGTTACAGGACCGAATCAGGCTGAAGAGGGGGTGGGATCAGCAATGCTCGTGCACACCGTATCCTAACCCCCCCCCCCTTTTGGGTCCAATCTGCTGACACGGGTGCATGCGGACTTGCGCCACCTAATGTCAAATGGTGACATGACAACATGGGACTTTGAAAGATGAAGGGAAATTGCTTCAGGCCCTTTCCAGAATCAGGACAGTCTTTCTCCTGGAATGGGGATCCTGTACTTGCTGCCTGTGACTGGATGCAGTTGACTATCTCGTACTTCTGTTTCAGCAATTCATAAAATGCCTCTGGCTAAAACATTGCCTATAACCTGAACTTCTGTTTTATTAACCTTCTTTCTTCTTTAAGAACAATCTGTCATGTTCTGGGAGGGCAGAACAATGTTCACTTGATAAGAGGTCTCTTGGGAACGCAAGCACTTTGAAGGAATAAAAAAAGCATGCAAAAAGAGTCAGCTTCAGCACAAATACAGCACTGCTCTTCCATATCTCCTGCTTAAGTTAAAATCGGCTCGACCTGCGGTTTGCTTTTGAGGCCTCAGGTGTCGTTGTCGCAGGTGCTAAGGCATTTCTTGAGTGTCTCTTGTTTCTGCACATTACCGTATTTATTGGCGTATAAGACGCACTTTTTGTCTACATTTGTGACCCAAAATAGTAGGGTGCGTTTTATACGCCAATACTAAAAAAATCCCATTCCCCCCTTGCCCGTTTTAAAGCATTTTTGGGCTTACCGCGTTTTTCCGGAGCCAGAGAGCTCCCTTGTGCTTTCTTCCCTAACTAATCTATCCGATCTACAGCTGTTTGTCGGGTTTAATTTATGCACGTGCATGAGTTGAGCTTCTCAGCAGCCAGCAGAGGGTGCTGTGCTCCTCAGTTAAGTTCAGCTGAGCTGCAGAGGGCGTAGTCTTTGGATTGAATGCAGCTTCGGTAAGCTTCTGAACTGGGCCTAGTTGGGGAGGCTTTGGAAACTGCATAGGTGGGGTGGGGTAAGAGTTGAGTCTGGGTGTTGTTGTTTTTGTACTTTTATGTTGTTTACTTTGGAAACTGTGCATGGGTGGGTTGGGGGGAAAAGAGTTGAGTCTGGGGTTTTTTTTTTTGTACTTGGGATTTATGTTCTGGTGCATTTTGTTCATGTGTCTTATTGCTGTGTGTTTTAAAAGAGATCCTGGTATTTTTGTGCAATTTATGTAAATTACCTAATTAAGCAGCCAAGCAGTAAGTGGCCAAGTGGCCCAAAAATTCTTTAAATCTTTTTTTCTTGAAACCCAGGGCCAAAAGGAAGGTGCGTCTTATACGCCGGTGTGTTTTATACGCCGATAAATACAGTAGTTTGCCTTGTTTGGGTTGAATTCTCTTTAAGGAAGAATAGAAATAGAGGACAACTTTTTGTAGTTTTTGCATGTGCAGCAAGTTCTTCCTTCCGTTCTTCCTTCCTGTCTGCAGACAGTGATATCAGTCTTGCAGCAGAATCTTCTTAGAAATGATCCATCTTCATTCTGGACTTTCTCGATGAATAGCAAGATCTATAGCTTTCATATCAGCTTTGTGGCCTAATTTTGTCCTAGGCACATAGTCCTATTACATTTTGTCCCCGCTAGTTTTTCCACAAGTCAGAAAGGAATTATGACTGCTTACTTACAAAGGAAAAGCAAAAACAAAAAAACTGCTTTTCTAACAAGCATTTTGACCAACAAAGAAATCTAAATCAATAAACTTTCAAAAGACCTTTTTTTTTACCAAACAATGAGCATTTAATCTATTTTAAATTAGTGTGACTCGCTTACAAAACCAGGCCAAAGTATATTCTTAGCAATAGCTAAGTTGTGTAACTCCATCTCATCTGTTTTTAGTCATTCACCTATAGCCTATGCAGTGAAAATTAGTTCTCTTAGTGGAAGATGTGATTATTAGAAATATTGTGTAGTGAATCCTGTAGGGGGGGGGGTGACCAGCC
This sequence comes from Plestiodon gilberti rubricaudatus, assembly GCA_026170595.1. NCBI lineage: Eukaryota > Metazoa > Chordata > Lepidosauria > Squamata > Scincidae > Plestiodon > Plestiodon gilberti. The sequence continues at coordinate 144,517,757 of JANXHW010000001.1, forward strand.
GAGAGAGGACAGAACTAGAAAATGAGTGGCAGGCTGATGAGCTGCTGGTCACCATAGTGATGAGAGAATGACAGTTGGGACAACAACGGTTATTGTCAGACTTGAGTCCACCAATGAAATTAAAGTTTGACTTGTGGCCCAACCCTATCCAGGCCTGCTGCCGGCAGAACACGTGTTACGCCGGCAGTGAATGCTTTACTCCCATGTACCGGCGGATGGCCGAAGATCCGCCGACCAAGGTAGGCTGGCAGGGGAGGCAGGACAGGTCAGGGGGAAGGCGGGGGCAGGGTGGAACAGGGGAGAGCAGAACAAGGCGGTGATGGGGGCTGGGAGGAGGGTGGATCGGGCCTGGGAAGGAGGTGGGTTTGGCGGCAGTTTCAGAAGGTATTGAAGGAAACCAACTACCTTGACCTATTTCAATTTGACTTCCACCCTGATTTTGAGACTGAAACTGCCTTGCTTGCCCTGGTTGACAACCTGGTCCAGGGGCTAGACAGCGGGATTCCGTCCCTGTTGGTTCTGCTGTACCTCTCAGCTGCTTTTGATACTATCAACCATGGCCTCCTTCTGGACCACCTCTCTGAGTTGGGACTGGGAGCACTATACTCTGTTAATAGCGGGGAGCTGTGCTTGATGGGGGGAGGGTTAAGTGGTGGCATTTTTCCTGCTGTTCTTTGCTGCAATTGCTGTTTTTAAAATTGACTTTGCTTTATTGGTTGCAGACTGGTTCCCATTTGCGTGTGTGTAAAAAAGTATTCTGATTTTGGTTTTATGGCTTTCAAGATGTTTTAAAATGTTGTAAGCTGCCTTCAGGCTATTCAAAAGGCAGAGTATAAATTGCTAAATAAATAAATAAATAATGAAGGCTGCTAGTAAGTAACCCAACAGTTGAAACAATTACAGCAAAAGCCGCACGAGTGGGCAGAGAGAGACTGTTGTAAAACAAGAGCAAATTAGTGGAATGATAGAATATGTTCTCTGCTTCATGAATTTCAGTTAGGTGCTTAGCTAATAGAAGCTGTGTTAGTTAAGTAATATACCTGATATATATTTTCTTTGTTATTTCACAACTGATTTTCCTTATTAGCAATTGTTTACCCAAGTTTTAATATCTTAGATCCCAAATAAATACAATTTGTCTTTGTAAAACTGTGCTGCATTCATTTCATTAGGGACCCATGCAATAAGGGTTTGAACACCTGCCTGAGAAGAAAGTACTACAAACAAAGTTGTAACAATCAGTAGTTGGAGATATCATGATATCATGCATTTTGATTTACGTTGCTTTAGTCCTGAAGGCCCTAGTCTTGAAGCTGATTTTAAGATGGACATCCTAGTAAAGTATCCCCCTGCCGCCTGTCACACCTGGACTGGGGCTTCTCCCAGGGGTCCGGGTTGACTTGTTTTGGCCTCAGAGTTGGCAGTGGGAGGAGCTCCACACCTTGGTCAGGGTTTTCTCCTCCCAGGGCTCGCCCTCGGAGTCACCACAGTCGACCCTCAGCACCGGCCAGCAACCTGCTTATGAAATTCCCCCAGCCCCTCTGGACCCTGCCCCCTCTGAGAGCCCCTCCCCCATGATTAAGCCTGGCTGACTCAGACTGACTCCTTCTGTTCTCCCTCTCATCACCGGCCCGCCCCCTGTCTCCCCTCCACCCCATCCTGGCACCCTGCTTGGTGTTGTCATTCCTGCGTCATTCCTGCGTCTCGGCAGCGGGGTCAGGTGGCCGTCCCCACCCGGCTTCTGCCGACCCATTTGCCCCCCCCCCCTGTGGAGGTGGCAGCCACTAAGGCTGCCACCTGCCACCCTGGCCGTGTGTCAGCCCACTCGGGTAGCTCTGGCCTCGCCCGGCCTCGTCACAATGGGCCCCAGCCGCTCGCTTGGGCTCCGCCTTAGGGCTTGCGGTGCTGCAAATCGGTGGCAGGGGCAGAAGCGGTGACTGTCTCACCCACTTTTCCCCTGCAAGATCGGCAGGGGCGGGCAGGGGGCGGAACCCCAGGAGACCTATTAGTATTCATTATTCATAAGTCATGATTGCAAGTTAGATGTTTCATATGAATTTCATTATACTGTATTTGCATTCATTCAAGGTTATATATTATCACTTCATTATTGTAGTTTCAGTACCTGCTGTATTATAGTTTCACACTGATCAGTGGCAGATATTCCTTTAAGCATGCAATTGGCTCTTGCATGGTTGTTTTTCCACCTAATAGCAGCAATCTGGATTGGGACCATGGTGTGGGGATAGGAAGCTTTAACCCAGTTTCCCCATCATGACCATAATCTGGACTGAGGCCCCACAGTTGCTATTTAGTGCCCTCCCCAAAATCATGCGAGGGCCAATCACATGCTTAAAGTAACTTGTCATGTATTCTTGCTATTTTTTTGTAATTTATTCTACAACTCAGTGATTTACTGTATGTTATTTTTGTTATAATACATTTTACAGCGCAATCCTGTCTAGGACCACCGCAGCATACAAAAGCACGCTGCGCCGGATCCTAAGCAGGATCAGGCCAGCGCCGGGGTAGCTGGAGCACACCTCGGAGGGAAAGGGACATTTGTCCCTTTCCCCCGGTAATGCCCCAGCAGCCCGTATGGGTCTCCTCGGATGTGCACTGACAAAATGGCCAGCACAAAACTGAGGAGCCGATGTAATGCCGGCCAGGCCCAGGACAGGGGACAGGATTCAGCGGAGCGCGCTGCCAAGGATCCCTCCCCCATCCCTGGCCTGGCCAGACAATTACCCCCTCCTGTTCCACCCTATTCCGCCCTCCCCACCGCAGGATTTACCTCTGTCCACCAGCAGTGTCCTTGTTCAGGTAGACAGTGAGCAGTGCCGGCCTCTCCACTGGCGCTGCTTACTCTCTGGGTGTTGGAAACATGGTTTCCAGCCCGTTTGTAACACCCTGGAGCGGTGGAACAATCAGTCCACTACTCCAAAGTTACACAGGATTCCTGAGGATTGGGCTGCCCATCTCCAGAATGTGAATAGCATTATGGGATCTTACTGATGTGCTGATAACAGAGAAATGCAACTGAGCCTATTGCCCACAACAGTGATGTTTGTACATTCTCATTCCTTCCTACTTGAAGTTTTAGTCTGCTTGTTTTTGTAGCACATGGTTCTTTCTGAAAACAAATGTTCTCCATGTCATTTATCATGTGGAAAACTTGTGAGAGGTGATAGTACCCAGACTGTAGATTCTGTAGATTCATGGATGAAACACCATGTTTCATCAGATGCGCCCATAAGTTAACTGAAGACGGATTGTTATGCCCAAATTGTAAAGATTGATCAGATTTATAGAGGGAACTTATAGTCAGTTAGACTGGGCTATACCATAATACCTAACCTTTAATACACATCCTAGACAGCCACAAGCAGCACCAAGAACTGAATTTAACAGGGAGCCCGAACGAAAGAACAGATTTAATTGTCCTTCAAAAAATAGGAGATTCGTCTATAATTGCAGACAGGAAAGGGAAGCTCCCATGTGCAATCATGTATGGAAAGAATTAGTCCAGTTGAGAGAGGACATGGGGAAGTATGATAAAAATGTGATAACCAACCAACTAGTGTTCCTTTAGAAGCTTTAGTTAAACTGACATAAAGAAATTGTGAAATGGAGCATAACTTGTAGTTTTGGTGCTAAATGCCGCCCATGAATCCATCTTCCCCCCCCCCAACTGAGACTCGGATGCAGCTGCAATCAGTTGCTGAGTCAGTCCAGAACTTTTGTTAGGGAGACCCAATTCCCAGAGGCTCCCCATGTAGCAAACAAGTGCATGTGTAATGTCCAGGGAACACCCACTGTGCAGGCTGCAGAGAGGAAGCCAGGGAACGTAGCTCAATTCAATGCAAGGACCAGAACTTTGATTAGTGGTTTAAAGACAGAGCCTATTGTTATATTTTGTTGCAAATTCTAGACTGGTGCAGTAGGAATACAGTCACAGCGCAATCCACCGTAAGGATCCGGCCGGCTTGAACTTGCTTGTACAGTTCGGTATGCATAAGCTAAGAGCAGAAATCAACCCAACCTAGCACTCCCCACACAAAAGAAAGCTATCTGTATTCAGAAACTGAAGGGAAAATCTTCTTAAGTGTCCCCTCAGAGTACGTAGAAACCTTTTCTAAGGCCACTGGTCAAAAGGAAGAAGTGGAATGTGGGTGCGACTATCCCTGAACTCTGTGAGGTACTTGGAACTGAGTAATAGAAAAGTACTTGGAACTGAGTAATAGAAAATCATAGAATGTTAGCATTGGAAGGGACCTTGGAGGTCACTAGTTCAACCCCCAGCTCAGTGCAGGTAACTTGTGTCACCACTTCTATTGCTTTAAAACAAAAGAAATCGTGCCCTGAAGCAACCTTTCTAACAGCATGATCCTATCCAAATGACACCACCGGTGTAACCAGTGGGGGAGGGGAGGGCAGGGCGGGAGGCTTTGGAGGGAAGGGGAGATTTAAATCCCCTTTGAATCCCCCTTTAGAGGGGATTAGAATCCCCTTTCCATTCTGGGGGGCCCCCATTCTCACTGCACCGCTGGTTACACCGGTGCTGTAAATTGGATAGGATTGTGCTGTAAGCCAGCCAAGTACTAGCCAAGAAAGTGTGTGGAATTAATTCTGGCTTAAATGCCTCTGATTTGCTTGTGCCTGTTGAGAAAGAAACAGAAACAATGTATGTGCCCATTAAAGGGAAAGGTAACATGGAGTTTGCTTTGTTTGAAAAAAAATAGTGAGTCCACTAGCAGCCAAATTATCTCATTACAGTCTACAACCACTGTTGAGCACAATGATCAGAAATCCTGTGTGTCTGTAAAAATGGCACCTTTAGATGTCAAGAAAGGGCATACTAACGCTTTTGTTTCTTTTTTGCAGGTGAAGGGATGATCCTCTGTTGTGTCTTTCCTACATGCAAGCAATCGCAGAACTGAAGATCATGTTGCCTGTTTGCAGCATTAGTGCACATACGCCTACTGCAGGATGGGTGCTGTGTGTGACACATTCCCTGGCCTTGGTAATCCATCAGTTCAGGAATCTTGTAGTGATATCATCAGTCAAGAGAGAGAGAGAGAGAGAGAGAGAGAGAGAGAGAGAGAGAGAGAGAGAGCCATTTCTTTCTAAGGGGCTTGTTGCTGTATCCTTTCATATATATTTTTAACTTTGCTTTATCACTATACTAACCTGCCCTGGTCACACAACATGAACATTTCATGACTCAGCTGCATTAAGCATGGACACTATTAAATATTTACTTTCTGCAGCATAATGCAGCACTACAGTGCTAAAAAAAATTCTGCCAAAGACACAAGCAGAGCAGGGCCTACCAAGTTGTAAACTCCCAGATGGCGATGAATAAGTAATGTTGTACCCTGGGCCTAATTGCGCGAAATTCTTAGATACCTGCAAAACATCAATTATACATTACAAGCTCTTCTTCTTAATTGTTTCTTGCCAGCTTTTACAGGGAAAAAAAAGTAGCAGAAAAGGGAGCATTATAGATGCAGGGAAATTTCCTTTGAAAACTCTTTGGTGTATGCTTAATAACTAGAAACAACACAAGGTAAGCTGCATCAAACGGACACTTTTAAGGGGTTCCTTGAAGACAGCAAAGAATAGACCTAAATTCTTAGGACAGGCTTGCACACTTTGTGGCCCACCAGATGCTTGAGAATCCTTCTTTTTTGCCAATCCAGGTCAGTAGCAAAACCAAGCGATTAAATGAGTCTCTGTTTAGTCACAATTCATAGTTGTGTTGAAGTGAAGAATTAGTTTTACAGTTAACTGGCTGAAGCAGCTGAACAGAGTCAGTCGTCTAAGTCCCTTCGGCACTGTAAGTGGACATCCACCGCCCAACCAACCTCTCGGGCACATTCAGCATGCATGGCCCCTGCTTGTTTCTCCCCCTGCTGCATGTGCAGAGTGCACCCCATCCCCACAGCTTTCCCACTGTGTCTAGAAAACATGGTGACAAAAGCCACAGAAAGATAGGAGAAACATACAAGGAAATATAGCAGGGAAAAAGCAAGTGGAAATTTCAACTTTTAAATTCCAACGTTGTCAATCTTATTTATCAGAGGCCCTGGGGAACATGCATATAAGCATATCTATACTTACAAGATGCAGTGTTAATTAAAAATCTTTATAATACTATAAACCTGGCCCCGGAGATCCATTTCACCATGGAAAAGGAGAAAAATGGCAAACGCCTGTTCTTAGATGTTTTGGTAACCAAAAGAGAGTCTATGAGCTTGGGTCATCAGATGTACAAAAAACCTACACATACCGGAAGATATCTTTCAACCAACACCCAGGACAAAAAAGGGGTTTGATAAATACCCAGGTTAATAGAGTTATTATACGCATAGCTGAACCACAATTCTAACAGCAAGAATTACATCAGTTAACTCTTATGCTTCAGGGTAATGGTTACCCAAGACAGTTGAATGAAGGGGTCATAAGAAACAAGCAAGGCAGCAGGATGCATGATAAAGAAAAACCTAAGTTCAAAGGATCAGCATACTTCATATATTCATAGGATGGGGAAGCTGTTTGAATCAGCATATAATGAGGCTATGCTGATGGGGCAAAACTGATGCCATTTTTGGAATCAGTGCCCCAAATATACCCAAGAATAGGTCTAACGTCCAAAGCATCAGCACAAAAATACTTTTTTGTTGTTGGGCTGTGTGATCAACAGTTTAACCATACCCAACTTTCACTTATTTGTTTTCTCAATGTTTCTGTATGTGAAATGCTTGATAGGGCAAAAGTACACATTACTCTAAACACGTTACATAGCCTGTTGTGCTTGTTTGGTGTTTTTTTTTAAATAGCTGCAAGGAGGGGGGAGATCGCAAATCGGACCAAAAGCACAGGGGGTTGTCCTAAAGCCCGTGCAGTTCCACTCCCAATCAAAACCTGTCCACTGAATGGTGAGTAGTGGTTTCATACCAGATGAAATTGTGGAAGTGCTTATCTAGCTTAAAGGTAAAGGTTCCCCTTGCTCGAAAGCCAGTCATTACTGACTCAGTGCTCATCTCCGTTTCAAAGCCGAAGAGCCAGCGATGTCCAAAGACACTTCCATGGTCATGTGGCTGGCATGACTCAATGCCAAGGCGCACGGAACACTATTACCTTCCTGCCGAGGCAGTACCTATTAATCTACTTGCAATTTTGTCTTGCTTTCGAATTGGCAGGAGCTGGAGCCGAAGACGGTAGCTCACACCATCACATGACACTCGAGTCTCGAACTGCTGTCCTGCCTACCTCCCAGTCTGCAGTTCAGCGTCTTAAACACTAAGCCACCATTAAAACATAAATTGGGAATAAAGGAGGTAAGTCATGAAGACTATAAATCAACTGTGGAATGACATTAATTTTAAGCATGTTGACCCTGCCCCATGTGCTCAGTAGGACAGACCGGCACCTCTCCAGACCCTGATTAAACTGACTTATCAAATGAACCATGTTCATCTTCGCCATTTTGGAAACATCCTGTGGTACTATCATCCCAAAGTCATTCAGGTTATCTGAACACCAATTGAAATGCCAGCCTTTCAAATGATGACCTGGAAGGCATGAGATCCAACTTAGACCAATTAATTAGTTGCCCAGATAATTTGCCAAAACGATCGATCAGCTTGATCAGCAGCAGAATAGTGGCAGAGAGACCATTTACAAGCAGTAGGGCATCAGCAACATAGAGGGCAATCTCCTGCTCACAGTCCCCAACTAAAATACCTTTAATTTGGTCTTGTCGCCTGATAGCAATGGCCAGAGTTTTAAGAAGAGGTCAAAATGGAATAGCAAAACAGATCAGCCCTGCCATGTGCCTCTTTTCAAAGGAAAGAGTGATGGAATGACACTGTTGGTAATATTCGAGATTGAGGAGAGGTTAAAAAAATAAAGCTGTATCCAAGTGAGAAAAATAATCTGGCAACCGAAGACATCCAATGTAGCCAAAAAGAGCTTCCAGTTGACCCCGTTAAAGACCTTCTCAGCATCCAATAAAAGAACTGCTGCCAGATACAAAGAGTCATTCGACAGGGCCAAGACATCCACTGAAGCCTGATGTTGTCAGTGTGCTGATGCCCATGTGCAAAACCTCACTAGAGGGGTGTACGAAAGCTGCATAAAGCCCGAGCTACATTGTCGACGGCTGCGTCGCGGCTGCGTTCCGTGTGCGTCTGTTGTCCCACCCCCAGGTCAAACAAAGGCTCTGATTGGCCGGACGTAGCGCGGACGCAGCAAAAGTCGAGGTGGCCTCGACTTTTGCTGCGTCCGTGCTATGTCCGGCCAATCAGAGCCTGCTGTTTGACCTGGGGGCGGGACAACAGACGCACACAGAACGCAGCCGTCGACAATGTAGCCCAGCCTTAAGTGTCTGTATGCACTTGGTCAGAGTTACAGTAAGAATTATATTGCCTGCATTAATTAGTCAAGTGGGTCTGTAGTTTGCACATTTTGTCAAATCTTTGCCTGCCTTGTGGAACATGGTAAGGAGTGCCTCATAAGAGGATGGCAGATTTCCTTCAGGCAGACACTCATTGTAGAGTTTTCTTAATTTTGGAGCAAGAGCATCTAAATGGCATTTATACCATTCCACCAGCAAGCCATCTGGTCCAGGAGATATGTCATGTTTTTGATTATCTAATTTCTTCTTCTTACAGTGTGGACTCCAGAACTGGATCCAGGCAAGGCAATTTCACCTGCTCCAAAAGGGAGCATATACAGTATTAGTATCTAAGGGGTCTACATGATCTTCATACGGTTTCAAATAAAACTGATAAAACTCAGAATTAATTGCTTCTGGATGTACATATGTATGACTGCATGCCTGAATCAGTTGTTATGATAGGAATAAGAGTTCTGGTATGCATGCTATTCAGGCCTGTAGCCAGGATTGTAGAGGTGGGTGGGCGACTATTTTTTTAGGGTGGGCAACTATGTCGGGTATGTTTATTTCCTACCGCAAAGTGGTGGGCTTTTTTTTTTTTTCCGACCACTTTGTGGCCGACTAAATATTTTATTTATTTATGTATTTTTGAGGTTATTTAGAAAGATGCATTCATCATCTCATGAAAGCAATGTAACAAGATTTTGCATAGAATGAATGCATCTGTGTATGCACTGTAAAATGTATTTTTCTTCATAGAAATAACATGCAACTTAACCTTTCATTTTGCCCACCAGTATCACAGTTTCCCTGCAATGGTAAAACGTATCACTTTGAGGCAGGTAGTATTTAATTTTATTAAAAGCCTTACATTTTATCTTACCAGCCCCCAACTGCAGTGATTTAAAAAAAAAATCCCTGAAAGCCAAGAACCATCAAGGAGCTGGGTCCATGCTGCTTCTTCCCACTGTGAAGGTGAAGGTGACCCCTGACAATTAAGTCCAGTCGTGTCCGACTCTAGGGTGTGGTGCTCATCCCCATTTCAAAGCCGAAGAGCCAGCGTTGTCCGAAGACGCCTCCGTGGTCATGTGGCCGGCATGACTCTCCTTGCCACAGCGCGTAGCATGCAGCTGGAACACGGAGCGCTGTTTACCTTCCTGCAAGCGGTACCTATTTATCTACTCACATTAACATGCTTTGGAACTGCTAGGTTGGCAGGAGCTGGCCAAGCAACGAGAGCTCACCCTGTCGCGGATTGGAACTGCCGACCTTTTGATCGACAGCTCATGGTTCAGCGGTTTAACCCACTGCGCCACCGCTCCCACTGTAGGGTGTTTCTAATGAAGGTGATTAAGGGGTTTTGATTTCTTTGTCTGTCTCTTACCTTCCTGCATTCATTCCTGCATCCCATTAAGCCAAAGGGGGAATTCCTTATCTGCCACCCCCACCCCATGTCAGCACAGCAGTCTAAAGACAGGCATAGTAGGGCTAGGGTGGGCAAACTGCTGACTCAGGGTGGGCAATGTCCACCCTGGCCTCCCTCTAGCTATGCCCCTGATGCTGGTGTTGTAAGCAAGAGGCCGACAGTTTGCTGGGCCTCTCTCCATGTGTTCCCAGTATCGTTGCTTCATGGAATTTCAACTGGCCTGCATGGTTCATGCAGGACAGTTGAAATTCTGGCACAGAATAAAAGAGAGAATTCAACTCATACTTAGTTGAGGTTAAGTAGCTTATATGTTTCTGGAAAGAGGTTGGTAGCATCAGACAGTAAGAACTGCTTAACCTACCCTTGAAGGGACCTTTTAGATTCTTCTTCTTCTTTTTTTGAGGGGGGGAGGGTTCTTGAAGGACACATGTTCTTGTTCTCCCTCTAAGAGCCTTAGCAGCATCCCAACCTATAGCCCCAGATCTGACAGAGCCATTGTTTAACTGAATGAATTCTACCAATTCCCTTTGGGTTTGTGCTATAAAAAGTTGAACATTCAACAACAAAACATTCAGGAGCTGACTAGTGACTGAATGATAACCTGCCTGAAAGGCAACGAGTTACACTGGGGCAAGATCTGAGATAGCAATGGCATTTATTTATTTTATTTTTCACATTTTTATACCGCCCTTCCTTCAAGGAGCTCAGGGTGGTGTACATACTGTAGTTCCTTCCCTCCTTTTGTCCTCACAACAACCCTGTGAGGTAGGTTAGGCTAGATAGTGACTGGCCCAAGGTCACCCAGGAAGCTTCATAGCTAAAAGGGGATTTGAACTGGATCTTCCAGGTCTAAGTCCAACTTCAGAACCACTACACCATCCTAACTGAATAGTACATGCATGAGTTTAGGACACCAGAAAGTTAAAAACACAGGGCCCAATCCAAACTAACCTTTCTGCTGGCAGAACGCACATTCTCTCAGCAGAAGTATCGCTGTGACACGAGATGAGGCTACTAGTGTACATGGCTCATGGCTGTGTGTGTGTGCACCATTGGAGGAGCCACCCACCAGCAGCACTGGTAAGATGGCGGCAGGGGCGGGCAGTGGGAGAAACAGGGTGGGGGGAGGAACAGGGAATGTCTGGGCAGGGAGGGGGCAGGCAGGAGGCAGAACGGGATGGAGGGTGAATTCTGGAGGCATCAGCATTCATCCTATCCCTGTTCTTTCTCCCCTTATTGCAGAAAGGTGGTGGGGCGGGATAGCACATAGCCATGATGCAGGTACATTCTCTATAGGTGAAAGCCCAGTCCTCCACTCCAACCAGTGAGGGCCAGGCACATTTCAGTCTTCCAAGATCACAGCCTGGCTACATTGAGCAGTATGAACAGTCAATGCATACAGAGTTCTTCTAAACTAAGCTACTAAGCTAAAAAAACCTACAGCTGCCTAAACGGGAATTGAAAGTCAATGGAAGTTCTTAAAAAAAACTATAAATAGCACGCAGCTGTGTACATGATTGGACTTGGAAACCTGGCTCAGTGCTAAAGCCCACCAACCCCAGCATGATTTCAGGCCATTGCCCGCCCATGCCCCCCCTCCCCACTAGTGGTATTTGTTAAAAAAAAAGATGAAAGAACTTAAGGTCACCTGTATGCACATCTAATTTGACCCTGCAGCATGAGAATTGGAAGAGTACACTAGGTCAATTTTCGGAAAATGTGAATGTATAAGGCATTTTTTAGGAAAAGTGGCCAAACTACTTTTTCCAAATGAATTGGGGATGCTGAAACTGAACCTGTGGTTTGTCAAGCCATATTTGGCAAACAGGAATGCCAAACATGATGATGGTCATAACTTCAATCTAAACGGAGGGTGGTAACAACATGGTTCTTGCTTTCAATACCCACTATTGTAGTACTCGGCCCTGGCCACTCAGTGTATAATTACTGCACAGCAACAAAAAGTAGAAATCAGGATAGTTTTATTCCAGGAATAAAAGGCACCCAGTGGAATTGGTTCCAAAGACTGAGGCCCCGATCACGAGACATACAAAAGGTTTTATAGTAAACTAAACGTCATGCATAAGCACAAATCTCCTCCTCTTTGCAGTGTTTTTCTGACCTATTAACATGGTGGATTCCTTTTGACTCCTTCCCACCACCTTATATGCTTATCTATATAATAGTGTCCAGTAATGTCCAGTTTCACAAAGCATGGCTTGTTCATGGCTGAGTCTGCATAGGAGGGGTTGTACTTTCTGATTAGGGTTACATACGTGTGTACATGATCAGCACGTGCAAGGACACTTACTTCTACGTGATTAGTACTACAGGGTATACTCATGTTGGAATGCAAGAATTGGGGAGTAATACTTCTCACAGTTACAGGCCTCTACCTCACTATGACAATTATAACATACCAGAAAAACAGCTATGTTCTTTTTGTTGAGCAAAACCTTTCTGAGCAACATTTTAGTTTGAAAAGCATTTGAAAATATATGGATTTTGTTAGCATCTATTAGGTGATTTTTGTCCCAAAATATGCAAACAGATTTAATTGAATCATTAGATTTCAGCATAAAAAAAATCTGTAGGAAAAAATTATTTGCAAACTGCACAATGTTTCACAGTGTAAAGAAAAAAGTAGCTGTGAGCCACAGTCCGGGGAAGTGAAAACAGAATAACTTGATGCCGCTTTTTTTTTTTTTAAAGGCCCTTGCGTGCATTAGAAGCAACAGTTACAGATAGAAATTTTTGTGGACTCCAGTCCACTTCATCAAATGCATGAAGAGAAATCCTCAGTAGGCAGGTGTGTGTGCGTGTGTGCGTGCGCGCGCGCACATCTCCATGGGTGCAGAGAAAAAATAGAGTGTCAAATGGAGTGTCAGATGAAAATGTCGTCTAATCTTGTGACAATCTTGTATGCAAGAAGATAAACACAGTGATTGACAATTCACAGTTGGGGATAACAAACTTTAATAGCAATGGTAAGTTAATTAGCTTTGTAATGTGATAAACATCTATTGTCCTTATTAAGGTCTGCCAGATGGTGCCAACTCTCATTATAAACTCTGGTTTGGTGATTTTCTGTCTAATCTCTCTTTGAAGTTCTTTTGCTGAACAAATTTCACCTTAAGATCCGTTTTGTCCTATATATGTGACAACCCCCTGGGTTTGCATCAGTCAGTGTCTTGGCCCCTGGGTTTGTACAACGGTTATACAGTTTGCTGAGGATGAGCAGCCTTTTAAGGTTAGGGCAGGGGTTCTCAAAGTGTGGGGTCATGATGACCCATAGCTTGAAAGGGAGTCACAAAGCTCGGAAGAACTCAAAATATTGTCACACGGGTGATTTGGCTGTGTTCTGGGTAAAAGCTGAAAGCATGCAGGTTGGCAAATATCCCATGGCTCTTTCCAATCAGTCACAGAAGCAAGACTGTTTCTTCTGACCAGCAAATGCAAAAGGCTGTTTATTTAATTATGTATTTAAACTACAGGTATTTGTTTACCAATTGTTCCTTTGTTTACCATCTTTTTGTTCCATCAAAGGACTAATCAAGGAAGCTTACACAATTAAGAACAGACAATGTTCAAACAAATAACTTGACTTAAATAGATAACTCTAACTTACAAAACCAAGCAAAGTAAATACTGTATAATCATAAAACTAAGACAAACACAAAAGGACAAATGAACTGGAAAGGACTGACCTAGTCTTTTTAAAGCTGGCATCTAGCTAAATTATAAGAAGTTAAAATACAAATGCACCATTGTGCATCATTTTATTTAATAAGCCTCCAATTGTAATATATGAGTAAAAGGCAATTCAAAGCACCAGCTGATATCAGAGGTCCGTTTAATATTTGATAAATCCAGTATATACCAGTACAACACTCTGATACAGATTCTACAGTACAGTAGGATTTTTTTTTATCTGTTGTTGATTTTGGGTTGCATACTTTCTCTGCAATGTTTTCCTTAATTAGCAGCCAGAAGAATAAATGATGGGAAAGAAGGAGCTCCCCGCACCCCCAAAAAATTGTCACAGCATTGGATTGGATCGCAAGAGTGCATTGCAAATGTAATCTAGATTTTCATTATGTCAAGCAATAGAGACGAGTAGGATCAAAAGTATTTGTCTTCCAACAGAGCAAACAATGACAAGGCAAGTCTGAAAGCAAATAAGCTAAAGCAAAGCAAACAGAGAACTAGTGAAGACTCCCCCCATGCATTACAAGAAAAAATAAAGTAAAACTCTACCATGATCTGCATGTTTAGGCTTACTGTATTCCCCCTGCACTAAATCGGGAAACGGACACACACCCTAGAATGTTTAATTAAATAAATAAAAACAAAAATTTTTGAAGTCCTTAGAGCGCTTGAAATATTTATTTATTTATTTGTGGTCATTTTGGCATGCGCAAAACATATACAAGCCAGCGGCGCGTTCGGCTTTCTCATAAAGCCCTCGACCGCCGAACTGGGCGGTCACTCTAAGGAGGGCTTATCCCCGGCCTTTGGAGCGGAGCCTCCGAAGGGCGGGGACGCGCCGAGTGGGCGCGCTGCTCCGGGGGTCGCGCCAGCCGGGCTCCGGTGCCACGCCGCTCTGCGCAGCCCCGAGCCCGGCTGCCGCGCCCCCGCGCCCACTTGGCGCCTGGGGTGGAGCACACCAGCTCCCCCCATTAAAGAACGCCTCTGAATCTCGGGATCACTGCCGCCGCCATTGGGGATCAAAACGCCCCTTAAAGGGGCAGTGCCAGTTTCCACCTGGCATGGTGGGTCACGACCCATCACTTTGAGAACCCCTGCTCTGAGGGGAATCAAGAAAAAGGAATGCTCAGATGCAGACCAGAGGGAGCTTATAACACCAGCTCCTACAGACACCAACACTGGTCCAAACATCCTATTATTGTACTTTTAAAATGTTGTAAACCAGTGTTTCTCAAACTGTGGGTCGGGACCCACTTGGTGAGTCGCGACCTGATTTGTGGTGGGTCCAAGGTGATGGAAAGATCAGACAAGTAATTGCCACAAGCCCTGAGGCTATTCAAAAATTAGATAGCTGCTAATTGCCCTTCAAAAAGCTGAGCTCCTGCAGTTGCAAGCTTGTGTAAATATAGGGAGATATATGTTTGAGCATCTCGTAAAGCTAGGTGGGCCGCGATAGAGTGTTGTTATAAAAAGTGGGTCCCTGTGCTAAAAACGTTTGAGAACCACTGTTGTAAACCATCTCTTTGAAGGCAGAAAGGTGGGGTATAAAAGACAGGATAGATAGATAGATAGATAGATAGATAGATAGATAGATAGATAGATAGATAGATAGAGAGAGAGAGAGAGAGAGAGAGAGAGAGAGAGAGAGAGAGAGAGATGACCTGATCCAGAAACAGTTAGGCACTTTTAAGTTCCAGTGATGTCAGAAGAAAGGATTTCCATAAGTACACAGAACTCTCACATTGGAATCGATGGCCTGGCTCCAACATTTGGCAAGTCTTATATGGGAGCTGTTAGAACCATTCCGTTTGCTTGAGGGCCCAGATGTACAGATCCCACATGGAGGTGGCGCAGGTCATGCTGTCTTCACACAAGCTCCATCCGTGGCCCCATGTGCTCTGCCTACAATTGTATGGGGGGAGGGGTTCACTGAGTGCATGGGCCAGGGTTAGGGTTAGGGTAGAGCTGAAATTTTGGAGCAGGCCAGTGGAGCTGAAATTTTGGAGCAAGTGGAGCAAGTTTTTGTTGTCGGCACTTGGTTGCTGGGGGCCCTGGGGCAAAGCCCTGCCCTGAGCCTCCCATGGTGCCCCCTGCCTGCCCTCTGATGGAGCATTGTGTACTACTTCTGCTGCCACCAGTACAGTACTGAGGTCCAAGGAGGAGATTAGCCAGGTGAGCACTTTGGGAAGTATGGGCCCTCAGGCTCAGCCAGCACCCACCTGGCTGACCCCTGATACCACCCCTGATCATTCTAAATAGTTTAGACGTAGGTAAAGAAAACATGTAGATGGTTCAACATCAGTTTGGGTTACCCTGTTTATCGTTCTTCAAGGTGTAGTATGCATAGCATGAGATGGTAAGAGAATGTATAGCCACTGAAATGCCTGAAGGATATTTCAAGAGTCATTTGATATGCATGTGGTTCATACTTAAGAACTGGGGCCTGCTGCTGCAATCGCTCACAGATGGCAGATGCCACCCTAAACAAAGGTTACTTAATAGCCACCTCTTTTTTTTTTTTTTTTTTTTGCAAGTCACAACTTTGCCCTGCAGCATCTGGATCTTGAAAAGGTGTTTGAATTATTCCATAGATTTTTTTAAAAAAATCTGCTGCTAGAGCCAAGATTTAAATAATGGCATACCAAGCTTCTAGGCTCACATTCATCAAAAAAAAAATAATATAAGAACTGCCTATGCTATATGAGACCAAAGATCTCTTTGATCCAGCATTCTCTTTCCTACAGTGGCCAAGCAAAAAAGCCTTGGAAAAACTCACAGCCCAGGGATCGGCCCAGCCATGAAGTGAACAATGAGGCTCACATCAGCGGTGGGCGGCAGCGGCAGATTCAGGGTAAAGGGCATCCCGTGTCTGCTGCCACCCCCCTCCAGCCTGCTGCGACAGTAACGCCACTAGCCCTCCCGGCGCCTGGCCCAAGGGGGGTGCTTTCGCGCCGTGCCACCGCCGAATTGCGGCATGGTGAAAGTGATGTCAAATCCCTAGGGGGCGGGGCTTGTGGCATCACATGGGGGTGTCACATTGACAGCCCCCCCACAGGGGGTGTAGAAACGCCTCTGACTTTAGGCCTGATTTTTGTAGTGAAAGGTGCCATTTCAGGGAGAGTAGTTTTTTGCTCCAAAGGAGCTGCATTTCCTGAGGGGGGAACATGCCTCTTGCTATGACTAGAGATCCCACCCCCTCCTTTGGCAAAGCATTTGCTAAGAAGAGGGATATTGCTGTTTCTGCAGATGGCTGTGGTGTGATGCAGTCCCTTAAAGAGAGGCAAACACTGCAGAGCCTGATCCACCTGCTCTCTTGGCAAGAGTCAGAGCGGACTGGATGGAACTACTCCACATATGTGGGCTGGTTCTCTTAAAAATGGCTGCAGCAGCCATCGCGTCTGATTCTTTCCCGCACAGATGATGAGCGGGGATGAATTGTGCTCCCCTTATCATGGGCAATGCTCCCTGTGCAGAGCTGTAATGAAGCTGCTTAGGGGCAGCTCCAGAGTACTGCGACAGAAGCTGCGTGGGACTAGAATTTCCAAATGCACAGCCGTGCAGCTGCACATCTTAGAGGGAAGGCTCATTTAAATTTCCTTTTAAAAGTGGCTGGTGATGTAGGCACTTTAAGCACAGTGATCCCCAGAAGTTTATGTAGAGTGCTGAAGGTGAGCCTTTTCACTTTTGCTACAGACTAAGGTGACCCCCCCTCCAAAGAGTGCCAAGATGGGGGGATGGCTTTCACTAGGGATACTGACCCTCTAAGATTGACCTGGAGTCTTCAGGAATCAACCATCTCCAGGTGACTCATGAAAGCAATCCTGGAGATGTTAACAGGACCTCTAGGAATGACCAACACACAAGAAAACAAATTGCCAGGAATAATTCAGTAGCAACCCTGGCTTTCACAAGTGGCAAATAGTTTCACAAATGGTATTCCTCTATTTCAGCTCCACTTTCCATTTGAGAAGACTCTGAACGTGTACTCTCATTTTCACTGAAGTACTCTAGCTCTCCTTCTATTTATACCCATGTAGATTGAAAGATCAGTTCTGCTGAGCTCAAGTTTCAAAGCACTTTACATTGACTTTATTCTGGAAACAGAGAGAGGATAATGAAGTGAATCTTGCACTTTCTGTTCAAAGGCCATTTGGTGTCTTGATTAAATTGTTTTAGTGATATAAATTGCCTACTACTCAAACAAACAAAAACAATAAAAAATATTTGACTTTTCAATCGGTTTTAACAATGACCAAGACTGCAAATGTGTTCTTTTGATTTCTTCCTTAATAGAAAGAATAAATTTGCCTCCTCCGTCAAGTCCTGTGACTATTCAATTTTATGGACTCCGTTTCACTTTAAAAAAAAAACACCCCCAAAAACCCAGTGGTATCAGAAGATGTGTAGGGCAATCCTATGCATGTTTAGACAGAAGCGTTTTAACTGTGAATTGTGTTCAGTGGGGCTTCTTCTCCCAGTTAACATGTTCATAGGGTTGCACTGTTAATTGCACATCTAAAAGGGTTTGCCAGACATCTTCAACTCATGTCCTCTTTAATTAATGTGTGTGATGATGAGCAAGCAAGCAAATTCAAATGGCACTGACAATACTAGCAAAGCAGATATAATGATGCAGAAATATTTGTCATTGTTATGTGTTGAATATTAACACATTATATGTGTTGACCTGACGCATATAATAATTGTTGAAATGCTAGATAGTTCATAGGCAGCTGCTTTATACAGTCAAACTCCAATAACGCGGTACTCAATTCTCTGGCACTCCTGGTAGTCCAGCAACAAAATTGTCTTGGAGCACTCAGTTCTTTTAAAATCATTTAAAATTTAAATAATTTAAATTTTAAATTAAAAGAAACTTCTCTAACAGTGCAATCTTAGGCATGTCTACTCATAAGTAAGCCCATGAGTTTAATGGAACGTATTCCCAGGTAAGTGTGTATAAGATTGCAACCTAACAAAGCAAAAAAGAGGGAAACATCCAAAATATCAATATGTGCCATATTATCAGTCCTTTGAGCTGTTATGTCCTTTTGTCTGTTGAGTATGTATTGCATTATACTCGTCATAAGACATCTCATACTCTCCCTTTTTTTTGGTAAAATAATTGAAATTATTTCAATTGTTTCAACTGATGGAACCGATTACCGAGGGAAGTCATGGGTTCTCCCTCGCTGGAGGTCTCCAAGCAGAGCTTTGACAGGCACATTTTGGAAATGTTATAGAGAGGCTTTTCCTGCTTCTAGCAGAGGGTTGGCCATGAAGGCCCCTTCCAACTCTATGATTCTATGCTTCTCAAACATGGTTTAACATTTCTGCTTTCAACAACACAGAAGCCAAATATTCAGATGACCTTGGGCATGATGGAAATATAACTGCTTGTGCATGTCAGCGTCCATTCATAAATATAAGCACTCCTGAATGCACACACACAAAAAGATGCCACTGCACCCACAGTCTTCCCAGTATTCAAAGAAACGATTCTACAGCTACTCTGAGATGTTGACGACGATGTCAACAAAAAGCAAATTGAAGAGACTGAATTGAATTGAACTAGTGCACATTTTAGAAAGTGCAAAATACAGTTGGGCAAAATTAACGCTATAAGAGTCAGGCATATATGCAAGATAAATTACCCTGATGCCTTTCCAGTGCTGTTGGGCATAATAATGTGGGTCAGTGAAAATGATCAAACTGCAGCACCGGACTTTGTTAAGTGTTATCTAATGTCACTCAGATTACAACTACATGATTTCAAAGGAAAAGGCAAGCAGTTATCAAATTCTAATAATTAAAAGACTGAACTGGTAGCAAGTCAATTACATAAGGAACAGCTGAGTAGTCAAGACGTGATTCAGTTAACACTCTACCTTCTTACTTTAGTTTTCAGTTACTGAAATATTGCATATTATTGGTTTAAGCACTGGCGTCGCTTGAGGTGGGGCGGAAAGCTAAGTTCTGCAGCTTTCCGCCCCACCGTTACTCTCCGGTACGAGGCGCCCCGCCCCCTCGTCGTAATGTTATAGAGAGTCATAGGAGCCCGTCAGCGGAGAGAAATGCTGGGACGGAAAGCTGCAGAACTTAGCTTTCCGCCCCACCTCGAGCGACGCCAGTGGGTTTATGCACTTCTTGATTCCAGTCCAAGATGACAGGGAGGGCAGGCTAAGGTTTGAGCCTGGCCTGGGAACCTTATACGTCCTAGAAATTCTGCTCCTTGGTCTTAGGACATGGCGTAATCCTATCTACTCTTTGACCAGTGAAGCAACAGTTCCGCCAGTTCAGGGTGTCGCAAACGTGCCATAAGACACCCTGGAAGTAAGCGGTGCCGCCACTGAGTCTGGCACCGCTCTCTCTACGCCGTAGATGATGCTGTGCCCACTGGGGAAGGTAAGTTCCACATTAGGCGACAGAGGGGCATGGGGAGGATGGAATGGGGCATTACCAGGGGGTGGGATAGGTCGGCTGGGCCTCAGAAGGGGGAAGGATTGGCGGCGGCCTCCTCCGCTGAATCCCATCCCCCTTCCCAGGCCTGGCCACCCTGGGAAGGGTTACATCGAGTAGACCCATTGAGGTAGCTGGGGCTTTACTTGGAGTAAGGGGACAAATGTCCTCTTCCCCGAAGGTGAGCTCCTGCTGTGCTGGCACTGGGTCCTATCTGGATAGGATGCAGCGTGGACTCTATGCCCGCGCTGCAGCCTAGCAAAACAGGATTGGGCTGACAGACTACTAGTCCTCATGATGAGAGAAAGATACACTGCACGTGCTCAGATGAACCATAGTTTAATTTTCAGTTTCCTTAAATTACATACAGAGAGAGAGAGAGAGAGAGAGAGAGAGAGAGAGAGAGAGAGAGAGAGAGAGAGAGAGTCTTTCTGTCAATGCACACAAAGTGGTTTACTGTTGGCTTAAAATACTAAAGCAAACCAAAAAGATATAAAAGATGAACAATAAGGGTCAAACTAGATATGCACCCCTAATCACGTAATGTTGTTAGATGGAAGGGAGGGATTTACCTTTCTTTTGAAATAGGAATGGAAGTGCTGCCTGTGTTTTCCAACCAGCAAAAGAGACTGAAATATGCCCCCTTGAGTCATCAAGCTGCCAAGTAGGAACATCTTGATTTGTAAATTATTGAAAGTCTGTTGCCAAAAGGAGAGTTGGAATCAAAGCGTTGAATATGGCCCCACAGATGGAAAATGTAATTTTTAAGAGTTCTAAATTTCAAACATATGCAGCTATGTAACAACTCAAAAACTGGGCAATGACATGTGTGCCATTTATGTAATCAGCAAAAACTCGGCAAGTGAAGTTTCTCCCATCACTTTGTCGACCTGCTTCCCTCCTGGGGCAAATATCAAGCATAACAATTGCCACGGTATTTAGTAAACAAAAGCTAAGCACATCATGGCCAATTATATATTTAGCCTTTATCACCTCTGCCTAAACATCTGAGAAGACAGAAAATTTACCTGTTATTATTTAGGATCGCTATTTGTTTGTTTGTGTTTGTTTATTTATTTAAATAACTATTCCCCGTCTTATCCCATGCCAAAGCAAATGCCCAAGGTGGCTTACAAAGATCAAAAAATAAAAAGTTCACAATATATAAAACAATAAATAAGATAAATTAAAAACAATAAAATCCACCGGCGGGGGGGGGGGGGAAACGGATGATGACAATATATAGTAGAGAAGCAGCGGAGCAAAACACCATGAGAGAGACCCAGAAGTCAGACACCAACCCATCACCCAAACACTAGCCGAAACAAAAGTGTTTTGAGCCCTCGCCAAGAAGCCATGAGGGAGGGGGTGGTTCTCAATTCCCCTGGCAAAGCATTCCACAATTGTGGTACCACAAACAGAGAAGGCTCACCCATGGGCTGCCATCCCTCTAACTTGAGATAGAGGTGGTACTCGTAGGAAAGCCCCCTCAGATGACCTAAGAGGGCAGGCGGGAGGGCAGGCAGGCAGGAGGAGGAGGCCCCTCAGGTAGCCTGGACCCAACCGTGAAGGGCTTACCTAAAAGATCCTACATAAAATCTATATAAAAGAATCTACATCAATTTTTTTGCATAAAAATGCCTTACAATTGTAATCGCATCTCATTCACTATTAAAACAATTTTCTTTTTTCTCATGGAAATTTTATTCAATGCATCATAAACAGGAATAGTCACCGCTAGTGTGTGTGTGTGTGTGTGTGTGTGTGTGTGTGTGTGTGTGTGTGTGTGTGTGTGTGTGTGTACACACTTCACATTTGTTGCTTCTTTCGGGAGACTAGACTAGTATCTAGACTAATGATGCTGATTTGATTTGTCACCTTTATCAAAAGATGAAGAGGTACAAGTGCCCCCCCAAAAGAGGGTAGGATCTACAAGCATTAATCTATTGCTTATGATCAATTTATTATCCCATGAATCCGCTGTTTAAAATGTGGGGCTTGCTTGTTTCTTTGTTTTTCATTTGAAGTGGCTTAAATAAAGCCGTGTCCTTCCTTTGAGTTATCTGGCAACTGAAGGTGGCAGTCCTTATTAAAGGGTTTAATTACACAAATGCTAGTGATTAACTGCAAGGTGTTAGAATTAACATAATAAAGAGATAGTAGAAAGAATACAGTCCAAGGGCTGCCATTGAAGCTATGAACAAAAATATACCTGTGCTAACTGCAAGAGAATTTGAATAGGATAGAATTTGGATATTTAGCCAGTGGGCAAAATCTAAAATTGAACAACATAGGAAAAACTATAAGACTCTTACATAGGCTTCCCATCCATCCTGGAATTTCCGGGACGGTCCCAGAATCCGGGTTTGAGTCCTGGATCTGTCCCAGCCCGTTCCGACCCGGTGGAAGCGTCCGCCGCCACCGCCGAATTTAAACGGAATAAACTTACCTTTTTTTCAGGCGCCGCCATCTTGGATCTTGCAAGATCCAAGATGCTGGAGCCCAAATCTCGTGAGGGCATGAGATTTCGCGAAATCCAAGATTTCGGAGCCGGAAAGAAGGTATGTTTATTCCGTTTAAATTCGGCAGCGGCAGAAGATGCAGGGGCTCGGCAGGACAGGCAGGACCAGCAGCGGTGCCGGCAGCAGACGATGTGGGGGCTCGGTGGCATGGGCAGGACCAGCGGCAGTGGCGGCGGATGATTCGGGGGCTCGGCGGCATAGGCAGGACCAGCGGCAGTAACGACGACGGGCAGGGGCACGGCAGGGGCAGTGGGCACACACAAATGATGGGCACGGGCACACCACGACGACAACAGCAATGGGCACACGATGACAGCAACGGGCACGATGAGCACGGCAGCACCACGGGCACGGCCACAGCGACACGACGGGCACGGCAGTGACGACAGGCATGGCGGCGGGCAACGGTGACGACGGGCAAAATGGACAGGAGGCAAGTTAAATTAATTATTTTAGTCTAAAATAAATAAATAAATAAAATTTCGGGTGCACTTTGCACCCCCCAAATATATTTTTGAACTGTATTTATTTATTTAATTTTTCTTTGTTTAATTCTTGGCTAAAAATAAATAAATAATTAAAAAATCCGGGGCGCCCTTTGGGCGGCAAAGGGATACCCCCCAAAAGATTTTTAAAATTTATTTCAGTTATTTGTTTGTTTGATTGATTGATTGTTGGGGGTGTCCCAGTTTAGAACTGGGGAAATCTGGTAAGCCTACTCTTACCTGAAATTGAATATGCCCCCAAGGGCAGTTTTGTGATGTTACCAGGGATATATGAGCAGATTTGTTCATTAAGCACAAGGAGTAGCCCAAAACTACAAAAGCAGCATTACCCAGACCTTCACCTCTAAGGCTGGGTTGATTCCACTTTGAAGGTGTATAAACGAAATGGCCA
This sequence comes from Plestiodon gilberti rubricaudatus, assembly GCA_026170595.1. Classification (NCBI taxonomy): domain Eukaryota; kingdom Metazoa; phylum Chordata; class Lepidosauria; order Squamata; family Scincidae; genus Plestiodon; species Plestiodon gilberti. The sequence goes on from JANXHW010000001.1 coordinate 144,541,173, forward strand.
GAAGGCCAGAGTTTGCATTCAAAGATCTCTATATGAGGCAAGTCATGAGTCTTGGCCACATCCTGCAAGCCTCTGTGAACCTTTTGCAAATGCTTCGCATCGCCCTTGTAAATGAGAGTGTCCATCAGACAAAGCCTTCCTGGCCAGGTGTCATCAGGCATCTTGCTATCTTAGATAATTCAATCAAGAGAACCTGGAAGTTTTTGGCTGCAATCCTATCCTCACTTACCTGAGAGTAGGCCCCATTGACTATAGTGAGACTTACTTCTGAGTAGACATGCATAGGATTGGGCTCTTTGAGAAGTTCTTACAGAACCTTCTCCATTGCCTTCCCAGACCTGTGTTTTGTATATGTCAGGGGTGGCCCACCTTTCAACGTGGATGCTCCTGGCCCTTTAATTAGCCTTACCAGATCTCCAACCGGGACAGAGTGCTAGACCTTTAGGAGAAGGAATGTGGGCAGGTGTAGCTTGTTAAACCTTAAGGCACAATCCTAGGCATGTCTACTTAGAAGCAAGCCCCACTGAACACAATGGGGCTTGCTTCTGAGTAGACATGCCTAGGATTGTGCTCTAAAGTTTAACAAATTACACCTGCCCACATTCCTTCTCCTAAAGGTCTAGCACTCTGTCCCGGTTGGAGATCTGGTAAGCCTACCTTTAATGGTTGTATCGATCAGGGCATTTCAGCAGGTGCAGCTGCCAAGATTCTGGCTTCTACACAACTCTTAAGAACGCAGAAGCCCTAATAGTGGAAGGTTGGGCACCCCTGGTATATGTGAATGTGCCAAGGTCCTCTGGATCTACTCTCCTGGGCCAAGTCTTCTTGGAGCTGAAAAATAATGTAGAGCCAAAGACATCAGACAATTTTAGAGCTCTCTCCACTGGAGAAAAGGGTTTTGGATAGAAAGGATCCACCTTCCATAGAGTGATTCCTTCTTTCATGTGTCAGGGTGGGGACTTTAACCAATTGCTATAGCCAGTAGCATCGCTCCGGTAGGGGCGGGGCTGTAAGTATCGCTCTGGTCATAGTCTCTTTACCGAGCGAGCAGGAGGCAGCCCCGCCCCCTCACTGTCCGAGCCAGTCCCCTGCGGAGTTTCCCTGCTTTCTCCGCAGGGGACTGGCTCGGACAGTGAGGGGGCGGGGCTGCCTCCTGCTCGCTCGGTAAAGAGACTATGACCAGAGCGATACTTACAGCCCCGCCCCTACCGGAGCGACGCCTCTGGCTATAGCACAGGAGGCAAATCTGTATTCACCAGTCAAATTTCCGGATGAAAACATCCTTAAACGTGTTGGACCAGTGTTCTCTTAGATTTTTTATTACAAGCCAAAACTAATTTGCTGAATGGAAAGCATGTTATGTTTTGGCCTTGTGAAGGAAGGAATGGACATTGGGGGGGGGGGGGGAATTGAGAGCTTTGGCTCCAAGAGTGTGAAGCATTCAAAGAAAATAGTAATTACCAACAGTGGCCAGCTGCCATGATTGTGGTTGCACCTTGGTTATTATAATACCTTATTGTGTCCTATTTTTATTGTGACTTTATTGCTGTATTTTAATGTATTTGTTAGCTGTCCTGATGGTCCCTTCAGAGAGGGGAAGATGGGATACAAATATCCCATATTGGGATACAGTTAACCCCTGCTAGTTAACCCCTGCTAACTGGGCAAGAGGCACTTTTTCAATTGGTGCTCCTCTTATATTTAGCAGGGGGAGAGTAACTGCCCCCCTTTCACCCCAGCACAGTGTCTTTTTCTGGTGGCTGTTTGCTGGTGTTCTTTTGCCTCTTTTTTAGATTGTGAGCCCTTTGGGGACAGGGAGCCATTTAATCATTTGATTTTGTCTGTAAACCGCTTTGTGAACTTTGTGTTGAAAAGCGGTATATAAATACTGTTAATAATAATAATAATAATAATAATAATAATAATAATACAAAAAATAAATAAACCACAACATATTCCTGCTAGCAAATTCCTTGTGTAAACCTTGAATGTGTGAAATGTTTCCTTTGCTCACACTTGTCACTCATATTAGTCAGTCAGTGGGTTTATCGAAAGGAAGTGGTATGTTTCTCTGTTGTGAAAGGGACGATCACAGATCTCACGGATCTTGCGCATGCTGTGAAGAAGAGGATGACATGCAGATGTTAGCCCACATTTAGCATGCAATTCAGATTAATAATATATCAAAAGCTGTTTGTCCAGAGAGACTGATATCTTATTACTGAGGTTGCATTTTTCTCTTGGCCTTTCAGCAAATAAGCCTGCTCGATTTTTTATTTTGAGCTGATTCAGAAAAATACCAATGCTAAATAGTGTGTGTTGGGCTAGGAAAATGGGGATAGGATCTTGGTGTGTACCACTGCCGCCAAATCCTCCCCCGAATCACCCCTGGTTTGTCCCACTCCTTGCACCGATCCTCCCTCGAACCGCCCCCACTGCCACCTTACATGCTCCGCTGCAGGCTGGGGGAGCTGCTGGTGGGGCCTCCAGCTGTTTTCATTGGCAACCCCAAAGCACATGACAATGGCATGTCTTTTGTGGCCCCATAGGCTTATGAGATCCATACAGAGTGCTAGACCTTTAGGAGAAGGAATGTGGGCAGGTGTAGCTTGTTAAACCTTAGAGCACAATCCTAGGCGTGTCTACTCAGAAGCAAGCCCCAGAAATAGTTAACCTCTTCTCTAGCATGAGCTCATGTCTGCCCAGAGGCGAAACAAGGGTGGAGCGAAGGCAAGTAGTTCTGCAAGACTCCGTTACACTGGAGTCAGCGGCCCCTCCCCCTCGCTGTTGGAGCCATTCCAGCAGCAACAGGGGAGTGTCCTGCGTGTTGCCTTTGCTGCCAGAATGGCTCCAACAGCAAGGGGGAGGGGCCGCTGACTCCAGTGTAATGGAGTCTTGCAGAACTACTTGCCTTTGCTCCACCCTTGTTACGCCTCTGTGTCTGCCTTACAGCGCAATCCTGTGTAACCTTGCACCAGTGTAACAGCAGATACACCAGTGTAAGTGCAATTACACTGGCATAAGTGCACTTACACCGGTGCATCTACTGTTACACCGGTGCAGGTTACACAGGATTGCGTTGTTAGCCTCTCTCTGTTCTCCTACAAGGTGTTGGAGCCCACAACTGAACTACTGCTGAATCAACTAAGCATACAAAGGAAAGATGAAAAGATCATGAGCCACGCTAGCACTAAAGGAATGCATATATTTTGTTTGTTTTCTTTCCCAGAAAACATCTCATTTTCCTTCTTTATGGATGTGACACTTTCTGTACAGGGATTGCAGGAAGTCAAGAGATAGTGAACCAGAAAGAGATTATTGTATCTCACAAGACAATCCATGCCTACTGACAATTGAAGGAATAGTATCTCTTTCTGAGGAGCTAGATAAGAGCTGCTGGGGTGATCATATCACAACTACAAATCAACATCACCGAGTTGGTTTTTGTATTATGGCTTACATCACCATTTGCGATCCTTCTCCCCTTCATGCAATGCTTCATAATGATTGCAATGCACTGTCAAGGTGAACTGAAACAGACACAGAACAGCAATAGATTCTATGTAGTGAGATGCATAGCCCTGAATCAGTGAAGTTGCTCTTGGAACAGAATATACTACAGTAGTTCAGCGGTTCTCAAAGTTCCCGCCACCCACCGTGACTCACCTTCTGCAGCTGCTCCCCTGTCGCGACCCACCAGGACGGCCTCCAGAGGCCTCCACAGGTCTCAGAAAGGCCTCCAGATGCGACTGGAAGCAGTGGCGTTTTAATGCGTTCCGGCGCCCGAGGGGGCGGGGGCTGGAGCGCCCCCGTCGCGCCAGAGCCCGGCTGCCACCCCCCCGGAAGCAGCGCGTCACCAGCTTCCGGAGGCTCCGCTCCGAAGCCGGGACAAGCCCTCCTCATTGCGACCGCCCAGTTCGGCGGTCGAGGGCTTTGTGAGCCGGCCGAACGCGTCGACGGCTTTTATTTGTTTTTTCTGCACATGCGCAGAACCTTTCTGAGGGCAAATGGGCTGCCCTTTGAAAGGGCAGTTTGCCAAGTGGGCGCGCTGCTTCCCAGGGGCTCGGCAGCCGGGCTCCGGTGCCGCGCCCCGCCGCGCAGCCCCAAGCCCAAGCTGCCACGCCCCCCGGAAGCACCGTGCCCACTCGGCACCTGGGGCGCAGCACACCAGCTCCCCCGTAGTAAGAACGCCACTGACTGGAAGGCACATTGGCAAAACCAGAAGTGACCCGGAAGTCACTTCCGGGGGCCTTCTGAGGCCTGCGGAGGCCGTCCCGGGCCCAGAGCAACAGGGGAACAGCTGCAGAAGGTGAGTTGCGACCCGGAAGTGGCCTCTGGTTGCTTTCGTTTGGCTCCACTTTGGAGCCAAACGGAGGCAAAGGTGGGCAGGTGGGTCCAACTGGTGACCCACTTCGGCATTGGGCCGCAACCCACCAAGACCCACCAACCCACAAAAGGAGCCCCGGTCCCCTAGTGTGCCTTTTTTGCCAATAAAACCGGTGTGGGGGTGTGTGTGAATTTTTTCGGTACAGGAGACGGGGCTTCTAACGCCACGTGCAGGGGCGGGGCTTGTGATGTCACAGGGGGTGTAATGGGGTGCGGGCCCCCTATTTACGGGGCGTAGCTACGCCTCTACAGATCAGTGCAATTTGCATTGGTAGCAGGTGGGTGGAAGGCAGCGGTGACAGTCTTGGGGTGAAAGGCACCCCAAATCCACCGCCTCCTCGCAATCAGATGGCTGCATAGGTGGGCTGGCACTGGCTGCAATCCAGAGTTGTATTTTGGGTGCCTTCTTATTTCACTTTCCCAGCAGTTCCACCTCAACACACTGTTATATGGTTCACTGCACACTGGGAAGGATACAGCCAGTTCCCAAAACACAAACTGCAGGTTGAAGAGTCTTTCACAACTCACTGAACAGGCAAATTGACACCGTTGCCTTTGCAGTGCTGCAGAACAATGTGTCGTACTGGAGTGAAATTGTTCAGATCACGCTTCTACAGGGGACCCTGCTGCAGCGTTATCCTGTTTGCTAGTTCCAAAGGAATATGGAGGAGCTCATCATCCTGATCCAGGTCAAAAAGGAATTTGATTAGCATTAATCCAAAACATGACATTTGTGCTGCAAGCTGCAACATATGTACTGCACATTGACTGTGCTTTTGGAAGGCTGGGCAGGCTGACCAATCCACAAACACTGATCTGCATAGTTAGAAATGTTTGCCTTACATAAAAGTAGGCAAACTGCTGTTAATTTTTTAAAAAATAATTACTCGGGCAGCACAATCCTGTCTAGAATGCAGTGGTGGAGCACCTAAGGCAGCTGCTGCATCCTAGTTAGGATTGGGCCCACGCCAGCGGAGCTGGAGTGCTCCTCAGGAGAAAGGGACATTTGTCCCTTTCCCCTGGGTAGAGCCTCAGCAGGCTCAATGGACCTCCTCAGAAGTGCGCCGGCAAAATGGTCAGCGCAAATCCGAGGAGACGGTGTAAGACCGACCAGGCCCAGGACAGGAATAGGATTTGGCGGAGCGTGCCACCAATGATCCCGTCCCTGTCCCGGCTAGCCAATCATCCCTCCCTTTCCACCCTGGTCCATCCTCCCCACGTCCCTGCCCCAACCGCCAGAAAACCTACCTTCCCTGGCGGGCACAGCTCCCAGTCTAGGATGGAGTGAGCAGCGCCGCTTACTCGCTGGGTGCCAAAAACATGCCTTACAGCACGTTTACGTCACCCAGTATCAGCAGAGCCATCGCTCTGCCAGCGGAAAGTTACACACAGGATTATGTCGTAAAATATATAATTTGGAGATTACTAGTCAGGAGAAATGTCCCCTGGCGTCGCTGGAGGTGGGGCGGAAAGCTAAGTTCTGCAGCTTTCCACCCCACCGTTACTCTCCTGCACGAGGCGCCCCGCCCCCTCATCATAGGAGCCCGTCAGCGAAGACAAAGCAACACGCAGGAGAGTCCCTGCGCGTTGCTTTCTCTCCGCTGACGGGCTCCTACAACGAGAGGGCGGGGCGCCTCGTGCAGGAGAGTAATGGTGGGGCGGAAAGCTGCAGAACTTAGCTTTCCGCCCCACCTCCAGCGATGCCTGTGGAAATATCTGTAAGAATTCTGTAGAAAGCTAAAGAATGTTGATAAGGTAAGCAAAACTTTCTCAATGGAGTTTCACACAGAGATATAAGAAAACTTAAGGCCCAATCCTATGGGCCACTGCCGCCACCAGAACTATTATTCTGGTTGCAGGACACGTTTTCCATCTGTCAGAAAAGGTGCTTAGGAAACAGGTGGCCCCACATCCTTCTGGACCACAGCTACAGAGGCTGTGGAGGTCTCACACCATAGCATCTAGCACAGCCCATTTTGCGCAGCTGCATGCTATGGTGGGTAAAACCATAGGATTTTGTTCTTTCTTCTACGGGACTAATAATGACCACAGATGACATGAACAAGTCCCAATGTAAGTGTATGGTCTCTTAGAGTTTCCAACCCTCCAGGATTGGCCTGGAGACTCCAGGAATAAATCTCCAGGTGACTCCTGAAAGCAATCCTGGACATTTTAACAGTTACAATGCAACTCTATGCACACTTATCTGGGAGAGAGACCACAATCCTATACACACTTTCCTGGGAGTAGGTCCCACTGAACATGGTCAAGTTTACTTCTGAGTATGCATGTATAGGATTGCACTGTAAGTTCCACTGAGCACAGGGGGACTTGCTTCTGAGTAAGCCTGCATAGGATTGTACTGTATCATCATACCATGTTAGGGGGAATATCTTCGGGAATAGTGTCAGAGGTGATCGCCTTATTTTTACTTCCTGTCATTTTCTTTTATTCCCTTTTATGACCATGAGGATGGATCAGTATTACACCTTGAAGCATTCTAGTAGTGTGTGATTTATAAACGCAGCTCTGTCTTTTGCAAATGATGCTAGAAAGCATTGCATGCTTTTTTCCCCAAGTACAACATGACCTAAGAAGCTCATACTCATGGATTGCCTCCTCATGAACGTTTAGATTACAGCCCAATTATTTGCATAAAACCCCTGCACCGCCATCGCGGCACGGGGAGAATTGTCCTGCCCCCCGAGGGAGGCAGGAGGAAGGTCACATGGGGGCCCGGCCAGTGATTGGCCGGGCCGGGTCACGTGGGCCAGACGCCGACGGGGAGACTGGCTGGAGCAGGGGAGGCCCATCAATGGCGTGGCTAGTATGGGTCTCAAAACCTGCTCCACTGTCTCAGCCCTTCTGAGTTGGCTGTGATAGGCTCCCCCGGGCTGTATCCGGGGGGGCCTGGAGCCGGGGTGTTTGATGCCAAAACAAGCAGGGGGAGGAAGATGGCTAGGCCCATTTCCCCTGACCAGTGCCCGCACGTCTTGGGGGGGGGTTAGTTTACCCCCAGCGTTTGCCTCTGCAGTTTTTTTTATGTAAACGATAAATAAAGTGACCATCTCTCCAAGAAGTGACTTGACTCATGTCTTCCTTGGGGGGGGGGGGGTTGTAAGGATAAGGTAAGATGAATGCAGGCACTTCTCTGGCTTAAAAAAAAAACCAGAACCAACCAAAATATTGTATATCAAAGGAAACCCAAACCAAGATGGCACAGAAAACAGAACCTGTCACATTTAAAGGGCACCCAGCATTCTAAATCATGGCCAAGCTCTCGCTCTCTCTCTCTAGGTACAGCATTCATCACTGCAGACAACTGCTCACGATGGGTGGGTTTCACAGCTTGTCAATGTGGGGCCAGGGCTTTGCTTGCACATTCTCATGCCCCTCCCACATTCTTTTGACCACGCGAAAGGTAATGAGTCATGACTGAACATGCTGATCAGCAAAGCAAATGAAGAATAGTAAAAGACACAACGTCACTCAACTGCACAACCACACACATGCTACCAGCACCAGAATGGACGGCAGCACTCTGTGTGTATGCAAATGATGACAGAAACACTGGGGATATCAGAAGAAAGCGTGCATGGAAGTATAGATATTATAGACGTAAATATCGATATAAATATCTACTGTTTTAATGGGCTGTGGTTCTGGCAGGGTGTTGTCTATTCCATTTAGGCCAACTGCATTCTTATTAGTGTGTGCAGGGGAATTGGCAGGGGTGTTGGAACGTATTTTTGAATTTTGATGAATACTGATAGGCTGTTACCACAGAGGAAAGTTGCATTGCATCCCAAATGATACAGTGAGAGAAGCACAACAGCTGGCACAGACCCCGCATTGTGGTAGCCACCATTTTTTCCACAGCTCCTTAGAATGGAGCATACTGCAAAACTGTAGCCACTAAACTATTAGAACTCCAAGCTGTTCCCTTCAGGAGAAACAACATCTCCCCAAAAGTGAACTTGGGCACATGGTTTGGCTCTGTTCTTTCACCCCCAAATTCACCACAGGTTCCAGCCAAACATTTAAACTTGTTTGGCACAGCATTCAAAAGTTGTACCCAAATGCTGAGCTGTGGGATGGACCCATGCAGGCCAGAGAGCTTCAAAGAGAAATAGAAAAGGTAGGTGTCAATTGCCAGGGGTTGGCATGACTGGGAATCACCTTTTGGTCTGTTAGCATTTAGGGTGTAGCAAGCAGAGGCGTAACAAGGGTGGAACGAAGGCAAGTAGTTGTGCAAGACTCCGTTACACTGGAGTCAGCAGCCCCTCCCCCTTGCTGTTGGAGCCATTCTGGCAGCAAAGGCAACACGCAGGACACTCCCCTGTTGCTGCTGGAATGGCTCCAACAGCAAGGGGGAGGGGCCGCTGACTCCAGTGTAATGGAGTCTTGCAGAACTACTTGCCTCTGCTCCACCCTTGTTACGCTTCTGGTAGCAAGCATTGGCCCAGTCAGGTTTTGGGTTTCAGCAGGTGGTTGTCTGGGCCAGGGTCTATAGTTAGAAACTTGAAGTACATTTTCTTTTGGCAGGTGAGTGAGCAAGGAGGCAGAGCCTGTGGGTGTGTAGCCACAGCATCATTTTCTGGGCAGGCTGCAAGTGAAGCAGCTCCAGGATCAGTTCACAATTTGGCAAGGAAGAGCACGTTGGCATGGTTTGCTGCTCTGGGAAGCAGTGGCGTCGCTAGCCCAAAATTTACTAAGGGTCCATCCTCAACTTTTCGCCCCCCTCCCTTTGCTCCTTTGGTATACTCCCTGGCGCCGCCAAAGGCGGAGCCCGGCGATGGAGGGGTGCAAATTTTGCATTTTATTTATTTCCCCCCCCCATGGGCGAACTTTCCCCCCTCTCCTCCTCTACAGGCGCTTGCTCCTCCAGAGGAGCAAGGTCTCAACCCTCCAACTCTCAGCCGAAACGGGGAGCTGCATCCCCTCCTCCTTCTCCCCGATTCCCCCCACGCAACACCCGATGATGCAACGTGTGCGGCACGGACTCACTCTGCAGCTTCTATAATGGGGCTGATCTTCTCTCCCTCCTCCCCCGGCAGCGAGTGGCCAACTCGGACCGCGGCTCTGACGCTGGGCGCGCGCGCGTTGCCTCTCGACAACGATGCTCTCGGACTCGAAAGCAGGCTGCGGGCGCCGGGTGCTCCAGGCTGCTTTTGAGTCCGAGAGCGTCGTCGTCGAGAGGCGACGCGCGTGCGCCCAGTGTCAGAGCCGCGGTCCGAGTTGGCCACTCGCTGCGGGGGGAGGAGGGAGAGAAGATCAGCCCCATTATAGAAGCTGCAGAGTGAGTCCGTGCCGCACACGTTGCATCATCGGGTGTTGCGTGGGGGGAATCGGGGAGAAGGAGGAGGGGATGCAGCTCCCCGTTCCAGCTGAGAGTTGGAGGGTTGAGACCTCGCTCCTCTGGAGGAGCGAGCGCCCGTTGGCGCCCCCGGAACCAGCGCGCCCACTTGGCGCCTGGGGCCCTGGGCCCATGATACTACGCTACTGCTGGGAAGTGAGGAACACTGTGGAGGAGCCAGCTCTTCCTTGCCCTGTTCCAGTGAAGGCCCACACACTGCAGGAAGTTATTCGCATTCACCTAGATGAGAAGAACCTGGGGGCTAAAACTGGTAAATCTGAGAGAGTAAGTAATGGAGGGTTTAGGGAATATGACTCCTGGGGTTAGAAATGTTACAAATTGCATGTGAAAGGGTAGCTTGTTCTCCGAGTTGTCAGACAGGACTAGACAGAAGATGAATAGGGTCCTTGAGATGGAGACCAATAGCCAAGGAAAGGTTTTTCCATCTTACACCCAGACATCAAAATGCACCTGTACCAAGGAGATAGCATCCACCTTTCAAATGAGGGGTGTGGCATAGTCTTAGGGTAGTGGTTCCCCAACTGGGAGGTGTGGCTCCTAAACCAGCCAGGGGAGCTGGTTTTCCATGGGAGTGTCATGGAATCCTCTCGGAAAACAGTGCAGTGCCAATTGGCAGGCATCAACATAATGTAATGGGGAGCCGCAGCCAATGGTCAAGGGAGCTGCAGGTCCAAAACGTTTGGGAAACACTGTCTTAGGGGATCTGAAACAAGGCCTGTAGGAAGGTATTAGGGGTAGGTGAGGGGAGATGGAGGGAGAAGGACTCCACCTTTCTTGTTCAAGGTTAATGCCTGCACTGGGTTTGGAAGTTAAAGACTGAAGCCCACGGCACATTCTTTTTATTAAGTTCACAATGTTGTGGTCTCCTCTCCATTAATCTTGTGTCATGTGTCTATGCAAAAAAGGCCTCTTACTTCAAGGTTAGATCACTATTTGGAATGTCAGTCAACAGTATCTTGTCGTTTCACATGAAAGCACCTATGCATGTGATCAACATTGTGAAACTAGGGATAGGATGCAATAAAAGTCAAAAAAAAAGAAAGTGTTCTTGCAGTTCCTGGAGGGTTTACAGTCTTAGGGAAAAGTTAAAATTTCTTGTCTCTCCTGTTTATTGCTGCACTATTTCTAATAACCTCATTCATTCATCTCTGTGGAATATTACTATGTGTACTATTCTGGCAGGCAGTTGACCCACTGATAGTTTGATTCTGTCACTGTTAATATACTGTAAAGCATCCAAAAAGATGGATATGCATTTGCATTTTTATACCCAGCTAATGTTCTTTTATTGTCATGGCTACTGATGTTCTTGTCATCACCGATACTTTCCTCCCACTGAAATTTTACTTAGAGTAAATGGATCTGGATTGTAGCCTTTTGTTTTGACCTTCAGATGTGACATTTTCCTGTAACATTCCCCCCCCCCCCCCAGTAAACAAAGAATACTTTTGCAGACCTAGTTTTGATGTATATATTGCTGTGCAGGAGAAGCAATATTAGCACAAGTATTTGCAGGGCTAGACCCCTCTTCATCTTTCTCTTTTCAAATGCATGACTTGGCTTTATGGGTGAATCACTCAGGCTATGTTACATGCGCAAGAATTAGTCACAGAGTTGGTTGGCATGGATGAAAAGGTCCATAAGTCATCTGACACGACTTCTCGGCAGACATAATAGAAAAACACTTCTTTGCAGATTCAATCGTTCCACTTTTTCTTTTAGAATTCTCACTGGTCATTTTCTGTGTTGCCAAATTCCACTAAGAAGTCAAGGTTAGGATTGGCAGTTCTAGTTTGAGTGGAACTGGTTCCAAGCGAGTCACAATTTACCAAAATGTGTCAATAAGTCAGGCAGGTTTGGGTCTCTTTATGGGATGTGGTTTTTGATTACAGGTTCAAATGTGCTGTGCAAGCAAATTGCCACTAATCGTGGAATTTTCCAAGAAATGAAAGAAAGGCAAGGCTTCTCCCAAGCTGGGCAGCCACAGACCAATGTAAGGATTTTGTCCCACAAAGAGCACAATTCTATCCTGGATTGGGCTGCCAGGCGGAGCAAGTTACGACAGCAGAAGAGTCACTTCTGCTGACTGTTGTAAAACGGATGCTGATGGATGGAGGTAAAATGGATGCTGTTGCCAGACCGTGCTGCACCTTCTGGAGCCAGTAAGTCAGTGGTGGGGGTGGGAGAGGGGCAGGAAGGGGGAGAGAGGGAGAAAAATTGAGGGGGAGGAACCACGGGCAGGGAAGAGGTGGGAGGGGTGGATCTGGTGGCAATGGCGCATGCCGGATCCTATCCCCCCATAGGTGGCCCCAGGGCTAACCGGAAGGTAAGTATAAAACATTTATACTTACCTCCTGTTTGCCCTCGGGTCGTGTGTGTCCCGTCCCCCCCACTTATGCTTTTTTGGCACGCTGTATTGGCACGCTGTATTTGGCACGCTGTATAAACCATAAGCTGTCGATCGAAAGGTCGGCATTTCGATTCCCACGACGGGGTGAGCGCTTGTTGCTTGGCCAGCTCCTGCCAACCTAGCAGTTCCAAAGCATGTTAATGCGAGTAGGTAAATAGGTACCGCTTGCAGGAAGGTAAACAGCGCTCCGTGTTCCAGCTGCATACTACGGGCTGCGGCAAGGAGAGTCATGCCGGCCACATGACCACGGAGGCGTCTTCGGACAACGCTGGCTCTTTGGCTTTGAAATGGAGATGAGCACCACACCCTAGAGTCGGACACGACTGGACTTAATTGTCAGGGGATAGCTTTACCTTTTATAAAAGTGCATGCTTTTTTGGCACGGCTGTATTGGCACGGTTGGTGGGGGGTAGGATTGGGCCCTAAGTCTATCACAAACTGCAAAAATTATTGTCAATTAATATACGAAGAAATGCTACACCATCAACAAATTATTTACAAATAAGAGTCTGATCACTATGAAATGGCTCTGTAATGGAGCCATATGACATTTCCTGGTTCTGGCAGCAAAAACCCAAATGCCATCCTGGGGGGAAAAAGTAGGTGACTTTATTTATGAATGACTACCATCACCGTCCCTTCATCGTGCTCTTTTTGCCTTTCAGCAATTCATAGGGAAGTAGCTTTAACTGTACGGCACATGCAGTGCTGCGTTTATAAATACTGTAATCTCATAATCTATTTTTATCGAAGTCTATGGCATCATGCTCTTCTGAGACAGGTCATGGTATCTTTTACCTTTATTAGCACTGTTATCTGGTAACATGGGAAAAGTTTAAAAGCTCTCATTCATTATTTATTCTGCGGTTGAATTTATAAGAATGGGGGACGTTACTTTAGAACATTCATATAAAGCGTAGAAAAGAATAAAATGGAAATGGTGTGGTTATCAAGGTAACAATTTGATTCGAAGCTCTGGTTCACCATTGCCAGGGCACAGGGACACGCTGCCAATATGAGAGAAGAATTTGGGATGCTGAGCTGGTTCTGAAACCTGACCTTATTAAAGCCAACCTACACATAATGAAGTTGTAGACTGAGGTGCATCCCCTAAACTCCCTGCATGTAATAAACTAGCACATTAGAAAGAAAAGGATAAGGTAGTCCTCTCCTTGGTGTGCTAGATTAGTATACACACAGAGTATTTTATGTTGGGGAACATTTAAAAGTATGACACTGCAGTGGCGTTGCTAGGGGGTGGTGGTACTGTAAGTGGTGCACAGTTCTACTTGGCATTACACGGTGGCCCTGCCCACTCGCCATCGGACCCATTCAGGCAGTGAAGGCAATGCACAGGAGACTCACTGCACGCTGTCTTCGCTGCCCTGAATGGCTCCGACTGTGAGTGGGCAGGGACACTGTGTAACGCCAAGTAGAACTGTGCACCACTTACAGTACTGCCGTGCCCCCCCCCTCTTGCAATGCCACTGTGACACTGCACCCCTTGTCTCTGGTTGGAAGTGCTATAGGCCAGAATTCTATCACCTCAGGTCTAACAACACATTGCATGACATGTTAGCCCATGAACTTTGGCCGTCAGTACCATTCTGGGGGACAAAGGCCCACTATGATTTTCTACAAGCTCTGGGTCCCTAGAGATGGAAAATAAGTTATAACCTTGCATATCTCTCCAACCTTCTCAGAGGTATCACCAAATTTTCAACGATACTCCTGAATTTGCAGATAATGAAAAATTTACCATTGTAAAGGGGGGCACTATATCAATGTCCTACAAAATCTTCATTCCTTAAGTCTGGGCATTCAAATTAAACCCTAAAATAGTCAAATGCCTACATTTGCTCCAGAAACAAACACTACTCAAATGATCTCCTCCTGACCGGCAACAGCAGCTTCTTTAATCCATTTCATCTTCATACAATTTGCAGGCTCTCAGTTTTACTGAAACATGTTCCCTCTAAACTTTTTTTTTACTTGCTGTGCAGAGTCCTACAGTGGCTGCATGGCTGTCACCGTCCGGAACACTCTGTGCTGACATCATCATCATCATCACTGAGCTCTGGAGCACCAAGGAGGAGAAGCCAACAAAGACTGGGGGGCGGGGGGGCTCAAATGCCAACACCGCCACCTACACAATTCTACTCGGCCAAATTCGAGCTCAATGGCCATGGAGTCACCGCAGTGGCCACACCACCACCCTCTCACGGTATGCAGCAACCTGTTCCAGCTGCTTGGGGCATCCGTTACAGCTGCACAGCCGCACAGCTTACAGGGAAGGCTACTGTGGCCACAGAGCTCTGGCTAAAGGCTGCATTTACTACCCCATTTTGGATCCCATTGTGTCCCACCCCAGAAGATTGCAAGTTTCCCTTCTTACCTGCCCTATTAAACATGCTGTTATTATTAGCCAAGAGTCCGTGTGGTTTTTGGAACCCACCAGTGTTAGCACAAGGGGCTAGTCCTTAAGTGCTGTCAGCACTTGCCGTCAATCTTAGTCGCACAGGCATGCTACTAAATTGTCCTTATGTCACACTAGGCTTCCATATCTCCCAGCCTTCTCAAAGCAATTACCACATTGTTATCTATACACCCTGGATTTGCCAGTAGCAAGAATTCTACAGCTATGTAAGTGGAGCCCTACATCCATCTCCTATAAAAATGTTACTGGCTAATGTCAGGACATTCACATTCTGAGCTAAGATAGTCAAGTGTCTCCACTTGATAATGCAAATAAGCAACATTCAGCTTTCTGATAGGTAAAAAATTTCTATGGTAGGGGCCCTACCGTAAGTTGCACCCTGTGCTAGTACCGTTTACAAACCGGAGCGAGGAGGACCTGCCCCTCGCTTTCGGAGCCATTCCGTGTATCTGTGTATCTGGGTGTCTCCTGCCCATTCACCTTCACTGCGCGGAATGGCTCCGACAGCGCTCCTCGCTCCTCGCTCCAGTTTGTAAACACGGTACTAGCACGGGGCGCAACTTACGGTAGGGCCCCTACCGTAGAAACTTGCATACCTTTCAATCTTCTTGGAGTTCTATTTTCAACCATGCCCCTGAATTTTCCAAGGGCAAGAAGTCGACAACTGTGCTAAGAAGGGGGGAGAGGAGCCTATATCAATCTCCTTTAAAGTCATTTTTCTAGTCCTTCTGCCTCATTTGTCAGTCAGAAAGTCTGCACATATCAATACACCTGAGGCCACTTGCCAAACCAACACATTTGGGGACTCCTTTGACAGTCAGAGGCCATTAAATCAAGCATAGCCAGAGGTACTGGCTGTACTTTCACTCTGTTGGTTGCTACCAGCACTTTCCCAATCTGTTGTTCCCCATTCCCAGTTTCTCGCTGTGGGCTATGAGTCTTTTGCCAGGCACCATCTCCATATCTGAATCTAGCTACTGGCCGGCGGCGCATATTTCACAGCCTTTGAGCGCAAACCATTTGCAATTCTCAATCTCACCTTTGTTTGTACCAAATAGGTGATATCTGAAATTATTTACTACCACCATAGCAGGTTTGTCTACATAGACAAAGTACGTGCATATTTCCAGTTTGTCCATCATTGATTATCCTGAGTATGATGCCAGGGCACGCACATGTATGAATGACTAAGGATGGTTGCATACCCCTTTCTGTAAAATGGACAGGTTATGCTCACTGGCAAAACACATATTGCCACAGCTGCTATGGTGCTTAAATGGCCTCTTTGCCCATAGTTTGTAGAGGTGATGGTCAAACATCTTGTGAACCTCTATTGCAGTGGTTCTCAAACATTTTAGCACCAGGACCCACTTTTTAAAATGACATTCTATCAGGACCCATCTAGCTTTACAAGACTTTAAAAAAAGCGATCTAGAAATAAATAAATAAATAAATATATTTATTTACAAGAGCTCAGCTGCTTGCAGGGTAATTAGCAGCTGTCTTGCAAACTGCAGGAGCTCAGCTCTTTGAAGTGCAATGAGCAGCTATATGATTTTTGAATAGCCTCAGGACTTGTGGCAATTACTTATCTGATCTTTCCATCACCTGGGACCCACCAGAAATCAGGTCGCGACCCACCAAGTGGGTTCCAACCCACCAAGTGGGTCCCGACCCACAGTTTGAGAAACACTGCTCTATTGCATCACTCATGAGGGACTACCAAAGACTGGTTGCTTTGAAGTGAGATAACTTGAGTTAAGGGGCTACTGTTCCTGCCTTTTTGTTTTATGAAATCACGCCTGGTATCAAAACCACAGCCTGAGCATATTGGGCATTCTGCCAGAGTGACACTTCATTGTGTAGGCCCTGAGTGTATCTAACAATCTGAGATACTGACTCTGTCACGTAACAGCCTGCATTTAAATTTATTTTAGCACAGGAGTTCCATTTTAGAATAGGTATTTAATTTAAATAATGTGACATTGTCAAACAAATCTTGCAAAACACATTATAGAAAGAGGTGTTCTAAAATACATAAATTGAGAGGGGAGAAGAGAAAGAAACAAAATGGAAGGAGTAATGGAAATGAATTGGAAGATGTGTGTGTGTGTGTGTTTCTGAGAGAGAGAGAGAGAGAGAGAGAGAGAGAGAGAGAGAGAGAGAGAGAGAGAGAGAGAGAGAGGAGATGTATTGAGTGGCAGGTAATGCGCACATGGTCTGAGAACACCATTGTCTCATTTGATGGAAAACAATAGATGCAGCAGCACAGAAAAGGCTTGAAGGATACAAAACAGCACTTTGCAAACGGCACACCGAGATATTGCAAACCAGCTGCTAGCCAGAATAGATAGAATCATAGACCCATGGAGTTAGAAAGTCTGCAAGATCATCGAGTCACTTCCGGAGACCTTCTGAGGCCTACAAAGGCCTCCGGAGGCTGTCCCTGGGCCGCAGCGACGCGGGAGCGACCGGCTAAGGTGGGTCGGGCCCTGGAAATGGCTTCTGGTTGCTTCTGTTTGGCTCCAATTTGGAACCAAATGGAGGCAAGGGCGGGCAGGCGGGCTCACCTGGCGACCCACCACCACCTTGGTGGTCTATCTAACCCATTTAATCACTCTTCCAGAGTCTACAGCACCTGCAACCTTTGTGTTTTTCACTGACCATCCAAAGGGTGAAGTGAGTCACCTCACACTCATACCTCAGCCCCTCCTCTCAGGTAGATGTACAGCATAGGTATCACTAGGGGGCGCAGCTGGTGCAGGGTGCACCGGGTGACACCAAGTTTGGGGGTGACACCGCATCCGCAGTTCCACCCCTTTGCGCAGCAACAAGGGTGACACCCTTGCTCGCCAGCTTCTGCCACTCCAAGCCTCTGGCCTAGTCGGCCAGGCTCAGAGCGGCTGAAGAAGCGACTCCCCCACTCCAAGCCCAGCCGATTCAGCCAAGTCACTTCTTTGTGCCCCGCATAATTTGGCAACCCGGAAGTAATTGGTAGTGGCGCAGTAATGTCGTCGCGTCACCGCCAATTACTTCCGGGTCACCGAGCAATGGGTGGTGGCAACTGCACTGGGTGACACCCAGGTAAGCTATGCCGCTCATGTACAGGGTCCTGAGGGCCCCTGTGGTGGCTCCCATTCAGAACCATCACAAAGTAGTGAAGAACCTTTCACTAGCCTCCTGGCTCATTCGCTTAACAAAAGTTTGGGTGAGTCCCATCCTCCCCCTGAAGTCCAGCCTCCTGGATTTCTAGCTTGACACAAATCTGACCAGCTTGACTTCTATCATATCAGAGCAGGTGATCTAATATCGAAATGATGACTCCCCAAGCTCATTTCCTAACCCTATAACAATACAATGGCATCTTCTTTTCTCTTAGGACTCCGGCTTTTACTCTTCTTGTGCTCTGTCCGTGCTTTAGAGTAGAGGTGCCTGCAAAACTGAGCCAGTAGAAATAACTGGCACTGATATATTACTTCTCTGTAATCCCTTTTGCTAGTGGGAATCCATGTCAGCATTCTGGTCAGAGGAGGAAAGAAGTTCATTACCAGGCCATTTATCCCAACTGTATCAGCTCCACTCTGTTGTCAAAACAGTGTGTCACTTTTATAGCTTCCCACTTAGGAATACTTAATGTTACAAAGGCCAATGCAGTCATTTCAGCATGTATTATATTGTAGCCTGTCAGTTTTTAACCACCGTGATGGGAGACAAGCTGGGATTCCTAATTACCAACACTAAATGGCAATATTTTAATGTTTAAGCTCATCACATGTTTTGCAGAATGTGCGAGGCAAGGTTCTTTTTGGTTCTGTGGTGCTTTCCTAGGACAAGGTGAAGCTTCAGAATCACAAAGCTAGCACTGGGCACCATCTCAAATGGACCATCTTTCATCATAAACTCAGTTGCACTGCTGTTGGAGCACTGGATAATGACAGACTCTGTAGAATGAATTTTTGCCAGCATCCAGATCATGACGATTAGGGGGATATATAGCTCAGTGGTCAAGTGTAAGGTTTGCATGCCAAAAGTTCCAGGTTCAGCCCCCAACATCTCCATGTAAACGGATTCCAAGGAGGATGTGCTGGAAAAGATCTTCACCAGTCCTTGGAGAACCTCTGGCACTAAGAGTTGACAGCACCGAGTTAATCTGGTTCAGTAGAAGCACAAAAACAGTAGAAGCACAAATAGTAAAGCAATAAAAACACAAACATATTCGGAAAAGAATAACACAGCTGTTGGTGTTTCTGGGACCACTGTGAGTCAGGAGGAGCACAGCCCAAGTTTATGGAGACGGCAGCAGGTGGCGGAAGTGATGGTAGATCTTTGCCCTTTTACCTTCTCTCTAAAAAGTTGAGTCTATCTTGCCAACACTTGTAAGTCCTATGCTAATAACAATGGCATAGGAAGCCAAATATATCCTTCTGGAAGCTCTAAAAAGGTAAAGGTATCCCCTGACAATTAAGTCCAGTCATGTCATCCAGGCTTGTTCCTTGCTGGACTTCCATGGGCAAGTCATTGGATGGAATCTCACGAGACAAGAGTCATGTCTGTCTCCAGTATTTTGGCGCCTGTGGGGACGGCCAGACATAATTTCCACTGACTGGAATACTTTGTCCATTACAACTTCCATTTATTAAAAAGTTCTATTATTAATTCCCTCATTTATTTTAAAGGCCATTGATTTGTGAACCCATGGCAAACGCCTAAAAACTGCAAGATGCTGAATTTTTTTTTTCAGGGCTTCAAAAAATAAATAAATCAGTGAATAAAATGCTCATGCATAAACGAATATGACTCACTATTGGCAGCCCTTTCGAATTACAGCACTTGCCTTAGCTGGGAAATAGTGAGTTCCAATAAAATCATTTTTAAATAGCCTTTGTTTCACAAAGTTTATCTGATATGATAGACTGCTTTTAATTAAGTTGTTGGCATGGCTATGCTATGTTAAAGCCTAGTGGATCAATGTTAATTGAGTTAGGTGTGCTCTAACTTGCATTTTTCTCTTAGTTTTGTCTTCTGAAGGTGTGATTAAAAATTTTCCCTTATTCTCGCTATATTTTCCCTGATTTGGGACCTTTCTAACCCATCAGAAATGTCTGTAATGTCTCAGCCTCCTAAAAGTAGCTTGGACATCTGCCTGCAGTAGCTGGGGAGGGTGCCCCAACTAGCACTTGTTGGGATGCCCTAGACCAGGGGTTCTCTATCTTTGGAGGCCGGGTACCCCCATCACAGTCCAATTTTCTGAAGTACTCCCTGCTAATTAATTGCTAATTAATTGGATTGATCAATTAATTAATTAGCGAATTAATCGTTAAATAAAAAGTACTAAAACAATTTTAAATGTGAAAAAAATGTCTTACTTAACTCTGTGTGTGAGAGAGAGAAAGACAGACAGAGAGACAGACAGACAGAGAGACGGGGGGGGATTGCATTTAAGTTCTAATTAACAAGTAATCTCGTTTCTCTCCAAATCCTGAGACATTGCAGGTTTGCAAGTAAAGTATTTTCTTTCTGTTGAATGTTTTTAATAAAGCAAACACAAAACAAATGCAAGAACTGCAATTGAAAATGGTACAGAGCAGGTTCTGCTTTACATACAGTCTTTGATTTCTATGTTTAGTTTGGTTGATTAATTATTAGGATTTCTCTCCTTCTTCCTTTCTGACCCACCTCTAAGTTAGTTCCCCACTCTATTTGCTAGGACAACCCCCCCCCCCCAGAAACTGCCAGGCAGTATAATAATCTGTTTTTCATCTTGCAAAGATGCTACCAAAAGGAGCTAGCTTTCTCTCTCTTTCTCTCTCGTGCAACTGGGGTGGGGCATGACCAATGCTTCCCTCCCATGCTTTGATGTTTCTCTTGCCATGAATAGGACTAACACAGACAACATCAGTGCCCTCTACCCAGACCTGCCAATGGAGGGAGGGCAGCATCCCAACCCCACCCTGCGCACTCCTGGCTTAGCTGCTGCTCAGCATAAGCATGGAAAATCCACTTTAGGGCTCGTTTTGGGAATATACACATACATATACACATACATATAAGAAAGGGTGCCTCTGAGCATGTAAAGAGTGCCTGTTTCTTCCATGCACTGTAATGGGGAGTCACGGCTAACGGCGAGGGAGGTCAAGGGAGCCGCGAGTCAAAAACGTTTGGGAACCACTGCCCTAGGGGTACTCGTACAGTCGTACCACAGGTTCAGAACCCTTGCCCTAGACTCCTTTCCCCTTCTCTTGGACAGCATGAGCAGCTAAAGCTTGGAAATACCCAGCAGCTTCCAGAGATTTTATTTTGTTTTCTGGTAGTCTTTTAAGCTCTGTGTCAACTTTACCAA
Source organism: Plestiodon gilberti rubricaudatus (assembly GCA_026170595.1). Lineage (NCBI taxonomy): Eukaryota > Metazoa > Chordata > Lepidosauria > Squamata > Scincidae > Plestiodon > Plestiodon gilberti. Next base: position 144,562,123 of record JANXHW010000001.1, read on the forward strand.
ACCTTATTTTGGAACTGCCCTGCTTTCTCTTGATCCGTGTCTTGTGTTTCTTGTTGGGTGTTTGTTTTTTTTAACATCCGCATCTCTTGCTCATTTATTTTATGTGCTTTGTTTATTCAGCCATTTAATAAACTCCTTTTTATTGCCTGCTTTGTCTCAGTTCCGCAAAATGCTGGTCATCACTGTAAGTTCCTCCATCCTCCACCCCCAGGCAAGGTTGCTGCAAGAGGGATGCACCCCACCAGTGTTTGGGTCCTTCTTGGCCCCAGGGTAAAGAGGGGTAGAAAAGGGGGTTGCTGGGCAAGCAACCGGGACTCCAACCGGCGGGAGCATAACGGTCCCTAATAAACTCCTTTTTACGGGAGCACCCCAGAAGTGGCTTCACGTGCTGTCACTTCCAGGTTAGCGGTGCAGGCTCCGCAAACACAAGGAGCCCGCGCTGCTGTTTCCCAGGCTGCGGAGCCTGCAGGAGGGTCCATCCTTCTGCCCGCTCTGCAGCCCAGGAAACACCTCCCTGTGCTCGGACTCTGCCGATCTGGCAGAGCTTGAGCGCACAAAGCCCGCACCACTGATTCCTGGGCTGCGTGGCAGGCAGGAGGGTCCTCTGCCCGCGCTTCCTCTTCTTCCACTACAGAAGGATTTCTCTATTTTCATTCAGCTGTAATTATTCACTCCAGGCCTTTACACTATCTGGCATCCCTTGTACTGAATTTTTGGCACGAGATCTATCTGTACATCAATTTTCAAAGCAAAGCCAGCTTTGAATAATTGTGGTCAGAGAGAGATGGATGTAGTATCTGATAAAAGCACAGAAGACAACAGATTTGCATGGACTCTATGCCATAGAGTGTTTGCTGGTTGACTAGATAACCCAGGTAAATGCAGGCTGCAATCCTATACACACTTTCCTGGGAGTAAGCCCCAGTGAACACAGTGGGACTTATTGCTGAGTAGACATGCATTGTGCTGGCAATCAAAGAGAATAACGGAGGTAAGTTTGCTGGCTGCCTTACTGCTGGCTTAGTAGAGTTCTACTTGTCAAGAACTGGCACACGCAAATTGGACCAACTGCATATAATTTGTAGATCGACATCTGATCTTTACTTCATACAACCCCCAACCTACCTCCTTCCTTGGCCCAATCCACCCTTCTTCCCGCCCCTGCTTTGTCACCGCCCCATTTTGCCCACCCCCTGTCCCATTCTACCCCCATGCAGTCATACCTGCGGCAGCAGGTATCCTCAGTCTGTTGCCATGCAGACCCAGTCGCTCGCTGCTTCCAGTGGTGGCCAGCCTGCGCGTTCTGGCGTGACAGCCGGAAAGCGCATTATGCTGCCAGAACATGCATTCTGGCAGCATAACTGGGGGATAGGATTGGGCTGAAAGTCTCCCATGATATCTTTGTGGATAAAATAGTAAAACTGGACTTGGATTGCGGAAAAGAAAAAGGAACTGAAGTTTGAAAATGTTCTACGTTGGGTCCATAAATGCTGCACTAGCCATAACTGAGAGCAAAGGAGACTATAGAGATTACCTGGGGTGGTGTCTATAGCTTCTGTTAGAATAGTGCCAGATGCAAGGAAGTGGCAACAGGGTACAGATATCTTGTTGTCTTGTGTGCTCCCTGAGGCATCTGTTTGGATCACTGTGAGATACAGGAAACTGGACTAGATGGGCCTTTGGCCTGATCCAGCAGGGCTCTTCTTATGTTCTTAATATGGCTGCAGGACTCTAGAGTGCAGTGTATTGTTTCGATGCCTGAGACCCTTTACCTTAAGAACATAAGAAGAGCCCTGCTGGATCAGGCCAAAGGCCCATCTAGTCCAGCTTCCTGTATCTCACAGTAGCCCCACCAGATGCCTCAGGGAGCACACTAGACAACAAGACCTTGTTCTCTGTGGTGCCTGTAGGAGGTGTGTCCGTTACGTAACTTCCTTCCTCTCTTCTCCCACATATCTCTTTCTGGCAATCAAAGGAGAGGCATCCAGACTCGTGAGATCTGATCCAGAATGGCGGGCAGCCACTGCTGAAGAGCGTCCCCTTATTTCCACACAAAGAGATTAGCATTCAGGGTTCTCTGCTCTCTAACTTGTAGAAGCCTCTAATACCTCAGGAGATGCATATGATTGTAAACTGCGAGTGAAGTGTTTTCTTTTAACCCTTAACTGCCTCTGCTCCTGTATAATTTGTTGATACAGCAGCAGCAGCCTAGCTGGGTGGCAGAATGTTCTATAGGGAAAGCGTTCTTCCGCTGATTGCTCTGCTTACTAGAATCCCCCCTTTTTCAATAACTTCTTGACTTTGCCGTACTTTCCAAGCGTTAGATTAGATTAGGTGAGCACCAGCACAGCGGTTTCCCCAATGCAATGCATAGGATTGTGGTTCTAGTTGAAAAATTTCACTGCTTAGTCGCCGATAGATGAGATAATTGAATGTTCACTGAAGCTAATGCAAATGTGTCAATTTCTAGCAGTAGCTGAGCCTATTTTGTAGTTCTATCTGCTAGTTCCATCAGGGTTCCCCCCCCCCTTTTGGGAACAATAAATGCGCTCCTTTCTAAAAAGCAACGCATTTTGCAGTACTGTACTTTTTTTGCTTCACAAACTGCAATCTAAACGTGCATTATTTTTTGCCTGCATGATTATTATTGGCATGATTATCACCTACCAGGTCCATTTCAGTAGTTACTATCAAGGATTAATATCTTATAAAGAATATTGATCTCTGCTCATTTTGTGAACGTACAGAATATATGACGTACTATTTGCTCACAGAGCTTGAAAGCAATTTGAGGAGGATAATCCAGAACAGGATCACAACATCCCCCTACCTCCTCCTCCAGCCCAGCAAAAGCAGAGGCAGCATTAGAGGGGATGGAGGAGGAGGAGGTAGGCGACCGCTGCTGCCACCCTCTTCTCGCTTGCTTTCCTTCCCTTCTGGAGAGTAAGAAGAGGATGACAGTGACAGTCAAGTTAAACAGCTGGGTGGGCTGTAAGCTGATGGAGGCAGCAGGCATGCACAGAATATCCCATGCCAGTTCACTGCCTCCCCAGCCCACTGCTTGAAATGGCCATTTTGCCCAGCCTCGTGGGTGGCCACCCCTGTTGCTGAAGCTAAGCAGGCGTAGGTCGTCATTTTCTGGGTGGGGGACTGCCCGGGAAACCTAAGGTACACTGTCTGTGTTACACAACGATGGAGAGGTATCAATGCACTGAGTACATATGAATCACTTTCACTTACGTTGTTTATTTTTGTACATGGGCCATCAAGGCATTAGGGCAAAACACTGTCCACTTCTTTCCAGCTGTGGTACAGTGGATTCAGCTTAATGTGTAGTCCAGGAGGGTAAGTACGACCCTGGTCTAAACCAGGGGTTCTCAATCCTGTCGTGGCCGCAACCCACCTTGTCTTTCAGTGGTGGCGTTGCAACCCACCTCCTGCAGCTGCTCCCAGCCCTAGATGGCCTCCGGAGTAATCCGGAGATGACCAGAAGTTGCATCGGCGAAACCAGAAGTGACCTGGAAGTCACTTCCGAAAGCCTGCAGAGGCCATTCAGGGCCGAGAGCAGCTGGCAGAGGTGTGACTCACGTCATGGTGAGCTGATGATTCATGTGACATTTTTGATTGTTTAGCTGCATTATAATGTACAGTTCCTATGATATTTCACCATAACATTTCTGTGATTATTTTGCGGGGTGGGGGGGGTGGGGTTATATGTGGCATTCATATCATTTAGACTGGACCTAGCAAGGAATGTTTCTGTGATGGAGCTACAGTTTGGTGACAGATCAGCAAGAGATACGTTCAAGCTTCTATAGAAAACAAACAGGGTTCACTTTTGCAGATGCTGCTCACATTCTGACCCGATAATTTTCAACGTGTCCTTTTCTAATGGGGCATCTACCTCCAGATTGTTCCAGGAATATTTAGTGCTGTGTGTTTGGTTCCAATGGTGCTCCAAGCATTGTTTTCCATTGAAATATGAGTGGCTGTCAAAATACTGCACTGTTCACTGGTCAATGCCGGTAGATCAGTAAGTGATAGAAAAGGATAAAGTGTCTTTATTCCAGTTTCAAACTGAGCCCTTTGATCATTTAGGCCTTTCTTGTACCTGGGGGATGCAACAAGGTTATATCAGTGCAACAATGCTATATCTGTAGTATTGATGGAAAGTATTACAACACACTGGCTGAAGCACCCAGTTCCAGATAGGGCACATTGATTAGCCTCTCCACATGGCTGCTGAACTCTCCCAACTTCCTGCTTCTAATCATTTCTGTTCATTTCTGCAGTGACAACCTCATCATTGATGACCACATTACTCGCAATGACTAGGAAGTCAAAGAAACTTATTCAGCACCAAATTGTCTGTGGGCTAGTTGTTGCAAGCTTATTTTATTAGTTGAGAGGGTCCAGAACTTGTCTATTTGAAATCAGTGCATCTGGCTTAGTGCATTTTCAATCAACAGAGCCAGGGTTGGATGTTCTGTGAAGCTTCTTTGGTTCTGGATTGATAAATGCTAAGTCACTATCGAAGACGATGTGCATCTTTTGTGGGTGATACACTGACTATCAGGGAGCTTCTGTCTGCTCTGATTACTGCCTGATCAAAGTCTTTTTGAGAGCTCAGATGCAACATTTCCACATCAGCTGACATATAGTATTAAAACTTCCTTTCCTGTCTCATCCAACAAATTGGCTGTGAATGAACATATGGCATCCGCGGTCTTCCCAACCGTGGATTTCACCTACCGCAGCTCACTCCATTGGCCCTGGTGTGCCCTAAAATGCATTGCAGAAGCATTTGAGCACCGAAGGCCAATGGAGCAGTCCGCGGTGCTCAAGACCCCCAGATAAGTATCACTATTTTTTAAAGGAGTCTTGAGCATCTGCGGATTTTGGCATCCGTGGCAGGTCCCAGAATCAAACCCCAACAGATGCCAAGGGCCCACTGTATAGGAGTATTCCACTTCCAGTGTATTAGGGACCAATCCTATGGGCCAGCTGCATCACCCATCTCCACTTTCTCACAGAGTGGAGAACAACTTTTGCAATATGGCAGTAGGAAAATGAACAGCAGCACTGCATCAAGAAGGGGGACACTTCCCCCTGTATGCCAAATGAAAAGTGGCGACACTACTGCACAGGGCCTTAGTTTTTTCTCCCTCCCCCCCCCCCCCCGGATATAAGTCTGACACGCTTCTGTGCAGCACACCAGCAGAAAATTGATCTTCAGATTTGGAATCTTCCCAAGAGCTATAGCAGTGTACTTGCACTGTAGTCACCCTTGGAAAGACTCCAAATCCCTAATGCCACTGCATCCCTAAGGCTACTGCAGCTTTGCCCTAGAGTAGTGCAGAACCATGCATTAGAAGAATAGTGAAGGGAAAAGAAAAAGCTTTTCAGGCACCATGTGCAATGCCTCTGCTTTTCTCCTTGCGCTGGAAAAGAAGGAGGCTCTTCCCCATGCAGTGCTGATAATGACTGATTGCTGAAGGACAATCAGCATGACTTCTGCAAGGGGACGTCTTGTCTCACAAACCTTTTAGAATTCTTTGAAAAGGTCAACAGGCATGTGGATGCGGGAGAACCCGTGGATATTATACAGTATATCTGGATTTTCAGAAGGCATTTGACTTGGTCCCTCACCAAAGGCTCCTGAGAAAACTCCACAGTCAGGGAATAAGAGGGCAGGTCCTCTTATGGATTAGGAACTGGTTGAAGACCAGGAAACAGCAAGTGGGTGTCAATGGGCAATTTTCACAATGGAGAGAGGTGAAAAGTGGTGAGCCCCAAGAATGCACTGGGGCAAGCCTGGGGAAGGGAGGGGGGATGTCGAGCGACCCAAAAGAGGCTGTAGGAGTGCGATTTCATGCTCTACATCCCTTGAAACGGAGCGGTTTGCCTGCAAAAAGGTAAGGAACGCTATTTTAAACCTTTTCTGTCAGGTTAATACAGTGACCCCTGTATCTGTGATAAAGCAATTTCACTTTACGCGGATTTCAGTATCTGGGTGTGTGTGTCTGGAATGGAACTTCCATGGATTCAGAGGTCCAACTGTATAAAGCTTGAAAAAAATGATTTACCTTTTATATTGTGATGCAAAAAAGAGCTCAGCCAACATATTTCTACAAGCCGCGTTTTGGCCACCCCGGTTATAGAGTAACAAATGGACATCATTCCACTAAATCTGCAATTATTCTAATGTATTTTTGAAATTCTGTATTGATTACTACATGAACATAGATTGTCACACTTTGTTGAAAAAGCATGGTTTATACTATAGTATACACCTAAACTTTCAAACTAGTCTGTGTGTTTTGCATGTCCTCTGAAAAGTTCTTTTTTATTTTCTCTGCCCTTGTCATGATGGAGTATAAGGAAAAGACAAGGAGGCTTCATTGATTTCTGGGATTCAATTTAGAAACATTCCATAGGTCAACCATTGTTTTCATAAATCAGTTCATGTTATTGTCCTTCAAAAAGAGCTCTGCCCAGATTTTAAAGCCTACACTCTATTGACAACTTTCTTCCCAAAATGACCTGCAGTTGCATCAAATCTTGGCAATAGTGAACCAATAATAAATGGATCTGAAGAGAAGTCGGAGTATTTAGAAACATTCCATAGGTTAACCATTGTTTTCATAAATCAGTTCATGAAATAAATCTCTTCAGTTAAATAAATCTCTCCGCCTTTAACATTGACGTGGAGCGAATCCAGTCTTCCTTTCTATACAAAAGTTTTGGTCTTCCTCATTGTGTACCCTATGCAGCATTATGTCTCAAGGCGGGCCAATATCGCTTGCAATTCTTGATATGGATCAGGTTCTTTAAATTTTGGTTCCGTGTGTGTTCTTTGGCAGAGAGTGTTCCTTTTTTTAGAGGTATCTTAACTGACTTTTCTCATTGTTCGGGGTATATTCTTTTCATTAAGAAAATTCATTCTATTGGGCTTTCGCCGGACCTTTTAGGCTCGGTCACTTTGACTGCTGCTATTAAGATCTCCCTGAACAGACTAATTGACATCGAGAGACAGGAAGTTTTTGCTGCAGCGGCTAAATCCTGCTCACCTTTATACCTGCAGCTTCCATGTATTTTCAGCAAAAGTCCTAGGTACCTCTTTGCGATTGATAATCCACAGGCAAGGCGTGCACTCTCCCTAGCCAGATGTAACGCCCTGCCCTCCAGCTTAATGGAATACAGATTCGATCGATCCTCCAAGGCTCAGGGCCGTTGTTTATGTAATCAGGTAGATACAGAATCCCTGGCACATGTGCTTTTACACTGCACTTGGTATAACGACCTCCGGCACAATATCCTTAACTCTCTGTTAGTAAATTTGCAAGGGAGGTCTGATTCTGATTGATGTGCCATCCTGATCTTACTTTCTTCTACCAACAATTGGACCATCAATCAGTTAGCTAAATTTTTTCAACTAGCCATAGAACGTGGAGTGGCTATAGTGACCAACATTAGGGAACTTATTTTGAACTGTTTATTTTGGTATGCCTCCCTTTTCCCCATAACTTTGGGTGGGTTTTTTTTTGTTTTTTTTGGGGGGGGGATTGCTTGCTCACTGTGTTATGTATTATTATTATTATTCTTTATTTTATGTTTGTTTTTGTGTGTTATGCCAATAAAGGTTTATTGATTGATTGAAAAATAATAAATGCAGGTGCTCAAGTGGTATCCATTTGAAAGCAAAATGGGACCTCCCAAAAATAAGGTAGCGAGAGATGCCATGGACAGGGGCCCCAGTACTAGGCTTACCAGATTTTCCTGGTTTTAAACCAGGACAACCCCCCCCCTCCAACAATTAATTAAATAATTAAGTAAGTACCGTATTTATCAGCGTATAAGACACACTTTTTTGTCTAAATTTGTGACCCAAAATAGTAGGGTGTGTCTTATACGCCGATACCCTCCTGCAATATACAAGAGACTATGCATCAGTGCCTGTTTTGCAATGGGTGACAGAAATCAACAGCGGGCTAATTCACTACGTGTGAATGATGAAGTGGCTTTGAGGAAAACCAGGAAGTAACAAAGGTGACAGGAAAGAAAGTACTGTATAACTCATCCTTCCTCCAATGAAGCAGACAACAGAGGTATTCTTCACTGGTGACAAAAGTAGGAGTGACTGCACCAAAATGTCATGCTCTTACAAGGAGAAGACAGCACTATTATTCTTTTCTGGCAAGCTGAATCACACCATACAAGGACACGAAAGGACAGAGAAGTCAGGTCTGTGGTCCAGCCCTATGAGCCGCTTCCTATATCAGCATAGCAGGTCATAGGATCAGGCTGAAGAGTCCCAGCACATCTGAATATACTTGTGACAGCACTGAGAATCAACTACAGACCCAGCTGAGCTGCAGCTGGGGTCTAGCTCTGCCGCAGCACTGCCACTGCCTTTCTGCCAGAGTACTGTATAAGGCCAAATAGCATGTAACACGTGTTTTGGCCACTGGATTTCTGGTTTCTTTTCTTAAAATAGCGTGCAGGGGGAACCCCAATGCAGCAAAACTGTAGTGGGGAGATGGGGGGGGCTTTAATACTTTGCTCCTGCCATAATTCTGATCGGGATTGCCCCCACCCACACACTATTTGGGGAAGGAAGCAGCTTCCACTGAAAGCCAATGTGGGAGACGTACCCCCCCCCATTTACAAATATCTGCAATGCAAACATTTTACCTTTATGATATGTCGAAACAAAACGTTACATTCAGAGCTAAAACGGTCTTTGTCAAATTGTTTTATACGACTCAAATAAAACGGTTAACCGCCATTTTGTAGCACTCAACAGTTTCGAGAAATGCAAGGCACATTTGTGTCAACCAGTGAGGAGGCCGCACCGGCAAAGAGGCCGGCGCCGCTCTCCCCACCCTAGATCCCTGGGGAAGGTAGGCTGGGTGGCGGAGGGAGGGAGAAACGGGGTGTTCCAGGGTGGTGGAATTGGTTAGCCAGGCCCAGGGAGGGGGAGGGATCATCGGTGAAGGCTCTGTCAGAATCCTATCCCCCTTCCCAGGCCTGGCCACTGCTATATGGGTTGCTCGAATGTGCACCAGCAAAATAGCTGGCACACATCGGAGTAGCCGCATCAGGGCTTTCCCTGGGAGAAGGGAACAAACACTCCCATCCCCTGAGGTGACCTCCCAGGCAGCCTTTTTGTGCCCTGGATGCAGCACAGGCTGCACCGGCCTCGCTGCAGCGCAGGGCAGAAAGTTAGACAGGATTGTGCCGTAAATTTCATAAGGCAGATAAAAATTCACAATTAACTGAGCAAAAAGCAAAGAGAAATTAAAGCAATTAAAATCACTGCAAATTAAAATAACGTATAAAACAGTAGTAGACATATTCCGTCTTAGTCAAAGACCTAGGGCCCACTGAAATAGGCAGGTCTTATTTGCCCTCCTAAAAGAGAGTAAGCCTGATGGGTTTCCCTAGGAAAGAAATTCCACAGAGTACAGCCCACCATGACGAAGAAAGGCACTGCTCCTTGTAGTAGTCATCTTGCAGCCCAATCTATCTAACCCACCCCCCGCTAATGCAGCTGCACCAATGGCAGGGCCTCTGAGATGGGGGTTAAGGAGGTAATTTGTACCCAGGTCTAGGGTGAAAAATGGGTCGAAAAGGGGGCCCTGGAGCAAAAAAGTGGGGCCCAGGAGCCAAATTCATATGTAGGGAAGGGGCCCAAAAGAAACTTTGTACCCCCTGATAAAATTCCTCCGAATGGCCCTGACCAACGGAACATGCACTGCATCCTATATGGGGGGCAGTCGCGGAGGTCTGCTCATAGTAAGGGAACTTTCATTCTCTTGCTCTGGAGCAAACCTGCATTGCCTGATTGGGTCTCCTCAGATCTGTGCCACCCATTTTGCTGGCGCAGGTCCAAGAAGAGGAGGAGAGGAGAGGGAATGGGGTTAGAATCTGGCACAAATCACCACCCCTTCTCTCCCCATTCCACCTCCTGCCCTTCCCACCCAGAAACCCCTCCATTCCTCCCCCTCCCTGCCCTGTTCTGCCCCCCGCCCATCACTCACCTTGCACAACGGCTTACCTGCCTCAACGCAGGTCACCCTTTATAGCAGTGTGTGCCGGGGCCGCCACTGCCATTTGTGGCAGTGTCCCCAAAATGGCTGCCAGCAATGCTCTATTTGCGATATCATAAAGGCATGTACATTGTCGTACATGCCTTTATGCCACCACAAAGGCTTGTTAGAATTGAGCCACTAAATTCATATGGTTGCAGCACTTGAAGTAGGACTTCATGAGATGACCTTAGATTTTTGGGAAGGTTTATTTGAGAGAAGGTGATCCTACAGATCTCCTGGGTCCAGCTTATTTATTTTACTGCCATTGTGTATTTTGTTATAATGGACCAACATGACTATTTTTGACAGTAAATCCACAGATATCCAAGAACACAGAGACCTTGATCATCTACCTCAGCTATTTTGAAGCAACATCATCATGCCACCTGCCTCCAAAGGAGCCAGCAATGTGACGTGAATTATCAAGCAGTTTTGGGAAAGAAAGAGAGCTTGAGAATGCCTCTAAACTACTCTGTCCAATGCTGACTGCTGTAGAAAATGATTCACATTATACACCAGATGGCAAAGCTACTCATAAGGAAAGCTGATGGCTTGGGGCAGTGCTTGAGCAAATAGGCCAATTAAGTTAATCTCTCTTCTGTTGCAGCAACGCTCGCTGTTGTTTTCTCAAATATTTTTTCACAAATATTTTATCTTTTATTAGTGTATCAGTTCACAGTTGGCAATTCATGTATTACTTTTTTAAACTTTTAAAAAATATTATTTGATTTTAAACATCCAATAAAGAAAAATATACAGTAGGAAAATAACAAAGGGAAAGAAATCAGACAGGAGGAAAGAACTTGCCGGTTCGTACATCACAGATAAAAGAATCCATTGATCTACAGCTCAATCCTGTGTAAGGATACACAGCCGGCCTAATGGCTGGCCGCTGTATCCTATGCCAATTCCCGGGCTGCCCTGGGCAGCCCGGGAGCACCACGGGAGAAGGGAATATTCATCCTCTTCCCCCAGTATAAGCCCTGGAGGCCCAATGGGCCTCCTCGGATGTGCGCCAGCTCTAGAGCTAGTGCACGTACAGGGAAGCCATGTAAGGCTGGCCCAGGAAGGGGACTGGGATATGGCGGAGCATGCCGCCAATATCCCTGCCCCACCTCCCAAGCCCAGATGAACCTCCTGCGAACCACAACTCGGCTCTCCTATTCCAGAATGAGCCTGCCGCTGGTGGTGCGGGCTAGACAAGCTCGGCAGGACGAGGCTGCCAATGCCAGGGTAGGGGATGGCGAGAGGAGGGGGTGGGCAGATCGGGTCCTAGGAAGGGGGTGGGATCAATGGTGGGTCCCCGACCTCATAATGTGTGTGTGTGTGTGTGTGTGTGTGTGTGTGTGTGTGTGTGTGTGTGTGTGTGTGTGTGTGTGTTGGGGATGTGGCACGACAAAGACTGAAGACCACTGGACTAGTGTATGATACCCTTCTGTGCAGAAAGCCTGGGTTGCATGGCTTCAGGTTCCAGGAAAAAGGGAATAACACCACCAAAAAGGTGCTCCTTTGAGCAAGGAAAGTTGCTCCTCTGAGGGTGAGGAGGGCTACTGAAGCAAGAGGCTTTCTGAGCAAGACGTGCCTTGAAAAAAGCAGATAGCATGAAAGCTTTCATTGGGAGAGAAAATAGAGGGTGTCTCTACGGTGAAGAGACTGTAAAAATGGGCAGCATGGACAGTTCCAAAAGAAAATGCCCCAAAACAGGTGGAGGTCTCTACTGGGGAAGAGACCATCACATGCACAGCAGCGTGGACACCTTTTGCTGGTCAGTAAAGCTGACCAAATTCAGCTTCCAGAGCCAGGGTAGTTTATAGAACTTTTGACAAAGAAAGAAAAAAAAAAGCATTCCTGGGTGGACAATAGTATCTCTGGGTGTGCAGCTAGGAGTTTCCTGGGCTTGATTGAGTTAAGGTGTGTCCTTCCAGGAGGACACAAAGGCTTGACTGCACCCCTATCTGAGAGGTTCCTGAGTGACAAAAGGTACCACACGGTGTGTGCTGCAACTGCACCCAGGTTCAGGTTGTTGGTGGGAGAGTCTTCCTGGAGAAGGAATCTGAAAAGACTGTCCAGGTGACCTGGTCACTGCAGCAGGACCAGTGGCGTAGCTAGGCCCGGTGGTACCCGGGGGCCGCGTGATGCTGTCAGCCCCTCAAAACGTCACTTCCCCCAGAAGTAACGTCACACCCTGGTTTTTAAAAACAAAACCAGACAGTTGCCCCCCCAGCCCCCACCCTTGATCCCTTTTACCCTCAGTCGCTGCACCCCAGCCCACTGTTCACTGTCTAGCCTCCCCCCAGCCAAGGAGCAAAGGGGGCTGTGAGGAGCGACCTACCTTTTTCTCCACCGCCACCTGAGTCTCCAGCAAAACAGTGGCAAACAGCGCCGCTTTTTTTTTTTTTTTTTTTGCTGGAGACTCAGGCTGCGATGAAAAAGGTAGGTCGCTCCTCACCACCCCCTTGTTCCGCCACCTGTCACCCCCCCAGCTGAAGAAGAGTCCTCCTTTTCGCCCCCCAGCCCTTACCACTCACCGCCATTGTTCCGCCACCCTTAGGCTTGTTCCCTCCCCCTTGCTCCCTGACACCCCCCCAGTCACCACTACCACCACCCCAGCTGAGAAGCAAGGGGACGGTGAGGAGTGACCTACCTTTTATGCCGCCACCCCAGCTTAGCACCCAGGGCCCTGTACTCCCCCCCCCCCGGCTCCTCTTTAGCTACACCACTGGGCAGGACTTGTGCTTGCAGCAAAATTATATCAAGGTGGAGCACCCAAATTTGCAAGCCTTGGAGGAAAGGAAACACACAAATGCCTCACTGCGCTACTTCCCCTTAATGACCCTTATCAGCTACACCCTGCGGGGGTATGGTCAACGTGACACCCCCTGTGATGTCATGTCCTGCGGGGGGCGTGATGTCACAAGCCCCGCCCCTTTTGGCAGCAACTCAGCGGCGGCGTGCTGAAAATGCCCCCCCCCCGGTGTTTTTTCATCCGAAAGCAGCCTGGGCGGGCAGGAGGGCTAATCCCATTGCTGGAAGTGGCCTAGAAGAGTCTGGGAAAACACCAGGGGTCGCATTTTCGGCGTGCCCCCGCCAAATTGCCGCCGAATCCGGCGGCAAGTGCACCCCCTGGCGCATGTCGTCCCCGCCCCCATAACGACACCTCTGACCCTTATTAGCAGGATCTCTCCTTGAAGTTCAGCCTTTCCTCACCGCCTCCAGTGCAAAGTCCTGCCTAGCTCCTAAGACATGTCAACCAGAATCCAGAATGAAGTTAGGAGAGACCGTGCACATTTTTGGAAAGAGAGGTCATTGCCAACAATCCACAACATCTTTATTCCATGTTAACAGACTAGTTTCAAGAAAGCAATGCATCTTAGAAAGGAATTGTGTTTTAAGTTGTTGTTTTAATCTATTCAGCATCCTGAACTAACGGCACAGTAATCGTAACTTCCAGGCACAATACAAATAGTTCAAAAGGGCCAGTTGCTCATAGAAAAGAAATGGTATATCACAGATATATGTTACAGTGTATGACACGAAGCCAAGTGTGGCTCTTGACCAACATAGCTTTGCTTCTAAAATTATTGAAAAGTTAACCTTCTGGACAATCCAGTTGAAAGTAAAGAATGTGTCACGGTTGAAAAGTTAATCTTCTGGACATTCCAACTGGAAGTAAAGAATGTATCAAGGTTGGAGCAGGCTTCCAGAGGTCCAGGTTTTTCACTTCCATCTTTTCCTTCTCCAATGCTTGCTGTTTTTCCTTTATGCGGAAAGGCACACTAAGGGGAGGGGGAGAGAAAATCAAAGACGCTAGCTGCAGAACGACTTTCTGGATTCAAAACTGAATATTGCAGAACTTTCCACCATCACTACCCATCTAAATATGTACACTGTAGTCCAACGCCTGTGTCCTCAGAAGTCAGTCCTGCTTAGTCCATGGCAGTCCTATGCAGTAGTCAAGACAGGCCACTGGCCTAGCTATGCTGACTTAACAGTATTCTGTATTCTGCAGTGGTTCTCATACAAAGAGGGAGAAAATGAGAAGAGCTTCAAAAACCCAGGAAGGGGCAACTTTACCAACCTCTCTCCCAGAATCCATAGCAACACCAATCACGGTGCGGCATCCTGCCTGATGCCCGCCTCACATGGGTTGGGCATGGAAGGAGCCAATCAATGCATGGCAATGAGAAAAGACACCCCTATGATGCAATGTCAAAATGTCACATCCAGCAGCGTCACTGCAGGGGGGCGGAGCTCCAAGTTCCGTCGGGCTATGACCCTCCGTTACACGATGGGAGAAAGCGGCCCCGCCCCCTCACCTTTGGTGCCATTCCAGCCGATGAAAGCAAGTGCTTTTCCACAGAGCTAGGGCCCCTTGTACAGCCTCTGTGTTCCTGTGTACTTGGCTAGATGGGGGGGGGGAGGTGCTCGGAGATAAGTGCTAGGAGAAAGAACTGCTCTGTGAATGAGTGGTGTAGTGGTACATTTTGAGGTGCAGGAGCTTGCCATGGCACTGCTCCTCACTCCCACAACCCACTAAAACTACACAACAACAACAACAACAACAACAACAACAACAACAACAACAAAACTTTCAATGTCTTCGTTAGGAGTGTTATCTTCTCTTCCATTTATTCCTACTTTGAACTTAATAAAACTACTTTGAACTAAATAAAAATCTGTCATGTGCCAGTCCGTCCGTCCCCATGCCTGGGAACTGGGCAGCAGTGGCAGCAGCATCGCCCCGCCCCCGCGTCATCTACCCCACATGGGCGGGCACGTGACGTCACGCCCCGCCTCCGGACAGCCCCCCTCCGCGATTTTTACTTCCATTTGGGGCCGTTCGGACGCAAGGGCGGGCGGAAAGGCCGAAACGCCCCCTCCCGGCTGCGAGGAAGGTAAGTTTCTGCCCTCCCGCCTGCGATTTCGCCCCTTCAGGGGTCCATGCCCAGGGGGCCTGGGCACCACTTGGTGCCCTGGGCACCATGGCACCCCCCTGTATGATGCCTCTGAGCACTGGATGTGAGACCCCCTTTGCACTGCCATTGCCGCTCCTCAGGTCCCAGTTAGCTTTCCTGACTGGGCACCAGGAACCTAACTGGGCAGCATATGGGCTTAAGTCCTTCTTCACTGCCACCGCTATAGCAGTGGTATGTAGGAAGACTCACATCTGCTGCTGCCTGGTCCCCACAGCTTCCTAGTAAGTCTCCCCATTGTATCCTGGGGGGGTTTTACTGGGTTGTGGTGGGGAGCAGCAGACCGTTCTCTTCTTTCCTTGGCACCATTTAGCATTACCCAATTGACCCTGACTTATCAGGAGCTGCGACAAGCAGTAGCAAACCCTTGATACCAGGGAACAAGGGTGGGGGCTGCCAGACACAGGGCTCAGCCCTTTTGTGTGCAGGACCCCCGGTGTGTGCCCAGCAAGGCCCCAGCTGTGACACCACCCCTAATTTTCATCACAACTCACTGATTTCAGCATAGCTAGGATAAAGTTACATAATCACTCCTAATAGGAAAAACTCACCAGAAAGTCAGAAATCTCAGTATAATTTTTCTGTGGTTATTTGTTATTTTTAAATGGAGTTAACCATAGGGTGATAGAGATGGTTCATTCAGATAACCTTTGCCGCATAGTGGCCATTTGTATAAATTTGTGATTGCCGTCATGTGAAGTCCTCTGATATAACCCAGCTGTACAACAAGTGAGCGCTATGATTATGCTCCTACAACTGCTGAGGAATGTTGCATGGTCGTTCCCATTTTATGATGTGGCCAGATGCCACAGATGATGGGCACATCACATGTGATTAAAATCACTCTGTAAAGAGATTGTTATAAACAACCACCAAGCTGCAGAGTGCTGGTTTATGTGGTACTCTCTCCATTTCACTATGTGGTATATTTATAAAAACAGATCATCTCAGAAGAATCACAGAGATTTATCACCTTGAAGTGAGATTCCTCCAAAAGATGTTATAAACTCAATCTTATGGCCCAACATGCATTCCGGTGGTGCAGTGAGCTTTACAGCGGTCCCAAAGTGTGACCCACCATTCCGCGCACTCAGGCCACCTCTGCAAGCGGCGAGTAGCCACAGATGCACACCAGTAGCCTCCAGAGAAGCCCCAGAGCTGGTAAGTCAGTTTGGGGGGGGGGAGGAACAGGGAGGGGAGGGGGAGAAATAAGGCACAGACCATGATGGGGAGGGGCATGCCGTGTGTGTCAAGGCTGGGAAGGGGGGTGATATCGGCAGTGACAGTGCCGCCAATATCCTATCCCCCTTTCCTGGCCTTGATCCACCTCCCTGCGTCCACTCGGACTTGCGCCAGCAGAGTAGCTGGCACAGATCCAAGTAGATCCATTAGGGCAGCAGAGGCCTGCCCCAGGGCAAAGGAACAAATGTTCCCTTACCTCGAGGAGGCCTCTGGGACCAGAGACTCCTCCACAGGATGCAGCATGCACCTCATTGATGCAGCTGCATCAAAGGCGTCGCTCCGGTAGGGGCGGGGCCGTAAGTTTTGCTCCGTCCTAGTCCCTTTACCGAGCGAGCAGGAGGCGGCCCCGCCCCCTCACTGTCGGAGCCATTCCCGTGCGGAGAAGCCTGCTGCTTTCTCTGCACGGGAATGGCTCCGACAGTGAGGGGGCGGGGCCGCCTCCTGCTCGCTCGGTAAAGGGACTAGGACGGAGTAAAACGTACGGCCCCGCCCCTACCGGAGCGACGCCTCTCAGCGGAGGCAGACTTCGGTTGGGCCGGGCTGCTCCCTTGCTTTTTAAACAATGCAAAAATGATCAGACACGATCCCATGTTCTTAATTATGTTTATAGTTTTTCTGTTTTACTTCAAAATCAGAAATCCACTGCAGGTTATAATAATGGTAGTGGAAGCTATTGTAGTTTTGGTGCTGTGCTGCTTACATTTCAGTATATTGTGTAAGCCACTTCAAATCAAAGCCCATTGGAGCTACTTATGCAGAGTATGAATTCTAGAAGCAAACAACTACCTAAAAATTATGTGTTTTTATTACATTATCTTTTAAAAACAAAACTGCAGAACAAATATTAATGCCAAGATATCAATGGTATTAAATAAAAGACTAGATACATACCTAGGAACTGCAGGCAAACGCTGGAGAGGAATAAATGTATCTGATTTCTTTTTATACATAGCACTGTTAAAAACAAGAAGACAAAAGGCATAAAAGCTCTCATGACTTTTGATACGGACACTTCAGTATCTTGGTTGCTTTCACATTTTTTATTGTGTGAAATATATTATAGTATTATTATCATTATTATATACAACTCCAGAACACAGTCTGCTATGAAACTTTGATTCACAATCTGAGGTTCTTTCAATAATAAAGTGAACCCTCAGTGTAACAGAGGTGTCTGTTAATTCCGAAAGTTCGTTAAATCTGAATGCATTGCCATCTATGGATAAGTATAAGCACAAAACATGACTAGTTTTTAATTAAGCAGAAAACATTCGTCGTTTCTGAAGTCTGTTAAATTGAGGTCCATTAAATTGAGGGTTCACTGTAATCCGCATTTTTTGTTCAATACTATATGAGAGGCAGAGACCATATTTTAGTGGCAATAAATTAACTCTCATGTTAGCGTATGATCCTGGTTTTCTCAAAACTTTACATTTGTTTCCATTTTTGAGGTTTGTTATTTTTGCTTTGACTCCAATTCAGAAGTCACATACGGGACACCATAAACATGAAAGATATCCCCTAATATATGCTCCTATCATAGTTATTTACAACATTCTCCATGGGACTGCCCAAAGTATTTTTACACACATGCACATAGTATGCCCAAACATTTCATTTTATTATGGAAACAGCATTCAGTTTATTTATTTAAATGATTTATACTCCACCCTTTCATGCGAATAAATGGAGTGCTCAAGACGGCATATTGCATAGAGAACAAACAGTAACATCCCAAAATGGGAACGAAATACAAAGTGCAATAATAATAAAAATCAAATAATAGTGCAATAAAAAAAATCCGCAAAACCCCAAAGCAACTAAAGGCCAGATGGAAAAGGAACGTTTCAAACCTTGCTGGAAGGCTAAAAGGGAGAAGGCAGTTCTTAATCCCACTGTAAGGAAGTTCCATAATAAAGGTGCCACCATAGTGAAGGCCCTGCTCCTCATTGCCATCAATCAGGCTTTTGTCTGAGGTGGCATGTGCAGCAGGGGATGAGTTGGTTGTTATGAGAGAAGGCAGTTCCTCAAATATCCTGCTCCCAAGCCATATAGGGCTTTAAATCTCAAAACCAGCACCTTGAATTGAAACAGATCGCCAGCCAATGTAGCTGCAAGAACAGTGGATGGGCTGAATCAAATTGCCTGGCACCCAAGACTACATGGGCCACTGCATTCTGTACTATTCTGTTTCATAAAGTTAAACCTAAGGATTTTATATTTTCAAAAATGCATAACAATGTAATCTGAAAAGAGGTAGTAACACCCAAGTATGAAAACTTGCCTCCCAAAATTCACCGGCGGCCTTGTTGATCCCAATTTGTAAAAGTCTGTACTTTGCTCTGGACGCTCATATGGGTGGTCACCAGGTGTCACCAATGGAATGCCATTTCTGGAGTCAATTTCAGTTGCTATGATGACACAGAAAGCAAGCAAATAAGCAATCTATACCAAAAGCATTCTCTCCACCAGCTGACCAGTAGAAACAATAGACACACTTGTTTTAGGTAAGCAGGGCTTCCACAATGTTAGAGATAGAAGCCTCATGCATGTACATGTGCAAAGTGGACAAAACCAATTACTGCCCAATCCTATCCATGGACTAGCCATGTGGCTAGAACGCAAGGCAGGGGTGAGTGGATCAGGCCTGGGGGGGAGTAGGTTTGGCACTGGGGGTGCACACTGAATCCAACCCCCCTTCCTGGACATGATCTGACTGCATGGGTCAACGCAGACTTGCGCCAGCGATATTGCTGGCACAGGTCCGAGTTGACCCATAGCAGCTGCTGGGGCTTACCCTGGGGCAAGGGGACAAATTTATCCTTACCCCAAGGACACCTCCAGCAGCCCCAAATTCCTCAAGGCATGCAGCGGATGACCCTCCAGCACCACTGCATTGCCGCACAGAGATTTAGGTTGGCTGTAAAACAGCAAACTTAGGTGGTTGAGAGCTGCTCAGATTGTAAATAAAACAGAGCCATTCCAAAATAAGGTATTTTGACATACTAAGGGGGTTCCCAAGCTATGGAGAAGTAGACAGTTTGTAAATTAAAACAAAAGGACACTGCCCTCCCCCACAAAAAGCAACAGAACACTGGATGTTAGGGAGAGGGAACTGGTCTTTCTTCTTGAGCCAGTTGGAAAATTGGAGTGGGGAGATGCAATGTTGTATAACCACCTAGGCCTAGAGGGTTTAGTTAGACGTGCGTACAAATGTGTGCAATTTTAGTGGGCTTCCCACCAGAAGTTCTTTTGCTGTCACTACCAGAGAGTCGAGGGTGGGGGCGACTCTGGACAGGACTGGGACATATGCTGTTCACGCCTCACCTCCTCCCGTAACCATTTAAAGGCAAAGATCACCTCTGCAAAGTGGCATTTTGCATTTGAGCAAATGGCCGCTTCAGGGAAATCGCTGCTTCAGATGAGCAAAGTTTGCTTTAGGAGGGGAAAAGTGAACCTCCCCCACCCCACGCATCCAATCCTGATTGCAGTCCCCCCCCCCATCACCTGGTAGTAACAAGAAAAAAAGAGCTTCCAGTAGGAAGCACACTAAATGTGCCTGCATTTGCAATTAATGCATAAATTAACACCTACCTCCAAAGTTTTGAGTTTTCACAGCGCCTTTAAAGCATTAAGATTAAGAGTCAGAAGTAAAGGATTTCAGGGGTTTTACCATATTTCTTCTTTCCTATACACATTTGTAATGTCCTTTCAGTTGCTGTGGTTTTGTTTCGTAGGTGGACACCATCAAAGATACATTTCTTTCCAGTATGATAAGTGCGATTACCAGAACTTGGGTAAAATGTCCATTCCATATCTGAGCACACATAATCTCCTTTAAAAGAAAAGAAAAGTGAAATCATGAAGAAGCTGAGCTTACAAAATCCCTCTAAGACTTTGCTATTATATCAGTGATTCTCAAACTTTTACAGGCAAGTAAGAGAGAATTAAGTTGTCATGGACTCTGCGGCGACGTCAGCAATGGCACTTCTGGGGTCCCACAGCCACCACGGAAAAAACGAGTTTTATTTTCATTTTGGGTTGCATCGGCCCTCTGAGGGTCACAGGGGGTACAGCCCCCTCTACACACACACCCCAGCACCTCAGGAGAGCTTCCAATTGCGCTCAAAAGCTACTTCCGGTTTTCGCCGAAAAACCAAAGTAGCTCCCAAATGCGATTGGAAGCTCTTCTGAGGCGCGAGAGGGCCATAGAGGGCTCCGGAGGGCTGGCGCGCCCCGGGTAAGTGAAAATACCTTCTTCTGCCACGGAGGGACCCTGAAAGTGCTGTCGCCAATTTCGCCACACATTGCCACGCCCCTTAAAGGGGTAGCGACTGCTTCCAGATTTCGTGGTGGGTCACAACGCACCAGTTTGAGAACCACTGTATTATATCCAATAGCAAAGTAAATGTCTTTAGGAGTCTCAGCTTTTGAACCAGAGGGAGTGGACAAAGAAAATTCCAGTCTCCAATGCTGGGTTTCTGCCTATGCATTTCTTTACAGTACAATAAATGGACACATAGCAATCTGATATAGGGAGAGGGGCCATAGTTCAGGGGTGGAGCCCATTCGTTGTCTGCAGAAGGCCACAAGTCCAGTCCTGGCACCTCCTGCTACAACTGGGACCATCTCCCCTGCCTGATGCACTAGAGAACAACTGCCAGTCAGATCCATTAAGCCACTGTTCTTCAACCTTGGGATCGGGACCCCAGTGGGGTCATGAAGCCTCATTTGAGGGGTTGCGGCAACTTACAGGAACCAAATTGGCCACTGGGGTTAATACTGGGGGGTGGGGGTGGGAGGTGGGGAACCTTCTGGGGGGGCTTCCACAGGGATTTCATCCCCCTCCTTCCCTCCCTCTTTCAACTTGCTGGGGGGCAGTGGGGAACCACGGCTTGGCTTTCTTGTTCTGGAATGACCCTGCCAATGGTGGTGGCGGTTGGGCAAGCTTGGCAAGATGAGGCTGCTGGTGCTGGGCAGGGGGTGGTGACAGGGATGGGGGGTTGGCGAATCAGGTCCTGGGAGGGGGGAATCAATGGTGGATCCCCAGCCTCACACTTTATTAATTTATTTATTGGGGGGGGATCATGGCACAAAAAAAGTTGAAGACCACTGCACTAAGTCACACGGATCAACCGTCTGATTCAGTATATGGCAGCTTCACATATACTGAAGAGTTCGTGCCACTCTTCAGCTGTCCACCTCTTGAAGGCTGTCCAGAAGACTGTCCAGAAACTGCAATTAGTGCAGAACGCAGTGGATTCTGTGGTTTCAGAGCTTGAAAATTTGACTCTGTCAGACTGCTGCTCCTGTGGCTGCACGGACAGTTGATTTTTTATTATTATTTTCCCAGGCACAATTCAAGGTGCTGGTTCTGATCTTTAAAGCTCTTTATGGCTTGGAACAAGGGTACCTGGGGAACCACCTTCTCTGATATAACCAACTTGTTCCCCGAGGTCATCTGAGGGGACCTGCTATGATGAGTCCCACCTTTGGCCAAAGCCAGATTGGTGGCAACAAAGGATAGGGCCTGGCCTTCTCTGTGGTGGTGCCAATATTACGGAATTCTCTTTCAGTCTAACGGAGAACTTTGCTCTCCCTGGCAGCCTTCTGGTGGGGGCCTTCTTTTAGGACCTAAAAAAAACACCTTTCTTTTTTGGTTGGCCTTCCCACCTTAGTTTTGGTTGAGCCTGCTTGGTGTTCTGTTCTGGTTTGATTTGGGTTCATTTACTTCGGCTGATTGTTGTTGTCTTTTAAATGCTGCTGCTGATTTTTATGTATTTTAATTTTGTATGCTGGCCTTTGCTTTTTACTTTTATTGCATTTTATAGTACAAGGGTGACCAAACCGCAGCTCACAAGCTCTTTGACATATAATGTGCGGCTCCCGGAAATATGTTGGCTGAGATCCTTTTTGCATCACAATTAATATAAAAGGTAAATATAAAAAATTCAAGCTTTATTTACAGGGTATAAACTGAGAGTCCACTGGATTAAAATGTAGATTTGATGTTCATGGTCAGTAAATATATTTAAGAATTTAAATGCTTCTTAAATATTGCAGCTCTCAAACATCTCTCTTGTGGCTCTCAAACATCTGAAATGTATTGTATGTGGCTCTTACGTTAAACAAGTTTGGTCACCCCTGGTACAGCATTTTAATGTATGCTGTGGGGGGGGGGGAGAAAAACCTTTAAAATAAATTATAAGTTACAAAAATAAAATACAGGTGGGCCCCCATATCCACGGATTCGCTATCCACGGTTTCAGTTAACCACTGATTGTGGGGACCCCCCCCCCAGGCTTTCACTTTTTCCCAGTAAGCTTCATTTCTTCCTTAAACAAACAGGAGAAGCAGCCTCTGGATGCTTATTGCAGACAAGTAGAACAAGACTAAGTCCTAGAGAGGCTCTGCAAGGTTAACAGAAACCTTGCAGAGCCTCTCTAGGACTTAGTCTCGTTCTACTTGCCTGCAATGGAGGCTGCTTCTCTGTTTGTTTTAAGGAAGAAACGAAGCTTGCTGAAAGAAAAATAAGAGCTGGGGGCGCACGCACGCCTGCCCACAGGGGAGGCAGGGCAGGGGGCCCTCAGGAAACCATGGAGGGGGTGTTCGCTCTTATCCACGGTTTCAAGTATCCACGGAGGGGCCTGGAACATATCCCCAGCAGATATGGGGGGAGTATTGTAAAAACAAATACATAAAAATAATACATTATAATAAATTATAAATTTAAAATTGTATTTATAAATTTATTTGATTCATTTGTAGGAAGAACAACCTAGAGATGTGTGTAATAAACCAATATTTATTCTATATAGCAAATAAACTACCACTGTTGCAGAGGATTTCTGCAACTTTACTCACGTGGGGAGGGCTTCAGCAGCCTGCCCTTAATAAGTTGATGTGTTTCTTCTGCCAATTTTGTTTGTGGTTGATGAGCATTAGAACAGGGAGGATTGGCTAAGGAAAAGAAATTGGATTTCAAGTGAGGGTCATGTCTGACAAA
Source organism: Plestiodon gilberti rubricaudatus (assembly GCA_026170595.1). NCBI lineage: Eukaryota > Metazoa > Chordata > Lepidosauria > Squamata > Scincidae > Plestiodon > Plestiodon gilberti. The sequence continues at coordinate 144,585,438 of JANXHW010000001.1, forward strand.
AACAAGATGGAGGAAAAGAATCACCTTCATATACACCACTAGAAGGAAGCAGTACTGACTGACTGAATATTTAAGGATCTGGCATGTACTAAAAAAAATGGGTTCTTTGCAAGCCTTACTAGAAGTCTCTAGATTTCCAAGGCCAGCCAACAACTGTGTATGTGACCTTGAATTTTATTTTGAATTATCCAGTTGCAAACTACAGTCGTATTTTAAATTAAAAGGCTTCCAAACTCCTTTTAATGTGGATACAGCTGTTCAGAGGGAACCATCTAGTTCTGTATACACAACACCAGACTGGACATGGGTATGTGAGCTACCTAGATTCAAATCAGGCTTGGTGAACCTAGATGAAGTGCCGTAGCTAAGGGGGGGCAGGGGGTGTTTGCCCCAGGTACCATGACTCGGGGGGTGCCAGAAGCCTCTTCTAGCCCCCCCCCCCCGCTTTTCTAGTGCCAAACAGCTGATCGGCGTTATGCAATTGCATAGCACCAATCAGCTGTTTGGTGCTAGATAAGTGCCTGAGGAGGGCTCTAGGGGGGATGCCAGAAGCCTCTTCTAGCACACCCCTGGAACTCCCCCTGTTTCCACAAAAACTCACCCTGGGGGGCCTCCGGAAGTTTGTTCACCTTTGCGTAGGCCTGCAGAGACCTCCGCAAGCTTCTCCAATGGGATTTAAAGTGATTTCTGGTTTGACCAGGTGAGTAATTAGCAATCAGTGCTGGACCCCAGTATCTGCAGGGTGTGGATACTGGGGTCCAACTACCATGTGCATGGGGGGGCATGCCTTTTTTTTTTTTTTTGCTTTTTAAAAAACAACCCCATGGGAGTGACGTCACTTCCAGGGACAACGGCACTCCCACTGGTTGACAGCACAACTAGGGCCCCGTGTGCCAGGAACCATAGCTACGCCACTGCCTAGATGGGAACTGGGCAACCAACCTAAAAGGCCGGCTGCCGTATCCTATCCAGGTCCTGGGCTGCCCCAGGGCAGCCCGGGTACACCTTGAGGGAAGGGGACAATCATCCCCTTCCCCCAGCTTGAGGCCCAATGGGTCTACTCGAATGTACACCAGCTCTGGAGCTGGCGTACATTTGAGCCCTCCGTGTCAGGGCAACCCGGGCTGGGAGAGGACTTTTGATAGCGACGGATCTCGCCACTGATATCCCTGCCCTCTCCTGGCCCAGGGCGGCCAATGGCTGCCCCCCTCAACACCCAGTCTGCCCTCCCCTGCCCCAGCTGGCGCTGGACTTACCCGGTCTGGTGGGCATGGCCGGCGGAGAGAGGGTCATCATGGGCCATTGCCCCAGCGGCCCTTACTCTCCGGGTGTCGCAAAAAGTGCTTTACGGCATTATTATGACACCTAGCGCCGGGGGAGTACGCGTTCCCCCGGCACTTGTTTACACTGGATTGCTCCGCGAGATAACCAGCTTGCTAAATGTAGCTGCTAACCAATTAAAAATTAAGCCACTGATGGCCTAATAGAAGGTAACAAAACCACTTGCGTTTACACCTGTGTGAGTCGGTTTTTGCCCTACTGGGAGCATATAATCTACCTACAATATTTATAATCCATTGAGAATGCTTCCCAAGCTATCTTACCACTCGCATTGTCCTCTGAAGACTCTGCGCTTCCTCCTGCTTTCATCATGCTGCTCATTAGGCTGGCATTTCAAAAATTCGGTTTTAACCCCATGGTTAAAACCCCAGTTTTAACCATGCCAGCACTATGCTCATTTCATTCTACACTGTAGTCTTTACAAGGTGAGGTTTCAGTACTAACTCTGCTATCTGCACCAGCTGTTCTGTTGTCCTTTGGATGCCAAGGAAACCAGAGAAGATAGCAAACAAAGAGACAAGCCAGTGATGTAACAATTTCATGATTAACAGCCCAATCCTATCCTCCCCCCCCCCACTGATGCAATCACACCAAGGAGGCTTCCTATAGACTGGGACAGATCCGGAGGCTTGGGAGAAGTAAGGGAAAATATTTCCGCTTACCTCCCCATAAGCCTCACAACTTGCCACTGAGTCTCCTCAGACCTGTGCCAGCTCTTTAGCTGGCAAAGTCCGAGGAGAGAAAGACGGTGGCAACAATTGGAGGGGATAGCCTCTAGTTCAAGTGGTCTGCACCAGATGCCAACCCCTCCCACTTCTGACATGCCTCCTCTGTCATGCCTCCATCTCCCCACGTTCTGCCCACCCCATTCCGCCCTCCCCACCAACCTACCTACATTGGCAGGCACTCCATTTTCATGCCGCAGGACCTCTGCGCCAGGGGACCAGTAGCACACAGCTCTTCACGCTCCCGGAAGGTCATTTATGATGGCTGTAAGGTGTGCCCCACTAGTGGGGAGGGGGGGAGAGGATTGGGTCATAAGTATATTCCAAAAGATATCCAAGCATAGGATGTATTTAATAATTAGGAAGACAAAAGGACTCATAGGCCCTCTTTTAATTACTATTGGTCTTGATTACCAAAATCCCCATATTTATGCAGAGCACTTTAGCAATTTGGGAAAGACATACAGTACTATTTCCAGATGTAGTATGGCAGTTAAGCCTAAAAATGGTGTATTCTGGCTTAAAGGTATGAAAGGGGGTACCTTTATACTTTGATGCATACTAAACATTTTTTTAAAAATATTGCTCCAAGTAAGCAGTGACCCCCAGTGGGCAGGAGACGCCAAATATTTACTTCTGTCTTGAAGTGTTGTGGTGTATTCTAAGCACGTTCTTTAATGGTCCAATCCTATGGGGGCCGGCCACCAGCGGAACGCACTTTCCACTGCCAGAGACTGTCGTGAAGCACCCATAAAGCATGCTCCAGCAGTGCACTGAGTAGCACACTGTCGGAGCGCTGTCGGGAAGGCCAGAGCCTTCCCATGTGCTCCAGCATATCCCCAGCCGCCCACTGACAACGGTGAGATGGTGGGGAAGGCAGGAGGGGCAGGAGAGGGTGGAACAAGGGTGGGGAGGGGGCGTAACAGGGGTTGGGAGACTGCGGGAGGCAGTGGGTCACTGGATCCCTAGTCCCCTTTTCTGCAGCTTCCCCAGCCCCTTTCTCTCAGATTTGCGCTAGTGAAATCTCTAGTACAGGTCCGAGGAGACCCAATTTGGAGAGGGAGCCTTAATCAGGGGTAAGGGAATTTAAATCCACTTTCCCTGCTGAAGCCTCATGATCATTTTTGGCATGGCTGCACCAGCAGGGGGAAGCGGGCAAAAGGATAGGATTGGGCTGCTAGTCAATCACGTTTCAGTGCTGGTTGTTCTGTTGTGTATACAGCCACAGGCATGCTTAACATAAGCTGGCTATAAAGGTGGAAGTCCCAAGCCCAAACCCTGAATTATACATGTTTGAGAATTGGAACTCCCAACCTCTATTTCATAGGAGGGAACCTATTTGGGTCAGGGCTACAGCATGGGGAAGTGGCCTTTTCCCTTTGGCCCCAGACCAATTAAAGTGCACTCCCCCACCTGATATTAGGAAAGGAGAGGAAAACTTAGACACACCAAAAAAAACCCCATTTATTGTCTTTTTTTTTTTTTTTTAGAAAAAGTCTTAAATTATAGAATTTCCATGTCACTTCTAGTTTGGCCCTTCATTGAGGAGACTTAACAGAATTCAGACCAATTGCAGAATCCAAACAGTGAACGATGGTTGTGCGTTATTCTCCAGAGTGCACATAGGATGCCATTCCTCAGCTGGCAACCTCAAAGAGTTTATGAAGCATGAACATTCACTATAGCCCCAAACATTGTCCCTGTTTGGCGAAATGAGATTATTATTTTTTTTACAACCAAGTAGATCTTTTTATGGCCCCCGAGGCAATAACACAATACTAGCAAAGAAGCAACTGCAAATATGACTACGGTGCTATCAGGTAATACTGGAGCTGTTCAAACACTTTCATCAGCCTTTGAACAATCAGCTTTTCATCAACAATCCGAAACATAGTGTAATAGTATAATAGTATAATCTCTATAGTGTATATCAACACAGTTATCCTGCACAAACCCCATTGAAATTAATGGGAGTCGTGCAAGAGCAAAATACCGTATGCCAGGAAAACACGAGTGCTGATTCAACATAAGCCAGTTTTCCCTACAAAAATCCAAAGATCTCATCCACATGATGAGTAAGAGAGATAAGCCATGATCAAATTCAGACCGAAACCAAACGCAACACAACATAGATAGTGTTCTTGCACACCACCGATTTATTTTCATTAGGGATATCATGAACACTTGTATATGGGGCTCAGGGTATTGTGAAAGGAGGAAGTGTAGAGAGCGGAGTGAAAACATGTCCTCCTTACCCACAATTCCTCTTCTGCAGTGGCGTACTTAGCGTATTTGACACCTGAGGTGGATCCTTGTACAACACAGAAGGGCTGGGCAAGACCAGCCAGCACACCATAGGTATGTGCCACCACAATCCTATACAGACAATGCACCTCCTTATTGCCTGCACCCAGGGCAGACTGCCCCCACCACCCCGCCCTTGGTACACCACTGCTCTTCTGCCTCCTCTCCCTTGAAAGACAAGCATGCACTGAGCCAAGCAGAGCTTCAAAGGGCAGTGCACTGAGCAGGATAGCCAGAGGTGAGATGGTGGTCCCATGAGCCCTGGAGAATAGATGGAGGAAGAACTGAGTAGGGGGGGGGGGTGACTAAACGACTTTCAAGATTTCTTCCGACTCTAACATTTTATGATTTTCCTCCTGCTCCTCAACCTTTGAAATAAGCAAGCAGGGAAATAGAACACTGGAAATGGCTGAGAGTAAATCTATTTCCTGAGACTTGCTGTTCACAGGGTTTGACTGGGAGCTGCACGTACAATGCGAACTTCATGGGGGAAAGCCTTTCCTAGAGGATTTTTATAGTGATTCGCATAGAAGCTGCAGTGCTCCACATTTTCATATAGATGGCACTCTTGTAATTCTGCACATTAAATACAGCTGCTTGATTCAACATTTTTATATACCGTATTGTCCCGAGTATAAGACGCACCTGATTATAAGACGCACCCTTAAAGTTTGGTGCCATTAAAAAAATTTAATTAAATCACTGGCATTAAATTGCAACAGCCTGATTATAAGACGCACCCCTAGTTTAAAAACTTAAATTAGGAGAAAAAAGTGAGCCTTATACTCAGACCGATACGGTATATCTGCAATGTTTGTGAGGGCGGTTTCAGTGGAAGGTGTGGGGTGGAAACCAGACCGGAGGGGGTCAAGAGAAGAATTGGCGGGGGGAAAGCTGAAGCAGTGGGAGTGAGCAGCAAGTTCCAGAAGTTTGGAGGGAAAGATAGTGGGGAAACTGAGCCTCAGTTGGGGAGGGAGGCTGAGTCAAGGGATGGTTTCTTAGTGTAGGAGAGACCGTGACATGTTTAAATGCAGGACAGGGCCTCTGAGAGGATTTTTATCAGGGGATACAAAGTTTCTTTTGGGCCCCTCCTCAAAGGGGGAATGGGCAAAACAGAGCAGGGGGAGGGCGGCAATGTCTGGAAAAGTCTCTGGAGTCCAGGTCTACCAGGCTTCTTGATGCAGTGTCCAGGTCTACCTGCTTGGTAGACCTGCCCTCCCAGTTGGCCTGGTCTTCATCTTTCATTCTCCATGAGGTCCGCTGAGATCTCAGGAAATTTCTGAGCCCCCTCCTTTGACTTCTGGGCCCCCCCTTTTGACCCTGAGCCTGGGTACAATTTACCCCCTTTACCCCCCTATCATGGGCCCTGATGCAGGAGGAAAGGACTCACTGGGGAAAGGCAGGCTGATGATGTGTAAGAGAGGGTTGATAACTGCAAGGGCGTTGGCAGCCGGGAGTCAGGGAGGGATACCAGAGGAGAGGACAGTGCTTTCTAGAAAGTCACTGGATTGATGAACTGCAGGTCATGGAAGGAGTAGGAAGCAATGTGGGAATGATGGACCATCTATGAGCAGTGCTGAAGGAGACAAGGTGGTGATCAGACCGATAAAATTCCATTGCAGAGAAGCCAAAGACAAAGCAAATATTAGACAAGACAAGATCAAGAGTGGGGGTATATATCCAAAATTGGAGATCAAAAGAAGACCTAGTGAGAAGAGATGGGAAGAAGCAGCTGATTCCAAGGAATACTCTACCACAGTGGTTCTCAAAGGTTTTAGCACCGAGACCCACTTTTTAAAATGACACCCTATCAGGACCCACCTAGTTTTACGAGACAAGGTGATCCAGAAATAAATTTATTTATGTGCAAGTAAGGAGCTCAGCTGTTTGCAGGGTAATTAGCAGCTATCTTGCAAACTGCAGGAGCTCAGCTCTTTGAAGGGCAATTAACAGCTATCTGATTTTTGAATAGCCTCAGAGCTTGTGGCAATTACTGATCTGATCTTTCCATCACCTGGGACCCACCAGAAGTCAGGTTGCGACCCACCAAGTAGGTCCCGATCCACAGTTTGAGAAACACTGCTCTACTAGGTAAAGGTAAAGGTGACCCCTGACAATTAAGTCCAGTCGTGTCCGATGCTCATCCCCATTTCAAAGCCGAAGAGCCAGCGTTGTCCGAAGACGCCTCCGTGGTCATGTGGCCGGCATGACTCTCCTTGCCGCAGCATGTAGCATGCAGCTGGAACACGGAGCGCTGTTTACCTTCCCGCAAGCGGTACCTATTTATCTACTTGCATTAACATGCTTTGGAACTGCTAGGTTGGCAGGAGCTGGCCAAGCAACGAGAGCTCACCCTGTCGCGGATTCGAACTGCCGACCTTTCAATTGACAGCTCATGGTTCAGTGGTTTAACCCACTGCGCCACCCGCTGGCCCTACTGCTCTACTACATAGATGTTAAAATCTCCAGTGAGCAAGGCAGGAGTACTGTCAGACTGGAAAAATCAAGGTCTGAATGAAATGCTATTTAAGAGAGGGCCAGGAGGGCAGAACACAGGAACATGGAGGTGCAATGGAGAGTAAAGTCTCCCAGAATGCACTTCAGAGGTAGAGAAGGGGAAGGGGCTGGAACTGTCAGGAGTTGGTTGGAGAAGCCAGCACCACCGTGGCTTATGTGAGAGGAGAAAAGACTGAAACAGAGGGCCACAACAGTGGCAAAGCAGGGGGTGGGGGAGGATACACAAGATTTCAGTGAGGGCAAGGAGCTGGAGGGACCAGGAGGGAGAATAGCCAGCAATTGGAAACTAGATTTGGGGAGAGAAGGCAGGAAGGTACCATGATGCTGGAAGCAAGTAGCAGAAAACCCAGGAGGAGGACACAGCACTTAAATTGGAAAGGTTACCACTTAGAGACCTTTCGGCAGCGCCTCAATACATTTTTATTCAGGTTGGCATTGGATGACTGACATGGCAGGCTGGCTTTTTAACAAATGTAACTACTGTATAGGTGACCCACTGGGGTTGTCTGTTTTAATTGTTTTAATACCGGTTTTTAATTCTTATTGTGTATTATGTATTTTAACATGTTTTTTTAACTATAAGCTGCCTTGATTGCCCTTATTGGGAGAAAGGCGGGGTAGAAATCCTTTAAATAAATAGGTGAAAAAGTGGGTAAAGAGGAGGCACCAGCAAGCTAGACCTCACCATAAGAGGTGGTTTGTTACAACTGATCACAAACAGGCGCCAGATGGGTGGTGCCCTTTGGCACCTCCCAAGGCAGCCTTAGGCTAACAAACACGTGCAGACTGAAGTAGAGCTCCACCCTTCCTGGAAGACCTGGGAAATGGGGGGGGGGGCATGAGGCAGAGATCAGCAGCCGAGCACTGCAGGTTTCCCTACTTCCAGAGATGAAGGATGCTGTCGGTTAAAGAAAGCTTAGGCCACCCATCACCTGAGTTTTAGTTGACCAATCAGTTAAATTAACATAACTTCATTAAGTGTGCACTAAGATCTATGTACATTTTAAATAACAATGATCTATGTACATCTCCTGCCAACCTAGCAGTTCCAAAGCATGTCAATGCGAGTAGATAAATAGGTACCGCTTGCGGGAAGGTAAACAGTGCTCCGTGTTCCAGCTGCATGCTATGTGCTGCGGCAAGGAGAGTCATGCCGGCCACATGACCACGGAGGCATCTTCGGACAACGCTGGCTCTTCGGCTTTGAAATGGGGATGAGCACCACACCCTGGAGTCGGACACGACTGGACTTAATTGTCAGGGGCCACCTTTACCTTTTTATGTACATTTTAAATAACAATGAACAGTATAACATAGTGTGATAATAATAACTAATAAAATATCCCGATCACGGCCAGCCAGATGCCTGATAGAAGGCAATCATGGCCAGCCAGATAGAAGCCTGCAGTCAGGTGAGAGATGCATGCTTTTAAAATAAATGGACCTAGATAAATAAAGTTGATATAGGGGGGGAAAGAGCAAGAAAAATGTTTGCTAGGGAGCTGCACAAAGAGATGAGTTTTCTAAACGAAGTAGTTGACAAGCACTGCTGTCAATAAGCACAGGGTCTCTCTCTCTCTTCACAGGTTACAAGCCATAAGCAACCTCCTGGTTTTAGAGGTTTTAGAAGCGGGTTTTCTCTGTGCCAGGTGCAAGGGAGTGTCAACGGGAAACAGGTTATCTTGTTGTCTTGTGTGCTCCCTGAGGCATCTGGTGGGGCCTCTGTGTGATACAGGAAGCTGGACTAGATGGGCTTTTGGCCTGATCCAGCAGGGCTCTTCTTATGTTCTTATGTTCCCCCTTTCTACCTACCCCCAATTATTCCTCAGAAGAGCTTTCATTCTCTCAGCCCTGCTGACTAAAAGGATTGGGAATGTTTGTGCTCAGGAACTAGGAGCTTGCATCCAAAGTCCCCGCTACCCTATGGATCCCTTTTGCTATAACGTCTCCGGATGCAGTGGGAGAGGCAGCTGGTGAGCAGAAGTAGGCAGGGCCCCCCCACATCCTTGCCTGACAAAGATGCAAAGCAGCTGGACCCTGTCTGGTAATCCTAGTGACGTTCGGCACAGTTGGTGTCTTCCTTGGAAGAATACAGGTGGGCCACGTTATACACGGACGACTCTGCATTATCTGCGGGGGAGGGGGGTCCAGAACAGATCCCTCGCAGATGATGAGGATCTACTGTACACGTACAAGGGTGGTGGTATCAGGAGTCAGGAGACTGAGGGATCCCTGACCAACCTCTGAAGCCCCAGTATGCAATGAATCCAGGGCCGATCTTTGACCTACGGCCTACCCTAGGCCCTACAGCAACCTGGTGCTGCTAGCATATTTGTCCACACGTTTTTAACTCTGGCATGACATTTTAGTCCCATTGATGATGTAAAAGGTGAGAAATAGCCTTTATATGACATCATTGACCTGAAAATGAATTGGACCCCCTCAAATATTCAACTCAAACCTTAAAACCCCACAAGCATGGATATTTGTTTTTCATATTTTTATACCATCCTTACTCGAAGAAGCTCAGGGTGGTGTACATAGTTCTTCCCCTCCTTTTGTCCTCACAACAACCCTGTGAGGTAGGTGAGGCTGAGAGATAGTGACTGGCCCAAGGCAGTTGCATAGCTATAGCGGGGCTGGGGGGGGGGTTCTGTGCCCCCGCGTGCCATCGGTAGTGGCCACAAGTAGCAAGTAGGAGCCACAGTGGCAGCTTTCACAGCCGCAGTGACCGGTTGGGTGGTTTTGGGGGCGGGAGAATGGCCCTACCACCCTCCCTCGCTCCTGGAAGGCTCCAAATGGAGCCTTTCCAGGAGTGACGTTGTGACACGGGGGTGGGGCGATGATGATGCAAAACGCATCATTGCCCAGTCCCCCTCCAGCAACGCCACTGGCCCAATGTCACCCAGGAAGTTTCATGGCTAAGTGGGGATTTGCGATATATTTCCTCTATCGATTTGAATCAAGAAGGCTCTACTTGGTAAGTGAGAGGGAGGTGCTCAAGAACTTGCACTTACCAAGAGGCATTATGCCTGGGAATAGTACCCTGCTATCTCAGTGAGTGTTGTGACCCTTGAGATGGTAGGTTACACAAGAACATAAGGAGAACATGCATCACTGACTCACTGGGAATAGTTGAACCTGTGAGATGGGTGCATATGAATGGTTGGAGACCCCAGACCATGACAGTGCCACCTAACTGGAACATGAGCATGCCAAAGTTACATCCTTAGAAGGCTGCAGGTCTTATTTGGCAGGATAATGCCCTTGATTATTAGTTTGAGTCATTAGTAGCGCATAGGACCAACCACATGATTTGTGTTGTCACTCTGGACAAATTGCTTTCTGTTTTATATCCTACACGTATTAGCCTCCAATCCACACACTTCTCATAGCCACGTGGCCCCTGCTAACTGGGCAAAGGGGCACCTTTTAAAGTGGTGTCCTCTTATATTTAGCAGCGAGAAAGCAATTGGCCATCATCACCCCAGCATGGCATCTTTTCCAGTGGCTGTTGCTGGTGCCTCTTTTGCATTTTTTTTAGACTGTAAGTCCTTTGGCGACAGGGTACCATTTATTTATTTATTTATTTAGCTATGTAAACCACTTTGTGAACTACTTTTTGTTGAAAAGCAGTATATAAATATTCTCAGTAGCGTCACTAGGACGCGCGTCACCCTGGAGCAGGGGGCATGCGTCACCCTAGTGACGCTCACGGCGCGGGGGGTGACCCGGCTCCCCCCCCTGCGTCGCCCTCCGGACGCTCCGAGGCCGGCCCGGGAGCCGGCCTCGGAGCGTCCGACCCCGTCTGAAACGCGCCCATTCAGCGCGTTCATCCGGGTATTTTTCGGATTTTCACGCATGCGCAGAGACCGTTTTTAGGGCAAAATGCCCTCCCGGGCCGGCCTCGGAGCGTCCGGAGGGTGTCGTGCGTCACGGCGGTAACACGCGCGGGGGTGCGCGCGTCACCCCCGGGCGCCCCGCTCCCCCGCCACACTCCAGTGACGCCACTGAATATTCTTAATAACAACAGTGCCCTTAGTTTTATGGTTGCTGTAGGTACCAAATTTCAGAAGGGGGGGGCTTACAAATGAACACATCAAATTGAAAAACATTGTACCAATTACACACCAAACCAAACTCACCTCTGATCAAGCTCACCTTGGCACCAACCATTCCTCTGCTTCCCTACCACCATTTTCCCTTCTCCCCCTGCCCTTTCCCAAAGTTATCTGGAGAAGAGGGAACGTGTGGGCAAGAAGGCTTGAAGGGATGGGGATAAGCCCGGTAGGGAGGCTCTCTGAATTCCCTGAAAAAGCTCAGAAAGAATGGGCCCATTCTGAATCATAAGGAGAAGGTTTTGTGACTCTCCAGTTGTATGTATGTTATTACTGTATCCTCTAGTGACATTTCACACTCTGTTTTCCGAATGAAAAATGACGCACTCTCTCATTGTACGTTACAAAAAACCATTTCCCCATGACTGTCAGAACTATGGTGGATCAATTGCCCACTTGTTTAATCTATAGATGACGACTGTTTTTCTTGGGAACACTCTTTGCTAGAGAGATCATACAGTGGAAATGCCTTTGGAAAGAAAGACATTTGAAACCGTACCATTGCAGCAGTTGCTGCTGAAGAAATCAAGTTCAAAGGCAGCCGGATAAAGTTGTGTCAGAGCTTGGTGAATGGATGACTCTGTGCCTGTTTTAAAGGCCAAAGAATTACAAAGAGCGTCCCCCACCCCCACCTCCAGGCAATAATTTGCTGAAGCAAACAGATATATTTGCAAATAGTGTGACGAAAGACAAACTTTCACCCTCACTTTTTTTAAAAAGCACAGTAGGTCACCTCTTTTGCATATTGGTTTGTATAACCAGATTCTATTACTAATGGACAGCTTTTAAGTGTCAGTTTATATTGTTTTCATTAGCCTCTCCATGACAGCATCACAACCCACCCTAGAAATTAATTTCTCCAGCTGAAACCTGCATACAATGTGAACCTTATAGTTGCTAAATAAATTACCTCCCTTTTCATCAGTTTTGCAGGAAGGCAGTGAAAGCAAAAAGGGATGTTGTTATCTCTCTCTTTCAAGGAGACTTTCAGGCTTTCATCTACACTTCCATAACTGCTTTGTGGAAGACCACCTGCATTGAAAAACCTGGGAAATGGACTTGGGATGCATACCTGCACCTTTACAGTAATACAAACCGTGCAGGAAGGGGAGCAAATTTGCCACTTCAATATGCCATGCAACAAAAACATGGCTGGTTGGAATGCCACTAGTCAGGCATTCTAATCCTCCTCCTGCCCTATGCTATATAGCCCTTTCCCTCCCACTTGTTTACACAAAATAAATGGATTTTTCCCCTCTAACAGCACAATCCGACGTAACATTTTTGCCTGTGTAACCAGCGGCGCAGCGAGAACGGGAGGCCCCAGAATGGAAAAGGGATTCAAATCCCCTTTGAATTCCTCTTTTGGAGGGGATTTGAATCCCTTTTCCATTCTGGGGCCTCCCGTTCTCGCTGCGCCGCTGGTTACACAGGCACAAAGGTTACGTCGGATTGCGCTGAAAGAAACATGCAAGTCCCTGAGCCTTTTCTCACTGATGTCTTCCAGGGTCGGCCCAAGACCTCCTGACATCTGAGGCAGCATGCCAAATGCTGCCCCCCTTTCCTGATGATGTGGCAGCCTATGCACCTCCCACTCTCTAATGTTCTAGCTCAGCACTCTCTCCCACTCTATATTTCCTTTTCCTCTCTGTTGCCCTCTTTCTTTTCCTATCCAGGGAATAGGAAGAGGAGGAGCAGCAGCGGAGGCAAGTAGGTGGATAGAGATGAGCACTTCCCACCAAACTGCTGCCTGAGGCAACAGCTTCAGTTGGCCTCATGGATGGGCCAGCCCTGCCATCTTCCAACCCTTATAGAATCTTGGTGGTTCTATTCTGGTTACTCTCCAGCTGGATTAAGCTTGCTTAATATTATAGCATCACAATTCTAAGGGACCAATTCAATGGCATTGGTGTAGTCGTCGCCACTAAAGTAGACACTACTGAAGTGTTGCGTGTTGAAAAGCGGCATATAAATACGGTTAATAATAATACCGTAATAGCACAAGACCACCCAGCAAATTTACAAGTAATTGAATTCAATGGAACTGACAATGCAATCCTATGCAGGTTTACTCAGAGGCAAGTCTCACTACATTTAATGATGCTTACTTACTTGTAACTATGTTTAGGATTGCAGTCTTATCAAGCATATTGAACTTTTCACTGGCTATGAACTTTTCATTGCCTATGGCAATACTATCTGCTTGAAGAAGTGATCATTTTAAATCCAGTTATGATGTCTATTGTTGGTGGGAAAATATGAATTCTGCTTTCAGGTGTTGGAATTACTCATGAGTAATCTGTAAGGCAATCATCATATTCATTAACCAACATTTTCCCCAAATTTCTAAATTACTACAAGTTCTCCACTTCACTTTTTGGTGTTTTAAGTTTAGCCCTTAACACATTTTGGGGTGATTTTTTTTTCCAGTCAGGCTGATTGCCCAGCTCTATGGAATGTGAATCATCATAAGTATCCCAGTACAGTGTGTTCAACTTACCACAACTACATAAGAAGAGCCCTGCTGGATCAGGCCAAAGGCCCATCTAGTCCAGCTTCCTGTATCTCACAGTGGCCCCACCAGATGCCTCAGGGAGCACACAAGACAACAAGATACCTGATCTTGTCGCTACTATCTTGCATCTGGCATTAAGAGATAGCCATAGTCTACTACTAAAACCAGGAGATTGCATATACCCATCATGGCTTGTAATTCTGATGTAGTACAAGAGGGTTAAGAACTTCTCTCTATCCACTCTCCATCCCATACATAATAGTAATAACCCCATGCATAATTTTCCATAGCTATCCATGTACTTGTATGATGTTAGGTGACCATACACCCAAACCTAAGACCTTGCCACAGACAGCTGTGGCAAGCACACATCACACTGTGACAATGAGGACTAGCAGCTCTGTTTCAATTCATCATCACTCACAGAATGACCAGACATCTGGAGGCCACTCTGGCAGAGAAAAGTTCATTTGGAAGAGTAAGTGGAATAACTACCACAATCATTATGCTGTCCACAATGTCCACTGACAACTGAGAGTTGCAACAAGAATTTGAAGGTAGATTTGAAAGTGAAGCACCAGAAATTGAATGTGGTGATCAAGTCATATATTCTAGTCCATCCACCCTGCCAGCTAAGGCTTTTCCCCTGACTAATAGTAATATTACTATTAATATTAATACTGATCTTAATAAAGGGCTGAGTGGGGAAGGGTTTAATCTTTTCTGCGTTAGCAGATTGATTTGCTCATGTACTGGAAACACTTAAGCCCAACAACAGACAGTTCACAAGTTTTCATCTGCTTTATCCACTTTTTTGGCAAGAAAACAAAATACAAAGATGGATTTTGGCACTCTTAAGCACATTAAGGTTTTAATGGACAAGCCCATCTAACTAGCTGCTGGGTCGTAGGAATTGTTTCTGTGAGATGTTGGTATTTTCCCTGTCTGTTAACCAGTGAACAGACCAAATATTTATTGAGACAGACACCTTTACAACGACAGTACAGTACAGTAAAGAATACCAAGAGAACAGATTTACAGAAATAGCTAGCCCAAACTTCAGAATGCTTGAGCATTGGCCTGACTGACCAGAGGAAAAATCTCAGCCCCATAATACACGCCTTACGTACTGAGGGCCCAATGCTAAGTGACCTTGGTTTATTTGTGCAGCCTCTATGATGCTCATAGCGTGGGGGGGGGGGTGTTAAATAGAAACACCACCGTTTCAGGAAGGGGAAAGCCATGCTTCATTAACTCACTGGAATTTTTGTCAGGATATTAATGCCACCAGGGTGGATAGAGGTACTGCAGTAAATACTGTATCACTTCAATATGTCAAGAAGCACTGAGAGCAAAGTTCCACATCAGGGATTAGTGTGCGAAACTGGGCTAAGAGCTTCCCGTAGAAATAGCTAAAAGTATATGCAGTGTCTGTATTTAATACTGAAGGATAGGACCCGACTCCAGGGTCAGATCTACTTAGGGCAAACCTAGAGGTAGCGGATGTTCACAGGCAGTAATGCGTCACTAACAGAATTAAACTGCTGCTGCTGCTGATACAGTTGTGACAACTTTAGGGAATCTGTACAAAAGATAATTTGTGTTTCAATTTAGTGAAGCAACTGCTGAAAACTGGAGATCGGAATACAAAGAAATATGAAGAAAGCAGGATTTATTTAGCATTTACAGCACAATCCTATGCATGTTTACTCAGAGGTACATTTTATTGAACTCAGTGGGACTTACTCCCAGGTAACCGTGTATAGGATTGCAATCAGGCAACCTGATCCTGTCTAGCAGGACGCAGCGGCACAAATAAGGCACCCGCCGCATCCTATGCAGGATTGGGCCTGCTTCGGCCTCCTCGGGGTAAAGAGATGTTTGTCCCTTTGCCCCAAGTAACATGCCAGCTGTCCCAATGGACCTCAATTTTGCTGGTGTACATTTGAGAGGCCCGTGTAAGGCCCAACAGGTCCAGGAAGGGCGATAGGGGAGGAGGCCTCCGTTGATCCCCCCCCTTCCCAGGCCCAATCCTCCAATCCCATCGCCGCCAAACACGCCATCCCCTGCCCCTCCTCTACCCAGTGGGGACTCACCTCTCCGCCACGGTACTTCTGGGGTTTGCGGCGCCAGAGGCACAAGCCTCTCTGCCAGTGCCGCTTACTCTCTGGGTGCCACAAACGCGCCTTACGACCTGTTTGCGACACCAGCCTAGATGTTGGACTTAGACAGGATTATGCCATTACTTTGTTATCTTTTTGGGCTGTTTGGAGTCCTCTTGTCCCCATTTTCTGCCTGCAAATGCAATCCTTTTTCTCTTTATATTTTATTTGGAATTAAATATATAAAATGGTGTGCATCACCACCGGTAAGAAAATTAGATTTTAATACCAGCAATTAATAAGGCACAACACTGTACAGCATTTTCAGAAATACTCTCTCTCTCTCTCTCTCTCATTCACAAATAAAAATTCTCTCAACCTCCTCGAGGTTGTTAACAGTTTACTTATCACCGACACAACTCCTATAACATACAGTCCCTGCTGGAAAAAAAAAAACCAAATGGAAAGGAAAGATTGGAGAGAGAAATCAGGAGGGAAGGATTCTATCCCTGAGGTGCCAGTAAAAATTCTGCCACTAAACAAGACTAAAACCACAGTTTTAAATAACAAGACATAATGTTGAACATCCAAGCACCAAGACGATTTCATAGTGCAGGAAAATCCACTTCTGAAAAAGCATTTTTTGTTGTGTAACAAGGTTAATTCCATGACTTCCGAACTCACAAGACAGTCACTCATCCTGCCCGTCAGCTTTGCTTCCTTCTTCACCAACATTGTCTTTTAATAATTTCTAGATGGTTCCTTACCATTAACATTACTCATTAGGAAAGTTAAAACCCAACCCAGTCTTCTCAGACTTGTGGAGGAAAAAAATAATTGTGCTATAGATTTCAAGTCTTCCAAACATAAAGTGAGTCTTTACTCTTGTATGTCCCAATACACTCCAGAATATCACCAACTGACCTTAGTTTCCCTTGAAGGATATTGGGGGGGGGGGACTTGGTAACAACCTAGATAGGTGTTAGAGGGGAGTCGTGACTCGTGAGGAAGACTGGAATGCTTTATTGCTCAATGTCTGTGTCTTCGGAAGCTCTTTGCATAAGAAAGGAAGACATTGCAGAGTAAGGCTACTCCCCTTTCTCTGTGCCATAACAGGCTTAAGATGATGCTGTGGCTGCAGTACCAGACAGTAGGATTTGCCAACCATTAGTAGTAGCGATTCAGGGTTCTGGTCCCTGGAATGTCTGGCTGCCCATTCATCCATATCTCTCGGATGATGCGCTCCCTTTCTTCCAGTCGTTGAGCTCTCTCTATCTCTTCAGCTGAGGTGAATACGTTCATGTTCAGAGTTCTTTCAAACCTGCGGTGCCTTCGAGCAGAGATGTCAGATGTGGTGTCTGAGTCATCATCACTCTCACTGCTGTTGCTATTGCAGTCCCGCAGTGGCTTTTTTGTTGGCGATCGTTTGCAATCGGTTTGACAGGAGACTCGGAGCACCAGAGCAAACAAGGTTAGGAGGAGTCCCACACAAATGCCAGAGACGAAATACAGAGCAGCTCGCTCAGGGTTCTCTGAAAGAAGAAAAAGAAATGAATTTGAGTGGGTAGGCGAGAATACGTGAACATGTGCATCGAGTCCAGCCACACTAACAGAGAAATGTAGTTTTGTAATTATTAGTTGTTCACCCTTAAGTTCAAGGGGGCCCTGATATCCGCAGATCTGGTATCCGCAGATTCACTTATCCACGGATCCGGGATCTCCCCCCCCCCGCAACCCTTACCCTTACCTTTAATTCTTGCTTAAACAGAACGCTATAAGCAGCAGCAGGAGCCAGAATTATTCTACCAAGCAGCCTCAGTGCTAGAGAGGCTCTGAATGTTAACAGGAAGCAGTTTCCGCCTCTCTAGCACAGAAGCTCCTTGCTAGAATCATTCCAGCTCTGTGCTATAAGCAGCACGCTGCTGCTTATAGCATTTAACAAGACGTTTAAGCAAGAAATAGTTAAGGGGCGTTGGGAGCATGGGGATAGCATTCCCTCTATCTGTGGGTTCGTGGGATCTGCAGGGGGGCCAGGAACCTATCCCACATGGATACCAGGGCCTGTGTGTGTGTATGTGTGGGGTATGTGTGGGGTATGCAGGACAAACGCTGAAAAGCAATATGGTAGGAGAAGGTGAAACCACAATATATTTAGTGAAACTTGGAGTAAATTCTTGGTAGTGGAATGATAGTCCAATTTGCTGGTTAAGCTGAGAATCACAGGTGAGAAATCAAGCAGGACACAGAATTGAAGAGGCCACTGAGTCAGGAAAAAAGTCGATTTTGAATTGCAAAGGGACGAAATGGCATGGTCAGCAGTGACTGAAGGCAAAGTGGATGCACGTAAAGACCCCAATGGCAGCTTTAGATAAATGTACACTTTGGGAGAGAATACTTTGGAGTGAGGGAGGGTCCAGCGGGCAGCGCCGAAGAAAATGTGGCTTAAACACATTGAGGAAGGAGCCAACAAAGGACCATCAATATCACCACCAACCACCAAGAGTGGAAGCGTATCGTGAACGACATACGGACTCCCGTGACACCTGCTCCCCAAGTGCCAGCTCAGGACTAAAGAACAAAGATGATGACTTTGGAGTGAAGAAGCCATGGGGGGGGGATCCTTTTCTTGCCCACTGTTTTACCGCTGCAATTCTAATTAAGGCCATCCAGATTTTGTTAAACATATTTGTGTGAAATTTTTAGTTTCACCTGCAGGGCATCTTCAAGCATCAGCCTCATACATCTCCATGATAACTAGAGATACCTGTAAACTTCTTCAAGTTCAGGCTGAGAGGAACTGGGGGGGGGGGGCTTGTCTCCATAAAGTCTGCTCATGTGAGAGGTGAAGTTATAAATCCCCAAAGGTTTTTCTGAGCCTAAGTTTGGCAAAATCTAGCAACTTCTCCCCCCACCCCACCCCTGACCCTTTAACTTAACTGACAGCTAGCAGAAGCATAGGGACAGCAAAATAGAGTGGGTAGAAAGGAGGGGTTTTTATCCTCCTCTTGCTCAGTAGAATACCAGGAGCATAGCAGCAGTGGTACAGGGATTTCCCCCTTTCATTGTCCTGAAGCTCTGGTCTGCAGCACATCAGTAGAAGAGGCACAATAGACGTTGAGAGTTGGAAACTACAATGGCAGCAGCAGGCGTTGGAAAGACTCCCCATGGCGACTGCCTTGCACCTTTCCTCATGACAAACCACAGTGCATCATGAGGAAAGGTACAATGGTCATGGGGAATAATGTGTGATCTGGCCAATCATAGATCTAGGCCAGTGGTGGCCAACCCTTCAACATGAATGCTGGCCCTTTAAATAGTTGTATAGGTGAGGACATTTCAGCAGGTGCAGCTGCTTTAGCAGCACCATCAGCACTTACAGCTGCCAAGATTCTGCCTTCTGCACAACTCTTAAGAACACAGAGGCCCTAATGGTGGAAGGTTGGCTATCCCTGATCTAGGCTATAGCCTGGGATGTGGATCAAGTCTCTGACTCCAAGTCTCAAGTCAACTCGCCACTGTCTCCACCCCTTAAGGTGGCAGGGGACAGCTTCCGGTTCTCCTGGTGGGTCGCAACCCACCAGTTTGAGAACCGCTGAACTAAGTCATAACCTTGGTCCATCTAGCTCAGTATTCTCAACAAAGACTGGCAGCAGATCTCCCAGGTGTCCCAGGCATATCTGGAGGTGCCAGGGTTTGAACCTGGGACCCTCTGTATGCAAAGCAGGTGCCTCTAACCACTGAACCATGTGGTCCTTCCTTCGAGATAAAGGCTGGCTGAACAAAAAAATTCTAAAAACAAGTTATAAAGATGCAGTTACATCAGGCAGCATCTTCAGGAACTTAAATTTTCTCACATCAACTGAAGGGAAACCATATTAGCATTGGAGACTGGGCTGAGTTTACTGCTAGGCTTTAGCCATTTTTGTTCAGCCATTTTTTGCTTCCTTTGTTTAAGCCCTGTGTGCGCACTAAAACTGTCTCACAGTTTTCAGAGGCTGGTTCAAGTCTGCAGGAAAACATCTACATTTAGATCTTCCAAACTGCTGACTGTCAAGGCTCTTTAATACCCCCTCCATTTTCTCTTCCAGTGCATCCTTTTGCTTACTATCTGCCTGATGAAGAGTTCTATAGGATACAGAAGCTCACTATTTTTGTTACTTTTGGTTGGTCCTAAATAAAGCATTACTTGACCTTGGATTGCAAATTATCTTAAGCAAAGTAAATACGCATGTGTCAATCATTTCCCAAATTATAGGTTAGACAGCTTGCCTCTACAGTGAGGAAACCTTTGATCTTAAGAATACAAAAGGCACATTAACCACTTTTAAGGGTATGTTGGCCTGAACTTCAGGTGATGAGAGCAGATCCAGGAGTAGGCAGATATGAGCACCATAAGGCCAGATTCATTGATGCCTAATGAATCTAATATATGTTTTATTACGAACACAAATACCTTTATTGGCATATTAAATTGTATTTTATTCATGTAAAACCACCAGCATAATAAGGCACTTATAGACATTTGACTAAGCGCCAGCGGGTGGCGCAGTGAGTTAAACCGCTGAACCATGAGCTGTCGATCGAAAGGTTGGCAGTTCAAATCCGCAACGGGGTGAGCTCTCGTTGCTTGGCCAGCTCCTGCCAACCTAGCAGTTCCAAAGCATGTTAATGTGAGTAGATAAATAAGTACCACTTGCGGGAAGGTAAACAGCGCTCCGTGTTCCAGCCGCATGCTACGCGCTGCGGCAAGGAGAGTCATGCCGGCCACATGAGCACGGAGGTGTCTTCGGACAACGCTGGCTCTTCGGCTTTGAAATGGGGATGAGCACCACACCCTAGAGTCGGACACGACTGGACTTAATTGTCAGGGGTCACCTTTACCTTTTTAGACATTTGACTGAGAGGGCAGATCTTTATTTGTGTTCAAACTTGGCTCCTGCAAATCTGCTCCCCACAAGCTACAGCAAGGAACTGCCTCCACCATGCGACTTCCCCAGATCTTCCTGTTGCCTTTCCTGACTGCTTTCCCCTCTAGATCCCGAGTCTCTCCGCCTAGTTCTATTACCCATGATTACAGCGTGGGCCATAAAGGAAGCAATAGCATCATGTAGCGGTTAAAAGTCTACATTAAGAAGTCCCAGTTCAAAACCACACCTCAGTTGTACTTACTAAGTGGCACTAGGTAAGCCAGTAGCCTCAGCCTCCCACCTGTAATATCAGGATAATAATAATACTGTCTTGTCTTCCAGGAATGTTGTGAGGATATCTGAAGTGTCCAAAGACATCACTCTCACTTTCTTTGCCACTGAGAATTACTGCAAAAAATGGGGGGGGGGGGGAAATCACAGTCTTTTTTCAAGCATACACTGGATGTTGACAAGATAAAACAGAGATAAATTTCTCGTACTATATACCGTATTGTCCCGAGTATAAGATGCACCTGATTATAAGACGCACCCTTAAAGTTTGACGCTATTAAAAAAAATTAATTAAATCACTGGCATTAAATTGCAACAGCCTGATTATAAGACGCACCCCTAGTTTAAAAACTTAAATTAGGAGAAAAAAGTGAGTCTTATACTCAGACCAATACGGTATATGCTGTTTTTGTGTGGTCATCATTGGCATTATTGTGTTGGACAACATGGACCAGCCACGTTTGGACCAGCCATGTCCATGCTTTTCACACCTAAAATCACTGGGTGGCCTCGAGCGCAATCAGTTGGCAATGTTCAATGGGGCTTTCCACCTCTACAACATCCCCAATAGATGGCTATCCAGCCTCTGCTTAGCAACCTTCAACGATGGAGAGTCTACCACAGGGGTGTCAAACTCATAGTGGGCCAAACAGCATTCATGGTGCCTGCTGAGGGCCAGAAGTGACATCATTAAGCAGGTGATGGCCAGAACTGAGCACTTTGTTCTCGCATAGAAACTCATTGGCTGCAAATGACAGAAGAGAAAAATGTGCAAATCTTGATCATATTTTCAAGATATGAGAGAGCCCAATGATCACAGTGGGAGAGCCCAATGATCACATGGACCACCCTTTCAGCAGCGCCACTTCTGCCACAGCATCACTTTGCAGCTGAGAGGTTATCTGTGAAATGTCACCTCAGCAGAAGCGGCGCTGCTGAAAGGGTGGCCTGTGTGATCATTGGGCTCTCCCAGCACCTTGGCAGCGCCTCCCTCTCTCTCACCCTTCTTCGTCTGCCCCTTATCCCGTAGTGTTCCTTGCCTTCTGAGGCCTCCTTCCACCTCTCCCTCCCAGCGCCTCGGCAGAAGCAGCACTGCTGAAAGGACATCGCTGGGAGAACCCAATTATCACATGGATCAGATCAAGAACTTCCAGGGGGCAGTAATCTGGGGGCTGCATCTTATGTTTGACACCCCTGGTCTATCACCTTCTGCGGCAGACTGCTCCACTGACAGTCTTCTTTTAGGGAAAAGGCTTAAAGTTCTTCTTTAGGCCTTTTGTTCACTGGTTCTTCAGAGCAACCCCCTTCCCAGCCTACGCTAGCAGGCTGGCTAGGTGAAGCCTCATCTTCCTTCTAAAAAAATTCCATGACCAGCCACACCTTACTTGGTCAGCAGATTTAAATCCATAAACAAGACCAAATCCTGGGAGCCTCCTGACTTCAGGATAAACAAAGGCCTGTATCTAGCCCTCTATCATTCAAGCAATGAGTCTGAAGCACCTTTAAAATGCTGGCCAACTTCACTGGAGTTTGAGGGACTTGCGGATAGTGGCAGCGGGCTCCCTCTTGCTTCAGGCTTGAAACACCACCACTGCGTTTGAGAGCGGTGGCGTCAAGTGGTGAAAGCACTGCTTCAATACTGGGGCCCTGGCAGCCAGGCACCATCCTTTATCCCACAGTACACGGAGAGACATTGCGCAGTCACACGACGACGTCATACAGCCAGGCATCTAGCAAAGAAGCAATGTTTCCACTGCTGCCACCAACACTCTCAGAAATAGTGACTTTCCAAGTGTGAAGCAGGAAGAAGCCCACTTCCCACCTCCAGTGAGCCCTCCAACACACACACACACACACACACACACACACACACACACAATTAGCAATTTTCAAAGGTCACCCCACAAAAATCCAGAAACCTCCTTCCCCCCCCCCCATTTTTGCAGTAATTCTCAGCGGCAAAGAAAGCGAGAGTGATGTCTTTGGATCAGCCCTGACTAAGGCTATAATAATAAATATTTAAGGTCAGCCATCCTTTTGCTGGATTCCTTAGCCTGCTTACCAGAAGCAAATTGAGGTAAAAAGATGAAGGGGGGAAAAAATAGAAACGAGTGCTACTTTCAGATACACCGACATACGGCCTCAGTAAAATAGCCAGTACAGTCAGTAGATAAAAGTAGTGAGAGAGAGAGAGAGAGAGAGAGAGCACTACCTGTGATAAACGAATATGCTGCGAGGATGTTGCTGAGCAATGCCATCTCTGCGCTGGTATCCACAGGCTCCATACTGCTGGCGTAGTAAGGGGTCCTCTGTGTCTCATCCAGCGGAAGGAGCAGGGGCTGAGTAATGAACAAAAGGTAGCAGGCCTCCCTTTCTTCGTCTCTGTTGTGGAACACAAAGTAAGTCGGGGATAAAGCACTTCCCATCTAGGACCCGCTGTTCAAGCAAAGCCTTCCTTCTGGCTTGGGAAATTTCCAGTTCAAAACCAAAATCATCACTCTAAAATGCTTTGGCGTCTCAAGTTCCATGTTTGACTTTAGCTGACTGCTCAGAGAGAAAGCACTCCAGGCAACTGCTGTACTCGGTTGCAAAACTGGGTCTACCCTACCAGATTTCCTTCGCCTTTCAAGTCACCAGCAGTCAGACACACCCAGATGATTTGTGGCAAATATCTAATCCGAGGTCTTTTTTTTTTCTTCCCTTCCCCTTTTCAAATCAAAGGAGTCTTTCTCGGCTCAGTCTCAGCAAACTTGTAAATAACTCCATGCAGCAGTAGCAGCAGCAGAAAAATCACAGAGTGTGTACAGCCCTCTGCTTACATCTGACTGTAATTCTATAGTTCATGATCTCCACCTGGCAAACAGTCCCTCTTTCCCTCCAGCCTTCATTAAGCAGAGGGAGGATCTGTAACTCCCTTTATGACTTCCTAGAGGAGCCTGCATTCTTAATGCTTCCCTTTAGCCAAGGAGAAGGGTGCAATGAACATGGGTTAATGATTGGATTTTATTTGTTGAAGTTTTGTAGCAGAGGAGGCCGCTAATTCCTTGAGGCTGAAAGAGACCCTTTCAGACCTTATCGGATCACTACCAAGAACTCATTGTACCTTGATCTGTTTGCAGACACCACAGCCAGCAAGTAAAACACTAATTGTTTTTAAACACATTAGACACTCCAGCTGATTAAGGCTCTGGAACTTGCAGAATCGCAACAAAACACAATCTGTAGCTGGCTGCCTGAAACTCAGCAAACTGCTTTCCCACAATATTTATTTGACACTGGGCTATTAAGGGCACTTTTGTTTGGCTTGTTTTGCGGATAGGAAATAAGGCTTGGTATATATAAAATGTCATCAACGTTGCATTTTATTTGCTTTGTACTGTGATGACTTTTGGTTTTAAATTTAAGCAAATACGTTTGAACTGAACTGTAAATGCTGAAAAAGGCAAGCCATTCTATGGTCCCATCTGCAGAGCAGGGAAGCCTAGATGTGTACAGATTGTACCGCGGTGTGTGTGTGTGTGTGTGTGTGTGTGTGTGTGTCCGATTTCAAAATTTATGCCCAGACTGAATGGTTCCACTATTAATGTCAAATGGAAGAAAAGAAATCTAGGAGCCATGGGTTCCCAAGGGCAGGGACAGACTGGGACCATATCGGTAAGATGAACAACCTCATTTCTAACCTGGGACAGAGAACGAATGCCCATGCCCTCTTCCAACATTATCCACAGAATAATATACCTAGATGGGGAGGCTCTGCAGTGGCGGGTTCAGCTTCTTGGGGGCCCTGGGGCCAAAACTCTGCAATGGTACACTCCGTTCAAGCTTTGGGAAGCGCATGCATGTGTCAGACACTCTTTCATGGTACCTGGGAACCAGCAGTGGACAGGTAACAGTCCCTGCTTTGCCACCACGACTATAGTTATGGGTGGCAGTGCAAAGGAGGAGTAGCATCCACGGGTGGTACCTGCTCCCCACCCCACTGCCTCCTAGTAAGTCATTCTGCTAGGCCCTTAGCTGGTGATGATGGGGAGCAGTGGAGGCAGGATTTCAAAAATGATGCTGGGGAAAGAAGAGGGTGGTTCACTCCTGCTCCCCACTGCCACTTAGTAAGCCCAATGCAGACGCTTACCAGAGGGCGGTGGGGAGCAGCAGCCAACAGCTACAGGATGTCCTCTTTCTTTCTTTCTTTCTTTCTTTCTTTCTTTCTTTCTTTCTTTCTTTCTTTCTTTCTTTCTTTGAAGCCATTTAGCATTTTGCAGATGCCCCAGGCCCCAGTGCAGCATCAAGGGACAAGACATCTGGGAACTGTACAATGGCACTGGGGAGAAGAAGATGGCAGTCTGCTGTTGCTCCCCACAGGTGCCCAGCAATCATCCCTTTGGGCTTTTAGTTTACCAGGCAGTTGGGGGGGGGGGGAGTGAGCCAGCGGGTGGCGCAGTGGGTTAAACCACTGGACCATGAGCTGTTGATCGAAAGGTCGGCAGTTCGAATCCGTGCGACGGCTCCTGCCAACCTAGCAGTTCGAAAGCAAGAAATTGCAAGTAGATTAATAGGTACCGCGTCAGTAGGACGGTAACAGCGTTCCATGAGCCTCGATGTTGAGTCATGCCGGCCACATGACCATGGAAACGTCTTCGGACAGCGCTGGCTCTTCGGCTTTGAAACGGAGATGAGTACCGCTCCCTAGAGTCGGACACGACTGGACTTAATTGTCTAGGGATACCTTTACTTTTACCTGGGGGGGAGCAGTGGCAGCAGCAGCAGATCCTCACTGCCTCTGGGGTTAACCTGGCACAAGTGTGGGCCATTACATGCGCATGATGAGCTCCCAGCGCATGCCCTACCACACCCCGCCTGTGGAACCACCCTGGCCTACATGCATTTGTTTCAACATCTGAAATGACCCTACATGAGCACACCTATACACGTGTCATTTCAATGATCTGATCATTTCTCCACACAACAACAACAACAACAACTGAAAAGGGCTAATATGTACGCTTAACCCTTGATAAACCAGTTGCCTGCATCCACCTACCTTTACCACACTTCCTGCAATGGATCAGAAATTCTGAGAAACAGAATAAAAGTATGAAGATCTTCCTCACCACTGACAGAAGGCCAGCTGACTAGATACTGTTTACGTGCACTCCACAAATGGTTCTTTTCTCACCCAGACTTCATGACATTGTAATTGTTTACATGTTATTAAAGTTTTTAAAAGTTAACAGTGTTTACAGTTAACTTGGGCATTCACAGAGCGCAATCAGAAAGCATATTAAAAACTACATGGATAAGCTACAAAAAATACCTTATTGGTCTGAGTATAAGACTCACTTTTTTCTCCTAATTTAAGTTTTTAAACTAGGGGTGCGTCTTATAATCAGGCTGTTGCAATTTAATGCCAGTGATCTAATTAAATTTTTTTAATAGCACCAAACTTTAAGGGTGCGTCTTATAATCAGGTGCGTCTTATACTTGGGACAATACGGGGTACATTGGAAATTTAGGGAGGGGGATCAGTCAGTGTCTATACTGATAACACAAGGTTACAAAGAACTCTACCACTTACAATAGGACAAATTAGGGCCCACTCCTATCCAACATTTCAGCACTGCTGCAACAGTGCCAACGGGGTGTGTGCTGCATCATGCAGTGGGAGGGACAGTCACGGAGGCCTCCTCAAAGTAAAGAAACATTTGTTTCCTTACCTCAGGGCTGCATTGCGGCTGCATTGGCACTGGAAAGTTGGATAAGATGATTGGGCCCTATAAGATACAGCACAAAATAATACCTGCGCTCGGACAGAAACAACTTGCAGTTTTAGCAAAATATGGTAACCCTAAAACCCACTGGCCGTTACACCTACCTACATGCTTCCAGCTTTGACCTAGAAAACACCATATGATCCAGAGTCCAGTAAGCTGTGAGATTCACTGCAGTGGGAATATACCGTATTGGTCTGAGTATAAGACTCACTTTTTTCTCCTAATTTAAGTTTTTAAACTAGGGGTGCGTCTTATAATCAGGCTGTTGCAATAATGCCAGTGATTTAATTAAAAAAATTTGATAGCACCAAACTTTAAGGGTGCGTCTTATAATCAGGTGTGTCTTATACTCGGGACAATACGGTATGTACTAAATTTACTATATCACATGAAGAGTGCCATTTCTCTGCCCACTGAGCAAGTGCAACCTGCCCCTTTCAGCACAGAGTTAAAGAGCAGGGCTCACAGAATGGGGTGGCAATGCTCTCCACAAGCCTGAGTCCCTGCACAATCAAATTTAGTCCTGGTTTTTCCCCAACTCTCATCCAGCAGCTCTTCACAAGTCAAATATTACTTTCTCTCTCCCCTAGGTCTCCAGACTTCTTGCATATTTGCCTATATGCCTATATTTGGCACAGACATTTTTTTGCACCCATTGAGATGCAGGGCTTCATTTGTGCCACACCACAGTCCAACCAGGATCTGTTTCTCATCACCAAGACTAAAAAAAAGCAGCTGAGAAGAATCTTTTCCTCCACAAAAGGAGTCCACTCCAGGACTGTGTGCCAACCAGTTCTTCCAAAGTAGCTTGATTCTTGGAGTGGTGCCCCCCCTTTCTATATCAGACTTTGGAAGACAACACAGACAGAACTGGTGCAAAATATCTCTCTCTCTCTCTCTCTCTCCTCTCTCTCTCTCTCTCACACACACACACACACACACACACACACACACACACACCCTTTTCTACGTTGTGAACCTTTGCTGAACAGAACAAAGAGCCCAAATCTCATACAACAATACAGATAAGTTCACACGATCCCATTCACAAGAAAAAAAAATCTTGCTACTGATAGTGCAATCCTGTGCAAGTTGCAGCGGCTGGCCTAAATGCTGCATCCTGTGCAGGATGTGGGTCACACCGGTGCAGCCTGTGCTTACCTCAGGGGAAAGGGATGTTCGTCCCCAATGGGCCTCCTCGGATGAGTGCCTGCTCTTTAGCTGGTGTGCTTCCGGGGAGGCCATGTAAGGCTGTGTAAGGCCGGCCCAACCTGGGAAGTGTTGCCGCATGGCCTATCAAAATGAGAAATGTTGCTAAGAGACTTTGAAGGTATGTTTGATGCCAATGACCTGTGAGCTAGAGTGGAGCATGTGCCAGACTGGACTGTGTTGTGACACAGTACGAGGGTCATGCCGCTTGTGTTCCTGCGCTATGAGCCATGCTGTAAGGATTTCCCCAAGGCCAGAAGTTGAACCATGAGGGAAAGAAGTCCTGAGCAGCAGCCACCATTTCTGCCATGTGTCTAAGCTATCACAAACTCTACTCTGCATTCCCCCCCCCCTCACTGATATGCTAAATATGTTCCTGGGAGAAAACAATACAGAGGGCTACCTGAAATGACTCATCCCAGACTCTGGAGAGTCTGCTTTGTCTCAAGCCAGCTCCTTAATGACCGGACCATCAAACCAGATCCCCCCTCCCACCTTCCTATTGTTTATGTATAGTTTTACCCAGAGGTGTACTGAGGTGTACCGGATGTCAACTCTAGGAGCCCTCCTTCCTTTTTTCTATGTGCCTAGTCCACTCAAGGTATCCTCCCCTTTCTTGGCCATGTGCTTGGTTCCCTATAAAAGGTAAAGACTGCCTGGCAGTCTCCCTCTCTCTCTCTCTCTTGCGTTTTGGACTCCTACACTGGTGAGCTCTCTGTTCTATCTTGTTCTCCCTTCCCCCCTCTCTTGCAACCCCTCCTCCCTTCTCTTTGCATTACTTCTCAGTTAGTCTCTACAGGTTTCTGAGCCTGATCAGTTCAGAGACAATCTGTTTCTTTCTTTGTTCTTGTGCCATTACTACCCTCAAACAGCACTGCAGCCAAGGTCTACTCTCCAGGATAGGTAAATATTACCCATGTACAAATCAAGAAACCTGCTAATCCTCTGTAACTTCTACCTGAGTTTCCTAGGTCTGGATGCTGTGTGTGATGGAGTTATTGTATTTTTGTATGAATCTGACTAACTATCTAGTAAATATTGGAAAGTAACCACGTGTGTCCTCAATATTATTTAACACTGAATTCTGTGGAAGCCCAACTCTGGTATACACAGGTATCAAGATCCTGAACGTTCCGAATTGCCATATTGAGTCTGTTGTCCACTGAATTTGTTGCAAATCTTTTTCAACTCATCTTTCCGGGTATTTAATTGCCCACAGCTCCCCCGAAAACTAGGGAGCTGAGCAATCTGTTGATAGCCTGGGTCATTTCCCCATTTCAGAGGTCAACCAGGGCCTTGACAGGACCACCAGTCATGGTCCATTCAGATCCATAAGCCTCCAGGGCAGACCTTTCTAATAGGTCCTCCAATCCATGCAGAGATGAGCAAGTGAGAAGAGCCTGCACACAGGACTTGGCCATCATGCTCACCCCATCTGTGGCAGGCACGGAAGAGACAGGATCCATTGCTGGGTCACCAGTAGGGAATGTTTTTTCCTCCACAGGGGAGAAAAGAACAGCAAGTGGTTAGTACATGGAATCTCCTCACGCAGTAAATCAATGCACACTCCTCCGACCATCTAAGGCAGTGTTTCTCAAACTGGGGGTCGGGACCCACTTGGTGGGTCGCGACCTGATTTCTGGTGGGTCCCCAGGTGATGGAAAGATCAGATAAGTAATTGCCACAAGCCCTGAAGCTATTCAAAAATCAGATAGCTACTAATTGCCCTGCAAAGAACTGAGCTCTTGCAGTTTGCAAGATAGCTGCTAATTACCCTACAAGCAGCTGAGCTCTTTACTTGTAAATAAATAAACTGGTTTTCAAAATAAATGTATGTATTTATTTATAGATCACATTTTTTAAAAAAAAGTCTCGTAAAGCTAGGTGGGTCCCAATAGAGTGTCATTTTATAAAGTGGGTCCTGGTGCTAAAAAGTTTGAGAACCACTGATCTAAGGAAATCCCTCCATGTGGAACTCATTCCCTGGATAAATAGGGTGGTAGTTTAGGGGGTGGCTGCTACACTAGCAAAAGGAGGAGTCTGCCACCTTCACAGAAGAAGGAAAAAAGAAAACACTTCTGGCTCAGAACAGTTTCCCTTCATCTTCATGCTCCCATTCCTGCTCCTTTTCTCACCACAGCAGATACAAATACTAGCACCATAGAGTGCAATCTCATGGGCAGAGACCTCCCTCCCAAGTAATCCAGGGAGTTCCTGACATACGAGTATACCTCCCCCAACAGGCAAATCCTGGAGACTATGGATTTTTTCCTCCACATACATCCCACTGATCATGCGGTGCTAGGCAGATTCCCCCTCTCAATTGAAAGGTGGAGGAGGCCATTTTGCAACACACTGTTTCCTTAGGGATGACTCAGGGAAGCAGGAATAGAAATGATAAGATGGTGATGGTCCCCTTCCTGCCCCCTCTGAGAATGAGCTGTTTAAAAGTGTTTTTATCCAGGGGTTTTTTTTTAACAGGGTCACCCAAACTATGGATGTCAATGATTATGAGCTCCTGCATTTCCAGATACAGACAGACATGCACATATGGCCACTGAGCCTTAGCACGTACTCTAAGTCCCCTACGTCAGGGGTTCTCAACCCCTTCCTGGGCAAGTACCACCTCCGGTGCCACTCTCCTGCTGCGTACCACCGGAAGTGACTGACTGAAGTACCACTGGTGGTACTAGTACCACTGGTTGAGAACCCCTGCCCTACATACATACAGGTTATGTTCCAGGGAACTGTACATGAGTTGAAATGTACATAGGTCAAAACATCCAACACTTGCCGGCTCAGCACCTTTATGTCTGCACAAAAGCATCGACGCAGCCATCCATTACTTGAGGAGCCAAACGTGTGCTTTCCTTTGTACATGCCAAACCTGTGGTTTCCTTTCCTCAGTTCCCCCCCCCCCTTAACTTCTCATCAAATCTAGAGCACTAAACAGTCTGTCCAGCACCATGCATTCAAGCTTCCCACACTGGGAGAAAATCTTTCCATTGGTGTTCATAAGAAAGATTTGACCACCCTTCACAATGAGTGAGATATTTGAGAGGTAGGATTATAATGCCCTCAGACTGAACTTAAAACAGCCATATGGTCCATATTATTCCTGGAAAGGTATATAATGATATTCAGCTCACAAGCGCACACGCGCGCGCACACACCTTATACAGATGTAGCACATTTATCCCATTGAAATACTTGTATCATTTTCATGGCCTGGATGGAACATGTCAGCAACACAAATTCCTGAACAAAATCTGATATTCTGCTGTCAGTTACAATAATCATAGTCACTGCAATATTCTTGTTTTCACAAGTACTGTCATCGTTGTTGGCTACCTGGCAGAATGAACTCCGTGACAGATGATGAGGCATCGGAAATGAACGCTCCATCTCCTGTTATGTTAGGATCATGCTCTCTTGGCTGCTGTGGGGAACATGGATGCTGAGTTCCTTGGTAGCTGGTTGGGGTTGGCTGTGTTTCATGCAGTAGTCTCTTGGGGACTGAAAGGAGGAGGACAGCCTCATTAGGATGAAAAATAAACTGAATTACAGTATTATGCTGCTGGCTTAGATTATATTTAATTAGCTTGCAAGCAGCCCAAAGGAGGCCCCTCATACATGCTCAGATGACCTGGCAAAAATTGCAGTATAAATGCCAGTCAGGCAGCAAGATTCACTATCAGAACTTGGGCACAATAAAACCCTTTGATATAATTTTACTGAAAAGGAAGCTTTAAACTGGCCAAAATATTTGGAGAAGGCAACATTAAAAGCAGTTGGTTGCAAATTATGAGGCAAAGTTAAATTTTTAAAGACACATTTCAAATACATTTGATATTGTTTATGCTTTGTTGACATGCTTACAATACCTTTTGGTAGAAAAATGAGGTATCTCTTGCCCATTAACTTAACATGTCACACAGCCCATGGTTTAAGTATCACAGGAACATGTCAGAAAGCAGGTGGAGCATGTATGCAATCACTGGGGAAGGTGCGGCTATTTTCGTAGACTGACAGTGCAATCCTATCCAACTTACACCACCGGTGTAACCCAGTGGTGCAGCGAGAACGGGAGGCCCCAGAACGGAAAGGGGATTCAAATCCCCTTTAAATCCCCCTTTGGAGAGGATTTGAATCCCCTTTCCGTTCTGGGGCCTCCCGTTCTCGCTGCACCGCTGGGTTACACCAGCGGTGTAAGTAGGATAGGATTGAGCTTAGTTACACCGGTGGCGTAAATTGGATAGGATTGCGCTGTCAGGATTGCTTTATTTATAAAATGTATTACAAAAAGGAAAATTAACAACAAGATTCACAAGATTCTATTCAAGTGAAATCAAATAAATGAGAACTATCTCAGGAGTATGTGCCTTGTTTTGTGGTGTTTAATAAATAATTCCAGTTCCTCTGAAAGTCATTTGTTCTTTGTCTCCACTCTTTTTAGGATTGGACCCTTTGATTCTTGTTTTTATGGTATTTTAACTTATGAATGTAAGCTGCCCTGGGCACCCCAATGATCAGGGGGAAGGCAAAATATAAATATTTTAAACAATATTAGTTAATTAGTGGGCTGTTAATTCTGCTGTTACTGCAAAATAATACATTTTATCTTCCCATTCACTCACAGTTGGAGCTTTCTCGCTTTTCAATGTTTGGTGTAAAAAAAATTCTTGCTGCTGCTAACATACTGTACATGAAATCAGCTGTACATAAACCTTAGGAATATCATTTCTGTAAAAATGACATGTACAAAAGCAGATCTAAGGCCAACTTAACTTTTGTTATTTTTTTCAATGGCATCTCTTATTTGTATCCACTATCTCTTAGTGCAATACAGTTTTTGTTATCTTGTTAAAACCCACAATGGGGGAGGCAGTGGTTGGAATGAGCAGTGGCATGAACTTGTACTGTATTTCAAAGATATGGTGTGGGGCGGCTCTGGTGTGTGTGTGTGTGGGGGTTTTCTGTAACTGCAATTTGCTGCGTCCCAGGAGGAAATGTATGTGGAGAGGAGACAAGCAGGATAACAGAGTGATGGGGAAAGTAGCTTTTGCTCATGGATGAGAAAGTAGCACTTGCAGAAAGACTAAAAATAGTGCTTCCACGCTCCCTTTCACATATAAAAGGAATGCTGTTTCTCTGCTGGTTCTTCTGCACTGAGCTAATTCCGCTTTGCTCCCCCCCCCCCTTCATTCATCATCATAATGTTATCGCAAACGTTGACAGGCTGTCAACTACTCTTCATCTGCCTCCTCAAGTCTGAGGTGGAAGTTTTTTTCTTATGTTTTCTTATGTTTTCACACAGTTCTTTTTACTCTTTCAAAACAGTTCACAATACGCTACCCCAGGCTGTGAAGTACTTGTCTCTTAGGAATGCATGTCATACTGCTTTGTTTTATTTTCATAGAATTTGTTACAGACTCTTGCATGGCAGGCACTGGGCCTCACTCTTTATGTTTTCCTTTCTTTTTCCCTATATGTGTACAGTAGGTGTGAGTATAAAACCAAGATAGGATGACACTATGACACTGCAGTCCATAGAAGTTTCTGCTGAAATGAATTTCTTAGTTTCTAAAGTGTCACAAAACACTGTTGTTTTAGCCGATACAGACTATTTATTTGTTTGTTTGTGTTTGTATTTATTTACTTGCTTATTTAACTTATATCTCGCCTTTCTCCCCAAAGGGCACCCAAGA
The DNA here is from genome assembly GCA_026170595.1 of Plestiodon gilberti rubricaudatus. Classification (NCBI taxonomy): domain Eukaryota; kingdom Metazoa; phylum Chordata; class Lepidosauria; order Squamata; family Scincidae; genus Plestiodon; species Plestiodon gilberti. The sequence continues at coordinate 144,618,943 of JANXHW010000001.1, forward strand.
CTACATGACTACCCAGAGGCGCCACTTACCTTAGTGTCACCCTAGGGCAGTCTTAAAGGTGTCACCCCCTTCAGGGTGCAGACGCAGAAGTAACTGGCAATGACGTCAGTACCAATTACTTCTGCGACTCAGCTGAGCTCAATGCAGGCAGCTCCGGGCGAAGCAGACTTGGTCGAGTCGTTGCTTCTTTGTATTCTCGCGAGCTTAGCTATTACTCTATTCGTGAGAACAGGACGCAGCTCCGAGCGAGCTGGCGGCTTTTTCCCATGGTGTCACCCCCTCAATGCGTGTCACCTGGTGCGCCCCCCACCTAGCGGTGCATCTATGACTCCCCCTCTGGAATTAGGAATGTATTGTTTATTTTCTCATAGGTGTCAGGAGGACTGCATATATACAGATGTTGTGAGTTTGTGTAAAGCATCATGAGGACCCTTAACACAAACTTTGTGCTTCAAATTACAGCCCCTAAAAGCTGTAATCCTACACTCCTTTTACTAGAGAGTAAGCCTCATGAAATGCAATGGGATTTGCATCTGCGTAATTAGGCTTGCACTGCACAGAATCACCAGAAATAATCTTTTCCTCAACCATCCTAAATGGATATCTCTGTAGAGGCAAAAAAACTGGTCTGTGTTTGCAGACCTCTGTCCCATGATTTTATTGCTAAGACATCTGTCCAACATTTCTTGCAGCAGTAACTGAGCTTGAGCAAGCCAGGAAACCAACACTTCAAACAAAGCCTTTTTTGTGGATATCAGTTGACACTGCAGTTTCTGGAGAATCCTGGATTTGGCAGGACTTCTCTGCTGGAATGGCGGCAACAGAATCATACTCTCTAACAGCCCCATTGAAATCAGGGGAATGCTAACAGCTTGAACAAAGGAGACCCATAAATATGTGACACATACAATATGAATAAGAAAAAAACCCTGATAATGTATGTACCAGAGACTATATTTTAGGAAGGAGCTAATGATTTTAGGTAAGTAGCATAAGGTTTGGCACCAATTTTCATATTATAGCATATTTCATACTGACAACCTATATAACTATATATACTGTAATAGCTATATGAAAAGCCTGGTGGATTGAAAAAAAGGTCCTTCTCACCTTGCATTCTGTTTCCAACAGTGACCAACCAGATACCTAGAAGTGAACGTCCTCTGGTTGCTACACCATGCAGAACAACCCCACAAACAGCCCCTATCATTTGCAATCTTGATCCTTACAGCCCTGGTTTGTTAGTGCTGCCAGGTCAGACTGGTACATCTGGCAGGGGGAGGGCAGAACGGGACAGCGCAGCGGGTGGTCTCTGGCCAGCCCGGGGAGGGAGAGGGCAGGGATATCGGCGGTGAGCTCCGTCAATATCCTAGGCCCGTTCCTAGGCCTGGCCGACCTTACTCCCCCACTCTGGATTTACGTCAGCTTCATAGCTGGAGTACATCTGAGGAGGCCCATAGGGCCGCAGCTGACTGGCACCCGAGGAAGGGGACGAATGTTCCCTTCTCCCAAAGTGCTCTCGGGCTGCCCCAGAGAATGGGATAAGATGCGGCGGCTGCCGCATTTTATACAGGATTGCGCTGAAAGACTGCAATCCTATCCACACTCACCTGGAAGGAAGCTCCATTGACTATAATGGGACTTACTTCTGAGTAGACATGCATTCGATTGTGCTCAAAGCTTACTACAATAACCACCTATACTTAAGGCAACATTTGTGATAGCATAAAACACACACAACACACAGACAGACAGACAGACACAGAGAGAGAGAGAGAGAGAGAGAGAGAGAGAGAGAGAGAGAGAGAGAGAGAGAGGAGTGAGGGTGTATAATCTTGGGCTGGTCTCAAGAATTATTTTGGGTTGAAAGAGTATGTAATTGTCAGCTGCTGATGCAGCTCTGTGTAGAATAATAGTCCTGTTCATGGTAGAGGCCCTTGTAACAAAAATTCAAAGCTGACTCATGTAAGCACCTCTATTCTATTAACAAATAAGCATAGTATGTAAAAGCCAGTAGAATAACTATAGAACAATGATGAAATTGTAATTACATTGTCTGTGCCCAGTGTGAAGCTGTGATACTGTTATGTTGTATTAACTTGAAAGAAACAGTAACCATAAAAGCCATCTGCCCCATTTTTAGAGAGACAAACTTTGTGTTCTCATCCTTTCTAAAGCTGGTTTTCTGTGCATTTTTGGAGGGAAGGGTTCTGTTCTTAAAGACAGTGCTTAGCTTCAGTGTTTCACTGCCCTGAGAACTCACGGAACAGACCCATCAAACCTACATTCAATATAAACGCACCATTTTTTTTACACTGCTTCTGAATTTGAATACTAACAGCGCAATCCTGTCTAGCCAGGCTGCAGCGTGGGCATAGAGTCCCAGATAGGACCCTGCACCGGCAGAGCCGGAGGCCATTCATCCCCTTACCCTGAGTAGAGCCCCAGCTGCCCCAATGGGTCTACTTGAATGTGCGTCAGCTATTTTGCTGGCACAAAAAGGCCCGGGAAGGGGGATTGGATTCAGTGGAGGAGGCCGATGATAATCCCTCCCCCTTCTCGGTTCCAGCCAACCAATCCCACCTCCCCGAAACACCCCGTTCCGCCTTCCCCTGTCCCTCCACCACCCGGCAGGGACTCACCTTTCCGCTGCAGAGGCGATCCGTCCTATGACACCGGAGGAGCAGCACAAGCCTCTCCACTGGTGCCTCTTACTCGTCTGACGGCATGTTTGCAACAACCTAGACCAGCAGAGTGGCTGCTCTGCCAGTCTACTACGTATACAGGATTGGGCTGTTTGTCCTTTGCAGTGAATAGAAACTGTTAACAGAGCTAAATAATTGAATCATGCCCTGAATGAATGAATGAATGAATGAATCAATCAATCAATCAATCAATCAAACTTTCATCACTGCACTGAGATGGCAGGAAGTGCAACACAAGAGAGAATTTGACCGAAATTGGCACAAGTTTGTTTCTGCTATGTTACCATGTTGCTTGAGACTTCATTTTGAGAATCCTATTTAATTAGGGTTAGTTTAATTATTTGAATTAGTTATTAAAATCCTATCTGCAATAAATTCTATATTTTAGAAAACTTACATAAAAGCAATTTTCTCACCCTTGAGCAAATATTCTACTTACAATTATTTTTAGTGGAAATTAAATGCCAAAGTTCACTCAGCCAGCAAAATAAAATAAAATAAAAATGCTCAAGTTACAAGTCTGTTATTCAAAAATAGTCTCTAACATACCTCCTGCAAAGTTGTAGACAACAATAAATGGAGATAGAATTTACAGAAATAATTAGCATGAGTGTTATGTGTCTAAATTACATCTGCATCAGAATCATTTGAATATGCATATGTCCACTAATACTTTGTTCTTCAACCTTGGGGTCAGGACCCCAATGGGATGGTGAAGCCTCATTTGGGGTCGCGGCAACTTACGAAAACCAAACCACTGGGGGCTAAGGCTGGGGGGGAACTGCTGAGGGGGCTTCCACAGGGATTTCATCCCCCTCCTCCCCTTCCCTCTTTCAGTTTGCTGGGGTGGTGGTGGTGAGGAACGGCAGCTCAGCTCTCCTGTTCTGGAATGACCCCCCATCTCAGGTGGTGCAGGCCAAGAGAGCTTGGTAGGACTGTTGGGGCAGGGGTGGGAACAGGGGTGGGGGGAGGAGGATCAGGTCCCAAGAAGGGGGCAGGATCAATGGTGGGTTCCCAGCCTCATACTTTATTTATGTATTGGGATTGTGGCACGAAAAAAGTTGAAGACCACTGCACTAATACATGGCTATAAGCTAGGGTCCAGGCTGAAATCAATAAAGTACTGTAGCTATCATCCCCCAATTGAGGCAGGAGGACATTCTTAATGCTTTGGAATTGCCCCTCCCATGCAGTAAAATCCAGGGCCAGCTTGCTGATTGACTCTTCCATTTCCTCTCTACCAGATCAATCCTGCCTTGTGTCTAGAAAGCAGAGTTTAAGTTGAGCTCCCCGTTTTATATTTTCCCCCAAGTTGTGTTTGCTGCTCCCGCTTCTTCCATCCTCCCTCCATGACATGTCTCAGGAAGGGGTGGAGTCCTGAAGTAGAAGCAATGCCTTTGAATGGTGAGTTAGAAATAAGTTTGGTCAGAGGAAAGAATATGCCAGGAGAGATGAAAGGAGAGGGATATTGACACAGAAGGGGATGGAGAGGAGATGGAGGGGGAGTAAACAGAGGAAGCCTATGCAATTGTTTCAGTGTTTCTGAACTTGTTTCATGTGCTTAGCTTGGTTACAGGGGCGAAAGGACTAATGTCACAGTCTGATTTTGGTTTTTGCAATCATATACTGTACTACTTTTATGATTATATAAATCAATCACTGCATTACCTGCTATGCCTCAATGAAGGGACCAGCTGTTTTACCCATTCTTACCTTATTGTTGTCTTATACAACTACCTATTACTGCTTTATTTAAAGCATCGGCTATTTTAGACATGAGTATGAATGTGGGATGAGTGAAAACTGCTCGCATTGGATTTGTTTTCAGAAGGCTGAACTAGGGCAAAGGCACAGAGGGCTGTGCGTCCTTGGAGAAAGGATGATGGAACACAAAGACTTGAAGAGACACAAAACAATATGAAAGGAGAACTTGCTACGCTTGATAAGGAGTGGTTAGGACTATGATGTCTTTTACTAATGGAATGTTGACCCACAAGAAACCTTGCCTGCATGTGGCCCCAACTAGCAGATATGGAACTGGGAGAGGGCCAGATGGGTAAGGATACGAGCACGAGGACAGACAAAGAAGTTACTGACCAATACTAGAAAAAACCCCTATTCCTAAATTGACTTCAAAAGGACTATAACAGTGTTTCTCAAACTGGTGGGTCGCGACCCACCAGGAGAAATGGATGCTGTCCCCTGCCACCTTAAGAAGGCAGGGACAGCATGTTGTTGGCGGCGGCGATCCTGGAACAGGTTTTTAAAAGTTTTTAAAAGGTGATATTTGCACTTACCAGGGATCCTGGGGCCTTTTCGTCTTGTTTCACAGCTGCCATTCTTGTTTTTACTTTTGTGAACTATTGACATGCATGGAGATCATACCTCCCCACTTCTGTGTTAACTCACACCCAACTTAAGGACAGCTGCATCACGCAGGCGCAGCCCGTCCACTCTGACATTTTTGCTGAGGTGCGATAATTCTGGTTTTGGCGAGGGAGAGAGACGCTAGTTTTGGAGACACAGAACTGGTGGGTAAAGAGCCAGTACAATACTTAATAGAACTGTACTTATGTTCTTCTCCAACTAGTAAAAATGCAAATTGTAACTTCTTGTAAAATGCAAGTTGTAAAATGCAACTAATACAAATGCAGTTCCTCCCCTCCATCTAAGCTGCTCTAAGGCCCATTTTGTACATGACACAACAATAAAGCAGAGTGAAATTCACAAGAAATTCACACCCTGGTACGCCCTCTCGCGGACCGGCACAGCTCTTACCTGCGGCAGCTGGCACTGGTCCAGGTCAGTTGCGGAGTGAGTGGTGCCAGCCTCCACGTTGGCGCCGCTTACTTTCAGGGAGTCAAAAACGTGCCTTACAGCACGTTTACAACACCCTAGGCCGGCAGAGCGCACGCTCCACCATCCTAAAGATAGGCTGGATTGCACCGTAAGCTAGCAACTAAAAGGAATGAGAAAGAAAAGCCTTAAGGGTTGAGCCCTAGCTCCATCCCATAATAAAAATTCTAAGGTGTAACTGTTTAGTGGCCTGCTACTACAGTACTGTAATTAAAAAAAAAAAGCCAACAGTGATTTTATTATGTAAGAATACTATTCTTACCAAAGTCTCTTGGTGCCTGATGTGGGGGTGCCAAATGCTGCCCCTCTAACCTGGTGATGTGCCAGCCTCAGCTCCTGCAACACTATAGCCCACTATAACTCCTCTCCTTCACACTTCTGTTTGGTCCTCCTTCTTCCTTTTCCAATTCCCAAGGAGTGGGAAGAGGAGGACCTGTGCAAGTGAGCGGGTGAACGGAAGTGAGCACCCCCACCCCCACCAGTCTGCTACCCGAGGTGACTGCTTCAGTTAGCCTCATGAATGGGCCAGCTCTGAAGAATCAGCTATGAATCAGGTCAGAATGAATCAGCTCAAATCCTTTCTTAATTTGGCCTTGGTTGGCAATAGGTTTTGTGCTGCTGCCACCAGGCAACCCTTCCTGCCAGTTCTCCCCCCTTTTCCCAAGAAAACATTCCCTTGCAAGGAAGAGTGGTGATGGGGAGGGATCCCTGGTGACTGGAGAAGCCCTGTAGGCTTGATCCTTAAGGACTAGGGCAGTGGTTCCCAAACTGGGAGGCATGGCTCCCAGGGGAGCCACGGAAACCAGCCAGGGGAGCCATGGAGTGCCACAGAATCCTCTTTGGAAAACAGTGCAATGCCAATTGGCAGGCATCAAAATAATGTAATGGGGAGCTGCAGCCAATGGTCACCAATGGTCAAGGGAACCACAGGTCAAAAAAGTTTGGGAAACACTTTCCAGGGTACACTGAACTCATTGAACAAGAAGGGATAGGAAATGATTATATAATATGTTCCATGCATCCCAGCAGGAAATGACTCTCCTTAGCATGTTCAGGAGTGTCCAAGACTGAAGTATGAGGCATAGAAGGACTCTCCTGTCTGCAGTGAGCCCTCCCTTCTGCTAGTCCCATCTCCCATCTCCCCCAACTCCCACCGCCAATGCAAGGAGTTTGCTTGGGAAGGGAAAATTGGCAGGGAGGGCTGAGGACAAGCTGGAGCATGCAGGACATTTTCCAATCCCCAGCATGCTACAGAAATCCTATGGATTATATAATGATTCATGCGTTCTTCCTGCATTGTAGCTCCCAGTACTCATATAGTATAACTATAGCAACAACAACACTTTTGCCTTCAGAAACACAATATTAGGACATATGGATACATTTTGCTGTCTCTCTCAGCTAGCTTCCAGGAATAAAGTAGAACACAATTGGTTTGTGAACAACCATTTTCCTGCAGACTTTCAATGAAATGTTCCTTAAATTGTAGTTGGACTAGCCACAGCAAATGTTTCCATCCAGAAACATGCGTTAAATACTAGGTAGACTTTGTTGAGCAGAGGGCTGTGTACACAGTTATGTAAAACAGAGTATGATCCAATGGATAGACTCAAGTTCAGCCACAGACGCACTGATCGGTCTTCCTTTGGAGCAACCATCTCTCAACCTCTCAAATCCCCATATAACAAACCGGAATAACAGTGATCTACATCACAAATATAGAGGCCAAACACAATAAGTCTATTACCGTGCAGACTGAAATATACAAATTATTCCAACACGTAGCATGGATGTAAGATGCATGTTTATTTAGATATTCATGACGGTCAGCTGTCTCCAAAATGAGTAACTATTGGATATACCAACTTTTGGCCTCTTTAATGCATTATCCTAATCTGAACTACTGTACTAGAAACAAATCTGTTATTAAACAGCCTACATTAAAAGGGGGAGGGGGGAATCCTATAGAACAGCAGCCACAGTTTTTCCCTCAAAGTCTAGACATTAATGAAACCTTGTTTTATGTTTCTGCAACTTTTCCCGCTCCTCCCTCAAATGTGTTCCCCCTTCCTCACCCCCACAAACGTCGACACCCCTGCTTGATAAACAAAGCAGTCAAAACAGTGCAGTAGGCGAGCATGACTGAATTCACAAAATAGGTTTAGCAGCCTCTAACCCACTGTAACATGGAGCATAAATTCTCCTCTCCAGAGGTCCCCCTGGGCTCCTCATCAGCTTTGCTTTCTTTGCCTCTTTACTCTGAGTTTGGATATTTTTAGCTATCTGCAGAGATGTTAGGCATGTCTTTTTTTTTTTCCTTCTCAAATTACCTCATTCATAAAGACTGCTAGACCCAACCTGCCAAGACAAACAGGTATGATTACACAAATTATACCATAGGGAACGAACATAGAGAAAGAGGCACTGGATCAAGCTAAGGATTACACTAGCCCTATTGCACCTGACATATAATGTATTTTAGAATGGAAGCTTTCATGGCTGGTTATAATAGTAGAGGACACAGGTATTATGGGTTTGAAAGCCATGTATTTTAACATATAAACCGCAGGAGGTTACTGATAAAACAATTAAAATCCCTAACTGAGCACACGTAGTAGTAAGTACCGGTACATTAGAGATCTTTTTAGAATCAGTAAAGTCCAGGGTTGTTAGAGTCTGATTCTAAGAAGATCTCTAATGTACTTACTACTACGTGTGCTCAGTTAGGGATTTTAATTGTTTTATCAGTAACCTCCTGTGGTTTATATGTTAAAATACATGGCTTTCAAACCCATAATACCTGTGTCCTCTAATGTATTGTTGAAGGCTACACTGTGCTACTTCTACCCATTTACTTTCTATACAGTAATCGAGAATATGGGGTGAGGAAGGGAATAAACACAAGTCTTTGCAGGGCCTACCTATTATTTGTTATTTTTTAAAAAAAAAAATTACATCATCCAGCTAAGCTTTCTGGGCAGTTTCCAAGATGAAAATAACAGTAATGCCTATCTAGCATCTCCCTATAGCTCCAGAGTGCAGCAAGAAAGCAAAACCACTTGTAGCAAGCTCCCTCTCTCCTCAAAACAGAATGCAAAAACGATGGATAGAAATAAGTTGGAGAGTCTATAGATCAAACTTTTCAAGCTTGACCATCTCCATATCCAATGGTAGCATTAGCAAATACACTCGAAAAGGGACAAAGAGGCAGGGATTTGGATCAAGTCTCTGACTCCAAGTTTCAAGTCAAGTCCCAAGTCTTTGCCCCCAACTCCTGAATCTTTGGTTGCGAGTTGTGAGTCCCTATCTATTTAATGGGGGAAACGTGTTTAAACCTGAATAAAATTCGACGTCATACAAGGCTCCAAGTCTCGAGTCAAGTCTTTCTTTTACAATCGCCGAGTCCAAGTCCGAGTCAATAGACTCAAGTCTACATCCCTGCAAAGAGGTATCTGGAGGCAGAGCTGTCCCTTGGGTAGGGCAATTGGGTCAGCCCCCCTTGGCCCCACACCTGACATTCCTGACCAACATATGGCCATAATAGGGGGGCCCACACTGGTTGAGTTGCCCCAAGCATGCACCCTGCCCGCCTCCTTCTAGGGATGGCTCTGCTGTGGGAGCAACACCATCTTGCTTGTTAGCACCAAACTGGGCTTCCAAGTGGGGAGGACAGGATAGCACTTGTCGAGGTTTTCCCCCAGGGTCAGACATCACAGACAGGGCCCACAGCAGTGCCTAATCAGGCCCCACCTGGGCAAATGACAGGTAGAAGGGTGCGTAGTTAAGGCTGTTATGTGGATTAGGATTCCTATGCCACTTATTGGGGGAAAAATCATCCTTGTACAACTGTGACCCTAAGATGAGGTTCAAGATTCCCAAAATCAAAGTCTGGTTTGGTTTCTTGCTGTGTCTCATGGGAATCTTGATCTGTGGAAAGCCTGTATTTCAGAAGACAAGGGATTTGGGTGTCCTGCTGAAACAAAGCACTATGCTCATTCAGAATGTACTGTCATCATGGCCCTTTCAAGCTGCGAGTCTTTCTATCCAAGTGCCAACTATGATGAGTTTTGCATCACCTCAACCTTTTTAAGACTGGGTAATTGGGCAACTGGAGCATGTCTGAAAAGTTACTCCCAGGTCAGAGTGAGCTTCTCATTCAGTGCTTGACAACAGTTCAGAATCACTGGTGTGTCTCTCTCAACCAGGTGACACTACCCTTCCCCAATCCTACAGAATCCTTCCCCCTACAATATACTCCTGATGCTCCTTGAATTAGAGATAGGGATGGGTTAAACAAGAGTAGTTTTATTTTTAATTAGTGACGTTTTAATTGTAGGTCCTCATTTGGGTCTTGTGTAGGCTCTGATTCCCCCCTTCTCAGATAGACTGTAATGCCTTATAAAAGGGAACGCTTTATAAAAGGGAACAACGCCCCTTCCCCAGGAGTGCAAGAATGCGAGTGGAGACATACCGGTAAGTGACAGTGTAGGGCCAAGATGGAAGCATGCATTATGTGTGCAATGTGAGGGGCGCTTCAACCAACCTCTCTCTCCTCCTTGCAGTCAAATCATTCTCTAGCTTCAAGAACAGGTACTATCCCCTCTTTGGGCCACCTTGATTTTTCCATTCTTCTTTTCCCCTCCTGTTCAGTGCTGCCTCTGCCAAGAACCCTTGTTTTTTTTTCCTGGGAGAACTTTCAGCTGTTCATGTAGCAATCATCTTTCTGGTTCTTTCATTTATAAGTCAGCATTTCCCAACCTTTTCAGCCCACATACCACCTATGCAGGCCTCCGATCGGCCACGTACCACCGGAAGAAAGTGGCAATGACATCATCGGCACTTTCTTCCAGGTTCGCGGCTGGCCGGAGATCAAAAAAGGCCAGAAAAGGTGAGATAAGGCACAGGGGTGCATTCCCCGCACTTGCAGCCCAAGCGTTAGAGCTCTGCCGACTCCGCAGAGCTCGAAAAGCGCTGCTTTTTGGGCTCTGATGCAGTGCTGCATATCCGAGATGGCGGCTGCCATCTTGGCCACTGGCAGCCCGCATACCACCAGCCTGTGGTCCGTGTACCACCAGTGGTATGCGTACCACAGGTTGGGAACCTCTGGAATAAGTAAAAAAAAAAATTCCTTGTAACTAACCTTTTCTAACTGCTCACCCGCATAAGTGGCAATTGCTTATCAACAGCTTTATAATTGTATGCTGTTTCTTTAATGACAGAACCCAACACACACTTTGGTGACTTAAAAGGTAGACCTATATTTGATTCCAAAAATGGCATCGGTTTTTCCCTATCTATCAGCTCTAGTTTTGGAGATACGGCATAGCCACCTTATATGCTGATTCAAGCAGCTTCCTCGTGAGGAAGCCGACACCATGGCTTCCTCACAAGGGAGCTGCTTGAATGCATCATCAGGGGTTGGGAAAGCACAATGTGGGCTTTACGTAGGACTTTACCCTAGAGGTCCAAGCAACCTGGCATAGACACAGTATGACATATTGCTGTGTTGTAAACTCATGTCCTGGAATACTTGGAACTGCTACTGATACAGGGTGAACATCCATACAGTCCTTCTCCTCTCCCTTGATCGACCTCCCTGCTGAACTCTGATTTCTGCCTTTATAGTTGCCACAACGGGTAAGGGTCAGTGTCCAAGGATAGCAAGATTTTGCAAAGGACAGACATGGGGGAAAATCTGAATTTCCAAATCTGGGCTGAAAATAAGTACTGTAATGGGTGCAAATGTAGATTTTCATGGCTTGTTGCTACATACAAAGAGGTAATCTTTATGGGTTTTTTAGCCATGTGAAAACAGCTCTTAACTTGAAGAAGTAAAAGAGCTGTTAAGAGCTGTTTTCACATGGCTTAAAAAAGTTAAGAGCTGTTTTCAAGTTAAGAGCTGTTTTCACATGGCTAAAAAACCCATAAAGATTACCTCTTTGTACTGTAATGGGGTTTGGATCCAAGAGGATCTGATTTCATATCTAGTAAAGTTTTACCCAAGACCACATACAAAGTGCCATACAGAGAAGTGGGGCCAGGGTTGGTCAGATCAGGCACTTGCTGAGAGAGCCCATGACCATCAGGGGGTCGCCCAATCAGGCTGAGCCTTGAACCCTCAGTACAAGTGACAGCAGTAGCACCCAATGCACTATCAGGACGAAAGCAAGGGGTGCCATGGAACAACACTGAAGACTTGCTTAGCTTAGGTTTCAGGGTGTTTTGGGGTTGTTGTTGTTGTTGTTTTCCTTTCTGTTGATTCTATTTATTGTTTCTGCAGATCCCAAACATGGTTATGGTCCTACGAACATTTTGTAAGCTGCCTTGGGTATTTTCCTGCCAACCTAGCAATTCGAAAGCAAGAAAATGCAAGTAGATAAATAGGTACCACTGCTGCAGGAAGGTAACAGCGTTCCGTTAGTCACACCGGCCACATGACCACAGAAGCATCTTCGGACAGTGCTGGCTCTTCAGCCTTAGGAACGGAGATGAGCACCGCTCCCTAGAGTCGGACACGACTGGCTTTCGAGCAGGGGATACCTTGGGTATTTGCTTTAGTAATGGAAAGGTGGGGTATAAATTCATTAAATAAATAAATCCAGTGCTGGCACTCGCCATATGTCAAACAAGCAAAGCAGTTGAATTCCTCTTCTTTTAGGACTGCACAGATTTGCCCTCCTGCTCTAGCACAACATGTCTCTGCCTGTCAGGGAAGAATAGGGAGTAGCAGAAAGTCATGTGGGTAGTCGGTAATTCAGACGGGTTATTTAAGTGCAGTTTTGCTTCCATTACTACCTTTGTCTTGCTTTTTATTTGTTAAAACGTGTTCCCTGAGGCCCGTGTGTGACAAAACAAAAAAACAACAACAGGAGGTTGGCAGTTTAAGAACTGAGTGAGACAAAGAGAGAGGAAGAGAATTGTGAATTACAGTAGCTGAAGGCTGGAAGCACCTTGGAAATGTGAAGCCACTCTCTAGAGATCTGATGTGGGGTAACAGATCTGCTGCTGCCTGATAGGAATGCCAGCTCTTTGCCTCTACGTATGCTCGATTCGTATATTTGTAATTAAAGCAAATACTTTAAAATGTTGCACATCTCGAGTGCTCTGTCCTCCAAAGGAAACCAAGCCCAGGTCATGAGGCTCCTGAAATTACCCACCATTTGGGGAAGTGGGGAGCACACAATCATAACAACAACTCTTTCATATGTTCACCTCAGCTTATAGAACCAGGCCTTGGGTCTGACAACATTTTGGCTTCAGCCCTGAGCCCAACGATGAACTCTGGTTGCTCTGTTTACCAAGGTGATGGCTGGACTATGAGCCCAGATGTCCACGTGACATGCAATTCTCAAAGTTCTTACTGAAGAGGATGGTGGTGGGAGAAATATCGCAAACAAAAAGAACCTATCACCACCACAGAACAGAACAACATAGTCCTCTGCCCTATGCCTGATATCTATGCCAGAGGGCCACCCCCAATGGCCAAAAACCTCTGCCTTGCAGTGTGGCAAAGATCAGACCCTCTGTGGGAGGGTCTGATCTTGGGAGGTATCTGCCCATTTGGAGCACAGCAGGTAACAACATCTGGTACAGGGGCTGAGGGACACCATAAGAACATAAGAAGAGCCCTGCTGGATCAGGCCAAAGGCCCATCTAGTCCAGCTTCCTGTATCACACAGTGGCCCCACCAGATGCCTCAGGGAGCACACAAGACAACAAGATAACCTGTTTCCCGTTGACACGCCCTTGCACCTGGCACAGAGAAAACCCACTTCTAAAACCAGGAGGTTGCTTATGGCTTGTAACCTGTGATGGTCTTTTCCTCCATGAATCTGTCCAAACCCCTTTTAAAGGCATCTAGGCCAGATGCCATCACCACATCCTGTGGCAAGGAGTTCCACAGATGAATTACACGCTGGGTAAAGAAATATTTTCTTTTGTCTGTTCTAACTCTCCCTCCACTCAATTTTAGTGCATGTCCCCTGGTTCTGGTGTTGTGTGAGAGGGAGAAGAATTTCCCTCTATCCACTCTCTCCATCCCATGCATAATTTTATAAGTCTCAATCATGTCCCCCCTCAGGCGCCTTTTTTCTAGGCTGAAAAGCCCCAGACGCTGTAGCCTTTCCTCATAAGGGAGGTGCTCTAGCCCACGAATCATTCTGGTCGCTCTTTTCTGCACTTTTTCCAATTCAACTATATCCTTTTTGAGGTGTGGTGACCAGAACTGGACACAATACTCCAGATGTGGCATTACCATCGATTTGTACAAAGGCATAATGATATTGGCCGTTTTATTCTCAATCCCTTTTCTAATGATCCCGAGCATGGAATTGGCCTTCTTCACAGCCGCCGCACACTGGGTCGACACTTTCATCGACCTGTCCACCAGCACCCCAAGATCTCTCTCTTGATCCATCACAGACAACTCAGAACCCATTAGCGTATATGTGAAATTTTGGTTTCTTGCCCCAATGTGCATCACTTTGCACTTACTTACATTGAAGCACATCTGCCATTTTGCTGCCACCCCTCCCCCACAGTTCTTCCTTGCATACCCAAGTGAAGTAAGATGAGAATGAAATACATTCATGAAAGATATGGACCACACGGAGTAAATGGATCTGCTATTCACCGGCAACTGTATGTCTTTGAGACTATGGAAGCCCAATCCTAATTATAGTTAACTGGAAACAAGACTCAATTTCCCCACATTGAATGTGGGGTAAAGTCTTGCCATGAAGTTGACCTTAACATATGATTTACATATACTGAATATTTCTTTTGAATGCAGTATATGAGCAAATTATGGGTTTTCCTCATCTGATCATTCTTAGTACATGAGGGTCTATCTCCTAGGCAACTTTACCGTGCCAAAACATAACAACAGTATTGGGCCCAAGTTCCAGTGATTGCAGGGGAACTTTCTTCATGCTTAAGATGCCAGATGAAGACAATGTTACAGAAGCCTGTCTCTAGTCAGATCTTATTACAATCTGGACTGATGTTTTTAGGCTGTCTTCCCCCCCCCCAAAAAAAAAATGACTGTAAAAAATAAACAAGGACCAGCTTTTCACATTGAAGCCTTGCTTTGCTTATGTTTCAGATTTCTTCAAATCCATTACCTCTTTAGATGTGGTCAGAGTAAGAGCCACAGAACAAAGGCTGAACAAGGACCCCATAGAAAGAACAGATGAGATACAGACGGTCCCCCCCCCCTTATAAATCGGGGTTAGGCACCAGAAGCTCGGACTTATCGTGAAACAACATGTAAAGGGCAATGTTCCTCCATAACTTATGGACCATAAGAAAAAATGTTAATGGGGGGGCTTATGTACACCCATGCCTTACATTGGACTTAAAGAGGGAAATTTTCTCCCATAAGAAACAATGGAAGAAGGAGGGGACTAGAGAGAGGCATGCAGTCCTGAATATGCATGAACTACTAGTACAGCCCACCATATCCATTAGCAAAAACGCAGAACACAACTTCTACACCCATTATGAATTAGTGTTTTTAATGACCCTCACACAGAATTTTACATCAAAGAGGTGTATTTAAAAAAAAACATTTTCACATGAAATAAATAGGTGGTGGATGAGGAGGAGGAGGGAGATGCAGGAAACGGTCATTTAGTGCCATCTCCTCATCACTTGTATCCTCACTAACAACATCCATAGTTACAATCATAGTTGTCCTGTAGCAGCTAAAGAGTTTTCTTCACAGGCCAGAAGGTTCTTTCTCTTCCACGATTGTTTTCTCCCTCTGGAAGAAAGTGTCTAGAGTCCGCTGCTTTTCCTTCCGCAGCTTTTGTGTTCAGCATCTCCCGGAAGCATGCCTGTGTATCCTTCATCACTCTCTTTCTACTTTCAATGCATGATCATCATAGATGGGATCATTTTCTTTGAGAAGTTCTACAATTCTATCAGCCAGTCCAAAAAATGGAGCAGACAATGTGAAGTATCAACCCCTTAGCTTGGGAAAGTTGATCGTCCTCAAACGCCTGCATGTTGAGCTCCTCTAGTTCATAATCACCTATAAAAAGAAAAGCAGGAGACTCCAGCAGTTCTTCTACATCTTCTGCTTCCATCTCTTCAAATCCTGCATCCTTTGCCAATCCCACAATCTCACTTTGAATCACAATGGCATCAAAATATTCAAAGCTATGCACTGCAAAAGGATAAGAATTTTTTGCAAGTTACATTTATTACCCTGTCAGACACTTCTCTCCATGATTCACCAATGATCTGGACACAACCAAAAATACTGAATTATCTCCAGAACTCATGCACTTAAAAGTTCATCATTTTTATTAGCTTCACCAATATGTTTTCTAATGGTTCCCCTAAAATAATGCTGCATAACATAAGAGCAGCCCTGGTCCATGGGTTATATGATGGTTGTAAGTCTTGGAGGAAGGAACTAGACTCATCTTAGGGCACAACGCTTCGAAGTCCAACCTTGCAATCCTATACATGTTTACTCAGATGTAAGCACTATTCTATTTCATGGGACTTATTCTTAAGTAAGTGATATAGTTATCATCAGAGAGTTACCATCTCTGAAATTTATTATCTGTTGTAATAAATTTATCTACAACGACGGAGTTTCCCAGCAACATGCGGATTTTTAATTCGATGATATAGTTATCCTGCCAACCTAGCAGTTCCAAAGCATGTTAATGCGAGTAGATAAATAGGTACCACTTGCGGGAAGGTAAACGGCGCTCCGTGTTCCAGCTGCATGCTATGCGCTGTGGCAAGGAGAGTCATGCCGGCCACATGACCACGGAGGCGTCTTTGGACAACGCTGGCTCTTCGGCTTTGAAATGGGGATGAGCACCACACCCTAGAGTCGGACATGACTGGACTTAATTGTCAGAGGTCACCTTCACCTTTACCTCAGTGATATAGTATTGCAGCCCAAGTTGTGTGCACAAGAATAGTCCAACAGCAGAAGAATCTTGAATGCAAAATTCCACTCCTCACCATATTTTTTTTTTTCAATTCAGGCAGTAAATATTCAACAAACCAATTATGGAAGATCTGCTCCATAATCCAAGGCTTGTACTGAGACTTCCAAATCGCAGACAATAAAGATTGCTCATATTATTCCATGCTCATAGATTTTTATTCCTGTAAACAAGCAACGGCTTACACTTTTTATATCACCATTGGCACAAGAAGAGTTCCTTTGTCTTTGGAAGCCTTGAAGGCAGGTGCACTTTTTTCTCGAACTGAAATGTGCATACGAGAAGGCATGTGTTTCCAGCAGAGGCCTGTCAGCAGCATTGAAAACTCACTTCAGATCATAACTGCCTCACTCAATTTTTTTTTTCAACTCCTCTGGAAATGACACTGCTGCTTCTACATGGGCAGGAGGTCTGGCTCAGTGGAAGAGCTGCCGCCTTCGTATGCCTGAAGATCATCTGACGACGCCAGTTCGAGAAACCCAGAAGTATCCAAGACCTGGCAACACGCTGATGATGAGCTACAGAGCCTCGGTGAGGGAGACAAATCTGTCAGCTGAGTTGTCGTCAGTCAAGCATGGGAGGCAAATGCCAGAGAGAGGCCAGACTGTGAATTAACCAATCTGGAATGAAGTTGTTCTATGCAAGATGAGAACATTGTATTGTATTGTTAAAAAAAAACCTTTCCGGGGGTTGGAAAAGCCTGCCTATGTGAACCACCTTGGTTGGAGGAGAAATTTGATGACCAAGAAAAGGTGATATATAAATACTGGTATTATTATTATTCTCATCATCATCATCATCACTACATCTGCACTAGCAGCCTTTCCCCAGATCTGTATATTTTTTTAAACCTATACTACACTTTTGCCACCTTGAATGGCTTTTCTTTTGCAGCTTATTCCTCTCCTAACTCTTTCTTCAAGTCCTCATGCCAGCTCATGGCCTTCTCTTGTATGAGGACTAAGCTGATTGGAGTGTTCCTTGCATACAGATCCTCAAGCCATAAAGCCAACACTCCATCCTCTCCATTCATTCATTCATTCATTCATTCATTCCTTAGCCATGTCATCTTTACTTCTGAGTACTTTAATGCTGGTTTACCTTTGGATTCAATCCATCCAGCCTGTTTCAATATGGTAGGCACACTTGCTGCAAAAGATGGAGGAGGATGCGAGCGATGTCCACCACTCTTCTCAGATTTTACATCCAAAATCTGACTCTTTCTCTGACTTTCAAATCCGGCACTACCACGAGTATTTCTTTTGTCACTCACTATTACAGGATTGAATAGATATATCGGCTTCCCACCATAGCTTCCCACCATAGATTATTTTGGGACAAATATTTATTTATTTAAAAAAATTATATCCCGCCTTATCCCATGCCGAGGCAAATGCCCAAGGCGTTAAAATAAATAAATAAATAATAAAATAATAAAATAAATTAATAAAACAGGCTTAAGAAATTCTTTATGAACCACACCCAGAATCAATGTCCATTATTGAAGAGTATGGTGTAGTAGCAGTCCTGAAAAGAAATCACAGCAAATCCAAAGGCTTCTCCTTTAACATTTCTGGGGAAAGGCAAGGAAGAGTTGCTTGGGAAATAGGAGTCAGTGAATTGTATCGAGTGTCTAAAGGTACAATACTGTCCTGCAATGAAGAGGTACTGTAATCTAAGTATGACCTCATATCATCACTTTATCTGGAAACCTCATCAACATCTTTAGGACCACAGTCAGCATCTCTAGAACATGCTGCGGAGTGTAATGCATGCAAAGTTGCCTAAGATCGCTGCGTAAAGCTACACCCTGCATAGCCTCATCTCAGACGGACCTGATTTTCAAGTTCACTGTATATATCAGCGCATAGGAAGCTGCCTTCTGTCGAGTCAGACCGTTGGTTTATCCAGCTCAGTATTTTGTACACTGCAGTGTCTCTCCAGGGTTTCAGACAAGAGTCTTTCCCAGCACTGCCTGGAAAATGTCGGCTAGGGCTGAACCAGGGAGTGTGTTGTGTTTGTCGTTTGTATTAACTGGAGGGGGGGGAAATAACTGAATGGATTCTAATTTCTTAAAACTAGAAACATGTGTGTGTGTGTGCGCGCTCGCGTGCACTTCCAGTTAAAAAACAGCAAATACCTATATCTAAAAACTCAGAAATACGAAAAGATTTGCATTGGCGATTTCCATCTGCTATTAAAAACAAAAAAATATTGAGTTAGGGGCAAAGAAGTCTACCAAGTCAGCAGCATTAGGGCCAGCTATGTTTATCCTGGATTCCATCATTTCAGCTTGGGGTAGAGTTGCATAATTGAATACTCCCTTTCCCCCACCCCCGGGCAACAGAAGGGTGGGGGGAGGGCGGAACAGGGTGTTCTGGGAGGGGGTGATTGGTTGGCTGGGCCTGGGAAGGGAGCGGCAGCTCCACCAAAATCCTATCCCCCTTCCCGGGCCTGGCCACTGTTACACAGCCCGCTCGAATGTTTACACATTCGAGTAAACCCATTGGGACATCTAGGGAAAAGGGACGAACGTCCCGTCTCCCGAGGAGTGCTCCAGCCATGCTGGTGCTGGGTCATTTCTGGCTAGGATGCGGCACAGCCAAAATGCCTGTGCTGCAGCCTAGCTAGACAGGATTGGGCTGCCCGTGCTCACATCCTTTCAACAAACATGGAAATGGAGCCCTAACCAGGCATGTCAACCACGATGATGTGGAGACTACACCAACTGTTACCAGGATGTATTGGGCTATACACTGGGGAAAATAGCTGGCCTTGGAACACTTTTAGACTTTTATGATGCTTATAAGAAGTAAATGCCATTTCAATCAATGGAACTTGGAGCCCCAAGTTCCCAAAAGGGAGCCCCAAATATACACTCATCAGACAAATACATCTAGCACAACAGAAATGACCACAATAAAATCAGGTATTGGCAAAGAATAAGTGGAGACCCAGCATTTAAAAAGTGTTTCTTTTAAAAATACAACAGACTCAAATTACTGCTTTTGTTTGCTGAGGAAAATTTCACTAAGTGGAATTTACCTCCTACAGTCTTCTAAAATGTTCTAGCTAAGGGCCGAACTACAAGAAACATGGGGAACTTGTGATCAGGTATCTCGACAGTTCTATTTTTACTTCAAAACAGCTGCAGGATATTTCATTTTTGATCAAAGTAGCAGTGCTGGGTGAGGAAGGGAACCCTTTTCCCTTTGCACCATCTCTCCCAATCGGAATGGGGTTCCCTCCCCAACTATTGCCCTCTCATGCTGGTAAAAATACACAGATTTATGTGTCTTTCCCAGTGGGGGGGGGGTTGACTGCAGTTCTGTCTTGCCTTGATTAAGTTTCAGTTTATGAACCCACATCCAGTCTTTCACCGCAGCCAGGCAACAGTTCAGAACAAGCACAGCCTCCCTAATCTCAGATGGAAAGAAGAGATAGAGATGAGTGTCATTTATGATGACATCATACTGCACATCCCCAGACAACCTCTCAGCAGATCCGTGTAGATGGTGAGCAGCCTGGGGAACAAGATGGAACATTGTGAGGCTACAGACATAAATAGGCTGTACATGACAAGCCCATAATATCAAGGGTGCAATCCAGAGAAGGTTAGCTATAATCAAGTCCCACTGGAATCAATGTCACTGAAGTGCACAAATAAGCGTTTTGATTCCATGTACTTCTATGGAGAAGATACACAGCCCTATCGTTTATTGGGTCTTGCACCACCAGAACTAACATTCCTGAGGCATAAGGCACTTTACAACAGTCACAAACACAACCAGCCTTCGGGAGTAGCCAGACCACTGCTGCAAGTGGTGAGTGGCGGGCCACCAGCGGATCCATTGCATCCCCTGGTACCGGTAAGTCAGCGCAGGGGGCAGAAGGGAGACAGGAGGTGGGTGGAATGGGGCAGGGAGGGGGAGGATTGGGACTGGAAGGAGGCAGTATCAGTGGCAGCACCGCCACTGATATCCTATCCCCCTTCCGGGCCTCGATCCGCCGTCCTGGGTACACTTGTATTTGCTCCAACAAAATCACTGGGACCCACAGTCTCTCTGAGGCTGCAATCCTATGCACACTTACTTAGGTGCAAGTCCCATTGAACTCAATGGGGTTTACTTCCACTTGAACTGCAGATTGCATTTAGAACCAAATACACATGGCAAAAATATATACAGTGTCATCAGTAGGGTTTAAACAGCTGAGTTTCCCTGCCATAAACAGTCCCATTGGCAAGCAATGCCAATTCTTTTGCCAAGCAATACCACTGTGAGATTGAGATTTGATGCTGTGAATCAGCATGCATTAGAGCCGGGCCCTAAGATTATGCTTAGCCAGTTTACCTGGAATAGACAAAAAAGGGTTAAGAAGCTACTTGAATGGGAGCCCACATCAGGGACTGCAAGTACATCTACCCAAGAGGAGGGACCAAGAACAAGGTGATTCGTCTCATCCCCCACTCTTGAGAGTAAGGGAAGACAAAGATTACAGGTATATGTAATTGGAAAGGCTGGCAGCTAACATGTTCAGAACACCCATGTAGCTGATGTGATGTTGCTTACAGGAGCACGCTACCCACTCCATCCAATGTTCAAACCTGAATATTTGTAAGTAACGGCAAGTATACAAAGACACCATATAAGCCTCCAGTAATTCCTCCTTCAAAGAAAGCCTGAATCTGGGTTGTGCTGCAGCTCCTGGAACTTCTCGCCTGCCGCTTGGAGAAGTGTGGCACAAGCACATAATCCCAATCCTTTCTCAAACAACACATCTATGTTTATTGCAAGCACACCAGGCCACTTGAAGGCATGCGAACCATTCACAAGTGATGGCATCATCACCATTTTAACTAAGGTGCTTCTTGCATCTATGTTAAAAAAAGGGTTAATTGGTTTCAACCCACATACAAGTAGCTCACAATAACTAGGAGTATTTCTTTGCAGTAGTCCCCCTACACACACACACACACACACACACACACACACACACACAGAGAGAGAGAGAGAGAGAGAGAGAGAGAGAGAGAGAGAGAGAGAGAGAGAGAGGGTGGAAGTACTTGCTTTTAAATCAGGAGAAAAATTAAGTTAACATGAAAACACTGCAAGATCCACTCGCACATTTCCTCCGTAACATGTAGGTGTAATTCAGAAGCAACATCAAAACACGTGAACAAGCAACCTCAGTATTGCACACTCCCTCCTCCCCCCTCCACTCGTGTGCTGCAATTCCTTCTCTCCCATTTTGATTCCTAGCAAAATATAATTTGGCATTTCATCAGAACTGGCAAACTTGTGCTTGCCCAGGACTGCAAAGCAGAATCTGAATTACCTCATTACTGGCACGTTTGAATTTACTGCTGCTTTGTTAGTTGCCTTTGAAGGCATTTTAATTCTCTCAAGACCTCATGGGCTGTCTCTGCATGTTCCTCACCACCACCGTCTGCAAATGTTACATTTGTCTACAAAGATAGGGAGAGAAAGAGAACACGGTTTCTGCATTCTCTTTTTATGACTTCACATAAATCACGGGCTTTTAACTTAAAAACTCAAAGTTCCTTCACCCGGCATGGGAACATTCTGACCAAAATAACATTGGCTGCCTCACCACTTCCAGAAGTACCTTTATATCAGGGCCAAAAAAAAAAAAAGGTTAGTACTTTAAACACACACACACAAACTCACAACTTGACTTAAAGAAGAGTCAAGCAGTGGAAAATAAAGCAAATAAGGTAATGACCAACAGATACAATTTTCAGTTGTAAACTTGTGCTAATTAATATTAACAAAGACACTTAATTAAGATGATTTTTTTGGCTAGAAGGAGGAGCACTTCACTACTCCTAACAAAAGTGAAAATACTGCAATCAGTTTCTCTTGCTAGAACCAACAGCAGACAGACGCTAAAGAGGAACCATCCGGGCACACACCAGGTTTCTTTCCTTTTCCCTGTCTGCCAATATTCACAATGCTTTTCTGGATACAAACCCTTTTCCCCAGAATTGCTATTCTTCTATTACCTTACAACAAATGAACCAGTGTTTACAGAACAACACAAACGGCAGTCATCTTCAAAAATGCAGCCCTTTTCCTAGAAACATACACAGGATGCCCTTCAGCTTTGAAATGTTGCAGTCAACTTTTCCTTTCTCTGCTTCACATGGGAAGGTTTTTTAGAACCTGCTTATCAGGGTGGGACTGAATATACAATGCCCCATTTCAGAAGGTACAGTACATCCCACCAGTACTGCTTCCTTGCCTCTACATTTTGCTGTCCTTGCCCTCGGCAGAACTACCTGTGGTGTGCAAAGAACAGTTGTTCTATTCCTTTGAAAGCAGCGACCAGGAAGCTGTCAAATTGTCGCAACTATTCAGCTCGAAAATTCAAATTTCAAAACCAAATGTCTCCCACCCCTAAAACTAAAAGAACATGCACATTCTCCTAGGAAGACTTTGGGGGGGGGGGGAGAGAGAGAAATGCCTTGCTTTATTTGTAAAAGAATGCTTTTAGTTGTTTCCTTTTACCTTTCACGGTTTCTCTCGCAGGAGCTGCAAGCTGTAAACGAATCCTCGCAGGACAGCACAAGCAGGAATGCAGTGTGACAAGAGGAAGCAAGCATAAAGTGTGTTGGCTTTATGCCCTCCCCCCTGCAAAACCTTCCAAAAAGCATGAGTCAGAGGGTGTGGGTATGAGACAAAAAGAAGGAGAAGAAAGAGGAGAGCACATAAAGTAAGTGTGTGTGAGAGAGAGAGTGAGTGAGAGAGAGAGAGTTGGTGGGTGTTCAGGAGAGTAGCAACAGGAAATGACATCAAAACTTAACTAGGCTCTAATCCAAAATTGGACATGAATGGGGGGGGGGGGTGTTTCTTCCCCATTAACCAGTCTAACACACACACACACACACACAGAGTGAAAACAAAGAGAGAATGAATGAGGGGAGGGAGGGAAGAGGAAGCTCCCAGAGTTATATCGTTGTAAGCAGGAATCATGAGGATGATAGTATTAGGAATCCAATTCCCTCAGGTCACACTTCTTCCTTTATCCCCTGCTGGGTCTGCACACAAGGGGCAAGTTAAACCCAGAGTGCCAGTCACCCGTCTTGCTGAGCAGAACAACTAAGAAGTTCACAAGTTGCTCTTCTGTGTCATTCTGTCCTGAGCCCCAGAGTGATTCTCCCAGGGTTGCATGATGCAGTCACTCAGAAAGACACAGCATCATTTCCAGCTCAAAAGACATTTAGGCAGAGGGAAAGATGTCAAGCGAAGCTGCATTTGGACCATTTCTTTAGCAAAAAAAAACCATTCTGTAGATTTACATGCTCACTGCACAACGCTGAGATGAACAAAGACGGCTGCTGAACAAACAACAGCAAGCTACATTTAATAAATAAATAAATAATGGCTCTATCATATGACAAAGAAATAACTTGCTAAAAATTGGGGAAAAGTCTTTATGGGATACTGTCAGGCTTATGTATCATGAAGTCGAGATACAGCTATAACTTGTTAAAGTGATCTGTCTACAAAGGAAATATGAAATTCACAATTATTTTCCTTCTCACTAAACTCCTTCTGTGTGCCGCCATGTCCCAACATTTGAAGTGTTTGCAACCTTCAGACTCTCAGGTTTGCCCTTTAGGCTGTTTGCGAATCTTTCGTCATTAATTCAGTCCTGAAAGGGAGCTGCTTGTCTGCAAGAGAAAAAAAAGGCAGACTTCTCAGTTTGCTTTGGTGGCTCTCTTACAAATTTAGGGATTTTCCACATATAAAAATCTATTTTGGTTAGCTTTTGGAAATTAGTGGAGCTTCTATGTGGTGGGACAATATGCTTGCTCTGCTGGATTTATTGCTTGCTTTCTCTCTTTTAATATATTTTAACTGTTTTAGTTTTGATTAATTGTTAGCCAACTTGAGGCATAGCGATCAGGCTGAATATAACATCCATTTTTTTTGAAAAAATATTTGTAATATTGACTGCTGCTGCAGGCACTCTCCCACCTTCCCAGGGACTGCTTGAAAGCTGTGTGCCCTGAGGGGAAGGAAGAAGAGGTGCCCAGGCCAGAAGGAGCTCATACTACCAGCTCATAGAGCTCATAGAGACCAGCAGTGGCCTGAAAAAACTGTTAGAGCAGCCCCTTCTCAACCTTCCCAAGGATGGGTAAGATCTGTGTGCCCTGAGGGGAAGGAAGAAGAGATGCACAGGCCAAATTGAGCACCAGCTCCTATGGAGACCAGCACTGGCCTGAGAGTTTTATTATTTTGTTTTATTATTGTATTCTACTTTTTAAAACATTGTAAGCCACCTTGGTGGCCTCTTCAGAGGTAGAGGTCTCCTCAGAGGCAGGGTATAAATTCCTGGATAAATAACTAAATGGTAAGAAGTATAGAAGTCCTAGACCTAGTGGTGGTGTATCTCCATTTCTATGTAACGACAGATGGTCACTTGTACACTGGATTGCTGTAGTGTGCTGCCCCTGAAAATAGTTCAGAAAGTTCAGCTAGTGCAAAACATGGCTGCTTGATTGTTGCTAGTGTCAGCACTATGAGATCACATTATGCCAATTTTGCTCAGCTTGCATAGGTGACCTGTGTATTTGGCCCAATTCAAGGTGTTGGTTCTTTCTTATAAAGTCCTAAATGGCTTGGGACAAGAGTTCTTGAAGGACTGCCTTCCCACATCAGGGAAAGGGGAGAGAATTAATCCTGTCAGAAGGCAGGCTGGTCAAGGGGAGTTGTGCCTAGTGGTTTGTGGGCACACACCCCTTCCTGCTCCCCACTTTCCATTTACTGGACCAGCATCTAAATGGGCAGAAAATCTTGGTAATTTGTATCCGCTGCCACCAACCCAGGCTACAGAGGCCAAGCAGAGGAGGGCTGTCTAGGAAAAAAAAAAAACTCCCGGGAGAGCACTGAACCCTAGGGGATCTTATTAAAAATCAATCCACAGTAGCACGAGCAGGGCAAAGAGACATGACAATCCACCGAATTACCTGTGAACATGGACTAGGCAGACCAAGGATCAAAATGTAACTAGTTTACTAAAAGTCTGAACAAAAAAAGAGAAGTAAAATAAATGGGAGAAAGAAAGGTGGTTCGTAAAAGTACAAGCAGACTGATGGCAAATGCCTGAGCTTTGTTGGAATGCACAAAGATAAGTTTCATCAAATGAATGCAGTAACCATTAATGCCCAGCAGATGGACCTGGGGTGCTACTCAAATCTCAACCCACAGTCAAAGCAACGAAAAGTCTGTGATTGCAATCTAGCTAGACAATTCCTAACTTAAGACACTTACTAGCCTGCTCAAGGAATCCCCAGTCCCTACACTCACAGGTGAGTAAGTGGGTACTCTTCTCTGAGCCCCCAACGAATGGACCACTCAGGCGACTGGCAGAGAACAATCCACACTTCCTGTGGGGAAATATATAACTTTGCTTTGATTATGTCATCAAGTTACCTGATTAGAGGAGTGAAACTCACCTGTTCACTCCATCCCTCCCACCCTTTTGACATAGATGGACAGATTTGGCTGCCCAATCACTAAGTGCATGCCAATCCTAGAGGCAGCCATTTTATTCTATTTTAAGCCAGAAAGAGAAGATGAATCCACAAACAGCACATCTTTGGGAAATAATGGAGTTTTCAAACAAAAGACAAAGGCTGCTTGCAAAAGAAGCCCAATCAACAAAACCATGCTCGCTATCGCTCTCGTCATGGAGTTTCGCACAAAGGTTGTCTGCAAGATGATGCCTCAGAGTTTTCTAGGCTGTAGAACCTGCACAGGAGCTTCTGGGGAGTCTCCAAAAATACAGAAAATAGGGGGAAAACACAGGGCATTCATCACAGGCTCAAAGACAGGATGGGCCACTACTGCAGAAAGGGAGGGGCAGAAGGTTGAATCACCCTCTTAATGCATGGGGGGCCTATGAGCATAGTGGCCCCATGATAATCTATGCACAAACCTGAATTTAACACTAATTTCCCAATCACCCACCTCAACATTCAAATCTCTCGCTAACTTGGTAGAAGGAGAAAAATGTCAGCTTGTAGCAGAGAGTTGGCATGTCTGCATTCGCAAGAGAAATTTTGCCACTTTTATTGCTTGCAATGTTATGTAAGTAGAATATTGCAACAGATTTGCGCGGGAGGCAATTAACGTCTGGGGACAACAATTGCTGACAGTGCGCATTTCCATTATCAGAAGCAGACTCTGTCAGCAATTGTTGTCCCCAGCCGTTAATTGCCTCCCGCACAAATCCGTTACAATATTAGCAGAGCCTCCGCTGTTTGTGTTCCAAGAATTCTGATTTTGTTGGAGGTACCAATAAATATAAGTTTATTTTATCGATAATGTACATTTTTATTCCTGTGAGTGGTTTGTGTAGGCAGGGCCCAGTGCACTGCTTTGCCCGGGGGCCGATAATGCTGTTAAGACAGCCCTGCAAAGCAGGTGTTCCATGACTGTGCTGCTGTGCTGTCCTTCCCCCAACATGCAACCCAATGGCTTGTTCTTGAGATCCCCAGGTTTACATCTGTACCAGCCCAATATTGCAATATCTTTAGTGCTAGAATACTGTAATATATTATTCACATATTACACAGAACAACATACTATACACAGGTCTATACACAGAACATAAAAAACATACTTATGTAAACATAATTAATAACATTAACTGCAACAAGAGCCATCATATAGCATTATACCTTTCTGGTGTTACGGCCCTGGGTTGAATAGAGGTCCGCTCAGGGAGTAAGAGGAGCTGGACCTTGTTGGGCTTGGGAGGAGTTGGACAAAGCTGTTTTTTCACGATCGCCTCATTGTGCAATCAGGAGGACCAGCAGGGAAGCACCACCCTTGATGCAGGTCATGCACCAGGGCTGTCTCCATCCCAAAGCCCAGCCTGAAACCAGACTGAAAGGGATCCAGGTAAATCAGCTTCATCCAAAGCTCTCTGGAGCTGAGATGCCACCACCCGCCGCTCGATCAACTTGCCCAGGAAGGGAAGGTTTGATACTGGCCAGAAATTCTCCAACACAGTGGGACCAGCTTGGCAGCTCGAACAAGCCATGCAGGGCAAGGGTCAAGAGGGCAGGCAGACAGTCTCACACTCCAGAGAACTTTCTCCACTACTCCACCTTCTCAGGTTGTATAAGCTGAAAAGAATCCCACAACACAGGACGGGCAGAGGCCTGAGGGACTTCAACAGATACTGTTAATATGGAGTCCATGTTATCACACTTCCACCTCACCTGCTTCCACAAAGATTGTTGTGCCATCCAGCAAGGCATTAGGAAGGAAAAGTGCCTTTCACCCATCTTATTTCCTATTGTTCCCCTTCTCCTGCTTTTTCCCTGTCTATTTTCCTACCTCCTCCACAACCAAGCAACCCAGACCCTAGATTATCCAGTCACTTCAATACTCAAGAAAACACACCACTCATTCCCCTGCTTCAAACATCTTGTTAAATATTGTTTGCCCCCTTTTCCCAAACGTTGCCTCACCCCACACAAGTATCTCGAGTGTGTTAGCATAGCTGGTTTACACAGCAGGGTTTGGGAGAGTTCTGTTAACCAGAACACTTCAAGGCATGTGGTCATAAAGAAAAGAAATACTTTTATTTACAAAAACTCCATACTTGGACAGGGGGACAGAGCAGGGAGGGAGAGGTCCTACGTACTTTCTATCTATCTATCTATCTAGCTAGCTAGCTAGCTAGCTAGATAGCTAGCTGGAGGAGGAGGAGGAGGAGGAAGGATAGCCTGAGATTAGCAATCAGCATACTAAAAGAGAGCTTTACATAAACGTAAGAGGGGAAACATCGCATCCCATCTGACTAACATACTAGCTATATTGCCCCCTTCAGGGGCAGGATGCTTCTGCAATGTTCTTACACTTTTCTCCACTTCCAACCAAGTGTGCACCTGGTTTGCCAGCACCCTGGTTGGTAACCGCTGGGCGATTTTTGTGTACTCAGCCACCTGCCTGGCTTTACCCTTCCCCACCTCTATGCCTACCAATTTACAACCCAATCCTAACCAACTTTCCAGCACCGATGCAGCCACAGTGCAGCCCCAAGGTAAGGGAACAAACATATCCTTACCTTGAGGAGGCCTCTGTGACTGCCCACCGCCACCACCACCGGATGCAGCGTGCGCTCTGTTGGCACAGCTGCATCGGCACTGGAAATTTGGTTAAGATTGGGCTGTCAGTAAACTAAGGAGAGGTAATATTGGCCATTGGCCCCTCCTCTCTATCTTCCTTGTTTTTCATATGTGATCCATAAGAGATGTGATGTTCTGTTCTCGTTTCTCCACTTTCCTAGTCCTTTGAGTCTCAATTTTAAGCTGTTGGAGTAAATCCTTAATTACTGTGAGCCAAACCATGGTCGGCCCTTGCATCCCAGTTAGTCTTCCTAAAATTTCTCAGCACGTATCAATAGAACCTCTTCGCTCACCCTCAAACCCATATTTCTGCAAAAACCCTTTCACCCCCTGGATAAACAATCTCATTTCCATAGCATGTTAATAATGACCCTCTCATTCTGTTCCCCATCTCTACCCTTTGTCCTGCCTTCATAAGGTAGAATAAACTCTGGTTTTCCTGTTTCATACTTGGTTGATTTCCATCATTGTCTCTGCTCTAATCTTTGCCTTTCCTCCCCCACTGATCCTGCATTTCTCTCCCTCAGAGCATCTCCCAACTTTCTCCTCCTCCTTTCTTCCTCCCTCCCCACTTTGGAAATAGATACAGTACTAGTTTCGTAAAGGCACAGCACTGTCTCAGAAGCAATTCTTCTACAGATTTCTATGTATCGCTGCTCACATCTTGATTTGGTAGCATTTCCACTTTTGCATTTCCTCATCCTATTATTGTAATGTATCCCTCAATAAATAGTACTGAACTTGATTTCTGCCTCCTGCCTCCTCCTTAATCTCTCCAATGCCAGCCTTCCTTTGGAGTGCGCCTCAAGTCAACTGTCAAAAGTCCTTAGAACATGCATGTTTTGGTACACGTGTACATATGCTTACATGTGTCACTGAGCAAGTGTACTAACATTGCCCATCTACTGAGATCAGTGGAGGAGACCCACTTGCATATCCCACCCCCATCCAAGGCACAGTAGGTAAGAACAAAAGGGAGAGCCTGTTCAATTGCAGTAATAACTCTCTGAACTCTATACCCTGGGACAACCATTTAGCCCCCTGCTTAATGGCCTTTCAAGTTTCACAGCTTAGTGATGACTTGCTTATTCCAACATGGCTTTGACATAAAGTGACTGATTTTATCTTTCCCCTCACTGATTTTTCTTTTGTAATCTAATTGTTTAGGGCTTAAGTGACAGACCGCTCCAGTCTCCCTGGCAGCGCACACCGGCAGAGGCTGCTTTGCGACTGCCATAAAGCAGCCTCCACCGGCACAAGGTGCATTGCGCTGGCACCTAGCCCAGTTAGGGCCATAACGAAATGAAGTTCAACTGAGAACAATGCAAGGTTCTGCACACAGGCAATAAAATAAATAAAATAAAAGGCACAAAACCAGATACCCTTGAAGGCCCAAGATTTTATTATTCTAATGAGTGAAGCCATATATTCTTTGACACAGACCCGTGGTCTAGCAGCCCAATCCTGTTCTAAAGATCCGCCGCGGGCAGGCACCCCGCAGCGGAATGTGTACTCGGGGAAGAAGATGCTCGTCCCCTTCCCCGGGTGTAACTGAGGCTAGGGCTGATCGGCCTCCTTGGAATTCTGCCAGCTATTTTGCTGGCAGAAGTCGAAGGAGGCCGTGTAACGGCTCAGCCGATCGGCGTAGGTCAGGATACGGCTGAGGCCGATCTCCTCTCCAATTGGCTGGGCCTATGGCCGGCCTTCATTTGCTCCCGAACTGCCCCCCCTCCGCTGGATCCTTACCTGGGTCTGGCGGCGAGCGGAAGACGGTCCAGGCGGAGGAGCAGGGACGGACGGCCCTACACCGGCCTTCCCTGCTCGCGAGTCATTGCGAAAGTGCTTTATGGCACTTTTGCGACGGTTTAGGGCGGCGGAACGCTCGTTCCGCCACCCTATTTTAGAACTGGATTGCGCCCTAGAGCAGGTCTAGAGTCTCAACGCCTTCCTGGCCAAGTACCACCTCTGGCACCACTCTCCTGCTGCGTACCACCAGAAGTGACTGGTGATGACATCATCACCAGTTACTTTTGAGTTTTCAGGTTTTTAGAGGCCAGAAAACACAGGTAGGAGGCTCTGGGCGGGTGCAAAGGCCCTTCTCAGCATTCCCAAGAGGCTCAGCCAATTGCAGGAGCCTCTTGGGAGCGTAAACACGATGCCGAATGTGGAAAGTGCTGCATTAGAGCGGGGTTCTGGTGGTCCGGTGGTCCAAGTACCACCAGCAGTTGGCTGAAGTACCACTGGTCGTACTAGTACCGCTGGTTGAGAACCCCTGGTCTAGAGAACTTCAACACCACCCCTGAGATTACCTCAGTCAGCTAGGCAGGGAGACTGTTAAGTAGCCACAATTCCGTTGCACGCTTCCACCCATCAGGGGTAGGAAGACTCAAAATTTGGATGACGGTCAGGCAGGGTGCCAGATAGAGGAATGTTATTGACAGGTCTCCACCTCCTTACTTACTGCCACCCCACCCCAACTGAGACTGCTACTGTACAGCAAAACTGTACTCTGCCAGCACCACTTTATATTAATTACAGTGAAGGAACTGTATATTCAGGAACAAGAAGGAACAAGAAGCAACTCAAATCCATTCTGGTCACTTACCTGAAGCCGAGAAAAATAGCAGTCAACACTGGCAGGTGAGAAGGTGTGGGGGCGATTTGCTCTGGAAAAATCTGGTCATTCAGGAAACTACTTCAAGAAGATCTGGAGAAAATACAGCAACTATATGACTTCTGCCCACAACTGTGAACTGCTTTATATTATCTGTGACAAAATAACTGAACAAAACTTCCAGATGCCTGAAGGAACTTCCTTCCCTGCCTTGCAGTTCCCAGTGGATGATGATGGCTATTAGAGCTGGCATGACTGAATGGTGGCAGAGCAGGAGAAAATGACAGATGGTGACGGCAGGTGAGCGATGCTTTACAAGCACAGAAATAAGGCGCTTCAGTCTACCTGTTCCTACTTCTTCCTGGTTTGATGGAAAGCAGAGCTAATACTGTTCTGTACATGCAGAGATGACCAGTACAGTTCTGAATGCTAAGGGCCAATCACTTCTTTCTGTACTAGAATCGGAGGGAAGAGAAGGCAAATGTGTATCTAGGCCCATCAGCTCTCCTGAAGAAGCAACCAGCACAAAAAAAAGTAGTTGTCATAATAAAGCCTAAACTGTGGGCAATCAAATGTACACATATTGAATTTAGGATTAGGAGTTGAATAAAGGGGTGAGGTTATCCATTTTTTAATCAAGGCTTCTTCCCAGTCCTAAAGCTGCTGCTGCACAACTTCTAGGCAGGCCCCAAGATAGGATTGGGCTATTAATTTTGTGTTTCTCCATTTTCTGTGGATGTCTTTCCTCTTTATCCCGCCCCTTCCCTTTCCTCTCTTACATAAAGCATGTTTGCGATGACTCGTCAGTAAGGGTTGCCAGCGCAGAAGCCGGCAGCCCTCACTCCGCCGCACTTCGGACCCTGTGCCCTGACAGTAAGTCCCACGCCAGTGGGCACAGGGGCGGGAGGAGGGCGGGCAGGGGCAGCCAGGAGGGTGGCCATTGACTGGCCTGGGCTGGGAGAGGGCGGAGATATCGGCAGCACACTCCACCAATATCCTGAGCCCTTTCCCAGCGCGCACTAGCCTTACAGCCCCACCCCAGATGTACGCCAGCTTCAGAGCTGGCGTACATCAGAGGAGGCCCATTGCGGCCCACGCAGTTTACACTGGGGGCCCAGAGTTGAGCCCAGGCCGTGCCGGGGCAGACCGCAATGGGCCATAGGATACAGCGGCCGGCCTTTTAGGCCTGCCATGTATACAGGATTGGGCTGTTAATTTTGCATTTTTTTAAAAAACAAACTGCTCAGGTACTCTTTGTCTTTGTTGTTTTCCTTTCTGTTTAAATGTCATGTTTCCCACTCCTCCTGCACCTTCTTTTTTCCTCCTGTTATTTCAGCTTTAATTTGATATTTCTTATATGCCCTTTCCCTCTCATTTTATGTCTACTTTTACTAAGGTTGCATAAATATAGTCTGTGTATATTGCATATTGAGGTATGTGTAATTTGACCCAACTTATACATTTTTATATCAACCTAACTTTTACATCATTTGCTGGTTTCTATCTATCACAAACATATCTATTGTCATTTCTAGATGATGGAAATTATTATTTTTTACTACACAATGTACTAAGCTTTTGTGCCATACATGATGTTCCTGAAACACTGCCCTTGTCATTAGAAATTACTCTGAAACTGTAGACAAACATTTTGAAGGTGAAGAGTCGTTCAAATCCTGCAGGTGAGAATGGATCTCCCTAAACAAAATAAGACAATGCAATTAGTTATTACTATACTCCTCCCTGCCAACCTAGCAGTTCCAAAGCATGTTAATGTGAGTAGATAAATAGGTACCGCTTGCGGGAAGGTAAACAGCGCTCCGTGTTCCAGCTGCATGCTACGCGCTGCGCGGCAAGGAGAGTCATGCCAGCCACATGACCACGGAGGCGTCTTCGGACAACGCTGGCTCTTCGGCTTTGAAATGGGGATGAGCACCACACCCTAGAGTCGGACACGACTGGACTTAATTGTCAGGGGTCACCTTTACCTTTATACTCTTCACAGCATGCACCAGTACTCAGTACTAAAGGTAACATTGTAAAAGGAAGATCTGCCTATTTCAGCCATTATTTTTTTAATCTCAAGGACATCCAAACTAATAGCACCATACAGTAACAATGATATTTTTACTCCAATTACTCCAGTTAAAGTACAGGTGGGCCCCCATATCCACTGATTCGCTATCCACGGTTTCAGTTATCCACGGATCATGGGGACACCCCCCCCCCCCCAGGCTTTTACTTTTTCCCAGTAAGCTTCGTTTCTTCCTTAAAGAAACAGGAGAAGCAGCCTCTGGCTGCTTATTACAGGCAAGTAGAACAAGACTAAGTACTAGAGAGGCTCTGCAAGGTTAACAGAAACCTTGCAGAGCCTCTCTAGGACTTAGTCTCGTTCTACTTGCCTGCAATGGAGGCTGCTTCTCTGTTTGTTTTAAGGAAGAAACAAAGCTTGCTGAAAGAAAAATAAGAGCTGGGGGGGGGGCAAGCATGCCTGCCTGCAGGGGAGGCAGGGTGGGGAGGCCCTCAGGAAACCATGGAGGGGGTGTTCGCTCTTATCCACGGTTTCAAGTATCCACGGAGGGGGCTCCTATCGCCCCGCCCCCCCCGCCACCCTTAAGGGCAAAAAGGAACGTCCCGGTCGGCAATCTGGTAAGCCTGTCCCCAGCGGATATGGGGGCCCACCTGTATGGAAGTTTTATAGCCCCTAAAGTGGTAAGTATGCATCTAGTGACAAACCTATTGTGATATGGCAACAGTACACATACAGCCAAATGGTGATAGCTAGGAAGTAGGACTGGGCCCAAGTGATTCCCCCACAGCCTTATTCACAGACCAAAAAGGTCTTTAGGGACACTTCAGGGGGAGGGAAATGTGTGGTTGGGACATGAAACTCACCTGCCCAGCATGGTGCTCATTCCAGTGACTACCTCTAGAATGATGCTACATGATGACGTAGCAACACTTTGACAGGAGTTTTAGACTTTTTTAAAAAAATGTCAGATCCCCTATGGCTGATCACTTTATCCCAATTCAAGTTTTGTACCACTCCTCAAATTTATGGAGGCTCACATCCCTTTTGCAGTTAACCCCTGATCCTGGAAGGGAAGTTTAAGAAACTTTTTGCCTCCCTGGAAATTTCCCAATTTGGCCCGGAAAGGTTCAGTTCAGCCCTAAAAAATGGCCAGAGACTAGTCATGTAGAAATAAGAATATAGTAATAGGTATATTGTCCACCAAATTCACTCTATAGCTGAAAAGTCACATTATGTCTGGAATGCCCAAAAATCACTTAAAGACAATGTACAAAGAATCCTACTTTGAACAACAAAGAAAGATTCCAGCTAAGGAGAACAGTAGTACATTCATTTAGAATCACCCTACCTAGCTTGTCTTTTCCCCGAGAAACTCTGCTTTGTGGGGTTTTATTGTGCTGTTCTTGAGACTTTCATGTATGAGCAAATCAAAGCTGAAAAGAGTATCTGTTGAAACATGCTGAGAGAAAATACAAAAATGAAAGCAAGAAAGAAGTAGAGGTGCGTTGCTTGTAACACACTGAAGTAAAAAAAAAACCTTTTCCATATAGCCTAGTAAAAGTGATTCCTTTGAACTGACTCGTTCCCTATTCCCTTGAGGCAATGATTTTTATCTCTAGTTTTTGGTTTCCTCATAAAAGAAAAAAAAATCAGAGTTTCAAGAGCTACTTTAGATGACACCAGTTTCACCTGTAGCTCATTCACCTCAAACACTAGATTGTTCTGCGGTGTCAAACACAAGATCATCCTGAACTTGTAATAAATCAGTATTGTAACCAGACTAGCCATGCCTGATAGGTTCAAGCTTTACTTGCATAACTGAAGCTATGCTGGAAATGAATCTTTACACTTCAGTAACAGCAAAAATATCAGGTTGCCTGGGAGGAAGGAATGTTGTCTTCTCTGATGGCTAGGTAACTGGGACTCATAAGACCAGATTCAAATCTGCTTTTACTTCATGTCTTAATGCATGGAAATACTCTCCTGATTCACATCCATACCTCAAGTATGTATGCACACATTTGACAAAATGAAAATAACGAACGTAGACTGAAACAAAATGATTCCCCACACTGCCCCTGACCTTCAAACATCTGCTGTAATGTGTACCTGGCACGTATATTCCAACATTTGGAAGCCTGGTAAGGTACAATCTTAGCACCACTTTAAGGGATAAAGATCACATGCAACTAGAACGGGCACATAGGACTCTATGCATGGATACATCATGTGTGTCAGGGGTCCTCAACCCCTGACTGGCCGCATACCACTCCTGCGCCACTTGTCCTTCTCATACCACCGGAAGTGACTGGCGATGACATCATCGCCAGTTACTTCTGGGTTTTCATATCTTCAGAGCCAGAAAACGCAGGTAGGAGGGTCAGGGTGGGTGGAAGGGCCCTTCCTGAGAGGCTCTCGGGAGCATAAATGTGGTCAAAAATACTGCGTTGAAGCAGGATTCCGGCGGACAGACAGTCTGTGTACCACCTCCGCTCGGCCGGAGTACCACTGGTGGTACGCGTACCATCTGATGTGTGTGGTTTTGCAAATGGCAGTTAACTAACAGGAGCTGGATTTGGTTTGTCAAGGCAGGCTAGGTAGATTATAGGAAGGTAAGTATAGGACTGTGAAATGTTGCTTACTGGGGCCAGTACTTAGAGATGACTCCATGATGCTACCCTACACATGAAGATACAGGAACTCAACACAGACGCTTTAGCACTTTCCTTTTCTTGGCTACAGCCTCAACCTGTGTATCAACAAAATGGGGCATAACTTTACCTCTAACTAAGGGGTATATACATTTCATTTTGGGATTTGGGAACAAATTTGTATTGAAAGAAACCTTCTATCCCACCAAGTTGAGATATTGAATTTGGAATTTTTCATTCACATTTATTGCTGGGTGTAAAAAAAAAATGCATAGCCAAGCCATGATTTACAAAGAGGGGAAAATCTGGCTATATATAATAAGAACATTACTTACATACAACACTTACAAACAACTGGTGGTTGTAACTGTACAAAATGTTGCAGTATGCGCATCTTCCTGGAGTAAGTCCCACTGGGCTCATGCATGGGTCCTTATTCATAGTAAGCATACTCTGGATCTCGATATCAAGTAGCGGGGTGGGTCTTCTGCATGGAACAGCCTGCCTGATTTTTCATTCAATTGCTTTCTATTTTTCTCTGGTTCAAATCTTCCTAATTCGTTAACTTTCTGTGAAACTGAAGGTTTTTTCCCTCCCCCTGCAGTGACGTCTCTCTAGGGCAGCGGTGGGGAACCTCAGGCCCCAGGGCCGGATCAGGCCCCCGAGGCCATGCGGTCCGGCCCCCAGAGAGATTGCCGGGAGGCCACCCAACCGGCCCCTGGAGGCTCCGCCGGGTCCACGCATCACCTCCGGAGGCTGGGAGAGGGCCTTTGCATGTCCTCCCCGGCCGCCGCCTCGACCCCTTCTCACCAGGCCGTTGGCCATTTCGCACATGTGTACCACGCCGATGAGGGCAAGCTCTTGCCCTCATCGGCATGGTACACTGGAGGTGACGCGCGGACCCGGCGTCGGCTTCGGACGGTGAGTGCGGAGCCTCCGGAGGCTGATGGGGGACAGGGGCAAAAATTAATTAAATAAATAAAAATGGCGGCCGGCCTTATGGCCGGCACTCAAGCAAATTTCTAATATTTAAAACGGCCCTCGCCAGGGAAAAGGTTCTCCGCCCCTGCTCTAGGGATATTTCCTGTGCTCTTTCCCTTTAAACCTTAGGCTCCCCAGGAAGCAAAGTGCTTTTGGGTTTTTTTGCCCTCTGTTGTTAACATTTCAAACCTCTGCAACTCTCTATGGTTCTGTGAGTAGAAACCTCCATCTTAGTTGTGGGTGGTCCTGTTTTGGCTACAATCCTATCAACATGGGAGTGGGAACGTATAAATAGAGGAGTAGCTTGGTGTCCAAATGGTTGATATCAACAATGTAAGATAGGGGACACACACACACCACAAGCACATCCTTACTTGCAGCCATAACAGCAGTTACAGAAAGATTAT
Source organism: Plestiodon gilberti rubricaudatus (assembly GCA_026170595.1). Lineage (NCBI taxonomy): Eukaryota > Metazoa > Chordata > Lepidosauria > Squamata > Scincidae > Plestiodon > Plestiodon gilberti. The sequence continues at coordinate 144,656,328 of JANXHW010000001.1, forward strand.
AAACTAAGCTTGTGGCAGAAACTTGACATTTGCTTACGTTACTTTAGTTATTTTTATGTATTCAATTTACATCTCTTATTGCACATAGGCTTTAAGGAACCTCACAGTGATAAGATTAAAAAACAGAAAATATATGTAAAATAAGACATAAAAGCAGCAGGGGAAAACTCAGTAAAAATCAGCCAGGAAAGCCAATGGAAACATCAAAGCAGCAAAAGACAATTAACAATGCACGTTTATGCAGGACTACAGTACTCAGAAGCAAGCCGCATATAGTTCGATGGGGCAGGCAGCCCAGACAGAAAGAGGAGCTCTGGTGCCTCTTTCCCAGGTTAGCAAGGGGACTCCCCTAAAACCTGAGGAGTCCCACCTGAAACCAAACAGCAGCATAAGTTCAGCTGTTTGGGTCAGCGCGTGACAACCTGCTCCTTTTTAAGTGAATGCAGACCAGGCAGGTAACCTGCAAGGAATGTATTAAAAGAGCTGGAGAAACAATTGGGTGGAGAGCTGGTGCAGTTCAAACAGCAACCAGGAGATGCAAAATAGGGAAGTGGGGTTGCTGGCAGAAAATGAGCCCAGAGAATAAAGAGCGAGCAGAACAAAACATAAAACCCTGGTGTGACTATCTGAGTACTTTTGCCCTGCTCTTTCTTATTCTTCTTGTTCTAGGAATCTGGTCTGATGATGCATTTTGCAAAAGTAGCTGCTTTCAATGATGGATCAAGACATCACCCTGAAGCAGCCCTGTGTGTGGTCTTATATCATTGAGGATTTCTTATGTCACGGACTTATCTGATTGGATGATTTGTGACCACCTGGACATTACTACCTGCCCCTGGATTTGGTGAAGTAGTCTGGGGTAAAATGAACCAAATGCCAAATCTAGCAGGAGGGCTGGCTGAAACTCCTGTTCTTGGGGAAGCTGGATAGAAGTCAGCAAATCCACATTCTGACTTTGCTTCCCTAACATGTAGATCTTTGATCATAGCACCAAATTCTCCTGCAGCAGAATGTTTAGAATGAAGCATCAAAGAAGTTGGGGGGGGGGGGGGAGAGAGAGATGTTGGACGCATCCAAAAACTAGTGGAAAATCCCAGCCTCACCTCCAGTTGCAATATGGGGAGACCGTACCACTATTTATCTTACAGGGTTGTCATAAGGACAGCAGCAAGATAATGCATGTGGAGTTATTTGCACACTCAGACAGCCCCTTACAAATGCTAAGTATTATTAACATAGCCAAACTGGCCTCAGTGGTGTCATTAAGGAGAGGGTCAGACTGAGCTGCCCTATGGAGTATAAAAAAAAGGAAATGCTTGTTTCAAATCTCCCTCAAACTGCAGAATCTGTAAAGTCTATTTCCTTTTGGAGTCAACTGGGGTTACGTTGCGGTGCAGATTATTCTTTCTTCACTGAGCAAAGTACTGGCTGATCAAGCAAGCCATCCTTAAAGTGCCTCACCTCTGCGTTAGGCTTTTGAAATGCCTCTTACAATCAGCGTCATTTGTGTTATGTAACCAGCTCCCTCGAAATTCCAGTGCTGAAGGAAAAAGTAGATAATTCAACATGCAGCTTCACCCACATGCAGGGCTGGCCCAAGACAATTCACTGCCTGAGGCGAAGGACAAGAAGGTGTCCCCCCTTTTACATACACACACTCTATTCTCTCTCGCTCTTCTTCCTGATTGATCTCTCACTCACACACGCATCTCCGGGTCCCATTGCCTCTTCCCCCCCAGTTAGCAATCCCTCCTAATTTTTAGGATGTTACAAAGTTATAGCAAGTGACCCAGGTGCACGCACGCACATATTTCTGATTGAAGTGTTTTATTCATTCATTTGCAGGTCGTCCTCCCTCCAATTAGCAACAGTGTATTTCCTCCAGCCAGTCACAAAACACCCTTCACCTCACATTTCTGTTTAAAGTTTTTAGAATGTAGAATCTATTTGATTTACCCAGTAACAAAGGCACATGTTAAATCTATCAGTTTCCCCAATAAAAGCATGCCATGTACACACATCCCATACTTGACTTCTGTTTTTAAAGCCCCTCTCTCTCTCTCTCTCTCTCTCTCTCTCTCTCTCTCTCTCTCTCTCTCTCTCTCTCTCTCTCTCACTCACTCACACACACACACACACACACACACACACACACACACACACACACACACACACACACCTGCAAGTAGAGAAAGCAACCATTCCAGCCCCAATTTCAGGATAGGAGAAGGTGGTGAACATACTGTCTGTCCAGGGGCAGGCAATGCCAGGCAGGGGGGGGGGGGAGGCAATGCCAGTTTCTCTGGCTATAACGGAGTGTCTGTTGCTCACCTTGCTGCCTGGCTAATGACTAGCTGTGTCTCTTGGTGAGCTAAAACATTTTTAGTGAGATGGGAATTGGGACAGAGGGAAAGAACTGAAGTGGACAGAGAGAGAAGGGGGGCTGCACTGAGGGAACAGACACATGTTCATCACATTGCCCGTAAGTGGGAAGAAATAGCACACTGATTGCTGGAGGGCAGGGCCTCCAGACACCTGAGGCAGCATACTAAATGCTGGCCCCGGCCTTACCTGATGACTTGGTCTCTACTGCCACCCTCCAATGTTCTAGCTTGGCATTCCCTTCCTCTCCACAGTTCCTCTTTCTCTCTGTCTCCCTCTTCCTTTTTCAAGCCAGGGAGGAGCAGCAGCAGCAGCAGCAGTAGCAGGGAAGACAAGTAGGTGGACAGAGATGGGCTCCCCCACCAATCTGCAGCCTGAGGTGACTGCTTCAGTTGGCCTTATGGATGGGCCAATCTTGCTGGAGGGAGCCAGAGGCCCAAAGCAAGAGGTGCAGCTGCAGCAGTTCGTCAGCAAGGATCCAAATGCAGCAGCAAACCAGTGACAGGACAGGACGGGGAGACTCCCCCAGCACATCCTCGTCACCTGCCACAGCTGCCTCCATACATACCGTAGGTCTTCCTGCAGGAAGAGGGCACTTGGGGGCAGGTGCTCTACCTCTGGAGGCTTGCGCTGTGGAAAAATGCCCCCCCTTTGGAGGAGCACCCAGTGCAGGTGCCCCTCAGGCTCCACCATAGTTACAGTGCTGGAATCAGTAATGGTGTAGTGGTTTGGGAGTGTAGGTGTGTAGGGAGTGTAGGATGGTGTAGTGGTTTGGGAGTTGGACTTAGACCTGGAAGATCCAGGTTCAAATCCCCGCTCAGCCACGAAGCTTCCTGGGTGACCTTGGGCCAGTCACTATCTCTCAGCCCCACCTACCTCACAGGGTTGTTGTGAGGACCAAAAAAAAGGAGGGGAGGAAATATGTACACCACTCTGAGCTCCTTGGAGGAAGGGCGGTATAAAAATGTGAAAAATAAATAAAAATAAATAAATAATGCAGCTACTAAATAAAAAGAAATGAGGGACTTTTTATTTATTTATTTTTCACATTTTTATACCGCCCTTCCTCCAAGGAGCTCAGAGTGGTGTACATATTTCCTCCCCTTGGCACTTTAGCCAAGGAACTTTCAGGGGTATGTATCCAAATGGACACAAGGAAGAGCTGCCCATGGGGTTGGACAACTAAGTGGAACAGAATCCAAGTGTGTAAGCTTGAGGGTGAAGGGGGTATTTATACCTTCTTCAAACAAAGGATCAAAGAAAGCCTTGAAATTGTAATGGTTCCCAGCCATTGGCATCTACTCTGTCACTCAGAGCCATGCAATCGATTCCCTTCATTTGGCCACTAACTGCCCAAACTAAAATCATTTTTTCTAGAAGCACTTCTGGGTCTTCTGTTCAACTTAGTTGTAGGCCTGGACATTTGATAACGAGCCATTATTATTTCTCTCCCTGTCTAGGAGTTTCTGAGGTTTTTCTTGTTACAGAATCCTGGCTGGAAGTCAACTTGTTTCCTCAGCATTCGCTTTTTGTCTCTTCCCATTCTTGACTGTAAGCATTGTAACAATCTACCTTCACTTCAAGTAAGCCCTGAAAGGCACTCATTGCCACAAAGCAAAGCCACAACTGCAGCAGAGCCACAATAGTCACAAACTTTGCTGTTAGGGAGCCTATTTGGCTCCAAATCTGTTTTTTTTTTTCCTACAAAGTACTGTATGAACCAAGCCTTAAACCAAGCCGTCTTGAACCAAGCCTGTACAACCCCAAGAAGTGCCTTGCAGCGCAATCCGACCCAACTTTTTTTGCTGTTGTAACCAGCGGCCCAGCGAGAACGAGAGGCCCCAGAACGGAAAAGGGATTCAAATCCCCTTTGAATTCCTCTTTTGGAGGCGATTTGAATCCCTTTTCCATTTTGGGGCCTCCCGTTCTCGCTGGGCCGCTGGTTACAATGGCAAAAAAGTTGGGTCGGATTGCGCTGTTAATATTGCACTCATACACATCCTAGCACTGAAAGTGAATTTATATTCAAAATTCATTCCTTGACACAAGGACTAACTGAACTCTTTCCCAGTAGGGTCTTTCCAAGACATATCTGAAAAAACCAACAGTTCTTGGAATGCAAACAATATTGGTTTATGTATGTTTCATGCAAGCAAGCAAAGCAAAACAGACTGTCCAAAACAGAAATACCATCATGGGCCAAGTACCACAGAGAGAGTTCAAGTTTCTGATATACCAAAATATGCCAGTTTTCAAGAAATACTAAGTACCCAAATCCCAAAATCAAATCTCACACATAGCTAGGAAGGGCAGATAGTGTGTGCATGTTCCTTACCACTAACTGTATTTAAACACCCAACTTTCTTTTCTTACAATAGCCCAGGTCTCACCATGAATGTCTCTTCCTTGTGTCTGTTTGGATACATACCCCTGAAAGTTCCTTGGCTAACGTCCCTCATTTCTTTTTATTTAGTAGCTGCATTACTCAGCTGGAAAATTATGACACTCAGGGGCTGTTGCCTTCCTCAAGTAGAAACGGTGCTCTGCACTTGACTGGCAAAGTCGTCTGCGGATAGAAGCTTCTCTGCAAGGGGGGCAGAAAATCAAAGCCTGACTGGCCCCTGCTGCTGAAACTAGTTGAGGCTTTTCCTATTCTTCCTGTCCCCCCCCCCATTCCCCCTGCCCCCCCACCTCAAAGTTTGAGAATCCCATCATATTGGATTTATCGTTTCAGCAGATTAAGGAGAGGTGATCTTAGTTTTCAGCCCAAATCTGTCTTATTTTCTTATGTTATAAAAGAATAACTTCCTCTGAGAGAATGGGTTTATGTCTGTGATCTCACCCCCCCTCTTCTCTTTAGCTATACGAAATATAGGTGAGATAAGATCTATTTCTGACTGTTTCATGATGTGTGTGTATAACTTTCCTACCCTGTCAAACAGTAAATGTTTATGCTCAGCTTGGCTAAGAGCCTTTGATTTATAAATGGTCACTGGTTAATAGATTGAGAATTCAACTCAGCAGAGAGGTATGGTGGTGTTCATTCATCCCTGACCGAGACAGGTTGGTCAGAGTATTTTTTTAAGTTCACAGCTTATTCTTACTATTGACACAGAGGAGCTTCTGAAAAAGGCATTTTGTTCTTCTGGTTGTTAATGTGGATGGTTTAATGTTTTGATCCTTTGTACAGTTTCTGGTCATTTCTCCCCCTTATTCTCTCTCAATCACTCACACTCGCACACCTCTGTCCTAGACTGTCATCTCATCCCCTGCCCTTCCTTCCTCCTAGTTGCTCCAGCACAATCCCCTCTGACCCCCTTTCCCCCTGGCAGTTGTTCCTATCACATGTGCACATATACAGCACAATCCTATGCAACTTACACCACCGGTGTAACCAGCGGTGCAGTGAGAACGGGAAGCCCCAGAACGGAAAGGGGATTTAAATCCCCTCCAAAGGGGATTCAAAGGGGATTTGAATCGCCTTTCCGTTCTGGGGTCTCCCGTTCTCGCTGCACCACTGGTTACACCGGTGGTGTAAGTTGGATAGGATTGCGCTGATATACACGTACAGAGCCCAGTTGCTTCTCCTCCCCCCCCCTTGCTATAACAATTGTGTTTTGCCAACATCTTGGTCAGAAGTGCAGCTTTTGGAGATATAATCATTCTAGCTTTTATAGGTGTGGCAATTTTACGTACTTGCTTTTGAGTAAACATTTGTCTATGTGAACAGTTCTTTTGAAATGATTTCATGTTTGTAATCAGCATTCGTTTCTTTAGTAAAAAAAAAACGTTACTGTCCTGATTTCCTTTTGAGAAACATTTAAGTGTTACATTTCTCATTTCAATACATGAAATTTCTTTTTGAGCTTGTCTTTATTTTAGAATAGTTAAATCATTAATAGAAGTTTAGCTTGTTTGGTTTATTTCTGAGTCTCCCCCGATTTTTGATGGATAATCAAATTCTTAATAAAGTGCTTGTTTGTTTGATGCAGACTGTTTATGTGGGTCCTAGACCGTTTGAGCAGCACTCGCAGGTCTGATCTTACACTATGCCAACAAACAAAAGTTCCTCTACAGTGTGCATCTGGGTACAGGTATTTGTGTGAATACATAGACAGGTGTATCCTGGGTGTACTGCTAACACCATGATTCCCATCACCAAAGTTTTCTTGTGAATGCTCTAAGTGTGCATGACATGAGGCCAGAGAGATATAGCTCTATGTCACGAGCTGTCATCTGAGTTCTGGCCTCCCTGGTAGGAGCTTTAGTACTGGGGTTCATGTGCTGTGATTGGCTGCAGAGTGTGGTCTGTATCCTATGCTCTCTTGCAGAAAAGTTGGTGGGGAGGGGTGAGTGGCAGGAGCTGAGATTTTCTTTTTTCCATCCCCATTGTTTCCAATTACTTTTAAAATTCCTATGCCAGCTCTGTGTTCAGCATAGTGTTTTGCTGATGTTTGGGGGTCATCCGAAGGGGGTTTAGGATACAGCATAAGTCAACTCCTCCCCGCCCCACCCATTTTGGGGTTTATACTGCCTGTAGTTGCTCCAACATTGAAGGACATCAACGTAGCATTACCACTGGCAACTGTGATGCATCTGTCAGCAGAACTGGGGCTGTGATGGCATACCTGGCCTTCAAATACTGGCATACCTGTAGTTGTGCCAGTTTCTGAGAGTATACGCCATATCCTATATTGCTCATTGCCTGCAAGAGGTGTGGTCTAGTGGTTGAGCTGCCACCTTGCCTGAAGAACAACTAGGACGGGATCGGTTCGAGACCACCAGAAGCTGCTGACAAGCTGCCAACAAGCTGTGATATATCAGCCGACAAACTGAGATGCCTGCGCTGACCCTGTGTGCGTGCGTGCGTGCGTGTAGAAAAGCCTGCCTGTGTAAATGCCTTGAATAGAGTCTGAGGAGAAATCTGACGACATAGAAAGGCGGTATATAAATACAGATGTTATTATTAATATTTTCATATCCTACCATCTAAAATGTGATATACCGGTAATAAACCAAAAAACCCTTTACCAGTTGTAACCGAGTTGAAAAAGGGGGACCCACCTCAGTGGGTATTAAAAACATACTAGTAAATACAGACACTGTGTCATTATTACCCTCCATTTAGGCCATCGGCATTTAGTTGGAGGTCAATTTTGAAGATTGTGGCCTTTCAACTTCCAAATTCAGCTTGCCAAACAGATAATTCAGTTTCAGCATCCTCATCTACTTTGGAAATAGTGGAAAGCTCTTTTTCCTCAAAAATGCATTCACATTTTCTGACATACAGCTCTGCACCATCTTGTCATTCAAACAGCAACAACTTTTATTCAGCATTCTCCTACATTCTTGTGACAAGTACGGTACAACGGGGTGGACGGCACTCTACTGCTCCCTCTGGTAGGCTCACAGAATGCATCTCTGGCTCATTCTATATATCACGGTCAGGATGCAGTCTGCCAGCGCTTTTACACTTTAATGCACTGCTCAATTTTAAAAAAAAATAGACTGAATTAATTTTCCATTCAGCATGAATGATCCTAAGTTTATTCATAAATAGTTTCTTTTGTTTCATTGGAACCTAGTTCCAAATAAGCTCAGGATTGCAGTCTGTGATGCCTAGCAAGGAAAGCTTAAACTACGCACTGCAGTCAACCCTAGATCCTTTGAAATAACACCACTCTCCTTGGTACATTTCCTTAGAATTAAGCCTGGATAATTCAATGGGAAATTGTTCCCGCTAGGATCACAACTCTAAACAGCAACAGCACGGGGAGGGGGGGAGAGAACATGTACAGTTGTTTGTGTTTTGAAAGCTATTGGTATTATTGCTAACTGAAAAGCAACTTGCCTGTTCTGCTAGTTGATCAGCAGCAGTAAAAACATTCCAGAACATCACCAACTGTGACAATGTTTCTCCCATGCTTGCACTATGGCTGTCTACAATTGCAGTTTAAATCTGCAACTCTATTAACTGAAAGCAAGTCCCACTGTACTCAGTGGGATTTACTGCGGAGTAAACATATGAATATGAATGCCAGCGGGTGGCACAGTGGGTTAAACCGCTGAACCATGAGCTGTCGATTGAAAGGTCGGCAGTTCGAATCCTCAACGGGGTGAGCTCTCGTTGCTTGGCCAGCTCCTGCCAACCTAGCAGTTCCAAAGCATGTTAATGCGAGTAGATAAATAGGTACCGCTTGCGGGAAGGTAAACAGCGCTCCATGTTCCAGCTGCATGCTATGCGCTGCGGCAAGGAGAGTCATGCCGGCCACATGACCACGGAGGTGTCTTTGGACAACGCTGCCTCTTCGGCTTTGAAATGGGGATGAGCACCACACCCTAGAGTCGGACACGACTGGACTTAATTGTCAGGGGTCACCTTTACCTTTACCTTTTAAACAGCCATAGGATCTGGCTGCAAAAGATACAATAAAATACAAATTGTTTTGATAATGGGTCTTGAGGCCTCAGAATTTTAAATGTTCCTTCTGCACTATTTGCTATCCTAATTGCAAATTAAAATGAGAAATTATGGCATAAAGCTTCTCAAACACGTTACCAGTGATCTGAGCTCAGAAAGTGCCTCATGCCACAATAATGTGCTAGCAGCTGTCGCCCAACCAGAGACTGGATATTTTTTTAAAAATACTGAACATACAATGCTTATAGATCAATTCAGATGTATGACATTTCAGCATAGTCCAAATGTATCTACTCTTGGATACATTCAATCAAGGTTAAAATGGAAGAAGGCAATGTTTAAGAACATCTGTTGTCATTTGTTTTGCTTGGGAATCACCCCACTCCAAAAAACCAAAATGTATGTTGAATTCATCAACATATATCAACATACAGTCTTTACGTCAACATAGTCTTTGTGATTGCACCTTGAGAAGGTTCTTAGTCTGGAACAAAACGTCGGGGGGGGGGGTTGCACAATCTTAAGCCTCGGATTTTAAATGTATTTTATTCCTTGTTCGCAGTTTTTTTAAACTTGTTTTTTAACTTGTTTTGAAGATCTGTGATTGTGTTTTTAAATATTTTAATTGCATTCCTGGCTTTTAATACATGGCATCTTTACCCATATATCCTGTGTCTTGTAAGATTATACCTGGCCATGAAAGTTTCCGCTCTACCTAATCATTACAGAGTTCCACTGCAAGCCCCCACCGGGGAGGGAGAGGTCACACCCAGATATTGTACTCTCTCTCCCCAACAGGGCAACACTACACATGCACTCAGATGGCACCACTTCCAATCACAAACACTGAGCACGCATCCTACTGCAGACACCATGTGTTGCTACTGTCTATTTCTGCTACTCTCTCTTTGCCCTCTGCAGGCACCTTTCCACCAGGCCACACAGGACCCTCCTGTACCCAGCTGTGCAGACCGCAAGAGAACCCCACAGCATGTCCAGCAGCAGTCCCAGTGTGATTCCAACTGTTCCTCTATGGCATTGCCAACCTATTTGTTTCATTTCCAGACAGACCTTTGTAGCTTTGCAAAACCTATGACAGACAGCGATGGCACTAGGGCAGCTATACTTCACTAACACCTGTTGCTCTGTTATATGCTATACAACGTGCAAAGGCAGAATATGATGGGAGGGTTGGCACCCAGCTGTGGTTGTATCTCTTTCAAAAACTGCTCTATTTCTGATGCAAGTTTTATAGGATGCCATTTTATTTTAAGACTCCATTTAGTTCATGTACAGAAACAAAGTTTTTGTGGCATCGGCATCATCTTGTATGAAGAGGCGTTGTTAGGGGGGCGGTGGGCCCCAAGGCGATAGGACACCAAATGATGGGGGGGATGTACTTGCCTCCAGATACGTCTCCCCCTCCGCCGCTTTGTCTTCGTTTCGTTGTCTTCGGCTGCAAGATTGGCCCGCCCTCCTGGGCGTTAGGCTCCAAAATGTGGTCGAAAAGTGTTTGTGGGGGGTGTTTTCGTGCCACGCCGCTGCCAGGGCAGGGCTTGTGGCATCAAAGGGGGTGTAACATCAGCGGGGGCCCCCACGGGTGTGTGTGTGTGTAGAAACGCCACTGTTTGTACGACAGCTTTTGCAAGCACAAAAACGAAATGGCCATTTCCTCTCTTGGGCTCCGTTGGGAGAGGGTAGGCTCCTCAACAATCAGAAGCAGCCCCCTCATTGCTGCTACAATGAGAGAGGGAGTGCAGCATGATAATGGCTTGAAGGATAACAGCAAGTGCATGCAATGATACAGACAGTCATCGTGTGTGTGACTAGATGGGTGGGCTGATGCGAAAAGCAACCTGTGTCACATGCAAGCCAAATGATTGGCCTGTGTAGTACTCCCTCTGCTTGGTGCACATGCAGTCTCGCAGCTGTACCTGTTTGTGGTCCTTCCAACCCCACTGCACTAATCATGCATGCATAGTTCAGGCTTGACCTTATATGGCCTCTCAGTCATTGGGCTTGTGTACTATTCCATTGTGCTCACATTCCAAACGAATGCTCTGTGACCTGGTGTACTGGCAGGTGGGCAGACACTGCTGTAGGATGCCAAATGTTCCAGAAGGTGCTCCTTTCTGGTTTCATGCTGTAATGGAATCGTTAAGACAGCTGATTTGTGGACTGGACAAAGTGGCTTTGAGACTTGCCTCTGGCATGAAAAAGGTGGGTTTGGTCCTCCCCTGGACTTTAACCTGACTTTCCAGATTTCAGGTCTGTCTGTGCAGTGTACTGCAAGCCTGGTTACTTTCTTAAAATGCTGTATTATGAGCTGTATAAGCAAAACTGAAGTCTTCTAAATTTAGTTAAAAGACAAACCAACGTCTAATGCACTTTACCTTTTGAATGGCAACCTGTAATCCAGAAGGGTACAGAGAGCAGGAGGGTTCTACTAATGAAAAAGATAAAGTGAGCGCTAAGCTACATGATTTAACATTCTCTTCCCATGAAAGAATCAGGCTTCCTCCTTCCATTTTCAAAAGATAGTTAAAGACCCATCTTTTCCATAAGGCTTTTTGAAAAGAATATTTTAGACCAGTCAAACTGTAACCTGTTACAATTACTGCTTTTTCATGTTTATTTTGTTGGATTCTTTCTCCAGAACAAGGAAATCTTAGGATTCAACCTATTGTGACTTACTGTTTTTGATATGCAGTATAAACCATCTTGTGCTGGTTTTTAAATAAAGGAAGGGAAAAATAAATAAAAATCATGTCGCTAAATGGAAAAAGACCATGTACACTATAATTATTGTTAGTAACTTACTATTCCCTGCAAGTTAACTATGAGCTGCTACCAACAGTGCTACATCTGTACAAGACTATGACGATCCAAGTTTCATTCCTATAGTTATGGGACAAACAGATAACTCCAACTTACACTTACAGAGCACTGTTTCTACCAGGTCAGATATGCAAGTTAACTGAAGTAAAATAAATGATGGCTAGGCTTGGAAAATATTTTTTTTAATGTTCATATATTTGATATAAACATAACCACAAATACAGAGGAATATCAGGATCTCTCTTTAAAAGCTTTGAGCAACAGGTCTGCAGCCAGTCCTGGAGATAGGATTCCACTTACAACCTTTTCTTCCAGAAGCGGAATTTGATCTCTCACTGCCAAGTGACTCCGGAAATGGTCCAGCATGCTTTCTTGGATTACATTCCACATCCACACTTTTTGCTGTCTCCGGCGTTTGGTGATCAACTCACCACTTGTAAGCATGAGATCTCGGAATTCTGTCATCCTATCCCATATGTCAGAGATACCTTCTCCAGTTTTGGCAGAGATCCGCATTACCTATTGATTGAAATACAGAACAAAACAAGGCTTCTAGGGCTGGAATACACATGGGGCACACGGTGTCCATCCACTATTTAACTACTGCTGTCACTAAACCTACACAGGGTCAACTTTTATTGTTTAGAATATTTATATACCATTGTCAACAGAAACGTTCTCACAGTGGTTTATATAGTAAAAGAAATGAAAGAAGGTTCTCTGTCCCAAAAGAGCTCACAACCTTTTAAAAAAAAAGTTGCAAAGGGAGACACTAAACAGCCATTGGAAAATATGCTATGATGGAATGAATAGAGACAATTGCCATCTCTCTGCTAAATATTAACAGGGCAGGGAGTGATACATAAGTGATAAAATATCATCACTAAGAGTCTCTTTGACCAGTTAGCAGGAAACATCAACCAATCCCTTAATGGCTATAGACCACTATGTACATCCACTCCGAGGCAGCGGCACTACCCATTTATTCTGGGGCACAATTTCAAGGTGCCCATTGTTCTCTAACATGTCCTACGTGGCCTATGACCACGACTACCTCTCCCCATATAATTGGCCTCCCCCCCTCCAATTATCAAGCGAGGCCTTCTTGCATGTTTGTTACCATCAGAGGCTCAGCTGGCACCAACATGTGAGACAGGGCCTTGTCTGTTGCAGCAGGAACCCTGTGGAGCTCTCTGCTATGCAAGAGTCAGTCAGCTCCCTATCTGCCAGGGTTCCCTCCCCCCAAAAGTGTCAAAATCTTTCTGGTTCCAGCAAGCTGTTTATTTGGTTCATGCTTCTCTCTGTTGACAATGGTTATTTTTGTGTGAGTGTGGGTGGGGGAGATGTTTTTGCTTTGCTTTGATTGTGTTATTTTTATTGATTTTTAAAAACAATTGTAAGTCACCTTTGGGCAGCTCTGTAAGGAAAGAAAAGATGAGAATAAATAGTCTGGTTTATTCCAGAGTGAATAAATAGTCTGGTTTATTCCAGAGTGTCTCTCAGGGAGTAGATTCTCTCCTACGATTCCTCGTCAGGCTTCAGAATTAGCCAATGCAGATCTGATCCAGGTTCCATTATTTTCAGAAGTCAGATCATCCTGGCAGTGGTGTCAGTGGGGGGGGGCAGGGGGGACACGCCATGCAGGGGCGTACAAGCCACCAATTCAGCGGCATGGGGGCATCGGCAGCTGCAAAAGTAGCTTTTTCGCGGCAACGCCAGCAAGAGGAATCGCCCCGCCTGCACCTCTACTAGCCTGAAAATGGCCAAAAAACCCCGCCAGGGGGTGCTTTAAAATTTTTTCTATGACGGGGGTGGGGTTTGTGATGCCACACCTCAGGGGCGGGGCTTGTGACAGCACATGGGGTGTTACGCTAGCTAGCTACGCCTCTGCATCCTGGACTATGAACAGGGTCCTTCTTGCAGTGGTCTCTAGTTATGGAACTCTCTCAAGAGTACTGAATGCCATGGCATCACCTCATCTCTTTTTGAAGTATCAATTCTGTTGACATTGTTTTGGAATATGTGCTGCTGTTCTTTTTAATTGTTAATTTTTATTCTTTTATTATTATTTAGATAAACTTAGGGTTTTTAAGTTTTACATTGTTAACTTTTCATTTTAACTGGCCAATGAAGCAAAATCTAAACCAGTGCACTTTTGTGGGTGGGTGGCCGGCCAGTGTTCAACTTTCAACATTTAGAGAAAGAGTACATGTTTAAGACTCTTGTAAGTACAGTTTCCCATATAGGCACATTATGGAATTATGCCTGCTATACCACCATCACTGGAAAACGTGGCAAAAGTTTCAAATATACCTGGAGAACCAGATATAATAACTGTGCAATTTCCATAGTACTGTATAAACACTCACATTCTCTTGTGCAAGTCTCATATTTTCCCAGACCCCCCCCCCAAAAAAGGGGGGAGATTTTGCAGTACCAACCTTTGGCCTCCAAACCTTTGAACGCTTCCGAAGTAGTTTCAGAGCACTGACATATTCTGCTTGAATTCTCCGTGCTGGCACAACTAAGTCTCCATCAGCTTTGGTTACAGCAACAAGATCGGCCATCTCAATTATACCTCGTTTGATACCCTGAACAATACAAGAGAAAAGAATACTGAAGTCTTCAGAGACACTATTGTAATCAATAAATGTGTCCTTCAAAATGTTCCTACAGAACACTATTGGAATAAAGCAACAAGCCCACTTAACAACAGGCCAACAACAAACAGACGTTTGACACGGTCCCTCATGAAAGGCTCCTGAGAAAACTCCACAGTCAGGGAATAAGGGGGCAGGTCCTCTCGTGGATTAGGAACTGGTTGAAGACCAGGAAACAGTGAGTGGGAGTCAATGGGCAATTTTCACAATGATGAGAGGTGAAAAGCGGTGTGCCCCAAGGATCGGTCTCGGGACTGGTGCTTTTCAACTTGTTCATAAATGACCTGGAGTTGGGGATAAGCAGTGAGGTGGCCAAGTTTGCGGATGACACTAAACTTCTCCGGGTGGTGAAGACCAGCAGGGATTGTGAAGAGCTCCAGAAGGATTTCTCCAAGCTGGGAGAATGGGCAGCAAAATGGCAGATGCGCTTCAATGTAAGTAAGTGCAAAGTGATGCACATTGGGGCAAGAAATCAAAACTTCACATAGACGCTAATGGGTTCTGAGCTGTCTGTGACGGATCAGGAGAGAGATCTTGGGGTGCTAGTGGACAGGTCGAAGAAAGTGTCGACCCAGTGTGCGGCAGCTGTGAAGAAGGCCAATTCCATGCTCAGGATCATTAAAAAAAGGGATTGAGAATAAAAAGGCCAATATCATTATGCCCTTGTACAAATCAATGGTAAGGCCACATCTGGAGTATTGTGTCCAGTTCTGGTCACCACACCTCAAAAAAGATATAGTTGAGTTGGAAAAGGTGCAGAAAAGAGCGACCAAACTGATTCGTGGGCTGGAGCACCTCCCTTATGAGGAAAGGCTACAGCGTCTGGGGCTTTTCAGTCTGGGAAAAAAGGCGCCTGAGGGGGGACATGATTGAGACGTATAAAATTATGCATGGGATGGAGAGAGTGGACAGAGGGAATTTCTTCTCCCTCTTGAACAACACCAGAACCA
This sequence comes from Plestiodon gilberti rubricaudatus, assembly GCA_026170595.1. Lineage (NCBI taxonomy): Eukaryota > Metazoa > Chordata > Lepidosauria > Squamata > Scincidae > Plestiodon > Plestiodon gilberti. The sequence goes on from JANXHW010000001.1 coordinate 144,671,579, forward strand.
GGGGACATGCACTAAAATTGAGTGGAGGGAGAGTTAGAACGGACAAAAGAATATATTTCTTCACCCAGCGTGTAATTCATTCATTCAGAGCTAGACTCAGCTGTAGACAAAACTAACTAACTGCCTTCGCCTCACTTGCTCTCCTATGAAGCAAGAATAAGAGCTGACTGTCTTTCCAAGGCTGTTCTAAGGACAAAGGTAAATAATGCAAGAGTCTCTGCATACTAAGATATAAACAAAGCCATGGATAAAACTGGTACTGGGGCAACTATTTTTATTGTTTATTCCATGGTGGCTTTTGAGGGACGTAAGATAGCTAAGCAATACAGGGGTGGCCAAACTTGCTTAATGTAAGAGCCACATACAATAAACTTCACGTTTGAGAGCCGCAATATTTAAGATTTAAATTCTTAAATATATTTACTCATCATGAACATTAAACTTATGTTTTAATACAGTGGACTCTCCGTTTATACCCGGCAAATAATTATAACGCTTGAAAACGTATTGACCTTTTATATTAATTGTGATGCAAAAAGGAGCTCAGCCAACGTATTTCTGAGAGCTGCATATTATATGTCAAAGAGCCACAGTTTGGGCACCCCTGCAGGAGCCACAGTTTGGGCACCCCTGCAACATAACCTACTTATTTAAAACCAACAAACACAGCTAACATTAAAACCAACAAACACAGCTAACATTCAACACTGTATTTTGTTGGTCAGTTCTAGTAGGATCACAACAGAGTGCTTCTAAAAGCCTACTACAATTGTGGTATTATCAAATTCTGACTTTGGCAAATCAAGACATCAAGTAGAAATCAATCCATACCTGCAACTCATCACCTCCTGCTGGTGGCAACAGCAATACAAACATATCAACCATATCAGCAACAGCAAACTCTGACTGCCCCACACCTGAGAATCAAGAGCAGAAGCCGATCACTCCCTCTAGGGACACAACAAATCGATCAATCAATCATAAGACACTACCAAAAAAGAGACACAAGACTTTGGCAGTGACATTTATCAGAATGGCAACTAATGCTTTAACTAAGCAGAGCAAAAGAGACAAGCAAAATAAATCCTCAGAACTCAAGCAGAATAAGGAAATGAGGATCCGTGCATACCTGAGCTTCGTAAATTGTCACATGCATGAGCCAAGTAACTATTGTCCCCAGCAAAACACCCAAGTGGCAAACTGCATCTGTCAAACAAGATGTGCTCTCCTCACCATGTCTCTGGAGACATGTGCATGCAGACCCAATTGAATTGCATGGAGGGTGGTCCACACGGGTGGCACAATTTTTCCCCTGGCAGGGTTTTAACACATAACACAGATGCTGTACGTGAAGCTCAGGTTCTCTTCCTCTTCGAACCTCAGTGGGCTAGAGAGCAAAGGAGAGCAAGCCACTGAGCTGTGTCATCACGGAGGCCATGATTTGGACCCACACAGAACTGATGGAAAGTTTTACTGACCTACTGTTTCTACAAGAACAACGTCATAACCTCCTCCTTCACACAACAGAATGGCTTCATTTGTGGTCCGTGTCACCCCACCTAGCGTTCCTCTGGTTGGAGAAGGCCTGATGTAAGCATTCATATCTCTTGACAACTCCGTCATTCGTGTTTTATCACCCAGTAGTGAGCCTTAGACAATGAACAAAACAGTTCAGCCATATAAATATAGACAGATTTTGCCCAAGATCCAAGCATATTCTTCTAAAAAGGAGAAAAGGCTTCTGTTGATGGCCTGTCAACAAGAACTACTACACGCACTCCCAAGGCACATTTCCTACTTTCATAGCAACAAGCCTCACTGCAAAAAAGAACATAACTGGAGCCGAGGCAACCACTTATCTTCTAGAACAGAATGATGTGACCATCTCAACAAATCACTGAGATTTATTCAGATACAAAAAAGTATGCATAAGCACATAATTATGAACTCCCTTTCTTTTGAAACACACAAAAGCCCAAGATCAAATGTCATTCAGAAATCTTTTCTACTCAGGTTAATTTGGGCCGTGCAGCTGGTTGGTAGGTGTAATATCTGTGGCTATATTTTATACCCATTGCCTAATTTTGTTACCACTAAATATATGGTCAGCCTTTTCCTGGTGTAACTAAATCTGTGTTCCTAGAACTGGCAAGGAAAGGAGGATGAGAGATGTTTTCACACCCAGACATACTCACCACCACTAGTACTAGAGGAAGGGTCCACTGCTAGGACAGATACTTTGTGTCCTCTCATGGTGAGCATTTTCCCAAAGCATTCAATAAACGTAGATTTTCCAGCACCAGGAGGGCCTGACAGTCCTAAGTATATAAAAAGCTTTGAGTCTAGGAAAATATGCAGTCACATTAATAATTTCAGTACAATGCTGTCTGTATATTATGCAAAATCAGCAAAGTAAGCATTTCTCATATGCACAGAGCCCAAGCTGAGGAGAAAATAGAATCTATTCTAAATCCATTTAATTCATCTGCTACCAGTATTCAAACTGAGTTCTTAATTACTGACCACTATCCTTTCTCATGGATACCGATGCCACCATAGTCTGGTGTCCTTTGTTAGTTAGTTTGTTAGTCTTTCCAGTGGCGTTGCTCTAGGTGGGGCGGAGCAATGCGCAGGAGACTCCCTGTGCGTTGCTTTCGCTGCCCTGAAAGGCTCCAAAGGACATGTGGGTCGGAGCACAGTGGAACTTAGAGCTCCGTCCCACCTAGAGCAACGCCACAGCTTCTCTCCCCCTATATACACAGCTACTGAAAGCACATACATTAAATTATATAGCCCAATAAAAATTTGCACAGCAAATGGCATTTCTCTCTAAAGGAAGCACTTAGTCTATAGTGTGACTTGGGCACTTAGCCCAAGTGTGACTTGTTCAACTCTTCTCCTCCTCCACTGGTAAGTAATGTTATATATAAGCATGTGTGATACAAATGATATTTAATAATACTTAACATTTATATAGCACTGACTGAGCATGCAAAGCGCTTCACACGTATTATATGGAGGTTGTCCTTAAAATAAAACCTGCAAGGTGAGTAACTATATTATAGTAACTGTATTATTATTCCCACATAATGGTAGGTTGAGAGGAAGTGGCTCGTCAACGCAGTACATGGCAGAGGCGAAATTTGAACTGAAGAAGTTCTGACTAGCAGCTCAGTCTCTTAGCCACTACACTACACCAACTTGGGGGGAGGGGGGGAAGAAGACCACTACCATCACAGGCAATATAACTAAAGCATACCACTAGAACATGTGAAGAAATTCACAGAAACTTCATAGGAAGTAATTTGGGTGGCACTAGAAATTAACAGGCTTTAGGGAAGGTATTCTATTAATTCAGGGGTGGCCAACCTGCAGCACGCCAGATGCCACTTTTTATGTAGACCCGTCGGCCGGGTAGTGCCCCAGAATGCCTTATGGCGCCATAGCCAGTGACCTGGCCACACCGGCCAGGTAGCTCCCCAGAATACCTTGCAGTGTCATAGCCAGTGATGGCCCGCAACGTTTGTGTGACCCACCAAAATTGGTGGGTCATGACTCACAGTTTGGGAACCACTGGGTTAGCCAGTTCGTTTAATAAATTATTAAAATTATATATATATGGCAACTTTGCGCATACCACTTAGAAAGTGTCAACAGTGGCATATGTGCCGTGGGTTGGCCACCCGTGTATTAACTGAAGATGTTCCACTTCATGGGACAGAAGTTTCATCACAGATGTGTTCGGCAGTGCAGAAGTAGAATCATAGGAGAAATATCACAACCCATCATAATCAAGTGGGTTGCAACTTCTTTGAAACTTGCAAGTACAAAAACACAATTTTATTCAAAGAGATCGGGTATACAGTATGGGTTCAGAAGCCATGTAAAATTTACTGAAGAAGAAATAAAAGCTTTAAAATGCAGAGTGCATTTAAAGCTTTTATTTCTTCTTCAATAAATTTTACATGGCTTCTGAACCCATATACCCGATCTCTTTGGATATTGTTTCACGCCATGAAGACCTCCATGCTACATTAAACACAATTTTTTTCTTGAAAAGTCTGGAAGTCACGTTAAATCATAACTACAACAAATTATCGCACAAAGGAAAGAAGACTGACCCACTCTAAAGGCTAGTGGTTTTCCTTTATTTAACTGTTCCTGTTCTCTGTGGTAGGATAGTACCTTCTGAAGGAGCACCTGTGCAACCTCCTTTTTCCTGCTGTGTGTAGATTCTATGAGAGTAATGGCTTCTGCCAAGCAGGCCCTATGTCCTTGGATTAGTCCATTGTACAGTTTGTCTAGAAGCCTTTGTTCCTTCTCCGACAGCTCCTGGGTATGCTGCTTTACTGTTGCTGGACAACACAAACCCATCAAGTTCACTGAAGATAATTTCCTTCTTGAATTACATAGTTGTAGCAGATTAACCCGATGGCCACGTGAAAAAGTAGATTCAGGGTTGGACCTTGAGCAGAAGCTATTCAAAGAGGTTCTCTGAATACTCCTAAGAAAACGATAGTGAGGAAATCGTAGCAGCAGCAATGATGAATTCATTCTGACTTGAATTGGAGAGATCCGTTTTTAGACTGCCTGAAAGGATGAAGAAAAGTTACCAGGACTTAAAGTTTACATTTATAAATAGTAGTACAAGAACACACTTTCCAATCAACCTGCTAGATGTTCTTTTAGTCCAGGGGTTCTCAAGCCCTTTGGCACGTCGTACCACCTCCATGGCCGCACTGAGAACCACCGGAAGTGACAATGATGTCACCACCACTTACGTTCTAGTTTTGGGCCGCACCAGAGGCCTGAAAACAAAGGTAAGGGGACAAGGCCTTTTCCAGCCCTGGAAACCCATGCACATTAGCTCCGTCGGCTCTGCAGAGCTCATGCCACCGTTTCCAGGACTGTGGTGCAGTGCAGCGCGGCTGCCCTGGTGGCCGCCATCTTGGCAGCCAGGGGCCCACATATCACCTCCTGGCAGTCCGCGTACCACTAGTGGTCCACGTACCACCAGCTGAGAACCCGTTTTAGCCCTATTCCCGATGTCTCATTCTTGCTGAATCGACATGTGATGGAACAAAGCAGGCTTGCACTACAGGCTCTGCAGGCTTACATGGCCCAACTCAAATTTCCCTGTATCCAGTAGAAGGTGCAAACAGGGTTCTATGGACATAAACAGTTGTTCAATCATCTGTATAGACATGGTCCTTTTACAGTTGTACACATACAGAGCCCTGTTCACACCTTCTACTGACTACACAGAGGTCAGAGGCAACTGGAGTATGATCATGTTCTCCCTTCACATGTTCAGTCAACAAAGATACAAAGGTGAGATTAGCTAACTCGCTCCCCATGTCAAGAATTTACACTCTACTTGCAGTTTTCTTCAAATCATATAGATCAGTTCGATCTCAATTATTGAGCATCCAGCAATTTCTAACAAGAGTAGATGAGAGTCAATTTGATCTCTAATCAAACATAAGCAAAAACCAGCACAGCAGAAAATCGCAAACACGTTTCCACAAGGATGTGGATCACACAGCCCAATATAGGAACCATATGCTACTGCCATCACACACATGAACTTTAAAACTGAATAGTTACTGTACTCCCCATGGGGACAGTTCTAGTACCCAGAACGAACAGTTCACAGATCCAAATATGGGAAGCTAGTGGGAGTTTCTCACATTACATCATGATATTTATATTTCTACAACAAATGAGTAGGTTTTTTATGCACACAAGGGGCTCTTCCTCACATTCACATCTAGAACCTTTCAGCAGATATTCATCATAGCCCCATATTTCAATTCTTATTGTACAGTATTTTGTAGGAATTCTAGCATCAAGGAGAAAAATGGCTCTCCCAATGCCTGTTTTGGGTATTTTAAGTAACTACAGTATTTAGAAAATACTCATTTGGAAGCCAGATCCAGTAAAATCAATGGAACTAATTTCTGATTAAACATACTTAGGAACAGAATGGAAGGATTTTACAATCATTTTGTAGAACGTTCCAAAGGGATTTTTAAATATGTGTGCAGACATCTATCTGCTCATAGTATAACAAGGCCACTGATGGTACTAAATAACAGAAAACTGTAAACCAAAGCAGGTCATATCAGATAGTCACAGATCTAGTGGGTCACCCAGGAAACAGATTTCTTGCACAGTATACTTTGAGGTACAGCTCTAGGCATAGGCTAAAACCTACATTTAGGAATGTTACTGAAAGTGACTGTTTTTTATTCCCAGTATTTGAACCTTCGTTTTAAAAGGGTATATAAACCAATACAGTTTAAGAGAAACATTTTATTCCTACTCTAGCAGGGACTTTTGAGCAAGTAGATGTTTATACTAGAATCTTTAACAGATCCTGTGTTGTAGTTTCTAAATACAAGACTTAGGCACTATTAAGATGGTCATGGTTCAGTGTTAATTACTGTTTAATTCTATTTGTAATTACTGTGCTGGGTTGGACTAGGTTTTGCCCTCCAGGTCCCTTCCAACTCTAGTATTCGATAAGGCAAGTTCTACAATTATGCTTCCAACAGGGCAAATTCTAACCATGTTTTCCCAGAATTAAGTCCCATTGAGTTCAATGAGGCTTACTTCTAGGCAAGCGTGCACAAGGCTGCAGTCCCAATTACGATAATATATCACACTGCATTGAGAAATACGCACCAGCTTCTCACACCCATAATAATGCGGTTTTGCCTACGCTAAAGTCTAGACGTTTTATGCTTGAGCACACAATGAAATGGGAAAGTGAAAGCGTCTCCTCGTTAGGGGCAGAGAAAGAAGGTAAACCGACTCGAGTGGCCCGCCCCACCTTTCCTCCAGACACCCCCTCGGCCCACCCCTGTCCTGCCAAGATCGAGTTAGGCACTGCACTGACGGACGACCCAAGGCGACAGCAATATGCAGGAACCACAACAAGGAAGTTACCTACCCGGCTCCGAATCTTTCACATCCGGGACACGCCAGAGCACCACCAGCACGAAGCTTGAACTACTACAGCCTACCCTGACCTCACCCCACCTATTCCGTAACAAGGTCTTTGACCGCGCTTGCGTAGAAGCAAAGGTAAGACAGAAGACGGGGAGAGGCGAAGGTGGGGGAAGTCATGGCTTCCACGCAGGCGCAGTTAAAGGCAACGCCAGGCATACTTTATTTAAAAACCTAAGGCTCAGGGTTTACCCTCACTGCTTCCAAGTGTAGTACAGAACGCTGTAGTATTTTTCTGTCAGGGTGGAGGTTATCCCACCTGCAAAGACGCGTCGAACTCCTACAAACTCAAACATTTCTTGTTCGTTCCGTTACACATCATCAGCACGCATCATTGCTGGCATTCTCGTTTTTAAAGAGTGGCCCACACACGCGCTAAGCTTGTCTCACTGAGGCTACCGTAGCGACTTGTGCGTTTCGCGCATGCGCTGTTGTAGTTAGTGAGACGATTGCCCTATAGTGTCATGGCTGCTATTTGTACAAGGTTCTGGGAGTCCCCTGGCTTGGCGCGCAGTAAGTACCATACACAGCAGGGTGATTAGAAGTTATAGTTTTTTTTTCCCTCGTTCTTAAATATATTTCCCCCCCCCCTCCCGATTGGAAGCACGTTTTCGATCTGTACATCTTCCATGTTGCTGAAGTGAAGAGTGTGGAAGAGCGATATATTTCCTGTTCCAGCATCTGGCAGGGAAAAATGGCAGAGGTTGGGGTCCATGGAAGGGGCTTAGCCTCTCAAGGGTTTGTCAAACAAGAAATGCATTGTTGGGGCTGAAACACCCGCGTAGGTCGCATCCCAGCGCTCACCCCTACTCCAAACTCAGTGCCAGGTGGATCACGGGAAGTCGAAAGGAGAGAGAAGGACCACGTGGGCTTGTTGCTCATGGGCTTGGTTTCCAACGGCTATACGAAGATGATGAACCAAGGCGTACCTGTTTGGGAGAAAACATCCACTCTGTACTGTGACAGCACGACCTTTGTGGTGCTGAGCCGCAAGAGCTACAGTACTTATGCTCCAACTTCCTGACAAACGTCTAGAATGGAAGTAGAAGTTCTATTGTAGAACCTACCTTGGAAACTATCTAGTCTAGTACCGTGATGGTGAACCTATGACACGCGTGTCACAGGTGACACACAAGGTCATTGGGTGACATGCCAGCGTTTTCCCCAGGGCCCCATCACACCTTATATTTTCTCTCAAGTGTTACAGGCTTGTCTTAAATATTTAGGTAAGGGATTTTTGCAGACCTCTTTCAAATTATTATCTAGTAAAACTCAGTGAGCCAGGATGGTGTATTGGTTTGGGAGTCGGACTTAGACCTGGAGGATCCAGGTTCAAATCCCTGCTCAGCCACGAAGCTTCCTGGGTGACCTTGGGCCAGTCACTATCTCTCAGCCCCCACCTACCTCACAGGGTTGTTGTGAGGACAAAAAGGAGGGGAGGAAATATGTACACCACTCTGAGCTCCTTGGAGGGTGGTATAAAATGTGAAAAATAAATAAATAAACCAAAAAGTCACTAATTGATGTTAAATAAAATGCAATGTGTTCTATAGTTGTGTTCAGTTCAGTTCAAAATTACTATTAAAAGTAGCAATAGTCAAAGTACTATTAAACGTTGGGGTGGGGGAACACACCAGCAGAGTCAAGTTAGGCATTTTCAAAAACTTTGACACTCCAAATGGTCCAAATGGTTCGCCATCACTGATCTAGTATATAGTGCAGGACCCTAGTATATGAATGCTAAGGTTTTTCCAAGTACCGTAATCTCAGTTTTTAAGAACACATATAATGGGGGAAGGGGACAACCTTGAACATACTATATTGTGTGATTTTTCTTAAGTGCTCTCTTGAAAATATATATAAGACTTTCTATGGTTTAAAATGAATGCTGAGTTGAGTCCTTGGCAAGCATTGTTGTAACATCTTTTGTCTTTACTGTTTCTTGATCTTTGTATCCACACATCCCTTCTTTCTGCTTAGAATTGCTGAACCTTTAAAACAGTATGACTGGCTGAAGTATAGCAAGATGGAAAAACTGCACTTGATGCTGGGGAAAACTGCTGTTATCTTCCTACTGGTGGTGCAGTTGAGGCAGTCTCATATACAGGGGGGGTCGTATCCACGGATCTGTTTATTCACAGTTGGCCGGGGGGAGCACGCTCCTCCTTACTTTTATTTCTTTAGCGCTGGCGCCAGAGGCATCGGCTGATATGGGGCGGTGGGCCCCAGGGCGTAGGGGCGCTGAGGCTCTGGGGGGGGGCAGGCCTCCTTAAATTTGCATTTTTTCCGACTTTTTTTTCTGTTTTTGGGCGATTTTAAGTGTTAAAACGGCATGTTAAAGTGTATGTTTGCTTTGCAGGCACTTATCTTGCATATGGGGCGTTCCAGGACGTTCCAGCGACGATCTTCTTCCTGCGCCCGGGCACAGCTTCTCCCTGCGCCCGGGTGCGGACTCCGTACCGCCCCCAGCAGCGCTTTCCGGAGTTTGCGCATGCCCAGAACGTCCCTGGAAACTCCGTGGGTCTGCACATGCGCAAACTCCAGAAACCGCTGCTGGGGGCGTTACGGAGTCCACACCCGGGCGCAGGGAGAAGCTGTGCCCGGGCGCAGGGAGATGATCGTCGCTGGAACGTCCTGGAACGCCCCATATGCAAGATAAGTGCCTGCAAAGCAAACATACACTTTAACATGCTGTTTTAACACTTAAAATCGCCCGAACACATTAAAAAAACCCCATAAAACTGTCAAAAATAGGTTTCGAAACTGAAACCTAAATTTTTTGACAGTTTTATTGGGGGGCGTCGGGGGGGCGGCCCCCCATCGGGGGGCGCCTGGCGACACCACTGGCTGGCGCCAAGCCAGTGCGGGTCTTGCTTAAACAGAACACTATTAAAGCAGCAGCGTGCTGCTTATAGCACAGAGCTGAAATGATTCTAGCAAGGAATCTTGGTACTAGAGAGGTTCTGAACGTTAACAGGAAGCGGCTTCCTGCTAACATTTGGAGCCTTTCTAGCACTGAGCTGCTTGCTAGAATCATTCCGGCTCTGTGCTATAAGCGGCACGCTGCTGCTTATAGTGTTCTGTTTAAACAAGACCCACACTGGCTTGGCGCTAGCACTAAAGAAATAAAGGTAAGGGCTGCAGGAGGGCATTTGCCCCATCTGTGGTTTTCAAGTATCCGTGGGAGGGCCTGGAACATATCCCCTGCATATACGCCCCCCCCCCCGGTACACTATAGTCACATTATACATGCTTTTAACTTCTGCAAACACAAGTATATGTACTCGGCAAAAAAGAGAGAAATTTCACTCAATGAGTGTAATCCCTGGAGCAAGCATGAAGTGGGAGATGTGAATCTGCTGTTTCCTCAGTCCGTTCCCGTGTGCCTCTCCTAGTGTGATTCTAATAAGAGAGTACTATTTTTTGTACAACATGGCCCCTAGCAAGCGATTTTAGGGATTTTCAAGGGAAATTTGGGCTATATGAGATTTTTGCTTTACATGCTGACTTTAGAACCTCACCCCTGCATAAGATGCAACTCCACTATATGAATTGCAGCTTTGAGACTGCAATTCTGTGCATTGCTTACTGGGAAGTAATTCCTACCGAACACTATAATCTTTCTGGTAAAATGTTTATACGATTGGGCTGCAGGCTACTTGACTGTAACATCTAATCTAAGGGTTCCTGAGGCTCGCTTGTACAATTACGGTAGGAGAGGGATATTTTAAGTATTATGTTTAAATGTACAGGAAATTAACTAAAGGTTTGTCCCTTGAAGGGTGCATTTCTTTCTCAGTTGGACGTCTGAACTCTAAAGATGGTGAACCAGCAAAATTTAAGCCACCTCCAAAACCAGTTATTGTTGATGAATCAAAGGCTCATTTGGCAGAGAGACGGTAACTTTCATTTTATATTTGACTATATCACCATATTATACAAAAGCACCTTTGAGATAACTGTAATAAGCTGATGGCTCCTGTAAAGTCAGTGACTGGGAATAAACAGTTTAGAATAAATTTGTTTTCACAATCATTTTTTTCTCAGTTCCAGTTTCCCACTAGACTGCAATCCTGTAGACCAGTGGTGGCCAACCTTTCAACATGAATGCTGGCCCTTTAAATGGTTGCATAGGTGAGGGCATTTCAGCAGGTGCAGCTGCTTTAGCAGCACCATCAGCACTTGCAGCTGCCAAGATTCTGTCTTCTACACAACTCTTAAGAACACAGTAGCCCTAATGCTAGAAGGTTGGCCACCCCTGCTGTAGACTCTACACAGTGTAGAGACCTACTTGGGAGTAAGTCCCATTGAACTCAGTGGGACTTGCTTTTGAGAATACATGAATAAGATTGCACTGTTAGTCAAAGGGCCTGTTGTTAATATAAGATGGGAGCATCCTGAAAGATGCTTATAGAAACAGCTATTTAAGAATCTTGAGTAAAATAAATATATTTATTTATTTAAAAGTTTACTACATGTTTGTTTATTAAGAACTGTTCTACAGCAGTAGCATACAAATTAAAACAGAAAACGTTCATTTATAAAGTATGCTAAGGCTGCAATCCTGTGCACACTTACCTGGGAGTAGGTCCCCTTAAACTCAATGGGGCTGGTTTCGGAGTATAATTGCACGGTAAGGCTGCAATCTTATGCACCCTTTAATGGAAATGAATTCCATTGAATATAGTGAGTCTTACTTCTGAGTAAGACCATGCATAGGATTGTGCTGTTAAATTTAATCTGAAAAGTATCCTCCTTGAAGGTCGCAATGTTTGTATTGCAAGCCACGTTTTTATATATAACATGGCAAGCTATCACTTGCTTTTATGCTGATAAAGGTTTTCGTGTGTCTGGCAGATTTTTGAGTCCTGAATTCATCCCTCCTCGACAAAGAACAAATCCATTTAAATTCTACCTGGAAAGAAAAGATATGCTGCAACGGAGAAAAGTAATGAATATTCCAGAGTTCTACGTTGGTCAGTAGCATGTCTAGACTATAAATCTCATAATGTGTGATTGGGTACAGTAGAAAAATAATGGTGAATTTAAGGAACACTTTCAAATGTTTTAACAGTTGTGCCTCGTGGAGTTGTCAATATGACTTCTTGCCAATACCCAAGTTGCTGTTGAGGGTTACTTAAAAAAATGACTGTTCAAAGTGCTTCAAAAGTTGTATATGCCTGCAGTATGTAGGAATTTTAATTGCCTAATGGTCTAGCTAATCTTTCACAACTATTAGAAAGCTTCTTCTTCTTTTTAAGGAATAAAGGGCAGATACAACAATATTTTAAAACCTCACCTTAAAAATATTTCACTCATTATTCTAAAGGGAAAATATTTCATAAGAATTTTTCAGTGTTTCCCAAAATGTACAATTTTTCCACTGAAAAAATGACTGGAGAGGAAACAATTTTTTTCCTCACTCCATTTTTTTTGTGTGTTCTTTTCTTCCAGGTCTTTATATCGACCTTATTGAGTCTGTCCATGATGTGAGTGTTAAATTGTTGCTTTTTGTTTCTGGCAGGAAGCATACTTGCTGTTTCCACAGCAGATCCCTATGCCAGCGGAAAGAGCAGCACATTCGTAGGACTTTGTATACAGCGCTCGGGAAAAGGACTTGGTGCAACCTTTAAACTTCGAAACATAATAGAAGGACAGGGTAGGTATGTGGTTGAATGCATGGCTTTTGGTTGTCAGTTTATGAGCAGAGGGAACTGCTGAAAACACTGGCTTCATTTTGTGCGATAAACATAATTGAGCTCTATTCTTACTCCGGTTATTTCCTCCTTTTGCTTCTCTCTTCTTCTGTTGAGAGCAGAGGATTTTGCTTATATAATAAAAATAAAAATAAAAGTAAAAAATAACACTATTTATATACCGCCTTTCTCGGTCATTGGATTTCTCCTCTGACTTTAATCCAAGGTGGTTTACACACGCAGGCAATTCTAAACCAAGAGGTTTTTATTCTAAAACTAAACCAAGTGGTTTTTACAATAAATGTCCCAGTCTTTCATGGAATGCTACTTTCTAGGTGTTTTCTTTCATGGTCTGGCCTCTCTTCTGGCATTCACCTCACATGCGGTGATTGACAGGGAACTCCTCTTCACAGAGTGCCGGTTGCAGCTTTGTCAGCAGCGAAAGCTCTTTGACTGCTCATGGATTCTTCTGGGAGTCTCAAACTGCTGACCTGCAGTAACTGCAGACCACCTAACAGGTGGCCCGCAACCAAGACAGGATTGCTGCAATTCCTTTCGTATGCATACAACATACCAGAACGTTAGTCCCACTGAACACAATGACACTTTTCCGAGTAGACAGGATTTGAATGGCGTGCACATGCCCTATATCCTCTTATAGGATGGGCAGGAGGTCTAGCTCAGTCAGTAGAGCTGCCGCCTCTTATGCCTGAAGATCAAGGTCGGCAGTTTGAGACTCCCAGAAGAATCAGTCAGCAGTCGAAGAGCTGTCACCGCTGACAAAGCTGCTCCAGTAAATATTGTGTGTATTAGATACTAGAAACAATCTCATTGAACTGGTATGTCTTGAGGACATCCCATCAAGTCAGCTAGATGATACATTGACATGAGGTTGCATGCATGAAAAAACAGCATCCAAAGTCGGTCCATAACAGCTGTTATCTGGTTTTTTTTATACAACGTTGTGTTCTGAGCCTGACAACTACCTAACCAAATAGACTAAATTTTCCTTTTAAGGTACTGAAATTTGCTTTGAACTATACAATCCTCTAATTCATGAGATCAAGGTTCTGAAACTGGAGAAGAGATTGGATGATAACCTGCTTTATTTACGAGACGCCCTTCCAGAATACAGCACTGTTGATGTCAACATGAAGCCTGTACCACTTTCAGTTAATGATGAAATTCCTGTCAATAAGGTAATAAGAGCAAGGCCTAACTGAAGCCTATGTTTGGCAATTAGTTATGCTAGAAGCTAGATGATCATTTTGTAACATAAATGAAGCTGTTGCATGGTACTGGTACACTAAGCCCCCAAGTTACCTCCTGGTTCCGTTCTGGAGGTTTGTCTGGAAGTCAGAATGGCCAGGTTAGCACTATCGCGCCTGTGCAAAAGCACCAGAATGGATGGACTGCGCCTGCGTGAAAGTACCAAGATGGTCATCCGTAACTTGGGGACCCAGTGTACTTTGAGGGCCTTTGCCAAGACTACAGCCTCAATCAGGTCAAGAGATGGCAACGTCGCCAAAGGGATTTGCTCTTCTCTACTGTGAGCATCTTGTGCTAGAGATAGTTAACCACAATACAGCATTTTCATAGCAACAGAGAAAAATGCACTCGTTATTGCTAGCGATCGCAAGGCAAGCTTAGTCCAATGTCCGAGCACTGTTGTAGTGGGGCTTCCGGCTACCTTTTTGAAAGTAGCTTGTTTGGGTGTATGTGTGCCTGACTGTACTTTGTACTTTGGGTTCCAAATGCCTGCTTTGGAACCCAAAGTACAGGACCCCCAAATAGCTATTTGCTATCAGTAAGGCAGTGCTTTGGAAGAGCCTTTTAGTTATTGGCAGAAGCGCAAGTAAGTTGCCAGCCATCATGAGCACCTGACACCGGAAACATCTGTCAGGATGCCACTATTGTCTTTACAACATATGCTTAGTGTCACGCTGGGACAGTTAATATCCGCAGGTCTCTGTGATATAAAATAATGTAAAACATAGCAGAATAAAGTTTGTTTTTGTGCTCTGGCACGATTGGGGGAAAAATGAGTTCCGACAGTGGTAATATCACACATCACCCAAAAGAATTAGGTTGAGCATAGTTAGTGTCAGAGTCATAATAAAAGCCCGGGGGGGGGGGTGTCTAATGAATGGTCTGGGAGCATCTGAACCTGCAGGATTACCAGAGCTAGCTATTGTGGATATGGTTAACACAGGGGTGGCCAACCTTCCATTAGGGCCTCTGTGTTCTTAAGAGTTGTGGAGGAGACAGACTCTTGGCAGCTGCAATTGCTGATGGTGCTGCTAAAGCAGCTGCAACTGCTGAAATGCCGTCACCTATACAGCCATTAGAGGG
This sequence comes from Plestiodon gilberti rubricaudatus, assembly GCA_026170595.1. Classification (NCBI taxonomy): domain Eukaryota; kingdom Metazoa; phylum Chordata; class Lepidosauria; order Squamata; family Scincidae; genus Plestiodon; species Plestiodon gilberti. The sequence continues at coordinate 144,686,638 of JANXHW010000001.1, forward strand.
CCAGGAGCATTCATGTTGAAAGGTTGGCCACCCCTGGGTTAACACATTGACTGGGAGACCATAAGGTACCCATGAAACATGCATACAGTAATGCCTCCGTAAATGCCAGGGATCCATTCTGAAAATATTAAGCCCACTCTGAAATAGTGCTATAGGAGATGTCATTGAAGGAAATGGGTTGATTGGCCAAAGCTGCTGCTCCCATTGGCTATAATAGCTGCAAATTAACCCAGCACAAAGGGTGCTGAATGAAATGGCTCTAAAGGAAGTGGCATTATTGGAGACATTGTACATTTTTTTAAAAAAACCAAACCAATGAAATAGAAAATACATGATCTGATATGTTCTTTGCTTCCAATTTCACTAGATGAAGGTCAGAATGAAGCCTCGGCCCTGGTCAAAACGCTGGGAACATCCAAAATTCAACATTCAGGGCATCAACTTTGACTTGTACCTTCATGAGAGAGACAAAGAAAGAGTGGAAAAATGGCGTATGCCTTGGAGAGAATTTGATATGATGAAAGAGTATGATACATCAAAAATAGAGAAGGAAATCTGGGCAGAAGTGAATGAAGAGCTAAAAAAATAAGGCACAGAAATGATGAAAGACTTGTGCTGGGAAGACTAGCTCCATTCATTTTAGCATTTGGGTTGGATCCAAATGTTGTCTTGTACGCAGTCCTGAAAAGTATTGTCTGCCACATGTAAAAGGGGTGGGGGTTTTTTTGTTTACTGTTTTCCCTTCATTCTCCAGCCCTGTGCCATATACTGACTTGTTCCTGAAGGCCCCTTAACCTCCAATAGCAGATCTGCAGGAAGGAATAAATGACAAATCATGTCCTTTCCCCCTCTTGTGTGAGTGAGAGCATTAATGTTGTGTTCCTGAATAAAGTGCTTTTAGTAGGACTAAACTAGACCTGATTTTTAAACATGTAGTTAGGCCTTTTGGAGGTGGGGTGCTGTTTGCTACAAGGAAGCTATCTTCAAACAACATCTTGTGTGTGCAAGCATGAGAGCAATCTGGATTGGGACTGCAATGGAGCATATTGTCTCAATCATGCGGGTCCCTAGCTACTTGCAGACATGCATCCAAGGCCAAATGAAGTGTTTCAGTCAGTTGATCCCTAGTTTTTCTAGTGTCCAACTTTCTGCATCTGTATAGTCTAAATTGCTGTTTGCTTATACATTTGGGACAGATTTTGGAAGCAAGTAGTCTGGATATTCTTTTGGCTAAGATAATTAGATTTAATTATAATTGAACTCAGTCTTGTCACGTTTAGCTTCTATTGTTTTACATATGTTTAATCCAGTGGTTCCTAAACGTTTTTGACTCACGGCTCCCTTGACCTCCCTCGCCGTGACTCCCCATTACAGTACACTGAAGAGACAGGCACTCCTTACATGCTCAGAGGCACCCTTTCTTATATGTATGTGTATATTCCCAAAACGAGCCCTAAAGTGGATTTTCCATGCTTATGCTGAGCAGCAGCTAAGCCAGGAGTGCACAGGGTGGGGTTGGGATGCTGCCCTCCCTCCATTGGCAGGCCTGGGTAGAGGGCACCGATGTCATCTGTGTTAGTCCTATTCATGGCAAGAGAAACATCAAAGCATGGGAGGGAGGTCTTTTTTTTTTTAAACTCGTCATGCCCCACCCCAGTTGCACTAAAAAAGGGCAAGCTCCTTTAGGTAGCATCTTTGAAGATGAAAAACAGATTCTTATACTGCCTGGCAGTCTCCAATGGGGGTGGGGGTGGGTTTGTCCCAGCAAATATAGTGGGGAACTAACTTAGAGGTGGGTCAAAAAGGAAGGAGGAGAGAAATCCTAATAATTAATCAACCAAACATAGCACTGCTTCCTCTGGCTTAAACAAGGGAGACATCTCTACAGCAAGCAATGTTTTCCACCTCTCTTAATCAAAGAGTGAGAAATCAAAGACTGTAAAGCAGAACATGCTCTGCACCATTTTCAATTGCAGGTCTTGCATTTGTTTTGTGTTTGCTTTCTTAAACACATTCAACAGAAAGAAAATTCTTTATTTGCAAACCTGCAATATCTCAGGATTTGGAGAGAAACTGGATGCTGTCTCCAGGAGCTTCCCCTTGTGGCTCCAGCTCCCTGTAAAGTACTTAGCTTATCCATTGAGTTGTTAATTGTTCTTTGACATAAGATAAGCAGGGCTTCACTCTGCTGTGGTTAAAAACAAGATGTGGAAAAGCTGCCTACAAACCTGAAGTTAACCAGGGGTTATTTGCGGTTGCCACTAATCATTTCCATTTTCAGTTCCGTTACCAATTGGTAGTTTCCCTCGCATTCTATAGTCTTTTTAAACTGGTGACTTTGCTCTACCTGTTTTACCATCTTCAATCTTCGTGATTGCACCTAGAAAAAGCTCCGAGCTACGGAGCGAAACATCGGTATCTAACATACACAGCCTCCGATTTTTAATGTATTTTATTCCTGTCTGGAGCTCCGTTTATATCTGTATCTTCACACAGTGTTTTGAAGTTATTTTAAATCGTTGGTCTGTTTGAAATAAACTACATGGCATCTTTACCCGTAATTCTAAAGTCTTGGATGAAACCTGAAGTCTTTTGAAGTGAACTTTGAGTGACCCGATGTGAAGAGGCAGCTTTTCCGGGTCTTTGTTTTTGCTCTCTCTCTCTCTTGCAAGCAAGAATATGTGGTAATTAAAAGACTAACACCCCTGGCTGCTTTCCATGACGAACCTCCCAGTTTGGGAACCTCTGGTTTAATCCCTAATCATGGACAAGACTGAAATGGAACAGAGGAAAACTAAATCGTTTTGACATTGCTTCACTTCAGCTGTTTACATGCATCCAGTAACCCTGCACACCAGTAACCCTGCACACCTTTAATCAGTGGAAATAAGGGCTCTCTGCAGTGTAGGTTCCAGAGAACTGTTGTTTATAAATATCAGGAATGTCCTTTTCAGTCAAGCCAGAAAAACCTACTAGGTCCCACTACTGGACAATCCATATGATATGACAATATATAAAGCCCTACTGCAAGTACAATTTCCCTGACTAGCAAAGCTATTTCAGGGATGTACATGGGTCAGAAACCACCCTAAGAAAACTGTCATTCGCCTGCACCTGAAGCTGCAAGGCTAACCTGTTCCACAATCTTATAGAAAAAGGAATTAGTAAAATTGTAACCTAGAATGAAAGACGTTCAAATTGAGCCAATTTAAATAAACAAGTTTTTACATTACCTTAACAGTGCTTTAACTTCAGTGTGAAGATTAATTTTATTATACACTTTGTATAAAATGAATTTATACAAAAATAACCAGACCATCAGTTCAAACAATACAATACATTTTAATCTATTTGTGAATAATACAAAAAACTAAACAAACTTTCAATATACCATATTGAAAATTGCCTCCAGTGAGTTAAATTAGGTTTGTCTCACATACACAGTAATTTTATCTACTTTTAGCACTGGTTGAAGACAAGGTGGTGGGGGTTGCTGGCACAGCCATCCTGTTACATGCCCAAATTAGCCTGTGGTGTTGCCTGATTGGGCAGGGCCAGCCCTCTGATGAAGTGAAAGCTGGCAGTGGAGAACTGCCTATCATTCGCTATGTTGCTCTCAGCAGCAGCTCCCTGTCTCCCTCCCCTTTCCCGGGTCCTACATGACATCTACCATGCAGTTCAGCACACCAGGAACCCCTCCCCTCCCCAACAGCAGGCTGGGCAGGTCACCATTAATCCCAACCTCAGCACAACTTTGTCACTTGTTCTCCCTCCAAGCTGGCAGGATCCTTGGCAGTAAAGCCACCCAGAGAATCACCTTTTTGCTGGTGAGAAAAACTGAATGGGGTGGGTAAGGGGAGATATGAGTTAATTGTTATAACTAAAAAGTGTGCATGGAGCTGCATATGCAGATTGCTGGAAGGGAAAAATTGATGAAAAATTTAAAATAGTTTTGTGCTGTATTTTTGGTTCCATACAAGGGACCATCAAAGTAAATGATTGGACTCCTACAATATTTTACAAATGGTTTTTAACCTTGAATTAAGCAATCTGAATATTTACCCTGACAAAAGCCCATTGTAAGCTACTAGGCTTATATTTATGACCTAACATTAAGCTGGGTTTGGCAGGGTAGGAGGATTGTGTTGTCTCTGTTTCAGCTGGGTGAACGGGGGGGGGGGGGGATCCCTTATATATACATACAGTGTCAAACAAGTATATATACACACAGGTCATACAGGAACATGATAGGCAGCGCAATTCTGTGTAACCTTGCACCGGTGTAAGTGCATTTACACTGGCTTAAGTGCACTTACACCAGTGCATCTACTGTTACACCGGTGTAAGGTTACACAAGATTGCACTGACAGTCACTTTGCTGAAGCTAAACAGGCCTAGATCTGGTCTGTACCAGAACGGACGGCTGCTGGGAACCCCATATAAGCTGCCTTTGTAACAAATAAGACATGATTAAATCTTGGAGCATAGTGAGCAGATTTTTGTTAACGTAGATTGTATCACTTTCCCTAGCATTACTTTTAAGCAATGCATTCTGATTGTCTTTTGGTTAAGAAACTCTTCATCCCATATGCAAAAATGGGTAAATTTGTTTTCCAGACCATTTTCATGCTTAATTTTTTGGAAATAGGCTGAATAAACATGTTTATACAGGTGTTGTATAAACTGCAGTTACATTCAACTAGTTGGGTAATGCATTGATTACACCCTATTATTTCTTTTCATCCAATTCAGAGGTGTCAATGACCATCAGTGGATGGTAGGTGACTTTGGAGAAAGGGTGCTCGGCCTGCTCTCCCCCTTAAAGATCAGGTTTGCAATCTGGGCCCAAGTGGCCTGAAATGCCTTTATTACTCCAGTGCTTAAAGACCTTTACTGGTGGCAGCTTCCTCCACAAGTTTCAAGCAAGGAAAGGAGTGAGAGCTGCTCATCTCAGAGCCCTGCAGCAATCAGGGTCAAACCAAGCAGCATAGCAAAGTTCCGCCTACTGGTCATATGGTATAACTGCAGGCATTTCAGAATAGAAACACAGGCAGTCATTAGCAAAAGGTCACTGCCTAGGATTGCCCATGACACCATCTTGCTTGCTGCAGGAACCAGGAAGAACCAATTCTGCAACTGTAAGCCGACACTGGTGTTCAGAGTAAAACTGCCAAATTATTAATTTTTCAAACAATTTGTTTTTGTGCTTCACCATCAGAATGACAACAATTTGGTTGTTCAAATAAAGTGAATGCTTTAAAAATGCATTACCAATGTCTGATTAGTCCACTGGCCAAACCAAATAATACTGTGTGCTGCAGGACTTGTTCATTTGCTTAAAATTGACTTCAGATGTTCCATTTTATGTTCTTCAAGGAAGTCATTTGCAATACGTAAAGCTTTAACCTTCACCAACAGAAGAATCACATCCTTTATTTCATTGCTGAAACAAAAATAGAAAACATTCGTTGTATGAGTTCGTGAACACAAACATACAGCCAACAGATGTAATTACAACAATTGGGCAATCCAAGAAATATACTGTTTATGCACAGAAATTTCTGTAATGTTCACTAAGCAACGAACGGCTCAATGTGTCCTTCCCTCTTCATAAAGTATATTGATTTAGGATAATGCATTAACTAAAGATACTTTAAATATTTAATTACTCTAAATTTTTGAAGATTTTATTGCTATACTAATACAATTAGCTCGAGCCTCAGAATTTCTTGCAATAGCAACCTTATTTAATTTACAAAACAAAGCAATTGTTTTTAGTGTGTAATTTGCTACGTCCTGCACGGTCAATCTTTCCATCATCACCCATTCAAGTTCTGCATTCAATAATTATATGTATATATTGCAGTAAAAACACAAAATCTGTCAAACCTAGTTTCAGCCAGTAAAAATGTGAAGCTCCCGAGCGTCTTGGGAGTTTTTGGTTCCAACTAGTCCAAATGCAAAGCTCCAGAGGGTCTTCAGAGATTCTCATTCTGGACTACTAAGAACTAGAAAGCGCTGTACCAAAACACCTATGTGCTTTTGCATTCTGACTAGTTAGACCTAGAATCTCCAAACACACATCGAAGCTTCCCATTCCGACTGGTTAGAACTCAAATTTCTGAAGATGCTTGGAACTTTTGCATTTTTGCTAGTTGGAATGTGTAGCAATGGATGTCAGGTTTTTATAGTAACATATTCATTTACTCTATGCTTGCTTGCAGTTGTGTGACCGGTAGAATCCCATGATCTTGACCGTACAGGTGGGCCCCCATATCCACGGATTCGCTATCCATGGTTTCAGTTAAACACGGATTGTGGGGATTGTGGAAGAAGCTTCATTTCTTCTTTAAACGAACAGGAGAAGCAGCCTTTGGCTGCTTATTGCAGGCAAGTAGAACAAGACTAAGTCCTAGAGAGGCTCTGCAAGGTTAACAGAAACCTTGCAGAGCCTCTCTAGGACTTAGTCTCATTCTATTTGCCTGCAATGGAGGCTGCTTCTCTGTTTGTTTTAAGGAAGAAACAAAGCTTGCTGAAAGAAAAATAAGAGCTGGGGGGCGTGCACGGCTGCCCGCAGGGGAGGCAGGGCAGGGGGCCTTCAGGAAACCATGGAGGGGGTGTTCGCTCCTTTCCACGGTTTCAAGTATCCACAGAGGGGCCTGGAACATTCCAGCGGATATGGGGGGAGTACTGTACACTGTATGTAAGCTTAATTAGGAAACCAGCAAGACAATGATATTGTATTCAATACATGAGGAAAGTAGCAGTATAAATAGGAAACTATATAGGTTACCTGTAATTATCTTTTTTGTACAATGTACATGCCAACTGCAACAAATGTTGACTGAAGTTTGATAACTGGGGCAGAGTAGAGCCATTTTCACATTCTCTGAACCATCTTTCTGGCAAGCATTCTACCACCTGCTCAGAAATTTTAAGAAATCAGGATCAAACCACAGCACAACCACAACTTTACATTTGTATCCACATAAACTAGCTGGTTACTTGAAGTGACAAGAGTAAGGATTGCTATCACCAAATATTTGACAAACATGAAAACCTACTTCAGTAATCAAGACCGAGGCATTTAGATAATTAAAAAAGTATACCCGCATAGGAGATTTTGAACAGATGTCATTTTCCTTATATGCAAGTGTTTAAAAAAATTAAAAACTCTTACCACATAATAAATTGGAAATTTGAACTTCACCTAAGACTACATATGTACCACAAACCACCAATTTAACCATCATAGCTCCCCCACCACACATGAAAAATCTTGCTGAGATAGTTATGTGAGGATGCTAAGAATCCTCTGATGGAAAGTTGCTTTCTAAAAAAATAATAATCCAGGTGATGTTTGTACCTGCTGACCCTCAGCAGTGCAGATGGTCCCAAGTGCAAGAAGCAAGAACAGAGTAAGAAGTCTGAACCTAAGGAGGAGCTGTTCAGTGGGAACGGATTAGCCAGAACTGAGTCTAGAAGACTGGGTGAGGAACTTTCCCATGTAGCTGATACACCAGTGCTGAGCATCCAGAGACTTGGTGGTTCTAAAAGGGCAGCCTTTTTCCCTCAGTAACAGTCTGAGCATGCGCAAAAAGAACGGTATAAATACCGTTCTCGCGCGGGCCTTCCTTAGCCGGCTCTCCCGATTGAGGGGGCGGAGACTCGAGTCGGACTCGGAGACTCGAGTCCGAGTCCGACTCACGGGCGGAGCGGGCGGGGCGCCCTTCGGGTGATGGCGCCCGGAGCGGGTGCTCCGCTTGCTCCGCCCTAGATTCGCCTCTGGGCTCTACCCACAGGCCACCATTTTGTGAGGGGGAATCGGGGTGGACTGACTGAAAAGAAAAAGAAAATCCTGCAAAGCCAAAGTCTGTAAATCATTTGGGGAACAATGCTTTGAAGTTAAAGTTTGTAGTATAAGCACAATATAAATAAACCTTCACTACTTTGGTTCTAAAGATTTATCTTATTAACTTTGAAGGGAGGCCAGTTGTAAACTATTATTAATAGGAGTATTTATATACCACTTTTCAACAAATAGTTTACAAAGCAGTTTACATAGCAGAATAAATTGATAAATTGTTTCCCATCCCCAAAGAGCTCACAATCTAAAAAATGATGCAGAAGAGACAGCAGCAAAGGGCCACTGGAAAAAGATGCCATGCTGGGGTGCAAAGAGGCAGTTGCTCTCCCCCTGCTAAATATGGGAGGACACCACTTTAAAAGGTGAACCTGTCGAGGGGGGGGGGGAGGTTTTTGAATAACTGCTGTAGAATACTAATTCTGTTCAAAATTTAGCATTTTATCATAGAGCACTTGTAAATAACATGCTGTTTTTAAGTGCTATCTGTGTTCTGGGTCTACATGAACCTGGCAGAAGATATTGAGTGGAGTGCCATAGGGTCCTGTTGCTGTTCAACATTTTTATAAAATGACCTAGATGACTTGATAGGCTCAGTCATTGGGCCCATACCAACAAGACAAGGTTCAATGGAGACTATGTTTTAAGGAGGACATTGATAACCTGAAACATGTGCAGAGGAGGGCAACTAAGATGGCGAGGGGCCTGGAAGCCAACTCCTATGAGCAATGGTTAAAAGAGCTTGTCACGTTTAACCTGGAGAAGCGACAATCATCCTCAAATATCTGAAGGACTATCATGCGGAAGAAGGGGGAGTATTTTCTGTGGGTCCTGAGAACAGGATCAGAACCAGTGGATTCTGGAAATGAACTAATGGGTTGAAATTACAGGGAAGTAGATTTAGGCTAGACATGAGAAAGAATTTCCCAATGGTAAGAGCTGTCCAGCACTGGAACAGTCCACCTCATGCAGTCTGGGGCTCTCTTTCATTGGAGGTTTTGGTAGTCACCTGTGCTGAGCAGGGAGTTGGACTACAAGACCTCCACGTTATCATTGTATTCACTATTAACATGATTCTAAATAATGTCCTCACTTTACCTTGCTGCATTTTTCTATATTATCAAGTCCAGATGGTGTATTAATAAGTATTGAAAGAAGGTAACGATTCAACAGCTTGTTTAGTCCCAATTCTTGTAAAGTATCCTCTGATATGATCTCATCCCACAGAAGTATATTAGACAACAGCTGAAATGACAGATCAGTAGAACAGATAACATCCAGTTAATTAATAAGCAACATTAAAAAAGATATTCTATAAAGTATGTTTATATAATTATGGGATAAGTATACAATTTGTCACAGTGCACCCCCCTAGTTTGTTATTCTGTTAAAACAAAGTTTCTAAATGTAACTATTTTATGTTCAAGTAAATATATACTAGGCCAGCGGGTGGCGCAGTGGGTTAAACCGCTGAACCATAAGCTGTCGATCGAAAGGTCGGCAGTTCGATTCCCGCGACGGGGTGAGCACTCGTTGCTTGGCCAGCTCCTGCCAACCTAGCAGTTCCAAAGCATGTCAATGCGAGTAGATAAATAGGTACCGCTTGCGGGAAGGTAAACAGCGCTCCGTGTTCCAGCTGCATGCTACGCCCTGCGGCAAGGAGAGTCATGCCGGCCACATGACCACGGAGGCGTCTTCGGACAACGCTGGCTCTTCGGCTTTGACATGGAGATGAGCACCACACCCTAGAGTCGGATACGACTGGACTTAATTGTCAGGGGATACCTTTACCTTAAATATATACTAATCAAATTAAATTGTGCACCCTCACTCCAAACTGTAGTGTACAGGACACCATTTTTTAGAAAGGACAACCAAGCATGTGCCTCAAATGAGGGCAGGGAGCAAGCGTCCTCAGCAAGAGAAAAAGTGAGGTTGATTTGGTAATTAGTCGTGGATACCCCTCCAGTGAAAAGCTACCAAATCTTACTGTACATTTGCAGTAACTGTCCAACTCAAAGGACATTTTCCTCTGACATCAAGACTAACAAAAAGGGGGGAGGGGAAGCAAACTCTGAATTTATTAACCATGAAAGCCTTATTCTCATATCATTGTTATTTTGAAGTACAGTACTATTATGTTTAGGTCTTTTTTTAAAAAAAAAAGTGAGTCAATATTCCAGGGTTCTTCATTGCCATTGCTATCTGAACAGGTTATTTACTAGTTTAAAGAAAATATAAAGAATGTTCATAGTGAAACGTCAATTATGTATTGTAGGAAGGAATATGGAACTGTGCTACCAAGTCACAAGTTTTGAAAGGAGCTTTTTAGAGTTAATCAAGTTCAACATGCCAACAGGACCACAGGAGGTAAGAAATATTACCCAATGACAAGCAGAAAACATCTTAAGACTGGTGACATAGGGTAAACATCCACAACTTATGCTTGCTCTGCAAGGCATGGGATGCAATGTAGGAGAAGGAGGAATACTCAGAAGCTTTGTGTGGGAGCTGCGAGCAGACACTCCACTTGTAGTTCCCACTGTTAGCTTCCAAGTCTTCTCTCCCTGAAGCCTCTCCCTGTGCTGCAACCTATGCCACTGCCAAAGGTCCCCTGACCAGCAGGAAGCGTGGAGAGGGGAAGGTGGCTTGTAGCTCATGTATATGCAGTGGATGCTACCCACACATTTAGGGCTGGCTGGCCACCACTCACCCCCAAATAGAACTGATCCCAAGAAAGGAATGATAAAGTTGTAGATGCAGCTTGCCTAAAACCAGGAACAATGACATACTTTTAAGGTGTACGTACCCTGGCCCACTGCAAACATGCTGCAGATTGTGTTGTCTAGTCAGCAACAGCCTATTTGAACTCACTATTTGCTACTAGTGATTGTGGTCTCTAACATTCCTAAAGCATATTTTTTTAATGTATACAATTTAAGAGATTATTTCATCAAAATAGTTTCTGTGCTAAAACAAAAACCGAGCATACCTTTACAGTTGACCAAAACTGTCTGTCTTGGAATTTTGCATGTGGTGATGTTTTATCTTCCACTGAACTAGTTAAGAAGGGAGGAAAAAAAGTTCTCATGTTAAGCTACATAAAAGTGTTTGCACAAAATCATCATACCATTTGATCTTTCATGAATGTTAATATCAATGTCCTCAGTAGTCAACAAAAAAAACCCAAATTAAATTAGAGCATGAAAGTGCAGCTTTCAATGACCAAATCAAAACATTATGGCACACAAAAGAAAAGTTGCCTATTTTCATAGTTAATGTTTAGAAAAACTTGCTATGATATTAGGACTGCATGCATATTGAGTATAATTTTATGTATAATTTTATGTAACAGAACTTGCCTCTTGGGATACAGAGGAATAAACACATCTTCTATAGATCTTTTCATTCTTGAGATAACAACGCTGAGCAGATCCTGTTAAAATGCAGAATGTTTAAAACATATCAGTACTTTTGCTTTAATTTCTACCGTATATTCTTCTAGTATCTTTCAATGCCTTTTTCTACAACTCCAAGCATATTTCTGGCAGTAAGTGTAAAATAGCAAAGATTCTTGTGACACAATAAAGAACCACACATTTAGTTTAGCAAACACTTTTGTCAACTAGACCCCAGACGCATCTGATGAAGTAGACCCCAAGAAATGAACGCTTATGCTAAAATAAATGTGCTGGTCTTTGGGTGCCACAAGACTTTTGATGTTTTTGTCAGGACAGACTAACATGGCTAACTCCACTGGAAACTGTTAATGTAAAACTATTTTCACCTTTCACCAAGTGATTCATGAGAAGTTTCCCTCATTCACATCTCCCACTTGTTTCAATATTTTGACAAGCCTTTATGCCTTGTCAAATGAAAAGTAAAAGAATAAGTATGCTCAAGAGCTGTAGGGTTCTTTTGAAATTTAATATTGATTCCATATCAAAACACTGTATCATTTGGCAAGTACACACCTCTACATTTAATAAGATAAATCTAACATCAGAGAAAGAGGACCTCAGAACTGACTAAGGACTGTTTACTAATCGCACTCACTAGATAAATGTTTAAACTTCTTGGTACTCCAATATTATCGGCAAAAACTACATTGTGGAACGTTGCTCAGAAGTGATATATACAGGGGGGGGAGCCGTATCCACGGATTCCTCAACCGCGGTTTCAGTTATCCACGGTTGAGGAATCCCCCCTGCACCCTCCACAGCCCCCCCAGGCACTTACTTTTAGCAGAAACCTCCGTTTTTTTCTTCAAACGTTCCGAGTGAACAGCTTCCTTTTAGGCCTGACCAACAAGACTTAGGTGATAGCTACAGTCTCAGCAAGGTTGCAGAGACTCTAGCTATTACAGTGGTGGCCAACCTTTTTATGACATGTGCCACTTTTAGTTTTTTTGTATCTTGGGCGTGCCACAAAAATAAAGTAAATAAATAAATAATAAATAGTCGTGTTTTTATTTTATTAAATAACCATGTTTAAATAAAAACAGAATCACCTTCAGTTACTTAAGGTTTATTATTATATCCTTCTTAGAGCATGTCTGTCTGTCTCTCCTCATGTGCTTCTGTAGTTTGCCCACACACACACTCTCTCTCTCCTCATGTGCTTCTGTAGTTTGCCCACACACACACACACACACACACACACACACACACACACACTCTCTCTCTCTCCTCATGTGCTTCTGTAGTTTGCCCTCTCTCTCTCTCTCTCTCCTTAAAATTAAAAGTAAATTGCAAAGCACAACAAAAAGCCTGGATCAAACTGACACAACAAGCCTGATTCCTGTGCAAGCAATTCTCCCACCCCCCCATGGAAACACTTAACACACGTTCATCATGCATTTTGAAAGAATAAAAGCGAGGCAAGCTCAGCTGCCCCTGGCTGGCCGCTGGAGGATCCCCCTCCTCACACACACACTTTTAGACTGCAATTTATTGAACCAAAATAACACCCAGGAGGACACAGGAAGCAAATAAAGCAGGCAGCAGCAGGACAGGAGAAGGCAAGCAGGCAAGCCCTACCCCCTTTCGCCCCCCTACCCCCGTTCGCCCCCCTGACTGTCTCTGACCTTTTTTTGTTGCTTTTGCTGCCTGCTGCGGACGACGAGAAAATGTTGTGGGCTGCTGCTGGGCTGGGCTGGGCTGGGCTGCTCTGCTGGCTGCTGCTGGGGGCCTCGGCAGCTCTGGGCGCTGCCCTGGATACGAAGGAAGAGGACGTGCGAGGCCCTGCTCTGAGCGAGCAGGCCTCGGCGTCCTTGGAAAGCTGCAGCAGCAGAGGTTCCGCTCCAGTGAGCGGCGATGAGACTCCTTTGATCCCTCGTGGAGGGATCGAGGGAGCTCCGAGGGACTCCAACGCGGCAACAAGAGGAGAAGGACTGAAGAGCGGTTCGTTCCGCTCCAACGGGCAGCGGAGATACCTCTTTGATCCCATGCGGAGGGATTGAAGAGGCAACGAGGGACTGAGACTGTGTGTGTGCTGCTACAGAGTCCCGTCTGCTGCTGCTAAATAGGCGCGAACAGATCCTTCGCGCCTATTTAGCCTCCCAGGACCAACACGCGTGCACGCTCATTCGGCTCTTGGCTGAACGCCAGGAGTCACAGCTGATTGGCGGCAATCAAAGTGCCGCCTGCAGGCTCCTGGCGTTCAGCCAGGAGCGCGCGAGCCAGCAGAATGGGAAAGATCGGCAGGGAGAGGCAGGGAGAAACACGAAAGAGTGGGCACGGAGGATTTCCCGTGGCCCGCGAAGAGCTTATCTAGGCATGCCACCCAACGGACCTTGCCGTGCCACTCTGTGGCACGCGTGCCGCGGGTTGGCCACCTATGAGCTATTACCTAAGTCTTGTTAGTCAGGCCTAAAAGAAAGCTGTTCACTCGGAACTTTTGAAGAAAAAAAACGGAGGTTTCTCCTCTAAATGTAAGTGCCTGGGGGGGGGGCTGTGGAGGGTGCGGGGAGGGGGTGCCGTCCCGCGGGGGGCCGACCCACAGGGGGCCCTCTGAAAACCGCAGGGGGCATTCGTCCCTTTCCGCGATTTCAGGTATCCACGGTAGGGGCTGGAACGTATCCCCCCCAGATACAGCGGCCCCCCTGTAATTATTCTTAATATTAATAAGGGCCAATAGAAAAAGCTTTAAAAATGCATGTATTTGATCATCTCTGCATCGCTCCCATTTTTGGTTACCTGTTTAGCTTTCCTGGAATCAGTTTCAGGAAAGGAATATTCTTCAAAAACATTATTGCAGACCTGCACTAGCCTCTTGGTTTGGGAAGTCGACAGAGGATCCCATACATGATCCACAAAACCTGAAAAACACATGTTTGCAATGACATGAAGAGACTGACAGATAAGAAAAACAAATTTCTTGCCATGAATTACTGTTCTGGCAGTACAATGACTCTAGGAGAACAATCTTCAGTTTTTAGGATGGAACTTCCCCATGGATCAGAAGGCAGTATAAATGTACACAATAGCACCTTCAAGCAGAGCAGTGTACCTGCCCCCATTGACCAAAGTGAAAAGGGCAAAACAAGCCACTCAACCCACGAACTACGGAAAGAAAACACTAAACACACAGCAAAACTAAAAGAAAAAAAATGGAGATAAGACAGGACAACGGGCACTTCCTTGGAGGCTCTATCTACTTCCTCCACATGTATGGCAAGCCATAAGCCTGTAGAAGACCCAGTCCCATGAACTGGTGGGGAGAATACCCTCTGGGGGTCATAAGGAATTCATTGTAAAAAATATCTCCCTGACTTCAGAGGGTGTTCTTGAATCTTCAGGACATATAAAAGCAGTGCCATCCCTGGACTGGAAATCATGAAATCAGAACCCACAATAAGATTCTCTTCCCAAATACATGTTTGCAATGTCTTGAGGAGATCAACAGGTGATAAAAAAGAAAATTTCTAATCATGAATTACTGTTACCAAGGAGAACACACTGATCTTTTAACGTCTCCTGAATGTGTGCGCCAAAGCCCAAGTGGCTGCCGTACAGATCACTTAAAGAAGAGAACCACTCACAGAAAATGCAAAACTAGATGCCCCACTAATACAGTGAAGTGCTCCTGTGATCCCAAAGGAGGACTGCTTTCCCAGGCTCCCCGTAGTCAAAATAATACAGTCCCAAAGCCGCCGAGTGAATTTTACAGGTTTTCTTGGCCCACTGAACTATCCCGAAAAGAAAGAGAGACTCACAGGCCAACCCTGCGTAACTATAGGCCGAAGGGCCTAGTGCTCTGCCGGCCTAGAGTGTCGTAAATGTGCCAGAAAGCACATTTGACACCCGGAGAGTAAGCGGCGCCAGCGTGGAGGCCGGAGCCACTCACTCCGTCACCTACCTGGACCTGTGCCGGCCCACTGCAGGTACATAGCGTTCACTTTTTATGCAGAAGGTCTCAGATTCAATCCCTGACATCTTCAGATAGAGAAAGAAAAAAAACTCTCTGAAACACTGGGGAGCCACTGCCAGTCATTGTAGATAACACTGAGTTTAGATGGACCAATGGTATGACTCAGTATAAAAGCAGATTTTTATGATCGTATCTGGTATTCTTTAGATTTGTAGTTAAGAGTCTGGTGCCCATGTGCTCTGCTTTCTAAGAAGTGGCAGCCAGAAGAAGATGGCCTCCCTATGTCATCTCTCCACATCTGCCCTCCAAACAGGAGAGGCAGCTGGAAGTAGTACCCAAACTGTGACAGATAGGAGCAGTTGTAGGACATGAGATGCCTGGGCACCAATGTGGCTGCCCATCTGCTGTTTGAAGAAATCCTTTTGTTTGGGGTTGTTGTTTTTAAAGGAGTTGCAAAAAGGGAGCTCTAGAAGATTCACTAAAGTTCCTTCTTCTCTGTCACTAGACAGGACTGGTCTTGGAGGACACAGATACCCCTCCCTCTTGGAGGACCTCCTGTATGAACTTTTAACCCAGCCTCCTGCTTCATAGGGAGGTGCTACCCTAAAGACTGCCCTCTAGGAGTCAGTGGAGAATATACTCAATATACTAGGTCAAGGGTTCTCAACCTTTGGAGGCCCGGGTACCCCCTATCACGGTCCAGTTTTCTGAAGTACCCCCTGCTAATTAACTGGTGATTAATCAATTAGGTAATCAATCGTTAAATAAAAAAGTACTAAAACAATTTTAAATCGTTAAAACAATTTTATGTATCATTATGTATTGTTTAAACTTATTTTATGTATTTTAAATTATGTATTTTAATCTGTTGTAAGCCGCCTTGGGCATTTGCCTTCGGCATAGGAAAAGGCAGGATATAATTTTTTAAATAAATAAATAAATGTGAAAAATGCCTTATTTAACTCGTGTGTGTGTGTGTGCGCGCGCACCTCCCACACACACACACGGATCTCTTTCTTTCTCTCCAAGTCACACTTCCGAAAATCAGCTCCTCCCTCCCCACCCCACCAAAGTATATTTTCCAAAGTACAAAAATAAGCCCAAAACCAAAATCAGAGAGATGGAAGGGCTCTGAAAATAATTACAATTTAAAATCCATGTTAACACTTAATTAGCTGCTGATGGGGCAGATAAGGGGCAGGGCTTGGCGTACCCCCAGCAAGAGGTCCGCGTACCCCTGGGGGTACCCGTACCACAGGTTGAGAACCTCTGTACTAGGTCACTCTCACTTGCACGACTCTTTTGACAACTAATACAACAGACGGAATCATTCAGACTGGCACCGCTATCTACGTAAACTCAAAATATAAATTTTGCAAAGTCATAATATTAGTCCAAAAGAAAGAAAGAAACATTTTAGGGGATGACACCTCTCCTTACACTTCTGCCTATAAACTGTCTCACAAGTTGCCCGAGTGGCTCCTGAATACTAAATATGTATGAAAATAGGTATGTATGAAATATGTATGAACTTCTAGCATATGGAGATTAGCCTGTAGACATTCAGATTAAAACTATCTTTCAAATAGGTTGTGAAAGAAGGATGGGGGCCTGACATATGCCCAAGGATATAGTGTTTTCCTTCAGAGAAGCAGCCAAACTGGCCAACTTTGCTCCAGTTGCCATAGACTGTTGCTTCCTCTCTGCATTTGTTTGGGTTGCTGCACCTGAAGTGACAACTAAGGATTAGGCTGAAAATCACTTTAAATTTTATTGTGTGTCTCATTTTTAATTACTGTATGGCCATCAATTGGTTTCACTGTTTCACACTCATTTCTTACTACCTCATCTCTTATCTGAACTTCTAAGCTTT
This sequence comes from Plestiodon gilberti rubricaudatus, assembly GCA_026170595.1. Taxonomy (NCBI): domain Eukaryota; kingdom Metazoa; phylum Chordata; class Lepidosauria; order Squamata; family Scincidae; genus Plestiodon; species Plestiodon gilberti. Next base: position 144,703,746 of record JANXHW010000001.1, read on the forward strand.
TCAAACTAGCTTTCTTAGAGATGGCAACCTTGGTTCATCCTGAAGAGTCAGATATAAACAAGAAACCTTGCTTTAACAATGACAAAGTTATTTAAATTTATCAAGACAGTGATAGTTTAACACAGAGACTACAGCTATTACTAGAGTCACTCACATACCTGTAATTTTAGGAAAAATTATTTTATCAATTATTTTAGCAACAATATTTTCGTCTGGATCATCAGGTCTTTGGAACCGAGAAATAATTTTGGCACGAATAAAATCTTCAACATCTCTGAACCACAGCATCTCTTTCAAGTTCACGCAGTCCTCCTTAAAGAAAATAATACCTTGTATTTCATAGTAAAGACCTTCAGAAAGTCTTTTGGGCTACTCCCATAAATAAAGTCAACCTCCCGGTGCTGAGTGCCAAGTGGCTGAGGGCTCCAGAGCAAAGTCTTGCCCTGGGACCTCCACTACCCACCAACCACCTTGATGGTACACTGGGCACTACCACTGCCATCATTACTGTGTGTTCAAGGGGCAGGTGGGTGCACCCTTTGATGAGCATGGGCCCCTGGCCAGTGCCAAACCTAGCTGACCACTGATGTCACTACAACCTTCATTCCTTTCCCAAAAAAGGGATAAATACCAAGAAGTCCCCGAGTTACATTGGCTCCCTGAGTTACAGATAGCTGTGTTGGCACTTTCAGGCAGGGGCAAAACGTTCTTTGGTGGTGCTTCTGCGATAGCACTGGGCTGGCAAGAACCAGATGTTTCGACTCAAGTACGTACAGACCCCTGGATCGTAACCTATACTTACCGGTAAGTAGGGGACATACATGTATATAAAATCTCTGGAACCACTATGCACACTGTGAACACACCCAGAGAAAAATTAGGATTTCCAAAAAATATATATATATACATATATATATGGCGTTGTACACATGTGCGAAATCGCCGGCTCAGGCCTGGGCAGTAGGGGCCGAGCCGGCGTGAGGGGAGGACGCTCTCTCCCGGCCTCCGGAGCTGCGCGGACCCGGCGGAGCCTCCGGGGGCCGGTTGGGCGGCCTCCCGCTGCCCTGTCTCGCCCGCCGTGTAGCTACATGGCAAGCGAGACAGGTCGGGCGACAAGTCAGGACAGCGCGGCGTTTCGCCGCCCCAGCCTGACTTGCCACCTGGAGCCATTGCTCCCTCCGCTCCACCGTAAATACGTCTCTGATTCATTATTTTTGCATCTACTGGAATAAAGACCTCCTCCTACATCTTGACCTCCTATTCATTTCAGCATAGCAGTTTAAAAACACTGTTGCCTCACTTATAGATCGCAACTTCAACTAGTATCAGCTAATCAAAGGGAGCAAATTCCAGCTGGAAGTGTGCTTCTGAAATGACAACAGATGCACTCTGCAAAATGAGACAAATTATACTGATAAGGACAAAGGTCAACCTCGAGTTTTTTAGGATGGAGTACACCCACAAAGAGGATGAATGCCAGGATTGCACATTTCCAATACAAACATGTACAAACAATCAATATTTAAGGAACAACATACCTCTAGAGGATTCCAGTCTATTAGCTGAACTCTGATCAGTGGGTTCAAGAGTTTTGGCAGACAAAGGCTAATGTATGCATCGTAGTAAGAGTCAGGAAAATTCTCTTTCCAGTCCTGGAATTTTAACAGGATATTTCTAATGCTGCAATAATCTGTGTGTACATCTTCAAATAAATTCTCTCTGTCCTGTAAGATACTGTCTGTGGAGAGAGAATTATTATTATTATACAGAGATCCATCGTAGCCTAGTTCAGACATCACAACAAACCACGATTTGTTGCAACAAGCATGAGCAGACACAAGTCTGAGGCTTATGCATTCCTTCCTCCTTTGCATAGGACAAGAGGAGACTGGGAGCTTCCATCTGTGCTTTGCAACAAACCACAGCTTCCCACTGCATCCAAATACTGAACTGGGCCATTGTCAACATTCCTACCTGCACCACTGAGAACATAAACTTAGAATTCAACTTGTTTCATCACTTATTGCTCTGTCAATATATAAATAATTGCTGTGACACTAGAATACTATATTAAATCAAAGTCAAATGCCCACCTTTCTTCTTTTGGAAGTCTGCCATTGCTGTAGGTGGCCTTTCGTCATCACTGGACATCCCCTCATGGTGATCATATTTATTAGAACTCTCTCTTTTATGTCTTCCGTGTCCCCTATGTAATAATTTCATACTGATGATCCTTCAACACATTTATATCCAAGAGACAACTTTAAGAAACGTTTTCAAACACACTCATTAAAAATGCAAATAGGTCCATAACTTAAGGAAAGAATCAGCAGACTTTAAAAAAAGTAATATACCGGTATATGTCTTTACATCATGCCTCGATCCGGCACCAAGTGAGAGCTTCTCCCTCTAGCTACTACAGGCGAGACTATCAGAAGAAAGGCAGGCTGCAGCCTGGTACCTCCACTGAGCCCATACCCAGGCCTGCCGAAAGCACTCTCTCTCTCCAAGCAGCATTTTGTTTTTCATTTAATTGCTAGAGCAGTGAATCGTGCAGACCTGCGATTTCCTCTGTGGATACTATGGCCTTTCATTGTTTAGCTCATTTTTCTCCGAGACCAAACTGTTTTCTTGCAATCAGGGGTGCCCTGAAATTGCCAGTCAATTGTCACAGTCAACATAAGTCTCCCCACCACTGGGTTCCTACACACATTGAGCTGCTGAGATTCCAGCCTCCTTCTCCTCTTCCTATCCTTATCCTTCCCAGCATCAGCCAGAGGGGCACCAGCGACTCCTGCACAGAGCTGGAAAGTGGGAAAGAAGTAGAAGGAGCTCACCAGCTCAGTCCCTGCTGATGTTAGAAAGACGTAAGAAAGGAAAGGAAGAGGCTACAATATCAGTGGCCACAGAGATTGCCAGATAGAGGAGGAAACAGCAACCCCTCCAAGCTCAGAAGGAAAGCAGAGGAACCTCTCTGTCGCAGTGCACTTCAGAGAGGGTTTTCCACAATGTCCCACCCTAGGAAGGTTAGAATAGCAACGTGGTGCTACATTTCCTCTTGAAGTACAGTGCAAACATCAGAAACAAGATTCCAGCCTTCCAGAACAGGGGATGAGGTAAGCACAAATTTTGGTTGACTACCAAGGTCAGTCAAATTTTGTGGATCCTGATCATTCAATATCTAGATGCTCCATATCTTCATAAGCTTCAGCTGTCATGCCGCAGGACACACAAATCATCACCTTCCAAATTTTACATGTGCAATTCTGTGAGAAACAGGCAAACATATGGAAAAGGTCAATGTTGCGATTATCAGGGCTGTGCATTTGTTTTAGTTACCTTTGCATCTCACAGTCCTCCAAGAGTTTCTGTTTATCCTCCTCCTCCATGCATTTGTTACTTGAGTTACCATTCCGATCTATTAAGGAACAGAAAAATATGTTGCTGAGCTTATTTAACATTCTCCATTTCCTATATGTCCCAGGTCCTGTTACATACAAGTTTAAATTGTGTGGCACTTGGTTTTTCTCCCCTCTTCTTCAAACAGGAAGAAAAGTGAAGAGACTCATGGAACTGTAGTCTTTGTGAGGGCTACTGCATGGGCTTACCACACTGGGCACAATGTAAAAAGTGTACATTGGGGGCTGAAAGCTGTTAGGTAAGGTTGGTGAGGCTGGACTGAGATTCTTCACACTCTGGTTCAGAAGTCAAGTTTTGGAAGTTTGCCTCTCCGAACTCCCAAAATTTGCTTCCAAATTCAGACCCAGAGAACTGCAGTAACATCTCTAGTCCAAACTCAGAAGGATCCCGCAAGGGGAGGGGGGGCGTAAGTGTGTCTGCGTACTTTCCAATTCCTTGAGAATCGTTAGGAACTGCCTGGGTTACAACTAGCAACTGCCTGGTGTGGCGAACTGTCAGAATTACAATAGCAGTAAAAGGCTCTGATCTGGCCCTGCCATCCAGGCTGGTATTGGATACTTCTGGACAAGAAGGGCTATGATAGCTTTCTGTTGGGACTGGGCTTTTGCTTAAGCAACAATGTAGGTTGGCCAGGTAGGACTGAGGAAGACCCCCATCTGTAACCCTAGAAAGCTGCTGTCAGTAAGCTTAGGCAATACTGAGCTAGATGAACCAATTGTCTGTCTGAGGTGTTCTCAAAGTGTGGGTCACAACCAGTTATAATATGAAGGGGGGTGTCATGTAAATGTAGCATGGATATTTTCATGATCAGACATATTGTAAAAAGAGGTAGAGATTTTTATGGGTTAAAAGATCATGTAAATTTTTTTATAATATCAAGCAGGTACGAGGAATTCCAGTTTTAAAATATAAAAAAATATATAAAAATATAAAAATCCTGTGTTTTTATATATTTTTATATATTTTAAAACTGGAATTCCTCGTACTTGTTTAATATTATAAATTTTTTTACATGATCTTTTAACCCATAAAAATCTCTACCTCTTTTTACAATAGGTCATGTAAATGTATGCATTTTTGGGGTGCTGCAATAACAGTATTTGAGAACCCCTGGTGTAAACTGTAAACATTTATTTTGTGCTTTCCATTTTTCTCTGTTCAGTGAAGATAATATTCCTGATGCAGTTTTTATCAAGACAGCATGCAGAAAATGGCCTTGCCTTATCTTTCTATCTATCACTCTTGGTGTGTTCCTGATCTCTGGCTTGCTTCTGTATCTTGGTTCCTGGTTTGGTTCCTGGCTTGTCTCCCCAAAGTTGTGACTCACAGCGATTCAGCGATTCACTCTCTAGGGATAACTGCAATCTACAGGCCACTGCTTCTTCCACACATACATGCCACCCATCAATAGTAACATACCTTCTGCTAATGGAAAACCATTAGGTCCCTTCCAGTAAAGACACATACTGTATTATAATAGGAAATGCAGCGGGCAGAAAATTATTGAACCATTACAATGCCATTTGAAGATATCAAAGTTCAAATGAAAATTTACAGTGTGGGTTTGAGACAGAATGCAACGAATAGTATGCCACATAATTTTAAAAACTAATTGAAACCTTTAATATTGATGTGTTTTGACTCCATAAACATTCACTTCAGCATGTTCAATATTACTTACTTAATAGCTGAATAAAAGAAGATTCATTTCTTAACTCTTCTTGTCTCCGTTGTAATAGAATTTCAGCTTGTTGCTTGAGAAGTGTGTGCATTTCTAATTCCAATTCATTAATACGACATATCTGTAAAATATTATTTCATAATGTTTACACTGGTGAAGTTGTTACACTAATAACAGAACAGCATCAACAGAACAGTATCAACTTTCAACTGAAACATACAGATTTTAATGCTGCAGCATTTCTATTATCAAGACGATACCTTTTCATTCAGGCAATTTATCAGATTTCCAATATATGTATTCATAGTTCTATAGAATTTGTAATTTGAAGCTGCATCTGAAGATTTCTCCAGTCCCTGGATTGTGCTTTTTGAGTCTTCAATATCTTTAATGTATTTTTCATACTCTCTCTGGTGACTGCGATGCACATCTTGTAATGAAGTTAGTCTAAAAAAAAACGAACAAAAAACAAACAAATACAGATAGGGAAAAACAATCCTGAAGAAAGTGTCATTTATCTTAATTCACTGTAAATTATTCAATTAAGAGCAACACATGCTTTTAAAGGTTTTCAAACATTATATGACCAGGTTTGTAAATATCCTCTTTATCCTTCTCTTGAACTATTAACGTTTTCACCATTATAAGTCACCAACTCTGGATAATCCAACAGCAAGCCAATCCAAAACGTATAGGGATATTTCAAAAGGAAGCATATTGTATATTATTTCATGTGTGATTAGAAGAATTGTTTGTTTTATACACAGCTGTATAAAAAAAGTTATGAAGTGAGTTATTGTTATTATAGTAAAATGACTATCATCACCACCCTCTATTTCCAATGCCTCCACCCCAGGGCATGTTTACTCTGAAGTAGCATCATTCAGTCTAGTGAAACATATTCACAGGAAGATCTTAATACTGCAACATTTTGCTGTGGGATGCCTCTTATAGATGCCAATAGGCACTGAATTACTTGGGTTTGCTATCGAGACTGCAAGCAAAGTGGGGCCATCCGCAGACAAGGTAGCGGTTTCTGCATACTCAAGAAACTCCCTAAATATGCAGAAGTAGATATGTTTGTAAAGGAAAAAGGAAAACACCCTAAAAATAGCATGCCATGGACTGAGCATACTCAGTGTTTCTCAAAAGCTACAGAATATTGAGGTGTCCGTGGGAAGACAACAACAACAAAATGGGGGAAGAGGGGGGAAAAGGGAGAAAGATTTGGCTTGCTTAAGCCAACTGGGCATTAAAGTTGGGGAGATGCAACATTTATTTGTAGGTCCACCTTGTGACAATCTAGCACAGGGATCAACAAGTTGTATGGAATTCCCAAGATTTCACAACATGCCCTCAATTTAAAATGTTTATTCAGTATTTTATACACAGGAGCTCCCCCACTTACAAGTTAGGGAACACTTTCAGCCCCAACTTTTAGCTTGTAGCCGATGCTGCTGACTATGGAAGCTGCTCAAGAGTGTTCTGAGCAGCTCCTGTGGTGAAAATGACAGCATTCCAAGTGAATCTGACAAGTGAAACTGACAGCGACCCTGGTGAAACTGATAGTGTTCCAAGTGAATCAGCCTATTCGGGGGCATTACTGTACTTACGAACAAAACAATTTACGAATAGACCCCTGGCACCTAACAGTAAGTAGGCGATCTTCTGGAGATCATTCCAATGTTTATTTTGAATAAAATACTTACCTTCTGATGAGTCTTTTCTTTATAATTTCTGTATGTATAGGTGGCAATGATACAAAGGGATCAAATTTTGTTTTCATGTGTTGGGTTCGACAGAGAGATCCAGCTGTGTGAACTACCTATAATTAGAAAAAGAACCAAAATACCTTAATTGCCATTTGCAAAGGTCAACCTGACTACAAACACATTGGTAGATTATATAGGGAGTGCCGCAAGTAAGAACAGAGATAAGTAACTAAGATTAGTACAGTACGCCATTTGTTGTACAAAAGTCACAGAAAGGAAAAGACAAGCACTTAAACAAGTTTTACAATTGTTCATATTTCTTTTCTGGGTCTGATTTGACAGCTTGGCATTACATAAAAGTTTCCCTCCATACCACATGTTTTAGAAAAGGCAGAACTACTTTGTCTTCAAATTATGTTCATAGCTGCACATTAAAAGCAGCTACAGCTGGTTGAAAAATGCTGCTCTAGGATAATTACAGTACACCAAACAGGTGTGTTCCTTATCACCTCTTTTATTTATACTGTTTTTGGAACCTTTAGTAATTTTACTGAGACATAGCTCTGATATTCAAGAATGGTCCATGGAGGCAGAGGCGTGGATAGACTGGAGCGGGCGGAGCAGCGGCTCCAGGCGGCACCTCGGCCCCGGGTGGCACTGCTCCGCTCGCTCCAGTGTTTCCACGGAACGCGCGCCGCCCGGCGGGCGCTCCGAGGCCTCCCCCAGCCCCAGAGCCAGAGAAAGCCCTGGAGCGTCCACCTCGACCGGTGGCCGGGGCTTTCTGAAGTCCGACTGCCGCGACACACTGTTTATCTTTGTTTTGCACATGCGCAAAACAAAGATAAACAGTGTGACGCGGCAGTCGGACTTCAGAAAGCCCCGGCCACCAGTCGAGGTGGACGCTCCGGGGCTTTCTCCGGCTCCGAGGCCAGGGGAGAAGGCCTCGGAGCGCCCGCGGAAGCCGGGTCGTCCCCCCGGAGCAGCACCGCCCCCCCGGAGCGGCGCTGCAGCGAGTGCTCCAGGCAGCACTTGCTGCTGCTACGCCTCTGCATGGAGGCAAAACATATCTCACTAACATGTTCGTGAGTGATATCACACTATCCCTCTCTGATCTAGTCAAATCTGTAAAAGGTAAAGGTATCCCTTGACAATTAAGTCTAGTCGTGTCCGACTCTAGGGAGCGGTGCTCATCTCCGTTTCAAAGCCGAAGAGCCAGCGCTGTCCGAAGACGTTTCCATGGTCATGTGGCTGGCATGACTCAACACCGAGGCGCATGGAACGCTGTTACCATCCCGCTGACGTGGTATCTATTAATCTACTTGCAATTTCTTGCTTTCGAACTGCTAGGTTGGCAGGAGCCGTCGTACGGATTCGAACTGCCAACCTTTCGATCGACAGCTCATGGTTCAGTAGTTTAACCCACTGTGCCACCCGCTGGCTCATGTCAAATCTGTACCAGTCCTTAATAAAGAAGATGGGACGGTAGCAGGTCTGGAAATAAATTAAAATAGATTAAACTAAATCCAATTACTTCTCTTTTAATATCTCAGAGGAGAATAGGGTCAGACTAGAAAAGATAATTAAAATAATTGCTTGATCATATTAAATATCTAGGGCAGTGGTTCATATTAAATATCTAGGGCAGTCGCGATGCCACAGCCGGGAACAAAGGGTTGCTATGCCCTTAAGGGGCATGGCAACCCGCGGTGACGTCGACGGCGCGCCCGGAATCGCGCTGTCACCACCACCGCCATGGCTGAAATCGTCCTTTTTACCTGCATTGGTGGGCAGTGGATGTCCGGCGGGGGGTGTGGGGAGCCTGCGGACCCCTCCACAGGCCTCCCCAAGCGTCGGAGCAGCGCTCCAATGTGATCGCAACCCACTTCTGGTTTACCAGCGTGGTTTACCAGAAGTGGGTTGCGATCGCGTCGGAGCACCACTCCGATGCTTGGGGAGGCCTGCGGAGGGGTCCGCAGGATCCCCACACACCCCGCCGGACATCCACTGCCCACCAATGCAGGTAAAAAGGACGGTTTCGGCCGCGGCGGTGGTGCGATCCCTGGGAAGGCCCCGCTGCCACTTAGAGCAGCGTAGGGCCTTCCCAGGAGTTAGGGAACCTCTGATCTAGGGGTAAAGGTTTCCGTGAAGCTCCTCCAGAAAAATGGTACACTACCTGAGGAAGTTTGAGAGCTCTCTTTATTTGTTGTTCTTCCCATTTATTCTGTGTTTCATCCTCTTGAATTTCTTCACTCAATGCATTATTCACAGAAGCTACAATTTAAGAAACACATAATTTGTAAGTTTATCACAGCATATCTTCAAATAAATAAGTATTCTATTATAATGTTATTAGAATGTTAACAACAGAAAAAGCAGTATTGGTGTGATTACACAAAAGACAGACTTAATATCTTGTTATATATTTTGCACAGCTGCACCCAGTGAAGATACTTAGAGAACTAAAAGGTTGTGGCACTAAGGGCGCAATCCAAACCTACTTAGGCCGCTGTTGTAACCAGTGGCCCAGCGAAAGAGGGAGGCCTCAGAACGGAAAGGGAATTCAAATCCCCTTTGAATTCCCCTTTTGGAGGGGATTTGAATCCCCTTTCCATTCTGGGGCCTCCTGTTTTCGCTGGGCCGCTGGCTACAACGGCGGCCTAAGTAGGTTTGGATTGCGCCCTCTCTCTCTCTCTCTCTCTCTCTCTCACACACACACACACACACAGGCAAGTAGAAACATTCTATTCTTGTAAAATCCTTTTGTCGTCAAGTAGAAATATTATTTCACATTTGTAATTTTATTTTTCACATTTTTATACCGCCCTTCCTCCAAGGAGCTCAGAGTGGTGTACATATTTCCTCCCCTCCTTTCGTCCTCACAACAACCCTGTGAGGTAGGTGAGGCTGAGAGATAGTGACTGGCCCAAGGTCACCCAGGAAGCTTCATGGCTGAGCGGGGATTTGAACCTGGTTCTTCTGTAATATTCTGTTCTTGTAAAATAAATCGTAAGCAGCACAAAGCATTTCAATTTAAAATCTTCAGATTCTGAATAAAATTCGACTTGTCGTAAAAGGCTCCAAGTCTCGAGTCTTTTATAATTGCTGAGTCAAGTCATTGATGCAACTTGAGTCCGAGTCAATAGACTCAAGTTTACATCACTGCCAGCAACAGCCACTAGAGAAGATGCTTTGCTGGGGCGAAGCAGAATGATTACTCACACCTTCCAAATATAAGAGGACCGCAACTTTAAAAAGTGCCTCATTACTAGGCTTACCATCGTCCCTGAAATGACCGGGAAAGTCCCGGTAAGCCCCTTTTGTCCCCCCGTCCCCCCCAACTGTACTTTAGTCCCGGCCCCGGCCGGCCGGCTGCATCGCGGCCGGCCGGAGCACTTCTGAGACTGTGCTGCCTGCTGCAGCACGTCTCTGTCCCTAATCTTCCTAGTCTCGCGCGTTTGCGCCAGACTGGAAGCACTCAACGCTGGGAGCTCTCCGGAACAGCCCGAGTTCACTCGGTCCGTTCCGGAGAGCTCTCAGTCTCGTCGCGTATTTGCGCGACGCTGGGAGCTCTGCGGAACAGACCGAGTTTACTCGGGCTGTTCCGGAGAGCTCCCAGCGTCGCGCAAATACGCGACGAGCCTGGGAGCTCTGCGGAACAGACCGAGTGAACTCGGGCTGTTCCGGAGAGCTCCCAGCGTCGCGCAAGTACGCGACGAGCCTGGGAGCTCTCCGGAACGGACCGAGTGAACTCAGGCTGTTCCGGAGAGCTCCCAGCCTCAAGGGAGGAAGTCCCCGCCCTCGGCCACGCCCCCGGCCACACACCCCAGTCCCGGCCGAGTGCCGGGCGTTTCTGGTAACCCTACTCATTACTAAGTTAACACTGGGGAGGGCAGGGGCAATGAACCTTTTTGAGAGCCCAAATTGTGTGCCCAAATTGGCATTAATCTTCGAAAAGAATTATGCCACATGCCTGTGGAAATTTTGAGCAGCAGATAATCTATTATTATTACGTTGTATTTTACAATTTTTTTTTATGAAGAACAAAACGCTTGAAAGCATTCTTAAAGAAGTCTGTTTAGGCAACCAATAACTATTCTGAATTGTTTTAAATGAGGCAGCTTTGGTTCATATTATAAAACATAAAAAAACCAAGGAAAGGAAAATAAGCATACTTTACTCTAAGTGAGACTTTTGCTTCCCGTACCAACTACGGTATGACATATTTTATAACTGGCTTGTATATATCGGCAATCCTGATATACATATATATATTACTTTCCTTTACCTACTTAAACGAATGTTTCTTTCTATAACAGAACATGTCTTTCTTTAACAGAATGCTATAAGGATGCAAGCTTACAGTGACAAGCAGGCAGCCTGCATGATACATAGAACTGAACATTTATAGGAAGCAGGTCACTGTATTGTGCAAACTGCCTGCCTGCCTGCCGCTATAAGCTTGCATGCTTATGGCGTTCTGTTAAAGACAGGCATGTTCTGTTAAGAAGATAAAAGGTACTGGGCGTGAGGGGACACACACATGCAGAGATAGCATTCCCTCTTAGCTGCTGTTTCCGGTATCCGCAGGAGGGGCCAGGAACCTATCCCCCACAGATACAGTACGGGGTTGCACTGTATATGTAGACAGACAAGATCACCTGCAAACCAAATTATCCATCTCATCTCTTTTAATATATTTTGCTTTTTGATAAGAATGAGAATTTTGTTACATTAAAAAAAATTGAGCTTACCTGTCCATTCAGCCGTCCTGGGTCCTCTCAATTTGGGAGCAAATGTAACTCTCTCAGAATCAGACTCATCCTCACTTCCTTCACTACTGATTTCTTTTTGCTGGACTAAATCACCACCAGACACGTTCAATGAAATATAGTTGCGCTCAGCTCTGGCCAAGAGACGTTTTCTGCGTGCTGTCTTGATAAAATCTGCATCAGGAATATTATCTTCACTGAACAGAGAAAAATGGAAAGCACAAAATACATGTTTACAGTTTACACCAGGGGTTCTCAAATACTGTTATTGCAACACCCCAAAAATGCATACATTTACATGACCTATTGTAAAAAGAGGTAGAGATTTTTATGGGTTAAAAGATCATGTAAAAATTTTTTATAATATTAAACAAGTACGAGGAATTCCAGTTTTAAAATATATAAAAATATATAAAAACACAGGATTTTTATATTTTTTTTATATTTTAAAACTGGAATTCCTCGTACCTGCTTGATATTATAAAAAAAAATTACATGATCTTTTAACCCATAAAAATCTCTACCTCTTTTTACAATATGTCTGATCATGAAAATATCCATGCTACATTTACATGACACCCCCCCTTCATATTATAACTGGTTGTGACCCACACTTTGAGAACACCTCAGACAGACAATTGGTTCATCTAGCTCAGTATTGCCTAAGCTTACTGACAGCAGCTTTCTAGGGTTACAGATGGGGGTCTTCCTCAGTCCTACCTGGCCAACCTACATTTTGAGAACCCCTGACAAATACCAATATAGCTCTAAAAATTACTATATCAAATGCCTCCAGCCACTTCCAGAAGAATTATGTTTTAAACCGTATTGAGCATCAGCTGTAAAACTTAGAAATACCCTAAATTCCTGTTGCTACATTTTGCATTTATTGTAGGTTCTATAAAGAAAATTGTAGCTTCAAACCTGTCCTCTGAAGGGCATTCAGATGCTGAACTACTGGAATCTTTGCCCTCAAGAGAATGAGGCTCGTCATCTTCCTCTTTGTCCGCCTGCTCAGTATTAATACTCTTTGTTTCTGACAAAAACAAGAACCAAATTTTAATTCCAGCTATTGAACATCAACTTGGTATGCAACCATTTCTTTGCAAGCCATTAATAAAGACCTAAGCTTGCATAAATTGATGTGCTTAAATGTAAGAGCCACAGGCAACCATTAGTATCAAAAACTCCAGGAATGTAAACATCAGGTTCATACGTTACTGACTTATTCTTACATGCCATTTACAGTACAATATATTTCAGAAAATTCTTAAGACTTTATACCTATAATGCTAGATAATTTAAAAACAGTTCTGCAGGACACAATGCGTAGAGAGAAAAAAAAACTATCTATATAGTCCTAGGTGTGGAGGGGCCTCCCTGCACCTCAGAACACCTCCAGGAAATGACTGGAAGTCACGGGCGCGAATCAGAAGTAGGTTGCGATCGCATTTTTCAATAGTTCCAAGGCAATTTGGAGGAGTTCTGAGGTGCGGGGGAGCCCAAGAAGTGTGCCGCAGACCCGGCTGTGGCACCATGACCCCGCCCCCACCAGAACTCGTACTTCTAAGGTGCCATATGCGGATACTCAAATCCGTGGATGACTAAAGCCCGAGCTACATTGTCGACGGCTGCGTCGTGGCTGCGTTCCGTGTGCGTCTGTGTCCCGCCCCCCAGGTCAAACAAAGGCTCTGATTGGCTGGACGTAGTGCGGACGCAGCAAAAGTCGAGCTGGGCTCGACTTTTGCTGCGTCCGTGCTACGTCCGGCCAATCAGAGCCTGCTGTTTGACCTGGGGGCGGGACAACAGACGCACACGGAACGCAGCCGCAACACAGCCGTCGACAATGTAGCCCAGCCTTAACCTGTGGATGAAAAGAGCCCACTGTAATTCTTTTATATATCCATAGTCACTACAAAACTAAAACTCACGCTATTAACGTCAGGATTCTAGCTTCACAAATAACAGTACTAATCTCACATGTTCTCTTAAAGGTCTAACAATGCAATCCTATGCATGCCTACTCAGAAGTAAGCCCCACTGATTTTAAATGGGACTTACTCCCAAGTAAGTATACAGAATTGCAACTTTAACACACTTTATTTACTTATTACAGTCAGAAAATAATTATTTGATGTGCCTTTTCGTATGGTTCAAATACTCCCAGGAAGCAGACAGACAAGCAGTTACCTTGACTTCTTTCAGATTCTTTACTGATAGTGTTCCGATCTTCCTTCTTTTGTGCTCTAAAAATTATTGTCCTGACAGGTTCTTTTCTTACTTTAAAGAACACTGGGAGAATAAAGAGAAAAAATATGATCAGATATGCATAATGACACAACAATCTCTTCTCCAAACTCCACTACACTACACTACAATTTATTCAAGTTCAAAAACCTTTATTGGCATTTCTTACACATAGCAATAGACATCATAATATCACCATAATTATTGCACCCCAATCGATCCTGCCGCGCCCCAACCCAACCATTTTACTCTCCAATATTCCCTCTCTCCGCCTCCAGGATTTGGCTTGGATAGTCAATTGCACACCGCCACTTCAGAATTTGGTCGAGATATTTGGCCTCCTCCTTCCCTATTAACAAATACCACAGCACTGTAGCATCCGACCCATCAAAAGGAGGAAAGGAGTGGATCAAGCAGTTGCCTGTGTAACTACAATTTATTAAAACAAGTTTGTACAACATCAAAATATGCACAACCTAAACATGTGCGAGATCTCACTTTGTGCCTGCCCCTGTCCCCTCAGCAGCTATTTTGTGTCTGCCACCCACTCCTTGGTGACCATTTTTGCAAAGGTGATTCAGTATCCTTATGGCATTCACAGGCTCCACAAAGTTGGGGATTCCGGGTATAACATTTTAAAGCATCCAAAGCATGTATACCTCACATGTATTATCTTGTTCTTGTTGTAATCCTTACAGCCACCATGTAAAGTAAGCATTATCATCTCCACTTAGAGATAGCGCCTAGGGAGCAGAGGTTGAGAGGAAGTAGCTTGCCTAAGGGCCATGTGGCAAGTTCACAGCAAACATGAAATTGAAACCAAGGAGTTACTTTGTAGCTCAGTCACTATGTCTCAAGCTGTCCCACTATTCCACATCCAAGTAGTAACGTAAACACACACCGTTATATTTTGTTGCAGGTCCCACTGTATGTATTTATCCAAAATGTGAGAGGTGCTATTTCAAGATGGTTTTTAAAAAAAATGTATTCTATCTTAATTCAAGAGGTCTAACAGTACAAGTTATATACAGTACAAGTACGAGTATATTAAAAAAAACCAGCACCATAAAAAGAGTTTCTCAGGGGTGATTTCAGGAAATATGTGCCCCGCAGAGCACATCTACCTTGGCATTTCATGATAAGAAATATTTTTGTTACAATGTGCTTGTAATCTGTTTTTTGAGCCCATAAGATTACTATGTGGCCTAAAAAAGCTGACAGCAGTTACTTCGGTTATACTTTTTGTGAGATATTGATTTCCTTATTATAAAATTGTATTGCTGTAAAATGAATGGAGATGTTTTAACTAGAAAAATACCTTGAAAGGTGATAGTTTGATAGACAAGCTTCTATGAATGATTAGCTTCCAAAGGGGATGTCATGTAGTGAAAACAGTATTTGTGGCACCTCAAAGACGAACACATTTATTCCAGCATAATAAGTATATCCATGTAATATATAGATATGCACACGCACAACCTGCTAGCCCAGGGGGAAACACTTCATGCATCCAATAAAGCAGGCTGTAGTCCACATATGGCACAATAAATTTGTTTGTCTTTAAAGGTACAAGACTCTTTGTACAAATTATAACAATAAGTAGATGGTAAGTGTTAAGAAAACTCACCTAAAAGAAAATATTTAAGAAAAACTTTGCAAATTCTACTAGACAGTGATTTTTCAGTGTTGTATTGCATATACATACTGTACTGCAGAATGCATGCTCTGTATACTGTATATTGTGATAATGGGAAGAATTACTCCATCAAAAATATCATTCCATTAAATTTGGTACCTGGGATCAATTTCTGATGCCAACAAGAAGTCTACCTTGTAGTAAATTTTAGTAAGCAGTTATATCCAGTAATCTTGGCCATCATAAAAAAATCTTATGAGCTTGGAAATCTGACAAGAACCTGGAAAAGTGGCTGCCATGCCACCAAGAGAGTAGAGTGGGACAGGCAGTACGGGTATTTTTTTTGGGGGGGGGGGGACTTGCAACACGTAGAGAAGGAGAACTTCTAATCCCCTTTAATAAACTACATTAGGTGGACATGGGGGCTAGTGCCAGAAACAGGACAGCCATTGCTGAGGTAGAGAGTCTCCCACCCCAAAGTACTAAAACAATTTCAAAGAATCATGTTGTGGCATTTCAAAGATCTAAGTAAACTAGTGCGGCAGAAGCTTTTCTGGACTAAAAGTCAATTCAACTTCCATAAACACTTGTGCTACAATGAGAGCCCAATCCTTTGCATGTCTACTCAGAAGTAAGTTCCACTATAGTCAATGGGGCTTACTCTCCTAGGTGAGTGTTGATCGGCTTGCAGCCTAAATCTGTTAATCTTCCAAGTGTCATTTGACTCCTGGTTATCTTTGGCAAAACAAACTAACATGGAAACTGTTCAGGAGACTATTTTGGCTTTGAGAGAGGATTCCAAACTGATAATATCTGGCGATTCTGTCGGTGGAGGAAAGGAGTCGGCAGCTTACTCTCTCGATTTTTTTTTCTTTTTAAATGGACAAGCAGGTTTCCAGGTTAAATCCCGGCAAATTACTTGCCTCACACAGAAGTCTTCAACCCTCATTTTAGAAAATAACCTACGTCCCTCTTGAATTTATGCCTCCGTTAGATTTATCTGCAAAGCCGTCTCCCAAATTCCCACCTGTTGGGCAGAGCGGGCGGGACGTGCTTCGGCTTTTGAATACCTGCGACGCCATCCTATCGAACGCGTTCGATCGATCCTAAAGACGCGTCGAAGTCAGCACGAGAGGCTGAGGGGGGAGGGGAAGCGAACGTGAGAATGTGCTCCCAACCAGGGCAAGGGTAATCAGGCTCACCACCGCCTCCGTCTTCTCTCTCCTCATCCAGGCCGAAACTGAGCAGCGCCGTCACCGCCCGCGACGCCCCGAGACCGGAGTTTGTTTTCCGTCCCTTAACCCTTCCTTCGTCGATACTCTCGTCCAGCGCCTCCATCTCATCATCTTTCCCCAAGAGCGGTGGCCCGGAATCCAGGGCTTGGCGTCTTGCCGTTGCCTGGTTCTCGCCGTGGTCGGCCTCGGAGGGAAGGGGAGGCTCACCCTCTCCTGTCGTCACCTCCTCGTCGTCATCATCGCTGCCGCTGATCTCCACTCTCCGATGGCACCGAGAGCTCCGCAGAGGCCTCTTGAACATCCCGACCTAAACCCGGAACACAACAGAACTGGCGGACGGAAAAGGCACTTTGCAAGAACCCCCGGCATACGACTGACAGCTACTGCGCTTGCGCACTCATCAGCATATCACGTGTCTGATAGGGCGAATTCAAAACGCCGAAAGTGCAGTAGTAGTGTACAGTACAGTCGGGCTATCTGTAGCAGAGATTTGTTGTTGTTGTTTTAAATAGCCTGATAATTCTAGCATTTGGTAACGAGATTTCCTGTATTATTTTGATGCCATTTGTTTGTCTCCCAGAGCCAGAAGTGGCAGGTGCCAATAGGAAACAATGGAGAAATCCAGGATTTGAGTTTCTGACTTTAGCTGTGTTTGGGCAGCAGCATGTTCCACCCACCCCCAACAGTAAAGACAGGGATCCCCAGTATTAAATTACTTTTTGAGTCTGATATTTCACCCACAGCAATTATGTGAAGCAGTTTGTTCCTTTTAGGTTTTCTAGTTATTAGACTCTATGCTTTCCTTACCATGCAGATTCTTCCCTGTCATTTCTATTCTGAATTTGTACCCAGGAACACCCACATATCTTACTTTTTCCATTCCAACACGTTTCTGATATGTCCACCATATATCTATGCTCTTGTTTGTGACCAGATACTCGTGACTTGGAGGCTTCTGATATTACCATAGGTATATAAGCACCTATGTTATTATGAATTCAAATCAAATTCAAGATTTCAACCAACTTCTCTATGGCCCTTTGGTCTCTTCAACTATCTGTCATGCCCTTCTGTTTGCTCATTGCCAAGTTCTACCTTTCTCCCCATTTGGATGGCATGGCACTCCCTGAGAAATGTGTCAACCCAACTAGATGCTCCCCATCTTATTTTGACTTTCCCCAGAAATGTCGTGTTCAGTGACCTTATATTTTTTTATTATTATTATTAACAACAGTATTTATATACTGCTTTTCAACAAAAAGCGGTATATATATACAGTACTGCTTTTCAACAAAAAGGCCAGCGGGTGGCGCAGTGGGTTAAACTGCTGAACCATGAGCTGTCAATCAAAAGGTCGGCAGTTCGAATCCGCCACGGGGTGAGCTCTCGTTGCTTGGCCAGCTCCTGCCAACCTAGCAGTTCCAAAACATGTTAATGCGAGTAGATAAATAGGTACCGCTTGCGGGAAGGTAAACAGCACTCCGTGTTCCAGCTGCATGCTACGTGCTGCGGCAAAGAGAGTCATGCCGGCCACATGACCACAGAGGCATCTTCGGACAACGCTGGCTCTTCGGCTTTGAAATGGGCATGAGCACCACACCCTAGAGTCGGACACGACTGGACTTAATTGTCAGGGGTCACCTTTACCTTTCAACAAAAAGTTCACAAAGCGGTTTACAGACAAAAATCAAATGATTAAATCACACGCAACAAGGGATTTTCTGTAAAGCAGCAAGGATCTTTGAAACTCTGTCTGGTGTATTTATCAATGAATCCTTTATCACCTCAGTTTTAGAAAGGAGTTCCTCCCCAGTGTAACAATTTGTTCCTTTTTTATGACAGTGGCCAGTACAGTCAATTGACTGGTCAAATACACTATTGCCAGTTGGCCATATGATTGACCGCCTATTATTTGACCATGGTCAAATATTCCATGAAGCCAAGAATACAGTACCTCTGTGCAGGTGGCAGCTTCCCTTTCTAAAAATAACAGCCTGCTTTGACACTTGCCTTGTAAATGGTAATTATGGAATTTTCATATTGATATTTTAAAACAATAACATAGAATTCTACCACTGTAAGTAGTGTCTTCACTATGTAATAAATGATGGGGGAGAGCATTAAGACATGTTATTGCTGGACTCAAATAGCGTTTTAGTTCTAAGAAAAATAAACAATCGCCTCCTAGCAAAAGTGAGACTCCAATGCTGGGTACATGGGAACACAAAAGAAAACACTGATTGGAAACAATGGGAAAAAATCTAACTACGGTTTGACTGATTGACTTATGACCGCTTTGGAAAACTTTTTTGTTGAATAGTGATATATATATATATATATATATATATATATATATATATATATATATATATATATATATATATATATATATACACACACACACACACACACACACACACACACACACACACTAATAACAACAGCAAACAATACTAATATGGTCATGGTGTAGAATGATAGCATCTAGACTACCATAAGTGGAATGAACTCTAGTGAGGAATTAAAGCTGGAGTCACAGCAGGTTATGATAATAACAGGGCCTGATCTTTCTAGGTGCCCTACTTTGCGATTTGGTTCTAATTCTATCTTAGATTCCATTCCATGATTCTAATTCTACCTTAGTCTTAAATGCACCAGGTCCTTTGCAGAGTTAACCTAATTCCTGAATTACTTGTTTGGGTCAACGCTAGGAGTTAGTCTTCCTTTTCCCCCTCTGTACACCGCATTGAATAGGGTCAATTACACAGCAGGAAGCAGAACCTTGAAAAACTTAAGGGTAGGTGACAGCCACTGGAAGTTTTTAAGGCTGCAATCCTATACACACTTAAGGCTGAGCTACATTGTCCACGGCTGCGTCGCGTCTGCGTCCAGACGCAGCCGAACTGCGGGGACGTCGGCTGCTGACGGGCCAGCGCTGGCTGCCGTCGGCAGGCTCCACTTGACATGCGTGCCCGCACGTTGGACGCACGCTGGCCGCACGCTGGCCACATGGGTATAGTGTAGCTGGGGCTTTAGGCCACAATTCTATACACACAACACACTTACCTAGGAATAAGCCTGATTGACTATGATGGGTGGGACTTACTTCTGAGTAGTCATGTATAGGATTGGGCTCTTAGCTGAGAGCAAGTCCCATTGAACTCAATAAGACTTACTTCTGAGTAGCCATGCCTAGGATTGTTCTGTAAGTAAGCCAAAAAATCCAACCTACTGACTGAGTGGGGCCAATGGAACTTGCCAGCAGGCCATGTTAGAGGCTGGGCTACCAACCAACCCACCATCCCTGGCACAGTGAAAATGCGGGGGGGGGGGGGGGGAATACGACTTGAGCAAGATGTATAATTCTGGCCATATGCACGTGTACCAGCTGTATTTATATGCAAGTGTACCACTGGAACCAACTTCTCTAGGGATCCTAAGAACGTTCTGGACCAACAATAACAACTACTCGAGCAACAACAACACATTTTTCAAACGGCAAAAACTCTGTACAGTGATGTGCCAGAGGCAGGCATCAGAAAAATGAGACTGATAATAATAATGCTTACTTCCGAACGCGTGTACTCTATAATATACACAGCCTCGGCAGCCTGCTCCTCCGTTCAGCAGCGTTTTGTTTTTCGTTCCCAAGTTAACCTTCAGGTGTGGCCCTGGGTTTCTTATCACTTTCGCATTTAGTCCAAGAGACTCGGCAAATTTCATAGGGGCTGCCGCCAGCCAGATCAACAGCATAATCCAGACCGACGTGTTTACTCAGTCATCAGAACAGTTCGCGTGTGTTTAATACAATATGGACCTTGTTGTGTCAGTGTGTTTAAAATTGCAGCCCAAGTGTGTTGTTAACCTGCTGCGTTCCTGAGAGTTTACTACGCTCTGGGGCGCTGTTGGGCCCAACGTGCGGCGGCGGCGGCAGTTCCTGTTTCTTCTCGCTCCGTTTGTATGCAAAGAGGCTGCCGCCATGTTGTGGTTTTGACGGGCGACTTCACCGCTGCCTCAGTATCAGCAGAAGGGGAAGGAGGCAGGCGGCAAGCGGCGGCTGGTTCGCTAGGAGAAGGCAGGTGCTGGCAGACGGCGCGACAGGTAGGCGCAGCCGCGGCTTCTGGAGGTCTCTCTTCCCTGTGTGGGGAGAGCCTGGTTGACCGGGGCAAGGCCAGGGATCGCAGGGGTGGCGCCTTTGAATCCCCCGGAGTCGGGGCGGGGGTTGTAAGCCAGCCTGAGGGGAGGCCGTGCGGTGTCCTGTGTGGCATTGAGAGAACTGCAGTAATACTGCGTGTGTTTGCTCGGAAATAAGGCTGCTATCCTATACACAGTTACCTGGAAGTAAGTCCCACTGAACTCAATAGGGCTTACTTCTGAGTAGACATGCATAGGAATTGTGCTATAAGTCACTGTGTTGACTTACTCCCAGGTAAGCGTGCATAGGATTGCATTTGCAGCCCTCCTGCGCTGATATGAGGCGATGGGAAACCAAAGCGCTTTGGTTACCGGAGGAGACGTTTTTATTATCGTTCGTGCGTAACTCGTCAGGGTGTGTGAGAGGATTTGAGGAAGGGGCCACCTGGGTTGCTTTCCGGGTTGTTGTGGAGAATGTCGGAAGGGCGGAAACTCTTGAAAGTGTCGCTGGTGTTTCGGGAGGCGGGGGTGGGGCGGAACTTGAGAGCTCCTGTGTAGAAACGCGTCATGCGAATGGAAGTCGCCATTAGCAGCTGCTCTGCTTGGCCTCCGCTGGGTGCAGCATCTGTCAGGCCTAAAACCCAAATGCTCACCGTGCCCTTCCCCCCACTTTTTACGATACGGTGGCTGAAAGTCGGTGCAATGCCTGAGACGCAGCAACATGGTCGTGACGTTTTTCTGCTAATTGTCTAACTTCCATATTAGCTCTCTCTGGTGTGATTGGGTGTTTCTTAGAAGATTGAAATCAAAATTAATAACATGCTGCTTGACAACTAGCCAACAGAATTGCCCTCGGAAGTAAATAGCGAAAGTTTCTGTTTCTTCAAACAAATTGGGGGGTATAGTACTATTTTACCAATTCATTGTTGAATATGTATTTTTTTTCCAGCTTGTACTAGGCACATAATTTTTACTTTTCTCTTGTTCAAAACGCTCTATATAACGCTCTTATAAACGCGTTGAATGCGGTTTCTTGTATATGTCATTTCAGGTTTTAATGTTAGTCAGAAACTTGTCCGATTGCTTTGTGAAATTTTTCTGACATTTATAGAAGAGTAAAAGAATTGCTGATCTAGAAACATCTCCCTATGTTTCTGTGACAACTGTGGTTCTTTTTCTGGGAGGTAGTATCACTATCTGATATTAAAATATGATGGATGAATAAGGCAAAACGTGTATTTGTTGAACGCCATTTAAATTGTAATAGGAAGATTGATGTATCGTATTTTATTTACACACATGCACACACACAAATAGTGAACTTGAGTGATATAAACTACCTTTCAGTTTGATTGTAAAATGGGGCTATCTGCAGACTTTCTGCATGGGAGATACTTTTGTAAATTAAAATAAATGGGGGGGGGGACACACACAGACACACAGCCTGATGTGGACTGAGTAGCTTAGTGGTCCCAGGAGCAACAAAATGCAAGTCCCTCTTGTCTGTATAGCAAAGGACCCTGTAATGGAATGGATGCAAGTTCCGCTTATCTGCTGTTGGCTGGACAGCAGATAAGCGGTCCCCATGCCCATTACCTTTCTTTATCTTTATGGAGTTGTTGCCAAGCCCAACAGCATGCTGCTTATAGTGATGAAGCCGGTGAGCAGCCTGCATGCTAGAGAGGCTCTGTTAAACAGGAAGCAGCATGCTGCTTATAGCGTTTTGCAAGAAATATAAGGGCTTGGTGCCAGCTCTGTAAAGAAAAAAAGGTAATGGGCATGCGGGTGTGCCTGTAGGGATAGCATCCCCCCATCTGTGGGTTTCTGGTATCCGGGGGGGGGGGGAAGGAACCTATCCCTGAGGATACCGGGGACCTACTGTATTCAGGGGACTTTCCTAAATACACAGACACCATCTACTAAGCTAGTAACCTAATCAAAAAAAGAGAGAAGAAATTTGTCTGGCAAGATTTATTTTTTGAGAAATCCATGTTGACTTCTAGCAATCACTGCATTTATATCCAGATGTATAGCCTGGCTGTTTTGTAATTTGTTCTAATATCTTTCCTGGTACTGAAGTCTGACTGACAGGTCTGTAATTTCCTGGGTGCTCCTTTTTCCTGTTTTTGAAGATCTGGATAGCATTAGCCCATTTCCAATCTTGTTGCACCTCCCCCATCTTCCAGGATTTCTCAAAGATAATTGACAGAGATTCTGAAAGTACATCAGCAAGTTCTTTTAGTACTCTAGGATGCAGTTCATCAGGTCTGAATGATTTGAATTCATTTAGGCCAGTTAGGTAGTTTTTAACCAGCTCTCTGTTGATCTTAATCCACAGACCTGTCCCAAGTCTGTTCGCATTATTCCTGTGGGTCTGCAAACATTTCCCACCCTCAGTCAATGAGCCAGCATAAATGTTTGCACAATCCCCGTTTGTGGAGAAGACGATTCAGAGTAGGAGTTCAGCAGTTCCACCTTCTGTTTGTCACCAGACAACATTTCATCATCCTTATTAAACAGTGACTCTACCATTTTGTTCCTCTTTTCTCTGAACATATCCCCCAAGGGTGTTCTCTCTGTCTCTGCATCCCTGGCCTTCCTTTTATTTAGAGAAAGTACAGTTGGCCCTCACTATTCGGGGGATCCATTTTGGACTCCCCGGCGGATAGCGAGGATCCACGGATACTGGAGTCTGCGCTAAAATCAAGGGGGAAAAGGCAAAAAACGCGTGGGGGGTTTACCTTAGCAGCAAACAGCACCATTTCCAAGCCTCTCTAGGGCTCCTCTAAGCTTACCAACCCGCTTCCGGGTCACACAAAGGCTCTTACCTACATTGCTGCCACCATGCTGAGTACCACCAGAAGTAAGCGGCGATGATGTCATCCTCACTTCTGGGGTTTTGGCAGTGAAGGGCACAGGAGGTTGTGCAGGAGGCTGCCA
Source organism: Plestiodon gilberti rubricaudatus (assembly GCA_026170595.1). NCBI lineage: Eukaryota > Metazoa > Chordata > Lepidosauria > Squamata > Scincidae > Plestiodon > Plestiodon gilberti. Next base: position 144,727,520 of record JANXHW010000001.1, read on the forward strand.
GAGGCCGGTAAGAGGCTCCGGGTGTAGGGGTGGGCTATTAACTGCACTCCCGAGAGGCTCAGTCAAAGGCAAGAGCCTCTTGGGAGCAAAAACGCGGCACCAAAAGCGCCACGTTTTTGCTGGGGTTTCAAGGGTCCCAGCAGGGTTTGGCGGTCCCGGCAGGGTTTGGGGGTCCTGCTGGTCCAAGTACCACCAGAGGTACCAAAACGTACCACTGATTGATAACCCCTGATTTAAAGGATTACTGGAAATTAAAAAACAAGGACTCTAAAGAGATGGTGTAATCACTGTACAAGCTGTGGCAAGAATGGCAATGACTTGTTTTAAGCTGTAAAATCTGGAACATTTGCAATGTGGCACCTACAATATTTCTGTGAGGAATATTGCTCAACAGCTATTCTCTGTCAGTATCCTAGTTATTTAGGAAAGATACTAAAAGTCTTATATAATCTCCTTATTTGAGCAGTGTATGGCATGCAAACCATACTGCACTTTAGACTCCTAATGTTCCAACTTTCATTTTTAAATCTTGTTTCTAGGGCAGCAGTCCTCCATGCACTTACCTGGGAGTAAGTCCCATTGAACTTAATGTGATTTACTTCTGAATAGACACGCATAGGATTGTGCTGTAGACTTCATGATTACAGGTGGCGCTTAAGTACACAAGAGTGGCATTGAAATCAGTAGGAAGAAAAAAAGGTATTTCTCTTCCTGTCATGCTTAATCTGTTTCTAGTTCAAGATAGCAGTGATCCTGTGAGATTGAACACTGGCAAGATGGGGTTCTCCGTCTACTGCCCACTACTATAACTCACCCAAGTGAAAATTCAAACATCTCCTTCCCCATACTGTTTAGGAATCATCTGTGGAAGAGGTGAATGCACTGCATCTAATCTATCACAGGAAAAATATAACTTTCACTGTCAAGAATCTTATCTCTTTCCCATTCCCATCAGCTGCAGTCACAAAAATGCCAATGATCCTTAGGATTTAATTATCATCATACCAAAGCTATATACTCTGTTTAAAATTATGGAAATGACAATGCAGTTTTATATTTACACAGCATCATCATTTCCATAAACAGAGTATATAGCTCTGGTTTGACAATGCAGTGGACCCTTTCTATCTGCGGATTTGATTTACTGTGGGTCCTGAACCCGAGGTTTCTTTCCATGCTAAAAACCTATTAAAAGGGGGGACACCCCAAATTGCCATTTTTACCTTTTTAAAATAGCCAAATTGCGCCGTTTTCCATGGGGCTTTAAATAGCAAAATCGTGCCATTTTCAAGCCTCCACAGGGCTTCTGCAAGTTTAACAGCCCACTTCCAGGTCACGCGATGACTCTTCCCTCCTCCCAGCCTTGTCCCAGAATGCACCCTGGGGCAAGGCTGGGAGGAGGGAAGAGCCTTCACATGACCTGGAAGTGGGTCGTTAAACTTGCAGAAGCCCCATGGAGGCTTGAAAATGGCGTGCTTTGGCTATTTAAAATGTTGATTTATGTTGCATTTAAAATGTTGATTTAAAATGCATTTAAAAAATGTAAAAATGTTGATTTATGGGCTTTTTCCTTTTTAACAGGGTTTTTAGTGTGGACCCCAGTGTCTGTGAATCCTCGCAATCCTCCAGGGGTCCGGAACGGACCCCCGCAGATAGCGAGGGCCAACTGTAATTATAGTGTTATTATTTCCTTTATGTTCCAATGGACTTCCTTTGGTACAGTATTTGCATTACTAACATGAAATTCTGCAACTGTAGGAGCCACCTCTGATATGGAGGAATTTCACTTTCATTTGTGTTTTGCCCCATTTTAACTACAGAGTGATTAGCGCACTGGTCCCAAGTTCAGTACTGGAGAGAACAAGTGGGAGCCTGCAACAAAATGTTGCAATATATACAGTGATTAGTCCATAAAATGTGTGTTCTGAAGGGCGTGGATATGGGATCCACGGATCTTATTCGTGGTTCACCACAGCCTCTTTGAAACAGCGGTTTCATTTAAACACGATGAGAGCTGGAACCTATCCCCCGTGAATATGGGGGTACAGCTGTGTTTGCTTGTATTAATAGGATGCATAGGTAAAATATCAGCTTTGTCCGAGTGCCCCTCAGCCTTGCTTTCTCTCCAATTTTCCCCAAGCACTACTTTCTCTTTCCAATCTGCCCCTCACTGTTTCTCTCTCTCTCTCTTATGCATACACTGTTGTGGATCCCCAAGGCAGATGGCACTCTTTAGCCCAGATCTTTTTAGTCTCATTCTGCCTGTCTCGTGCTCACTGTCTTCAGATGTGTAGTGAGAGATGGTGTAGCATAGTGGCTAACATACTGAGTTGCAAATCACTTCCCAGATATGAATTGTGCCTCCTCCATGAACTCACTAGGTGGCAAGGGGCTGTCAGCCACTCCCTGTCAGTTGCAATATGGGGATGATAATACTTAGATGGCAGCTGACACAGTGAGTGGTTTAGAAACAAAAAAAGGGGAAAGTATGCACTCACGTGTGGCTTAAAAACACATGCACACACGTGCTTTTTTATGTGTACATGCAAACATTCACAGAGTGACAAAGGCATAATTAGATAGCGGATAAAAAGGGAAAACGGGGGGAATTAAACACATACAGAATGGGATGGCAGCTGCACTCTTTATACCAACACTCTCCCATGCAACACTCTCCATATAAAGTTGGTCATATTATGCCCCTCACAAGGTAGACTCTCCATGCCAGATGTCATACGGATAGGATAAATGGTTTTGATTTTATGGTGAATAGCATTTTCAAGGTTTATTATGATATGGTACTGTGCTTTCTCCTCATCTTAAATGTGTAGGACTCTTGTACCTATATAATTGCCTTATGGTCTCTGTTGCTAGATGGAAATAATATCAAGTGGGATTAAATCCAATTTCTACACCTCTTTCTGGGTCTATCAATCATTCCTCCAAGGTTCAATAATTTACCATACAGGGAGGTAAAATGTCAAGATAATTGCCTGATGTGTTTCCTATCAGTCCAAGAATAGTTGAAGTTGCATTCTTTCTCTTCAGTATCTGATTCATTTTTCACTGCCTCTTTCTCCCTCCCTTCCACAATGACTTTTATAGGTTTTAGCTTAAAGGCTCACTGACAGATTATTCAGGAATGAATAAGCCTTGGAAGGAAGTAGTGTTGACTGTATTTACGGTATTCTTGCTCCAACTTACTGTTACTGTATTCATGTTTTATGTGTTTAAGCATAACTTGCAGATTTGGTACCGTTTTCTTTTAAGAAAAGATTCCCATATTAAAGACTGCATCGTGTACGAACGTGCCCTGCAAACGTACTCGCACATGATAAATTCAGCATCTTCAGCAGAGCTCTGAAGCCCTGCATTTTTTGTTGTCAGAACTGATGGGGATGGAGTTTCCTTTAGGTCTGCAGAGGCTCAACTGCATTCTGCCCTTGTTGCATTATTAATGGAATAATATTGTTAGGTTGCAGATGGCGAAGAGTTAGTGAGAAATATTCTGGACCATGATGGCTCAGATTCCTACAGCCATGAATGGTAAGTAGCTTGTTTAGGGTATTCTCTGGGTACCAGGAGCTTTTGCCTTCTACATCGCAGTAGTATCTAATGATTCAGAGATTGATATGCCTTATAATTTTGGTCCAGTTGCAGAAGAAGTTCTGCTGTTGCTTACAGAAGTGTGTGTGTGTGTGTGTGTGTGTGTGTGTTTCTGTGTTTCTGTGAGCATGCAACACAAGCATACACTGCAGTATAAACTGCTGTGCAAACCTGCCTACAGCAACTGCTAATTTTGCAGTACTGTATTTTAGACGCTTGTTAACAGGCACACTGAACAATGTGGCAATATTCTGAATCTATCAGCTGTGCATGACAAGCTAAAGTCGTTTTCAGACATGCCACATAAATGGCATCTCTAAAAGTTGTTTATGTGGAAGGACCATAAGCATTGTGTTGTTTCAGATAATAGAACATTAGAGAACAATATTAGAGTTAAAAATAATTCAAATAATTCAAATATTTTATTCTTTGAGGATTTTGCTTTTGACTCGTTTTGCTAAATAATGAATAATTATCGGTCAGTATTTCCTAGAAATAATTTTAAAAGCATATGATGCAAGTCCAATATACACAGGATATTCATTGGATGTCCGTTTGTTTATTTAAAAACTGTTTATATAGAATACAACTTTTATACTGTTATAGCTTTGGTTTGATACCACAGTTAAAATGACAGTTTCTTGATTTCAGACAGAATGGTAAGCAAAAGTGGAACATTTCAATTTCCTCCCCTCACATGTGAAGATAAGGGGGGAGAGTTCACTTGAACTTGTTAACAATAATCTAAACCAGTGGTTCTCAATGTGAGCCATATTGCCCCCCTTAGGGGGCCACGCCATACATCTAGGACATGGGTTCTCAACCTTTGGAGGCCCACGTACCCCTATGCAGGCCTCCAGTTGCCCCGCGTACCCTCAGACGTTCCGCCCCTCACATACCCCCACGTACCCAAGAACCGCCCCACGTACCCCCCTTAAAATGTATTTTTTTCCTGGGTTGTGGCGGCCGGGAGAAGATAATGGAGAACTATGGGGGACACCTGGAGCCCTGGAGCCATTTCCCAGGTTGTGGCGCGGGCAGGTCCTCCCGCTCACGCCGCAACCTAGGAAAAAGGTTCCACTGCCTGTCATCAGCTGTTGATCGAAGCAGCTGATAATGGGCAGCGTCTTCGCGTACCTCTGGCCTGCGGTCCATGTACCCCTGGGGTTACACGTACCACAGGTTGAGAACCCCTGATCTAGGGGACCACATGGAAAAAACATTAGGGGGGCACTCAAACCTAACTGCCATGTATATAATTTGTCATAATCCTCCCATCTCATTCTCTGTGCTAACTTCAGGAGCATAAATATTGAAAATTAGTATAGTTTTAGATCTACAATACTGTACATATCTCAATGAAAAAGGCAGTCTGACAAAGGCAGTCTGACAGTTTATGTGCATGAGAAAGCAACCATAATGTTGTAAACATTTTGAGGTGACAAAATTTGGCAACTCTGACACATTCAAGCGATGTAAGGTATTGGTCACTAATTTGCCTCCAACTTGGAGCACTCCATATGCATTTGATTACTCTTTTTTCCGAACACAAGATATGAGTTGAATGTTTCCATTACTCTGGGAGAAAGCAAAATTGTATTTTATAACTTTTCCCACTTCTTATCTTGTTGAGTCTGGCTTTAGTCGGGTGGTTCACCTACTATCAAAAGCTCGTAACTGCCTTGATATTGTGAAGTAAGGTGATCTTCAAAATGTCTAACAATGCTGTAGCCAGATATTGAAAAACTTGCAAGTTTGCATCAGCCACAAAAATCACACTGAATAAATGGCTAATTATTTTTGTTAGCAGGCCTTATGCTGCCACTATGCATTTTATGTCCTTATCAGCCCAATCCTATGCTTCCGCCCCGCAGATGTAGCGGCACCAAAATGGCTACCACTGCATCCTGCAGGAGGTGGGGCAGTTGCAGAGGTCTCATCTGGGTAAGGGAACATTCATTCGTCTACTCGGACCTGCGCTAGCGAATTCACTGGCACAGGCCCATGTGAACCTGCGCTGTGGGATTGGTTCCGGGAAGAGGGCTAGGATTCGGCAGCTGCCACTGAACCCACCCCCTTCCTAGAACCGTTCCACCCTCCCCCCGCCCCGTTGCTGCCGTGTTCTGCCATCCCGCCCCCGTTGCTTTCACTGCTGTCTCTCCTGCTCACCACAAGCAAGGGAAACAGCTGCCCTATAAGCCAAAAAATAAGGAGAGGAGGAGCTGTGGCAAAGAAGGGCTACCCAGGAAGACAGTCTAGGACAGTCTCACCTACCAAATTCACGAATATTGAAAACCATGTGCGTTGTGCAGCCATACTTTCAAAAACTCATGTGGAAGTCTCAGAACTCACAGATTAAGAGGGAGACGAGTGGGAAAGAGCTACTTGGATGTTCCAAGGCATGAAACCCACGAGATAAGGAAACACATATTGGTATTGCTCCCTAACATGCACTTACAATATTCTGTGGAAAATGCCCAATGTCTTGTGGGTTTTTGCACATTTGGTCTGGGCTTAAGACTCTTTGCGCATGCATGTAACAGACCATAATTTTCATTGTGTCTCAATTGGACATTACTCTTTAGATGTGTTTTTGTATAATAATACTGCAGTTTTATCAGTTGTAAAGCATACAGGGGTGGCATTGGGGCTGTGCCAGGTCAGGTACTCGCCAAATGCCAGTGCCCAGCAGAGGGCCCATCTGACCAGGTTGAACACTGAGCCAGCAGTGGCTGGTGTCTATGATAGCACCATTGGGGGCCTGGCAGCGATGTCAAGGGTCCTAGTGCAACACTTTGCACTTGGGCCCCCAACAACCTTGCACCAGCACTGAAAGCATACATAACTGTCTTTATTTGTGAATGAATTAAAATGTTTGTGTCTTGGTTAATGCAAGTATAATATACTATGATAGTATAATACTTTGCTTTGAAAAGGTTTGCAATCAGATATTGAACAGTTAATCCCTGTAAAATATATTCAGCAGGCTGGTAAGCTTATGAAGCGGCCTTCTTCTGAGGCAGAGCATTTGTCCCTCTAGCCCAATATAGTTTTTTCTGACTGACATTTGCTCTCAGCCCTCCCAGGATGTCTGAAATTCTTTTAACTAGAGATGCTAGGAATTGAAGCTGGATTTTTATGTAGGAAACCACACATACCCTACCCTGAACTATGGCCCTCTCCTCCATATTTAGATATTAATATTGTAAATGCCAATGCACTACCTTTTAGAAGTACCAAAAATCATAGGAAGCCATTTTGATCTATTAGGACAAAAAAAAATCCAAAACACAGTTCGTCTATATGTGTCATCTCCCCCTCCCCATTTTGTCTAACAGTCTGAGGAAGAGTTATAGAGAACTCGAAAGCTTACTACTTTGTCAGCACAATCCTGTGCATGTCTATTCAGAATTAATTCCTATTCTGTGCAATGGGTCTTACTCCCAGGAAAGTGTGCATAAGATTGCAGCCTGTGATACTTTAGTCCTACTAATATGGTGTTCTACCATTAAAGTAGTTTCACTGTGATCACAACCTAAAAAGTTGTTTTCACTACTAGTTAATTTCGGTACATGTTAGTAAAAGTACTTGGAACTACTTTTAAATTAGTTTTCATTACTTTTTTATAATTACTTCATTGACGACAAAAACATTTTTTAAGTTAAATGTGTCAAACAAAACAGTGTACTAGAGTTCATGGGCTTCCGATGTTCACTTTACTCAAGTAATAATCTTTTCCGGATACTTGAAGCCTGTAAGTAGTCAAAGCAGGCTGTAAACAGCAAACTCTGTGCAGGCCTTCCCATCCTTTTGGTGTTACTGTTCTCTTCCTGTGTCAGGTTGAATTACTAGAGTAGTCTAAGAGCAGCCAACCCCCTTAAAAAGGCAACAAGTTGTAGAAAAGGGAGGAGAGTTGCCACATCCTGTTCTGGAAACTGTACATGTGCTGATATACTTCTTACCAGGCAATCCTATACTTAAGCCACCAGTCTAGCTATGCTGATTTAACTGACTTGTCGGTATCCTATGTTGGTCCAGCTCAAATGGGGAGGAACAAAGAAGAGCTTTTAAAAAACCAGAGAGGTGCAACCTTGCCAGCCACTTCCTCAGCGACTGTGGTAACATGGTCATTGTGTATCAGTTGGCGGGCAGCATGCTAACAACACCCCCGTGTGGGAAGGATGTAGGAGGAGCTGGTCATTGCATGGTGATGGGGAGATTCCCCATGATGTCCGCAAACCACAACAGCACCTCCCACTGCAGAAACTACTGTGGTACAGGCAATGGGGACAGTGTCCCCCTATGTACATAAAGAACACAGAGATGGTATATGGAGGGCTAGCATAGGGAAGTGGCACAGGTCTCTGGAAGGCACAGATTTGACCTTGGAGGGACCACAGATAGGCACACCTGGGATACTATAACATACAAACATTTAATGGGCCTATCTTTTGAGTTGTGTGTGACACAGGTTGTCTTCTGCTTCAACTGGTGCATCTGGTTACATATGCTGTACTTCTCGTGCTCATTAACATTAGTGCCTGCACATGATGCTAGCACATGCTGTCTCTCCCTCCTTTCCTCACTGACTCTGTTATTCATCATGGCAACCCTCCCCCTTCCCGGGCCTGACCTACCAATCCTACCCCCAAAATGCTCCATTCCACCCCTCCTCTGCTCCTCCACCGCCCAACGGGAACTCACCGACACAGCAACACTTTGTCCTGCGGTGCCGGAGGAGTGGCACATGCCTCTCCGCCAGTGCCACGTACTCATCAGATGATGCAAACGTGCCGTAATGCATGTTTGCAACAGCCTTAACTGGCGGTGCATTTGCTCTGCCAATCTATACTTGCATAGGATTGCTTTGTTAGGCTACGCCTACATGGCTTAGGACCAAAGTGTCTCAAAGCCTGACTTCCTTCAGAGGCATCTGTCCATCCTATAAGATCTTTTAGGAATAAGACTGTCTTCTTGTAGGTTCCTCTTCCGCGGTGAAGTTGGCAGTGACCCATGAGAGGCTGTTCTCTGAGAAATTCCTTGCCCTATGAAGTGTGGCAGGCCCCTTCACTGCCAACCTTTCAGCGGTTTAATACATATCCGTCTGCATGCCTCTATTGACTTTCTTTAGTGCTGCCTAATGTTTATATGCTGCTGACTCTTGCTGTTTTCTCAAGGTGTGTGACTGCTCAATGCAACCAGAGCCTCATGGAACCTCTTGAGACCACAGCTTCCCCAACTTGCGCTCGACAATGACGTTGTTGCCAAGCGACCCAGGCAGTTGGGATGCTGTCAGCCTCACAGTGTTTATAGACAGCAGCAGGAGATGGTGGAGGTGGTGTGTGTGTGTGAGATAGGGGACAGGTGGAGAGGGAGAAGGAGAGGAGTCAAAAGCTATAGGAAAGGGGGAAAGAGGGATGAAAAGGCAAGGCAGAGGTTGGAGAAAGGAAAGAGCAAAGTAAGATGTGCAGGGACGGATGAAGGGGGGGTGGGGGAAATGAAGTGGAGCTAGTGAGAGATCTCCAAGAGACAAGGGGGAGAGGATGGGGAAGAGGAAGAGGTCCAGGGCAGGAGGGACCTTGCTAGCTAGGAAGACAGAACTTCAAAGAAGAGCAAGGAGAATAAGTAGAGGAGAAAAGGGAGGAAGAAGCACTTGAAAAAGTCCCCAAGTCCCCCAGCAAGCAACCGACCTGCGCTCCCAGGACTATGCTAATATTTGTCAAGGGTGAGGCGGGCAGTGCTTGGTCTCAGGTACAGGTACCTAAGAAGGGCCCTTGAGGAGGGCATCAGTTTGACTCCTCACCCATTCTGCTGGTGTGAAGAAATAACTAGTAGCAAGAGAAGCAAGATCTTGCCCTAAAGACCCCTCCTCTATATGTCTCATATACAGTACTGCATCCACAATAAGCCCATTGTTTGAGCAGCAGTCTTAAGCGGTCAGAGATTTATTGCACAGCGAGACACACTGTGATGTCCTTCCCCACCCCTATGACTTTGACCTTCCCCCTTGGGAGAAGGTGGAAGGAACAGCATGGCCCATGGGGGTGTTATATTTTTACTTCTACAGGGAACCCTGAATTTATTGAGCTAGTAGAGGGGAAGGGGTGTTTGTTAAATCCGAATGCATTTAAGTCAATGGAGACATGCATGGGCAAAGTTTATATGACTTGTTTTTAATGAAGCAGAAAACCTCTGTTGTTTCCCAAATCTGTTGAATTGAAGTTTCACTGTACTGTATTTGTTGTGTTTTGATATTTGTGCTTTAAATATTTATATTGTAGGTCACCATGAATCTTGGGAGAAAAGTGGCATTTAATTTTTTAAATAAATTTCCTGCCCAACTCATGAGGGCAAGATATATCATAAACGATTTAATTTTTAAATCATGAAAACGATTAATATCACTTAAAAACAAAGGGTGGGTGGTTTTTCCCCCTAGTTTACCATATCTGTATGAAACCTTTTGTCTTTCAGGCAGCCCAAACATGTGGGCTATTACCTCTGAAGAAAGAGCAAAATATGACAAACAGTTTGACAGCCTTAAACCAGTTGGGGGATACATCACAGGTATACTTTTGCTATAAACTGCCTTCTTAATTATAATTTGAATATTTATTTCACAAATTTGCTTCAGGGCAAAATTTGGCATAAAACAGCTTTTGAAAAGTACCCTATTTGAGGACTGTTTTTATTTCTACAGACAATTACATGGTACTTATCATCTGACCTGATTTAATACACAATGCTGGTTATTTAGAAAGACAGTGGCAGTTTTTGAGGGGTGAGCTTTCTTTCATACAGTTAACAAGTTTACTGGTTAATCGTTAAGGCAGTGGTTCCCAAACTTACCTGCAGCACGATGCCCTTCTCCCACTGGCACCAGTCACGGAAATTTCTTACAACACTTCTTACAGCAGCACTCTGAGAACAGGCACTGTTGTGGTTGTATAATTTGTGTGTGGAGGAGGAGGAGGAAACAGAGCAGAGGAGGAAGGGGGCTTACCCATTCCTTATCCCAAAGCAGATGGAGGGAGACCCTTTCTCTGTATCTTTTGGGAAGTTTGGATGGGGATGGAAGGAGCAATTAAAGCAGGGTGGTCCAACTTACTGGAGCAGACAGGCCGCATGAAACCGGAAGTGGCGACAACGTGAACGCATTACGTGATGACACCGCTACTTCTGGATTCAGAGGCTCACCGTGAGCCTCCAGATAAAAGTAAGGAGGTCAGAGCAGGCGGGAGGGCTTTGCCAAGTGCAGAAAAACCACGCGCCACTCCAAGCCTCCTACCACTGCTTTGAGGCTCGCCCTGTGGTTTCACTGCCGGGCGGCAGCCCGAACTGGAGGGGGGAAGTAGGGGGGGCTCCCAGCTACAGGAGGGCCGCTGTGGGTTGGACCACCCTGAATTAAAGGGTATATGAAGCTTCCTGTAATCAAGATCTTCTCCCCATACTGTGCCTCCCCTGCCAAATCCCCATGAACATTATGGGATGTGGTGGGATTGCTACAGCAGAGGTAGGGCAGAGGGAGAAGGGATAATATCCCTACCTCCACTTGATCCTCCCATTTTCTTCTCTGGTTACTGCTTCTGTTTGGCCCAGGATATCATGAGTTGGGCAGCAGTAGTAGTAGGTGTAGCTGCACACCCCTTTGTGGAGATGGCAAATGGAAAGGCCATCGTTGCTGCCACCATATATGGGACTTCATGGGGCCTGGTGGCAAGAGTATTGCCTTATTCATTCCCTTTCTGGGGAAGAAGATGGCTAGAGGGACCGTAGAGTTCCCCTAGTCTACCTGCCTCCTATCCCCATTTTGCTCACTTTGAATTGCGTGAACAATCCTGCCAAAGCATGAGTGACTTATTTGCACACTACAGCAGACGTTCACTAATGTGTACATTCAGCTATGCCATTTTCCTTTTCTGTAGTTAAAGTTTTCACTCACTAGTTTTCAAATTGTCAAATATCTGTTAAAATGTCTGAAATAGTCTGGATGATAAACTTGCCTATGGCAAATACGGTAGCTATGGTACATTGAATCTTACAAAGAAGCAGACTTGAAAACCAATTCTGTATAGAATTGCATTATATTCTCTCCCCTTGTCTCCCTTTTTTTTTTTAAACATAGGTAATCAAGCTCGGACATTTTTTTTGCAGTCAGGTCTGCCATCTCCAATCTTGGCTGAAATATGGTAAACATATTTTTAAATACATATATTCTTAGAACAAATACCTTATTGTTCTTTGCAGTCATTTATTCTTGTCATTGTCTTGCACAATTGTAAAAAGATAAAATAATGCAAGGGTATTTATATCTAAATTTTAAATTTCAGCAATAGGAAGGAAAGACTTGGATTGAGCTCTGAATATAGGTTACAGAAGAACAGAGGAAGAGCCTTCTGGATCAGGCCAAGGGCCCATTTAGTCCAGCTTCCTGTATCTCACAGTGGCCCACCAGATGCCTCAGGGACCACTCAAGACAACATGATAACTGTATCTTGTTGCCACTCCCTTGGTTTCAGAGGTAGGCGATCTCAGAATGCCACATGCAAGGGTGTGGCAAAAAAGATATAGGTATCTTGTCGTCTTGAGTGCTCCCTGAGGCACCTGGTGGGGCCACTGTGAGATATAGGAAGCTAGACTAGATGGGCCCTTGACCTGATCCAGCAGGGCTCTTCTTACATTCTTCTGGATCGTCCTCCACCTTCCCCAACCCAGTGGCTCTTGCTGCTGGTGCATTTGCCTCCCCCTCCAGGCCACCTTGACACCAATGGCAAGAAGGCCCAACCATTCTCATAGCTATCACACTTTACAGCAACAGCTGCCTTGCAGTCATTTCCAGGTGCTACGAGGCAATTTTGAATCACCGTGGCAAACTAGTGCCTGGAATTTGTCGAGCCCTGGTGTACATTAACGTTGGCAAGCATGTTCATCGTAAGCACATCTGTTTGAATCACTTGAGTAATGGTATATTTGGAAAGGCAGTTGTAGTGATTTTGGGCCACTCTTGTGCAATGCATATAAACACTAGGTTGAATCCTGGTTAGGCCATAAAGAGCACTTGGTTGAGGTCTAACTATGGTCCTACATTAAAAGAAAGGAAACTTGCTTTCTATTTCTGCATTGGTGGAGGAAAGGAGAGACTGAACCACAACAACATTGAATTTCCTCCGGATGCTATTCTTGGAAGCCATATTCCTAATGCTAGAGAAACTTATAGCGGTTTGTGAATGAATCCATATATGAACTCCATTGGGCAGGTCATGAAAGAGCGAGCATCCTCCTGCTGAAGTAGCTCAGGCTCATATTCTGCATTGCATACAAAACCCATGTCTTCCTGTAGTGAAGAGTTTGAAATGCTGAAAATCCCTGAACAATCTATTGCAGCGTTTCTCAAAGTTCTCCCCATAAGGAATAAGGTTCCCGGTAGAATTTACTCTACCAAGGCTGAAAATATTTTTAAGTAGTTTTTGTAAAGAATGTGTGGTAGATGTGGCAAATTTTTGTGTGTATAAGTTCAACTTCATAGGTGTATGGCAAATTTTGTTTCAGTGTGTTTTTAAATTTTAATTCTATAGGTGTATGGCAATGTGCTATTTAACTTAATAAACTTGAAGGCAGGGAGAACTTTGAGTGCTTGCGTGGCCAGCGGTGGTGGCGGTTCCGGGGATCGCCGCCACTGCAGCTGAAAAAGTGCCTGAAAATGGTGGGTTTTTTAAAAAACTTACTGAGGCTTCGGGGAGGCCTGTGCGACCGACCCTCCGCAGGCCTCCCCAATCTTTAGATTGCCGCTTCACAGCAATTTTCGACCACTTCTGGTTTTTGTGAAAACCAGAAGTGGGCGAAAATCGCCATTCCACGGCAATCTGAAGGTCAGGGAGGCCTGCGGAGGGTCATGCAGGCCTCCTCAAACCTCCCCGAAGCCCCGGTAAGTAAAAACAACAACACCATTTTCTAGCGCTTTGGTGGCGGCGGCGATCCCCGGGATCACCACCGCCATGGTTTCCCTACTCCTTAAGGAGGCAGGGGACAACTGGTGGTTCCAGTGATGGGTGGCAACCCACCACTTTGAGAACCACTGATCTATTGTATTTGTGTGTGACTTGTGACTTGAGCTTTCAGTATGCTTCATCCTCGCGCTGCTGCTTGATAAACAACTGTCGCTAAAAGCCCATGCTGGGCTGAGACCTGTTATGTCTTCTGGGATAAAAGAACAATTACAGAGGTAATAAAGCAACAGACATGTATAGAAAAAACAAATATGAGTCATTGACAAGGGTGAACCTTGACTACCATTCAACTATAGAACATACACAAATATATAAATTGTCGATATGTCTCTTTTCTTTAAAGGGCTCTTTCAGACCTCAACAAGGATGGGAAAATGGATCAACAGGAGTTTTCTATAGCTATGAAACTCATCAAGCTAAAACTACAAGGCCAATCCTTGCCTGTAGTTCTTCCTCCAGTTATGAAGCAGCCTCCAGTGTTCTCTCCCTTAATTTCGGCTCGCTTTGGTAATCATGAATATTTAATAAATGTAAAGGTGTTTAGAGACTTCCACCCCTCCATCCTCAGACTTTTATTGATGAAGATAAATAACTGTGCAAATATGTTATGCTTATAGATCAGTTTTTTAAATATATGTGCAGACCATACCCTAGGTCCTCTACATACGCAAACGCACCACCAAAAGACATGTTGCTCAGACTTAGATGTCCATGACTTGGGAACCAATATATTGCCAAGTATCATTTTCGCTTTCTTATAAAACCTTTGAATACAGTAAGGAATGTTATTGAGATTATCTTGTTTTTAATGGCATAATAATAATAGTCACCAGACAATGAGTTCTGTGCACCCAAGGGGGCTTTGGACTTGTGTGTCGGACCACCTTCCGTGGTACACGGCACACTGCTTTTGAAACTAAAGAGACCTCCAAAAGAAATTTGTGTTGTGACAGGAGGGCCTGCTATTCAGAGGAAAAATTGAAACATCCCATTGGGCATGCCTAAACCTTTCCGTATGCCTAGAATAGCCCTTGGGATCTGGGCCAAAACTTGTTTTCTTTTTCTACAGTGATCTTCAGAATGAAGTGATCTTAGTCACCTATTGCTTAACAGTAATAACATTTAGTATATTTCATGTTTGTTTTTGCATTTTCTGCTGTCTCTGGCTTGTTGCCTACCATGTCTGGGATGTATTATGACTTTCTAAAACATTAAGTGAAAACCTGTGACTGTACAAGGACCAAGGCTAGTGTCAGAGAGGTCAGTCAGGATGGCCGAGGGCTTAGGCTTCCCCTGAAGGTTCATCTGGCTGACCCCTGAAAACTCCCAGTACCCAGGTGGGGCACAGGCAGCATGGAAGAGACCTCTCCTTGGTCTTGGTCCAGTTTCTGGGTAGCAGGTGAAGGACAGTTCTTCTTTGTGCCAGTAGCATCTACTGCAGTTGCTGCTTCCCCCTCTCATTGCCTAATAAGTGTCCCTTTGGCTTGCTAGATGATGGAAGCGGGAAAATGGCAGCTACAGTGGTCCTTCCTCCTTCATTCTGATCACCATTTTAAAATGTCTGGATGCCCCACCCTTGATACAGTGTAAGTGGCTTGAGCATCAGAAAGTGTTAAAATGGCACTTGACTCGAAGGAGGAAGGACTGCTAGGGCTATTGCTTCCACCACACCTCTGGTAAGCCCAGGGACACTTTCTGGGCAGTGGGAGAGTAAAGCAGCGAATGGAGTTCTTCTTTGCTTTACTGTTGGAATGGTGGCACAAAGGAGAACTCTCTTTCTGTCACTCAGTTTCTGGGCAGACAGGACTGGTAAGCAGGTACTGATGCACACATGCATGTAGAGGAAGGGGAGACTGTTGTGCTTATTCCTGAGGGCCCATGAAAAGCTGGTGCTAAGTCTGAGAAGGTCACAAAAATGAAGTCATGTGTGGATGTAAACATGCCTGGCACATGTTGAACCAGCACCTGAGTTGGTGTGCAAATTGTACCCCCCCTTTTTATTTATTTTGTGTGCATGTCCTCCCCCCTCGCCCATCTCCACAGCTTCTTCTGAAGTGGTCGGGTGGGAAGTATCCTGGGAGTGGAATTTCCTGCCAGACCAGTTTAGAAGAAGAGGTGACAGAGGAGGTGTCAGAGGGGCAGGGCATGCACACTGACATACACACTCCCACCAAAGGGGACAGGATCAGCATGGTAGCTACCTCCTTCAGCTCTGCTGCTTCAACCTTTAGCAGAGGTGCTGGAGGCTGGCCCCCCAGACTTGCCTACTCACTGTCCCTTCCTTTGTTTTTCTTCATCCATGCTCTGTCACACTGTAGTTTGAAATGGAGCAGCAAAGTGAGGCCAGAACATGGCAGCCAGAAAAAAGAACCACACAACTTCTTAAAGGGGGGGGGGGGAGAGACACCCTTTTTAGGAAGTGGGATGGTGCATCTTCCAGCTTCTTTATTCTGAGCTCTCTCAAAACCGAGTGACAGAGCAAAAAGGAAGAGATATGGAGGCAAGGTAAGTTGGCCGCAAAAATGGCCAATGGGCATAAGGTAGGCTGGCCCTGAATGTAGAGTTGTAATCTAAGATTACAGGTAGTTTATATAGTGTCTACTGAGAAAAGGCGACACCTGAGTCTTCAGAACTGCGATTAAAGTATGTTCTTCTCCTTCTAGGCATGGGAAGCATGCCCAATCTGTCTGTCCCAGCATCTATTCCTACGATTGCACCTTTAGCTCCAATGTCATCTTTTACATCTGTAACATCCATCCCCCCTCTGGTTATTTCTGCTCCCCTGTTGCCTTCTGCCAGCACATCATCTTTGCCAAATGGAACATCCAGTCTTCTTCAGCCATTACCTGTATCATACTCTTCAAGTGAGTATAATCCTATTTGTCAAAGTATTTCCAGTCTTGACAGTCTGAGCTATGTGCCAGTTAGTGTATCAGTTTTAAATACAAAAATAGTCTAGACTGAAAAAATCTGTGTCTCTGATTTCTTCTTCTGGTAAAGGTACAAATGCGAGGTTTTTTTCATCTAAAGTCCCTACTCTCTTTTACACCAAACAGTGTGTGCTGGTCAAGTTACACATGTCACTCAGTTGTCATTCATTCTCCTGAATGTTTGGTGTGTTTAATTAAAAGCAACCTTGGAGACTCCAATTGCGATCAGGAAGTACACCAGTACGTGGGATGGGGGGGGGGCATAGAGAGGGCTCTTTAATACGTTCCCCTTCCTAATGTTTGTCCCCTTAAAATCACACACATGCAAACTTATTTCCCATCTACAGAAAAACGACATAGGACATTTGTTCTCTGCAGGTGGGAAAGTAGCTTGAAGAGGGTGATTTCAAAAAGACAAATGTTAGGAAGGGGAAAGGTTGAGCAATCTCTTCCTTAGCCGCCACTCCTACTGCCAGTCACAGCATCTGGAGCTTTAAAAAAGAAAAAAGAAAGAAAACGCACACACAAATGGGAGAGGGGAATGTAGCAACTCTGCATCACATGCAGAAGTCTGCAAATGGTGGCTGGGCTGATAGCCAGCATTATTTTCTGCTAACCAATTATCCAATTATGAAGTCTGATATCACCATGATATTGCAGCAGTATTACATAACAGATTTATTAATTGAAAGGTGGATACTCAATTAGACTAAGGGCCCAATCCTATCCAACTTTCTAGTGCTGATGCAGCCGTGCCAACGGGGCGTGCGCTGCATCCTGCAGTGGGTGGGCAGTCACAGAAGCCTCCTCAAGGTAAGGGAATGTTTGTTCCCTTACCTCAGGGCTGCATTGTGGCTGCATTGCTGTTAGATAGGACTGGGCCCTAAATGTTGGAGCTCTATTATTAACTTATTTTTAAAAAAATATTTTTTTTATTTTCACAGGTAGAAAGTGCCTTGTACTTTCAGTATTACTGGTAGGGTAAAGGGGAAAAGAATGGATGGTTTGTAGAGAGAAAGAGAGGATGGGTGGGAGTGGTAAGGGGAGGGAGAAGTAGTGGAGGAATTGTAGAATGTTTCCTCAGATAAGGAAAGTGTGTGTGTGTGTGTGTGTGTGTGTGTGTGTGTGTGTGTGTGTGTGTGTGTGTGTGTGTGTTAGTTAGAGAGTTGAAATCAGAATAGTCCTCAAAGTTGACTCACTTCTATCTGATATTTAGTCAGGTCCATGCAAAAAAGACAAATGCCATTCATACGTAGCTGCATGTGCTATCCAGATAGTATGTGTCTTCCTGTTGTACCCTTCTGAAAACAATCAATTCATGAGTAGATAATAGAGAGAGACAAGTAATTATCTAATCCAGTGGTTCTCAAAGTTCTCCTCATGAGGAGGGGAGAACGTTGAGTCTTTGCGGGGGTCGGGACAGTGGTGGCAGCGTTCCTGAGGATTGCTCCGCTAGTGGGGGGAAAGTGTTCTTGCTTAACTCGCAGCGCAATCCTGGGCAAAAAAATTGGTGCCGGAGTGAGTGGTCCGCTGCCAGAAGCTGTTGCAAATGTGCCGTAAGGCACACTCATGACGACTCGGGAGTAAGGGCGGCTGACGCAAGACCAGCCGCCCTCCGCTGCTGGAACATCCATGTGGCCGCTGGAAGAAGGTAGGAGATCCCCCGGTGGCCACATGGGCAGTCCGGGTGGTGAGGGAGGGGGTCATTTGCCGAGCAGGCCCCGGGGGGGGGGCAGGGATGGCGTCCGCCATATCCCCATCTCCTGCCGGCCGGCTCGGCCGTTACACAGCCTCCTCAGACGTCCGCCAGCTAAATAGTTGACTGAAATTCGAGGAGGCCCATCAGGCCTTCAACGGTTTACACCGGGGGAAGGGACAAACGTCCCCTTATCCCTGAGTAGACCCTGGGCTGCCAGCCCAGAACGGGCATAGGATCCAGCGGGCGGCCCTGGACCGCCCACCGGATACTTACGTAGGATTGCGCTGCCCTTGTGGATCCTTACAGCTTCTGGAGGGTGCAGGGAGGGGTCCGCAGGCCTCCCTGAGCTTTAGATCGCCACGGAGCCGTGATTACGACTACTGGTTTTCGTCTGGTGGTTGTAATCGCCACGGAGTGGCGATCTAAAGCTCAGGGAGACCTGTAGAGGGGTCTGCAGGCCTCCCCGCACCCTCCAGAAGCCCCGGTGAGTTAAGCAAGAACACTTACCTTCTCCCCCGCCGGTGGCACAATCCCCGGAATCGCTGCCACCGCTGTCCCACTGTTCCTGCCTCTTAAGGGGCAAACAGGTGCCAGTGTACCTCCTGGTGGGTCATGACTCACCAGTTTGAGAACTGCTGCTCTAACTTGATGGGGAAGTGAGAGGGTTCCAGAACCATGTATTCAATGCAAATTTCAGTAAGGGAGGAACTCAGTAGCGCGGTTGACAGCGAGGATACGTCTTTATCCACACTAATTGGTGGAAATGGTGTTGCCTTCCAATGCTGAACTAGTAACTCATTATATTAACTTGAATTTACTTTTCTTTCAGCTTTGCCTCATTCTAATTCATATAGTCCCATGATAGGAGGATTTGGTGGCACCAATATCCAGAAGACTCAGTCCCTGATAGATTTAGGATCTAGTAGGTATGGATCTTCAGGTACAAAACACTTGGGTCATAATTGTAGGCTTATGCTTTTCAACAAGTCTCTTTTGGTGATCTAAATAGTTTTCTACAAAAGTGTGTGCTGTTTGGAATAGCAGAAATCATTTATTCATATAGAAATCATAATCTGACATGGCATAACAAATGTAGTATGACTGTCCAGTTTGTTGTGTTTTATATATTTTTTTCATCATTATCCGATTGCTTGAAAACATGGTCTTGTTTTCATATTGCAGTTCAAATTCTTCTTCTACCACTTCACTAACTGGGAATTCGCCAAAAATTGGATCTTCAGATTGGGCAGTTCCTCAGGCTTCCAGATTAAAATATAGGCAGAAATTTAATCTCCTTGATAAAGGAATGAGTGGATATCTGTCAGGTTAGTACAGTATTACATTTAAGCTTATCAAGTATGGGTTTTTTAAAAGAAGCAAAATATTTTTTCAAAATGCAAGTACTCTTCAACTCTATTTGTGGTTTCTAGCAGAGAACATGCACATCTTCCTAGTCTTTCCCCAGTTTTACTTAGGAGCAAAATTGTTAAATTTGGAAAAATGGAGCGAAAACTGTTATGACCAGCAATAATGTAACATGAACTAATCATCTTCACGGGATTAAAGGTCATAAGTAAAAGCGTATTTAATTTAAAAAACACAGCATGACGTTTCATTCATTTATCCATGAACGTCATCAGATGCAATAAGCCTCTGTTTTGCACTTCCGGGGGTTAATTGCTTCTATTGTAGTAGACATGCCGGGTTTCCCTTTAAATACCGGCCACATAATGTTCGGATTTACCATCCTGTGGCCATTTTACAGGCTTATTGCATCTGATGATATACAAGGATAAATGAATGAAACATCATGCTGTGTTTTTTAAATTAAATACACTTTTACTTGTGACCTTTAATCCTGTGAAGATGATTTGTTCTTGTTACATTGTTGAATTTGGAGTTTACTGATAACGTGTTCGTGAGCTAATTGGCAGTTGCTCTCTATGTATTGTGTTCTAAAAGGGATGTCATTTTAAAGGAAATGACAGTTTCATTTAATGCATTTCATTGACAAAAGCCTTTGTTAAGTATTGTGTACTAATTATTGTGTAATTTTTTAAAAATTTATTCTAAAATAATTTATTAGACGGTTCCGGCTTATGTGTGCAGCTAGTTAAGAAAAACAGAAGAGCAAATATGCAACTGTAGCTTTTAAGTATCAACAGTGAGAAACTTTACAGTTGGAAATAAGTAAATGTTCCATTCAGTGCTTGTGGCCATTTAAGATCAGGACTGGGAAAGAAAGGCCACTTGAAGCACTGCTTCCTGTGTGTTTTACCCTGAAGATGCTAGGAATACTACCTAGCGAAACGTCGGTTTTACCTAGATCCTTAAACCAGATTTTATTGCCTTAGAATACGTCTTTATCAGCCATGTTTTAATCAATAAAATTGTTAACATCATGGCTTTCAATCCTGTATCTGTCATTCATTCTTCGTTAAATAATTTTCCGCAGTTATCTAATCATTAGCAGACCTGAATGGGGAAGCAAAACCATTTTATCAGTGTTATCATCTTGGCCAAGCCTCAGAGACAGACAGTAGCTCATTGGTAGAGCACATGCTTTGCATTGAGAACATCCCAGGTTGAATCCCTAGCATCATCTCCAGGTGGAGCTGTGAAAAAAAAAACTCTATGTAAAACCTTGATGAGCTTCTACTGCTTAGGGTAGAGTGAAGTAGATGGACCAGTGGTCTGACTCCATGTAATGTGGCTTCCTTTCTTCTTAAAATGCATTTTTACTTTTGAAACATCTTCACAAATATGTAAATGAGTGCCTCTATGCAAGGCTGTGGCCAGCGGGTGGCGCAGTGGGTTAAACCGCTGAACCATGAGCTGTTGATCGAAAGGTCGGCAGTTCGAATCCGCCACGGGGTGAGCTCTCGTTGCTTGGCCAGCTCCTGCCAACCTAGCAGTTCCAAAGCATGTTAATGCGAGTAGATAAATAGGTACCGCTTGCGGGAAGGTAAACAGCGCTCCGTGTTCCAGCTGCTTGCTATGCGCTGCGGCAAGGAGAGTCATGCCGGCCACATGACCACGGAGGTCATTGTCTTCGGACAACGCTGGCTCTTCGGCTTTGAAATGGGGATGAGCACCACACCCTAGAGTCGGACACGACTGGACTTAATTGTCAGGGGTCACCTTTACCTTTACCTTATGCAAGGCTGTTTCTTTGAGCGAGAGTTAAAATTAACAGCCTGCATCACTAGTTCTTTGGGCTGACTGAATTTATACATTAACATTCCTAGTAAATTTTATTTTTTGTTTTACTAAGGATTTCAGGCAAAAAGTGCCCTTCTCCAATCAAACCTTTCTCAGACCCAGTTAGCTACTATTTGGTAAGTTTTATTATTGAATTGATATGACCCTGATAGTTCTGTATGCTTTGTGTAAGAGACTGAAAATGTTAGCAAGCATAAATTAATTTAAGAAACATAGATGAAAACACTGTAAATATTACTAGCATTAAGTAAAATGCCAATATACTGTGCTGCTGTTTATGTATATGCTTAGATTGCAAATTTGTGATGGAGGAGCAATTATATTTTATTTCTCACATCTTGGTATCCTAAATTTCAGTATATTGCTTCATGGAATACTTTTATTTCTCACTGTTTCAGTTGTTTAGATCAGGGGTTTCCAACCCCTTCCAGGCCGAGTACTACCTCCGGAGCCACTCTCCTTCTGAGTACCACCGGAAGTGACTAGTGATAACAAAATCACCAGTTACTTCTGGGTTTTCAGAGGCCAGAAAATGCAGGGAGGAGGCACTGGACAGGTGGGAGGGCCCTTCTCAGCATTCCTGAGAGGCTTGGCCAAAGGCAGGAGCTTCTTGTGAGCAAAAATGCATCACTAAAAGCATCATGTCGGAGTGGGGATCCACTGGTCTGAGTACCACCAGCAGTTGGCCAAAGTACCACTGGTGGTACTAGTACCACAGGTTGGGACCCCCTGATTTAGATGGGTGTCTCAGAGCAGGTAACAGTAAGCTAATTAGATAATGTTTCCTGTAATAATAATGTTTCCTGTAATAATAATAATAATAATAATAATAATATTAATGTACTACTTCAATTTCTCCAGTCTGTTCCAGTTCCCACATCTCTTTATCTCAGTAAAGAAATTTCTCCCTGTCTTAATTGAACCTTTAATCATGATCCTTGCACAATCCATTTTCGATTCATATTGTATGAATAGGTACATAGCACTATCTAGCAAGTGAAACACATTAATGTCCAATTAATAGTTATGGGGGAATTAAGTATGTATTTAATTCTCCAATTAAAATCAATAAATAGGACTTAAAGATGCATACAGTAACGTGACTAGAGCATATCCATAGATTCTTCAAACAAGTATCTTCCAGTGCATAGGTTACAATAGCTTTGAAGTATTAATAACTCATTGGTTTAAATTTAAAACATATTGTTTAGGATTTTGCTTTTTTAATGTTTCAAGGTTGGTTCACCTGATAAGAACTAACCTTGAAGGTATTATGCTGAAACAGTTAAGTTGCTTTTCCCTCTGATCTGTTAATAATGCACATCTTCTGTCTTTCCTAGGTCACTAGCTGATATTGATGGAAATGGACAGCTCAAAGCAGAAGAGTTCATATTAGCTATGCATTTAACTGATATGGCCAAAGCAGGGCAACCACTTCCATTAGCACTGCCTCCTGAATTAGTTCCACCTTCTTTGAGGTGCATAATGCAAGGTGACATTGCTGAAATTGTATAATAAATGCCAAATGACATAAATGTAGAAAAAAAATAAATTGTTTCTTCCCTCTAGAAGTGGAAAATGTGTTGAAAGTTCTAATGGTGTTGTGCCAACATACAAGATAATGCAAGAAGAGGAACCTCCACAAAAACTTCCAGGTAACAATGGAATTCAGTTATTCCATTTGTCTTTCAAAAGATATTAGAATCACATGTAAATGTTTAACAGCGCAATCCAACTTAACTTTTGTGCCAGTTTAACCAGCGGCCCAGCGAGAATGGGAGACCCCAGAACGGAAAAGGGATTCAAATCCCCTCCAAAAGAGGAATTCAAAGGGGATTTTAATCCCTCTTCTGTTCTGGGGCCTCCCGTTCTCGCTGGGCCGCTGGTTAAACTGGCACAAAAGTTAAGTCTGATTCCAGTGTAAGTTCAATTTGTTTTGATAGAAATCATTTGAACACTTTGTGACTTAATTGTAAGACCCAAACTTGGGAAAATCTTGCATGGATTGTTTCCATCTGAAGAAGTTGCTTGTCTGCTGGTTCTTTCCACTCAGAAATCCATAAGATCTGCTACAATGGTGTGAGCCCCTGGTGGGGCCTCAGCTGGTGGAGCAGAAGCTTGTGTAGCCCTGCTGATCAGCTGGGCAGTAGGTCACACGACCCCACCCAGCAGCAGGGAAGGGGCCCCAGCAGTCTCACTGGACGACAAGGGATGGGAGCACGACAAGAGATAGGAGGGGTGGGAGATGCTTGTCAGTGACTCTGGCCCTTTCCCACACTAAGCCGGGAGGGGTGAAAGAGACACCTGGCTAACTGGGGGTGGAGCTGGGCCCAGCGAATAAGAGAGTCCTGATGCAGGTCCTGAGGAGAGGCAGCTGGCAGGAGAGGACAGGCTACCAGTGGAGGAGGAGGGAGGAAAGACGGAGGCCAGAATCGAAGAGAGGGAGCCAGAAAGGAGAGGCAAGGAGAACTGGACAGTGGGACAGGAAGAGAGAAGGCCTAGAAGGAGGAAGAAGAAAGGGAGCCTATGGGGAGGACCGCAGGGCAAGAGGAAGTGGAGGAATCGGCACCAGGGCTATGAGGAGGGAGCCCACGCCCAGATATAGCGGAAGAGGCAGAGATTATTGGTCTCCACCACTGAGCCCTCAAGGGAGGAGTAGGGAGAAGGCTGCAGGGAGCCTGTTCCAATCCCTCAAGGGACCGAGCTACCATGATGGGGCAACAGGTTCCCTGGGGGCTGAGAGAGACCCTACCCAGGACTACAGTGTAGGAGGCAGGCCTCCGTGTGAGGGACTCCAGACTGGGCCTCCGTTGGGAAGAACGTGTGAAGATAAACCCCAGGGGAGGGAGGAGGCAACCCCCCCCCCCAAGAGAAGGCATGTGAGGAATACTGACTGATCATGACGCTTAGGATGACCAACTGCCTGAAGGTGGAGCTCCCCTGTGGGAGGAGGAGGTGAAGATGACAGATGGTCAGACGCGTGAGGCTTTGGTGTGAGCTGAATAGTTTGTTGGTTGTTGTTGGCAGAGAACATCGGTATCTACAACAGCAGGAACATCTGTTTCTGTGAGGTGTTTGCTATCTAAGCTCATATATATACCAGATATACCAGAGATCCCGTGTGTCTTGAGAACGTGAGGGGCCAAGGGCAGAGACAGACCAAAGAAATAGTCTCACCCAAGGGATTGACAGCTTCTGGCTGCTATCTGGTGACTTCTGATGTAGAAGAAATTTGTGGATGCTACTTCTGTTTCCCAATTGTCAAGAAACAAAAAAACCTTACATAAAACAATGCTTAAAACCTGTAGTATAAATTTGTCAAATACAGTACAGGGGGCCCCCCGTATCCGCTATTCACGGATTCACATCCGCGGAGCGTGGAAAAAAAAAACCCAGCTCCCTGCCCATTTCCTTTCTTTTAGCTGATATCGCTGGTGCCAGGTCAGGGGGCTTCTTCATTCACCAAAATGCTATAAGCAGCAAGCTACTTATAGCGACAAAGCAGGCAAGCATCCTTCGTGCTAGAAAGTCTCTGTTAAACAGGAAGCAGGAAGCTTATTTCCTGTTTTATGGAGGTTTTCTATCACGCAGGCTGCTTGCCTGCTTCATTGCTATAAGCAGCATTGCTATAAGCAACTGCTTATAGTATTTTGGTGAATCAAGAAGCCCCCTGACCTGGTGCCAGCGATATCAGCTAAAAGAAAGGGAATGGGCTCGGGGGGGGGGGGCTGTGGGGATAGCATCCCCCCCCATCCACAGGTTCCTGGTATCCACCGGGGGGGGGTATGAACGTATCCCCCATGGATACCGGGATCCTACTGTACACATTGAATGGAATAATGCAGCTACAGTATAAATCAATGGCAGTCACTTCACTTTTAAAATGAGATGTAAATGCAGAAAAAAATGTCATAACTAAATCAAACCTTAACAGAACAACTTACACAATTGGTTGACTGGGTCAATAGTTTGAGTCAATTTCTGTATGTTACACCAAGGTATTGGGAGACTGACCAATGTGATGAGTAGACAGTAAGCAAATAATTTCTGGGGGTTGGTGTGTCATCTGAAAATTTCCACTCATCTGCCCTTCTCCCCAGGCTCAATGTTCTGTGATCATCAAAAAGAGCCTACATCCATCTTCTTTTATTTGCATAGTTGCCATGACAACCATGAGTCTGTTTCGGTTGGTATCTGTTCCCGCCTAAGTTGAAGAGTACACTCTGAACTTAATATTTTCTCCCAGGCAGGGTGGTGGTATACATTGTCTTGAGTACCTTTGGTAGAAATGTGGTGTAAAACATTTAAAATAAACACATAACTGTGTGGTGTTTACAGCAGCAATGGTACATTGACAATACTAGCAAGGAATAAAACAAAGGCAGAAAAACCTGCTTAAGCTAAGGAGAGGACCAGACTTCATGGTGTTTGGGAGAGCAATCTGTGTGTAATCCATTTTTATGGACTTGTTCCATTGACCTACTTTATTCTAGTTACATTTGAAGACAAAAGGAAAGCAAACTATGAAAGGGGCAACATGGAACTGGAGAAACGACGGCAAGCACTTTTGGAGCAGCAGCAGAGAGAGCTGGAGCGTAAGGCTCGGAGGGAAAGAGAAGAAAAGGAACGAAGAGAGAGGGAGCAGCAGGAACAAGAGCGGAAGAAACAACTTGAACTGGAGAGGCAATTGGAAAAACAACGACAGATAGAGAAACAACGGGAGGAAGAAAAGAGGAAAGAAATGGAAAGACGGGAGGTTGTTGTCCTAAATGTGTTTGTATTAAATCTGTGAGAAACGTGTTGAAATTTAACTGAGATGAAGTTATTTCTTTTTCTGTTGGAGGACTTTACATGCACCCTGGTATTAAAAAAAAAAAAAAAAGACAAGATTACCATGGTAGACCAAAACAGCCAAGAAATTTAGATTTATTTATTTATTTAACCTTTGCTTTAATGCTTACTTTGTGAATCAATTTGGTTGGGAATTTCTGCGTTTGTGTGGTTTTTCTGTGCCCCAAGGTCAGAGCATGTATATTGTAAATGGGTCCTTTAAAAAAACAAATCATGAGTCTAGCTGCTGTGGAGGGATGGGGGGAAGAATCCTTCAACCGTTTGGGCTGAGGGGAAATTTGTCTCGTAAACAACATGAACCAACAATCACAGTGCAACTTAGTTATGGGAATCAAAGACCCCTCAAAAAGATCTTGCTGCTCCCCAAAACGGTGAGCCCAAAGGGTAGTGACTTGCTTCCAGTGGCAAGACCAGTGAAAAGTCCCCCTTCTCAAAATCAGCAGCCCTGATTTTGTGGAGCCTGCATTAAGGCTAGTGAAAAATCTAGTGAAAAATAGCATTCTGGAAAATTTAGAAACTGCTATGTTGTAGCACATGCGTTTATTGTGTGCAAGTACTGTATATAAGTATTGTCTTTTAGCAGTTTACAGGGACTTGAAGATCAGTGATTTTCTTTTTTTTTTCTCCGCAGGCAGCAAAGCAAGAACTTGAGCGCCAACGGCGTCTGGAATGGGAGAGAATTCGACGTCAAGATCTTCTTAATCAACGTAATAGAGAACAAGAAGAAATTGTTGAGTTAGCCTCTAAAAAGAAGAGCCTTAATCTTGAACTAGACGCACTGGTGAGTCATATACTGCAAAGAACACGTTGTATTAGTGTTTTCAAACCGTTAGAACATCTTCCTACATAAAAGAGTGCGGGTTCTTCCATATTCATCCTCTGCTTTGTTCAGGTTTTTAAAAGAAAAGAAAACGACTTAAAGCAGGGGTTCTCAACCTGTGGTACGAGTACCCCTAGGGGTACGCAGACCAATGGCGGGGTACGCCA
This sequence comes from Plestiodon gilberti rubricaudatus, assembly GCA_026170595.1. NCBI lineage: Eukaryota > Metazoa > Chordata > Lepidosauria > Squamata > Scincidae > Plestiodon > Plestiodon gilberti. The sequence goes on from JANXHW010000001.1 coordinate 144,754,822, forward strand.
GAGCCTGCCCCTTATCAGCATCAATCAGTAGTTAATTAATTGTTAATTAGAACTTAAATGCAATCCCCATTTGTCTCTCTCTCTCTCTCTCTCTCACACACACACACACACACACACACACACACACACACACACACACACACACACAGAGTTAAGTCAGTTTTTCACATTTAAAATTGTTTTAGTACTTTTTATTTAATGATTAAGTAGCTAATTAATTAATTGATTGATCCAATTAATTAGCAGGGGGTACTTCATAAAATTGGACTATGATAGGGGGTCCCCGGACCTCCAAAGGTTTAGAACCCCTGACTTAAAGCATTTATTACAGCCATAGTATTCCTATAAAGTGCTGAAAGTCACTTTTTTGTTGCACCCCTTTTTTCTCCATTGAGTTTTATGGGAGTGTTTTTATTTATACCAGCTTTTTATTGGAGTAATTTTACACTTGCATAAGAACCAGGAGTGGAGTCCAAGGGAACTAAGGATTCCGACTAAGCTTTCTGTCCCTGACATGTGCCCAACTTCATCCATTTTTACCTTTGCACCAGCTGAGTTGCACCAGAATAACTTTACAGTGAAGCAGAGGACATTTCCTAAAGCTCTCCAGCTGGTGTAAATAAAACATTTACTGAGTAGATTTGTCTGCATCTCTATTTTGTAGGGTGGGCAATGTTTGGTGTATATTAGATAAATGTGTTTGTATTTTTATTTATCTGTCCACTGCTACAGAATGGTAAGCACCAGCAGATCTCTGGGAGATTGCAAGATGTTCAAAGCAGAAAACAAAAACAGAAAAATGAACTGGATGTTCTGGGCAAGAAATGTGATTTGGGAATTACAGAAATAAATCGGTTGCAGCAACAGCTTCAAGTATGTGCTCTCTCATCTTGACATTTTTGCCTGGTTGGCTTCCTTTTTTATTATTATCTATATGGACATATTACTACCTATTAGTTAGTTCTTTGTTTCCCATACAACCTACCATAAATAAGCGTTCATAATCTTATACTGTATGTAATCTACCCACAAAGGGACTAATAAAGGTAAAGAAGTTGGTGATGAAGTATCAAATCTGCAATATTCAATTTGAAACAGTATCAGATTGATTAACCTTTTGTGAGGAAAACAAATAATCTTATTTATATACAATAATAAAATAAATAATAATTCCAGTATTTATATACTGCCTTTCTTGTCATTGGATTTCTCCTTTGACTTTAATTCAAGGCGGCAGAGGTGTAGCTATATATATATTTTTAGGTGGGTGCCCGGGGCCGGCCTACCGTTTTGCGCCCCCCCGGCATGCACCCCCCCTCACTCCGTGCCACCAAAGGCGCCACCGCAAAAAACAACCTAAGAAGGCTTTATAAGGCTTTCTAAGCCTTTTAGGCTGTTTTTTGCGCGCGCACACACACACACACACAGGCACCGGGGGGGTGGTTTGAACCTGCAAAAAAAACGGCATAAAAGAGGCTTCTTTTAGGCCATTTTTTTGCACACACCCCAGGCGCGGGGGGCTTTTTCGGTACGGGGGGGGGTTTGCGCTCGGGGGGGGGTAAGAAGAATACCGCGTTCGTTCGTGCAGGAGCCGGCCAGATGCGTCCTTCCTGGCTGGCCGGCAGTAGGAAAGACTATGCTGGAGAGGCTGCGCGTGCGCAAACTTGCTGCAGCCTCTCTAGCTCCCTTAGTCTTGCTGGCTGAGTCCTCTCCAGCATTGTCTGTCCTACTGCCAGCCAGCCAGGAAGGATGCGTCTGGCCGGTCTCTGCCCAGGGGGAGGTGCAGTGCATGAACGAACGCAGTATTCTTCCTCCCCCCCCCCCCCCGGAGTGCACCACCACCACCCAGCTACTTTTGAGCTCCGGAGAGGGTGCACTGCCGCCACCACGCAGTGCACCCCCTCCGAGCTCGACACCCCTGCGCCCAGGAGGCCCCGCACCCCCTAATGATGCCTCTGCAAGGCGGTTTACAATAGGCAGGCATTCTAAACCAAACAGTTTTTACAATACAATAAATGTCCTAATCTTTCGTAAGACGCTTCTTTCCAGGTGTTTCCTTTCACGGTCAGGCCTCTCTCTGGCATTCCCCTCACATGCGTTGACTGACAGGCAACTCACCCTCACAGAGTGCCCGCTGCAGCGTTCTCTCACTCACTCACTCACACACACACACACACACACACACACACACACACACACACACACACACACACACACACACACACACACACACACACACACACACACACACACAGGGTTTTTTGCAGCTTTGTCAGGGGCGATGAGTCTCAAACTGCCATCCTTGACCTTGATCTTCAGGCAAAGATATATACTGTATTGACCTGAGTATAAGACTCACTTTTTTCCCCTAAGGCAAGTCTTTAAAGTAGGGGTGCTACAATCAATGTCTAGCTTTTTCTGCCTAGAGTTTTCTGCAAAGCGTCCCTTTTTCAAGCCTCTCCAAGTCTCTTTCAAAGGTAAAACACTTTTTCTTTTTTTAAACTGCAAAAGCTGTGTTTTCAGCTCTTAATCACTTGCTAAATGGCCAGGATCTCTCTAGCAACCTCTAGCCTTAGAGGCATTTGAAAAATTAACCCTTAAGTTCCAGCCCCAGGACTCTGTGGAAACTAAGATATTTATTGATCCTGCAGTTTGAAAGTTGAGAGCAAGAGCTCCTGCATAGGCTTATCATATCCAAAAGGGGACAGAGTGCCAACCTTTAGGCTGCAATCCTATGCACACCTTCCTGGGAGTAAGCCCCATTGAATGCAATGGGACTTACTTCTGAGTAGACATGCATAGGATTCTACTGTTAACCATTGAAATTTGAGCAGGTGCAGCTCATCATCATGGAAGGGTGCAACAAGCTGCACCTGCCCAAATTCCAAAGGTTAAAGGTAGGCACTCTGTCCCCCTTTGAATCTGGGAAGGCTATTTATACTAGGGTGCCCAGATTCAATAAGGGACAGGGTGCCTATGCCTTTAACTGTACCAAAGCTGTACTGTTTTACTATTCTACTAATGTGTATATTTAAGTTTTAAAAAGTTAATGTATTTTTTAAAAAAGAGCACCAAACTTTAAGGGTGCGGCTTATAATCAGGAACGTCCTATACTTGGGGCAATACGGTATATCTTTAAAGTATTCAACCAAATTCTCTTGAATTTTAGCCACCATTACCTCAAGTTCCATTGTTCTGTGTCTTTGTTTAAATTAATCTGTCTCCATATTGACTAGAGAGTCTAGCATAGCACCAGAAACCTGTGACATGATTCTCAATTTCGTTTTCTTTTCAACAATAATGTTTACTAGAAGGAAGTAATTGCTGTTCAAAATAAATTGGCCCATCTACTTTAACTTTGTATTATTAGGTTGCCTTGGTGATGCCACTTAGATTACACTAATGATACTGTTCAAAAATTTGCCTCGTATCTCTGCAGGAATATCAGAACAAGCTGATTCTCCTTGTTCCTGAAAAGCAGCAATTAAGTGAGAGAATAAATCACATACAGGTGGACAATCCTACTAGTAAGTATCCTACTAGTAATTATTAAGAAAATAATTTTTCTTAATCCTTTCTCCAGTCTCACTTACTGGAAGGTGGTATAAACCGTGATGAGAAGGTAGGGGCGTCACTAGGGTTTGCATCACCCGGTGTGAGAGCTCATCGCGTTGCCTCAGTGATGTCACTAGTGTTGATATCACCCGGTGTGGTAACTCATGGTGGTGTCACCCCCATTAACTTTATTGATTTGAATATATAACAGTACAGGTCACCCAACAAATCAGTAACCAACAAAAAACCAGTGGCTAACTTGATGGCACACAACTGAATAAGAGTTCTAGTACTAGCTCTGATACATAGAAATAAAAGCTGACTCATACTAACACCTTATTGCAGGGGTGCACAACATACGGCCCGCGGGCCGCATACGGACCCCTGACGATTTCCCGTGGCCCGCGAAGAAATTGGGGATCCCCAAGTTCTTCTCGGGCCACGGGAGATCCTCCGTGCCCGCTCTTTTCATTCAAAAAAAGAAAAATGGTCCGTAGCGGTTTGCCGCCGAAATTCGGCGGCAAGCCGAGGATCTTAAAGTGATGCCTGGCAACAGCTCCTCCCGCCTTCCCCATTGACCAATGGCCAGGTCGGAGCGCCGCTGATGTCGTTCTGGCGGCCGCAGCAGCTCGGAGCAATCGTCAAGCCCCGGCTGGAGTACGAGAGCTTCCAGCAAGGCCTGCTCCGCGGTCCTAGACGTCAGCGGGACTCCGCTGCCCGCAGCAGCTGCTCTGCAGGGACGCGCCTCCGCAGCCTCATGGTGGCCACGGAGCCCGGGCGAGAAGCGGACGAGAACGCTGGGCAGGAAGGCACTTGTCTAAATTTTAGAGTGAGTCTATCATCATAGCAAACACAGAAGTGAGGGAAGTGACTGTGGGGAAGCTAATTGTATGAGTGGGCCAGTGGCTGTTGCGGGAAGAGTTAAACCCCTCTCTTTTCCAGTCTTTTTTTCTGTTGCTCATTACATATTTACTAAAGACTGTGACACACCGCAGGCGACACAGTGCAAAGTGAGGTGAAGCCAGCCTTTGTGTTGCTTTGCTTTGTGTCTTCCTGTTTATACTAGCGGGGGTGGGGGTGGCTCCGAGTGGCTCACAATGAAGAACTGGCTCCCTTCTCTCTGCCTGCTCTTCGGTGGCTGCACACTTAATGTGGCAACGGTGAAACTGCTATCAGTAGCTATAGTAGCCCTCGAGGCCAGTATCCTGTTGTCTTTCCCAGTCCTGTGTGCAAAGAAACTCACATGCCCTCTTGGACTCTGCAAGGGACTTCCAAATGAACTGACTCCCACTACAAAATCTGCAGCCCCACTAGTGGATCCACCTACCCCATTGGATCCACCTACCCCAGGTGTATTTTTTAATGGAGCTCATCTGCTTTCAGGATTTTGTGGGAGATGTCTTGTGGGGGCACGGGGGTGTAGAAAGAGTAGAAAGAGGTGTAAAATAAAATAAATATCTAACTGGTCCATGGATTCGGCAGGCATCACTACAGTCAGAGCAAAATGGAGAATGATCCAATGATCCAGAAAGCAAAATGGAGAATGATCAGAAGCTGGATGCAATAGGACCTAAACCTCTCTCTTTTCCAGTCTCTTTTTTTCTCCACTGGACTGAACTCTGCTGCTGATTGGCCAAAGTTCAATAACTTTTTGGGATATTTTCATGGACACGCCCCCTGTGATGTCACTTCCTGAGGAAGTGACATCACGGTTCCTGGATGTGACATCACGGTTCCTGGACACGCCCCCCCCGTGCGGCCCCGAAGAAGTTTGGCCTATTCATTTTGGCCCCCGCCTACTTCCAAGTTGTGCACCCCTGCCTTATTGGTTCCTTGCAGTGTGTCATAACAACACCTCATTGGCTCTCAGAGCAGTCTGTCTTATTGGTCAGTTTTGAGTTAAGGTAATCCACTTTTTGTTACTTAAGGCCGTTATGTTTTCTTTTTCTGATTATTTGGCCATAACGTTTGATAGAATACAGATAATTCAAAACTGTTTGTTTCATTACATTCTGCATTAAAGTTCCTTTCTGATGATATATAATGTCATGGTATTATTCATAAATACAAGCTTTCCACAGTTTTGGCCACTCCTCCCTCCCCCTGCCCCGTTTTGCCCCCTCCCCATTCCACCCTCCATGCCGGCTTACCTGGGTCGGCATGCATTGCTCCTTGTGCTGGTAGGTACGACCCTTCCTACCACCGCTGCTTCCTGGTGTGCTGTCTCAATGTGCTTTATGGCACATTTGTGACAGCGTGCTTGTGACAGCACGCGCTACGGGGGCACAAAGGTAGGTTAGGATTGGGCCATAAATCTCCTAACAAAGATGGAGTGGTACTTCCTCAAGAGTAAAATGCCTGTCCAGAGGCATACTAAGAGAGCTCCATAGTTTCCACTTTTTTTTTCTTTTTGCAGTGTGACTTTTTGCTTTGAGTTGTGGTAAGTGAATGAACTGCAGTCAGCAAGGTGATTAGAAAAAATATCAGAAAAATGAATAGTCATTGAGTCAGTAACAGACTTGGTGATGCTGTGTGAGGATGATTAACAGTTTAAGTAGAATGTGAGACGACAGGGGTATTTACAAACAGTTTTGAATCCTGTGAATCATCTGACAAACATTAAGTACCACTACCTTTTGGGTAAAATGCCTGCCTAGAAACATCCTGAGAAGGCTCCGGACTTCCCACATTTTTCTTCTTGAGTAGTGGCTTTTTGTATTGTTGAGTTTTCCACTCTGCTGAGTTGAGGTGAATTCTGCATTGTCATTTTCTTCCTTTCCTTGCAATGTGGGTGGGTTCGATGTTGAGATGAATAAGCATGACTCGTCAGTCTTTCCTGCAGGTTGCAGTCATGGTCACTCCATCTTTGTGGATGGTTAACTTCAAAGGGAATCCCCAGCTATAAGAAATCCCAGCATTTTGTGGTTTCTTAGTGAACAGCAGCAAGAGCCCGTATTACCTTAATGTCTTTGAACACAAATTTTGTGATATTAGATTTTAGCCCTGGCATACAGCAGATTGAGGAAAGGAATGAGGCATTGATACCAGGGTTCATCCCCAGGGTTTGATCAGCACAGTGTGAATTAAAATGTAATTGTAAGCCGGTGTATTGTACTACAGTCTGGGCTGAAATTCTGGTTCAACCATGGATTCAGTGAGTGTTTTTGGACAAAGTAATTAACTTTCAGTCCCAGTTCCCTGTTTCTGAAATGTAAATACAGTAATAATGATTTGACTGTTGCAGGGATGAGTAAATTAAAATGTTAAACATATTATGTATTACAAGAACTATATACATGAAGAAAAACTAACTCAAGTATTCATAAGTAAAGATATTATAAACATTGGGCGCAATCCAAACCTACTTAGGCCACCGTTGTAACCAGCGGCCCAGCAAAAACGGGAGGCCCCAGAACGGAAAGGGGATTCAAATCCCCTTTGAATTCCCCTTTTGGAGGGGATTTGAATCCCCTTTCCGTTCTGGGGCCTCCCGTTTTCGCTGGGCCGCTGATTACAATGGCGGCCTAAGTAGGTTTGGATTGTGCCCATTGTATCTTATCGAATTAAAAATTCGCATGTTGCCGGGAAACTCCGTCGTATTCAAAAACAATTTATTTCAATAAATAAACTTCACAGATGTTAAAACATATCTTGACGTTTCACACACGTACACTCGTGGCATCTTCAGAATCCCCCATAACGCAATTTGAGACAACTTAAAAGACCAGGGAGTCATACCCGGATGTAAACAACTCCCGTGTCTAACCAGAGGCAATCAGCAGCAGCTGATCAAAGCACTACCCTGTGAAAGCCGCAGTTTGCAGGCACTAATTAATCAGTTCCGAGAGGAACGAGCGCGGCTGAAACCACTCGCGTCGTACAACGCACAGAGAGTCTGCATGACTGAAACAACACAAACCATAAAAACAGCAATGTAGAATAAATAAATAACCTGCCTAAGATTATAATGAGAATGTTAAAACCACACAAAGGGGGATGACCTATTAGATAAGAAAACATGGTGAAAGACATTAAAACATCAGGGGAGATCTGTTTAAAAACATATCCATACATAACAGGAAAAATGCCTGATGAGAGAGGAAACAAAGTATAGACTAATCCCAGGACATAACAATATGTAACCAACTGAGAATCACATACAAATATATCAAATTACCTACTCTCCAATGGAACCCAAGATGACAACTAATCCATGTTATGGATCCTCCCCACTGTCTCAGTTAACCCTAAACTAGATTATGCCAACTAGAGCACTTTAACACCAGAGAACAGGATGCTCTTGTCAGTGTTAGAACTGTATCTAACTGTATCTTATCTGTTTTTCACCTACAGATGCAGAACTTAAGTCAATATACAAGAAGTCCTCAGAAAAAGAAGAATTATGCCAAAGACTTAGGGAACAACTAGATGCACTAGAAAAGGAAACAGCTTCCAAGCTGTCGGAAGTGGATGTTTTTAATAATCAGCTCAAGGTAAAACTTTACTATAGCATTTTAATTGTGAATCAGCAAGATTTCCTTTGCCGTAAGGTCAGTGACTCCACCAAATTAGATTTAACATCTTCTTGAGAGGTTGTCTCGCTTCTGATTTTTATTTCACTTCATTGGGCCTATTTCAGTATTCTCAGCTGATGTGGCACGATGAATGGTAATTTCTTGCATGTCACTGCTACCTTTTTCATTCGTACCATTGGGCTGCATATTACTGATCTCAATTTTGATGTTAAAAATATAGAGTTGTTTGCATCGACATTTGTCAGTCAGGAGCCCCATGGCAATAAGATTCATGGGGTGCCATTTTGCATATTTGTAAACTGAATTAATATTACTGGACATTGGTATTTAATCATTTGATTTTGTCTGTAAACCGCTTTGAACTATCTGTTGAAAAGCGGTATATAAATACTGTTAATAATAATAATAATAATAAATAATATATTTGAAGCAAAACCCGACATAGGGACATGCAAAATAGTCATGTTTTAAGATATGAGTTACGGAAAAAAGTAAAAAATTAACTACGGAGTTTAAAGGGCAAGAAGGCCATCTCTTAATAAGGCTATCTCTTTCTCGCAATTTCCTCTCTGTCTAACAAAAGCCAGGACAGCTCTCACTTCGCTTTGCTCTTTCTCGCTTATACGCAATGGCATAGAGGTTAACTATTAATAGAGTGATTAGGTTTGGTTAGGATTTTTAGTGTGAGAGAGATGATGAGAGCCTAAGGTGATGAGAGCCTAAGGGGGAAATGTAAACAAATTCGGCATACTTTTCAAGAAAATGAGTTAGCATGATTAATGTCTTGCATATACTAACAGATTATTTCAAACAGATCCAATTGCACCATACGTTCCCCACATATATAACAAATGCAGTGCAAAGTGTAACAACTTTTTATCTGCCTTATCTTGCAGTATAAGACTATGGATGATTCTGTTCTTCAGTGCCTTTTATGTCTGCTAAGCTGTCTCAACAACCTCTTCCTCTTACTTAAGGTTATTTTCTAATCTTTGCTCTAATAATTCACAGTTCTCTCTGATTTTGTTTTCTTTTAAAATGTGTTGCATTTCTTTAGTGTTTAACTTAAAAGCTTGCTTATTCAGAACTCTATGCTATTCGCATGTGGGCAGACTTCAGGCTTACGGGATCTATTTTTTTCCCTAGAACCCTGAGGTCCACCAGATGGCTAGGTACAAAATATTGACTCAAGGAACCAGATGCAAAATGGTACATTGGGTGAAGGCTAACTCCTATAGCACCCCATGAGCCAAACACTGGGATAACATGCATATACAAAAATCTGCATCTGAGTTGCCACAGATCAGGAATTCTAGTCGCGTAACTGGGGTGGGGTGAGTGTGTGTGTCGGTGGGTGGTGAGTGTGTCACTTAAATAATTGGGTGTCAGAAACGCTTGCTGATCTGCTGCAAGTCCTCCCGTGATCTAGATTCCAGTCTATCTTCTGCCCACCTCTGCCATGCAGCATGAATAGATCTTTTCTTTTGCTTTTCTTCTTGCTTTTAAACCCTGTCTGCTCACTGAACACTTGAAATTATGTAAAGGCAGTGGAAGTACAAATATGAAGCTTCCCAGCGAATTGGCTCTAATATTTAGTTGATGACTTGAATATTTAACATAAATGGTATTGCTTTTTAGGTAAGACCTTAAAAACCTGCAAAAACACTTCCTTTCACTCTTACGAGCTCATCTATAGTGAATGCAATCTAGCTGGTCAATGTAGTAGAAGAAATAGGGCAGAGGACAAGACTGGCACAGTTCCTAGTGGTTAGCGACAGCCCTTTCTCCCTAGCTCTCCCCTTCCAATCATCTTCCTGGAAAGACTGCTCCTTACTAGTAAGAATGGGGGATTCTTACTAGTGGGGAAGTGGTAGTATTCCACTGTCACTATCCAAGGTTACGGAGCCCACCTTAGAACAGCCCCTCTCCCAGGATAACCACAACACCCTTAAAATCTGAGGGGGGTGACCTTTGAAACAAAATACTAACAAACGTGGGCAGTCCTTCCTGGGTCGTAGCAGCAGACACCATCTACCAAGGTTCCCCCCCCCCCATTCAGCTGTTGATCCAGTAAAGGGAAAGGGGAAGCAGGAAAGGGTGTGCACATGGCAACCACCGCTGCTCCCCTTGGTCAGCCTGCCTTGTCTTGGGAGTTCCCTAACAATGATACCATGGGTTTCTCCAATTGGATGGTTTATGACCACCTGGGCACATCTACCTGCTCTTTGACCTGGTCAATGAGCTAGTCAGTATACAGTTGGCTGGCACATGCCAATCTCAGTGAAAGGTTTCGCTAGGCTCCACTGTCTAAGTTGGATCCAGACACAAAGATAGCAAATTCACACTGTGACATAAGTGCCCTGACCTGTGACTGTATAACGATGAATTACAGAACAGCAAGTCTTGTAGCAGGCTTTTGTAGCAGAATGTTTTCAACAGCCTGATTTAGGAGACTGAAGCAACCTAGAAACCCCTGGGGAGGTTGGGAGGGGCCAAAAATAGGAGAAAGTCAAGGATTTTTGCCAAAGTCAAGACTGCTTTCTCAAACACCTGGAGTTAAATACTTCTGCCATCACTTTTGATCACTTTTCTTATTAGTAAACTGAGGGACCAATCCTATCCTTTCCCCCCCCCCCCCGGTGCCGATGCAGCTGCGCCAAAAATGAGTGTGCTGTATCCAGCGGGGAGGGGGAAAGATTAGGAGGCCTTAGAGGTGAAAGGGGTGGTATTTTACAATGGGTCTCTTCGGACCTGCGCCAGCTCTGTAGCTATGGATAGGATCAGGTATGCACCATTGCCACCAGATCCACACCCCCTTCCGCAGCCTCCCGGCCCCCCGTTCCTCCCCCCCAGCCCAGTTTCATCCCCTCCTCGTCCACCCCCACAACTGCCTTACCTGCTATGGTGGGTGTAGCGGGAACCAGTGACGGCCTTGGAGTGCTGCCGCCTCTTGTGGCAGCGTTCCCAAATGGCTGCCAATGGAGTGCTCTGCGCACTGTTGGTGGCCATTTTGCAATAGCAGAAGTGTCTTCCGCTGTCGCAAAGCGCTCCAGCCAGCAGCTCAATCCTGGATAGGATTTGGCTTCCCATGTCTCATGTATGGACATCAACACTAGCACAGAGAGAGTGCACAGACTAGCGCACAGAGTGGTTTCCTAAATACCAGGGAAGGAATGCAGGTGAATCTTGGTTTTGTGAAGAAAAAAAAGAAAATCTTGGATTTTGAAGGTGGCTAAAGACTGTACATGCACAACATACTCATGCTTAAGGTTACAATAAAGCCCATTTTCTAGGCCTGCCATTCCGGTGACCATTTGGGCCATTAGCAGACCCAGATTCTCAACTTTAAAAAAAACTAATTCAGGAAGTTGTCTGGATTTTGGAATATTTGCATAAATATAATGAGGTCTCTTGGGGATGGGACCCAAGTCGAAACACAAAAATTCATTTGTCTCAAATGCATCTAGCCTGAAGGTAATTAAGTCCTAGCCCTCAAAATGTCTGGATTTTGGAATAGTCTGGATTTCGGGATGAGCACCGACTCTAGGGTGTGGTGCTCATCCCCATTTCAAAGCCGAAGAGCCAGCATTGTTCGAAGACACCTTTGTGGTCATGTGGCCGGCATGACTCTCCTTGCCGCAGTGCGTAGCATGCAGCTGGAACATGGAGCGCTGTTTACTTTCCTGCAAGCGGTACCTATTTATCTACTCAAATTAACATGCTTTGGAACTGCTAGGTTGGCAGGAGCTGGCCAAGCAACGAGAGCTCACCTGTCGCAGATTCGAACTGCCGACCTTTCGATCGACAGCTTATGGTTCAGCGGTTTAACCCCCTGCGCCACCCGCTGGCCTTCCTATACTATAGTTTCCCTCTTACAGAATGACAAGAAGACAGTATCTGACTCTACAGTACAGTATCTGACTCTACCTTCTTGTTCTTCAGAGCTCTGCTTTGTTTCTTCTGAGAGGGAAAGCAGCAATATGATTCTGTGTGCTACTAGCTTGTGTGTAATCCCTAGATCTTTCATTTCCCAAACATAAACTGACTTCTCAAAATAAGCAATTTTAAGGGGGGAGGGGAAAATGCCCTCTTCTGTTTCCAAATTAGCACAGTCTTTCAGGTACCTGAGATGCACCTATGGTAGCAATCCCGGACTTTCCCATTTTGTTTTATGCTCACGATCCTAGTCCCAGATTAGTGTACCATCATGATCTCCATCCTGGCTACTGTTTATTTTTTTTAGTATACTGTAATTTTTTTAATGATCCTTATCAAGCGTCCACAAATATCAGCTTGGTTTACTAGCCAAGCCTTGATTTTCCTTCATTACCCCCACTTCACTCCAAACACACATATGCACCGAACCGTCCCCCATACACACGCCAAGCACTACCCTACATTTTCTGGAACAAAGTCCAAATACATGGGGAAATTCCAATAAACGTTATTGCAAAAGTCAAGAAAGAATGACAAGCTTTTCAAGAAGCAGTAGTCTTGTAGCACCAATGTAAACTAATTTATGTACTTGTTGAAAAGGTGTATATAAGTATGTATTAATAATAATAATGATGATATTATTAAAGTACACTGTTTTGTAGTATCTTTTTATAGCCAAAGTCTGCTTCTCAGATGCAGGTTTTCAAGATAGAGGACGGGAATTCTCTGCTCACAGGGTTTGGAAAAGTTATATGCTAGGCTTTATTTTTTAATCAGGATTCATGATAAAACCAGGTATTTAGGGAACTGGTGTAGCATAGTGACTAAGAGACTTGAGTCATGAATCAGGTTTAAACCCCACCTTTGCCATGGTCCTCAGAGTGGCTAGTGAGGAAGCCCCACCCCCAGGACTTTCTAAGGTGGATGCTATTTCCCAAGGTGGGTGTATTTCCCCTGCAAAGTTGCCATCAATGGGGTTAGCCCCTAAGTCAGAACTGATGGTGAGAGTCCTTGCCATGCTGTCCTGACCATCACATCTCTGAGAGGCGGGTGGAGGATTGGGATGGGGGTATAGGTAGGGACCAGTGGCTTGAGTGACTAAAGGTGAGAGCTGGTAACTTTCCATTTCCTTCTCTCCTGTTCTCTGCTTTGGCAGTAACTAAGGTGGGTGGGGAGTTGTTAGAATTTTGGAGAGTGGGTGGTGAGTGGTTGTGTGTGGTGTCTTTGGGGTGGTGCGGGTCCTGCTGGGAATATTTCTTGGGAGGGGGCTGTGGTGCCACCATTAAAAGGGTGATGGGTCGTGGGAGATATGGCAGTGGAAATTGGGTTCCCAGAAAAAGAGGGTTAGTCATAGACATACTATCCCTCTTTCTGGCCTTTCCCCTAGCCCCAGGGCTACTGGTAGTCCTGGCAGTGATTCCTTGAGCCTGAAGCTGCTGTTCTTAATTGCAGGTTAGTAAATAATGACTTGCCTGGATGAGGTGGGAGAGGTTGGTTCTCTTCCAGTTCTGTCCACCAAGATTCCTGGTGCTGCAGCAGCCACAACACAGGGGCAGGGAGGTGGAATTGCAATGTTCTATTGTTATATCATTCCCCTTACCAGGTACCCTGTCCAGTGGTCTGCTGTGTCTGTGTTCATTTGCACCATGCTGGGTAGGCGAGAAAGGACTGGGATTCTGTTGGTATACCACCCCTCTTGCTGCCCAACAGTCTCCCTGCCTGAATTGACTAGGGTGATCTTAGTGGTGGCCTAGGAGTGCCTCTGGCGATCGGTGCTGGAGAATTTCACTGTCCACATTGGAGGCCCCAGCAATGGGGCAGTGCAGGATTTCATGGCCACTATGGCAGTCATGGACCTCTCTCTGCTTATTGGAAGGGAGTGGGCTCTGGTGTGCACTTTCAATTTTGCTGAGCCACATGTTAATGGGAGCTATAGCAGCAGTTCTTACCATGGAGGTGTTTGACCTGTCTCCCCCTCCTGCAGCCTGTTCCAGGAGCAACAGGAAGTTCATTTGCACCACGCTGGGTAGGTGAGAAACTCCTTATTGTAGCTGTTGCCGCTGTTCCTGGCACTGCAGCTGCCCAATCAATGCTGCTGCTGTCACCCAATTCTTCTGTCCTCTCTCCCTCAGCACAGATAATACAAGCTATCGGGAGGACTAGTGCTACTTTCCTCATCCCCTACCCATTAATTGCCACCACGTGAAGAAAGAGGGAAAGAGAAATGATAAGACACCCTGTCTGCCAGAAGGCAGCCTAAATGTGCCCACCTCGATCCCTAGAAGCAACATTTGAAACTTGTGGGTTCATTAAAGAGCAGAAGACGGGGCGCCATGTTTCACACCAGTACAGTCCATGTTACCATGAGATGATTGTGAGAATTAATCCAAGGTTCCAGCTATTGTTGTGAATACAGTTTTGGTAACATGAATTAACAGGGGACATTTGTTTTAGTCACAAACATAAAAATAAAGTAATGCATTCTAAGGTTTCCTTCCACCAGTGGAAAGGCTCTTCTGCCTACAGAAAGAGGCATTCCGCAGGTGAAAAGAAACCTCAGGATACAACCCAATACCTAGAGTCTGTTTTTAAGTAAACTTATACTTATAAACATGTAAACTTAAGTAAACTGTTTTAAAGTAAACATACATGTTGAGAGTTCATATAGCGTTACCAGCTTTTCTCCTTTTCTTTTCTCCTTACCTTTCTCTTCCTACTGAAAACAGGATGTTTGCATGTACAGGCGTCCCTCGACATCCATGGATTTCACTGTCTGCGGATGCTGAGCCTGGAGGCCTCTTACCCATGGGGCCCACAACTGCCTCCGCGGGCCTCGGAATGCTTTTCCAACGTGACCAGAAGTGACTTCCGGTTTATCTTCCATTCGCATCGGAAAAGTGTTCTGAGGCCCCACAGAGGCCTATGGAGGCGGTTGCAGGCCCCGCGCAATGCAGAAGAGTCCTCCGGAGGCCTCCCCCACAGGATCCAAGTACGCATTGGGTGCTGGGTTTCAGCACCCACGATTCTCTGTATTCTCAGGGGGGGGGGGGTCCTGAACCAGATACTGAGGGACGACTGTACTGAACATTTTGGCAGATTTCAGTGTTAAACTGAATTATTTTCCAGGATCCTTTTTGTTTGTTTGTTTCAAACCTTCCCCTACCTCTTTTTGCTTACGTTATCAAGGTATTTCATTGTTCTAGCAGAATTGTTTCTGTTCTTATTTCCAATATCATATCTTGCTGCCTGTAGTAGCGGATAGAAAGTTTTTTGTTGCAAATGTAGCCTTCAGAAACATTTGCAACTCTCCTTGTTAAATTTAAAGCTGTCTTCTCGATTTTATTAATAGGGAGATTAAAACACCACATTTGAGAAAATGGCCTTGCCCATTTGTATCAAGCCTTGGATTGCAGAATGTTAGATCACGTTACTTTTCTATAAAAACAGTTAACTTTTGGTAACGTGGACATTTTCATGGCTGAACACAATTTGTAGAGAAGTAGGAAGTATGGGTAAAACAGCCATGTATATTTTCTGAGATCAAGTTACCTTTTTGTTCATTTGATGTACTTTATATTTTCTTATTAGGAGTTGAGAGAAACCTTCCACACACAGCAGTTAGCCCTAGAGCAACTCCACAAGATCAAACAAGATAAAGTCAAAGAATTAGAAAGAAAAAGAGCTGAACTTGCACAGAAAAAGAGACAAGAAGATGAGGCCGCAAGGTAATAAGATTAAAAAAAACAGCACAATACTGAGAACTTTGTTGTACTTGAGATAGCAGAGTTAAGACTGCACGTCCTATGCATAGGTTCAATTCCATTGAACTCAATGGCCTACATCTGAATAGAAACTCATAGGATGAACCGCATTAACTCTTATTTAGGGGGGCCTTCTGGGTGTGTGTGTTTTTAAATGGAAGCTTGAACGTTTAGCTGCTTTGATTTTAGTGTTTATGTTGTATTTTATGCTATGTTTTAATATTATAACATTAACATTATTGATGTTTTTGGGGTTGTATCTTAATTTTCTCTTCTGCAAACGGGAGGTAATTCAATTCACACAAGTGTAGCGGGGAGTGATCCTTGCCAATCTCCCTAGTCCCCACAACCACAAATTCTTCTGTGTCCCACAGAATCTCTCTGGAGGTCCCGGACCCCCCCCCCCGAGCAATTTTTCAGGAGGAGCAGAGGGCTATTGGACCCTTCCACACATGCCCCTAAAGATACAACCAGTTATGAACTAGCTTGAGTGATGATGGTAGAATAAAAGAAGTAGATACAGTGGACCCTTTCTATCTGCGGATTCGGGATCCACGGATTTTGACTCACCGTAGATCCCAGTTCCGCGAGGTCCACGCTAAAAACCCTGTTAAAAGGGGGGAGACACACCAAAATTGCCATTTTTACCTTTAAATAGCCAAATGGTGCCATTTTCAAGCCTCCACAGGGCTTCTTGAAGCTTAACAACCCACTTCCAGGTCATGCAAAGGCTCTTTCCCCCTCCCAGTCTTGTCCCAGAATGCACCCTGTGTCAATCCTGGGAGGAGGGAAGAGCCTTCGTGCAACCCGCAAGTGAATAATTAAGCTTCAAGAAGCCCCGTGGAGGCTTGAAAACACTGTGACTTGGCTATTTAAAGGTAAAAACGGCAATGTGGGGGGCTTCCCTTTTTAACAAGGTTTTTAGCAAGGTTTTAGTTCTCCGCAGATCCTCGCTAACTGATCCCCCGCGGATAGTGAGGTCCGACTGTAATTTGTTAGCACAGGTGTTTTTAATTGCTTTCAGTTCACACGTCTGATACATATACACACACTGTCCAGCTGGTAAGATAAAAATACTGTACAGTATATATCTTTAGAGAACTGCTGTTCTGCATTTTGACCAAACAGTGTCAGGCACTCTGAGAAATAGTTGAATTTGAATTGTAACATTACTAAATATAACAAGAAGTTTACTCTTTTAGGTCACTTATAATCAGCCAGAAACATAGTCTTGTGACACCTTAAAAACTAACCAATTTCTTATCACATAAGCTTTCATAGACTACAGTCCACAAAATCAGCCTGTGTACCAGTGGACAAGCATCTAGCTCAGTGTAACAGCATTTATTTTTTTAAAACCTTCAGAACTTATTCTGGAAACTCCACGTCAGTGGACCTAACTTCAGTATGTGACAACAATCCTCACCAAAAGTACAATTTATGAGAATCCTAATGAATCAGCCATATTTCTGTGGCATCTATAAAATATACTTTTTAAACTCCCAGCATTAGGACTCATTTCGGCCATTTGTATGTGTTTAACACTATTACAATTAATACAGTGCCTAGCTAGAATGGTCTGCAAGTGTGCCATGGGAATTGGCGGGGGGGGGGATGCAGGGTCATATATTAGTAGGACCGTTGGGGGATGTGAGCCCCTGCCTGGCAGTGCAGTGACCTTGTCAGCTTTCAAAAAACTGGTGGTGTTCCTTGACAATTTTAGTGCCTTCTCAGTATGAGATGAAAGATGTTGAAAATTGTTGGCCTAACTTGTCTGCATTTATAACTTAAGGTTATTTTATTGACGGTGCTTTTCTACTTTTCCTTAAGAAAAGCAAAACGAGAAAAAGAGAATTTGTGGCAAGAGAATATCCGGAGGGAAGAATTGGAGAGAAAAAAGCGACTACAGGAAGAGCGGATGCAGGAAAAAATCCATGAGGAAAAACAGAAAACCGAGGAGGCAGTTGCACAAGAGAGGGAGGCCAAGGAGCAGCAAAGGGCAGAGAAACTTGAAGATGAAAAAAGGAATGAACAAGCAGAAATTCTAAGAGGTGCTGAACAGCAAAGGCAGAAGCAAAAGGAAGAAGAGAAAAAAAGGCAGGAGCAGATTGCAAAAGAAGCTGAGGAGAGGCTTAGACACTTTGATGAAGAGAAAAGGAGAAAAGATACAGCCAACCTGCAAGAGTCAAAGAAACTCACTTCTCAGTTAAACTTTAATGAGAAATTTGCAGACATCCTTTCGCAGATGGAAGGTCGAAGTCTTAAATCATCCTTGAAAAATGAAGGTATCTGTGTTTTGTGAATATAGTTATTTTGTAGTTTGAAACATTGTGCACTTCTACAAAGTACCCTGCACTAGATGTTGTGCTGTTTTGTGAACCACATACTTGACGAGATTAGCAGCCAATAATTGTTTTCCCTCAACTTTTCAGAGCATGCTGTTAGTGCCTCAGATTCTAAGAAATCGGTTGATTTTGTGAATTACAGAGCTCTATATTCATTTGAAGCAAGAAATCATGATGAAATGAGTTTTAATTCTGGAGATATAATTCAGGTAAGTAATGGAATTTAATCCACCTGCAACACTAACTGGGTGATGGAATACTATTTCCTGAATTCTAAATAGGATATTTATTTCTCAATAAAGCATATTTCTTCTCTACAAAATACCCAGAATGATGTAACTCAGAACAAAGATTCGAAACAATATACCTGTTGATAAACTGGTAGGAATCGATAACTTAATATTTTGTTGGTATCTCCAGGTTGCTGAGAAAACAGAAGGTGAACCTGGTTGGTTATATGGAAGCTTCCAAGGGCATTTTGGCTGGTTTCCATGCAATTATGTAGAAAAAATATCTGAAAATGAAAATGCTTCTTCACGTCCTAAGAAAGCATTACTTCCTCCTACAGTATCTTTATCCTCAACTGCCTTGGTTTCTGTAGAGTAAGTATGTATAACTTGACACTGCACCATCACACAAAACCAAAAAGAAGCTTTTTGAATTGTGGAGCTCACAGCACACCCCTTGTGCATCATGTCTTGCATGCATTTGAGAGGGTTTGCTGCATCACACAAATGACTTTTTATGTCGCTGTATTGAACTTGTGGCCAGCAGGTGTATTGAACTTGTGGCCAGCGGGTGGCGCAGTGGGTTAAACCGCTGAACCATGAGCTGTCAATCGAAAGGTCGGCAGTTCGAATCAGCGACGGGGGTGAGCTCTCGTTGCTTGGCCAGCTCCTGCCAACCTAGCAGTTCCAAAGCATGTTAATGTGAGTAGATAAATAGGTACCGCTTGCGGGAAGGTAAACAGCGCTCCGTGTTCCAGCTGCATGCTACGCACTGCGGCAAGGAGAGACATGCCTGCCATATGACCACAAAGGCGTCTTCGAACAACGCTGGCTCTTTGGCTTTGAAATGGGGATGAGCACCACACCCTAGAGTTGGACACGACTGGACTTAATTGTCAGGGGTCACCTTTACCTTTTTATTAAACTTGCAGACCCCTTTCACCAAGTAAACCAGAAGAGGAATCCTGTTACCAGAATACATCTTTCTCAAATCTAAATGTTAACATGTGGCAAAAAAAGTCTGCTTTTACTCGTACAGTATCCCCAGGATCAGTTTCTCCTATCCATGGCCAGGTATGTTCTATTAATAGGAGGCCTGTTTGTTTCTGTACCCTTGTATCCTGTACTGTTCACTATGATACATTCAGCTCTCATATAATAATTTTCTGTTGCCATGAATTATTGCATTTCAAGAAATACAAGGCTTACGGTCTAGAATTGATCCCTTCCTCTGTTTTATCATCTATTTTGGCAAATATTTCCACTCCCTTACCTGCCTGAATATGTGTGCCAGGCAATAAACAAAAACCAAACTTGTGGGCAGTTAAGGAAATGGATTTGTCCTTATAAGGGCAACTGTCCTAGTTTGTTCATAGAGATGACTATACCGTATTTTTCGCTCCATAGCACACACCGGACCATTAGACGCACATGTATTTTGGAGCGAAAAATAGGGTAATAAATGTCTTGCTTTAACAATAAATTTTAATGGCGCTTGGCCGCTTACCGTGTTGCTGTAGCACCTCCGATCTTTGTCAGCAGCTCCAAGACGTGAGGCTCCCAGGCGCTGTACGCGACCAGGGAGCCCTACGCAAACATCGCAGCAGCTACGATGTTTGCACAGAGCTCCCAGGCACTGGAAGCGACCAAGAAGCCCTGCGCAAACATCGCAGCAACTGCGATGTTTGCGTAGGGCTCCCTGGCCTCGTCCAGCGCCTCAGAGCCTCGCGTTTTGGAGCTGCGGACGAAGATCAGAGGTGCTACAGCAACGAGGTAAGCGGCCAGGCGCCGTTAAAATTTATTGTTAAAGCAAGACATTTTAATTTTACCCATTTTACAGCATTCGGTCCATAAGACGCACAGACATTTCCCCCTATTTTTTGGGGGGGAGTGCGTCTTATGGAGCGAAAAATACGGTAAATATGCTTCAGTATAGAATGAGGAAATGTATTTATGTCCCCATGGCTGTTTTTGGTCATCTGTACACAGAAGATGTTCTGCCTCTTCCCTAAGTAGAACAGCTCATTTGTTTCAAATTGTCAAGTACAAGTATTTGTGCCAGGGAAGGATTCTGTATAATTTCTGCCTTTTCAAAAACCAAATGAACTTGCATAGAAAATTGACACAAACATTATTATTTTTTTTGACAGGGTCAGGTTGTAGAGAACATAAAAGCACAAGCACTATGTTCCTGGACTGCAAAAAAAGATAACCACTTGAACTTCTCAAAAAATGACATAATTACTGTGCTAGAGCAGCAGGAAAATTGGTGGTTTGGAGAAGTAGGTAGAGGAAGAGGATGGTTTCCCAAATCATATGTAAAGATTCTACCTGAAAATGAATGCCAAAGAGATGAGTAAGTGAAGTTTCTGGAATCTTTTTATACTGAGCAAGTTTGAAAAATGTGTCTAGGGGCCAAAGTACATATTTGTTCTCTGTGTGTGGTTTAATAACTGCAGGGGGACCGGATTGGGATCAGTAGAAGGGAGTATTTAACCTTTATTCCTCATACTGCAGTCCTGACAAAAAATGTGCGCGCGCGCTCACACACACACATGCACACACACACCCAAGCTATTTGTCTCAGAAGGTGCCAATGGAATCTTCCCTCAATGCTAATAGCAACTTTAGGAGGGCCATTTTACAATGACCACTGTGTGATAGGAAAGGGTTAAATACCCACTCTCTGCACACTGCAGTCCTGATTTTGGTTACCACCCACCCTTGTCTATACTATTCAAGGTTTTAAAACACACATTCAGGTCTGTGTGCAGAAGCTTTCTTTCCAAGGCAAATAGTTGTTGTTTTTTTGTGGGGGGAGGGAGGCATTTTTGTCAGGACCATGGTATAAGGGGGTACAAAAGGATTAAATACCTCCAGTCATCCCAGTTCTAATCTGAACATTTTCATTTTAACATAATATGTAGTTTGTCCCTGTTAGTGAGCAAAAGATGAAGTCTTAGGTTGAAGTAAGGGGGGGTGCGGTTAAAGTAAGGGGGGTATATGTGCATCCATTTTTTTCTAGAGTTCCTGTCCAGAAGGTGTTCCACCTATGCCGAAACTTTTTAAACTCCTCAGGGTACAAATACCAGTCCTAGGCTGAGAATTAGACAAGAGAACATCTGGTTCGAGAGCTGGTGTAGCATAGTGGCCTTAGCCTAAGCTGCAAATCATAACTTTTGTAGTTTGACTCTCGCCTCTGCAATGAATATTCACCAGGAGAAGTTGGGCAAGCTGCTCCCTTTCAACCCCAGTTGCAATATAGGATAATATTACTCACCTTACAGTGTATTTGCAAGGACAACTTCAAGTTAGTACATATGAAATGTTTTGAATGTTCAGAAAGCACTATATTGTTGTTGTTGAGTAACAATAACGATAATAATATTGGTAACAACAACAGTTTAAAACTGTCAGCACGTACATGAATTTTTTCTTCTGGGTTTCCTGTTAAATTGTTATTTGCATTTATTCCCCAAACTACATTCTGTATTTAGGGAACTGAAAGAGTACTCTGGAGTTGGGGGATACGTTTTGAAATGGAAACAATAGGAAAAAAAATTGGATGTGCATGTATGTCATGTGTAGACTGAGTGTCTGGATGCAGGTGGCATTTTTGTCCTTTAAAAAAATACTAAATTGCGAAAGTAGCAGAAGAAAAAATGCCCGTTACAGGGTTAAAAGCCATGGTAAACAACCTTTTATTACATTAAAACCAAAGTTAAGAGTAATAAAACATAGATTAAAACAACATTTCGTTCATCATACGATGAACCTTCTCAGGTTATAGGAACAGTGAAACACTGTTGTCTTACTTGCCATCGCACTGCCACTCGCTGTGCCTTTGCATACTGCTTTAGCATATCCTGGCAGTCCAGGTTGATCCAGTCCAGAACTATAGGAAAATGGGGAAATTTGAGTTTACCTGTGAAT
Source organism: Plestiodon gilberti rubricaudatus (assembly GCA_026170595.1). Taxonomy (NCBI): domain Eukaryota; kingdom Metazoa; phylum Chordata; class Lepidosauria; order Squamata; family Scincidae; genus Plestiodon; species Plestiodon gilberti. The sequence goes on from JANXHW010000001.1 coordinate 144,777,114, forward strand.
TGTTTTCTCTCTGGTTCTGAGGTGGGTCAGTCTACCTACCCTGAATAGATTGGAGTACACACAGTTTACAGCACTTGTGATGGGAGAGGCCACTGATTTGGTTGTGGGTTTAGGCAGCTCAAGTCCTGTGAGTATATTCTTCTGTCCTTCTCATGTTGCTGGGGGTGCGTGTGTGTCCAGGTTCTCATTTTGGCCTGGGGATCAGAGAGGGAGCCCCTCCCTTTGCTATTCTTCAACATGTGATCCTGTGATCAAAGAGGAGGGGCTTCCCAGTAGCTCAGTCTGACCTACCCCAGGATAAAAGAGAAGGGGATTTCTCAGGTATGCTCATGTCCCCCCATTCCCACCTAGATTGCTACCAAAATCTGTTTGTGGATAGGAAAAGCAAACATTTCGACAATGACCAGTGAGCAGGAGAGGTGCCCAGGGGTAAGAAATGAGGGCTGCTGATGCTCTTCATTATCTTCAGCAGCTCAGAGTTCCTAATTAACTTTTAGTACTCATCCCAAAGTCCCTTTGCAAATGCCTGCAGTTGGGTAGGCATTTATGGCTTAATGCATAAGTACTTGAAAGATGATATTGAAGGAACAGAGTTAACGGTATGGTAAATTGCTTCTGATGTTTGGTACCATAGTAACAGATGAGTTGCTGTGATGTAGGACAAGAAGCTACACATTCCCAAATGTACATTCTTGGCATTTCCTGGTTTTTGTAAGTGAGTCTTGTATTGCTGCATAAATAACACTGTATCTTATGGTTGCCAGAATAAATTTACATTTTATTTGGTCTGCAGACCAGAAGCTGTTTATGCAGCTGTAAATAAGAAGCCAGCAACACCACTGTGTACATTGGGAGAGGGTAAGATTTGCATTTAAATCCATCCTAACCTTTAAATTTGTGCTGAAGAGGATAGGAGGGAGGAGCCTTATAATTTCATATAGTAAATTGATATTGGTTTTTCATATAACTGCATACAGATTTGCTATTATAAAGAACTGGTTCTGATATCTGTGCACTCAAACTAGCATGCATGTTAACTGTGTGACATTATAAATGCGTAGAAAGATAATACTTGTAGCAAGCTAGTTAGTAGAAACTCTGTTTTCTGATTTGTATAGCTCTTTTATTTCAAAGACTTAACGTTACTTGAGAAGAAATGGGGACATTGCAAGTTAATGTAGAAAGGGGTAGAGCAGTGGTTCTCAAAGTTCTCCCTGTGAGGTGGGGAGAACTCTTTGTGGGGGCCGGGATTGCAGCCGGCGCCGGGAAAAAAGCGTCCTAAAACGCTTTTTTTTTTTTTTTTGGCCTTACTGAGGCTTGAGGGGGGCTCCGGGGAGGTCTGCGCAACCTTCCACAGACCTCCCCAATCTTCGGATCGCCGAAAAACGGCAATTTTCAGGTGTTTTGGCGGCGGCGATCCCCGGGATCACTGCCACCACCACCATGCTGTCCCCTCGCCTTAAGGGGGAAGGGGATAGTTTTTTGTTCTCAATGGTGGGTCGTGACCCACCACTTTTGAGAACCACTGGGGTAGAGGGTAAAGGGCCTTGGTGATAAAAGGCACATGGAATTGTGGAAGACAAGAGCTTGGCATTCTAATGGCCAAACTGTATGTTAAGTAAAAGACATGATTGGCCTTGAGGTACTTGTTGTTTGTACTCTCAATAGGAGCTGCAGAGGAAGGGTAATCTAAATGGGGAATATCATGTGGGGCAAGGGAAGCTTTAATTCTTTATCCCCACCACAGCCCTGATCCAAATCAGCCTCTTGTCCTTCAGCTGCCAATCCCAGACATCAATGAGAGTTTTTCTCTTGGGACAAAATAGTAGCGCCTGGGGGGGGGGGGTATTGGTTCAGACAGTGGCAGAAACAAGGGTTTAATCCTCTGCCTCCCCCTGCGGTCCTGATCTGGATCGGGGGCCCTCTATAGTTTTTGTTTAGATTATGCTCTTAAACAAGTTCCAAAGGGATAACCATGTTAGTCTGTAGCAGCAACAATGATTAAGAGTCCTGTGGAAATTTATCGTAGCGTAAGCTTTTATGGACTACAAATCTGAAATCATGAATGTTAATATTCCAAAACCAGTAGACGACCATTTTAACATGCTTGTACACTCTGGCCCTAATCCTGTCCAACTTTCCAGTGCTGATGCAGCCATGCGAATGGGTGTGTGCTGCATCCTGCGGTGGAGGGAGGCAGTCATGTACCTCAAGGCTGTATTGTGGCTGCATCAGCACTGGAAAGTTGGATAGGATTGCACACTTAGCTGCCAATCTTAAGGTGACAATTCTTCAGCTGAAGAAACGTCAAAGAGGGGTCAGATAGAGAATCAGCTGAATCAAAGTTTATAACAAGACTTGACACCATCTCCATAGCTCTTAATAGGGAAATGGATTATCACGTTACAGAGTTAACATCATAGCAATGCTAAGTTAATTGTCACCAATTGTAAATTGTCACCATGCTTTATCTTGTATGCTTTTAAGCTTGTTGCAAAACTAGGTCACTTTCATTTCCTGTCAACTGACACCTCTAATTTCAATTTAGTGAACATTTCACATGGACATAAACTAGCAGATGTGTGGTGATATAAATGTGGAGGAACATGTGCATATTCAGTTAAGGTGACTGTCTTACGATTTGACCATCAGCTTTCAGCCCATGTATTTGGGGGGGGGGGGAATTGACCAGAGGCATAGTACATTTTTTTTAAAAGAATCATTTAAAAACTGCAAGTTCAGAGTTTGAGAAATTGTATGGGTAAATGTGTGGTAGTCCCTGATGTCGCTAAAATTCTCTTTACTTTTTCAGAGTATACAGCACTCTATCCTTATACAAGTTCTGAACCTGGTGATTTAACTTTCGCTGAAGGTGAAGAAATATTAGTTACACAAAAAGATGGGGAATGGTGGACTGGAAGCATTGGTGATAGAACTGGAATCTTTCCTTCAAACTATGTCCAACCAAAGGATCACGATGTAAGGCTTTCTTCCAGCTTTTTGGGGGGAGTTTTTGGAGATAGACTATCCCAAGTTAAACACGGACATCCTGATTCTGAGATATTTATATGAAATGCCAGACATACTTACTGTAAGGGAACTCTCATCTCTCCCCTGCCTCAAATTATGAGGCAGATTACTGTAGGGTGTAGATGACTCTCATCCCTACCTCAGATTACCAGCACTGTCAGCTCTGATAATATGGGGTGTGTGTGTGTGTGTGTGTGTGTGTGTGTGTGTGTGTGTGTGTTTATCAGTACATGATGAGCAGTGATGGTAAATGCACTCAGCTGTCTGGAAGCATAGTTTATTGATCATTGTGTCAAGAAAAGATGAAAGAATAAAATATGTTTATAAAATAGAAATCATCTGCTTGAAAAAGCAGATCACATTAGAGTTAACATCATAGCAATGCTAATTGTCACCAATTGTAAATTGTCACCATGCTTATCTTGTATACTTTTAAGCTTGTCGCAAAACTAGGTCACTTTCATTTCCTGTCAACTGACACCTCTAATTTGGCTAAACAGAATTTAGTTAAGTTATAGCATGCTACAAATTAAAGTGGGTTGTCTTCTCCTTTTCTTGTAGAGTTCTGCTACTACTTGCAAAACAGGAACATTGAATAAAAAACCTGGTGAGTGTCAACAATTTTATAATGTGTTAGTATACTGTATGTAGTGTGTGAAGAATCGCCTGCATTTTTCCTGGTTTTCCCCATTTTTTGGCCTGTTTTTTTGTATTTTGGGACAGTTTTTTAACTCCCCAGAAGCTTCTGTGCCATTCAGCTTCTGGGAGTTACTTTGCAAGCAACCTTTGTTCTTTGTCTGTGTGAAACTTCATGAGAGAGACAAAGAGCAAATGGGGATGTGGATTTGGATTCCATCTTCTGTCTGGGACAGCTATTCAGCTTAGCAATATAGTTACCTTGTCCATTGTGTGGAAAGCCTGTCCATCTAGGTCAAGGCGGGGGGGTAGGACAAAGTGACCAGGTAGTTTCTGGTCTTCCAATCAAGATAACCCGATGACATTGTTACAGCCAAGTTATAAATTTAAAATTTATAAATTTGCCTAAGTGGCACATTCGTTGGGAGCTCTGAGAGGAGCACCCACTTGATCAGCAAAGCACTGGGTCTTCCTTGCTATGTAATTAGCTTAAGCTACTTACAGCACAGTCCTGCGTAATGCTACGCCTGCGGAGCATACGCTCCTCAGGAAGAGGGACCGAATTTAGATTGTGAGCCCTTTAGGAACAGGGAGCCATTTCATCATTTGATTTTGTCTGTAAACCGCTTTGTGATTTTTTTTTTGTTGAAAAGCGGTATATAAATACTGTATAATTATAATAATAATAATAAAAAAGTAAAGTGTGTTTTCCACACCCTCGGAGTAAGGACGCCAGTGCGCAGGCCAGCAGCCCTCACTCCGCCACGGAACCAACCTGGAGCAAGGTTAGGCTTACGCCAGTGGGTGTAAGGGTGGGGAGAGGGCCAGCCGGTAAAGGAGGGCGGCTGTTTGCCAGCCTGGGAGGGGGCAGGGATATTGGCCGCAATATCCCCGTCCCCATTCCCGGGCTCGGTGGTCCTTTCCCCGCCGCCCCAAATGTACGTCTGCTCGAGAGCCAGTGTACATTCGAGGAGGCCCATAGGCCCCAGGCAGCTCTACACTGGTGGAAGGGGACAAACATCCCCTCCCCCTGGGGAATCCCCAGGCCGCACGCAGCATGGCCCGGGAACAGCTGAGGATCCTGAAGCTTGGATCCTTACACAATATCAGGCTGCTACTGTCATCCAGCAGCATCTCAGCTCTGTTCAAATCCCTGCTCAGCCACGAAGCTTCCTGGGTGACCTTGGGCCAGTCACTATCTCTCAGCCCCACCTACCTCACAGGGTTGTTGTGAGGACAAAAAGGAGGGGAGGAAATATGTACACCACTCTGAGCTCCTTGGAGGAAGGGCGGTATAAAAATGTGAAAAATAAATAAAAAGAAATAAATAAATCTGCTGGGCATTAATGGTTATTGCATCCTTTTAGTAAAAACCTTTTCCTTATGCTTTCTCGCTAGGCGTTTTTCATCATCCAGCTGTGCTTTCATTACCCACTTTTTCCCATTACGTTTAATCCCTTTTGTTTAGACTTTTAATAAATTGGTTCCATTTTGACCCTTAGTCTGCCTGGCCTATATTCACAGGTAATTCAGTGGATCGTTATGTTCCTTCGCCCTGCAGATGCTACTGTGGGATTGGTTTTTAATAAGAACCCTGGGGTTCAGTGCTGTCCTGGGACAGGTTTTTTCCAAAACGGCTCTCTTCTGCCTGGTCTCTGTAGCCTGGGATGGTGGCGGCATATACAGTCTACTAAGGTTTTTACCCATTCAGCTGCTGGTCCAGTTAAGGGAAAGTGGAAACCAGGAAGGGGTTTGTGTGCACTAACCACTCACTACTCCCCTTGGTCAGCCTGCCTTATCCTGGGAGTTCCCTTCCCTGATCTAGCGATTAATTTTTCACTGATGTGTGTGTCCTTTCAGAAATTGCTCAGGTTACCACAGCCTATACTGCATCAGGAGGAGAACAGCTCAGTCTGGCCCCAGGGCAGCTGATACTTATTTTGAAGAAAAATTCTAGTGGATGGTGGCAGGGAGAACTACAGGTAACGGGGACATTCTTGCAAATTAGATAATACCTTTGATCAACCTTTTTAAACTTCCAAAATGTTTCTCTTTCCTGCTATGTACAGAGAAAAAGGGTATTTTGTAACAGGAATGCACTGGTCCTGATTCCAACGTTAAATCGAAGCTTATTATTTTTCATTTATATAACACAGTTCAGAATGGTGGTCATTCAAGATACCATGTTTGCAGTCATCAAAACTACTTGATGGGGGAAAAAACTACTTTTAAGACCTTAACAGCGCAATCCAACTTAACTTTTGTGCCGGTTTAACCAGCGGCACAGCGAGAACGGGAGGCCCCAGAACGGAAAAGGGATTCAAATCCCCTTTGAATTCCTCTTTTGGAGGGGATTTGAATCCCTTTTCTGTTCTGGGGCTTCCCGTTCTCGCTGCGCTGCTGGTGAAACTGGCACAAAAGTTAAGTCGGATTGCGCTGTAATTGCTGTGGTGCTAATTTTGAATTAAGTTCTTTCAGAACAAGGTATGAGCTGTTAATGATAAAAAAGAAATTGGTTAGCCATGCCTTGCTTTCTTCTATTTTTAAAAATGCTTTTTATCCTGAAAAGTCTTCAGCTTTCCTGACTTTTAACATACACAAAAACACTGAGCCGGCGAGAGCCAGCTGTTTCAACTTCCGTACGTTGACTTCCAGACAAACCTCTGGAATGGAACTGGTGCGTAACTTGGGGTCTTAGTGTATAATTAGTTAGACACAATGACTCCTCTATAGGCTACATGTTTAAAATAAAATAGGCTTTCTTGGTTATCTTAACCCAGATTTTCAACACTAATGTTGAGATATCTTTAGGTTTGCTGGCTGACTTCAAGGTGCTTTTGGGGGCAGATTTACTCTTAGCATTTTTAACTAGTATTACCGTCCTTTGGCGCACAATGAGCTGGAAAACTGTTGGGTGATGACAAGAGTTAGCTAGGTCTAGCATTGCGAGCAGTCCACAGACTTTGGGAGGCCTGCTGATTCACCTTCCATGGTCATGACAGCACTGCCCAGCCCAAATCTGTCCCACTACCAGCATTGAAATGAATCGCCCCTTAGTGAGACCAAACTCAGAGTTCCAGCTCTTCCAGGTCTTGCAGCTCTTGTACACACTTTCTCCAACTGCTCCCGCACACTTCCTCTAAGCCAATGTTATGCACAACAAACAAGCAAGGTTGGTGACTGGCTTCAAGCAAGCCAGAGTTGGCATCAAAACTCCAGTAGTCGCAGGCAGCAGGAGACTGATGCAGTGACAGTCAGATTGGCCAGGGCCAGCACAAGGGGTATTTTGCCTTGGCTGGTGGTGGCCTGGAGTGCATCAACATGGTAGTGCCGTGGTGAGAATTGCATCTGCAATATTCAAACCTGAGTGCTTTGTGGCAGGAGAAGTATGATTCCCATCCCCCATCTCCCTTCTCCCATCCCCCCCCCCCCAGTGTGTAGTACAGTGAATGCTTTCTAGAATGAGGTTATGCCTAGCTAGTATCCATGGCACACTGGTGATGAGCAGCACAGTTCCCATCACATTGTCATGGAAGAGACGTGGTTAGAGGATGACGGGATGGTGCTAATGGGGTGAGGCCAAAGAAGGCCCCTAGATGCTCAGTGTCCCAGGGCCCACAGAGACCTAGAGCTGCCCTTGTCTATGACAGGACATTGTATACTGGAGGCTGATGAGAGCTTACAATCCTTCTTTTTTTTTTTTTTTTTTTTTTTGCAGGCAAGAGGGAAAAAAAGACAAAAAGGATGGTTTCCTGCTAGCCATGTGAAACTCTTGGGTCCAAGTAGTGAAAGGACAACCCCAGCTTCTCTCCCAGGTAGGTTTCTAGAGGTTATTCTTTGCTTAGATTTAGGGACAACTACACATTTACATGTGTTCGCCCTGACAGCTAGCTGTCTTTTGAAAAACAAGCAGCATCAAGAGGCTGCAATTTTGAGTGAAGAAGCAAAAGGTGTGCCTTAACCCTTTCCTCACCAGTTGTTTTTCCATTCCAAATCACTCTCCCAAGCTAGTTTTCCCATTGTGAAGTTCCAAACTTGTGGACAACACCCCACACACACACACACACTTTTCCACTTAGAATTGCTGCTTTTTAACACACACACACACACACACACACACACACACACACACACACACACACACACACACACACACACACACACACACACACACACACACCACTGAGTGTATTTAAAGCTGAGTGTATTTAAAGAATGTACTTTTCAATGTGCTTCAAATAGTCAGGATGTCTCCTGTGCTTTACGGCTTATAAATACTGTTGTATAAATATTGGTTTTCTCCTAAAAGACACAAAATGCTATGACACTTTGGAGATTATCAGGTATATTGTGGAATGCACACAACACACAAGCCTGTAGGGCCTTTTTTTCTTTTCTTTTTTGGTGCTGAAATGCTCAATTTTAGTGGCAGATCCAGCTGATATTTTGAAAAGTACAGTAGTTGAGGAAACTGCAGTAGTTTGAGGAAGAAAAGCAAGGGAAAAATATCCCTGCTAGCATTTCCCTTGGTTGTGCTAATATCATGAACACTTAACTGGCTCATCATAGCAGAGAAAATCCATTTTGGAATCTGTTTTGTCAACTGCATAGCCTGGGTGCAGCATGAATATATGGAGAGTTGAGCCTTTCCAGTCCTCTGCATTTCTTCCTCTTCTTCATGGTATGCAGCTGCTAGCAAAGCTGATGTAGCATACTTTGTATAATCGCTCTGGGGTGTAAACAGTCCTTTGGTAGGGAGCTTAAGGAGGAAGGAAGTTCCCAGTTTGAGACCTGGAACCTGAATTCTTCTTCACCGCTGATGCATCACTTTTCCTATGTTCAAAAAATACCTATAAAACGGCAAATGTGCACTCGCTCATGGACTATCTCACCGTTGCAGAAAAGCTACCTCCCTTCATCCACTGCATGAGATCAACCAAAAGGCACAGGAGAGACCCCCGTTAGTGAACTGCAACTCAGTTAGCCTGCATTCTTCACTAACAGGTCTCTCCTGCGCCTTTTTAAGAACTGAAGCACAACTTCCAAATGGAAACCACCTATTCTCCTGAAGATACCTACATAGTGAGGGTGAAACACTGAGATTTTAATTTTTGTTTTAAATTTCTGTACAGTCTGAAACCCGAAATAAATCAAACCCACTGCATGGTATCTTTGCTGCAACGGAATAATACAACTGCTCTCATGGATTATTTTTCTTCTTCTAGTGTGTCAAGTGATAGCTATGTATGACTACATGGCAAACAACGAAGATGAGCTCAGTTTCTCTAAGGGGCAGCTTATTAACGTACTGAACAAAGAAGATGCAGATTGGTGGCAAGGGGAAATCAATGGCACATCCGGCCTTTTTCCTTCAAATTATGTGAAGATGACCACGGACTCTGATCCAAGTCAGCAGTGTAAGTTGAAACTAGTTGAAAGCAATAATCTGATCCAAGTCAGCAGTGTAAGTTGAAACTAGTTGAAAGCAACAATTAGTTGCATGTCACAGCTTGCATGTTTAGTTCAATATAAAGGTCATCGTTATTTCCAGTTTGTCATTTGTATATCATTCAGTCACTTCATTCCAACATGCATGCAGACATGCATCAGACTTTTCCAACTCCATAGAAAAAATGTAGGCCACTGCCTGTGGTCATGAGGCCTACAGTACAGTAATGTCTACAATGGTTCACAATATTTGGTAACTAATCAGAAATCTCAATAAATATAATTGACTCTACTCCATTCTAACCTCTACTGTTGTTGTTTGGATTTTCCATATGCTTTGGGTCCTAGGTGACTTGGGCCTATATGAAAAATACAGATAAATGGAACCTGATAGAACCTCAGTGCTTTTCTCAGATAGTGATGGCATTTCCAAACCACAGCTTGTTCAGCACACTCACAGCCCAATCCTATTAAAAGCTCCGCACTTGGATGCAGCGGAACCGGGTAGGTTCCACTGCATACAGCGCAGGGCTGGAGGTCTCCTCAAGGGAAGGGGACAATCGTCCCCTTCCCCCATGTCAAACCCCAGCAGCCCCTATGAGGCTACTCAGAGGCGCACTAGCAAAACGGCTGGCACAGCTCTGAGAAGCCCTGTGTCGGGCTTTCAAGCCCGGGACGGGGGTTCAGATTCGGTGGAGGGAAGTAGCTTGGGAAGTAGCTTCAAATGTGTCAGAGTTATTCAGTCTGATTTTGGCCACTGACTTTTAGCATTTGGTCTCCATTGAGCATCGTGTTAGCTCTTGTGGTAGGGTTGGTCTAGCACTGTTCAGTATCCAACAGCGTAATAGTTTATTATTTTTATATTGCTCTGTTCCATGTTCAGGGTTATGATGCCACAGTCATCTTGCTTGTGCTTAGTTTCCACAGCTGTGGCTCAGTAGAAAGCTTGAATGAATGTAAACATCCCTGTATAAGTCGGCGTAGAATACCACTTTATCTTTCTTGGTCTCAAAATATGGAGCATCTAGAATTCATACAAATTTATATTACCAAGTAGGAGGTTGTGAGCTCTTCTTCCATTTCCTCTAATTTGTCTGTGTATGTGTGTATGATTGAGAGCGAGACAGACAGACACACTGGATTGGGTTAGGAGGCAGAATGTACCTACCCCTACTTATTTTCAGGGAAGCAAGGCCAAGGAGCTGAGATTGCTTTCCCAAGGAAAGGGTTTTTAGAAGGCAGCTTAGCAGGCATTGAGCTGCAGCTTGGGGAAGTGCCAAAAGGTAGGTAAGAAGGGGGAAAGGACTGGAAAAAGAAGAGAATGGCCTCCTAATGTATCCTGGGTGTCAACTAGCACAGCAGTTCTTGGGAGAGGGAACAGGGATGCTGATCAGTCCATGAGCAGCAATAAGAACAGCAATGAAGGGTCAGTGACCCAGCTTTTATAGGAAAAAAAAAAACCTCCATTGGCTATTATGGGGTGAGCTTATCATCACAGACCATTATTTTATGTCTTGATGGCCCTTAACCATCTTTAACTGTGGATGGACCTTATCTTCTATTGTTTAAGGCCCTGAGGAGGGTGTGGCAAGGGACTCCTTGATTGCTCTGGAGGTCTGTGCCTTACTTATTGTAAAATACAACTCATGATTGAATTTGCAGTGAAGTTAGTGAGAGAAGCCAAAGTTGAAAGCACCACTTCTGTGATCATAATAAGGAAAATCTCAGGATGTGGTCTTGTTTACAAGTTTATATTTGCTGGCCAAGCAAGGTGCAGCTGGTCATGGGAATTTTCCAAGGTAAGGCTTCTTCCAAGCCAGCCAGCAAGATGGGAGGGCTTGCTTCAATGAAACCAAGTTTGGCCTTTATGCCAGAGGTCTGTGGAGCCTGATGCTCTCTTGCCATCAGCCCAAACAAACAAGAAGTGACTGCCTGGGTCATGCTCGCCTGACATGCAAAGACCAGCACCATGCACCATGTGCATATATACACCTCCTCGGGCAACAATAATCGACCACAGATTTCACAGTAACTTAAAAAAAACCAATCAAGTCATTATAAGTATATGATTATATAAATCTGTCACACAAAGATAATGCAGTTTATGACCTAGTCCCAAAGCTATCAAATGTAAGAAATAGTGCTTCACCCACAGCAGTTTGAGCATGGCAGTGTTAATGTATTTCATGCATGCAGGAATGATGCAATCATGTCTTGGTACCTTTTTAACTTTCCCTTCTGGACCAGATTCCCATTTGCTGTTGAGCAGGCAGTTGTCATCTCCTAGAATTGCTGCATATATGGCTGCCTTAATTAAGTTTGTAGAAAGGCAGGATATAATTACAAATGAATAAATGCATGTTACTTATCCTACATGGACATGTATGTATGAGGAAATCCATGTGTACTGTCATGTTTGAATGATGTGCAAATGTTTGTTTTTGCTGAGTATGCTAGTTGGGCTGTTTTTGATATGTCTCCCTGCTTTACACAAATTGTGCAAAGTTTGTAGCTGTGTATATTCTATCTATGACATTCTCTGGAATTGTTAGACTTGTGAGAGTTTAGGAGAAGATGGCACTATTGTAGCTCCACAGAAGAAAGTCTTCAAATTAGAAACAGATGGTAGCTGTAGTTTATTCTGTGCTCTAGATCCCTTGTTGTTGTCCTCTCCTACCCACATACTTCTCTCCTTTCCTCTGCTTCTTTGAAGAGTGTGGACAGGTGGCAACACTTGATAAATCTAGGAGAACCACTCTAGCACAGTGGTTCTCAAACCATTTTTGCTCTTACCAGGGCTTGGGGGAGGCCTGCGCAACCCTCTGCAGGCCTCCCCGATCTTCAGAATGCCGGAAAATGGCGATTTTCAGGCACTTAAGAAGTCACACATGCCTCCCTGAAGGCCCCCCCCCAGCCCCGGTAAGTGCGAAAATGGCGGTTTCGGCAGTGGCGATCCCTTGGATCGCTACCGCTGCTGGTCCCGCCCCCGCAAACACTCGGAGTTCTCCCAGCCTCACAGGGAAAACTTTGAGAAACGCTGTTCTAGCATATACTGGAGAAGAACTACTCTGTCTTAATTCCTGTGTTGTTAGAATTGCAAAAATGTTCTCAGCAGACATGAAGCATGCATAATACTTTGAATTTATCTGGTCTGTCCAGTCTTGGCAAAGCTGAGCCCAAAGGGAACATCAATGCAAGTTAGGCAGTGGTCTAGAATGGGAAGTAAGAAGAATGGATCCACTACAAAGCTTTAAGACAGAACACGAGTCGAGGGTGGTCAGGCATAAGAACTTCACAACCCTGGATGGATCTCGGGGAGAAGGCAATTTATTTTTACAAGGCTTGGTGGTAACTGAACCCTTATACTCTAAGGCCCTGACTTTTCCTGCCAGGTTCTGCCTTATTGGGTTATGAAAAGCCTTAAAGGGCCAATGCTCTCACCTGGAGAGGCATTCTCCATTTTTTCTTGCAAGGCACACTGTTTGCAGTGGTGAATGGGCTCCAGGAAACAAGAGCCTCGCTTGAGTGAGGATCTTCAGGAAGGTTTCTAAGTGTTCGATCCTATCCTCTTTCCCCCCCCCCCCATGATGCTGCCGTAACAAAAAGGCGCATGCTATATCCAGTGGGAGTGGTGGATCAGGAGTTCTTCAGAGGGGAAAGGAGAATTTTTATTTTTTTACACCAATATTCACCATATATACCGCCTTTTCTTTGGTCATCGGATTTCTCCTTTGACTTTAATTAATTTCCTCTTACCCCTCCATAAGCCTCCTGCTCTGCAGTGGGTCTCCTCTGTAGCTGGTGCAAGTGTGAGGAGATGAAACGGGCAGGGAGACTTGAAAATGAGAGGATAAGATCCAGCGTACGCCATTACTGCCTGATCTATCCCCTCCCGCAACCTCTCCACCCCCTGTTCCTCCCCCTCCCTTCACTCCCCAGTGCTGCCTTACCTTCTCTGGCCAGCACAATGGGGTCCATTGATGGGGTTGGAGCGCTGCTGCTGCTTGCAGCAGCGCTGAGAAAATGGTTGCCAATGGAACGCTCTGTTGGCAGCCATTTTGCAACAGCAGAACTTCAATCCAATCCAAACCTTTATTGGCATATGGACACATACAAAACAAAACATACAGAACAAAAATACTACACACACCACAAAAATCAACAGTTTAACAAATATCATCCCCCATCATTAAAATTTTACATTAAATTACACATAATTAAGAATAACTGATATTAAAAACTTGGACACCAACTCCAACATATCTACTGGACAGTCATTCAGAAGAAATTTCAGGTTCTCCAAATTGGAGAATCTGGTCCTACCAAAAAGGGGCAGTGTCAAAAAAGGAGCATGAGGGCTAGCCTGTCAAGGACAGTAGAACACAATATGCTGAATGGTTTCAATCGAGTCATGGTCACAAGGGTAGAGACGATCAACATAAGATGTTATATATCCCCTCTGTGACCTTTTGAGGGTAACAAATTAAAATGAGCTAAAGTAATAGTTCGTCGCTCAGATGGATTGGTCATAGAAGAGAGATAAGGAGCCATACATCCATACTGTAAGGGGATAGCAAAGTTTAAAGGGGAACAAGCTCTAACGGCCCGTTCACATAGATTTTGAAATTCAGTATCCAAGATCCTTTGTTTTACCATTCTCAAGGTCACAGTATATGGATATATACCCAAAAGATATGGAGATAAACCAATTTATCTAATTTTCTCCCTCACCAAACTATCCCATTTCAGAAAGGCGGGCTCCAAAATCATTTGATATATAAGACTTTCAGGATTCGGGTAATAATAAATCTTTCACCAATAACGGATAGTCAACAGCCATGCTCTAGATCAGGGGTGGCCAAACTTGCTTAATGTAAGAGCCACGTATGATAAACTTCAGAAGTTTGAGAGCCACAATATTTAAGAAGCATTTAAATTCTTAAATATATTTACTCACCATGAACATTAAACTTACGTTTAATCCAGTGGACTCTTTATACCTGGTAAATAACTATAAAGCTTTAAAATGTCTTATTTCTCTTTTATATTAAATTATGATGCAAAAAGGAGCTAAGCCAACATATTTCCGAGAGCCACACATTATACATCAAAGATTCGCATATGGCTCAGGAGCTGCAGTTTGGCCACCTCTGCTCTAGATAATACGGTATTTGAATTTGCCCTGACTCCAGACACAACGCCGTGTAGGGTACACTCCTAGAAAAGCCCAAGATAGTCCTCAAAAATTTGGCTTGGATGTTCTCCAGGTAATTTTTGATTGCACTAATCCACATTGGGCAACCATACAGAAGCTGTGGCAAAATCTTGGCATTAAAAACTTGCCGCTGGTATATACCTATTTGGGCTAGATTAGATGCCAATTTCTGGTGAAGACCCCATGTTAAATTCCTATGAAAATGGACTCCCAGATATTTAAATCTATTTACTTGTTTAAATTTTTCCCTCTGATTGTCCAATTTCGGGGTCTCCAAACTTTGGATTTAGAAAAAAACATAATTTTAGTTTTTTGTGTGCATTCAATTCCAGTTTTTGTTCCATATATACAGGACTTCGATTTATCAGGTGTCTAAGGCCCACTTGTGAACGTGAAACAAGCACTGCGTCATCTGTATACAATGGCATCGAAATATGTTTAGGGCCTAATTTGGGATAATGTCCATCTGTCTGAGATTTAAAAAAGGGGCCCAATCGTTAAGGAGCAGAATGAAAAGAAAGGGAGCTAAAATGCATCCCTGCTTCACCCCTTTAACTACCGGGATTTTAGATGTTAAGGTCCCTGTGGATGCACATCTGATCTGACATGTGTTGCTGGAATGTAGCTTTCTTAAAAGGGCCAATAACCTCGAATCAATATTTGATTTTTGAGGCTTCTCCCATAATATCTCGATCTACCAAATCAAAAGCACCTCTCAGATAAACTTTTTGCTTGGATAATGTAGTACAGGGGTTCCCACCTTCAGAGGCTCGGGTACCCCCTGTCATGTTCCAATTTACTGAAGTACCCCTGTTAATTAATCACTAATTAATTAATGAGAGTCCCTTGGACTGCTAGGAGATCAAATCAGTCAATCCTAAATGAAATCAACCCTGACTGTTCCCTGGAAGGACAGATACTAAGGCTGAAACTCAAATATTTTGGCCACCTAATACGAAGAGAGGACTCTCTGGAGAAGACTCTGATGCTGGGAAAAATTGAAGGCAAAAGGAGAAGGGGAAGGCAAAGGATGAGATGGTTAGACAGCATCACCGATGCAACGAACATGAAAATGAGCGAACTCAGGAAGATAGTGGAGGACAGGAAGGCCTGGCGGAATATGGTTCATGGGATCACGAAAGGTCGGACACGACTTAACGACTGAACAACAACAACAAATTAATTAGCCACTTAATTGGATTAACTAATTAGCTAATCGGTCCCAGAGTTATGGAAGCATGCCTGAAAAGGCAAAACCTAGTGGGAAGTTTTACTGCACAAAACTCATTACTGTGCTTTTGTACTGCTCCAATTATTTCAGTGAGGTTTCAACAGGGTAATTTTCCAGTAGATTGTGTGGTGCCACAGACAGTTTTATGTGCTGCTGCAAAAAATATTAAAATTTATAACAATATTTTACTTTTCTTTGGAGACTGCTAAGCTGGCATTAGCTTGAGTTGTATTTAGTCCCGGAACTTACACCATGCCTCCTTCCCCCAGGCGGCAGGTGTGGGTAGCAAGGGAAGAAGGAGAAGGCAGGGCCCTTTTTCTGTGTCTAGCGCTTGAAACAGCTGATGACTTGAGGCTTTAAAAAGATACTCTTTTCAAATCCCGAGTCATCAGCTGTTTCAGTGCTAGACACAGAAAGGGCTTGGATCTTTAGCGCTGTGGCTTTCACAGTACTAAAGATCCAAGCTCTTTCTGTGTCTAGCGCTAAAACAGCTGATGATGGGAATTTAAAAAGACGCAGATACCTAGAGACTCTTTGGATAGCCAGGATACAATACTTTTTTAATATTAAAAAGCATACAATTTTGGATCAAATATAAAAAGAGCCACTGTGCAGTTTTAGAAATTACTTTGTTAAAGAACCGGATTCCCCTATTAATTGGTTAGCAGCCATGTATTGGTGAGCCTTTGTAGTATTTGACAGTTTGTAATAATTCATAGTGCATCATTTGCCCTCATATTTGTCTTAAAATGACAGAATTGAAAAAAGAATGATTCCATTAGAAAGATAAGAATCATGTTTATTTGCCTTTGAGCGTACCATGTGCATGTTTCACTCTATAAATTTGGTTGTAGTCATTTATTCCTAATTTTCTTTCTTTTTCCCCCCCAAGGATCCAGTGTTGTCATCCAGTGTGAAAGCACCTCAGAGACCCACTATCCAACTTTGACTGTAGCATGGAGGCAGGGTGGACAGCCTGCTCAGATCTCTCTGAACATTTGCTTCACTTTAGTATTAAACTTAAAAGACTTCAAATTTTGTTCTGTGCTCTACAGTTAAAATTTTGTACACACTGATTAGATAGTGGGTCTTTGTGTGGCTTTCTGCATTGTCCAATCTTGTTTCCTCTACTCCCCTTTATTTAGGAACAATCATGAATCATTAGCATGGTTGTCGAGTTATCTCTTGGCATGGTTTGACCTTAGGCACACAAAGACCTACTATTTGTACTGTTTCACATGGGTAGTTGTGTTCTTATGATGTTTCACCATGTGCCTCCTTTGCCAATTTATTATTTGCTGTTATTTACCTTTAACACACTTCACTATGATTCTGTGCATAATGCTGCTTTGTTTTTGTTTTTTAAACCAAGAACAGAGGTAGAATAAAGCCTCATGTTTTTATGAACTTTATTCTTACACTGTGTGTGCTGGGTTTTAGATCTTAGAACTGTTTTGTCTACACAAATACAATCTGGTCTATAAGGCAGCTCCTTTCTAAAGGGTGAACATTCAGAAAAACAAAAAGTCTGTCCCTCTCAAATATCACAGAATTGGATTATGTGTTAATGACGGAGCAGCTCCAGCCTGGGTCTATTTTTTGTGGTCTCACTTTGGAGACTGTATAAAGACTATGGATTCCTCAGTGGAACCCAAAAGTCCTGGAAGTCCTCTAGGCCCCACCAGTCTACTGATAACATCTTCAGAAGTATGATAGTATAGTACTTGCTGCTGTCAAAGATGTGACTTCTTTGTGGTCATAAAAAAAGAAACCAATTTTCCATAATATATACCACTCCTTTATTTTGTATTTTAAAATTAAGGGAATCATTTCAATAATAATAAACAGCACAATCCTAACCACCTTTCCAGTGCCAGTGTAGCCGTGCCAACAGGGGGCACACTGCATTTTGCAGTGCAGGGGCAGTAATGGAGGCCTCTTCAAGGTGAGGGAACATTTGTTCCCTTACCTCGGGACTGCATTGCGGCTGCACCGGCGCTGGAAAATTGGTTAGGATTGCGCTGTAATTTGGTAAAACAGTTCTGTGATCTATGACAGATATCTAAAATTAGTTAGTCTTCAGAATTCAAGAGTTTAAGCAACAATTGTGTGTACAATCTGAAATGTTTACAGTAAGTTTAATGAATATGCAGAAGTTAAGAGGTACTATCAAAAAGTGTCTGTGCAATTTCATTCATTCAGAAAACTGGGATATTCTGTCTAAAAGGGGGGATATATATCCTTATAGCACAATCTTATGCATATTTACTTGCAAGTAAATCCTATTATGTTCAGTGGAGCTTATTCTCAGGGGTGCACAGGGTTGCATCCTTAATAGGCTTTTCTGCTGATAGTAGAGGTTTTAGCTAATGGTGTGATGCACATAAATAAATGCTAATCATGCAATTTTGGCCTCTTCTCACAAAGGTCATTGTGGTTCAGTAATAATCAACCTAAAATGATCTGACAGACTCATGTCAGTGAATGTCATGTTCCCTTCCCAAGTCAAAACAGACTTCTAGAGGCTATTAGCCCATCTACAGTCTGACAGCTATATATAGTGGCCTGACATAACATCTCTAAGGGCGAAATCCAAACCTACTTAGGCCGCTGTTGTAACCAGCGGCCCAGCGAAAACGGGAGGCTCCAGAACGGAAAGGGGATTCAAATCCCCTTCAAATTCCCCTTTTGGAGGGGATTTGAATCCCCTTTCCATTCTGGGGCCTCCCATTTTCGCTGGGCCACTGGTTACAACGGTGGCCTAAGTAGGTTTGGATTGTGCCCTAACTGTCCCAAGTAAGAGGTTTATCAGGTCCCTGATAGACTCCATGCATGACTGGTACATTGCATTTAGTTTGGAAATATTGAACTGATTTTAGCCACATACAAACAAAAATCTGTAAAAAGCAATCATCATGATACTTTTTCTTCAGCAAATGCCACAATCTGGTAATACATTTATTAGGACTAGCCAAATAAACACAAAAGCTTAAACAAGCTCTCAGGTTCTCCAGAACTTTTATATTCGGACTGAATGTTAAGCAAAGCAAAAATCTGCAGTTTGTAACAGCCCATAAAATGGAATAAAGGAGGAATTAAGCAAATTAAGTACTGTATTGATTAGTCTCACTAAGTGCTGTACAGAATCGGAATTTGCACCCATGACTTCTGGAACGAAGATGCAACAGTAATAGTTAGTCCCTCACTTTCAGAATATGAAGTCCAGCAGTTACCTTGCTCTATTTCCAACACTGTTGAAGCACATAGGCCCGTCATGAGGCATAGAACAGACATAAAAGAGAAACCTGGTAGTCTTTACATTAACAAAGCTGGATATTCATTTAAGTTGATGCACCAAATAGAAACTCAATAGAAACCAGATGGGTAGTGTTACCTAGTGGTTAGAGGGTAATTATCCCCCAAGAAGTACTGTAAAGTCCCAGGTGTTAAAAATATTTTTTTCCTCCAGTTTCAAAAGCCCTCTCCTGGATGGTTAACATAGTATTCTTCAAAATGCAAAAATGTCAGCTAGCATGTTCCTTTTTTACTTAAGTTTTAATAATTGTATAAGCATAGTGTGATATAGTGGGGCCCCCATATCTGTGGGGGATACGTTCCAGCCCCCCCATGGATACTTGAAATTCGATACATATTTGAAAATGCTACAAGTTTGAACCAATACAGTCTCGCTATGATTTTTTTTTTTTTGCTCCAAGGTAATCACAGTATTATTTCAGTGTTGCACAGATACTGCATGAATTGGGACAGCATGAAAACAGCAAAGAAATTTATCCCCAATTCCGAAACTTTTTTCTTGTTTTTGATATGTTTATACAGGTCAGGTGCATCAGACCATTATATAATCAATCAGAAATAGATGTGCAAAGATTTTTAGATGTTTGAGTTATTGTTGAGAAGCCATGCTTGGTGTATTTCAAGGCAAAATTGAAGAATTCTTCTGTACTGATTGAGGTGCACAGCTAAGACACATTTTATGGCACAGTCCAGTGAACCACATCCACGCCTAAATCTGCATACCCAATAAAACTTTTCACTTCCCCCCCCTAAACAGCAGCACCTCACAAGCACCTATCACATGGTTCTGAAACTTTCAGAAGTAGTTCGCAGGGATGCCCTGCTGCTAAAAGAAAAGCCAAAAGTTCTAGTTGGTGTATTTAGGCTTTGGGGCACGCATAAGTTAACTTTAAATGTGAATTGCTTTTTTCTTTGAAAGTTTGGATGCATAAGACTCTCTTCGTGTAATGAGAGAGAGAGACTCTTTTTGTCCGCAGGTTCAGGACCCGTGGATTTGTTACACTGCGGGTCCCAGACCCGCAAATGTCTGCGCCAAAAATATATTAAAAAGGAGGGAAGCCCCCAAAGCACCGTTTTACCTTTAAATAGCAAAATCCACAAGGCTTCTTGAAGCTTCACGACCCACTTACGGGTTGTGCGAAGCCCCCCCCCGCCATGTCCCAGGTTGCATTCTGGGACAAGTCTGGGAGGGGTGGAAGAGCCTTCATGCAACCCAGAAGTGGGTCATGAAACTTCAAGAAGCCTCCGATGCTTGAAAACTCCAATTTTGCTATTTAAAGGTAAAACGGCACTTTGGGGGCTTTTTAAACATGTTTTTAGGTGGACCCCGGTATCCGCGGATCTTCGCTTATCCGCGAGGGGGTTCAGAACAGATCCCCGCGGATAGCGAGGTCCAACTGTATGTCACTGAGCAAAGATAATACAACCTTGTGCTGCCTTCTATTTTAGAAACGGAAGGTAATTCCCCAGAGGAATGAAATATGGTGGTTATGGAGATCTCTCAAATAAAAGGAGAAAATTAAGGCTGGGTATTCATACTGAATAATTAAGGTTCTACATCTGGTGCATAATTCTAAAAGGCAAGAGGAAAAGTCCTAGTCTGCGTGGGAAGCATTTTGAAGGTCATACAGAAAGCTAAAGAAAATGCAAATGATTACTTTGTTTACAGTAAGAATGCACAAATTATGAAATTCTTGATTTAAAAAAATTAAAAAGGAATGAAAACACATTGGCAAATTGTAATATGTTCATTGCCTATATCACAGTATTTGCCAAGCTATGTCCAGTCGGCTTGTATTTTTATATCAATCCAACCATCAACTGTTATCAATCAGTCTGTTACAAGAATGCTGACAGATCTCTGCTTGTAGTGGTGTTTTGGGCTGCTACAAATAATGCTGCTGTAAAGTAATTAACTATATTGAACTCTTACATACATAGTTATATGTGCTGCCTTATTTATTTTAGAGCTTTCTTATATTAATGTTTTGGGATAATATTCAGTGTTTCAACATCCAAACACAGCATATGCTGCAAATGAATTAATTGTTCTTTTTCTTTTCTTTTTTTTTTTTGAAAACTGGAAATAACTATGCAAAAATGTTGTATTAAAGGGACTCATAAAATAATATAAATGTGTGTGATTTTTTCCCCCATCATAGTTAGCTTACCTCCGGCATGATTTAGATATTAAATTTTATTTTCATATAAGAATTGCATTTCAGCCATGTCGATCAGTTTCAAGGTACTGAAGGTGAGGCAAATTCAAGTTTAGACTTTGACTATTGTATGGGATTGCTGGACCACATTTTTGCTTCAAAGATGTGTTGGTGTTCGTAAAACCACCTACAAACCTGTTTGTCTGAGCTCTCAATACAATGACTTCTTAGTTCCATGAGAGATCAGGGACCTCTACCAAACAATTTTCACCACAATAGATTCCTAGAATTTTTATTGCAGAGCTATGGCTCTGGTTTAATACCAGTTTAAATGTGTATCTTCTAGTACAGCAAACAAAATTGACATTGGTTTAAAATTCATAATGTATGGTTTTGGTATGAATAATGCATACCAAAATCTTCCTATGGCTGAGATGCAGCTGTACCACAGCAGCTTTTTCCTTTTCTAATCTCTTTCTGCTGCTGCTACTGCCACCACCCATTTCTTAACCCATAGTCTCGCTAATCTCCCAATGCCCCTCACTGTTACCCATTGCTGTTGCCTCAGGTGCCCACCACTTCTTCAAAACAGGTTGGGTGGAAGGGTGCTGGGAGCAGAAGAGGAGAGGTGGTTGTGGTGAGAGGGGAGTGTGGGGTGCACACTCTAGGAAGAAAAGGAAGGGTGGTTCTAGCATATTCATGCTGCTCCAGGTTTTGGAATTTCCTGATTAAAGAGGTTAGCTTCTTAAAATAAGGATTCTTATCATTGTGATAGGAAGATAGGATATCCTTGTGATAGGAAGAGCCCATGAAATCATCCAACCTTCCTAAGCTGACTAACAGCACAATACTATACTTTTACTCAGAAATAAGTCCCATTTTGTGCCGAGGTAAGTGTGTTTAGGATTGCAGCCCAAGAGAGGCAGTGTTATCCAATGGATAGAGCATTGCAGTTAGCCTGGGAAGATTGGGTTCAGTCACTGACTCTCAGGCCAACTTCATAGAGATGTGAGGATAAGAAGGGGAAGATGTGGATCTTTGGAAAAATGGCAGGAAAAAATGTTGCGTTTAACATTGACCAGAACAGAGATGTTCTAGAAACGTGTCCTATATGCTTTCTGATCCAGTAGAGTAGATCATTATGATCCACTGCTTTCTGATCCAGTTCAAAATATACTTTCCATTTTCCTGGGAGACATGAAGAGTTATGTGCATTTTAGTTTCAAATGCTCCTGTCCTTTCAGCTATTGAACCTATAGTATATGACTTTAAACTGATAGATTGACCTCAGAGAAACAAATTTAAGATATTCCACTATATTCATATAAACTGAAAATCTGTACATGGTTGACATTAGCAATTTTTACAAATTATTGATTTGAGTATCTCAGCACAAATACTTAAGATATTTTAATAAAAATGATATGCTTCTATAGAATGGTTCCACTTATGTATAGGTGAAAACATTCATCTCGTTCTTTACATAGTATGTTCCATCCTGTCCAAATCATCAAAATGAACAGTCCCACATATACTTCTCACTTCTCCCAAGTCGCATGGCTAAAATATTTCACAGCAACATGCAAAAATGTGCATGTAAGAATTGAGATAACGGTTTCTACAATTGAACTCTGTTTCCATTTCAGCATTGAAATGTGATTTAACTCAATATTTAAATTGTTTTGTCAGTTAAAGTGTTAATAGAATGTCTAAAATTTGGGAAATTGATTGTTATTAAGAAAGAGTTATTTACTCAGCTTGAAGGGTCATGGAAAGCCTGAGGATTTCTTTAAATCCCCCTTTTTTCCTTTATTGATAAAGAGATAGTGAGAGAGATAGGGAATAGAGGGATTTATATTTACATTTATGGAAAATGTGTGTAGTAACAATTGAATGTAATCAGAAAAATGCCTGTTCATTACTTTATTTATAACTTATTGTTCATTTTAATTGTTCATTCATGTGGAGAGTAAGATGTAAGCAGGCTGGTTGTTTTGTGAGGACTGGTCATGAGGACTAAGAGAGACTTTGAAATCCTACATCAGTGGTCTTCAACCTTTTTCGTGCCACTCCCCCAATAAACAAAGTATTAGGCTGGGGACCCACCATTGATCCCGAACCCCCTCCCGGGACCCGATCCGCCCACCCCCTGCCCCTGTCGCCAGCCCCCACCCCGGCACCCTCATCCTGCCGAACTCGCCTGGCCGCACCACCAGTGGTGGGGTCATTCTGGAACAGGAGAGCCAAGCTGCGGTTCCCCACTGCCTCCCCAGCAAATCAAAAGAGGGGGGAGAAGGGGGGTGAAATCCCAAGCAGGTTCCCTACCACCACCCCTAGCATTACCCCCTAGTGGCCATTTTGGTTCCTGTAAGTTGCTGTGACCCACAAATGAGGCTTGCCGACCCCATTGGGATCCTGACCTAAGGTTGAAGAATGGTGCCCTACATGAATCTTACTTATCTTTGTGTTGTACTCCACAATACTCTTGTTTCAGAAAAAATAATGGAAGCGAATTGCAAAGAAAGGTTACATTTGAATGTATTCATCATGTCAGAGAAACACACATTTATCAAATGATAACTTTTCATAGTATTCATGTAACCTCTTGGCAAGTCAGTTGTCTGTAAATTCCTACCAGTTGATAAGAATTTTACCTAAAACAGAGGAGTGGTCAAATTCTCACCACTTGGCAAGAAGATAAAGGAAACTGACCAGCCAAGTGATTGCCAACTACTTGGAATTAAGACAAGGTTGTCCATGTTATTTACTCATAAAATAGCTTACTTTTAGTGAAATGACTTGTGAGGTGAAATGTTGATGCTTTTCCATATGTTTTGGATTTTGTAGTCAAAATCGGTATTCTTTAAACTAGCAGTTTTTCAATCATTAGCGTCACTAGACGCGTGACACCCTAGGGCGGGGGGTGCGTGTCACCCCCCGCCATAGGGTGAACCCCCCCAAACACCCCCTTACCTGAAGGCCGGGGAGCCCGCCTCGGAGCGTCCGGCTCCGCCGGCGCTCCAGGGCCTTCTGAAGGTCCGATGCTTGAAAACGTAAAGTTTTACGTTTTTTGCGCATGCGCAGTACATTTTCTGAGGGCAAAGGGCTGCCCCTTTGCCCTCAGAAAAGTGCTGCACATGCGCGAAAACGTAAGAATTACGTTTTCAAGCAGCGGGCCTTCAGAAGGCCCTGGAGCGTCAGAGGAGCCAGATGCTCCGAGGCTGGCTCCCGGGCCTCGGAGCCTCCGGACTATGGAGGCTCCGAGGCTGGGGAGCCAGCCTCGGAGCGTCCGACCGTGACGCGTGTCACCCATGACGCGCGTCACCCCCGGGCGGTCCGCCCCACCCGCCATGCTCCGTCGACGCCAGTGTTTTCAATCAACAGCTAATATAATGTGAAAGCTGAGGTTACCTTCCTTAGAAAATGTTAAACTGGTTTCAAATACTATTTTCAGATATAGATATGAAAATCCTACAAGCTCATTGTGACTGAAACAATAGAGAATTATAGTAGGGAATACTTCCTTATTTAAGTCATTGTTCTATGAAGCTCTGTTGAAAAAGGAGTTGAGGTCAATCTTACGTTTTCAGTGTAGCCATGTGACAATCCCAGTTCTGCCCTGACACACGGGACTGATTTCAGTGTTAAAGTTACCATACAAAAGCTTTTAAAAATTTTATTTAAGAGATTTAAATTCTGCCTTTTAGATTAGGTAGCTTACAAGCTTCTTTTCTACACAGCTGTCGTAACCTGTTGCACTTATCGCATCATCCTTCTATCAGGATCTGAGAATGGAGATTTGCCACCAGATCTGGCCGTAAGAACTAGGAACTTTGGGCTTGATGAGGCCTATAGACTGCCATTGAAAAATAGGGGATTATATTCTGATAATATAGGGAGGGCCCGTATCCACTATCCGCGGATTCACTTATCCGCATGGCCCCCGTCACCACCACCCCGGTGCCCATTACCTTTGTTATGAGTCTAGTTCTGGTGGCTAGCAAGTGCATCTCTTCCTTAAACAAAATGCTATAAACCAGCGTTCTGGCTTATAGCACAGAGGAAGCAAGCAGCCTGCATACTAGAGAGGCTCCCAAACGTTAAATAGGAAGTACGCTGGCTTATAGCATTTTGTTTAAGGAAGAGACGCACTACTGGCTTGGTGCCTCCGCTAGACTCCTAACGATGGTAATGGGTGGGGGATAGCATTCCCCCCCATCCGTGGATTCTTGGTATCCGCAGGGTGGGCTGGAACCTATCCCCCATGGATACAGGGGTTATACTGTGTACTAGATATCTGTTCAATAATTCCAAAGACAGTCTTCTTCTCCGTATTCATCAAAAGATACGTTCCCACTGCCTGTTTTATATTAACTATTGGACCAATAATTAGACTAGAAGTAACTTGATATGTTTCATTTTATAGGGTGTGCTGATCTCCAAAGTCTTGACACAATGCAACCGATGGAAAGGAAACGACAGGGTTACATACATGAGTTGATCCAGACAGAGGAAAAATACATGGATGACCTTCAACTTGTCTTAGAGGTGAGAGCTGCTTGAACAGAAAATATATTTAACTTCAATGCTTTATTAGAAGGCATTTTATTCAATGGGAAACTATAGAAGGGTGAATTTTGAATATACGGTGGGCCCTCCTCATCCATGGGTTAGCCATCCTCGGATTTGATTCAGTGCAGATGGCTAACCCCGGAAATAAGAGTCCCACTGGGGCTGTGCTGCCCCTCCGCCCACTCCTTGACCCCCGCACACCTTCTAACTCGTCCAAACGACTATAAAGAGTAAAAAAACACGATCAAAAGCAACTTCCAGTTTCGCGTCGCAACCGGAAGTCGCTTTTGATCGCATGCTTTTTACTCTTTACAGCCTTTTGGACGAGTTAGAAGGCGCGCAGGATTCCAGGAGTGGGCTGCAGGCCAGCGCAGCTGAAAAATAAGGTACTGTGGTGCCCCCACCATGGATTTGACTTAATGCTGATTTGGGTATCCACGGGGGTTCTGGGAACGGAACCCCCGTGGATACCAAGGACCTACTGTATAATAATAAAAAATGTTGACCTGGCGAGTACATTAGAAAACATCAGTAAGCTTTAGCAGTACTGAAAATTACAATATATTTGTTTTAGTAAAGGCAAATCATGTAAGAATACCACCTTGTCATCAATAGCTGTTTCCAGTCACGTTCAGTCGGGAAGAATCAGAATGGCATAGCAGTACCAACCTACAAGTAACCTGTTAACATACAGTTACTGAAAGCTGTCAAGAGATCTAATAAGATCACATGGGTTGTTATACTCCCCTGTCAGTCTGCAGATGATTGTTAATTGGGACTACCAAAGCATCCTCAGTCTAATTACCAGGCTGAAAACCAGACTAGAGTGCAACAGTGTAGTTTGTATCATCTGAGAGAGCCTGGAGTTATATGGTGGTTTATACTGTAATTCATTTATAACGGGACTGATCAGATGAATAGAAGACAGTGTTCTTCTACCAATAGCGGCAGTAGAAAGGAACGATGTCGCATCGTAGTGTGGCAGAAATTAGAAACGCTGCCCCTGTGTAAATTCCCTCTTTGATACAACTGATAAAAGGTAGTGCAAGAGCTCTGTCCTCTTCGCATCTAATCACTTTAATTCCACCTGGATTAAATATTTTGAAGAACTGTCCAGAAAAGGCTTCAGTTTGGTTGAGTACTGGTATATAATTTGGTTGGGTACTATACAATTTGAGAGGGAAATGTAGCTTATTAAATGGCTGTCACTGCATTTAAAACTCTCACCACCACCATCTGTATCTTTCTGTCTATAGGTTTTCCAGAAACGAATGGCTGAAGCAGGCTGCCTCTCGGAAGCAGAAATGGGATTAATCTTTGTCAACTGGAAGGAGCTCATCATGTCTAATACAAAGTTACTGAAGTAAGGGCTTACTACCATTTTGTGGATTCTTGTGTTTGTGGCTCTCCCAGTCCAAAAGGGTAATGATTCAATTAAAACATCCATTAGATAAAACACACAGATCAGCTTCACTTTGGCTATGCAAAGCCAGTACAAATACAAATAGTAGTTCTTTTTACAATAGTTCTGACAGATGAGCAACTTTGACAAGTGTACAGGTAGCACTGCTTTTCATCCTCAGAAACGTTAATAGGACCTTGAACCTGGGACCTTCTGCATGCAAAACATGTACTGCTCTACTACTGAGCTGGAGATCTCCAAGAGACGCATCTCTGGAGACACCAAAAGCATTTCTGGCCAAGCAGTAACATCGCAATTGTTGCTTTAAAAAAAAAAAAAAGTTTATATTCTGGCTCCTCTCTCTAAGACCCAGTTTTATTTATTTACTTACTTGATTTCTATCCCGCCTTTCTCCCCGAAGGGCACCCAAGGCGGCTCACAATACATTTAAAAATACATATATATTAAAAAAATGCATAAACTATAAAATACATTAAACACCATATTAAAAGCTGACCAGCAGCAATAAAAACCACCAGTCATAAAAGCATTGAATAAT
This sequence comes from Plestiodon gilberti rubricaudatus, assembly GCA_026170595.1. Lineage (NCBI taxonomy): Eukaryota > Metazoa > Chordata > Lepidosauria > Squamata > Scincidae > Plestiodon > Plestiodon gilberti. Next base: position 144,804,681 of record JANXHW010000001.1, read on the forward strand.
TGATTAAAAGCCAACAAACAACAGTTGTGCGGATGTGCGCAACCCATAAAAGGCCCTATTGGGTTCTAAAGGCTTTTTGAAATAGAAAGGTCTTCAAGCCTCTCTCAATGGCGGCACATCCAGAAGGGCCTCTCATATGAAACCTGTCTCATATGAAGAGAGCAGGCTGGATTATACAGAAGGAGGCATATCAAGTATTCCTACTCATCAAGTTTTTGTTCATTTAATAGTCTTATGTGATAAGTTTCAAAATGACTTACGTAAGATCAGTCGAAAAGAAGCAAAAGCCTGTCTGAAAAAAAGTGAAATGATATTCTAAATAAGAATTGAAGGAGACAAATACAGTATGATGATTTTGGCTTTTGATAAGGCAATTAAAAAAGACCTATTTATACAGTGGGATTATGTTGTTGGGTATAACATCTCTTTCTCAGCATTCTTAGAGACTCACCAGCTTTCTTTGGAGGCAACTTGGAAAATCTGTCAAACAATAATTTAGATCTGATCTAAAAACCACCAATAGTAATGGAAGTAATTCACAGATTCTGAGCAAGCTCCTTATGATAATACCCAATCTATATGCATCTGGACTTTCTCCTATTCCAACAGAGCTAGTCCTGCCAGAGGTGTAACACGCCTAACCCGTGTCTGGGGCAAGGCAGTATTGTGGTGCCCTCGGCAATGTCACATGACTTCTGGGTTCGGGCACCATCGGCTGCCCTCACTTTTAGCTCAAACGCGAGGGCAGCAGATCACCTGTCTGCATCCACGCGCCGCCCCTCACGATCCTGAGGAGAAGGGGCGGAGGTGGGAGGATTCAGCTGCCCTCGTGTTAGACTCAGAGCGCTCCGAGCCAAACATGAGGGCAGCCAAATCATTGTGGTGGAGCCTGAGCATTGCACCCTATCCTACCATTGTGCTCGGGGCAGCTGCCCCTCGGACTCCACCCTAGTTATTGCACTGAGTTCTGCCAGCAGCCAGACCCTTTCAGAATCTTGTGTGAAGGAGCTTGGAAGCCTCTCCCTTTTCTTGTTCTAGCTGAAACTTCTTGAATCAAATTCTTCCATTTTGAATGTTCGTTTCTTCCAGAGCTCTACGTGTGCGTAAGAAGACCGGGGGTGAAAAGATGCCAGTGCAGATGATTGGAGACATCTTGGCTGCTGAACTGTCTCACATGCAAGCCTATATCCGGTTCTGTAGCTGTCAGCTTAATGGGGCTGCATTGTTACAGCACAAAACAGATGAGGAGCCAGAGTTCAAAGACTTCTTGAAGGTATACTGTTCAGCAGCTCCTTAAGCCACCACTCATCTTTCTTTTCATGGAGTTGTTGCAGATGTAAAACTGGTTCCCTGTCAACTATGTTAAGCGAATCAGGAGCTGGCCTCATCCCTACCATGCAGCAAGGTGAAGGAAGCCACTTTGGGTAATGGGTTTGGAGGCATCCCTCCCTCCCCTGCTTGCCCACCTGCTTGCATCTGTCACTGGCACCGCAGAGATATAGCTGTAGCCAAGATGGGCTGTGCAGCTGGTGCCACCCCTTACTCAACCACCCTTCAAGGCCTACACTTGCTCAGCCCCAGCCATGAGCCCAGTAAGGGGGTGGGGGGGACAAGCATTTTTGGAGTGCGTATGTGTGTGGAGAATGGGGTGCAGCATTTGGTGCTCTGCTGCTTTGCGCCAAAATGTGTTAGAATGAAGCTGATGCAATAGCATCCCAACTTGGTTTTGAACCCATTCTTCTGTCTCACTGTCAGAGCTAGAAGTCAGTTATTTGGATGTTTATGATAAGGCTGCAAGTTCAGTCAATTATAGCCCAATCCTGTCTAACTCTTTCTGCACCCTGCGATGCAGCAAGGCCAGTACAGCCTCCGCTGCACCCAGGACACAAAACAAGCAGCCGGGAGATCACCTTGGGGGAACGTTTGCTCCTTTTCCTTTAGCATTTTGCCCCCACCATGGTTCCAATCCTGATCATGAGCCTGGACTATTCTAAGTAGGAAAAAAAATCCATTGAAAGCCAGTGGTAGGTGTGTTTTTTTCCTATTTAAAATAGCATGGTGGGAGAGAAAATTTTAAAGACTCCCTACCTCCCCCACTGTAGGGTTTTACCCTGTTTTAGGCACACACACCACACACACTCACAGTATTATTATTAGTATTATTATTATTATTATTATTTATTATTATTAAAAAAGAATACTTAGCCTAGGAAATTTCTTTCTAATGCGTTTAAGTGCATATTTAGTTTGGCCCTTCATTAGGTACTTCACTTGTGAATTGGTGAATCATGCAACTTGTGCATTTGTATGAACAGCTACCATAGATCAGTCCATTTGTGAAATGCATAACAAATATGCTTTTCATTTAATCTTGAAATTCAGACAACATTTTTCATCCCTATGTGGCTGCCTGGGCAGTTTCATGTGAAAGGTTTCTCTATATAAAAGTTCTAGTGAGTGTTCTGATTATAAATATAAAAACCTTATATAGACCAACCCTCGGATCACCTGGAGCAAATGGAGGCTTGTTCCAGCTCTGGGAAGCACACACATTTTGGCTCCCTCAAACTACTCTCCCTCAAATGTAATATTTCTCACCTGTAACACAACTGAATTTCCTTTTGTGAAAGATAGCAAATTAAAACTCTTTGCTGTATAAGCGTTAATGAAATCTCTCTGTTAAAATCTGGGTTAACTTGCAGAAACTAGCTTCAGACCCTCGCTGCAAAGGAATGCCACTCTCTAGCTTCCTGTTGAAACCTATGCAGAGAATTACCCGCTACCCTCTTCTCATAAAGAGTGTGAGTATCAAACTATTTGCTCTCTAAAGCACTGAATGAAATCGGAGATTAACTTGATTGACAGCACTCTGTGAGGATGAGCAGAGCATTATAAGTGCATTTGTAAAAACACAGAAACTGTCCATAAGTAGACTTTTGACACCCATCCCTCACCCAACTTACAGATTTTCACTTTAGCAGACTATGTATTTTATTACCTTTAATTTTGATAGTTGCGAAAAATATTTTTGCGATAATGAAGACATCTCTTCAGTTTTGAGTGATTCACTCTTTGCAGAGGTCTAGACAGTCCTGCTTTGCAGCATAGATACAGTATTATAGACTAAGCACAAATGCATCACATCATCCTATGTCAAAGGTTTTCTTGATTTCTTTGCCTTAGACATCACACATCACCTTTGGAAGGCAAATTGATGAAATTAAGGGTGTTATGTAACTTTTGCATTTAAAAATGAGGTATAGTGGACTAGTTTTTGCTATTTTACACCAACCAGAAAATCCTTCTGTAATTAATGCTATTTTAGGGCTCGGTTTACACATTTTTTGCCTGACAAACTGTGTTTTACGCACAAATTGTGTTTGTAAATTGAGGCATGGGTGTAACATTGTGCCTTTCCTTTATTATGAGCTATAGACGTCTTTTGTTTTTCAACCAGATTCTGGAGAATTCCCCTGAAACTCACCCAGATCACAATAATCTGAAGCTGGCCCTTGAGTGTGCTGAGGAATTGTGTTCCCAGGTTAATGAAGGAGTGCGTGAAAAGGAAAATTCAGAAAGACTTGAGTGGATACAATCCCATGTGCAATGTGAAGGACTTGCAGAGGTAAATGTGGCTTGATTTGGGTGATGGGTAAGCAAGGCTGCATGGGTGACTTCTACTATTATACAGATTCCAAGTTGGAGAGCAAGGACTGATGTTCTGTGTTAAACTACATGTGAATCCTCATCCAGTGGACAAGGCTGTATAGGCAAAGTGCATTAAAACAAATCTCAGGGTTTTTTTCCATCACAGTCATCACCGAGCACAAGGCGCAGAACACACGGGGTCTGTGACCAGCATTCTCTCTAAGCTGTGTGGCTGTGTGGTCACGCAGCTTCCATCATGGTGCTCCGGAGCTTGGTGATGATTATGATGTCATCATTGAGCACTCCAGAGCTGTCCCCACGCAGGTCCATGCAGGCGCCTCACACACTGCCTGTAAAAATTACAGGGAACATTGTGACCCAGCTTTTTATAGATAAAATTCTCATTGGACAATATAGAGGCTATTGTGGAATGAACTCATCAAGGCCCATTTCTTTGTGACATAGTGGCCCTTGCTGGTCTATCCCCAAGTCAAGAGGAGGTTTGCACCTTGAGGACAATGTGATAGGGAAATTTTTGATAGCTCTGGAAGCCTGTTCCTCCACTGACAATTGAATGGACAATGAGGGAAAGCCAAGAAAGGTGCAGCTGGTCATGGAACTTTTCAAAAGGCAAGTTTCTCCTAAGCCAGCCAGCATTGGGGGGGGGGGGGGGTTGCCTCTGATGAACCAAAGTTTGCCCTTTTCCCGAAAAGCCTATGAGACCTGACGCTTCCTTGCCATCAGCCCGAGCAACATGACACGAAATTCATCTTGGGTGGACATGTGAATACAGTGGACCCTTGCTATCCGTGGATCTGGCATCCGCAGATTTGTCTCAGTGCTGATACGGGGCCACTGTGAAAACCTTAAATAAAGAAGAAAACGGTTAAAAATAGCATTCCTTACCTTTTCGCTGGCAAGCCACTCTGTTTGCAGGGCTGTAGACTAAAACCACACTCCTACAGCCTCTTCCTGGTTGCTCAACTTCCCCTCTCCCTTCCCCAAGGTCGCCACAGAATGCATTGGGGTGAGCCTGGGGAAGGGAGGGGGGATGTCGAGCGACCCAGAAGCGACTGTAGGAGCGCGTTTGCACTGTCTACAGCCCTGCAAACGGAGTGGTTTCCCTGCGAAAAGGTTAAGGAACGCTATTTTTAACCTTTTTTTCTTTTTTAAATCATTTTTAAATGGACCTTCAGTTAATGCGGATTTCCGTATCTGCGGGGGTTCCAGGAATGGTCCAACTGTATAAGCATACAGTATCAGGCAACACTGGCTTTCCAATCAGTGGTGGAGAGCAGTGGCAACAGCCCAAAGAGTTGGTCAGACATGAGTGGAGGCCCTTGCATGGGCCCCTGGCTTTGCCCCACATTTAGACCCACCACTGACTTCAATTGGTGGTTTAAGGATTGTTCCCTTTTCTATTTCATTCTCAAATAATGAATATTTAAAGAAATATAATTTATTTTTAGGGTTCATTTTCAAGTCCTATGCAGTCGTTTTATAGATATCCCTTTGAAAAACTCTTATTGAAACACACTGAAAATACTTATTAAAGATTACATCAGTCTGGCAGCTTCCCTTTTCCTTATCCCACTTCTCCTGTACTACTGCTCGATGTTGGGGTTTTTTTTTAGAGAGAATGCCCAAGTCCTATCAAGTCACTGCTACATGTTTTTTTCTCCAAGGTGGAGGATTTTTTCAGATGACATTTAGCCCTGAACAACCTGAGATCAACGAGTTCGTTTGATAAAGCTTAGCCCAGTGGTGTGCACTGGTAACACTTTAACTAGTAGAGACCAGCAAGGCGTTAAGGCTAGCAAAATGACTTTGGTTTTGAGTAGAATTCTCTCTCTGGTAAGGAAGAAGTCAGTGTTGTGCTGCATTGCTTTTCTCTCCCTCTTAGCAACTGATTTTCAACTCCCCAACCAACTGCTTGGGACCACGGAAACTTTTGCACAGTGGCAAACTCTACAAGACAAAGAGCAACAAAGAACTGTACGGTTTTCTCTTCAATGACTTCCTACTCCTCACCTACATGGTCAAGCAGTTTGTCTCTACAGGGTCAGAAAAACTCTTCAGTCCAAAATCAAATTCTCAGTTCAAAATGTACAAAACGGTGAGTGAATTAAAGAACCTCAGTTATTAATGATGCTTCGCGTTTGTATAGCATTTTCTGAGTGTGCAAAGCGCCTCGCGTGCTTTTCCTTGTAACGTGAGTTTGCATTGTCCCCGTGTTGCAAGTAGAGCTGAGGCTGAGAGAGAATGGCTTGCCCTGGGCCATGTAGTAAATTCATGGTAAAGCTGAGGTTCAAACTGGGGAAGTCCTGATTCACAGCTCAGACTTTTGGTCACTATGCTACCCAAGTTCGCAGTTGTGCTTTTGGAGAGCGAAGAGAATAGGATCTTTTCTTCTAACTGAAATAATGCTCCCTGTTGCCAGTTTGATTGGTCTACTCTACAGCAGACTGGCATCAGGGATGGCACCTTTGGATGGTTGCTGAGGGCTACTACTACTACTACTACTGATAACCAAGGTGCTCTGCAGTGGCGAAGCAACTCTCAACTCCCTCCACTGCCACTTCTTCCAAACCATCTCCTTCGCAAATGGGAACTCGATCACAGAGTCCCCTGTGAAGGCACTTGACCCTTTTGAGGTTCAATTCCCTTCGCCCCATTCTCTTCGCTCTCCCTGTCAAGGGAGAGGGCTCTCAGTGTCTGCCAGCTGATCCAGGGCAGTAGTGCCTAGTGTTTAGCATGCTCGCTCCCGTCTTGCTCCCCTCTCTCCTCTGTTTGGACATGCAGCTGAATGGGGGAAAGCCTTGGTAGAATGTACCTGTTGCCACCAGCCCAGGTAATCAGGCCAGACAGAGGGAGGCTGTCTGGGCAAAAAAAAACCTCCCAGGAAAATACTAAACCTCAGGGGTTCCTATCATCACATCACCGCCAAAACTTCCAGGTTGCTGAGCTTTTGCATTTTTTTTACGTGAACAGTCCATTGCCCAAGCCTCTGCTCAGTGGTCTTTGACCACTCCGGGCCTCATTGCATCATGTTCTCGCTAACAAGCAATGAAAACACGCTCGTCAGCGAGAACATGATGCGATGAGGCTAGGAGCAGGCTGAAGACCATCGGGGGGCCTGAACCCCTGTGAAAATGTGGTGCCTTGGGCGCTACATTTTTGCTCCCGAGAGACTCCTGCCTTTGGCCGAGCCCCTCGGGAGTGCAGAAAACAGCCCACCCGGAGCCTCTTGTCAGCCTCCTGCACCAAAAACCGGGTCGAAAACCCAGAAGTAAGCAGCGATGACATCATTGCTGCTTACTTCTGGTGGTACACAGCACGGCGACAGAACCCCTAGTCTAGAGTAAAAATTAGAGAATTGCAGCTGGCCTGTCCATGTGTCTGCATCTGCTTCTGAGTTAGTAAAATAGTTAATAACATTTTCCTAACTATTGAGCTGGACAGTACCAATGACCTACTTACCAAGTGCATACTGTAGTTTTATCTGTATTCACACTCTGTGTCATTCTATCAAGCTCTAAGAAAGATTTTACCACACATTGGATGCAGATCTGTAGTAAAATGGTTGTCTATATCCTCTCATTGCATACTATATCCTCCCATGGATATTCCCATAATCCTGGAATGGCAAACACCTATATCATAATGACTGTATTGTTGTCCACTTCAAACACAGTGAATTTAATTGTCATTTCCGTTTCTGCTTGTTGAAATGGTTCTCCTGAAGCTCTCTGTGTGTTCCTTGCAGCCTGTTTTTCTTAATGAAGTCCTGGTGAAGCTGCCAACTGACCCTTCCAGTGAGGACCCAGTTTTCCATATATCTCACATTGATAGAGTTTACACACTAAAAACAGACAACATCAATGAGAGGTGAGCCCAGAAAATATTCATCTAAAATGGCAACTTTTGGGTTTGGGATTGCCACACATGTGACACCAGAGTTCAGTCAAGTTGCACACTGGCCAAGGGCCCCTCAGAGGATCCACCTGACCAGGCCAACCTCTGAACCCTCGGCATTGGTGATAGTGGGTAGTACCCAGTGAACCATTGGGATGGGTATGCTATGGATGTCCAGGGTAGAATTTTTCCCCAAGGCCCTCAGCAACTTGGTGCTAGCGTTTTTATCACATGGAAAAATAGGTTTTGAAGGTCCAAAGGTTCACATGCAAGAGGCCTCTGCATTTTAGGAGCAAAACAGTCCCACACAACATGGTGGTAGGGAGAGGCTAATGGAATTCTACTTCCTATGGCTCAAACTAGTGGATATTAAAGGCCCATAAGGAGTCTTGTAATTGATTTCAGCGTGTATAGAATCACTGTCTCGGTTGATAGCTTACGCTAATAGTGGTGATTTTAACAGCCCACAGAGAGCATACATAGTTTGAATTAGATTCTGAGATTCATTAAGCAATCTGTGGTGGTTATTAATATCCTGTAACAGAGGAATTGTTAACCTGTATGTCTTTCAGAAACTTCTTATACCATAATTCCAGCATAAACAAATACAGTAGGGGATTTAGAATAATGTGTAGTCTCTGCTGGGAAATTGCAAACTTCCATCAACTGATTTGTGTTGTCAACAATTAATAGACTCCCTAGCTATGACTCTTGTTTAGTTGATACCATGGAAGCTTTCATGCACTTTATCACTTGTAAGTTATAAGCAGCTAGCATTTGGCTGTTGGGGTACTCAGGAGAGAGAAAACTGTCTGTCAGGAAGTAGTGTGATATGTAGCACTGATTCATTTTTTGCTTTTCTTCCGGGTTCAGTTTTCATTCCAAGTGCTTATATTGTACAAAATAATACTAGCGTTTTATTTTCGATGGTGTTTTCTATGTTTCCCCTATTTGATATACACAATGTGTCCCTGGCAGTTGAGTATTCTTCTTTGTGGTCTCTCTGCAGCCACATACATGGGATCTTCTAGCTGCTCATTCTAGCACTTGCCCTTGGGTGGGGAAACTCCTTGCCATATGCATGTCGAAGGCATGAAGAACACCTCTTTCCCTCAGTTCCCTCTAGAGTTTCCCTCTAGCCTTGGGCTATGACTAGCACCCCAGTCCTATGGTTTTCTCCACCATAGCATGCAGCCACACCAAAACGGGCTGCGCTGCATGCTGTGGTGGGAGGGGCAGATTGGGAGGGAAAAATATTTTCCCTTACGTTCACATAAGCCTGATCGCCAATGGGTCTCCTTGGACCTGCGTCAGCTATGGTGCAAGTCTAAGGAGAGAAAGGGGCATGTTGGGAGGTGAGGAAGAGGGTAGCATCCTGTGCATGCCACCCTATCCTGCCTGCGACACGCCTCCCACCCTCCCCCATTATGCCCCCTGCCCCGTTCTGATCCCACTGCCAACTCACCATCGTCGTTGGACGCTCCTCTTCTAGCCGTCTTATGCTGGGTCTCCACAGCATCTCCAGAAGCATGCAACGACGCATGATTGTGGGTCACTGTTTACCGCAACAGGAAAGCATGTTCCGCTGCTGGAACGCTAGTTCCACTGGCAGCAATACATGTTAGGATTGGGTACTAATTGCCCTTCCTGCATTCCTGTGCAGGTGGTATACATTCTTTATATACAGTACATTGCAACTCCCCAAAAGTGTTAGGGTTTCTGTTGGGTCTGTTCCTTTTGAGCAAGTTATACCCTTCCACGCCTATGTTCAACTCATGAGTTCCATGCCTCCAAGTTTATGTGATTCTTATCGGATCATATTTGCCTTCCGGTATTAGGATTTCATGTTCATCCTGTTTGTTTCCCATACTCTGTGCATTAGTATATACAGGCTTACCAGATCGTCCCCTTAAGGCTTACCCGCCCCCTTAAGGGTAGACCGCTCCCGTCCTGGCAACGATCTGGTAAGCCTGAGTATATAGACATTGGAGATCTCCAACTAGCTTCCCTTGTGCAGTTTCTTGTGAGTCTCTGCTCCCTCCCCAAGACTGTTTCTTCCTTTGTCTCTCATCTTATGTGCCTGCCTTTATATTTGATGCCTTTTTCTCCTATCCCCTTCATATTTGGTGTAAAGCCCTGTTGATGAGGCTTGCAAGGTTCTTGCCAAACACACCCTGTCCTCATGAGGTGCAACCCATCTCTTGCCAGGAGTCCTTCATAGTGTGTAGACTGTGGTCCAAGAAACCAGAGAGTTCCTGGTGATACCATCGTACTAGCTAGCTGTTCACTGCTAGGATCCTGCCTTGACCTTCAACAGGAAGCATAGATGAAGACACCACATGTGCCCCTAACCACTTTCCCTTCCAGAGCCTTGTAGTCCCACAAGGTCCTTTTGAGGCTGCTTCTGGCAGTATAATTTGTTTCTATGTGGAACTGAAAGAAGGCGTGGTGGTCACTGGATTTGATGAGTTTCAGCATTCTCACCGCCATATCCTGGATGTGTGCACCAGGAAAGACGACACACTTCCTAAAATGGCATGTCCAGTCTGCACAGCACTGCCTCTGTCCTCTCAGTAGGCAGTCCCCTACCCCCACCAAATATTGTCTCCTCCTTGAGATGGAGTCTGGGTTCTTCCCATCCCTGGGTAACTAGAGTCCTCCTTCCTGGTCCATGGAGCTTGGGGTGGCAATTTTTATCCAAATGGGCTTGTATTATCCTCTGCAATGAAAGTCTGGTACCAGTTGCTCACCTCCAGTGGCACAGAATGTGTCCGGATTCTCTTGTTCCTTTGTTTTGCATGCTTCCATGCATCCGCACCTTCCATTTGGATATCCTCTTCCTTGACACCCCCTCCATATGCCTCCCTTATGGAAGTTGCTTCTGTCTTGTCGAAAAACTCTTCACCTACCCTAGTGAGTCTCGCTGTGGAAAGGGGTGCTTCAAACCTGTCCTCCATCAGGAAGATAAGCTTGCATTTGAAACTAGTGTAATATATATTCTCTGTAGGCAGGAAAACAAACATGGCAGTGGCACATGCCTTGGAGGTCACCACAGCATTTCTCTCATTGTCCGTGTTGGAGCTACAAACACACCAGCAGCAGTCTCAGAACTCCCCTGCACGCTTCCCCCTGTAAACTCCCTTGTTTTCTGTTAGCTCACCTTGTGTGAGAGCTCTGTTTGCAAGCTTACAGCTGTGGGTATGACTCCTAAAACAACTGGCCCAGAGTGGCCTAGTATGCAACAGTGATAGAGACATGCTTTGACTACTGTTGCTTATACAGTATTTCCAAAGGCAGAAGATATCCTGTGGCCTAGTCATAACCCAATTAAGTCTGCTAGAATCTTTTTATTTTAAGACTCCAAAGGTCTGCGTGTGGGGATGAGGCAGACTGATTATGCTCAAACACAAAAACGTTTCTTTTTTGAATATCCAGCCTGAGGAAGGATTTTCTGTGTAAGCTCACAGTTTGGCCCCAATAAAAGGTATTAGCCCAGGTCAGGTGATTCAAAAACTATAATTTGTTGGACCATACACAAACCAAACAACTTGTGCGTGCCCTCCTCCTCTTGCAAACCTGACTGAATTGAACAGACCTACGGCACAATCCTGCGTATCTTTCCGCATGTGGAGCACACACTCCGCAGGCGAAGGGTGCTGTAAACATGCCGTAAAGTGCATTTTTGGCACTCAGGGAGTAAGGGCCGCCAGCAGGCAGATGGCGGTTGGCCGAGTCAGCCCGGGGAGAGGGCGGGGATGTCGGCTGCTGCATCCCTGTCCTATTCCCAGGCTCAGCAGCCGTTACACGGCTGCCTTGGATTTCCGCAGGCTCGAGAGTCGGCAGACATCCAAAGAAGCCCATTGGGGCCTTCCAGCTCTACACCGGGGGAAGGAGACCCCGGAACGGCCCGGGAAGCACATAGGATCCTGCGGCCGGCTCTATGGGCCTGCCGTGGATCTTTACGCAGGATTGCACTGCCCGTTTCTTAAACCACAGTATCCCATGATATCTGAGCTGAGGATCTGTGGTTTTAGTGATCACAGCAAACCAGGATTTCAAAAACTCTATTCTGGTTTGATATCTGGCTTGTTAAACCACAGTTTCCCATTCAGAAGTTACGGAAAACTCTGGTTCAAGAAATTAACAGCACAATCCTATCCAATGCTGTGCTCAGTGATCCAGCTATACCGGTGCCAGCGATTCTGTCTCCTGAGCACAGTTGGCGGGGTTGGAGTTCTCCTTGGGGTAAAGGAGCTTTCGTTCCCTTACCCCGTGTAAAGCCTCAGTCCCTGTAACAGGTCTCCTTGGATCTGTGCCTGCCATTTTGGTGGCACAAATCAAGGAGGCCCATGTTCAGAGAAATGGGCCTGGAAAGGGGATAGGATACGGCGTACGCTGCTGCCACTGATACCGCCCCCTCCCGGGCCCTATCTGCCCACCTCCCACCCCAAAACACCCCTGGAACGTTGCACCCCTGCGCCGCACCCCATCTGGATCCAGCTCGCAGGGGCCTGCGCAATTGCCTTTCAGCAGCTTTTGCAACAGTCCTGGGCAGATTCAGTTGTCCTACGCCGGCCTAGCGACTGTATACAATTAGACTGTAATAGATGTTTGCTTCAGCTGTGAGTGGAGAAGTAAATGGGAGGGGAGGCTTGTGAGCTCATTTACAGTCCAATAAACTAGGGTTGAACCAGCCCATTATATCACTTATTCTGTAATGTCTTCTATGACATCTACCAGGATTTTGTGCAAACTGCAAAGAATACTGTATTATAAAAATCATTTCTGGTGATTGAAAGTTAATTCCTGTTTGATTTACAGGTCTTTGAAGGCTTGCGATTAGGAGTGAAACTGGGATATGAGATTCACAATTATTTAAGTTAATGAAAAACTGCTTGTGGATTGTTTTTGTTGTAAACAAAGTGCTCACTTTTGCAGAACTGCCTGGGTCCAGAAAATTAAAGGAGCTTCAGAACAGTATATTGAAACTGAAAAGAAGAAACATGAAAAGGCTTACCAAGGTGCTGAACGCTAATTGACTGGAACTTTTAGGAATGGGTTGTACCACGGACAATGCTGAATTCTAGCGTGATTGGAAGTATTAGTCAGTGACTCTTTAGGGACACTTCTTTTGCCTGAATGAACATGCTCACATATTTCTGAATCCCACATCCAATTTTCAGGAACCTTAAGACCAAGGGCATACGTACAAGAGGTGAAAAGCCGTCTTCAAGGGAGTGCGAAGTTGTTTTTGAGTTGTAATTCTATGAATGCTGAAAGCAGAGTTCTGAATATATACTGAGAGAATATTGGCGGAAAAACAGTCACCAGTTCCAACCCAGACAGGTTTATACAGATTGCAGTTAGCAAGCTACTTACTCCAGGATCTTTTCTAGATTTCATTAGACTGCTTCAGTGTAACTACCGTGTTTCCCCGAAAATAAGACTTCCCCCGAAAGTAAGACCTCCCCTCATTTTTGCTTCGTTTTTGCTGGCACTCAAAAATATAAGACCTCCCTGAAAATAAGACCTAGTGGGGATCTCTACAACAGGGGCTTAATGGGAGCTGACGACACCTGGAGCAGGAAGCATTTCGCGTGCCCGCCCAGCGCCAAAAGTCCATTTTTTTACCTTTTAAAAACTTTTTCCTGATTTTTTTTGCCCTTTTTCAAGCAGCTGCCGCCCCCTGTAGCACCCCCAGGGCAGTAGCTGCTTCGTTTGCAAAAAAAAAAAAAAAAAACCAGGCCCGGGGGGCATTACTTGCCAGGCGCGGGGGCGAAATTGACTGTACTTGTTTGGTCATTCGGCTCGATCGCATTTACATAGCCATGAGGGAGAGCAGGCTCGCTGGCAGTTCCTCCGGATCCTAGAGAGGACTCTGGAGGACCAACTACACCAGCAAGACTGCATGTGCGTCCTAGAGAGGCACCTAGTCTCTTCCTCAGCTGAGCAGAAAGAGACTAGGTGCCACTCTAGGACGCACATGCAGTCTCGCTGGTGTGGTTGGTCCTCCAGAGTCCTCTCTAGGATCCGGAGGAACTGCCAGCGAGCCTGCTCTCCCTCATGGCTATGTAAATGCGATCGAGCCGAACGATCAAACAAGTTAAGTACAGTCAATTTCGCCCCCGCGCCTGGCAAGTAATGCCCCCCCCGGACCTGGGGGGTTACAAATGAAGCAGCTGCTACCCTGGGAGTGCTGCAGGGGGCGGCAGCTGCTTGAAACAAGGGCAAAAAAATGGGGGGGGAGTTTTAAAAAGGTTAAAAAACAGACTTTTGGCTGGGGGGGGATTGCTTCCTGCTCCAGGCACCGTCAGCTCCCATTAAGCCCCTGTCGTAGAGATCCCTGCGGCGCTGGGTGCCTTTGCCGTAGGGGAGGGAAAGGGGCTTTGAGCGGCAACGTAATAAGACCTCCCTGAAAATAAGACCTCCTGCATTTTTGGGAGGCAAAATTAATATAAGACCCTGTCTTATTTTCGGGGAAACACAGTAGTTGGACTTCGCAGAATGCAGAAATAGCTTAAGGTACCTTAGTGCCACTACGGTGGTGACTGAGCTTGTTTATGTGCAAGTAAACCAACTGTGGATTGCCCCATATGTTGCTCTGCCAGCTTTGTTTTCCAATTTGTTGTGTGTGTTTTTTCCAGCTCGATCACAGAAGAGTTCAGGAATAGGGCGTTTGATGGTGCATGTGATTGAAGCAACAGAACTAAAAGCATGTAAACCTAATGGTAATAATTTAGAGATGGATATTTGTATGTTTTGCCATGTAATTTAATTCAAGCTACATAGTGCATATAAACTTTGATGTTACGAATTAATAGTCACCAAATACAAATTTTTGGAGATGAAATACAATGTGGTACCTTACAGCCCAATCCTGTCTAGCAGGACGTGGCTGCACACATAAGGCACCCACCACATCCTGAGCAGGATTGGGCCTGCCCCGGCGCAGCTGGCGATCTTTTCAAGGTAAAGGTACATTTGTCCCTTTACCCTGAATAACACGCCAGCCACCCCAAAGGGTCTCCTCAAATGCACGCCAGCAATTCTGCTGCTGTACATTCGGGAGGCCTGTGTAAAGCCCAATAGGCCTGGGAAGGGGGAAAGGATACAGCAGAGGCCTCCTTCGCTGATCCCTCCCCATTCCTGGGCCTGGTCCTCCAACCCCCCCCTCCTGGAATGCCCCTGTTCTGACCTCCTCCTGCTCCCCCTGCCCCTTACCTGTCTGCCATGGCACTGCTCCATTCTGTGGCGCCGGAGAAACAGCACAAGCCTCTCTGCTGGTGCCACTTACTCTCCAGGTGTGACAAGTGCACCTTACGGCACGTACGCAGCATCCTAGACCCTAGCAAGTGCTCTGCCTTTCTAATATTAGACAGGATTGTGCCGTTAGTATTTTACATGGTACTGTACGTGTAACAAGGCAGAATTGGAGCCATATAAACTGAAAATTAAAAACCACTGATGAAAGTAGAGAGCTCTTAGCATAGTCTGTTTTTCCTATATGGTTTTTAAAGGAAAGGTTCATGTGTGCATTTCTCTGTTCTTTGTAAAGGGAAAAGCAATCCATACTGTGAGATCAGCATGGGGGCTCAGAGCTATACTACAAGGACGCTACCAGATACTTTGAGCCCCAAATGGAATTTTAACTGCCAATTCTTTATCAAGGATCTTTATCAAGATGTGTTGTGTATTACCGTGTTTGACAGGGATCAGTTCTCACCCGATGGTAAGTGCACTAATTTTTAAGGGATGCCAGGCATATTTACTGTACCAGTTTATTTCAGACGTGTTGCCATGTCAATGATTGGGAATTGCATGGGCTCAGAAGTATAGTGCTGCCTATCAATTCTGATTTTGCAGTTGTGGTCACTGGCAAGAACGTGTGACATGTTGTGCAGTGTCTTCATTAGCACAAGCACTACTCTGGAACAGAGATAACGTTCTCTGCATAACAATCCTGCACGGTAGCAAGTATGCAAGAACATTTCTGTTAGCAGGAGACACCTCTGCATGCTACCCATTGGAATCTAGAAACTGACAGCACAGAGGCCAAACTAGAGGCAAATAGTTGCACTGCAGACATGCATTTGTACCCCCAAGGGCGGGAAAATAAGCTGGGCTTAAGGCAGCGAGCAGAGAAGACTAACAGCCCAATCCTAACTAACATTCCAGGGCCGATGCAGCCATGCCAGTGAGGTGTGTGCTGCATCCTGCAGTGGAGGGACAGTCACAGCGGCTTCCTCAAGGTAAGGGAATGTTTATTCCCTTACCTTGGAGCTGCATAGCTGCATGAGTGCTAAAAGGTTGGTTAGGATTGGGCTGTAAAACAGATGAAGCATCCAATCACTCCCAAAGCTGATGCTTTTTGGAAGAAGAAAAAGAAGGTGGGTGAGGACAACATTGGAAGATTACTATACAAGCTTGCATGTAATGTTTAGTTTTGCCCTGGAATTTTTAATTTAGGGAGAACATTTATGTAACAAGCTGCCCTACATGATACAAAATGTTCCTTCTCTGTGTGCAAAACTGTAATGTGTTTTTTTTAATGTGATGCTGTCTGCTCAAGTACCTCTTTTCTCTTTCAAGTACTGTATCTAGTACACATGTCTGGAAGTAGAATCAGAGGCCAAAAAGACAAGTTGAACAACCATTATAAACTCATCTTGGCTCTCAGAGTATAGGCACACATACACTGTGTAACATAGGCAGCCTTTAGCCTCAAAGAAACAACGTCGTATGTCAGTAGCTAAATGATCAGATGGGTGCTCTTTGATATTCGATTAAAAAAATGGCTGTTCAGATGCTACTTCTCACTCTGAACCTGTGTTCATGATACGTATAATAAGCTCCTGTCCTACAAGATTTTGTGTTTAGATTCACTGGTCCTGGTGCACTTTCTACATGTGATGTGGGAGGTGAGAAGGGGGCACATAAGCCCAGGACCACCTCCTGACCTGGCTGTGCATAGAGGGACAAAAACAGGATCTGAACAACCCCTAATAATGAGTTTTCATTTATCTTTATTGTTTCATTTGAACTATGCTTCATTTCTTCGTCATGTTTTCATTTCACAGTTGCTGATTTTGCTCACTTTTTTTGTTCAACAGATTTCTTGGGGCGCACTGAAGTTCCAGTAGCCAAAATCAGAACAGAGCAGGAAAACAAGGGACCTACAACTAAACATTTACTGCTGCATGAAGTACCAACAGGAGAAGTGTGGGTACGCTTCGATCTGCAGTTATTTGACCAGAAAGCACCCCTTTGAAAGGAAGAAATGAACTAAGAAAGTTAGGCTGAAGTATGCCCATTGGAAAGGAAGATGTTTTACAAATCATTCTTCACCCCAGATGGGTACCTGAGAGAGCGGTTCTTGCTACAGAGTCACTCCTCCTGGTTACCTGTTGTACATTATTTCTTTGCTATATATGCTTAAGTTGGTGGGAATCTATGCAATGTAAAATGTACTGTATATAAGATAATGTAGCACAGTGCCTTTCTTTATTGATTTTGAAGCTTTTGATTGCAGATGCCAATATTTCTATTTTCAGGACTTTTAAAAGTGTTAATTAGGAATCTGGCATTTAAAAAAATAAGTTTTAAAAGTGTTACTACTTAGATTAATATATAGATTGAAGAATGGTCTTGTTTCCAGCTAGAATAATTTCATTTTGTGCCTGGAAAATGATATCCACTTGAACTTCATCTCAAGATATTAATTGTAGAGATTATAGGCTGAAATCTTAGCACTTCAGGATTCTTTAAATCAGGGGTGGACAGACTTCAGGCTTGCAGGATCTATTGTTTTTTTTTAACTAGAAGTCTGAGGTCCACCAACCAGAGTCAGGTGTAAAAGTGACTCTACTATGAGCCATACACTGGGATGACAAATTTACATCCAAGTTACTACAGATCAGGGATTTGAACACATTGTAAAGCTGGCCAGCATAGTTGCACAAAAACCTGGTCAAAAGGAACTAAATAGTCACGTTTTACAGGTGAGAAATACTGAGGCTGAGAGATTAGCTCAAGGCCAGACATGGCAGAGAGTTTTATTTGAATTCCACTTGCTGTTGTTAAAGTGTTGCACATCAGAAACCTTCGTGATGGTGCTGCAAATCACGTGGAGATTACTCACGAGAGTACTATATATTAAGGCTGGAGTGTGGTTTTTGTTTGGGGGCAGGGTGTTTTTGTTTTGTTGCATTCTACCATTATATAGATGAAATATTCCATTCTAAGACCTACACCATTTGTCCTGTCAGTATGAAATTTGCAACAGAGACTCTACCTGATATCGGGTGTATTTTGGCCAAATTTCAGAAAAATCTGACTTAAATGGCTGAGTTAGAACTTTTAAAACTTTTCCCTGGGAAGGGATGCCTCATACTAAGTTTGTGACCAAACTTTGCCCTCTAAAGACACATTTCCTTTTGACTTTCTTCAATGTAGATCAGATCAAAAATGTTGTGAGATACCGAGGGTATGCCTTTCCCTTTAAATCAAGACAATCTGCTATATAGATTTACAATTCTAAGGTTTTAAAGTCACCATTTTAAATTTCCTTTAATTTGCATTACACAGGGTGGGTTTCAAACATGTAGCACCTCTTCACATTAAATGCTGCCTGCCTGGAAGTACAGGTGTCCCCCACTTAACGACGGGATACGTTCGGTCATATAGTGAAACCCTTGTTAAGCGGGGACACTTCTTTTTATAGCCCCAACTCATCAGCTGTTTTGCACAGATAAGGGCTTCAAGGTTCAGCGCTGAACGTCGAAGTCACAGCGCTGAACGTCAAAGCCGTTATCTGCGCCAAACAGCTGATGAGCGGGCTTTTAAAAGACGCGTTTTCAGTTGAGTGATCTCGCTGCGCCCCCGTTCTGGCTTCTCCTTTGGAAAGGGAAAGCCAGGATGGGGCGCAGAGTGATTGTGGAAGCAGGAGGGGTCGGCGGGGTCGAGCGATCTCGCTGGGTAAAGACGGTCCTCACCTCCCTCCCAAGAAGCCTCCGATCAGAAGCTGCTGCTCCCACTGCTCAACACATTTGGTTGCTTGCCTGTAGGCTGCTGCTCCCACTGCAGGACTGAACACTCTGTTGCTTGCCAGTAGGAACGCCATGGGGGCAGGAGAGAGCAGGATAAAAAAAGGACGCAATTCCCCCCCCAGCAGCTGCTTCCCCCACCCTTCCACACACTCACTCAGTTTATATATACACACACACACACACACACACACACACACACACACACACACACACACACAGCCGCTTCGCCCACCCAACCACTCGGACAGAGAGAGAGAGAGAGTTAAAGATGACAATTTTTTTGCATTTAAAATACAGTACTGTAGCTTTAATTCTTTGTTTAAATGATCCGTCGTTGGGGGGGGGGGGACACCTGTACTGGCAAACTTCGCATATGCCCTTTGCTCTCAGGCAAGCAACTCCAGCAACTGCCTTGCTCTCTCATGACTATTCTTAAAACATCTAGCCTCCCATCTCTCCCATCAGATACTGTGTTGCCAAGGCATGGGGGGGAGTGGGGAGGACACATACTGTCTGGTTGTTTGCCTTGTCTCTGCTACTGCTGCGGACTTCATGAGGCTGGACAAAAAATATTCACTGTCTTTCTGCTCACAGTTCAAGGCAAGCAATCTGTTTGAATGATAAAGCATCCTTGCAGAGCCATTAGAATCGGGAATAGCAGTATATGAGCTCTAAATGACTGAAGTCCTGTTGCTTCTAAATAGCATATATGATGGGTTGAAAAGACCACAAATTATAAAATTAAAAAACCATCACTTTAAGATAACATTCAGGCTGTTAATGTCTAACTTGTGTTTCAAAATGTTTGGAAATTGGAACTTAAGACATGGCTTAAGTTATGAGGTAGATAGCGAGTACAGATGCATTGTGTCACATAGTGTGCCAGATAAAACTTGTCTTAAGTTGCGTGTTATGTAGCGCCATGGTTTATTATGTATGCTATTTAAGCAGTAAAGATGGTTTACAATGCCACCTATTATAGTCATGTAAGTTATAGGAAGACCATGGGGGCATAAAATATGCAGGGAAGGTATGGGCGCATATCAGAAAAATTGACATGAAATGTGAGATACTACATCTGAACTGGTTATAAACGGCATCATTTAAGAGCCATCCTATAAGTTCCAATTCCCATTCATTTTAAAGCATGAATTAGCTTCAAACAGCCATAATACTATCTAGAACCAATAGTTTTTTGATCTTATAATTTACCAGTTGATTCTGTTCTACCTTTTTCTCCTTCCTGCTTTAAATATATACTAAAACAAAAATAAAGTACTGTTTCTTTCTTAGTTCTGTACTGAGAAGGAAATTATCTCTAATTCAGTTCTGCTCATGGTTTTTTGAGACAATGTGGTTGAAAAAGGCATAAAATACCGTGATACTTTCAGCTATTTAATATTAAATTATTTGTTAAAAAATACTTGGGTTTTCTTGCAGACCCTCACAGAATGTGGTCCTTTAAGACTCATCATTGCCAAGTGCTCCAATATGGAGAAAGTTGGCCACACACAATCAAACACTGACTGGAGTTGTATCTTATCTAATCAGTTTCAACAAAATTGCAAACCAGCCTGAATATAACAGTTGTGGATTCAATAGGACTCAAGCACAACTAACTTTCTATGGACTGTGGGCAGGATGTATGTATATTGCATAAAATAAGTTTATTAATGTAACTTGTCCATATGGAGGAATATTGATTTTCTAAAGCAGATTTTATTGTGCTGCTGAATGTGAAAGAATAATGAATTCACCAGGACCTGAATTCAAGGAAAATATACTGTAGATCACATTTATTATAGGAATTGCTCATATGATAGGACATTCAAAAGAAGCACTTCCTGTGAACCCTGCTCATTTGCTAGGAATGCAAAAAGTAATAGTTGTGAGTTTTAGGTGTTGGACAAATAGGCAAAGCCATGACAAATGCATCTTTAACTGGTATTGCTGATAATTTAAGTACTGCATTCATTGTTTCTAATACAAAATTAAAAAATGATTTTCTGAGAGTATGTATTCAATTAATCAGAATGGCATTCCATACTCTATGAAACTGCGCAGGACAACATTTTCTGGGGACAGAAAAAAGATCTACACATTTAGCTGAGTCCAGTGTAATTATGAAAACTGAAGAAATACATGAAACGTAAAAAAAAACGTCCAAATCTTGTTGGCGAGTGAACAACGGCATACTTTATTACTTTAAAAATTGCAAACCAAGCCTAAAGGGTTACTATTTCTCATTAAATATAATTAATCATTTTAACCAGTTTGCTTACAGTAATCGAAATAAAAACAAATTGCAAGTCACTTGCAAAATATTTTGTGTGTAGAGAAAGCAAAAATCTCTCCGCAGGAACTTTTGATTAAAAAAAATGGCGACCTTACTATTGAAGGGCATTAGGGCTGCATTGGTTACTCTCCTTATTTGTAGTTAGTACACTTCAGGGCAACATCTGGAAGAGGGCAAAGTCCATAAGCGGAATGAGTGTGTAGATCCAAACTGGAATCTTTATCCATTAGTTTCAAGAATATTCTGAGAAAGGAAAGGTCTGTTCAGCTGTCAAATGTGCATCAGACAAGTTCAACAGGTTCATTTCAGACAGTCTTAATTTTGGATCAGCCTCTGGTATTTGCTCTCTGTTCTATATGTTTCCTGGTCAGTCAATTTGTGGAGAAAGTATCATGTTAGTCCATCTAATTCGGTCATGAGAGTTGGTTCTCAGCCCCTGCTGCCTAAGCAAGGGTAACTTTCATGTAACTTCTAAAGGCACTACTTCAAACATCAACTAAATGCCACTATTACAACTTGAAACATTCAGCTAGGTACACAGTAATAAGCAGGTTCACAAACCGCTCCAAGCAGTGAGGATCACCCTATGACAACATACCAGTATTGGACATCAGCCAGTGACTTTTGGCTGGAAATTCCTTTTGTTTCACTCTCTAAAAGTCCATCTAGCTTTCATCTGAAGATTTCAAACTCTAGATGAGAATCCTTTATTGGAAAAATGTCACCACGTCCTTAATAACTTCACTGCCACTTCCAATATCAGTGCCATTCTGTCTTGACTGCTACAAGCTTGACATTATCTCAGTCTTGTCTAAAATATGACACCACTGTGCAACTGTACCACATAACTCAGAGATATTAAGCTGTGACTTAGAGATTAATCCACCAACAACATCTCCTATGTGAACCCCATTTTTTTTGGGGGGGGGGGAAATATCTCAGTCAATATTCAACCCACTTCTGTGCAGGATTCCCAACTCTCAGTATGTCAGAGCTCTTTGCTACTGTACTGTCCATGGAATCAAACTGCTGAATGAATAGTGCTTCTTGAGGAGTGAACCAAATGCCTGTTTAGAGGTGTGTGTTTTTCCAGCGTGCATATTTTTTTGCATATGAACAGCAGGGACAGTGACTGCTTATCAATTTGGGAGTTCATTTTACTGCAGCAAAGACCAACAAAATAGCTTCACAAGTGTGTAGAATATTTAATTCATGTATTCCTGGCATATCAGGCAGCAGGAAACAATGTGGTATACTTTGATGTCCCAGCTATGAAGCAATACGAGCCAAAGCCACCTGCTGAACTACAGTTCTCAAGGCTGCAGTTCACACCCAGCCAATGACTCCTAACCTGAGGATATAAAGTACTGGCGTAACAGTACTCAAACCGGTACTCTCTACGGCTTCTCCATACTGCACTCGAATGTTCTTTTTTGCCACTGGCTAATATTTGCCAGCGTTTAGGATCCAGCTTTGTTACTTTCAAAATATTTTTAACTGTAGCTCATGTTACCACCAGGTTTTGCTTGACAATAGTGTACAATGAATCCACTGCAGAGGTATTATTAGGAAGCAGATTTTATTGCTGATTTCCAAGCTGATGAGCCTTACTTAGTTTTCGTTTTGCCAAAAGACTGGACTTTGATGGAGTGGTGGAATCTGGCTTCCTGGTAGCAGTGTATCCCTTGTTCGGTAAAAGCCAGGCAGGGTCACCTCAGCTCTTGAAATCCATAAGAACTCAAGTTTCTAGTTGGTTTCATTTTTCGCCTTTTAATAGAATGAAATTAGGACAGTTAATGCTGTTCGCCATTGGCAGGCACCAATGCTTACTGATACTGCACCAGTCATATACCAGTTGTGCTGTTTGACACTCAGGAAATGTCCTGGTTTGCTCTTTTTAATTTTTCTAATATTACCTTTCAGTGGTATGTAACATAAAGCCTTGACCGTATTTATAGTGGCAGGATTGTGGAGCAACGTCAAACACATGGTGTGAGAACAACACATAACTATTCTGTTAGGGATGGGTGGGTAGGGCAGACATCTTCAGTGCGAGGCCTCCGCCTCTTGGCTTTAAGAAGCATTCTAATACTGGCAGAAAGCATGGGCCATGGCCAGACCAATCCCTGCTTTGGACTGGACAGCAGGTTCCTCACAGGGCTCCTGGCTTTCCTGGTTCGTGAGCCCCTACTTTTTTCCCCTTCAGTCGTGGTCTCTCGTGCTCTTTACCTTTCCTAGCTCTGCTATCTGCCTTCCTATAAAAAAAGAAGAAAAATAGGAAAACTCACCTTCCTCAGAGGCCAAGGATCTGCTCCCTTCCCACCCCTCCCTTGCTTGCCAGGGATGGGATTTTAAGGGCTAGATCCCGCAGCTATGGTAATTCCAGTGTCCCCACAAATAGCGGGAAAAGCAAGGACAATGTGTTTTACAGCCAAAGTCCTCATCTTCAAAATGGACCCAGGTAGTTTTCATTCCAGGGTGTGTGGCAGAATCCACTTTGAAGAACGCTCTTTCTTGGAAGGGGCTACCAGGCTGATAATGGAGCCCCTTCCCATTCCGCTTGGACAATGGAAAGGAGGGGAAGCTGTGACAGGAGAGCTCTACAGGTCTAAATTCCCAGTTTTTGTTTACAAATTTGTTTTTATGTTGCTTTAATCTGGCATGCCCTCTTTTTCTTTGCATTTAGTGTCATTTTTGTATTGTATTTTACTGTTTTAACTTATATGCTATCCTAGAAATATTTCTGGTGAAAGGCAGCATATAAAATATAAAGTAAGTAATGACAAACAGTGTCATTCTGGGCCCCCAATTCCATTCATAAGTGTCACCATCACCCCCTCCTCTACCCAGTAAGGTCTATTAGGCCTGGACCACTGAAGCTGAACCTAGACCTGCTCATTTCTTCCCAATCCTATTCCTCAGGTGAGACGCCGGTTACTTTTGGGAAGTTGTGGCTCTCAGGCAGCATAATGCTGAAATGGTTCTTACCGAGATATAACCGACCACTACCCGATGTTACTCATATCCTCAAAAGACACGGTTGCAGGGGAATGGCGTCCCAGTCCCTGAGGTTCATGAGAGAGCTTGCCTCCTGATGCCCCTCAGTATCCAAAATATGAGTCCTCATCCATCTTGACCGTAGACAGACATGATTTCCAGAAGATGATCACCATATGTTAAATTTGGACCTTTTTTTTTTACCCCTTGAAGGCATGTAGGCCTGGCATGCTTCAGTCCAGCCATCTTGAACAAAGATGGAGTGTGTGGTAAACGAATTTATGCTGAATTGGCATAGCCTCCCATATATAGATGCTGTAAGAGCCCAGATTTTGAAAGATGGGATCAGCAAGCATGCTGATTGTGAAGCCAGAACAATGGAAGTAAGTGATGCCAAGAAGATTATGACCAAATAATCTGTGGCTATTCTTAGCAAAGGCTGGATGTGACATGTGTTTGTGAAGCATGGCATGCAAAGAAGCTCTCTTGCTGAACTCTGGTCATAATGCTCCTGAAGAGAAATAAACTGATTAAATGAAAAGTAGAAGTTAATTATTCTGAATCTCCATTTCTGATCAGTAGCATTTAAAAGGGAACAGAGAAGAAGGAGGGTGGTGTTCTTATTCTTTCCTATTTTCTGGTGTTTCCCCTTGAGAACGCTGTACTTTTCCTTTCCTGCTCAAATTGTTTCTCTCTCAGAACGACTTTCTTCTCATATCTGCGTCTTTAAAGTTTTCTATAAGATGGTAGACCACTGGAGTTCCTGGAGAGCCAGCTATACAAATTATGTTTAAATCAAACATTTATACTCTGCCCTTTCAAACCATTAAACGTAAAGGGTTAAACAACACATACTAAAACAATAGCAAACTGGAAATTAAATAATAAACAGGAGATAATAATAAACACATCTTTAAAAAAACCCACCACAGAACTGAAAACAGTTAACGAAGTAGGCACCAAGCAAATAAATAGACAGTCAAATGAACCAAATACTGTATAGACACAGAAAGTAAAATTAATGGGATTAAAAGCCTGTATGTTTTATCTGTATGAACAAAAACAAAACAAATACTGTGTTTTTGTTGCCTGTTTAACAACAGGCAGTGACTAGGCCAGCTGGGCCTCTTGAGGAAGTTCCACACACTACTGTAGGTGCTGTTGCCAAGACGACCCTGTCCTGCTGCTGTTATGGCTGGGTCTGTCTTTGTCCCATCAGTTGCTGCTTCCGAGTCCTGCTCTTGGCGGAGCTGAGGGCGTGTACGCATTCCAGAACACACTGCTGGGGTTTCCTCTTCCTCCTCCTGGTTTCATTCCATGTGGAGGAGGGGTGTGCCCCCCTCCAAGAAGCCTTGCCTCCAGTTACACCTCAGATCAGAAAGGGGGAGGATTCATGGCTCTTGGTTCTTCCTCCTCCAAGACATTCACTTCCCCAGTGGACTCCTTCCCTTAGTGCCCTGGCCATCAGCCTCATTTTCCTTTTTCTTCTCCTCTTCAACTTTCTTACCTTGTCCTTTTAATACACTGCAGTGGGTGGGGAGGCTGAAGCTCAGGCTTCAGTGTTTATTTTATGCAGGGCTCTGAAGGGAGGGTATTTGAAGGGATGGATGGCCACTGATTTAGGAGCTCACCACCAAAATGTCAGCTCCTTTGCCTAGCTCCTCTTCTAAGTGCAGGAGACTGCTTAGTTAAACCAACATTTTAGGCCAGCTGAGCCTTTTTTGTTTTTCCCCACCCAAGCATTGTGCTCTCACAGGAAGCAGGTAGCCTCTAATATCTCCTTGCTCACTTGCTGCTGGGTGGAGACAAGCTAAAGCAACCAGCAGGACAGGCACGAGGATGGGGCCACCTCCACCAATCTGCCACCTCCACCAATCTGCCTCAGCCTACCTCATTGGGGAGCCAGCCCTGCTTCCAACTACACGTTATAATTCTCAGTAATTCAAAAAGGTTGCCAGTTGTTATGAAAAAGTCTGTTTTCTATCCTGCCATTCTAGAAATGTTTGCAAACTCGTAATTTGTGAAATGTAAGAAATGTTGGTTTAACAAAGCAGCTTTGTTAAAAAGGAAGGTCAACCATATTTTAGAACAGGCAGAGATCCACTATGGACCATTGTATAGTCTTATCATACAGAGACGTCGCCTGAAAGGGGGCGGGGGGACTGTAAAGGGGGAGACTGTTTATTCCCTTGTAACCCCCTTCCCTTTTTGCTTACTTGTGTTTTTTGTATTATGCACTATTTATTTTAATTTATCTGTATATGTGTGTGTATGTCTTTTTGTGTTATGCCAATAAAGGTTGAATTGATTGATTGATTGATTGATTGATTGATATTTTAGAACATAAGAAGAGCCTTGCTGGATCAGGCCAAAGACCCATCTAGTCCAGCTTCCTGTATCTCACAGTGGCCCACCAGATGCCTCAAGGAGCACACAAGACAACAAGATACCTATATCCTATTGCCACTCCCTTGTACCTGGCATTAAGAGAGAGCCTATTACTAAGACCAGGAGGTTACTTGTCCCCATCATGGTTTGTAACCTGTGATGGACTTTTCCTCCATAAATCTGTCTAATCTCCTTTTAAAGGCATCCAGGCCAGGTGCCATCACCACATCCTGTGGCAAGAAGTTCAACAGATGAATTACATGCTAGATGAAGAAATATTTTCTTTTGTCCGTTCTAACTCTCCCTCCACTCAATTTTAGTGCATGTCCCCTGGTTCTGGTGTTGTGCAAGAGGGAGAAGAACTTCCCTCTATCCACTCCATCCCATGCATAATTTTATACATCTCAATCATGTCCCCCCTCAGGCACCTTTTTTCTAGACTGAAGGGCCCCAAGTCCACTAAACATTCCAGTTCCATTATATCCTTTTGAGATGCGGCAACCAGAACTGGACGCAATACTGCAGTTGTGGCCTTACCATCGATTTGTACAACGGCATAATAAAAGTGGCCATTTTATTCTCAATCCCTTGTCTTAATGATCCTGAGCATGGAATTGACCTTCTTCACAGCCACCGCACACTGGGTTGACACTTTCATTGAGTTGTCCACCAGCATGCATGCCATGAAGTCACATTTGCTGATACATGTAAAGATGGACTTCACCATCTCCATCTTGAAGTGCTTTCTTCTCAAGAGTTCAACCACTTCAAGTCCAGAATAGCAATTACATTCCCATCTTTTTTGAGAACCAAGAAAACAACCGAGGAGACCATGGAGCAGAGATGGCAAAACTGGCTCTATGGCTTGGATATCCATTAGATGCTGAATCACTCTCAGGAAGTCCTAATGCTTGACTGACTTTCAGGATGTTGCGGATACAACAAATGTCCCTGGAGAAGCTGGCAAACTCCAAGGAGTAACCATGATCCAACATCTCCTGCACCCATTTGTCTGATATGGTCTGTCTCCAAATGTGAACAAAATTAAGGAGACAGTCCCCAACTGCCCCGAGGCTCAGGTGAAAAGTAGCATTAAGCTGTGCAGTGGCCTTTTGGGGTAGTTGGAGGAGAATGTGGTGGACAGACACAAATCCCTGTTATGTGCTTTGGAATGAGACCACTTTGGTTTGTAGCCCAAGAAATAGTTTCTAGGAGTTTGCCTGGAGGGATGGAACAGCTGCCACTTTTATGATAGTTCTACTTAGCCATCAAAAGAGTTTTTTTTTCTTATTCTTATTTCCATTAAGGACCTCTAGGGCTTCATCAAACCATTTTGAGCTCTAGAAGAATGAATTCGCTAGTCCAGTCTGAGATCCAGGATCCACACTCAAGTTCCTGGGTCAAATATTTCTTCTTGCCACAGCAGTGGCTGCTGAGGCTCTGTGAATTCCACAACATCTGGTGATAGTTCTGCCAACTGTGCTTATGAAAATTCAGTCTTTTTAGGTCATTGTTGGTGGCTTTGGGCAAGAAGTCCAATGAAGACAATTCCTTGATCCATAGTTGGAGTGCTTTGGCAAACATAGAGTTAGTGGCTGATGCTTTGAAGACAGCTGCTGACGTTTTGTGGGCTCTCACAATGCTGCTTCAACCTGTTCATCATATGAAGCTTTGGCCCTCCCCCACAATCCGTCAGCCAGAAAGACTGCTGAGGAAGCAAAGCCACCTCTGAGGTATTCATTAATGGAGTTTTGTTCTACAACACTGTCTGGAAAAGAACAGTTTGTTGGCCCTGCTGTGAATAGGACATTCCTTGGAGGAGTTGGCTCACTCTGCCTAAGTTGGGAAAAGGAAAGCAAGGGACCTGAAAGTTCCCTGAGGAAAACCGATCTGGCTCCTTTGGGAGAAGAGTGGCACAGACCTCTAGTTTAGCCACCTCCTCAGTACATTGCAAGGAGCAGCATGCCTTGGCCAGACACATAGACAAGACTTCCACTGGAAACAGTCTATCCTGATTAGAGGCAGTCTGCTCCAGGTCTTCCATGGACAATTCTCCTTCCTCTCCCTCCTGATACCCAGGAAATATCTGACCTGGATGGGGAGATGGTACTCTACTCCTCTTCCTGTAACTTCTGGTCCTTACTGGTCTCCGAGGAAGGGAAGGGACCAGACTTTTCTCACTTGCTGTCTCTGTGCTGCATCCCTTAATGGCCAAAGCAGGAGGGCTATGAGAAGAGTGCCTACTGGATGTGGAATGATGGGGGGATGAGGATGGGGGAACGAGGATGAAGATGAGGAGGTATGAGATTATTCCAGGTGCTGATAAGAGAGAACCACCAGAATGCTGTGGCTGAAGACTACCCTGCTTAATTTGCAGGCTGAAGTACTTCTCTCCCCCCCCCCCTTTCCTCATAAGAAGTCCCTGGCCATGTCAGTCATGGGAGAGAAAGAAGTCTAAAGGCTGAAGCACACCAGGCACGCCCCGCATGCGTCGCATACGGCGCGACAAACGCGGAAGTTGGGAATTGCCCAAGGGAGGCGTCAACGCAAACGTTCCTCCTGGCAGCTCCCGGTGACCCTCAGCGTTCCGGCCGGAGGCAAGTCCCACTGCAAGAACGCAGGGGCAGCCGGCCGCAACGTGCTCGACGCACGCAGGACACGCCTGGTGTGCTTCGGCCTTAAGCCTGCAGAGCTCACAGGAGTTCAACAAAAATCTTATTGCTCTGCAAGCTAAGTAGAGCCAGCTGAGAGGAGAGGGTGGCCTCTCTCCCTGAAGAAGCCAACTTCATGTTTGACCCTGCTTACTCAGCTAGGGAGATTGCCATCCCAACTGCTTAGGAATGCCCTTTGGGAAAATAGAGTTATGAGGGGAATGGTTGTTGTTGCAAAGAAATCTGAAGAAGGCTTAAAAAACAGGGGAAGTTTTAACTGAGGAAGGAAGGGTGTGGCAGGACCACCCTTGTCACACATCCTACCAAGAGGGTAGGCTGAGGTCATACAGGGTCAGGTAGGACACGATGGGGTGCTGCCAGAGGACGTAGGGGGAATAAACTTACGGAGGTGCTTCTGATCGTCTTTATTCCAGGTTCTCTGTCCATACAATCGCTTTAGGGGCTCCTGAGTTCTTCGGACCTCTCCTTAAGCTTTTCGACCCTCTCACTCTGATTCTTACAGGGAATTTCTGCATCCCAACATGTCACTGCTTACCCTGCACCCAACCACACTGGGACTCCCCTGGATCTGACCTTGGGGCCATGAAGACCTAAAAGTTGGTAGGGCTTCCTGTACCCAGCAGGTGCGCCACAACTTTATAGCCCCAGCCTAAAGACCATCCATAGCCCGAGAGAAGCTGCTTCCCACCTCTTTTGCCTACCCTTATTTCCTCTCTTGGTCTCTGCCCTTTGATTCCTCCTGTCTCTCCTTTGCACCCTCCTCCCGAGTCAGCTTCTTTCTTCTGCTTCTCCCCTGTGGCTCCCTTCTTGCCCCCTTTGCTCTCACTCACCTCGGTCTGCTCTCTCATCCCCCTTCGTTCTTGCTGGCCCAGATTCCTCATTCTCTCCTCTTTCTCTTGTGAGTCCACCTTTCCTTTTGTTACAAACAGGTAAAATCCTAACTTTGGTCTGACTCCATTTTGCATAGCCTGCAACATTCTTGCAGCAGCTGTGGGAATCCAGCTGAAGCTTTTTATCTTGGGCTCACCATGGCCGGGTGAATCTTGAGATAACGAGCCTAGCTTTGCCTAGCTACTAAGGTTTGAGAATTGAATGCAGCTGTAATTCTCCAGTTGGGAAGGATCAGAGTGAGTGACCAATAGTGGCCTCAGGTGATTGCATCATCCTTCCAGAGCATTCGACTGGACTGGACTTCTCATTGGCTGAGAGCTGAGTTTAGGTATAAAAAGACCCTGGAGTTGGAAGGGGGAGCTGCTCTGTTGCCTGCTTTTTGCTTTTCCACCATGGATACCTGTACCGACCAGACATAGTTTGACAGGTATAAGACTACCCTTTGCTTACGCTCAGAGGTTGGGAAGAACCAGGTTAGGATAAGTAAGCTTAGGAGCTTAGCTTTATTGTTTTAGCATTGATGTGTGTTGTATTTATTCTCTGAAATACCTAAATGCCTTTCATAGTGATATGTAACCTTAATTCTATTCTTTAAATAAATCATTTATTATTACAGTTGGCCCTCAGTATCCGCGGGGGTTCTGTTCTCGGAACCCTCGCAGATACTGAAATCCGCAGTTACTGAAATCCGCAGATACTGGGGCCAACATTAAACGGTTTTTTTTAAGGAAAAACAAGGTTAAAAGGTCTTTTACTTACCTTTCTACTGCAATCCACTTCGTGTTTCCTCCTTATACTAGCTGAAATGGCGCTCCGGAAGCCTCTTCCTGGTTCTGGAGCGCGATTTCAGCTACTACAAGAAAGAACACGAAGTGGATGGCGGTAAAAAGGTAAGCACACTGCTTTTTAACCTTTTTCTTTTTATAAACATTTTAATGTTGGCCACGGTATCCGCAAAGCATCCGAGGTGAGACAAACCCGCGGATGCTGAAGTGGTGGATACAGGGGGCCAACTGTACAGGCTTTTGTCTGTGTGAGTACCAAGGAACTGAGATTCATCTAAATCCAGCCTAGGCTATGGGTAGCGCAATCCTGACTAAGGATCCAGCGGGCGGCCCAGGGCCGCCCTCCTGTGCACAGGCTGCCCGGCACGTGCCAGGCCGGAGGTCTACTTGGGGAAGGGGACGCTCATCCCCTTCCCCGAGTGTAAACCCAGGCCAGCCCTATCGGCCTCCTCGGATTTCCGTCACCTAAATAGCTGGCGAAAGTAGAGGAGGTCATGTAACGGCACCATCCCCCACCCTCTTCCGGGCCGGCTAGGCCAATGGCCCCCTCCCTCGCCAGGCCGGACCACCCACGCGGCCGGCGACGGAGCGCTTACCTGCCACCGCCGTCCGTGTGGAGATCCGGAGCCGGAGTGAGGGAGGCCGGCCTCCCTTACTCCCAAATCGTCGCGAACGTGTTTTACGGCACGTTCACGACGTCTTCTGGCAATGGAACGCTTGTTCCATCGCCGGCCTTATTTCCAGGATTGCACCCTGGGGTTTGGAGGGAACTCAGAGTCTGCAAAAATTAGAAATTAGCCCATAAGACAGGGGTGGCCAAACTGTGGCTCCTGAGTCATATGCGGCTCTTTGACGTATAATGTGTGGCTCTCGGAAATATGTTGGCTGAGCTCCTTTTTGTATCACAATTAATATAAAAGGTATATAAGAAGTTTCCAAGCTTTATAATTATTTACCAGGTATAAACTGAGAGTCCAGTGGATTAAAACTTAAGTTTAAATTTCATGGTGAGTTAATATATTTAAGAATTTAAATGCTTCTTAAATATTGCGTCTCTCAAACATCTGAAGTTTATCGTATGTGGCTCTTACATTAAGCAAATTTGGACACCTCTGCCATCAGCTTCCCTTGAGCTGGCTGTTAACAAGGGTGGTTGTGGCATACAGGAGGGCCAGTTGCCCTAATGACTCACAGACCCACCTGTTAGCTGTACTGCTAATCAGGTGGAAATGCACTAGAAACCTGCTGTATTCAACATTTGGTTTATTCGTCGAACTGTGCCCTGCGCTTTCAGAGATCTACGTTCTTTGAGATCAAAGGATGCATAAGAAACAACTTAAGAACAGTAGCCTAGTCTCTTGAAGAATATTAGAACCCTTGAGAGAACAGGTTGCCGGGGAACTGAATTGAGAACATGCGCTAGTGACTCACTGTGCAATCCTCCGCAACTGTATGCCTGCGGAGCACGCACTCCACAGGCGCTGAGTGTTGTAAACGCACCATGAAGCACATTTTTAACACCTGGAGAGTAAGGGCTGCCGGTGCAGAGGCCAGCAGCACTTACTACGCCTCCCCCCCCCCCCGGACCCAGCACCCACTGGTGCAGGTAAGTCCCACCAATATCCCGCGCCTATTCCCGGCCTGGGCCACCCTTACCCCGCCGCCCCGGATGTACGCTGGCTCCAGAGCCAACGTAAATCCGAGGAGGCCCATTGGGGCCAGGCAGCCCTACTCCGGGGGAAGGGGAAAAATGTCCCCTTCTCCCAAGGTGTTCCCGGGCCATGCCGACACAGCCCAGGAAGGGTGCTGGATACTGCGGCCAGCCCTTTAGGCCGGCCGCGTATCTTTACGCAGGATTGGGCGGCTCCCGAGGTAGTGTTGTGCCAGGAGTGCATAAGATTGGTCAGAGTGACCCCTAGGACCATGACACCCTCCTTTTCTCCTCCTCCTCTGTCCCTTTTGATATCTCCTCCTCTCATCCAGGTCAAGCCTTGTCTCTCTGCTTTGTTCGTCCTTCTTTGACTTCTCTCTGCTTCCTTTTCCTCATCCACCCCACCTGCCCCTTTCCCTGCCCTTAAATGCCCTGCTCTCTCCAGATCCTGCCCACTCCATCTATGGAGGCCGGTGGGGGCCCCCGTCTTACCCAGAGTCCTCCAATGCCCGGCGATGACAACACTGCCAAGCAGCCAGGGATGGGGCACATGCCACTTGCCAGCATCTCTTGCTGCAGCAGGATGTTGTCATGGCACAGAGCTCCACAGAGGTGAAGAAAAATAAATGAGAGACTGGTAAAAGGAAGTGAACAGAAAGGAAGGGGTCAAAACAGTAAATTGTGTGACACAGAATTATGGAGTCGATGACAAAGGAGTATTAAAATTATCAAGGGGAAAAAACAGAATCAGAAGAGCAAAAATGTACAGTATAAGACAAGTAACAGCAGAACAACATAAAACATGATGAAGTCAAACTACCAACAGAACAACTAGTCATAACCTCAAGCAAGTGGCAGGATGAGTCCAGCAATCTTGAAACCTATTTCAGATTAATGCCCTTCTTTTGGAGCAGAAAAGGAATCTTGGACTGCCCACTTGTCAATATCTATACCTGTAGATAATTGGGTCATATACTGACTTTTTGGACAAATAAGGCATGGTTAGCCAGATCCTGATTCATGCTCATTTTAATACATTAGTGTGGATTCAAACCACTAAATAGAACTTTCAATGAAAAAAAAACTACCCAGAAAAAAACTTTCTTTTGAAAATCACTGGTATTTGAGTTGACTTGTGTCCAATGGCAATCACTCAATTTCTACAACCTCTCAGCTGAGAAACATGAAAATATAGGGGGAACTTTTAGGGGGGAAAAAACTGTCAAGTTTTACCTGCTCTTTTGACGAACTTCACTTTCCATATAACCAAATTGAATTTTCAGCCACTCTAATGGATTCATAAGCTGCCGGCTCAAAGGAAGCATTGGTGGCTCAACCTTATGGAGTTCGTTCATCTCTTTGGGAGTGTATATTTTTCCTTTAGGAAGTTAAACATCAAGAGGAACAAGATCATCTCCAGAGTCTAGAATGACTGTTCTTGCAGATGAAACATATATAATAGGATAGCATTTCTATAGTACTGTGTTCAAAGTACTTATATGTATTATCTAGTTGTTAACTTTACAACAACCCTGTAGTAGGGTAAATAATTATTTATTTTAAAAAATTATATCCCGCCTTTTCCTATGCCGAAAGGCAAATGCCCAAGGTGGCTTACAACAAAGATTAAAATACATAATTTAAAATAATACATAAAATAAATTTAAACAATACATAACCATACATAAACAAATTTAAAAACAATAAAATCCACTGGGGGGGGAGAGAGAGAGTATGGAGCAGAGAAGCAGCATGGCAGAGCTTTTATTTTAAAAAAATATATCCCGCCTTTTCCTATGCCGAAAGGCAAATGCCCAAGGCGGCTTATCCTCATTATCCTGCAATATTATCCTCATATTGCAGGATGGGAGCTGAGGCTCAGAAGGAACGGCTTGCCTAAGGCCACCTAGTGAAGTCATGCAGAGGTAAGTTTCTTTGAACCAGGGAAGTCCTAAAGCACGGTATGTTAGGGTCAAGTCCAAGCTTTCAAGAGCCAAGTCCACATCTCCCAGACACGTGCCACCCTGCTGCTGTGCTACTGTGCCACATAACCTTTTGGGGAAAATTAAGAATGACTACATCTGTATTCTTCAACTTCACCATCCTATTCCCTCAGAGCTCACTGGGCTAATGTGGGCTTGAAGGGGAAAGAAAGGGGAAACAGAAGAGAGCAATGCAAACCACTTTATCCAGGGTCCCCAAACTATCAGGCACAACGTGTCAAATAGAGAATGTTTCACACGAGTACATAATAAACACTGCAGAATACCTGTGTCGCACTGCTGGATAATCCCAGCCTCAAGGTATCTTTCTTGTATCTCCTTTAACAAGGGATCATATAAAGGTGGAATTGAAGCCTATAAAAACACAGTTAAGTTAATGTTTTTGTCCTTAAAATTTCCATTATTTGTTTGTTTATTTATTAGATTTTTATCCTGCTTTCTCCCCCCCCCCCATAGGGGGAGAACATACAATCAGTCAGACTTACAACATACAATTACAACATACAATCAGTCAGACTTCAATGCATAGAGAGCATAAAAGAGTGAAATAGCAGTTTGGTGGCTTGAGCAGCTCTCACTAATGAGCATGGAAGCTTTGTTCTCTCCAGAGTTTGTAGTTATTTATTAAGTCAAAGCTTAGCTCATGTCACATGTATTACAGCCCAATTGACCGTAACACCGTAATCATAATTAACTTGCGCAGCAATGCAGCGGCATCAACATGGCGCCCACTGTATCCCACAGGGGAGTTTTAGCATGTTGACCATTTGTTCCCTTCCCCTGGGGAAAGCCCCCGCTGCTGCCATGGGTCAACTCAGACCTACACTAGCAATATCACTGGTGCAAGACCACATTGACCAGTGAAGATGGATCAGGTCCAGGAAGGGGGTCAGGATTTGGCGGGTGCTGTTGCCGCCAAACAAGCCCCTTCCTGGGCCCAATCCACCCTCCCCCACCCCATCTCCTCCCCATTCTGCCCACCCCTGCTCTATTCCACTCCCTCCCCGCCAGTAGCATAGCTACAGCGAAGCGGCTGGTACAGTCCACTCCAGGCTCCACTATCAGAGGGAGTGCTTACCACGATGCCTGGGCGGCCAGGGGGCTTTGGGGGCGACAGTGCAGGCAGCCTGTCCACCCAGGCCATGTGCAGAAGGAGGCAGTGGGTGGGCGGAGCACTCCAATCTTCGAGTGGTGGTGGTGAGGAGGCTCCTAGAAGCAAGGCTCCTAGAAGCAAGGCCCCCCCTGAAGCTGGGGGCCGGGGGGCGACCAGGGGCTGGGCGACCTACCCTTTTCACCTCCTCACCACCACCGCCATTCAAGTTGCGAGCTGCTCTGAGCGGCCAACCACTTTTTTCTCTTTTTTTCTTTACAGTGAAGAAGAAAAAAAGATGGGCTAGCTGCCTGTGGTGGAGGGTGGGCTAGTCGCAGCCAGCACTTCGCATGGAGGTAAGCCTCTATGCAGAGGCTGGCACGGCAAGTGGAGCTCTAGTTGATCCTCCCTGCTCCTGTGTCTGACTGGCACAAAAATCGGGCCTCACAAAAGCAGTTGGCAGTGATACTGCACATGCAATGTTATTGCGTCACCACCACCTACTTCTGCGAAGGTGCGCTTCATGCCAAGCGCTATCAGATCCACTGCGGCTCATTGGTGAGTGGGGGGGGGGGCACAAAATCAGGCCCCACAGCTCCTAAGGTGGGTGCTCCTAAGGTGCATCCTATGGTGGGAGGGTGACCCGGTGATACTGCTCATTCTCCTGCACTTCTCAGTGGCTTTTGATACCATCAACCATGGTGCAGCTGTTTAAAGTGGAGTTTGGGTCACTGTGCTTCAGTAGTTCTAATCCTACTCAGATTACTATCTCCAAAAGGTGGACTATTATTCTGCCCCATGGTAGTTATGCTATGTTGTGTAACAGAGCTCTATTTTCATTGAGTGAGGTCATCTGGGGATTTGGAGTGAGGTGCCTGTGGCCTGTGCAATTCCAAATCTATTCTTGCAATTGAGGCGAATCAGGGGGAGGGCCGGGGGCATGTTGGAAGTGGGAGGGGGTGGCACCCAGTGCAAGCTACTTGTGCCAGATGCTATCCCCTCCACAGCCAGCCAACATGCCCCCTTTGTCTCCTCGGTGGACTTACACCAGCTAAAGAGCTGGCATAGGTCCGAGGAGACCCACTTGTGATCAAGGGGCTTATGGAGTGGTAAGGAAAAATAGTTTATCTTACCTCTCCTAAGTCTCCCAATTGGACACCCTGCCCACCATAGCATGTAGGGCAGCCTATTTGACACGGCTGCATGATATGGCAGGGGAAAGGATAGGATTGGGCTGCAAGTCAGTCAACTTATAGAGCAAGTTGATATGTTTACTCAGATGTACGTCCCATTGATTTCACTGGGACTTACTGCCAGGTTAGTGTGTACAGTATAGGACTGCAGCCTTAATCTTCTAGTCAGAATAAATATCTGAAACAATTAGGGCACACTGTCATACCGTCCAAATGTCTGTACATGTCTTCAGGAAGAAAGGATCATAAGATGAAGGATTGTAACTTTCTAAAGTTGCACTGCCCTGTGTAAGGAAGAAAAGCACTGTCAAACTATGGCTAGAACATAATAATTAGGGAGCAGGTACTTAATATCTGTAAATAGATATCTTAAGGTAACACAAAAGAAATACCCTAGTGTGGTGAACATTTTTGAGAGTATGTACCCAAACTGGCGATAATATTCTAAAAAATTATCTTCCGTGCCCATGGTAATTTTGAGCAGCAGATTATCATTTATTATATTTTACACATTTTTTAATGGAGAAAGAGAACAGCATTTTTAATTTTAACATTTGCACGCCCCCATTCTTTTATTTACCAGGAGTGCAATCTGAGGCCTACCTGGTCCATACTGATTCTGATTGAAATGCAAGTGGTGCAACTTGGGTTCCCAGCATGCTCTGCTATTGCTCACATCAAACAAAAGTGGCATGGACCAGGCAGGCTACAGGTCACACGCCTCGTAAATAAAC
Source organism: Plestiodon gilberti rubricaudatus (assembly GCA_026170595.1). Classification (NCBI taxonomy): domain Eukaryota; kingdom Metazoa; phylum Chordata; class Lepidosauria; order Squamata; family Scincidae; genus Plestiodon; species Plestiodon gilberti. The sequence continues at coordinate 144,841,989 of JANXHW010000001.1, forward strand.
GAAAAGGAAGAAGGGCAGGCTCCAAATCACCTGTCCCTGCCTATGGGGAGAGGTGATCTGGAACTTGGCAGTGTTCCTCTCCTTTGTCCTGTAACACTGGAAGAATAGGTGAGAAAAAGCTCCTTATCTCTTCACTGTGCTCTGTCGTCCCGCAGCATTTAAAGTGTAAAAGAACGTGTTCCCTTTAAACCCCGTGCCAGAATGGAGCATGGGGAGGGAAGGGGACAATTAATCCTTGCTTGCATTTAGTGAGCAGTACTGCATGCCACGTGCCAATGTCATTTGGGGGGGGGGCACAGGTTCGCCCCACCTGCCCTCCTAGATGATTATTCACACAGGTCTTTACCCTCATTATTTATCCTGCATTTATCTACTGTAGAATGCATACATCTGTGTCATCACAACAACTCTCTGAAGTAAGATGTTATACCCATTTTACAGGCAGGAAACTGAGAAAAGTTAGCTTGCCAGTTCAGAGTCCAATCATTTCAGCTACTGAACAAAATGATTTCATAATCAAGCCATAATACTAGCTTCATTATCCTTCAGCATTACCCGGGTTGCAAATTTTTAATGCAATGGTCCCAAATTAGTTAAACAAACAATGGTCCCACAATTAGTTAAACAAATCTGATAAGAAATTATCTCAGTTATTTAAAAAAAAAACAGAGGCGATCTATGAACACTGCTCAGGAGCTAGCATAAGAGCTAGTGGCAGGAAGAGTGTGGAACAGAATGAATATTGGTGTGTTGTTTTTTTTCTCATGCATGTCAACACATGGAAGGGCACCTTTGGAAACAACCCAGATTTTGAAGCCACTAAAGAACAAGTGGTAAATGGGGAATGATTAGGGAGTGGAGAATGATTAGGGAGTGAGATATAGGGCATATCTATAGTACACTTTATTTGTTTTAAGTCACGGGAGTTAAGAACGGGAGGCCCCAGAACGGAAAGGGGATTCAAATCCCAGAAACCCCTTTCTGTTCTGGGGCCTCCCATTCTCGCTGCGCCGCTGGTTACAACAGTGGCATAAGTTGGATAGGATTGCGCCCTAAATCTGTTATAGCTCTAAGCCAAGAAACCTTGAAAACTGTAGTTCTGTGGAGGGGCTAGGCCTCTCTGTGAAAACGTTCTTGGTATCCCCACTAAACTACAATTCTCAGGGGAGGTTGGCCCATGACAGTTAAATTAGAGACCAGAGTTATAACTGTAATGTAAGTATGTCCCATACAAGTGGGTTATCTCAGTAAATATTTTGGAAACCATCACTTATGCTCACATTTCTATTTCTTCGATATATACAACTACAAGGATTGTAACCCCATTGCATAAGCAAATACAGTATAAGGATATACATCCCTGCTCCAAAGAGCTTACAATCTTGTGTAAGAAATACATTTTACAGTCTTAAAGAGTTATAGGTACTGTGCTAGATAATTGCTCTGCAATCCATAACTGCAATGTCCCCTTTGTTCTCTCATTCACTGCAGGACAGAATGCACTTTGCATTTAGCCCAGCAGACCTTTTCCCCCCAAATTCTCAACAACATCCACCACTGAACACTTTGAGAACATCATATCACTGAACATTTGAACCTGGTCTATTGTAGTTGACCCTTGTTAGGGGCCATGACATTGAAAGCAGCCCAAACATCTTCTGTCTTCAAGGATATTTAGCACTGTCACTGTTCTTCTGGCGAGCCTGATATCTTCTGTGAGACTGGATAGGTGGAGGTATAGGAAGGAAGAAAGGATTATGGGAATGATAAGCACTGAAGTCACTAGAAGGGGGCTGTTTGGAAGTTGGAAGGTGTTGTGAGGGCTGAGACTGTTCAGAAGCAGAAGCAGAAGGCGGCCGGGGAGCAGAAGATGGAGAGGGCGAAGGAGGGAAGTTTGGCAAAATGGCCGAAGAGCTGGTTACCTCTGAGGTAGATAGCTGTAAGAAAGGTGAGTGAAAGAAGAGGGAGGGTGAGTGGAGGTAAGGGGGAAATGGAGGAGGTGGATGGAAAAAATAAGGTGGAACAGAGGGAGGAAGCAAAATTGAGGGAAGAACTATCATTGGAGGAGACTTAGAAGGGGAGACTGAAAGGAGGGAGAACGGAAATGGAGGAAGGAAAGAGGGAAAGTATGAGCCATCAGAAGGAAAAGGGGACACAAACAGTGGGTGAAATGGAGGAAGGAGCACACAAAGTGAAACTGGGGATCCAGAAGCAGAGGAAGCCTAATGGAAGAAAGACACAGGAAAACAGAAAACAAATAAACAGAAAGATAGAGAATGCAATTCAAAGCATGACAATTCCTTGCACTAAGTTACTGATTCAGTATAAAAATTAATTTGTACTTATATTACAAGAGGGAGTAAAGTAAAACTGACAAAATGCATACTCACCGTAAAGACTCCAGGCCTAGATATGGGTATTATTCTAGGCATTTTTTTAATGATGCACACACATTCTGCAGCTATCTCTGTTTAACCAGGAACACTCCTATTTTCTAGAACATGCCTTGATAAATCACTGTCCCTATTTCTACATTTTGAAGATGCCGTGTTAAAATTGTGTGAGTAGGGAGAGTAACTGCCCTTCTTCAGGGTTTAACCTACAGTAATTTCCAGAATCTTTAGAAGTTATAGCTCTGAGCTGGTGAACATCTTGTCTCTGAAGCACATAAAACCATGTGCATGAACTCTAACAACCATGCACAGCCTGGCCTTTCACACACCGCAGCTGCTGAAATATATTTTGAATATCAACAAATTGTAGGACAATTACATTTTTCCAATATAGCTCTTAAAAACTGAACAACAGTACTTGCTATTAATCAATGGAGGAGTAGTTATTGCAATATAATAGATAATGCATTATGACAAAGGCCATGCAGGCTCATTATGCACTATCATATACATGTTTAATACTAGATTTGAAAATGTGATTATTTGTTACTAATCGATTGCAAAGCGTGTTCGGAAAATAAATTCTCCTTTTAAGAGCAGTTTATCACACAGAACCAGTCAATCCTAGCCAGCAGAGTTAGAAAGAGACTAGGCTAGTAACAGTAGTTATCTTAGAATTATCCAAGTTAACTAAATATTACTTCCAATTTAATAAGAACATAACAGCATCAGGAATGAAATCTCAAAGAAACATTTGATTAAAAAAAAGACAACTTAAAAGAATACAAGATGCTGTAAAGATGAAGCATCTGACCACCCGTAAAGAACTGAAGGTTTTGGGTAAAACTGTAGAATGTTAGAGTTGGGGGGTACCTTTGAGGTCATCTAGTCCAACTCACTGCTCAAGCAGAGTGTAGGTAACTGCCACAGCATCCCTGATAGGTGGCCATCCAGACTCTGCTTGAAAGCCTCCAATGAGGGAGAGCCCACAACAGCACAAGGTTCTGTTCCAGGGCTGGGCAGCTCTTACAGTTAGGAAATTATTCCGTACACCTAGCCTAACAGCTCCATCCTGTGTAATGCAAGAGCGGTGGAGTGCGCGCTCCACCGCTCTAGAGTGTCACAAACGCACCGTAAAGCATGTTTGCAACTACTTCAGAGTAAGGACCATCCCCACTGGAGATCGTCCCCGCCAGAGAAGGTAAGCCCTGCACCAGCCAGTGCAGGGGTGGGCGAACCGGGCAGCAAGGTACAGCGGCCATTGGGCAATTCGGGTGGGGATATCAGCAGCGGGTTCTGCCGATATCTCAAGCCCTCTCCTGGCCCGGTTCACCCTTACACCCCAGCCTCGAATGTACATCAGCTTCAGGGCTGGCATACATTCAAGTAGGCCCATAGGGCCTTGGGTGCCTTGCACCCGGGGAAGGGGACCTGTGTCCCCTTCCCCCGAGGTGCTCCCAGTCCCAGGCTACCCCAGGGCAGCCTGGGACAGCCACAGGAAACCACGACCAGCCCTTTAGGCCGGCTGGGTATCCTTACACAGGACTGGGCTGCCCATGTAGTTTCAATCCATTGCTTCTAGTCTTCTCCTCTTCTGTGTGACAGTCCTTCACATATTTGAAAGGAACTATTATATCTCCCCTTACTCTTCTCTTCTCCAGACTAAACATGCCAATCTCCTTTTTCATTTTTTTATTTATAAGTTTTACAAAAAGTGAAACTTCTCGTTTTCCTTATTACATAATGTACTATATTACATAACATGCCATAGAACAGTGGTGGCCAACCCGCAGCACGCGTGCCACAGAGTGGCATGGGAGGGTCCGTCGGGTGGCACGCCACCCGCCGCCTCCCTCCCGGCTTCTCCCTCCGGGTCCGCACGACTCCGGAGGCCGGGAGAGAGCGTCCTCCCCTCATGCCGGCTCGGCCTATACTGCCCAGGCCTGAGCCGGCGATTTCGCACGTGCGAAATCGCCGGCTCAGGCCTGGGCAGTGTAGGGCGAGCCGGTGTGAGGGGAGGACGCTCTCTCCCGGCCTCCTCCGCGTCTCCTCGCTGGCAAGAGGCCGCCTGGGCCCGGACTTCGGGCTGTGGCAGCGGCTCTCGAGCCCCAGCAGCAGCGGGTTGCCCCGGGCAGCGGCCAGGGGCGGTGGGGACAGCAGGGCAGCTGCCTGGACCGTGGCAAGGGGCGGCGGCGTGAGGAGCGATGACGGCATGCAAGCGCCCGATCCTCCACCGCCGTTCCCGCTGAGGAGCCGCTTCTCGGCGTCGGCGTTCACGTCGGAGTTAATGTCCTCCATGGCGCCCCACGGCAGCCTCTCAGCCCACTGAGCAGCAGCAGGAGCGCCGCCGCTTCGCAGGCTCCCTCCTTCTGTCAGGCGGCGCCGCTTCCTCCCGCCCACTTGCCTTCCTTCCCCTCAGACTGGGCCGAGCGCGGCGGGCCCCCACTACATGGCCAGGCGGGGAAGCGCAGCTGTTACTGTCGCCGTTGTCGTCGCCACCGCCGCGGGTTCCGTTCCGGGGTTGGGCCCGTTCAATCAAGTCAGCTGTACTGGTGGCGGCCCGCGGCAGAGGGAGGCGGAGGCGTAGGTGCATATCCGGCTGCGGCCTCCGCCAGCATAGCCGTCGCCATGTCCGTCCTTCCTCGTCTCCTCACCGGCAGCACACCCGGGCGGCAGAGCAAGCTGAGGCTCAAGGAGTGGTAACCGCCTTGTGGGACTGTGAGGGAACAGGCAGGCAGCGGCGGCTGGACAATGGTCGCGGTGGGCGATGATTTCACACACGGCGCGAGCTTGTTAATGGCGGCTGCACCTTTCCCCTCCCCAACACGGAAAGCCTGTGCGTTGGTTGCTTTTCCCAGGCCTTAAATGCTGTACAGACTAGTATATGTTCTTCTTCAGACACCTCATTGTCTACTCTTACTTCCCCTTGTCTATGACTTTGCTTTGTCTACCCTTTCTGCAAGTTGTATTTATTTGGAAGTGAGCCGTGACCTGAGCCCCCCCCCCCCAAGGCATTTATTTTCAGTGGCCTTAGCAGAAATGAGGAGGTCCCTAAGTCGAGTATCTTTCCCTTATCTCTGGGTAACTTGCAATCTGGGATTAATCCTTTTTATCCTTTGGTTTTTGTTCATTTGTTTTTGCATTGTCACTTCAACAGAAAATTAACTGAACCAGCCCAAGTATAATTATGACAAAGATGACACTTCTACAATTCACATATTTCATTTCTGAGTTGGTAAAGCAGACACGTAGTGATTCTGCCAGCTCAGAATCATGTGGTGAAACACTGAGTGAACTAGTCTCCACATGAACTCCAGGATTACCTTATTATCAGAGAAAATGGGTGCTCTTTCATGCAGCTATCTCCTCAAGTGACAGTGAGGTTGAAAAATCCCCATGTGCGGAACTTATTACCTCACAAATGTGTGAATTAGACAATCATTCTTGTGCTGAGCAGAAGAGAGAGAAACTGGGGAATAGTGGTGGGAGCATGTACATTAATTTAATAAAGGAGCAGGTCAGTAATGGCCCTGTGGATTTAGACCTCCAGGAAATTTTGGGAACCAAAACTATGGAGTTGCTCACTGGATTTTCCAACATGGTTGCGTTCTAGTAGTTTATTATTTATTTTGTGGCACGCCCAAGATACAAAAAAACTAAAAGTGGCACATGTCATAAAAAGGTTGGCCACCACTGCCATAGAACAACAGATAAGATAAATTGGGGGAAGAAGGGAAAAACTTCAATGCCTCAGAGCACTTGCCCAAAGTGATGATCATCTCATTCTACAATGTTAGTCTGCACAGAGTTTCGAGCAAGAGATCCAAGTGTCATGATAGGTGTCATCTCTCAATGACCTACAAAATATTGTCCATCCAAAGATGCTAAATTGGGAAGATCATAAATCCACTGGTTGGTGGACAGCTGAGATTTCTCTTTTCAATGTTGTACAATTATTTGTTTTGCTTGACCGAATGTTATTAGGATCCACAGTCCATGCCCAGGTGGAAGGTTCCAGATGGTAGTGATGTAATTTAACAATGCATACATGTCCTTGATAATCGGCAACTTATCTAAAACCATTTAGCAATTATCAAAACTTTGCCCCAGAAGAGGACAACCAGGCAGCTTCACATCATGTGCTAGAGGTGGCCAGGATCATTTACCAGCATCTGGCACAGGGTAACATATGTTCACCATGAAGCTATATGTTTATCATGAAGTCCAATAGACTCTCATCATTTTTGTTGAACGAGTTGCAGCTTCATATCCACTGAAGAATGTTCAACCATTACTAAGGCCATATTTCACTGCACTTGTTGAACTGGGCATTCCAATTCCCTATTCCAGACATTTCTTAAAAAGAAAGCAGCTGCCTTGGCATATCCTACGAGCTGTGCATAAAGGAATCACATCAGTTTGGGGAGACTTCTTGTGTGAACCAGATGATGCAGAAAAGAGGGGGTCTTGGAAGCCACACAGGTATGTGGCCCAAAAGTCCTAGTTTAACAGGTGCATAGGAAGAAGCATGTGGCTACAGTAGCCACAGATGGCTACTGCGTTCATACCCATCTTGTCAACTTGAACACAGAACACACAGAACATAATATAATACACAGAACATTTTCATGGAAGCTTGGCAAAATGGCCGAAGAGCATTTCCTTTGGAAGTTTGATTATGTGAAGCAGCAAATTCATCCAAGTTAATGAGTTAAAAATAAATGTGGCAATTCTGTTAACAGAGGATCAATACACATAATTGGAAATGCAACTTATTTTGTTCAATTTATTGAAATAATATTAATTCAAGGGGGGGTGAATACCACATATCCCTCTTCACCTTATACTTTTCTTCTCCATGGCCCATTTTTCATCCTCATGTACCCCTCCAGGTGTGACAGCCATGGGTCCTGCTCACACTTTGAAATGTAGCAAGTGGAGGGGATTCGCAGTATCAGCATTAGAAATTATCAGTGGCAAGGAAGAGAACAACCGAGAGCTCTCATTTTCTCCACTGCCCAAAGAAGAAAGCCAACATAAGAATGAGGAGAGGGCAGGCTGCCAAGGAGACTGGCTGCCAAACCCCACAGAGCCATTGTTGTGCTCCCGCACACACATCTATTCCCTTTCTATGTGACAAAATAAAACCAAATCAATCTTCTGTGTAGAAGGTACTTTTAGGTTTTTCTAAGAAGTAGAAATACAGTCATCAAGTTGTCTTGATAATGAAAACCCAGATAATGCTGAAGTGTTTTGTTAAAATACAGAAATGGCAGCACTTGAACTCAGATTCATCTTCAGACCATATACAGCATCCTATCCTGCTCATACACAGCTATTAGAGAAAGGAACACAGACTCAATCGCCCTTGATCCAATTCTAGGCCTCATTATAAACATGCTGAACATGACACAACATAACACATGAAGTAAAAATCATCAGGTAAACATTTTTTTTACTACAGTGGTAACACATCCAACAGTTTTGCTAACAGCCCTCTGGAGCTGCAAACATGTATACACACTTACTTTGGAGTAAGTCCCACTGAATTTTGAGGGACCAACTTCTGAGTAGATGTATATAGGATGGCACTGTAGCTCTTCCAGTAATAAAAAATCTTTACCAATACCTTATTATTACAGTAGTTTAAATAAAGGGAGAGCTGTTTTCGCTTCCTTTCCTCTATTTCTTCACTTGACTGGTTGTCAATTTTGTCCTGAATTTTCTGCAGTAGTGGGCTGGAAACATTCTCAAACCATTTCTTGTACAGCATTTCCTTCCTCCTTAGAGCTAAGAAATCACTGTGCTTCAAATAACTGTCTACTTCCTAATTGACAGAGAGATGGTCATTACTGCTAGGTAGCTTATTAAACAGTAAAATATATCACATGCTTCAAAGGCAATTACCGTATTGTCCCGAGTATAGGCCACACCTTTCCCCCCTAATTTAAGTCTTTAAACTAGGGGTGCGGCCTACATTCGAGCTGTTGCAAAAATAAAAATACAAAAATACCGGCATATGTGAACAACGGTAAGTACCTGTTGTTGGGTGGGAGTGCTGTTCCTGTTAGACTAGAGGGAGGGGTTCGGGCACACACCAGGATTTCTTGAGACCCCATTCTCTCAAGGGGAGCCTAGCCCTCCCCCCCATCTAAGTGCAAGTGGCACCTGGGGAAAGTGGGAGTCGCAATGCGCACGCAGACAAAGTGCTTTGTTTCTTCCGTCATCGGAAGGGAAGAGGCGGTCCCAAGCAGGTGTGTCCATGTGCCTATGAGGGTGGCCTACAGTACTTGAGCTGCTCCAACCAGTCTGTGCGTAGAAAGGAGCTCAGCTGGGACTGCCAGGGAGCAGCGCGGGAAAGAGGAGGAGCCAGTCAAGCACGCCTGTATGTCTCTTTGTCCCAAGCGGAGAGCCCACCTCTTGCTTGGCTGGTCAGCCAGCTGGCTGCCGCCCCAGCCTCTGCCAAAGGGGCAGATCACTAGAGCCGGCGGCCAATGTGGCAAGCGCCATAGTGACGTCTCTTCGTTGGGTTTTCTGGCAGTGTGGGCCGCCCGCAATCATGGTCCTGCCGTGTCTCATGGAGCTGCCGTTGCTGCTGGCGGTTGTGGGGGCCCCTCAGGTTGCCTGGTCCCTGATGTGATACAGCGCGTGGGTGAGCACAGTGTATACCAAGCCCGGCACCAACCGTACGGAGCAGGACAGCGCTGAGAGCAGCCTTTTCGTGTTGGAAGTGAAAGATGTGTGTTAGCTAAGAGATGCTGTCAGCACGGACCTGTTAAACTGAGTGGAACTTCAAGCCTGGTCTACATGTGCGGTTGAAGCCCAAGTTGGTAGAGTGCACAGCACCACTTCAGAGTGCAGGGGTTTATACCGGTTTTTTTAATCCTGCCTCGTGTTACCTGTCTTTAAGTTTAAAAAAAAGTTAAAAATTAATTTTTGAAAAAAATAGCACCAAACTTTAAGGGTGTGGCTTATAATCAGGAACGGCCCATACTTGGAACAATACGGTATATACATTATCAAAATAGAAAAAAAGATCATTAAGGGACAAAAACTAAAGGATGCAGACAAAATAGCATTCCTGCAAAAAAGACACTTCTGTGGAAACAAAAAAACAAACAAACAGGTAACTCATTTGTACCTCCTTTGTTTTCCCGCAGGTTTCCTAGTGAACTGGGCTACAAGCAGAAGGGAAGATCCACAAACTTTGCTGCACTCATGTGTACAGACAGGTATATTAAGGCAAACTGAACCCAGCCATTCTTGGCAACCAAAATACATATGACCCAGCAACTGAGCAACATCTGTTAAGGCTGCTGTGACTAGATGATGCATTTGCAACAACTTGCACCTAGAAACTGGAAGCCTATGATGCACCATTCTCCCCCTTACTGAAGGGCATTCGCTGCAGAGTGGCCAAGATACGGTGCTCCAGGCAGAGGGGGGCCAGTATGCAAAGGTACAGTACAGATGGACACAGCAGAGAGTTTGTGAAGGAAGTCTAAGGTGGAGTAACATACCATGGCAGTGAGGAACAGTGAAAGGGAAGGCAGGAAATGCAGGGGGCAAAAAAAAAAATTCCAAGGATGAGTCAACACAGATGGAGCAAGACAATTTCATATCCTCTCTAGCTAGGAAAAGACTGACCCCTCATGGGCAACACACTATATTTATGTAAAAGCAAATTCTAAGATTGTCACAAGCAAATTAAGGAAAGCGTTCAAACACCCACAGAATCAGTCTCTTTTTACAAGCATCAGATGATTTGTTAAGCCCATTTATTACCTTGGGATTCATCTGATAGTGACTGCACACCACTTTTACGATGCCAAAAGTAAAACAGCAATTCGAGTCAAAATCCAATATGAAAAGGAAAAGCATTAAATTCAAACACTATTTCAACATCCATTCTTGAAGGCCTAGGCATTTTCAAAGTTGCGTGACTTCCTTGACCATTAGAGAGACATATTGCAAGTGCAAACAGACACTATATTTGGTTCTTACCCTCATAAAGCAGTTTTCTCTTTCCAACAGGGACCGTGCAGAAACAACGATATCCTGGCCTTCCTTAACTACAGCCTAATAAAATACCAGCAAAATCTGAGAAGTAGAACTGCTGAATAAAAAGTAGTAATTAGATGGAATGTTTTGAACAGATCAGCATTACATGGTAGGTTCCATGGCATGACCAATAAAAAGGAGACTGAAAAGAAAGCAACTTTAAAATATTTCTTTGAAGTGAATGCCTGGAGCTTGTATCAGTGCAACTTTGAGACTATTTTCAGAGTGGGACAAACATTGAAAGGTATGGCAAAATGAACTGTTACCCCACAAAAAATGTGGGAAAATTTTCTCTTTTTTTGTTTTGCAACGTTTTATTTGTATTCTTTTTTTATGATCTGGAGCTATCTTTTCTCTACAGTAGCCTTCCAATTTAGAAAGACGAGTCAGCCCAGGTGACTTTATCTCTGCCCAAAAGCCTGTTCAAATGATAATGGGGTCACTGTCTGTCCCCAAGCAGCCTACCTGAGAATCAGTACATAGGCCACCATGAGGAATCTAAGTCAGAAACTTCTGGTTTAGAATTGACTCGAAGGTTCCAGGAAGAAAAAGAAGTGGGGTCAGCAAAAAGATATAATGGGGAGTAATTTCTTTGTGAGGGTTTGTTCTTCGTCTTGTGTTGGGTGGTCTGTTTCCCCGTGTGGGTAGCTCTGCTGGCCCCTTTTACCAGTGATGTAGACTTGAGTCTATTGACTCAGACTCAAGTCGGACTCAAGTCGCGTCAATGACTTTACTTGGACTTGACCTGGCGATTGTAAAAGACTCGACTCGACTGGAGACTTGGAGCCTTTTACGACAAGTCAAATTTTATTCAGGTTCAAACCTGTTTTCCCCATTAAATAGATAGGAACTCGCAACCAAAGACTCGGGACTTGGGGGCAAAGACTTGAGACTTGACTTGAAACTTGGACCCAGAGACTTGAGACTTGGACCCAGAGACTGCAAGTCTCAAGTCTCTGGGTCCAAGTCTTAAGTCAAGTCCCAAGTCTTTGGTTGCGAGTTGCGAGTCCCTATGTATTTAATAGGGAAAACAGGTTTAAACCTGAATAAAATTTGACTTGTCGTAAAAGGCTCCAAGTCTCCAGTCGAGTCTTTCGAGTCTTTTACAATCGCCGAGGCAATCGCCCTCAGATTCTTGATCTACATCCCTGTCCTTTACTACTATAGAGGTACCCCAGATATAGAGATGGGTATCCAGACTACAGTGAAGCAGAGTAGGGCAGCCCAAGTCTCAAGTCCTATAGAAGATTTAAGAAAAGAAGCTTTCTGTAACTACCAGTAAGTTAAATTTGGGCCTACTTCTAGAAACACCAAAACTAGATAAGGGACAGGAGTTTAGGGACAGGAGGAGCATTTATTCCAATTTATTCCTTTGCTCACAGTATAACACTTTGCATTGTTATTTTGTAATCCTAGACTGACACATATTTTTGGTAAATTCTTATCTTCTTTTTAAAAGAGAATCCTGCCTGCATAATGCTGTAATTTGGCTACTGGTCTCTGTAAAAAAAGCCACAGCTATATAGTATGCTACCCTATGGTTAACGAGAAAGTAGAATTAATCTGTGCTACAGTTGCTTTATCCTACTGAACTTCCAGATGGTGGATCTTCAGTCCACAGGTCCACAGTCGCATGCAGGAAGTTACCCCAGAGGAGCAATCCTAAAGGTGCAAGGGAGGCTACTTACGGCACAATCCTATCGTTTCGTTAGGGTGGCACAGTGCCTGCTGCACTGGCCTAGGGTGTTGCAAATGTGACAAAAAGCATGCTCACAACACCCAGGGAGTAGACAGCGCCGGTGGGATGGCCTGCGCTGTCCCGCTGGCGCTGCATCCAGGAACATCACACTCTGGAGCAGGTAAGGTTGCTCCGAGCGGCGTGAATGCAGGGGAGGTGAGGTGGGGAGGAGTGTTACGGGGAGGGCAGGGGTAGGTGGATCAGGCCGGGAGTGGGGTGGTATCGGCAGCACTGGAGCATGCTGAATCCTATCTCCCTACACGGGGCTTTTTCCTACACGGGGCTTCTTGGTTCTGAACCAGCGATTAAGCCAGCTGCGACGATTTGAGCAGGATTGTGCTGCAAGTAACCTTTAAACAGTTATTTCAGTTATACAAAATACAGTTGGCCCTCTGTATCCACGGGGGTTCCATTTCTGGAACCCCCGCGTATACTAAAATTCATGGATATGGGGGCCAACCTGAAAATATTGTAAAAAGAAAAAAGGTTAAAGGAAGAACATACAGCAGTTTGCAGTGAAAAAGGTAAGAAAACCACTTTTTAACCTTTGGCATGGATGCTGAATTCGCGGATACAGGGGGCGAACTGTAATTAAAAAGGCAGCTGCCATCTTTTATATGACAAATCCCTGTGCACAGCAGATAGAAACTAAATTTCTTCTAAGCCAAAACACATTCAATAAGCTGCACGGAACTCAAAGAATGGATACTTCAACACTGGCTATCAGCCTTTTGAAATGTGCACCTTGCAGCAGTACTTTTTTTCAACCACTGGCGTCGACAGGGGGAAGCGGGGGGGCGGGCCGCCGGGGGGCGTCGCGCGTACAGGGGTGACGCGCGACGCCCCTTACTTACAATTTCGCGCTGAGCTGCGCCCGCCCGCCCTCCCTTGTCTCCGTTTGGCTCCAAAATGAGCCGAAAACGGAGCGGGGAGGGCGCTCCGCTCCTGCGCGTGACGTCACGCGCGGGGGCGGAGCCTCCCCCTTAAGGGCGACGCGCGCCCCCGCTCAGGGGTGCCGCGCGTCGTCGCGACGCCACTGTTTTCAACCTCACTCTTTAAGAAAAATGTTAACATTCTCCTTCTCCCAAAAGCTTGACAGAGACTGAGCAAAGCATTGCCAGTACTGTATTTCTAACTCCTCCCAACAAATTCAGTTGTACCTGTGCAGTGGAGTAATGTTTCTGTGTCAGCCAACTCTCTGAAGCATTTGCTCTCCCAGATTGATCACTTCTGCAAGTCTTGCTTGGTGATCTGCTCAGAGATGTGGACAATGCTGGAAGATACTTAAATAAAGAAGGAAAAAATTACACGTTCCACTCACTCCAAATTCAAATTTGCCTACATAAGAACTGCAGGATTTTGCCAACATTTGCTTCACTGTTCACCCCCAAAGACATTAATGTGTACTTCAATTCTGCATCCTGCAATCTCTCCTGGTTTTAATTTTGTGCAGACAATAATTAAATAAAACATGGCTAGAAAACTGAAAAGCATTGGCTAAATGGGAACAGCAGCAGGTATAGATAGTCGTGCAATTATTGTCCACGTTGAAATTTGGCACAGTATACCAAGGTTGTTAATGGTAACCAGCATCTAAAGATGAACTCTGAAATGGCCCATTCCTTGAATCGGTAGGGGGCCCGCCACCACTGGAGGGCCTTCTCTGTGATGACATATTGAATGTAAAACGTCCTGCCACTAAAGATCAGATTGACTCCCTCTTTGCCTGTGTTCGAGTGGCAGCTGCAGACACATTAATTTTCTTCAGCATTTGGGGGTTTACTTTAGTTTTGCTACTGTGGTTTACTTATGTTGAATCTCTACAGCCATCCTACGTTCTGTTTATTACGCTGTAGGTTTTTGTTGTTTGTCTTAGTCTTTTGTGGTTATGATGTTGTTTTAAATTACTGTAAGCGTCTTGGAGACACATTCGTGTGGGATGGGAAATGCAGAGCACAAACATTTTTAATAAATAAATAAATGCAATCACATTTTGCCACATTAGTTGAGTCAACTAACCTGGATTTTTCTTAAAGTCACCCACATAAATTGTGACCAAATAACATTACACTGGTACTGGACATATCCCATTGATTATAAATGCAGAAAATGCTGAATGTATCTTTAAGGTAAAGGCATCCCTTGACATTTAAGTCCAGTCATGTCCGACTCCAAGGTGCGGTGCTCATCCCCGTTATGAAGCCGAAGAGCCAGCACTGTCCGAAGACGCTTCCGTGGTCATGTGGCCGGACATGACTCTCCTTGCCGCAGCGCAAAGCGTGCGGCTGGAACACGGAATGCTGTTTACCTTCCCACAAGCGGTACCTATTTATCTACTCGCATTAACATGCTTTTGAACTGCTTGACAGGAGCTCGGCCGAGCAGTGACAGCTCACCCTGTCACGCGGATTCGAACTGTCGACCTTTCGATCGACAGCACATGGTTCAGTGGTTTATCCCACTGCGCCACCCCGCAGAAAATGTATCTTTACTCCTACAAATGTAATAATTTGTACCTGCTTTATGCAATCAAAATAATTCCCAAGGCCAGGGCCAGTCCTCTAATAAGCCCTGGTAAGGCACCTACCTTAGGAGATGGATGGCAGGAGGTGGTGGTCACTGCCACCATCCCACCACCTGCCCAAGGCTTCCCTCTACCACTGCTGTCATCCCACTACCTGCCTGAAGCTTCTATGGCAGCTGCCTGCTATTCAAGGTTACCTGTTGCCTCCCTGCTTGCCTCAGTAGCATGGTCCTCCCCCCCCCCCCACTTTACGCTTCCAGATCTGAAATGGAGGAAGAAGACTGAGTGGAAAAAGAAGCAGAGTCCTAGCCCACTGCTCACCACTTCTTCTTCTTCTGCTCCACTCCCTCCCCTCCTTTTTTATATTGGAGAGGAGAAGGAGCTAGTGATGCACTCCTCAGCACCCAACCCCTCCATCTCAGGAAGCAAAGCAAAAATGAACTTAAGCTTCTTGCTGATGGGATTGTCCAGCTGACCCCTGTGGTGGACCACCACAGGGGTCAGCTGGATTGTGCTCGCATGCCCTCCCCCTCAAGTACTTCTCTATCTGCCTGCCTGTCTCCCTCCTTCCATCACCCAGCATGGTTGGCAGGGAAGACCATGCTTTCAGTGTTTGCCTGCAGCATTTCTGCTTCTTCTGTTCGGTTGCAATCCTATGCACACTTTCATGGGAGTAAGCCCTACTGAACACAATGGGGCTTACTTCTGAGTAGACATGCATAGTACTGTGCCATTCCAAGCAGGAAACAGGGCTCATTCAGTGGGGCCTTGTGAAAGTCCTGCTCCCTTGGAGAGTGCTTTCAAACCAAATGCAGGTTTGCTTTCTTTATCCTGGATCCCTTGATTTTTTTTTCACCTCTTCCTTCTTCTCCACTCCCTAACTTTTCAGTTCTTGTTCAAGTCATTTAGTCATTTCTGAAAGGGTAGCTTCTGCATGGGGTTAGAAAGGAAATCTTTCATGACTTTTGAAATGTAAAGAAGCTAGGTATCTACAAGGAACTGCGCTATATACATTTCTATCAACCCATCGTCCCTAGAGCTTTACAGAAGAAAATTTGATTGAGTCAAGGTGAAATACAATAAGAATTTTGCAACTGCAATATATTTTGTGACACTGTACCGGAATTGCTGTTGATATATTTCCACCCTAAGCATTTTCATGTTAGTCACTCACTTGACTTGGATCAGACTTCCTCTCCTCCATTTGGGACCTTGGACAACGAAGTCTTATTAGCCACTCCAAGTCTGAACTGTCCTGCTTTAGCACTCCTGGGTAGGTCTAGTATAAAAAAAAATTAAAATATGTGAAACAAACAGAACAGAACAGAAACCATAGCAGCTGTTTATTAAAATTAGTTTGTTGTTTTATGAGAAAACTAAACAAGAAATATTTAGAGGGCTACAAAAATATGCACTGTTCTTTCAATTCACAACTTGCCAACTAGACATCAACTTACTAGGGACCCACTGTTTTATGTATCTGACTCTTGTAGGCTATAAGGCAACTGAGTAGAATGGACAACCAACATTGAGAGTTTGTACAAACAGAATAGAATGTTCCAGTGTTCTGTCATAGCAAGTACTGTGGCATTAGTTCTCAATTCCAACTGACTCAATTCTTTTTGTATTACTTTTCTTTATTCCCTAAACCAGGGGCTCTCATATCCACCACTTTTTCCAGAAGAGGGCGAAATACGTTTAAAGGGGATGGCCAGCTCCAACATCGGAGGCAGCACTGCAGGATCGTGCCTGCCTCCAAACCAGAAAATACTGTTGTAAACATACCTGGTTGCCCTGCCAGCTCCCCGAAAGGTCCAGGGGGCTGCTGCCACCTCTGCAGGCCTCCCCAAGGCTCCAAACACCACTGATTGTGTTCCAAAGCCTACTTCCGGAAGTGGGCTTCGGAACGCGATAGACGCCGTTTGGAGCCTTGGGGAGGCCCTTCAGGGAGCTGGCAGGGCAACCAGGTGTGTTTACAACAGCATTTCTGGCAGGGGCGTCGCTACACCCCCAGGGGCCCATCGCCCCTTTTCGGTGGCAATTCGGTGGCAAAAATGCAACAACACCCCAGCGTTTTTCACCCACTTTTAGGCTGTTTGCAGCCCGGGCAGGCGAATCCTGTTGCCATAAATGGCTTAAAAGTGGCTGAAAAACCACCAGGGGTGCATTTTTGCCACAGCGCCGGCAAATTGCCGCCGAATCCTGCAGCAAGTGCACCTCTCGGCGCGTCTCCCCCTGCACCCGGGGGACCATGCCCCCCCCCGCCCCTCTAAGGACACCTTTGGTTTCTGGGTCGGGGCAGGTGCGATCCTGGAGTGCTGCCTTCAACATCGCCCCGCCCCCGCAAAGACTTACAGGGGAGTAAACTCCTCTATAGGACTTTGAGAAACGCTGCCCTAAACTGTTGTAAACTTTGTTGTAAACCTGGGCTCTACCCTGGGTAAGGGAACAAATGTTCCCTTGCCCCATAGAGGCCTCCAGGCTGCTGCTTCTGAACATTGGATGCATCGGCCATAGGATAGGATGCATAGGATTGTGCCCTCAGTCGGTCTCAGTTCTCGTATGCCTCTTGTAGTTTTTAAAGAGACAGTATGTATTTTTTGGCTGTAAGGGATTTTCAAGGTAAATTTTGAGTATACAAGATTTTGACTTTAGGCACTGACTCTGGAATGTAACCCTCGCATAAGATGCGGACCGACTATATTAAGTATTGTGTCTTAGAAGTAAAATATGTAATACAGAGTATACTTTTTCCTCATTCCTCATCCCCTCATTCCTTGTCCCCAATCATGGCCAGGACTTCCCCCGGTGTAAGCACCGGAGGCCCCAATAGGCCTCTTCAGATGCACGCCAGCTCTTTAGCTGGCGCATGTCTGGGGAGGCTGTGTAAGGCTGGCTTGGCACGGGAAGGGGACGGGGATATGGCGGAGCGTGCCGCCAATATCTCTGCCCCCCTCCCAGGCCAAGCCAGCCAATCGCCCCCCTCCCCTGCCACCCCAGCCCGCCCTCCCCACGCCCTCCCGCCACCCGGCGCAGGACCTACCTTTGTCCGACGGCATGGGTATTGCGGAACAGCCTAGTAGGCGGTGCCGGCCTCTGTGCCAGCGCTGCTTACTTGTTCATTGCCCCTAAAGTGCTTTGCGGCACTATCGCAACACCGAAGGCCAGCGGAGCACGTGCTCCGTTGGCCTAGATCTACGCTGGATTGGGCCATAAAGTGGGTTGCTTACTTGCAACAGAAGTTCTTCATACGGTCATCTTTGCAATCACACTAATGGAATATGCACCTGTGCAGAACAACCTTGAGAAACTTCTGAAGTGCTAATCAAGGGGTTAGTACATACCACCTCTGCTCCCCCTAAGGAGCGTACTTGGGTAGGTGTACAAACTCTTGTTGTTACTAATCTAGCTGTGCATGGAGGCAGGGTGTTTTTCTCAGTTGGAGAAGGGTAGCTGTGCTTGGTTGCTATGGTGGCAGTCGCCTTGCCATCGCCACTCCAGCCCCACCTCCAGCTAATAAGAGTAGCCTTCTGAGAAGCAGCCTTGAAGCTATCGTGGTTTAATCTAGCATGGACAATTCTTTGTCAGAAAGAAAATGACCAAGAAAAATGCTGTCTCCCCCAGTGCTTAGAAGGTGAAGAAATCTGCAAAGCCCAAGGTAGTCAAGAGCAAGACATAAATCCCACTAGCTGAGATAAAGCAAAGAGAGCCAATTCCCTTGACCCTTTGCCCAGAATTCCTAAACCCCAAGACACTGACTTCTGCTGTGAATACAAGGCCATATTTCATTCTTTGCTTTTCATTTAGCTGGGCTTTGTTTCTGCAGCTGATTATTATGGGGAGAAGGCAAAACCAGGGAGGGAGGAAGAAGAGAGAAGAGGCACTTTCTTCTTCCCAACCACACTTTTGGGTTTTCTATTTATGTTCTTTCTGTGTGTGTGTGTGTGTGTGTGTGTGTGTGTGTGTGTGTGTGTGTGTGTGTGTGTGTGTATTTATATTTTATTAATATATTAAAACATAAAAACAATACATATTTCATAAAGTTATAGCAAGCACGAAGCAATACATCCTACTAGCACACTATTCACTATTTTCTACATATAAAATCCAACTAAGCCAAAATAACACCCACATTCTATTCATTAAATCCGCATATCATCACATCGTTCTTCTCTCTCTCTCTCTCTCTCTCTCTTAAAAAATCGATAAATGGTTTCCAGTTATTCACGAAAAGGTTAAAAGGGTTTTCTATTTATGTTCCTTCCACACACACTCTTTTAAAAACAGGGGGGAAAGAAAAAATATAGCCACAATTGAACACGTTTGCTAGACAAGGTGGACAAGCCCCAGCAAGATAGTCTGCACTACTGTGTGAAGCAGAAGTGTGAATCCTAACAGGAACGAATAAAGAGTTCTATAAACTTCCAATATGAACTCAGTCCAAAACAGAATGTATAAACCACAGAATGTTAGAGTTGGAAAGGATCTAGGGGAGGTCAACTGGAAAACCTCAGTAAGAAAAAAACACCACTCAAGGGTCAGTGGTGCACGTGCAGTGTTAGGTACCTGACTGAACCAGCTCTTCCCAGTCAGAAGAACCAGCCATGTGCCTTGATCCATCTTCCTACCACTGGGGGGGGGGGGCTCAATCTATCAGTGTTCCCCACCCTTGGATGTGAATAAGCGAGTCATTTTCTTAACTCCATGAGTGCCATACTAAACCATGGACAAGGTTTACATATGTTGTTTGTGCTGATCTGGTGCATTTCTACTTCTCCCCCTTTCCACCAACAAATACCCAAGATATGCACAACATGCTACTTCCTGAGCAGATGTATTTCTGTTGCACTCTCTGTTCTTCATTCTGTCTCTAATAAAGATATAGAGGACCACTTCAGGGACCAGCATAGTGAGTGGGAAGAGTAAGGGCCTAAGAAGCAGCATTTTCCCTCCCCAAGGAAAATTTCCCCCCATATTTTCACCCCTGAGATTTGATCCGGGGGGGGGGGGAATGACACAATAACTGTCATCAAATTCAACATATCTTTGGATGGGAGAACATTGCTGAAAATTGCTAGTGGCATTGAAAACACCAAAACACCCATGAACAGTACCAAAAGGCTAAAAGATATGACGCGGGAAGATGAGCCCCTCAGGTCGGAAGGTGTCCAATATGCTACTGAGGAAGAGCGGAGGACTATTCCAAGTAGACCCAGAAAGGATGAAGCGGTTGGGCCAAAGCCAATAGGACGTTCAGCTGTGGATGTGTCTGAGGTTGAAAGGAAAATCCAATGCTGCAAGGAGCAATACTGCTTAGGAACATGGAATGTGAGGTCTATGAATCAAGGCAAGCTGGATGTGGTCAAAAATGAGATGATAAGATTGAACATTGACATCTTGGGAATCAGCGAACTAAAATGGACGGGCATGGGCGAATTTAAGTCAGGTGACCATCGTATCTACTACTGTGGGCATGAATCCCTTAGAAGAAATGGAGTAGCCCTCATAGTCAATAAAAGAGTGGGAAAGGCAGTACTGGGGTGCAACCTCAAAAACGACAGAATGATTTCAGTTCGAATCCAAGGCAAACCATTCAACATTACAGTAATCCAAGTGTATGCCCCAACCACTGATGCCGAAGAAGATGAAGTTGACCGGTTCTATGAAGACCTACAACACCTTCTAGAACTAGCACCCAAAAAGATGTCCTTTACATCATAGGAGACTGGAATGCTAAAGTAGGAAATCAAGAAATAAACGGAACGACAGGAAAGTTTGGCCTTGGAGCGCAAAATGAAGCAGGGCAAAGGCTAACGGAGTTCTGTCAAGAGAACACGCTGGTCATAGCAAACACTCTTTTCCAACAACACAAGAGGCGACTCTACACATGGACATCACCAGATGGTCAATACCGAAACCAGATAGATTATGTGCTTTGCAGCCAAAGATGGAGAAGCTCTATACAGTCAGTAAAAACAAGACCTGGAGCTGACTGTGGCTCAGATCATGAGCTTCTTATTGCAAAATTCAGGCTTAAATTGAAGAATGTAGGGAACACCACTAGACCAGAGATATGACCTAAATCATATCCCTTATGAGTATACAGTGGAGGTGAAGAATAGATTTAGGGCATTAGACCTGGTAGACAGAGTGCCTGAAGAACTATGGACGGAAGTTCGTAACACTGTACAGGAGGCAGCAACGAAAACCATCCCAAAGAAAAAGAAATGCAAGAAAGCAAAGTGGCTGTCAGATGAGGCTTTACAAATATCTGTGGAAAGAAGGAATGCGAAAAGCAAGGGTGAAAGGGAAAGATATAAACAACTGAATGCAGATTTCCAAAGAACAGCAAGGAGAGATAAGAAGGCTTTCTTAAATGAACAATGCAAGGAAATCGAGGAAAACAACAGAATGGGGAGGACTAGAGATCTCTTCAAGAAAATTGGAGATATCTAGGGAACGTTTTGTGCCAAGATGGGCATGATAAAGGATAAAAAAGGCAGGGACCTAACAGAAGCAGAAGAGATTAAGAAGAGATGGCAAGAATACACAGAAGAACTATACAAGAAAGATCTTAATGTTCCTGATGACCACGCTGGTGTGGTCACTGACCCAGAGCCGGACATCCTAGAGAGTGAAGTCAAGTGGGCCTTAGGTAGCATTACTAACAACAAAGCTAGCGGAGATGATAATATCCCAGCTGAGCTACTTAAAATCCTAAATGATGATGCTGTGAAAGTGCTGCACTCAATATGCCAACAAATTTGGAAAACTCAGCAGTGGCCAAAGGATTGGAAAAGGTCAGTTTACGTTCCAATTCCAAAGAAGGGCAGTGCCAAAGAGTGTTCAAACTACCGTACAATTGCACTCATTTCACATGCTAGCAAGGTTATGCTCAAAATCCTACAAGCTAGGCTTCAGCAGTACGTGGACCGAGAACTACCGGATGTACAAGCTGGGTTTCGAAGAGGCAGAGGAACTAGAGATCAAATTGCCAACATGCGCTGGATCATGGAGAAAGCACGAGAGTTCCAAAAAAACACTTACTTCTGCTTTATTGACTACGCAAAAGCCTTTGATTGTGTGGATCACAACAAACTGTGGCAAATTCTTAAAGAGATGGGGGTACCAGACCACCTTACCTGTCTCCTGAGAAACCTGTATGCGGGTCAAGAAGCAACAGTTCGGACCGGCCATGGAACAACCGACTGGTTCAAAATTGGAAAGGGAGTGCGGCAAGGCTGTATATTGTCACCCTGCCTATTTAACTTATATGCAGAGTACATTATGAGAAATGCAGGGCTGAATGAATCGCAAGCCGGAATCAAGATTGCCGGGAGAAATATCAACAACCTCAGATATGCAGACAATACCACCCTAATGGCAGAAAGTGAAGAAGAACTCAAGAGCCTCTTGATGAGGGTGAAAGAGGAGAGTGCAAAAGTTGGCTTGAAACTCAATATTAATAAAACTAAGATCATGGCATCTGGTCCCATCAATTCCTGGCGAATAGAAGGGGCAGAAATGGAAGCAGTAACAGATTTTACTTTTCTGGGCTCCAAGATCACTGCAGACGGAGACAGCAGCCATGAAATTAAAAGACGCTTACTCCTTGGAAGGAAAGCTATGGCAAACTTAGACAGCATAATAAAAAGCAGAGATATCACCATGCCAACAAAAGCTCGCATAGTCAGGGCGATGGTGTTCCCAGTAGCAATGTATGGTTGCGAGAGTTGGACCATAAGGAAGGCCGAGCGCCGAAGAATAGATGCTTTTGAACTGTGGTGCTGGAGAAGACTCCTGAGAGTCCCTTGGACTGCTAGGAGATCAAATCAGTCAATCCTAAATGAAATCAACCCTGACTGTTCCCTGGAAGGACAGGTACTAAGGCTGAAGCTCAAATATTTTGGCCACCTAATGCGAAGAGAGGACTCTCTGGAGAAGACTCTGATGCTGGGAAAGATTGAAGGCAAAAGGAGAAGGGGAAGGCCAAGGATGAGATGGCTAGACAGCATCACCGATGCAACAAACATGAAAATGAGCGAACTCAGGAAGATAGTGGAGGACAGGAAGGCAGGATATGGTTCATGGGATCACGAAGGGTCGGACACGTCTTAACGACTGAACAACAACAACAATTGAAAACACATATATAATAAATATACTGTATATTTGAAATAAAGTGAAAGGCAAAAAAAAGTAATAGAGAAAGGTTCTTATGCACTGACATAAATGTTACAATCATCATATGCATCAATATTAATTTTAAAATGCATATGTACACAGAATGCATCAACTTTACTACACCTCTTTAAGAAAACATTTGTCTTGCTGTACCTGGTAAGATGCATCCATTCTGGTAGCAGGCGTCCATTCTGCTGATTCTTTAAAATCATCTTCCTTATCCAAATTGCGTGGGAATCCAGTCTTTAAGGGCTATGATAAAATTTCAAATATTTTATATGATGTGATAAAGTAAATCTTCCATAAATAAGAAAAATATTTAAGGCTGAAATTTTATAGATGCTTACTTGGAAATTGACCTCACTGAATTCAGTGAGACTTACTTTTTGACTAAGTGTGCACAAGAAAGGGATGTGTTAGGCTTCAAGTGTAATGGATATTCCCTCAGTTTCTTCAAACCATGGGTGGCTTATAAAGCAAGAGAAAAAACTTAATTTAAGATTTCATTCTGTCTTTGTCAAAGAGGACTGTATGGGCTTGGAAGAGTGCAGATGTCTTTCATAATCTGGGTAGCGTGGGGTTAGGGAAATGTTCAGAAGAACAGATAAAGAGTGTTTGAATTTAGAAGTGATTATGATATCTGTCTATTAACAGATGGGCAGCCCAATTCTATAGTAGGGTATAAGGGGGCGGGGGAAGGGCAGGGATGGGCAAATCCGGCCAGGGAGGGGGTGAGACAGGCAGAGGAGGCCTCCGCTGTATCCTATCCCCCTTCCTGGGCCCTGACTCGCCTCATTGTGCTCCTCGGATCTACGCCAGCTATTTAGCTGGTGCAGACCTGTGTAACCCCATAGGGCTAGCCGGGGCTCTACCTGGGGTAAGGGAACAAACGGTCCCACTGGCGTCGCTCGAGGTGGGGCGGAAAGCTAAGTTCTGCAGCTTTCCGCCCCACCATTACTCTCCAGTACGAGGCACCCTGCCCCCTCGTTGTAGCAGCCCGTCAGCGAAGAGAAAGCAATGCGCAGGGACTCTCCTGCGTGTTGCTTTCTCTCCACTGATGGGCTTGTATGATGAGGGGGTGGGGTGCCTCGTGCCGGAGAGTAACGGTGGGGCGGAAAGCTGCAGAAATTAGCTTTCCACCCCACCTCCAGCGACGCCAGTGAACGGTCCTTTGCCCCATGGAGGCCTCTGGCCTTCTGCTTCCAAGCATTGGAATGCAGTGGGTGCTGTGCAGCACTGCTGCACAGCACTAGCATAGGATTGTGCCCTTAGTGAGAGGATGAATTGAATCCATTTCATTAAAAATAATCAAGGCTTAATCACTCGTTTTAGAGCCAGAATTTCACACATCAGCACATTCGGATGCCAGTGCAACAACTGTCATATCCTAAACTCATCCTGGTAACTCCATGCTGATGGTGCACGATGTTGTCTCAACAAGGACCAAATACCAAACCTGTCCTGGCAAAGCAACCCTGGTGCAGCCCTCCCAATGACAACCCCAGCGTCCATGGAAATGCCAACACAGCCTGTTATCCACATAGAGCAACATCCTGACAGCAGCGCGTCATCACTGTCACATTGGCACATCATCCATGTGAAATCCATGTGTCATTGCAGTGAAGTCGGTGTGTCATCCATGTGTCGGTGGTGTGAAGTGCAAGGAATTCATCACAGTCAGCCCCAATACTGGTGGCCAGAGAAGCACCACCAGGATGAACTGAGCAGGGGATGGGACAGGTGCAGGGCCAATGAGTGGACAACGCTGAAGGGACACCCCACTGCTAGCCACTAGGAATGAATAACACTGCCACAGGCACCACTTCAACCATGGGGAAATGCCACAAGGACAACACACACATACAATATGACACAAGGATGCTACAGCACAGGAGTAACAGTTGCATCAGCAGAAAAGGGGCAAAAGCAAAGAACTGACAGCATCACTAACCTCCAACATTAGCATTGCCCCCCCTTTTTTTAAAGGAACTTTCATGATGATCTGGATGAAGCTGATAGCCCACTGGATTGTGGCACAGGGAGAAACCAAGAAAAACAGTCCATACACCTGACATTCCCATACACCTCTAGATACCTTCCAACAAAACAAAATAAGATTTGCCACCACCAGGAAGGGAAAAGAAAAAAGTAAACGTGGCCACCCTTCCCCTGTCTTTTCTCCATCTGGGCTGGAGTAAAATTACCATTATCTCAGCACAGAAGCCAGATGCTATAGAGTGGTCTGCAGAGCCACTGACTTGGCCAACCCCAATTCCTTAGTATCCACACTTGCCTTGAGAAGTGATAGACCTAAGCAATCCATCAGGGGCCAAGAAACAACAGTTCTTAGCTCTTGACAAAAGAAAAGGCAAGAAACAGGTAAAAATAACAAGAGTGTATATAAAAATAGACAAACAAAAATGGATAAAGCTCAACTGGTGAGAAACAGATGCCCCTGTTTCATCTTTTTTAGAGGCATAGTATTAACATGTGCAGTGACGTTTCAGATTGAGTCCTTACATTCACCACTACACTGTTACATTTCCAGTTATCAGCAAGGACCATGTAAGCAGCATATTTATTGGTTCTTTAAATTAACATTAACACCTTTCTGCTGATATTTAAAAAATAAAATACTTGCGGAATAACAATAAAGCATTATCATGGTAATAAAAAATTAAAGAAAATAAAAAGATGAGGAAATGATGGAGTTAGGGAAACGAGCAATGAAAGGGTTATTTCAGCATTGGGAAAAGTAGGAACCACTTTAGACAAAGGGCAGGTTGCTGGCTGAGGGCTGCAATTCTAACAGCGCAATCCTGTGTAGAAACTGCGCCGGGGGAGCACGCACTCCCCCAGCGAAGGGTGTCGCACAAGTGATATAAAGCACTTGCATGACACCTGGCGAGCAAGCAGTGCTGGCACTGCAGCCTGCACTGTTCGCTTCACCATCTCCCCAGCCCTGCACCGGCCGGAGCAGGTAAGACCTACGCCGGTTGGGCAAGGATGCGGGGAGGGCGGACTGGGCTGCAAGGGAGGGCGGCCATTGGGCGCCCGGGGCCTGGAGGGGGCAGGGATACCGGGGGCTGAGATCCCCGGTATCCAAAGCTCCCTCCAGGCCCCAGATACGCTGACACCATCAGCGTTACTGTGCGTGAGCTCTAGACCATTGGGCCTACCGCCACTGATACCAGGGAAAGGGGATGATTGTCCCTTCTCCCAAGTTGTTCCCAGGCTGCCCCGGGGCAGCGCGGGAACTCGACAGGATACGGCAGCCACCCACCGTATCCTACACAGGATTGGGCTGTGTAGTTTCTGTGCATACCTGGGAAGAAAAACTACTGCAGGAAAGGGAAGGAAAGGGTACCTGCTATATTACCCACATTAGTATGGACAGAATATAGAATACAGAATATAGTGAGATATACATACAGAAAAAGCACTATATCTACAGAAGTGTGGAAAGTCAGGTGCAATTTCAAATGTCACTGAAAGTAGAAAAGCAACCATTGGGTAGCACTAAGAGCCCCTTGTCTGGAAGTACCCAAGCTTTAGGCATATTACATTCACAGCGCAATCCTGTGTAAGGATCCAACCGGCGGCCCAGGGCCACCCACCAGATCCTGAGCCCAGGCTGCCCGGCACACGTTTGTCCCCTTTCCCAGGTGTAAACCGAGGCCGGCTGGATAGGCTTCCTCAGATTTCCGCCAGCTAAATAGGTGGCAGGAGGCTGTGTAACATCCTAGCTGGCCTGGCGGGGACAGGGATATGGCGGGAGCCATCCCCATCCCGGGATGGCTAGGCCAATGGCCCCCCTCCCTCACCCGCCGGACCGCCCCCGCGCCTGCCGTACCTGGAATTACCTCCTCCGGTGGCCGCCCAGGTGTTCTGGTGCCGGCCGCCCTTACTCCCAAGTAGTCGCAAACGTGCTTTCCAGCACGTTTGGGACGGCTTCTGGCGCCGGAGAACTCGCTCCAGCTCTGGAAGTTTAGTCAGGATTGCGCCCTCAGTTTGTTTGTTTGTTTATTTATTTATTTATTACATTTTTAAACTACCCTTCCTCTAAGGAGCTCAGGGTGGTGTACATGGTTCCTTCCCTCCTTTTGTCCTCATAACAACCCTGTGAAGAAGGTGATGCTGAGGGATAGTTACTGGCCCAAGGTCACCCAGGAAGCTTCGTGGCTGAGCGGCACAGGGATTTGAACCTGGATCTTCCAGGTTGAGGTCCAACACGAGAACCACTACACCAGCCTGGCTCTCCTTTACTTACCTTTTTAGATTTGAAAGGACTACGATATCGATGCCGGGCTCCTGGACAGCAAACCTTTATGAGCCAGTCTTCTCCTGAACTTTCACTACTTGAAGATGTTGATGATGATGAATCAGTCTAGAAAACAAGAACAAAGATAGAAAAATAAGGAACACAAATGAAAAATCACGCATAGCTTCATTAAGTTCCTAAGTCTAGCTTGGGGAAAAATTCCAGGTAGTTTGTATGAAGATTTCAAGTACAGTACCTTCTTTTGAATATTTGAATCTTACCTAATTTCCTGTTTTACTCTTTTTAACAAACTACCTGTAGTTTTATTTTTGAAACTGTCAGTCAGACCGGAGCAGAGAGTTATTGTCTCCTGCTCTCTTACAGATCGGTTGTGGCTGATGCTACCAGGTTGTGTGCACAAGAGAACAAAAGGAGGAGAGCAAGATGGACAGAGAGAGAGAGAGAGAGAGAGAGAGAGAGAGAGAGAGAGAGAGAGAGAGACTGAGAGAGAGAGAGCAGTGTAGGGAAGAGCAGCCCAGGAAAGGAGAGAAGAACTAGGAAAGAAGACAGGAACAAAGCCGAGCAGGTGGAAGAAACAGCGGGGAGGGGAAGAACAGGGATCATTCAAAGGCAAGGCAGGAGAATGGCAGGGAAAGAAGTGGGGTAGGAACGTTTTCACACACACACACACACACACGCTCTACTGTGCTGTTGGACTGAGACTAACCACCACAGGCAGGGGGCGTCCCCAAACAAGCCAACCCCCATTATGGGAGAGAGCAGAGAAGTCCGGGGGGTTGACCCCACCAGCATTGTACACACTACCCTAGGATGGCCCACTAGGTCAGCACCCTACCCCCAGCAATATACCCAACCTATCCTGTCTGAACAATGTCCATGTGACAATGTCCATGTGACTCTAGACCCCTCCCCTTTTTTCCCATCATTTTGTTGCCTGCCCTGGCTAGGGCCCCTGTAAATCTGGAATGGTGGAACGCCATCAGACCGGATGATAGGTTTCAGTTTGAGGCCAGAGCAGGACTAACAACATTTTGTGTTGGCAGCTAAAGGGCCTTCAAACTGTCTTCAAGCTGACCCAGTATAACCCCCACCCTTGTGTCTCCTGTGTCAGCATTTTGCCTCTGTGCCTTATCTCCTAGGCTCAGACTGTGCAGGGAAAAGTTTGTGTCAACTAGCAAAGGAGGGCAAGGGAGAAGCAGGCGCTGGGCAGCTTCAAGGCTGAGAGAGGAATGTGACGTGATGGGAAAAGTTCCCAAAGCTATTGCTGTTTGCCTTGCATTGCTTTTGTCTTTCCAGTAGGAGTTGAAGAAAACTACTTTATTTAAGCTAGCTGTGTCCAGGCGACAAGCGGGGCGCAACAAAACCACCGAATTAGCGGCACATTGGCGGCAGCAGTGAGGGAGAAAGGCGGCAAAGGCGGCGTCGGAGCAGCGAAGGAGCGTCCGGGCAGGCAGTGGCAAAAAAGGATGTGCCTGCCCCCCTGCCACCACCCAGGTACCTTTTTGCATCGCTGACACCATTTCTGGGGGCGAGCCAGTGACGTCACTTCCGGTCGGTGACATCATGGGGGTGGGGGTGACATTTTTTGCTGCTGCCCCGCAGGGTGTTCATACGCCACTGCGTCTAGCTGCACTTCGCACATGATCTGAGCATAGTCTCCTTGTGCCTTGCTTGGTACCATGTAATAAAGCTCTCTGCTATATCTTTCCACCTGGCATGTCCATTGGATCGTTCACTCCGGGCACGAGCCCACGCTTGCCCCAGGCCTCTGGGGGCAACAATTTGATAGATGAAAATAGGGACGCTGCTGGATGAGCCCAGCATTCCAGGAATGAGGTTGATGGGTTAGTGAGTGGAGCTAACACCACTCACCTAGAGTGTATCAGGGTGATAATTATGTTGCATGAGCCAGGCTCATTCCTGGACCCCTCTGTGCTCAGTGCCTTTAGTATCACAGCTTAATCCTGGCACATGCAAAATTATAATCAAGAACAGAAAACCACTGAGCTGTGATTTTTGGAGTTATCCAAAAATCTGCATGTCCACTGTATAAAAAACAGCCTCTCTCCCACACTTAATATTAGTATTGAAGGGTTAGATCAGAGGGGAATATGTGCTACGTGGTGGGCTATAGGACCTTCACCTATAGGACATATAGTGAAGAGGCTGAACAGTTAAGGCTCAATCTGTGCCAGGGCCTAGCTCTGTTTCAGTGTCAGAGCTCAATCCTGGAATAAGTGGAGTAATGATAAAGAGGTTTTAAAATGCACAAATTGTCGTTCCGTCAAAATTGAGTGATCAGTCACCCCAAACTGACCCAGCCTGAGCCAAGTTGTGCCCAAATTCAACCCTCCCCTTTTTTAGAATTTAAAATTCCCATATTCCAGGTTCTCAGTTCGGTTTTTAATATTAAACCGATCTGAGAACCTGGAATATGGGAATTTTAAATTCTATTATACTTGCTGATCATGGAAGCTTGAAAATGTTTGTCAAGAACCTCCCCTTTTTTGTTTTCTGGCATGCACACTACCACCATCTCCTTGGCTTCTGGTCCAGGGGTGTCAAACATAAGGTCCATGTGCCGAATACGGCCCCTGGAAGCTCTTTTTCTGGCACCCATAATTGGGCTCTCCCAGCACTACCATCAGCTGCTCTCAGCTGCTGAGCTGTGAAGTGATGCATCAGCAGAAAGGGCTCTGCTGAAAGGGCAGAGCTGGGAGAGCCCAGTTATCAAGAGGTTTCAGCAGCACCACTTCTGCTGAGGTATCAGTGCTGAAAGGGCGGCCCGCATGATAATTGGGCTCTCTCAGCACCGCCCTTTCAGCAGAGCCACTTCTGCCGTGACGCTGGGAAGGAGAAGCGGAAGGAGGCCTCAGAAGGTGAGGAATAGTACAGAGGAAGAGGCAGACCAAGAGGGGTGAGAAATGAAGAAGGGAGAAGCTTCTGAGGCACTGGAAGAGCCCAGTTATCACTTTGGCCGCCCTTTCAGCAGTGTCATTTGCAGAGCATCTCTCAGCTGCTGAGCTGCGAAGTGACGCCTCAGCAGAAGCAGCACTGCTGAAAGGGCAGCCCAAGTGATAATTGGGCTCTCCCATATCTTGATGATCAAGGTTTGCATATTTTCTCTTGTCATTTGCAGCTAATGAGTTCCTAAGTGATAAAAAATGTTTATTTCTGTTCATCACCTGCTTAATGATGTCACTTCTTGCTTAATGACATCACCTCCGCCCCTCAACAGGCATCATGAATGCTATTCGGCCCACTGCATGAAACAGGTTTGACACCCGTTCTAGTCCTTCACCTCACATATCTTCCACTCCCAAGATCCTCCCCACCCAGCCAGTGAAGACATGGAGGAGAAGGAAGGAGACAGCAATTATCTTCCCGAGTCCAAGTCCAAGCTTTCCAGTCTGTAACCCGACTTATAAAGGGGACCCCCCTCCTTTAGTACCATTGGTACTAATGGTACTAAAGTACCATTTAGTACCAATGGCACTAAAGTACCACTCCACTCAAAAGTCCAATAGTACCATTGGTGAAACCACTAGTCATACTGTGAAGTAATGGTTCCACTGCCACAGGAGCCACATGACACTGCTTTGCCTGGCCTGACCACGCCAGAAGTGAGGCAGAGGTAGTTACCGTAGGTGTGGTTCTGCAGTGACCTGGCCCTTCAAAAGAAGCATGAGCTGGGCAAGAAGGGTGCTGAGCAGAGAATAGACCAGGAGACAGAAGTGACTGAAGAAATCTCTTCCTAGCTGCAAGAACAACAGTGGGGTGAGCCACCCAATTCTACATACAGCCATCTCTGCTGGTGGTGGTAGTCAGAAATGTGGTACAGGTACTTAAGAAAGAAAGAAAGAAAGAAAGAAAGAAAGAAAGAAAGAAAGAAAGAAAGAAAGAAAGAAAGAAAGAAAGAAAGAAAGAAAGAAAGAAAGAAAGAAAATCTGCTATAAAAATTATTCTCCAGAATGTATGGGATTTTGATGAATTCAGTAGATGAAATTGTGGGAAAAGTAATATAGGGGAAAGTTTTTGAGACTTCAGGAGGTGACTTGACAAATACAGTATGCTTCTTCAGAACTGGAAAGAGATGGTGACTGACATTGCAGACATGAAAGATCAGAGCTATGATAACAGAGTCAACATGAAGGGATGTACAGACCTGGGTACAGGGATTAAATCCCCAAAGGTCTTTTTGTTCGTTGGAGTTCTCATTATTAAACTTGATATTCAGTAAAGCTTGACAGATCCCAGCCAGACCCAGGTTCAAAAGAGGTCTTATCAGAGGAAGTGTGGGAGCCAGCACCCACAGATAACCAAGACATCCATTTCCCTTAGTTTATTACAGACAAGAAGCTTATCATATAGGGGTCCACTCCACTCAAAAGTCCAAGATCCATACAGCCCACCAGTCCCGAATTGTACCACCTGTGTCTATTTTATGCCCAATTCCATAGACGTTTACTCAAGAGTAAATCACACTGAGTTCAATAATTTGCTTCAAAGTAACAGTAAAATTTAGGCAGGATCACGATCCTAAACCCACAGAAGTCAAAGTTTAGGGCACGCACCCCTAACTCTAGGTAAGATCTGACTTTCAGCGGGCAGAGAATCGGAGCCTCTCAGTCTGTTCTCCGCAGCATGGAGAGATGGAGCGCAAGAACTGTAAGGCTGTTAGTAGTCTCATCTCATAATAAGGGCGGGAAACTTGTCACCCCGAACCAGCCAAGGAGAGCAGAAATGGAGGAAGCTTGGCCCTTCGGCTCCCTTCTGTCACACTTTGCACAGACTTTGCACTGACTGCGGATATCTCTGCCCTTCTTCTGCGCCTCATCCCGTCCACGGAGGAATCTACACTCCCCATCGCCACTCACCCGTTTGGGGAGGAGACCCTGGGGAGGACGCGACTCTCTGGGCGAGGATGTGAACGGCCCCAGCTGGAAAGTGCCCCCCGCGACCTCCATTTTCGCCCCACACCAGCCCAGGGGGCAGATGTAATTGCCCCCCTGCCCTACGTCCACCCGTGGCCATTCACTCTGCACGAGAGGCCAACAACTCAACTGTGTCCCTTCGCCGGGATAAATAATCCCCGTCAGCCCCTTTTTGTTCTGCGACGGTTTGCGGTCGCCGTGAAGGGAAAGCAGAATTGTGTTTGTTTGTTTTTAATCAGAATGTTCTTGTTAAAACGTATATTTTCGACCAGACCTCTGAGAGGGATGATGAGAAGATGAAGAGAGTCGTAATCCTACTTGCTGTATCCGTCCGCGTAAGGCTGAGTATTTCCTCCCCCCCCCCCCGTACCCATGACAATTTAGCGACACCGCCTCTCTGCTGTGATGAGAAGCGAAAGTCACCAATCGGAAGAGGAACGTGCCTCCAGCAGAGGGAGCTGCGCCTTAGTGGGAAAGAACTGGACTTCTGTAGATTCTGGAATTAGGAGAGTTGCCAATTTCTGGAAATCTTTTATTAAAATAGGGCGATAATGGGGCGGAGCACTCCTCTCTCTCTCTTTGAAAACTGTCCCGTCCCATTTCGTGTATTTGAATGTTTTTCTTTCCATTGGAGAGAGTTATTATAAGCACATGCAGAGTGCCCTTCCTCATTGCTACCATCTCCTAGGAAGTGTATGAGTTGAGGGCAAGGCAGAGCCCAAGCATGAAAGCAGGGGTGGGCTGTGCAGAACCACAGCCTGAACCCCCCAAAAATTATGCAGTCCATTGCACATGTACACCCCAAAATGCACACTGTTGAAGTCATGTGCATCCACTTGCCCACCTGCCTAGTGGTCAGATATTCTGCGCTCAGAACTTGAGGAAAGCTAAGCTTAGGCAAAGGTAAAGGTATTCCTTGACAATTAAGTCCAGTCGTGTCCGACTCTAGGGAGTGTGGCGCTCATCTCCGTTTCAAAGCCGAAGAGCCAGCGCTGTCCGAAGACGTTTCCATGGTCATGTGGCCGGCATGACTCAACACCGAGGCGCATGGAACCTTTCGATCAACAGCTCATGGTTCAGTGGTTTAACCACTGCGCCACCTCCCTCCTAGTCCAGTGCTGTCATCTCCACCACTGCTTCCTAGCGGCTGCTCCTAGCATTCCCTCCACCAGCCATTAGAGGCAGCAGCAATGGAGTTGGAGGAGGGAGATAAGCTGCTCCAAACCCATGAACTTCACTTACCTCCCTCCTCTTGAGTCCAGCACTCAGAGTCGTCACCAGGGCAGAGATGTTGCCCAGAGGGTCCACCTCCCCCAGGCAACATGTGGGGGTGTCAAAGCCGCCGCATCTGCGGCGATTTGGCGGCGGCAAAGAAAAAGTGCCGCAAAGCGGCTTTGAAAAGGCAAAAGCAGTGTGAAAACTCAATTACGGGCCTCGAAGGCGGGCGGCAATGAGAAAAGAAGCACGCACACCCCGTCCACCCAGCCCCTGACTCATCTTTCTTGGCGGTGGTGATGTCACAGGGCTAGTGACGTCACTTCTAGAAGTGACATCACGGGGGTGACTTTTTTTACCACCACCCCTCCCGCAGGACGTAGCTACATTTCTGCACGAGGGTTAGCATCACCAGGTGCGAGAGCCAGCTCAGCATATCACCCCCATGATGGACCCCAGAGGTGAACAGGGAGAAATAAGGTTGGCTGAGCTGGGTTCTACAAAAAATGCCCATCAAGCAGGACTATGTTTTTCTACAGATTACTCCTGGTAGGTTCTGAAGGGTTGGTGTCACCCGATCTGATAAAATTAATGGGGATGACACCATGAGTTATTTTAATATATAACTGTACAGGTCACCCAACAAATTAGTCACCAACCCGGCTCTCAGAACAATCAGTCTTATTGGTCTGTTTTGATTTAAGGAAATCCTCTTTTTGTTACATAAGGCAGTTGTGTTTTAGTTTTCTGGTTATTTGGCCATAACATTTGCTAAAATGGAGATAATTCGCAAGATAATTTCATTGCATTCCTCATGGAATTACACATCGAATGATATATAACATGATGGTATTATTCATAAATACAAAGTTTTCACAATTTTGTCCACTAGTGGTGTCAAACCCCCCCCCCCCGTGAGTAAGGAGTTGTTACTGTGATTTTTATTGTTTTTGAGGAAAAGAGTTCTTTAAAGTTTGCCAAGCAACAGGGAAGATTTGAGAACACCTCTCTCTGGGTGACCGGATTATGTCATCATTGTTCAGTTCTTGTAGAAATCTTACCAGGATGCAGCCAGCAAATGAAAGGGGCAGTTTTGAAGGGCTCAGAGAGCTCTCATAGGGAAGAAGCACAGGGAAGTCTGCTTGCATGAGTGCTGTTGCACTTATGCTATAGTTTGTTTATTTATTTATTTACAATATTTTTACCCCGCCTTTCTCCCCGAAGGGACCCAAGGCGGCTTACAACATGGGAGACGGATACATAATACAAAAAATAATCACATTTAAAACAATAAAAACAATCCACAAAAGCTAGTAAAAAACATCATCTAAAATTAATAAAAACACATCAAATTACAATTAAAACAAGAGCATAAAAAAGCAGCAGCACTCCACCTGTGCCAGCAGGATGTTAAAAAATGCAAGGACTCAGAAGGCTTCCTTAAACAGGAAAGTTTTCAAGCCTCGCCGGAAGGTCTCCAGGGAGGGAGCAGTACGTAAATCAAGAGGGAGGGAATTCTATAGTGTTGGTACCACTACTGAGAAGGCCCTATTTATGGCCGCCGCCCCTCGCACCTCCCTGGGCGACGACGGTACCCACAAAAGGGCCTTCTCTGATGACCTAAGGAGACGAGCCGGAATATATGGAAGTAGGCAGTCTCTCAGATATCCTGGCCCCAGGCCGTATAGGGCTTTAAAGGTCAAAACCAGCACTTTGAATTGGGCCCAGAAATGAATCGGCAGCCAGTGCAGCCGCTGAAGAAGCGGCCCGACAGAGTCGAACCGCCTACCCCCAGTAACCACACGGGCCGCCGCATTCTGCACTAATTGCAGTTTCCGAACCGTCTTCAAGGGCAGCCCCACGTAGAGCGCGTTACAATAATCTAATCGTGACGTCACCGTGGCATGGATCACCGTGGTCAGGTCTGCACGATCCAAGTATGGTCGCAGCTGGCGCACCAGCCGAAGCTGGGCAAAGGCCCCCCTGGCCACAGCCGCCACCTGGGAATCCAGGAGCAGCTGCGGATCCAGGCAGACCCCCAAGCTGCGGACCTGTTCCTTTAGACGGAGTGCAACCCCCTTCAGAGCAGGACGATACTCTAGCACCTGCATCGTGGATTTCCGGACTAGGAGAACCTCTGTCTTGTCCGGGTTTAGTTTCAGCTTATTAGCCCTCATCCAGGTCCCCACTGCCTCCAGGCAGCGCTCCAGAACCTCAACAGCCACCCTGGAATCTGGTGGAAAGGAGCGATAGAGCTGGGTGTTATCAGCATATTGATAGCACCCCACTCCAAATCCCCGGATGACCTCTCCCAGCGGTTTCATGTAGATGTTAGAATAGTTAGAATACAGCCAATAATTCCAGAGTATTGCTGAGTATGAAAGTTGCAAACCAAATGCCTTACTGCAGTATTTAATGATCAAACATTCATGCCATTGTGCTCTTTCTTTTTATGAGGATAGATACATCACTAGATTTTATACTCCGGTAGCAGTAGTAAAAACGAATCAATATACAGTAGTAGATAAAAATGAAAATTTACAATGGATATAATGTGTGTATGTTATCTGATATTTCCAATGATTATCAATTCACAAACAATTTTCCATTTAAAAATAACTTAAACTGACTTCATTATTTCACTAAAATAAAATGAAGACAGAACTTAGCAGCAAATCCATATGCTTGCTATAGTACCATATTTGCTGCTTTTATACCTTATGAAATCATCCTCAGCATTGTGGTTTCTACTATTGGTTTCAAAATTCTTACTATAGTCTTTAGAGTCTTCATTTCCTTTTGTGTGCCTGGATTGACTTTGTATATGGTACAGTGTCTTGCTGTATTTGGCTGACACTGATATTGAGGACATCTGGCTGTCTTGTTCTTTCAAAGCAGTAACATTCAGTTTTCTCTTCAGCTGAAATTGTCCTGGTGCTTACTAAACGAAATCCTTCTTTGAATAAGATGTCGACTAGAAGACCTAGAACATTAGTTCCATTAATCAGTTTCCTGTGATCAGGTTTTATTGAAACATACCTGGAAAAAAAATGAAATCAGTGGTAATAAATCTTACTTCAACATTTTAGTGTATTTGCTTTTAGCCAAGGGACACAAGCTGGCACACCACCCTAAGCTGGCAAAAGCTGCTTTAGGCCACTGTTGTCACCTGGGCACCCAGGTTCAATGCTGGGTTCAGGAGCACCCCCACATTGCAAACCTGATTCTTCAAGAAAAGTGTAACCCCATCCAGAATAGATTGACAAACTATTTCCTGGGTTCCAAATCCCAACTAACAGCACTTCTGTTTTGTCTGAATTTAATTTCAGCTTGTTATCCCTTGTCATGAGTCTTCCTCCACTGTTGTCATCCAAGCTGTTTCATTGCCCTTCACTCGGTTATACACAGACTGGACTGAGGAACTCCCCGAGACACCAAGGTAAGTGAAGATGGTTTAAGTTTATTTTTCCAAGACACCAAGGTAAGTGAAGATTGCTTACGTTTATTTTAAGATAAACAGATCTGAACCAGATAGTGAAGCTCGTTCCTATACCTCACCTCACCTAGCTAGCCCAAATGCACAAGCAGAGTTAAGATACAGTGGATGGATCTTGTCAGAAAGTCCTTCTCAATGATGATCAAACTGCAGACGAAGATGACAGGGAGCAGCAGCAGCTCTCTGGAGGTTCCTTTCAGCAGTCAAGATGTATCATCTGCAGTCTCTGCTTTCAGGCTCTCTGGCAACAACAGTGTCTCTCCTTCCTGCCAGCAGGCCCTTTTATGGGCTTTTGGGTGCACACGTCTCTTAACGTTATGCACCTGGCCCTCAACCTCTGCACACGTCCTCTTTGCAGTTCTCTTTTGGGGCCTCTGCTTTTCCTAGTTTTCATTTTGGTCCTCACATTTAACATTAACCCTTAACAAATTGTACGTTATTATTTTTCCTTCCAACAACTCCATAGAAAACCAGGTTGCTGCATGGGCTCCACCAAACTAGAGAGAATGTTTCAGAGTAACTGTGACAACTGCCCAAGTCATTTCCTTATTCCAGAGGTCAACCAGGGAGTTGCTAGTCTGGACAAGCAGAAAATCCACAAGAACTGTGTGGAAACCAAACAAATTCATCAGTCTGTATGTGATCTGTCCATGATGACAAAGTTATCATTCTCTTCCAAACCAGCAAAGACCAGGGCCCTGTATATGCTCTGCTGTATGAGTGGGACCCAATATTAAAACCCATTTCCTCCAGGCCCATTTCCTCCCAGCCCACATTTAACTCCTGTTGTGTATATACACCCTTGGGTAAAAATGTCTCGAAGCAGGCTGTTAGGGAAGCAGAAGGCTTACGGAGGGAAGCAGAGCTTAGTGGTTAGTGTTCAGTGCCCCCTTCACTGATCTACTAGGTCAGTGGCTGAGTAAGGGGGGAATGGTAGATATAACTGCTGCCACCATCCCAGGCTAAGGAAACAAGGCAGAAGGGAAAAAACTTCTCCTTCCAGGTGACCACAGCAGTTCTTGTTTAAAACCGGATTGCAGTAGCACCTGTGAGTAATCAGATGGGACAACCCACTGAACTATCAGTGACAGTGGACTAAGCAGGCAGGAGTCAAAATATAAGCAGTTTATTAAAAAAAACAATGAAAACAGCTTTAAACAAAATGTGGAAGGGGTGTGTGGCCACCTGGCCCATTTGCTGCCTGGGAGAGTCAGCCAGGGCTGCGGCTTCACTGAACTGCGCTCAGCAGTGATGTCACCATTGGGCGACCCTGGAAGATGAGATGCCCATGGCTCCCCAGCTGACAGCGATGCCGCAGAGGCAAAGGGGTATGGGGTAGGAGAGTACTAAGGGGAGGAGGGTAAGGAAGATGAGAAACAGAAGGGGAAGCCAAGAGTGGAATGCAGAAAGGGAGGTGAGGGAACAAAGGAGTTTATGGAAGCCAGGAGGAGAGTCAGGAGAAGGACAGATAACAAGTGAGTGTGGCATAGCAAGAGGTGAAGAGTGGAGTGGCGGAAGAGGACAAGCGACAGATAGGAGGGCAGTCTCCGTCCTGAAGAAGGAGAGGCAAGAAGAGAGGAGGCACAAGGGAGAAGTTGAAAGGAGCTCAAGGAGGGAGACCAGGACAGGTGGGGGTCCAGGCAGAGACCAGCCTCTCAACCCAGGGCCACAACTGAAAGGAATGGGAGCCAGGATGGTGTAGTGGTTTGGGAGGATTCGGACTTAGACCTGAAAGATCCAGGTTCAAATCCCCGCTCAGCCACGAAGCTTCCTGGGTGACCTTGGGCCAGTCACTATCTCTCAGCCCCACCTACCTCACAGGGTTGTTGTGAGGACAAAAAGGAGGGGAGGAAATATGTACACCACTCTGAGCTCCTTGGAGGAAGGGCGGTATAAAAATGTGAAAAATAAAATAAAATAAATATCGGGGGGGGGAGGCGGGCATCTCTCTGACCCATGTTGCCCAGGCACAGACAGGTTGGAAACTAGACTGCTCCTAAAAGCACCCCCTTTTAGTGTGCCCCCCTCCCCACTGAGTCCAGCTGTGCCACCAAATTTAGAGAAGCAGCATAAGAAGGAGAGAGAAGATGAGGAACAGTGGCGGGAACAGAGACACCACCATCCCAAGTACTTGGAGGAGTGAATGAGAGCTGGGAAAGGAAAAAGGTAGCTGACAGTTGCCAGGACAAAAAAAGTGATGGAGAAGGCGAAGCAGAGAAGACAGCAGCAGGGTTCGTGAGAGAGAGGGGGGGGGGATGAGGCATTTGCAAAGGTAAACATTTGCATACCACAGAAGCAGCAGCATGAGGGCTTGAGCCAGGCTGCAACTTGGAGTAGAAATGGCTCTCATTTAATGTAATGAGGCCATAGGGCTTCATAGCATTACATGGGAACAAATTGCAGTCCTTGACTGGTCAAAAACAGAAAGCTACCACTTTCAGAAGCTACCACAGAAAGCAAAAACAGAAGGCTACCACTCTCTGCAGTCCCACAAGGGGGTTGGTTTAAACCACCCAGCATGCAGCTTTTGTCTCAGCCAGGACTGAAAACGGAGACTCTATTTTTAAATCATTTTGAGTTTCATTTTTAGGCAAATATATCGCAATTATAACAAGCCTGTTACTAATCATTTTGACTGCACTGGTAGCTGGCAAAACTACTGGTGTATATGACTATTATTTGGTACGTATAAATGTACTGTCATTATTAGGAACATGGAACAGGGAAAATCTAAACAGAAAGCAACATATAATAGAAAACTGTCAGCAAGAAGCAGGGTTAGAAACACAGGTCTAAAAGTACAGAAAATAATAGTCAGAGCTGTAGATGAGTGCAGCGATCAGATCATAGACGCCTCATCTTTGAAATGTTCTCTTTCTACTTTTAATTTCAGGAGACCCAGTCCTTTCAGAAATAACAGTATATATGCAGTTTGTAAGTTAACCTTAATATCTAGAAATGATATAAATACCTTGCTACACACTGATCACTGTAGTCAGTGCCACACTGAAAAATAAGATCATGATGGGAAGGCCTCTCCAAAGAAAGGGGTAACAATGACTTCTGCAACGGGACATGATCGCTTTGCCAAGTTGTTCCCACAAGCTGTTCTGAAAAGACAGCAATCCGCCCAGCCAGCCCATCAATAGTTATGCTGCAAGAACCAAACACACGAAAAAAAGCCTGGGTTTCTTGGAGCACGAATCGTATTTCTAAGATCTCCAACTTTGGCTTCAACAAACGTTTCTGGCTCAGAAGGTTAGATATTGAATAAAGTTCATAGAAGTCAGCCTCTCTCTGCAGCCTCTGGTAGTCTGAGAAGTCACTAGGCAAGGAAACCTGAAGTGTTCTTAAGAAGTCTAAAATATAGCTGAACAAAACCCCATCACGGTCCACAAAGAACTGGCCATTAACCAGCCTAAATTCCCGGTCATTGCCACCCAACATCCTTGCCAACCTAGATTCCGGGAATCGCTGTAATGTCGAAGGCCATGTTGTGAATTTCAGTCCTCCCACATTCAAAATGACCACATCCTGATTATTCATTTTCTGCGTTGCCACCTAGAAACTGAATCGCCAACTGATGTATCTTAAAAGTACAAGAGCAAATCCTGCTTGTAAATCCACTTTTGTGTGTTTTGTTGTGGGAGAAAAGGGCTGCGCAGATGTAGGATTCCTTGGCAACAAGTACCATGAACACACAATATACAGTTTTGTATATAAGGCTGGTCACTTGGTTACCAAATATTGCAGGTGTCATAAAGATACTGTTTGTTTTGTTTGTTTGTTTGTTTGTTTGTTTGTTTGTTTGTTTGTTTGTTTGTTTGTTTGATGATGAAACCCCAGCTACCTGGGCAGAACCTGGATCCTGAAAGCCAAGAATACCATCCAGACCTAGGGCACACTATGATCCTGGGTGGGACATTTATACTGAACACACACACACACACACACACACACACACACACACACACACACACACACACACAATGATAAAGTTGTTGATAACTACAAACAATTGACGCTTATGTGGGTGAGCATAATTATATAAAAATCATCTCGGTAAATAAACT
This sequence comes from Plestiodon gilberti rubricaudatus, assembly GCA_026170595.1. NCBI lineage: Eukaryota > Metazoa > Chordata > Lepidosauria > Squamata > Scincidae > Plestiodon > Plestiodon gilberti. Next base: position 144,882,889 of record JANXHW010000001.1, read on the forward strand.
ATTCCTGCCTATTAAAAAAAAAAAACAATCACCCAACACACACACACACACACACACACACACACACATGTACGTCTTCCAGTTCCCAAAAAGCCTCAAGATCAGAAAAAGAGAGAGAGAGAGAGAGAGAGAGAGAGAGAGAGAGAGAGAGAGAGAGAGAGAGAGAGATATGAAAAGGTTAGCTTGACTAGAGAGCCTGGAGTTGCTATGGGAACAAGAAGGGAAAAGAAAAAGACAGCCTGCTTGGGAATTGTAAGACAAGACAGCAGATAAGGAGAGAAGGGGAGGGGAATCAGAGGAATCAGGAAATTACTTAAAGTTACTTGTCAAACAGCGCAATCCTATGTATGTCTACTGAGCTAAATGGAACTTACTCTTAGGTAAGTGTGTATAGGTTTTGCAGCCAAAGAAATCTTTTCCAAGCACGGTGGTGTGAATTTTAGAAACACAGTATAAAGTCCTAGGAAGAAGGGGAAAGCTAGGGTGGCAGAAAGCAGAAACCCAATTCCCTTGGCTTTTGGTGTACAGAGAGGGCTGATCTTTCTCTGCTAACGCAGACCATGCTTCCCATGAGACACTGCAAGGAACCAAACTTTGGTTCAGGGGATCCAGCAGTCCATCTGGGGTTTACAATCAGCAGTAAGTGTCTGCTCTCTTGGTGAATGCCAGGTTCTCCAACCATTACCATTGCTGACTAAACACTTATCTGGAATCCTTTTGTTTTGAAGGACTATATAGCATTGCAACATGGGACAGAACTGAAATCCATTGCAGCCCCCCCCCCCGGCCTCCCTGAGTAATGCTCTGAGCCACACTCTCTTACCCCCAGCAGGGTCCTGCTGTATGTATACCCAGGTGACACCACTCTCCCTCACAAACACTGAATATGTATTCTGACTGAGAGAGCATGTGTGGCTGCTTCATCAGGACAGAAGACACAGGACCATCCACATGCCCAGTCATGCAGACTACAAGGAAAGCCCATAGCATGCCTGGCAGCAGTGACTGGTGCTGTGATCCCAGCTGTTCCTCTTTGGGGCTGGAGGTGACCTACTTGTGCCGGTGACCTACAAGGTGACCTACAAGGTGACCTACTTGTGGCTTTGCAAACTCCATGGCAGATAGGGTCATTCCGTGTCAAATCAACCAATGAAAAATCCTTGACGTCATGGATTTTGTTCATTTTCGGTACATTTGTAGCTTACCATGAGATGTTTAAAAATTATTTTTTTCAGATTTTTTTGTCCATCCGTTTTTGAGATATTGAATGTTCAAAATTGCCAAAAAAGGCCAAAATCCACTTGTCACCATACATTCAAACGCCAGTTACAGGATAACGATGAACGCTACAGACATGGGACAGGTGTCGTTTTAAAGCTTATGAATAGGGCTTTCATTTGATATACAACATGACAAAATTGTAAATTTTCAAGAAATTCAAAAATATTCAAATAATATTAATTTTGAAATTTTGAAAAATTGAACTTTTTTAAAATTTTCAAAAAAATCACACTTAAAGGTATATGTCTTGTAGTCAATCAGTCAAAATTTCAAGATGGTATCTCAATGGTATCATACAAAAATTAAATTTTCTTCTTGGCAGTGACCAGGAATTAAACCCCTCAAGTCCATTTTTCTTCAGTTTACATTGATAAAATTAGGTGGTAAACCGAAATGAATCCAAAAATTTATAACAGGACTTATAGAGATAGATTTATAGAGCATGAATTCACTTTCTATTCTTTTACAGGATCAGCTTTTTGGTAAAACTATCAAAGTCATGAGCTTTTTACTTCTGTTCGTAGTTTTAAAATTTTCCTTTAGTTGCTGAATAATTTCTGAATCAGCACAGTGACATTTTTCCTCATCTAAATCATCTTCAGAAGTAAAAAAATAATTTGTAGGTCCTTTTAATCTTCCCCATCTTTTCTTTGCACTTTAGATACTTCTGCAATGTTAAAAGCCATTTGTTGCTCTCGTATGATTGTGTTCAGTTTATTAATTTCTGGGTCATATGTCTGCATAACTGCAAGCTTCATTGTCTCAAAGTCTGAAAGTATCTCGTTCGTTATCCTGTAATTGGCGTTTGAATGTATGGTGACAAGTAGATTTTGGCCTTTTTTGGCAATTTTGAACATTCAATATCTCAAAAACGGATGGACAAAAAAATCTGAAAAAAATAATTTTTAAACATCTCATGGTAAGCTACAAATGTACCAAAAATGAGCAAAATCCGTGACGTCAAGTTCCAAAATGTATTTTTTATTGGTTGATTTGACACGGAATGACCCGATAGTGAACTGGGGTAGCCAGGCATCACTGATACCTGCTACTTGGCTACCTGTCAGATAACCTGCAAAGGCACAAGAGCCTTGCTGGGGTGATATGGTTGACAACCCCACTTAGGTGTTTCTCTTTCAGTTGCTGCTCCATCTTTGAGGCTATGCAACAACTTGATCACGCTTGTTGTCACTTTGTTAGGAGATAGGGATCCATTCTCACCACCCTAGTTGTTTCCTACCTCCGCTGGCCTCATGGTGGCACACTGCAGGGGAGGGGGGGAGGACCTCTCTGTTACAAGAACTAAGATTTTGCATTGTCCTTGCTCTCTGACTCCTTGGGATCCATTAGCAGGGGGAAGCTCCTTCTTGGTCACAAGCCTCCTGTTCTCTGCTGCCACAATAGGCAGAGGGAGGGCTGCACAATGTACTGTGCAGCAGGAATCAGCAATGATGCAAAGAGCAGCAATGGGTGAGCTGCTGCAATAGGGGTCCTGTGTCACATGCAAGCCCAATGATTAGCCCATGCAGTGCCCGCTCTGATTGGTCCATGTGTTACAGTCTCCTAGCCACGTGTGTCAGTCCGCGATGGTGCAGGAAGTAAAATGCCCTGTGAAGCATTTTCAGGAGAGCAGCTCTGTAGACTGACCAGGGTGAATTTAAGACCCACCTCTGTTGTTGCCTTCATGAGTGTTTCTGACCAGCCATGCCAAAGGTGAATGATGTTCATTGTAACAAGCCCCATGGCTGAACTTGAACCTGTCTTAGCTGGCCCCCAGCCTGCATCTCTGTATAATGGGATGCCAACACCATGACCAACCTGAGTGCTGTTGAGGCTCCTCTTGAGGCTCACCTTAGTCCCTCCCCTGGCAAAAGGGTTCCTTGCTGCTGTGGACTCCTCGACAGGGATGTAGTAAACCATTGCCACAGAGAGACGTGCGTGTTCATTTCACGTAGTTGTCCTCTCCTAAGGAAGTTATCTTCCTTCTCTTGGGCTGCTGTAGTCAAAAAGGTATTTCTTGGCAGTGTGTGTTTATGCAAAGTGGCATATGGGGATTTGAACCTTGGGTGCTAGGATTCCTAACAGTTCTCTGCTTCAGAGGCGTCGCTAGGGGAGGCGGGGGCCCCGGGGGGGGGCAACACGCAGAAGGGGGGTGTTATTAGGGTAATAGCTTAAAACATGGCAATTTGGAACGTTCAGGATCTTGATACCTGTGTATACCAGAGTTGGGCTTCAGAATTCCGTTTTAAATATTGAGGACACACATGGGTTGTTTTCCAATATTTACTAGATAGTTAGTCAGATTCATACATATGCAACAATTCAGTCATACTCCAAAGCATTCAGATTTAGGAAACTTAGGTAGAAAGGTACAGAAACATTCGCATTAGCAGGTTCCCTTTGAAGCGTTGGGGGTAATATTCACCTGTTCCTGAAGAGGAGTGGTCCTTGGCAGCAGTGATGGAGGGAGAAGGAGAGAGAGAGAGAAGAGAAGGGGGGTAGTGATGGCTAGGGCTCCAACCAGCAGAGCACAAGCAGAGGAGGAGGCCTGAGGCACAAGGAAGCTAGGCCAAGGGGGGGGGGGAGTTGGTGCAAGAGGGCACGCAGAGAGTCAGGCCAGCACTACATTACACGCAGAGGCTCTGCCTCCGCCTCTGCCTCTGCGCTTGGAGCAGGGGAGTGTCTTCCCACCTGTTGTCCCTCCTGCCGTCCCACCTTCTTAAGAAAGCGCAGCTGTGATTGGTTAAACACAAGCGTGCTCTGATTGGCCGAAACCTTGCAGCCTCGTCTGTGACCCCAGCGCCTTTTCCTCTCTCAAGTTTCTAATTTTGGAAGTTCGGTGCCCTCCTCGCTTTCCTAGCATACATCGATAATATCATTATCCCAGCAGGAGTTTGGGCTATTTTGAGTATTTCCCGCCATTCTGGTTCTCTCTCTCCTCGTCCTGTGCTTTCCTCTGGGAATAGCCTTGGGATATAACCTCCACGGTGATTGGAGGTAGTTCTGATTGGCATGCAGCCACTCTCCTCCCCCTCTCCTCCCATTGGTAGGCTGCAGTAGCTCCGCGAACCAGCCCCCTAGCTCCGCGAACCCGCCCCCTCAAAAGATAGTTTTCCAGCTGAGGTACGTGCCGGCATTGCGGAGGTCACAGCTGCTCCCCTTCCTTCCGAGATGCTGTCAGAAGCTCTGCAACGCGTGTAATGTAGTTCCAGCCTCAGAGTTCAGGAGGCAAGGGTCAAGAGAGAAAGCAAAAACTGGTAACCTTCGCCTTCCCAGGCCCAGACGTTGGTATCTCCTTATGTTTTGTGGATTCTCTTCTTCCTGGTAGACTAGCCACTTAAGCAAGTCTTTGGCTATGTCCGTGCAGTGGAGAGGGGGGAAGAGAATGGAATGTGCCTACGTGCTGTGAGCATTTTGGGTTCATGGTGTGCTGAAATGCTGATCAGATCCTTCCCTCATGGCTGGCTGGGGAAAATCTTTTGCAGCATGGCTTACACATCCAGGTTTGAGACAGAGATGCGGCATGGCCATCACGTTCTTCCTTGATACAGCCCTGGTCATGCACATGTCTTTGGCATCACAGTCTCTTGGCAACATTCTCATTTTGAAAGGTCATGGGGCAACAAGATTCACCCTGGTGGCACTTTTCTGCCTGCGTTGGGGCTGAGTAAGTTGCTGTAATTGGTTTGCATGTTCAAGCCAATGTCAGACCAACACTGGACTGACATCAGATCTACATCCCATGATTGATGAGTTGTCTTGGGAGTTTTCATGGGTGCTGACAGAATTAGTGGGAGGGTTGCACTAGCATGGAGTTGCCTGGGCTCTTATTTTCCTCTTCCCCCATTGTGCTAGACAGATTTTGCACTGACACAGCAGTGATGTTGGCAAAACTTTGGCATATGATTGCTCTGTTAAAAGGGGAGCTGAACATCTTCCTGAAAATTTTTGCCCCAAGACACAAGAATTGCCTCTGATCTGCCTCCAACACGACGCTGTCTTCTGTATCTCTGCAAACACTAACAGGAAGAGCTAACAGCAAGTGGGTTGGAGGGCTGAAAACAACGCAACGCTAACCATACAGTCCTTAAGCTAAGCTTATGTTGTTTGCAGCCCTCCAACCTACTTCCTTTTAGCAGTTCCTGCTTCCTGTTAGTATTTGCAGAAGTGCAGAGACAGAGAGACACAGGAGACAGCATCGTGTTGGAAGCAGATAAGTCATTTGTGTGATGGGGGGGGGGATTTGTGAACCGTAGATAAGTGAAACCACGGTTACAGGAACCACGGATGCGGGGGGGGGTGCCTGTTTCTGAAGGGTTCTCAAGAAGAAGGAGAGGACTTGTTTTCTGTGGCTCTTGAAGGCAAGACTAGAACCAGTGGGTTGAAACCATAGGGAAGATGATTTAGGCTAGATTTGAAAAAGAATTTCCTAACTGTAAGAGCGCCCCAGCACTGGAACAGCCTGGCTTGTTGAAGGTTTTTAAGCAGAGGCTGGATGGCCAATTGTCTGGGATGTTGTCTGCAATGAGCAAGGGGTTGGACTAGATGACCTCCAAGATCCCTTCAAACTCTTAACATTCCATGATTCTGCGAGAGTCATTCATTTATTTATTACATTTCTGAAAAAAGTTCCACATATTTTACTTGTACATTCATACATATTATACATACAACTAATATCTTTCGTTTAAAAAAAGCAAGAGAAATAGCAAGGGGCATAGTTTCATTTTAAAAAGTCAGACCCTTTCAGAATCATAACTTGCCAATTATTTCAGCATATCGATATGCATAACCTCAGAAAACAGCACCAGTACTTGAAGATAAAGATTGCTGCAAAATTCCATTAGAATGAATTCTAATGTCCACAGTTCTTGTTGTTTTTAATACTCTGAAGCAATCACTTCCTGAGCACAAGTGTCTTGTGCAGTGGTTACAAAAGTTTATATTTGCACACAAACTGTGCTACGTTATCCAATACCACAAGTGTATAGTTTACACATTTTTCACTTAGGACCGAAGCACTATCAGTCATTTTCTCCCAACAGAAGACAGCATAATCTGCCATCTCTGCTGTGTCTGTCAGATGCCTCAAGCCAAAATCTGAGATAAAAGTTTTCCAGTGCTGGAGAGTGCCAGCTAGAGAGTCCATACAGGATATCCGGGCTGCAGCAACAACAAACAAGCAAAGCAAAGCTATCACAATAAGCCTGTGTGAAAAGAATGGATGGATTATCCAGTTAAAAGTATTTTTCTCCTGAGGTAAAGAAAGCTTGTCCACATCTGCAAGCTTATATTGCTCCCACTGGCTTGTATCAAAGTCTTTCATTGTGGACTTGATGTCTATTGTAGGACAAGGTAATCTGGTTTCTTTGATCATATTGATTTTCTCTCGAAACTCTTGCATCTGTTGCAAAAATATGATGGGTTCGGACACATCCTTAAAGGCTTCTGCAATGTTAAAAGCCATTTGTTGCTCTCGTATGATTGTGTTCAGTTTATTAATTTCTGGGTCATATGTCTGCATAACTGCAAGCTTCATTGTCTCAAAGTCTGAAAGTATCTCGTTCTTTTTTTGCTCCAATGTATACTGCAATTTCTCAAAAAAATCTTTTACTCTGTCATAGTCCTTTGTCAGCATCTGAAGGGCCTTCCGTTTGCTGTTTTCCAGAGTATCCAATCGAGAACGTACATCCTCACCACGCCACATTTCAAATCCCTTAAATAATATCTCAAAAGCATGCTTCTCCTGAAAGTAAGCGTCTTCAACAGAGCAAAACACATGCTTTATATGGTCTCCACGAGTTGCACAGATACCACAAATCAACTGTGTGTCTGTCTGGCAAAAAATGTTGAGAGGCTGACCACTGTGTACCTTACATGCAGGCATTTTTGTTGTTACCTTAATCTTGTTATATTTTTCCACAATACCTTTTAGGGAATAGTTGACCTGAAGGCTGTTGACTCCTGTAACAGTAGTTTCCTTTCGGCAGGTGGGGCATTTAAAGAGAGACTGTTTCCAAATAACATTCCGTGCATTTCCATCTAGGATTCCTTCCAAACATTTTTTACAGAAATTATGTGAACAGGGTAATGCTCGTGGATCATCAAACAAACTACAACAAATGGGGCAGGTAAGATCTTCTTCAAGGAGCTCCATTGCAGGCTATAATAAAAGGAGACAACAGTTGAGAGAACCATATGTATGTAGTTGGTTAAATTATAAGCTGCCCTCTAGCATAAGCTACTGTACGGAACTTGATTCAAAAAGAAAAATTAATACAATCAATAGAACCAAAGAGGTAGCAGCTATCGTAAAACCAGAAGAGCCATAAAATGACAACTAATCCATATGCTGGAAGGTCTGGGCTAAAAGCTTTTGCTAGAGGTGGAAAGGTCATCAAAATTGGTACTCTCTCTTTGGAGAGAGCATTCCAGATACAGGGCACCACAATGGAACACACCCTCTCTCCAGTCATTACCTGCCTAACATCAGGTGGGACAAAGCTACCTTAGATGAAAATAGGGTTTGGACAGGCTTATGTGATTAAAGGCACCTGGCCCAGATGCCTTTAAAAGGGGATTGGACAAATTTATGGAGGAAAGGTCCATCACTGGTTACAAGCCATGAAGGGTACAGTATATGCAACCTTCTGGATTTAGTAGTAGGCTATCTCTTAATGCCGGATGAAAGGGAGTGGCAACAGGATACAGGTATCATGTTGTCTTGAGTGGTCCCTGAGGCATCTGGTGGGGCCACTATGAGATACAGGAAGCTGGACTAGATGGGCCTCTGGTCTGATCCAGAAGGGCTCTTCTTATGTAAGACAGTCCTTCAGCAAGTCAGATCCAAGCTCTTTAGGGCTTTATAGATAACAATTAGCATTCTGAACTGTGCATGGAAACAGACTGGCAACCAGTACAATTGTTAAGGACTACTGAGGCATGCTCTTTATAAAAGATTCCAGTTAATAACATAGCAGCAGTATTTTGCTGGCGACAGAATGAGTGTTCCATCGCCGGAAGCCATCGCGAACGTGGCGTAAAGCATGATCATAACGACTTGGGAGTAAGGAAGGCTGGTGCAAGGCCGACCTCCCTCACTCCGGAGCGCGATCTCCACGCGGACAACGGCGGAAGCCGCATTGCCAGCCAGGCGAGGGAGGGGGGTCATTGGCCTAGCTGACCCAGGAGGGGGAGGGGGGATGGTGTCGGCCATATCCCCGTCCCCGCCGGGCTGGCTAAGATAGGGCTAGCACGGGTTTACACTCGGGGAAGGGGACGAGCGTCCCCTTCCCCGAGTAGACCTCCGGCGCGTGCTAGGCAGCCTGTGCACAGGATCTGGCAGGCGGCCCTGGGCCGCCGGCTGGATCCTTAGTCAGAATTGCACTGTATGGAAGTGAATGGAGCAACAGTTGCATCTGCATTCAGGTTAGCATTGGCTTGGGTGTTGAGCTAGATTTATTTTTGCCCTACAACACAAAAGGTACATTTTGTGAGGGATATATTTTGCTGGAAATCCAAAACAAATACCAATACAAACTGACCACAGGAGAAGGGACAGACTGGGAGCCAACTTCTACTGCAGCATCTTTAAAAACAGTACTCCTTAACAACTCTGATTGTTGTACAAAAAGATTATTGTACTTATGTGCTCTTCTATTATTTTATGACTGATTGCTGCTGGTTGTTATTTTAATATTTGTATTGTATTTGATATTTATTTATTTATTTGAAGAATTTCTACCCCGCCTTTCTCCCAACAAGGGCAATCAAGGCAGCTTACAGATAAAAACATTAAAATAAAACTTATTTGTATTACACAGTTATTTATGCTGTATGTTTTTAATAGGTATTGTAAGCCACTTTGAGTACCCTTTTGGGAGTAAAGCAGGATACAAGTTGAATAAATAAAAGGATGTCTGTGATGTATTGAATGTTCACAACAAAAACTAGAAAAGTAAAGAAGGCTAAACTAAGGACTGTTATAAAAATATTACCTCTCTTCAGACCACCTGACCCCCGACAATATGGGAAAACACTGAACCACACTACAGGGCTATTATAAGCCACTCTAAGTTACAACTGCACCCCAGTTCCAAAATAAAATACAGGGATAAGAACTCTAGCATGTATTGATTTTGTTCGGGCAAAATGCCTTAAAACTGCAAAAACCTAACATTTCCTCCCACACAATACAAGTTGGGTTTGAAAGCACATGAATTCCTGTCTCTGCTTCTACTGAGGGGGGAGGGGAATCATATTTCTCCATTGGTTCCCATAAGGAGAAGGTAAGTAGTTTCAAAGAAGTCCTGGATAATGAAAGTCACTCTATTACTTTTTAAGTCTAGTGTCCCAGGTATAGTTGGCTTCAGTATCATCAGCTCCAGCTTGCTCAGGACCCTAGGGCAATCCATCATGGCACCCACACTTATCTCCTGACACTACCACTGCTACTGGGTCTGAGTATGCTTACCAGATCTCCAACAGGGACAGAGTGCTAGACCTTTAGGAGAAGGAATGTGGGCCAGTGTAGCTTGTTAAACCTTAGAGCACAATCCTAGGCATGTTTATTCAGAAGCAAGCCCCACTGAACATAATGGGGCTTGCTTCTGAGTAGACATGCCTAGGAGTGTGCTCTAAGGGTTTAACAAGCTACACCTGCCCACATTCCTTCTCCTAAAGGTCTAGCACTCTGTCCCGGTTGGAGATCTGGTAAGCCTAGGTCTGAGCATTCAGAAATCAGCCCAGATGCATGTACCCCCTGCTGAATTTGGGTCTTCTATTGGTGCCTGACCTAGGTAACCCCTTGCAGCAAAACCTTTAAGGACTGAAATAGACAAGAGCAATATACAAGTACCACATTGTCTAGACTAGAGACAGAACATCTGGATTTCTTGAATCTCCCATTTTAATTATCTTCCCTGGAGCAAAAATAAAAGCAGCCCAAAGAAAACCACAGAGAAAACCAGGATTTTAGCCAGGGATTGACATCCTTTGAGGTAAAAAAAATTATGAAGCCTGTGCCTCTGTAAAGCAGGGCTCCAATGAAGCTAGCTGTGTGTGCCTGTGGGGAAGAGTGAGAAGCCATCATGCAAGATAATGATGCCTATCCCTGATTTTTTTAGCATTGCTGTGTTCAGCCAGTGGCATGGCACATCCACATAGTATGAAAGACCAGCAGCAAAACCAGCTGTTCTTGCAAGCCTTTTGTGTGAACCTGTGATTTTGTTTTTCAGATGTTTTATCGTTGTCCTGCCAGTGTCAATGCTCCTCAAATTTCAGGTGGGGGAGGGGAAGGACTAGGGTTGGTAATAGAGCTGCAGCAGTGTAGTCCCACTGTTAATATTACAGGTTTCAAAAGCGAATGAAACTAATCTGACTAGTCAAAAATCTCTCACACAAATACCTGTCAGGTCAATTCGCTCTTCCGTCTCTCCCAACCCAAATTCACAATAACCGAGTGCAGAGGCTTGTGCTCAACAAATATTCACGAATCACACTGTCACAACAATTAAGACCTTACTCAAAGAGTACAGGCCACTTTTTTGCGACTACCTTTTGCTTAGGAGCGCTCATACTGCTGCCCAATCACAGTCACAATACAATTCTGGCTTTTTCCTTTGCTCTTTATAAGCAAGACCTCACTTCCCATTTCCCACTCAGATGAAGAAAAAAGAAAACGGGGCACAAAGGAACCCAGAAGTTAGCAGCTGACACGAGTCTACAGTTGTTACAAGGCTATGGCACGAACAATTGCCTGGCGTCGCTCACAGCAGGAGATGTCTGGCGTCACAGGCCCGCTCAGGCAGCCTCCAATCACACACGCCGCCCTTCCTGTGCCCATCCCCCTCCTCAGCCGCCCTGCTTCGGGCGCGCCCCTGACCTGCAGACGTGACGTCACTCCACCCCAAATGGCCTCTTGTTGCTGCCCGCTGCGCACGTGGCCCGCTCCAAGGATGCTACAAGGCGAAAGGCCTCCCGCGGGCGCTCACCTGCCGGCCGTTTTTCTAACCTCCTACCCCAGACGAACCTCGCGATTACTGCTCACACGCCTGCTGTTTTGACGCTCAGAGTCCTCTCCGGGCAGGCCACCCCTCCCCTGCTTCCCTGGGCGGGACCTCGGAGCGAGCCGCGCACAGCCTCTTCCCGCACTGGGCGCCGCCTCCTCCCAAACCTCGCCCCCTTCCCTCCTGCGTTCGCGTCGTGTGTTCGTTTGGGCTTCGCGTTGCAATAGCCTTGCAAATGACATGTACAGTACTCTGCTCTACCCCGCATCTAAAGGAGGGACGCCGACGCAACTTACGGTTTATTACGCTTTTCTGCACAAACCAGTTCTCTGCAAATGCCCGCCCCCCCCTCCCTCGGTTGGACTTCCAAATCGCAGAACCTGATGGATGTGTGTGTGTGCTAAAAATAACCAGAGGGCATTTGCACTGGAGAATCAACAGGTAGAGGAATGATTAAGCACACCCTCCCCAGCCCGCATGTTAGCATTACGATTTGAATTTCAGTAGGGGAAACCCCTTTGTTTTGTAGCGTGTAGTTGTAGTAGTAGTTCTTCACTAAACGTCCCTGGATTCTCAGACAAGAGAACAAGAAATTTTGGCACAGAGTCTCTGGATTCTCATATGTGGACGTTCCTGGCAGTACTGGCTGGGCCACAAAGGCCCATTCACACTAGCCCTTTCCGTGCGCGTTTTGGCTTCTTTAACGTCTGTACGTGCGTCTAGCAGTTCTCTGAACGTTTGCCCGCCTTCTTGAAGAAAGCGCAGCTGTGATTGGGTGAAGAGAAATGCGCTTCTCTGATTGGTGAGCTGCCTAGTACCGCGAGCATAAACGCTAGCTTAAACGCGAGCGCTTCAAAAAGATAAATCGAAACCATCTCTCCTGGACGTGTCGTGAGCTCATGCTGCGTCAGACGCAAGCATGAAAAACGCACGAAAAGAAGCCAAAACGCGCACGGAAAGGGCTAGTGTGAATGGGCCTTCAAGCCTGATTCACATATGACAGCGTTGTCCCTGCTGTGCGCTTAACGGACCCGCTCTGCCCTGTATTTACATATTCATGATGTAAAAGGACACCATTACGGGGCACCAACGCTAGAATCGCTGGAGATGGCTGGGTTCAACTTTGGCAAAGCGTGTCTCGTGGAGCTTGTGGGCGGGTTCAAAGCGCAACAACAGCCACCAATCGCGCGAGAGGGGGGGGAGAGTGGTTGCATGCCAATCACAAGTTGCTCCAATCACCGCGAATGTTACAAGTCCAGAGATGGAAACCCCTTGCAAGGAAACCCCTTGCAACCCCTGGTACACACAGGCTCGTCAGAGAGGGAAACCCCTTGCAACCCCTTGCACACTGTACAGGCAAACACAGGAGGAGTAGAGAGCAAGCCTGACGCACAGAAAAATATTTCAGATTCTGAAAAATGTCAGAAGTTCACAAGAGTTCACAAGACTTCGGCCAATCAGAGCGCGGCTGTGTTTACCCAATCACAGCTGCGCTCTCTTAAGAGGGCGGGACAGCAGGAGGGACGACAAGCAAAGCGACGCTCCCCCTGCTCCAAGCGCCTGATCACGCCTGATCAGCGCGTACGGCGGACGAGGACATATGTGAATCTGGCCTTACAGTGCAATCCTACGCAATCTACTCAAGTGTCCCATGGGGTTTACTGCCAGGAAAGTACAGGTGGGCCCCCATATCCGCTGGGGATATGTTCCAGGCCCCTCCGTGGATACTTGAAACCGTGGATAAGAGCGAACACCCCCTCCATGGTTTCCTGAGGGCCCCCCACCCTGCCTCCCCTGCAGGCAGCCATGCTTGCCCCCCCAGCCAGAGGGGTAGCCAGGCACCCCTGCTACTGGGGCGGAAAACCCCCGACACCCCCAAGCTAATTAGCATAATTAATTTGCATAATTTTTCTGTTTTAAAAATAAAACAGTTTAATAAGCTGTTCCTGATAAGCCTGCAATGAGTAAACCAGCAGAAGATGCTCAGGGGGAGGGAAGGCGGTGGAATAAACTGGTTCTGGCTGATAACTGATGTTTCTGAATACAGTACTGTATAGCTAGAAGTCTTGCTTGTTAGTTTTGCTGAATCATCTTTGCCTGAACTGAAAAGTATATACAGTATTATATACTGTACAGTATTTGCTGAGATGAAATATGGAAGAGTTAGCTGGCTGACTGGTCCCTGACTGGACTGCTACTCCCCGTTGCTTCAATAAAGAGCTAATACTGTGGTTATTGCTTGCTGGCGTGGGCTGTTTTCTTGCAGTCAGAGACACACGAACGTTAAATGGGCCTTTTGTCCACAACAATACCAACTCTAACCTCCAAATCCTCTGACATGTGCACAACACTTTAGGGAGAATCGTGATTTTCTACTTTTCGTGGTCACTGGATACACTTGTTTCCTCTCAATAGAATTCTAGGGGTTGTAACAAGGAAAAACTAATAATTTTCGGTGTCCTGAGAGAAAGAAGCAAAAAATTGACAACTTAGTCTAGGAGGAAATTAATTTGCTTTTTTAAATAGAAAGACTTACAAGGCATAAACATTATGGAAACTCGGGATGCAATCCTACTAGAATACTCACCTGGGAGAAAGTGCTGTTGAAATCAATGAGATTTACTTCTGAGTAGACATGAGTTTGAGCTGTTTAGTGTTGTTCCTGTGTTTCTCAATTCACTGTATATCTGGAAGAGTTTAAAGTAATACTGCAGTCCACTCACGGATTATAGTACCAGAGAGGAAAAAAAATGATAAAATTTCCCGGGGGCAGGGGAAATCCACATTTAATCTGTTATAGCAAAAGTGCAAAACAACAAAGGGTTCTCTGACGCTTTTAAGACTAACATTTCGATTGTGATATACGTTTTCCTGGTCTAGAATTAATTTTATAAGATGTGTGTTCATGGGGGGGGGGGGCGTAATCAGGAGAAATGTCCCTGTGGAGCACAGAGTGGAAAGCTTTTTAAACTCTTGATGATGGGCATTCCTCCGCCAACCCGCATCTTCCAGGATATATTATATTATTAATAATATATATTACTATTTTTTATTATTATTAAGTCTATTTATATATACCGCTTTTCAACAGAGTAGTAGACAAAGGGGTTTACATAGAAATCAATCAATAAATGGTTCCCTGTCCCCAAAGGGTTCACACTTTTCAAAAAATACAGAACAGACACCAGCAGCAGCCACTGGAAAAGACGCCACGCTGGGGTGAAGAGGGGGTGGGGCAGTTGCTTTCCCCCTGCCATAAGAACATAAGAAGAGCCCTGCTGGATCAGGCCAAAGGCCCATCTAGTCCAGCTTCCTGTATCACACAGTGGCCCCACCAGATGCCTCAGGGAGCACACAAGACAACAAGATAACCTGTTTCCCGTTGACACTCCCTTGCACCTGGCACAGAGAAAGCCCACTTCTAAAACCAGGAGGTTTTATATATAAAACCAAATATATAAAATATATGCCAAATATATAAGAGCCGAGGACACCACTTTTAAAAGGTGCCTCTTTGCCCAGTTAGCAGGGGTCAATGGTATAATAATATATTATTACGGTAGGGGCTTAGGCACCACCACCCCGCCATCTGACATTTCATGGCCCCACATGCAATATAATATAGCGGAGGCTGCTGCGAGTTACACTCTTGTAACTGTAGGCAGGTGGTTCCACATTCGACTGGTGAAGTCAGAAGCCTCTCCCCGCTGCATCTCCATGCCATCCGTTGAATGTTCGCTTGTCGCGTAGTATTTTAGAAGTCCAAGGGGGCCGGAGAGGGCGCTCATTTTCCTCCCGGGGTGTGTGTATGTAAATGTATGTATGTAGGAGGTGCCGCATCGGAAGGCAGCGCCCAACCCCTTCCTCTCTTGAGTGTCTGGATTGCCATCGCTTTTGCCCCGCACATGGAGGATTCCACCAAGTGGAATCGGGACCCGAAGTGTGACTAGGGAAACGTCGAGACCGCAGCCCCTTGGAGGCAAGAGCGCAGGATACGGAAGGAAGAGTTTGCTGAGCCAGCCATGGCGACGGCCGGGGCCTCCGGCTCGCTGTGGTGCTGTCTGCGCTGGGCCTGTTTCGGAGATGGCGGCGCCGGGCACATCCCCCTCAAGGAGATGCCGGCCGTGCAGTTGGACACGCAACGGATGGGTAAGGGCGACCCGGACCCATGCAGTGCACGCTGCGGCTCCCTTCCGTTGCATTGCAGGGCCTCTCCGGGAAGAAAGGACCTCCTTTGGGTTTCCTGCCCCTTCAAAGAAAGTTATTATGATGATGACATTTTTCTCCTGCCCTTCCTCTAGTGAACTCGGGGCAGAATGCGTGTCCCCCCCCCCCCCCCGTCTCTTATGCTTACAGCTGCCCTGTTAAAATAAATTAAGTTAAGCTAAAAACAAGTCAGTTTCTAAAAATAAAGTTGAGCTGTGAGACGCTGCTTAATCCGAGTTACATTTGAACCCAGTTCTACCCGGTCTTTTCCACATCACAGCTCTTGTGCTACAGGCTTTCATCCCAGCAGCTTTGTTTTCTGCCGTATACCATTTGCAGAGAAGTACTGTACATACTGGTCGAAATAGCTGTAGGTAAAACACCTTCATGTCTGCAGGCTGCGCTGCTATTTCAGCAAGAAAAGGTAGTGGCTGGCTATGATGATGTCGTGCACTAAGTAAGGATGATGATGATGATGATGCTTTTGAAAAGCAGTGTTTTTCTGCCCTGTAGGTCAGGAATAGTATTATTTAAATACCTACCCTGTTTTCCACAAAGATCTGGTTGCCATCTAGAACCCCTTCCTGGCCGAGTACCACCTCCGGCACCACTCTCCTGCTGCGTACCACCAGAAGTGACTGGCGATGACATCATCGCCAGTTACTTCTGGGTTTTCAGGTTTTCAGAGGCCAGAAAACGCAGGTAGGAGGCTCTGGGCAGGTGGGAGGGCCCTTCTCAGTGTTTCCGAGAGGCTCGGCCAGAGGCAGGAGCCTCTCTAGAGCAAAAACACACCACCAATAACGCTGCGTTGGAGCGAGGTTCCAGTGGTTTGGCGGTAAGAGTACCACCAAGAGTCGGCTGAAGTATCACTGGTGGTACTAGAACCCCTGATCTAGAAACAGCAATAAACTACTGCTGGATGTTCCAGCAGTAATTAAACACTGCAGTACCTTACTGGTCACACAGAAGTCACACTGTTCAGGTGTGAACCACATAGTGGTAAAGCAGCAAAGTACCAATATGAAAATGGAAGATGGCTGACAATTTTGTGACATCTTTGAGACTCAGTAATGGGAACAACTTCTCGGTTCGCATCCTGAATCTAAAATTGTAAGGATTTTTCCAAGTTCAGTCTACTTTATATAATACCTTAAGTAGTCGCCACTATAAATCATCTTTAATCCCATTTGTTCTCTGCCCTCTCCTCTTACAAAGTTCACAGTGGCATATATGGACAGGCAACCAACCTGTGTGACAAGGTAGATTGGATTGAATGGGGATTTGTACATTGAAACCAAAGCCAACTATTCTAACTACTATACCACACTGCTTTTGCCTTATATAAATGCTCCATCCTTTTGGGGGCTACCCTGTCTTCTACCCATTCTTCCATACCTTGTGGCTCCCATTTTCAGCATTTGGCCAGTCCTGTGATTGCCATCTCATATGTCCAAAGAGGATTTGTGCACAATGAGTTATGGGGTTGTCTGCTCTTTAGCACCCTTTCTACAGATTGTCCATGATATAAGAATTTATTTATTTATTTGTGTGTTTGTTTGTTTTGTTTAAAAGATTTACAGCGCAATCCTGAGGCTGCTCCCAGCGCTGGAACGAGCGTTCCGGCGCCGGGAGACGTCGCAAACGTGCTGGAAAGCACTTATGCAACAACTCGTGAGCAAGGGAGGCTGGCACAGAGGCCGGCCTCCCTTGCTCCGGCGACGGAGCTCCCCTGTGACCGCCAGACCAGGTAAGCAGGGATCCGGCGGGCGCAGGAGCGTTTTGCCGGGTGAGGGAGGGGGGGCATTGGCCCAGCTGGCCCAGGAGGGAGAGGGGATGTCCACAGCCATATCCTGGTCCCTGCCGACCTGCTGGGCTGTTACACAGCTTCCTCCGACTTCCGCCAGCAGTTTTGCTTGCGGAAATCCGAGGAGGCCGGTTGGGCCGGCCAGGCTTTACATTCAGGGAAGGGGACGAACGTAGACCTCGAGTAGATCTCCGGCCCAGCAGCAGCCTGGCCGCCGGTGCACAGGATCCGCCTCCGGCCGGATCCTTACATAGGATTGCGCTGTTATACAGTATACCGCCTTTCTTATGTTCAAGGAGGCGGTATACAATTAAAAAATAAAATACAACCATATTATAGTATAATAACAATCTAGTCCAACCTCATAATAATAACAATCTAGTCCAACCTCATGGTTCAAAGGGCCAGTTTAAGTAATCAGTTTAAGCCAGCAGATTGAGTACCACAAACAATGAAAGGTACTTCAAGGGCACTTTATTTCAGTTGTCCAAATGAGCAAAAAAGGGGGGGGGAATTCCAGGATCACTATCCAATGTGATCTGGAAGAAAATTTGAACCCCTCATTTAAATACTGTATAGCAGTTAGTCCGACCTTTGGAATGATGCAATGGATAGGTTTTATTCTTGCTCAGGAAGCTTTATCGGTTGCATTTCCATGATACGTAATACCTATTTCCTGTTGTGGCAAATATTGAAGCCTGCCAAGTGGTGCTCCTGCCACTTCGGACGTTGGAAATACCATATTGCCCCGAGTATAGGACGCTCCTGATTATAAGCCCCACCCTTAAAGTTTGGTGCTATTTTTTAAAAAATACATTTTAAACTTTTTTAACTTAAAGAAAATATACACATTAGTAGAACAGTAAAACAGTACAGCTTTAGTACAGTTAAAAGCATAGGCACCCTGTCCCTTATTGAATCTGAGCACCCTAGTATAAGTAGCCTTCCCAGATCCAAAGGGGGATAGAGTGCCTACCTTTAAACTTTGGAATTTGGGCAGGTGCAGCTTGTTGCACCCTTCCATGATGATGAGCTGCACCTGCCCAAATTTCAATGGTTAACAGCACAATCCTATGCATGTCTACTCAGAAGTAAGTCCCATTGCATTTAATGGGGCTTACTCCCAGGAAAGTGTGCATAGGATTGCAGCCTAAAGGTTGGCACTCTGTCCCCCTTTGGATATGGTAAGCCTATGCAGGAGCTCTTGCTCTCAACTTTCAAACTGCAGGATCAATAAATATCTTAGTTTCCACAGAGTCCTGGGGATGGAACTTAAGGGTTAATTTTTTCAAATGCCTCTAAAGCTAGAGGTTGCTAGAGAGATCATGGCCATTTAGCAAGTGATTAGGAGCTGAAAACACAGAGCTTTGCAGTATAAAAAAAGAAAAAGCGTTTTACCTTTGAAAGAGACTTGGAGAGGCTTGAAAAAGAGATGCTTTGCAGAAAACTCTAGGCAGAAAATGCTAGACTTTGATTGTAGGCCGCACCCTTACTTTAAAGACTTGCCTTAGGGGACAAAAGTGAGTCTTATACTCAGGTCAATACGGTACTTCTGTTTGGTTCTTTATTGAAATGGAGTGCATTTAGTTAGAGTACTCTGAGCATACATCCTGTCTTCTGTCAACGGGTTGCATGTATATTTTTCAGACTAATGAAGTGCCTTAGAACAGTGATTCTTAAAGTTCTCCCCAAGAATTGGGGAAGTTGTAAGTCCTTGTGGTAGCAGGCTGGTACCGGCAGCGCTCCTGGGATTGTGCCGCTGGCGGGAAAAAGGATTTGTTTTACTTACTGGGTGTAGCACCAGCCCTTTGGAAGGTGCGGGGGGGGGCACGGCCCCCTCTTCGGGCTCCCTGCATTTCAGATCGGCTCCCTAAAGCAAACGATACCCACTTCCGTTTTTTGTCTGAAACTGGAAATGGGTCTCGATAGCTTTAGGGAGTCAATCTGAAGCATGGGAAGGCCCGCAGAGGGGGCCATGCCCCCCTGCACCCTCCAGAGGGCCAGCACGCCCCCCAGTAAGTTAATTTTTTTTCTGGTGGCAGCGGTGGGACGTTGCCGACATCACTGCATGTTGCCACGCCCCTTAAGGGGGTAGCGACTGCTTCTGGTTTTCCTGGTGGGTCACGACCCACCAGTTTGAGAACCACTGCATTAGGATGTTACAGTTTGCTTTAAATGGGAACTGAACATAATTCAAAACATGTTCAGTTTATTGATCTTTCTAATCCTGCAGGAACGGATGTTGTTGTCGTAAAAAATGGACGAAGAGTATGTGGTACAGGAGGCTGCTTAGCCAATGCTCCTTTGCATCAGAACAAGAGCTATTTTGAGTTTAAAATCCAGTCTACAGGTCAGAAGTTAACATTTTGCATTTGTGACTCATAATAGGCTCAAGTTATTAGCGATACACTTCTATAATCAACCTGTTTTTGCAACACTTAGACCGAATTTAATGTCTTAAATTGATTGAAATGTAGAAAGTTATTAATAATTGTGCATGTGTTTGTATCAGGGAGTCAAATGTACTTTTTTCTTGCTCCTGTTTGGGTTTGGCTGTAACTGAAAATGTTCAGGTTCAGGCCAATAAAGGTTTGATAACTGGTTCAGCACAATTCTGGGACTACTTCGTATAATTATAACTTTGATCTGATCTGCACTATAGGGTAGAACAAGTTTGTTGGTCTGATTTGTACAACTGTCAGCCATAAGCCATATGAAACCATTTTGATGCCAGATGCAGTCATGAGAGAAGTTTCTCTATGGGGAAAGCTCTGACTAGCAACTTTCTTCTGGAATTTCAGTTTTCCAAATGGGGACTGGCGCTTCAGTTTTGCACGTATCTGCAAAGTGAGCCCATACAGCTGAGATAAAGGCTCTTTCATGTCCATGTAGAACTGTGCTTCTGCACGCGTCTTGAGCCCCTCTTCCTGTTTTACTTGAAATAAACTGGAGGATCCTTCAAGTCAGAAAGGTTAAGTGCCAGGTAGGCTTGATAGGGTAAGGTGCAAGAAAGAAGAAAGATGGCAACAGTAATCGGGAGATAGGAGAATGGAAAGAGCAGGTTGGTGGTGAAAGGTGGTGTGCAGAAATGAGTAAGTGAAAGGTGAGCTAGATAAGAGAACCTGGTTCAGCAGCATTTAGGTACAGAATGCAATTCCAATGACCAGGGGACAGTCTTCCAACCTGAAACTTAAAATTAGAAAAGAACAGTGACCCCCGAAAATGTGCAAGGTGCTACACCACTAAACCAGGGCTGGTGTCAGCCTTCCCTCTAAGCTGTGTTCAAATTGAGGGTTCAATTGGAAAAAAGAAGAAGCCTGAGTTATTTTTAAGAGTTGTTTTGGTTTGGGGAGAAAAAATATATTTGATGTTATGGTTTGATTCCCTGATGTGTGTGTTTTATTTACTTTCATTTTAAAAAATTTCATGGCTGTGTGATTTCAATTTTTTTAACGACGTTTTCAGGAATCTGGGGTATTGGAGTTGCAACTCAGAAAGTCAACTTGAATCAAATTCCTTTTGGGCGTGATGTGAATAGTCTAGTACTGAGAAATGATGGAGCTCTTTACTATAATAATGAAGAAAAGAACAGGTTGCCAGCAAACAATCTTCCACAGGAGGGTGATGTGGTGGTGAGTTTCTTTTAACGTCCCTTACATGAACTAAACCAAAATTGATCTGATATTCTTTATGTCAAAGCAAACTTCAAAGCAGACCTGGTCACCCACACTATTCCTTTTATTGAGTTGTTTCATTTATATCCTGACTTTCTTCTACCATGGAACTCAAGGTGGTGTATGTGGTGGAGCATCCAGGTGATCACCTGAAAGCTCCTCTTATATTTATTTCTATTTATTTCTGTATTTATATACAGTACTCCCCCCATATCCGCTAGGGATATGTTCCAGGCCCCTCCGTGGATACTTGAAACCGTGGATAGGAACGAACACCCCCTCCATGGTTTCCTGAGGGCCCCCGCCCTGCCTCCCCTGCGGGCAGGCATGCACCCCCCCCAGCTCTTATTTTTCTTTCAGCAAGCTTTGTTTCTTCCTTAAAACAAACAGAGAAGCAGCCTCCATTGCAGGCAAGTAGAATGAGACTAAGTCCTAGAGAGGCTCTGCAAGGTTTCTGTTATCCTTGCTGAGCCTCTCTATGACTTAGTCTCGTTCTACTTGCCTGCAATAAGCAGCGCTGCTTCTCCTGTTTGTTTAAGGAAGAAACAAAGGTTACTGGGAAAAAGGTTACTGGGTTACTGGGAAGAAAGTAACAACCTGGGGGGGGGGGGTTTCCCCGTGATCCGTGGATAACTGAAACCGTGGATAGTGATCCGTGGATAACTGAAACCGTGGATAGTGAATCTGTGGATATGGGGGCCCACCTGTACTGCCTTTCTTATCCTCAGATTGCTCTTTGGATGTTACTCAAGGCAGTTTACATAGGCAGGCTTGTCTAGATCCGATAAGGATCTTTACAATATTGTTCTATATAGATGGAAAGGAAAGAAAGAATTAATTCCAGGTGGTTCTTCCACGGTGTAGTCCTCTTCACTAGCTACCAAACACCAGCCTTGAGCTCTCTGCAGGACGCCACAGATTACGCTGAACAGGGGAATTTAGGCGACGCCTCTCTGCCACCGAGGGTCATAAACAAGGTTGTAACAGCTTATCAGTAATATCAGTGACTTCCGGTTTGTCTCCTTTCCAACATGAACAGGCTGCTCCTGCTTGGCTTCCGGCAATCTTCAGGCAGTTCAACCTTAGGACCACACCTCCTGATTTATATTTCCCAATTCAGGTGGTCTATATGGAAAGCTGGCCTTAAATGGAGTTTCAGAGTTTGGCACAGGACAGAAAAAAGTTTGAAAGTACCCTTGTTGTCACATTCCATACAAGTTTCTCTCTCGCCCTTCAAACACAATGGCTTGGATCTAGACTTGTGTGAAAGGAACATGCTTATGCAATGGTTTTTTTCCTTCCCTGCCCCCCCCCAGCAGACTCCTGAGCTTCCCCCCAAAAACCGGTTGAGGATTTTTGAGAATGGCATGAGATGGGACTTGGAAATCAGGTGGTGACAACCTTTTGTTATTGGAACTCAATTTGTAGAAGGTGTTTGCACCCGTTTTTTGCAACTTTGCCCTTGCACCCCCATCTTACCCACTTACCCACTTGCAGAGGGTCCCAAAGCCTTAAGAGCATCTTTTCAGGGGGATGTTAGCAGGCTGTATTAGGGAGAAAAGAGCAGGAAAGATCCCTTGCACAAGATCCCTTTACTGTCACAAATCTAATTCCAATCCATAAACTGGGTTTGGATGTCATGCTAAACTATGATTAATCCATGGTACAGTATAGTCTTACTGTCATGAGTCGGGAGGGAGGATTGGCGGAACAGGCCCGGGAAGGGAGAAGGTTCGGCGGAGGAGGCCTCAGCTGAATCCTGTCCCTGTTCCCGGGCCTGTTCCGCCTTATATGGGCTCCCCAAATATCCGCCAGCAATATACCCAGCGGACATTTGAGGAGACCCGTTGCCGCAGCTGGGGCTCTACCTAGCGGAGGAGACGAATGTCCCCTTCTCCCAAGGTGCACTCCAGCTGCGCTGGTCCCGGGCCTTTTCTGCCTTGGATGCGGGGCAAGTGCGCCACCCACTCCACATCCAAAGTAGACAGAATTGCGCTGTAAAACACTTATTTATGCCCCAATTAAGTGCAGTATATTATTGGAAGTACCTGTATTTGATTGTACCAAAATGCAAATAATTGTATTGAACATTAGCTATAGAAAGGAATACTTACAAAAGTGAGACCCTGGTTTATAAAAATTTCACATCTTTGTCTTTTATAGGGAATTACATATGACCATGTAGAATTAAATGTTTACTTAAATGGAAAAAATATGCACTGTCCAGCCTCGGGAATCAGAGGGACTGTCTTCCCTGTGGTATATGGTAAGTTGTGTCTCTCAAAACGTTTTACAAATATGAATAGTTTGCAAACAACACTTTCTAATAATCTGCTATCACATGGCGTGCCTAGTTTCTACATATACTGTATTGTCCCGAGTATAGGCCACACTTTTTTTCCCTAATGCAAATCTTTGAACTAGGAGTGCAGCCTATAATCACGATGTTGCAAAAAAAAGAAAATGAAAATACTGTTATATATGGAAGTGCTGTTCCTGTTACAGCCCCGAGTGGCCCGTGGAAGCTGCAGAGCTAACAGCACTGCCACCGCGCAATTTCGCCCCTCTGCTCAGCAGCAGCTCTTTTCCGTCTTCCTGAATCTATCGCCCCAGCAGATGATCACACTCAGCTGAAGTGCGGCCCCACCCACACTCCAGCTGACGATCGGAAAGACGCTAGTCTTTCCTATTGTTAGCTCTTTGACTCAGATCATTGACTCTTGCTTTAAAGACGCTAGGGCAGGGGTTCTCAACCTTTGGAGGCCCGGGTACCCCCAATGAAGGTCAAAATTTTTGGAGAACCCCCAGCTAATTAGCATAATTAGCCAATTTATATAATTAGCTAATTTACATAAATTGCACAAAAATACACAAAAATGCCAGGATCTCTTTTAAAAAACACACAGCAATAAGACACATGAACAAAATGCACAAAAATGCACAAAAAACATAAATCCCAAGTACAAAAACCCCCAAACTCAACTCTTTCCCCCCCACCCCACCCATGCACAGTTTCCAAAATAACAAATGGTGAGTTTTGAGTCCTGCGAGGAGGTATGACAGTGTCCTAGACTGACTCCTGAGGAGGGCTTACTGCCTTAGAACTCCCAGCCTTTTCAGCAAGCAAGTGCTTATGGAAGACAGTCAAAGGATGATTAACAGTGCTGGAGGAGGGGCTAATGCATCTTTTTTCCGCAGATAAATCCCTGAATTATGGTTATAAATCCCATGTGAGTTGACACTCACAAATGTGATTTCTCACGAATGTACTGCATGTTTGATCTGGGCCTAAGAGAACCACAAAGTGTCTCCATTCCACTTAAAGGGTTAGGGTTCTGCTGTTCTGTAAGGTTGTACAATCTATTATGTTAAAGCATAAATTCTATTCTTTACTAGTCATACATTTTGTCTTATCAACATGAAATTGGTAGGGGTGTTTGTTTTTGTTGATAACTGCATAAAAACACAAACCACCACATTTTCAAACGGAATTGGAACCAAATTACTAACTCTCTACTGGTTGTGGAATGCATCTGGTTAAAACAGATTACTTTTCCAGTTAGAAATAATTGAATAATTTGGTTTGTGTTTTTTCCATTGAAGACTGAAATATAATGATATTAAACCTGATATTGATGCTTAAGAATTTGCACCTGTGAATAAAAATACAAAACACCACATTTTGCATTTTAATTCAACAATTTTTCAGAAAAATAACACCCATTTTCAAATACCTCTAGAAATTGGATATGGAGCATCTCCCTCTTTATGCATACCAGCTTTTCAGCATTTCATTTCAGTCCACATTTCAGAGAAATCAGATGAAAATAAATGAGTTGCAGCAGTTTAAAATTTGGGCTGAAGGAGGGAAGGTTTTTTTTTCCCTACAATTTTGTAACTAGTAAGTAAATACCTTAAAGTTCTTCCTGGACAGGTTGAAACAATGTAAAAAAATCTAGTATTGTGCTAGGGTTTGATGAAAATCCATGAAATAGTTTTAATTGTGTAAAAGTTTCCATTTTACTTGAAGTCATGAGCAGTTTAAAAACGGATGTGGATGAAATGTAGTGTTGTTTTTATTGTTTTAAGTAGTGTTTTGGTAACATTGTCTTTAAAACATTAAAACATTTTTTGACATGGCTTTTAATCCTGTTAGTTTTTAAACTGTATAACAATTTAAAATTATTTCCTTTTTTTGTTTGTATTAAGTCAGAACACAAACTACAGAATTCCCTTCAAAACTATTTAAGTGCAAGAAGGCATTTTGGTTTGAAACAGGGCTGGCCGTAAGCCGCAGCCCGATTTTGCAGCCCCCCCCCCCCCCACTCACCCAAACAAACTGTGGCCGTGCAGCAAGATTGAAAGTTGCGGACGTAAAGTGTGCCCTCCCAGAAGTAGATGGTGGTGACATGATAATGTCGTTATCACCAGCAACTGCTTCTGGGAGGCCTGATTTTCAGATCAATCAGATGCAGGAGCGGGCAGGCCCACCTTGAGCTCTGCTTGCTGTGCCGGCCTCTGCATGGAGGCTTGCCTCCATGCAAGATGCCGGCTGCGGGCAGCCCGCCCTCCGCTACAGTGTGTGGGGCTCCCCTGTGGGCAGGTGGGATGGGGTGTCTGATGTGGCTGAATCGGCTTAAGGCCAGCCCTGGTTTGAAATTTCCAAATGGCCAACTGAAAAGGGGAAGAACTAAGCAGCCCCAAAGAATTTATAAAGGCCAGTTCCTAGCAATTCAGAGTGGAGAGCTGTAGCTGAATCACTGGGCTAAATCACTGAGCTGAATCACTAAGCTGTATCACCGCTGAATCACATTGCTGAACTATTTGAGAGGAGTGCTACTGAAGTATCCTTCGTAGAAAACCCAGTTTTGTTTGAGGAGTCATGTTTCTTTTTCAGTCCTGCCCTAAATCCTGCCAGGGCACCAGATTATTGGAAGGGAGTGTTCCTAATCCGTTAAGAGAGGGAGGTCTAATAAATTCTTGACTTGCCTTGAGGATTGCTTCATCATTCAGAAGGTGGACAAAAGAACAAGGGGATCTGCTATTCTGGACTTAATCTTTACCAAGAGGGGAGAATTGGTCAAGGAAGTGAAAGTTGGCAGGGACTTTGGGTGAAAGCAACCACATCATCTTGAAATTCTTGATCTCGAGGGAAAGAAAAGCTAAGAGTAATCAGATACATACTCTTGATTTCAGGAAAGCCAATTTCAGTGGGCTCAGAGACCAAACAAATCATATTCCATGGCTAGAAGTGTTAAAGGAGAAAACAGTCCAAGAGGGATGGGATTTTTTGAAAAGCGAGATACTGAAGACATAATCGCAAATAGTTCCCATGTGAAGAAAAGTTGGGAAACATCTAATGAATCCAGTGTGGCTGCACAAAGAGCTTTCTGAAAAATTGAGATGCAAGAAGAACATATACAGAAAGTAGAAGGAGAGGGACAATTAACAAAGGATCCGTACACAAGCAAGCTTGAACCTGCAGGGATGAAGTCAGGAAGGCTAAGGCACAGAATGAGTGGAGACTGGCAAGGGGTGCCAAAGACAACAAAAAGGGATTTTTTTGGTTATGTCTGAAAGAAGAGGAAAGCCAAGGAAGTAGTAGGCCTGCTGTGTAGACAAGAGGGGGAAAGTGATAACAGATGATGGAGAGCAGAGCTACTCAAGTCTTCTTTTGCATCTGTCTTCTCCCACAAGGGGAAGGTGGTTCAACCTCAGTTGCATTAATGAAAAACGGGAGGCATCATAACTCAGAATAGGTAAAGAGATATCTGAAATTCAAACTATTCCAAAATCCAGACATTTTTGGGGCTATGATTTTGTTTAAAAAACGTTTTCCAGCACCTGGCTGGCATAGCGCAAGGCATCCTAGGGCACAAAAATTTTAAAATATTGTATAAAATTACCTTCAGGCTATGTGTATAAGGTGTATATGAGACATTAATGAATTTTGTGTTTAGACATGGGTCCCATCCCCAAGATATCTCATTATATTTATGCAAATATTCTGAAATCCAGACAACTTCCCGTCCCAAACAGTCCAGATAAGGGTACTCAACCTGTAGTAGAAATACAACAGGTACAGCTTTCCCAAACACTTGCTATAAAAGTGTGTTATTCTATTTAGTGTTTAGGGATTACAGGAAGGTTGGTGCTACTACAAGAGGTATGATTCAATGTATTTTAAAAACATAAACATTTTAGGAGCAAAACCTTCAATATAAGAGAAAATTCAAATAAATTTGCTCATGCACCAAAAAGCATGGAAGAAGTTGTTATTATTAAGAATACTTATATACTGCTTCCCAGCCAAAAAAACAAAAAAGGTCACAAAGTGGTTTGCAAGTTTTACCACTTTAAAGACTGCAGTGCTTTACATACTTTCCTAGAAGTAAAGTTGGACACAGTGGGACTTACTTCTGAGTAGACATGCCTAGGATTGTGCTGTAAGATGCCCATTTTAACTTTCACACCAGATAAGCAGAAAAGATATTCTGAGTTAGCACGTTTTTATGCTCAGACTCCATACTGCCAACAGTTTCCCTTGATCAGGCAAGATAAATTTGCATTTTCCATACTGGTCATGATTCAACTTTTCTTTTTTTAACAAAACACATGGAATTCATAGCTCTTAGTGGGGATATTAGGGCTTGTTCTGCTGTTCCTCATCATGGGGTGTTTGTGTATATGTGTTGTGGTGCAAAGAGTGGTGGTCTGGTAAAGAACCGCACAACAGTTTCTTAATATAGCTACTGCTGGGGTTGTTGATCAAAAGCTTGGACTTCTGTTATTGTCCTCTAATCAAGGAAAATTCCTATAATTTTTCTGCTGGATGGACTGAAGGCAATGTTTACTTTGGGTATTGGTCCTCAGCATCTTCTCTCCATCTTAACAGCAACAGCAAGTAGTTGCCGCTCAAGTTGCTGTTAGATGAAACTTGTTAGATGCCACAACCAAGTAGGCAAGTGGTTACTAAGAATTGCCTCCAGGTAAAGAGTTTGTACGGTCATGTACTGTATCTCAGTGACATCAAAGGCCACATAATGAATGTGCCCAATCAAAGTGTTTGTAATTTAGATGACAGCAGGTTCTTTTATTCAGGCTGTTGATATGCCACATTTTTTGTGGACTTTTTTTTTGTCTAATTTGCAAGGATGTGTTTCAAGGACTGACATTCTGCATTTTGTGAACATTACTGATGCTCTTAACAGTTTAAATTTGTTTTCAGTTATGGTATCAAGGTATGTGCACAAACATTTTTACAGTTTTCATCTTCTTTCTTACAGTTGACGACAGTGCCATTTTGGATTGTCAGTTCAGTGAATTTTATCATACTCCTCCAATGGGGTTTGAAAAGATACTCTTTGAACAACAGATTTTCTGAATGTTCCTACTGAGAACGTACTGCCCAGCACTTGCTACGAAACCTGTTCTCACAATGCGTCATGTATTCCCAGAACACACACCTGTATTTAGTAAAGTACTTCTTACTGTTTGGAAAAAAAAAAATTACCAGAGAAGTACGTTACAAGTGCTAGATTTGACTATTGTTTTGTGATGTGGACAGTACTTGTATTTGATGTCAAGGAATATACCTGACAGTATTCAGTTCCTTGAGCTCCAATAACTGTGTACAATACAGTAGTTCTTATGCGTGTTGGTATGTTTCCACAAAAACTGTAGACTCCGATTGTTGTCCCAACATGATGTCTCTAGTACTTTCTACTCTATGTATGTATCTAGTCAGAGAAACTACTCCCAATGCTTTATGGATTACAGCTGACTTGTACACAGCAACTCACAACTGCAATATTTGCAGTTCTTTTCTAACTGCTGAAATGTCCTATTTAGTTCTGATGGCTCTTATTAAAGTTAGGGCAAGGTGCTGACTGTAAAAAGCCAAACCAGGCCAAACTATCTTATTATGAAAGCTATCTTACATGATTGTCAGAACAATCAAACAACAGTGGTGGATAAGTTATTCATGGTTATAATAAAGCTTTATTTCAGAACTCTTAATCAGATCTTGGGGGGATGTTTTATTTAATTTTCTTTTCCAGAAAATACATAATAAAAATATACAAGGGGATCTGATCTCTTCTATTTTTTGTGAATGTTTTAAATCGTTATGATATTCTGAGCTTATGAGTAAAGCAATTTTCATAAAGATGACACTACAGTACATCACAAACTGAATAACGTGTTCGTATGTAAACTGCTACATAAGAATGTGTTACCCCCAAGGAAGACAACACACAAACATGTTGGGAATACTATTTTCTGAAAAGGCTTGTTTTTTTTCTTGTTACCATCAATCATAATTCTGAGGCTCTGCCTCTCCTTTTTTTGGCTGGTTGTTGCATATTATGCTATTGTGTTTCAGAAATTTAATATCTTGGCTTTCTTAGCAAATAGTTATTTTTAACTCTCTTACATTTTTAGATGAACACACATGCACAAACTAGCAAGCATTTAATTTTGTGCTCAAGAAACCAAAAGAATTTGTTTCTCTGATGATACTCTGATACTGGACTTTCTAAGAGATACTACTTTTTAAACTAGTAGGGAAGTACATTTCCCAGCTTTCTAAGACAAGTACTTGGGGGAGTTCTTTGCAAATGCCAAGCTATGAATACTGTATCTTTAAGAGACTATGAATTAAATTGTCATCATTGGAAACCAGTTCAAAAATCCTGAATCCTGCTATTAGAAAGATGTGTAACCACCCATATTGCACAATTGCATTAGTCACACTTTCTGGGACATTCAGGTGCCAATCGGCAGTATACCCATAGAGGTGATGGATACATTGTTCCCCCCTACCCCAGAAAATGTGCACATGTTCTCTATAGCCAGGAAGCCAAACCGTTTAAAATTTGAGTCAATTTCAGGTTCATTTATATTTTTTAACTCTGTGGTTCAGATCTGGTTAAGACGCTAACTTTAAAAAGTGCTTTGGTAACTGATTCATACACTCCAAACTGGTTTTAAACTGGTTTAAATACTATTCTGCATGAAACATATCAAACCCAAAACTACTTTAAACCTGTAAGAAAATAACCTGCATTAATGTTGCTATTTTTATGCACTTTTCCCCCCTACCCCATGCCAGAAGAATCAGCATATAGTATCCTTGAGTAAACAGAGGCATTTTTGCGGTAGGGGCGGTACCGTAAGTTGCGCCCCGTCCTAGTACCATGTTTACAAACCGGAACGAGGAGGCCTTGCCCTCGGAGCCATTCCGCGCTGCGAAGGCAACGGGCAGGAGACTCCCTGCCCATCGCCTTCGCTGCGTGGAATGGCTCCGACGGCAAGGCCTCCTCGTTCCGGTTTGTTAAACATGGTACTAGGATGAGGCGCAACTTACGGTACCGCCCCTACCGCAGAAACGCCTCTGTGAGCAAATGCTGGGGTCCCAGTGCACCAAGAAGGCCACCACTATTGATGCCTGCACAGCCACTGGATCCTACCCAACAATGCTATATTGGGATCAGGATATTGTGGGGAAATTAAAATGGCACCTGCTTCCAGGCTGGCATTGAGAGGAATACCACTGCTATTCATCATCAATGCCAAACGTGGATGGACCGTGGTGGGCTTTCTGGGCAGTAATAACCTACATTAATGTTGCTGACAGCCAGTAGTGCTCCTCTCAGCATGGCAGCTGGAGATGCCATTTTAATTTTCCCACAGTGCCCTGCCCCCTGATACATCATCACTCGGGTGATGCTACATGAGATTTGGAGCATTGTGAGGGGAGTTAAAATGGCACCCTAACCTTCCTTTGTTAATTTCCCAACACTTCAGCCTCTATCTTCTCTTTCAAAACGTTCTACTAGTTTAGAGAAAAAGAATTTTTTTTTCCTTTTTAGGATGAACAATAGAATTACAGCAAGGAGGAACTACATTGTCAAGGTCACACAAAAGGTTTCCAGCAGACTTGGTTCAAGAATCCTCTACACCAGGGGTTCTCAACCCCTTCCTGGCCAAATACCACCTCTGGAGCCACCCTCCTGCTGTGTACCACCGGAAGTGACTGGCAATGACACCATCGCCAGTTACTTCTGGGTTTTCAGGTTCTCGGAGGTCAGAAAATGCAGGTAGGAGGCTCTAGGTGAGGAGGCTCTAGGTGAGTGGGAGGGCCCTTCTCATCATTTCCGAGAGGCTTGGCCAAAGGCAGGAGCCTCTTGGGAGCGAAAATGCACCACCGAAAGCACCACATTGGAGCAGGGTTTCGGCGGTCCTGCAGTCCAAGTACCACCAGCAGTTGGCCAAAGTACCACTGGTGGTACTAGTGCCACTGGTTGAGACACTGAATGACCTGCTGTACACGGAGGCCTTGTGACTTGAACTACAGCCCCAGCCACAGAAGAACCACCAGCCCTACGTCCTACTCCCCAATCCTCATTCTCTTCTTTTCAGATGACTCATTGGGAAATACAGTTTCTTCAAATATAGCTGGAGTAGAGAGAATCCCTCACAACCCCTCAAAATACTCTCTTGAGTTCCTGATTAATTTATTATTAAACTGGTTTGAACCAGTTATATTTTGTATTTAGGGGTTCAGTTCCAGTTCAGATTCAAGGCTTTGGTTCAGGTCTGCTCACTGAAAAAAGTCTTCTGAACGAGGATTTGGGTTCAGGTCAAATTTGGTTTGATTGTCAGTGCAATCCTATCCAACTTACACCATCAGTGTAACCAGAGGGGGAGGGCAGGGCGGGAAGCTTTGGAGGGGAGGGGAGATTTAAATCCCCTTTGAATCTCCCTTTGGAGGGGATTTGAATCCCTTTTCCATTCTGGGGCCTCCCGTTCTCGCTGGACCGCTGGTTACATCCATGGTGTAAGTTGGATAGGATTGCGCGGTGTGTCAGTAGCTTTAGAGCAAGGTCTTTAGAGCATAAGGATTTGCCCCAGTTGAGTGTGTGTGGAAAGTACTATTGGATAGGTTTTCCAAGTCAAGAAGGTGTTTTCATACAGGGCAGAGACTTACATTTCATGTACTGTATCTCAGTGACATCAAAGGCCACATAATGAATGTGCCCAATCAAAGGCCCAATCCTACCTAGGGCCGCTGCAGCTTGCAAAAGCACACTGTGCTGGATCCTAGGCAGGACCGGGCCAGCACCGGCGGAGTTGGAGCACACCTTGGGAGAAATGGACATTCGTCCCTTTCCCCTGGGGAGAGCCCCAGCGGCCCCTATGGGCCTCCTTGGATGTTCCCCAGCAAAATAGCCGGTGCAGATCTGAGGAACTAGTGTAAGGCCAGTCAGGCCTGGGATGGGGGATAGGGTCCAGTGGAGAGCACTGCCGATAATCCCTCCTCTGTCCCTGGCCCAGCGGACCAATTACCCCCTCCCACCCTGGTCCGCCCTCCCCACGCCCCTGCCCCTGCCCTGATTGGCACAGGGCTTACCTGCGTCCGCCGGCACTGGCTGTGGCCCCGGGCTTCTGAGTAGATACATATAGGATTGCACTGCAAGTACTGTATAGCAGTGCTGGCCTCCACTGGTGCCGCTTACTCGCCGGGTGTCAAAAATGTGCCTTGCAGCACGTTTACGACACCTGGCGCCGATGGAGCTGTTGCTTCACTGGCGTAATGTTACACAGAATTGCGCCATAAGGCTGCAATCCTACACCCACTTACCTGAGAGTAAGCCCCATTGAACTCAATTAGAGTGACTTCTGAGTAGATACATAAAGGATTGCACTGCAAGTACTGCTGCTGATTCCCACCATCTTTAAGACTGGAACATGCCACAACCCAGGTATCCAGATTTAAAATTACTGTGTATGTCGTGTAAGACCATGTTGATTCCCAGGAAGAAAGTGCACAATACTTCAAGCATTTATTTCTGAATGTAAAAAATTACCCTCGATCCCACCCTTAAATTTAAGGCTGGAGACATACAAGCTCCCCCCCCCAAAGTAGAAGGCAGTTAAAAGAAGGGATCACTACTCAAGATATCTGCGCACATTCCTCTCATTTATTTATTGTTTCAAAAGTCTATATAACGTATTTGACCAGGGGGAATTGAGCAGGCTCAATGAAGATTAGCCTATACATATTACATTATGTATAGTCCTGTCTTGTCTTCTCTGGAGCCCTGGGTTCAAACTGAGATGCTGTCTAGCTTCTGATGAGACTAGTCAAAACTTATTTTTTAAACTTAATTTTGTCTTAAATGTTGGCTTACTCCGCTTAATTACTCCTGTGCTACTTTAGGACTGTTGCAATCTCTAAATTTAGGGGTTTCACATCGGGTCCTCTCTGCTTTTCTTAACATAACTGCTGTATAACTACGGTGCATAACTACGGTGCAGTGCCCGCCCCCAAATCTCGTCAATTTCTATCAGGTCCTGATTGGAGTTTGTACCAAAATCGCCCCCACAAACATTTGTCAGGTTGCAGCAAAGACAAGATGACAGGAAGCAATACTGTAAGCCGCCTGGTAGCTTAGTAGAAAAGACTAATGCTGTTGTAAGAATGCTGCTACTGAAGATGT
Organism: Plestiodon gilberti rubricaudatus; assembly: GCA_026170595.1. Classification (NCBI taxonomy): domain Eukaryota; kingdom Metazoa; phylum Chordata; class Lepidosauria; order Squamata; family Scincidae; genus Plestiodon; species Plestiodon gilberti. The sequence continues at coordinate 144,916,364 of JANXHW010000001.1, forward strand.
GAAAATAAATAAAAATCTACAACCTGGTAATACCTTTATTAAGACCAAATAAACGCTAAATCTAAAACTAGCTCTCGAGTTCTCCAAAACTTAAACTGTCTTGAGTGTTTTTAAACCGGGAAATGTGTGTGTGTGTGTGTGGGGGGGGGGAGATGGAACTGATAGAGGTGCTGAGGAAAGAGCGATTAATGACCGCTATCATCTTCACAGCCCTGCGGCTGCATTTACCTAAAATAAATAAAACCAGAAAAACCCAGTAATAACTCTGCACTACCTTGCTGACTATACGCACCCCGCCCCCGGATATAACGGGTCTATCTCTATGGTATATTGTAGATGCTGCCATAAACCACGTTTTCTCAGTCACAACGTTTTCTCAGGCTGCAATCCTATCAACACTTACCTAGGAGTAAGCCCCCCCCCCCCTTGACTATAAGGGGACTTACTTCTGAGTAGACATGCATAGGATTGGGCTCTCAGTCACTATAATTTGAGTGATGGGTCACGGGATGCATTTGTTTTGCTGTTACTTTTGGTTTAGGACGGGAGGGGGTTGAACGTGCTCCAGCCCAATCACAACCACATTACAACCGGGGCTGTCCCCATTGTTTATAAGCCGCATTCACTTCCGTCCTGTGCGAGACTATCGATGGCGTCAAAAGGAACCGGGAACTCCCGTCTCCAAACAGCGTCACTCTAGCTTTTAATTCTCTATGCTAGCCTATTGCTAAACTGGTCCGCCTGCTCGAGCGCCGTGCAAGAGGTGCGCATGCGCATTCGGCAACCCCCTCCCGCCCTTCTATCGTCACTGAACGTCCCTCTCCTCCCCCTTCGCGCGCCGCGCACGCCGTCGCCGCCCCAGTCCGGAGCCGCCGCCGTTGCTGCTATGGCTGACAACGCCGCCGCCGCCGCCGCTGCTGCAGCCGCCGCCGCCGGCCTGGAGAACCACCGCTTCAAGAGCTTCAAGAATAAGGGCCGCGACGTGGAGGTCGGTGCTGGCTCGGGATGGGCTTAGTGGGGCCTCTTCTTCCCTTACAGGGGGAGTGGCCGCCGGCCCGCCCGCCCGCCCGCCGGGACTCTCCTTTCCCGGCCACCGTCATCCTGCTTCATGGGGCGCGGGAAGATCGCTCTGTGTCCAGCGCTGGGACTACGCGCGCACACGCGGCCTCCCTTCCCGTCTGCTGCTTGGGCCTGGCCTGTTTCCTCTTGCGCCCCCTCCCACTCTTGGCCTGCGCTGGGGGCCCCTCCCCGGGTGGGCGGACAGACAGTGGGGCGATCTGGAGAGCCCTTTGTGCTTTGCTGCTCCTTCCCCACATTGAGAGACACTCAAGGGCTGATGGGGCCCTTGCACTGCTGCTGTTAGCACACGATTATAACACTAATATTGTGTAAACTTGATTTGCTGATCTCGTCTTGGACCCCTGTCCACGTACTAATATGTATATTGCCAGCCTTTAGATGGAAAGCTGAAATGTGGAGCTTGACATATCGGAGTGATCCTCTTTGTTGTTTTATTGTATCAAGGTCCTGAAAGTCATCAAGCAATGTACTTTAAGAGGGCTTAAGTAACCTAATTCTACATGCTTGTGTTCTTTTAGCGATTGAGGTGTTTCGGAGAAGTTTGTAATGGCTCTTTGTGCAATCACCATTGGCTCTGTAGTGTTGCTGATTTTTGACAGCCAGTTTATGTCCCAGTAAGCTTGTCCCCTTATTGTGCCTCTGTTTTTAAAACTTAAACGTACACACTCCCTTGGGTTTGTTTGGTCTGCCTTTTCCATTTCTGATAGCATTGTTTTAGTCTATATAACTTAAGTATAACTTAAATGCCTGATCCACAGAACTGCATTTTGAAGTTGTGATATTATTGGCTCTTTAAACAAACAAACAAACAAAAAGGTTTAGCAGTTGTGTGCTGAATAGCCATCGGTGCCTAGAGGTGGCCACTGTTTAACTGCAAGTGCCAGAGAAAAGAATGGATAAGTTCTATTGGAGTCCTGTTTCTGGTACGCAGGATTGAAACCAGACAGTGGTAGGACTAGGGAAAGGGATGCATGTATCCCAAGTTCAGAAGCATTTACTATTAGATCTTAAATTTATATCTAGTGACCTCTTCTTTGTTAGGCCTCTCTGTAGGTCTACATCAGGTAGCAGGGTGGTGTATCCAAATGTAGACAGGACTCTGTTGTGTGTGTTGACAAACTAAATATTCAGTAAAGGTTGCAAAGGTTTATAGTTTCATAACCTTGGTCAGCAACTAGTTTATGAGCATGCTGCTTTGAGGAGGGAGTGGAAGGTTGCGGGCCAGCCTGCTGCTCCTGCAAAGTGGCCTACCATCACATCCTGTTGGCACAATTGGTGACACCTCCACACACTTCTCTTGCTCCTGCTTTAGCAACTGTGGGTTCAGCTGATATCCCGCAAGGAACTTCGTTTGACTCTGATCTCTGCTGATAAAAAGGAGAAATTGTAAGACTTAACAGCTACTCCATATTTTTGCTCTAAATTATAAAAGGTGAGAGAGGATCTGTGCTACCACTTGTCAATGATGATGTCGGTGTGGAATGGCTCAAAAGGAATCTCTTTACTCCTTGCACATCTGTATTTTTTTTAAAAAAAACCAAATGTTTGGGGAGGAGGAGAGAGAGAAAGATTTACCTCTGACGCAAGGAGTGGAACCATTAAAAAAATGGGTTCACTTCTGGGTCACTTGTATTTTTTTTAACTTTCCAGTTAAGCCACGGATTTTAAAAAGTGGTTTAGATACATTTCCTGTAGAATAATATCCCATAATTGATTTAGGCTGCAATCTTGTACATACAGTACTTCCCTGGGAATAGGTTCTTGTGGAGCTGATCTGCCATAACTGCTGTCATTGGCAGAGAATGTGAGTAAATCAGTGGTGACTTGGAGCACTCCTTGATGACTGCATTGGTGACTGAAGTGCCACCAAACTATGGGCTGATCCTAGGGGGATGTCAGGTGCAACCTCCCAACTAGTATCAACCCATAAAGAGGACCCTATGAAAGAGGCAGGAAGGTGGAGAGAGCAGAAGTGAGCAACAGAGACAGGGAGAGGAAGGAAGGAAGGAGAGCCGAGGAGGCCAAGGAAGGGTCAAGAAGGCACAGAGCTAAAGAAGGAAGTCTAAGCGGGAAAACAAGGTGGGGGGCAGAGAGCTCATGAGAGGGAAGCCACCTATTCTGTTCTTGAGAGAAAACCAGCTTTGAGTTCCAATGGGAGATGGGCTAGATCTTTCGTTACCTCCAGGGATAGTCAAGGGAAGGGTATATAAACAACAAGGGACACTGGCACTGAGAACAGTGCAGCTGCTTCTCACTACCAGTCTCAGGTAGTGACAGGTGACAGACCATATGGGTGCATCCTGGTGGACTTCCTTGAGCAGTAGTGGCAGAAGTAGTGATGGCAATCAGTAGTGCTCCGCTCAGTGCTGATGCAGCTGAAGGTGCCATTTTAATTTCTCCACCATGCCCTGCTCATGACAGACATCACTTTAGACTATTGCTACATTGAGATCTGGGACATTGCGTGGGAATTAAAATAGCATCTTCGGTCTTCCTTTTTTAATATCTCCCCTATCCCAATTCCTAAAGTGGTGATATGTCTTCTAGAAAGCCCTACTAACTGAGCAAAAAAGAGAATAAATTTACACTGTTTAGGATGTATGGTAGAATGGCAACAAAGAGGAACTGCAGTGCCAGTGAAATGAAAGAAGCTTCTAGTAGTCTGTTCTGGAGTCCTCCACACTGAGGCCTTGTGGCAGGACAACTGTGTGTGGTGGACAAGCCTCTTCTTAAGTACTAGGAAGCTGCCAATGAAGCCGTCTGCATCACCCTTCAAAAGGATCTCTTGAGAGCCTTTATTTATTTATCATTTATTTTTGAACCAGTTCACACTGTCTGCGTTCAGGGGTTCCGTTCCAGTCCAGATTCAAGGCATCCGAAAACTTTTAGATTCAGGTTCTATTCTGGTTCACTGAAATAACTCTCTGAACCAGTTTTTGGGTTCGGATTTGGTTTGGCTCCCTGCTCTGAAGCAAGATGCTATCTTGCTTCAAGAGGACTATGGAAAGCCTAAAGACTGCCAAGGTGAATTCATTTTAATTGACTGTGTGTTCAAAACGATTGCTATATTTGGTAATGTAAGCATACAAGTAAGTAATTCAAAGTTAGAGTCTTCAGAATGTCGTCTTGCAGATCATTCCTACCTATGATTTTCTCCTTTAGGTTAAGTCAGCTAGAGATACATGGCTTGTTAGTATTTATTAATGTAAATAAGGGTTTATTTTTGTGTTTTACTTACTAGTGATGAATCTACCTTCAAGCATTCATGCCACAGAGAGTTATCTGAAGTTTCTGTATCTGGCAGTTAACTAACTAGCAATGGTAGTTAGCTAAATGAAATTGTAAACAAATTGTTGGACCCCTTATTCTCACACATTCTATACACATTCTGTGTATGTTTTGTACTAAAAAGCCCAAAATTTTGCTTCATTCTGACAACTTCTGTGTATATATTGAATTTTCACCCTGTGCTATTTTACATTTTTATACTTTAATTATATTTTCCACTGAAACAAGTCTAGAATAACATGTGCTTTTATGTTGCATATTTATAAGGCAGAAAAACTAGATTCATTTTTTTTGCATTATGAGAATATGTAAATAGTAGTCTTATTGTTTAAACAATATCTGTAATCTGGAAGTAACAGAGAAGCAATACAATCCTATACATGTCTATACAGTAGGGCTCCAGTACCCACAGGGGATAGGTTCCTTCCCCTCCCCCCCACGAATACCGGGAGACCCAAGGATAGGGAGGAACATTATCCCCCGTGTGGGCCCTGCGCCTATTGCCTTATTGATGCTGGTATCGCTGACACCAAGCAAGCATGGGTATTCCTCAAACAAAACGCTATAAGCAGCAGCATGCTGTTGCTGCTTATAGCACAGCTTATGAATGCTTATAGCAAGCAGCCTCAGTTCTAGAGAGACTCAGAACATTAACAGGAAGTTCCCCCCTATATTCAGTGGGATTTACTTTAAGGCATACACAACTTTGTAGGCCAGTATTGTTCCATTAGCAGTTCCAAAGCATGTTAATGCGAGTAGATAAATAGGTACTGCTTGCGGGAAGGTAAACAGCGCTCCGTGTTACAGCCGCATGCTGCGCGCTGTGGCAAGGAGAGTAATGCTGGCCACATGACCACGGAGGCGTCTTCGGACAACGCTGGCTCTTCGGCTTTGAAATGGGGATGAGCACCACACCCTAGAGTTGGACACGACTGGACTTAATTGTCAGGGGTCACCTTTACATTTTACTGTTCTTATGAAAGAACTGCATCTGTCTGACAGTGACTTGCCCAAGGCAGGGGCACCCGGGAGATACTACTCCCTAACATTTTTGTGACTTGTATATCAGTACACCCAAAATATGTGTGGTGGCAATAATTTCCCAGAGCTTTAAAGAGAGCAGTAATATTGCTCAATAGGAGCAATACGATCTCTACACGTATATTCCCGCATCTGTGTTTGAAGAAAAGAGAGCATTTTGCATTGTAGATCTCCTATTTTGACGCACTGTTTTGATAATGTGACATTATTGAATCTAAGCGGTTTGCCCTAAGATATGTGAAATTTTGGCCCTTTTGAGAAACAGATCACTCATGTGCACAGACTATTTTTCCTTACCTATGGCTTAAAGAATTGTATTTATTTTTCACATGTATATACGCACCTTCTTCCAAGAAACTCAGAGCAGTGTACATGACTCTCCCTCCATTTTCTCTTCACAGCAACCTTGTGATGTAGGTTAGGCTGAGAAATAATGACTAGCCCAAGGTCAGTCAATAAGTTCAATGACTGTGCAGGAATTTGCACGTAGGTACCTCATACTTCGTTCTAAGAATGTATCACTTCTTTCTCAGGATCTTTGTTATAAAGTAGTTGCGGGGGGGGGGGGAACGGATGAGAAATTGATATCTAAAGGGGAGTCTTACCAGTGATGAGACTGCAATAGGCAGTCCATTCTTTTTGAATAAGTCTACAGTAAGCAGAAGAAACACTGAGGTCGAGGGTAGTGATAGCAAAGAGCAGGAATGTGAAATTGCAACCAAAGGCAAATGGAACTGATGTTTGAACCAGCGAAGGTGACTGAATCGGGAAATGTGACATAGTAGTTACTGTGTGATGAAAATATTGCACAGACTCTGTAAATGCACTAGTCTGGTGGTGATCACATAGAGATTTGATTCTCATCAAGCAAATGAATCATGAGCTACTACACAGGACTATTCGTCTTGTAGTTCAAGATAACTTAAGAAGCTCACTTTGGTGAAAGTTTTTAATTCAGTCTTAACTACTTCCACTGTGTTCACCTTTTTCCTTAAGGCATTTTTACCCAATGGTGTGTATACGCAACAGGAGTCAAATGCGTACACCTGTGGGCTGGGAGGAAATGGGTTTTAAATGGGGAATAACCTTATTCCAGGCTTCACTTTACAGATGCAGAAAAAGCACTTTGCCATTGACTGCCCAATTTAACTGTCCTCCTCAGTACCTCAGCTTTCATTTAATTTTTTTTTAAGTTCTTAGCTTGTGGGTAGAAAGATTGTGGATGATGGCTGCTGAATATCCAAAGTCAAGAGTGACTGAGTAAGATTCCTGGTAATAAGAAAGCAGAGCCTCGGTGCCCTGCATAGCTTTTTTTCCTCCTCATAACGAACAGAAGCAGAATAAATCATGCAAATGTCCTTAATTTAGACAGGCTGCAGAACTTAAGTTTTTCTTGACAGAACTTGGGTTACTTTAGCGTGGAACTTTTTTTAAAGCACAGAGTTGTTCCCTCCCCTGTTAATGTTGTAAACTAGTGCCTTCAAGATACTGTATGTAGGAACCAGGTATTAGAAGAACGTGGCCTATTACACATATGGGATTGAAACCAAAGATAACCATGACCAAGCACAACTGACATCAATGAGACCTAGTGTCTACCTCAAGTTGCTGGGGGTCCTGGGGCAAATACCTGCATTGTGCCCCCCCGCATGGTTCTCCCGCCCACCCCTAATGACAGACTGGGAGTTACCACTGTTAGTTGTCCTCGGGGGTCGGCTCAGCCAGATGAGCCCTCTGATCAGCCCCGATTCCTCCGCCAGTGCCCATCCTGGCCAATTTGTGACACCATACCTGATGAGACCAGTTAGCATGACTAACTAGAAACTTAATTTCAACAGGACTTTGTCATGACCAACTTCCTTGGGATACAACTCATGGCATCTCTGACCCTCTGACTTGGTCTGGCAGCAAATGGTTGAACTATATCCACAGCGGCGGTCTTGATATATAATGTCCTAAACTATCAAAATACTTTGTTTCTCATAACCTCCTTGTTTTGAACTTGCTTTGACTTTTTTTGTTTTCGTCTCCTGCTGTTCTTCTATCTTATTTGTTTCTTTTAAATACTGTATCTCCATTCTGCGGTAATGTTTGCTTTTGTGGATAGTAGTAATTATATAGGTGGATGGATAGGAATTAATGTTTGAAAAATGTGCAAATAAAAAAATAGCATAGTGACTGTAGTAGTGGATAAATGTGAAGTGCATACATCAGAAATAAAACAGTGGGTTGGGGTAAGCATTTACTTTGATCAGAATAGGTTTGGAAAACGCATGGTTATGATTATGGAGCTTACTACCATTTTTCCCAAATAGATAAAAAAATTTATCTAATAGATTTTATCAAATAGATAAAACATGAAGATGATTGAATTTTGATTTGTGACTGAATTCAGACGTGCCTTTTGGGATGTAGTCTGGTCATCTTTTAAGGTCACTTGTCCAGAATTGCCTAGAGGAGGCTTTGTTCTAAATGATTACTAAATGGATGTCTGTCGGAGCTCATCAACCTTGGATAAGCAACAACTTCTAGAAGCAAGCTTGCAACTTTTATATTATTCTGGGATTAAAAGCAGGAGCTACACTATGGGAACTTTTCCCCAGTAAAGTTTTATGATAGACAGATAAGATAGTGCCCAAATACCTTCATTAACTTTCTGCCCCTGAAGAACACTTGTTCTGTCGCCGACCGGATTTCCAGGATTGCGCCCATAATGTTTGCCCCCTTTGTATGAATTCTGTTCCCCAGTGCTCACTGGGCAGAAGGAGGAACTGTACTGAAGGCTAACTCCAAATGAGTTGAAAATGGCACATGATCCTTAGTTTACTGGGTGCTTTGTGTAAAGGTATGTGGTGCTGCTTTTCAGGCTGGGGTACAGGCTCTCCTGTAAACAAAGGTTGGAAGCAAGAAGACTTTGGGAGGCACACTTTCCATCTCATCTATTCTAGGTGTCAGTTTTTGTTGATATGTTTTAAGTTGAATGTATGACGTTTGGTAGGCACTATATAGTATGTAATACTGTTTTCCTGTAGTCTTTCAGCTAACCTATTGGTTTTTTAGCACACAAACTTTTATTTTTTGATTAACTAAAATATATACCCTATCTTTGGTGCTACAGGAGGGGGGTTCCTAGTGGTTTCTTGTACAAGGGACTGATCAGGTCTTTAGCTGCTTAGCTTCAGCAATGTGTCATCCTCAGATGCCCTGAATCTCTAGGGCCTGCCCTAGACTGTTCATTGGGGCCGTATCTAGTAACGTTGTTAAGAACCCAGAATAAAAATTAATAAACAAAGGGGCAAATCATAGCAGCAAGAATTGTCAGAGATGAGGGTGCTGGCTGGTTCCAGTGACAAGGAGTACCCTTTATTAGCTTCTGCTGATAGGTCAGCTGCAGCCTTTTCTGGAGTGGTCTGATCTAGCTACATCTGTGCCCTGGTTCCTTCTAGATTGGACTGCTGTAATGTGTTGTATGTGGGACTGGCCATAATCACAAACAATCTAGATTTAAGTCTAATCAAGAGATCAGACAAATGTCAAAGAGATGGGAAACAGTGGTACTGCTGCAAGTCTCCTGCCTGTTTTGTGTGCAAACAAATCTATTTGTGTTACATTGCTGAGATCTCACTACCTCCACTTGTGATTTCTCCCTGAAACTGCTTTTTCAGAACACATTTTCTTCTTATTGTGGTCATATCTAGTCTTGTGAGGCCCACCAGGATCAAAATGGGGATATGTGGCAGTGTAGAGTTAAGCAAGAGTTCAACACCTCTTCCTGTCTATGTTGTGTTATAAATTATATCTCCACTCAGATTGATAGAAAATCAGCATAACCTATGTTGTAATGCATGCAGCGTGACACTGTTCTGTCTGCTTTGGCTCACAGTTGTGGCTTTTTAAAAATGTTGTTCAAACTGGAACACTGCTGTCTTCTGAACCGCTATTTGTGTATTGTATGTATCTAATCTTTTTTTCTCTTTACAGACTATGCGAAGACATAGAAATGAAGTGACAATTGAACTTAGAAAGGTGAGTATATCACTTTATTTGCTTGTGTTGGGTTTAAAGTGTGGAGAGTTCAGCGTCTTGTATGATTTGAATGACCACTTATGCTCTGTTGCCCTATAAGGAAAACAGGAAGCAGAGTCTAGGCTAGTGCTTTGTATGATTGTGTCTTGGATTCTGAACCTGTAGTAGAGCAAGGTGGGTTTTGTAAAAATATTCCACCAGAGCTTCTCTGCATTTGCATCATTTTGAGTCTGCCTCCTCATGCATTGAGTCCCCTTGTTGCTCCCGCATATTTTATTTTCTGCTTAAACCAAGGCCACCCTGACTCACCTTTGTGCCTTAGTGCCTTTTAAATATGTGCTGTGCCTGTAAACAATGGTTCACTGGGTCAGGCCTTTGGGGAGAGGGAGAGTCTGAAGGCTGGACTCCGGACTACCAGAGCTTGGGAAATGAATGCAGTTTTAAGGCACGTTCGTCAGCGTATGCTTTCAAATCCTCAATATAGAACAGCTTACCTCTTTGATTAAATTATGAGGTGTTCATGTTTTTTTTAATTGGGAAACCAAAGAATCACATGAAGCCCCCTTTGTAAAACTATCTGACCCCTGAGATCGACTGAAACCGTCCTGTGTGTCCTGCCTTTGACAGAGGTGCATTTGTCAGTGACATGTGAGTGAGTGTGTTCTGCGGTAGTACCCAGGTTGTGGAACAGCTTTCATCTAGATGTAAGGCTGGCTCCATCGCACCCACTGTTCTGACCACTGCCTGAAAATTCTTTTGCCACATTTAGCCCTAAGTTTGATCTATTCTGCCTCCCCTCAGTTACGTTGTATTGATAGTTTTCAGCACTATATATTTCATGGTGGGGTTTTTTTTGCTAAGATTGATTTTATTCGTATTGTATATTTCTCTGATGCTGGGAAAGATTGAAGGCAAAAGGAGAAGGGGAAGGCAAAGGATGAGATGGTTAGACAGCATCACCGATGCAACGAACTTGAAAATAAGCGAACTCAGGAAGATAGTGGAGGACAGGAAGGCCTGGCGGGATATGGTTCATGGGATCACGAAGGGTCGGACACGACTTAACGACTGAACAACAAATATTTTTTAATATGTTAGCTACCTTGAGCATGAACACCTCCCTTGTGGGAGGGGAAGGCAGGATACAAATGTAAATAAAAATAGTGTTTTTACATTTAGAGTATTCTACTTTTGTCTTTCTCTCATGGAGAAAGGTTTCCTTTATGCCAAATCAGCTCTTTGAAGTGGTCATTGTTGCGTAAGTTGGAATCTGAATAACATCCGAGTGTATCTTAAGACCTTCCACTGTCCACGTGACAGTTGGATAAAAAGCCTTCAAGACTCAATATGAGTATTCAGTGGCATATGTAAGACATATGTAAGACATTTTGCAAAGAGAAAGCAGTGTCCGTTGTTTTGTTTAATTCACAGAACAACTGTGGTTTTATTCTGCTCTTAGAGTTGTATTTGGCAAATATTAGCATCTGAAACTGTATTTGGTTCCCAAGTTCTGACAGTCTTGAGCCCAGCCTCAAATGTATTATTATTACAATTAAAATTAGAGTTTTCTGGGTTAAAAGGCCACAGTTCTAAAAGAGTTTTTATCCCTAACGTTTCACTCATATTTGCAATGAGCTTTGTCAAAGGTAGTGTGTAATGCAGACCGGAGAGAGGACTTTTGGTGTGTGGTCTGCATTACACACTACCTTTGACAAAGCTCATTGCAAATATGAGTGAAACGTTAGGGATAAAAACTCTTTTAGGACCATGGCCTTTTAACCCGAAAAACTCTAATTTTAATTGTAATATATGTGCCCGTCACGAAAACGTATATTTAATTATATAAATATAAATACTAAAGTATTTGTGTATATTTATATTGGTTTTCAACAAACTTCACAAGGCTGTTTACACAGAAAAATAAAGTGTAAAACATAAAAATAAAATAAAAAATAAAAACATCTGATCTAGTTAACCATTGGCACAGCAATTCATAGATGTACAGCCTAATCCTATCCTGAAGTTACTGGAATGGGGTCATAAATGGCATGGTGCTGTTGAGCACGACTGAGCTGCTGGCAAACTACCAATTGCACCCTGCTTGTGCCAGTGGCCCACCCAGGCCGCACCAGAGCAGATAAGGCAGTGGTGGGGGAAGTTCAGGGTGGGGAGGGGATGGATCTTGGTGACAAAAGTGTAAAAAATCCCTGATTTTTTTTAAGCTTGCCCCACCCAATTCCTTCTTTCAGACTGATGCCAGCGACATAGCTGGCGTGGGTCCAGACACAGACCCCGGCGGGGGATAGGATTGGGTTGTTGGGCTGCAATTCTTTAACCATTCCCTGGGAGTAAGCCCCATTGAACACAGCGGGATTTATTTCTGAGTATATAGGCATAGAATTGCACTGTTAAAGAACTTGGGGTTTGAACACAATTTGAGTGTGTCTTTACTTGAATCAGAAAAAATGGGGTGCATCTAAAAGTAATCTACTGAAATTTGCAATTAAAGTATTTTAAAGCAAATGCTATTTTAAGTGTGAAGAGGAAAAATTAATGGTTTCTATGTTTAAATAGCACACTCCAATTATTTACTTTATATATTATATATACTTTATATATTATATACAGTACTTTATATATTAATGGGCACTACAGTATCTTTATTCTTTTCAGAACAAAAGAGATGAGCATCTTTTGAAAAAAAGAAATGTGCCCCAAGAAGAAAGTTTAGAAGATTCAGATGTTGATGCTGACTTCAAAGCAGTAAGTTACTAATTAAGAAAAAAAAACCAAATGTAGCCATAATTATAATTCTAGTTTTTTGTGTTGAATCCTGTGTTTGAATAATTGGGCATGTGTGGAAAAACCAAAGGTGAGCTCAGTTAGAAGATGGCATTGTTATTTTAAAAGTACATGCTCTGTTCCTTATTTTGCAAAGAATATTTGACTTGAAATGATGATTATAATAATTTCTCTTTTGTTTCAAGCAAAATGTAACACTAGAAGCTATATTGCAGGTAAGTTATTAAACTATTATTTCCTTCAGTTAAATTTGTTTAATGTTTGACTTTTTAACTTTCTGAAATCTGTGTTGCTGCAGAACGCTACAAGTGATAATCCTGTTATCCAGCTAAGTGCTGTGCAAGCGGCACGGTAAGCATTTATTCTGGATTTTATTTTGAAGTCTAAAGTACAATTACTGCTTTCTTTACATTGCTTTATTTATTAATTTTGCAGAAAGCTGTTATCAAGTGACAGAAACCCTCCTATTGATGACCTAATAAAATCTGGAATTTTGCCAATCTTGGTCAAATGTCTAGAAAGAGATGATAAGTAAGTACTGTTTTGTTTTTCTTGTATCCGTTATATAAATTGGAGTTATCTCTGGAAATATAAGTCGAATGGCTGCAATCAAGTTCACTTTTAAATGTACCGTATTGTCCCGAGTATAAGACACACCCTTAAAGTTTGGTGCTATTAAAAAAAATTAACTAAATCACTGGCATTAAATTTATGCCAGTGATTTAACGAACAGTGCAAACCTGTGCATGTCTACTCAGAAGCAAGTCCCACTGTTCTCAATGGAGCTTACTCTCAGGAAAGTGTGCACAGGATTGCAGCCTAAACCATTAATTGCCTGCTGAGTCATCCATTGCCTGCTGAGGGGCGGCTGCAAACCTGATGCTGGCTAGGCCCAGCATCACCATTTTTGCAACAGCCTGATTATAAGACGCACCCCTAGTTTAAAAACTTAAATTAGGGGGTGAAAGTGAGTCTTATACTCAGGACAATACGGTACTTGCTGCTAAAGTAATTTTGGGTTCAGTTTATTCAGGCAAGGTGAAAATCATGGTACAGGGGGGCTGCCATATCCGCGGGGGATATGTTCCAGCCCCCACTGTGGATACTTGAAATCGTGGAAAGGGACGAACGCCCCCTCCACAATTTTTTGAGCCCCCCCATGGGTGCTCACGACCACCCTGCCTTCCACACACACCCCAGGCACTTACTTTTACAGAAGAAACCTCCGTTTTTTCTTCAAAAGGACCGGGGTGAGCAGCTTCCTTGCAGGCCTTACCAACAAGACTTAGGTGCTAGAGTGAGTCACTGCAACCTTGTAGAGACTCACTCTAGCACCTAAGTCTTGTTGGTGAGGCCTGCAAGGAGGCTGCTCACCCCGGTCCTTTTGAAGAAAAAACGGAGGTTTCTTCTGTAAAAGTAAGTGCCTGGGGGGTTATACGAGGGGGGGTAGGGGGATCCGCTATCTGTGGATAAATGAATTCATCGTTAACTTCCTGTTAACGACAGAGCCTCTCTAGCACTGTTGCTGCCGGCTCTTCTGAGTCTCAAGCTGTGCTATAAGCAGCAGGCAGCTGCTTACAGCACTTGGTTTAAACAAGACCCATGCTAGTGCTTGCTTCGCCCCAGCAACATCAACTTAAATAAGGTACTGTAATGGGTGTGCGGGGGATTTGGCATTCGCAGATAAGTGAAACCGCGAATGCCGAGTCGGTGGATATGCCCCTTGTTGTATTATTATTAATATTAATCTTAATATTATTATTATTATTATGGAAACAATAATGACAAGCACCGTTTTGATGTTACAGAACTAATGTGTTCAAAACTATGAAATGACTTCTTTAAAGATACGTAGGGAGTTCACAGAACTAATGTGTTCAAAACTATGAAATGACTTCTTTAAAGATACGTAGGGAGTTCACAATGTGATTTTAAAATCTCAGCATCTGAAAAGTTATTACACTATGTCCCCTACTTAAGTACTACTTAGGTTGCAGTGGTCTGTACTTAAATTGAAACATCTGGTTCTTGCCAGCCCAACACTATTTTGCACCTGTATGAAAGCACCACCAAAGCATTACTGCGTTTATGTGAAAATGCCAACGCAGCCGTCCGTAACTTGGGAGCCAATGTAATTCCAAAGACTTGCCTGTGGGCAAAAGTACAACTCTTGGGTGTCCACTGGGCCAGTGCAGTTACAATACAGAAGGGTGCTGTCATAAGAATGTCCCTTTGGTCTTAATTTTTAGTCACATTAATCATATTTAAGTTATAAAATTTACACTGTAGAATAAAAATCAGCCGGGATTGTTGGCCATCGTTCCCTGATGTTTGGTCTTAATTTTTAGTCACATTAATCATATTTAAGTTATAAAATTTACACTGTAGAATAAAAATCAGCCGGAATTGTTGGCCATCGTTCCCTGATGTTTCGCCAGCATCTGTGGCTGGCATTTTCAAAGGTAAAAAGAGTTGGTGGAGCACCAAAGTACTCTGGTATAGTTTTGGTCTCTGTAGAGCTTTCAGGCTCAGATATAGTCACAAGGTGTTAGTTGAAGTGCTCCCACCTGGTCTTGTCGCACCTGTCTGTGCCTCAAAGTGAAACTGAGATTGCCATGATTGAAACTGAAACTGATTTTTATTCTATAGATTCCTCCGGCCATGAAAGTCTTATAATCTATATCAAGATTTACACTGTGTAAGATTTTCTCTGTGCTTGCTTTTTAAGGAGAGTAGATGGCAACTGTAGGGGGCCTTGATCAAATTTTGCTTTCACTCTCCCCCCTTTCCTACTTGGTAGTGGTAAAAGGTTCTGTGTTTTGTTCTGTTGTTGGAGTCACCTCCGTTTAGGGTGCACTTTTTCTCATACAGCATTAACATTCCACTGTACCTTGCAAAATCTCAGCTCTCCTTGTGCCCAATCTTTGGCCATGCTGACTGTGTCCTTCATCCTTTTCCTCCTTTCTGCCCCCAGGAATCCTCACATTTTCAGTGTTATCCAGTGTTTTTGAGCTGTTTTTGTTCATTGCCAATGCTATTTTCAAAGTAATTGAGCTGCTCCATTTGTCTTCAAGCAGCTTGCTTTGTTGCTTTTGGCAGTGTCTTCTCAACTGTGCCTGCTTCAAAGCCCTGATCAAGCCTGTTTGTAAGTCAGACGTCTGTAACTTGAACGTCTATAAGTTGGGGACCTTCTGTATTTGTCCTCCAAAAGATTCAGAGTTACTTTAATTAGGCATCTTGTATCCTGCCCTATTCAAGTCCAAGTCTGAAGTACTGGTACCTTCATCAGAATGCTGAATGGATGTTTCTGAGCTACCCTTCATTGTACCAACTTTGGTATCAATTTTACTTGTCACATCCAGTAAGAACTTGAGGTGTCAACGTTATGGAACATTTAAGGGAACCCAGACTCCTGGCAAGGGTTTGTAGAGGGGTGTACTGTACTTGATAGTGTCATGGATTTGGCCAACTCTCATCCACTGTTTGACAAGCCTTCCTTTTACGAAGGGGAAAGAATAATAGAGCCGAAATACTACCACAGCTGTGTCATTGGAGAATATGAGAAATCAGTCATTTCATGCCTGAAAGCACTGCTTTGAGAACATAGGGAAGAATTCAAATTTCTGCCTCTTCTAGGGGGTAGGTCTTTACAAGCCTCTGAACCACTTTCATCAATTTCCAAAGCCGTAGCCACCCCATCCGTATTGGCAACATATTCATTTAATTATTGTTTTGATACCCACCATTTTTTGCCGTGCCCAGGAAAAACGTTTTTGCAGCTGCCTGTATCATTTTCTTGTTCTTGGGAGGATGACCACAATCTTTGAAATTGAATAGGAATGGCTGTGTCATATTCAGTGGTCACTAATTCTAGAAGATTTGACACAGACCTTCTCTACCTTTAGCATTCTTTGATGGAGTTTTGAATGTAGAATGAAGTTAATCTACTGCATATCACAAATGTGAGTACAATACTACCATGCATTTTCACACTTTATGAGATGTCTGCCTAATCGCAGACATGGAGACAATGCATGTTGGAAGAGGCAACGTGCTTGTGAATGAGTCATCTGTGATCTCTAATGTTGAGAGTCCTGATAATAACAGAACATGTTTAGTCAGTTTTGTTGTGGGGCATCACAGTTCAATGAACTGTTGGTTGGCAGTAAATGGAACTTGAAAATGTCTGCAAGTGATTCTTCTCTTGCTGTACAAAACAGTGTTGGTGGTTTTCTGAGCGCTTGTGATATTCTCCATATTTTACATATTACATTTATTAACTAAAATGTCTGTAGGCTGCCTTTCTGTCCCATTTGATGCCTTATCAATTTTGCTTGAAGTTGTCTTAGCTGGCTGGCTCTCTAATGAAGTATATGAAGTGAAAATGAACAACTTTGCTTTCTTTAGTGGGTTTTTTTGTATTTTGACTAGCCTGTCACGTTCAGTGTAATCTGTGCAGCTTTTTCACGAAATGCAAGAGAGTCTCTAAGCTTCATCGGAATGGACATGTTTCTTAGTGATGAAACTGTGCAGCTTTGTTACACTGCATGCAATGTAAGGATTGCTTCTTTGTTCATGTATTCATGAACCTTGACTACACTTGAGTGCAGCTCTTCGTTTGTATTCCCAGACATCTCATGATGGGCGCCCATTTCAGCGTTTGTGACTTTTAAGAGCCAAAACCTTTTGCGCTACCATTGAGAAATAGACTGTCTTGTTGGTTCAATTATCCCCTTGATGTTTTACTTACATCAGTTAACAACATTGGCTGCAAATTGGAAGTCAGGGCTGAAAACGTTCATTTGTCAGTTGAACATTTGTAAGTAGGGGAGTTTCTGTACATTGGTACATGCCACCCTTTTGTTTGAATTCTGCCCCCAGTTCTTTATGGTTCTGGTGGCACACCTGAAGATCTGGGATGTGGCGCTTAATGCCTGTCTTGAAGACATCCTCATAACACCCCTGTTTCTGCAACAGGGAATATAGGATATTCAGACAATCTGGTATGTTCGAACATTCCTCTGTGATCAACCAAGAAGAGAGCTATCTGATCCTGCAATAATGCACCTGTCGCTTAAGAGTAATTGTAGACGCTATATACGGGTTTATGCAACTCTTATAGGAGTGATGAAATGGTTCTTAATTCAATGCATTCATATAGTAGACCTCATGGATGTGGTAGAACTCATCAGTATGCTGGTCTCTTAAAAAGTGATAGCTCAGCCCAGGTTCCATGTATACGTGGCACAGACATTCCTCCTGTCTTTCCAACATCCGTTTGGAACAGGTGTTCCTCTCCGTGCACTTATCACCCAGAATCGGGTCTTCCCTACAATATTGAATTCATGATGAAAGACTCTCTGAGCATACAACTGTTTACTTGTCCAAGAGATATGGTCCAAGCAGGAGACTTGAATGAGCATCAAAAGGCTTGAGCTGAGAGCAGATCAGCAGGGTGCCCAGGCCTTAGGACAGAATCTGAGGCCCAGATCAAGCATGGAGTTATCCCTTGGGAAGACACATCCATGAGAGTCGGCCTACATGGGGTTTGTGATTACACATTCACTGCAATCCTGGAGTTTATTTCTGGAAAAAAATCGCACGAGTCCTTCCTCCCGCACCGTTGCATAGGAACATGGGCAAATGGAGGAAGGGGATGAACAGACTGCAAATCTCACATTTTTGAGAGTTTTAAAAATACATTTTTCTAAGGAAGAGCTATACCCTGCAAAAAATTTTTTTTACTTAATAAATGGATTAAACCATCTCATTGGGCAACTAATTAACTCCCAGATGGGTGGTGTTCTCCCCAGTAGCTGCTGTGTCTGTGGGTGGAAAATGATTGATATTGCCTGGCTTTAGTTTGGTGAATCCATCCATGAACAGATACACCAACCACAGGCAGTGTTTCTTCTAAGGGGTCCATCCCAGCGCAAATACCCCTTTGGCAGCTGCATGGTGTCGCAGCCCATCGCAATGCTGCCTCTGGATGTTTGGTGATGTCATTGCCGAACGTCTGGGTTGCTGAGCTCTGTGCTGTGCAGCACTCAGCTGGGAGGTGTGCAGCCAGTTGGCCATGCACCTCACAGGGAATACTGGCCACAGGCATACTCTGCCATTGGCTGATCCAACTTTGGTAGGGAAGTTATTTTCCCTCGTTACTCAAGAAGGTGGGGTTCTCCCAAAGCCAATTGATTGTGGGTCACCCCAGCTGGAAATGGGGAAAGGAGCTGGGGGGGTGGCAGGCAGGGTGGGCTGCACTGCTGTATCTGCGTGATTCCTGCAAGGAAGATCAGAGGCACTCTTTGCAGCAAACATTTTAAAATCTTGAGAAGCAAGAAGCAGTTGTCAAAAATTGTTGATGGCAAAAATGTTGTCTTTATAGTGGCTCCTCAAAAATGGTAAATCTCACCCTTAAAAAGCATGAAGAAGCCTGTGTAACAGTTCACACTTCTCACAGTTCTCTTATAAGCAATAATTAAATGTTGGACTACACTTTATATGTATTTTTCAAGATAAGCGCAGACATGAGGAATAGTACAATTAATTGCATGTATGAAATAAATGCTTCAGTGGTTTCTCAGCCTATACTTCTCTGGTGGCATTAGCTGCAAGGTGCAAATATTTTTACTACTATATTCTTATTTTTTTAACAGCCCTTCTTTACAGTTTGAAGCTGCGTGGGCCCTGACTAACATAGCATCAGGCACTTCTGCACAGACTCAAGCTGTTGTACAGTCTAGTAAGTGGTCTAAGCATTTTACTTTTGGGGATGGGTGCATATTTTCTGTTGAAAATACGTACTGTACATAACTTCCACTTCATGTGGCATATTACCTTTAAAAAGAGGAATTTTTTTTCCCATGTATTTTCCCACACTGCTTGCTCAGGATAAGCAACATTGAGACCTTGTTCACATGTTATAATGCAGACATGCGTGGGATTGCGTTCCTTGCTGCCTGTTTTTCTGAAAGGCAGGTCCAAACTCCATGTTACATTAAGTATGTGATTATCTTTACATGCTTCCCCCCCCCCCAGCATCTGCAGGGGGGAGATCTGCACTAGGACTGAGAATAGGGGCTAAAGCCCCCTTCTCCCATCAACGTTCTTCCCTTCATGTAGCTGTTGTTTAGGAAAGAAAAACAAGCTCATATGGGCTAATCACATGCTTAACATAATGTGAAGTTTGGCCCTTAGAAAAGGTAGCAAAAATTGGAGAGCCCCTCAGAGTAAGCATGCATTGTATCAGAGCAATTCCCAGCCGCTGCTTGTCTAGGCTGGACTTAGACCAGGTAAGAACAACTTTAGGAAGAAAGTAAAGAGGGCGAAGAGTCTTTCACTTTTTGCTAGAATGTGGATGGGTCCGCAGTGTTCTGCAGCTTCTGGGAGCTGTCTTTAGACACCACCAGCAGCACTCTGTCTCTTCACCCATCATGCACTTCCTTTACCAGTGAAAAGAACTGGATCCTTATTTTCCCCTCCCCTGCCCCTGTCTTTGGCCTCCATACTTTATTCACCACCAGTTTTCCCATCCTGAAGGGCATAGGGTAGAGACACGTTGAATGAAGCAGATTTTTTGCTCTGCCCATTGGCATGGCCTTAGTGATGGCTATACAGTCTTATTGCTGACCCCATTCTGTAGGTGAAGCAAGGGGCAAGCAGAAAACCAGCCTTTGCAGGCCTGGTCATGCCTCAAGATCATCAAAATGAAAACTGCAGCCAGCTTGGAGATGCACATCACAAGGAACATTTTTACCACCTCTGATCAAGGAACTAGGCTTGGAAGGATAGATGTGTATGGAATTTACTTTCTCTTGGCCTCCTGAAACCATCTTCTTGGTTGGGGGAATGGGGACAAGCTTTGCAAATGCATTGCTCTCACCCTTGCAAGCTGACACAGACGAGAGAGGTAATGAACCTGAAGCAAGTTCCTAGTGGTTGGGTGACACGCACATGTGCGCAGGTGCTTTCAACACTCGATATTGTCCTCCCAAGCAGTAGTCCTGAAGCATATGAAACACACTGCAGCCCTTCAAAAGTGTAACTTTTCACAAAGTTAGGAGGGCAAACCTGTTTACACAGTTATTCAAAGATGCATTTCTAATTCATTTTGAAATAACAGGGAAATTTCCTGAAATTTCAACTAACAGATAGTAATTTGTTGTGTTTAAGTATTTATGTTTAACAGATAAAATGCTGATAAAAAACAGATAACATCTTTACGGATGTTTAATTTCATTTAAATGAGTTTAATATTATCCTGTTTTAGATGCGGTACCTCTTTTTTTAAGACTGCTTCATTCACCACATCAGAATGTTTGTGAACAAGCTGTTTGGGCCCTTGGAAATATTATTGGTAAGTGGCAGCTACTATTTCTACAAAAAATTAGCAAGCACTGAATGCTTTAAAATCTGATCTAAAACACTGGCATAGTCCCATTTAGATCAGCAGTTCTCAATCTGTGCATCGCAACGCCCTGGGGTGTCGTGACGAGTGACTTGGGGTGTTGCGGGCCAGTTGCCGGCCGAGCCAGCTGACAGTGTGGTAGTGCGACAGTGCGAAGCAAGCACTCATGGAGCAGAGGCTCTGCAGCACTTGCAGAGCCTTGCACGCTGTGTTTTTGTGGTGTGTTTCAGAGCCCCCATCTGCATTTGCCCCCTTATGCCATTTTTGAAGGCCCTCTTCGTGCTGGAACCCGGAAGTCAGTGCTGATGACATCATGTTTTTGCGTCATCGGCACTGACTTCCGGTTCCAAGACAAACAGAATTGAAGGAGGGGCGTCACCGTCCGGGTGAGTTTGGAAACCGCTGCATTAGACTGTTTTCTCCAAGCACTCTTTTTAGTGTTTAAACAAGGGTAAATAAGAAAGCATCTTCGTTTCTGAAACATGGTTTAACTTTCTATTTAAAATAGGACAAAACTGTGTTCCTCTAACTTTTATTGAACGTCAGTTTTAAGTAGTGTTTATAGGTTGCTAATGGGGAAACATAGAACATCAGAGTCCCAACCTTAAGTGTTGCAGTTTTTTAAAAAAGTTACATCATAATTTTTTTTTGTTTTTACTTCTGTAGGTGATGGTCCTCAGTGTAGAGATTATGTCATATCGCTGGGAGTTGTCAAACCTCTTCTATCCTTCATCAATCCCTCCATTCCCATCACCTTTCTTCGGAATGTCACATGGGTCATTGTAAATCTCTGCAGAAATAAGGATCCTCCACCACCAATGGAGACAGTGCAGGAGGTAAAGAACTACAACTGTCTACTGTGACGCCTCATTTGCACTGTAACTCTGTTTTCTCATAACTTCTTATGTACACTTCCTCCATGGGTATTTAGTGTATTTTGTGCCTGATTTCAGTTACTATTAATCATTGCCATATGCAAGGGATTGATCTACTTTTTCTGACCGCAGACTCAAAATTATGCCAGTTTAGACGATGCAGGCTAACAATGCATGTAGTTAATCTGCAGACTGATAAAGCTTGCAGGGATATTAACCATCTATTAATTTAAGCAGAAGATTGCTACAAATATAGCATGAACAATCCTGTGCATATGCAAATCCTGTTGGAATCGATGGGATGTACTCGCACATAAGGATGGAGAAGATTTTCAATAAAGGCAACGGTTGTGAAGTAATCATTTTGTTGGGTACTAAACTAGACATGACCGGGAGCCAGAGGCATTGTCAGGGTTGGGGCGGGGGCCCTGGGCCCCAGGGTGCAGTGGGCGCCAGCTCCAGGGGGGCGCCAAAATGTCCGAGGGGTTTTTTTGGTTCATTTTTTAGGGGGGTTCCCCCCTTTTTTCACCCAGCTGCCACCCCCAGGGCGGCAGCTTCTTTTTGTGCACCCCCAGGCACTGGGGGGGGGGCATTTTCGTCACGGTGCGGTGGCAACAACATTGTACTTAGCTCTGTGTCTGTCTGATCGGCATTGTCAGCTGCCATGAGGGCAAGCAGGAAGAGACTAGGTGCCTCTCTAGCATGCTGCAAGCAGCTAGTCTCGCTGGTCGGACCAACCAGCAAGACTGACCAGCAAGACTATCTCCTTGCAGCATGCTAGAGAGGCACCTAGTCCTAGTCTCTTCCTGCTTGCCCTCATGGCTACCGACAATGCCGACCAGACAGACACACAGACAGAGCTAAGTAGTAAGTACAATGTTGTCGCCCCCGTGCTGTGCCGAAAATGCCCCCCCCAGTGCCTGCTGGTGGGTGCACAAGAAGATTGTACCCCGCTGTCGCCCTGGGGGTGCATGATGACAGCGGGGTGCAAAAAGAAAAAAATACAAGAAACCAAAAAAGTAAAAGAAGCAGCAAAGTCTTCTTGTCTGCCTGGGGGGTGCACACACAGATACTATTGAGACTCAAAAAAGCACGGGAGGTATGTAGAAATAATCATTGTTTTGATTGTTTTAATATCCTTTTTTTTCCAACCTCACGAGCATGGGTGTTTTGGTTTTTTTTTCTTAATACATATTTAATTTACTTATGGATTTTCCCCTTTTTTCACCAGTCAATTATTCAAACTGTATATTCTATTCAAAATATTTACATATCTATGCACAAGTGTATATATATATATTGTTTTCCTTTATAAAATGAAATAAATAAAAATTAAAAAAGGACTCAAAAAAAGCATAAAGAGGCTTTTTAAGCCTCTTTTTAGGCTGTTTTTTGCAGGTTCTTTTTTTGCGGCACCGCCTGTGGCAGCGCGCACATCAAAAATGTGCAGCGGCACCGTGTTAGGGGCAGTGCAAGTCGGGTGGGCACCAAGCCCAAAAAGGGCTAGCTATGCCACTGCTGGGAGCAGTCTCTCACCTTTTTTTCTTAATATACTGGAACGAAGCAGCAAGGAACTGCAGGTTTTTCAGAACAGCGATGTGTGTGCCATGATGGGGATAGGCAGTCTCCTGGTTTTAGTAATAGGCTATCTCTTAATGCTAGACGCAAGGGAGTGGCAACAGGATACAGGTATCTTGTTGTCTTGTGTGCACCTGAGACATCTGGTGGGGCCACTGTGAGATACAGGAAGCTGGACTAGATGGGCCTTTGGCCTGATCCAGCATGACTCTTCTTATAGTTTCATGGCACAACACCCAAATCTAAATGTGCATGCCCTTACACCAGTACCAGGCCCCCCCGAACTTCTTATACCGAATGTGTTATGAAACTGAGAACCTCGCAAGTCTACATTTATTTTATTCTACTGTTCCTGATGCATGCTTTCAGAGCAGTACACACGATGAAGCGTAACAATAGTTAAATGTACAACAATTCGTGGGCAGATGGGTAATAAGTTTAACAGTTGTGGACTAGTAAAATTTTTGGCCATTTGCAAAGATACATGTAGAGACATTCAGGATTATAGGGTTTAAACATTGTTTGGAAGTTTCTTTCCTAACTTCCTCTTGAGCTAATATTGCTATAGACTGATTTTCTGATTGTGCAAAATTAAAATCAAATATTTGAACTATGTAGGGTGTCCACTGGTTAAGAAATGTGTGTAACTGCAATACGTACATTGATCTGTCCATTTCTTTGTTTTGCTTGTCACTCTTCAGTGTATTTTTGCTTTAATCAACCAGTTTAATAAAGTTTAATATAAACTTTTCTTCCACCAGATTTTACCAGCCTTGTGTGTCCTTATATATCATACAGATATCAATGTAAGTAAATCCTTAATCGCTAATTTGTGTTCTGGATTTTTTTCTCCTCAGAGTTCCTCTTAATATTTGAATTGTGTGTCTTGTTAAAATTTTGGCTGAATTGTTACATGAAAGGCACTTAAAAGAAATATCATGATCTGACTTTTTTGTAAGAAATTATTTTTAAAAAAGAGAGAAACTGGTCACTAAAATGAATCATATGCATATAATAAAGCAATTTCTGCAATTTGAATTAAAATTATGCACAAAATATTTTATTTCAATGTTATTTAATTCAAATTGAGTCCATCTTTCTCCCAGTTGGCTCGGAGTCTGGATCCATATGTTTGGTAGACCTTGTCCATTAACTTGTAAAATTTGTAAAATCCTAATCAGCTACTCCATAATGGTTGAATTGCTATTGATTTTGAATGTCAGGCTAGTACAAACTTAATTTGCCAGGATGGTATAGTGGTTTGGGAGTCGGACTTAGACCTGGAAGATCCAGGTTCAAATCCCCGCTCAGCCACGAAGCTTCCTGGGTGACCTTGGGCTAGTCACTATCTCTCAGCCCCACCTACCTCACAGGGTTGTTGTGAGGACAAAAGGAGAGGAGGAAATATGTACACCACTCTGAGCTCCTTGGAGGAAGGGCGGTATAAAATGTGAAATAAAAAATAAAAATAAATTGACAAAAGCAGTCTACAATCCCACTGCTGATGCATACCTGGAAAATTCAAAAATATAGAACGAGCCTCAGACTTTACACTGGTTATTTCAGAGCTGATGCTCAGTGTTTGAGACCAGTAGGTGCGATTGTGGTAACATCCCCACAATAAATGGAAAATGTTCATTTATAGTATTTGAATCTTTTTGAGTCTTGTTTTTTAAACCTGGCTGCAGTTAAATACCAATGGTAAAGCAATTTATAGTGCATTTCCACTCACTGACAAACATGAGCATTTTTTAATTGAGTCATAAATCTTCACTCATGTTGTCAGATTCTCTGGCTACTGGGAACAGGAAGAGAGGATAGCATGGGAGTGTTCCACATTAGCTGGAGAATTGGATGATCTCTTTTTGGTCTGATGATCGATTAAAGAAATCCAAGAGCTGATTCTCCAACTGCTGCTGTTTATTTCCACGTGGTCCCCAAACATCTGAGGGCCCAGTAGGACAGGCACTGGTAACTACTCTCAATTTGGCTGGCTCTCAACTTGGCTGACTCTCAACTCAACAGTGTGAGCAGCCCATAGGGACCTCTCACTAGTCTTCCTGAAGGGCTAGTGTCCTCACTGCCTCTCCTCACTGCCCAAAGAGCAATGCCTCTTTACCATGCCTCGCAGGCAAGCCCTGTCTGAGCAATCCCATGAGATGGCATTCAAAGCTTGTTGATAAGTGCTCGTTCTAATATGGCATACTTCATTCTATTGACATCTTCTTAATATTAGAAAAGTACATTGGCCTGGTTAAGTGTGCCTGCACTGCGGCAGACTTAAACACCTTCCTTTGCCAGAGTGCCACTTAATTGTGCTGATGTTGCCAGAACAAGTGTCTTGTTATCAGTCAAGCAACAGTGCCATCTAGATCTGGGTGAATTCTATAACATTTCTTACGGAGTTTGAAAGAAATGTTCAGAAAATGCTTAAGAAAAATGTGGAACTCTCATGCAGATATTGATCCTGACTAAATGTTTACTACAGTTGTATATTGACAAATGAAATGTCTCTCTTCTGTAGATTCTTGTGGACACTGTTTGGGCTTTGTCCTATCTAACAGATGGTGGCAATGAACAAATACAGATGGTGATAGATTCAGGCGTCGTACCATTTTTAGTTCCCCTTCTGAGCCACCAAGAGGTTAAAGTTCAGGTAAGTGTTTTTATTGTATAAAATCTGCATTATAACTGAAGTTGTCACTGATATGTTGCCTAAACCCAAATAATGTTACATGTAGAAAGATGAGGACAATAATCCAGATGTTAAATCCACTCGTTCCAAGGCATACACATGTTACTCGGAATCAAACCAAGTCTGAACTCAAAAACTGATTTGTTTTTCAGTGACCTGAACCTACAATTTCTTGATTGCGTTGAACTCAAACCAAACCCTTAAAACATAAAACATGGTAACTAGTTCAAAATGAGTAGTTCCGTAATCTAGAATTCAGCGTCTGTCTTATGATGCGGTTTTTATCCTGTTTTATGTATTTTGTTTATAAAAACCTTTTAAAAAATTCAAAAGTGAGCAGCTTAAAACAAGAATATTTTTTTCTCTCAAATCATTATCATTGTATTCATTTTACAGAAGCAAAATACTTTGATATCCTAAATAAAATGTATCCAAACCAGTTCGAAATCAGTTACTGAATCACTTTTTTAAGTGAGTATCTTAACAAGAGAGTCGAAGACATGTTGGTGAACCAGAATTGGACCCAAGTGTTTAATGGTTCAACGTCCTAGCATTACCCATGCTAGATGATACTTTTTAATTGATATACTTGTAATGATACCTTATAACCAGTGGACCTTTTAAAATTGATTGGCAGTTTATTTTTAAATTTTGTAATTCACCTTTCAGCCCAGCAGGGTCTTCAAGACAGCCAAGAGCCCAATCCTATCTTCCCCCTTCCACTGCCAATGCAGCTGCGCCAAAAAGGCATGCACTGCATTCAGTGGAGGTGGGTGGGTGACCCAAGGGCAATCAGGAGGTAAGTATAATACATTTATACTTGCCTCTTATGGGTCTCCTTGAACATGTGCACCACTTTTGGTGGCGTATGTCCACGGAGAATAAAGGGGCAGGGAGCTCCTCAACGGAGGGGTTAGAATCTAGTACATGCCATTGCCACCGGATCCACCCCCTCCCGTTGCCTCCCAGCACTCCATTCCTCCCACCTCTCCACCCACTTATGTTCCCAGTCCTCCAATCACCGCCCCCACCACTGACTTACCTGGTCTGGTGGGTGTGGGAGGGTCCAGTGGCAACGTTGCAGCGCTGCTGACTCTTGCGGCAGTGCATGAAAAATGGATGCTGACGATGTACTGCACGTGCAATTTTACGATAGCAGAAGTCACTTCTGCTGTTGCAATGCGCTCTGCCCTGCAGCCTAATCCTGCAAAGGTAGGATTACTTTGAAGTGTTGCTTCCATTTAAACCTTCTTAAATATTTTCTATATGACAGAAACAAGATTAAACCAAATGCATCCAGAATATCTTGCCTAGAGCTGTGTTCATGTTATTAAAGTTGCAATTTTAAACTAGGGAGTAAGCCCCAATTTTAAACTAGGGAGTAAGGTTGCAATTTACTAGGGAGTAAGCCCCATTGAACAATCTATTCCTCCAGAGTTGAGATCATGTAGCATCCGAGGAGGAGGTAGTAAAAATCTTCATGCCTACTTACGTTATTACTTGAATGAGACATGGCACCCTATCTGGAGGGAGAACAGTGCAGGTGTTCTTTTGGGAGCTGCCAAAAAGGCTTCCCTTTTTACCCTATTCCCTTAGCTTTCTGATAGGAGAACACTATTTAGAACACTAACAGCCCAATCCTGTTTAGCTAGGCTGCAGTGCAAGCGTAGAGCCTATGCTGCATCCTATCCAGATAGGACCCAGTGCCAGCGCACTGGAGCTCTCCTTGGAGGAAGTGGACATTTGTTGTTGCTTGGGCATTAACATGTGAACAGCTTTCCTGCCTAGGCTCTTGAGAGAGATCGGTTCACCTGAATTTGAGTCATCTTTTTAAACTTGAAAGCTAGTGTTTAGAAAAAGTAGCTCCAAAGCATAGGCAGACCGAAATGTTACAGAAAACAAAACAGGGTTCACATAGAGAAGGAGAGTATTATTGAACAAGTTGCACCTTCCACTTTCTCTTGAAAAACCAGACCATGCGAATTGCAGATTTTCCCAGCAAAACAGTGGAAGGCAGCCACTCCCAGTTCCTGCTGCGCCTTCCTCTAAGGAACAGGAATTAGAATGAAGACACTTGTGAAAGAGGCGGAATATGCTGCCACTGATGCCACTCTAGGACTGTGTTGGCTTCAGGGCCAAATTGCAGGCAGCACAAAGCCGCAGGCTCAATCAAGAACGCCCTGAGCTGAAAGGACAAAGCCTGCCCGAGCTGGCAGGGCTGATCCTATTCAGGTCAGAGAAATGACTCCTCCTGACTTGGCGAGACTGTTCTTGCAACAGACCATGAACATCCACTTTTCCATCCAGAAAAAGGTGCTCCAGGAAACGGACAAGTGCAAAACTAACTCAGTTCCGGCTAATCTTCCTCCAGGACTTCTCTACTCCAAATGCTGGTTTGCAATCTGTCCCCACCCACTATTAAAGAGGTGCCAGCACCTTGAAGATTTTTTTCTGGATCAAGCAGGTGGTGATCAGAGAGCAATAAGGCTGCAGTTGTAGCCCATCCAGTTTACAGCTTGGGAAGCTCTCATGTAAATGGGCAATGAATTCCCGGTATTTAGAAAGTCGTCCTGGAGTAGGAAATGAACAAAACAGTTGCTTTGAGTGGAAAGTGACCTAAGTCCACTTATTCCTACTAGTGGGGGCACAGGCACCAGGTGGGAGACCTTCTCTTTCCTGAATTCCAGCCTGTGCAGCCATTCCACAAAATGAGAGAGTGCTTTTTAGGCTGCATTTCCAACATGGAGGAAGATTATCAGTGGTGCAGGATAGTGACACTGACAGCTTCCCCAACCCACTAATGGGGTTTCAGGCTACAGCCTCGATTGTCCAATCCAAGTTAACATTGGCAAAAATAGATGGGGATAGGAGACTCAACCTCCAGTGTTGCTAAATATGATTCCTGAAGGCATTGTTCAGCGACATGATAGAAGTGATGTGGAATATGAGTCTGCACCTAGAGATCAACATCTTGTCTGGTATCTAATTGCCTATTTCTACACAAGGATTTTCCAGTTGTCCTCTCTAAAGCATGTAGAATGTTACAATTAGATGAGAGCAGTATAGGAACTCGGGCAGTTTTAGTCCTGCTTAAAATAGCCAGAACAGTTGATTCTCCACAGATCCTTCAGAATATCTTGAAGGGAGAGTGGCAGTTCCTGTTGTGTTGGAGCTCTGAGGGGAGCAGTGAAGTTCTATGTCCTGCCAAAGCAGATATTGACAATCTAGTAGGTGCGCTGGTAGCAGCTGTAGTTCCTGACATTGTCACAGCTAAGGGGTGGGAATGATTTGCTAAGGACTTCAAACTATTATGAGACTGAACTTTTCAGAAAGTCCCATAAGGCCTCAGCTTAGCAATCTGGGTTTCCAATTCTATATCAATTTCTGCACAAGCATCTGTTCTGTGGGCTAAATAGTTACTTCAGTTGGTTTCTGACAGTTGCATCCATCTCCATCAGTGAATTAATAAACTGGCAGAAGCTGCAGCATATATCCTCTGCTCCGTGGGTGTTAAGCAAACTAATGGTGGCACTCGTGGCTTATCTGATACACATTCACCCATATTTAGACTATCATCTGATCCAGTCTCCTTCATCCCATCGGAGCAGAGGGATGTCACAATGGCTTTGCACTCTGGAATAGTGCAGTTTCCTGGTGAACTTGAAAAAGAGCTTTCTCCATCCAGCTCAGAATCTGTTTGGAAGCAATGATCAGCACATCACAAGGAATAGTCTTCTTTCCAAGGAAACAGAAGGCAAAGATGACCACCTTAATTAGATATGTCATGCAGGCCTCCTGTCAGATTTAGTACTCCTTGCCAAATTGTTTCAAGTTGTTGAATACCAGAGCTGACTTGCTGAGCCATCACAACATTGAGCAGGTAAAGTGGAACTTTCACCAGGAGATTTTCCAAGGCATCACCTCACCATCAGATTTGGCTTGCCAGTGGTGGACCTGTTTGTCTCTGACAGATTACAAGGGTACCTTGATTGTTCATAAGGGAGCATAGGACTCAGAGGCTTTAACAACAATTTGGTTGATGGGTTTCTGTTATACCTTTCCACTGATTAACTTTGCTAATTCATGTCCTTGGGAAATTCAGAGTAGAGTGACTAGAAATCATCTTCAGACTGTCTCAGCCAAGCATGGTTTTCAGAGCTCGTCAGATATCCATCAAACCTTTGTAAACCCTTCCTTGTAGGGTCTTCTCAACCAAGGCCCAGTATTTCACCCAGACCCTGGATAGCTTCATAGTCTGCATGGAGACTGTGTGGATGCTATTAGAAATGCATGATTATTCTTCCAAGGTTCTAGATACCGTCATGGCCTGTAGGCAGCCATCCACTGGAAGAATATATGAGGCCACATGACCTTCTCCATATACAGGGAAATGGTGCTGGAGGGAGAGTGGTGCCTCTATCTACAGACATCCGGACTGGCCTTTCTTCAAGAGTGACTGGACCACAGTTTGCACCAAACGCATTGAAGTGCCGAGCAGCAGTGCTCTCAACAGTCCTGAGGACAGGTGCTAAGACTTCCTTGTCAACTCAGCTTCATTTGAAATGCTTCTTGCAAGGGGCTTCCCTCCTCCCAGTTGGGAGCTAAACAAAGCCTTGAGGGCACTTACAAAACTGCCCTGTCGCGTGTCACAATTGAGATGACAATTTTGGATCGTACTCTTCTTTGTGGCAGTCACGATACCTCAGCCTGCAGGTATCTGAACGGAGTACTATCAGTCCTCAAAGAATCATGCTTGTTTCAGAAGGGCAGTGCTGTACACCAATCCCACACTTCTACTCAAGGTCTGCGCTGTCATCTCAGGAGCTGGTTCTGCCTTCCTTTGGCCCTTTTCCAGCACATCCCAGAAAAAAGGAACAGCACACTCTAGAAATGTGAAAGGTGTTTGAGATAAATGCACAACGTATCAGGCCATTTTTCGTCTCTTGGCTTGTCGTGTTTTATCCTGCCGATCTGAGGGGACGATTTCCAGGACTATGCTATCCAGAATGGATTAAAGCATTTGTTTTCTTAACTTACAAATCTTTGTCCCTCAAGATCCCTAGAAAAATCGCAGCACACTCTACCCAGCAATATCAGGAGCCTTTAGAGTCAATGTTCCACTAGTTGGGCAGCCACATGATCCTTGTTCTTCCTTTCATCCACTGCTACAAACTCAGCATGTTCACTTCCGCAGATGCTGCATTTGGAAGGAGGTCTTGAGCACTTACTTGAGAAGTATGACGGTTGCTTGCTCTTTCTTGTTGGGAACCACTATTCAGTATCCCATCCAAGGATACCCTCCTCCACTGTCTGAGAAAACATTCTTTTTCTCTCTATCTGCAGTGGACAGACTGTATCCATTTGTGTGTGTGTGTGTGTGTGTGTGTTCCTTATTTTTTGCTGGCAAGATTGTAGGAGTTGATTTTGACTCCAAGATTCTTTTGAAAGAAAGAGAAGCTGCTGAGAATGTCTGCTTTCCTATCTTCTGCATCACGCTGCTAAAAATGTTCATAGTTTCGCAAGTTAGTTTTTGGACCATTTTTCTTCTGGATGCCTCTTTCCTACCTGCAGCTATGTCATGACTGAAACTGGGAGTGGCTGCCTCCCAGGTGTCACTGGGAAAGTTTACAATTTGCATGGCCCTTGTTTTTCTGGAATGAGTAGGAGGTGCAACTTGTCCAAGGATACCTTCCGTCCACTGTGGAGAGAGAACATATGACGGTAAGTCCAACGTTCTTCTCACATTTTCTGAGTAAACTTCATCTTGTCACATAATATAAGCTTTTGTGGGCTACAGCCTACTTCAGCAGATGAATCTGATGAAATGGACTGTAGTTTGCAAAAATGTTATCCTGCAATAAATTTGTTAGTCTTTAGAGTGCGATTAAGATAGAATGCTGGAGTGGGAAAGGATTTTAGAGGTACTCTAGTCCAACCCCCTGTTCAGCACAGGCAATTCTGTTGTGTCTGCTGCTAACATAGATACCTCTCTGGAAGTTGATTCAACATTATGTGGGATCTATGTCGTGAATAACTCCTTTGTGTGCTTCATAGTGGTGATTTGTAAGCCGCATATTAGTCATATTAGTTATACTGTATATCAAAATAAAAAGTAAGACGAGGTTTGCTTTATTTGGTAGCTGCATGAACAGGCTCATTCAAGTTACTATTGCAGGAGTGATTTACTGTGAGGAAACTTTAAGCTGGTAGATGTTTTTAGCATTGTGCGCCATCGTGCGCTTCTGGGCTGCAGCCACAAATGGGCGGCAGCATGGCGCACGAAGACATGGCTCCAGAAGCCTCCGTCAGCTCTGGTATGTTGGCCACAGAGGCATGTTGTAGGTGGAGGAGGGGTAGTGCACAGGGAGTTTGGGGAAGGACCAGCAGGAGGGTGGGAAGGGGGTGGATCTCAGCAGCATCTGCGTGCCAGATCCAATCCCTGCTTTTCCAGGCCACCCCACCCCTTTTCTCTCCATGGGCATATGCCAGCAAAATGGCTGGTGTAGGTCCGAGGAGACCCATATGTGATCAGGCACTCTACCAGAGGGAGGGAAGTAAAAATATGTATTTATATTGTTTATATTTACCTGCCGCTGGTTGTCCGATCAACCCCCACCACCACCACCACCATTGGATGCAGCACAGCTGCATTGGCGCTAATGGTGGGGGATAGTATTGGGCAGCCATTGTGCCTTGAACTTTGAGAGTGAATCAGGGATTGTGTGTATAAATGCCTTCAAAAATAGGCTTGCTTTTGCTGTCTGTGTGCCAAGAAAAAACATGGATAGATGTTATGAGTACTATACATATGCATGCTCAGTTGTTCAGTGTTTTACATGTGATTGAGGAAGGGTGTTCAAGCCTGAGGTTCACTCTGGTTCCCCAGCATGTGTACAAGCTATGTTGCAGTGCCACATATAAACTGACCTAAGGAATGATGCACAGATGCTTTGTTAATCATATTATTTCTTCAAACATAGACAGCAGCCCTGAGAGCAGTTGGCAACATAGTCACCGGTACTGATGAGCAGACACAAGTTGTTCTCAATTGTGATGTATTATCTCATTTCCCAAATCTTCTGACGCATCCAAAAGAGAAAATAAACAAGGTGAGTGCTCAGCTTTTTTGTTTTGTGATTTGAAATCTTCCTGTAACATGTTCTCTTTAAGCTAAAGAATAAAAAGCTTGTGAAACAAGGGTGATTTCTTATTACTGAAAAAAGACTGACCCCCATTCCTAGAAGAATTTCAGAGTTCACACTGCTTCAGTGCTGCTGTCAGAAATGGAATTCATACTTGAGGCAGGAGACTAGTTTGTCCCTTTAACTCAGATGAGGACAGGAGAATTCACTCTGCAAGTTTTTTGTTTTAGTATGAGCCATAGAAGGGGCACAGTAAGTGATGTATGGGAAGCAGCTAACTACTGCAGGAGTTTAGCAAATAACTCACAATAAGTTGGCAACATAATCTATTTTTGACACTAGCAGTGTAAACTTTGTTCTTAGGGTTTGCGGTTATCATTTTTCAGTGTTAAGAAGTCTAGTCACTCCTTTTAGTCTAGTAAGTTTGTAACTATTCAAATAACTTTTCCTTCTGTGTTTAACGTGTATGTATGGCTGTGCTGTGTAACAGGATGCTCTCTCCATTTTTTACTGCTCACTTCTCTGTTTTCTCCAAATTCATAGACTCGCTTGTAGCTTTTATTCACACATACTGGTAGTTTTGTAAGCAGACCAGGAAATGAAAAATCCCATATCAGATTACTGGATTTTACAAAAAATTTTAATTGTGAAGACTCACTTACTTCAATGTATTTTTAAACAGCTCCAGAGGGCTGTTTGGACATTCCCTCACCCTGACATTATGTGACTGGGACCAGATGTCATTCTTGCTTCTGCCAGTCTTCTCTCACTGAACTAAGAAATGCTTTTTTTTATCATTGTATCTCCCTTTCCCCTGCATATTGAATCCACTTCATGATCAGTTTTTGTTGTAAAGTATACTCGCTAATTTCATGGTCAAACTCTCAGCAAAATGGTGCTGAAATCGCATTGTGTCAGTTTGCAATATTTCTGCTGGGCTACAACTTGAAATTAAAGGTAGATTTTGCTTTGATTATAGGAAGCAGTTTGGTTCCTTTCCAATATCACTGCAGGAAATCAGCAACAAGTTCAAGCTGTAATAGATGCTGGACTTATCCCTATGATAATTCACCAGCTGGCTAAGGTCAGTCTATTTATTTATTTTTCACATTATCAGCGGCGTCACACACACACCCGGCGCGTCGCCCACCCCCACCTCCAGGCCCGTCGCCCCCCCAGTACTTACCCCAGTGGCCCACGTGCTGGGAGAGGGGCAGGCCGAGCTTCAGCGGCTTGGCCGTTTCTAAGTAGGCTGGGCAAGGCTTCGAGCGGCGCATGCACACAAACGCAGCTTGAAGCCTTGCCCTCAGAAGGGCTGAACAAAGACCTGATTGGATCTTCGTTCGACCCTGCTGAGGGCAAGGCTCCGAGCGGCGTTGTGCGCATGCCGCTCGAAGCCTTGCCTGGCCTATTTGAGCGGCTGAGCCGCCAAAGAAGACACAGCTCAGCCTGCTCCTCTCCCGGGGGTGATGCACTGGGAGGGTGACGCGCTGGGAGTTCCGGCGCATCGCCCCCCTGGTGCGTCACCCCCTCCAGGCTCGTCACCCCCGGCGTCCCCCCGCCACGCTATAGCGACGCCACTAGTTGTTATACCACCCTTCCTCCAAGGAGCTCAAGGTGGTATACATAGTTCCTTCCCTCCTTTTGTCCTCACAACAACAACTGTGAGGTTGGTTAGGCTGAAAATGAAAATGACTGACCTAAGGTCATCCAGGAAGCTTTGTGGCTAAGTGGGGATTTGAACCTGCATCTTCTAGGTCTAAGTCCAACTCCCAAGCCATCCTGTCTCTCAGGACGTTGCCAGAGTTCCCTGTTTATCATTTTGTTAAGCTGGCACAAGATTACGATAAGTCTTCAGATCTCTTGCTAATGCGAATTATCTTTTATATCTCTCAGGGGGACTTTGGCACACAAAAGGAAGCTGCTTGGGCAATTAGCAATTTAACAATAAGTGGAAGAAAAGATCAGGTATATGTATGTGTGTGTGTGAACTTTTTAAAGTAATTATTAGTAAATTTAGAGCCATTAATAAGGAAAACATATAATTGAAGTGTCTCTTACTGCTATTTAGGTTGAATACCTTGTACAGCAGAATGTAATCCCACCTTTCTGTAACTTGCTGTCAGTCAAAGATTCTCAAGTGGTGCAGGTGGTCCTAGACGGGCTGAAAAACATTCTAATAATGGCTGGTGATGAGGCAAGCACAATAGCAGAAATCATAGAAGAATGTGGAGGTAAGATTTTCTTTGGTCAAATGTAGAATGCGTGGGATTTGAGTTCTTTTCCAACAAAGCTTATGCTTAGTGGGCCGTGCCAGTGGTACGTAGCTCAGCTTGCTGTTACAGCAAGGCATGATGTCTATATTAATATTGTGCTAATCCCCTGTATCCTAATACCATAGCATAGGCCTCCACAATGTAAGGCTTGAAGACCAAGTCTTCCCCCCCCCCCCCTGTCATTTTTGCAGTCTGAGAGAATTGAAACAGCCTTTCAGTTACACCCACAAAATATACTACCATGCTTATGGACAAAACAATTACAAACATTATAGTTTTACACGTCCAGAAAACCAGACCTTTGAACAATGAGTACCATGTTCAGTGGGGTTTACCCCCTATTAAGCGCCTTTAGGATTAAAGCCTTATAACAGATTCATACAAATAGTTCTTACTTGTAATATTTTGCATTTCTGTGGGATCCACAATAAACGTTTTGCCTAGCCAAAAGTAAGTTTACCTGTAAGTAACCCCTACCACCACCCCCACACACCTTTTTTTAAACAGTTCCTAATGAGGTTAGGTAATACATACAAAAATTAGAGTATGTTGGATTGCAGCTTGAGTCAGGACCCTAGGTTCAGTGAGTGGCCTACCCCACCTAGGATTTGGAGGGGAAATCATTTTTTAATCTGTGGCTTGATGATCTCAGTTTAAAGAATGAGAATGTTTCAATAATAGGAATAATTGTGGTTAAAATCTATGTAGACTCTCAAAGACCCCAAACCACCACACAACCTGCACAGCTCTGTTCACTCAGAATTCCCCTTGGCTCAAAGGGAAATGATCACAGTCACACTTATGTTTGATTGATTAATCCTGAAAAACCATAGTGTTAACCATTATGAGGGTGAGTTGTGCAAGGTGCTCCAATGAGCTAAGAAGCAACTTAAAGTGATCTTGAAAAATATATCCGAAGTTACACACGAATCTTTAAAGCACTTTGCTATATCCACAATCACAGTGGCTAAAAGGATGTTTTATTCCAGGAGCAGTTAAGGATGGGAGATCTCACTCTCACTCTCACTCTCACTCTCACTCTCTCTCTCTCTCTCACACACACACACACACACACACACACACACACACACACACACACACACACACACGAAAATGAACCCATAGCTGCAGTCGACGTCATCCCCAGCAATAATCTTGTTGTAGACTATGCAGAGTTTAATTTTTCATAGAGATTTAACATCTTTACTGCATATTTCTGCTGTCATACATGGCAGTTTACAATCTAATACTAAAGTAAAAGTTACAAAGGGCAAAATAACAAGAGACTTGTTTGGCCATTGCTAGTCCCTTCAGGAGCTGATGGTATGAATTCCCTGATTTGACTATCTTCTCTTCTGCCTTTCCTTGAGAAACATGTGTATTATGTAACTCTGAGAAAGTGAGAGAATGTTTTCTCAAGCTATTGTTGGTCTGTCAAGGACCTGACGATATGAATGAATGTGCCTTAAGAGGGTCTACAGGACCTTAATCACATGGATATAGCTAAATGTCTAAATCTCCGTAAGTCATACTGCTTTTCCATTTTTCTGTTGCTAGTTTTCATAGGACTTAGAATACTAATGCAGCTCAGGGAAGCATCTTAAGCAGGAATGGGTTTTAAAAACAGTTAATTTTCTCATGATGTTTTCAATTGCATCTCTTTGACCAGGGTTAGAGAAAATTGAAGCATTGCAGCAACACGAGAATGAAGACATTTATAAACTAGCATTTGAAATAATAGATCAATATTTCTCTGGTGATGATGTAAGTACCTCTGTGAGAATTAAGACAAATATAGCAGTAGTAAGTGCTGTTTAACGTGCTCGGTTCAAATGCTGCCTGCCATCTGAATTAGAGACCACAGTGGTTGTAAGACCATGTCCTTTTCCTGCCCATCTGATGCATCATAATTTCCATTTTGTGACTTGCAGCCTGGTGTGCAGTGTAGCAAGCACTCCGTATTACTGGTTAAAGAAGAACATATGTTTGCAAATTAAACAGCAGCCATCAGCCATTTGTGAGGTTCCTTTAGGGTGTTTTTGGGAAGTGGGTCAGGTGCCCTCCTAAACTCATGCACACAATTAGTACAACAGCGCCACAAGTGAGATTTGGGATGGAGAACTTCATAATACTATAGAACAAGTGCATCAAGTTGCAGTAGTAAGTAGTAAATATGAGGCATGCTGGAAAGTCTCTCATGCCTTTGTATTCCTGTTACTGTTGTCTATGACTCTCCCATTCAAAGGCAGCAGTAATCAGGCTAGAGCAGTGGTTCCCAAACTGGAGGAAGCTAGCCAGGGGAATCATGGAGTGCCGTGGAATCCTCTCGGAAAGCAGTGCAATACCAATTGGCAGGCATCAACATAATGTAATGGGGAGCTGCGGCCAATGGTCAGGGGAGCCACAGGTCAAAAACATTTGGGAAACACTGGGCTAGAGGATCAACTGTGTAGTAAAATCATGTGCACTGCATAGTGGGCATGAAATAACACTGTTGAGGGGAGGTGCACATGCACAACACCAAGGGGCATACAAAATGAATAATGTTCCTTGTCTTTGCAGCTCCCTAGCCTTTCTAGCTTGCTTCCTCTATGTTGCGTATCTGAGGCAAGGAGGCATTTTCAATAGAAAGGGCAATTTTGTTAAAATGCTTCTTGCTTAAAAACCTTTGTCTTCATCTTTCCTGTTCTACTTCCCAAACCAGTCTCTTCAGAGATTTGTTTTTTTCTAAATAGCATATAAAACCATGTGTTTTTGCAAAACCAGAAAAAATATCACTGTAGCTATCCCAAAGCTTCAGCATGGTTTCAGGAATTTATTTCTACATATTAATTTGAGGGTGTATCTCTTACATTCAGATCTTGCTGAGGTTGAACACAATTCTTGGTCAGTAAATGGGCTTACTTGTGTCTTTATAAACTGGGAAAAAAAGGATTCATTGTGATATGCATTTTTTGCCTTCGTAGATTGATGAAGACCCCAGCCTGATTCCTGAAACAACACAAGGAGGTACTTACAATTTTGATCCAACAGCCAATCTTCAAACAAAAGAGTTTAATTTTTAAGTTGAGTACAATGCAGCTTGTCTATCCCACACAAATAAGATATACCACCAGATGGCTACTGTTGAAAAAGGCTCCAAGCATATGCCTCTTTGTTTGATGCTTCTAAAGCAAGTCATATATCGGTCACTTTGCAGTTGCCAAAAGTAACTCTCACATGGACTGTAAATGCATATGCATGATCTCATAAACTGTTTAGAATTTTTTTTAACAGTCCCTACTACCTTTTCTCTTTTGTTTTTGCTTTTTCTCCTGGTGCCACATGCTGACAACCGCAGTCTACCGTTTTAGGAGTATCCCTTTGTGGTGGCACATTGGATTTTCACAGAAAAGTAGCTTTCTTTGGAAAATAGTGTGCTGTGGATCAAGACTCTTTAGTATGATGCTTAAATTTTGGAAGACTTTTGAGAGGCCCAGTTTATTTTTTTGAGCCTCCACCATTGTCCTCTACAAACATATTTTCGTATATTTAATGTGGAAGAATAAGAAAATACAAGTCAAATTATTTTCATTGGTGAAACTGAAATAAAAAAAAACTTCTTAAAGAACTTGGTAATTGATTACAGTTTAAAAACAGACTACATCTATCAGTAATTGTGTTCATTACTGCCTTAGAAGCCTGGGTTTGAAGAATGAACTTTAGATTTGGACTAGTAAAATGTGGCCATTATACCTAATTTTTGAGAACAGCAAGCTGTACTTGACCACTCTTCAGCCTGTGCGTTCCTGCTGTTTTTGAAGCAATGAAATGCTGTGCATGGTATTTTACCTGAGCTACAACCTGTTATGGACTTGAACTTTGTTTTAAGCTGAAAGCAAGAGTCCCACATCGGAGAAACAAAGCTATCCCAAATGAGCATTGGTTGACAAGAATCTTGCTTTCATGTTTCCGTAGTCAATATGTTTTTGGTTTAAATTTTATAATTGAATAATGTTGATTTATATTGGTTTAAAACTGTGGAGCTTTCATGTTTACTGTAATTTAGTCTTAAACTATTTTTTACTTACCAGTGCTTATTATGTGGTTGGCAACAAACTAGCAACTATTTTAGAAGCATCATAAAAGCTTCATTCTTGGAGTATTGGAAGAATAATAGAAAATTTAGTCTCTAAACCTATTTGCATAGTTAAAGATACAAACTAGTTGTGTGAGGCTTTGTGGAAGCTACTGCTAAGCATAATGTGCAGCTCACACTGAATAAATTTACATAAGCTGGTAACATGGGAGATAATTAATAGTGGGGGAACTGTCCAGCCTTGCTATTTTCAGAGGATTTGGGATTGGAAATGGAATTTAAACTATGTAAGCTGTCACACAAATTGGTATTGTTGCTGTTGTTCACTGGATGTACTTTCCCAATGCCTTTGATGTGAAGGGGTACAAAAACGTAAAACTAATGTAGTTATTGGGTGTGGGTTGTATTTACTGTGATGAAGATAAGGACAGATGCCATCAAAGCTTTGTTGATCAGCTGTTTTTTCCACTGATGAGCAAGACATTGCAGGTGTTCATTCATTTAAATATATCTGCCAAGGTGGAGCCACTTTAAAGAGTGAGTTGTCTTGTATCTTAAAAGGGATACAAGTATGTGTGTTTAAACTGCAAGATTTTTACTTGCTAGATAATGCGTTTTAATATAGTGGTTTGGCCTCTATTTATAGGTTTTATAAATTTTAAAAAATCAATTTCTCTTTAAGGTGGCTCAGACTTTTCAACTCTTGTGCACATAAAATTGAGTTGAAGTTCATTGTGCCTTTTTTTCCTTTACTCGGACATCAAGTTAATTTGTTTACTGTGCCCCTATTCATACATTATAGTCTAAAATCCTGAACTGTGTTGTGTTTGCTAAAAAAAAAACCTAGATGATACAAAATCAAAATTAGATTTGGTCACAGTTTTTGGAATTTCAGAACACGACGTCCAGTTGATGATGCGAACAAATCTCCCTCCTTTTAAATAGTATGCCTGTGTTCTCTGTCTTAGAGATTACATGCAACGTTTAGATTTACAATTTTCCACTACTATGACAGCTGAGATTTTCTTGCACTCTGTGCAAAATAGAGACAAACATAGGAACATTGATTTAAAGCAGTAATGTGTGTTTTTGTCTATCAGCTCTTGATTTGGAATTTAACCATTTCACAGTTAATAAAGAAGCAAAGATTTGGACCCAAAGATCCTGCTATGCAAGCAGAAGACACTTTTAGTTGTGTGGAGGGGGGTTGTTGATTATATTCACATGGGGGGGAGATATTCTTCCAGTTTTGCAGTGGAGTGGGGTCTTTGGATCCAAGCCAAAAGTATATTGCTGCACTTTTAAGTTTTCAGAACAGTGTTTTAAAAACTGCATTGTTTTTATTTTTTAAACTCTCAGTTAATAGATGAAATTGTTCTTTCAAAAGAGGCATCTAAATGTGTTCCTAATTTTCTATATGGGCTTAGGTTTTATAACCAATAAAAAGCTGCTATCAAATATTATAAGAATGTAAGATCTTCCTTTGAAAACAGTAAAGCTGCTTAATGTTCATAGGGTTGTAGGGTTATTTTCTTTGGATCATTTTTTGCTAAAATATATCCACCAATTGAATGTCATCTTAGCTCTAAAGTATTCCCCCGCCCAGTTAATTTATAGTGATTTTCAATTTTGAATGTTCTAGTAGAAAGTTTCATATTTGCCACCAAATTGATGATCAGTACAAGAAAGTGTCTCATTTTTATCGGATGCCTTGTTTCTGTCATGAGTGCTATTTGAAGGATACATAGAGTATTTTTAAACAACATTTTAAAATCTGAAATTCTTATGAGGATTGTCAAATTACTGAAGCTTCAACTTTGGCTCTACTGTAAGAATACAATGGCAGATACATTTTTGAAAGCTACTACTGATCAAAGTGCAGTAGTTGTGGTTTTCTTCCTTTGCACACTATATTTGATAGGAAAGCATGCAAACTCATGGAATATAGTTGGAATGTTCTGCATGTGAAAGAGACAAATGCAGAAGTGTTAAGATGGAAGATAACTGGAAATGTATCAGCAATTTGTGGATATGGGTCGTCAGGGTAGTGCAGTGGAACAAAACGCCAATCTCTGTTTACTAGTATGGAACTAAAGGGCTAAGACTTTGTACTATTGTGACACAGAGCTAGTCCAAGACCCTTTCACTGCCTTAGGTAACATCCTGAATGCTAACCCCCCCCTTCCCTGACCTCTGCTCCTTCTGCTCTCTGGATTGGAAAAGGAAGGGGGGGCAGAGCAGTGCGTCCTGCACTTCTTAATTTGTTTAAAGGGATGGCGAAGAAGGAGAAAGGTAAGTGGGTAGCAGGCAGGCTCACTGCCTTCTGATTCCTATCCTGCTTGCTTCAGAGCAGCTCCATCCATGGCAGGCTGCAGGGAGTCTGCTGCTTCTTATCCTGAGAAGTAGACTTAGGATAAGAAGCACCCCACGTCTTTCTGCTGCAGCAGTTTCCTCACCCTTGGGCTGCCCCTGAGGGAACGGCACTCTGCATGTGCTCAGAGACATGCTTACTACACTACCACTGGCTTAGGAAGCTTGGACAAAATTTGTGGAACCTAGAGTGACAAAGGATTATTGTAGAGCTCTAAGAATTTCTATGCACAATCATTTTAAAGGAGCTTGCAGGTGGTGGTACCTTTTGGTTCATTTTTCCCCCTGTCCTGTTGGAGTCTCTGTTTTGGTTTTGCAGGTTTCTATAGTGCTTCCAGCAATACTCTGGAAAAGTCAGACTAACTCCCAGCAGCACAACTAATACCGCACCAACAGCAAGCATGTTAAATTATTGATATGATAGATCTATGCATATCCTGGCCACATATCTAACTAGCCTAGAAACTGTTTTCAAACTGGTTTAGCCATTGTTACTCGTCTATTGACTGGAATAGAAACAAGGGAAACACATGCAGTCACGAATTTGGAGTAGAGGGACTCTTTTCTAGGCAGCAAGGTTTGCCCACTCTTCCGTTGTTTGTACAGTGATCAGGCTTCCAGTTCTGAAACTGGGCTACTGTCATGGTATATGTAAGGGAGACGCTGCTGCTGTTGCTGTACATAAATTATTGCTCTTACTGTTGTACCCAGTCAAAGTCTCAAAAAGCAAATTGTAATGAGAAATGGCTAGAAAAAATGAGTATCAGGGAGTTACCTACTGGTGCAAGGGATCATAAACCAGAAGCCCTGCTCAGTTCAAGGGAAACTTGCAAGCTGGCAACAAACCGCCATGATGGAGAACAGCGTCTACCAAGATCATTGCTTTGAGTGCGATCTCGCCAACAACAGGTCAGTTGCCCCAGTAATGATGATGCTGCAGCCAGATCCTTTAGCAATGCCAAATTATTTTATTTATTTATTTACATTATTTTTACTCCGCCTTTCTCCCTGAAGGGACCCAAGGTGGCTTACAACAAAAAAGGAAATACAATACAACAAATACAAATCACAAGTCACATTTTAAAACAGTAAAAAAACAGTTAACGAAATTAATAAAACATCTAAAAATTAATTTAAAAAGATCATCATTACAATTAAAACAAGAGCATAAAAAGAGCATAAAAAGCAGCAGTGTCCCAGCTGTACCAGCAGGATGTTAAAAAAGGCAGGGCTCAGAAGGC
The DNA here is from genome assembly GCA_026170595.1 of Plestiodon gilberti rubricaudatus. NCBI lineage: Eukaryota > Metazoa > Chordata > Lepidosauria > Squamata > Scincidae > Plestiodon > Plestiodon gilberti. The sequence goes on from JANXHW010000001.1 coordinate 144,959,263, forward strand.
TTCCTTGAACAGGAAGGTTTTTAGGCCTCGCTGGAAAGTGTTCAAGGAGGGAGCAGTTCGTAAATCAAAAGGGAGGGAGTTCCATAAGGTTGGTGCCACTACTGAGAAGGCCCTATTTCTGGCCGCCGCCCCTCACACCTCCCTGGGCGACAGCACCCGCAAAAGGGCCTTCTCTGATGACCTAAGGAGATAAGCCGGACTATATAGAAGTAGGCGGTCTCTCAAATATCCTGGTCCCAAGCCATATAGGGCTTTAAAGATCAAAACCAGCACTTTGAATTGGGCCTGGAAACGAATCGGCAGCCAGTGCAGCTGTCGGAGGAGCGGCCTGACAGAGTTGAACCGCCTACCTCCAGTGACCACACGGGCCGCCGCATTCTGCACTAACTGCAGTTTCCGAACCGTCTTCAAGGGCAGCCCCACGTAGAGAGCGTTACAATAATCTAATCGTGACGTCACCATGGTCAGGTCTGCACGATCCAAGTACGGTCGCAGCTGGCGCACCAGCCGAAGCTGGGCAAAGGCCCCCCTGGCCACAGCCTGGGAATCCAGGCAGACCCCCAGGCTGCGGACCTGCTCCTTCAGAGGGAGTGCAACTTTGGAAAATGTACTTTGGTGGGGTGGGGAAAGGAGGAGCTGATTTTGGAAAGTGTGACTTGGAAAAAAAGAGATGCCTGCCTGCCTGCCTGCCTCTCTCACTCACTCACTCACTCACTCACACACACACACACACACACACACACACACACACACACACACACACACACACAGTTAAATAAGAATTTTTTTCACATTTAAAATTGTTTTAGTACTTTTTTATTTAACGATTAATTACCTAATTAATTAATTGATTAATCCAATTAATTAGAAGTTAATTAGCAGGGGGTACTTCAGAAAATTGGACCATGATAGGGGGTACCTGGGCCTCCAGGTTGAATATGGGCCTCCAGGTTGAATATGAAGTTAGAGATTATGCTAGAATCATGCTAGAATCATGAAACCTTTGACTTCAGGGAGAAGGTACGGCAAATTCACTCATTCACCAAAAATTATAAGAATAGTAAGTTAAAGTGCCTGCCCGCCATAACTTCTGCACCATAAAAGCAGTAAACACATTTTGCAGTCTGTCACTTCTGACATTCTTCCGAACAAAAACAAAATCATATAGGGAAAGCAGTGTTCTGTGTTTAATCTTCCTCCAGACTTAAAAGGAAGGTTGGGGCCAAATGACAATGTGTGGGTGCGTGGAGACTCAAGCCGACCTCACATCGCAGGCATCTTGCTTCGTCGCGTCCCGGAGTAGATTCTGATTGGCCCGAGGCATTGCTCCGTGTCCCGCCCCCCACAATGTCAAACATGGCCTCACATTGGCCAAAGCTCGACTTATTCAACTTGGAACGCACCAGAACGACCTTCGGCCAATGAGAGGCCATGTTCGGTGTTGTGGGGGCGGGACACGGAGCAATGCCTTGGGCCAATCAGAATCGACTCCGGGACGCAATGAAGTGAGACGCGTGCAGTCTGATACAGCTTTAAAGTTGTAAGCAAATACAGTGTGTGAGACCTGTAGAATGTTTCACCTTTCTTATGTTGAAACAGCCATTAACTGGCTCCTTCTTTGCGATCCCTTTAAGTAAAACAGTAAAAAATGAGCTTGGAACGCAAGACTGCAAAATGTGTTTTCTGCTTTTATGGTACAGAAGTTATGGTGGGCAGGCACTTTAACTTACTATTTTCGTAATTTTGGTGCATGAGGGAATTTGCCATAACTTCTCTCTGAAGTCAAAGGTTTCATGATTCTAGCATAATCTCTAACTTCATATTCACATTAGTCTTTTTCTGATCAATCAAGTGCACCAAGCTGAAGCTGACTTCACAACATCAAAGAGAGAGTTTCACTGTCTTCAAAGTCAAACATCTACATGAAACTGGATCCAGATTATGTAGAGCTGTGAAATTCAAGGGATTTAGAATCAAAAGTCACGAGTCCTCGCATCAAATTGATTTGCCTATCCTATGGTAGGATAACAAGCTATCCATTCTAGACTCAGAAAAACATTTGAGACAGTTAACTAACTTTTTATCAAACGTCAAGGAAGAAAATCTCAGTCTTCCTAGACAGATTACACTGGTTACAAAAAAAAACTTCTGGCCTGGACTTTTGCAGCTGATTTAGACTAATTTCAGGGTGCTGATTCCAAATCTGGCATCAGTTTTTGTCTATCACATCAGGTTTTGGAGATAACAAATATTGCATTTGATAAAATCAATGAAAAACAGGAAATTTACACTGGTCTACAAAAACATTTTTTTTCTGGCCTGGACTTTTGCAGCTGTTTTAGACTAATTTCAGGGTGCTGATTCCCAATCTGATTTCAGATTTGCTCTATCACATCTCGTTTTTATGCTATCGGCATACCACATTTTCATTGATTTTACCCGAAATTAACTTTGTCACTTATGATTGCAAGATCCTTGCATATCTCTCGCACCCACCCACCCATGCACACATACAGAGTTAAATAAGACATTTTTCACATTTAAAATTGTGTTAGTACTTTTTTACTTAATGATTAATTAATTAATTAATTAATTGATCCAATTAATTAGCAGGGGGTACTTCAGAAAATTGGACTGTGATAAGGGGGTACCTGGTCAACACACGTTTTCTGGCATAAGGTATTCCAATGGTTTTAAGGTAATTTTGGGGTGCTGATTCCAAATCTGGCATCAGGTTTGGCATCATGAAAATGGGGTATGCCAATAGCATAAAAACGAAATGTGATAGAGCAAATCTGAGATCAGATTTGGAATCAGCACCCTGAAATTAGTCTAAAACAGCTGCAAAAGTCCAGGCCAGGGGAAAAAATGTAGACCAGTGTAAATTTGCTGTTTTTCATTGATTTTATCAAATGCAATATTTGATATCTCAAAAACCTGATGTGATAGACAAAAACTGATGCCAGATTTGGAATCAGCACCCCAAAATTACCTTAAAACCATTGGAATACCTTATGCCAGAAAATGTGTTGACCAGTGTTATTCTTGGCCTAAAGCTGCCTTTCTACAATTAGGGCAGTTGCCTCTTAACCTATTCTCACTTGACAACAAGCATGCACAGTGGTTCCCCCTTTTTTCTGATCTTCCAAAATACCTGAAAATCAACATTATTCCCTGCCCCACTGCAATGCTCTCCCCTCCAAGGGAGACTGGTAGAGAAGCCTTGAGCAGGTGTTGGGTAGTACCTGCTGGAAGCAGTCCAAGTAACAAGGAAGGAGGTAGCTGCCGAGTCTTGTTATCTTCTCATTATCACCAACTAGATGCTTCAGCATCTACTGATGCCTCAGTCAGAACTACTGCACAGGAGGAAGGAATGAGTGTAGGGGGTGATTGGAAAAGACCTCTGTCTGAGACCCTGGAAGCCCACTGAGACTAGACAATACTAATCTAAATGAACAAAGGAGCCTAACTGAGGCTGCAATCCTATGCACACTTTCCTGGGAGTAAGCCCCATTGAACACAATGGAACTTACTTCTGAGTAGACATGCTTAGGATTGTGCTATCAGTGTAAGTTGTATGCATGTAGCTGGCTCAGTTCTCCCATTAGGTTTTATAGGACAAAGTTGCAATTTGGGATGTAGTTAAGGGGAGCAAAATCAGCCCCATGACTCTGAACAGCCCAGTCTCCATTGCCTGAATCACAAAGAGGTGCATTATGCCTCTCCAAGAATCAGAATGATGAGTATTTTGCTGGTATTGTGTACATTTACAGTTTTTGGCTGACCATTCTTTTATTAGGCATATTGCTAGTTAGGTCCAATGCACACAAGCTTGCAAATGTATGCTTGTCAAGTCATGTTGTGCTCTGAAGCAGCCACTTACTCGTTCAAAGGGAAATCACCACTTCAGGGGTATGGTCCCCATTTCCACACGGTGATTTTCTGGATAAAATCAGCATGAATTGAACCTCATGCCTTGGTTCCAAGAAACCAGAACTACACAACCACCCCTTTGAAGGTGTGTGCGCGCGCATCCCTGTATGTGCTTTTAAAGGAACTTCCAGTTGGAAATACACCCTGACAGCATGCCTTTGTTTGATTGTGTCATTTGCCTCTTAGAAGCCTAAGCTAGCAGAAGAATCTGGCTCAGTCGGGAGAGCTGCCGCCTTGCAAAGCCCGAAGACCGGTGAACTTGATAAGTTTGAGACGCCTAGACAAAAAGCTGTGAAAGCCTCCAGGAGGAGAGATAAGAGCTTCCAGCTGTGTCATCGGTCGAGTGTGGGGGGTGCCAGCCAGCAGAATTGTCAGACTGTAAAAAGGATACCACCTGGAAAGTAGCCGTTTATGAAAGATTGGACATTTATATATTGTGAAAAAAAACCCAAGGGGGGTTAGGATAGCCTGCCCATGTACACCACCTTGGATTAAAGTCAGAGGAGTAATCCAATGACCAAGAAAGGCGGTATATAAATACTGTATATTATTATTATTATTAGTTGATGGTTACATAGTGAAAGTTAATGGTTAGTTGGATACTGTCTCTCATTCTGTGCTTGAATGAGGCACCCATCAGAGCTTGAGGAAGGTGAACCCCTCCCCCCAGCAACGTGAGATTCTCTCTCTGCAGTGCCTCTTTGACTCTACCTTGTGCCTCTGTTTTATTTATCAATATACTACAAAGAAATAAGTGCCTAATTCTCTCTCTCTCAAAAAAAATACTGAGTAATGCTGTCCTAGAAGTAGAACTTCTCACCCTTCAAAGAAGTGGAAGTACCTAGCAATATATTCAATCTGGCAGACCAACAGTTGCTCACTCACTTTGAGAGTGAAATCCTTTTCAGCCTTAGTTCTTCCACTATCCATCTGTCCTGCTACCTCAGTACAAGCTTCACCTAATGTGTGACTAGTTCACTGTCTGCCTTGATGGACCTAGGAAGGAGAAAGTCTCTTAAATCAAAGCAGCTTAAATCAAAATGTACGCTTACCCCTGGACACAACGGGACCGATTTCTGAGGAAATGTGTCTAGGAATGCACTGTTAAGAGTGTGAGATCCTGTGTGAAGTGACATGAACAGCCAAAAGAGAGCAACAACCTGGTACGTGGTGTGAGCAACAGCATTGGCTGGTGCTACTGGGTCAGGAACAATCTACCTTACTAGATGCAATACTGAAGCACTACGCGTATAGAAATGAGGAGGGGAGCATCTGCTGAGAGGGAATAGATAGCTGTGACTGTGAGCCGCACTAAAATAATTTTGGCTACCAGATAACACGACACAGACTTCCAAGTGCTTTCAGACGTGGCTGCAAGGAAAAACTGAATCTGATGCAGAGAAGAGAGATGGCAGAAACGCCCGGCTTACACACACTTCGTGGAAAGGGGGGAGGGCGGACAGCTTTACCTCCCCCTATTATTATTATTATTATTTATTATTATTATTATTTACTGTACTGTATACCACTTTACAGGGAGCGGTTAGCCCCCCCGCCCGTCGCAGTATATTACAACCGAAGAATAACTTCCGGAAGGGTAGCCATGTAAATCTGTTATAGCGCAATCCGATGCACGTTTACTCAGAAGTAAGTCCCGCTATTCAGTACGGCTTACTCCCAGAAATGCATATATATAGGATTGCAGCCGCCGCCGCCAGCCAAAGTCTTGTAGCGCCGTTTTCTGTAACTCCACGAAAGCTGTTGCCGAAGCGAACGAGTCTTTCAGGCGCTACAAGGCTGTCCTTTTTTTTTCTGCTAAGAAGGATGAAGCGCAATCGCAATGCATGACGAAAGGACACACACATTAAAGCCCGCCGTCCCCCAAGACGGGCATTCCAGCGTGAAGTCCGGCGCGATGATCACAGGGATCTTAAAAGAGCCACTAGTTTAAGATCCGTTCCGATCTACCGCTTCGTCCAGCGCCGCTTATTGTCAAGCGATCGGGTCAGACGGGCAGTATTACAGCCAATTGGAGAAAGGGAGCCGGAGCTTCACGTGATCCAGAGGAGCTAGTCACAGGCTGAGTGGTTTGCCCGCAGCGCTTGGCCTTGCCCAACGCGAGCGTCGCTTGTCCAGCGCAGTTATCTGCTTCTGCAAGCGACATCAGCTCTTCGGTATATAGCCACATGAGAGCGGGGTGGATGGAGCAGAGCACCTAGCACGGCGCCTGGGGGGGAAGCAATTGGCTTTGTGGTGCGCCAGAAGTGGGAAGTCTCGGGAGTGCACTGGCAGCTTGCTTGCTTGCTTGCTTGCAAGGAAGAAACGACCGACCGACCTCCGACCTCCCAGCGTGGGCTTCCAGGTTTCATCCGGCAGCCCTGTTCGGTTGCTCTTCCCTTCCCCCGCCCCAAGAGGTAGGTCAGGTCAGGATAATAACAGGATGTTTGTTCCTCCCCCTTGCACTCTTGTTTTTGAGCCTGGTGCCTCAGTGGAAAGAGTGGAGGCCTCTTTCCCTCTGAATGTCAACTGTGAAATATGCTTTTGAATTTTGGAATTGGAAGTGTGCTGGCCAGATGTACAGATGCTTCCAAAAATATACATGATGGAGGAGAAGATTTTGAGGGCTCGTAAAATACGATGCTGTGTGCAAATTATGCTATGTGTGGTGTTGTGGATATTTTTCCTTGTTTGGCCATGGTTGTCAGAGTATGAATGCTTTTGCATGGAGTTGAGGAGCAATTGGGAGTGGCCAGAGCAGATCTCCTGCCTGAAACGGGCAGGTCTGCCACCTTGCTAATAATAATAACATGCACCACAGGGCTGGCTGAACCATGAAGCAACCTGATGTGTGACTCGCATCGGTGTGGGTGGTGGGGAAGAGCAGTGCATTCAGCGTGTCCTTCACCTCAAATCTGCCGCCACCTCCCTCCAGCCCACCGCAGATGCAAGCTGTATTGATTTGCTTGCTTGCTTGCTCGCTAAAAGCAAGTGAGAAACGGATCACCCACTTTGCTACTCCCTCCCCGTGCTCCTTCCTCTCGCGGTCCAGCTCGCCTCCACCTCTGCCCCTGCCAAAAAACAACTTTGCTGCCCCCACCCCTTGTTCCTTCTTTCAGAGTCAATTTTAAACTTAAAGGGGGCTGCACAAGGGAAAAGTCATGGGGAAGCAGCCATTACCTGGCTCCTTCTTCTTCGCCATCCCTTTTTGTAAAACAGAAAGTGCAGGGCAGCAGCGCAGGGAGTTGTTAGCATGTTCTACCCTTCCTGTCTTTGTCAAGAGGGTCGCTGCAAGGAGCTGAGGTAAATAGCTAATTTTCTGGGGGAGGGGGGAGAGGCAGCAGCGCTGGGACAACTGGGGTGAATGGGGAGGAGCCAAGCGGAAGCAGCAATGGGGGTGAGGAGAGGATGGGCAAAGCTCAGCAAGGCAGAGCAAAGGCCTTGGGAAAGTGGCAAGGGGGGGGTACGGCAAGGCAAGGTTGGGTGAGGTGGCGCCCCCCCCTTACATTCAGCTCCAGTTGCCTGCCATCCCTGTTGCTGCCATCCCTCCTTGCCCACCTTGCTGATTAGGAAAGCAGCCCGGAGGGAAAGCAAAGCAGGCCACAGTGGAGTCCTCCTTGCCTTTGGCTCACCATCTCACCCCCCCCCCCTGGCTTAGGAAAGCAGCGGGGGGGGGGTGTGAGGAGAGAGGGGGCAAAGTGTGGTGAGGCAGAGCACTTTCAGTATGCTCATCTCTTCTCATATTTGAAACAGACATGACCAGGCAGAGCAAGAGGAGGAGGTGGGGCCAAGAGCTGAAGGTAAGGCAGGGCTTTGCCTCACCACATCCCCTCTTCTTGCCCTCTCAACTGCTTTCCTAAGCAGCTGGGTGGAGGAGCAGGAGGTGGTGGCAGCAAGAGCGGTCAGTGCACATGCAGTTGTTTTTCTTCTTCTCTAAGCAGTTGCTACCCTGATTCTCTTCCCACTCTCAGAGGAAGAAAATCAGAGAGACGATGGGGGGGGGGACGGACAGGCAGATATGGGATGTGGGGCAACCCCCATCAGTTTGCCCCCCCCCCCCAGCTCATTGCTTGACACACTTGCTTCAGTCAGCTTTATGGCTAGGCCAGCCCTTCTAAGTAATGCACTCTTCCACAGTTTGGGGCTACATGTGGGGTGGGGCAATCGATGTATAAGGGAAGTGGCACTTGTGTGTGTAAAACCTTTCTGTGTGGCTGTACGTTTCTCTCTGTAGTTACTGCTTCCTCCAGTTCTGCTGTAGTGATAAAAAACAAACATTAGGTTCCTCTCCCCACCTTGCTCCTCTGCTTCCCACAGCTGCTTTCCTCTTCACAAAGCAAACAATAACTTATTTGCAAATGCATAGTTCACTTAACAGAAACGTTCTGTGTATAACAAACTACTAACTTACTACTAACTTACGGAGGGGGGGGAAGGGAACCAGGTTGTTTTTCAACAGGACCCTCAGTTTCTAATACTGTGTTGATATGTAGCAAGAAAGGAATCAAAGGAGATTAACAGTTAATATGCTTAAAAGCTCAATGCTTTTGTTCATTCTCTGTATTTTTGGAATGTAAATGTGTTAAACTTTTGTCTGCCTAGTGCTCTGCCCTCTTTTCTCTAGTTATGTCTCCCTCAATTTGTGTCACAACTGCTGTAAAGGATCTCTAGCTCTGAAGACACATTTTCATAGAAATGGAGTATTCTTCTGAGCTTGCCAATGTGCGTGTCATTCGCTTCAGGACCAACAATTTTGTAAGAGGAACAACTCTTACAAGGCCAGATGTGTGTGTTTGCAGGGCCCTTGGCTTAGAAACGGAAGGCTGGGACTGAAGTAGCACTTCATGAATTCCTGGCAGAGAGCTGAGGAACCCTTCTTGCTTATCAGGAAATGACTGGTGTGTCAGGCTGCAGAACAGAATCCTTCATTTAAGGCTGGAACTACACTGCAACGATTTCCGGCGACTTCCACGCTTCGCAGCCGAGCACGGAGATGTAAATGCTGTCTAGCTGGAATTGCGGGAGCAAGCAGAAGCAACTGCGATCTCATGATTTCGGGCGCATGCAGAAAGTCAATTGCCCATGTTTTCAGGGGTCGCTTTGCGGAGCTACTGCAGCCACCAATAGAGAGGAGAGGGGTTGCATGCCAATCAGAACTACTTCCAATCACCGTGGAGGTTTCTTCCAAGAGGATTACTTGTAACAAGAAAGAGTAGGTACAATCAGAGAGATGTGTGTGTGTGTGTGGGGGGGAAGCGTTTCGGTGCTCTCAAGGGAACGATCTGTTGTATGTGCACAGGCAGAGCAGAACAGTATTTCCACTGCAGACCGATTTGATGCTTATGGATTGAAAGCAAAATATTGCTTACGACTGCTCCATGTTAAAGTTGAGCAGTACCCGAAACCCCCCCTCAACGTGTGTGTTAAAACGAAATAGAGAGAAACATGTGAAGTTTGTGAGTGATTTTGTCTCTGCTGCCTTTGTGACTACGTGAAGATGCATAGGGTAGGGTTGTTAAAGTAAAAACCAGCAAGGAAATTGACGATGGCCCCGCTGTGAAGAACAGACCTGCAAGGTTTTCGGCCAATCAGAGTGCGCTTGTGTTTAGCCAATCACAGCTGTGCTTTCTTAAGAAGGCGGGACAACATTGCAGGAAGACACTCCTACAGACAAGCTCAGCACGCGAAGCGAGCGGCCAGGCGCGCCGGAAATCTGTTCAGTGTAGTTCTAGCCTAAAGCAGAAGCTTCTGACATTTACAGCGCAATCCTATGCATGTCTACTCAGAAGTAAGCCCTATGTTCAATGAGACTTACTCCTTGGCAGAGGCGTCACTAGGACGCGCGTCACCCCTAGGCGTGGGGGTGCACGTCACCCTAGTGACCCCCCCGACTATGCCCCCAATGGAACAATCGGCGCGGCCAAAGGCCGTGGCGTGATTTGGGGGGGGCGACCTGGCTGCACCCTGCCCCAGGTGCCCCCCCGCCCTGGAACTCAAACTTTTGCCGCGTCGGCCTCCGGCCACTCCGAGGCCAGGAGCTGGCCTTGGAGTGTCCAGCCCGGCCGGCGCTCCAGGGCCTTCTGAAAGAAGGCCCAATGTGTCAATATGCGAACTTTTACAGTTTTCCCGCATGCGCAGAGACCGTTTCTGAGGGCAAGGGCCTGCCCTCTTGCCTTCAAAACGGTCTGCGCATGCGTGAAAACCGTAAAAGTTTGCGTATTGACGCATTGGGCCTTCTTTCAGAAGGCCCTGGAGCGCCGGACGCTCCGAGGCCGGCTCCCGGCCTCGGAGCGCTACTGAGGCCGACGCGCGCGCCACGGAGGTGCAGCCTTTAAGACTGATTGAAGCAAGTTAAAGCAGCAGGGGTGTGTTGGTACACACACACACACAAGTGCTTGAAATCACATGGGCATGCAGATTAGAAGCTATGTGTGAACTGCTGGTTACCCACCAGTATACCTTGCAGTTAGGGCAAGTAATGATTTCTTTCAGGCAAGTACCGGTAGGTTTGCCAGATCCACTGCTCAAGCCGGGGTAGGTGTATGATAAATAAATAAATACATGCAGGCTGACAATTTTGTACTCTCCTGTCAGTTCTTCTGTGCAATCTTGTCCTCTCAACAAATCTTTTGAAAGCCTGTGAAGTGTCAAGAATTCTAAATCATCACTGCTGAACCTTAAGTAACTTTGAAGGGGAATGTCATGATGACTTTAAAGTGCTGCTCTCTTATTCACTGTTTTGTATCTTACTCTGGAAGTCCTTCATAATTAACAGCCCATAGTTAAGGTTAAGAGTGTCTTGTTCTTCTGTTGCAGTGATAGTAGTGAGATGTTTCCATCTCTTCCACTTCTGCATAAACAAATGACTCAGCATCCTGGGGAAAAAAAATTAAACTTCTTGCTGCTTCTCCTTTTTTGTGCTTGTATAGAAAGATAGGGATTTCAGTGGCCCATTAGATTAACGAAGAGACCCATTTTGGACCAGTAGGCAAAATATTGGATTTGGATCTTTAGAGACTGAGGACTTTCGTCCCTATGTTGACATCCTGTGACATATGGACATTTTCTTTGGGGCTTATGGGAGCTGAAGTCTTTGTGAGGACTACTTCCTTTGAAGTAGCCCTCACAAAGATTACAATCCTATGAGTACCTTCACCTTTCATTCTTTCAGTCATTTGCTGCCAAGCCAGTCCCAGGTAAAGGAGCCTGGTGTGGGCAGCCCAGTGGTGGCCTGGGAGAAGGGGGGGGCTGAGAGAAGGGAGCCAGCAACCCCAAAACTTAGGCTCCGTGACCCTGTTGGAATTGCGACCCCAAGGTTGAAGATCAGTGACTTGGATGCTTTTTTGTTTGTGGGTTTCTTCTTTTTCCACCTCAGGAAATTTCAATTGATCCATAATTCAATTGGGGGTGTGTGTGTGTGTGTTTGTGGCAAAGCATTGTATTGTTAGACTGGGTCTAAGTAGAAACATGTTGTAGTTGTGAGTTTGTGTCAGAGACAAGATTTCAACCAGACAAGTCCTGATTTCAGCTCTGTCTCTTAGCCACTTTTTGTGTATTTAAAAAATAATGTGTCAGGGAGTAGGCTGGGCTCTCTGACACCTGATCTTCTGTGTAGATGGGTGTGCTTTTCCTTGTATGAAGGAGTATTCAGTCATGTGAGCCCCTTCAGACTGCAGGCAGCAGAACAGCTCAGTTCCAGGTTTACCACCTCATTGAGAATTGGACTTTCTTCTTAAGATGCTTAGGTATGCTATCTACTCTTTTCCTAGTGAATATTCCCTCTTGCAACCTTGTAAAGCAGTGGTGACCAACCTTTCAACATGAATGCTGCTGGCCCTTTAAATGGTTGCATAGGTGAGGGCATTTCAGCAGGTGCAGCTGTTTTAGCAGCACCATCAGCACTTGCAGCTGCCATGTTTCTGTCTTCTACACAACTCTTAAGAACACAGTAGCCCTAATGGTGGAAGGTTGGCCACCCCTGTTGTAAAGCTTGTGTAATGCAAGTGGCTTTGGCTGCAATCCTATACACACTTTCCTGGGAGTACGCCCCATTGAACACAAAAGGACTGACTTCTGAGTAGACATGCCTAGGGTTGCACTGTTTATCTGCTCTGCCCTTTTTTGGTTTTGGAACTTGTATATGTATCATCCCTGACCTGTGTGTGTGAGAGAGAGTGAACACTCTTGCCTTTGTCTGCGTTTCAGTGGAGCTGAACTTGCATGACTCTTTGTTTTTGCCCTTTTGCGCTAGCATCACTGGATCATTTCAGAGATGTCATCCTAGCAGCGATAACGAGGCTTACTTGTTAATATATGTTGTGGGCAAGCTTTGCAGTAGCAGAACAGCTTTTCTGCTTTTCTCAAGCTTTTGATCTGTCTTCTAAGAAACAAAAAGGAATCGCTGTGAGGTTTCAGTCTAGTGCTAGGTTGAAACACTATAAGAGCATAAGAAGAGCCCTGCTGGATCAATCCAACTAGTCCAGCTTCCTGTTTCTCACAGTGGCCCCAACAGATACCTTGGGGAGTACTCATAGGTAGGGGTGTTTGTTTTTGTTGATAACCACACAGAAACCCAAAACCCCACATTTTCAAACAGAATTGGAATCAAATTGCCAACTCTCTACTGGTTGTGGAACGCATCTGGTTAAATCAGATTACTTTTCCAGCTAGAAATTATTGAATAATTTGTTCTTGCATTGAAGACTGCAGTGTAGTGATATTAAACCTAATATTGATGCTTAAGAATTTACATCTATGAATAAAAACACAAAACACCACGTTTTGCATTTTAATTCAACAAATGTGCAAAAGAAAAAAACCCACCACCATTTTCAAACACCTCTATTCATAAGGATTTTGTTTTGTTTCTTAGTTGACTTCTGGCTTAGCCTTTCTTTTCAGAGGCTGTATTGCTAGCTGGGAATAGCTTCAAAAGGTGGTTGCCAGAAATTTTGTACAGTATGTACAGTTTATTTGGGCTGCAAAATAAAATGCAGAACTAGAAACATGATTGTTGTGATATTAAATTGGTGAGGAGCGAATTCAAAAGGTGTTGCAGTTGTCTATATGGCAATGTTGTCTGACAGTCTCATCATCCAGGGGTTTTCAGCCATGCAGTTAGTATCAGGGCTCCGTGGTAGCAGACTACGGTGTGGGCAGTTGTGTGGTCAAATACAATTCTTATGATGTCTGCTAGTTGTAACTCCAGTTAGGATTGTAATTATCATACAGTGGACAATTTTGTGACCATGAGATGGCACTATTGGACAACTACAGTACTCCCCCCATATCCGCTGGGGATATGTTCCAGGATACTTGAAACCGTGGATAGGAGCGAACACCCCCTCCATGGTTTCCTGAGGGCTCCCCGCCCTGCCTCCCCTGCGGGCAGGCATGCATGCCCCCCAGCTCTTATTTTTCTTTCAGCAAGCTTTGTTTCTTCCTTAAAACAAACAGAAGCAGCCTCCATTGCAGGCAAGTTGAACGAGACTAAGTCCTAGAGAGGCTCTGCAAGGTTTCTGTTAACTCTGCTCGCAGCTGCTCCGCTTGCTTCCGAAATGCTGTCAGAATCTCCGCAACGCGCCGGGATTTGTGAAGTGTAGTTCCGGCTTAAGGATGTAGCAGTGAGCCAGGGCCTCAGTTAGCATACAGTTCTTGGTTAAGATTTGGCCATGGAGTTGGTGAGGGAAGCTTGGGTTGAAGTCCTTTCTTTTGTGTCACTAACAACTTTATTTGCTTTATTAATCAGGGATAATTAATATTTGCTTTATTAATCAACTTTATTAATCAGGGAGCTCCCTGGATGTGACTTTTGTTTACACGCTCAAATGTGCTGTGCAAGCAAAGCGTGACCAGTCATGGAGTTTTCCAAGAAATGAACGAAAAGCAAGGCTTTTCTCAAGCCAGTCAGTTAGAGTGGGGAAGGGCATGATTGCTGTGATGGACCAAAAGGGTGACCTGCCTTGAGACCTGTGGGATCTGAAGCCTCTTACCGTCTATCCAGTTCAAGTGCTGCAAGATCAGGCTGGGTTATGTTCTTCTGGCAAGTGTACAGGTGTCCCCGCGCTTATTCAACCAGTTAGAGACTGGAGCACTTTCAAAAAGTGCGTTGAAAAGCGGAACCCAGTCTATTTTTAGTTCGCAAATGCAAAATGGCTGCCAAAACCTGTCAATATCATGTGCGAATGCGTGTGAAGGCCTAAATAATACACTCTATGTACCAAATATAAATAAATGAATATTATAAGCACAAATCTGCACTGTATGAATACAGTACTATATGATAAGAATGTCTTCCGGTTATAATTGAAACGCGTCAAAAGAGCAGGCCGTCAAAGTGAACCAGTGAAAAGCAGGGGATACCTGTATTGTGCATCCGTATAAAGAGAACATATCAGGCAGTTTTGTATGTGTAGTAACAGTTCCATCTCTATGTTCTGGGACCAGAAAGAGCACCTGGTAGTAGCTTAGGGGTGATTGAATTGGGGATAGGTTTGCAAGGTCGTGTAGGAACGTGTGTCAGTTATTGCACAGTGGCGCATGTAAGCAAACAAATCTACGTAGCCTTGAGTTTGTTATACCTCTGTGTAGGGAAGACGCGGAAGCCAGGTCCTTCGCTGAACAAGCCCAAAGCCCCTGGTTACCACCTTCAGGCACTCCTAAACAAGGGGAAAGTCACTCCTAGACAAGGAGAAGGTAACTGCCACCACCTGGGGTTTACACCAGATCACTCAGCCCCCAGGCTCTGAGTATCTATAGGAAAGCAGACGTTGTGGGGACTGGCCTCCCTGAACAAGGGAGCCAGGCCACAAGGCTGGACTTTAGCTTACATAGGGTAGCACTGGCACAACTGTCTCGGGCTGGAACACAAGCCCACTCAGTTTCCCCAATGAGCACACATTGGTAATAATATAATGATGTTTATTAAGATATCTTTTAAGACTATGCGTGCAAAGATTCAGAAGGCAGTGATACTGCAATAAGCTTGACATATATGTTACAGACTTACAGGAATAAAACAATAAAACTAAACTCCTAAGACTAGCTCTCACCAAGAGTAGTTCTTTCCCCCCCCCCCAGCCCATGGAGGGTCTGGGGCTTTACCCACCAGCTGTTAAGGTGGGTAGTATTCCATCAGGTCCCATCTAGAGCAGCGTGGAGCAAACACACGGTCCAAGATGCAAGAAGCGAGAGAGAGAGCCCACCTTAAAGTGAGGCACTTAAATACATTTTAGAGATGTCCAATGATTGACAGGTCAAGTCACCTTATGGAAGATGGATCCGCACAGTTCCTTCCAGAAGGTTACGCAACCACTGCTCTCCCCCTCCCAACTGGGAGAGATCCACAGGTGTTATGAGTTAACGAGGATGGCCTCGCCGGCTATCTTGTTCCCACCAGATAAGAGTTCCCAGAATGCATTGCCAGCACGGCAAGTGCTGAGAGCACAAACGGGCCTCTGAGAATTTGGCTGTTGGCCAGTCACCATGAAATAGGCAGATTCTGCACATCCTGTTTAAGATGGAGGTTTGCAAGAGACCAAAATTTGCTCTTAACACTACACTCTGCCAAGCATGTTTTTCACTGTTAATGTAGTCTCGCATGCCTGAATACCATGATGTAAGAGATGATTCTTCGTTCTGAAAGGGAAGATGTGATACCGGTAGTTTAACAATCAATTTCTAAAGATGCTTTCTTCTCTTTCAGCTGGCTCCCGTGAATTTGCTTCAAATGGCAGATGAAATGCCAACATATCTATAGGGCTGGTATGAAATGCAGCAAAGTCATGGTGGATGTAGGAAAATGGCCCATATTTACATTGCTTTCACCTCAAGAAATAGCAACTATTCGAAAAGCATGCGTCTTTGGAACCTCCGCTAATGAAGCTATATACATAACCCATAATGATGAGGTAAGGTGGTTTAAGTAACCAAAAAGATGGTGTCTTGATATCTCTGATGCGTTAAATAAAAATCCAGGACAGGTGGTTGGCATGTATATAGTTTTACAAGGTATTAGTTGGATAAAATGATCTTGCGCATCAAGAAGGCTTAAGCCAGGCCTGGCTGCTGGAATAAGCGATCTACCACATTGGCGCATTTGAAGGTCTGAAATGAGTTTGTGCTGTTCAACATGCAGGCAACACACAGGTTCCCTGGCTGGAATATTGATTGGGCATATGGGCCCACCATTTGAGCCTATGACTATGGTTTGAGCTTGCATTCAAGATGGGTGTGTATTTTGTGGTCATCGCATTGACTGGGAGGTTTTTTTTTAAATTGGGGTGCTTTCCTCTAGTCACTTTTGTCTAAGATCTATTTTCCATTGGTCCCAGAAAGTGGTTCTTCCCTGTTTTGGTTCCCCCTCAGATGAAGGGCTGGAATAAGTTGAATTTTCAGAGGTTCCTTTGTTTTTATCTTGCTTGGTTAAAAACCACAAAATTGAAAACCCTATTTCCCTTCAGGAGTGAACTTTGGGACAGAAGGTGTTCATCATCACTCTTTCATGGTGGCCTCCAGAAGCCGTAAAGTGAGCACAGCGGGCATGGAACATGGCATGTTCCATTCATTGCAAAGAGCAGCTTCCATTGTGACCTTTCAGCATAGCTCTCCTTCAAGTGAAATTTGTAAGGTGGTCATTCATAAGATTATGGAACACCATAAGCTGTGTCTATTAACTGATGATGTTGCACTTAATTGGAGAGTTCTGCAGTAGATTCTTCCTCCGTAGAAGAACCTACTGTAGAAGAACCCTGCAGTCTGCCTGTCAAGCATACTGCTATATCTCTGAATGCTCTCTTGTGCACCTCTGAGAAACTGGGCCTGTTTTTTCCTTACCTTGAACTTCTGTTCTTGAGGAGGGCAATCTTCTCTTATATCTTGTGTGATCATTCATCCTTCAGAAGACAAATACACAAGGAGGTACTGTATGTTGTTGTGCTTGCTGGGATGTTTTCTGGGTGTTGTCGCTAAGGGACTGGGCTGGGAATGGGCACTTCTCAGTTCAAACCTCACCTCTGTCAAGACCTTGCTTGCAAGCCACTCCCAAGCTACAATATGGGGATAACATTTGCCTTTCAGAATTGTTGTAAGGAGTACATTAGGGTAATACATATGAAGCACTTTCCACACTTGGAAAATGCTGTACAAATGTGTATTATTATTACCGTATTGGTCTGAGTATAAGACTCACTTTTTTCTCCTAATTTAAGTTTTTAAACTAGGGGTACGTCTTATAATCAGGCTGTTGCAATTTAATGCCAGTGATTTAATTAAATTTTTTTAATAGCACCAAACTTTAAGGGTGCGTCTTATAATCGGGTGCGTCTTATAATTGGGACAATACGGTATTTTGCATCCATCTTTTGTGCTGTGTTTACTACCATGGCATGTTTTTCCGTGATACATGTTCGGGTTTCCTGCTTTTTTCCAGATTTGTCTGGGGAATTGGGGAAACCCTTCCCAAGGGGGAGTCAGATTTTAGGTGGCCCTGCCTCCTGATTTCTGATCAGAGGGGGTATCCCAAAGGGTATCTGAATGCCTTCCTGGAGAGCAGAAATGTATAGTAAGGTAAAAGAAAAAAAAACACCCAGCATTTTTGTATTACATTTAGATTTAATGGTAAACCAGGTTATTTTTAAAGGGGCAGTAACGTTGAAATGTGAAAATCCAAGTAATTTTTTTAAACTATTTTTGTCTGTCCTGATTGATTTTTTTTTTTCCCCCTTGAAGGCTGTACCCATAAATGTAAAATGTGGATTGTTCTCTTTCTAGGTATTTGTATTTGGACTAAACTGCAGTAATTGTCTGGGGACTGGAGATAACCAGAGTACTATTGTGCCAAAGAAACTTGACATTTTATGTGGAAAAAAGATTCATAAACTCAGTTATGGGAGTGGACCTCATGTGATACTTAATACAGAAGGTAGGAGGTGCTTTGTACTTCAACAATGCTAGCTGTGTGCTATCTCAGTTTAAGGAAGAGATAATTAGAAATGGGACCTGAGAGGGACTTGGGCTGCAGTCCTAATCACATTTTCCTGGGAGTAAGTCGAACACATGCATAGGATTGTGCTGTTCTTGGCAACTGTGTTGAGACATCATGCTCATCATGACACTTCTGTTTGCTCTGCAATTCCATTTTTGTCTGCTGCAAAGCAATTCTCGGAAGATGATGGACAGAACGTCAACCAAAGTTTTGAAGTACGTGAACCCTCATCCACTTTTCTATCTGGTATTTCACGGAGATGTGCTACATCTTTTTTTTTTTTTTTTTAAGTATCTTCTCTTGCTAGCCAACGCTGAGTAAAGTCAAGACTTTAAATATTTGGGCAAAGTGTCTATAGTTCCTACTCCATTTTATACTTTTACATGCTCTCTCTGTCTGTCCAAGATTAGCTCCGAAAGTGGCTTGCATTTAAAATCATAAGCGCATCGATTGTGTATGGTGGAAAGGAACAGGAAAGGTGATCTTTGCATCTCATTATTCCAACTTCATATTGCTTTGTTTTTGTTTTTCTTGCCTTTTGTATTGCTCTTGCTTGTCCAGTTTATTAAGAACATTAGAAGAGCCTTGCTGGATCAGGCCAAAGGCCCATCTCGTCCAGCTTCCTGTATCTCACAGTGGCCCACCGGATGCCTCGGGAAACACAAAAGACAACAAGATACCTGTATTTTGTTGCCACTCCCTTGCATCTGGCATTCAGAGATAGGCTACCTGTGATGGACTTCTCCTCCTATAAAATCTGTCCAATCCCCTTTCAAAGACATCTCAGTCAGGTGCCATCACAACATTCTGTGGCAAGGAGTTCCACAGATTAATAATGTGCTGGGTAAAGAAATACTTTCTTTTGTCTGTTCTAACTCTCACGCCAGTCAATTTTAGTGGATGTCCCCTTGCATATTTTAGTCAGAAGATCAGCAACTTCATTCTTTAATTCATTAAGAACTTTTGGGTAGATGCCTTATTGA
Source organism: Plestiodon gilberti rubricaudatus (assembly GCA_026170595.1). Taxonomy (NCBI): domain Eukaryota; kingdom Metazoa; phylum Chordata; class Lepidosauria; order Squamata; family Scincidae; genus Plestiodon; species Plestiodon gilberti. The sequence continues at coordinate 144,978,160 of JANXHW010000001.1, forward strand.
TCTTCAATTTGTCAATAAGGTCTGAAATGTCTTTTCCTTTAACCTGTATTTGACTTCATTCTTTGGTCAGGAGGGGCTGTTCAGGCAGCGGTATCTGCCTGAGGTCTTCTGCCATGAAGACAGATGCAAATAACTCATTTAATAGTTCTTCTATGCATTTTTAAAATCCATTTAAAATGATCAAATTTAAAATGATTAAAATTAAAATTAACATCAATTGCTAAACCTTCAAAAAAAAGTCACAGATTGGTGAGATGTACAGCTCTGCATGATAAAAGAAACTTCACCAAATACTACATCATCTTTGGGCCTGGTGGAGGAACATTGAGAAGTTGGCATTGTCAATTGCTGGAGACTATTGGGGGGGGGGGAGGGGGAAGCATCATCATCACAGTTACCACCCCCAGATCTGATAGCTGCTGGGCTTGTGGGTATTCTTGCCTAGTTGGTATGGGTTTCCCTCCCAGAAGTGTGTGCCAACAAGAACAAAGCTTGCAACACAGATACGTTTCAGCAGGAACTCTAAGCTGGTAGTTAATGATTTACTACAGTGGTCTTCAACCTTGGAGTTGTGACCCAAGGTCCAGAGGGAGACAACATCTTTCCCCTTAAGGGGAGTGACCACTAGGAGGTGACATCAAGATGTTGGCGATGGCACCGCGGGGTTCGTGCCATTGCTGCTAAGGTTTTTTTAAAGGGTGGACTTAGTGGTGGTGGCTGAAGATGTCGCGCAACTCGGGTTCTTGCCGCTACAGCCGCTGGGTAAGTCCAAAACCCCCTTTTTTTTACTTAGGCGGCAGGAGCGGGAACCTGGAAGTGCCATCTCCACCAAATCGCAAAGACTTACAGCAACCTTTAGTAAAGGGGACCCCTGACAATTAAGTCCAGTCGTGTCCAACTCTAGGGTGTGGTGCTCATCCCCATTTCAAAGCCAAAGAGCCAGCGTTGTCCGAAGACGCCTCCGTGGTCATGTGGCCGGCATGACTCTCCTTGCCGCAGCATGTAGCATGCGGCTGGAACACGGAGCGCTGTTTACCTTCCCGCAAGCGGTACCTATTTATCTACTCACATTAACATGCTTTGGAACTGCTAGGTTGGCAGGAGCTGGCTAAGCAACGAGAGCTCACCCCGTCGCGGATTCGAACTGCCGACCTTTCGATCGACAGTTCATGGTTCAGTGGTTTAACCCACTGTGCCACCCGCTGGCCACAGCAACCTTTACCTTCATTTCTATGCACTATTGGAAGCAACAGAGTAAATGAACGATCTTTAACCTTTAGCTGACAGCAACCTTTACCTTCAGCTAAAGGTTGAAGATCGTTCATTTACTATGTTGCTTCCAATAGTGCATAGAAATGGCTAACGTTTGTCCAAACAAAGCCATGGTTTCACCAGTGTCCATGGAAACCCTGACAATGCCCACCAGTCATGAAGTGGCAGCCTGACACTTAAAGAGCCAATCACTGCAACCTACCCAGGCCCAATACTGGTGGCCAGAGAAGTGCTGCCAGAGTGACCAAAGCAGGGAACAGGGGCATGTGCAGTTTGGCCACCTCTGGTGACACCTGCCATTATCTCATAGAAGTGGGGTTTAAAGAGAAGAATTGAGTCATTAATCCAGTGCAGTATTCAGGTGTAATATTTTTCCCCCTCTCTTGGTTCTGCTTTTCATCTGGAATCTGCATCTTAGGCCTACATAAACAACTGTAATGGTGGAATTTGTGGTTTTTGTGTCCTGTGTAGATGGTGAAGTTTATGCCTGGGGACACAATGGATACAGCCAACTTGGGAATGGGACCACCAACCAGGGCGTTACACCTATTCAAGTCTGTACCAACTTGTTAATTAAGAAAGTAATAGAAGTAGCTTGTGGCTCCCATCATTCTATAGCACTGTCATCTGATGGAGATGTAAGTCTGTCTCTTTTAAAAATCAGGTGTTAAAACTTTTGGTGCTGAGAACATTCTTATAAGCCTCTTTGGATAAGCCTTGAAGAAACAATCTTATCAGTCCTTTGCTATGTAAATTGCTATGAGAATGTCTTGTTCAAAAGCATATCTTAATATTTCCTGAATACAATAATTATATATTTGGGAGCTGTCTTCTTTGAAACATGAATGTGATGCTGCCACTAATGAAGTGTTACAGACTTAACAGAGGATGTGCTAGCTGTAAATCAAAACATTTACAAAAGGAACAGGCTACCAGTTAGCACATGGCTAAATATATTTGAGAAGGTCGTTAATGTGTCACATGCAAACAGTGGAGTTAAAATCGCACCAGTTCAAGGGTAGATAAGTTGGGTGGAAGGTGATAAGTCAATACCTATTTCTAAGCTGGAAAACAGATTTCAAGAGAAGCGATGATGTGAAGCTCTGTCACAGAGCACTAGCAGTACCATATCAGCGGTTCTCAAACCTGCTAGGGCCGCGACCCATCTCTGTCCTCCAGGGATGGGTTGTGACCCACCTCCTGGCACTGCTCCCTCATCGCTCTGACCCAGAGACCGCCTCAGAAAGTCGTCCTAATGTGACCAGAAGTCACATCGGTGAAACCGGAAGTGACCTCTGAGTCACTTTCGGAGGCGTGCGGAGGCCTCCAGAGACTATCCCTGGACCGGAACAACGACGGAGCAGCACCAGGAGGTGGATCAAGCCCTGGAAGTGGGTCCCTGTTGCTTCCATCCTGCTCCAATTTGGAGCCAAACAGAGGCACAAGTGGGTGGGTGGGCCCAACTCATAACCCACCTCTACCTTAGGCCGCACAACCTACACTTTGAGAAGCCCTGAATTTGCTGACAGTATGTAAAGCTTGAAGACTAACAGCTTATCCTTAAAAATACCACAGTGTGAAAGTGTCATAACTTTTGGCAAGGGTTGTGGATCTTCCTTCTATCCTGGGTTGTGTTTTGGAGAGTGGAATGTCAGATTCATTGGGATGTTTTGCTTCTCTATATCACTACTAATGTGATAACTAAGTTGCTGGTGTATTGGACTTGCAGAGGTGCAGGCAATTCCTTCCCTCCAGTGGTGTCGCGACGACACGCGTCACCCCAGAGCGGGGGCGCGCGTCGCCCTTAAGGGGGAGGCTCCGCCCCCGCGTGTGACGTCACGCGCAGGAGCAGAGCGCCCTCCCCGCTCCGTTTTCGGCTCATTTTGGAGCCAAACGGACACAGGGGAGGGCGGGCGGGCCCACCTCCAGCTCACAACGGTAAGTGGGGGGTGATCGCGCGTCACCCTTATACGCGCGACGCCCCCTGGCGGCCTGCCCCCCCCGCTTCCCCCCATCGACGCTAGTGCTTCCCTCCTTCCTCTTGCAAAGAAAGAAACCAAAATCGAGCTCCTGTGAATAGTGGTGACTTTTAGGATAGAAGTAACATGTCGTATACAGTCCTATACAGTGGGCCCTCTTTATCCGCAGGTGTTGGGTTCCGGAAACCCCCACGGGTAACAAATTCCATGGATGCTAAAGTCCAGCACCTGTGCGCCGCAATAACTAGGAGCCTCTGGAGGCCTCATCCAGGTTGCACCAGGCCCGCAGCCCACTCCATTGGCCTCTATGGACCTCAGAAAGCCTCTCAAAAGCAACTGGAAGTGGTAGGCGCGAGCCTGGAAGTAAACTGCAAGTCGCTTCAAAGTTCCGAGAGACTTTCTGAGGTCCGCAGAGGCCAATGGCGTGGGTTGTGGGTCCTTCCACAGATGGTGAGATCCAAGGACGCCAGGCCCGCATATACAGAGGGCCCGCTGTACATACCTGCTGCTTTATAACTGAAGGCTTGTTGCTCTGGTGTAACAGGAAGGTGAGAGAAAATGCTGCAGTTGCAGATGCCAGAAGTGGGGATTGGCAGGGCTGTAGCCTGCACAACTCACCAAGGGTTCATTTTGGCAGTTGGTTCAAAGCATGTCCCTGCCATGTTTGGGCTTCTCTGACGGTCCTGTGGCATGTCCTTCTGTTGATGGCCCTGCCTGGTTACCAGGGGAAGTGATTCCCAAGAGTCAAAGACCCTAGAATTTCTCAGAACAGAAACATACAGTAAATCTAAACTTCTTCTTCTTCTTGTTCTACAAACTGAAGTGAGTGTCTTCAGAAATTTCCTCTCAGTGTCATCTTGACAGCCAGCCTAGCCTGGAGTCCCTGTCATGCACTATGCTAAAAGATGAATTTGCTTATCAAAGATTTCCATTTGAGTTCTGTGGAACAGATTATGTGGTCACCCATTGGTAAAAAAAAGTCTCTTGGAAGAAGGCCTCCTAATGATAGCTTTTTAGAGTTAGAAAAGCCTCTACTTGGGGAGTGGTGCTATTTAAGTTATTCCATCAATACACGTTTTCCTGCCCTATCATCATCCGCTCTTCATTCAGTTGGATTTTGAAAGAAATGGCATATCATTTGTAAATGAGATGCTACAGAAATGTGCTCTAACATTCATGTTGTGTTCACCTGTGTGTTGATAGAATGGCTATTGATGATATGCGGATTTAATGAATAGAATGTTGGTGATATTTTGACTTAGTTGGATATTATATGTAGAGAATAGTAAGCTAGTAGGCTATATTACTTTGCGCTTGCTATAACCTTTTGAAATATGTATTTTTTATGTTTTAATATTATATTATACAGTATATATTGCCATTAAGTTCTGTGTGTCCATCTTCTTTTCTTGTGGAAAGGTATATGCCTGGGGCTATAACAACTGTGGCCAAGTTGGGTCGGGATCTACAGCAAATCAGCCAACTCCTCGCAAGGTTTCCAATTGTTTACAGACTAAAGTGGTGGTCAGCATTGCATGTGGTCAGACGTCTTCCATAGCTGTAGTAGACAATGGAGAGGTAAGCACTCTGTGGCCTGCCTGCATTTTGGATCTGCTTTTCCATAGAGAAATAGTTAAAGTGTGTAGAATAAGCTGTTCATAGAAGACACACCAGAAACCCGTCCAACTGACAGCTCCAGCTGTGATGAACCTGACATCTACTGGCTGCTCATTGCAGATGGCTGATGTTCACAGACAAAAAATGCGTGTGTTCTAGCACAATTGTTCTCTTTAGTTTCTAGAATTTATTTCTGAAAATGAAACTGGAACATCTACGAGAGCAAAGCTTTATCTGTGTAATGTTTGGAAGAACAAAATGTAAGAGCAATTAATGGTCTGAGGCTTCAGAAGTGTGAAGTTTGGAAAGAATTCTTCAAGGCTGAAATCTCAAAGTCTAGCTGCTGAAAATGGGGAGCGCCCCCCTCCCACTGGAAATAGTATTGTTAACGCTGAAGATATAGGAAGCCGAATATATTTGCCAACCCTGGGCGTCCAGTCAAGCCAGAGCTTGATTAGAACATGTCTGGATAGAAGGAATAACTTAATGCAGATATTACCCTACACAGGTACTAATATTGGCCCCCAGTAGGGTGGAGTGGGGGTACATTGCGCTTCCTGGGGAAAGTGCATTGTCTGGGGATGATATAGCCATTATAAACCACATCTGGAAAATGAATATGAATCGGGCTCGTAGAAAGTCTGCTGGATCAGTCTAAAAGGCTCATTTAGTCCAGCTTCTTGTTTCCCACAGTAGCCAACCAGATGCCTCGGGGTAGCCCACGAGCAAGAGAAGAAGGCATCCACCTCTCCCTCTGTTGCTCCCTTGTAACTGATATTCAGAGGCATATATCCTCTGAACCAGCAGGTAGCATGTAGCCATTATGACTAGTGGCTGTTGATAGGCTTGTCCTCCGGGAATAGAGCCATAAGCCATTGCCAGTGGCCATTGCCACATCTTGTAGTAGCAAACTCCACACACTAGTTTTATTCCAAGTGAATACTTTCAGCTCCTGTCAATCTATATCCCTTGGTTCTAATGTTGTGGGAGTGGGACTAAACTCTCTTCTCCACACTGAGCAAAATTTTACAAACTTCTGTCATTTCCCCTTGTAGTTTGTCTGTTTTTGTAAACGGAAAAAAGCCCCAAAAGTGTTAGGCTTTCCTCGTAAGGAATGTGCTGCAGCCAACCATTTTGGTTGCTCTCCTCTGTACCTTTTTCAATTCTGCAATATCCTTTTTGAGAGGTGGTAAAATTTTCCCAGCATGCAACTATACCAAATGTAGCTGTAATATGTCTGTGTCTTGGCAAACTAAAGAGGCACAGAAGATCTCCCTTCTGAAACGTAAGTACAAACACAAGACATGAGTGTGGAGGTAGAAGACGGTACATTATTGTGAAAATATGTCTGGTTTAGGGTTATGTGTTACCTTGCGTCTGCCTCCCCCAATGTACTTTTAGCTTCATGAAGTTTTGCTATTACATCAACTTCCATTCTCTCAGTTCTGTAAAACCAGATTATGCTGATGCTTTTTATTTTATTTTAAATCAAGGTTTATGGCTGGGGTTATAACGGCAATGGCCAGCTAGGTCTGGGAAATAATGGCAATCAGTTGACTCCATGCCGAGTGGCAGCACTCCAAGGTGTGTGCATAATGCAGGTGAGTGTAAAGTTCTTGTGATACGTCTTTCTAAAAGATCACCTGGTTTATTTGTGAACTGTCGCTTTACGGCCAAGGGTTTCAGCTTCTAATAAAATCCTAGTCTGCAATTGCTTGGGATAGAGCAGAGCCTGGCAAATGGTCGCTTATAGATAGGCTTACCAGATCGTCGACCGGGACGGAGCGATCTACCCTTAAGGGGCGGGGAGCGGGGGGGCCAGAACGCGACTCGTTCTGGGGGGCCCCCCGCCCTGCCCCTTAAGGGTAGATCGCTCCGTCCCGGTCGACGATCTGGTAAGCCTACTTATAGATGACTGGTGGTTTTTTTTATTGTTTGATTCTTGCCTTGTGTTTTAATTGAGTTTGCAAGCTGTCTTTGACACTCTTGCAGGGGCAAGTCTTTTCTCCCAGTCTTTTATATGACAGTCCCCAGCTCAATCGCAGTATTTGGAGGAAAATAGACACAGCAAAACAAACAAAAAACCCACACAGCAACTTGTTCACCTTAAAGTGACAAGGTTTTGAGGCCTGGCAGCAACCACTGCATGTTGGCTCAGCGCCGTTTTCAAACCCAGGGCGATGACATCGCATGTCATCACCGGACTTCTGAAAATCCCAAGCTCCAAGTTGTACGGAGCTCGGCTTCCCAGGGCTTCAAGCTACACAGCTTAAAGGGAACAGTACTTGGCAGGTGGCAGCAGCGGTATTAAAACACGCACAAACACGCGAGTGTGTAGAGACTTGAACCCAAAGCTTTTTAGTAATATCAAATCCTAGAAGAACTGATATTATAATCAGTATATTATAATCCTGTCAGCTAGTGGGAAGTATTTTCAGTTTCAATCCTAGATTTTTTTTTTAAATTGCCTGAAAAAGTTCAGATACTTGTATGAAACAACTAAAATAACACTTTTTCTATAAGTATTTGACTGAGAAATTGCTGACAACACACTGAATGCTGAAATTTAGGGGGAAATCTCATTTCAAAGAAGGTTTTTAAAAATACAGTTGGTTCGCGGGGGAGTTGCATCCGCAGGGGTTCTGTTCCTGGAACTCCCGCGGATACGAAAATCCGTGGATGCTCAAGTCTGTGGTCGGGTGGGGTGGGTTGAGGGTGGTGGGATGGTGCCACTGTATCTTATTGAAGAGTTGCGTGGGCCCACCGCCCACTTCTTCCCTCCAGTGCCACGTTGTAATAGTCTAAAATGCCTGTTAAAAGAGAGAAGGCAACCGGAAGCGACTTCCGGTTGCGAGCGGTTGATTTCTTATCTCTAGTTACAATGTAGACAAAACCACTCTCTAGAATCGTTCTTAAATATCACAGGTACAAAGTAAGAATTTTGCTTAAGGAATATTTTTGTGTATTTTCTATTGCAACTTGCCCAGATGGTTCAGGGTAGAGTAGAATAATCTGTAAATAAATATCACGAAGGACACAGGGCTAAAAAAGTAGTAGTCACATACATTCATGATGAATAATGTACTGATACTTTACAGACAAGAAAACTTCATAGTTTTTATATGGAGGTTTCTCAGTAGCTGAACAAGTTCTGTATCAGACCATTAATGAAGCTTTTATTCCAGGTGTGGAATTTTTCTTACCCTCCTTGGCATCTTGGAGTGCTATGTTATGATATGCATATGTCTCTTTCATTGTAAACTTACTTGCAGATTGTCTGTGGTTATGCACACGCGCTCGCACTAACAGATGAAGGCTTGCTTTATGCCTGGGGAGCCAACACTTATGGGCAGCTGGGGACTGGCAACAAAAGCAATCACCTAAGCCCAGTGCAGATCATGATGGAAAAGGAGAGGTAACTGTTGCTGCAGCTAATGCCTGGGGAGCTGGTCTTATCGTGACACTAGAAAAGAGAGAGGTGTGTGTGTGTGCACCCTTTCTCCCTTGAAGGATGAAGATGCCCTGTAGAAATTAACTCAAAAGGCACTGGAGGCAGAGTTTATTTAAACTTTCTTCCTGCCTTCTCTGGTTCCCTCTCGGCTCTTGTCATGTCCTTAGCAGAATATGATGGGCATTTTCTTTTTACAGCTCTGTAGCTTTCCTTTAGCAGAGCCTCCAATCAGCATGCCTCTGTCCCCCTTTTTTTTTTTCTTCCCATGGCTTTTGACTTCCCTTTCTCTTCAGAAAGGACGGGGGAAATAATAAAGGCTCCTTAAACCAGTCACTGCTTCATTTTAGGTTTGCAAACAAAATAGGGAAGGTAAAAGGGTGCACCTAGCTGCCACCCAAAGGCACCGGTAGCAAATGATCAGTGATCCTCACCTGCTGTAACCTGGGACAGGGATAACCGTCCATGCCATTTCCCTCCATTCTGACTTTTATTTCTGGATAAGCTCCCCTGCTATGCTTTGGGTATAATATTTACCTTTCAGGGTTGTTGGAGAATAAAAAGAAGATAATAGTTGTGAAGCACATTGAACACTCAAAAGATGATTGTTTTGGTTATATGTTTGTCTTGACTTCATTGTTCACATGCAAATACTGCTGGCAGGGTTGGGGTTCTGCAGGATTGGAAATTATCCCTAGCTCTACTAGGGTTACAATGATCTTCCTTAAAACATTTCTTCAAAACCAGGAAATATCATTGGCAGGAGATGGTAGGGTGCAGGTTTGCTGGCACAGGGAATAAAGTTCAGGCAAAGTACAACCATTGTGACCCAACCAGTTGGTCCAAGACCAATTCCTCCCCATAGTGGAGAGAAGATCATCCCACTAGGGCCCTAAGGTAAAGGTATCCCCTGACAATTAAGTCCAGTCGTGTCCGACTCTAGGGTGTGGTGCTCATCCCCATTTCAAAGCCGAAGAGCCAGCGTTGTCCAAAGACGCCTCCGTGGTCATGTGGCCGGCATGATTCTCCTTGCCGCAGCACGTAGCATGCAGCTGGAACACGGAGTGCTGTTTACCTTCTCGCAAGCGGTACCTATTTATCTACTCGCATTGACATGCTTTGGAACTGCTAGGTTGGCAGGAGCTGGCCAAGCAACGAGCGCTCACCCCGTCGCGGGAATTGAACTGCCGACCTTTCGATCGACAGCTTATGGTTCAGCGGTTTAACCGGCTGCGCCACTAGGGCCCTATCCACCCCTAAAGAGAGTGAGTTCAAAGAAAATGCATTCTTTGCCGAAGCCCAGCCCTCCTGTCCCTTAGTAAATGCTCTGGGGACAGATAAAGGTTGAATTTTTGAAATCAGTACCCCAAATACACCCAAGAATAGGTATAACTTCTACAGCACCAAAATGCGTGTGGGGCTGTGTAACGCAAATGGGAACCTACACATGCACACTCTCAAATCTGCAATGGGTGAATGCCTCTTTTTCCTCCAGTTTCCCTTGGGCTGGATGAAAGCAAATAAGGGAAATTTGGGGAAACAGAGGCATTCACCCATTGCAGATTTGTGAGTGTGCATGTGTAGGTTCCCATCTGCATTACACAGCCCCACACACATTTTGGTTCCGTAGAAGTTAGACCTATTCTTGGGTATATTTGGGGTACTGATTTCAAAAATGGCATCAATTTTGCCCTATTAACACTGGTTTTGGAGATGGGCATAGCCACATATGCTAATTCAAGCAGCTCCCTCCTGAGGAAGCAGATGTCATGGCTTCCTCGCGAGAAAGCTGCTTGAATCGACATAGAAGGTGGCTATGCCCATCAACAAAACTAGAGTTAATAGGGCAAAATTGATGCCGTTTTTGGAACCGGTACCCCAAATAATACCTAAGAATAGGTCTAACTTCCAAAGTACCAGAACATTTTGTTGTTGTTGGGCTGTGTTATCTGTATATAAATGATTCAGATTTTATGGGGATATGTGGATGGGACATTAGTTTGAGAAAATACAGATAATGTACGGATCTCCATCATAGATGCCTGGTGTCAGCAATTGACGGACTTGTGATTCTTTCCTTCCAGGATCGTAGAGATTGCTGCTTGCCACTCTGCTCACACATCTGCTGCTAAGACACAGAGTGGCCAGGTGTACATGTGGGGGCAGTGCCGGGGGCAATCGGTGGTTCTTCCACATGTCACCCACTTTTCTTGCACCGATGATGTGTTTGCTTGCTTTTCCACTCCTGCAGTGATGTGGCGTCTCCTCTCAGTAGGTGAGAAAAATGTAGTGCAAAATACTAAGAGCAAATATCTAGTGACTGCCGCACATTTTTCAAGGAACAGGCAGTGTCTGCCAAAGAATTAAAAAATAAATAAATAGGGAGTTGAGTGAGGATCTCAGTTGTCAGAAGACAGGACCATTGCTTTCCTCCTCCCTATTTGTCGATGGCTCATTTTTCAGGGGGGATATAAGATTGACAAAATATGAAGTGCTTTGTATATCAAGAAATGCACTACAGGCGATCCCCCTTATCCATGGTTCTCCGCAGCCCCCCTCCACGCCCATTACCTTTGCTGACAGTCCCCCTAAGAAAAAAATCCTCTGCCTTAAACAAAATGCTATAAGCATGGAAGCTTATAGCAACAAGGAGGCACGCAGCCTCATGATAGAGGGACACGGAACAGGATGTTTACGGAAAGCGGGTTTTCCTGCTTCCTGTAAACGTTCTGTTCTGTGTTTTTCTATTGTGAGGCTGCGTGCCTCCTTGTTGCTATAAGCTGCCTCCTGTCAGCAAAGGTAATGGGCGTGTGGTGGGCCCCAGACATAGCGGGTTGATGGGGTTTCCCTATCCGTGGTTTCCGGTATCTGGGGGGACGGGACGGGAGCATAACCCCCCGCTGCCATAATATAAATCCTGCTGCTGCTATTTTTACTTTCCTTGAATCATTTGGTGTAAAAATTATAGCACTTCTCCCATCGTGTACATATTTCAGTCATATTAGTTTTTCAGTTTGAGGCACAAGCTAAATTCAGAGGTGCTGCTGTGGAGCTGCCAATTAGTTGTCGTCCAAGTTATGAGTCCTTCCGCGAAGAGACTATGTATTACTTTTAAGAGGATGATTTTTAATCTTTGCAGAGCATGAGGACTTCTTAACAGTGGCAGAGTCTCTGAAGAGAGAGTTCGATAATCCTGAAACGTCGGATCTGAAATTTAGAGTAGATGGAAAATTCATTTATGTACATAAAGCTGTTTTGAAAATCAGGTACTCTTTGTATCTAATACCCTGTAGATGAGTGTTCACCTAGTGTTCAGAGTATTATATTAACTTGGTTAGTCAACTTTATTCTCTTAAGCCCCATTCACACTTGACTGCGTTGTCCCTGCTGTGCGCTTCACGGACCCGCTCTGAGCTGTATTTGCATATTCATCATGTAATAGGACACCATTCCGGGGCACCAACGCTTGAAACGCTTCAGATGGTCTGGTTCATCTTTGGCGGAGCTTTTCTCGTGGAGCTTGTGGGCGGGTTCACAGAGCTACTGCAGCCACCAATCGCGTGAGAGGGGGGGAGAGTGGCTGCATGCCAATCACAAGTAGCTCCAATCGCGTTGGAGGTTACTATTCCACTGTTCTTCCAGAGGGAAACCCCGGTAAACACAGGACGAGGAGAGAGCAAGCCTCGTTATTGCAAAATGTCATGCAAAACTTGCAAAATGTTCCCAGTTCATGCTGGGATAATGATATAAAATTTGTGCTTGAAGTAAGGGCAAGAACTTACGAGAAGAAAAGGCAAGCAGAGCAAGAGTTCACAGGACTTCGGCCAATCAGAGCGCGGTTGTGTTTAACCAATCACAGCTGCGCTTTCTTAAGAAGGCGGGACAGCAGGAGGGACGACCAGCAGAGCGACGCTCCCCCTGCTCCAAGCCCCTGATCAGCGCGTATGCTGGGCAGGGACATCCGCGGTCATATGTGAATCCAGCTTTAAAGTTGTTGCCCCTTTCCAACCTTCTGATTTGAATGCCGCTTTCCTGCTTACTATCAACCTAGCTCCATCTTTCTTCTTCAGTATACCTCATAGTGTCTGCTGTCCAAATGGAGTAGTAATCAACTCATTAGGCAGTTAATTATAAATTTAGCATAGTGGAGATAATAGAAAATGTTCTGTCTTAAAATTTAAAAATGTTTTTGCTATTATTCAAAGAGTTACTTATACTTCACCTTTTGCCTCAAGACAAGAGGCACCTAAGGTGGCTTGCCATATAAAAACAAATTAAGAATACACATGCTGTAAAACAAAAACAAGCATCAAAACAAAAACACAGTCCATATTTGTGGAAGCAGAATGGAACAAAAGAGTCTTTAGGTGTTGCCAGGAAAAATGGAGTCTGCCTCAACTCAGGAGGGAAGGAGTTCTTCCAACCATGGTGCCACCATGGAGAAGGCCCCCTTTTGCGTCCCTGCCAGACACAATTCAGATGACAAAGGCACCCACAAGGGGTCCCCCCAGCAGACCCATTTCTGCCCGGCCCACAGGTGTACACATTTGGCTCCTGTTGCATATATACACCCGTGGGCAGAAATGGTTTAAAGGAGAGACCACTTTGTATAGGGGGAGGTAGGCCTCCAGGTAACCTGGCCCCAAGTTGCAAAGGAATTTAAAGGTGAACAGCAGCACCTTGAATTGCACCCAGAAACAGACTGGCATTCAGTGTCCCTGAGTCACACTGCCTGGCCGTGGTCACACATGCAGCCACATTTTGCACTACAGTGGGCCCCTGTATCTGCTGCCCCGGTAACCGTGGTTTCATTTTTTTTTGCGGTTCCGGGCCCCCCCACGTGCCCCCCCGCTATTACTTTATGGTGTGTGTGTGTGTCTTGCTTGAACCAAGTTTCTTCCTGTTTCTGCTTTCTGTTAACCTTTGGCTGAGCCTCTCTAGCACTCATTCGGCTTCTGTGCTATAGCGTTTGGTTCAAGCAAGACACACACAAGATAATGTAATGGTGGGAGCGCTCGCGGGGGCGTCTGCCCCTGTCTGCGGTTTTCAGGTATCCACGGGGTGTTGGTAGAAAGTATTCCCACGGATACCGGGGCCGCACTGTAGTTGTAGTTTCTGGAGGACCTTCAAGGGCAGCCTTGTGTCGTCTGCTACATGGATCTGTCCCCAGCATAGATCCATCCAGCAGGGTGACCAGTGCTGTTTCAGTAGCCAAATCTCATCAGTTAGAGGCTCAGCTTAATCTCTGGCTTTAGCAGCAGGAAAATCCCTTGAGCCATCAGAAATCCTTGCAGACTCATTGTCAAGGGTGGACAATTCAAATTAGTCCCTTGCCCCTGCAGAGGTAAGGGGTTGCAGTCAGCCTAAGCCCCACCAGGGAATGACCTGTCCATGAGAAAGGAGTGATCTTAATCACTTCCACATCCAGATCCCAGCTGCCCAGCAGTAAATGGAAGGTCTGAGTGTCCCACCACACGTGTAGGTGGGCCCATGGTGGCCATGAAAGCCGGAGCCACTTCCAAATCACGGACCTTGGTATGTAACAAAAGTGTGACTTTTTAAACAAGACACACAGCACAACCCTGTGTATGTCTACTCAGAAGTAAGCTGAGAGAAGTACTCTCAGGAAGCTGTGGTTTGCACAGGATTGCAGCCACAGTAAGCCTTAGGCTGCAATCCTAAACACACTTACCTGGGAGTAACTTCCATTGAACTCAGCGGGGCTTAATTCTGAGTAGACATGCATAGGATTGCACTGTCAAGCTTGTTTGCTCCTTTCTGTCTGTCTTCATGTTCAAGGGGAAACTTCCACTTTTCGTTCACTGTTGTGTCCAAATGTAGCAAACTGTGGTTTGTACAAACCAAACCATAGTTTGTCCTCAAACCAGGATCGGTTTTCTCCTGGGTTGATGACAAATTCTGGTTTGTACAAACCAGAATTTGTCAAGTTTGGACTGAATGGCAAACTGCAGTTTGCTGCAAACTAGAAGCAAAACTTTCTCATCTCTTCTGCCCCTTCCCCCTCCTTAGCCTTACCAGATTTTCTGGCACCCCGAGGGGGACGCAAGTGACATCATGGAAGGCGGGTCAATGAACTGTGATGTCACTTCCACCGGAAGTGGGCGTGTCTGCTGGAAGTGGGTGTGTCCGTGGGCATGTCCACCGGAAATGTCCACAGGAGCATGTCCAGACAGCTCAACATTAAATAATTAATTCTCAACATTAAATATTTAATAAAATCAATTTAAATAATTTACCTTTTCCCCCATGCCTCTGAGCATGTGCAGAGTTATCCACTGCACCTGTTACCAAAACGGGGGTAAAAACTAAGAAAAGCAAGCAGGCAGAGATCTGACATTTTTGCAATGCTCCCTTCTTTGCAATTACTGCTCCCCTGCCCTTGAATTGAATCTAGGCACGCAGGCAAGCAGTGAGTCCAAATCTTGAATGCACTGAGGATCTAATTAATTATGTCACGTAGGGCAAAAGCACCTGCTCCCTGCTAATGCCCTGCACTCCATGTCCTCCCCTTAATGTTCCTTGCCTTTGTTCCTCTTGTCTTGCCTCTCCATTCCAGCCTCTGTCTTCTCCATCTCCTCGCATCTCCTCTTCGTCCTGGCCGGCTGGGACTGCCCCCCCTGCAGCGCTAATACGCTGCTGCTGCCACTTCTTCGTCTGGACCAATCGTGGACTCTTTGCGCGCCTGCGCGAGGCTAGGAGCACTCCGGAAACGTCCGACTTCAATCGGACGTTTCCGAAGTGCTTCTACCTCATTGCGCGCCTGCGCGAGGCTAGGAGCACTCCGGAAACGTCCGACTTCAATCGGACGTTTCCGGAGTGCTCCTAGCCTTGCGCAGGCGCGCGACGAGGTAGAAGCACTTCGGAAAAGTCCGATTGAAGTCGGACGTTTCCGGAGTGCTCCTAGCCTCGCGCAGGCGCGCAAAGAGTCCACGATTGGTCCGGACAAAGAAGTGGCAGCAGCAGCGTATTAGCGCTGCAGGGGGGCAGTCCCAGCCAGCCGGGACGAAGAAGGGGCTGGCCGGGTGCCCGGGATCTGGGCTCCCCACCGTGAATGTCCCGGTGAATGTCCCAGGACTATGGTAAGCCTACCCCTCCTCATTCAAGAAGGCGCACATGAGCCTATCCCTTGTTGAGTCTTGTGTTTTGTAACAACAAAAAACTATGGTTTGTGGTTTTAAAAATCATTCACATTCTAGTCACAACGAACAGTAATTCGTTATTGTTATACTTCATTATTGTTGTTGTTTTTAATTATAAGCATTATGTGAATTTTCACTACTAAACTGCCCCAGTCACTCTTCGTAACAGAGACATAATTTAGGATGGTAGGCCGAATGCTTGCAAAGTTGGTTTTTAAATATTTGCAACAATATCTTTCAGGCTGAACTTACTGAATTATTTCATATATACAAACAAATAATTGTCATGATGCATCTGTCCAAATTTTCTTTTTAAAATTTGGGGGGAGGCAGAGAGAAGGGAACATAATTTCTTGATGAACTTCCTGTTGTTTTGTTGCATATTTATAAGAAGTGCTAAGTTGGTTTGAATGTAGCGTTCCCAAATATTTCACGCTTTCTTGTTGCAGATGTGAGCACTTTCGCACTATGTTCCAGTCATACTGGAATGAAGACATGAAAGAGGTGATAGAAATAGACCAATTTTCCTATCCAGTATACCGTGCCTTTATTGAGTACCTGTACACAGACAGTGTTGATCTGCCACCTGAAGATGCTATAGGTAGGCCTGGGGCCTTTAGTCAAATTAAATGGCATGTCCTGGAGAATTAAAGGCCGAGGCACACCAAGCGCCTACCTCTTGCGTGCGTCGCGTATGGCGCGACAAACGCGGCAAAACCTGGGCATTGGCCAAGGGAGGCGTCAACGTGAATGTGCCTCTCGGCAGCCCGTCCCACTACAAGAACGCAGGTGCTGCCGGACACACCGTACGCGACACATGCTCGGTGTGCCTCTGTCTTAATTCTCCTCCAAGAAGGGGAAGAGGGAGTGGAAATATGTTCATATTCTCAGGGGCAGTCTGCCCTGGGGATAGTTGAGCCTGTACTAATTTTACAATCGTACGTTATGGTTGTAAACGTTAAGATTTACTTGCTATGTCTCACGAGCTATAGTTTGGAAAGGTGAACAAGGCACAGTGCAAATATCTTGGCAGCTCTCCATGCTTCTGATGTCTTATTAACTCTTTCAGCCCACCATACTGGTCTCTGGTGAATTGACTTTAACTGACAGGAGTAAAGCAGTTTGCTTCAAGCAAGCAGATCTTGACTCTGTGATATATTATTTAAAATGATTGCTAGAAAAATCAAAGTCCATTTGCATGGAGAACTTTGACTGCAGGAAAAAAGCTTGCACTTTTTCTATGCACTTTCTAAACACTATGGTTTTGCTGAATTTCTATGCCAATATGTTAAGACACACGTGTCTTCTTTATGCCAATCAAAACTGCTCCTAAGTAGAGTGCTTTTGGGAGAACCAAAACCATTATCCTGGAAGAAAACCCTACTATACATCCATATGTATATATTGCAGCCCTTACTTCTACAGGTCAGCTTCATACATAACACGATCAGCGTAACGGAGAGTCTTTGCTTTGGTGTTGTAAGAGCAGACAAATGGAGAATTTTATTGTGACCTCTTTTTCAGGGCTTCTGGATTTGGCTACATCGTATTGTGAAAACCGATTGAAAAAACTGTGTCAACATCTCATCAAAAGAGGGATCACTGTGGAGAATGCGTTCTCTTTGCTCTCTGCAGCAGTCCGCTATGATGCAGAGGTAAACTAGAGCTTAAACTTGTTCACTGGAACATTAGGGAGTAGCATTTGCGTTTTATTTTTGCATCAGGATGCTTTTATGAACAATAAAAATCTCCTCCCTTCTTGCACAAAAGAATTCTTTCGCGTAAAGTACTTGCACAGTCTGAACATTTGGGTATCAATGATACAGTTGATGGAAAGGAGAAGATTTTGACTAGGCTACTGGCACTGCGGCAAGTTCTCTTGCTTCCCCTGCACATAATTACGGTATTAGGGTAGACATGATAACCATTGAATGCTATTACGTATACTTAATTTTTTTATGAACATTGCTTATGTCTTACTGTTTCTTGGTGAACAAAGGGAAAATGACTGTAGCTCTTGGATTGTTCTAAAATAAGAGTCTTGTGTTGCAATGTAAAGACTTCTGGAGAATGACCAAAGAAGAGCTGAGCAGAATAAGAAAATAGGGTTGCCAAGATGGAGAGGTTGTATGAGTAGAAGGGCTGGTTCTTGAACCTCTAGTATCTGATACCTCGTTGGATTAGTTACCCACTAGCTCTAGAGTTTGCTATGGGTGGGTGAAGGAGGAGGATGAAGCAGACAGGAGAAGGAAAGGATGGAGGAAAGCAATCGAGAGACGGGCACAGAGTGTGAGGAACAGAGAGGTATAACCGAGGAAACGGGAAGAAGAGAGCTGGCAAGCGACAGCATGGAGGCTGGGGAAAATGGGAGCAAGAAGAGGATACTGGGACAAACGGGAAGGAAGGTGGAGAAGGCTGGAAGGAACAAGGGGTCTCCAAATGCAAACGAGAGACAGAACAGGAAGCACCAGAAGAGGACCAGGGGCTCCAAAGCCCTTCTCAAGGGGCCCTAAGCTACTGCAAGCCCCAGCCCCTGTACCAGCCTGAGTTCCCTTACTTGGACCTCAACTGCCGGGGTGGTGGTGGTGGCTGACCCCCAGGAGAGGCATTATTAGGGGTTGATTAGGCAAGGATCAGTTCAAGCCAAGGCAGAGAAGTTCAAACTGTGATTTTTGCAACTTAATATTTTCTAACCACCACTACCCTTTTCCCTCTTCTGTGAATAATTCCCAAATAAACCTCCTTGATCAGCGGCATAACAGCACATCCACATCTCTTTATACCTCAGCAGTTCTGTACCGTCGCTCTCCCCTCCTCCCTATAATGTGGCGCATCCCCTTTTGGATAGGACCACGGGGGCAAAGTACTCTCATAGAAATATGACATAAAACAAAATGTTTTCAAGTAGACTGTCATTTTGGCAGTTTTAATGCAGGTATATTTGTCTTTGGGATTTGTGTGATGGTCCAAGAGTTGTTAAATTCTCCTACTATGAGATGGTGACAACTTGGAGGGATGGTGTTTGTTTTACAGGGAGCCATTAGCGGTGCTTGATCTCTAAAATATGGCATTGTTTTCCTATGGAATTCTGAATATACAAAATCAGTTTCATGATTATAGGCATCCATTTGTTGTATTCTTCTGGAATAAAATAACTTGTAATACATGTTTGCTGTAGTTTTATTTACTGTCCAATTTGTTAAATATATAACGTTGGTCTCAACTGTGCATCAAAGAGAATCTGAAGCTAATAATTGTCCCATAATCACTTGGTGTCATAAAAGGAACTTTGCAATATGGCTTTATGGGAAAAAATGCAACTCGCCTACTCTCATGCACATGTGAAGGAAGCTGTCATGACATTGGGAAATGATTTCCATACTGGTTGGTTTGCATTTGGAACAAGAAACAATATACATGGCTGAAAACTACTCGTTCGGCCTAATAGGCAACTTTAATACTGTCTTGATGTCACAATTGGTGACCCTTATTAAATTGAAACTAACAAAAAGACTTTTTTGTTTTGTGTCTAGGATTTAGAAGAATTCTGCTTTAAGTTTTGTGTCAATCACTTGACGGAAGCCACCCAGACTACAGCCTTTTGGCAAATGGATGGTTCTCTGCTAAAGGAGTTCATTGCTAAAGCAAGTAAATGTGGAGCCTTTAAGAACTGAAGGATGCAACTGTCTGTCTTGGATGGTGCAGCCATAGCTGAAATACATCTCTGGCTCATGTTTGTCAGTGAGGTAAAGTGCATACCATATAAAAACATTTTGTCCTATTTAGCTGTGCTGTTAAGAGTTCCAAATCGAGCAGTGAAGATCAATTTGGATTTGACAGCTGTAGATAACTGGACACTTCTGCTGTTTTGAGCGTGTTGGGAGACACCACTGGGGGAAGGGGGGGAAGTAGTAGACAAAGATTAATCTTCTCATGGCAGAAGTTGCGTTTCCCCAGTAAAGACCTATTAACTTATTTGGCATTATCAGCGTGGGACCTCTCGGCTTACTGAGTTGCATCTCAGTCATAGTGCAACCAACAAAGGGAACTTCCTCATCCCCATAGCATCTCCTGGGATTATAATTCTGAGGATCGAGACACTCCAGAGCAGGATAGAATGTATCATTGGGGGCTACCAAGAAAGAGGGGATCATTAAAAACCTGCCTATGCTGCCATCCCCCTGACCAGAAGTACCTCTTGTTTACTCACAACTAAATTAGGAACCAACCCACTGGCTTTAGGAAGCTTAAGACAGCTGCCATAAAATGCTTTGCCTAATAGAATGAAAGGAAAGGGCAAAGTTTAAATACTTTGCCTTTTGTATAAAAATGTAACTATACCCATTTCAAGTTCCACTTATTTCAAATATATATATTTTGAAGGAAGCTTTCATCACAGGCCAGTAGGAACGGACTTGTGCACATCAGTCGGGGGGGGGGGGGGAAATGTACCAAGTCTATGGAAGTATGAAGCTACAAAGAAAAAGGAAAAAAAAGACTCAAAGAACTGGTTCTAATTGGAATTGTTGCTTTACTAGCCCTTTGATATACTGTCAAATTATATGATGTAGGGAGGAGTGTAAATTATGTTAGAAGCAGGTGACTAGAAAAATACTTTGCACTGAAATTATAATAAAATGGATTTTGCAAAGTGTGTGCTCTGTCTTTTTATCCATTGCAAAATGCTGCAATTGTTTTATTTCTATACAGAGGATGGTAGGCTACACTAGTCTCATACAGCCTGTTCTTTCCCCTGTAGAGGTGATGGGGTGAAGTAAAAACATTAGTAACCCTGCACTGGATTAGAATACTCATTAGGGGGTGAGAAAAATCCTTAATTGGGACTTTTCATAGAGTGTGTGTGTCAGTCATCTGATGTTAGATCATAGTTAGATCACTTCTCTCTCTCTCTCTCTCTCTCACACACAAGATCATTAGTACAAACATACATATACTCACCTGTCTTCAAAGTGAAGGTTTCCGTTTCCTTGGTCTGTCCTAAAAGTAGAACTTTTTCCTACTGCAAAATCTGCAGTAACTCTACCATTGGGGGTATCTACAATCTTGCTTCCGGTCCAAGGTTTTTCACAAAAATGTGAATGTGCTAGCTTTTTCGTTGGTTGGCTGCAAGACTCCTCAATCTCCTTGCTTTGCTCAGACTGTGTCTCCCAAACAGAACCACGGAACCAGGGGTCAGTGGAACCTCCATCTGTTATAAAGGCAGCTAATTTACTCTCTCATGAGTTTGTTACCTGCTTGTGACTGTCGGAGAGTCAGCCTAAGTAAACACGCAGAGACCATGTTTCTCTTAGCAATATGCTTTATTCTTGCAAGGATGCAAAAGCCCTAATGGCAAATGTATAGCATAAAGGAAGTGGGTAGGGTTTTTATAGAAGTAGGTGGTTATACAACATGTTTTTCAACATTTTATTATTCATGATCTCGCAAATCTCCTGACCACCATATATGGTTCCAAGGAACTATAAGATAGACTTCCAGATGTGCTTTTGGCAATGTTACAATGTGCCTGCAATGTTTGCCAAAGTCATTGTGACCTGTTCTCTGTCAAGAAACGAATGGTTCCAGATGTTCTCTGGTAAGTGCCAGAGAGTCATCTTGACCTAGCCAAACTCCTTGTCCATAGAACTATTGAGAGTGCAACAAAGTTCATAATGAAACAGAGAAAACTAGACAAACTCCATTTTGGAATATGGAGGATAATCTTATTTCCTACAGCTTCTGGATTCCCCTGGTGTGCAAAAAGTACTATCTCTCCCCTACCTCCTGTCATCTATTGAGTCAGTGTGTTGCATGGGGGAATGTGTGTATATTAAGCATTTTTTAGACTCTGCCTCACATTATAGCTCTGCCAAAAGGGAAAACAGCAAAAGGAAGGTGCCTGTTAGAGGGAGTTTTGGCACTCCTACCTAAGGGAAGCATCAGCACAGTGCACACTGCACCAGTGCTCACTGTCACAAACCTCTTTGCAACAGCATGGCTCTTGCTGTGGCCTACACGAACCAGCCCAAGGAGCAGCATGTGCCAGAAAAGGTAGGATCTGTGCTGAGCATGGAGGCAGAATGGGGTGGGGATGAGGGCTAAATGGGCAGGAAAAGGGTGGCAACAGGGGCAGGCAAGGACACATCAAGCCAGGGAGGGTGTGTGTGAGATGGATGGCACTGGCACACACCATATGCTAGCCCCCTCCTGAGCCTGATCCACCAACAAAGATTTTGGGTGGCAGTAATGTGTGGTTTCCAGTCCTTAAGCAAACCAAGATCCAAGGTTTTGCTACTTGCAGAACCGATCAGGGGACAATCCTGAGCCATGAAAAAACCTTAGAGCCTTTATAACTGTGGGACTGATTAGAAGACAAAAATATTGACATACAGGGAGGTAAAATGCTGGTATGACTTTAATTTATTTACAATATTTTTACCCCACCTTTCTCCCCAAAGGGACCTAAGGCGGCTTACAACAACAAAAAAGAAACAGTACAAAAGTAAATTTAAAACAGTAAAAAACAATTAATGAAAAATAAAAAACTATCTAAAATTGATTAAAATGATCATTGCTACAATTAAGAGCATAAAAAACAGCAGCACCCCACCTGTACCAGCAAGATGTTAAAAAAGGCAAGGGCTCAGAAGGCTTCTTTGAACAAGAAGGTTTTTAAGCCTCGCCGGAAAGTATCCAAGGAGGGAGCAGTTCGTAAGTCAAAAGGGAGGGAATTCCATAAGGTTGGTGCCACTAGTGAGAAGGCCCTATTTCTGGCTGCCGCCCCTCGCACCTCCCTGGGCAGCAGCCAGAGGGCCTGGACAGTACCCGTAAGAGGCCCTTCTCTGATGACCTACCGAGATGGGCTGGACTATATAGAAGTAGACGGTCTCTCAAATATCCTGGCCTCAAGCCCTATAGGGCTTTAAAGGTCAAAACCAGCATTTTGAATTGAGCCCGGAAACAAATCGGCAGCCAGTGCAGTCATCGGAGGAGTGGCCCGACAGAGTCCAACCACCTACATCCAGTGACTACACAGGCCAACGCATTCTGCACTAATTGCAGTTTCCGAACAGTCTTCAAGGGCAGCCCCACGTAGAGTGCGTTACAATAATCTAATCGCGATGTCACCGTGGCATGGATCACCATGGTCAGGTCTGCATGATCCAACTACAGTCGCAGCTGGTGCACCACCGAAGCTGGGCAAAGGTCCCCCTGGCCACAGCCGCCACCTGGGAATCCAGGAGCAGCTGTGGATCAAGGCGGACCCCCAAGCTGCAGACCTGCTCCTTCAGAGACCTACCCTCATTAAAGAACCTGGCAAAGGCAAGCAGTGAATCTCTCAACTGTAACGTGTGCTAAGAACTAGAGCAGAGAACAGCAGAATGCCGTACCTTTGATAATGCCCTTCACAGTTGGGGGCAAAACATTAGGAGAAAAGTTTGTTTTAATAGACCATGGCCAAGAAACCCAAACAATGATTCTATTCATTTTATAACAACACTTTGTATAGCACTTCATATGCGCTTGCTTAATGTAATCCTTATGACAGCCCCCCCCCCCCGCAAATGTTATTTCTTCCGCTGCAGGGCATAGCATGACTTGCCCAAGGCCACCTAGTGAGTTCATGGCTGAGCTAAAACCAGTGAAGGCCCAATGGACAGCTCAGTCTCTTCAGCACTAAGTGACACTGCCTTTCTTAGGACTATTCAGTGACCATTATTAGTTATTCAGTGAAGGTTTGGGGTGCAAATGTTTCTTGTAGAAAAAAATTCTCAAGAACTGTGGTGTATATAGCCTTTCAATGCAAGGCCAAATAGGGCTGTACCAATCTTTGCTGAAGTACATTATACTGAAGCATTTCTTTAGGACCTGTAATGTGCAAATAGAAGTGGTTTTTCTCTTGACTGCATCAACGTCAGCAGCTAACACAATGTGGAAAGGCAAAGAGAATTCTATACACATGTATCTCTATGTATGGAGATATGGGTCATTCCATGTGAAATCAACCAATGCATGAAACCTTGATGTCATGGATTTTGTTCATTTTTGGTACATTTGTATCTTACCATGAGATGTTTTTAAAAAAATTCATATTTTTTGCCCATCCGTTTGAGATATTGAATTTTCCAAATTGCCTAAAAATGCCAAAATTCACTTGTCACCATACCTTCAAACGCCATTTACAAGCTAATGATGAAAGCTACAGACTTGGGACAGGTGTCATTTTAATGCATATGGGCTTTCATTTGATATACAACTTGACAATTGTAAATATTCAAGAAATTCAAAAATATTCAAATATTTTGAATTTTTGGAAAATCAATTTAAAAAAATCAAAAAAATCTCACTTAAAGGTATATGTCCTGTAGTCAGTCAAAATTTCAAGATGGTATATCAATGGTATCATACAAAAATTAATTTTTTTTGTTGGCAGTGACAAGGAATTAAACCCCTCAAGTCCATTTTTCTACAGTTTACATTGATAAAAATTATGTGGTGAACTGAAATGAATCCAAAAAAATTCTTGAAAATTTACAATTATGTCATGTTGTGTATCAAATGAAGGCCCTATTCATACGCTTTAAAATGACACCTGTGCCATGTCTGTCCCATCGTTATCTTGTAAATGGTGTTTGAAGGTATGGTGACAAGTGAATTTTGGCATTTTTAGGCAATTTGGAAAATTCAATATCTCAAAAACGGATGGACAAAAATCTGAAAAAAAATTTTTTTAAACATCATGGTAAGGTACAAATGTACCAAAAATGAACAAAATCCATGACATCAAGTTCCAAAATGGATTTTTCATTGGTTGATTTGACATGGAATGACTCATATTGGAAAAATATGGGAGGAGAGAGTACCTACTATGCCAGTACCTGATGTAGACAGAACTGGAATGAATCAAGGTCCACGGGAGAGACCATCAAAAAGGGGGTATGTGCGCTAGATTTTTGTAACTCCTCCCAACAGAACTCAAGATTAGCTCTGTTATTGTTGACAACTGGAATAGGACCATTTGTGTTCCAGACAGTGGGATGTATACAAGAGAAACCTTACAATTCTTACCTTGTCCTTTTTAGTTTGACTCTTCCATAGAGCCTTCACTTATTGAAGTTAGATACATATCTAAGTCACTATATAGTATAAACATCCTTTAATTAAATTCATTTTACATATCTAAGTCACTATATTGTATAAACATCCTTTAATTAAATTCATTTTACAATTCTGTAAACAACGTTTCCATATTCAAACAGTTTAATACACAGTCGGCCCTCATCTTACACACAATAGACTCATGTAAATTAAAGCACACACGCTCAGCCCCCCCCCAAGACAGAGAAAACTGATTAAATTGTGCAGACAGTTCCGCCTGCCATTTTACTTACTCTGTTTATGCCCCAAAGTGAACCTGAAACAGTGATGTGTTCAAGTCTTTGGCCTCAATTCTCAAGTCTCATTTCAAGTCCCTATCTAACAAAAAAGGGGAGGGGGAGTTGTAAGCCCCCCCCCCATGTTCGCATCTGCACTTCTCTTGAGCACTCATGTAGATCTGGTTGCCTCTAACACGTTTGGCTTGAACATTATAAAACTAGTAGTAGTCTCAAACTTCAAACAATGTATTTACTAAACAAATAGGTGGTCTTATTCAAAATTTATCAAGACTGCATTTCAGAAAAAAATGATTATCTTAGGCTGAAGAACTTACTGACTGTGTGGAGGAGTACTCTGCCCTGAATACGTCAGAGTACAGCATCCAGTTCAGAGTGTGTTCCCCCCTCCCCCAAGTTGGGGAGAGAGAGTGTTAAGTCTTGCTATATGGCCAAGGACCTTTCCCTTCCAAAGCCTCCCGTTCTGCCCTCCACCACTGCTGCACCAGTGGAGGAGCTGGGTAGGATTGCACTGATAGTACCATTAGCACGTCTCAAACAGAAGGAGAAGAAGTTAGGTCACTGAGCTCTGGAATGCTTCACAGAAACAAGGAACACTCAAGCAGGCTGCACTCGCTGCGAACACAGAGACAAAGAGGGCTTGGGGGCTGGGAGAAAATGAGGCTGCAAACACTGAGGACCCGTGAGGGCTGGAGACAACAAGGCAGGGAGAAACAAGGAGCACTCAAGGCGCAGTGTGAAACAAACACCACTGATGGGGCAGCAGAGAAACCATGAGGATGCAGATTGAAAACACGGAGGACCCATGCACAAAGGCTGGAGACAAGACTGAAAGGTGCTGCAAAGCACAGTACAAAGAAGGCACATGCAAGGCTGCAAATGATAGGATGAGCAAGAACAAAACTAACCAATAGCAGGATAGCAAATAAGAGACGACTGTATTTGTTCCCCCTTTTCCCTGCCCCATGTCCAGCCTTTGTGCTCGTTCCTAAAATGGTAAACACTGAAGCAACAAGCCTTGCCTTCTTCCCTATATTGCCCCCTCATCCTCCGCTGTGTTCGTGCCTGCCTGGTCTTCTTTCAGTGTCGCAGATGCCTTCTTCCGGGTTTACGCCGGTCGGTAAGCTAATTTAACAGGGACTTGAAATGCGAGTCGTCGGAAAAGGGCTCGAGTCTCAAGTCAAGTCGCTGGCAATCCACGAGTTAAGTCACTGCTGCAACTTAAGTCGGACTTGCGGGCAAGTTGCAAGACTCGATTCCACATCACTGACCTGAAATGAGAGAATGAAGCTGCTATTCCCTCAGTCCTCCCAGTTTCCACATGTCTGTTGATTTTAGTTCTTGATTTTAGTTCTTAAAGAGCCAGTATGTATTTGTTGGCTTTAAGGGGAATTTCAACTATATGCAATTTTGGCTTTACGCAGTGACCTCAGAAGAACATAACCCGACTACAGACACAAACCGACTGTAGTAATCTTAAACACACAAATGCCTA
This sequence comes from Plestiodon gilberti rubricaudatus, assembly GCA_026170595.1. Classification (NCBI taxonomy): domain Eukaryota; kingdom Metazoa; phylum Chordata; class Lepidosauria; order Squamata; family Scincidae; genus Plestiodon; species Plestiodon gilberti. The sequence continues at coordinate 145,004,526 of JANXHW010000001.1, forward strand.
TACAGTAGTTGCAGCAGATTCTCTTAATAAACCATTTTCACAGGATGAGAATCAAGCCATCTTGGGACTTCTGCCCTACCATGCAGTTACAACTATGTGAACATTTACTCACAAGAAGACCAATTGTATAAAACTGTAATTAGAAAGTGCAGGGTTTGACAAGTTCTCTTTGGAAAGTTAAACTAGCATGATTCAGATCAATTTAAAATGTTATTGAAGGAGCAAACAGTTATGAAGAACAGCCACTGGTTTAAAATTCTGACAACTATAAAGAATTACAATCTGATCATTTTGCCAAAGGCTCAGTTACAAACTTCAGAAATGGAAGTTCTTTAATAAGCATGTGAAGAACTTTCAGGCCTACGCTGTCAAACCACTTCCCAAAGTTGTATGCCTTCTTCACGAGGGAATATTTGAGGTTTCGTCTACTCAGTTCTAGCGAAGATGAGACCGATGTAAACTATGGTGCTGGAGATCATGGGTACAGGCTTCAAGTCACACGTGATTGTGTGCGTCCCCTTCCTGCCATGATCACGAAAGGAACAAAAAGCTAAAAGTGTCGAGGCTGGAACAAAAAGCTATGACGACTAGAAAAAGAGCATTTATCACAAAAGGAGGCATAAAAACAAGCAAGACAATATGTTTTTGCTTGTTTATCTCAAGCAATTTCATACAAGAGTCCACTGAGCAAAGTGAATATGGGGTTATTTAAAGACACAATGAGAGGCACTAGGTGTACCTTCAGGGGCAGGGAGTGCTACTTCTTTCAAGTCTTTTAAGAGTTCAATTTGATTATCTAGTTTTTTCCTTGTGTCCAGTAGTTCCTGAATCTTTTCCTCTGTGCCTGTAGAAATTAGACACCGATGTTTAGTATAAACAACAAATACAATATATTTGTTTTCAAAAAAACCTCAATGGGCAGAGGAAGTTATCTAAATACCATTCATGAGTTGACAAAAAAAAATCAAGACAATCAAAGTAATTGAAGACACAAAAGGAGAGTCTGAGGAAACTTCAAAAGATTTATACTTCAATAAAATTTACGAGTAAATGGTAAATTTACTGGGAGAGCTGCTGCCTTCAAAGCCCGAAGACCGGTGAACTTGATAAGTTCGAGACACGCCGCCGGCAAAAAGCTGTGAAAGCCTCCAGGAGGAGAGGTAAGAGCTTCCAGCTGCGTCAGTCGAGTGTGGGAGGCGCCAGCCAGCAGAAAAAAAGTCAGACTGTAAAAAGATACCACCTGGAAAGTAGCTGTTCATGAGAGATTGGACATTTATATATATATTGTAAAAAAAAAAAAAAAAAAACCCAAGGGGGGTTAGGACAGCCTGCCCATGTTCACCGCCTTGGATTAAAGTTGGAGGAGAAATCCAATGACAGAGAAAGGCGGTATATAAATACTGTATATTATTATATATTATATTATTTTAAACTTAAGTTCCAAAGGACTTTCATGTTAGTCTGTTGCAGCAAGAACAATGACGAGTCTTGAGGTACCTTAAAGACACTGTAGCAAAAGCTTTCTTTTCATGGTAAAACAAAGCCTACTTTGTCAGATACATGAAATCTTTTTTTCACACACACACACACACACACACACACACACACACACACACACACGTAAAGAGCTGGAACAAAAGGCCAAGAATTACAACAATTCTATGTAAAGGTTAAATTATATAAGCACAGTGATGATTCACATAAGCAATGGGTGATCATACAATCTTTGCTAAATTAAACACCTATAGTAGAAGGGGAAACTTGTTTGCATTCATTGGAAGCACCCACATTTTTAAATAAGATCCCAACAACATCACACCACCAATGTGAGTCTATCAAGCAAGATACTATTGGATTATCTTTTATGTACTGGGTTCTTCCTTCAAGTCTAAATGAATATAATCAAACTTCCTGATAAAGCCTGAACACTTGAGTCTTCCTTGAAAGTTCCGTTGTTAAAGAACAGTAATGCTCAGGTCAGCAGTGGTGTGTTCTCAGAGACTGGAATTATTTCCCACAGGTTTCTGAATGCTGCTACTTTTCTGTCAGAATTGTGGCCATTTTTTATTTTGTGTCACTCACAACTTACCCGTTTGTCCTTTATAGATAGTAGAAGAAGCAAATATATTACACTGGGGAAGGAAGAGGTGAATGAGCTCCTACAATTGTGTTGCCCGAGTGGATATGAGGCTATCTGGGTTTGTTGCAGGGTGTTTGTGTGTGAGTGTATCTCCATTATGTGGCCTGTATCAGCTGGTGAGCACCTGTTTCCAAATAGAGAGCAAGGACATGCCTACTGGGCCTTATTTAGACAGTGAGCTTTTAGGCAGGGCTTGTCATCAGCATTTCGTTTCCACAGAGCCTTGTCTGTGGGTTCTGAAAACATGACAAATATCACTAGCAAAGCTTGCGAGAGGAAAGTGCCATTTTCCAGGATGATACAGTGGTGTAGTTTACCTGGGGCTACAGGTGATGTGTACTATCTTTTTTTAAAAGAGAATTTGTCACACTTCTTGCATTTTATGTCTTTTGGTCCCAGCGCTTACATTTTTTCCACTGTGTGCGTGCGTGTGCACACATTCACACAACCCTTGCAACTGAGGCTAAACATGCATCTGATGACCTGGCTGTAGTCCATGAAAACTAATGCCACACTAATGGCACAATCCTATCCAATTTTCCAGCGCCGATGCAGCCGCAATACAACCCAAGATAAGGGAACAAACGTTCCCTTACCTTGAGGAGGCCTCCATGACTCCCCCCCCCCACTGCAGGATGCAGCGCATGCCCCATTGGCACTGCCAAATCAGCGCTGGAAAGTTGGATCGAATTGGGCCCTAAATGTACTAGTCTTTCATGTGCTACAATACTCGTCTTAGTTTCTAGGGAAACGCAAATTATGATGCATGCCAGAAAAAAGGTCTCACCGGGGCATGGATTGGGGGAACAACACAGGAGCTGTGCCTCTTTTGCAGACAACCAGCTCACCTTAATGCAGAGGAAATGTTACACTGATCACTCATTTCCCTTGCTCCTTCCCACTTCCTAGAATTTATGTATTGATCTAGCGCCATCCATGTACATGGCACTTTACAAAGAATGAGAGGAGAGGTCCTCACGCAAGGAACATAGAGACGACACACTTTAGTTAACACAGAAGTTAACACACTGAATAAAATACATACATACCAAAGCGAGCACTTGTAAGTATGTTTTCAAACAGGCTGCAGTCAAAAAGTGATATTACTGTTTCTTCATATTCTGAGGGTAAACAGAAAAATGCTGGTACCTTTTCAAACAGATTTTGTTTTGTCAACAGAAGAAAAAACAATATCCTACATACTAGAATTGGGCAAAATAAGTTCTGGGGGTTGGATGCAGCCCTCAAGTAACTCCAACCCGACTCTGACTGCTCCCCACCTGTGGCTAACAATCCCTTCTCTTGTCTGCATGCACACGCACACACGATGGCACGTAGATATTGCAACCTCTATGTAATTGCACGTTCTCTGACCATGTCCTACAGCTTGTTGGTGCAGCAAGTCTTACAATCAGTGTCACATCAATGGACAACTCAGGATTACTAATTGTTGAATTTCCTGGAAAAAACGGGTGTGACGCCATGGCAAAAAAGTTTTTAAATGGTACTAATAAAAACAAGGAAACTAGGTGCAACTTGAGGATTGTCGTTTAAAATATAGATTAAACACACACACACACACACACACACACACACACACCTAAAATAACACCGTTTAAAAATTAAAACCATCAAACACACACTGCAACGTTTCGCTCGTCTGTCACGAGCATTATCAAGCATAGCCCTCATGTAGTGGGGAGATGTTAGCTAGCATAAGCTGTCAATCCGCTAGATAAAGGCGGAGAAAGCCCTTTTTTATTACTAGTTGCTTTAAATCTCATTGTCAACTGTTCAGTTTATTATTATATATTTTAACCATGGGCTGGGGGCATCCTTTGGTTGTTCTGCCTCAGGCTCCAGAATGTCCTACAACATTAATAGGTAACAGAATTAAAAATTAGCATATTTTTTATATTTGCAATATGTATTGCAACTCCCTGTGCTCCCTGTGTAATGCATCCGGGCTCCCAAAGCTGTATTTAAGGTCGTCTTGTGCTGGTTTTGCAGACTTCTGAGGATGCCACGAATGTATGTTGGCAAAATGTAAAGATGGTAACATCAGTTGTGTTTGTTTTTGGTTAAAAAATAATTAATTTAAACGATGGAGTTTCCCAGCAATATGCTAATTTTTAATTCTGAAATCTGGTCATGTTGTGATAATTTGTGAAATTAATAGGTAAGTTTACCTGTTCATTAGTAGTACCTATCTAGTGGAACATTCAAATTCCAGAATGTGTCAACACCACTGCTACATACCATTCTTTTTGATTACCGTATATTAAAATATTATTTAAATAGATTTTCAACAAAAGGCCCTTGTGTCAGATGGTTACTATGAGCAATATTGGAAAGTGGATTTAAAACCTATGTTCAAGAGAGAGTAACAAAATATGAGAAGATACATGCTTCTAAAATCATCATCTCATTCCTCAGTAAGCAGGGGCTATAGTTGTACTAGGTCTTGCCTTTGGACTCTGCTACACTGCAATTGTACATTGGAGCACAATGGCCTGTGGAATGTACAAGTTCAGGGGGAGGGGTTCAGTACAGTTGGCCCTCCTTATCAGTGGGGATTCCATTCCCGGAACCCCTGCAGATGCAAAAAATAGCTGATATTCAAATCCACTTAATTTTTTTTTTAAGTGTCCCTTTAAATCACGGTTTAAAAACCACTTTTCTTACCATTGTAGAGTGGCAGAGCGGCAGGCAGGCAGTCTCCAGTTATTAGAACGGCTATTTTCAGGTCACGACAAGGCAAGCGCTTCCCTCTCTTGGCCCTGGCGTGCTAAAGAATGCAACATGGAAGTGAACAGACGCTTCCGTATTGCATTCTGGGGTGGCCAAGGGAGGGGGGCGTGACCTTGGCACCGTCCAAAAATAGCCATTCCAATCACTGGAGACTGCTTGCCTGCTGCTCTACAAATGGTTTTTAAACTGTGATGTAAAGGGAAGCCATTTATTTATATTTTAACTTTGCAGGGTTCTTCTCGTCCACGGCGGCCATCCGCGTTCTCAAATCCACAGATGAAAAACCGCAGATGAGACGAGTCGACTTGAAAGGCCATAAAGCTTGGCTCAACAACAGAGAAAGAGACTCGGCAGTAAACAGGCCCAATCAGTCCAGACTGAGAAAGGGCAATCCCTCAGAATGGGACTTTCAGCAAAAGGCTTGTGTTAGCAGCTGGCTCAAGTAGCACAGCTAAACGAAATACCTGCTTCTGAAGTGTTGTCATTCATCAGCTTCTCCTGTGCCAGGTGAAGAGTGTCTAGCATTTCCTCAAAGATTTCATCAAGAAGCCCAGCCTGTTTGCACTTTCTCAGGAAGTCTATTCTTACTGTTAAGACAGAAGAATACACTTTTATTTGAAACATTTGTTTTCCAGCTATATTTCCATTACCATTTACACAGTAACAGCAACAATTTTGCTTCCAAGGCATTGACATTGAAAGCCAATGTCAAGCAAAGCACAACAGAGAAGACTGTACAGTCAGCATCAGCAATGGCATCCCAAGACCTTTGGGCGCCAAATCCCACTCCTGCACTCCCTGACTGCCGCTGCATCACCTGCTGCCCTCCTCCTCGGCGGCAGCAGGCACCATGTTCCTTCCATGTTCGCTGCATTTGAAAAAGGAAGAGGACAGAGCAGAAGAGAAAGTGTAGAGGAGAGTGGTGGTGGTCTAACGTCCCCTGGAAGATGCTCTAGCTCTCCAACTCCTGCATTGTTCCCCCAATCCATGCCCCTGGTGAGACTTTTTTTCTGGTATGTATCATAATTTGTTTCCCTTCACACTCACACTGTAGTAACGCTGGCACCAAGCAAGCGCATCTTCCTTGAACAAAACACTATAAGCAGCATGCTGCTTATAGCACAGAAGCAGGCAAGCAGCCTACATGCTAGAGAGGCTCAGAACGTTAACAGGAAGCAGTTCCGCTTCCTGTTAACTTTCTGAGCCTCTCTAGCATGCAGGCTTCTTGCCTGCTTCTGAGCTATAAGCAGCATGCTGCTGATAGCGCTTGTTCAAGGAAGACGCTTGCTTGGCATCAGCGCTATTACAATAAACAAAAGTAATGGGCGCGGGGGCGTGGAGGGCCACGGAGAACCTACATTTCTACTGCTCTTCTTCAGGCACTTACCAAGCAGATCATCATTGCTGGTTTCAATTTTTTCTTATGATTGTTGTAGTGTTCCTTTTCTAGATGCAAAAGCTATTCTGTTATAATAAAAATTAGTGCTTAAAGAGTGGAGCCAGCTTAATGGCGGGATCTAATCTTCAACCCTTCCATTTTCTCATGGCAATGTCGTCAGCGATGGGTGACAGGGGAAGAAAAGAGCAGCTCTTCTCATGCTCTCACTCACATCCCTTGGTATTAATCACTAACACCACAATCTTATGTATGTCTACTCAGAAGTAAACCCCACTGAGTTCAATGGGACTTATTCCCAGGTAAGTGTGCATAGGGTTGCAGCCCAGGTCTCTCTGCATGCCACAGTGACAGTAAGGAACAGTGCTAAGTCACTTTCTCAACTTTGGAAGAAAGGATATGGTGTTTATTAAGTGGGGTTTAGGAAGTGACCCAGAACTCTGGTCCTTCCCATTCTTTGCCAGTAAAATATATGACCACTGACATGCCCATGCAACATTTGGTAGCCGGTAGAACAAACACCTATAAAATAATGGTCTATCATCCGATACGCGAAACTATTTTCCTTAACAGCCAGCAGCAAAACCTAGGCCCAATGGACTACCCAAACCTTAAGATTCCTTAGTTTAAACAATTATATGGCAAGTCTGAAGGCTTCCAGATTTGACCAGGAGCCACTTCGGAACAGTCCTGAGAAGAAAACTATGATAATCATGAGCTGATGTGACTGTTCCTACAGAAATATTTTAAAATGTGTGTGAACTTTGCAGAATTGTATACTTCACACAAGTAGGCATGTATAAAACATTGTATGGTATATTTTTATATACATACCGTATATACTCGTGAATAAATCAAGAAATGTATACCTTAAAATAATCCCTGAAAACCTGTGTCTACTTATCCACAGGTCAGTGATCAAAGCCAAACTAATCCCCAACCATCAGATGAGGTGCTAATTGCCTTGTAAAGAGCTCAGTTGCTGCGTTTAACACATCTGCTATTAGCTCAGTTTTTCTATATATAGTTTGCAATACAGCTTCTAATTGCTTTGCAAAGAGCTGCTGCAGTTTGCAAGTCAGCTGCTAATTACTTTGCAAACTGCTGAACCCATTGCTTCGCAAACAGCTAACTGCTTTGCAAACAGAGCTCAACTGCTGCAGTTTGCAATATAGGCTGTTTGTAATTGCTTTGCAAAAAAACTCAGCTCCTGCAGGGAGAAGAGCTCCCCTGCAGGAGCTGAGCTCTTTGCATTTTATATGATGTACAACCAGCACTATTCTCCAAACAGGAAAAAAGGTGAAGTTTATGGGAGTTATAGGCTTCCTGAGGAGTACAGTACTGTACTTTTATATCAGCAGCCCTAACAAAGATTACAACTCGCATAAGTTCCTTGACCTTTCTTCCTGTTTGGAGAAGAGCTCCATTTTGTGCTGCTTCTGAACAAGGTAAAATGGCTCTTTTTTTATCCACCCAAAACTTTTGTTGCTGCCTCAGAACAATTACTGGTAAGTCATTTTCAAAGAATTGCATACACCCCTAAGTTTTACCTTCAACGTATCCATGGGTCATAGCAAATGTCATGTTTTTTGGCTTAAAAACTGCCCTCGATCTATCTATGAGATCAACTTATACTCGAGTATATATGGTAAATCATTTCCCGATGCACTCCTATGTCTCAAAAAAACCCACTTTCCATCTTATAATAATTATCAGAGGAGAAATAATTACTCACACTAGGAAAGGAGATTATAACAACGATCAAACTTAATAAAATCATACCTTTATGTTGGTCATGTTTTTTCCTAAGGACTTGAAAGCTTTCTTCAGCAAGTGTCTCCCTATCATACTGTAAAAAAGATTTTTCTTTTAAGTTTGCTTGTTTTCAGTATCATTCAGAGTGCTAAAGTTTTCCAACTGTAACCCCACAAAAACCTGTCATTGTTTTTAATAAACTTAGAATCCAGTCCTATGCATGTTTATTCAGAAGGAAGTTCCACAACCTTAAGAACTGACAAGCAGAAATTACTTGGGAGACATCTCCCAAGTATAAATACAGGAATAGAAGGGGCAACAACTGCAAGCAAGATAGATTCCTTACTGAGTTTCTTCAGCGGTCATCTGTACCATCACAAGTTTTGTGCCTGTACAGAGCAAACTTCAAGAACATTCTAGAGCTCAGAGTCAAGGAGCAGGCAGTCCAGCCCCCTCACCTCAAGGGAAAAGATTTGACTTTCTGCTCCTGGAAAAGGCAAAAGGAGGTAGTTATGGCTGTTACAGTGGCAACACTATAATAGTGGTAGTTTCAACATAAAAATAACAAAACTTGATAATGGCAACAATCCAGAAGATGATTCTTGGGAGGTGATGCAATGGCCCGTACTGGAATCGTAGTACCAGAGAAAAACATTAGCACCTTGCAAATGGTGGCTATACTGCCTCAATAGATAGCTATGGTTCAAAATATCTAAGGTGGGAAGGGTCCCCTCTGTATCACTTGGGCAGCCCAATCCTGCTCTAAAGATCCGCCAGGCAGCCGAGGCAGAGTGTAACTGCAGCTGGGGCTGATAGGCCTCCTCGGATTTTCGCCAGCTATTTTGCTGGTGGAAGTCGGAGGAGGCCGTGTAACGGCTCAGCTGATCGACAGGGGTTAGGATACAGCCGATCCCCGCCCCTCCCCAATCGGCTGGGCATATCGGCCCCCGCCCTTCCCGGCCGCACCGCCCCCCCCCCCCGTCCGCTGGATCCTTACCTGGGTCCAGCGGCGGGCTGGCAAGTCCTCGGCCAGTGGAGCGGGGATGGCCGGCCTTGCGCCGGCCCTCCCTGCTCTCGAGTCATCGCAAATGCGCCTTACGGCACATTTGCGACATCTTCAGCCGGCAGAACGTTCGTTCCATCAGCCGAAGTTAGAGTAGGATTGTGCGGTTAGAGTCCTAAAAAAAAAAAAAATGGGAAGGAGCAAGTCTTGATTTAGGTGGGAATCACAGACACCCTTGACAAAAAAAGAAATATCAGGTCTTAGAACCACTTTCTCCCTATGCATGCATAGGTATGGAAGATCAAAACAGAAAGTATCAAAGGCATTGGCTATTAAAAACGCCATCTTTAAGAACACTAGAGATGAAGATGACAGGTAGCTTTGGGCACAAATAGTTTCCACATCAGCAGGATAACAACACACTTACCTGGGAGCAAGTCCCACACAGTGAACCCACTTCCTTCTGAGTAGATATGCATAGGATTGGCGATGCCTTACTGGAGAACTAAGGACCTGAAAATGCAGGTGTTTTATAGCTCTACATTACCATTTTCTTTCTCGTGGAGGACGATTTCATTATGATTGGGGTCTTTTCCATTTTATGGTCTTCATCTAATAATCAAACCCAACAGGTAATAACATGATTATACTGTACAAGACCATTTCTTATAAATACTTCAGTAAGTTAGCTTAGACAGGTTAAAGGGTGTAGAATGTGATAATGCAATAATTAAAACACAGGTGTGTGTTTTCCAAGCTGCAAGTGTATTTCAAGAACATGCAGAACAAAACACTGATATCATGTGTGCTGATCATATTTTGAGCTTTTACAAAGGAATATTATGTCTGTAACAACATAATTTGTGTGCCTATAACCTTATGCATTTTTTTAGCAGGGGGAGAGTAGCTGTCCCTATTCATCCCAGCACAGTGTCTTTCTAGTGGCTCCTTGCTGGTGTTTCTTCCACATTTTTTTTAAAGATTGTGAGCCTTCTTGGGACAGGGAACCATTATTTATTTAAGCAATGTTCTCTGTAAACTGTTTTGTGATCTTTTTTTTTGGTTGAGACATGGAGAAGACTATGAATCGGAAGCACACAAAGCATCACTTGAATATAAGAGATCCAATATGAACAAGAAGACTCCTTTCCATAAGAGAAGCTGGAGTCAAAAGAGCCTGCCAGAGACGGATGGCTAAAAGTAGTCATCTACCACTAATGGTCACTGTCATGGAAGACTAGCAACAGCAGCTTCAGTTATGGCTGCATTTCCCCAGGTGCTTTCATTGGTTGAGCTTCAAAGCAGTGGCTGATCCAGTGCTATATGTGGAAATGATTCAGTGATACAATGAGAAATAAAATGTACATAAATAAAATGTACATAAACATGAGAAGAAACTCACCATAAAGACTTGTCGTCTTGATTGGGTCATGATTTGGACAGAATACTCTAGCATATTGGAGGAAAAAAAAGATTGAATAGTTATGTTAAGGCATTGTAACAAAACAAATAGAAGTCAATAGACAAATAAAGACACAGTGGAAAGAGTGGCTGACTAAGGAGGGACAAGCTCATAGTAATGAATTCTCCAGACTATTGCCACCATTGCGCTCTTGAGGGTCTTCATTCATTACCAGTCAAAATCTGGAGATGGGCTTTTGTAATGTGAATATGGATTTAAAATCTCCATTACAGGAGGTCCCCTTCTTAAGTGGGGGTTAGGGACCGGAAAGCTTGAACTTATAAAAGGGGAATTTTCCTCCATAAGAAATAAATGTAAATAGGGGTTAATGGATACAATACATACAGTACATCCATGCCCTTCGTTAGGCATAAAGAGGGAACCTCTTCTCATGAGAAACAAAGAAACAAAGAATAAGATAGGGGTATAGAGTGGCATTCAGTCCTGAACCAGCACACTGCCTGCAGGGGCAGCCCAGCCCGTCCATGATGCAAGTTGAGAACTTTGTGTCCAGGAGCGAGTTGGCGAAGGCAGTGGAGTTGGTGGAAGTATCCCATGCCCACCCACTGCTTCCCCCAGCCTGCTGCCTTAATGTAATCCAGACCAGTTCCATCCTCTTCTTGTGCTGTAGCATGAGAGGAAGATGGGGAGGGTTTAACTCTCTCTCCTTGGCACCGAGGGCCATTGGTGTTGCCGCCGCCACCACCTCCTCCAATGGCCCAGGATTTTCCCCAGGGCCATTAGAGAAAGTAGCAGCACTGGTGCTGTGTGCTGAGGGAGAGTGGTAAGCTCTTCCCATCCTCCGCTTGGTGTTCAGTGCCGCCACCACCTCTTCTAATGGCTGGCAGACAGAATGCATGGTTGGGTCACCCCTACGTACAAGAGCTTTTGAGTTACTTCATACCAGGCGCGTCGCTAGCGCGAGGCCCGCACAACACCCCACCCCTGGGTGTCGCACGCACGGGCGGACCACCGGAGGATGACGCGCTAACCCATGCGCCATCACCTCCCCTGCGCACGTCGCCCTCCGGAGGCTCCGCTCCAAGGCCTTCTTCCGGCCTCGGGCTGGGAGAAGGCCTTGGAGCGACCTCCCCAGCCGACGCGCCAGGGCCTTCTGACGAAGGCCCACTGCGTCACAACGTTATTTATAACGTTTTTCGCGCATTTTAAGCCTAGCCTAAATCAGTCATTTTGTTACAAGCACTGCTAAGATCTCAGCAGCTTTTTCCACACCAGGAATGCTTCACCACAAAGCCAGTACCAACTCCTGCATTCTTCCACCTTTTAGGTGGGTTTTACAGTCAATGTGAATAGCGTATAAAAAAGTGACTAGCCACCCCCAATTGCGAGATACCAAAACCTTATTCTGCTGATTCTCAGCTCAGTTTTCATTTTGAGATACACTGGGATTGTTTAGAATAGATTCACAGATATTATTGGCCCATCAGACAGGTTCCTTTTACCACAGTGCAGTGACCATTTTTCATTAAACATCCAAATAATTATTCCAAAAAGCAGTTAAATGGAAGGTGGCTCCCAGATAAAATATCCAAGATGATGCAGAATGTAGAATACATAAAAAAATACCTGTAAATGCCTTTGATTTCATCTGTTTCTACTGCAGCATCATCACACAATGCACAGAAATAATGGTAACTTCTGCGACAGGTTTTTATCTCACAGCCAACAGTCGCTCCTTTCTTGCGACAGAAATTGCACACCTGCAATAAAAGGGATTGGGAGGTTTTAAGCAAACCTTCATACCAACCTTTCCCCCCACCCATTTGAGAATCATGGCAATTCAAGGGCTGCAACAGATGGACTCGGGTATGCATTCTAGTGTAGGTCATGCCTTGTTAGGTCTGTGTGTGTTTTATTTGTGTGTGCTGCCATGCTGACAACAGCGCCTTAGTTGAGATAGTTGGCATATGTGTTGAATCACAGATAATAACCCAAATGTCATTTGAAACTCTACTGGACTTTCACGGGTCATGTTCTTTCTTGTGCATGGGCTTATCTTGGGAGGAAAATCATGTCATTAGTGATTAGAGAGAACACAAGTGAAGGGAGAGAGATGCTGAATCATCAACATGTTTGCAAGCTATAGAAGGGTGCTAGGGTGGAAAAGAGGAGGCATCTGGAACAGGAGGAAAGATGATGCTTCAATCATACCCTTGGAAACTCGAATACACAAAGCGGATGACAAGAGGATCCCCCGCAATCGTATTCCCACCCGTTACCAAAAGAGCTGGTTCTTAGGGGGAATTCACCGAACTCTATTGGAACATGGGATCGTAGACTGGATACAGATCAGCGTAATGCAGAGCGTCCCCTTTAACTTAGCAAAGAGACAGAGAAATAACTTCCAATAAAAGACTATAGCTTTTTCCTTAACAAAAGGTAAAATTATTTCATACAGAGGAATAATAGAAAAATACGTTTCTTTTGCCCTAAAAATAGTGGTGTTCCCATCTTATGGTGGTTGCATGTAATGCAGAGTATTTGGTGCATCCGAAAGAAAAGGGGGTTCACGGAGAGAATTCCAGGAGTCCCAGCTCTTCCAACCCTGTTTCTAGCAACTAAGGAACAGGGAGAGAAGGGGGGGGGGAAGGGGAGAGAAAAGGTTTCAGTGTAGTTATAGCTACCTGTCCTTAAGAGGAGTTTGGAGCTTCCTTGCAGAGATTCAGAGGATTCTGGGCAGTGTGGAGACTGTCCAGTTGCAACACACACATGGGGTGGCTGCACACAGGAAGAGTGACCTTTCTGTTCAAAAATCCTTCTGTTTTAAAGGAGTTTGAGTTACTGCTATGTGCAGCTCTGGGGATAAACTCATCAACAATGTTATATCAAGAGGAAACAATGGGATCTGGAGTACCCTGTTTTGTGTAGCTTGGTGGCTAAATAGCTTTGGGATAAGGGCTAATGGAAGGAAATCTATGGCAAACTTAGACAGCATAATAAAAAGCAGAGATATCACCATGCCAACAAAAGTACGCATAGTCAGGGCGATGGTGTTCCCAGTAGCAATGTATGGTTGCGAGAGTTGGACCATAAGGAAGGCTGAGCGCCGAAGAATAGATGCTTTTGAACTGTGGTGCTGGAGAAGACTCCTGAGAGTCCCTTGGACTGCTAGGAGATCAAATCAGTCAATCCTAAATGAAATCAACCCTGACTGTTCCCTGGAAGGACAGGTACTAAGGCTGAAACTCAAATATTTTGGCCACCTAATGCGAAGAGAGGACTCTCTGGAGAAGACTCTGATGCTGGGAAAGATTGAAGGCAAAAGGAGAAGGGGGAGGCCAAGGATGAGATGGTTAGACAGCATCACCGATGCAACAAACATGAAAATGAGCGAACTCAGGAAGATAGTGGAGGACAGGAAGGCCTGGCGGGATATGGTTCATGGGATCACGAAGGGTCGGACACGACTTAACGACTGAACAAAGGGCTAATGTGTCTGTTCCTGGCCCACAATTAAAGGAAATCAAAATGTGGAAGGACAGGGGGTGTTGCCCAAGGCTAGATACTGGGAACAGCTAAAATGCAAATGCTCCCATACCAGGGGGATGTATGGGCCTAGAGTTGCATCATACAAGCAGGATATTACATTGTGACATAAAATGTAGGTGTTTTACAGTATGACAAACAGAATATGGAGATGGCATTCAATGGGGGGGGAATGCAAATACAGACAGGAGATGAGTAAAAGGGTTACAAACAAAGTTACACACAATGGGATTAGCTTCTTCCTTCCAGGGTGTGCCTGGAATAGGTGGCGCGGATAGGATTGGGCTGGCAATCTACTACTAATAGTGCAATCCTATGCCTGTCTACTCAGAAGTAAGTCCCACTGTATTCAATGGGGCTTACTCAGAAAAGTGTGCATAGGATTGTAGCCTAAATTGAGGAGCATTTATTCCCCACCACTCATCATTCTTTAAAGTTATCACAACTCTCTTGATGTTTGATAAGAAATGCTAAGCGGTTGGAATTCAACTATGAGCTTGATGTTAAATCCCCCACCTTGGTGGCTTTTTATGAAGAAATTCCATCCCCCAAAGTCTGTCAGGGATGTTCCCAGAGCACACACACCATTTTATCAAGGCTACTGCTAGTCTCTTTGATTTAGAGAAGGGGTTCCGAATCCCTTCCCGGCTGCGTACCACCTCTGGCGGCACTCTCCCTGCTGCGTGGAAGTGACTGGCGATGACATCATCGCCAGTTACTTCCGGGTTTTCAGAGGCCAGAAAACACAGGTAAGAGGCTCTGGGTGGGTGGGAAGGCCCTTCTCAGCATTCCCGAGAGGCTCGGCTAAAGGCAAGAGCCTCTCGGGAGCCAAAACGCACTGCTGAAAGTGCTGCGTCAGAGCAGGGTTCCGGTGGTCCGGCAGTCCAAGTACCACCAGCAGTCACCTGAAGTACCACTGGTGGTACTAGTACAACTGGTTGAGAACCCCTGATTTAGAGGACCTGGCATGGAAAAATGACTCCCCAAACCAGGTCAGTTTGAGAAATGTTTTAATGAATTTAGACAAGCCAACAAACCATTGTTTCGGCAGCCAAGGATATAGCCGGAACCCCCCAACCTTGTGAACGCCTTTGTCCCTTTACTACCTCCACTTGCGTACTGCCAACATCCTGGTTAAGGAAAAGAGATCAGAGTGAACCAAGAGCTGTTTAATACTGTGGCTTATAAACAGCAGTTAGTGCTGGGCTTGGATGAGTTGCAGAGTTGTTGTTTTATCTAAGCTAGATTTAAACATCACAGCTCTGTGCTGGACCTGAGAAGATAAGGGGTGAAGGTAACACACAGGTTCAGAAGGGTTCATACTGTCTTCCTGGAGAATTAACTGACCCATTGTTATTTTTATGGTGTATGTTTGGAGGAATATTACACATCCAGGTGTTCTTTTCCCTGAACACATACCATTTCATGCTTCTTAATAAAAGTTATTTAACATTAAAGGAAATATAATTTGTATTCATTCTATATAATCTGCTGTTATGGACATTTAATTATAAACATGTTAAGAATAGATGTCTCACCAGCCTCTTTCCTCTCTTTCTTTCACTGATTACTGAGGCCACATCGAACCTTATATCCAGATTCTCAGGGTTATTTTCTTCAGATTCCACAAATCCTGAGGAATATAACTAGAAATAAAAATAAGACCTGTTAAAAGAACAGCAGCAAGTATTAGTGAGAGATTCAATTCAGTGCTGTCTCAACCATTCACTGTTAGAAGTTTCTTCAGCAGGTTTAGGTAAAGGTAAAGGTGACCCCTGAAAATTAAGTCCAGTCGTGTCCGACTCTAGGGTGTGGTGCTCATCCCCATTTCAAAGTCGAAGAGCCAGCGTTGTCCGAAGACGCCTCTGTGGTCATGTGGCCGGCATGACACTCCTTGCCGCAGCGCGCAGCATGCAGCAGAAACACGGAGCGCTGTTTACCTTCCCGCAAGCGGTACCTATTTATCTACTCGCATTAACATGCTTTGGAACTGCTAGGTTGGCAGGAGCTGGCCAAGCAACGAGAGCTCACCCCGTCGCGGATTCGAACTGCCGACCTTTCGATCGACAGCTCATGGTTCAGCGGTTTAACCCACTGCGCCACCCACAAATAAACCACCCTAGATTATACACCAGGGGTGGCCAAACTGTGGCTCCTGAGCCACATATACTCTTTGATGTATAATGTGAGGTTCTCTGAAAGATGTTGGCTGAGCTCCTTTTTGCATTACAGTTTTAAAAAGGTAACTAAGAAATTTTAAAGCTTTATAATTATTTACCAGGTATAAAAAGAGTCCACTGGATTAAAAACATAAATTTAATGTTAGCTATATATTTATTGTATGTGGTTTATCGTGTGTGGCTCTTACATTAAGGAAGTTTGGCTACCCGTTATACACTTTCATAAAAAACATGTAAGAACCATTGTTCCATATTAAGCACATGCCTGCTCACTGTTCCCTCATGAACCCACCGACTCAAAATTGAACATGAAGAATTGAGGTAACAGAAGAGAACCTTTCAACTCCATAACTAGTCAGCCACCTTGTACTTGGTCACTCCCCAGAATTCACAGTCTCTCCTTTCTCAGCTACCCCCTTGAGCATGACTGGAAAATAAGGCTAAATAATTTGCTTCCAGCGACTCACTGCCCCTCCTTCCTGCCAGTCTTTTAAAACCACATGACAGATTCAAACAATCCTGGGATTCTCATTCTAAGGAATATCTGAGAAAATGCAATTTTGCCCTCACTCAGCACATCCACTACCACTGCATAGACTGTGGTTATGCAAGTACTATTGGCACCACAAAGGACACTATTCCCACCCCCATGCTAGAGTCAAATATCTCATTATAAACTTGCTCTTTAGTTAAGCAAATTGTGTCAGTCCCCCCCCCCTTTTTTTGCATCAAGTGAATGGAATACAATTTAAATGGTCTTTGACTACTAATCTAACCTCTTGAATTTGTCACATCTTACTATCTGGGGAAGGAACTGAAGGTGCAGTTTTTGCACTAGTGAACAGGGAGGAGACGGAAAAACAGTTCGTAGTGCAGGAAATGTAATTTCTCCTGAAAAGAACCCTGCAGTGCTCTTTCTTCACAAATAAAGAGTCCCTAAAATTTCATACTGCTCTGGAAGTAGAAAATGAAAATATTTTTCAAAATTATTTCAGGAGTACTATACGTTGCATTCAAAAAACAAATATCCATCTATCAGCAAGGCTACGTCATCAAATGTACCATCATTTCAGAAACACTTTGCTGTATTTGAGATGGAGAACAATGTGTGACTGCAGAGAACCCAAAGAACAATAGCTAGAGGTAAACACAATTTTATGCGTGGTGGGTTTGTGCAGTGCCAAGAACCAGCTCACTCACCAAGAAGAGGGAACATGAAACAGTTCCATTATTAATCCTGATCCCACACCAAAAATCTCGTAAAAAGGTAGTTGTACAGAGAATTTAGTCATTTGTGGGTGCTTCTGGAACAGGAAGATACCAAACTGACTTCAGCAGTCATGTTTATTCTGTGGCTACCTTTTTTCCAAAACCGCAGACATACTGATAAACTCATGAGTGTATATAAAGTTCCTTTTGGCAACCAAATATACATGCCAAGTCAAGAAGTCCAAAACAGTTACAATTTTATATTTAATAAAAGTAGAACTCAGAAATAACCACCAACAAGTTTCAACGTGATAAGTGCAATTTTTTAAAAGTTTTTTTATTTAGATTACATCAACAAAGTACAAGACGTTAATCACAAAAATGTACTCAAGAACAAGACCAAGGATCACAGAAGAAAGGTGCATCTCATCATATAGAAGTGACTGAAATGGAACTTGAATTAACTGAATGAGATTGGCTGATCTTTCTGAATTTCCTGTGATGGAATGGTAGATGAATTACTGCAATTAACAAAGAGGAACGGAAACCATGTCAAGTAAAGAGAGCTTGGTTTAATTAACTGTTCAGTAAATGAGTTTTATGTGAAGATTTCTCCACCAGAGTTCTGAAGCATTGCACTATTGAGCGAATGGAAGGTGATTTCCATACTCTATGTGGAGCTGCCCTAGAAGATTGTTCTGAAACTGCACTTAGTACAGAATGCTGCTACTATGGTACTGACCAGTGCCAAATACTAGGATTATTTATATGATCCTACTATTGTACCAAATACACTGGCTAATTATTTCTAGGAGGAATTCAAGGTTCTGGCCAGAATCTTTAAAACTCCAAATGGCATAGGTTCAAAGTACTTGAAGGGCTCCCTCTACCCATATGTTTCTGCCAATCACCTGAAGACATTCTATATGCCTGCCATTTATGGAGACACAACAGATAGCACCATGCAAGAGTCCATACTGGAGCCAAGCTTATGGCACTCCCTGTACCATATGCTCCGATTGCAGAAGACATTTTTCTTCTGACATGCCTTTGGATAGGAGTTAAGGCTGTCACCTCATTCTTATCTCTGTCTTGTCTCTTTGGATGTGTCCTGTGATGCTGCTGAAGTGCAATACCAAATCAGCCAAAGCGACTGTATGCAGCAAACCTCAGTTCTTAAAAGTATTTCTTCTACAGATATTGGCCATACTCTGACCAGATACTTTTCAGCTTCCTTTCTGAGCATATTCATCAATTGTTCTGGTTTTGCTATGTATGATACATGGTAGATCATCAAAATGTTGCTTTACACTGGGTGAAGGACATGTGGTTGATGTATAGATGCATTACTTCTTTAAAGTTCAGTAGTTCTAGCTTCCCACGTTATTGGGGCAACACCTTTCCTCGGCAGTCTCCGACCGCTCCAAGCCGCTTCTTCATATTCTTGCGAGCCATGCTCATGAGAACACAACATGACTCGGAGAGGGCAGAATACCACCAAGACTGGGAAGTGCAGCGGGCTCAGAGACGTCACTACGGTGGGGGCGGTACCGCAAGTTGCACCCTGTCCTAGTCCCCGTTTACAAGCTGGCACGAGGCGGCCCCGCCCCCTCGCCGTCAGAGCCATTCCGTGCGGAGAAGACAGCGGGCAAGAGACTCCTTTGCCCACTGCCTTCTCTGCACGGAATGGCTCCAACGGTGAGGGGGCAGGGCCGCCTCGTGCTGGCTTGTAAACAGGGACTAGGACGGGCGCAAATTACGGTATCGTCCCCACTGTAGCGACGCCTATTAGCAGGCATTTCCAGTGGTGTCACCCCATGGGGTCCCCCTCAAAGGATGTCACCGGGTGTGGCCGCTCTGCCCTAACAATGCCACCCGCTCTGCCCTAACAATGTCCCTGCTGCTAATAGTTAACAGGCAATTAACAGTAACATGCCAAGCTTCTGTCTTGCATCTTGAAGAAAATAAAAGACAGACTTACTGGTCAATCCTATCCTCGAGATACGCCAGTGTATGTCCATGTACGCCACGCAACAATGGCCCCGCAACAATGGCCCCACTAGCACAGAAGGCCACCTGCTGGTGGATGCATGAGTCACAACAGCAGCATGACGACACACCAGTATAACTTGGATGCCAGCGCAACTTGACTGATGGAGAAGCCAAAATGGGGAGGAGACTGGGGCACAACATGGGAGGGATGAGGTTGAGTTGACATATGCCATATCTCCCTCTTGTGGTAGGCCCCACCTGCTGCACTCCTCCCATAAGATGAGGGAAGAGACATTCTGTGTCATGGACATGTGAGGAGGGTATATGAAAAATCAAAAGACCTTCAAAATGCAGCAAACAACCCCTTTATTGGATGCTATATTATAGGCTGGTATGGATGAACCTGAATGAGTCTTCAGCCCATCGCCCTCCCACAGTTCAGAACAGTCCTTAGTTACTTCACTGGAGCCCCTTCAGATCCCTTTGTTGATTGCAGCAACACTGGGAGTTTCTGGACCCAATAACAACGACTGTGAGGGGGGCCTGTGGTCCTGCTGATCCCTATTGATTTCTAGAGCCTGGATGAACCTCCTGGGAAAAGGGATGGTGCAATTGTAGCTCTGCCCCAGGGAATAAAAAGGTAAAGGTGACCCCTGACAATTAAGTCCAATCGTGTCCGACTCTAGAGTGTGGTGCTCATCCCCATTTCAAAGCCGAAGAGCCAGCGTAGTCTGAAGACGCCTCCGTGGTCATGTGGCCGGCACGACTCTCCTTGCCGCAGCGCGTAGCATGCAGCTGGAACACGGAGCGCTGTTTACCTTCCCGCAAGCAGTACCTATTTATCTACTCACATTGACATGCTTTGGAACTGCTAGGTTGGCAGGAGCTGGCCAAGCAACAAGCGCTCACCCCGTCGCGGGAATCGAACTGCCGACCTTTCGATCGACAGCTCATGGTTTAGCGGTTTAACCCACTGCGCCACCCGCTGGCCTGCCCCAGGGAATACCCATAACCTATTGGCAAGGTGAGACATTACCAGCTGCGGAAGCTCGCCAAGTTTCTTTCTCCTGTTTCACTCTTTTCTTCCTTCCCACTCCTCAGCTTCTCCTCCCTCCTCTGCTTCGTGTTTTTCCCCCAGTGTCCTCCTTCTATGGCCCTTCACCTTTTTCTCTTCCTGTATTTCCTGGGAGCTGCCTCAAGCAGCCTCCCCATACCTTTCACATTTCTACCTTTTATTAATTAATTAAAAAATATACCCCGCCTTTTCCTATGCCGAGGCAAATGCCCAAGGCAGCTTACAAGTTAAAATACATAAAGTAAATTAAAAAAACAATAAAATCCACTGGGGGGGTGACAATGTAGAGCAGAACAGCAGCAAGGCAGAACATACTGGGGACAGACAACAACCCATCATCCAAAAGCCAGATGAAACAAAAACGTTTTGAGCCCCCGCCGGAAAGTCATGAGGGAGGGGGTTGTTCTCAGATCCCCTGGCAGGGAGTTCCACAGTTGTGGCGCCACAGCAGAGAAGGCTCGCCCACGTGTTGCCACTCCCCTAACTTGCGATAGAGGTGGCACTCGCAGGAGAGCCCCCTCAGATGACCTAAGAGAGCGGGCCGGAATGTATGGGAGAAGGCGGTCCCTCAGATACCCTGGATGTGAACCGTGAAGGGCTTTAAAGGTCATTACCAGCACCTTGAATTGGGCCCAGAAACGAATGGGCAGCCAGTGCAGCTGCTGAAGTGGTTTTATCTGCTTGTCTTCAGTCAGTCCAACTCTGTTTCCCTCTTTTGACTCGCATCCTCCTCTTTCTTGCTTGGCTTCTATCTCCTGTCTACACAGCTGCAGCAGTTAACATTTTTACTTAACTGAGCAGGTGTACAAGTAGTTTAAAAACTATTTTAAACTTTTTTAGTGGTAGTTTTAAAGTCGTGAGCAAGGTTACGGCGGATCTCTTTAATCAGCAGGGGTTGTGTAATGGTCTTTCTGGATTTCTTCAATTAGTGGGAACCGATGGGAACGCTCCAATCAGAGTGTAAACAGCATTGCCGGCTGAGCGCTTGTGGTTTTTACTATATTTGAGTTGTTCCTCGACAAGCTGTTTACTTCTGACGATGCCGCATATTTTTGGGGCGAAACGTAAAGCTAATACAACATCCTGAAACTTTGAATAAAGTCTTCTTAAAACGGAGTTACCCGGTATTATGTTGATCCTCAACTCGGAAATAAAATTATTTATTTACAAGTAAAGAGCTCAGCTGCTTGCAGGGTAATTAGCAGCAATCTTGCAAACTGCAGGAGCTCAGCTCTTTGAAGGGCAATTAGTAGCTATCTAATTTTTGAATAGCCTCAGGGCTTGTGGCAGTTACTTATCTGATCTTTCCATCACCTGGGACCCACCAGAAATCAGGTCGCGACCCACCAAATGGGTCCCGTCCCACAGTTTGAGAAACACTGGATTAGAGTACGTAGTGCCTAGCACACCTTTTCCGTGTTGAAGTCCTTTGAACAAAGGGCGAAACATAGGAACGTGTTGGACATTTTTCTATTTGTGGACCATGGTCTTCTCTCTTTGTTGTTGTCGCCACCAAGTACGTATACTTGAATTTGCCTAAGTCCATAGTGCATACCATGAGACCTGACTGTACTATTTCTGTCATTCTTTAATATAATATATAAAATGGCATCTATATACCAACCAGGTGTCCTTCACCCAGTATAAAGCAACATTTTGATTATCTACCATGTATCATACATAGCAAAACCAGAACAATTGATGAATATGCTCAGAAAGGAAACTGAAAATGCATTTTGGCACTCTTAAAGTGCTAGAAGATCCCTATTTTTTTCACATCTACAATAACATTTCTTAGGAAGCATACACATGTAAGTATTGTCCAAACATGTACCTATTGTCCAAAATAGATACTTGCCCCACAGAAAATGCAAATACTGTATAAAAGTGGAGCTTTTGAAGATCAATCATAAAGATGCGATATAACACAGTCGAGAGCCTCAGAATGAAAACAAACATAATTTCATATTTTCAACGATACAGGAGTTATGGGATTATCAGCCATGTCCAAATTCATGGTTGAAGAAATAAAGAAATTTTTACTAGTACTGTTCGTCTGGAAATTCTTTTAAGGCACATACCATCCGGCTATATACATACAAAGATTATCCAGTTTACAGACAAGCAAGGGCTTTAGATCTTCTGCCAATGAAAACTTCCATGCTACATAATTTCATATGTGTGGTAACCTAGAAAAGCCTGAATCATTGAGATATTCAGTCTGATAAAATGGATATGCTTTGATAAATGCATATAATATTGTTGCAGTATTGAGGTAGCATCAGATTTTACAGTTAGTAGACAGTAATTGTTGGCTTCCAAGACCTATTTGTGGACCCATGAATACAACTATCCCCCAACATCCAGCGTGTAAGAATGGGACCGCCAGAACATCAATTTTAAATGTATATATATATTTTAACATTTTTATTGGAAGCTGCCTTGATTGCCCTTGTTGGGAGAAAGGCAGGTTATAAACTCTTTAAATAAACAAACAGTGGGCGCTGAATGGAGCTAGCTCAATAACAATGCAAAACATTATCTCTTGACCTTAATTGTTTAGAAACTCACACATTCTACATATAAAATCCAAAAGACTAGTTAACCTTTTTAGAACTAGATAGACTGAAATTGGCAACTTGGACAGAAAATAAGCAGGAATCCAAGGAATTTTTCACTCACCTGTATCAAGTAGCATAGTTATGACAGCCTGATTGGTGGTACACTCTGTTCTAGCCTTGGAGAGAATGAGTTCGCTCAAGGCCACCAGGTCAGGATGCTCATGCATCTTTCCTCCTGTCGGGCTTAAGAAGCAGCTTCCGACTCTTTAAGGCAAACTCATCAGTCACAGTACTGACACGATCACCTTTGCTACCGTTGCATTTGGCTGTCCCAAGTCAAAGGGAAGCGGTAACACAGAACAACATTTGCCTTGCTCTCCACTGCAAGGGGGTGTGCGCATGTGCGTGTCCACTGCTGTTGAGCAGTGAATGGGGTGGCATAGAAGAGAGAAAGAAGAAACCTATGCAATTACTGGAGGGCAGCAATAGAGTAGGTCAAGGCAGAGCAGATGTTACAATGCAGCACTCAGAGCAAGAGGAGGAGGTCATCATAATGGGTACTATCATCCACTTTCCAGATGCCATGTTCTAGCATCTGTACTATTTGGTTTACATCTATCCCCCAGTCTCCAAGTGACACCCTTAGAAAACCACAAACTCCAAGCCTTCCTGTCACTGTTCACCAACAGCAACCAGAATGTACACACTGCACTGTACACCCCACCAGACTTTATGGGGACAAGTCAAGAGCAGGAGTAGCAAGCAAATGTGATTGGGAAGAGAGAAGACAACAGCTAACTAAAGCGATGATGGGTGGATAATCACATCTTTGGTAATTAGTGCAAGAATAACCCCAGGTAATCATTTTTACCAGTGCAATGGAGATTTTTCCTTCTCAGTGTGATATAACAGTTTCCCAGTCAAAACCTATAGAAAAAAAAGAATTTTTGCTCTAGTTATAGTTTTATACAAGAGTTGACTGGAAAATAAAGTTGACTGGAAAATAAATCCGCCTTGGAGCGAGACTGAAAAGATCTCTCATCAGCTGGCAAGATTAAAATGTCATCTTTTTGTTCTTCCAGGAATCAAGTATTGCTTGTAGTCTTGCTTTTGGTTAGAGTTTCCACACTTTTCTTATTTTGGGGTCTGCTGTCACCTGCCAGCTCCCAAAATCTCATCATGCATTTCAGTTGTAGTCTTGTAGTAAGACAAAGGCTCCAATTTATCTTCAGCCAAGTTCTCTCTGCATCATGGGCACTGACCGGGCAATATGGGAGGCACTATGAAATCATTTGGCGATAAAACAGTCCTACTTTCAGTTATATATTCTTTCTTAAAGGGGGGGGGGAGAAAAGACTCCTCTTGAAATCTGTTTTAACTAAGAAAAGAGCCAATTGTACAGATTTATTTCACAGTGACATCTCGACACTGACTGACGGACAGTTTTCTTTTTCCTTGACAGGCACCTTGTACCTTTAACATCTGCATACCAAGTTCCCATCTTATTTATTTTATTTTACACATTTTTATACCACCCTTCCTCCAAGGAGCTCAGAGTGGTCTACATATTTCCTCCCCTCCTTTTTGTCCTCACAACAACCCTGTGAGGTAGGTGGGGCTGAGAGATAGTGACTGGCCCAAGGTCACCCAGGAAGCTTCGTGGCTGAGCGGGGATTTGAACCTGGATCTTCCAGGTCTAAGTCCGACTCCCAAACCACTACACCATCCTGGCTGTTAATCCTTGTCGTTAAGGCATACCCGTTTCCCCACCCAAAAAGAGAATTATCCAAGATGATACGATCTGGTTATATCCAGCAGTGTTGGAATATCACCTTGACATGAATCCATATAACTGTCCTACAAGTGTGTCCTAGGCTGGTGGCTCAGTGCCCACATTTAACTCCTCACAGCTGTTTCAGTAGGTCTCCTGGGCCCAAGAAACTTAGTTCACAGCCCAATCCTAACCAACTTTCCAGTGCCGATGCAGCAGTGACAACAGGGCATACACTGCATTCTGTAGTGCGGCAGTAGTCACGAAGTCCTCTTCAAGATAAGGGAACGTCTGTTCCCTTACCTTGGGGCTGCATTGGCACTGGAAAGTTGGTTAGGATTGGGCCGTCAGTCAATGGCATCTGGGCTGCAAAAGGTCTCTTCTTCAGCTTCTCTTCATGAAATGCCATGTATGTTGTAAGTAAGTAGCTTCATGGAAATTTCTGGGGGCAGGGAGACTTGGAGGCATTTGCAACAGAAAATAATGGTTAGGGAAGGAGAATCTGTGAACAGTTACCTCAGCTGCAATATAAACCTCCTTGCCAGTGGAAAAGACTACTACGAACCCATCCATACACTGATTTCCTGACTGAGCCTTCATAGATCCCTCCTCGGACATTGTAGGTTCACAAACACCTGAAATTTATATTTCAAAAAAGCTTACTTCCATATTTTCATAAAAAAACTACACAAGGCACAGCAATTGTTATACAGTAGTTCCTGCAGACACTTGTGATTACTTAGAACAAATATAAGAGACAGGAAAAAAAAATCTCGGATACCTTGACACCCCAATAGTAAATCTATCCCACTCACACCCTAAATTAGTGCATGGAAAAGGATGCATTGATTAGAGGGAAGACTTTAATTTGTAGAGAAGCTCAGTGCGCTTGAATTTATTTTCAGGCTGAGCCCTACTACAATATGTCCAGCAATAAGTAGCAGCATCGAAGCATGTGCAGAGTGCTTTTCACACTAAGCAGATTTTTTAAAAGCAGAGATTTCAGGGCAGATAGGGGAGAAGGGCAGATAGAATCACTGCTTAAATTTAAGCACTACCCCACATCTCATCTCTCCAATGCTTCTTTTGGACCTCAACTGAACTGACCCAAGGGCAGGATTGCCTCCCCACCAGGATGGAGCCAGCAGGAACTTCAATCCACCCACCACTCCCCTCCCTGGAATTTATAAACATTCTGCTCTCATCCCAGAGGGGTTTCCTTCTTCAACATGGGAGACTATGAGGACATCAGATGACATGCACCTTTCATGATCACTCCTTTCATTGAGGTCTTGCCATTTTCCCTCTGGATGCTGTTCCTGGCTTTTGCTCTCCATCAGCCCGCCCAGGGTGGCCCCAGAGTCCACGAATATGGAGATGGGGGAAGTTAAAACTTCCTCAGCACTCCTATCCAAAAAAGAACTACAACCAGTTCTCAAACAGTGTGCTGTTTCGAGACAAGATTTTGAGGCCTGCATAGTGACACAAGATAGCTCAAGGCAGACAGACCCAAGGAGAACCCAGCTCAGTCACCCTAGTTGGAGGAAAATGGAGGCCCCCCCCCATCTTCTTCCTACTTCACCGAAAAAGAATACAACTTGATCACCTTAATGAAATTAAAATTTTTTGGAGCCTGGCAAATAACAGCTTTGGAAAAGTTTGGAGGAAAAGGAAACAGAGGACAAGTTTGGAATCTACGACTGACAGCATTTCAGCAGTACCCAATTCCCACAAGAACTGAACAACAGCATAATAAACCCATAAGGCAATGACTTTTTTTTTTTTAAGTACCAGTATTCCCTGTTGCCCAGCAACTTTAAAGTGCTTTTTCTCAGAACGGATAATTATAGGAGTGACTTTTTCTTCCTCACATTGCTGATGTAATTTTGGGGCCAATGCTGAAATCTGAGAGTTTGAGAAAATTCCTATTGTGACAGAAACTGTCTCTGAACCATTTCAACAGCGTGCTAAAGCTCTGAAAGTGTTATGGCAACAGAATGCTGTTTAGACACTATTTAAATCATCATCTGATTCTATACCAATCCTTATCATTAATCTTCTCCTGTAGCTAAGTTCTATTTTATTTGCCCTCATGTTCTCATCTCCAACCATGAAACTATAGAGCATACAGTGGTCTGTAATAAATAGACACAATAGTTATGAATTGTCCTGAAAAAGCTCTTAGCCTCTTTGACTCTTCTCCAATTTCCCAACCAATTATTATGCTCAATTAAGAATGGCATTGCAAACCTCACCAAACAATCTTGATGAACTGCAAGATTCTGTCCTTCAGCAACATACATAATGGCACACTCTTCATCTTCTGGGCAAAACGCACATTGTCTTCTTACCATCTTCGCCATTATGACAGTCAGCTTAGCAAAGTCACCTTAGAATGAGATTTTAAAGATTAACACAACACATCCCTTTGGCTCAACAAGGGTCACAACTACCGGTAGTTTAAATAAATTAACTAAAACATGCCCAAACTTTGAAAAACTAGGTTAAACAAAATGTTCAATAACTAGACAACATTGGGTTGAGGCCTGGCTATGGGATAAAAACTGCTTTGGCTGCTATAGCGGATGACCTACACAAGGAGAGAGAAAGGAAATATTTGACTCCATACCATCAACAGCAGAATCCTTCTTGGAAGACTCCCATGGGACTAGAAGGGGTACCATTGTATGGTGGCTGTGGTCCAATCTGGAGGGTCAATCCTAGAAGGTAGCGCTCCTCACCATGGCCTCTGTTATATGGGGTACCACAGGGATGCATCTTGTCCCCTGTGCTTTTTAAAATCTGCATGAAACGACTAGATGATGTCATTTGGAGGTTTGGGTTAAGGTGTCCTCTGTATTGTCCCAACCCCCAGTTCACCTCTTGTTCTAGTGATCCAGTTTAGGGAGGCAGTGAAAACCATGAACTTGGAGGCAGTTTTGGGTAAGGACAAATTGATGCTAAATCCAGAAGATAGTGGGTAGGAAATACCAATGCTCTGGGTGGAGACGTTTGACCTCTTTTGGATGAGGTTGCATTCTTCCTGAAAGAGCAAGTGTGTGACTTGGGGGTATTGCTGGATCCAGCATTGTCTTTCGGTGCCCAGGTGACTCCAATGGCTAGGGGTGCCTTCTAGCTACTTCAAATCTTGGAGCAACCTTTATTAGCAGATTCAGTCTTGGCATCAGTGGTGTAGGTAAGGAGGGGCCTGGGGGGGGGCTGTGCCCCCAGGTGCCCCCCAAATGGGTCTCGGGGATGACATGCGACTCAGGGTCTCAGGTGGCAACGGCAAGCAACCTACCTTTTTTCCCACCGCCGCTTTTGTCTCCAGCAAAAAAAAAAAAAGTGGATTTTGCTGCTTTTTTTTTTTTTTTGCTGGAGACCTAGGCAGCAGCGGCAAAAAAGGCAGTAGCAATGTGAATGGGGTGGGGAGGCAGGCTGGGCTGGAGTTTTTTAAAACTTTTTTTTAAATCACGGGGGTGCGATGTCACCCCGCAGAAGTGACATCACGCCACATTGCCTCCAGGGGTGACATTAAGAATTCTGCCCACGGGTACCATAGTGGTTAGCTATGCTATTGCTTGGCATTTATTGTTAACACTATTTACATACTTCCCTGTCTCTCTCCTTGTGTAGGTCATCCTCTAAGTCTCATATAGGGTTACCTGGAACTGAGTTGCCACCACCTGCTCCAGGATCTTGCCCAAAAATGGTAGGTTAGAGGCTGGGCAATAGCTGTACAAGTCACCCTGATCGAGGGGAAGTTTTTTCTTAAAACAGGGAGAACTACCATTTCTACAAGAAGTAAACACTACACCCTCCCTAAGGTGTAATACCCTTAGGTAACCAGACATTCAGTCTAATTCAATAACTAATTAACTGGGTCAAGCAACAGCTTCTGGGTACATAATGTGTATTATGGGATATGATAATCATAGCATAGTAAATTTGACACTATAAAGTATGCACATTTTCTTGACACCCTGTATATTATACAACACCATGACATCTGCACTACTAGAGAGTCAGTGTTGTTAAGTAAGACTAGGATTAGGGGTCAAATTCTCACTTAGTGATGATGCTCACTGAATGAGCTTGAGCAAGTCATTCTCTCTCAGTCTGTCCTACCTCACAGGGCTGTTGTGAGGTTAAAGAGAAGAGCTTTGTACACTGAGCTCTTTGAAGAAAAGGCAGAGTATCAAGAAAAAGCAACAAAACTAGCAATGATTTCCCTCATGACTCTTGCAACTTTGGAGCAGCATCAGTAGTAGTGGCAGTTGGAATACCAGGAGGTCTGGGTGAGAGTCTGGAACACTGCTGTCTACTAGGTCTCCTCTTTTGCTGATGTTAACAACAGAGGTTGGAACAAATTCCATCTCAAGTCAGAAGTTTATGTCTGGAGCGAAGCAACTGGCTTGGCTCTGTCTAGGTAGTATATGCAGCTCCCTTGTACCATCAGTGCCAGGGACTGAAGCTTGGACCTTCGACATGCAAAGCACATGCACCGTCATCACTGAGCTATGCTCCTTCCCAATAACCTCTGTCAAAAGCTTCAAAAACTGAGCTCACTCCACTCAGTCTCCTAACCAGTCACTATTTACTTATCTAAAGCATTTCTGCCTTTCCTGGCCCCCAAGGTCACATACAATATACTAGAGTTACATAGAGAGTTTATGGCAAACTGTTCTAGTCCCTAGTTGCTTACAAGGGGCTCAACCAAGGAAGTTGGCATCACAGCTCAAGCACCTTACTCACAGCTCTGTTGGCAGTTCTTAGAGACGCTCAACCCTTGCCACGCTACCTGGATACTGGCCAGAAAGGTACACTGCAGCTCATCAACCCAACCAGATTAGGTGATTTGAGGAGCCAATAGGAGCCTGGCTGGTCTTATATAAATATCGTATTGCCCCGAGTATAGGACGCTCCTGATTATAAGCCGCATCCTTAAAGTTTGGTGCTATTTTTAAAAAATACATTTTAAACTTTTTTTAACTTAAAGAAAATATACACATTAGTAGAATAGTAAAACAGTACAGCTTTAGTGCAGTTAAAGGTAGGCTTACCAGATCTCCAACCGGGACAGAGTGCTAGACCTTTAGGAAAAGGAATGTGGGCAGGTGTAGCTTGTTGAACCCTTAGGGCACAATCCTAGGCATGTCTACTCAGAAGCAAGCCCCACTAAACTCAATGGGCCTTACTTCTGAGTAGACATGCCTAGGATTGTGCTCTAAGATTCAACAAGCTACACCTGCCCACATTCCTTCTCCTAAAGGTCTAGCACTCTGTCCCGTTGGAGATCTGGTAAGCCTAGTTAAAGGCATAGGCACCCTAGTATAAGTAGCCTTCCCAGATCCAAAGGGGGACAGAGTGCCTACCTTTAACCTATGGAATTTGGGCAGGTGCAGCTTGTTGCACCCTTCCCTGATGATGAGCTGCACCTGCCCAAATTTCAATGGTTAACAGCACAATCCTATACATGTCTACTCATAAGTAAGTCCTATTGCATTCAACAAGACTTACTCCCAGGAAGGTGTGCATAGGATTGCAGCCTAAAGGTTGGCACTCTGTCCCCCTTTGGATATGATAAGCCTATGCAGGAGCTCTTGCTCTCAACTTTCAAACTGCAGGATCAATAAATATCTTAGTTTCCACAAAGTCCTGGGGCTGGAACTTAAGGGTTAATTTTTTTCAAATGCTTCTGAGGCTAGAGGCTGCTAGAGAGATAGTGGCCATTTAACAAGTGATTAAGAGCTGAACACACAGCTTTTGCAGTTTAAAAAAAAGAAAAAGTGTTTTACCTTTGAAAGAGACTTGGAGAGGCTTTGCAGAAAACTCTAGGCAGAAAAAGCTAGACTTTGATTGTAGGCCGCACCCCTACTTTAAAGACTTGCCTTAGGGGAAAAAAGTGAGTCTTATACTCAGGTCAATACGGTATATCCCAGGCTCAGCTCCCCAATCCAGGCAATTCCTCAGGAGTCTGAGCCCTGCTACTTTTAGGACCCCAACTATGCACTCCTTCAATTCTTGTTTGTTGGCTGTTCCGGACCTTGACTACATACCAGAACTCCATTTTAAAAGAGAGCCATGCACCCTGGACTGCTCTCTCCAGGCACAGTCCATTTGAGGTGTGAGATGCAACTGGTAAGGCTGCTACCTGAACCTCTGTAGACATTCAAACTAAAACAAATGAAGCTGTCCATCGGGAGCAGCACAACCTGGAAAGCCGCCTGATGCCACCTTGGGTCGGCCGCCTCTGCGCTACAAACAAAACACCAAAACCTTTACCATGCTCCTTGTGTGCTGCTATGAAACCTGAAAGTGCGGGACTTCCAATTGCATTTACAGGAACAGCACAAACTCTCATGCTGTCTCTGCAAATGAAACCAGAAGGTCTGCACTTCTGGGTTATCACGGCAGTGCATAAGGAGCACGGTAAGGAGGGGGATGATCTGCTTCTCATTTGAGTGAGTGGGAAGCAGATCAATGTGGCTGGCGCTGGTGTTGGAGGTAGGTGGCAGCAGCAGACTTGGGGTGAAAGTTACCCCAAATCCACTGCCCCCACCCTCAGATCCCACACAATCTGCCACCAATGCAACCCACATCAGGTGGCTGCATGGAAGGGCCAGCGCTTCCATCAGTCATATAAAGGAGATATATTAAATGGGGTATCAACAGACAAATAAGAAGAGTTTTAAAGTATCCATTTACATCTGAATTCTCTATCAGCATAATGTCTATAAGAAAGCAGAGTTAAAATTTTCTAAACAATCTATACCTTGTGATTTTGTACTCTCCAAACATTAGCTGAATTAGGAAAGCACAAATTCCTCTTTAAACAAAGGGGCACACATCTACAACCATACAGATTCTACTTATCAGTCTGACAACAACACATACTTATCTTCAGGGCTGGCACACTGCAGCTAGGCATCGAAGCACACCTAATAATATTATTATGGATGCAACCTGAATTTGCATCAGTACAGATCTCTAAGGGGTACCATTCTGAACATCCTTCAAAGATTTTCAGCCTTAACTATACAAGGAGACAACTGCAGAGGGAACTACTTTTAATATTGGGAGGAGGGACGCTTTGAGAAAACACTAGCTCAGAATATTACAAACAGCAATGGCCATTCCTATTTTTTTCCTTTGAAATGAAGGGCAAATGCCACCTCTGTTTTGATGAGATCATCTTTGTACTGGGGTACAGCACTGCAAAATTTAAGCTGCCACTGCAGGGGTAGCACAAAGTAGCAATTGCTGTAGAATAGAAGGGATACTGCCGGGGTTCTCCCCCAAGGGTGGGTCAGCGGGTCAAGCGAAATTTCTGCCCAGATATGTGGGGGGGAGGAGTAGGCAGATCGGAGCGAGCGTCCTCTAGGGGGGAACACGATGCCCAATCGGTTGTAGGGACTTCCGCCCAGCCTGCCTACAAGTCCAGCAGAGCGCCAACCCCTGCAAGGGACAAAGGCGGAGGAGCGGACCGAGGATCCCACTCTCCGACCGTGCAGGCTAAGGAGGCGAGGGAGGAAAGCACTAAAGAGCGGCTTGTGGGGCAGGTATCCCCATCATAAACGGGAACCGCTCTCGGTCTAGGCCCCCGACACTTACTGTTATTTGGAAAGCGGAAACACAGTTGCAACTCCTTCCAGGCAATCTTCGCAACTCTGCCGACCAATCTTATGGCAATGAATTTAGTGCGCCTGCGCCGCAGAGGACAACCTGCCTCTCGAAGCTCCGCCCTTCAGTTGCTGGGGGAGGCGGAAGGAAAGCCGAGCTACCGGTAGTAGTGGTGGACAGGAGAAAGTGAAAGAGAAAGTGTCGTAATGAAAGTATGTGTCCCGTAGAAATAGCTTGTCGCAGTAAACGCTGTTTGGGATGTTTTCTTACGTAGCATCTCACCAGTCTTCACTACATGAAGCTTTTGCCACATGCTGCCTTCCTTGAGGATGTGGCAGCAGCCTCTGCTCCTCCCACTGTCCAATATTCTAGCTCAGCAATCTCCTCGCCTCCACATTTCCTGCTCTTCCTCTACTCTGGCCTCCAATCCAATTGAGGAAAGAAAAGGAGGAACAGTGGAGGCCAGTCTGTAGGCAGAGATGGAAGCCCCCCCCCTCACGAAACTGCTGCCTGAAGTTACTGCTTCACAGCGCCTAAGTATCCACCTCCTATCCCCATTCACCTAGGCAGCCTCCTATCCCCATTCCAGGTTCGGCCCAGAGGTCTACTCGGGGGAAGGGGACATTTGTGGTCAGTCCACCATCCTCCTGGGTGCTCCTGGACTGACCTCAATCCTTCTGTAAATAGCTAAGACTTTGGCTGCAAATCCTATACATGCTTTCCTGGGAGTAAACCCCATTGAACTCAATGGGACTTACTTCTGAGTAGACATGCATAGGTTTGGGCTGTAAGAGAAGAAACAGAGTAGTGTATGACAACAAAGGTTGGAAAGTAGCTTTGGGGTGAGTCATAAAAACTGCATACAAGGAAAAGGTTAATCTCTTCCTCACCAGTGCTGCTGCTTTAACCCTTGCCCATCTCCATTTTATTTTTATTTTTTTAAAGGTTCTCATGCATTTTATTACAGACCCCCTGACTATAAGATCCGTATGAATTCTGAGGAGGATGAGTTCTCACTTCAGATCCTGTTAGGGTATGCCTAAAGCAGGGGTGCACAACATGCGGCCCGGGGGCCGCATGCGGCCCTCCAAAGGTTTTCTGGTGGCCCCCAAAGGTTTTCTGGCTAGAGCGGCAACATCGCTTCTTTGTTGGGCCGCTCTAGCCAAGCACTTCCCATAACTCCGGCGCTTTTGTAACGTGGCTGGAAGCTTTGGAATCGTCCGAGGAGCAGACGATTCCGAAGCTTCCAGCTGCATTACAGAAGTGCCGGAGTTGGTGTTGGCACAGCGGTTATGACGTAGATCCCCGGGGAAGTTGGGCTGCTATGATGATGGCGACTTCCTTAGGAAGCAACGTGACTGTGAATTGCTAAAGAAGAAATCCCGGGATTTCTTCTCAAGCATGAGCTCTGGCTGAAAGCCCTGCAGAGGCTCTGGGAGGAGTGAATGAACATCTAAGCTTGCCGAGGTAACCGGCGGCCGATTCTGTGATGCTTCAGCTCTTCTTCAGGCCATTGGACCCTCACTTCGGGGTGGCCACGTTTTTCCTCTGCTGGTCGGTTATGCATTTGAGAGCTGCAGAACGTGCAAGACAGAGTTTGTTAGGAAATACTTTTCCCAACACGGAACCTCCGTGCCATGTGAGGTTTCAGAGGGGAAGGCCCTGATGATGATGATGATTGATGGGTATATATACGGTATATACCAGGGGTGGCCAAACTTGCTTCATGTAAGAGCCACATACGATAAACTTCAGATGTTTGAGAGCCACAATATTTAAGAAGCATTAAGAAGCCAACATATTTCTGAGAGCTGCACTTTATATGTTAAAGAGCCACAGGTGGCTCATTACATATTTATTAATATGTTGCATTTCCAGAGATTTTCTGGCTCATGGACACGCCCCCTGTGACATCACTTCCTGAGGAAGTGACATCATGGTTCCTTGCCACGCCCCCCCGCGACACCTATCTGCGGCCCTGAAGAAGTTTAGTCTATTCATTTCGGCTCCTACCCACTGCCAAGTTGTGCACCCCTGGCCTAAAGGAAGGGTGAAATCTTGGGTAGATATCTGACAACCCAGGCATAACGTTTATAGGATGAGATTTAGTTTTTGTACTTGCAAAAGCTGTCATACAAAATGATGCCAATGCAGCAAAAACCTTGTTTTGAAACAAAGAGAAAAGAGAGAACTCCTTCACCTCAAAATTCTTACAGGACTTATGGTCAGGGACTCTCCTCCCCTGCAATAGGTTTAGCCATATTCAGACCCATTTGTATACCTGGGTACAATCATTCACACGTTATGTTCAATGCAGGAACAACTGCAATATGAGGATAATAATGACAATGGACTCTATTTGCAGTTTCATTGACACAATAATGTTTTAAATAATTATTGGGGGGGGGATCACAACTTCCACATAAAAAAAACTGGAGTTAGAAGATAAAATTTTGCAGCAACCTTGGGGGGGGATGATGGTGACACATGCTGCTGTCCAATAAAAGCTACACTAAGGCTGACATCCTATGCACATTTACCTGGGAGTATGCCTTACTGAACTTCAGGCCCAATCCTAACCAACTTTCTAGCGCCAAGGCAGCCGCAATGCAGCCCCGAAGTAAGGGAACAAACCTTCCCTTACCTTGAGGTGACCTTTGTTACTCCCCCCCCCCTTGCAGGATGCAGCACACATCCCGTTGGCATGGCTACATCAGCACTGGAAAGTTGGATAGGATTCTGCCCTTCATCAGGAAACCTGCATAGAATTGCATTGCATGTGACTTGCAATTCTTTACACACACACACACACACACACACACACACTGGTGAAGTCTAATTGAACTCAATGTGATTTACGTTTACTAGGCATCTATTGGCTAGTGCTCTATAATTCTAGATTTTTTCCTTGGTATCTGTCACTTCTATCAAAGCAGAAGTGGTGTCAAAAATTCAGGATGTCCTCAATGGGTTTGTGACTCCGTTTTTTTCTTTCAGTAAGATAAATTAGCAAACGGGGATAGTAGAACCTAACCTGAGGAACTCATTTCATTGTCTGGAAGAACTTCCAAGTTCCTTTAAATCCCCCACCCCACCCCAGGGAAGTGAGATCTGCTCCTAGGAAATAATGGAGACAGGCAGGAATTTAGCGTAGCTGTAACAGTGGGCAGCAGTCGTCCTAATGGAGCCCTGCCCACCCACTCCATAACAAAAGGTATGAGCAAAGATAAATTATTACGAGTACAAAATCTGAAATGAAAATGAAAAACAAAATCTGAAATGAAAATGGAAAATAAATAATATGAAAAATATGATTTAAAAAGTTTTCAAAACATTACATACATTTGAACGCGTAAATACATGCCATAATTTCCACATTGGGGGGGGGGGGGACAGCTCTGCACTGTCTGTTGATGTTGCAGGGTTAGAGGGCTGCTGCTGGTTCGGATTTTCAGCCAAAATCCCACATATAAAAGGCTGCAGCCTGCAGCAAAGGTCTATCTGACTTAAATTACCCCCTCAGATGATCTCAGATTTTTAAAGCGCAACCTGTTTACATCAAGGAGGGCAACAAGGATTGGGGGATCTGAGTCAGATCCCCCAATCCTTGTTGCCCTCCTTGATGTAAACAGGTTGCGCTTTAAAAATGTTTAAAATCTTTTTGTTTTAAAGACCCCATATTCCATAACAAATAAATCCTGAGAGAGAAAGCGCAGGAATATTTTGCTATTATCTGATATAAGAGGGACGACGATGCCGCCTGATCAGATCTTCATAGTTAAAGTTCTGGGTTTCGCCATTTTTAAAGGGCTGTTTTCATATACGCTCCATGTTGGAAAAAAATGGCGTCAAAAAAAGCCCGCAAGTTCGGAAAGCTATGTGAGTCTACATTTATGAGTTTACTATCCCAGCAGAGTACAGTGGGAAAGAGGCACGGCTCGCGCTTTCGGATATTTTCATGGTGTGGGCCCTTTTGCGGTGCTGGCCTAGCTAGGAAGAGGCATTGCAAAGGTTTTGATCCAGGGGTGATAATCATCATGGGAGAACAGCAAGTGATGGAAGGTAGAGTGTATTGCATGTTTCGGAGGGAGGGAAAACGACCCACCCCCTTTCTCAGAGGCTAGCTGAGTTGTGAAGTCAGCTCCGAGACAATACGTATTCACATCGCGGTGAATTTAACGCTATCGAGGCGTCCCCAGCTAGTATAGAAGGGTGCAAGGCAATCTATATAAACAAATCCTCCAAGTCTGAATCCTACTTTTCTGAGCAACGTCAGAATTGTTGCATATTCCTGAATTGCAAAAGCAGCGTGTCACCCCGTCCTCAACCAACGTAATCTGCGTGATAGGGCTTCATCCGCGTGATGACCGCCTCAGTGGTGGGGCTCTGAGATGAGCACAGGTCGACTGATTCTGAGAATACTGCTTGTTTAAAAATAAGCCCAGCTACCTTCAGTAGACCGTACATTTGCAATGTACTGGAAGTGTTGGTGTCAGTATAATCCTTTGGGCTCCATTTACATTGAACATTTGAATTGCCACATGACATGAGTCAGATTATTATTGCTAGCTCATATATTGTCTATATACTAACTGGCAGTGGCCCTCCATGGTTTCAGAGCAGAGACTGCCTTGGCCCTTCCTAAAGAGATCAGGGTTTAATTGAACTTTGGTCCTTCAGCATATAAACAAAGCATAAGCTCTACTCCCAGTTGCAGCCCATTATCACAACAATCCTCACAATGACTCTGTAGGCTTCGCTAGAATTATTCCCATGCTACAGATCATCAGAGAAATTGGTCTGAAAGGGGGCAGCTTACTTAAGGCCACTGAGTGAATTCATGGCAGAGGTGTTTCAGGTCTATTGTGAGGCCAGGGCAGTAGAAAGAAGCCATCACTGTACATCACTGTAGACCGTACATTTGCAATGTACTGGAAGTGTTGGTGTCAGTATAATCCTTTGGGCTCCATTTACATTGAACATATGATTTGTGAGGCCAGGGCAGTAGATGTCTTGTGCAGACGATGCAACATTTGTGGATGCTGAGCCTGGGTAATTGGAGGAAAAGAGTACATTCCCCAACAATGCATTGGGTGGGTGAGAGTGTTTGTGTGTCTTTCTCTACCCCCCCTTTTTCTAAAGAGGAAGAACTGTTGTAAACAAAAACTTTCTCCCCACGTACACAGCTGATGCAAACATGTTCTGGAAGCAGTTGGAAGACAGCAAAGTGGACTTGATATTTGAACACCTGCAGAAGATACTGTTGTCTCTGAAGCAGAAGATCAAGGATGGAACTGCAACAAGTGAAGGTTTGGAAATCTATGTAATACTGCTGTTTATATATAATCGTTTGCATACAGCTTTTTTACTTATTGTAATTGTAGAGGACACAGGTATTATGGGTTTTATAGCCATGTATTATTTGTTAGAGACCGACCTTTCAACCTCCTAGCCGAGGTCTTTGTCAAGGTGGTTACAGCAAGGCTGCAAGGATGGTACTGAAGATAGAGATTTCAAATTTCACAGAGATTCCGATCTATCTTCAGTACCATCCTTGCTGTAACCACCTTGACAAAGACCTCGGCTAGGAGGTTGAAACGTCAGTCTCTAACAAATAATACATGGCTTTCAAACCCATAATACCTGTGTCCTCTACTATTATAACCAGCCATGAAAGCTTCCATTCTAATATTGTAATTGTTTTAACAGAATGCTGTCAAGCTCTGGCATTTGTGAATCAAGTGGATATGACTGACCTCCTATCACTGACGCATGGTATGAAACTTCTGTACTCTCTGTTGTGGTGTGTTTAGGCTCTTGCTGAGTGAGAAAGCTGCAATAATATTTTATTAAGAATATTAAGAACACTTTAAAAAAAAGTTCACTAAGTGGTTTGCACAGCAAAAATACATAAATGGTTCTCTGTCCCCAAAGGGCTTACAATCTAATATAGATGCAGAAGAGACACCAGGAAACAGGCAGTAGAAAAGACACCCTGCTGGGCTGAAGAGGGACGGTTGCTCTCCCGCTGTTAAATATAAGAAGAGCATCACTTTGAAAAGTGCCTCTGCCCAGTTAGCAGGGGTGTAGTAGAGGACTTTTTTTTTTCTTTTATCGAACATTGGTACTTTTCAGATTTGCCTAGAGGCTGCTATAGATGCTTATCAAAGCTACAGAAACGCTGCTCAGTTATGGTGCTATGCACTGTGCAAGGTTGTGTTTACTCTAATCTCACCCTTGGTCTTGCATTCCAGCTTGCAACATTCACCTTTATGGAGGACCAGATTTGTGCCATTGTTGCTTTCTGGTTGAGAGTCAAGCCTTCACATTTTGGACTCTGTGGGTATAAGAAATGTTCACATGTGTCTTACAGCGCAATCCTATCCAGCTTACACCACCGGTGTAACCAGCGGGGGAGGGCAGGGCGGGAGGCTTTGGAGGGGAGGGGAGATTTAAATCCCCTTTGAATCTCCCTTTGGAGGGGATTTGAATCCCTTTTCCATTCTGGGGCCTCCCATTCTCGCTGCACCGCTGGTTACACTGGTGATGTAAGTTGGATAGGATTGCGCTGTTAGGAAGGTAAAAGCTGTGAGCCAGATGGGGATACTGAAGAAAGCTCAATAGGAAAAGTTCCAAGAATGTAACTGAGCTGTGAGGCAGGGAGCACATAGGTAGGTTGGCTGAAGAAGGGGCCATAGTCGGCAATAGACTGAAAGACAAGGACTAAACCTAAAAAGAGATGTAGAAGATGGAGGCCTGGAGAAAAAAGAATGGCAGAGGAGATGGGTCTAAAGAAAGAAGGGGTTAATGAAACATGAGGATGGCTGTGAAAAGAACCCATCTGCCACTTGAGAAGGGGTGTGTATGTGCACACATCTCCTCACCAGCACAACATCCAGCTCCCATATAATTATTTGGAGGGAGGCAGAATGTCTAAACCACCCCTCAGCATGCTGTTTAAATACTACTAAAATCGCTGGTGGGATAATTGGGCAGTTTCAGCCAAACTAGCCCTAGAAGTGTGAAGGAAAGCCAACAAATTTGTGTCCTTCAATGGGTAAAGCCACTATTTTCCATTCTTGACTGGTACCTTTAAGTCCAGAGGGGGACAGCAATATCTTTTTTCATAATCATAACCCACCATACTAGTTCTCAAGTTTTGAGAAAAGTTGTAGTTTTAGTCATCCTAGAACAGTGGTTCCCAAACTGGGAGGCGTGGCTCCCAGGGGAGCCACGGAAACCAGCCAGGGGAGCCGCAGAGAGCCACGGAATCCTCTTGGAAAACAGTGCAATGCCAATTGGCAGGCATCAACATTATATAATGGGGAGCCGCAACCAATGGTTGCCAATGGTCAAGGGAGCCGCAGGTCAAAAAAGTTTGGGAAACACTGTCCTAGAATCACCAGTATGCCTTTGGGTCAGCACTCTGTTGTCAATGAGTACCACATCATACTCTACAGACTCTAAAACGAAGCAGGGCGACGTTTACATCTGTGTGTGTCTCGCTTCTTCCTCCCACCCACCCCTTTTTGTGGCACAGGACATGGGGGAGGCTTTCGCCGTAATTCCAACTTAAAATAGTATTTGCTTAAGTTAAGGGTTTTATGATTATTTTTAATGTACGTTATGTTTGAGTGAATGTGTGTGTGATAGGTTTTTAATAGTGTAATTCAGACTTAATCATTCAAAGCTTTAATTGTGATCATTCTTAATCGTATCTTAAAATGTGCATTACTAGAATTTGTATTTTGCTCTTCCAAGTAAACCATGTTACTGTTGAGAGAGAAATGCAGAAATGCGAACCCGGTTTACATCCTCCTGCATCAAGTGCACCGGCAAAAAACACTGGAGACGTTTTTTCTTTGTGAGTAGAAGTCCATAAATAATGTTTAGACAATCTTTTTTGTTTTGTTTTATCTCTCAGTAGTTTGCACTCTTAACCTAAACATGAGTATCAATAAAACAAAAATCAAAGTTGGTTGGTTGGTTATTTCAGCCCTCCTCAACTCTGTAGTCTCAGGCCATGCATACCTTTCCTTTCTGCCCATTCTGTTTCCCTCTGACTCTTCCCTTTTCCTTTTGGCCAGTCTCTATTGCAGCTCTTCTTTGCTAGACTGTCCTCCTCTCCCCTCCCCCTTTCCTCCTGTCCTCCTCTCCCCCCTCCCCCTTTCCTCCTGTCCTCCTCTTCCCCCCCCCCCTTGTCACTTTCCTGCTGCTGCTTTCTTTCTCAGGCTTTCCTGCCTGGCCTGCCTCTGAGCAGCATATCTAATGGCAACTGGCCTTGTCCCAACTCTGTGATATTATGGCAACACGGCCAATCACTGTGGCTTCAGCAGCATCACCAAGTCTCTTAAGTCATTCAAGTTTATGTGAAGTAAGAATTTGAAACCCTTTTAGCTGGCCAGCCATGTTTGCATGGTCAGCATATGTCTGAGGTCGAATTTAGCAGTTTAATAAATCCCTGTATAGCTTGGCAGAGTAAAATAGTCAAGATGGCTAATGCAGAGTCAAGAACAAACTATAGCATTGGTTGCTTTTATGTTAGTCTTCAGCCAGAAAGGGAGCCTTTAAAAAAACCTGATTTGAATATCTACCTACCTGTGTCATTATACTATCCATACTGTGTAGGCGGCAGCAGGC
Source organism: Plestiodon gilberti rubricaudatus (assembly GCA_026170595.1). Taxonomy (NCBI): domain Eukaryota; kingdom Metazoa; phylum Chordata; class Lepidosauria; order Squamata; family Scincidae; genus Plestiodon; species Plestiodon gilberti. The sequence continues at coordinate 145,045,591 of JANXHW010000001.1, forward strand.
TGCATGTTCCCAGGCATGAACATTCACTGTTACGCTGCCTGCACCCTGCTTGCTGTAATATGTAGTGAAGCACAGAAGCAACTGGGGCTTCTGCACTAAGTACAGCTCTTGTTGGGCAGCCCTTGCTGTCCCCAAATGTCCCTGTGAAAGAGAGGGTCATTTACACTACATAGGCTGTTGTGCTGTATGCTGCAGCTGGTGGTGAAACACGTATGTGCATGAGTGTCCAGCTCTCTTCAAGCTGCATGTATTTGGATTTCTCCCAATAACCAAGTGACTCCTTGGGTGTGAATGTGGTCTTAAAATCCAGAGGCTAGTCCAACCAGACCCTGGTTTGGAGGGTAGCTAAAGAGAGCCAGACCACAATATGTGTTAGAAAGAATAAGATTTATTGATATACAGACTAGAGAGAGAGAGAGAGAGAGTGCCTGTTTGCAGAAAAAGCACAGGTAGTGGCGTTCCTAGAGGGGGGGCGGTACTGTAGGTTTTGCAAAGGTCTACTTGGCGTTACACGGTGGCCCCATCCACTTACTGTCAGAACCATTCTCAGCAGTGAAGGCAACATGCAGGGAGTCTCCTGAGCGTTGCCTTCACTGCTTAGAATGGCTCTGGTGGCGAGTGGGCGGGGCCACCGTGTAACACCGAGTAGACCTGTGCAAAACTTACAGTACCACCCCCCAGTGGCGTTGCCAGGTGCCCCCCCCCCCCGACGTCCCCAATAAAACTGTCAAACATTTTAGGTTTCGGTTTCGAAACCTATTTTTGACAGGTTTTTTTGGTTTTTTTTAATGTGTTCGGGCGATTTTAAGTGTTAAAACGGCATGTTAAAGTGTATGTTTGCTTTGCAGGCACTTATCTTGCATATGGGGCGTTCCAGGACGTTCCAGCGACGATCATCTTCCTGCGCCCAGGCACAGCTTCTCCCTGCGCCCGGGTGCAGACTCCGTAACACCCCCAGCAGCAGTTTCCGGAGTTTGCGCATGCGCAGAACCATGGAGTTTCCAGGGATGTTCTGGGCATGCGCAAACTCCGGAAAGCGCTGCTGGGGGCGTTACGGAGTCCGCGCCCTCACTTTTAAGTAGAAATCTCATGCTTGGAACATGCTGGCTGAAACCCTTCTGCCAACAGATTTTCTTTTCCTGCAGGGTTGAATATCTACATGGAAAACAGCCATTGCCAATATAGGCAATGGCCACACACATTCTCCCATTAGTTTTGACTGAGTTGGGTGCAAAGTATCAAAGTTATTGCTTGTGTGTCATGTTGTATGGTTAAGGGCACAAACACACACTGAAACTTGGGAGAACAAATTTTTGATTAAATCCTTACTATGTTCCTGGTTGCCTTTTTTGTTCCTAACTCTTGTATTTCTGATTCTAAACAGAAAAATGGCAGTAATGGAGATGATGCATTCAAGGAATAAAGAAGAGTCTGCAGAAATGATAGCAGTACCTTCCAAGTTTCCATATCAGAATCATGTCTGCTCTAAAGAATGTCTTGCAAAAGGGTCATGGAACGCATACAAGGATGAAAACCCTCTTTGTCTGCCAATATTATATAGCTTCCAGAGATGGCATGCAAAAGCAGACTTGCTGTCAAAATCACATGATGTGTTTTACAAAGCGCCCTGTGGAAGGAGTTTGAGAAATTTCCTAGATGTTCAAAATTATTTGTTTCAAACAAAGTGCAACTTCTTATTTTTGGATCACTTTTCTTTCAATACCTACGTGCAGGTGTTTAGAAACAGTCCTAGTCGTCAAGCGTGTGTGTTTGAATTTGATATCAGCAGAGGAGTTGAGACTAGACCAGTTTCCTTCTGTAATGACATAGACCATGATCAACTGCCTTACTTCAAATATCAGAAGACATCTTGGCCACGCGGATATGTCTTGAACAATTTATCTGGCATGTTTCTTGATTCATGCAGTTGCACAGATGGCTGCACTGACAGGTAAGTATTATAAACTTATTGTATAGCATTGCAAATACCCAAAAATATTTACTCTTAGACATATTGTTAAGTGCAGAAGCAGGGTGAAGCAAATCTGGAGATTGCAAAGCGCGAGCCCCTTTAAACCTCCATTGTTAAAGGTGAAGAATGTACATTGAGTGGCATCTACAGTTTCCCTTACTCCAGATCAAGGACATCTGTGAATGCCACTCCATGGTATCTATACATAATTGAATGATAACCATTATATTTCATAGCTTTGATTTTATAAAAGAGAATATTTTATAAATATACCAGGAATAGGCAACCTACAATCCATGGGCCAGGTCCCAAAAGTCCCAAAACGATATATCCACCTGGCCCACAGTGGTCTTAAAAATGAATTAAAGTTTGTATTTCTGTCTCTGTAAGGTTTACAGTGTAAGCAGACCAAGGGCAGAAGCTTCCTTTGAGCATCATTCTCTGGGCATGCATCTCTCCACGCTGTGCCCATCTCTTTTTTCTTAGCTCTATGGCCTAACCGGGAGGTTTGTGCATGCGTATCAAACACACATGCATTCTTACTATGGACAGACCCAATGTCTGGCCCCGATGCGGAAGAAGGTTGCTGACTCCTGTCCTAGGCCAATGCAAACCTTTCTTGGACTCCGCCAACGTAAGCAGTATGTTGCCGATATGATCTTACTCTTCATTCCTGCAACATGCGTGGAAGCAAGGACCCAGGCCTGGGGAGGGGAATGGGTATATTAAAAGAGCCATGGGAGGGACCATAATAATCCATCCAGCTGACTTAAGCTGTCTCTCTAGAGGAGGTAATAGGCTTGCCATGCTACCTATTGTTCAGAAAAAAAACCTGGAGAATGAATGAATGAATGAATGAAACAAACCTTTATTGGCATAAAAACTGGATAATGATAGGATGTGTTTAATAGCCTTATTACTAAATTGAAAAGAAACCCACCATAACTGTTTCATATTGCACATGAAACCTCAAAAGAAGCGCTTGGGAAAGTGATTAAGCAAGATATTCACTTCTTTTGAATATTCCTGATCTAACCCAGCATCCAGAGAGTAAATGGGCTACCTATGTTGCTTTATTTCATATCCTTATTTCCACTAGATTTCCTGTATGCTTTCTAGGACAAAATGCGCATGTTTACGTCTGACTGAAAGAACCTGCAGTGAAGTGTCTGTGTCCCCAAGGAAAGAAGCACCTCATGGATATAGTTATAAAAGACTGGATGAACCCATTTCCAGTGGGTAAGGAACCTGCAGTTTCTTGTTTACATTTTAGGCCTCATCTAAGATTGTCTTCTTGCAGTTCCCATCGTACCCTAATCAGCCAAAGTTCAAGGCAGAAGGGAAAACCCTCCGTGGTGAGATGAAAATCTGCTTTTCTAGCAGGAATGTTGTCCTCCCTCTGTCTACAACACCAGAACATCCTGCTCAGGATAGGCAGCAAGAAGGCTACATCGAAGCCAATAATAATAAACCAGTATTAATAAACCAGTATTCATATACCGCCTTTTCTGTACCGCTTGCGGGAAGGTAAACAGCGCTCCATGTTCCAGCTGCATGCTATGCGCTGCGGCAAGGAGAGTCATGCCGGCCACATGACCACGGAGGCGTCTTCGGACAACGCTGGCTCTTCGGCTTTGAAATGGGGATGAGCACCACACCCTAGAGTCGGACACGACTGGACTTAATTGTCAGGGTTCACCTTTACCTTTTCTTTGGTCATCGGATTTATCCTATGACTTTAATTCAAAAGTGGTTTTCACAGGCAGGCTTTCTAAACCCCAAGGGGTTATTACAATACAATAATATGTTCTAATCTTTCGTAGAACCCTTCATTCTAGGTGGTTTCTTTCACAGCCCAGCTCTCTCTCTCTCTCTCTCTCTCTCTCTCTCTCTCTCTCTCTCTCTCTCTCTGACGTTCGCCTCACCACGCTTCAGCTGACAGGGCAACCTTGAGTGCAGCTGCAGTTCCACTCCCCCACAGATGCTCTGCAAACTTATCAACTCAATGCCATTGCTCTTTCTCCTTACTGCCCTGCCAGCCATCCTGACATCTCCCATACAAATCATTTCCCTCAAAGAGGTGCAGACAATCTCTCCACCTTATGTAGGAAAGGATCTGCAACTGCAATAGAGCTAATGTTTTCCTGAGACCTCTATAGCTACCGGTAGCTCTATTCTCATTTAGGGCAAAGTAATCTTAGCCTCCTAAAGAGGTTAGGGGCACACTCAAGAAGGTCTTCCTTGCTTCCAGACTTCTGGTTGATGTTTCCTTCGATGGCCTTCATTTGGAAACCACATCCATGGCCTCTAGTGTTGTAGCTGGAAGAAATCTTTGGAGGGATAGATGCATAAACTAATCTGTTTACTGTCTTCTCCTTCAATAAGCAGCTCTTTTGTAGTCCACTGAAAGCTGTCAGTAGAGACCAAAGACAAGAAAAAGAAGCCTTACTTAACTCAAAGAACAGAATCCTCACGATTTTTGACTCCTCTAGATCCCAGACAGAACCAGCAACAAAAGTCCAATCAGCCATCATGCTGGCAGTTTCTGTACTACTATTATCTTCCTTCCTTGAACAACCAGTGCATGGATATGCTGCCTTTACTTTTTGAATCTGAAACACTACTACAACCAGTTGATAGAACCAGGAGGCTGTGGCAGATATGCCCTAGAATTTGTCATGATTCCAAAGTACAGTTTTTTCCCCCAAGTAATTATCTCAAGAGTCCATCAAAGCATTTTGAGAACCATATCTCTGCCAGAAATCAGGCCTGTCTTCCTGATGCAGAGACATTCTGGGGTGTCCATGATATTATTCACATTCAAAAGAAGAATGGAGTGGTGCAAGGTGTCATAAATGTGTCATAAGAGAAGCCCTGCTGGACCAGGCCAAAAACCATCTAGTCCAGCATTGGCATAGTCCTGGCTTACTGTTCTAGTAATATCTATTTCCCAGAGGACATCCTAGCCACTATGTCAGAGGAACGGCCGCTACAGCTGGAAGGTACTATGGAGGTCATCTAGTCCAACCATGTTCAATGCAAACAACTACAGCATCCCTGACAGGTGGCTGTCCAGCCTCTGCTTGAAGATCTTCAATGAGGGAGAGCCCACATCTGCCCAAGACAAACTGCTCTGGTGCTGGGCAGCTCCTACCATTAAATTCTCCCTCATGTCTTGCCTAAATCTACTTCCCTGTAGTTTCAACCCCCAGGTTCTAGTCCTGCTATCAGGAATCACAGAGAACAAGCCTCCCCCATCTTCTACATGAGAGCCCTTCAGATACTAGAAGATGGGCTATCGGACCATATTAACCCTTAGTGTTCTTTTCTGCACACTAAACATACCACGCTCTTTTTAATGATTCCTCGAAGCACTTGGTTTCCAGGTTTCCCGCCATCTTTTTTTCAGTCAGGTTCTCTTGCCCTCTAAAAGTCAATTTTTTTCCTCTCTCTCTGGCAGAATTTATGAATGCAACATGTTCTGCAGTTGTGACAAGATGATGTGCCAGAACAGACTAGTGCAGCATGGCCTTCAAGTTCGGCTGCAGGTCTTCCGCACTGAAAAGAAGGGCTGGGGTGTTCGTTGCCTGGATGACATTGACAAAGGAACATTTGTTTGTACTTATTCGGGTAAGGAAAAGTAGTCCTGAAAGAGAACGTGGGAAATTTGTATCTTTAATTTTATTAATTTAAAGAAGAACCAGGATGGTGTAGTGGTTTGGGAGTCGGACTTAGACCTGGAAGATCCAGGTTCAAATCCCCACTCAGCCACAAAGCTTCCTGGGTGACCTTGGGCCAGTCACTATCTCTCAGCCTCACCTACCTCACAGGGTTGTTGTGAGGACAAAAAGGAGGGGAGGAAATATGTACACCACTCTGAGCTCCTTGGAGGAAGGGCGGTATAAAAATGTGGAAAAATAATAAATAAATAAATAAATAAAACCCGTTACAATAACTATGACATAATAGTAATGAAAATGGGGGGGGGGTGTTTGAGTTGAACTTTGTCATATACGTTCCAATATAAACTGAACATTATCCAGTTTTCAGAGAACTTTGCTTGTTACATCCATTCTTTGCTGTGGACCAGTTGGGATGATTCCTTCTTGTCCAAATGCACTCACATCCTGCTTCCTCTCTGTTAGTTACTGTAGTCACATGGGAGGCAGTTTGCATGAACCACTCTTCTCCACGTCCACGTTGTGCTGAACGTAACAGCACACGTAGAAGGGCATTTCGTCTAACAAAATCCATCCCTACATCTACATAATTACAGAATCTTGCCCAGAAGCGAAGGGACCCTACAGTTCCATAATTGCATGTTACAAGCTCGGGGGGGGGGGGATATATTATCTGAACTGGCCCATAATCCATTCGTCGTTGTTTTTTAAACAGCCTTCTAAAGAATACTGCATTTTGGAATACCTTGTGCCATACCTACCACCTCTACTTTACTGAATATAAAATGCAGCTTGGGAGTTTAGAGGCTGTGGGGGTTGCTAATGATAAGCAAATATTTTGCTTTTTATTTTAGGCAGGCTGGTGAGCAGAGATGAATCTAGGCATACTGATGATGATGGTGATGAAGAGGTTGAAGAGAATAGCGATAGAAGTCGCACTTTATTTTCAAGGAAAAGAAAACTAGACACAGCCTGTTCTGATTCCGAGATCGAATTCATCCAAACCAGTAAAGACGGTACCCCTTGGAAACGGAAATCTTTACCTGTGAAAACTGAAGATCAACCAAGTGTGTAAGTTAGAGGAACCAGTTACAGTAACAATGTTAAGAGTTCTCCACTCTTGGAGAGGCTCACCAGGACCATTCAAGCTCCCCCAGGGCCAATGAACACAAACTAAAGATAGGCAGCTTGGTTCATTAATGATCTTTGATGTCTTAGGCAAGTGAATACTATGAGCCCAGGGCACTCTTCTTTTCCAGCATGTCCTGTGATTTTATTGGTTGTGTCACTGTCTTTCTTTTTCTCTCCCCCCCCCCCAAGCTTTTGTTTAGCCCACAGAACTGAAGCTTGCTCTTTTCTGTGGAGATTATTCCCTCACACTGTATCTCTTTCTGTCTTGTCTAACATAATGATCACTACTCTGAGGCTGGGTCAATTCTGGTGCTGTGTGTAGTTCCATTATTGACAAGAAAATGTTAATAGCAATAATCTACAGTTGGCATGGTGGTGTCCTGCATTGGACCAGTTTTGGAAACCTTTCAAGCTACTGACAATCTTTTTAGATCTCTAAGGAACTCTCAGAAAATAATGTAACAGTGTAAGGCTTCCAAGACATCTCCCATATTATCAACGCTCTTGATAGCAAGCAGTTAAAAATGCAAGCACAAACTTGTGTCTCCCAGTAGGAAGCACCCCCCTGAGTAACTATGCAAATGAAACCAAACAGCCCTTAGTATGTTGAGTTAACTTGTATGTAAAACAAAAATCTATGGAGAGCAGTTTCACTGCATTTTACACCCTCTTTAAACCTTTGGATTCTTCTGAAATGAAAGCATTTGAAAGGCTTGGTCCTAACCCGCTCTTTTATCTGTGGTCAGATTATGCATGATTTAAAACAAAAAGCCCAACATTGGCAAGGAGATTAAATTTTTTTAGTATAATGGCAATTCTCTGTTCAACTGTATAGGATTTAACAGAGGATTCTCTGTTTCCAAGTATAGGATTTAATGTGCATCTTAATTCTGGAATCTTGACCTTACACAGCTTCATAAAATGTCTGTCCTTTTGAAATTAGAACACATCTTTAAAAAGGAATTATACTTTGTTGTTGTTGTTGCATAAAATCCCTGTTTCCATTTCTTATCAAAATTCAGAGCTACAGTCATAACAGAAGTTGGAGTAACCAAGCTAACATGAGGCCAAAAACCAGAGCGTCTGTCCTTCAGAGTCATCGGAGACAGCTAGTAAAAATTCAGTTTTTTTTATTCTACTTCACTTTGTTGAATTTCAGTGTACATTTCTCATCTCTTCAGATCTATTCTGTATATCTGGTAAAGATCATACACACTTCCTTCCTCCCCCCCCCCCCAATGTGTGCTTACGTAGTGAAATTGTATCCTTGTAGTTGTAAGAGGAGATGTCGTCTTCTCTCATTAGCATGTAGCTAAATCTAGGCTTACCAGATTTTCTGGGGACCCGGGGGGTGGTGGCGGCAGTGAAGTCACAGGGGCGTGTCCAAGAATCGTGACGTCACAGAGGCCAGAAAAATTAACATAAAAATTAACATAACATTAAAAAAAGTTTTAAATGTATGTATCTCCCTCGCTTGCCTTTTTTCATTTGTCTCCTTCCCACCGCACTGCCTCCTTGCTGCCGCTGCCGTGTCTCTGCCGCTCTGTCTTCATCCTGACCCGCCAGCTGCATCACGGCAGGCCGGGAGTGCCTGGCCAGGTGTGTTCCGCCCGGCCTAGGCTCCTCACACACCAGCCTGGACTCCGGAAAACGTCTGTCTTCATCTTCTTCATTGTAGAAGCTCTCGGAAAACGTCCGAGTGAACACGGATGTTTTCCGAGTGCTTCCAGCCTTGCGCAGGCGCACGACAAGGCTGGAAGGTCTCGGAAACCATCCAAGGGAACGTATCTGACATTTTCCGAGTGCTTCCAGCTTCACGCAGGTGCGCAACGAGGCTGGAAGGTCTCAGAAAACATCCAAGTGAACTCAGACGTTTTCCGAGTGCTTTCAGCCTCGTGCAAGTGCATGAGGCTGCGACGAAGAAGATGAAGACGCAGCATATTAGCGCTGCAGTGGGAGCGGTCCTGGACGCCTGGGACAAAAAGGAGACTGGCCAGGAGCCCGGGATTTGGGCTCCCAAACTGGGATTGTCCCTGCTGGCCGAGTTCACTCGGACGTTTTCCGAGTGCTTCCAGCCTTACGCAGGCACGCGAGGCTACGACAAAGAAGATGAAGATGGACATTTTCCGGAGTCTAGGCTGGCGCGTGAGGAGCCCTGACCGGGCGGAACATACCCAGCCAGGCAGGAGTAGAAATTTTAGCCTAGCTAAATCTCTACTCAGGTTTCCCTTGATGTTCATTATTTTATTATTTTTATTTTATTTTTCACATTTTTATACCGCCCTTCCTCCAAGGAGCTCAGAGTGGTGTACATATTTCCTCCCCTCCTTTTGTCCTCACAACAACCCTGTGAGGTAGGTGAGGCTGAGAGATAGTGACTGGCCCAAGGTCACCCAGGCCAAGTCAGTGGAGTCAGTAGTATCACCCCCGTATTGCAGCTGGGGAGCTGAGACTGAAAGGGGGAGTGGCTTATATTGTGAGAACTGCATCCCAGTTCCACAGAGCTGAACATGCCTAAAGCTGCTGGCTAATTATTCATAGAATTGGGCTCCCAGCACAGTGGCAGAAGCAGCATGTGGTGGAGACTTCTCTTTTTTGTTTTTGCAGTCCACGTGTAGGAAGGGAGGGAGGTTAGTTGTGCCTGCTGAATGGCGGTAGGCACAGAGGTAGATAGGGGGAGACCTCAAATTTGAGTGTTTTGCTGCACACAGAGTTGGGACGGGAGAGGTGTTAAGCCACTTTGACTAGGACCAGCAGCAACAGGAGGAAGAATTTGAAAAATTGGCATTTCAGTGTGCACAATTGTGGGGGAGTTTGTGTTGCTTTAGACAAGCTCCTATTAGAACATCAAGCGGGAAAAAGGGAGGAACCCGAAAACGAGACTGTTTTGCAGCACGTGTCTTTACCCACCAATTATTTCCTCCACAAGCATGTCCCACTGTATGAAGCTGTTTATTACTTGTGCATGTTTGGCATGGGGACAGCCAGAAGGTTGCAAGAGGACTTCCAGTGTCTGTCCTAGTTGATATGTCCTTAATAAATTTGCATGTGAATGAGGGGGTGAATGATTTTTATTTATGCCTTCCTTGTCCTGTCTCCTCTTCCCCCCCACAATCTTATGAATGTTGACTTGGAAGTGGTCCCACTGAATGCAATGGGACTTGCTACCAGGTAAAATGTGCATAAGATTACAGTCTTTTAAGATTATATTTTGGAAGTCTTATAAGTAGAATGCCACACGCACCTTTCATAGACAGCTTTTACTTTGTTTTGAAACATAATTGGGCCAATTCTGAGAGTCTCGAACGAAGGATTTTTCTTGCCCCAAATTTGGTTTCATTATGATTTTTTTTTAAAAAGCCCAAGTCACTTTTTTAAAACTTCTGTAGGTAGAGTGTTAATCTAGCTTGAAAAACTGCATCTGAGAAATTTGTACTACTGCCCTAAGTAAAGTCATGCCACAAAAAAGTCTTTAAGAAGTAAAAGTCAACTAAGATGCACCCTTGCCCTTTAGAGATGAAGATAGGAAGGGGACTCAGATTCAGTCTTTCAGGTTATCTGTAACATTTATAATTGAACATATTGAACTCCTAACTCTCTGTAATACACACGTAGGCATATTATTCTTAAATGTTACCCTGATTGTCACTGTGCTGTAAAAAAAACCTAAGTTGTTGAGAACAGAGAACTCATTGAGAAAAGAGGTACAGTATGCATTTGACAAATATGTCATGTGTGTTTTCTTCTTCTCAGGGAATAACTGATGCCAACTCAGAGGAAAATGAAAGTTCCGAGTGCCACAAATCAGTAAGAAGACTAACCGCTGCAGCCAAAAAAGGTGATGAAAGTAAGTTTGCAGCTCTGGATTTTGAACTGCAGCTCTGGATTCACATAATTAACATGAAGTTAGCTTTACCAAAACCGTTGAGTTTGCTTATTTTGCTTATTTCATCGCTATGAATTCTGTTGTCTGACAAAGCCTAATTGATACGTGGAAGGACTTTAAACTATTATTCATTGACTATAGTACTAAAATATATTGGACATCGTGATTCTAAACACAAACTATTAGCTTCTACAGGCAATGGCTTCCTGAATGCTTAGAAATGTGGTTAGGGTGGATGAAGGGAGGACAGTTAATTTCTCTCAGCTGTGTCTTCTGTGAGCAGTTAAAACCACAGGAGATGGCTGCAGCAGCTTATTGTCAACAGAGATGGTATTGAAGATATTGGTGGGGTCCTTGTCATTGGGGATTTCAGTATTCATGTGAGGGCCCCCTTATTTGATGTGATTTAGAATTGCCATGACAACTATGGACATGTCTCCATTGGTATTGGGTAGGGCTACCAGATCGTCGACCGGGACGGAGCGATCTCCCCTTAAGGGGGCGGAGCTGGTAACGCTAGCGTTACTGGCCCTGCCCACGCTCCGCCCCCTTAAGGGGAGATCGCTCCGTCCCGGTCGACGATCTGGTAGCCCTAGTATTGGGCCCCACATATTCAGCAGGCATACTCTTGATCTGGTGTGTTTGTATTGGGTTGAATGGAGTGGAGACCTATTAAAACGGTCTACCGTCAGACCCATGGTTCTGGACCTAGACAAAATTCTGCGAGAGAATTTTCTGTTGATGTGACTGGTGGTCCTGTTGATGTTCTGAAAGGTCTCAAATCAGGAGGTGACCCAGCGGGCTGACATGTTTGCTTCCAAATATCCTCTCCTAAATGGCTCCGTGATTTGCTGTTGAACTAGTGGACAATGAATTCATTAAGACGGCTGCTAGAAGGATAGTGGAGAAAAACCCATGGCAAATTCGATGGAATACAGTATTTCGGCCCACGTTGGAGCTACTTTGCAGTGCAGCAAAGAAATCTTACCGTTGGTCATTGCCCACTACACGTGAACTGTTTTGCTCCCACACGTGTACAGGTTGTGTGTGTTTAAAAAGCACACAGGTAACACACAGGTGGCTGAAATCCTCCAGTAATAAGGAAGACTTTTCCCTCCCTGCCCCTGCTTCTTTTTGGTCCTCTGGATCTGTCAACTGCTGGCTAAAGGTGAGGTGGCAGTAACATGTCCCCAATAGCTTCCTATAGTTAAATGCAGAAAACCTGCCTTTGCCAGAACTCATTGGTTTCCCAGACTCTTTTTTTTTCTATTTCATGCCTATTTATTTATTTATTTATTTATTTACAGTATTTATATATCCCGCCTTTCTCCCCGAAGGGACCCAAGGCAGCTTACAACAGGGAAAAAAAAATACATACAAAAAACACAGTATAAAAAATAACAATTAATGAAAATTAATAAAAACAGTCTCTAAAAACAATTTAAAAGATCATGGCTTCAGTCAGAGCAGGATCATAAAAACAGCAGCACCCCCCAACTGTACCAGCGAGATGTTAAAAAAGGCAGGGGCTCAGAAGGCTTCTTTGAACAAGAAGGTTTTTAGGCCTCGCCGGAAAGTGTCCAAGGAGGGAGCAGTTCGTAGGTCAAAGGGGAGGGAATTCCATAAGGTTCGTGCCACTACTGAGAAGGCCCTGTTTCTGGCCGTCGCCCCTCGCACCTCCTTGGGCGACGGCACCCGCAAAAGGGCCTTCTCTGATGATCTGAGGGGACGAGCCGGACTATATAGAAGTAGGCGGTCTCTCAAATATCCTGGCCCCAAGCAGTATAGGGCTTTAAAGGTCAAAACCAGCACTTTGAATTGGGCCCGGAAATGAATCGGCAGCCAGTGCAGCTGTCGGAGGAGCGGCCCGATGGAGTCTAACCGCCTACCTCCAGTGACCACACGGGCCGCCGCATTCTATTGAGTTGATAGATCCAGGTTCTCAACATTTGAAGGCCTGGGTATCCCCTATCATGGTCCAATTTTCTTAAGTACCCCCTGATAATTAACTGCTAATTAATTGGATTAATCAATTAATTAGGTAATTAATCGGTAAATAAAAAGTACTAAAACAATTTTAAATGTGAAATAATGTCTTATTTAACTCTCTCTCTCTCTCTCTCTCTCTCTCTCTCTGTGTGAGAGAGAGTGAGAGTGAGTGAGAGAGAGAGAGACAGACTCTGCAAGGATCTCTTTTCTTCTCCAAGTCACACTTCCTAAAATCAGCTCCTCCCTCCCCACCCCACCAAAGTACATTTTCCAAAGTACAAAAATAAGCCCCAAACCAAAATCAGAGCGACAGAAGGGCTCTGAAAATAATTACAATTTAAAATCCATGTAAACACTTAATTAGCTGCTGATGGGGCAGATAAGGAGCAGGGCTTGGTGTACCCCAAGCAAGAGGTCCGCATACCCCTAGGGGTACCCGTACCACAGGTTGAGAACCCCTGTGCTAGAAGCCACTACACGATCCCTGCACCACATAGTTAATTTCCCCCATCTGGACGTGTTAATATGTATCGTACAGCATGCATGGTAACAGATGAGCATTCTTGCCAAGAGCCAGAGTGAGGGAATGTTCAGAAAATTCAAGGTAGGAAGCATAGGGAAATCCCTGGGGATGAGTTTAACTTGATGCTCATGTATCATATGTTCTCTTGAAATATTTGTTAACAGAGCCAAGCCTACAAGGAGAGCCCAAGGAACTAGTGAACACTGCACCATCTGAACAAGATCTTGATCATTATCAGAAGGCTGAAGAAGATGAGGCATGCCAAAGAAATTTTAATAAAGAGTATCTCTGTTTGCTGGATGCCAGTAGTGAAGGCAATGTGGGCAGATTTCTTAATGTAAGTAATTTATGGCGTGCAGCCTTCCAGGCCTTGTCCGCAACGAAGAATAACACAGACACGGTAGTTTCCACCACCAAAGTCTATTTACATTACTCACAAGTATATACAGCAGATAAGCATAGCAGTCTTTCATCAGCAACTTCGTACAGAGCAACAGCAACAGAGCAACAGCACAGAGAAGTAAAGCCAAAATACTGGTCCTGGGTGCTTTACTTTTATATCGCTGCTAGCCAATCAGATTGAACATTGCATTCTAGTCAGCATGACACAGCACCTTTTTCTACTACCCTGTTAGCCATTCAGCTTAAACATGATCATTTTCTGCTTAATCAGCATGACACAGCATTTTTATGTTTTTTATTTTTTGCCCTGCATAGGTTTTTTCTGTTCATGCTTGTGAATTCCCAGGTTATAATAACCTCACAAAGTCTTGCTGCTACAAAGTGAAATTATTTTGTTTTGGCACTTGTGTAAACCCTTAATCCCACATCATGTAACAGTGGTAGTGCCTTTCCTTCTTGTGCTGCTGTGCACTGTCCCTCCTATTTAAATATCTGTTTTTAGACCAAAAAGAAGATCTTAATAGAAGAGAACTATTTCCTGAAAATGTCAATTTCACAAACTGGAGTATTTATTTAAATGATTTATAATTTTGCAGAAGGCATAAGCCAATCCTACTGTGTTTAACTTTTGTTCATTTGTTTGTTTATAGCACAGCTGCTGTCCTAATCTCTTTGTGCAGAGTGTATTTGTAGAGACCCACAACGGAAATTTCCCCTGGGTGGCATTCTTTACAAACAGGTTTGAAACATTTTTTTGCTTTGAATTCATTATAAATACCCATACAGGTTGATTACTCCTTATCTGGACATCTGAAATCTAGACTATTCTGAAATCCAGACATTTTGGGGGCTATGACTGTGTTTTTAAAACACTTTTTCCAGCACCTGGATAGCATCGTGCAAGGAATTAATACAAACAGGTGATTGGAAATATTCAGATTTTTTAAGACTAGATGCCATTGGCCTACTGTATAGTTTAGATTAGCTCTAATTTTGATTTAATAAAGAGCCTCTAAGCATATGCAAAGTATATTTTGCTTGCCACTTTCAGAATGAAGGAGTAGGGGAGAAGATGGGGCTTCAAGTCACCTGGGCAGGTAGTCCTAAACCCTGCTCTTTTAGAAAGCAGGCATGAAAAATAAGAAGGAGCTGCTTGTTTATTATTATATTAACTGGATTTGCTTCCTTTTTGCTTTATAGGCATGTAAAAGCTGGAACTGAACTTACATGGGATTATAGTTATGAAGCTGGAAGTATGCCTGAGGCAGAGACTACGTGTCAGTGTGGATCTCTTAGGTGCAGAAAAAAAATACTGTAGAACAGTGTTTCTCAAACTGTGGGTCGGGACCCACTTGGTGGGTTGCGACCTGATTTCTGGTGGGTCCCAGGTGATGGAAAGATCAGATAAGTAATTGCCTCAAGCCCTGAGGCTATTCAAAAATCAGATAGCTGCTAATTGCCCTTCAAAGAGCTGAACTCCTCCAGTTTGCAAGATAGCTGCTAATTACACTGCAAACAGCTGAGCTCCTACAGTTTGCAAGCTTGTGTAAATATAGGGAGATAAATGTTTAAGCGTCTCGTAAAGCTAGGTGGGTCCCGATAGAGTGTCATTTTAAAAAGTGGGTCCCGGTGCTAAAACATTTGAGAACCACTGCTGTAGAATGTTTATATCAGTCTATTTTAAGTAGCACATGTATAAAAAGGGATTCTGTGCCACTCTGGACCTTGCATATGACCATATCTATTGGGTATTAGTAGCTATCACTTGATTGGTTGTAAAAATATTAATAAAAGTCAGCTTTCATGCACGGAGCTACCTTTTACTATTAAACGTCTAATTTATCGGCTACTTATAGGGCAATCCTACGCATGTCTACTCAAAAGTAAGCCCCACTGAGGTCCCATGTAAGTGCGTACAAAAGGTCCCCAACTTTACAGATGTTTGAGTTATGGATGGACGTTTGAGTTGGTTGGGGCTTCGAAGCATGTGCATGTGAAGAGACTGGCAAAAAGAACATGGGAAACTACGTGGAGACAACCAGAGCAGCTCAATAACTTTGAAAAAAGCAACCCCTTGCTGTGGCAGCAGAGAAAAACAGCTCGGTAACATTGAAAATCTGGAGATTGCTGGGGGCAGAAGAGAGGGGGCATGCGCTGCATCCTGCTGTGGGATGCGCAGAGGCCTCCTCAACACAGATAATCACAGAGGCCTCCTCAAGGTGAGGGAATATTTGATCCCTTACCTTGGGGCTGCATCGGCTTTGGAAAGTTGGATAGGGTTGGGCCCTAAATCTTATAATTATGATTAATGTGACTAAAAGTTAAGAGCAAAGGAACTTTCATATGATAGCACCCTTCTGTGTTGCAATTGCTTTGGCCCAGTGGACACCCAAGAGTCATGCTTTTGCCCACAGGCAAGTCTTTGGAATTACAGTACAGTATAGGATTGCAGCCTAACTCGTGGAAACTGGCCCTAAAAATGCTCTAATATGAAACAAGCCTGTCATAATAAATTAATCTCCTCCTCTGAGGAGATTTCTAACTGGCCTTTCATATAAGAAGATGGAAGAATTTAAGGGACTGTTCTATACACTGCCATCTTCACAAACAAGTGTAGTAGTAGCAGCTTCACTTTGCCATCAGTAAAGTAGCACTCTTGATTTTTTTTTGCCTAAGCTTGAGCAATTGCCGTTCTGCCTACTCTAAACCTAAAAACAACAAACAGGTTTCAGATCTTCGTGATATAAATACACTCCAAAGGGTAAAGAGCTTAACCTGTCTTGTCTTCCATTTACTACCAGTCCACTATCACAAAACAGTAGGACAATTCTGAAAACCTGTGCAGCAAGACAGTCCCCCTATTACCACATGTCTGTGATTTATACCATTAGGTTCAATGTGCTTTGAGAAAACATTTTCTTGAGGCACTATGTTTTCTGTGTTACACGTAGAAATAACATTTCTAGTGCACCTTAGGGGTGGCCTCTTCTGTTTCTGTACTAGTGTTGTCCCTCCTTTCCCCTTCTCAGTGGGATAAGATACCAGTGAAAATGGAGTTTTATAATTGTAAACAATGCCCGATATGAACGTCTCTTGCAGGGAAATCTATTTTAATTAACACAAATTGGCCTTTGACCCCTGGTGGATAGCTTCAAAATTACTATCGGACTAATAATTTGAAGAAAAATGTTCCAAAAGAGTAAAAGTGATCATTGGACTTCCTGTACCATTTAACTGAGTTCTTATTAGCAAGAAGTCATTTAATATCTGGCCATGTACTTCTCTAAAAATAAGATCTGAGAAAGGGCATATGGATCACACACTGACAAAATACAAACAGAATTTAATTTTGTTTTAAGGAAAGACTTAATATAATTTAGCTTTTAAGCATTATGGATGGCTCTATGTTATAAGGCATAATTATGGAGCCTTAATTGATCCATTTGTGCCTGCAATGATTATCCTCACAATTGTTTCTAGAGATGACTCCTAACACTGAGTGGAAAACCACAAGCAAGAGAAATGCCGTCAAGCCACTGTTAAATCTCCAGTGCTAAATAAGGATAATTAACAAGCAGGAACCAAGGTGTATGAAGGGAATGGAAGGAAAAGCCAGAAACACTGGCGTTCGGTGTTGTGGAACCATACGTGGAGCAGGACACCGCTACGTGTGTGTAAGCGGCCCTTCCCCCTCGCCGGTCTGGGCCATTCACAGCAGGCAACGGATACCGCACGGGTGGAACGGAGCTGCCTGCATGTTGGCTATAGCTTGCTGGGAATGGCTTTGACAGGTGAGGGGGAAGGGCTGCTTACACGCACATAGCAGCGTCCTGCTCCACTTACGGTTCTGCATCACCCTCGAAACGCCAGTAGCCAGAAAGGCAAATATTCACCATTACAAGTTTTACACTCAACTTATCTATGGGTCATAGCAAATTTCATGATTTCTGGCTTAAAAAAATTCCTCGACATATCTATGAGATCGACTTATACTCGAGGATATACGTTAGGTTCCCGGGAACCTCTTTACCATACACTATATGAACTTTGTGAATCTGAATCTTACCTTGAAGTCTAAGGGCTGGGTGATAGCGGGGGCATCATCCAGTATACCACATTGGCTCTTTGTTATGGAACAATTCATAACTCTAACAAATTAATTATTCCTTCCTAACAACATTATGCAAAAATATAAGGTATTTTACAGTATGCTGGAAGCCCAGAGAGAGCACAAACAGTTCCCATTGTGTTGCAAATGGCATTCAACGACCATGCGCTCGCGCATGCAGAGCAACTCCAGAAGAGAGAGATTACCTTTTACAGTAAATGCAGCAAGGCATGGAAATTTGCTCCCAGAGCAACATGGAGACCTGTGAAAAAAAGCTAAGTACACATCTGTGAGAACAATGGCCCCAATGAGATTGCAGATAGTGAAAACAGACTGCAGATATGGAGCGATAAGTGGCAATTCTGCCTTGCAGATAGCGAATTCGCATATAAGGAGAACTGATTGTATCTCCAACTATGGGATAAGCCAGCCACCCCTGTGCATTGCTGTCTCATCACTTGCAAAAGTGGTACCCACACAAGATGGTACTTGCAAAACAAAAAAGATTGAAACGTCCTGCTATAGCGTTGTCATCAATAACGTAATTCTGTTATGGGTCCAGCACCTCATAGGAGGATGAGAATTCATGGCTAAATTACACATGAAGTCCCTAAAGCAGGTGTGACACATCCGAAGATCCCTCCTTCCCTCAATGAGACCTACGGAGGATATCAGCTGAGCAGGACAAGGGCTTGCAGACCAAGTTATGTCGTAAGATCTACAAGATCCTTTAGAACAGGGGTTCTCAACCAGTGATACTAGTACCACCAGTGGTACTTTGGCTGACTGCTGGTGGTACTCGGACTGCTGGACATCCGGAACCCCAGTCTGATGCAGTGCTTTTGGCAGTGAATTTTCGCTCCCAAGAAGCTCCTGCCTTTGGCTGAGACTCTTGGGAACGCTGAGAAGGGCCCTCCCAGAGCCTCCTACCTGCGTTTTCTGGCCTCCAAATACCTGAAAACACGGACATAACACGATGATGTCATCCTCAGTCATCTTCTGGTGGTACATAGCAGGAGAGTGGTGCAGGAGGTGGTACTTGACCGGGAAGGGGTTGAGAACCCCTGCTTTAGAAACATTGTCAGGACTGAAGAGAAAACTTGAAAATCCTCTGTATTTCGGAGATTACATTTGAGGGATCTATAGAGGCCACAGATATCAGAATCCTGGTGCTGCTGCTCTCACTCTGGAATGGAAAACTCTGCCATCATTTTCGCATGCAGTGATGGAGTAACCCAGTGGTTCCCAAACTAGGAGGCGCAGCTCCCAGGGGAGCCGGATAAGCTAGCCTGGGGAGCTGTGGAGTGCCACAGAATTTTCTTGGAAAGCAGTGCAATGCCAATTGGCAGGCACCAACATAATGTAATGGGGAGCCACAGCCAATAGTCACCAATGGTCAAGGGAGCCACAGGTCGAAAACGTTTAGGAAACATTTGACTGAATGTTGCCATTCTTTGGGACCTCACTTATTGATCATTGAGTGTATCAGGGCACCTTGCCTTAAAGTCTAGCAGATGATCTAAGAAGTCTAGCAGATGCTAAGAAATGCCTTGTAGCTGCTGCAAAAATGTATCTGCATCAGCTACCAGGTGTACTCCTTGGAAGACATCCTCCTTGGAACCAAAGGGGTAACCACCTTTGCAGGGCCAGATTAAGCTAGTACAGGGTCTGTAGTATATGTTATAAGGAGCCCTAAATTTTAAAAAATACATATAAATATTAAACATAAACTTACTTGCATAGTAAGCTAATTCAAGCTATCAACAATGGCAAGAAATGTCTGGCTTTTAAACTTCTGAAAAGGCGTTTGAGATTCAGCAACACAGGTGGGCAGCCCAATCCTGCCTAAGGATTGGGCAGGCAGCCCAGGCCGCCCGCCGGATCCCATGCTCAGGGCTCCAGCGCAGTGGAAAGTCTACTCAGGGAAGGGGACGCTCGCAGAGGCGTCACTAGGACGCGCGTCACCCCAAGGTGGGGGGGGCGTGCGTCACCCTAGTGACCCCCCTGTGACTATTGGCGCGGCCTATGGCTGCGCCGTGATTTTTTTCGGGGGCGACCCGGGTGCCCCCCCGCCCCTTTGCGTCGGCCTCGGAGCGTCCGCTCCAGGGCCTTCTGAAAGAAGGCCCGTCAATACGCGAACTTTTACTGTTTTCGCGCATGCGCAGAGACCGTTTCTGAGGGCAAGGGCCTGCCCTCTTGCCCTCAAAATGGTCTGCCGGCCAGGCCGGACGCTCCGAGGCCCGCTCCCGGGCTGGCCTCGGAGCGTACGGAGGTGACACGCGTCACGGAGGTGACGCGCGTCACCCCTGTGCGCACGTCACCCCGTGGCGGTCCGCTCCCGTCACTTGACGGGAGCGACGCCACTGGACGCTCGTCCCCTTCCCCAGGTGTAACTAGCGCTGGCGAAATCGCTGGCGGAAGTCGGAGGAGGTCGTGTAATGGCCCAGGATTCGGCCGGCAGCGTCCTTCAGGCGCTTGGTTGGCGGAGCAGTGGAGGCCAGCCTTGCGCCGGCCTTCCCTGCTCTTGAGTAATCGCAATGTGCCTTACGGCACTTTTGCAACTGCTTCGGGCGGTGGAACACTCATTCCGCCGCCCGCCACAGCGCTAGGATTGTGCTGTGAATCTCACAGTCTAATCCAAACTTGTATTTTCCTGAGCTGGTTCAGACTACTGAAAATCAGAGGGGGAAAAAAGAGGAATCATGAACTGGGTCATACCACATAAAACTGTTGAAACATCCACCACATCTTCTCTTCACTAACCACATCCACACAACACTCTCACATCACACCACACTTTTACATAACACTCATGGGGTTCTCAGGGGATCAGGGGTTCTCAACCTGTGGTACGGGTACCCCTAGGGGTACACGGACCTCTTGCTGGGGGTATGCCAAGCCCTGCCCCTTATCTGCCCCATCAGCAGCTAATTAAGTGTTAATTGACATGGATTTTAAATTGTAATTATTTTCGGAACCCTTCTGTCTCTCTGATTTTGGTTTTGGACTTATTTTTGTACTTTGGAAAAAGTACTTTGGTGGGGTGGGGGAGGGAGGAGCTGATTTTGGGAAGTGTGAATTTGAGAAAAAATGAGATCTTTGCATGTGTGTCCCACCACACACACAGTTAAATAAGACATTTTTTCACATTTAAAATTGTTTTAGTACTTTTTTATTTAATGATTAATTACCTAATTAATTAATTGATTAATCCAATTATTTAGCAGTTAGTTAGCAGGGGGTACTTCAGAAAATTGAACTGTGGTAGGGGTCCTGGGCCTCCAAAGGTTGAGAGCCCCTGGTCTAGACATATACTTAACTCAGTAAACTAAAATTTGAATGAAATTATTTCTTCGTATCATGTTATTAATGACGTCCGTAATGATTACATATTATGCAGCTCCCCCAACATGTAAACAACAGGGTTGCCAAATCATGAGACCTGCAAGCATTTAGTGCGGGGCCCTCGAAAATGCGGGCCCTTAGCATATGCTACTTTTGCTACTAGGTTAACCTGGCACTGCACATTTGTCTGTATCAGCACAACACAAAAAAGAATATTGTGGTAGCTGGAAGACTAACACAACTTTTGTGGACATTAATCATAGAAACAAAGGAAGCTGGA
This sequence comes from Plestiodon gilberti rubricaudatus, assembly GCA_026170595.1. NCBI lineage: Eukaryota > Metazoa > Chordata > Lepidosauria > Squamata > Scincidae > Plestiodon > Plestiodon gilberti. The sequence goes on from JANXHW010000001.1 coordinate 145,066,907, forward strand.
CACTGATCAGTGGTGGTCAGACCACTGGTCCATCTAGCTCAGTATTGCTGAAAATAACTTGCAGTAGCTTTCCAATTTTTCTCCATCCTATCGGGAGATGCCAGGGATTGGATATGAGACTTAATGCATGCAAAGCAGATGCTCTTCTACTGAGCTATGGCTCCTCCCTTAAATGCATACCGTGAGGGAAAGTGGTTACTTTGTTTCTCCAGCATAGCGGCAAATTCCTTCGATGTTATTGTTATCTTCCTCCTTCCTTACTAGGCTGGATGAGCCCTTTAGGGGTCGGGAAGGAGAAGTGGCGCAGCTCCCTCAGGGGAACCGTTTTGGCGGTTGGGAGCTGTAGTGTTATCGTGCTTCGGCGTGAAGAGAACTCAACTCCATTTGTCGCAATGTCTCCATTTGCCACAATTTGTTTCTCAAATTGTGCTCCTAGGAGCCCTGGGACTCCCTGAGGACCCCTTAACGAGCATACCATAAGTAGCTGCCACCTGCCCCCTACCCAGTTTGCGCTGGTACCCTGGGTCTCCCTGAGACTTCACGCACACACTGGCAGGGCTCCCCAAGACTCCTTTTAGGAGCGTTAAGCGCTTCAGAGACTGAACAGTATGAGAACCACTGATATAGACATTTAAAAAACAGCAGAATCAAATGCAAGAGGAAATGAAACAAGACTGATCTAGCAACACACAGTTGGCAAAATAGGCATGGAGACAACTCTTGGTGATTTCACAGCAATGCTAAATTAATTAACTCTAATATTAAAGTCTTGATTAAGACATGGTATTAACCGTTCCTATAAATTCTAATTCAGCCTTTTCTCAGTCTTATTTTCCTGTTCCAAGTATTTCTGTTGACAAATTATCACTTTAAGGGCTGCAGTGGAATGTTTTGGGAAATTGAACTGCTCCCACTCTAATTTCTGGATGTTGGTATTCTTCTGGATTAATTTAAATAGATATCAGTGACCATCAAAGACAACAGCTGTCTCACAAGCCTTGGATGATAGACATCTCCTTGCTTTTACAGTCTTCTGTCCCCCTCATCTTAAAAGCACGATGACAAAAAGCAATGACAAACCATAGAAGAGAGATACAAACACAGAGACAAGCTTTAGCTTTTTTTTTTTAGTTTTAGCTTTTGTTTTTGCTTTAGCTTTCAACTTATTTACACAGTCTATTCCTGAAGAACCAATGGCTGATACTAGTGACTGTGGGACTTTGAATATGTTGAAAAATGACAAGGCCAAATATCCCCATATCTACTCAGACAACACCATTACATGACCCAATAACGTCAGCAACACTATCAGGGGTTCATTCACTTCCTAATAATCTAATGTAAAACATGCCATTATCTGCCCTTGTGTTATCTACATGGGACAAAAAGGTCAGCCTCTGTGCAGAAGAATAGACATAGATTAGGAATGCCAACATGCAGAAACCATTCAGTTTTTCAGGACATTTTGCTGCAACAATTCTTCAACAGAAAAAAAAACTTGAAAGGGAGATAAGATTGAGAAAAGGCTGAATTAGAATTGATAAGGAGACTTAACAGCATGCCTTAATCAATTTTAATCACATTACAGAGTTAACTTCATATAAATGCTAAATTAATTATCTCCAAAAATTGTCATGGTGCTTACCGTATCTTGTATACTTATGTGTTGCAAGATCAGACTTGTTTCATTTCCTCTTTCAATTATAAATTGCTATTATAAATAAATGTGTATATGTAGCTACCTACTGAAGATTTCACTTCATACATGTGATGACATGGATTGTAACCCACAAAAACTTGTGCTTTTCTTAGCTGTTAAACAAATATTCTTGTGGCACATTAATGTCTATCTCTGGGGGCAGTTTTCTTAACCCAACTGATCTGATAGTGATTTGAGTTACATACATGCAAAGTGCGACATGCAAAGTGCGTTGGGTGACAGATCGGATAGGGAGGATCCTAGGTTGAGCCGACTTGAATCCAGTATATACACTTACCACTAAGATCCAGCAAGTGTTATGATCTGTTAAGGACCCTAGGCACCACTGGGATACACCAGGGGTCTACAGGATTCCTGTGAATGTGAACAAGTTTATGTTGGGACTATGAAGAAGTCAATACGTACGAGGGTAAAAGAGCACCAGAGGTATTGTCAATTGGGACAACTAGACAAATTGGCAGTAGCACAACATGCACTGGAAACACAGCATGGTATTAGGTTTGATCAAACCCAAGTGTTGGTGAAGGAGGAACATTAACAGACCAGGATTTTCCATGAGGCGATAGAAATACAAAAACTTTGGAGGAGTCTGAATAGGAAGGAAGAGACTTTGAGTCTCAGTCATGCTTGGACCCCTGCATTAAAAGGAACAAGGATTAAATAATTTAATATGGAGATGTTAGGTGCCTAAGAGAGGAATGAGAGATGAACAGGAGACTGGTGGGACTGATGGGCTGGCTGATTGGGATGTTAAATGAAGTCCTGTGATACTAATCAGCCCGTTGGAGGAGAGCTTACATCTGAAGGTGTTCCCTCAATATATTTCTGTCCTTTCTCCAGGACATCTAGGACTGAAGCTCTCTTGTTAGGAAGTCTGGGCTTGAACTGATGTTGGAGCTAGGGGGTTTAGCTTAGCTTTTATGCAGTTTTAGTGTTTGATTTTAAACCGCATTTTAAAGCTTTTAATTCAGATTTTAGACATCTTAGCCGAATTTTAAGTGTTATATTTTTAAGTGTTTTAGGTGATTTTATCCTCATAATGTCCTCAACATGGGAGGGTGAAATGTTAGGCCAACCCAACATCGTTGACTGTGGTCTTTATAACCAACAGAATACAGTCAGACCATTTTAATCCACTAGGGTTCTGTTCCTGGAACCCCAGTGGATAAAAAACCAGTGCTATAGGAAAACCGGGATGGGGAGCAGTGCCACATTGGATCTCGAAGATGGTGGCGCCCAAATCTCGTGGGGGCACATGAAGCAGTGTGCTACTGCCTCATATGCCCTATGAGATTTGGGCTCCGCCATCTTAGATCTCACGAGATTTTGTGAGATCCAAGATGGCCGACAGGAAAACTTTTTACCTTTTTAAAATCGTCTGTGAAGCAGCTGGAGCAGCGACGGCAGGAGGAGGAGGGGGTGGTCAAGAGGAGTCCTGGCTGGCCCGAGCAGCTGGCCAGCCAGGAATCAGGCAGCAGCAGCAGCAGGAGGAGGACCAGCAGCTGGCCAGGACAAGGCCCTGGAAACTGGGGCAGTCCCGGTTTTTCTGGGATGGATGGTAAGCATAGCGACAGAGACTCCTCGTTGCCTTTTCCCCTCTTTTTTCAGCAGTTTAAACACGCTGGGAAGCGGCTGGAAAGCCCCCAACAGATTCCAGGTTGCAGGCTCCTGACAACGCTGAAAAAAGGTAATGTGGTGCAGTCAGACTCAGACTCCCTCTTCCACAGTTTTGCCACCAGTGTTGAATCAAATCAGTGGATGGAAAAACCGTGGATAAAAAGGTCCAACTGTACTGGACATTCTAACAGCTTTACAATATTTCAAAAAGCCCCCTCCCCGATACATGCAATGTGTTTCTTTTGAATGTGCAATGTGCTCTCTTTTGGCCGGGGCATGCTGCTTGTGGATCATGAAGACTCTCCCAAGACGCAGCTGCAACCCCTGTCCAGGAGGCAGGGTCGCCTTGACAACGGACCACAGCACTAGCGCATGCTCTGATTTGATGCCATCATACAACATCCTTCCGTAAAGATAGTAATTCTCTTTGGGTTTGACTCAGAGTTCCCATTTTACACATTGTGAGGGACAAACACACTGTGCGTCTAGGGTGGCCAACTCGGATTGAAGTTATTTGTGAACATGTCCTTTCCTCAATGTGATGCAATGTAATTTATCCAAGCAGGCACTCCAAGATGGCTTGCACTCGTCTCTTGGAGCCTGGAAGCCTATCCTGGAGAGTTGGAAGGCTCCCTAGATGCAATTGGCTATATAACAGCCATACGCTCGCATGCAGACTGGCAGGGTTTTACCTTGATTTTGATCATCCACTGCCTAACTGGATAAATAGCTGTTCTGTGTTGCCAAATCTTGAGGACTGCAATCCTGTACCCACTTGCTTCATGTATGGGCTGGCCATGGGTGTGTGTGGCAAATTTACTAGAGTTATCTGGGATTTTTCTTGCAATTCTCAATTCTCACGAATATCTACAATGATAAGTGTAGATGTATTATAGACTTGTAATAAATATAAGAATCTCAATTACTAGCAAAGGACGAGTCTATCAATTCATCAACACATGGTAGTCTTCATGAATGAGCATTCATATATTTATCCTCCAACGTTTTAGGTTCACAAACAAAATTTGCATCCCATACCATGCTGTCACAAAAAGTACACAAGCTACAGCAGCACTTGTGATTCCTGTGGAAGCCAGTGAATAACTAGAATGAAACTGCAACTAGAACTGGAAAGGCTGGAAGAATCCCAGGTACCTAGACAACCCATCCCAGAATGCCATAAGATAGCATGAGTTAATTAGAAAACAGTTTAATATATAGTAGGGCTGAGCTCTGGAATTTGTTTTCAGGTGGAATCCTATACAGTAGGGTAGCTACTGGGGAGGGGGGAGGCTGCACACTAAGTGGCACAAGCTGCAACTCAATGTGTCAGTACTTGCTGTCGAAGCCATTCAGAGCCATGGAGGCACACAATGCGCAGGCGCTCACTGGAGCAACCGGAAATGCCTGTGCGTTGCCTCCACGGCTCCGAGTGGCTCAGACGGTGATTGGGAGGGGCCGCTTACATGGTGAGTTGAAGCATCTTGTGCCACTTAGCATGCCGCCCCCCCCCCCCCCGTAGCTCTGCTACTGATCCTAGACTATGCGTAGGAATAGTTAAGTATAATGCAAAAATATGTGCCAAGTGCTATTCCTTTATATACATGCAGTTTCCTCCACACCCTTAAAATTGAAGAGCAGAGATTCCAGGACAGATGGCAGCTCCTCTGGAAAATAAGTGATACCCCAAGTCTCTCTACTACCTTTTGGACCAGAATGGAAATTCCTTGATGAGGATGCTTGCCCTCCAAGCTAGGAAGAAGGCAGCGAGTAAGAGGCATTGCAGCCCACCCAGCCTTCTCCTTACAGGTCTCCTGCTCTGCATTGTGAGAAGAAGGAAGCAGTGGGTGAATTGGACTGCCTTCTTGCCAGTTTCATCCTGGTGCAATCCTAATCTTAGCGCACATAATTAGGGTCTAAAGGTATTGTATGACAGTGCCACAGATCTACCCAGTTTGGCTCAAAGCATATTTGGGGTTGCCAAATAGAACCAAGTTGAAGAACACGCTGACTACTCTGACACAATAACACATATCAAGTGACCTGCTTTTCCTCAGAGACGACCATAAAATAATCTTAATTTTACAACCATAGCATGACATTAAGAAAGAATAATGATTCACACATACAACACTATGCCACACAGATAATACAGCCTATTTTGGTGCCTTAAAAATTAGACCTATCCTTGGGTATATTTGGGGCACGGATTCAAAAAATGGCATAGGTTTTTCCCTATCAGCTTTAGTTTTGGAAAATATGGCATAGCCAATTTATATGCTGATTCAAGCAGCTTGCTTGTGTGGAAGCCATGGCGTTGGCATCCTCACGAGGGAGCTGCTTGAATCAGCATATAAGGTGGCTATGCCGTATCTCCAAAACAAGAGCTGATAGGGCAAAACCTATGCCATTTTTGGATTCCGCGCCCCAAATATATCAAATAGGTCCAACTTCCAAAGCACCAGAACAAAAAAAATGGGGGGGGGGCTGTGTAATAGAACATCTGTTTTCATAAGGGCCATACTAGTGTGTGATTATCAGAACTATATAAATATATATTTTAATATATGGTTCTATGAGCCTGAACCTTCAAATCTCCTTTTCAGCATGCCTTTGAAGTGCTTAGAATAAAAGTTAGAGACGCACCACCAAAGTGAAATGGGTTTTATTAGTGAAGTGCATAATATTCTCAGGGGAAGGTACACAGATTTTTAATTTTTTTTTGCAGTGAATATTAAGGTACAGTCTTCACACTATTTCCACAGCTTTTGTTGTAATATGACATGGACTTACTTTTGATGTCACAATGTTTAAAAAAGGCAAAGAAAGAAGAGGCAAATGTATTTTGAGAACGTATTTGATAACAGTAAGTCATAATCATTGTTGTTTCTATGATACGTGATGTTTGTACCTTCAATAACTATACAACAGTACAAAAGATGAACTCCACGTCAGATGTGCTCTGCTAATAAATGCACTATTACAATACTCCCACAAATAATGGAACTACATTTGGGATGAGTGAGTTCCGGACTAATTGTTTTGACTAAAGGCTGGTGTGGCTTAGAAGCATTCAGGTTCAGATAGCAGTCCAGCTGGCAGGCAAATAAGAGAACAATAAATTATACATACAAAACCATACATTGATACATACACAAAGAAGTGACGAGCAGTGAAAAGGCACAGAGAATATGATCTTCTTTTGCCAGTCCTCTTATTTTGCACCCAAAGCAGTTTTGGTGCCAAATCATGTGGGACATCATAGTTTGTTAAATAACATGGTAATTCTGTCGGTCTAATTATTAGTGCTACCACTAGTTTCTCTATAGCTAGTAGTGGTCCTGGACATTCTAGCAGGTCTTTTTCCAGATCGGTTCATTAGTAATGCAAATGCTGCAGCCCTGTATTTCTTTGATCTGAGGTTGTAAAGAATTGGATTGATACAAGCATTCAAGTAGAAAAGCTGCATCGCAAAAACGTTGAGATATTGTGAAATGTGCATCATCCTAGAATCCTTCACGTGAATGTAGATGATCCTGCCTATATGGAAAGGCAGCCAGCAAATGACAAAAGCCAGTACCAGCAACACTGCAAGAAGGAAACAAAGTATAAAAGATAATGAATACAGATATTCCACTATTCGTTTGGAGCTAAAATTCCCAATGATCAATATGTAATCCTAATATGTGCTTAACATTAGTGGGAGAGACTTATGAAATACCTTGTGGTAAAAGCACCTCTTGCTACTCTAGAGCTTCAGATATTGCCAGTCTTTGGGATAACATGTACGAAATACCTATTACAGGGGGTCCCCATTATAATTTCTATGATACATGATGTTTGTACATTCCCACTCTCTGGGCTCTTAAAGGGACATCATTTATTAGTCAACGTTGGCACTGTTGTTGTTGTCATTAACTGGAATAACAGGGAGAGTGACCCTCAACCTCAGCCCGCTTGACTTACTTCTCTCAGTGTCCAGTGCCACCACTTCTTGTAATGGGTGCAGAAGCTATTGGAGGAAAAGGAGGTGGCGATGCTGGAAGCCAAGGAGGAGGATGGGGAGGGCTTACCTCTCTCCTTTGGTGCCCAGCGCTGCCACCACTGCTCTGTGGCCATTGGAAGCAGTGGTGATGACACTGGACGCTGAGGGAAAGAGGTAAGTCAAGTGAGTGGGGCAGGGTCAGCCACCGCCACCATTTCCCTCTAAGAGGAGGAAGCAGCACTGGTGACAGCACTGGACTCCATGGAGAGAGAAGTCCTCCCATCATCTTCTCAGTGTCCAGCACCACCACTACCACCACTGCTGCCCCCCTCCGCTAATGGCCATAGAAGAGATGTTGGGCTCCCAGCATTCCCTTTGCTGGCCATTAGAGAGTGAGGCAGCAGTGGTGGTGGTGGTGACGGCGCTAGATGCTGAGGGAGAGAAGTAGGCCCTCTCCATCCTCCTCTCAGCATCCAGCACCGCTTCCAGTGCTCCCTCTAATGGCCACAGAGGGAATACTGGGGTCTCATCATTCCCTCTGCCGACCATTATAGGAAGAAGAGGAGGCAGTCATGGCAATGCCTCCTCCTCCTCTCCAGCGTCCAGTGCCACTGCCGCCTTCTCCTTCTCCTCCAATGGCCTCCTAATAATTTAAGGAGTACACCCTTTGGAGTGCTGAGAGCCCAGCATTCTCTCTGCTGGCCATTAGAAGAGGAGGAGATGGTGATGGTTGGCAGTGCTGGACGCTGAGGGAGGGAAGTCAGCCCTCCCCACCTTCCTGCTGCATGTTATGGGGCAAGAAGAGGATGGAACTGTTCTGGACTATACGGAGGCAACAAGCTGAGGAAGGCACCACCAGATGGGCTCAGGGTACCCCGTCTTTCACCACTTCCCCCAATTCGCTGCCTGACACCAAGTTCTCAACTCACATCATGGATGGCTGCCCCTGCAAGAGTTCAGGACTACAAGGGTTCAGGACTACATGCCACTCTTTGCAGTCCCTATCCCTACCTTAGTTTATGAGGGGAAAAATGCCCTTTTATAAGTCATTCTGCTATAAGTCCAAGCTTTCTGGGTTCTTAACTTATAAAGCTCCCCGCCCCCCCCCCGGGTACCAAAATACTGCTCTTAGCAAACTGATTAGACCCTATGGTCGTGTTCACTCACCAAGCATACGCACTGTCTGCTGGTGTCCTCGGTGAGACGCCACACCCAGTTTTGCTGCACTGCCACGTAAAAGCTCTCTGACTATTAACCCGTAGAAGATGTAGAGACAGAAGAAAGGCAATAAAAAGTAGCTTGTTGTGACCCACAGCATGTTGCTCAGCATCCCTGACTGCTCAGCGTGTTGCGTAGGGGCGCATTCACGGCTGAAGCCATCATCGTTGGAGATATTGGCAGGCTGTTGAACGCTCACCAGGAAGAAAAAGGGTGAAGCGGAGAGCAGCGCCACTGTCCAGATTACTGCAAGCAAGACTTTTATTCGACGTCGCGTAATGAGCACTTTGGCACGCAGGGGAGAGCAAATGGCAAGATATCGTTCCACTGTCAGTGCTGTCAAGTGCAGGATAGAACAGTAGGCACAAGCTTCCCCCGACCAGTGCCACACCCGGCACATTACTACGCCAAGAACCCATGGCCGAGACCTCCACAACCGGTACAAGTCGATTGGCAGTCCTAGAAGTAGCAGAAGCAGGTCAGCAACAGCCAGGCTTCCAAGGTAGAGACTGATGGTATTACGTAGTTCTCGGACACGAGCCGTCAACAGCACGGTCAAAACATTGCCTGCCACGCCAAGCACCAGCAATATCAAGGAAACCACCGTAACTGGAATGAGAACAGCAAAGGGCAACAAAGGACATAGATACTTGCTGCATGGTGGCAAAATCCATTGTCCCATATCCTGATCCTCACTGCTGAAATTAGTACAATTCATGCTGCAAGCAGCACCGCAGTACAGGTTTTCGTAGGTTTATGAGGGTGTGTATGGAAAAAAAAAATCCGTATGACTTTCAAGACATTCAATATCTCTCACTGTTTGAAAAGCTTGCTCTGGGCGCAGCTTATATTTTATCAGGTATGCACACCCTGGGCGGGGAAATGACGCGTCAAAATTCAATCTCTGGATTGATAGAAAGCCACAAAAAGACAACGAATCCCAAGATGAAATGAATAATATATCCACAAGTCCACCCTTTGATTTATTTGTAAACCAATTTGGTTATAGGCAAATATATTCGTAATGCCACCTCTGCTCTTAGAAAGAGATTGCAGCACAGTGGTTACTAATAACTTTAATTTTCCAAAAGTGCAGGGGAGGTTTTTCCAAATCCCTTCAAGCGAGGAATTGACAAAAGGTTACTGCAGTAGAACAAACTGTAGAACAAGTGTGAGAGATAAAAATCCTGAGGGTCACTATAGATTACCTCACATGACAAATAATTACCATATCTAGAACAACAGTATATTGAAATCCTGTGCTCTATTGATCATTCCCCGACCATATCCATGGCAACATCATATGATACTAGTACAATTTTCCTAACTTATTTATGGCCTCAACTATAAATCTCCCTCAATTAAGGATTAATGCTAGCTAATGCTATTATTACTGAAGGAATAAAATGGTGAAGGAGACTACTCCTGTTGAAAAGCGGTATATAAATATTCATCATCATTATCTCTATGCAGGCTTGTACAAAACTTCAAGGGACAAGCAGCTGCTGAAAGGAATAGAGGGAAAGAGGGAGGTGATTTACACCTGTAGATTTACACCTGTAACAGCCCAATCCTGTGTAACTCTTGCACCGGTGTAACAGTAGATCCACTGGTGTACATGCACTTATGCCAGTGTAGCTTGCCGTACGCCAACGGATACAGGACGGACACTGCTGCAACTCCGTCGGCGCAGGGGGCATTCCGGTGGTGTTCAGACACCCGTGGAATGCCCCTTGCACTGGTGGAGTTGTGCTGGCATCCGTCCTGTATCTGAACTGCACATGCGCGGCGTCTGAGTGGGGTTACGCCAGTGTCCGTCCTGCATCCGGAGGCGTACAGCATGTTACACTGGCATAAGTGCACTTACACCGGTGGATCTACTGTTATACCGGTGCAAGAGTTACACAGGATTGGGCTGTTACAGGTGCAAATCTACAGGTGTAAGTCACCTAATCTATTCAAACATTCCTGCTTTGCAGATTCCTCCCTCTATTCCTTTCAGCAGCTGCTTATCCTTTGAAGGTTTTGTATAAGCCTGCTTACAGAGATGATGGTGATGAATATTTATATACTGCTTTTCAACAGTAGTCTCCTTCACCATTTTACTCCTTCAGTAATATGGTAACAGCATTAACTAGCATTAATCGTTAATTGAGGGAGTTTTATAGTTGAGGCCATAAATAAGTTAGGAAAATTGTAGTAGTATCATATGATGTTGCCATGGATATGATCAGGGAACGATCAATAGAGCACAGGATTTTAATCTATTGTTACACCGGTGCAAGAGTTAAACAGGATTGGGCTGTAAATTATCTATGTCCACCTGACCTTGTTTTCTGACTACTGTACTTCAAAAATGTTGCTGGTAATTACTGCCGCATTTTCTCACTTTCTTAACAGAAATGTATTTAACAGTGCCACAGTCCAAGTGCCACATTGTTTAAGGAGTGCTGAGCAAAGGCAAAAGATGTTAATAGGAGGCATGTAAGAAAACTTGAGTCTTTGTGCAAAGATCTGCCACAGGACTGAGCCAATGGTCTCGCTATTCAAAATGCACTTACTCTTGGTCACAAGAAATCTTGCCACTTGTGGCCAATACCGATGCCTTGATAGGATTTTCTCATTCTTGGTTTGGGAGGCAGTGGGACTACAGGAGTCAGGAGTCAGAATGTTACAAAGAACACCACAGTGAATACTGTAGTAAAATGAACCAGAAACCCTTTCTTTTGTTTCTTTAATCTATACCTGATAAATGTAAAACAGAAAAATAGTGAATAAAAATAAAGGTTGTTTTTTTTTTTTAAAGTATTAGCTCAAAGTCTGTTCCTAAACTATTAATAAATGCTTTGGGCTCTGAGAAACTATTGTAACTGAAATGGTAACAAATGCTAGTAAAATATCCCACAGCAGTTCTGGTAGCTTTCATAAGTAATTGAGAACACAGGGAGGGGTTATTGAATTTAGTCCTACAATAAAATTAGTGTCTCAGAATTAGTTTTACTTCCTTTTTCTCTGGAAGAAAATCATTTCCTGGTGTGAAATGGGCCTAACAAGGCTAATTATTTATCAATTTGTAGGAAGTTATTGTGTGAATAGATCAGGAGATTACCCATTTTTGTAATTTGATTTCTTTATACATAACGGGCAGCCCAATCCTTTGTAGGTTTCTGCCCAGCAATGCAGCGAGGCCGGTGCAGGCAATGCTGCATCCTGGGCAGATGAGGCGGGGTGGAAGGTCTCCTCGGGGGAAGGGAACTTTTGTTCCCTTACTTTGGGTAAAGCCCCAGTCCCTGCTACGGGTCCTTGGATCCACGCCAGCTATTTTGGTGGTGTAAATCTCCCCCCCCCACACACACACTGCAAAATGCAGTGCATGCCCTATTGTCACCACTGCACTGGCACTGGAAAGTTGGTTAAGATTGGGCTGTCAGTCATTTGGCCCATACCAACAAGGCAAAGTTCAACAGAGACAAATGTATATTATTATTATTATTATTATTATTATTATTATTATTATTAACAACAGTATTTATATACCGCTTTTCAACAAAAAGTTCACAAAGCAGTTTACAGACAAAATCAAATGATTAAATAGCTCCCTATCCCAAAAGGGCTCACAATCTAAAAAAAGTCCTGCATGTACAGTAGTTACAAAGAATCAGAGGCACAAATGCAGAGAGGTGAGACCTGGATAGGATATGGCACAGAGGCATTACCGATCCCCTCCCCTCCTGGGCCCGATCAGCCCACCCTCCACCCCCGTTGCCACCCTCCCACTGCCCTTACACCCCTCCTTGCCTCCCCCACCCCGCCCTCACGCTGAGCAGCGCGGACTCACCCGTCCTGGGTTGCGCATTGCCTGGATTCAGTGTCCAAGGGCTCCCGTAACTTAGGCCTCTGCGCCCGCCTGGGGCTAGTACGACTCCCTTATGGCAGCTTTTGCAATGGCTCCGGGCTGGCACAGGATGTCCTGCACTAGCATAAGTCACCATTAGGATTGTGCCCTAAAACAATTTGGCTTTCTTTGGCAAATGGGTACATAGTCTCCAGATAAAACACTTATTAGCCACGCGATATGAAAAGGAGAGATAATAGGAAATTCGAAATAGGATAAATCAGCCCTATTATCCCTTTGCAAGCTGGAGTAAGAAATGGCTTTATCTCTGGCTAAAAGTGCAAAATTTCAAGAAAGTAAATGACTAGAAGATTATTGTGGACAGAGTTGACTTCTTCTTCTTCTTGGCCCTTCAGAGATGGTGCCTCCAATGAACTGCTCTCTTGGATTCCTTTTAACCCTGTTCACTGGCTTTTATTTTCTTCCTCCTGCATCACTCCCTCCTCTGCTTGGATGCCATCAATCTGCTAATCCGGTGTTATCTGCTAACCCTCCAACTTGATCGGTCATCTCTTATTATTGGCATATCATCTCTTGTCTGTAGTTGGTCTTGGAGTCATGAAGTTATGGCACAACCGATAGCCGGGGAATGTGTGAAAGTCTCTCCAAAAGACCAAGCGAGGCTAGTTTGCATTTCTGGGGGCTTAATTTCCACTTGAAGTTGGAAATTATCAAATTAACTCCAGCCATGTCTCTCAGACTCTCTCAGACTGCTTCAGTCATATTCATTGGTCCCCACTCCCCCCCAAAATAATAAAATCAAAATAAAAACCCAAACTGAATCACATAAGAATCTCACATAAGAATCTCAGCCAAATGCTTCCATCTTGTGGCTTTGTGCAGTAAGAGCAGGTGCAGAAAAAACAAGATCTGTCTTAATGTTAACTCTGCTAATAAGCAGAGTTAAAAGAGGCTATAAAGGGCAAAGAAGCTTCCTTCCGTAAATGGAAGTCTTGCCCTAATGAGGAAAATAAAAAGGAACATAAGCTCTGGCAAAAGAAATGTAAAAATATTATACGGGAGGCCAAGAAAGACTTTGAAGAGTGTATGGCCAGCAACGTTAAAGGGAATAATAAAAGCTTCTTCAAATATGTTAGAAGCAGGAAACCTGCCAGAGAAACAGTTGGCCTGTTGGATGGTGAGGGAGGGAAAGGGGTGATAAAAAGGAATTGGAGATTGCAGAGAAATTAAATTAGTTCTTTGTATCTGTCTTCACAGCAGAAGACCTCAGGCAGATACCACTGCCCGAACGACCCCTCCCAACTAAAGAATTACAGTAAGTCAAATAGAGGTTAAAGGAGAAGACATTTCAGACCTAACCTAATTGATTGACAAAGATCAATAAATCACCAGGCCCAGATGGCATCCACCCAAGAGTTCTGAAGGAATGAAAGAATGAAGTTGCTGATCTTTTGACTAAAATATGCAATTTGTCCCTTAAAATGGCCACTGTACCAAAGGATTGGAGGATAGTTAATGTCACGCCAATCTTCAAAAAAGGAAAGAGAAACTACAGGCCGGTTAGCCTAACATCTGTTCCAGGTAAGATGGTGGAAAGTCTCATCAAAGATAAAATCTTAAAAACATACAGAAGCTCTGCTGAGAGAGAATCAGCATGGCTTCTGCAAGGACAAGTCTTGTCTCATGAACCTTTTAGAATTCTTTGAAAAGGTCATGTGGATGCAGGTGAACCCAATGGTATACCTGGATTTTCAGAAGGCGTTTGACACTGTCAGTGGTGTTCCTGCGGTAGGGGCTCGACAGTAAGTCGCTTCCCGTCCTAGTACCGCGTTCACGAACAGAAGCGAGGAGGCCCTGCCCCCTCGCCGTCGGAGCCATTCCGCTCAGCGAAGCCGAACGGGCAGGGTATTTTTACATTTCTTTTGCCAGAGCTTATGTTCCTTTTTATTTTCCTCATTAGGGCAAGACTTCCATTTACGGAAGGAAGCTTCTTTGCCCTTTATAGCCTCTTTTAACTCTGCTTATTAGCAGAGTTAACATTAAGACAGATCTTGTTTTTTCTGCACCTGCTCTTACTGCACAAAGCCACAAGATGGAAGCATTTGGCTGAGATTCTTATGTGAGATTCTTATGTGATTCAGTTTGGGTTTTTATTTTGATTTTATTATTTTGGGGGGGAGTGGGGACCAATGAATATGACTGAAGCAGTCTGAGAGAGTCTGAGAGACATGGCTGGAGTTAATTTGATAATTTCCAACTTCAAGTGGAAATTAAGCCCCCAGAAATGCAAACTAGCCTCGCTTGGTCTTTTGGAGAGACTTTTCACACATTCGGCTTCGCTGCGCGGAATGGCTCCGACGGCGAGGGGGCAGGGCCTCCTCGCTTCTGTTCGTGAACGCGGTACTAGGACGGGAAGCGACTTACTGTCGAGCCCCTACTGCAGGACCGCCACTGGACACAGTCCTTCACAGACCCTGCCCGTTCGGCTTCGCTGCGCGGAATGGCTCCGACAGCAAGGGGGCGGGGCCACCTCGCTCCGGTTCGTGAACGCGGTACTAGGACAGGGCGCGACTTACTGTCGAGCCCCTACCGCAGGAACGCCACTGGACACAGTCCCTCACCAAAGGCTCCTAAGAACACAGACAGGCAATAAAAGGGCAGATCCTGTTATGAATTAGGAACTGGTTGAAGACCAGGAAACAGAGAGTAGGTGTCAATAAGCAATTTTCACAATGGAGAGAGGTGAAAAGTGTGCGCCCCAAGGATCTGTCTTGGGACCAGTGCTTTTCAACTTATTCATAAATGACCTGGAGTTGGGGATAAGAAGCGAGGTGGCCAAGTTTGTGGATGACACTAAACATTTCTGGGTGGTGAAGCCCAGAAGAGATTGTGAAGCGCTCCAGAAGGATCTCTCCAAACTGGGAGAATGGGCAGCAAAATGGCAGATGCGCTTCAATGTAAGTAAGTGCAAAGTGATGCACATTGGGGCAAGAAACCAAAACTTCACATATATGCTAACACAGTGGTTCCCAAACTGTTCTAAAACTTTGTTCTAAAATAGGTGTTCCCAACCTGTGGTACGCGTACCCCTTGGGGCAGGGCCTCTGAGAAGCGGGTTCAGGGGGTAATTTGTACCCAGGCCCAGGGTGAAAAATGGGTAAAAAAAGGGGCCCTGGAGCAAAAAAGGGTGGCCCAGGAGCCAAATTCATATGTAGAAAGGGGCCCAAAAGAAACGTTGTACCCCCTGATAAAATTCCTCTGAATGGCCCTGCCTGGGGGTACGTGTACCAAAGGCTGGGGGTACGTGAGATCCTATCCCTTATCAGCTGTTGCGATCAGCAGCTGATAAGGGACAGCTGCTAAAGGGGATTTTTCCCCAGGTTGCAGCATGGGTGGGTGGGTCCTCCTGCTCACGCTGCAACCCAGAGGGAAAGGGTACGCGGGGGGTATTCGGGGCAGCTGGAGGCCCGCGTAGGGGGTTCTAAAACTACTGCAACTCATTCAAAGAGTTTGGGTGAATTGAGCTAGATCTTTAAATGAAGTATAAGTTTCAAAGTAGAAATAAGTGGCAGAAGAAGAAAAAAAAGCATTCCAATGAAGAAATTTAAAGTGTAAATGTGAGTTGAGGTTTTCATGGTCAGCAGTAATTCTCAAAGACGAAACACCAGGATTAAGAGCCATGACACAATTAAAATCTAACGTTTAAAAACAAGGTAAAAAACTTCGTTTATAAACTTTATAGATTAAAAAGATTTTAGATAGGTGATTTATTTAAAACAGAGTTTTTACCTGGTTTTTAACGTTAGATTTTAATTGCGTCATGGCTCTTAATCCTGGTGTTTCGTCTTTGAAAATTTAAAGTGTATTTTTTTAATCATAGTCTTAATAGGGTATGGCTACCAGGGTGTCAAAACCCACACCTGCACTTTAAAATATACCAGCACACCACTGGTACCAGCTGGTTGCTCTGAGCAGGTCTTTGTGCAGCTCTGCTGGTCAGTTTTAGCATTTTGTGTTATAAAAATCCCTAATCTGTAATAACTGTAATAACAGTACAAATATAATTTGTACTGGCATATTCTGATCATGCCAGTATGTGGCTCATTCATGTGTGTAGTACATTACTGGCTCCACAACTACTGAGCATCTGGCTCCAATTGGTGGAGCTCAGGGTATCAACTCCAAATATAGCAGATCCTGTAAGCCTGAAGTCTGCCCTCTGCAATACTATACAGTACGCACTTACCTGGAAGTTCTATTATTATATTATTATATATTTGCCTCATTAGGATTAGACTCGAGCCTGCTTTTTTTGTTTTTAACCCCTGCGGAGGTGTTACGACGATTTCTGACAGTCAAGGCGTTTTTACTCGGAAATAACTTAAGCCCACTGAATTTAACGGGTCTTACTCCCAGATAAGTGCAATAGAATTTTAGCCTAAATCTTGTGGCGAAACACCTGTAGTTCTGCTCACACCTTACTCGTACTACAGTAGTACCGCTGTTTGTGCATTGTTTTATTTAACATTACAAAGGATCGACCAAAGGCTCTTCCAGCGACCGAGCAGCCGCGTTGCACAGCAGCAGCAGGAGTTTTATAAAGAGTTCAAATTTGGAAGTTCCCCCTGTGTTTCTAACGCCTAGAATTCCCCGCCGCTGACTCGGCTTCAGGGACGATTTCGTAACCCAGCAAACCTCCTCGCATACAGCTGGGGATCAGCCGCCTCCAGAGGACCCGTCCCGCCCCTCGGCGGCCACGACGCTTCCGCGAGTCCTTCCTTTTGCTCCCTCCCCCGAGGTAAAGGGAGAGCCCGCCTTCCTCTGCCGTGTCCCGAAGTTTCCTTCCAGGGTGGCTTCGTTCTTGGCGAGGGCAGCATGAAGCCCGACGGGAAGGTGGTGCTGCTCGGGGACATGAACGTGGGCAAGACTTCGCTGCTGCACCGCTACATGGAGCGGCGCTTCCAGGACACGGTCAGCACCGTCGGCGGCGCGTTCTACCTCAAGCAGTGGGGTCCTCACAACATCTCCGTCTGGGATACGGCAGGTGAGCGGGGGCAGCGGCTCGTGTGGCTCCGTCTCCGCCACTCGTGATTGGCCTGGCGTTGACCACTCCCTCTTTCTTGTGCTTCTCCGAGGCCGAACAAAGTTTCCTTTCCTTTCGCGCTTTGCTATCGGGCGTACATCTTTTGCTGAGTTTGCGAACTTCGATTAATTCGGCCCCTCCCACGCCCAACCACCCATACCAATACCGCTGCCTCCTCTTCTTCCCTGCATACGTGTTGCCCCCCCCCCCCCTGGAGAGTTTCCGCTCAAGCGCCCATAGACCTGTAAGAGCTAGACTGAAACCGACCAACTTCCGTTTTCTCCATACTTTTGTGTGTGTTTTTTCTCTAGTGAGAAGAACATCCCATAGAAAGTAGTAGTGGCAAAATCCAAGATTTTAATGTATCGCCTTCCGCCCCTCCCCCAAACAAAACGATGTTCGTGCATTTTCTAACTTGAATGTTATTTCTGGTAAAGTTTTTGGGTTTCTTGGAATTCTCAAACACTTAACAGTCTGCATATAAATCAAAAGGGACACACACAAGGTTTGCATGTGGATTTAGGTAGATTGACGTTTGCTGCATCTTGTAGGATATTTTCTGTGAGGGAGGGACGAGGGACTGTAATCCAGCCTTAGTATCACTATGTTGCCGAGTGATTTTTTTGTATGCTGCTCTCACAGTCTCAGCTGGACCCCTAATCTGCAATAAGACTGGACTACACTGCTAAGTTGTTGGACATAGCCCCAGTCACAGTCTAATTCACAATATTGGACTGTATTGCATTTAAATGTTAATGCAACAGTTAATCTTAAAAAGGTTTAAAAACTCAAAAGCCCTGACTGTCACTCGTGTAAGATAAGAGACGCACATGCATGCATGCCACACTCCAACTCCCATCCCCACACTGGGGCACACTCAGCAAGGAGGCCAAAGCAGAGAACTGCTA
Organism: Plestiodon gilberti rubricaudatus; assembly: GCA_026170595.1. Taxonomy (NCBI): domain Eukaryota; kingdom Metazoa; phylum Chordata; class Lepidosauria; order Squamata; family Scincidae; genus Plestiodon; species Plestiodon gilberti. Next base: position 145,085,294 of record JANXHW010000001.1, read on the forward strand.
TAACAACTCTCAACCCCTAGAGATCAAGATTTCTTATGCTACTCATAGATCAACACTTTGTCCAACTACAGTAGACCAAAGACAAGAGGATTGCTCCTTTACAAGAGGGCAGTCATGTGAAACAGACACATGGCAAGAGTTCAAGCCCTGTGGGAGTTCAGAAACTGGAAAGAATCCTTTCACCAGGGACTGGGAGGGTCTGGGGTGAGAGTCACAAGGGGAGCCTCAACAGCATGCAAGCAAAGCAGGATGCTGGTAGCTCACTACGCAAAGAGGCAGGATGGGCAAGATAGAGGAGAGGAGCCTGAAAGAGGACGCTGGCAAGATAGGCTTGAGCCAGCAAAGAGAGTTAGCATAACCAGCAAGGCACCCACCTTTTGTATGACTGGCCAGAAACACTCATGGCCAAGGACAAAAAAAAGAGGGGGAGGTAGATCTAGAAGAAGAAACCACATGGCTATTCCACAAAGCTGCTCTCTAACCACCTAGCCACAGAAGGAGACAGGTAAAAAAGAGCCCTCATTTAGCACCTTGCATCACTTCAAAGAGGCTCACCTGGCTGGGAGCCTGAGGCACATGAACCTATCATCAGATGGAGCATGGGATGGGCCAATCACTGGGCTAGCATGTGACAAGGGCACCTACTGCAGCTGCCTACCCAGCTAGCCACACCAAGAGCCTATGTCCTATGTATCATTGCTGGCAGCTGTTACACAGTAGCTCTGACGTAGTTATCATTATGCTTTCCTGTTCCCTTGCAATTGTCTGTCTTGTATACCATGGTAGCCCGTGGCGGAGGAAGGGATGGGGTGGTGTGGTGGTGAACTGCCCCCGGTCAGCAGGCAAGGGGGGTGATTTACCAGCAGCAAAGGCGGCAGCAAAGGCGGTGGCACGGCTCAGAGAGGGTAGAAGTCGTCTGCCACCTCCGGCTGTTTGTTGTGGCCCCCAAGGGACGGTTTGGCTCCGGCTGACGTCACTCAGGGGCGGGCCCTGTGACGTCGCATCCGGTCGTGATGTCACAGAGGGCGGGCCTTGCTATGCCACTGATGGTAGCTGAGAACAGGGGCTTATGACTAATGAGGTGCTTCCCCCCTCCCTGAGGAGTCAAGAGAGTGGGGATAACAGACCCCGAGTTCTGGGAACAGGTAGGTCCCTCCTCCCTCCCCTACAGAGTCCCAGCCTGATTCCAGCTAAGGTAAGAAACAACCAAGGTAGAAAGAAGGGATTAATTCTAACAAAGAGACAAGTGAGATCAGGTCAATGTTTTTGTTACTGTCTCAAAGATGGAGCAGCGTCTGGAGGAGAAACATGCAAATTGGGTTGCCAACCATCTTGTCCCAGCAGGTCTCTTGTTTCTTTGCAAGTTTTTCTGACAGGCAAGGTGTCATTGGGGTCTGGCTACACCTGTTAGTTCACTGCCTGTCATGGAGTCTGCAAAGCACTGGAGGCCTGTCTAGAACAAGTAGATCGTCGGCCCCACAGTGGAACAGCTGAGTTCATATTGGTCATTGCTGCTTGTAAACCATTTTAGATCAGGGGATATGCCTAATCTTGGCACTCTTGCCCCTGTGGCGTTTGCAATGCATCACATGGTCTTTGGTGCAAGGTCATCATAGTAGACCCACAAATTTCCTGCTATCTTTCCTTGTCTGTCCTTGTGCAGTCAAATTGATGACAGCTTAGTGCTTGTGATTTTCCTCCTGTGTCTGAGTGGATTCTGGGGTGTGTGTGTGATTTTGGTTTACGGTATTTTCCACAACTCTCTCTTTTTCCCCAGCGTGCTAGACTTTGTGGTTCAGAGTTTTGTGTCAGGTGAATATGTGTGTCTTCCCCTGATGTGCTCTCTCTTCCCTGTGTTCTGAGTTTTCTGATCTGGCCCTGCTTAGGCAAAACATTGTTTAAAAGTGCTTGGAAGAACCATTGGTTTGAGCATTGTATGTTTGTGTTGTGTTTGAGTATTCTGGGATTTCAAACCATACAAGTGGGCCAGCCTTTGAATCTTAGTAGTGTGTATGGGGTTGGACTGTGTGATATTTGATATACGGAACATATCTTGGGATCTTAGTGTGTACACTATACAGGATTGCACCCTAAGACAAGTTGAGAAAGCAGGAATGAGAACAATTCGTGCTCTTTCATTTTGAGGAGGACATGCTTAATCATGATGCCAGTCATGACTACATCAAAATTTTGGATATCTCCATTGATTTCTGGGCAGCCACTTGAGGAAAGAACACTGGAAACTGGCACTGGCTATTGGATTAGGACAGGAATGCACAACTCATAGCTCTAAAGGTAACCTTTATACTTCTATAAACTCCAGAGCAAACAACCTTACTGCATATATTACATGAGCGCATTGAAGGAAGAGATCACCTTTCCCTGATTTAGTACATGCAGGGTATCTTTTGCATGGAGAAGGATTCAAAAATATGGCGCCCCCCCCCCTGCAGTCTGAAGTGAAGAATTCTATCACCTTGCTCTACAAAAACTGTAGCTTGGAGGTGTAACTACGGTGGAGCGCGTGGTTCAGCTGAACAAGGCGCCCACCGCTGCGGGGGTGCCGCAGCGAAGCTGCGGTGCCGGCGCCGGACTCGAGTCCGACTCGAGTCCGACTCGAGTCCGAGTCCGACTCGAGTCTCTCGAGTCCGAGTCCGACTCGAGTCTGAGAGACTCGAGTCCGACTCGAGAGACCAAGTCAGACTCGAGTCCGGGAAATTGAAGGAGGGGCGGGGATGGGACGGACTCTCACTTACTTGTCTTCCGCTGCGCTGCGGTGCGCGGAGGAAAGGAGTCCGTCCGCGTCTGGTCCGAGAGGAGGAGGAGTGAAGGAGGGGGCAGACGTCACTTCCGATGCGCCTGCCGTGCTGCTGGCTGCAGTGTGGCCGGCGCTTGCTAAAAGGACGGACGGATGGGACTCCGAATGGAGGTAAGCCGGCCGGGTCCGTGCTGGGGGGGGGGTGCCCAGTACAGGGTCCCGCCGGGTCGCCCCCACACCTGGAGCGCGGCGCCCCCACACCTGGAGCGCGGCGCCCCCACACCTGGAGCGTGGCGCGGCCGATAGGCCAATATTTTCAGTCTAGGGGCGCCAATCCCCCCCTGAACCGGCCGCCAATGGACCCAATTACGCCTCACGGTTGCTGAAGATGTAAGTCAGACTTATGAACATGCATGCATTGTGATTGGATTGTAAATTACTGGACAAGATGTAGCGATTCTTAATTCACATTTGTATTGTTATTGAGATATGCTACAAAGAAGAGAGTCTATTTTTGCTGTTATTTTCTCACTGCAGTTTGTGGAATACTTTCCAGGATGATGTCATTTAAAGAAAATTGCATTTTGGTATTATTTCGGTTCATCAGAGAAAATGTTTGGTTTTCAGTATCATAGGAGTTCCGTAGCTCAAGAAATTCCATTTTAGTTTAAGTTCTGCATCTTCTGCTGAAAAATAAAGCTTGTTGTTTTTGAAATCAGTAAAGTGCAATTTGGATTCGGTTAGTAGTGCTGCTACATAACCTGCATATTTTGTGCACTGCGTTTACCCTGTTGGCTTTTCTGTTGAGGAAAAACGGTCTGCATGTTGCAAAATGTTAGTTCCCTTTTTTTTGAGATGTGACTTGGATCACAACTGTTTACTTTGGAAAGTCTTGACAGCACTGAACAAGTGAGTTATAAGTTGTCCTTCACCTTTGTCACGACACTTGCTAAGGAACTCCTAGGAAAGGACCTACATGTGTACTCAGACAAGCATTAAGGGATCTTTGATTGGTGGTGGCGGCGGCACACTTTATAGGGAGTTGGTATTTATGAGAGAAAAGGAGAAAGAGAAACCAGAAGGTTCAACTCGCAATATGTAGTTTATTAGGGATTGTTTACAGCAGAGCTTCTCAAACTGTGGGTCGCGACCCAATTCCAGGTGGGTCATCAGTTGGGCCCACCTGCCTGCCCTTACCTCCGTTTGGCTCTAAATTGGAGCAATCAGAAGCCACTTCCAGGTCCAACTCACCTTGTCCTGCCACTCCCGTGTCATGCCGGCCCTCCACAGGCCTCTGGTGGTCCTCCTCAGACCTCAAGAGGCCTTCAGAAGCAATCGGAAAGTGACTTTCAGTTTACCTCTGGATTCACGTAAGTCACTTCCAGCTGTTTCAGGAGGCCTGCGGAGGCCCACTGCGAGAGAACAGTGGGCCTCCGCAGGTGGGGTGGAGTTGAGAACTACTGGTTTATAGTAATAGGAGAGGGAATCGCAATAGATGCTGTCTGGGAGGCAAAAATAAACAAGGCATAATACACCAACAAACCCAGTTATAATGAGCTGTGTGTGCTTGTGTTTTTCAGGCCAAAGAGTTAGCAACCTGAAACTTAGAGCGGGGGGGGGGGGGGAGGAGAAGAGGGTCGAAGCTTAGTTTCTATGGAAGAGGTCAGAGAATCGTGCTGAACAGGAGAGAAGCTAGTGCGTTATGATTATTGAGTGGTTTTTACCCAGTGGCATTTTGGGGAAAAATTGTCTCTAGGGTGAACGAGAGAGGAAGAGAGAAAACTGGGTGCAAGGCACAAAGAAACCAAGAGCCTGACCACAGCGGGAGGGCACAACAATTACTCAATGCATGCAATGAGTTGAAAAGCAGAGACAAATAGGAAGGAAGGAGCCCAAGTTGAAATTGCCTCACTGTTCACTTGTGACGGAACTGGTTCTCTGCAGTAAGGACTGTTAAGTGATGTATCAATTGCTCTGAAATGGGTGCTTGAGAAGGAACTGCACTTTTTCATTTCTGTGCAAACCAAGGCTGCTGAGCAGTCACTTCTCAGAGGACTTGGCAGATTGGTTAAGGGAGGGACCGCTGTTCAGGCTCATTCTGCAGGCTCTCATCATCTATGCTGGCTGAAAGAGAGATTCAGCTTCAGTGACGTATTTATGGAGGAAGATGGGCAGTGTGGTCTTCACAAGCAATACAGCTTGGTCATAGCAGGGGAGAGAGGAAGCAAGGATTGCAGTTAATTTTGTGGCTGGGTAGTGAGGCTTGAGGGAGAGTTTGAGGGAGAGGACAAGGAGACAAAGAAGTGAGGAAGAAGAGGTAGGATGGGTGAACAGGAAGTAGTTACCTTCCTGGCTCACTGGGAGTGAATGTAGTGTAGCATGGTGGAGTATCATGGTGTGACACTCCCAAAGACCAGATCAACCCCACGGGCAGCCCAAGTCCTAACCATGGGCGATGCAGCAGGGCCGTGCTGGCTAGCAGCCTCATGCAAGCAGAAAAGGCCTGGGAGGATAGAATACAGCATGTGTCAATGCCGCTGTTCTTGCCTCCCTCCTGGGCCCGATCCGTCCCATCTCCAACCTCCCCCACCCTGTTAACCCCCCCACCCTTTCCCAGCCCCCACACAGCTTGGAGTAGCTCTTACCTGCTCCAGTGTGCAGTCCACTGGATTCAGTGCCAGCGGGACGGCGCAGGCCTCCCTGCTGGAGCTGCTTGCTGTCTGGGTGTTGTGGAGTGCTTTACAGCACTTTTGCAACACCCTAAGCTGGTGCAGTGCGTGCTACACTGGCACTAGTGCTGTATACGATTGTGCCCTAAGATGTGTTGTCAGCCTACCACAGGAAATGCTAGACTGCTCCTCTAACAGTGCAATCTTATGCATGTCTACTGAGAAGTCCCATTGAACACAATGGGGCTTATTCCCAGGAAAGGATGTTTAGTGTTGAAGCCCATTGAACCCAGTTGAATTTACTTCCGAGTTAACATGATGGGACTTCTGTCACTTCAGAAGCGGTGTTGTTGCGAGCTGGTAGCAGCTTTCTCGCCTTGATTATATTCCTGTGGTCTCCAACCTTCCTGTTCGCTCTGTTTCCTAAATTCCATGAAGCCACCGAAGAAATGGGACTGAATGAGGCACCTGGTGTGAGCGTACATGGAGGGAAGGCTGGTAGCAATGCAACTCTGTGATAGAGAAGTCCTGTCCTTACATAGTCCAGCTTGGTATGTGCTGTTCAAGGGTATAAAGCAGGCTTTGGAAGAGCTAAATTGAGACACCATATCATCCATATGGATAACCCTTTAAATTTTGTAGCCTGCCCAACCAACACCATAAACCTTTGAAAGGGGGTGGTGGTGGACTAAGGGATAGAAATTTAGACAACTACCTGGTGCTGAGTTTGTCAGGTAACTTCTTACATCCTTGTTTTCTGCCCATTCTTCCAAAACCTGAGGATGGCGGCAAATTCAGTCCAAAAACCCTTGCTGAGTTTGTGGCTTCTTCATCCCTGACTCTGTATGTGCAATAGGTCAAGAAGGTATATAGTGGGCCTGTCAGACTAAAACCACAACCCTTGTGAGCTGATCAGGCTTGGGCCACTCTCCCCCCCCCCCAGCCCACTAGGAGCAATGCAGTGAACCCATATGTAGCTGTGCTGCCCATATAATTTATCAAGGTTGAAGGAAATTGTCCCTGCCACTACTCCTTGCAGAATCTACTTGTTTGTTATTGAATTAAATAGCCTGAATGGTCGGTCTTTTCACGGAAGCTGCGTGGTCTTTTTTAGCTTTTTATCTTTTGAAAAGTAGGATGTCAGTGCTCCCAAACATCTTTGTCTTCTGTCTTCTAGGTCGTGAGCAATTTCATGGCCTTGGGTCAATGTACTGCCGAGGAGCAGCCGCTGTTATCCTCACTTACGATGTAACCAACTTACAAAGCATGGTGGAGCTTGAGGATCGGTTCCTCGCCTTGACAGACACTGCCAGTACAGACTGCATCTTTGCTATTGTTGGGAATAAAGCAGACCTCACAGATGCTTGTGCCTTGCTGTCAGAAACAGAAGGTGAATGTCCCTCTGAGACGTCCATCAGCAACTGCATTTCTTCCAAGGTGAAGAAGCAAGTACACCGGGATGATGCCATAGCGCTTTATAAGAAGATCTTAAAATACAAAATGTTGGATGAGAAGAATGCTCCGGCAGCAGAAAAAATGTGCTTTGAAACCAGTGCAAAAACAGGATATAAGGTGGACCACCTCTTTGAAACTGTGTTTGAGAGGGTGGTACCAGTGATTTTGCAACAGAAAACTGAAGGACCACCACAGACTGTAGACTTGGGTAATTACAAGACATCAAAACACACACAACCTGGCTGCTGCAGATAAACCATTAAACTAAATTGCACCACACTAATTTGACAAGTAAAGCAACTTAAGTTGGTAAAAGGCTATAATGTACAAGAAATATCAAGATCAATTAGATGAGTTGATTTTTTTTTCCTTTTACGTAAGAGATGATTTAAGTCACAGATGCAGGGGTTTAAGTGGTACAAATGATAGAAGTCAATTTTTAAGTAAAACACTGCGTTAAAATTAACTTCTTATGGAGCAATTCTCTTACACAGGATTTAATGTGATTTCTCCACATGAGCTATATCTTGCTGATCTATCAGTGCTGCCTTGCAGATGCATCTTTGCTTTCTGTTTAGTAATATTTTACTTGCGCTTGTGTAGCAAGGAAGAGTTGCTAACTGATGCATAAGTACTTTTCAGGAACTATGCAGGTGTAAGGTAACTACTTTGAACACATTTGAGTTGCATTTACAGCAAAAAAAAAGAAGGTCCTTGTCTGAAGCTTGTAGCACTTTTGCCTTCAAATTAGTCCTCTCCCCTCCTTCTCATAGATGTGAGTCAAAAGCCAGCAGTGGCAGCAAAAAGCAGGGGGGCAGTTCTGATGAAGGCACTAAATATAGCCCCAACTGGCAGCCCAATCCTGTGTAGGGTATGGTGGCCGGCCTAAAGGGCCAGCCACTGTATCCTATCGAGCTCCTGGGCTACCCTGGTGCAGCCCGGGAACAACTCGGGAGAAGGGGATGATCGTCCCCTTCCCCCCATGTAAGTGGCGGGAGGCTCTGGGCCTCCTCAAATGTGCGCGAGCACTAGAGTTTGTGCACATTTGCGCCGCCCATGCCAGTGTACCTGAGGCCTGGAAGGAGTGCAAGATACCGGGGATCTCGGCCCCGGTATCCCCGCCCCCTCCAGACCCTGGGCGGCCAATGGCTGCCCTCCCTTGCCACCCGATCCGCCCTCCCCCCGCCCCTGCCCCGACCGGCGTTATACTTACCCGTCCAGCGTTCACAGGGCCATGGGACAAGCAGCGCAGGCTGCAGTGTCGGCGCTGCTTGCTCTCCGGGTGTTGTGGAAGTGCCTTCCGGCACTTTTGCAACACCCTGCCCCAGGGCAGCGCATTGAGTACCTGTTGGGACTCATCTGGAATAGAGTAGACTAAACATTTGTTGATGGTCGAATAAATTATCACACTATTCCCTGAGATTCATACCTCTCTGACCAGCAGCATACACAAGGGAGGGGAGAATTCACAAAGCTTGTTTGGAATTTTTGTGTGTTAAAGCTTCAGTCTGCATACTGTGGTACTTGGAGATATAAACTGAGAACTTATTTTGTCACCAAGCATCTTATTTAAAATGTATGGAACCAAGAGAGAGGGGAGGAGCACAGGATCTTTGATTAGGTTATATAGGAATAGTCATTACCTCATAGAATCACATGAAAAGTCTGTAAAATATTTTTGGATTACCGGGAATGGGAATCTGATAGAGCCATTCAGATACGTTATAATTTCCTGTGGAAACATTTGTATATACTGGTAACGAACTGGTAACGACTATCCTGGTCTGACTGGTAAGTCTGACTGGTAACGAACGCCTGAGGCAGGCCTCTTTTCCTATCACTGCTGAAAGTAAAATAACCAGCAGAGCCAAGCGACTTGAGCTATGACAGAAATTGTAGACTATTAAAGGAAATAAGGACTCAGGGACAGAAGGTACCTTATAAAAGTGTGTTTCGGTTGGAAATCATGGTTTGGAGGGGAAATACTTGAACTGGATGAGACTTGCTCGAAATGAATTTTATCTATTTTTATAAAATAGGATGCAAGGAGAAGTTTATAGTAGTGGAGATGGCTGTATTGCAAGCTAAGAGGAAACATTTCATTAGGAGAGCAAAGGAGTTTGATGGCTTGAAGTAATTTAAACTTGAGCCACTGAAACAGCAGGATCTTCGATATTGCACAATGCTGTAATCTTCCCTGTGATTGTGACAAGATATAAATCTAAAAAATAACATTCATCTTGCAGAAATTGTCTCTGACAAAGTTAAATCAAGTTTAGTTTGTGAAGACGTGCAGGGCAAAACTTGCTCAGAATTCCTCCTTTATGTGACTTAAAAACTTGTGCAGGCTGCTTGGAACAACAGGGCATTCTCCAGAAAAGGTACTGCAACTGGAATCTGCTCCCAGGTAATCCTAGTGGGCCTTCCTACTATTAGCATTCAGACACACAGTAAAGCTGTTTCTATGTTCATCTACTTATTAAATGGTTTATAATGTGCTGTTGCCTTCTGACTTTTATTGCTGCTATTTGTATTTCCCGAGTTATTTTAATTATACATTACCTTTGTTGTGTTTAGCAGAAAGGCAATCAACAATTTTTGTAAATCCTATTTTCTGAAATGAGAGATGTTGGGGCTAAAGCTTGTCTAGAAGGCATATCTTCTGTCCTGGCCTTGAAGGTGATAGTAAGGGAAATGTACCTCTGGGCATCCTCAATCACACTGTCGCTACCCTTGTTTAGAGCTATGCTCTGGTACTGGAAAAAGGTTTCAATGCCATGCTATGAGTCAAATTAAGTCCTGGCCAGGTACCAGAATTATAGCATGAATGAAGTCTGGGACCTTAGTAGAGAATATACTGTGAAGAACCGGGTGGTTGTGAGGAAAAGGGTTGAACAGCTGTACTTTGCCTTCGTGAGTTTGAAAGAGCTGGGCCCTTTTTGTCGTCATCAAAGACTACCTAGGGTCCCATTTCTGTCTGTCTTGCCATTTTCAAGCAATAAAACCTCATGTGAAATACTTTCCTTTTCCCTGTTGAAATTAAGCGTAATGGGATTTTTTGTTTGTTCATATGGGAATCTTCATAGGCAGGGCTTTTTGAGACTATGAATTGAATGTTCAGTTGCGGCCCCCTCGTCACGGATCTCTGTGTCAGTGTCATTTCTTCCCTCGGCTGGAAATCGACCCCAAATGAGATAACGTTTTGAAAATATTATATTCAGTTCTTGGTATCTGCACACAAAGTGCCCTTTTGCCATAGTCCCATCACCAAGGTTTGTGTGTGATCTACGACGTATCCTAGGGGTACGCGTATCACAGGTTGAGAACCTCTGACCTACGTGTCTACATCATGAAGCCAGGGAGGTATAGCCCCATGCTGCACACCCTGCCACCTGAGTTCTGGTCTCCCTGGGAGAAGCTTAAGTACCAGGCCTGGTGCGCTGTGATTGGCTCTGTAGTGTAGCCTGTAGCTTATGCTCTGCTGTGGAAAAGTGGGCAGAGCAAGAGGGGGTGGTGTGATTTTTCCCTCCCCATTTGTTTCTGTGGGTTTTTGGGTTTGTGCACCAGCTCCAAAGTTGCTGTAGCATTTTGCCAACTTGGGGGGGGGGGCATGCCATATCCTACACCCCCACCAGATGATGGATAATGATTGGCTCCTCCATGTCTCACCCTCTTTTGGAGTTTATACTGGATGGTGTTGCTATAGCAGTAAGGGTATGCCAAAAGAGCATGACACTGGTGGCCAAGGCCCATCCACTGGCAGAACTGGAGCTGACCGGTGGGGCTGAAATTGCACCAGCACCCAAGAGCCCGTGTCATATAACATAGTTCTCAGAACGGTGTTTCTGAAGTGTATGTTGGACTATAATTCTATCGCTATTCAGTACAGTATACTTAAAACATGCTATCAAGATTTTAGAATCCATTTTCTTCTAAGTTCTGACCCAAGGAAGTGCATATTAAGGCAAGTTAAGCATTTCATTTTCTAATAGTCCATACTTGACTTATCTGTGCAAAGCCAAGGTATCGAAGCCACTTCATAACATCTGAAGTGAAGGATATACCAGACCCCACAGAAGCTGATAATTGCATACCGCTGAACCATAAGCTATCGATCGAAAGGTCGGCAGTTCAATTCCCGCGACGGGGTGAGCTCTCGTTGCTTGGCCAGCTCCTGCCAACCTAGCAGTTCCAAAGCATGTCAATGCGAGTAGATAAATAGGTACCGCTTGCGGGAAGGTAAACAGCGCTCCGTGTTCCAGCTGCATGCTACGCGCTGCGGCAAGGAGAGTCATGCCGGCCACATGACCACGGAGGCGTCTTCGGACAACGCTGGCTCTTCGGCTTTGAAATGGAGATGAGCACCACACCCTAGAGTCGGACACGACTGGACTTAATTGTCAGGGGCTCCCTTTACCTTACTTGTCCCTAGAGCAATCCCCCCTCCCCAAGTTCTTAACATAATTTTTGGGTTTTTTTCTGAGGTCCATACAATGCGAGAGTAAGAGCAGATTCTTCAATCACTAGCCTAGTAAATGGACCACAGGCCAGAACAACTACTTGAAGTCCTTTTGGTGAGACTACTTTTTCCCTGATCATCAGGATTACTGCCTTGGAACCTAAATGATCTGGTCATTACAAACAGTATTGTGCTTCAGTGCTGATTTGGTCTCTCCAATTGAGGCCAATTATACCCACCCAATGGTCTGTTTGATTTAAATCCAGGAGTGTAGGTTGTACAACATCAAACCACACAAGTACAATTTCAAAACAGTCTTTAATTTATGATGCAGAATTACAAACCCATTCATAACTAGAGCCAGGAAAGCAAACCTCAAATTAAAAGGCACCTGAATGTGTGTTTATGGAAATCTTTAGGTCTTGGTAATCAAAAGACTCCAGTGCTGGGGTGAGGTGAATAACTTTTTTAGTCCTTCTCCCTTGTTTGGCCTCCTCCAGGAAACTCATCCCTTCTGATTCCAGAAACTTCCTTCACATCACAAACTTACAGCGCAGTCCTAACCAACGTTCCAGTGCTGGTGTAGCTGTGCCAACAGGGTGCCAACAGGGTCTCAAACTCGGCGCCTGGATCGGGTGAGCCACGCGCTCCACCCTCCTTACGCCTCTGTCTTCAAGGTGAGGGAACATTTGTTCCCTTACCTCGGGGCTGCATTGTGGCTGCACTGGCACTGGAAAGTTAGTTAGGATTGCGCTGTTAGTTATGGGTGGCTGTTTAGTTTTTGAATGCTTGAGAGTTTTCTGAGCTGGAAACAGTTTCATCCTCACCCTAAAAATCCATTCTCTCAGACCTCCCTACAGCTCCTTATTCTGTAAAGTAAAAAGGGAGTTTTTTGTTTTCCTGATGGCCACTGAATTTCACTTGGGCTTCTCCCTTCTCGTAGTGGCAAGAGGTCACTCCTCTTTGCTTGCAGGGTATTTTTTCATGCATGCCAAATGAAAGCTTAAGTTTTCCTTTTCAGGAAGGAAATTGTGTGTGAGTGCGTGAGCTGGGGAAAACCATTTCCCATTAAAAGTTCCTCCATAACTATGTTCTAGGGCTGGAGCTGTTTGTCTCCAAATATGACTTCCAAGGCAAGTACTAGGTACAAAGGAGTGTGTGTGGTCCTGATCAAGATTAAAGTCCCGTCCCCTGTACTGCACTCCAGTAATCCTGGTCTATATCTGTGGGGTGTAGGGGAAATCTTTCTGGCATTACTTAAGAAAAAACAAGGGCATCAGTTTAAGCACATGCTTAATGAGTTTGTCCCTCATTGGAGAATATTTCTTGCCATTTTCTTCTTCTATAAGAAACAGTCAGTTCTCACTATCCACGCATTGGCTATCCACAAATTTGCTTATTCACAGGGAGCAGCGTCACTAGGGTGCTTGTCACCCCCGGCGGGAGGTCAGCACATCACCTCCCCAGCGCATCACCCCCATCTCCCAGGGGTGATGCGCCCACCGCCACCTAGTACCCCCCATTCCGCCCGGGACTCATGCGCAGGGAGGGGGTGACATGCCAGGAAGGGGTGACATGCCCACTGCCCCCCGGTGCTTTATGCCTTCTTCATCCCATTGGGCAGGCAGGCCAGGGATTCTCAGCGCCACTTCCTCTCAGCTATTTGCGCAGGCACATGCACGAGCCGAAGATTTCCAGTTGCGCTGCGTGACTTTGCCTGCTGAATTTTTTCTGCCAAGCCAGTGCTTAGCCTTAAGAGATAAGATCCTTGCCAAAGGTGGGGGAAATAGCAGAGGGGTTGCACTGTTTGTTGGTTTTGTGATGCTGAACTGTGGTGTAGGAGCATCAACAACAGAACTCTCAGAGTAGCTTACAATAATGCATTGCAACCAGTTTAATCCTGGGCTATCACCCAGCCCATAGACCTCAATGTAAGATTCAGGTTCATGAAGTTCATAGAGTGTATGTATGGTGAAGTGGGTCCCCTGGAAACTAACCCCATTTTCTCCATAGGCTCAATGATTCGGTATCCACTAGGTTTTCCAGGAACCTAACCCTAACTGATAACAAGAACTGACTGTATTTCTATTTAATTGAAAATTAAATGTTTTTAATTTTAGCCTCTTTCCCATTGCAGTACCTAGCACTAAAGAACAGTGGGTAGAAGACTGAGGGCTCAATCTTATCCAACTTTCAGACACTGGTGCAGCCCTGCCAATGGGGCGTGCGCTGCATCCTATGTTGGGGGGTGGGTGGGAGTCATGGAGGCCTCCTCAAGGTAAGGGAACTTTTGTTCCCTTATCTTGGGGTTGCATGAGGGCTGCATCGGCTGGAAAGTTGGATAGGATTGGGCCCTGAGTTATAATTGCCCCAGCTATGGGACACAATCCCCCAAATGCCTTGGTTTGCTGCGGTTTCCTGGCAATCATGAGTTCATTGGCCCTGAACATACTTCTGTTGCTATAGGAGTCTGGACGGGCTAAAGAAAACCATAGTGCTGTCCTTGTCCCTTCTGCAGGACGAAGGGATGACTGAACTCTGGTCTTAATGTATTGCTTCTGCTGGTTGAATGATGGAGTCTATTGGGAGCTAACATTTTGTTTCGAATGCAGTGGCTAACACTTTAGAGTACAGTAAGTCCTCACTTAAAGTTCTTGATAGGTTCTTGGAAACTGCAACGACTTATTATGAAACCAATTTTACCATAAGCTAATTGATATACCTAAACTAGAATTTACGGCACATTTCTGGTCACAAAAACGTCACCAAACTTCTAAATAAAGACCCCAAACACTTTATAATATTAAACATTGAAATAAATATGAGCTTTCTGGTCCAGAGAAAACCCACGCAGACATGGGGAGAACGTTTGGATTCCACACAGACAGTGGCTCCGGCCAGGAATCGATTTTTTTTCTCAACAACTTTACAACAAAACGACTTATAACAAAATGAATTTAAGTGAGGACTTACCGTATTATCATAGGTTTCTTTGAGTGGCACAGAAAACTCATCTATATGGGAACAAAGAGGCATATGAAGCAATCGACAGTTTTATTTTTAAAAATGTTAGGAAAAAAAAGAGTGGCTCTGTAATGAAGTTACAACACCAAGGCTGCAATCTAGTGTGCCTCTAAAGTCCTCTTGCAATCATAGATGCATTGCTTTTGCTGGACTATGGCCCAAAACTTACAAACGAGAAAACACAGTCTCTCTGAGCATGTGCCTGAGCACTTATTTCAGTACAAATTGTATGCATTAACAGGGTACTTGCATTTCAGCTCTCTGAGCTCATCCCACTGTAGTCTGCACTTCTAATGTTGATTACTGGTCAATGATGACTGAATTGTTTTCAGTGTATTTTGTATACAGAACACATACATAAAAAGCAAAGTGGTACTGTAAATCAGACCTGATAGCGAACGTTAGGCAAGTAATCTATTAAACTGTCTTTTTTACTTTATAAAAGAACTTAGACTGTCTGTTTGCAACCATACAAGAGTTAGACTAACAAATAATATTAATAGTAGCAGAAGCTACAAGTTGGCCGTAAGCATTTCCAACGGTTTGTTTCTTCTGGAAAATGAAAATCTTGAGTTCAGGTTTTGAGGTAACAAGTTAAATAAGCACCAACAAGACTTGCTATTCTGGAGTAACTTTTGTTTTACAAATTTTTCATACAGACTTGGCATCTGCTTATGTGTGTTCGGATAAGTCCTGACTTCAGTGTATCTGGGGAAGGCGAGTGTTGAAATTGATTGTCAATGGTGGTAAGCCAGAAACTGTATTTATTTGCAAAGTAGTGGCAGGTTCCCTGAGCGCCGTTGCATTCAATAAATGGTGTTGCTCTGAAGTCTTCCAGACAGCTTCCTGGAGAAACAAGGGACTGTCCCCCTCCTTCAGCGCCAGCTGCTGTGTGCTAGGAGAGATCAGAGATGCATTCAAATACAGAATAATAAAAATATGCAGTACATCACCTAAATCCTACAGATTTGGAAACTATACATCTAAACATTCATGAATTATGCAAGTAGCAAGGAGAAAAAAAAGCTTCCCATATCTAGATGCGAGCAAAAATTACTGAGCTACAAGATGAAAAAATTACAGTAGAAGCTGCTCATACGTTACCCTGTGGGAAAAAGCATCCCATCTAAAGTAGTTTTAAAAATAAAAAAGCCCTGCTAGTGCACTGGTGCCAACCGCTTGCTTATGACATAATACCTGACATAAATTCTGTTTTGCCAGTGGTGAGCTTAATGACGTGTTTAATGTCAGCTGGGCAGCCCAATCCTGCCTAAGTGTCCGGCGGGCAGCCCAGGCCACCCACCGGATCCTATCCCCGTTCCCCGAGGTCTCCTCGGGGAAAGGGGACGTTTGTCCCCTTCCCTTGGTGTAACACAGAGAGGCCCCAATGGGTCTGCTTGGATTTCCGCCAGCTATTTAGCTGGCGGAAGTCAGAGGAGGCTGTGTAATGGCAAAGGCGGCCTGGGAACGGGGATATGGCGGCCTCCATCCCTGCCCCCACCCCAGGCCGGCTCGGCCAATGGTCCCCCTCCCTCGCCGCCTGGAGTGCCCCTGCACCCGCAAGGGATCACTTACCTTCTCCGACAGCTGCGGGGACGATCCGGCGGCGGAATGTTGTTGCGAATGTGCTTTATGGCACGTTCTCGAAAGTTGAAACTTACTCGAAAGTTGTTGCGAATGTGCTTTACAGCAGGTTCGCGATGGCTTAGAATGGCGGAGCGCTTGCTCCACTGTTTTAACTTTGGGCGGAATTGCACCCTCAGTATAATGTAGCGTAATATGGACTGAGCTCTGAATCAGGAAGTCACTGGTTCACATCTAATCTCTGCCATGAACTCACTAGGTAATTTTAAGCAAGTCACTCCCTCTCTGTTCCAATCCCCATCTGAAACATTGGGATGATAATGAAGAGTTGTTACAAGAATTGCTGCAAGATTTACATTTGAAGTATTTTGAATACTCAACAGTGCTATTCAAATGCTGCTACTCATCACCATATTATGTTCCATTACTGCTTCTATGTCCTCTTTAGCTGTATTTTCTTCTGCTTTTGAATTCTCAGTTTTTAATACAGTATAACTTTCTTTGCCTAACACTTTTACTCATTTAAAGAGGGGGTCTATCCACCCAAACAAACTGAGTTCTCTGTCAAGAACTAAACTCAGATCAAGCAACTTGGCTAGTGGCTACTGAATGACCCAAAAGCATCTGATCCGTTTGGACCTGATCCGTTTGGTCTCTTGAATAGGAGAAAAATTGAAGTCAGAGCAGGATATGTATTCACTCACACACAACATTTTTATATTACAGTAAGCCAAAGAAGCAAATACCATTAGGAAGGAATAACCAATCCATAAACTCCGCCATCCTTCAGGGCAGTGTGGAATAGAAACATCTTGGCTGTGAATAGCTATTGCAATAGCTGGAGCCTCACAGACTGAACAACGACTGATATAAGGTCTGACTTCTTCTTCTACCACAGGCATCATTGGAAGAGGGGCTGTAGTTGTGAGCCAGTAGGATTTATCATTGCGACTTGCATAATAGCAGATATCCCCAGGATTGCAGTAAAGGAAAGGCATAGTGCTGAATCGAGCCAAACATGACCCAGCTAGGCCTGGAAAAGCAAAACACAAACCTTCGTTAGTGTACTTAAAAACAACAACAACAACAACTTCTAAGGCTGAGGTTCCCAACCTGTGATTTGGACAAGATATAAATCTAAATAAAAAATAACATTCATGTTGCAGAAATCGTCTGACAAAGTTAAATCAGTTTAGTTTGTGAAGACGTGCAGGACAAGACTTGCTCAGAATTCCTCCTTCATGTGATTTAAAATCTCAGGCAGGTTGCTTGGAACAACAGGGCATTCAACAGAAAAGGTACAGGAGGGCCCCCATATCCACTGATCTGCTATCCATGGTTTCAGTTATCCATGGATTGCAGGGACCCCCCCGCCCAGGCTTTTACTTTTTCCCAGTAAGCTTTGTTTCTCCCTTAAACAGAGAAGCAGCCTCTGGCTGCTTATTGCAGGCAAGTAGAACGAGACTAAGTTCTAGAGAGGCTCTGCAACCTTGCAGAGCCTCTCTAGGACTTAGTCACGTTCTACTTGCTTGCAATGGATGCTGCTTCTCTGTTTGTTTTAAGGAAGAAACAAAGCTTGCTGAAAGAAAAATAAGAGTTGGGGGGTGTTCGCTCCTATCCACGGTTTCAAGTAATATAATAATAATAATAATAATATACAGTATTTATATACCGCCTTTCTTGGTCATTGGATTTCTCCTCCGACTTTAATCCAAGGCGGTGTACATGGGCAGGCTGTCCTACCCCCCCTTTTTTTTTTTACAATATATAAATGTCCAATCTTTAACGAACGGCTACTTTCCAGGTGGTATACTTTTTCTAGTCTGACAATTCTGCTGGCTGGCGCCTCCCACAGTCGACCAACGCAGCTGGGAGCTCTTATCTTTCCTCCTGGAGGCTTTCACAGCTTTTTGCCGGCGGCGTGTCTCGAACTTATCAAGTTCACCGGTCTTCAGGCTTTACAAGACGGCAGCTCTCCCAACTGAGCCAGACTCTTCTGCCCAAATATCCACGGAGGGGCCTGGAACATATCCCCAGCGGATATGGGGGGGGGGGAGTACTGTACTGCAACTGGAACCTGCAACTGTTTAAGTGTGCTAATTTTCAAAATAACGTTAAATTTCCCGGTGCTCCTACATGTTTGGCTGGTTTTGTGTGTGTTCATTTTGATTTTCAATTTACACGTTTTTGAAATTCAAGAACATAACATAATACAAGAGCATAATACAAGAGGTGTCTGTATTAACTTCAGTCACATTCACTGAGAGTTAGAAATATTGGAAAATGTAAGTAAAACCAAAAGTGTAATATGCTATTGGGTTTTGTGTTAAGAGCATGGATTTTCAAATGAGCATAATGATGAAAAGGCCGATTCTCTTGTTCAGTCTGTGCTTCTTTTTCTTCTATCACGGCATTGTGTTACATATGAAAAAGTCTTTACTCCTAATTTTACAATAATTTTGTTTCATCCAGTATATAATTTCTGATATCTGAGAGTCAGCTTTTTTTTTTTTGCAAATACAGGTGGGCCCCCATATCCACTGATTCGCTATCCACGGTTTCAGTTATCCACGGATTGTGGGGACCCCCCCCCCTCAGGCTTTTACTTTTTTCCCCAGTAAGCTTCGTTTCTTCCTTAAAGAAACAGGATTACAGGCAAGTAGAACGAGACTAAGTACTAGAGAGGCTCTGCAAGGTTAACAGAAACCTTGCAGAGCCTCTCTAGGACTTAGTCTCGTTCTACTTGCCTGCAATGGAGGCTGCTTCTGTTTGTTTTAAGGAAGAAACAAAGCTTGCTGAAAGAAAAATAAGAGCTGGGGGGGGGCAAGCATGCCTGCCTGCAGGGAAGGCAGGGTGGGAGGACCTCAGGAAACCATGGAGGGGGTGTTCGCTCTTATCCACGGTTTCAAGTATCCACGGAGGGGCCTGGAACATATCCCCAGCGGATATGGGGGCCCACCTGTAATGTTTAAATGAAGGCTTACAATACTGAACAGTGTGGAAAGTGCATACAAATGCTTACCCAGATCCTGGTTATGTGCTTTATCCTGTCCTTCAAAATAGAGTAAGCTGTAACCACTCCACAGTTTGTTCATACCCACTGGACACATTGGCTCTTGATCAGACTGGCTGTGCTTCACCAGAAGGTATCCTATGTTAATACTGCGACCTGGCATTCCTGGTAGTCCAGGAGTACCTGGATCACCTGCTGCACCTGGGGGGGGGGGAAAGTAAAAGTAAATATGGAAATAATTATCAGAATCCAATTAATGCTAAGGCTGATCTCTATTAGCTTACCACAGAATAAGTCAAAACAAGAGGTTAGATACTCAACTACAGCTACTAAACTGAAGTCATTTCAGTAGTATTCCCTCTAGCATCTAATATGTGCTCTAGGTAGCAAAAGAAAGAAGGATTTATTTACCACACATGTACAAGAAAAAGCATTCTAGTACAATTCTCAACTTTCCTAATAACCTCCCTCAATGCCAGCTCATAGGGTGTAGTTCTTCTGTATCATTCTGGAATGTAGGTGTAAGTCAAGAGTATCGACGTTCCCCCATGTCAAAAACGTCATCACTGAAATTTCTGCCGATATGCTAGTTTTCTATACGAGGACAGTTTCTTAAAGAGGGAGTACTGAAAGTGTGACACCCTCCCCAATTAAATGCCAAAGGAGGGCTATGCCACATTTCTTTTCAGTTTTAAGTCAAGAAGATAAGAGTAAGAAGAAATCAAAATTAGCATTTCTAACTCTGTTTCAAAAGGGTAATCTGTTACATGAATTTATACACACCCATATTATATATCTACTGTCTGTTTAAAAATATTCTATCAATGTTATCTGAGGAGAATACAAGCAAGCTGCCATGGAACATCAGAAAAGCGCTTATTTAATTCAAATAATATTTTAATAAAATAAAGTACTGTATGTGGTTCTAACATGTTAGCCAAAGTAAATTTTAGGACAGATTTCTAAACAGACACTCACTGGGTCATCCGTAAGGATCACTGCAATCCTGGCTGAAAGGCTGGTATCCTGATATCCAAGGCCAATAAAGCCACATACAGAAACTAGATTGGAAGAGGCTAAGGAAGATATTGTAATTCCTCCGCAACTATCTGCACTATTGGGAAGTTGATTTCACACCTGAAAAACATGATTCTAGACACGTAGCCTGTAGCGGAAAATGGAGGGCAGAATTCTAGAAACACTATTTACCTTCAAAGCCCCCTGGGCCCTGAAGTCCTGTTTGCCCTTGATCGCCTCTGAAGCCCGGAGATGCTGATATTCCCCCTCTTCCTTGTGCTCCTGGTTTACCTGATGGGCCTCTAAGACCTCGAAAAGTAAAGTTAGACAGAAGAATAATCCATGTCATTTTACAGCAAGGTTGTAAATGGGAATGAGCGAATGACAGTCCATCAAACTCTTTGACTGTTCATCTAAATATAAAAATATAAATGAACTATTAGAGTGCTCCTGTAAATCACATGTTTTCAAGCAGCCAGTATTTGATGACAAAGCTAAAATCAGCCGAAAAAGCGGCCGTGTGTGTGTGTGTTTTCCCCACGCCACCGCTGAATTGCCTCTGAATCCGGCAGCAATTTTGCAAAAAAACAAAAACAAAAAACCCGCGCGTGTCGTCCCCCTGTGCCTGCCCCCCCAATGATGCCTCTGATTGTGAAGAGCTCCAGAAGGATCTCTCCAAACTGGGAGAATGGGCAGCAAAATGGCAGATGTGCTTCAATGTAAGTGTAAAGTAATGCACATTGGGGCAAGAAATCAAAACCACATATACGCTAATGTGAGCTGTCTGATAGATCAGGAGAGAGATCTTGGGGTGCTGGTGGACAGCTTAATGAAAGTGTTAACCCAATGTGCTGCAGCTGTGAAGAAGGACAATTCCATGCTTGGGATAATTAAAAAAGGGATTGAGAATAAAACGGTCAATATTATTATGCCGTTGTACAAATCGATGGTAAGATCACATCTGGAATATTGTGTACAGTTCTGGTCACACCTCAAAAAGGTGGTTGCCACAGGTTGTGGTGATGGCACCTGGCCTAGATGCCTTTAAAAGGGGATTGGATAGATTCATGGAGGAAACGTCCATCACAAGTTACAAGCCACAAGCAACCTCCTGGTCTTAGTAATAGACTATTTCTTAATGCCAGATGCAAGGGAGTGGCAACAGGATACAGGTATCTTGTTGTCTTGTGTGCTCCCTGAGGCATCTGGTGGGGCCACTGTGAGATACAGGAAGCTGGACTAGATGGGCCTTTGGCCTGATCCAGCAAGGCTCTTCTTATATTCTTATGTTCTTGAGTGAACTGCCAGACAGAATTTCCACTGTGTCACCAATAGAAGCAGTAGAGTCCAGTTCTCCAATAGGGGTCATGAGGACAGGATTCTCTATAAATGTCTACGGTACAGCCACATTTAGAATACTGTGTACAGTTCTGGTGGCCATACCTCAAGGAGGATATTGTAAAGCAGGAAAAGGTGCAAAAAGAGGACAAATAGACCAGAGGGCTGGAACACCTTCCTTATGAGGAACAGCTACGGCTCTTGGGACTTTTTAGCTTGGAAAAAAGGCAATTTGGGGGGGGGGCATGATTGAGACTTATGCACGGTATGGTGAGAGATAAGTTTCTCTCTCTCGCAATACTAGAGCCAGAGGTCATCCAATGAAATTGGTTGGTGGGACATTTAGGACAGACAAAAAAAAGAGTATTTCACAAAGTGCATGATTTGTTTGTGGAATTTGTTGCCATGAGATGTGGTGATGGCCACTAGTTTGGATGGATGGTTTGAAAAAGGGATTAGACAAATCATGGAGATTAGGTCTATCAATGGCCACTAGTTATGGTATCCATGTGCTACCAATGATAGAACAGAAGTATGCCTGCCTTTTCTCTCCTGCCTGTGGGCTTCCTAGAGGCAGCTGGTAGGTCACTGTGGGATGATGGACTAGATGTACCTTTGGGTCAGATTCAGCAGGGCTTTTCTTGTGTTCTTATACACGGTCAAATGTACAGTATATGCCAGAATGTGACTGTGGTAATAGTTCACAGAGTCAAAACCCACAGATTCTGAATGAAAATGACTACCAATTTCATGGAGCCGCACGGTTGTGACAGAACAGTAACTGGTGGCAGTAGGACCGCTTGGATATAACTTAAAACAACAACACCTAAAATTAAA
Organism: Plestiodon gilberti rubricaudatus; assembly: GCA_026170595.1. Classification (NCBI taxonomy): domain Eukaryota; kingdom Metazoa; phylum Chordata; class Lepidosauria; order Squamata; family Scincidae; genus Plestiodon; species Plestiodon gilberti. Next base: position 145,107,448 of record JANXHW010000001.1, read on the forward strand.
AAAGCTCAATAGGGGCTCCACAGAACAGAGTATCTCTTCTGAAGTTTGGCATGTCAGGAAATGAACATGTGTTTGTATAACTAACGGCCAATAACAATTGGTTGCATGGAAGCGCTTCTGAAATGATTCCAGTGAAGGCAGACACTGTGAAAGATATTATGATAAAGCTGATCATTAGTGTGACCATTAGTGACCGTTAGTGTGGAGTTTTCCATTAGGTTCCTAAAAGGGACCTAAAAAAAATTAAATTTTTTAAAAAATGTTTGCATTGATGACAAATTCAGATGTAATGCATATGTCTTCAGAAGATAATGTTTATGTGGGAAGAAAGCATGTGTTCCCCACTTGGACAGGGGGGGGAGGGGAGCCATAGAAGGACATATTTGCAGAATAATTTTCCTACCTGGATCTCCTGGTGGACCTTGGGGACCCATATCACCCATTGTGCCTTGAGGCCCTCTGCTTCCAAGGGCACCTGGTGTTCCTTGTACAGCAACCAGTTTAGGAGGGACAGGAGGCAGCCCAGGGGAACCTACAGGTCCTGGAAACCCTAGAAGTAAAACATCAATTTGTAAAACAAAATGACTTTTCAGATAGACTGACTTATGTGCAGGAAGTCCCCTATCTCTGTTAGCTGGATACTTTTCTCCAATTACTTTGGATTAGGATTGCTTTTGCCATCTCAAAAAGTAATCAGACTTATTCAAGTGTTCCAAAATGAAAAGAAAACCGAGGAGAGATTGAAGTAGCTCAGAGACTTCAGCTCTCTAGTCAAAACATGCTAAAGCTTTGGGGTGGCGGCGGCAGATTTTAATCTAAATGTACCACTTTTTGAAGAGGCAGACAGTCGTTTCAAACACTGTTAAATTAACCAGTATAATACACGTTAACTTACCAGTAGACCCTCTGTCTCCCTTGGGTCCAGTGGGGCCCAAATCACCAGGGATTCCCACTATGCCAACAAATCCCATGACTCCTTGTTCACCTCTATATCCTGCAAGGCAAAACAATGATTGTATTATATATCTGCATAGATAGCCTAAATTAGTAGTTCTCAGAACTGGGTTTTGCCATCATACCTTTTGCTCCAGGTAACCCAGGTATTCCGGGACTTCCATCTGGCCCAAGGTCTCCTTTAACTCCCTTTGAACCATCTTCTCCAGCCACACCTATTTGTCCTGCTTCTCCTTTGGTTCCAGGTGGACCACCTGTTCCAGGTATCCCTGGCGGCCCTGGGTAGCCTGTGAGATTTACACATAACGTAAATCAATCATTATGGATCAACCATTTCTTCTAGTCCTCCACTTAGGAGTCACAGAAAGTAAGTCTTGCCCTCTGTCTGTGTGACAGCCCTTCAGGTACTTAAAGAAATGATCACATCTTCTCTTCTCTAGGCTACACATACCAAGCTCTCTTAACCATTCCTCATAGGTAGAGGTGGGAGAAAATTGTTTTATTTTTTCGCAGATTTTGGTGTTTAACCAAAATGAAATAGCAGAAAGTGGTATTGTTGTGTGTTTTTATTCAATTTTCCCCATTTTTATTGATTGTAACTGCGTTAAAAGTGTACTAAGTAGGTGATATAGGTTGTACAGTGTCAGCAGATGAAGAATGACACAAAATTACATGGCTTTATTTTATTTCTTCAGATTTTTTTTAGCAGAAAGCGGTGTTATGTGTTTTTATTTCATTATCGCCATTTTGTCATGCCCTTACTCATAGGATTTGGCTTCGAGACTCCACACCTCACTATCTTAGTTGCCCTCCTCTGAACCCATTCCAGCTTCTTAGAATCTCCTTCTAAACTGGACCCATTATCTCAAGTGAGGTCTGACTACTGCAGGTGGAATAGAACTATTATTTCATGTGATCTGGACTCCATGCCTCTGCTAATGCAACAAGCATTGCATGGACATTTTTTTGCAGCTGCATCTCACTGCTAGCTTATTGAACACAATGGGACTTACTTCTGAGTAAACATGCTGCTACCAAGCCAGGTCTCACCTCTCTGCATTTGTGCCTCTGATTCTTTGTAACTACATGCAGGACTTTTTTTAGATTGTGAGCCCTTTTGGGACAGGGAGCCATTTAATCATTTGATTTTGTCTGTAAACCGCTTTGTGAACTTTTTGTTGAAAAGCGGTATATACTGTTGTTAATAATAATAATACTATACATTTGTCTCTGTTGAACTTCGCCTTGTTGGTATGGGCCAAATGACTGACAGTCCAATCCTAACCAACTTTCCAGTGTCAATGCAGTGGTGACAACAGGGCACACACAGCATTTTGCAGTGTGGGGGGGAGTCATGGAGGCCTCCTCAAGGCAAGGGAACATTTTTTACCTCGGGGCTGCATTGGCGCTGGAAGGTTGGTTAGGATTGGGCTGTGAGTCTGGCAAGGCCATTGTGAATCTTGATTTGATCTTCCAGGCTCTTGGCCATTCTCCTCAGCTTCGTGTCACATGCAGATTGGATAAGCATTTCCTCTACCTCCTCATCCAAATCAACCATCCAAGTTGAACAGCACAAGGCCCAAAACAGAGCCCTGTGGCAATACCTCACTCCAAGGTTGATGTGGAGTCATTTAATAGCACTTGTTCAGAATGTTTACTCAACCAGCTTTGAACTCATAGTACTAAGCTTTGAACTTAGTAGTACCATCTAGCTCATATTTTCCCATTTTATCCACAAGGATATCATGGGAGTCTTTGTCAAATGCTTTGCTGAAATCTAGGTACACTCTGCCCACAGCCGTCCCATGGTCTACTATACTAGTCTCTCTACCAAAAAAGGAAATGATTGTCCTGAGTTTTTCCCCTGACTTGTGCTGAGATCACTTGAACACATATCTTTCCACAGATCTGCTAGCAGTGCCTCTTCTGAAGTTCTGAAAGGATTGCAATGCCTTTGTTTTCTTGTCTTTTTTGCCAGTTGGAAGAACCTTTTTTCTTGTCTTTGTTTTCAACCAGAACAGAATCTAGTGCCTCTCCAAAGAGCTTGAATCTAAAAATAAGTGTTTGCTAACTGACCTTGAGACCCCACATCTGTTTCTCAACTCCAACATCAAAAATACAGCATCTGGTTACTACTTTTGTGGCCATTACTGTGAAGGTAAATTGCATTACGTCAAGGTAGGAGTTGGCAAATATGGCTGCCAAAGGGCCGTCTTTTTTTTTTTTTTTAGTCAATCCTTAATGCCCTTCGGGATGCCTGGATCTGACCTCTTTCACCATAAATAGGTTGCACATACAAAAATGGAGCTGTTGCCCGATGCAGCCTCAGGTAGCCATTGGGAAAGATGATGGTGTAGACATCAGCTTATGTCCTTAGGCAAAGGTTGCCTTCAGGTGATCCTGATGCTTTTGCTTGGCAAAGGTATTTTGAAAAGGGTTTCTAAGGCAGCTCTGAGCATCCCTGCTGGTGATATCACCACTACTTCTGTTGAAGTAGTCCCAGAGCTCTGCTTCTCCTTGACTATATCCCGTTTTTGTGCCTTTCTTCAGAGAACAGAGGAGGAGCCAGACCATTTTTGATCCGGGGCCCAAACCCTTGATGCCCCCCCATAAAAACGCGCGGCCATAATCCTTTATGCCCCACGGCGCAGCCGCGCCGCAAATTTTGGGGATTTTTGATTTCAGTTTGGAAGCCTCCTTGTCCACTTTGTACCTCCTGTCTCCATTTCCAGCAGCACACATGATGAGGCATTCATAATGATGTGAATTTTGTGAATTTTGCTCTGCAGAATAAACTTGAAAGTGTTCCAAACATCAATTTTGTGAATTTTGCTCTGCAGAATAAACTTGAAAGTGTTCCAAACATCAATTTTGTGAATTTTGCTCTGCAGAATAAACTTGAAACTGTATTTCCCCTTAATGCCCTCTAGGGGGGGTGAGTCAGGACTCCTGGGGTGCAAGTCAAGCCTGCAACTACAATCCCCAGCATTAGGCTTACCAGATCTCCAACCGGGACAGAGTGCTAGACCTTTAGGAGAAGGACTGTGGGCAGCTGTAGCATGTTAAACCTTAGAGCTAATCCTAGGCATGTCTACTCAGAAGCAAGCCCCATTGTGTTCAATGAGACATGCTCCCAGGAAAGTGTGTATAGGATTGTGCTCTAAAGGTTTAACAAGCTACACCTGCCCACATTCCTTCGCCTAAAGGTCTAGCACTCTGTTCCGGTTGGAGATCTGGTAAGCCTACCCAGCATGCATCTTGTTCATTCCAAGATGGCGGCGCCCAGGGAAAATGGAGCCTGCACCCCTCCGAAGCAAGATAAGTGGCCAAAAGCAAACACACACCCGGGGGGGGGGGGGCGGCAGCTGCAGTGGGGGGGCGGTAGCTGCAGCGGGGGGGCGATATTAAGAAAAAACCCCAGAAATTGATAAAAAAACAGAACCCCCCCCAAAAAACGGAGCTTTTACGGAGGCCTGCGCCCCCCCAGGGGCCCAGCGCCCTGCGCCCTGGGGCCCACCGCACCACCGCCCCCTATCAGCCAACACCCCTGTCAGAGAACTCTATCTTTCTAAACTATCTTATAGTACAATCCTATGCGCTTACTCAGAAGTTAGCTCCACTGAGTTCAATGGGACTTACCCAGGTAAGTGTGTAAGGATTGCAGCTCAACTTACTTTATGAAATGTATTTGGATTTGGATTTTCACCCCCCTCAGTCCCAGAGACTCCATGTGTATTACGACAAATTTAAACAATTACAAAAACCCCAATGCAAGATTAGATAACTGTCCCACTTACTCCCACCCAGTAATTTTGTTCATAGCAGCAGCAGCAGCAGCAGCAATAATAATAATAATAATAATAATAATAATAATAAAAGAAACATGTCTGCATCTACTGATAGTGAGCAGAATTATGTTACCTGGCACTCCATCCAAACCAGATGCTCCCATGTCGCCAGGTGTTCCAGGTATATTGGAAACTCCAGGAATGCCTGGCATTCCATCAGGTCCAGGATCACCAACTAAGCCTTGTTGTCCTATAAGTCAGAAATAAAGGAATTACAGATCAATCCTAATGGTGGCCCATGCAGGTGTGCCTTGCAGGTGTGCCTGCAAGGCAAAAACAAAACGACTGCTTCTGTGCTAGTTAAAGCACAGAAGCAGACAAGCCGACTGAATGGTCGAGAGGCAGAGCCGAATTAATAGGAAGTAGGAACTGGAACTGCTGAGCCTCTCTAATTCGGCCGAACCTCTCTACCATTCAGTTGGTCTGTCTGCTTCTGTGCTAGTTAAAGCACAGACGCAGACTTTTTTTTTTTAAAGTAAGACACACGTTCGAATAACAACAAAGGTAATTGTGTGTATTGGTGAGTTTATGTGTAAACTTGTCTGAATCTATTTTTCTTGTGTTTTTTAAATGAAGGGGGACGTCAAAAATTTATGAGCCCCGGGTGCCAATTGAAATAACCCAGATACACCACTGACCTGAAGGATGGGACCTCCGGCCCCTTCTGTTCACTTTCCTGTGAGTGGGTCTTTTCTACCTGGAGCTCACTGCTGGAAGGAAGAACCGCGCCTTCCTTCCAGCTTGGAAGTTTTATTATCACTTGGCTGTAATGACACCATCTGATTACCTGATTGGGGAGGGAGCTCAGCTGGGTCTCTGCCTCCTCCCTCCCAGGAGAACTGGCATGGACATGAGCCAATAGCAAGCTCATTCCTGACTCGGGTGGGAATTCTGACTCAAGCAAAAGAGAAAGTATTTTCTCCTTGTGGTTTATGGCATTTTGCAAAACAAAGCGATGAGGCAGCAAGCCTGCTGCTCCCAGCATCTGAAGCACAAAAGCTGGGCCGGGGAGGAACTGCTCAAAACACAGGAAAATAGACAGAAAATACAAAGAAAGAAACAGGGGAACACAGCCCACATTATATTATTAGCCAATATCTGATGGAATTTAGCCATGCTGTAGTCTCCATCGGAGATTGGTCGGTCTCTAAGCAGAGCACTGAATAGGGAACACATCCAGGTAGACCCAAAATTTTCCTCAGGAAGGAAGATTGTATCCACTCAATTAAACTGTCCAACATATTTAACCAAACTGAAACGCCATACTAAACTTGAGGTATAATTTTTATGATTGATTATGCCTGAAAAACATAGCTATTGCCTCTATTGAAATAAAATCTTGTAATAGACTGCTCCGACAGGGGTGCAGCATTTGTTACTACGTACTTTCCCATGATAAACCCAAGAGTGCCTATAATGGAAATTGATTCCCAAATATTTGAACTACTTAACCTGCTCTATGTTGTTCCCCTTGAATTTCTAACAGAGTTTTTTCCATGTTTTAGCAAAACCCATAATTTTCGATTTGCTGTAATTCAATTCTAATTTGTTGTTATCTAAGTACTCAGACGGTTCAAACCCAGATGCATCTGAGAAAGAATTACAGCATCGTCAGCATAGAGCAGTTACCTGGCACAGAAAAAATGACACAATCTAAGTCTTGGGCTACGGCCTGTAAAGTGTATTTTGTTGCAGCTTTCCTTAGAAAAATTGTTGCAGTCACAGCAAACATTTAACTTGGAGGAGACAATGCGTAGTATTAAACAAGTGAATAGACTAACCTGGATCTCCTCTTCCTCCTTGCTGACCTGGAGCTCCACTACGGCCTTGAAGAGAGCTTGGCTCTCCTGCTGTGCCTTTGTCACCCAAAATACCTGGGAAACCTGGTGAGCCATAACCATCTGGACCTGTTGTGAAAAATGAGATAGTGATGCCATGGAACACTATAGTGTCACTTTTCTAGATTCGGACATGAGCATCTTCCTAATTTTCGTTCATAGGGTAGCCACGTTAGTCTTTGAGCCATGTTAGTCAACAAACGGCCCAATCCTATCCAACTTTCCAGCACCGATGCAGCTATGCCAATGGGACGTGCATTGCATCCCATGGGGGGGGGGCAGTCACAGAGGCCTCCTCAAGGTAAGGGAACATTTGTTTTCTTACCTCGGGTTTGCATTGCAGCTGCATTGGAGCTGGAAAGTTGGATAGGATTGGGCCCAAAGACTCTTTGTTATTTTCAGAATTTCCTTGAATTCTCCTACATTTTGCTTTGTGGAAAGAGATTTCTCACTGTGAATTTCTGTTCTCTGTGACTTCAGGAGGACATTCCTGACCTTTGGGATAGCAGCTCCTCCTGGAGCTGTAGGCAGGGTCCTCAACTTCATCATGCCCTTTCCAGGGGGGGAAGGGCTATCCCATTCTCCCAGACTGAACTGAAGTTGCAAAAGTAATTCCTCAACCCCACATACAGAGCCAAACATTCAGTTCTCATCAAATTAAGGACTGCCATGGTCATCCCCAGCTGGATCCATTCAGACCAAGTGCCTGCTGTAGAATTAGCACAAAGGGGGAGGGGGGAAATGGAACCTCCCCCCACCAGGAGCTCTTACATTCCATAGGCACAATAAAGGCCTTAACAATTTTTTGGTCCTCAGGAGAGTGAAGCAGTGGCTGGAATGTCCTTTTGAAGACACAGAGAACAAAAATACATACCGTAGTAAGAAATTTTCCTTCCTTCTGTGCTTTCTGGAGAATATTCCTGACCTTTAGGATGTAAAATAGCAGTACCATTCCCAGGTGGCACAGACGTAGCTGGGCAGGGGTGAGGGGCCCACTGCCCCCTCCACGGCATTCCGGTGGTTTTCTGTGGTCTCTGGGTAGGGAGGTGCGCAGCACTCGCTGGTGGATGCGGCGAGCAGAGCGCTGAAGGACCCTCCCACCTGCCCTCACCTCTGTTTGGCCCCAAATCGGAGCCATTCCAGAAGTGGGGACACACACGTAGCAATGCAAGGGGGGGGGGTGATGCAGGGACACTGGGGATGATGACTATGTCATTGAATCAACCCCCCACCCCACCCCCGAGCGGCCCAGGGATGCCACTGCCAGGTGGGCTCTCCATAGGAACCAAAAATCAATGGACATGCACTTTTAGCAATACCCGCCTGCTGAAGGTGGCATCTGTGGAGGCAGACTTATCAGTCCTGTAGTTTTGTGCAAATGTGTGCAAAGACACTGTGAGCTAAGCTCCAGTAGCTCAGGAATGGCTACCGAGGATGGATGCAATTGGCAGCTCACCATCGCCAGGTGATAACAACATCGCCAGACATCGGCATTCAACATCGCCAGGCATTGGCATCGCCAGCTACACCTCTGACAGCTGCCTCAATTAGGCAGAGCTGGGTAGATGGTACCAGTCCCTTAATAGGGGACTTGACAATGCTGAGGGGAAGATGTGATGGAAGAGACTTCCCCACACCCTGGTTAAAAGGGGGAAAGAGTGATGAGCTTCCCTCAGAGAGGTGCTTGGGTAAAGGGGGAGGATCTTGGGTTTTAATGACACCAATTGTGCTGATGCAACAAAAAACCAAGCTGCAGATCCACTCCTTGGCACAAGCTGTGTCCATGTGTCCACAAGCTGTGTCCACAAGTGGCTAACACCACTTGTGGCAAAACCTGGAGGGGGGGGGGAACTGCCCTTCCAACCCCTTAAATATCCTTCCCACTCTTGCCTCCCTGGACAAACATTATTCCCTACCTGGTCCTGGAACATGTGGGGAGGAGTTGGAAAGGACAAAAAGAAGGGGGAGGGTCTTCAAGAAACCTAGAAGCTCCAGAGAACCCTGCTACTCAGCCACGAGGCAGGACTGAACCTGGGAGAGTGTGGTAACTCTCCCACTAGTTGAGGACCCTGCTTGCAGCTCTAGGAGAAGGTGCTATCATGAAGGTCAGGAATGTTCTCCAGAAGGCATGATTGGCATAAAGAATCTGAAAGTCAAGTCCTTCTCAATAATACCCTTCTCAATAATCAACAACACTTCTCAATAATAGCCAACACAATGTGAACATACCTGGGGATCCTGGCAAACCCTTGGTACCTGGCAAACCATCTAACCCAGCGATTCCTCTGAAGCCATGGGCACCTGCCAAATATGCCATAACATTCTGCATTAAATTATTAATTTAATTCATAAATGAAATGAGCAAAACTACAGAGTCCATGTATTAACTGGAGGGGGGGGAGGAGAGCAGGAGAAAATTGCTCCCTCTTACATACGTACTACAGTCCCATCCTATCCTTACAAACTCATGAAAGTTTCAATTCTAATTCTGGAATTAGACCATGGTCCACAGTGGGACTTTTCTATCATGCCGAAAGAAACACATCCTTTTTTTTGCTATTTTTGTTTACCATAACATAACTCTAGCCTAAAGAAGAGTCCTGCAATATCTGGGCCAGTCTGGATGATACTTTTAGTTATGAGACCAGCATGTCCAACAACTAAGTCAGATCTATGAGGTCCACCTTGGCTCAAGTTGTAACCACTGTGAATCGGATCTACTGGTAACTATTCTGTCAAGTCATTGAGGGGCTAACCCCACCTGGGGGGAGGGGGAGAAAGGATGAGCAGAAACCAACAGAGCTCTTCAGAGCTCAAAATGGACCCGACTGCCCTGCTCACTTGGCAGTGCTGGTCAGGGTGACAGGGCCAGCTCCTCTCCTGCAGAAGCTTCTCTTAGTTTGGACACTGCCTACTAACACAGAGGAAAGTGGCCTCTCAATCATTTTGGAATGCACTCAGAGTTTAGAGAGAAAAATGGCCTATCTGAGTGTGTGAGGGCTTTCAAGGAGCTTGAAAATAAAATATTTGGCTTCAGAGAGAGGAACAGCCATGAGAAGGAAGTCCTTTACCCTCCTTTGATCACTTGATTTACTCTACCTCTGGGAGGTGGGAAGTATCTTGATGAAGACTACAGGGGCCCCCGTATCCGCGGATCCACTTATCTGCGGTTGGCTGCCCCCCCCCACTCATTACCTTTCTTTTTCTTTATAGAGCTGGCGCCAACCCCCTACATTTCTTGCTTAACCAAAATGCTATAAGCAACATACTGCTTATATTGACAAAGCAGGCAAGCAGGCTGCATGCTAGGGAGGCTCCGTTAACAGGAAGCTTTTCCCTTAACAGGGAGTGTTCCCCCTATCCATGGGTTCCCGGTATCCAGAGGGAGGGCAGGAACCTATCCCCCGTGGATACTGAGCCCCTACTGTAGTCATTGTGTAATAGACAAAACCATGAAAGAACTTGAGCCTCCCTTAAGGCAGTGACTTCTGCACTCACATGTTTGCAGGAAGGCTCTTTCTAGGATTCCCTGGGCCAAGACAATCTACCTCCTAATGCTTCATGGAAGTGGGAAAATGTGGGGAAAATTTAAGACTTGTCTGTGAGTATACCACATAAAATATTTTACCATTTGTTGCTGATAGACCAGAGTGCAGAACTTTTCTCTTTTAAGATCAGAATACATATTGCTGAATTATTAATACTGAACAACGAAATAATATAATTTACCTTTTTCTCCTGGAGGCCCAAGCCTTCCAGAACTTCCTTTTTCACCAGATAATCCAGGAATACCTGGATCTCCAGGTAAACCTCGTTCCCCTACTTGTCCTGGGAATCCTATGGTACAAATAAATAATCATGACATTGTTATTATATACAGTCAATTCTCGTTATCTGCTGGGGTTCCGTTCCTGGAAAACCCAGCAGATAATGAATCATTGATCCTATGGGGAAAATGGGGTTAGGTTCCAGCAGACCCTCTTCGCTATACACTATATGAACTCTGTCTTCCTGAGATAGGATCTGCCTGTGACAGCAGGAGCCCTTTCCTCTAGATGACAATCAAATCAGACGCTGTCTGCTACCAGGAAGAGGTGCCATGCTAGCTGACAGACTGCTCTACTGTCACTAGGGAGAAAAAGATAATAAACAATATTATCTATGCCCAAAAGAACAAGAACTAGTAAAAGGATTCCTTGGGAATCCACTCCAGTTTCTTACAGGACCAATATTCATGATGCTATACTTATTTGTTCTACATTCCACAGTTTTTATGTGTAGTATTGTTGATTCCATATGCCAAGATCAAAGGCTGTTCTTGGCTGAAGAAGGTGCATCAGTATTGGCTCAACTTGCTTGACAGATTCAGGTGCTCTGTGTGTTCTTGCTTTTAGAAAAGTATCACTAAGATCTGGTCTTGTATTAAAGAGCATTTATGTCCTCTGGTGGATAGGGCCACTTAAGGGTTCCCTTAGATCGCACTTTAGGTCATAGTAGTCAGATGAGCCACTAGCACTGAGTCATAATGTCAAACCTGATTAGCTGTGTGTTTCAAACACTTGCTTTCTTGCTGAGATGTTTTAATTCAAGCGGAGCCCTTGTACGTTCAGAACAGGCATTCAGCTTTATTTCCTTTAGGCCAACTTTATTTCTGAAAATTTTCCCCATTTCTTATTAGCTCAAGAATGTGGGTGTCTATTTTCCCTTCCAGCATGCAGCTTGGCTTCTTTGTGGGGACTATTTTGTGCTACTTGCTTGGGAAGCTCCTGTCTGTACTACATCTGGTTTCTTTTCTTGTTCAGGGATATAAAAAATGGATTGTCTCAATCCATTTGGGAGCATGATCACTGCAACAGCCCATTGGCTATTAAGGTGCTAGAGCTAATCACTGGTTCTTTCTTCCCAATGTCTCTTTTCTGCCCATCTAAAAGAAGCCTCCCACAAACCCAGGTGGACAAACAGCAAGGCAGACTGAATGAGGCTTTAGTTCTAATGTTCTCTATGCTAAGGAAAAGCAGCAGCAGCAGAGTATGCCCACTGCCTTATTGCTTATTTTGCCTATATCAATATCTGTCAATATCATTTTTGTATGATTAATGTGTGGGGACAAATCTGAATGGCAAAGCCATCCCTCCAACTCAAAATAGTTGAATTAGCTTGTCCCTTCATGCCAGTTTATTCCAAAGAACATGTTTAGATTCAGCAATACAAGGAAAAAATAAATTAAACCTGCTCCTAATCTTAGGGAGTCCCAATGGGTAATATGAAAATATACCTTCGTGTCCTCTTAAACCAGGGGTGCCTTGAGAGCCCTTCATGCCTTCAAAGCCAGAAAAACCTTGAGTGCCACTTTCACCTTTTCCTCCTTTGGCTCCTTTCACACCTGCAAAAAACAAAATAAAATGAAAACCTAAAACAAAACACACTCTTCCTTAAGGCAGACCTAGGCCCTGCCAAAATGGATCATAGCAGGCTTCCAGCCACAAAGCTCAGCATCTTATTCCACACATAGTGGTCAATATGAAAAATCATACATTAGTTATGGAGTGAATAGTCAACCTTGACGTGTTTACTAAAAGTGGAAGTGGCAGGCATAAAGTTTTCCTGGGCATGTTTTCTAGAAGCTATCTCTTTCAGCTTCTGAATAAAGAAGTTTAAAAATGGCTGTTCACAATATAGATTCAAGGAATGTGTCAAGGATGGCAAATAGCTTTTAAAAAGTGCGTTTAAAAAAAACAACCCATGCCTATTCACTTCAAAATACTTTTAACTGTTTTCAATTTTATTTTCTAATTTTGGCTTCTTATCACAATTCTTTTCCATGTAAAACATGTATTGCACTGCACAGCCCAACACACATTTTGCTGTCTTAAAGGTTAGATCTACTCTTGGGTATATTTGGGGCGCTAATTCCAAAAATGGCATCAGTTTTGCCCTATCAGCTCTAGTTTTGGAGATATGACATAGCCACTTTACATGCTAATTGAAGCAGCTCCCTCATGAGGAAGCTGATGCCATGGCTTCCTCACAAGGAAGCTGCTTGAATAGGCATATAAGGTGGCTATGCCGTATCTCCAAAACAAGAGCTGAAAGGGCAAAACTGATGTCATTTTTTGGAATCAGCGCTCCAAATATACCCAAGAATAGATCTAACTTTTAAGGCACCAAAATGTGTGTTGGGCTGTGCAGTGCAATACATGTTTTACATGGAATTAAGAATTGTGATAAGAAGCCAAAATTAATGTTATCAATGTTATATACATATTATGAGCATGGGGCAGTGCTGGAGCCTACTGACCCTGAAGCATCAACAAGTTTAGGTTCCCTGTGTGCATGTTCATGTCCTAACGGCTCATCCCCCCCCCTGCTTATCAGGTAGGTAGGCAGGCTTGGCAGGAGGCAGCGGCAGCTAGCCAGGAAGTTCATTCCACTTGGCTCTTCAACCACTCCCCTCCCCCCCCCCCCCGGAGGCCAATGGGGATGAGCCCAACAGCAGACATTTTCAGATGAGAATGGGTGAAAAGGAAGTGCTTGGTCGAACGCCTTCAAACTCCCTGGTTTGAAACAGGGAGCCCAGAGAAATAGTAAAATAATGCATACTTTTGCTTTCTCCAGGGTTTCACTTTTAAAAGTGCCCTTTCTGCCAACTTTCTCTTAAATTTCTCTACATAATTAATTGCAAACTTATGCATATTTATTCAAATGTAAATCCTACTGAGTTATGTAGGAGTGTTATTAAAACCACTTACTTCTGAGTAAACATGCCAAAACTGCTTCACAGCAATGGAACGTTCTGCCTCTTCCTTGTCTCTGGCAAACTTGCTATCTACTGGAGACCAGCCTCCGCAGGGGAAAGAGGCAGCCAGAAAATAACTTCTATTGGATAAGTTTAAAATCGCTGTATCTTGGTCATTTCAAAACAAGACTGAACCACACTTGGAGAATTTGGGGAGCCTGACCTGTAGCTACTCTGAAACAAAGTTCAGGAAAATTGAAAAAGCCATTTTTTAAAAAACAAAAACATGGTTGGGGTTGAAAGTGCTGCATCTTGCTCATTTCTCTGAGGGTCAGGACCATGTTGGGGGAGGTGGTGGGTGACTTCTAGTTTATCCATATCAACCTCCAATAAGTTTTATAATTGGATAGTTGGATAATAATTGGAAGTTAGACAAACCTCTAGTTTATCCATATCAAACTCCAGGAAGACTGGACATGTGGTATTGATTTTATGAACAGAAGAATTTAAGTCAAGCTGCTTTCAGCTCAATAAGTGGCACCCATGACTTGAGGGCAAACAAAAACCTTAACCCACCTAAACAGACATGGGAGATGTTATCCGCCAGTACAATCCCCCTACTGAAAGCAATGGAATTTTAAAAGCTAATAACTCCAAACAAATGTGACTTTTTGAAAACAATTTAAAGGGACGTAAGCCCAAAGTGAATGTGACTGTGACAAACAGGTTAAAATCACTGACTTAGGTCTGACTACGTTTTGTAAGCCTGCAGTTATTTTGCAGCAGCTGTGAGAACCCAGTTAGTTAAGAAGGGTGAGAAAGAAGTTCCTTATCTGAATGTCACTACAGATTTTTTTCCCCACCAGAAAATCCCACGGTGCCCCATGAGTTTGCCACAGTGCCCTGGGGTGCCGCAGTGCACTGTTTGGGAACCACTGGTTTAAGGTATAAAAAAACTTGCAGTTGGGAGGGGAAAGAGGCTCTTTGTTGCCATCAGAGGCGTCGCTCCAGTAGGGGCGGGGCTGTAAGTTTTGCTCGGTCGGAGTCCCGTTTACCGAACGAGCAGGAGGCGGCCCCGCCCCCTCACTGTCAGAGCCATTCCCCTGCGGAGAAAGCAGCAGGCAGGGTCTCTTGCCTGCTGCTTTCTCCGCAGGGGAATGGCTCTGACAGTGAGGGGGCGGGGCCGCCTCCTGCTCGTTCGGTAAACGGGACTCCGACCGAGCAAAACTTACAGCCCCGCCCCTACCGGAGCGACGCCTCTGGTTGCCATTCCATCATGGACGCCTGTTCCTATCAAATGTGTTGCGATAGGTAAAAGGACTGCCCTTTGCTTATGCTCAGAAGTAGGAAAGACCCAGGTGAGAGTTAGGGATAAATAAGCTTAGGAGCTTAGCTTTATTGTTTTAGTATAGTGTGCGCAATATATTTATTCTCTGTGAGGTATTTATTCTCCGACACACCTACCATAAATGCCTTTCAAATGTAATACGTAACCTCAATTCTATTCTTCAAATAAACCATTCTATTATTACAGGCTTGTGTCTATGTGAATACAAATGTTCATCTAAATCCGGCCTAGCCACACAGTCTACTACCATGGAACGAACCAGAGTCTTGAGTCCCTGGAGTTCAGGAAGTTCAGTGCTTGCAAGAGCTGGGGACTTAGCATGGAGGACTTCAGCATCCTCTTGGCTGAAGGACCAGCTGTTTAGAAGAGGTAGTGGCAGTCTGCTGGAGGGCTGGTTGCCCTGAGGACTCGTATGCCCACCTGTTTGCCATGTTTGGTGAATGTGTGCAAGAACTTGTACTTCAACGTTTGGCTTTTTTGACTGGGAACTGTGCCCTGCTGCCTCATGGAGCGCTAAGACCCTTGAGGGAGTAGGATACATTAGAGCTGAATTGGGACATGCACTTCTGGCTCACTGGGGGTGTTAAGGCAGTGAGTCAGGAGCACATAAGAACAGGGCCCTGAGGTTTTGGAGCATGTCTACGACACTGACCCCAAAAAGTCACAAATATTAGGGTGCTGTTGAAGATTCAGATAAGATTTTGAATTGCTGTGTCTCCTTATAATTGCTGTTTGAGTACATCACCTTAACTATACAGGTACTATCATGCCTCTATTGAGTGTTTCTCTGAAATGAAGTTTTAAGCTGCAATCCTGTACACACTTATCTATGAGTAAAACACACTGAACTCAATGGGGCTTTCTTCTGAGTAGACATGCATAGGATTGTACTGTTAGATAGCCAAAATACATTATGGACACTTCAGTAACTGTAAGCAGCTGTGATGCCATTCATTCTTCAGTGAGTACAGTATATGACTTTTTGTCACACACGCGCACACATACACACACAAATATACAAATACAAACACAAATATACCTGTAAGTCCAGTCACACCAGCATCCCCTTTAGAACCTGGTCTTCCTGGTAAGTTCACAGTATCTCCCCTACTGCCTGTTAGAAGCAGAAATTAATAATATATATATATATCTTGAAAAATTGTTTTAATGTCAGAATTAAAAACAACAACAACTATATCTTTTCCTACAATATAAGAAGAGGAAATGTAAACTCAGAAAGAAAATATACATAGAACAAAAAGAGGAAATGTAAACTCAGAAAGAAAATATACATAGAACAAAAAGACATGGGAAATGAAGATCCTTAAT
The DNA here is from genome assembly GCA_026170595.1 of Plestiodon gilberti rubricaudatus. Classification (NCBI taxonomy): domain Eukaryota; kingdom Metazoa; phylum Chordata; class Lepidosauria; order Squamata; family Scincidae; genus Plestiodon; species Plestiodon gilberti. Next base: position 145,123,501 of record JANXHW010000001.1, read on the forward strand.
GAGAATGATGGTGATATTTTGAGTGAATTCAGCTTGTTCTGCATCAACATTTCATTCTGTACACAACTCTTATGAAATGATTCCACAGCCCAACAAAAATTTTTTTTGTTCTGGTACCTTCAAAAGTTAGACCTATTGTTGAGTATATCTCGGGTGCTGATTCCAAAAAAGGCATCAGTTTTGCTCTTTCAGCTCTCGTTTTGGAGATATGGCATAGCCACCTTATATGCCGATTCAAGCAGCTTCCTCATGAGGAAGCAGATGCAATGGCTTCTTCATGAGGAAGCTGCTTCAATCAGCATATAAGGTGGCTATGCCGTATCTCCAAAACTAGAGCTGATAGGGCAAAACTGATGCCATTTTTGGAATCAAATATAGGTCTACCTTTTAAGGCACCAAAATGTGTGTTGGGCTGTGTTATTTTATATATTTATTTTTAAAGCTTAGCTGGATAACACATAAGTAGACTCACCAACGTCTCCAGGCTGGCCTCTTCCACCAGCTATACCTTCATGCCCTGTAATACCCTTTTCTCCCTGTGACATGGTTGAAAATGGACATCAGGCTATTAATTAGAATGACTATTACTCAGTCAACATAACTGTGGTCATGCTTTAATATGCTTAACCTTTTTTTTCTATTCACATGTCCACTTTCTATTAAAAACAAAATCCTAATCCGAAAGTTAAAGTCCTTACAAACAGATAAAGGACAAAAAGTCATATTTTATACTTTCCAATATCTGCAGCAATTTTGAAAGCCAATACTGAATACAGTTCAGTAAGAAGACGTAGTCTTATTTCATGGATTCACAGAGGTCATTTATATCTACCATGCAGTTTTATTTTATTTATTTAAAATATTTTGATTCTGCTTTTCACTTCCAAAGGGACGCACTCAAGACAGTTTACCATAAATTAAAAATCAGTTAAAAAAAATCACAAAAGCAGCATAAAAATTATCAGCAGAGGTATCAAAGGCAACAAAACACAAACAAAAGTAAAACCCCATAGGTTAAGGAAGACATATGTGTTTTTTTGTTGCCACTAGGGGACTGTACTGGCAGAGAGGAACCCAACTTGATCTTGGTAGGCAGGGATTTCCTCATGTATGTTGTCAGTGCAGAGAAAGCCCTCTCTTGTAACACCAGATAAACGTTTGCCGGCAATGCAATACGCAAGAGGGTTGCCTCCTGCTGACCTCATGGGATGGGCCACTTCATAATCATTTAATAACGATTAATAATTTTTCTGTTTGGGGGAATTTACAAAATTTGGCTTTTGGGATTCTGAAGTTTTGATTTGAGGCCAGGTGAAGTGGTCATTTCAGGATTGCGAGGTGGTGGTGAATCCCCCCCCCCGTGTCTCCCCTCCCCACTGCTTTCTTCAGCTGCTTCTTTAGCAGTCTTCACCCCATCCCACCCTGCCCCACTATCCCCTTTCTTCCTTGAGGCTTCTGTGCCACCTCTTGTTTCCACTTCTGTTGCATTTAATGCCAGTGTGTGTCACTCTCCTCTTCTTCCCCACAAGCCTCTTCAATTCCATCCTGCCTTTTTAAAATTTGGCAGAAGCAGGAAGAGGAGGGGGGCAGCAATGAGGCCTGCTCATCCTAGGTCGCTGTAGTGAGCAGTGTAGTGGGGGGGGGGTGAGGTTGGAGTATCAATATGCTTTGCCCACCTGGTGGAAGGTGAGTAGTACTGCCTCAGGCACTGCTGGGCTGGGACTATTTTCAAGCTTTAATAAACTAAACTTCCTAGATATGACAAACAAGCAGTTTAGATTCAAATGAACAAACAAACAAAATTTGCTCACCCTGCGTCCGGTGGTTCCAGGGAAACCAGGAATACCACGAGGTCCTGGGACACCAGCATATCCTGTCTGGCCTTTGATGCCTTTAATCCCAGTGTCTCCTTTTTGACCTGCAACATAACCTGGAAATCCAGGTAAACCTGGTCTTCCAGTCTGGCCAGGTAGCCCTGGCATTCCTTTACTGCCTACAAGACAGACGGTTGGAAATAGGTTAATTCTGGGTGATGCTAGTAAGTCACTGAACTTCTATAAAGTCACCTTTTGTTTCATGATGGACAGCTGCCTATATTTCCTGACAATTTCATTTTTGATCTTGGTGGTGGAAATAGTTTGGAAGCAAAGTTCTCTGTTGCCCTTTCCTAATGAACGAGCATGAAATGCTGTGCTGGTGTGCGTGTACATTTTTTAAATACCATTTTAAAATGGCTTTTTGCCATTATTTATCTGAATTGATGTTTTTGATAGTGTTCTTTTTTGTAATGCACAATCAAGTCTAACTATAACTAAAATCTGAATTAAAAATCAGTGCACGAGACAACTGTTGCAAAATATCACACACTGCTGATTATACCGTTGCAGTTCCTTACCTTGCAATCCAGTGTTTCCTTTGGGACCTCTAACTCCTTCATTTCCCTTTTCACCTTTCACTTCCAGTAACATGCTTGGCATAATTTTCGGAGGTTCTCCTGGTAGACCACGTTCCCCACGGTCACCTATTAACAAGCAATGCCCAACCAAGGTTGCCACATGAACACACCCAGACTTCCATTATGCAGGTTTCTATCTTGTTACTGCTAATTCTACACAGCTAGTATGAAACATTTAAAAAACACCCATACAATATAAAGATAACATGAGGGAAGATAGCGAAAGGGCAATGTAAATGCAAAAGCCTTTCTCTTGTATTCTTTAATTAAACAGTTGGGTAATAATTTGCACCTTTTGCTGTGACCTGCAGATGTGATATCTGCTACTTTATGTATTACTCAAAATAGTATATGAGAATATAGTTATTATCTAGGGCCCCAATCAAATCCAGGTTTACAGTGGCAAATCTTGGGATCCACCACCATAAGTCCTAGTCAGGTGGTGTGAAAGCTGCGCTGCTTTTGTGCTGGGGCCATCAGCGCAAACGGGCAGTTTGGGGGGGGGAGTGGGGCAGGCAGGGGGTGGTTCAACAGCAGGAGAGGGAGGATCTTGGCGGCAGCCACACCCACCAAGATCCTTACTCCCTTTTCCTGGCCCAATATGCCCCTGACTCTCCTTGGACTTATGTCCAGATTTTTACTTACGTCTCCCAGGCCGTCTGGTCACCTCCACAACTATAGCATGCAGCACATAGCATGCAACATGCAGTGTTGCATGCTATGGGCTGGTGGGAGATAGGAGTGGAATGTGAGCACCTATTTAATGGAGCATAGCTTAGCAGTTGCTCCCTTTGAATCACAGCATTGACATTTTGATAAGAAAAAATAGGTCCCACAGTTGGCCAGATAGGATGAATGCAGGTATATGAGATTGTCTCCTTCCTCTAGGACAAGGCATCAATGAAACGTTCTTGCTTACTCTCCCCTAAAGAAGGAAGAATACATTTGTCTGGGCTGGATAGCTGTTCTTCACTTGCCTCACGTACAAGAGAGCTATAGCAGGTGATAGGCTGTAAACAACAGTACGTAGGAAGACCTCTTTGGTGAAGGAAGCACGTAACATTAAATGCATAATGTTTTAATTTTTAAACAGTGTTCACAATCGTATCTGAATTGTATCTCTTATGCACACTAGAGTAACATCTGATAAAGTTAAAGAAAATACCTTTCAATCCTGGTTCACCAGACAGACCTGTAGAACCTTGCTTGCCTGCACTGCCCTCCTGTCCCCGGATCCCCCTTCTTCCTGGCCAACCTTTAACGCCCATAGGACCTTTGAAACCTCCAATGCCAGGTGAGCCTTTAGCACCTGTAGATGAAAAATTTGAATGAGAAATGTTATGCCTATCCAAACATATCTCTACTTTGTTCCTTAAGCTAAAGAAGTCAAGCTAAATTTAAAACACACACACACAAACACACCTTGTATGAAGGTTTTGTACAGAAGTTTTAAACACAAAAACAGTAAACATAAATCATAAGACACTCAAATCATCTGAGTTTGCTATTAGTAGAGGTGTGTGAAAATGGTAAATAATGCAAAAAAAAAAAAGATGGAATCTACCTTAAAAAACAAAATAAAGCGATATTCAGGAATAAAACGAAACAACACCAATTTTCCCTGTTTCCGGTGTAGCTCGGTCCTGCTCTATTCGTTTTTCTTGCTTATTACTAGAGGTGTTTGAAAATGGTGAAAGTGAAATACCGTAATGTAACGTGAATTTTGCATGAAAAGAAAAAATAAAACAATTTTTGATATGGCAAAATAACCCCAATTTTCCCCTTTTCAGCGCAGCCTCACACGGCCTAATCCTGCGTAGAAATTCGCCTGCGGAGCGCACCCTCTGCAGGCAGAAGGTGCTGTAAATGCGCAGTAAAGCGCATTGTCGGCACCCGTTGAAGTAAGGGCCGCTGGTGCATAGGCCAGCAGCCCGTACTCCACCTCCTGGACAACCCTGCTGGTGCAGATAAGGTTTGCACTGGTCGGTGCAGGGGCGGGGGGAGGGAGGGCCGGGCAGCGAGGGAGGGAGGCCGTTGGGCGAGCTGGCCCAGGAGAGGGCGGGGATATCCGGTGAGTGCCGCCGGTATCCTGCTCCTGTTCCCAGGCTCAGCAGCCCTTTCCCCGCCACCCTGAATACATCCAAGGAGGCTCACTGGGGCCGGGCAGCCCTACACCGGGCTATCTTGTACCTTCCGCTGGCCTAAAGTTAGGCAGGATTGCACCGTAATTCAGCGTTTTCAAGAGCAACGTATCTGTGGGTTCCACAATCAGTCCTACAAAGGGGGGCAAATAAGCCCCAAAACGTCCAGGCTAACTGTGCATGTGTAGCTCATATTCTTCGGTGACTGTGTGCAAGCTATTCCATTTCTTTTCCAGATCTGTTCCGGCTCTGCTAATTAGATTTCCCAATAAAAGAAGCATATATAAATATTCTTAATAGTGCACTTTTATTTGTGCTATATGCCACAATGGCTATATTAACTGATCATGAGACATTGACAGGATTATTTATAATGCCAATTATTTTCCATCTATAAATAAGTTTGCCAAGCACCGATTCTCTCTCTCTCTCTCTCTCTCTCTCTCTCTCTCTCTCTCTCTCTCTCTCTCTCTCTCTCTCTCTCTCTCAGAGCAATTGCTTAAATAGTTGGGGGTTTAGGATTTCTTATTTTACCTTTCAGTCCTGGGCGGCCGGGCATTTCATCTAATCCAGGGAGACCAGTCTCACCAGTTTTGCCTGCTGCTCCAGGGAAACCTGATTCACCTTTGTCACCAGCCAGACCTTTCATGCCTACAGGACCAGGTATTCCTGGGTCTCCTGAATTTCCTCTGGTACCAGGTAAGCCTATGAAGAGTCACATAGAAAAGAAAGAGAAAATACATTCAATGAAACAGGGCCCCTGGAAACCTGCCATTGTGAATAAATATGAAACAAACAAACAAACCCCCAAATGAAGGGTGAACAATTAGCAATTAATGGAGTGTTTCCAAATTAGTCATTCCTAAAAATAAATTTAAACAAAACTTCTTACTCAGAACCTGAGCTATATACTGTATATATAATTAAATATATATTTAATTGATTAGTTGTATGACTTCTTATCCCCTCCCATCTGACTAAGGGAGGGCTCACAATTCTCCAAAATCTTCTAGAAAAGCAGAACTCTAATTCAACAGAAAATAATAACAAAGTGGACAGTAAAAAACATTAGTGTGGCAGAACTTAAAACGGAAACATGACACACAAAAGTTAGAAGAAAGGCGCGAGTAAATTCCAGAAAACCCCACCTACATCCCCACGTCCCCACATATTGTCTATCATCAATAAGTATGATTTGATCCTTACACTACCTAAGATGTGGGAATGCCCTCCTGTATTCCCCTAGAATAGGAATTAATGGTAAGCAAAAAAGTCCTGTGTTCTTCTATGAGTACCTCTGGTTTCCTCAAAGGTATTTGGAATGGGTGACTTTTCAAAGTGATTGGGAATCTTTTCTGGAGACAAATCTTCTGTAAGACCCTTCTGACCAAAACTAGTGTCTACTGGAAAAAGGTTATTAACTTTACAGTAGCATGCAAAAGTGTGAACTGACAAGCATTTTGCCACTCTACAAATCTCATCAATGAGCAACCTACCATAAAATGGCTTTGAGGTGGCCACTGTCTTCAGTGAAAGGGCCGTAACAAAGCCTTCAACTGCCTAGAAACCATTGCTCTGTCTAAATAATAATGAAGGGCTCTTTGCTGGAGTGCCTTTTTACAACTGGTGCGATTGCTTTACGGCAGTCAGCACCAGCGGAAGAGCCACACTGACATCGCCTGGCCCCTTTAGGATTGGGCTGTGAGTTTGCAGAAGGACCTGGAACTATTGTGGAACTCTCTATGAGATTCGACCAAGCTGTATGTAGGCAGCATACAGATTTCACAGCCACCTGGGTCAGAGGCGTTGCTCCGGTAGGGGCGGGGCCGCACGTTTTGCTCGTCCTAGTCCCGTTTACCGAGCGAGCAGGAGGCGGCCCCGCCCCCTCACTGTTGGAGCCATTCCCCTGCGGAGAAAGCAGCAGGGTAGAGAGTTGCTGCTTTCTCTTGCCTGCTGCTTTCTCCGCAGGGGAATGGCTCCGACAGTGAGGGGGCGGGGCCGCCTCCTGCTCGCTCGGTAAACGGGACTAGGACGAGCAAAACTTACGGCCCCGCCCCTACCGGAGTGACGCCTTTGACCTGGGTGATGAATCAGTGGCATGCCAAAACATTTTTCCACATAGGTGGTGTAATCAGTAGCGTCGTTTGATAGGGGGCCCTATGGCCCTGGGCCACAGGCGCCACCTTCTGGAGGGCGCCAAAGGGGCGCCAAAAGGTCCAGGAGTTTTTATTATTTCGTACTTTTTTAACGTGTTGAATGGCCTCAGCAGCGCCCCTCCGGGAGGAAGCTGCAGCGAAAATAAACGTTTAAAATCCGGGGGGGGGGGGTATCGCCCGGGCGCAGGACGAAGAAAGCATTGCAATTTTTAAACGGCCATGAAAGATGCCCTTTCTTCCCTCCTCCCCCCCTCCTCCGATTTACTCCGCTTGTCTCTGTGTTCTCCTCCTGCTTGTCTGTGTCTCTCCCTCCCAGGATGCGATGCGTGCGAGGACTCGGCGGGGCGCGGGGCGAAGAAAGCAAGCCATGCAGACGACTCGGGCGACGCGATGAGGAAGTTCAAGTGCCTCTCTAGGAGGCCGTCGCCCGAGTCATCTGCATGGCTTGCTTTCTTCGCCCCGCGCCCCGCCGGGTCCTCGCACGCATCGCATCCTGGGAGGGAGAGACACAGACAAGCAGGAGGAGGTGACACAGAATGAGACAAGCAGGAGGAGGACACAGAGACAAGCGGAGTAAATCAGAGGAGGGGGGGAGGAGGGAAGAAAGGGCATCTTTCATGGCCATTTAAAAATTGCAATGCTTTCTTCGCCCTGCGCCGGGGCGATCCCCCCCCCGGATTTTAAATGTTTGTTTTCGCCCCCACGGAAGCAGCTTCCACCCGGGGGGTGCTGCTGGGGCCATTCAACACGTTAAAAAAGTGTGGGAAAAGCCGGGAGGGGGGGAAAGAGGGGGCGAAAAAACGGGGGGGCGCCAATTCGAGGGTGTGCCCCCAGTAAATTTTGGCCTAGCAACGCCACTGGGTGTAATGTTTGAATCATGTAAGAGAAGAATCCCAAATCAACAATAAACAATGTTGATTTGTTTAAAAATCATAATTGCACCAAATATTGGCAGTATTTACATAGGGAAGTACTCCACATTAATACTTTAAATACTTAAATAAAATTAAAGATTAATGGAATGGAACTGCGGTTTAAGGGTTTATTATCCAATTATTTACACAAAAGAACCACCTTTCCCAGAAAAGTACTAAAGCAACACTGGTAAAGTATGAAGAAATTCTTATTGAGGAAAAATGTAGGAAGAACTTCTCACCAGCAAACCCCTGTGAACCCGCCTTGCCCCTGGAGCCTTGAGGGCCTGGAAGTCCAGGGTTTCCGAATGATCCTGGTAGTCCTGGCTCACCAGTCGAGCCAGGTGGACCAGGAAACCCATGATGCCCTTTGGCTCCAAATGGACCTGGAACGCCATCACTGCCTAACGATAAAGAAAACATAAATTATTGATCATATTGGTTTGGATAACTTGCACACATAGAGAAAGTCCTGAAAGCCTATGGAGACAGGAGTTGCTTGCCTGTGGGAACAACATTCTGTAGTAGCCCTATGCACCCACCAGAGAAAAGCAGCATTCTTGTCAGTGAAGGAAAAGTGAAGGAGTCTGTCTGTCTATCTATATCTATATATTTAGAGGCACTTGTTCCTTATGCTGTTACTAGGCAAAAGTAGAAGTCACCAGCTCTAGGGTTATGACGTGAAAAGACTACGGTATATAAATTAGAACTTGAAGCAAGCTTCACTACATTGAAGAAAGAAGATGAAGATCAACAGGGCAAATAAGTAAGCTGCAGATTGCGGCTGCCACTCTCAGTTTCTCTCTATCATCTGAGCTACCAGTTGCCCTGGCTAACCAAGAAAGTAATCAGGAAGGCTTGGCTGCATTCATACCATTCAATTAAACTCATACCATTCTGTTAAGCTATTTTAAAATTGTTGCTGGCCATGGAAATCTCAAATCATAACCATTCAATTTGTTCAAACTTTTCATTGACTAAAACCAAGATTTACCTTTAAATCCTGGTGGCCCTTGATCTCCTCGAATGCCTTTCAGCCCTGGGAATCCAGGTGGTCCAACATCCCCTGGAGGGCCTACTGATGCTTCTAGAATATCACCTGTAGCTCCTTTCACTCCTGGAGGTCCTGGCAAACCTGGCAAACCAGGACCACCTGGAAAGCCCTGTTCTCCCGGTAATCCTGCTGCACCCATGCTTCCCCTGGGTCCAGTAAATCCTAAAAATAAAAGAATGACCATTCTAGTTCCAAGTAAGATATTAGATATAGTAATTTTGAAAAATTTATGAAACTTGAAAAATTAAATTATTGCACGACTAAAGCTCCAATCCTATACACATGTACTTGGGAGTAAGTCCCATTCATCTCAATGGAGTTCACTTGTGAGTATCGGATTATACACATTGGATTATACAGGCTGCAATTCTAGACATATTATAAAAAAGTCCTATTGGTGAGATACTTCTGTCACTGTAATCCTGCAGAGGATTGTACTGCAAGACAATCAGAGCTATGCACGTCACGAGTACTATCAAGCCAAATAGGCACATTTTAAAGTCCCATTGATTTTAGTGAGAAATTTGCACAACTGTACAGTACTTCAGTATGCACCAGTGAAATACATGGAACTTATAAGTGCTTACCTTTGGCATAATTGCAAGCTGTTGTATGCAAGCAATTTGAGTACAATTTGGAAAGGAATCTATTTGTGGTTCATCTCTTCCTCCCTTTGGTACAATAGCCTCACCAGGGATATGCCAGTAGTAGTTTACCTTGTTCTTTACAAAGCCTCAGCATCCCAGTGCTGTTCCCCAAGTGTTTCCTGCATATGCATGCTTTAACCTCTCAAGACTGTAGGCAGTTCTTAGAGTTAAATTAATTAAAAAAAGACCCACACAACAAACTGCAAACCAACCAATCAGGGAAAGATGGATCTTGAAACATCTTTGTGGGATAAGCAGCATAGGATTTTTGCACTGTCAGAAACATCATCCTGCCTGAAGCAGGCATATACACCCACAAATTTCAAAGGCATGTACTGGTGGAAATTTTTACATAGATCGCTTTGTTCATGGAAAGTGGGAGAGGGAACTGTAATAGTAGAGGAGGATATTGCTCAGGATGAAGATTGTGATTGACGTTGTTGTTGATTGTGAACCCTTCGGGGACAGGGAAGAATTTATTTATTTAGCTATGTAAACTGCTTTGTGAACTATTTTTTTTTGTTGAAAAGTGGTATATAAATATTTTTAATAATAATAATAATATTATTATGGAGATTTTGACATTAGCATAAAGTATAAGAGGCATAGCTCAAAGATCTATCTACTTAGTACCTGTTCAATGGCGTCTTAACATACGCCGGCCCATCTATGGAATGAATGGTGCATCTCATGTCGACTGGCAGGTTGAGGGGAGTGGCAAACTGACTTAAGGTGCTCCTCACCCCGAGTCTGTTGCCGCCTCCTTCCAGCCCACTGTGGACAGAGCCATTCTGATCCACTTCCTGCTTACTAAAAATGAGCAGAAAGTGGATGGGAATGCAGCGATCCAGCCACCTACCCCCTTACTTCACTCCTTCCGCACACAGTCCCTTTAAACAAAAACAGGAACTGAGGAATGCACTACCAGAGTGCCCTGCAATTCCTGCTTTGTTTAATGGAACTGTGTGAACGTAAGAGGGCAGGTGGCTGGATTGCTGCCTTCCATATGGTTTTTTTTGAGGGGGGGGGGGTTGCATAGCAGTGGCAGATTTTTTGTCCATGTCAACTGGTGCTGGGGGCTCAAGCCAACCTTGATTTAAAAAAATATATATCCAGGAGTGGAGAGACTAATTCCAGGCATTCCTTTGTCCAAGGAGGCTAGCACTATGTATTCACTCTGTGGGGGGAATCTTTGGGTGTTGGATAATTTCCCTGGTCTATACTATGCATGCATTAGAGCTGCTGGATAGAACCCCATCTCTCTATATTGAAACTACAGCAGAAACTACAGCCAAGAAACAGCCTGGTTCTGATACAGCAAAAATAATTTTCAGTTGAACAATCAGTATGATCGTTCTAGACTGTATGTTTTATAATGTTTTTAATTTATTTTTTATTGTATATTAACAGGGTTTGTTTTTTTTGTTAGTGGAAAGGCCAGAGCTGGCCCAGCCGTGAGGCTGACTGAAATGGCCACTTTGAGCGGTGAGTTGGGGAAGAGCAGCAAACGGATGAGGGGTGCCTGGCACCCCCTCCTGTTGCTGCCCAGTAAGCTGCTTCGCTTGGATCTCTGATTCTCTTTCTTGCTTGTTGAGAGTGAGTGGAAAGAGGTTCGGGGCAGCAGCAGTTCATCTCTTCCTCCAGTGCCGTGAGCACAGGAAACATGTTTTGATCACAAGCTATCAGAATAGGATCACTTGGCTCCGCCTTTCTTCCTTCCTGTCCAGGAAGAAGGCTAGGCGGTCACGAAGGAGAAGGAGGCAGAGTCCTCCCATGTCTCCTCCTCCTAACTTTCAGGTCCCTGAGTTCTTCCTCCCACTTGTTCCACCTGCTGAAACAAACCAGGACGAGCAGAGCATGCTAGGAGCACTCCCACCATGCTCCTCTCGTTCAGTTTGTTTAAAACAGGGTCATTGGGAGGAAAAGTGAGGAGACAGGTAACAGACCTGAAGGTAAGAGGAATGGGGGTGGGGGGGGGCGTCTGTTCCTCTCTATCCTGCCCCATCTTGCCTCTCCTTCCCCAAGCAGCCAGGCAGGCAAGAAGGTGGAGGAGGCAGTGGTGGCAGGGCATGTGTGTGTTTTCTTTTTTAAAACAGAGTTCAAACTAGCAGGGGCAGTGCATTGGCCCCAATTCAGGTGGCATATCTGCTCAGGCTGTTCCTGGGAGAGGCAAAACATAAATACTATACATCAGGGTTTCCCAACGTCCCGGCACGACGTACCACTTCCCATGTCACGGACCTCTCCATGTACCACCACCATGATGTCATTGCCAGTTACTTCCGGGTTGAAACTTGCAACGTGAGGCTCAGGGTGGTGGGAGGGCTTTTTCAAGAGCCTGAAACCCACATGCTGGAGCTCTGCCAGCCAAGCTGAGCCTCCTACTGGGCATTGGAAGAGTTGCTTCATGGTCTCCATGATGTGAGGTGGGTGTCCGCGGGTACCACACATACCACCGACACCCACCTCGCATACCACAGGTTGAGAAACACTGTTATACATCAATAAAAACATACATTGAACGTTTCAACAGCATATACTTGAAAATGTGTATTGGATTTTTACATACCTGGTGGACCTGGCAAACCTTCAAGACCTCGATCCCCCTGAGGACCTATTAGCCCTTTTGCTCCAGGCAGGCCCAGTTCACCTGGAATCCCTTTTGCACCTTTTGCACCTATATTTTGAAAGAAGATTTAAAAAATGAGATGCAAATAAAGAAAATACATACATATGTACAACACGGGAGATTTCAATTAAACGTCGGGAAGAGCTTCCTGATGATATGAACATCAGTGGAAATGTCTGTCTCAGAAGGCGGTATACTCTCCATCACTGGAGGTCTTTAAGCTAAGGCTAGATAGCCATCTTTCAGGGATGTTATTAGTTGTGCACAGCTTGCACTGGCAGGAGGCTGGACTCAATGAGCTTGCAGGCTCCTTCCAACTCCATGATTCTATGATATGGGAGCACTATATGAAATGTAACGACTTGTCATTTGTTAATGGCAGGAAGGATAGCTACTGCTCAGATTTGGAAGAAAGCAGAGGTGCCTGCAATTAGTCTATATGGGATGGGAAGAGTTGAACTATAATGACGTCAAATCTAGGAACAGTACGTGGTTCAAAGAAATGCATGTGCAAACATGTGCATGTGTATTTTGTTGATGAAAATACTTTAAAAGCTAAATAGGAAAACTAAAATGACACGAGAACTTTACCTTGTGATCCTGGCAGACCTGGATTTCCTGGAACTCCTTTTGGGGCTTGAAAGCATCCAGTTCCTGGAGACAAACATTGAGGATTGAAGCAACAAAGAGTCATGTGGTGCCTTCAACTCTAGTAAATATATTTACTAGAAAGCACAAACTTTCCTGAGCCAGAGCCCACTTCATCAGATACAAGGTATTGTTCATGTTTGTGCAGCCCATTATTTAGCAGCATTATTGTCTGAAACTCAGGACACAATTCAGTCATCTCTGGGCACAGGATGATGGTTGTTGGCAGCGGCGGCACTGGGGTGGTGACACCCAGTGCAGCACTTACCTGAAGCTCGGTGTTCTGAAAGTTTGGGGTGATGTAATGACATTGGCCTTTCGCATTGCTTTTAGTGTGAAAAAACCGCCTCCAGACGGTGATCTTTGGCCCACTTCAGCCCCAGTCGCTTTGTGTTCTTGCTGGCTAGCGGTGAGAACACTTGCTGTTGGTCGGCGAGAGCACGAGGAGGTGAGCCAGGAGCTGGCCAACGATAGCCGAGAGGAGACTCAGGAGGTGTGTAGTGTCACCCCCTTCTGAGGGTAACACTCAGTGTGGCCACACACACCCTTGTGTGATGCCACTGGTTATTGGTTGTTGATGGTAGGGGAATCTAACATATGCAAGGTGGGGGGAGGAAGTGATGAGGGACTGGATCACTGGCTCACAATATGAAAAAAAAAATCACAATACGAGAGATGTGCCAACTGTGATGATTGAGGAACAGCAGATTCATTCTCCCATTCCATGCTCACTCCGGGCATATACTCAGGAAGTTGAATGGCTGGCCTGGCAGAATTGCTCGCACTACTTAAACTGTTGTTTCTCTCTCTTTTTTTGTTTGCTGAGCACATTTACTTGACTTTGTGCAAGTAAAGTGCGCATAAGATGCAAGCTGACTATATACTGTATATGTATATATGTAGTTTGCCAAACTGTAAACTGTATACGTATATACTGTGTGTGTGTGTGTGTGTGTGTATGTATGTATGTGTATATACTGTATATATGTATATGTACAGTAAGTCCTCACTTACCATTGTTTCGCTATCCATTGTTTCATTTTAACGTCTTCTTCCGTGGCTGCGCCAGGCTCGCAACCCACTTCCTGGTCCTATTCGCGCCCTAGAATGCCTTGCGGGTAGCTTCTGCAAGGCATTCTGAGGCGAGAACAAAGCTAAGGAAGTCAGTCGTAGTCCCACGCAATCCAGAAGCAGTTTTGCAGCACACCCGCCAGAGCCCCCCGGAGGGTCACTGAGCCCACCAGTGAAAATTGGTTTGTTATACTGCGTTTCACTTAACGTCGCAGTTTCCAGGAACCTATCTACGACGTTAAGTAAGGACTGCTGTAGTTTGCCAAATTAGAAATTAATATGTAGTTAGCCACATTAAAACATTCTTCCAAAAACTATTCATGTTCTCCTTTAAGAATTTCATTTGAAAACACGAACATAAGTGGCAGAGCAGATGCTTTGCATGCAGAAGGCCCCAGAGGTTTAATCCCTGGAAGCAACTCCAGATATAGGCTAGGAAAGGGCTCTGTCTGAAGCCCTGAGAGCTGCTGCCAATCAGTGTCAGCAGTACTGAGCATCAGAGACCAATTTTCTGACTCAGAAAAAGGCAACGTTAACCCTTGTACACATTTTTAAATGATCATATTCTATTTGCTTTACCTGCATGTATTGGTCCTGTTCCGTTCCCTCTTATAATGACCTGCTGCCCTGTTTGTCCACAATCTACAAGAAAGTTAAAAAGACAAAATGAATATAATGAATAAAACAAGTTAATCTACATTGGCATTGTGACTATAATAATAATAATTATTATTAACAGTATTTATATACCGCTTTTCAACAAAATGTTCACAAAGCGGTTTACAGACAAAATTAAATGATTAAATGGCTCTCTGTCCCAAAAGGGCTCACAATGCCACAAGCTATGCCACAAGCATTCAAACCATCCAATGTGGCAGTTTTGATCTCTTCCAAAAACAGGGTTGTTCCAGAGAATGTTATCTGAATGTTGTTGTGATAGTTTATGGCAGCGATTCCCAAACTCCCCCCCCCCCATTGTAAGTGTGTGCAGGGGGGTGCCAGTGCTGCCGGAATTGCGCTGCCGCTGCCAAGAATAAGGTGAGTCTCCACTCACCTGGGGGGCGTCCCGGGCCTCTGCAGGGTACGGGTAGCTCACAGCCCCCTCTGTAGGCCTCCCCGCATTTCAAAACAGCTCCCTGGAGCAATTGTGACCCATGGAAGTGAGTTGTGATTGGTCCAGGGATCCGCTGAGTCCAGGACCACCGTGCACCGGAGCAGGTAAGGTAACTCCATGCAGTGTGGGTGCTGGGGGAGGGCAGGGAGGTAGCGGTGCAGGGGCTGGGGGAGGGGGGCAGATTGGGCCTGGGAGGGGGTGGGATCGGCAGCGCTGGTGCATGCGGAATCTTATCTTCTTTCCAGGGCCTTTTTTCTTACATGGGGCTGCTCAGGTCTGTGCCAGCCATGAGGTTTGTGCAGATCCAAGTAGCCCCATTGCAGAGGCTGGGGGTTTACTTGGGTTAAGGGGGAAAATGTCCCTTTCCCCCCCCCCCCCCCGAGGAGACCTCCAGCCTGGTCATAGCCAGCGCTGGATACAGTGTGGGCTGCGCAGCCCTGCTGCACCGGTGCTGGATAGGTGGCCAAAGCTATGCCAGAAAAAGGGGTGAGTAGGTGGAAAACAGATGCATTTTGCAGGGTGAGAGGGCTAAGGGATAGAAAGCTGATGGATTTTGCCAATGTCTATCACAAAAGCCCAGACCAAATACGCAAGAACATGCATGGAAATGAGTGTTTCCCAAGGATCCATAGGCATCATGAATTTGTTTGTTATGGAATATCCAAGTACCTCTTCCCAACTTTCTCACCTCTTAATTCTTGGGTTTGAAGTATTCCACATGGATTTTTGGATGTATGGTTGCAAAACCCATACTGTATAGTTCCAGATATTCGTGAATTTTGAGTCCTCGGAGGAACTGAGACAGCACCCTAGACTAGCTCCTGGCAGAGCACTTCTTTGCTTCATTTCACCCTCTCCTTCTTCTTGGCTTTTATCCCTTAAAGGGCAACTGTCTCTCTCCCTTGGTTGTGGCGAGTAGGAGAGACAGTAACAAAATCAGCTTTTGCTAGATCTTGTACTCTATCTAGTTGGAATTGGGGGAAACCAACCGTGCTTTGATACAATTCCCACTGGAGAGGGCAGAAATGCTGTCTGTTTATATTATCCTATGTATGCCTACTCAGGAATAAGTCCCATTGTGTTCTATTGAGCAAGTCTTCTTTCTCCCCCATTGAACTCCTTCTGCGGAGAGACCTACTCCCAAAACATGGCTGCAGACACAGGAGGTGTGTGTGTGTTTGTGTATATGTGTTGTTCCTGCTCTTGGGAGCAGCAGCCTGTGGTTGGAGTAGAGGATTGTCAGAGGCGCTGGGCCCCTTTGCTGCACGTGCACAAAGAGTTAAAGCTCCATCAGACAAAATGGCTCCATCTGACCCCACTGACCAGCAAAAAGGCAACTTCCACATCCTATGCCCAACATAAAAAGAAGAGGGCAGAGTGTGTGTGTGTGTGTGTGTGTGTGTGTGTGTGTGTGTGTGTGTGTGTGTGTGGTGAATGTAGAGACAGGAAAGGTGCCTCTGACACAATCTTAACCGAGCCTACTCAGAAGTAAGTCCCATTGTGTTCAATGGGGCTTACTCCAAGGAAAGTGTGTACAGGATTACAAGTCACATAGCAGCAGGGCACACATGAGAGTGAGGTAGGGAAGGAGGATAAAATTGAAATATTGTTGTCTGTTTGCCTGAGTGGGTGTGTGAATAGTGTGAGGGGAATAGCGTGCATGCGTTGGGTATGATACTATGCCTGTTTGCTCAGAAGTCCCAAGGAGTGGCTGGCAGCTTGCTCCTACGCGAGCAAGTCAGTCCTGTGTACGCTGGCACAGAAAGCAAACAGCATGTGAATTCTGCTGTCACTGGCAAGAGCAGAACATTTACTGCCCTCAGAAGGGCAAACCCTCAGGGGGAAACTCCCACCCCTTTCAGCTGGCGTTGCTGGGATACATACAACACAGGAAGTTTGCCAAAGGATGACTGGCAGTGCCGGAGGAGGGACTAGCACAGCTTTTGCCTCAAAGAAAGCCTTGGATTGCAGTGAATGTGTGGTTGCAAAACCCACGAATGCAGCTCACGGATGTATTTTCTCACAAAATCTGTACGTTTGCTCTGGGCCTAAGTCCAGAAAGTTTTGTCAAGTGTCTGCCACGCAACACGGTGGTACCTATCCGTGGGCTGATCCCAGGTCCTACCCGCTCCACTCTCATTTCAGCTAAAATTGTCTCTCTGTCCTCCTCTCAACTTAGCTGGGCCAGCTGAGTGTGACAAGGTTGCAAAAAGGGACAGCAAGGTTGCAAAAAGAGTCAGAGCAAGCTAGCAGCAGGCTGCTTGCTTGTCCAGCCTACGAAAACACAGCACATGCACAATCCTGCTGTTGCTACACACATTTTACCGGGGGGGGGGAATCACTGTCAGTCACAGTCACTGTCTCGGCAGCTGCCTTGTGACATTAATCCAAAATGGCGTTGGCAGCCCTACCACAACACATCAGAGGTTGGCTGAACAACCACTTCTGAGTTCCAATCCAGTACCATTGCTTTCAACAATGACATCTACAAAGCTGTGCACTGTAGATGAAAGCCAGCAATGTTCCTGCAAGACAATGGGGAGCTTGTGTATACTCTGGCACCTTAATTTAATGTTGTTTTCAGCAACCTACTACTGTGGCAGTGAGGAACGGGACAGGGCACTGTCACATTCGGCAGTGAGGAACAACCCTAAAGGGCAATAATTTAATTTAATCCTGCAATAATTTGAATTTGAATGGACTACATACCTATTTCAGCAGGAGAACCTGAAGGGCCTGGAGGACCTGGGAAACCAGGATTGCCAAATGTCCCAGGGTCTCCTGAAGGGCCACGATATCCTTTTGGACCTGGCAAGCCAACACCAGGAACACCAACATCACCCGGATACCCAGGAGGGCCTGGTGGGCCTGGCTCACCAGCATCTCCTACGGCACCCCTTATACCATCACCCTGCAAAAAAAGTTAATATACCAGAACTTGTAACAGGTTAATTTATTTCAGCCTTGTAAGCCTTTCGTAACTTCCTTAGCAAACTCATTAATGTTTACTGAGCTCTGAAACACAGGCACATCTGGTTTCTTGTTGTTGGCAGAGCTGAGGGAATCAGTCCACACACAGCAAAGCTGTAGAAGAACTTCACTGCAACAAGGAAAAAACTGCAGACACAGGCAGAACAGCAAGACAGGAAAGAAAAACTAATGAAAAGTCTAATAAAGCAGGAGAGAGCAACCCACAAGTCTTTCAAATATATATATACACACACAGTTACTGATCCAGATACAGGTATTGTGCAGATCCAGTGTCACTCTTCCAGCATTTGTGCTTCTGCAATCAACTACAGCCAGCAAAATGACAGACAGGATCATATATATCAGGGGTGGCCAAACTGTGGCTCCTGAGCCACGTGGCTCTTTGATATATAATATGCGGCTCTCAGAAATACGTTGGCTGAGCTCCTTTTTGCATCAGAATTAATATAAAAGGTAAATAAGAATTTTTCAAGCTTTATAATCAGGTATAAACTGAGAGTCCACTGGATTAATACATAAGTTTAATGTTCATGGTGAGTAAATATATTTAAGAATTTAAATGCTTCTTAAATATTGCGGCTCTCAAACATCTGAAGTTTATCGTACGTGGCTTTTACTTTAAGCAAATTTGACCACCCCTGAGATATATAGAAGACTTGGAAGGGGCTGAGCCCCAAGACAGATGCTTCTGACCCCAGGAGGGGAGGGACAGGAGGAGGTAGAATGAAAAGGGTTGGTACACTACTTGGATGCAGGGCTGTCCTTAGTGGTGTGTGCAGGACCCAGGACAATTTATCAGGCCCAGCCAAAGCTGTTGTTGTTCAGTCGTTAAGTCATGTCCGACCCTTCGTGATCCCATGAACCATATCCCGCCAGGCCTTCCTGTCCTCCACTAACTTCCTGAGTTCGCTCATTTTCATGTTCGTTGCATCGGTGATGCTGTCTAACCATCTCATCCTTTGCCTTCCCCTTCTCCTTTTGCCTTCAGTTTTTCCCAGCATCAGAGTCTTCTCCAGAGAGTCCTCTCTTCGCATTAGGTGGCCAAAATATTTGAGCTTCAGCCTTAGTATCTGTCCTTCCAGGGAACAGTCAGGGTTGATTTCATTTAGGATTGACTGATTTGATCTCCAAACAGTCCAAGGGACTCTCAGGAGTCTTCTCCAGCACCACAGTTCGAAAGCATCTATTCTTTGGCGCTCAGCCTTCCTTGTGGTCCAACTCTCGCAACCATACATTGCTACTGGGAACACCATCACCCTGACTATGTGAACTTTTGTTGGCATGGTGATATCTCTGCTTTTTATTATGCTGTCTAAGTTTGCCATAGCTTTCCTTCCAAGGAGTAAGCGTCTTTTAATTTCATGGCTGCTGTCTCCGTCTGCAGTGATCTTGGAGCCCAGAAAAGTAAAATCTGTTACTGCTTCCATTTCTGCCCCTTCTATTTGCCAGGAATTGATGGGCCCAAATGCCATGATCTTAGTTTTATTAATGTTGAGTTTCAAGCCAACTTTTGCACTCTCCTCTTTCACCCTCATCAAGAGGCTCTTTAGTTCTTCTTCACTTTCTGCCATTAGGGTGGTATCGTCTGCAGCCAAAGCTGAGCAACAATCAAATTTTTCATTCCCACTTTTTAAAGTATGAGTGCTAGTCCACATGTGCCCCAAGTCTCCCTCTTACTGTCTCTGCCTCCTTTCTCCATGACCATCCCTGCTGCTTCTTCAAAGCAGAGGGGCATGGAAGGATGCTGGGAGGAGAAGAGATTCTTCCAATCACCACTCCCCACATCCTCCTACTCTGTCAGTTTTAAGTGGCTGGTGGAGGAGGAGGGAGGAGATGGTGGTAAGGGGGGGGGACTATAATTCTGATTGCTCTAAAAGAGTGATTGGAACAGGACTCTAGAGCTGCTATTGCAATTGTAGGAAGTGCTGGCGGAGTTAGTAGGGGGTTGCTGCTGCCCCAAGTGGTTTTCTGATGGCTCTGGGGGATTTTCCTGCTAATATGACTGACACTTTTCTGAAAGCCCTGAATGGTTTGTGGAATGCAGAAATGGGCCAGAGCCAGTAGTAAATGGGCCAGGGCCAGTAAATGGGCCTGATCACTCCTAGACACTCTCCAGGTTTCCCATAATATCAAGCCATAGTGTAACTACATGCTGTGTGACGACTGTTAAAGCATTTTCCCCACAGTTCTTTTTACAAAGGAAAACAGTCATTTCAGTATTTAAAATGTTCCACTTTAGGAGAGTATATATTTGCATCTAGTTCACCTTTCATTTTAAATCAGGTTATTTAAAAACCTTACTTACTATATTATCATATAATCTTAGTATAGCTGAAACTTAAGAAAAAATTTTAAAAATCTGATTTTTTAAAAAAATCTTTTTTTTAAGATGAGGAAATGAGAAAATGAAGTGAAATGAGAAAATGAAGTGGTTGCTTACTGGAAGCCCAGGGAGTCCTGGTAAACCATCCTGCCCATCTCTGCCTGGTGAACCATCTTCTCCTTTAGGTCCAGGAATTCCAGGAATTCCTTCATCTCCTTTGGCACCTAAAATAATAGTGAGACACAAGTCATGCAGAAGGTAAACCACTAAGGCTGCAATCCTATGCACAATTTCTTGGGAGTAAGCCTCACTGAATAACCAGGACTTGAGTGAACAGGCATAGTAAACATATTCTACATTTGCAATTCTTTTTTAAAAAAGCAGATTGCTGGCTATACCTTGTGTTGTAACATATCGGGAATCCCCTTTTAGCCCTTGTCTTCCAGGGGATCCAGGTATACCAGGGAGTCCCTGTTGGCATTAGCAGAACCAGATTAATTAATCACAGCCATCTTAATAGTATACATACAAGAACATACTGTACAGTACCTATTCCTGCTTGGGCTGTCAGACTCAGCACTGTTCCCCCACTTCCCCGGGCACTGCCCACACACTGTAAATTACAAACTGTAGGAACCTAGCAAAGAAAAAAGATGGCAGGGGCCTTCTTCCTTGGCCCTTTTTGCTACCACTACATCTTTAGCCGTAGCAGCAGTGTTCCTCTCTGTAGCCGCTATTTCCCTCTTCGACAGAAACTCCCTGGAATGATGCCATTATGAATGGCATTATTTCGGGGTAGTCTAGGGAGAACAATAGTGACCAATGGTTGGTGGCTGTCAAGAAGAGCTTACACTATATCCCCTGTGCCCCCCCAAAGAAGGAATGTCAACAGTGCTGTTAGCTACCCATAGCTAAACCCCTCTTAAAACATTCATAAAATTTCACCATCTCCTGAAACAACCTAACAGCCCAATCCTATCCCCTCTGGCATAGGCTCTTCAGTGTGGGCCGTATGGCCCATGCTAGATCCTATCCAGGGAAGGGACTGGTTGGAGGTCTACTTGGCTGGAGGTCTACTTGGGGTAAGAGGACAAATGCCTGCTTACCCCGGTTAAACTCCCAGCCGCAATGGGGCTACTCGGTTCTCCGCCAGCTCTGTAGCTGGCGGATAATCAAGCAGCCCTGGGTCGGCTGCAAGGGCTGGGGGGTGGGTGGGTAGGATACAGCATTTGGCAAGTTCGCTGATCCCTCCCCCCTCCCAGGACTGATCCTCCCATGCCCCATTATGTCCCCTCCCCCAGCCCCCGCGCTGCTCAGAACGGCCTTATCTGCTCCGGTGTGTTTGGGACCTGGATACAGTGCCGGCAGGACGGCGCAGGCCTTCCTGCCAGTGCTGCCTCCTCTCTGGGTGTCCAAATGTGCCTTATGTTGTCACATTTGTGGCACCCGGTGCCGGCACTGAGGCCGCAGTGCCGACGCCCGTACTCAATAGGATTGCACTGAAATTCTCCCCTTTTGCAGCCTAGGAAAGCAGGAGAAACATTTTAGGGCAGCCCTAGATTTTTTTTTCACATTCAGAAATGCAAGATATGCACATTCATGTTCATAAACAGTAGCATTACTTCAGAATCTGTCCTGAATATTTTGAACAGAAATTCTTGAAAATAATAATTTGACAGGAAAGAGAGAACTGTTTTTTGTTCGCATAATTTGACAATGAATTACCGTATTGGCCTGAGTATAAGACTCACTTTTCCCCCCTAAGGCAAGTCGTTAAAAGTAGGGGTGCGGCCTACAATCAAAGCCTAGCGTTTTCTGCCTAGCTTCTGCAAAGCGTCCTGTTTTCAAGCCTCTCCAAGTCTCTTTCAAAGGTAAAATGGGGCTTTTTTCTCTTTTTTTAAACTGCAAAGCGCTGTGTTTTCAAGCTTTTACAAGGTTGTTCCTTGTAGCTCTTAATCACTTGCTAAATGGCCTAAAACAATGATCAGCAGTCTCTAGCCTGAGGAAGCATTTGAAAAAAAATTAACCCTTAAGTTCCATCCCCAGGACTCTGTGGAAACTAAGATATTTATTGATCCTGCAGTTTGAAAGTTGAGAGCAAGAGCTCCTGCATAAGCTTACCATATCCAAAGGGGGACAGTGTGCCAACCTTTAGGCTGCAATCCTATGCACACTTTCCTGGGAGTAAGCCCCATTGAATGCAATGGGTCTTACTTCTGAGTAGACATACATAGGATTGTGCTGTTAACCATTGAAAATTGGACAGGTGCAGCTCATCATCATGGAAGGGTGCAACAAACTGCACCTGCCCAAAGGTTAAAGGTAGGCACTCTGTCCCCCTTTGGATCTGGGAAGGCTACTTATACGAGGGTGCCAAGATTCAATAAGGGACAGGGTGCCTATGCCTTTAACTGTACTAAAGCTGTACTGTTTTACTGTTCTACTAATGTGTATATTTTCTTTAAGTTAAAAAAAGTTAAATGTATTTTTTTTTAAAATAGCACCAAACTTTAAGGGTGCGGCTAATAATCAGGAGCGGCCTATACTCGGGACAATACGGGTAATTTTTTTAACAACAATGTTAGAATATTTTGTAATTTAATGACTTTTTTAAAAACAAAATCTGTTAGAATATGGAAAAATACAGCAACTAACCTCATTTTGTAACATTTGGCCATTTAAAGTTAAAATTTTGCTTTTTGTTATGTGTTTAAACATGTTTAAATGACATGGAAAATGTAAGTTTATTCTGTAAATATCATACTTTTGCACCAGGATAGCCAGGAATCCCATGCTGGCCTTGCTCTCCAGTTTCTCCTTTTCTCCCAGGCTGTCCCAGTGGACCAGGAAAGCCTGGTGGACCCGGCTGACCAGCAGGACCCCTTTTTCCTTCATCACTTACAGCACATTTACAATCTCCTTCCTCACCTGCCAAAACACATTGGCATGTCAATCACAATCAAGCCCATCTTTTTCCAGAACATTATTCTTTGAAATCTCAGAAGGAACATTGATACAAACATGAATGAATGAATGGAAAAGAGGCATGTAATGTCCCAGGGATCACACCGGTGTGAGGCTACTGCACAGCGAACCATCAACTGCTTTTGTGAGGGAAAAAATGGAAAGCCAAAAAGGTCATGAATTCCTCTCAACATTGCTACCTTCAGTGCTTTTTAAAGCTGAACTGTTTTTAAACTGAATGTGAGTCACCTTGGGGACCTCCTATGAGATGGAAAGGCAGCAGACAAATCCCCTGATAAAAAAAAAATAGTCCACATCCAGTCCCTCTCAGACTTCCATAGGCCAAAGGCCAAGAAACGCCTCAGTCCCACCTTCTGGAATCTGCCCTGTGGACAGGGCCAGAATCAGCACAAAACAGTGCCTCATAGTCCCAATCCAGCCAGCTGGTCCAGTAGAATACCATTGTTAATGAAACAGAAATGTGCTGAGATGTCCAGCATAATCAAAAGGGACACACTAGCATTTGATCAGGAGTGGCCAACCTTCCACCATGAGGGCCTCTGCATTCTTAAGAGTTGTGTAGACACCAGAATCTTGGCAGCTGCAATTGCTGATGGTGCTGCTAAAGCAGCTACACCTGCTGAAACGCCCTCAGCTAGACAACCATTAAAGGGCCAGGAGCATTCGTGTTGAAAGGTTCTGCTCTAGATGGTCATCCATTGGGGTGACCAAAGCAGTCTCAGTCTCCAGACTGATCAGAAGCCTGACTGAAATGGGTGAAGATTTTAGCTTTAAAAGAATGTAGCAAGGTGTTTAGATGAATGAGTTTCACGGGTAAATGTTCACACACACCCTCTAAAAAAGAAAGGCAAAAGGGATTTTTTTTTGAATTATTCACATTTACAGGGTGAATCATTTACAGGGTGAAAAGGGAAAAGATAAAAAAAGGCTCTGAAGGAGGAGGAGTGGGATAACAGTTGAGAAGAAGACCAGCACAAAAGTTCTGTCCAGGCCAACTACAGAAAAGTTTTAGCTCAAGGATACAAGGCAAGAAAACCTGGAAGCACTAATCAGGAGAAAGGGTGACAGGTTGTAGGAAGTGGTGTAGATTAAGGGCCCAACATTCCAACACCGATGCAGCCACAATGCAGCCCCGAGCTGCAATGCAGCCCTTACCTCCATGACTGCCCCGCCACCGCAGGATGCAGCGCACACCCCACTGGCACGACTGCATCAGTGTAGGAAAGTTGGATAGGATTGGGCCCCCAATCTCTTTCTTGCATCGCAAGAAATTGCACATTAAATGCGCAGACGACATGTTAAAACACTAGCCTGGATGTAACCTTACCTTTCACTCCTTTTTGTCCTCGTGGCCCTGGGTAACCTTGACTGCCTGTAGTACCAGGAAACCCTGGAAATCCCTTCAGTCCAACAAAATAATCTGAAGAATTGGAAAACCAGAATATTAGAGGGGAGGTTGAAATAATGCCTTAAAATATTATTATTTGAAATAATGTTTCAAAATTCCTAAATAAGGACATTTCTGATAATACTCTTTTGAGGATAGTCACATGCTATTTCCTTATATTTCCTTAAAGTTTAGTTTTCTAAACATTAATCCTTTACCAATGTTCTAATCTCTTACCTTGAGTTCCTGGAGGGCCAGGTGAGCCAATAGAACCAGGTCGTCCGGGTTGACCATCTAAACCTGGAAGACCTGGATAAATAGCTGGAAAACCTGGATCACCAACAGATCCTTTGGGTCCCATTTCGCCAGGCAGACCCCTTCCTATAGAGATATCTGAAATGGAAGAAAATACATGTTTTTAGTTCTCAAAGTTCTCCCCCCCCCCAAGGTGGGGAAGTTGCAAGTGTTGGTGGGGCAGCGGCGGCACTCCCAGGATTGCACCACTGCCGTGGAATTTTTTTAACTCACCCGGGGGTCACTCCAGTCTTCTGGAGGGTGCGGGGGGAGCTACGACCCCCTCTGCGGGCCTCCTTGCGCTCAGATCATTACTCAGATGGAATCGAGAACCACTTCCAAAAAATGGAAGTGGGTCTCGATCACAAAACCAAACTACAAACTACCGCATATTTCGCTCCATAGGACGCATCACACCATAGGACACATGCATCCTATGGAGCAAAAAATAGGGGGGGGAAAGGAAAAAACAGGAAAAGGAAAGGGGAAAAAAGGAAAAAAGACTTACCGGAAAACCGGAAATGGCCGAAAATAGCCATTTAGTGCCGAAATGAAGATCGGGGAGGCCTGCAGAGGGTCGTGTAGGCCTCCCCAATCTTCATTTCGGCAAAAAACGGCCATTTCCGGTTTTTGTGAATTAGCTCAGCCCTTCGTTCCCGCCTTCGAGCATTTGGCAAGCGGAATTGGATCTCTCCCCCTTCCCTTAGCAGAGTAATACAATGACCCCGCACTCTCAACCCCCTTTCGGCGCGTGTGCTTCTCGCAAGCCCGAGCTGTGTGTGTGTGTGTGTGTGTGTGTGTGTGTGTGTGTGTGTGTGTGTGTGTGTATGTGTAAAGGTTGGTGCTGCTTTCTTTTGATTGTCCAAGAAGGGAGAGGAACAGCAAACCTGATTGCTGTTCCCATTGTGCTGCTGCGCCTCCCTTTTGTATTGGGATCCTGCCATGTGTCTTTTTGCAGTGTATTTTTTTTAAAGAGTTTGTCTGAGTTTGTGTTTTCACACACACCCACACCCACCCACCCACCCACCAGAAATGTCACAACTCTGTCCTTAAACATTCAGTACTTCAGGGAAAGAAAAAAAAGACTGTTAAAAGCAGCGCTTTTAAAATTAATTATGTAAATTAGCTAATTAATTATGCTAATTAGCAGGGGGGTATGCCAGAAAATTGGAACGTGATAGGGGGTACCCAGGCCTCCAAAGGTTGAGAACCCCTGATGTAGAGCATGTGTGCTTGCAAGGGATTTGAACTATTATTTAGTTAAGCAATAAAATGTTTAGCTAAGCAAACCATATAGAAAGCATCGTCCTTTATCATTCCTCTTGCCAGCAATGTTTAGTGTGTGAGTTTTCAACAATGCAACATATACTTTTTTATATCACAGGTCTATACGTCATCCCACTGAAGACTTCCAACTTAAAGCAACTTTGAATTTATCTGCAACTAGTATGAAAATTATTAGCTATTTTACATATTCTGTTTTGCATATGTAGGTTAAATGTCAAAGGATTCATATACCATCAGTGTATTATTTCAGTGAATGCTCTCAAATCTGTGCAGTACTGATTTCAGTGGTTTCTGGTGCCATAGGAACGACCAAGGCCTGAGACCTGAAATGATAAGCTGCTTCAGGCATTTCTACAGTTTAAAGTTACTCTCACATCCACATCTCAAATGTGTTCTCGGTGGAGCCTCACTCCTGTCACCTCCACCAGTTCAGACAGATAAGGGAGTTGGTGATTCTGAGAACAGCTCTGATCTTTCTACCTCAAAGTAACACAGTCTTTCAGGGGGCTGATTTCATTCTGTGCTTTTCCAATCCATCCTAGGAAAAAAGAATTGACAGAAACCGGATGTGCACAGTGCCCTGAAGGTGTACTTGCATAAGGCCAAATCCTTCTAGGCATGAGAGTCCCTTCCATCCAGCCAATTTGGGAAAGAGAGCCTCAAAGGCAATTTGGCTGGATGGATTAAGACAAGTATTGCCCAGGCATATGAGGTCTTGTCATAGAGGTCTTGTCATAAGTACCTAAGAGTATCACGTACAGTATGTACGCTCTACACAGAGCGTAGCAACATCAGCAGTACTGAGCACTCGTGCTTCCTTATTTGAGCAGCGTAAGGCAGCCACTTGATCTTCTCTTTATAAGCTACTGCAAATTGCACATGCACACCTCCAGTTCTACTGTCCCAGACCAGAAAAGAGCTACAGTAGACCCAATCCGAGGATGTGAGAGAAATGAATGCTAGACTTAACTGTGCTAAGTTATTTCTTCACAGTAGATGGATGGATGGCATCCTACCCTCCCTCAGAGAACACTGTTCTTCCAGAGTTTTTGAATAGTTTCCAATTCTTCAGATGAGGCAAAAGATTTTATTTATTTATTTAAAGAATGTATACCCCGCCTTTCTCCCAACAAGGGCAATCAAGGTTACTTTTCATTAAGAGTCTTGGGCACAGAGTTACGTGTAGAGACCAGCTTTTGGGACCAAACTGGAGAGGATCACTCCTCTCACAGAAAAAGCTATGATTTGAATCATACCAAGTTTCCTCGAAAATAAGACATCCCCTGAAAGTAAGACCTAGTAAGGAGCCACACAGGTCACTCTTAGTCCTGGCCGGCTGCTCTTTGTGGCCGGTCAGAACTCATCTCAGCATTGCTCTTGTTGAACGCAGCCGCAGGCTCTCTGGAAACGTCCGAGTTCGGATGTTTCTGGAGAGCGTGCGGCCGCGTTCAACAAAAGCAATGCTGAGTATGTATGTGGGGTGTTCCTGGCAGGCTTGCGGACGTGTTCGGCGTCCAGCCTGGCGCTCGCTGAAATTGAGAAAGAAAACTGCACAGCTTGGGGGGGGGGGGACGTTCCCGGCGGGCTGTGTTGCAGCCGGTCCGTGGGACAGGAGGTGGCAAGGGCAAGTGGCGGCAGCGGCGGGAGGCCAGGTGGTCAAGCGCCACAGAAAAGGTAAAGTGCCTGCAATTTTTCGTCGCTTGTTGCACATGCATAAAAAAAAGACATCTCCCGAAAATAAGACCTACTGTGTTTTTGGGTGCAAAAATTAATATAAGATATGCCTTATTTTTGGGGAAACACGGTAGAACCACACAGATAGATGGACTAAGCCATCTAGTCCAACCTTTGCTAGATGTACTCAATGTAGGAAATTCAGAGCTAGAGCAGGTTGCTGTCCAATCTCTGCTTGAAGATCTTCAGATTTTAAATGGAGTGAGATGGGATTAAGTGTATATATATATATATATATATATATATATATATATATATATATATATATATATATATATAGAGAGAGAGAGAGAGAGAGAGAGAGAGAGAGAGAGAGAGATACACACATACATACACACACACACAGAATACACACACACACACTATTCTGGATAGCCCAATTTCCAGATTTTGAGACACACTTTTTGGTGTCCTAAAAGTTAGACCTATTCTTGGATATATGTGGGGCACTGATTCCCAAAATGGCATCAGTTTTGCCCGATCATATCTAGTTTTGGGGGTATGGCATCTCCACCTTATAATGAGTCAAGCAGTTTCCTCGTGAGGAAGCCATGGTGTCAGCTTCCTCATGAGGAAGCTGCTTGACTTACATTATAAGGTGGCAATTGCATACCCTTAAAACTAGACATGATAGGGAAAAACTGATGCCATTTTGGGAATCATTGTCCCAAATTCATATAGAACAGCTATAAATTTTGAAAAAAGCTTGTTTGACCCTCAATTTTGCAGGTTTGCGTTATTAATAGACTCATAGCACTGGAAGGAACCCAAATTCTAACTTTATGCCTAATAGACAATGGCATCCATTCACCAATCCTCTGTACTATATCCATATAAAAAATACAGTATGTCAAAGGGCAAAGAACAGGTGCATTGTGGAAAAGAGTCTGTACAGCAAAAGGAAAAGGATGGTTAAAGCAAGCAAGACAAGTGATTGGTTACAGAGTGCGTGTTTGGAATCTGGTGGACTTCAACAAAGATGAGAATGGCAGAAAAGACTGAAAAAAGAGTGCAATTATATACAGAAAGTCCCAGCTTTACTGTCATTTACATCGGCAGCTGCAGCCACATCTGGCTCTTTATCACTTATGGTAATCACTTCCACATTGTTTTTTCCGCTTGCCACTCCCTGAAAACAATTATCTCTCTAGCCCCTTATCTCTCCAGCAGGCTGCTGAAAACAATTAATCCCTCCAGCCCCTGCGACACTGTGGAAACTAAGATACTGATCCTGCAACTTGAGTGCTGTTATTGATCCTGCAACTTGAGTGCTGTTATTGATCCTGTTCCTGCCACTTATACATTATTATGTTGTTGCTATTTTATTATAGTAAACAATATTTCAATGTTTAATATTAGAAGTGTTTTGAGTCTTTATTTAGATGTTTGGTGATGTTTTTGTGACCAGAAATACGCCATCGGAACCTAACTCTTGTTTACGTATGTTAGCCTATGGTAAAATTGGTTTCGTTATAAGTTGTTTCACTTAAAGTTGCGGTTTCCAGGAACCTATCTACAACTTTAAGTGAGGACTTCCTGTACTAAAGCACGGTTTCCCAAAGTGTGGGTCACAGCCCACTGGTGGATTGCGGAGACCATGTGCAGTGGGTCACATGTAGGGCCCTCCCACCCACCCTTGCACAGGTTCGGCTCTAAATCGGAGCCATTCCAGAAGCCGAATGACTCACTGAGAGGCCCTGAAGGCCTCTTACGGGTTGCGCAAGGATGGTAACCCACTCTATTGGCCTCTGCGGGCCTCAGAACAGCCCGAAGAAGCCTCCGGAAGTCACTTCTGGTTTTTGGACATCCGGTTTGACCAGAAGTCACTTCCAGAGGCTTTTGTGGGCCATTCTGAGGTCAATAGAGTGGGTTGCTAGCCAGACACAACCCAGAAGAGCCCTCCAGGGTCTCCCAGTGAGTCATTTCCGTGACATGAACCATCACAGAGGACGAGGTGGGTCGCGGCACCAAAACGATTGGGAACCGCTGTACTAGAGAAAAGTGAATTTTCCGCAATTCAATATCTGGATAACAAAAAGACAGGAAATTACCAAATGATGGTCCTTCTTGACCAGGACTGCCAGGACTGCCTTGCTCGCCTCTATCTCCTCCAGGCCCAGGAACACCATCGACTCCCCAGCCACCTCTTACACCTGAAAACATTCCCAAGAGGACAAGTTACACTTCTGTAGTGAGCATCATATAATGCAGCATTCCAGAGATATACAGGCATCCCCCGGTATCTGCGGGGGATACGTTCCCGCTTCCCCCATGGATACTGAAACCATGGATAAAAGTGAACCCTCAAATCCTCCCCCCATCCCACTCATAACTCACCTTTGTCTGCAAGCGCTTGGCAAAAGGGAGCATTTTCTTCCTTTTGGTTTGAAACAGGAAGCAAGCAGCAAGAACCTAGACTCATAGCTGCTAGAAAACTCTACAGGGGGCAATTGTGAGAATGCTAACAGGAAGTGGACAGCAGAGAATTTTCTGTTAGCATTCTCACAATCGCCCCCTCTAGAGTCTTCTAGGTTCTCAGACTTCTATGAGTCTAGGTTCTTGCTGCTTGTTTCTTGCTCCAAAACGAAAGGAAGAAAATGCTCCCTTTGCACAGTGTTTGCAGACAAAGAAAGGTGAGTTTTGAGCGGGACAGGATGGAATTTGAGTGAAACCGTGAATACAGGGACCGTGGAAAAGGGGGGGATGCTAAAATGACTCACACAAGTGAATTAACTTTTGATAGATAACCTAGGGCCACATTGTTTCATTACAAATTCTAAACACTGAAGCCGGAGCTACACTGTCCACGTTCGCATTCCGTGTGCGTCTGGTGTCCCGCTCCCAGGTCAAACAACGGCTCTGATTGGCCGGATGTAGCGCGGACGCAGCAAAAGTTGCGCTGGATTAGACTTTTGCTGCGTCCGCGCTACATCCGGCCAATCAGAGCCGTTGTTTGACCTGGGGGAGGGACACCAGATGCACACGGAATGCGAACGCAATGCGAACGCGGACAGTGTAGCTCCGGCTTAAGAATCATTGGGCTGATAATTTACTTTTAAATACTGTGAGTTACACAAGAACATCTTGACCAAACGTTGTGCCATTTCCCAATAAAATGTATTTTTTGTACATTAAAAAAATATTTTAAATGTGCTTGCATCTTTTCAATAAAGAGATGCCCTCCATAATAAGAGACAATACTAATTAAATCCCTTTATTGCCCCTGCCCATAGTTGCTAGGGTTCATGTCCTTAAAATTAGTACTCCTGAGAGGAGCCAACTATTTATCAAACTTACTAAAGAATGATGGCTCCTCTCACCATCTATATTTGATGAAAACAGGAATAGGCAAGACACATTAAAGATATTTAACTTCACAAAAAGCAATACCTTTTATTAGTGTGGGCTGATGTGCGTAAGCTGGTGGTCCTTGAACACCTTGCTGTCCTGATTCTCCCTTAGTAAATGCAAATTAATTTATCACATAACAATGTTTCACAAGTTTCCTTTATGGCAGAAATTTAACTATTTTCATTATTCTGAACGTATGATGATGCAAAAAGCTTCTTCCTCATTTACAAATCCAATCACTTTTCTCAGACTGTTCCCATAAATCACCACAATTTCTCTTAATTCGGTTTTTCATATGCAAGCAAGAATATCCCCACCATAATAAATTATTGCTAGATTTAACGTTTATCATCTTCATCAAGATTAATAAATTATGAAATTGAAATGGTTTCTTTTACACAATTTGTTCTACTTTAGTAACATAGCCCTGTGCACATTTTGGTGTCATAAAAGTTAGATCTATTTTTGGATATATATCGGACGCTGATTCCAAAAATGGCATCAGTTTTGCCCGATCATATTTCGTTTTCGGGGTATGGCATCGCCATCTTATAATGCAAGTCAAGCAGCTTCCTCTTGAGGAAGCCATGGCGTCGGCTTCTTCATGAGGAAGCTGCTTGACTCGCTAGGGTGGCGATGCCGTAACCCCAAAACTGGACGTGATAGGACAAAACTGATGCCATTTCTGGAATCAGTGCCCCAAATTCATATAGAACCGCTATAAATTTTCTAAAAAGCTTTTTAACCCTCAATTTTGTAACCTGCCACTCATTGACTATGCAAGCAACTAATGAAAATTATAATGAAGTACCTTCATTCCTTTTTGGCCAGGGATGCCAGGGATGCCATCATAACCTGAGATACCCTGAAAAACATACCAACATAGTTACTTTGGCTTTACACACAGCTGGTGGAATCTTTGACTTCTTCCTTTATTTATTTAAAGCAGGGGTGGGGAAACTATTTGCGGTGGGGGGCCATTTTCCCGTAGGGAAAATTTCCCCCCTGCAAATTTGACCCACCCCGCGAATTTACCTCCCATCCACCCACCCACCTCTCTCTCTCTCTCTCTCCCTCCCTCCCACCCACCCACCCAACCGCTCGCTCGCTTGCTCTCTGGCCTCAGTGGCGCTGTGCGCAAGTCCAGGAAGGCCGCTTTTAAATGGAGGAGGCGAGCGGCAGCGCCGTCTCCAGTCCGGTCCCGCGCGGGCTGGATCGGTCCGGTCCCGCGCGGGCCGGACCGGATCGTCCCGCGGGCCGGAGGTTTCCCACGCCTGATTTAAAGATTTGTACCCCACCTTTCCACCGATAAGGGCAATCAAGGCGGATTACAACATGTTAAAAATACATAATAAAGTATAATACAATAAAAATAATTAAAACAGATAATTAATTAATGTAATCTTAAGGTGACCCACTGAGATTTGTTTGTTTTAATTGTTTTAATTAAGTAATTAATTAGACTCTCTAAAGTTTAGAGAGACAGATCTCTACGCCATGGGTTCTGAACCTGTGGTACAGGTACCCCTAGGGGTACACGGACCTATTGCTGGGGGTACGCCAAGCCCTGCCCCTTATCAGCCCCATCAGCAGCTACTTAAGTGTTAATTAACATGGATTTTAAATTTTAATTATTTTTGGAGCCCTTCTCTGTCTGATTTTGCTTTTGGGCTTATTTTTGTACTTTGGAAAATGTACTTTGGTGAGGTGGGGGAGCGAGGAGCTGATTTTGGGAAGTGTGACTTGGAGAAAAAAGAGATCCTTGCACCTCTCTCTCTCTCTCACTCACACACACACACTCACACACAGAGTTAAATAAGACATTTTTCACATTCAAAATTGTTTTAGTATTTTTTATTTAATGATTAATTACCTAATTGATTAATCCAATTAATTAGCAGTTAATTAGCAGGGGGTACTTCAGAAAATTGGACCGTGATAGGGGATACCCAGGTCTCCAAAGGTTGAGAACCCCTGCTCTACGCCATAACACAAACTGCTTTTAAAATTTCTCTTGAAGCTTAGAAAGCGGTTTATGATACAGCATTGAGATCTGTCACTCAAAAGGAAGAAGTTAAACTATAAGCAACCTCCTGGTTTTAGAAGTAGGTTTTCACTGTATGCCACGTGCAAGGGAGTGGTGATAGGATACAGGATCATGTTGTCTTATGTGCTGAGGCATCTGGTGGGGCCACTGTAAGATACCGGAAATTGTACTAGATGGGCCTTTGGCCTGATCCAGCAGGGCTCTTCTTATGTTTTTAAGTCACTAGGAACGCACAAGCACATCTTTGGATTCAAACCAAA
Organism: Plestiodon gilberti rubricaudatus; assembly: GCA_026170595.1. Classification (NCBI taxonomy): domain Eukaryota; kingdom Metazoa; phylum Chordata; class Lepidosauria; order Squamata; family Scincidae; genus Plestiodon; species Plestiodon gilberti. Next base: position 145,156,989 of record JANXHW010000001.1, read on the forward strand.
GTCTGGATCCAACCCATTAAAAATAACAGAGTCAGCAAGATAATTTCAAGATCTTTCAAAACTCCTCCTCTATCCATGCAAAGTATTCCAGTCAAGAATTTCATCTGAACTCAAACTCCAAATCTCTTGGTTGCCTTGGTCTGAAACTGAACCCATAAATACAAAAAGTGGTAACTGTTTCAAAATAAGCAGTTCAATAACACTGGACAACACATAATTTGCCCACTGGCGTCGCTTCGGTTGGGGCGGGGCTGTAAGTAACGCTCCGTCATAGTCTCTTTACCGAGCGAGCAGGAGGCAGCCCCGTCCCCTCACTGTCAGAGCCAGTCCCCTGTGGAGAAAGCAGCAGGCAAGAGACCCTGCCTGCTGCTTTCTCCGCAGGGGACTGGCTCCGACAGTGAGGGGGCGGGGCTGCCTCCTGCTAGCTCGGTAAAGAGACTACGACGGAGCGTTACTTACAGCCCCGCCCCAACCGAAGCAACGCCACTGGATTTGCCTCTGAAATGAAAATAGCCAATCTTTACTAATTTCAATGTGCTGAAAATGAAAATGACAATAAAATATGTTGACTGGCTCTAGTTTAGGAGAAGCAGTCCGTATTGCATACATAGGTGTTGTAAGTGCTTTCGGGCATTTACCAGTACATGTCTATGGAACTATCTATTGCAGATCTCTCACAAACCGTAGCCAATTTTGCATTTTCATTGTCATATTCGTGTTCTGCACCTCAAAAACTATAAGAAATGACTAATTTAATCATGGGCACATGATCTTTGTTAAAATTTGCTGTCCAGTGTAATCTAACACCCAGCAGATTCTTTTGAGGGGTTGCGATGGTTCCTCACTACTCCAGTTGTATTCGGAAAAGCTATACTTCCAGTGAGCCATCTCAGAAGAAGGGCAGGAGGAGGAGGAGGAGGAGCAAGGGAAACTGGTAGGCAGTACCTAGGACTGGTAGTCCTCCTGGTGCTCCAGTGAACATCCACAGCTTTGGGTTTTTTTATTTTTATTTTTAGGAAAAGCGGGATATAAATCTTTTAACTAAAATAAATGAATGAAAAGGAATAGAAACACTGCTAGAAATTTTGGGCTGCATACTTACTGTGTTCCCTTTAGATCCCTTTAGACCATTGATTCCTGGCAAACCCTATAAAAGAGTTTGGTGTTATTTGACAAATATAACCAAATCACACAACTGATCTTGCAACCTCTGCTACATTTGAGAATATGCTTTGGTGAGTCATAAACCTTAAAAAGAGGGTTTTTGATTTAAAAGATCCTGTTCACATTTGACACTAACACCACCTCCGGATGTCCATCCATCAGTGTAACATTTAAATAGGATGTGTTCACCTAAATTTTAACATATCCACTCCCTCTCCGCCTCCAAAACCAGGAACTAATTTGAGCCTACATATGTTCCATTTTACACTTATGTAACTTGCTGCACAATCCTATCCCCCGTCACATTATAGAATGCAGCTGCACCAATGGAGGCTACGCTGCATGCTGGGGGGGGGGCCTCAGACAGCCTACGAGGTAAGTAAAAATATTTTTTATTTACCCCCAGTAGGCTGCCCTACGTCAGCTATATAGCTGGCACAAGTCTGAGGAGAGATAGGGGGCAGGGCGGGCAGAAAAACAGAACAAGATCCAATGTGTGTGACTGCCACCAGATCCACTCCCTCCCTGACATATTCCACGGTTCTTCCTTCAACACAGCCCGATACTCCCCCTCCCCACCTACAGCCCACCCTTGCTGCCGACTTACTGGTGCCTGCGGAGCCTCCTGGAACCGCTGCCATGCACGCTGCGCCCCTTGACGTTGGTGGCAGCGCACAACAGTGGCCTGGCTTTTGCACCACCATAAAGGATCTTGCACTGCTGGAATACTAGTGCCAGCAGTGCAAGGCCTAACAGATCAGAGCCTCTGGTCAATTTAACTTGGGTATGTGTGAATACCTTCCCAGTACCAAATATGGTGGTCAGGTAGATCTTCAATATCAGCAAAACCATCAGTCATCCAAAAGAAATTTGATTGGATGCACCATCCAAATCCATGCTAAACAAATGATGTGACAGTCTCTGAAGGTCTGGAGGAATTGCAGAAGAAATATCATACTGTGTGGATGCATACTTTATCCTTGATCATGATTACATACTTACTCTTTGTCCTGGAAAGCCTGTTACTCCTTCTTCGCCCTTTTCTGCTGTATATGCATGGAAACCCTTCAAAGAAATCACAGTTCTAATTTAGCATAACAAGTTATGAAGAGGAACTTAAGGGTTAGTGACAGCTTCTATATAAGTGAAGCAGTTTCCCGCAAATTGGTAAGAGATACAAGTAGAAGAAAAAAAATCTGAACATCACAACTGAATCACCTGTAACAAAATGATCCTGGATCTTAGCAAATGCAGTTAATAATTCCATTTCTGTTACAAGATAAGAATTCTATGGGTAAAATAGCCATGTAATTAAAATATAAAACACGGAGAATATTTTACATGGCTATTTTAATATATTTTAATTACATGGCTATTTTACCCATAGAATTCTTATCTTGTAACATAGTAGCTGGCCATGAAAGCTTTCGTTCCAAAAAAAAATTCCATTTCTCTTTATAAGCTCCAGAAATGTTTATTCAAATACGTAGTTGTGATGTTTACAAGAATTTATTGCTGGTATCCTAGGTGATCCTGTCTATATATATGCTCAACTAATAAAAATTTCTGTAAAGTTGTGTCACGTCATCACCCCCTTGTGTCCCCACATTGGGAGGAAGCTGGGCGTTGTATGAGGATCAAAGCAACATGTTGCCCCCCCCTTCTGGTTAGCCCATCTGCGGCAAAGACAAACGGGTGTTGCCTTCTTGCGATTTATTCCGGTTAGGGTCTTTACATTCATAAGCAGCCCGTGTTCTTCTCATAGGGCTGTGGTGTAGTGTTCAGACAGGTGTGCCTTCTCCCTTTCATTACAGGTCTTGCAGAACCCTGTGGGTATGCCATTGATAATGATGGCCAGAGCACCTTCTGGTGGTCGAGGTAAGTTCTTGCATAGTCCCTGGGGTAGCTGGCTCTGGGCATTGCCCTGACTCGGGGTCCTGAGGGGATGGCTCAGAATCCACGGCTGGGGTGTGTGGGCCTCCTGGCCCTTGGGCACTCCTGAAGGCTGGGTGGGTTGGAATCCACGGCTCTCCCCTGGAGGTGGTGCCACCTGGCCTGGCCTCCACAGCGCTGAAAGGCTGGGCTATATGAGAGTCCTACATCTTCTGGACAGCATTTAGGTGGCTCTGCAAAGCCTTGGGCTGCCCCTGCCATCTCACGAGAGCATCGGCGGCCCAATGGCAGGGCCCAGCTGACCACCCTGGCAGGTCCGGATCGGCCCCTGGTGGCCTGCCACAACCCCGCAAGACCACAAGTTGTTATCCTGATTCACTGAAATCTGGAATGAATGCTTCATAAAAAAAACTACTGTACCTCGTAAGCCTTTTGTGAGGTTTGCAATAGTTTAGAAGGAGGGCTGAAAGTGGCTTACGTGAATGATCCTGGTGGTGATTTTACAATTAGTTACAGTAGCAGCAATATCTTAAACATGTAGCAAAAAGAGTAATGAAGATCAGGAAACATCTCTGAATATTTTGATTGGTTGGTTGAATTAATGCCCACAGTTTCAACAGAAAAATATCCTTGGCCCAACCAAAGTGCTAGATCTAAATAAGATCCAATTCACTATGCACATTTAATAGGAAGTAAGTTCTGCTGTGTTCAGTGGGGATTACTCCAAGAAGAATACGCAAAGATTGTAACCTCACAGTAGCCTAAATGTGCTACTAGATACTTGTTATTAGAAGAAAGCAGAGGCGTTGTTACGGTGGGGACGGTTGGGGTGGTGGGCCCCAAGCGGCAGGTCGTGGGGGCGCACCTTCTGCCGGATCTGTTGCCCCCCTCCGCCGCTGGCTCCTCTTTGCAGCCAGTTTGGCCCTCCCACCCTCCCTGGTGCCATTTGGCTCCAAAAACGAGCCAAAAAGCGCGGGTGGGTGTGTTTTTCTGCTGCGGCGGTGCGCAACAATGACGTCACCCCCCAGGGCGTCATGCCTCCCCCCCAAAAAATTCCAATTAGATTCTACTTAAAAAACACATTTTTTTAAACTGAAATTTTGTTCAAAACGTTTTTCCTTAAAAAAAAATATATATTTTCTTTTTCTTTTGCGGCATGTTGATTGTGTTTGTGGGTATCAAAAACAGTAATACAACAATCATGTCTTCTTTGCCCATTGACGTTTTTGGTTGATAGAAATTTTGTTTTTTGAGGCTTTTGAACTTTGAACTTTACAATATAGCTTAGCAAAAACAGATTCAATTTTAGAATACCCAAATGATAAATGATATATTCATATTTTTCTGAAAATGGTTCTAATCTAATATGGTGCATTAGTGCTCTCCTAAAGAAATATTACATAGAGCAGGGGTGGCCGAACTGCGGCTCGGGAGTCACATGCGGCTCTTTGACATATAATGTGCGGCTCTTGGAAATATGTTGGCTGAGCTCTTTTTTGCATCTCAATTATTATAAAAAGGTAAATAAGACTTTTTCAAGCTTTATAATTATTTACTGGGTATAAGCAGAGTCCACTGGATTAAAACGTAAATGTAATTTTCATGGTGAGTCAATATATTTAAGAATTTAAATGCTTATTAAATATTACAGTTCTCAAACATCTCTTGCAGCTCTCAAACATCTGAAGTTTATCATATGTGGCTGTTAAGTAAATTTGGCTATCCCTGTCATAGAGTGATTGTAATACTAGTTCCACGTCTATCTATGGACTTACCGGAATTCCAGGTTCTCCCCTTATTCCTTTTATTCCTTTCATACCCTAACAATATAAAAAATATAACATTTTACATTTTAGTAAGGCATTTATATGAATCAAAAATCAAATCTTAATATCTATATAGCAAATGATGAAAAAAAAACAAATATAGGTACATTGATTTGTAATACGAGATATTTGATACAACAAGAGCATGTAGCTGTGTTGGTTGATTAGCAAAATATCCAAAAGCCCAAGTAGAATACTGCCTTTATTAGTACCAACTAAAAAGTCCCAAAGTAAAGTAGTGATTAAACTTTCTAGAACCTTTCTTCAGGCTCTATGTCAAGGGAAACAACAAATTCGGGGAGGGGGTAGAAAAATTGGGTATGACAGAAATGCCCTGAAGACTGCTGTTCGTAACAGTTTTGGGATAGAGTACAGGAGATTTTAAGCTGACCTAATAAGATTAGCCTCTGCTGGATGTAGATTATGGGCAGCACAATCCTGACTAAGGATCTGGCCAGCGGCCCAGGGCCACCCGCCGGATCCTGTGCCCGGGCTGCCCGTCAATCGGCGGGCTGGAGGTCTACTTGTGGAAGGTGATGCTTGTCCCCTTCCTCGAGTGTAAACCAGGGTCGGCCCTATCGGTCTCCTTGGATTTCCACCAGCTATTTAGAGGAAGCCGTGTAACGACCTAGCCAACCCGGTGGGGACGGGGATATGGCCAAAACCATTCCCTGCCCCCTCCTGGGCTGGCTACACCAACGGCCCCCCTCGCTGAAATGCCCCCGCGCCCGCCGGATCCTTACCTACCTTCTCCAGCAGCTGCCCGAGTGTTCTGGTGACAGAACGAGGGAGGCTGGCCTCTGCGCTGGCCTCCCTTGCTCCTGAGGAGCCGTGAAGTGCTTTAACGCTCGTTCCGTCACCGGCGCATTCGTCAGGATTGCGCCCTGAACATAATAGGCAACCCAATCCAGACAATGGGCCATGCAGCATGGCTGCGCAGCCTACGCTGCATCCTAACCTGGCTAGCTGCAGGCTGGAGGTCTCTTCGAAGTAAGGGGACATTTGTCCCCTTACCTTGGGTAAAGCCCCATCCTGCCCAATGGGGCTACTTGGATCTGTGTGAGCTAAGGAGCTGGCACAGAATTGAGAAGCCTTGTATTGGGTTTTCAAGTCTGGGAGGGGGGGATAGGATTTGGCATATGCCAGAGCCACCGATCCCACCCACCCCTCCTGGGCCTGATCCACGTACCCCATCCCGTTACAACCATAATCCCGAAGATGATACGATCTTGTTACAATTAAAACACTCCTCTGCCTCCTTTTTGTTTTCACTTAACATGTAGCCTGAAGAAGTATTCTGGGAACGTTTGTTCATTACGTTGTGACATTAGTTGGTCAATCAGTTCTCAGTCAATGCTTTGGGATGGAAACAGCCTTAGTCTCCCTGGTGGATATCTGTGCTGAGCCCTTTGCAGGGCAATTAGCAGCTATCTTGCAAACTGCAGGAGCCCAGCTCCTTGAAGGGCAATTAGCAGCTATCTGATTTTTGAATAGCCTCGGGGCTTGAGGCAATTACCTTATCTGATCACTCATATTTTCATTGGGGGTTCTGGGGGACCCACCAGAAATCGGGTCATGACCCACCAAGTGGGTCCCGACCCACAGTTTGAGAAACACTGGTATAGTGGTTTGGGAGTTGGACTTAGGCTTAGAAGATCCAGGTTTGAATACCTGTTCCACCATGAAGTTTCCTGGGTGACCTTGGGCCAGTCACTATCTTTTAGCCTAACCTGCCTCAAAGGGTTGTTATGAAGAAAAAAGGAGAGAAGGAACTATGTACACCACCCTGAGCTCCTTGTAGGAAGGGTGATATAAAAATGTGAAAAAAATACATATGCATACATAACAATAGAATATCCAGTACCATTCAATTCTGTATGATTAGGGTGTGCATTCAAAAGTTTTACTTAGTTCCCTACAGGAAACCTATCCAGATTATTATACTGCTTCATTTTCATCATGCAAAATATGGACTCAAGACAATATTAATCATTATGTTGAAAAATTTCTGCCAGAATCGGTGTTTTGCTTAGTTTCGATACTGTTTTAAATACCCTGTGTAATTTTCAATAACTTTCTAAATTACCTTGTATTCGCTTGAAATAACATCAGTTGTTTCCACCAGCTCTCCAGGTGATGGACACCCAGGGGGCCCTGGCGGCCCGATATCACCGATATCACCCTGCACATAAGGAAGTTCAAATACAATAAAAGTTTAAACAAAATTGGATAGACAATCATGAATTATATGAGAGGATGGCCCAGCATTTATTTTCATACCTGGAAGCTGAAAGATCTAATGCATATACTGTATTAACTGGCTGAGGATAACAAATGGATTAGAATACAGCGTGCATTTCTGGTCACACTATCTCAAAAAGGATGTCACAGACTGAGGGGAGACCGGGAGCCTTCCGCAGGGCAAGGGGACATTCAATCCCTTTACTCCTGTGTAAGAGTCACAACCGGCAACGGGTCTCCTTGGAGCTATGCTAGCAATTTAGCTAGGGTAACTCCAAGGAGAGGAAAGGAGCAGGGAGGCTGCAGGGAAGGGGGATAGGATCTGGTGTGGGCCATGATCATGGATTTTAAATTGTAATTATTTTCGGAGCCCTTCTTTCTCTCTGATTTTGGCTTTGGGCTTATTTTTGTACTTTGGAAAATGTACTTTAGTGGGGTGGGGGAGGGAGGAGCTGATTTTGGGAAGTGTGACTTGGAGAAAAAAAGAGATCCTTGCGTATGTCTCTATGTCTGTCTGTCTCTGTCTCTCTCTCTCTCTCTCACACACACAGTTAAATAAGACATTTAAAATTGTGTTAGTACTTTTTTACTTAATGATTAATTACCTAATTAATTAATTGATTAATCCAATTAAGTAGCAGGGGAAACTTCAGAAAATTGGACCGTGATAAGGGGGTACCCGGGCCTCCAAAGGTTGAGAACCCCTGGGCTACAACATCCGAAAGAAGGAAATGCAGTAATGACCCAGATATCTTCTGCTACATCTGTGCACTTTGCAGGATAAAGGTGCAACATCAATACCTTTATCAAGAAGGTTTATCTTGCTTACTTTAAAGTACGACATCAATGATATGATGAGCATAAATTTGCTATTTTTCATTGATTTTATCAAATGCAATATTTTATCAAACGCAATATTTGAAACCTGATGTGATAGACAAAAACTGATGCTAGATTTGGAATCAGCCCCCAAAATTACCTTAAAACCATTGGAATACCTTATGCCAGAAAAAGTGTGTTGACCAGTGTAATCAATGGCAGAAACACTTTCTCAATGAGGAAGGGACAAGGAGTTGGACTTTATTCTAGAAAAAGATGTCCTGGGGTAGGGGGATGACATGACAAAAGTTTATAAAATTATGAATGATGTGGGAGAGAGTGGACAGAGAAATTCACTCTCTGTATCAATATGTTTACGCCCTGAAATTGATGTGCAGCCCAATCCTGTGTAAGATATGGCGGTTGGCCTAAAGTGCTGGCCGCCGTATCCTATCCAGGGCCCTTCCCCAGGTGTAAGCAGCCTGAGGCCCAATGGGCCTACTCAAATGTATGCCAGCTTTGGAGCTGGTGTACATTCGAGCCCTCCGTGTAAGGCTGCAACAGGCCGGGAGAGGGCTTGGGATATTGGTGGAGCTCGCTGCCGATATCCCCGCCCTCTCCCCGTCCGGTCAATGGCGGTACAGGGCTTACCTGGTCCGGCGGGCGCAGGGATGGTGCACCGGGGGAGAGAGGGCTGGCGACTTTATGGCACTTTCTTGACACCCAGCACCAGGGCAGTACGTGCTCCCCCAGGGCTCCATTTACACAGGATTGCGCCATTAGGAGAGCCAAGAGAAAGTACTTCTTCACTTTGACAATAACTAATTTACAGAATCTACTGCTGCAAAAAGTGGTGATGGCCAATTGTATAGATAACTTAGTAGATAGGTCCATCAAAGGTTACCAACCATTATAAGCTAAATGGAAACTTTATGTTCAGAGTCAGAATAATTTTTAATACCAGATGCTGAAGACAATCACCAGCGCATCAAGTCCATGCTGTAAGTTTTCAGATGCATTTGGATAGCCACAGAATGCCTATGACAGATTATCAATTTGTTTGCACTATTCAATTTATATTGGCATAAGTCAGAGAAAAATCAGTGCAAGCTACTGTATTTTTCGCTCCATAACACGCACTGGACCATAGGATGCACATGTATTCTGGAGCTACATCAAAGGGAAAAAAATGTCTTACTTTTACCAGTTTTCGCAGCGCTTGGCTGCTTACCGCGTTGTTGTTTTGCACCTCCAATCTTCGTCCCGCGTTGCTGGCTGCATTATGGCCCCGCCGGGACTGCCCCCAGTCAGCAGCTTGAAGATGCTGTACCTTCGCTTCTTCTACAAGCTTCTTCTGAGCCTCCCAGACGCTGAGACGCAGGACGCGACAGCAAAGCTCTCCGCAAACATTGCAGTTACTGTGATGTTTCCGGAGAGCTTGTAGTCACGTCCAGCACCTGAGCGAAGCTCCCAGACCCTGGACGCGACTGCAAAGCCCTCCACAAACAACGCAGTTACTGCGATATTTCCGGAGAGCTTGCAGTCGCGTCCAGTGCCTGTGCGAAGTTCCCTGACCCTGGACGCGACTGCAAGCTCTCCGGAAACATCGCAGTAACTGCGTTGTTTGTGGAGAGCTTTGCAGTCGCGTCCAGCGTCTCAGCATCTGGGAGGCTCGGAAGAAGCTTGTAGAAGAAGCGAAGGTGCAGCATCTTCGAGCTGCTGACTGGGGGCAGTCCCGTCAGGGCCGCAATGCAGCTGGCAACGCGGGACGAAGATTGGAGGTACTAAACAACAACATGGTAAGCAGCCAAGCACCGCGAAAACTGGTAAAATCCATTTTTACAGGCTTTGGTCCATAAGATGCACAGACATTTCCCCCTATTTTTTGGGGGGGGGGAGTGCGTCTTATGGAGCGAAAAATACGGTATATCAGAGTTTTCTGGCTGCAGAATTTATTAGGTAATGGTTAGCATCTACTGGCATCACTTTCTCATTCTATGACAAATACAAACTTGTCAGACTTTTTACCTTTTCACCCTTTCCACCTTTTTCATCTTTTTCCCCATAAAAGCCAAGACCTCTGCTGCCCTGAAAGACAATTTATGAGTATTTAGCATAAGTCTGGTATTTTCAGCATGCTTAAACAAATGACAATCTGGGAGTTGTTTCCTTCTTTGTCGTGTCACTATGCTGTTAACACAGCAGTTAAATCATTCCTCCCCTATTTTGTTGCCGTGTTGTTTCTCTTCAGCCACGGGAGAACTGTCCGAAGGAGTAGGAGAGATTGTTGACATTTTATTGATTTGTTTTTACATGAGAGTTTGATCAAGTTAGGATGTCTGTTTAATGCCTGGTAGAAGTATCGTCATCCATTGACAGCTGTCGCTAATTACATTTGGGTCACTGTTAGGACACCTGATGTCAATTAGATTAAGTAGTATGAGTATATATTGAGTGTCTGTCCTACAGTGTTAATCTTCTGATGATGCCCCGAATGTCAGGGGTGAAACGTTAAGTTTACTGGTAACATCTTGCTTTTGTAATAAAGAATTTATAAACGACGTAGTCTTACCTGGAAATATGTGGGTTTTTAACTCAAAAATATGGTCACGTCGTGAGAGTCTACAATTGTATCAGCAAAGAATATTCATTCAATTCAAATCCGAACTATTTTGAATTAGATATTTTTGTAGGTTTTCACGACGCGAACATATCCTCGAATTAAAAATCCGCATGATGCCGGGAAACTCTGTCGTTGTAGATAAATTTATTACAAAAAAAAAAAATTCACAAATGGTAAAACATACTTTTGACGTTTCGCTCACGTAACACTCGTGGCATCATGCCACGAGTGTTACGTGAGCGAAACGTCAAAAGTATGTTTTACCATCTGTGAAATTTATTTTTTGTAATAAATTTATCTACAACGACGGAGTTTCCCGGCAACATGTGGATTTTTAATTCGAGTATTTTGAATTATTTGATTAAATTATTTTGTGCAAAACTTTGTTCAGCTCTGTCCCAATGCTTAAAAAAGGGATCATGACTCATACAGACAACACCCCCCCCCCACTTTGACCAAGTGACCTTCCAACAGCAGCAGTTATGTCACAAGGCTTGGTTTCACCCGGCCAGGTAACTCATGGTGTCACCCCCATTAACTTTATTTATTTTAATATATAACAGTACAGGTCACCCAACAAACCAGTAACCAACAAAAAACCAGTGACCAACTTGATGACACACAACTGAATAAGAGTGCTAGTATTAGCTCTGATATATAGAAATGAGAGCTGACTCATACTAACACCTTATTAGTTCCATGCTACATCATAATAACACCTCATTGCCTCTCAGAACAATCAGTCTTATTGGTCAGTTTTGAGTTAAGTAAGTCCACTTTTTCTTACTTAAGGCAGTTGTGTTTTGTTTTTCTGGTTATTTGGCCATAACGTTTGATAGAATACAGATAATTCAAAATGGGTTGTTCATCAATAGCCGCCTTGGGCATTTGCCTTTCGGCATAGGAAAAGGCGGGATATAATTTTTTAATAAATAAATAAATACAAGGTTTCCACAATTCTGGCCACTAGCGGTATCATCCCCCTGAGGGTGTCACCCGGTGCAGTCCTCACCCCCCTAGTAATGCCACTGAACAGCAGTTCTGTGCATTGGCCTGCCCAGATACTGTGCTAATTGTTGAAGACTTCCTCTGGGTGGTGTTTTCTTTTTAAATAAATAAATTATGGCACCCTGCCTATTGATCAAACTTCCCTGGAGAGGCTCACCTGGTAATTTCTTTGGAGTCATTCCAGTGCCAGGCAAATACCCTTTTATTTTCCCCAGTCTTTTTAATTTGTCATTTACTATTTTACTCGATTTGTTTTTCTTTCCTGTTTGTGTCTGCTGTATTTTATTGTTGCATTTTATTGTTGCATATTTTTTCTTGTTTTCTGTTTTGATTTTTAAACCTTATGAGTCACACTGAGAGTACTTATTAAATAAATTAAGCAGCGATCACAGCCCAACCGACATTTGCAACAGAACTTTAGATAATTTTCTATGGACTCAAGATGAGCATGACAGATCACAAAAAGACTTACTTTTTGTCCTGGAGATCCTGGTGGCCCTTGAGGCCCCTAGAAACAAAATATTGGAAAGTAAATTTTCTCTTAAGAGTATTCATTTCATATAAATATATGGAAACGGTCACCAGGATATGTAATCACAAAACAGATTTTAATATATTTTATTAGCATTTAACTATTTTTTCATTTTAGTTTTTATGCTCATTACAAACTTAGCAGGTTCTTAGGTTTGTGATCATCCGGAATCCCACATACCTATCAATCCTCATTCTCTGCACGCTCATTTCCCATGGATTCACTTATCCACGGGGAACAAGAGTGTAACTTACCTCATGCCATTCGCTTGGCTACCTGCAGCCATTTTGTAAGTCTCAGCTATCCACAGCTGAAGTCTCAGCTCTCTGCGGCCATTCTGAAGTCTTCTTCTCGGGGGTCTTCGTTTTTGCAGATCTTCGCCATTTGCAGTCTCATTTTTTTGCAGACCTTGTGGGTCCTCATTGGTTGTAGCCCCCATGAGTCCTCTTTGTTTCTCATTCAAGCTTTCCTCACAGTTGACTCTTCTGCAGCTTGGGCTGCTGGCATTCCTGGCCAGGTTAGGTATCCCTCCCCCTGTACAGCATCAGAGTCTTGATCATTTCCTGAGGCTGGGGTCATCATGACAAAAAGGGGTGCTGCCAATCTGACTTTTGCCCTCTGGCACCAAAATGTCAGAGGATAGCCCAGAGCTCAGTGAAGTGAACTTATCCTCTCCTTCCTTTTGAGACACGATCACAGTATGAGGTGGTGGTGAGTGCCTGCTTTACACAATGATGATGTTGGTTCAGGTCTTGGCATCTCCAGTGAAAAGGGTTGAGCTAGGCTCTTGGTTACAACAAGGCTCTCTCTCTCTCTCTCTCTCTCTCTCTCTCTCTCTCTCTCTCTCTCACTCACACACACACACACACACACACACACACACACACACACACACACAACTGGAGGTGGGGGTGTTGGTCTTTCTATCAGGTCCTGAAAGAATTTTCCAGATCCTGGGAATAATGACAAGAGGTGACTGCATTGAGGCCTCCAAGTAACATCTGGCTGGCTAATGCAGAAGACAGTGATGGGGTGTTTTCAGATGGATGCAGCAAGGCTGCCCTTAAACACAAACTCTGGTAATGCCTTTATTAGGAGCAAACTTTCCAAGTTCTCCAGAAGTCTTAATAACTGGGCTGAATTTTAAGTAAAGCACTTTGTACTCTGGTTTACAATGACAAAGAAGCATAGTGCCAATGACAGTGTTTCAGCAAGCCCCCCTAAGCGGAAATCTGTAGTGATAAGCTTGATGGATAAAATCTGTATGCTTGACTTGCTTCATTCTGGCAAATCAGTAGTATCCATTGGCAGACAATTCAGTGTAAATGAATCAACCATCCGCTCTATTTGTCAAAAGGAAGACGTCATTTGTAAATCTGCATGAATCTGCTCCAGAAAGTGCTAAAGTGACTTCAGTGGTTCATGATGAAACCATGGAAAAAATGGAAAAGTGGCTTAGTATATGGCTAAATGAGATGGTTGCCACAAGGGAAGTGTTGTGGACACCAACACTATAAGGCTCAAAGCCAATCAAATTTACAAACATATCACTGAAAATCAGGACAATGTGAAGCCATTCTCTGCCAGTGCTGGCTTCCTTGCTCATTTTATGGGATAAAAAATGGGTATGGGATAAAAAATGTAAAACTTTCCCGGGGGGGGGGGCTGGTTCAGCATATGTGGAAGCTGCTGGAGAATTTATACAAGTCCTGCATAACAGCATCGAGGAGAAAGGATATGTGCCTGAGTTCACCCGCCTTTTCCTATGCCTGTGTAGCCCGAAGGAGCGCCATTGCCCGACCCGCTTTCTTCGGGAGCCTCCGGACCGGAAGAGAGTGGGAGGGCCCTGCAGCAGCCTCGGGAGAGATCGATCGCTGAGCCTGACAATCATTCACACGTGAGAGACGGGACGATCTGATAAACTGCTGTGAGTCAGCTGCTGCTTCAGCGAGAGGCTTTTACGAGGCTACCAGCCCGACTCGTTTTCTTCCAGAGTCTCCTGTCCTCAGTGTACTGTAGCCCGAAGGAGCACCGCGGCTTGTTTCAGTGTGTGCACGCAGAAACAAGCCGCGGCGCTCCTGAAAAAGCTCCTGGCGGGCCGGACACCATGCTATGGGAGCTAGCTCTCCGGGGGCCTGAGAACATGCCCTCGGGGGCTGGATCCGGCCCAGGGGCCGGACGTTCCCCACCCTTGGTGTAGAGCAAAGAGGGTCCACAGGAACCTAACCCCATTTTTTCCCATAGGATCAATGATTCAGTATTTCCAGGAAACCTAATCCCAGCGGATAATGAGAATTTATTGTGTCTACCACTTCTGGATATTGTGGTGTAGCTATCTGCATTGGTGGTTTGTGCGGTTGTCACCTGGGCAACAAAGTACTCATTTCAGGATAATATAATAATTTCTGCATTTGCTAATACTTACAGGTAGACCTGGGTCTCCAACCGGACCAAATACACCCACTGAACCAGGGGCACCTGGAGGACCCTATAAATCAAGAAATGTGTTTTCAAAAGATCAAATTGTCTCATAATTATTTTTAATATTGTTTATAATTGTTATTTGCAGCAGTGCTACTTACTGGGAAGCCCATAAAACCTGGGTTACCAATGTCTCCCTAGAGAAAAATGAATTTAAAATAGTAAATACTATACATACCGGTAGTTCTAACACACAGAAAAATTTCAACTTAGCAACATAACATTCCTTTAGAAATGCCAACGATTCTTTTAAAGCTTTATGATCATTTGTGGAATGAAAAAATTAAGAACTGAAAAACACACAAAAAATAACTATTAATACACCACATAATACTTAATATTACTTATTTCTCATATAGACATAACACCCATTGTGAAGCCCTTCAAAAGTACTTTTTCTTTTTTTTTTAAAGTATCATACTGCTGTGTATAAGAAATAGAAGCAACAAAACTTGCATAGGTGGTTGTTTCTGTTTCAGTGGATTTTGGTATACAGTCGGCCCTTCTTATCCCCGAGTTCGCCATCCACAGATTTCAGTATCCGCTGATGGCACCCCGGAAATAGGAGTTCCGGTTGGGGGCGCAGTCGCGGCACCACAATACTTTATTTTGAAGCTGTGCCGGGCCCACGGCCCACATCTCAGGCTCCCCCTCCCCTGCACCCTCAGAACTCCTTCAAAATGCCTCAGAACTCTTAAAAAAAGTGACCGGAAGATACTTCCGGTCATATCTGGAAGGTGTTTTGAGGTGCGGGGAGGCCTGTGGCCCACTTCACAGGCTTCCCCATGCCTCAGAACACCTCCCAAACGTGACCAGAAGTTTTTGAAGAGTTCTGAGGCAATTTGGAGGAGTTCTGAGGTGCAGGGGAGCCCAAGAAATGGGCTGCAGGCTTGGCACAGCTTCAAAATAAGGTATTTTGGTGCCGCAGCCCCACGCCCACAGACTCCACTATCTGCACTATCCGAGGGGGTCTGGAATGGATCCCAGAGGATAACGAGGGATCACTGTACATTTCATACAGGAAGTCCCCTTTATAAGTTGGGGTTTTGGACTTATGGCAAAATGACGTATAAAGGGGGATTTTCTGTCATACAAAATAATGTACACAGGGGTTAATAGGGACTGTGAACACTGTCAAGCTCTTCATTGCACTTAAAGAGGGGGATTTTCTTCCACAAGAAACAATGAAATGAGGTAAGAATAGAAACTGTAGGGAGTGGCATGCACTCCTGAACACATACAAACCAGTACATCCCCCCCCCCCCACTGGGGCAGCCATCCATGATGCAAGTTGAGAACTTCATGTCAGTCAGCATGTTGCCAGGGGTGGGGTGGGGTGTTACTTCGTACCCATCCACCGCCTCACCCAGCCTGCCATCTCCATAGTGTACATTCCATCCTCTTCTCAAGTGTTAATACATAACAGGAAGTTGGGAAAGGCTTACTTTCTCTCAGCATTCAGCACTGCCACTACCACCTCTTCCTTCTCCTCTAATGGCCAGCTAGAGCCCAGAATTCTCTCTGCAAGCATTACAGGAAGCAGTAGCACTGGACATGAGGGAAAGAGGTAAGTGAACTGGGCAGGGATTTTTTTTTGGGGGGGGTCACCTGCCCGTTTACTCCAACTAATGACAACAACAACACCAATGTTGACAATACTGTAAAAAACAATGATGCCCCTTTAAGAGCATGGAGGAGGGGAGGAGAAATAAGCGTATGCAATGGCCATGGATATCTCTTTAAGAGCTCAAAGGAGAAAGAAGAGCGTGTAGGCTTGTCTATGAAAGAAGAGCGTGTAGGCTTGTCTAAGGATGTAGGTGTGGGGAATTCTTATATCTAGTTCCTCAAGAATTTGAGGACCTAAACGCAGGGAAGTGTATAACGAGGAGACTTACATCGGGGACCCTCTGTATTGAAAAATGAAAAATTATTGGAACATTTCAATGTATCTGTGGCCAGTCTGCAGCTGGTGTTGTGACCAAACCAAAGGAGCTTTGCAATACAAAATCAGGCTACACAGCATAATTGGAAAGTTACAATCTTCTCACATATTCAGGAACACTTGATGGTCTTCTAACCTTTGCATGCAGATGGGGTAATACAGAACTTCTCCATCCAAAAGACACAATGACGTTGCACAATAACTAATCCATTCGTAAGTGCTGTACAAACTTACCCTGTATTGCATGGCTAATTCTGGAGTCAGCACAAATGGCTCCCCCTTCTGACCTTTTGGTCCTTGGATTCCCTGCATTGGTAGAAGACAAAGGCCTTTAGCTTTTGTCTCCATCAGTGACACAAGAGCTTTGTGAGTTTTAGGACACAAGAGTTTTATGGAATTATTTCAGGAAATTCACATGTATCCATCTATAAACACCATTATGCATCTTTCCATCCAGCAATTCAGGGAGGAAATATGATTTTCAGTTAGCATATACAACATGGGCATGGCACAGCACAATAACTTTCCCAAACACTGACACAAGCAATGGAAGGAAAAAGGTGTTACAGATTCTCAGAGCCTACTGTATACTGTATATCTTATTAGAATTTAAAAAAATTGTATTAAAAACATGAAAAACAAATTCCAACCGAATTTTCTTCCCCCATACTCAACAACAACAACAACAACAACAACATCTTCTCCATTCATTTAGAAACGAATAACTCAGAAGCTGTGATTGGTTTCAGTCAATTTCATGACTCCTTTGATATATCTGGGACTAACAGCTACTAGGAAAATAAAGAAAAGATGCTTTTCTCCTCTTAGTGAAACTGAAGGGTCTCTTTTTATGTTTGTACAATTATCAAATTACTGATGCAGGATAAGGAATAATGCCATGCTAGCCATAAGGAGAAGGCTTTTTCTTTTACTCCAGAGAAATAATGGCCTGTGTGTGGTCTAACTTTCAGCACAATCCTAACCAACATTCCAGCATCGGTGCAGCCACAATGCAGTTCCTAGGTAAGGGAACAAATGTTCCCTCACCTTGAAGAGGCCTCCATGACTGCCACCCCTGCACTGCAAAATGCAGTGTGCACCCTGTTGGCACGGCTATACCGGCACTGGAAAGTTGGTTAGGATTGCGCTGTTTGTGATTGTAAAGGATGAGACAACTCCATTTTAGTATATAAATTCTACACCTTATTTGACAGGCAGCCTGCTGTTTGTATTCTTCCATCTAAACAATGTGGGGCTAGAGAGTTTATGTAAAGGAGAGCATTTGTAACTATCCCACAGCATGGTATATTTACAATTTTTGTAGAAGTTGAATGAAAATGTACCACTTCTGTTGTGACTCACTGAAAAGGAACAGTGACCATTTTGTCTTTTTGTTTTGTTTTGTTTTGAATACTGGGATTACACTAATAAATGTTACATGGGATTTATTTATTCAGTATTAGCTACTCACAAAGAAACCAGGCACGCCTCCAGACCCCTGGCTTCCCTGCTGACCAGGATCACCTTTGGTCCCATTGCAGCCATCATGACCTGGCTTCCCCCGTGATCCTGCTTGGCCTGGATGACCCTGTGGAGACAGAACAAATACAAGTATCTGACCATCTGTTTCTTGTTTCTACTTTCTAATCTTCACACAGCTCTTAAATGTTCTCATCATTAGCTCAAGCAACAGCTCCATGGGAAAGGGCAGTGAAAAAGAGCAATTCTTAAAAAATATCACTGAACCAGATGCTTCAGAGAATATGAACAGAAAAAAAAATCAGTGGCAAGGAAAATCTAGACACATGGGGTGGGGGAGGAATGGAAGAGAAGAGGCAAAGCTATCAATTTCCTTTCTTTTATTCAAAGAACTAAGGGCCCAGTCCTATGGTTGCCCTGCGCTGCTGGAACTCATGTTCCAGCAGTGCAGGGTGCTTTCCAGCAGTGCAAAAGCCGGGCCACCGTTGCACGCTCCCAGGCCACTGCCGCAAACGGGCAGCAGCACAGCACACGCAGCAGCAGCAGCTCCCAAAGCCTCTATCGGCGCCAGTGGGTTGGCAGTGCAGGTGTGTTGTGGGTGGAGAGGGGGAGGGCATGGAGAGTTCCGAGGCGGATTGGGGCAGGGCAGGGCAAAGGAGGGAGGATCTTGGTGGCACCAGTGTGCTCCAGATCTTATCCCTGCTTTCCCAGTCCCCCCACCTATTTATTTATTTAATTTATTTAATGGATTTCTACCCCGCCTTTCTCCCAATAAGGGCAATCAAGGCGGCTTACAGTTAAGAACAAGTTAAAATACATAATACACAATAAAAAATAATTAAAAACAAGTAATTAAAACAGTTAAAACAGACAACCCCAGTGGGTCACCTATAATTACATTTGTTAAAAGCCATTTGTTAAAAGCCAGCCTACCATGTCAGTCATCAAATGCCAACCTAAATAAAAACGTCTTGAGGCCCCGCCGAAAGGTCTCTAAGGAGGGAGCCGTTCTTAATTCCAGGGGGAGGGAATTCCATAATTGGGGCGCCACTGCCGAGAAGGCCCTATTCCGTGCCGCCATCCCCCTCACTTCCGTCAATGGCGGCACCTACCCCTTTTCTCTTCTTAAGACATATGCCAGAAAAATGGCTGGCACAGGTCTGAGGAGACCCATAGGTGATCAGGCAGCCTACCTGGGGTTACCTGGGGTTATATTTTTTAAATATTCTAAAAAAATACTTATACTTTCCTCCTGCAGGCTGTCCGATTGCCCCCCCCCCATTGGATGCAGCACATGCTCTGACAGCACAGTTGCATCAGCATCAATGGTGGGGGATAGGATTGTCCAGTAAGCCTACTACTACTAAATGTGACAACAAGTGAACTAGAAGAAATTACCCATGTGACACTGCACGCACCCAGTGTCTCCTTTATTGTAACTCAGGGCTGTGCCTGGGCATACATTGCAAAAACACCAGGGATCTGAAACCCAGGCTCAGTAGCGTCACTAGGACGCGCGTCACCCTGGGGCAGGGGGCGCTCGTCACCCTAGTGATGCTACGATATCGCAGCGCGGGGGGGCGACATGGCTCCCCCCCCCCGCGTCGCCCTCCGGACGCTCCGAGGCAGGCCCGGGAGCCGGCCTCGGAGCGTCCGACCCCGTCAGCGCTCCAGGGCCTTCTGAAAGAAGACCCAGGCAGCGCGTCCATCCGGGTATTTTCCAGATTTTCGCGCATGCGCATGCCTCGGAGCGTCCGACGGGTGTTGCGCGTCACGGAGGTGGCGCGCGCGGGGTGCGCGCGTCACCCCGTGGCGTGCATCACCCGGGGGCGCCCCGCCCACCCCGCCACGCTCCAGCAACGCCCCTGCCCAGGCTGATACTGCATGATGTGCTTAACATTACATGCATAATAGTGAGGGGTACAGTTGAAATGACAGGCTGGATGAAGGCATCACCATCTGTAAACTCCTTCTTGCTTGCTTCCCATAATTGAGAATTGAGCCTGAGAGTTCTTTTACCTCCACACTTTATATCTTTTATACCTCTGTTCTACAGAAATGGAGGACACAACACAGCACGTAAGAAGCACGCCTGGCTTTCTGTCATAAACATACATTAGCCCCTCCTGTCCAGGTGCAGTACAGCTCTGCTGCTTGGGCCACCGGTGGCACCCTTGCTACAAACTGAGCAAATTCCTTGTGAAATTCATTGTTGTAGAGCATTATAGGAAATGAGGAGCAGGAAGAACGGTGTTTATCATTTTGTCTCCCTATGGATTCATTTTAAGAGAAAAGGAAACTACAAATCCCATGTGGCCTGGCAGGAAACGACACACATGTGCATGCCCAGGAGTGCCAATTTCAGGAGACAAGAGGCACGTAAACCTCTCCTGTCTCTAATAAGTCCACCCAAAAATCAGTTAGCTCTATTTTTTTTCTCAAATGTCATATATTTCTGCTTGGGAAGGACTGATGGGTGGAACTGGTAAGAATGCTGGAAATAAATCCTATTTTGATTCAGAGGGGGGCTGGGCTGGCTGGGACAGTTCGCATTTCAAACTACTCCAATTCCAAATTTGCCCTCATCACTAAGTGGAACCACTCCCAGGGGGCTGGCCCGGGCTACCATCACTCACCTTAAAGAGAGTGAAAGTGGATTGCTTTGATGTGCCCTCCATTCACTTCCTACACCACACCTGTTTCATTCGCCCCAGCAGTCTGTGGTGATGGGAAAGGCCCATGTACCCCAAGCACTCCTGGGTTACTCACAAAGAAACTGAGATGAAATGGACACGCTGCCATAGCATGTCCCTGGAATTAGGTTGCTGCCATCAGAGAGGGGGAAACACCCCCCCCCCAAAAGAACGGAAGGCTTCCTCCCATGTTTATCTCTCAGCTGGGGTGAGCTTAGGTACCTAGGGATCCTTTAACCCAGAAGTGGCTGCTAGAGGAGAAAAAGGGGTGGCAACTACTCAGGCTTTTCTCAACTCTTTTGACCCCTCACAACACCACAAGCTAGGAGCAATCTATCTGGGACTGAGAAGCAAGGCTAGCTCATCCATGAAGTGCATGATGGGTCTTGTGTCGAGTGGCAGGGGAGCGGAAGACTCAAGGTGTCCCTTCACCCCAAGTCTGTTGCTGCTTCCCTCCAGTCTGCCCCAGATGGAGCTGCATCCATCTGCTTCCTTACCTACACCCAAAACAACCCATGTGGGCAATGATGATCCACTTGCCTATCCACTCATCTCATTCCTTTTTTGTGGCCCCTTTAAATGAAACAGGAAGTGCGGGGCACACTGGGAGCTCCCAGCATGGTCTGCGCCTGCGTCATGTTTTGCTGAAAAAGATTGCATAGGAAAGATAAAGGCTGCATTTTTTCTTTGTGCATTTTTTTTGGGGGGGCATGCACATATGGTGGGTCATAGACGGTGTCACTGGCGTCGCTGGAGGTGGGGCGGAAAGCTAAGTTCTGCAGCTTTCCGCCCCACCGTTACTCTCCAGTACGAGGCGCCCCACCCCCTCGTCATAGGAGCCCGTCAGCAGAGAGAAAGCAATGTGCAGGAGAGTCCCTGTGCGTTGCTTTCTCTCCGCTGACGGCCTCCTACGACGAGGGGGCGGGCACCTCGCGCAGGAGAGTAATGGTGGGGCGGAAAGCTGCAGAACTTAGCTTTCCGCCCCACCTCCAGCGACGCCAGTGGATGGTGTCAAGTGACAGATCTGGTTGGGCCATCTCTGGTGAGAAGGCTCTGGCTCGTAGCTCTGATATGAATAAGACAGGCAGGTAAGGTTTAGAAAAAATAAAAAAGATTTATTTAGAAAAGACAGAAAGAGATAGGTAATGTTCAAATAGGCAAAAATAGTCACTGGAGTGTGGAGACAAAACGAAATAAAATCCTAATGCAAAGGCTACCTAGACACGACTCTGTTCAGAAAATACTTATTCCAATTGCAGTTTCCTTTCACCTCCTGGTCCTGGAGGGGCATGTCACCAATGTGCAGTTTAACCATGCATGTTCTGAAACAAAATGCCCATTGTTATAGGGATTGGGAGGATTGAGATTCTACTTTTCCCATTGGTGGGGTGGGAAACTCCAGTCCAGCCCCCCTGGACTTTCCCTTACAGCGCAATCCTATCCAAAACTTACACCACTGGTGTAACCAGCAGGGTAGGGTAGGGTGGGAGGCTTTGGAAGGGAGGGGAGATTTAAATCCCCTTCCGTTCTGGGGCCTCCAGTTCTCGCTGCACCGCAGGTTACACCGGTGGTGTAAGTTGGATAGGATTGAGCTGTCAGTCATGGCCAGGTGGATGTACCTGACCAATAGACAGGTGATAGCAAATTTTCTGAATGGGATTCATGGAGAAAACATGAATATTGCATGTGTGATAGTCACTCATATGCTTCCTTCACATGACACAATGTGCTGGGAAACTATGGTATAGAAACAGATGGGGCTGGAGCTCAGGGACAGGGTCATAGGATTGGTAAAGCACATGTTTTGCATGCAGAAGTCCCAGGTTCACCTGAAATCACCAGGGAGGGCTGGGAATTACCTGTTTCTGATAGCCTGGAGTATGGCTATATTTATTTAAAGTATTTGTACCCCATTCTTCAGGTAACAAGCCCCTGAGTGACTTACAAGAAATAAATAAATGAGAAAATCAATCATTAAAATATAAAAGATGATGGGGAGCTATGGTTCAGTCTATGGTTACTGTGACGGGAGACGGGATGACTCAGCTTGAAAGATACCAGGATGTGGAGATAGTGAAGGGCTGGCTTCTCTTCTCTTCTCCTCCTCCTTCTCTTCACATGGCAGTTGGTGGTTCTATAATCCTAGGTGTCCTTAATATTCTGATATATTCCAACAATTCTACTTCATAAAGTAAATGCTACTAAAGACAATGACACTTGTGCATGTGCAAAATGTGTGTGTGGGGGTGTGTGTGAAGCAAGAGAGGGGGGAGATGGAGTGCCTGCATATATTAAAAAGGCCACAGAACAGGGCCATGGCACAGGACCCAGAAGACCCTAGCGCTGACCCTGACCTGAAACAACATTTGGAACATACGTAGATTTATGTGGGTGGGCAGTAGAAAAAGTTCTAATGTCAAAAGACATTGCAGAGGAAGCAAGTTACGGGAAATCTGTCCAAGAATTTCTATGACAGAAACTAAGAGGAAACGTTCTTTGCTTATTATTTTATACCACAAAATATTCATTAAAATGTTTGAACAAAATTATTCATTCTATTTTATTATTTCATTTTATATTTTAGATTACAGTATAATCTGCCTTTCCATAGTCAAAAAAGCACACAAATGGTTTTCCATGGACTTCTTATGGTTCTTATGTTCACTGTCTGGTGAAGGATGAATTTGCAGGCCTTCTTAGTTTGTTCAAGATCCCTTGCTCATTATATATATATATATATATATATATATATATATATATATATATATATATATATATATATATATATATATATATATATATATATATATATATATATATATGCATGCATGCATGCATGCATGCATGCATGCATGCATGCATGCATGCAAACCATATATTAATGGAAGGATTATTTGAAACCATTCTCAACTATTTATGGAATGAGAGTTTATGTAAATTCAACACTTCCTAATTTCAATGTATGAAATAAGTGGCTACTTACAGGAATACCATCTGCACCAGAAAACCCAGTGACCCCTCTTTGTCCCTAGGATGGAAAAGAAACATGATAAAAATGATCATTCCTTTAGTTTGTTCTTTACAATTGGGTTGACGTGACCTATTGGAAGTGTTGTCATTACCACTTCTCCCTTCGGTCCAGTTACTCCTGGTTGGCCTCTTTCACCTTTTTCACCATTGTGCCCTGGTAGTCCTGGGATACCTTGCACTCCAGGTGGCCCAGAGGGTCCTTGCTGTCCAAGTGGTCCTGGTTGGCCCTGAGAATCACAACAAAAATAATTATTCACACACTACTGTTTTGCATTCAGAACACTTTATCTCTGCAGTAATGAAGAAATCTGTTATTTTCCTAAAGAAGGGAAATAGTATTTTGAACCCATCAAGTTCTTTTACCCGTAATATGTACAACAAAAACGAATACACAGCACACATGAGTAACAAAGGCAATAGTATTCTAGATTCAACTCTTAATTACAGTACAGAAGTGTTGTTACACTTTGAACAAGCGTCAGCAGAGTCTCTTCTGCTGTCACAATCCTGCAGTACACACGAGTGCAACTTAACTAAGTTTATTTGTGCAACCACTTATTTGAGGAAAAGCCTGAGAGATCAACAGGACTCAGAACCTAAACAGTGTGTGTGTCTGCACATTGGAGGTGATGATTTCCCTTAAATTGAGTGCCTAAAGGCAAACGACAGCCCAAGCCTATGGTTTTCCCCATGATAGCATGCAGCTTTGGCAAAACAGGCCGTGCTGCATGCTATAGTGGGGGAGTCAATTGGGAGGCTTGGGAGGGGAAAGGGAAAATATTTTCCCTCACCCTTCCATAAGCCCCTCAACCGCCAAAGGGTCTCCTCGGACCTGCGTCAACTCTAGCTGGTGCAGACCTGAGAGGACAAAGGGGGCATGTTGGCTCACTCCAGCATCTGGTGGCCACCCCTCCTACCTCCAACATGCCCCCAACCCTCCCCCCATTCTGCCCACCCTGCTGACTCACCACCTTTGGCAAGCCTTCTTCTTCCCACTGGAGCGTGCGAGGCCTCGGTGGCATTTCCGGTGGTGGTCTGGAAGCACGCAGCTATATGTGCTTCTGGATCGCCATTTGTGACAGCCAAAAAGTGCATACCGCTGCTGGAACACTAGTTCTGGCTGTGGATCGCAGGTGTAGGATTGGATCATAAATGGCACTCATAGCAATAGAGAACAGGCCTGTGCATGTTTTGGTGTCGTAAAAGTTAGACCTATTCTTGGGTATATGTGGGGCGCTGATTCCAAAAATGGCATCAGTTTTGCCCTATCACATCTAGTTTTGGCGGTACAGCATCGCCACCTTATAATGCGAGTCAAGCTGCTTCCTCATGAGGAAGCCATGGTGAGGAAGCTGCTTGACTCGCATTAAGGTGGCGATGCCGTATCCCCAGAACTAGACATGAAAGGGCAAAACAGATGCCATTTTTGGAATCAGCGCCCCAAATTCATATAGAACCGCCATAAATTTTGAAAAAAGGTTTTTTGACCTTCAATTTTGCCAGTCTCTGTAATCATCTGTAGAACAAGATCCAAGAAAGAGCCTGCCTTCTTTGGAGCTGATTCAGCATAACAGCATGAATAAATTCATTTCTTTTTTGTTGAAAAACAGCAATAAAAACAAAACACCACCAACAGCAGTAATAATAGATTCCCCCTCAATTCCTTCCAAAGCTGCTACAAATAAAAGCCCATCAGGATGTCTGCATAATTTGGTTCAGCAGAAGTATGATGATAGGACTTCTGATGATGCCTCCTATGTTGGAGGCAAAATGTTAAGTTTTTTAACCATCTGATTATAATAATAAAATTATATTATACGACGGAATTTTGTGGTAAAAATGTTTGTTTTGAGCTCTAAAATATTTACTTATTTTTCACATTTTTATACCGCCCTTCCTCCAAGGAGCTCAGAGTGGTGTACATATTTCCTCCCCTCCTTTTTGTCCTCACAACAACCCTGTGAGGTAGGTGGGGCTGAGAGATAGTGACTGGCCCAAGGTCACCCAGGAAGCTTCGTGGCTGAGCGGGGATTTGAATCTGGTTCTTCCAGGTCTAAGTCCGACTCCCAAACCACTACACCATCCTAGCTTTGATACCCTTTGATATGATATGATATGATTTGATATGATATGATATGATACCCTTTGAGTGTATGTTTGCATTTTCACATAATTGAGAAAGATAACTGAGAGCGTATGATTCTGCGAAAAACTGCTGCAACTGATTCTGTAGCAGCAGATTAGATATCACAGCATAAAACAATAAACTTCTAGAAAACAATTTGAGATTAAAAATAGACTTAGGAGCTACCAGAGTTTTCAACCTTGCTATTGTACATACTCAAATAATATACTTGCATATACTCAAATAATACCATAAGCAGCATTAACTGGGCAATCCACTTTTATAACATTTAAGTACATTAGATGTATTTAAGGGTGCAATCCAAACCTACTTAGGCCACCATTGTAACCAGCGGCCCAGCGAAAACAGGAGGCCCCAGAACAGAAAAGGGATTCAAATCCCCTTTGAATTCCCCTTTTGGAGGGGATTTGAATCCCCTTTCCATTCTGGGGCCTCCCGTTTTCACTGGGCCGCTGGTTACAACGGCGGTGTAAGTAGGTTTGGATTGCGCCCTAAGTGCATTAAATAATTTATTCTAAAAAATGATATCCTGTGCTTCCCCTCCCATTAGGGAGGCACTCAAGGTGGCTAACTGTGCAGAGTTAAAATAATTGAAAACACAACCCCAAAACAATAAATCAATAATAACAAAAGCAGATCTGAAGTAGCAAATGGAAATACAGGTTGAGTATTCCTTATTCAGACTGCTTGGGACAGGAAGTTGTCTGGATTTTGGATTTGTCTGGATTTTGGAATATTTGCATAAACATAATGAGTTATCTTGGGGTTGGGACCCAAGTCTAAACATGAAATTCATTTATGTCTCATATACACCATATACACATAGTCTAAAGGTAATTTTGTACAATATTTTAAATAATTTTGTGCCCCAGTAAGCCTTGCGCTATGCCAGCCAGGTGTTGGAAACGTGTTTGTGTGTTTTTTAAATAAAAAATGTCTGGATTTTGGAATAGTCTGGATTTCGCATTTCGGGATAAGGGGTAATCAATCTGTATCAGACTAGCCCCACAACTGAGAAGGGAAGATCAAATGAAATAAATATCAACTGGTGCTAACATTGAATTAGTGAGGGCACTACCTCACCTTCTGCAAGGGGAGTTCCTTAATCCAGGCACCAGCACAGATAAAGGTATTTCACATGTAACCACCAGATACACTTCTACCTATGGTCGAACACGTACAAAGGCACTCCCTGAAATACTCTTTTATTTAGGGCTTTAAAGGTTAAAACTCACACCTTGAACTGTACCTGGAAACATACCGGCAACCAGTGCAGGTGGAACAACAAAGGAATGATTTGCTCCACTCCCCTGGTGTCAGGCAGCAGTTGCAGGGGAGAATGCGAGTCTGATGGTGGATCCCAGATCAGCAGCACACCAGGATTCTATCCCCTCTTTTCGAACCTGCCTCACCCCTTTTCTCTCCTATATAGCTGGTACAGATCCAAGGAGATCCATAGGCCATTGGGAGGCCTATGCAGAGATAAGTAGAAAATATTTTTACTTACCTGTGCCAGGTCTCCTGATCGCCCTGCCCCACCCCCCACCATTGGATGCAGCATGCACCCTATTGGCGAGGCTGCATTGTCATCAATGGTGGTGGATAGGATCAGGCCAATAATATATTAATATTTTGAATATTCTATTGTATTAATAGACATTTGTTTTATAGAGGCTTGATTAACTATTACCTGGAATAGTTAACATTTTTACTCTGTTTTGCTATCTCATTTTGAAAGATGACATAGTCTATCTCATTTCTGGATGCATGGCTTATGTTATTCTAGAAATTTGGAGAACGTTTTCTGATTAAAACAAAAAGAAAATATAAACAGTTAAAATAAAAAATCAGTTTTGACTGTTGGTACTCTTTAATATTTGAGAATCGTCAGTAGATGGCACTCATTGTCTATCTACGCTCTTAGTACTACAGGCCGAGGGAAATCATAGACCCATTAAAGACCGTGTTCAGTAAAGTCTGTGACAGTGTTAGTAGGTAAGTAGGCCACACTGGAAAGGGATACAGAGAACAACATCATTCTAACAGGCTCCAAACTGTGTCAACAATCTACACAAGAAAGGCTCTATGTAAGATGGTCAGCAACAGACTGGTTTTTGTTACCCTATCTGAACGAAAGCCCGCATACCCTTATGCCCATCACCAAAAAATGAGACAATAGATAGGGAAAATAGAATTTTCTGGTTACTGCAAATCAGTGAGAGTAATTTGATGCAGATAGCAACTGCTTTTAAGGTTAGCATTTTCCTCTCTCTCTATAATAATAATAATAATAATAATAATAATAATAATAATAATAATAATAATAATAATAATAAGTACCAAATAAGTACCAAATTTATTGGCACAAAATCCATTAAAAATCCAAAATCCATTAAAAAAACCACACAATCCATTAAAAACCACAAAATCCATTAAAACATAGTTTAAAACAAGGACTTTCAATAAAACCTAGCCTGAAAGAGGCATTCTACTGACAGTAAAAATAGAAGAAAAATGAATATGTTTTACAAAAATTGTAAGAAAAATTAGTCCACTGGCTAGGTGTGGTGTTTCAGTGATACTGAAACATCGAATGATTCAGTGTTAAGGTTATTATGCATAAGCCATCATATCTATTCATAGTTGCACAACAAATGCAGAACACACAGGAGAACAGCATCTTTTTTGTAGCAGTATCGGTATATACAGTCAATTCTTGGTATCTGTGCACTCCGTTCCCATGGATTCACTTATCCATGGGAACGAAGCGTGTAACTTACCCTGCACCATTCACGGTCTGTTTTCGCCTATTCTGAAGCGATCCCAGCATCCACGCTAGCCATTTCAAATCTCGTGGCAGCCATTTTGAAGCTATCTGGGTCATTCTGAAGCCATCTGCAACCATTCTGAAGCCACCAGCAGCCATCCTGAAGGTCTTCATGCCAATTTGATTTCCCCCCAACCCCACTGAATCAATTATTCCATCTGGTATCTGCTGGGTTTTCCAGGAACCTAACCCCTGTGGATACCGAGAATTGACTGTATGTAATAGGAGGAACCACCCAGTGGCCTACAATGATGCTGACAAAGCTCACAATAGGCATATAATATTAATTTTTATTTCAACTATGAAAAGAAAGACTTAAAACTATTGCACAAAGACAATGCCACTGCAGAGACTGCAGGGCTCAAAACAGTTCTCTTTTTGCACGCTACCATTTTTGCACTTTTTGCACCCTACCATTGGACACCAGCATTACCTGAATACCTGTCACACAGCCTAATCCTGCAATGCTGATGCAGCTGTGCCAAAGGGGTGCACGCTGTATCCTGTGGTGGAGGGGCAGTCAGGGAGGCCTCCTCAAGAGTTCCCTTACCTCAGGGCTGCATTGGCGCTGGAAAACTGGTTAGAATTGGGTTGACAGTGTCAACTCTGAAGATAAAATGTTCATCAGATGTGTATCCATTCTTGTAGACAAACACCCATGACTTAATGTCACTGGTCAGATTCAACTGTATTTCAGTTGCCTTAATTCTAGATGGAATTCTACTGAAGTAATAAATGTATAGGTTCATTCCTCAGTGAAAAGGACGGTCTTCTATGACCCGATATAGAAATGCTTACAAAGTTTGCTAAGCTCAGGCCTGGTTACAAGCTTCATGGACTGATAATGTTCACCTCAAAGAAGGCACATGCATTAGGAGCCCCTAAATTCTTCTCCAGCTCAAATTAAAATCCAACCCGGCTACGAATTCCCAGAGTACAGCCTCCCCCCCCCTTTTAAACTAACATTTACCTAGCCATGGGGGTGGATATAGCAGTGCTCTGGTACAGCTGCAGTGAGGAGGAGGAAGTGCTCTCTCTCTCCGTGGTACTGGTCCAAAAGTATATTGTGACCCTTGGGAAATGCAATTTGCAACACCCCTTGGGAAGACAACATTTCCCAAGGTCTAGAGCTTTTCATCCTGGTACAGGTGGGCCCCCATATCCGCTGGGGATATGTTCCAGGCCCCTCTGTGGATACTTGAAACCGTGGATAAGAGCGAACACCCCCTCCATGGTTTCCTGAGGGCCCCCCCACCCTGCCTCCCCTGCAGGCAGGCATGCTTGCCCCCCCCCAGCTCTTATTTTTCTTTCAGCAAGCTTTGTTTCTTCCTTAAAACAGAGAAGCAGCCTCCATTGCAGGCAAGTAGAATGAGACTAAGTCCTAGAGAGGCTCTGCAAGGTTTCTGTTAACCTTGCAGAGCCTCTCTAGTACTTAGTCTCATTCTACTTGCCTGTAATAAGCAGCCAGAGGCTGCTTCTCCTGTTTGTTTAAGGAAGAAATGAAGCTTACTGGGAAAAAAGTAAAAGCCTGGGGGGGTCCCCATGATCCGTGGATAACTGAAACCGTGGATAGCGAATCAGTGGATATGGGGGCCCACCTGTACACAACTAGCACACCAGGTCCTTGGAGAGAGAAGGAGAGAACACCGTCCCTCTTTCTCTTTCTCCATGACCAGGCTGGAATGCCACTGCTCCTGCTACTGCCAGTCTCTAATCAGAGGGGAGGGAGGGAGCAGGGCTGGTTCAGCCTTGGGGCTGACTGAAGCAAGCCATCTTGAGTGGCAGGTTGGGGATCCTGTCCTGACTGCTTGCTCTCAGTATGTTGCTTGCTTCAACAAACTAGTGGAGAGTAATGGGGAAAAGGCAGCAACAGACAAATGGCCTGACCAAAAAGTAAAGAGGGGGGGGGGTGCTCTGGATCTGCTCCACTCCCCTCTCCTTGCCTGTCCAGTTACTTCCCTAAGCAGTTATGCTGATGAGGAGAAAGTGGTGACAGCAACAGTGGTGACAGAGCACATGTGCACGATAATGTCTTTCTTTTTAAAAAGGAGGGTGGACACACAGACAGGGATGACAGATCTCCACAAATTCAGGTGGTGGGTGTACTGAAACCACCTCTGGGAAAGAAGGTGCTTTGTGGGACTGGCTGAGAGTGGGAGAAGATACGATGATTAAGGGGAGATATGATAGCTGCCTTCAAGTATCTGAAGGGCTATCAGTCAGAACACTGGACTAGAGGACATTGGTCTAGAACCAATGTGTTGAAACTACAGGGAGGTAGATTAAGGAAGACACAAGGAAGAATTTCTAACTTTAAGAGCCGCATGGCATTGGAACCATCTGGCTTGTGCTGTTGTTGGCTCTCCTTCATTCGAAGTCTTCAAGAAGAGGTGGGATGGCTACCTATGAGAGATGCTGTTTCAGTTGCCTGCCATGGAAGATTACCTTCAAGGTGTCTTCCAACTCTACCATTCTATGATTCTGTGGGTGGTGATGTACAACTTCTGAAGTTAGACTGGTTTGGAAAATAAGCCAAACTATGTATGATTTTTGTAATAAAGTTGCTTGATATAATCCAAGTCACTCCAACAGAAGCTCAGGGAAGGTCACCCATCTTTAATAATTCATAACAAAAATATAGAAATGTTACATTTGCTTTGAAAGAGTCAACATCCTGACAGTAAAATGTAGCAATACTTTGGAAAGGAATAAGAAATCTGCCTCCTCTGCTGCGGTAAAGAGATGCATAGGAATACATCTTTTAAAGTCCAATCCTATTGTGGATTGGACTGTAGCACACAGCCTTTTATGACAGCGGAACAGAGTTTCACTGTCATAAAATGGCTGCTGACGAAGTGTGCAGAGCGCTGTCAACAGCCATTTTGGAAGCGCTGCTGCAAGAGGCGGCAGCGCTCCCCATTAAATACAATGGAACTTACTTCTGGGTAACCATATTTAGAATTGCAGTGTTGGGCCCTGCTATAGTAATTCATGTGTAAAAACACATTTTAAAATAAAATGAAAAGAATTTCCATTGAGTTTTCCTAAATTGCCAAGAAAGAAAGAAAAAAAACTTTCATAGTTTAGCCTAATGACCATGTAATTTACTACTCATTTAAATTGTGCTGCCCAGACATATGACATTTACTCCCAGGAAATGAAATAAATTCCAGACAAGTGATTCAGCTTGTAGATTGTTTTTCTAAAATTACAAATAAGGACAAAATTAACATTAAAGCTTCATAAAAATGCCGGCTAAGAAATTCTCTCCATGAAGTCCCTGAAAGCCACATTCTTGTTTGTGGGCTGAAAGCTAAACAGTCAACCAAACAACTTTTAGAGGGTTCATTTCCCACGGTTCAGTCCAACACGTCAGTCTAATTTGTCAGATGTTTCCCCAAACTGTTTGTTCTTTCTGAAAGTTGTCTTGTCACTTTGTTACGTCACCAGTATGACTATTCAATAGATTTATTAACAAAATCTTCACACTACAGCACATAAAAATATAAAATATTTTCATCAGTTGCAGAAAATACTCAGCAAAGAATAAAGTCGGGGAAATTTAGATGATATTAAGCCAGTCCCTCCTTGTAAAGAACATAAGAACATAAGAAGAGCCCTGCTGGATCAGGCCAAAAGCCCATCTAGTCCAGCTTCCTGTATCATACAGTGGCCCTACCAGATGCCTCAGGGAGCACACAGACAACAAGATAACTTGTTTCCTGCTGCCACTCCCCTGCACCTGGCACAGAGAAAACGTACTTCTAAAACCAGAAGTAGGTTTTCTCTGTGCTCGTTCCCTTCACTTTTGGTACCCAGGGGCGTTTTACCATAACTATGGGGGGGGGGCATTCTGTCCAAACAGCCGCTCTACATGTGATGCTAGTACTACATTTAAAATAGTTTTAGCAGCATATGTAGAATGGTGGTTTAGATGACAACCCCCCCCCCCCGGGTGATTAAGCAAAAAATCCCACTGTGCTGCAAAGTGGGTGAAGTATGCACACTCACACTGCACCCACAGGCGCTGGCAGACAAAGTATCATCCAAATGACCCTTTGTGAATCTCCTGCACCTAACTGAACTTTTTATGGGGAAAGCCAGGGAATACTATCCTGCTTGTAGAACTAGATATGTCTGACTATTGCCCACAGAGCCCCAGCAGGCTGGGATGTGGCAAATGCAGGGCTGCGGGGGACAGCTGAGTGCAGCAGTGACATCATGAGCTTGGGATTGCTGCATGTGGGGGGGAGGAGGAGGCAACCCACCTGGAGGCAATGAAGCCGGGACAAGGGTGGGGATGTTGGAACTGGCCTGTGGGAAGTGGTGAGAGAGAGAGAGAGAGAGAGAGAGATAAAAGAGGAATAGGGTAGAGAGCAGAAGGGATGGAGAATGAGGAGAGGGAGAAAGAAGAAGAAACAGAGAAGGAAGGAGAGGTGGAGAGCAGCAGGAAAGAGGGAGCAAGGCCAGGAGAGAAGAGCAAAAGGGAAGATGAGAAAGGAAGGAGGTGTACAAAAGGAAGAACTGGGGAGACATGAGCCCACAACCCCCAGGCCCATGAACTTCCCACCAGCATGGGCCAGACCAGAGGACCCTAGGTCCACCCTAGGTCAGGAGAATCCTAGTTCTGGAGACCATCAACCAGGGTGTCCTTTTGGGAAGCTTGGTCGGGTTGGGGGATGGGGACACCATTTTGTGGTGGTTCCACTCCTTCTTGGCCAACAGTTAGTGATGCTGGAGGACACCAGTTTGACACCCTGGCCCCTGGAGTGTGGGGTGCCACAGGGTTCAATTTTGTCCCTCATGTTATTTAATATCTACATGAAACTGCTGGGAGAGGTCGTCTGGGGATTGGGAGAGGTCCTCTGGGGACCTGGGAGAGCTCGTCTGGAGATCTGGAGAGGGAAGCTATCAGTAAGCTGATCACACTCAGCTCGAATTCTCCTTTCCACTCTCCCGGGTGGCTGTCAAGGTCCTGGAATGCTGCTTGCAGGTGGCCTGGATCTGGGTGAGGGACGACAAACTGAGATTAAACCAGGACAAGACAGAAGTTCTCCTGGTTCGTATATCCATGATGTGGGTGCTGGATTATCGTCTTGCTCTGAATGGGGTCACACTCCCTCTGAAAGAGCAGGTCCGCAGTCTGGGGGTTCTCTTGGACTCACAGCTGCTCTTGGATGCTCAGGTGTTGGCTGTGGCCAGGAGAGCCTTTGCCCAGCTTTAGCTGGTGCTACCAGCTGTGGTTGTACCTGCCCCAGTCTGATCTGGCCACGGTGGTCCATCCTATGGTGACATCAAGATTAGAGTATTGCAATGTGTTCTATGTGGGGTTGCCCTTAAAGACAGTTTAGAAGTTGGAGTTATTGCAGAAAGTGGTGGCATGGGTGGTCGTTGGAAGGTCAGTGGTTTGACTCTGTTGCTTCAGTGGTTGCACTAGCTGCCGATTCACTTCCAGACCCAATTCAAGGTGTTGATTTTGACCTTTAAAGCCCCTTTCAACCTGGGGCCAGCATATTTGAGAGACTGCCTTTTCCCATATAATAATCTGGCTCTTCCTCTCTGGCTTGTCATCAGAAAGGGCCCTTTTAGATATGTTGTCACTTACAGAGTTAGGGGCTGGTGGCTCGAAATAGGGCCTTCTCGGTAGTGGCATCTACAGTATGGAATTCCTTCCCCTCTGGTTGAAGAACATCTCCTTGTTTGGAAGCCTTCCAGCAAGGTCTTAAAACATTCCTTTTCCAGAAAGACTTCTGATTTTAGCCTTTAGTGTCTGGCGCCTATGGGTTTTATTGGTGCTTTTATGTTATCAATTATGATATTTCATGTGCTCTTCTGCTGGCCGTTTAAAACGTTTTTATATTTTTAATATTTATAAGCTTTTAACATTTTGCATTTTATAGTTTGATTTTAATTGTCTGTATTTTTAATATTGTTGTGAGTTGCTTTGAGCACTTTTGGGAGAAAAATCAAACCAATCAAGTTTAAATCGTATGAATTACCTGTATTAAACTGAAAGAGCATCAAATACTATAAAGCTCTCATGTCTGTTATAGCTCTGTCATTTTAAGTGCAAACTTTTTGCTTGGTTCATTAAGTTATTAAAGAGAAAGCCACAACCAGGATCTGAAAATGGTCACAGAGCAATCTGATGACAAGTAACTCCCATTAGGTTTAGTGGGGTTTATTCCCAGAAAGTGTGATAGGACTGCAGACTAGGTCAGTAATAAAAGTAAAAACTGAGCAATCAAACCATTTATTTTAAAATATTTTGAGTCTGTGTGGGAGTGTTCTCAAGACTAAGAACATTCAGAAAGTTTGCCACAGATGTTTTCTTTCAGTAGGCGTTAAATGCACCAATAACTACATCTGTTCTTTTGTTGTTGCTGTGTTTAAATACTTTTGAGAACGTAATTTTCCTCCCAAACCACTGATCACTGAAATTTCCAAACTATGGAAATAATGTCAAACAGCATAAACTCAACTCAGACATCAAACATCATAGCTGCTATAAGTAAGACATTTTATAACTTCTCTTCTGTTTAAGCAGTATGGGGATCCTGGGAACAATTTCAAAAACAACCTACAAGAATTTAATAAGCACTATTTGAACAGTCTATATAAGGTACAGGAAACTGGATGAAGCTCCCTTCGGAACTCAATCTTGAACTTCGACCCTTTGGATGAAGAAAAGGGCAGACATTCTACAGATATAAAAGAGGAGAGGAATAGTTTCTAAAACAAGGATGTGTTCAAATATGACGAACTGGTTGAAGTAGGACCCAAGCATGGGAAGGGGGAAATGGATCGACTTTACTGGGGATCAGTTCATGTTGCAAGCCTATTACCATAAAGAAAAATGTAAGGGTAAATCATGCTTGAGAGTATTTATACAAACTTTGTAAAAACCTGTGAGATTTTCTGGACCAGTGTTTCTCAAGGCGGGGAGAACTTTGAGTGTGTGTGGGGGCAGAGCCAGCAGCGGCGGCGATCCAGGGGATTGCCACCGCTGCCACCGAAACCGCCCCCAAATGGCCCCCCGTACTTACTGGGGCTTGGGGGAGCTTCGAGGAGGCCTGTGCGACCCTTTGCAGCCCTCCCTGATCTTCGGATTGCTGTTTTGCGGCGATCTTCGGGTGCTTCCAGTTCTCGTGAAAACCGGAAGTGCCCGAAGATCGCTGCAAAATGGCAATCCAAAGATCGGGGAGGCCTGCAGAGGGTCGCGCAGGCCTCCCTGAATCTCCCCCAAGCCCCGGTAAGTGCGGGCCCCCCGTTTCGGGCACTTTTGCGGCGGCAGCAATCCCCTGGATCGCTGCTGCCACCATGCTGTCCCCGCATGAGGAGGATGAGGGAGGGGTGGTGGTGTCATGTTGCTGCTCGGTGCTTCATGCACAGGAGGTGTGGCCTGGAGGTTTGAGCCGGTGCCCTGCCTGAAGAAGCTAAGCAGGGTTGACCTCGGTTCCCGCTTGGATGGGAGACGGAAGCTGCTGATGAACCTCGCAAAGACACTGAGAAGGCATCGTGAGAGGGTGGAATGCGGAGGAGTCAGCTAGAGAGAGAACATCTAAGACAACCGTCCGAGGGTGAACTGTGGTGAACTGTGAAGCTTGGAAGTGCAAAAGCACAAGCCAGAAGGAGGGCTGCACTCAGAAGGGAAAACATCTCGAGCATGGAAGGTTCTATACAGGAATAGAACAATATTGTAAAGACCCTTATCAGGTCTAAAGATAGCCTGCCTATGTAAGCCACCTTGAATAAATCTGATGAGAAATCTGATGATGAGAAAGGCGGGATATAAATACAGAAAATAAATAAATAAATAAATAACTGGTAGTTGAATGATTCAAGAATGATTCTGCAAGAATGATTCTCCCCCTCATAACAGAGTAAAGTAAAACCTTGTGCCCAAGTACTGTTTCTCTGGGCCCAGTGCAAATCTTTAACATAAGACACACATTTTAATGAGCTCTACTTCATACATAGTAGTGCTGCGGTAGTGCTGCTTCATACATAGTGCTGCTTCATACATAGCAGCAGCAGTTAAGCCACTGAACTGCAGACCGGAAGGTAGGCAGGACAGCAGTTCGAGACCCGAGTGCCGTGTGAGCTACTGTCTTTGGCGCCAGCTCCTGCCAACCTAGCAGTTCGAAAGCAAGAAATTGCAAGTAGATTAATAGGTACCACCTCGGCAGGAAGGTAACAGTGTTTTGTACGCCACGGCGTTCAGTCAGGCCAGCCACACGACCACGGAAGCGTCTGACAACATTGGCTCTTCGGCTCTGAAACAGAGATGAGCACCGCCCCTGGAGTTGGTAATGACTAGCTTTCGAGCGAGGGGAACCTTTACTTCATACATGTGATTTCACCCTGGCTCACAGCCCAATCCTAACCAACTTTTCAATGCTGATGCAGCCGCAATGCAGTCCCAAGATAAGGGAACAAACATTCCCTTACCTTGATGAGACCTCCATAATTATCCCCACACCGCAGGATGCAGCGCATGCCCTGCTGGACTTGGCTGCATTGTCACTGGAAAGTTAGTTAGGATTGGGCTGTCAGTGTCTGTAACCTTTGCAGCATGCTAATCCACCTTTTCCACTCAGTACAAGGTGCAGTTGGGTCACCAATATTCCAAAAGTGCTGAAGCATAAACATATATACTATAGTTGCATACAAATATGAAATATAATGTACTTAGTTTTGCTTACCATGTTAAACAGAATATTAACAAACAGCATTTCAAATAATCCCTCTTGATAATAATCCCAACCGAAACAGAAGGCCAGCTCAATTTGCACCGTAATTCTGAGAAGTTTCAAGAATAATTTGGTCCAATAATGCTGGAAATGTTTGTAAAATAGCTCTTCCATTTATGAGTAAGTGAAGGCTATTTTCTCATGTTGCCAATTGCTCAAAATATTTAGCAATAGACATGTGCAACCCAATTCACAGAAATCCTTGGGGAAAAACATTTAGAAATCCAGGTGGCTGCGTATTTTTCCCTCTGAATTTCTGGATGTTTCTCACTTTGGTTTCTACCCACAGTTAAATTAGATAAATTATAAACATGGATTAAATCCACAGTTGTAGGATTCTCATACTCCCATAGGAATTACTCAATTTAGGAAGAATTTTAATGAAGCATTATACAAAGGCAGTTGTGTCACTGTCTGACCGTGGTAAGTAAATGCCAAAGGAACTCCATTAAGCGCTATTAAACATTTTTGAAAGAAGCAGGTGGTTTGTCATAATGTTTTACTTTATTGATCTGTTATGTATAGAAGTATCTCTATACATGCAATGAACACACACCAGTTCATTACTCTTTTACTGCTTGATCAAGACCTTTGTGTGCAATAGATATAAAGCCTTTGCTTCCATGTATCATTAAACAGAAAAATGCTTTGATGCTGCAATTTTTAGTGCAAATTTATTGTGCAATTTCTTTAGCTAGCCATGCCAATTATGCCTGTAGCTAGTGCAGCTTCTACAATGTCCACTTTGAGAAGCAAAAAGTACTATTACTTGGGAGATTGTGTTATTAAATATATTTGTGCTGTGTTCTCCTCATGGGACCTCATGTCAGTGTTATGTGGGGTTATCCTATAAAAAGGTAAAGGTATCCCCTGACAATTAAGTCCAGTCGTGTCCGACTCTAGGGTGTGGTGCTCATCCCCATTTCAAAGCCGAAGAGCCAGCGTTGTCCAAAGACGCCTCCGTGGTCATGTGGCCGGCATGACTCTCCTTGCCGCAGCGCGTAGCATGCAGCTGGAACACGGAGCGCTGTTTACCTTCCCGCAAGCGGTACCTATTTATCTACTCGCATTAACATGCTTTGGAACTGCTAGGTTGGCAGGAGCTGGCCAAGCAACGAGCGCTCACCCCGTTGCGGAAATCGAACTGCCGACCTTTCGATCGACAGCTTATGGTTCAGCGGTTTAACCGCTGCGCCACCCGCTGGCCTGGGTTATCCTATACTAGTCTGTAAAAACTCAAATGTTAGTGAGGCTGAGATATGACTTTCTCAACACCATCAAGAGGGTACACTGGTAGAGCAAGGATCTGGTAAAAATAACATACATTAACAAAGCCCTCTGGATTTCAGTAGTTTCAGAGATAGTATGTCAGGCTGAACTTGCTATTGCAGGAAATATAGTGGGAGTCTATCACTTAGCAACTCCAAATTTGTCTGTGCTCTGCTAGAAGGTACTTTTTTTTAATTGCTAGAAAGCTTGGAATTGTGTGTGGTCTTGACAATCCTAGCCCTAAGGTCTTACTCATTTCACCCAACCTCCCTAGGACCTTCTTCTGGGTCTGAGAGTGTATTATTCTTTAATGACCTGTCAGGAGAAGTGGGGACAAAGGTTCTCAGAAAAAGTCTTTTTGTGTGTTTGTGTGTGTGTTCATCTATGAGCTCACAACAAGACCCTATTCCTGACAGGCAGGCAGAGCCAATCTGACAAACTGGGTAGTCCCTCCTCTTGGTATTCTAGCAAGCTGACCATGCCTGTAATAAGGAGGTGCTATCCCAGGAGTAAGAATACCAGAACCTCAAGATAATGTATTAGTGCTGCTTTGTTAACCACACGAACAGAGGACTTCTTACACGGCAGTTGTCACTGCGTATTGGGAGTTGTGTATCAGTATGAGAAACATGGTGAATAAAAAAAAGACACAAGCTGTAAATGCTAGTAAGCCACTGAAATAAGGCCATTCTGTAATATCTTTTATGGATTTGAGGTCACTGTTCCAACATACTCTTCTGCTAGGTTGGAAACAGGACTTATATGGGTGGAAGAAGCTTTTTGCTAGCAGGAGGACACGTGTGCCCCTGGAACTTCTCACTACTTGGGGAAAAGGGGCATGAACATGTAATAATATAAATGAACTAAAACGACAAAGAACTAAATGATGCACCTGGGCAGTTGTGGATTCTATCATCCTTCATCTTGTCCAAACATCTTGGTTCTTTTTATAATCATGTGTAGTGATTATATGTTAGAGAAACATCACCGGCCATATGGTTTTGCATAGACTGAGTCTTGGGAGAAGGCTGGAATGAACTATGGGTCAGAAGCCTTCTAACTTACGCAAGTGTAGCTGCTTTGCAAGTTGTTGGGGTAGTAGAAAACAGAAACTGACAAAAAAAAGTAGACTGCCTAGTCCTAAGAGCCTAGTAATGATGAAATAACGTAGAAGTACTGTATATAACTGTCAAGCTAGAAACACGGTCCTAGGCAAAACAGAGCCTGCAAAACACTGTAACACAAACAAGACTTCTACGTGGAAACTGGAAATTACAGGGGTAGAGGGGAAGGGAAATTAACTGACACACTTTAGTGGCATTTGAAGTATCCAACAGTACAGTAGACCTTTTCTATCCGTGGGTTCGGGATCTGCAGATTTGACACACCGCAGATCCCGGATCCGCGAGGTCCACGCTAAAACCCTGTTAAAAGGGGGGGGGAAGCCCCCAAACTACCATTTTTACCTTTAAATAGCCAAATCGCACCATTTTCAAGCCTCCATGGGGCTTCTTGAAGTTTAACAACCCACTTCCGGGTTGCACAAAGGCTCTTCCCCCCCCCCCCTCCCAGCCTTGTTGCAGAATGCACCCTGGGGCAAGGCTGGGAGGAGGAAAGAGTCTTTGCGCAACCTGTAAGTAGGTTGTTAAGCTTCAAGAAGCCCCATGGAGGCTTGAAAATGGTGCACTTTGGCTATTTAAAAGGTAAAACAGCGATTTGGGTTTTTTTCCAAAGTTTTAGCATGGACCCCGGTATCAGCGGGTCCTTGTTATCCATGGGGGGTGTCCGTAACAGACCCCCTGTGGATAGCGAGGTCCGACTGTATACAACAACAACAACAAAGAAACTGGAAATAGACGCCTCTACCACATATTTATCTTTCAGCGCACAGAGAACTGTAGTAACACATAAAACTTGCAGCACAATCCAGGAAACACTGCATCTGTAAGTTGGAGGCAGCTGTGCTCCAAGGCTTCCAGTGGAGCTTCAGCATCTGGCACCCAAGAGGGCTCTCTGGCTGTGCACTGCCTCCTTCCTCTCTCCTGAATGAAGCAACAACAGAGGGGAGACTGGAATGATGCAGAAATCTGAACTCTTGAATCCCAAAATGAAATTGGTTGGATTCAAGATCAGGAATGTTCTAAGCAAGTCTGCTGGGGCTTGGCCTTGGCTACCCAGGGTTGAGACAGAAGCACCCAATTCTGGCGATGAATAGGATTTAGAAGTAAACAAAAAATTTTCAACCAGGCTGCCTTACAATTTGAATAAACTTGTTTGATTTTCAACTCTGAACATCTCTAAATGTAGCTTGGGATGATAGCAGCAGATAGAACACCCCCCACCCCCTACCCCCCACACACATATTCAGCTTCTCCGGTAAAAAGGGAAAGCAAAGAGCAAGAAAGGGTGTGTAAATGCTAACCACTAGGCGCTATTCCCCTCATTCAACCTGCCTGCTTCTGGTACCTTCCCTGAAACAGGCTCACAGCTTCTCTTATCCCAAGGTCTTCTGGGCTAGACTCCTAAAGAGGCAGTACACAACATCCCTTCTCGATGACAGTAGTTGATCAACTATGTTGGGCATCTATGTTTGCGACAGCTGTGGTCTTCCTCAAGTTCTTCACAAGGTGCATCAATGGTTTTGTTGTTGCATTCTGAGAAGGACAAGTCCACAATGGTGCAAACAGGTTGACACTTTTCAAGTGAGTCCAAGCCTGATGGTTATGGGCTGGTAACTGGAGAAGCTTCATAGGACAGGTTATTAGTACAGGGCACATTCATATAGCTGGTCCATATGATGTCTCCAGCACTGTCTGTCTGCAGTCTGCATTTTATACGAGTCAGTCCCTATGTTTTCCATAACTGCAGATAGAACCCACTGTGGGCTGGCTCCATAGCTTCAAGTCAACACTGATTTCTGTGGCAAGAAGGTACTGTACATATAATTTTGGATGCCAAAGCAGAATCCAGCTCCTGCTCTTTCCTAAACTGCACATCTCTTGCAAGGTTAGAGTGGATGTGATCTAGACCACTGTTCAATCTTGGGGTCGGGATCCCAATGGGGTCAAGAAGTCTCATTTATGGGGCCGTGGCAACTTACAGGAACCAAAATGGCCACTGGGGGTAATGCTGGGGTGGGGAACCTGCTGGGGGGGCTTCCTCAGGGATTTCACCCCTTCCTCCCTCTCTCACTTTGCTGGGGAGGCAGTGGGGAATGGCGATTTGGTTCTCCTGTTCTGGAATGACCTCGCTGCTGGTGGTGTGGGCTGGGCGAGTTCAGCAAGATGAGGCTGCCAGTGTCGGATTAGGGGTGGCAACAGGGGCGGGTGGATTGGGTCCTGGGAGGTGGGCAGGATCAATGGTGGGTCCCCAGCCTCATATTTATTTATTTATTTATGCTCATGGCATAAAAAAGGTTTGACCGCTGATCCAGACATATCCCGAGGGAACATCCCATAAGCAGCTTAGCTGGGTTTCAAGTGTAGGGCAAGGAATAATATGTTGTGCAAATAAGTAAGTATATTCCCAGTCTTATTGCCCAAACCCCTAAAATAATCCTCTTCAATATATCTTTTGAAGCCTTGCCCATTAGTATGGGTCCACAAGGACAATAGTCCTAAAATGGGTTGTGGCTAGCAAACGTTTAGAACACCCCAGAAGTGAATGCCCTGGCTTTTGACATGCAGGATGCCACAGAGTTCTATCTTGTCCCCTATGTTGTTTAACATCTACATGAAGCTATTGGGAGAGGTCATTCAGAGTTTTGGAGAGGGTTGTCATCATGCAGGTGACAGCTAGCTCTACCTCTCTATGTCAATGGATCCTATAGAAATCCTGGAGCTTTCTCTGGAGGCAGTTGGAGACTGGATGAGGAAATTGTCAATGCAGGTACAGGACTACCAACCTGCTCTGAAGGGGGATGCTCTCCCTCTGCAGGAGCAGGTTTGCACCTTGAGGGTCCTCCTGGATTGTCAAGTGGCAGTGGTGGCCGGGTGTGTGTGTGTTGTTCAGCTTAGGCTGGTGTGCCAGATGCAGCCCTACTTGAGTCGGACGGACCTAATGAAAATGGTCAATGCCTTGGTAATCTCAAGACTTGACTATTGTAATGTGCTTTACGTGGGCTAACCCTAAAGACTATCTAGACACTGCGGCTGGTGCAAAATGTGGCAGCCTACGTGGTAGCTGAGAAAAGGTGGTTTGATTTTGTGGAACCGCTGCTTTGTTGAATGCACTGACTGCAGGTTCATCATTTCCAAGCACAATTCAAGGTTTTGACCTTTAAGGCCCTTTACAGTTCCGGACCGATGAATCTAAAGGACCACCTTCTTCCGGAGCAACTGGTTTGCCCTCGAAGATCAGAGGGGGCTCTGCTGCATGTGCCTTCCCTGGCTGAAGCCAGGTTGATAGCCACAAGAAGTACAGCCTTCTCTTTAGTAGTGCCCCAACTTTGGAACTCCCTCCCTTTTGAGTTAAGATTAGCACCCTCTCTTTTATTTTTTTCGTTATTATCACTTTTCTCTTTTATTGTACTGTATTTTAACGTATGTATTTTAATCTTTTTTGTTAGGTATTCTGAGTGCCCCATTTTTATGAGACGAAAGGTGGGTAATAAATATTTAAGTAAATTTGCTACGAAAGGTTTCATGGCCCGCAGTAACTCTCCAGTGTCTTAGTTGTACGGGTAAAGACGCCATGTTATCCAAAAGCAAGAAAAACCTTTGATGTTCAAATGAACTTCAAAAACCACGTACGGGTCTCCTTTGTAGGTAGCCGTGCGTGGGCTGAAAACATTAAAAACCCAAAGGTAAAGCAGCCCCAACGTTTCGTTCCGCTCAAGCCCGGAACCTAGTCATGGGAATCAATCAGATCAAGATGGTAAAGCTGTAACTCATTTGACAGGAGTTTAAATACCTAAGAGCATCCTACTGAGCTGTGTTTGTTAAAAGGGCCAATGCTCTGCTTTCTCCTGTTTCTCCCTCATCCTGTTGAAACTTACGAATAATAGGGAGCCAAATCCTGTTCGTAAAAACCAAATCTTGTTGCCTGTTAATCAGTCCTTCTTTAATCCCTTTACTTATTTCTAACGACTCCAAATGGCGAAGAACTTTAAAATTACTTTCTCTCTGCAGGCATCTGGTATCTTCAAAGCGTATCCTGTGTCCCGTGGAAATTGCATGTTCGGCCACCGAGGATTGTTCCGGGTGAAGAAGTCTCACCGATCTCTCATGCTCCTTCACTCTCGTTCTAATCGTCCTATAAGTCATGCCTATGTAATTTTTTTGACATTCGCACGGGATCGCATAAATATATTTTTATATTTGGCATTTATGCGATCCCGTGCGAATGTCAAAAAAATTACATAGGCATGACTTATAGGACGATTAGAACGAGAGTGAAGGAGCATGAGAGATCGGTGAGACTTCTTCACCCGGAACAATCCTCGGTGGCCGAACATGCAATTTCCACGGGACACAGGATACGCTTTGAAGATACCAGATGCCTGCAGAGAGAAAGTAATTTTAAAGTTCTTCGCCATTTGGAGTCGTTAGAAATAAGTAAAGGGATTAAAGAAGGACTGATTAACAGGCAACAAGATTTGGTTTTTACGAACAGGATTTGGCTCCCTATTATTCGTAAGTTTCAACAGGATGAGGGAGAAACAGGAGAAAGCAGAGCATTGGCCCTTTTAACAAACACAGCTCAGTAGGATGCTCTTAGGTATTTAAACTCCTGTCAAATGGGTTACAGCTTTACCATCTTGATCTGATTGATTCCCATGACTAGGTTCCGGGCTTGAGCGGAACGAAACATTGGGGCTGCTTTACCTTTGGGTTTTTAATGTTTTCAGCCCACGCACGGCTGCCTACAAAGGAGACCCGTACGTGGTTTTTGAAGTTCATTTGAACATCAAAGGTTTTTCTTGCTTTTGGATAACATGGCGTCTTTACCCGTACAACTAAGACACTGGAGATTTAAGTAAATCAATAAATTATAATATTATAAATAATAAAGTACTGAAGTATTAGCAAA
This sequence comes from Plestiodon gilberti rubricaudatus, assembly GCA_026170595.1. Classification (NCBI taxonomy): domain Eukaryota; kingdom Metazoa; phylum Chordata; class Lepidosauria; order Squamata; family Scincidae; genus Plestiodon; species Plestiodon gilberti. The sequence goes on from JANXHW010000001.1 coordinate 145,201,745, forward strand.
ACATACTTTCTGGGAAGGCAATTAAAGGCTAACCCTAATCTTAACAGCACAAAAAGACAGTAAACTAGGTTCAGTGGGATTTAACGTAACACTGCTTATGATTAACGTGTAAAGCATTTTAACAGTTCTAGTAATGTACCGGTAACTGGAATTGCTGTCTTTGAGAGCAAACAATATACTGATCTACATGGAAACAAAGAGTAGAATCTAAATAAAGGTTTTTTTTAATGCTTCAAGATGTTTTATTTTTCAAATCTCCAAGTATCAAAGCCCTAATGCAGGCCACCGCATATGTTTTTTGTAGTATAAGTGGATGAATCAATGATTCCTGTAAGCTGTTTCACACCTGCGTGCCAAGGGTTGATTTTTTAAAAGCCCAAGTTGAGTAATTTTGCCAAGACAATTGATAACCTTGGGCATTACTGAGCCAACAGGACATCAAAATAAAGTTTAAGAGCACATCAAACGTCAAACAGATGGAAAATAGTAATATTTACATATAAATTACGATGATAAAAGCCCAGAATTATATATATATATATATATCTTAGGATCACAGTAGGCTACAGTAGACTACAGCACCTTATATATAATCACAGACAAGAAATACAGAGTCAATTGTATACATTCTCCTACGCCATTCCAGCCTACTCCCCCTTCAGTATTCTCACAGAAAAGGCTATTCATTCACAACCATTTGATATAATTATTCCACATTGTTTTTTGTCATGGTTCACATGCTCCATTCTGCCTCCTGTGAAATTACTTACAAATAACAGCTGTGGCAAAATAAAGCTATTTGGATGTTTTCCCCTAACATATATAAAATTGGCTGTTTTGCAAGAACTCTCAAAACAGCCATAATAAAGGCAATAGTAGTATTCTGGTCTTGGAAAGTCATTTGTCAGCAATAACATTTTGAACAGCTAGATCTGGTAAGTCTTCCTTGGGTAACCTTCTCACATAAAAAAACAACAACCTGAAAGCTGGACTGCAGGAACAAAAATGTTTTCTCTTCCCCTTCTGGCATTTTGCTCAAGTTCCAAATACATGCCTTGCTATTTCTCTCTCTATTGCTATTGTAATGTGTGTCACATTTTCTGTTGTCGATTGCACCTCTGCTCTTCACACAAACAAGTAATCTCTACTTGCCCATTTCACTCATAGAAGCAAAACATTTGTTGTACTGAGACATCCAATTCACAGCACCTTACTACTCTCTCTCTCTCTCTCCTTGCTATCTTATGGGCAGCCCAATCCTATTCAATGCTCTGCTCTGTGATCCAGCAATCCTGACACAGGCAATGGTCATGCTGTATCCAGAGCAGAGGAGGTGGGGTTGGGGGGTCACCCCGGAGTAAGGGAAATTTTGTTCCCTTCCCGAGTAAAGCCCCATTCCCCGCAATGGGTCACCTCGGATCTGTGCCTGCCTTTTTGGTGGCGGAAACCAAGGGTGCCCATGTAGGGCGAAACGGGACTGGGAGGGGGATAAGATATGGCGTTCATTGCTGCCGCCAATCCCGCACTCTCCCGGGCCCAATCTCCCCGCCCTCCCGTTACACCCTCCTCCCCCTGCCAAGCTCCTTACCTTTTGGGCCGCGCCATCTGGATGCGGCCCGCAGGGGCCAGCGCAGGCCTCTTCTGAAGCCCAGGAACAGTGCAACTGCCTTACAGCAGTTTTTGTGACGTTCCTGGGCCAGCCTTGATGTCCTATGCTGGTCTAGCGGCTGGATAAGATTGGGCCCAAAGTTGAAAATCTGCTAGGCCTACAGAACTGCAGTGCATGACTGATAAGGCCTGGTCAGGAAATATCTATCTACCTTAAATAGGCTTACCATATTTTTCAAACTTCAAACCGGGACACCCCCCCATACCCCCCCCCCGAGGTAAATAATTAATTAATGTCAAAGCAACGAAAAAGCAAGGCCAAAGAACCACAACCAATCGTAAACCACAACGAAAAAGCAATCAGAAACAGCTCAAACCAACCCCCAACTACCATCCACCACGAAAAAGCAATCTATACCACAACGAAAAAGCAGAAAAAACAAGCATAAATGTCACAATAAAGCAGAAATCCACATAAGAAATCCTTTTAATGAATAAATGATCGAAGAAAGGGGGCGCAAAGCGCCCCCTTTTCCCGCGCAAAGCGCGTCCGGTTTTTTAAAATAATTAATTAATAAAGTAAAGGGGGCGCGAAGCGCCCTCTCTTGCCGCGCGAAGCTTGGCCGAAATTTTAAATAAATAATTAATTTTTAAATAATTAATTAATAAAGTAAAGGGGGCGCGAAGCGCCCCCTCTTGCCGCGCGAAGCTTGGCCGAAATTTTTAAATAAATAATTAATATTTATATTAAAAATATATATTTAAAAAATACGCTTACCTGGTCGCTGGTCACTGGTCGGTGGTCGGCCCGAGGTTGAGAAGCAGGCTGTGCCTCCCAGCGGCTCCATGCAACACGGGCAAGAAGCAGGCTGTGCTTCTCCCGGTGCCGCTGCGAGACCAATGGCACCGGGAGAAGCACAGCCTGCTCGCCTGCGTTGCGCGAGCCCTGGAGCTCGCGCAACACGGGCAAGAAGCAGGCTGTGCTTCTCCCGGTGCCGCTGCGAGACCAGCGGCACGGAGAGAAGCACAGCCTGCTTGCCCGCGTTGTGCGAGCCTGCTAGAGGCTCGCGCTGGCCGGGCAAGCAGGCTGTGCTTCTCCGGTCTCCCAGCGGCACCGCATGGAGCCGCTGGGAGACCGGAGAAGCACAGCCTGCTTGCCCGGCCAGCGCAAGCCTCTAGCAGGCTCGCGCAACACGGGCAAGCAGTGTGCTTCTCCCGGTGCCGCTGACGACCGGGAGAAGCACCCGCTCGCCGTGCCGCCATCTTCTTTTTTTTTTTTTAATTTCAAACTTCCCGGCATCTTGGGTCACGAAATCTCGCGTGATCCAAGATGTCGGCTCCCAAATCTCGTGAGGGCATCATGCCCTCACGAGATTTGGGCGCCGACATCTTGGATCACGCGAGATTTCGTGACCCAAGATGCTGCCCGGTAAGTTTAAAATTAAAAAAAAAGATGGTGGCGCCCATTCGTCCCCCGGGACATGACCGGGAATCGGGTCCGATTTCCGGGACTGTCCCGGCGAAACCGGGACGAATGGTAAGCCTAACCTTAAATGAGTTCAAGTCTTCAAGGCCAGATGAACTGCACCTTAGGGTACTAAAATAACTTGCTGATGTACTATCAGAACCTCTATCTATCATCTTGGAGAACTCCTGGAGGTGCCATAACAGTGAAGATGGGATAATGTTGTTCCTATTTTCAAAGGGGGCGGGGCGGAAGGAGGATCCAGGAAACTGAATCAGTCTGACCAGTACAAGGAAGATACTTTGAACAACTAAGGCAGTCAATCTGTACGCATCTTGGATAACGCAGTGATTAGTAAAAGTCAGCATACATTTATCAAGAATAAATCCTTCCAGACCAATGCTTCTCTTTTTTAAAATTGGGTTACTAGTATAGTATAGGCCCGGGTCCTTAACGGCTCGGGTCCAGGGTATTTGAGGGACCGCCTCCTTCCTTATAATCCGACCCGTACTCTGAGGTCATCAGGGAGGGCCCTGTTAACTGTGCCGCCATTGACGGAGGTGAGGGGGATGGCAGCGCGGAATAGGGCTTCTCGGCAGTGGCACCCCAATGGAATTCCCTCCCCCTGGAATTAAGAATGGCTCCCTCTTTAGAGACCTTTCGGCAGGGCCTTAAGACATTTTTATTTAGGGTAGCATTTGATGTCTGACATGGCGGGCTGGCTTTTTCCCCACTGCAAAATAAGTCTAATGCAATTACTAGAACTATAGTTTCTAAGTCAGAATAAGAAATGCTGGAGCAGATGGGGAAAACATGAGGAAAGCAAGTGAAGGGAAGGACAAATATGGAGATGGAGCTAAAGACTGGGAAGGAGATACAGCCACAAAAGAGGTGGAAAAGACAAATGAAGGGGAGTGAAAGAGAGTGGAAGAAGAGGATACACTGGAGAGGAAGAAGAGAGGAAGTCTGAGGGGAAACAGAAAGGGGGGCAGAGAGGAGAAATGACCAAGGAAAGTAGAGAACGACAGAAGCAGTCCCTTATGAAGCCCAAGTGAAGCTCCGGACCAAGTACCTACATGCAGCATAGCTCCTGGGGTGAATAATGGGGGATAGGGGAGCACTCACTGTTTAAAAGCAAGCCCTGTTTAAAAGGACAACTGTTACCATCAATAAATCCCTGTGAGCAGCTATTGCAAGACTATTTAGATTCCCTGTGCCACAACTCCCACCAACATGTCATTCCCCACACCTAATGAGTAGATTGAAATAGGGGGGTTGGGATGCCCACAGGACCAAATCCCACTATAAATTACATATACCACCTTGAAACAACTGAACAAGGCAGGTGTGCAATGTGGTCATGAACATTCAGTTTTGTGATCATAAAACTTAATCTGAGTATCATGTTGAGAATTCAGCCACATGGTTGAAATTTAGATGAGAAGGATTAACAGTTGCATCACTGTTAACGAGAGTGATGCAACTCTAAGGTGCATCACAGCACCTTAACAGTTGCATCACTGAATTCGACTGTTACTAAAAGTACCATCTTATGAATGTCTACTCAGAAGTAAGTCCTGCTGGGTTCAATGGGCCTTAAGGTAAAGGTAAGGGTATCCCCTGACAATTAAGTCCAGTCGTGTCCGACTCTAGGGTGTGGTGCTCATCTCCATTTCAGAGCCGAAGAGCCAGTGTTGTCCGAAGACGCCTCCGTGGTCATGTGGCCGGCATGACTCTCCTTGCCGCAGTGCGTAGCATGCAGCTGGAACACGGAGCGCTGTTTACCTTCCCGCAAGCGGTACCTATTTATCTACTCGCATTGACATGCTTTGGAACTGCTAGGTTGGCAGGAGCTGGCCAAGCAACGAGAGCTCACCCCGTCGCGGGAATCGAACTGCCGACCTTTAGATTGACAGCTTATGGTTCAGCGGTTTAACCCGCTGCGCCACCCGCTGGCCTTCAATGGGCCTTACTCCCAGGTAAATGTGAATAGAATTGCATCTTATCTACTTTAAGAACTCTTCACTATGTCATGTTTACTTCTGAATGTGTCCAAGATTTTGAAACGGTGCACAGTTAATCTCTCACTAAGGTTGTCTTTAAAAAATGGGCGTTTTTCAACATCAAACTCTTCTGATGTACCTGATCACAAGGCGGTACAACGCACCTTCAGCAAGCCATCTATTGACAATGGTGTAGGAGAAAGCTCTGCAGCAGAGCCTGCCATAATGGAAAACAAAGCCATAACATATCTTGTTTGTGTACAACAACAAAAATCAACCTGTTACTCCATTACTTGTAAGTGTTGTGCAACTGAAGAATGTATCTCAATCTTTAATACAAATAGGACCATCATGAAAATACAAAAGTCAAAGGGTTGAACCTGGTACTACTTGAAGATGTCAACAGTTATGTTGCTTTGGTGAAAGTTAAGTTTCATCTGGAGGCTTGCCATTTTGCTGAGAAAAGAAATGGAAGGTACCAATGGACAGATTATGAAAAAAAAAATGTTTGCAGTCATGCTTATTCAACACCCAAAAAACATCCAGACTCTTCTTTGTTAATGAGTCATATGTTACACTTAAAATTAAGGGTTTTCAGGGTTAAACTGCCACAGTCCTAAAAAGGTTTTTATCCCTAACATTTTCCTCATATTTGCAATGAGCTCTGTCAAAGTTAGTGTGTCATATGATTCAGATGACACTTGACATAAACATTAAGGAAAGCAAACATGAATGTAGGACATTATCTAAAGAAAAGGGGCCACCACATATGAGCAGAACAAAAAAAGACATACATCAACAAGAAACTGTACCTTTTAGGGGGCCCCAAATGATCTGTAAAAGACATCCAAAGCCTGACCTTTTTCACATTTGTCCACTATTTGCAATTTCTCTGGGCAGTTGCTTCAGTGCTATTTGTTTTTCTTCATTCCAAGCCAATCAACTGTGAACATTTCATCGCAATCCCAAATAGCCAATGCCAAATAGCCAATAGCCAAAGCATTGTGAACATTTCATCGCAATGCCAAATAGCCAATTTGTCATTGTGGCAATATTATTGAAGGCAATTTTTTTCTGGTATCACACTGCCCTCACTTTGGAAAGGGGAGAGAGGGGGGGGGGCTGTGTTTACCCTGAGCTGAGGGGGAGGGGAATGCGAGTGCTTTGTGGCCAGCACCACCTAGGTCAGAGGAGAAACTCTGCTTGCCATCTCCACCACCCAAAATGGGGGTCTCTCTCAAGTCATTGCCTGTGAATTCAAAGAGAGGATCTGTTTTGGCTAGCACTAGCTCACACTGCTTATATGACAAATGGATAACTTCCTCTTCTCCAAGTCCTAGAAATGCTTAATATGATGTATCCAGCTTCATTTCACAACACACAATTCCAGAAGCACTCTCTTGGGACTCCATACCTTTCGTTACTGGATAATAATGTGCAGGATTATGTTTTATGAGCTCCCCAGACAAGGACATGCATGTTGATACAAGTGACAGAAGCAGAGCATGCCTCTCCTCCAAAACTTGCCTCACTTGCATATCCAGTGGCACAGCAAAAGGTTTGTGTTGTTTTGGTAGATGACAGCAGTGCTGGGTTAACTCACATAACTGAATTACATTGTTTTTGCCATTTTTCCCAGATTTGTGAAAAACAGGATGAGAAGGAACAAAATGGAATAAATTAAGAAATGGGCGGGTTTTTTTTTTAGAAAATTGTGTTGCAAGAGGCAAAGAAGCAACAGTGTCTGCAGAGGCATTTATAAGTCAACAAACTTTAAATCATCACCAGACAGATAGCAATACGGGTTTGTAAACTGTCTGTGAAAGAACTTCTCTAAAAGAAATTCAGGCTGTCATGTAATGTTTACAGGAATACAAAGTGATCTTGGCAGCCCAAGCAATGCAATGCTATGACCATGGATGGTAAGGAAAGAATCAGCTGCAGTAAGCCATGAAAGTACAAGCATTTTTCCTGCCCCATTGAGACGGAACTTTAGTTTTCCCTGCAAATTTTTCTTGCTTGAGAAATATTTGACAGATATCCAAAGGCTGTGCACATACGCACACCCTCCCTCCCACCCGATTTGTTAATTTTGGACTCTCTCTCTCTCTCTCTCTCTCTGTGCCCAAAAACTAACAAATGGCATGCTGTAATCTCTGTACTTTAAAAAAAAAACAATATACCGGTATGATTTTTTTATTTCTAAAGAACAGTACACCAGTATTTTTACAAGAACAGTACACCAGTAGTTATACAAACACTGCCAACAAATATATTTAATTTTCAGATGTGGCATGGTCAAACCTTTGAGGCAGAAGGACAAGTGTATGGTGCAGTGGTTTGGGAGTCGGACTTAGATCTGGAAGAACCAGGTTCAAATCCCCGCTCAGCCATGAAGCTTCCTGGGTGACCTTGGGCCAGTCACTATCTCTCAGCCCCACCTACCTCACAGGGTTGTTGTGAGGACAAAAAGGAGGGGAGGAAATACGTACACCACTCTGAGCTCCTTGGAGGAAGGGCGGTATAAAAATGTGAAAAATAAAATAAAATAAGCGTGTGTGGGGGGGGGGGGGAGAAATAAGAGAAGAACAAGAAGAGCTTTTAGAATTTTTTTTCAGGATACCATCTCTAGGAAGCATATATAATAGAAATGCTCTTTGAGCATGCAAAAATAAACGTTTGTACTAGTGTTATGAAGTGCATTCATTTCCTCTCTCTTTACAATTGTCTATTAGAGGGAAGGACAGTAAAAGCCATGTTATCTGGCTTGCAAGGGGAACGGGGGTGGTGGTGGTTACTGCTTACCTGAATGTCATTTAATGAATCTTTCATATACAACACCTCATGTCCCTGCCACTCTACCCTCTCTCCAGAGCATTCTAGGAATGGAGATGTGGAGAAAAGTCTCCATTTCTATAGCAGCCTGGTGGAACAGCAGTGCAGAGGGAGCTGTGTAAGGTACGTAAGTATAGGAAGGAGCTCAGAGGCAGACAGGTTGTTTAAATGGACTTTTCATTAAGCAATACACTTGTTTAAATGTGGAGGTGCCAGGTAAACAAGTTTTCCGGTATTTAAAGTACTGGCTAATGCGAATTTTACTGTAGGTTATTAACTTCTCATGTCTTAAACTACTTGCATGACATTAAAGGCAATCAGCTTAACCCATGTGGTTACATGCACACTCTCATAAGTGACCACTTCCTAAATGGTCATCTGGATTTGCTCAATAATTGGGATAGTGTGCATATCTTCCTGCTCCAGTAAGGAGGAGTTTCCGTTTTCACTGTAGACTTTTCTTGTTCAATGTAGATTTGGTTCCCAGTGTCAGATTACAACTCTTAAACAATTCAACTGAATACAGCAGTTACTTGCATACAACAGTTATTTTGGCTGCACATCAGTATAGTTGAAATGAGAACAGATGTTACATTAGTACGAAACCGGGCTGTGCCAACATTTTTTTTTCTTAGAAAGCATCTCATCTGAAGTGGAGTTTAATTTCTCATAGATACACATCACTTATAAGAACCAATTTTAGGAGTGCATGGGAAGTGAAATTAAGAAAATTGTGCTACTGCAGTAACAGAACAAATTTTGAAATGTTCTGTTTCACATTCTTATCCCACATCCGCATTATATAGCATCCTTCTACTGAAAGCATTCCAAAAATGTGTCATTCACAATTAAATCAATGAAGTCAAAGAGCATGAGAGACTTTACTGCTTGATCCCCAAAGAATCAGTCCAGATTTCAACAGAGAAAGCCTGCAATTAGGTCAAAGTTGGGCATGAAATATTGTGTAGCTCTTATATGAAGCAGGGAAATATTTGTTGGGAAACCTATCATATACATATACAAAAATGCTAGGTGGCATCCCGACTAGCACTTCCACTGTTGGGAGCTTCATCGCAAGTGGAAGCTTCATTCCTGTGCAAGGACCCTTCCGCAAGTGCGATCCCCCTTCCATTCACAGAGGAAGTTTCTGTTAGCGGACGGAGGTCCCAATGGCAATGGTGGGATGCCACACACCATTTATAAAATGGGACTTAGTTTCATGGAAACGTGAATGTCATTTAAAACACTGAAGGAAGAGACAAGCAAGGATGTGCATGCAGCATGAGCGTGCATGTCGCTAATTGCATGGGGGCGGATTTAGGTACTGAAGTATCATCCGATGCAGCCCAGAGACAGGCACCCAAACACCTCTAATGAAACAGAATATTTTTATTGCTCAACTTTCTTGAATAGTGATCACATGAAAAAACAAACTATAGAATTAATCACCATGTAATATTACCGAAGGCCTTCCTGACACATGCACTGGGATGAAAATGAATATACTGGCAAGGCCATTCCTAAATTAAAAATAAAACACAGGCGTCATTCAAAACTATGGTGCTGGGGGTATGATGTTGGACTTGAAATAGAGTTCAAATCCCTGCTCAGCAGCACGCATAGAGGGGACCGTTCAGATGTCAAGAACCAAGATTTGGCATCTCCCCCCCCTCCTGGCGAGTAGCAAAATTAACATGCAAGTGGGGGCGGCAAGGCTGTAGGCACAGCATGACTGCGCACATCACTAATTGCATGGGGATAGTTCAGGTGCTGCAGTATCATCCAAACTGGTCCTTTGTTTACTAGAAAATGTGAAATTCTTCCCTTGGAATTTGTTTTGACCTTCTTACTTTGTAAATTATACTTTGTTTCAAGCTATACAGAGGTGTAGCTAGATTTTTTACCCAGGGCCCATAAATCTTTTGCACCACCCCCTCACACAATATATTTGAATAATATGTTTATTTAATAATAATAATAATATTAATAATTGTTTATTACATTTATAAATGTAATGCCCCAACAATCTTTCTAAACATGATGCAGAGGAAGGAGGTGGGGGGCTGGGGGCAGCCTACCTTCCTCCTATCTCCAGCCGCCTCCCTCTACTCAAGCGCTGCACAGCTGATCGATGCTATACAACAGCAAAGCGCTAATCTAGCGCCCAACAACTGAGCTGGTGATTTAAACTGAAGCCATGTCAATAGTTTAAGCCATTCATATATCAAGTTTCTTTGAATAATTCCCTTAAGGTTACTTAAATTTTCTATGTGAACACACTCAACTGTCTCAGTATTTTGTATCACAAATATTTCTCTCAAGAATGTTTGCTTGCGTTGGATCCCCTCTTGCAGTCTTCTTTTAGAAATGAATGGGGGGGGAATCCTAAGAATTATTTAATTCTAAGTTTGATCACCATATTAGGTATTACGTGCTGTGTCTTTTCATCCTGGAAACTGTCATTTTTCATATTTTTGCCAACAACGTTGAACGGTGTAATATTTTATGTCCATACCACCTGGTAACCTAAAAAAGTCAGAAAGCCAGCTTCTGGGATTCCCCAAGTCACTGCACCTCTTTTGTACCGGAATTAATACACTTCGCTCACTCCTGCCATCTAAATAAATTCTTCATATTTTCATAGAAATACCATCCACAAGGGCAAAACTAGAAGTTACATGGTACATGTAAGACACCCATTTATTTATTTACTGTAAGGACTGCAACTGAAGTTCTTCAAGTGGTCATCTGTGTACTGGTGCGATCTGCACCTGTGCAGAACAACCTTCAGCAAATTGTAGAGCTCTAGCAATATTTTTGGAACAAACCATGCTCCCTCTGGGGGAAAAACACTGGGTGTGCAATGCATGCAAGGGTGTGGCCTGGGCTTTCCTGCTCAGTCCCTTGTAACTGCTGCCAGGTAGAAAAAAGTGAGGGCGCTAGGGGAAAGGGTTCTGTGTTGTGGGGGCCATCACTGAGAAGGTAATCACTCCTCAAGTTTCCAACAGTGGTGAAACCTGCAAGAAGGCCTCACTAAAAAAAGCTTACAAGGCAGGCAGTTTCACATGGGGAAAGGTAGTCCTTCAAATACCTTGACCCTTAGTCATTTATTTATTTACAGTATTTTTATCCCGCCTTTCTCCCTGAAGGGACCCAAGGCGGCTTACAACAGAAAAAATACATACAAAAAACACAGTATAAAAAATCGCATTTTAAAACAGTAAAAATAATCAATAAAAATTAATAAAAACAGTGTCTAAAAACAATTAAAAACAATTTAGAGTGTTTAAAAGGCAATCACCAGCACCAGGAATTATGCCTGGAAACAAAGAGGGGAGTAAAAGAGACTTGGCATGACTGTAAAAAGGCTAGCCCCCTTCAGAACCCTTGCAGCTGCATTTTGTACCAGCTGAAGTTCATGTAGGACTTCCTTTGAAAACTCTGCAGGCAGCACATTACAGTCATTTAACAGAGAGGTAACTAAGGCACATTTCAATGTAGTATGGAAACTTTCATGGCTTGGTACAATTTGTAATGAAGCAGGCATTATGGGTTTTCTAGCCATGTTTATTATTTGAGAAATAAAACTAAGGCACATTTGACTACAGCTGGGTGGCGCAGTGGGTTAAACCACTGAACCATGAGCTGTTGATCAAAAGGTCGGCAGTTCGAATCCGTGCGACGGCTCCTGCCAACCCAGCAGTTCGAAAGCAAGAAATTGCAAGTAGATTAATAGGTACCGCATCAGCGGGACAGTAACAGTGTTCCATGCGCCTCGGTGTTGAGTCATGCCGGCCACATGACCATGGAAACGTCTTCGGACAGCGCTGGCTCTTCGGCTTTGAAACGGAGATGAGCACTGCTCCCTAGAGTCGGACACGACTGGACTTAATGACAAGGGATACCTTTACCTTACCTAGGTCTGCTTGAGACAGAAAAAGGTGCAGTTGGCACACCAGCTGGAACTAGGCAAACACATTGCAAGCCACAATTCTCACCTGGGCATGCAGGAACCATTCTGAGTCCTGGAGTACTAGCTGCAGATCTGGTTTCTCAAGGAGAAGGCAACCCCATCAAGAACAGGACAACACACTGTTGACATGTCAGCAGTAAACCAGTAAAACCTCCATCTTGTCTGTACTGAATATTAGCTTGTTAGCCCTCAACCAGCTCTTTATCACCTCCAAACACAGAACATTCACAGCTTCTCCAGCTACAGAAGGCAAGGTGTACAACTGGTGTTTTCTGCATATAGTGACACTCAATGCCAAACTCCTGGATAACCTCTTCCATTGGTTTTCTGTAGCCAAGACTGAACCTTGCAGGATGCAATAGGCCAAAACAGAAGTTTCACAATACCATTAGTTCTTCTAGAGACACCAGCCCTGGTCAATATATAAATAGTATCAGTGATCTGCTATGAACTGGAGTCATTTCTTGTGCCGAGGACAGAGTGCTCTATGGAAATAAGCATCTAGCAAATCTACCAGAGCCATTCTGTCTCAGATCTGGAAGAGTGGAAGGAGGATCTGTAAAGATACTGTGGGTCATGATGAATTTGTTTCAGTATCTTACATCAAGGACAGATCTGTAAAGGGGCTGTAAAGTAATGGGACTACAATGTCTGATGAATCTTGGATCGTGGGATGTGTTCTACAGCACCTTTCTAAAGGATGGCATCTATCTCAAGGAGGAGTGGCTTTGAAAGTTTTGTAGTTCTTACAGTGCTTTGGGAGAGAGAAGGGTGTTCTAATCTAGGTAACTACAGCATGGGTGACAATGGCTAGGTCTACTTGAAGCAGAATTGGGCGCAGCTGGTGCACCAACTAAAGCTGGACAAAATTCTATTGCATATCCTAGCTCGACTATGGTGAGGTCCCCCAGTGTTTTTTCCTTAAGGTTTCCATGCTGGAAAGTGGTTGTTGAGGTCTGAAGCACATGGAAGATAGCCAGAAATGCTTCTGGCAAGTCCAAGTATTGGGATGGGACATAGTTTTTGACTGAAATTTGTGGAGACTTTTTCAGTGAAAGCAAGATTTAGCAGGATTAGGACTCTGAAAAGGTCAAATTAGGAGCCAAATGGCTACTAGTCATGTACTACTACTAGTACTACTTCCCAGGTTCAGCAGCAGTATGCCTCTGAATATCAGTGGCAGGGTAGGCATGGCGGGAAAGTATGCTTCTCTCTTCTGCTTGTGAGTTTTCCAGAAACAGCTGGTGGGAGTCTAGGAAACAGGATTATGTATTAGATGGGCCTTTGTCAGAGCATTCTTGTGTTCTTACATTTTTTCACTAATCTTTACAACAAATTTGCAAGGTAGATCAAGATTTTAATCCCCATACTGCAGACACTGGGGCTACAGCTGGGAAATAATGGCTTGTCTGAAGCTACCTAATCAGTTAAATTGCAGAGTTGAGATATAAATTGTTGGATTTTCTGGTTTACAATTCAAGTCACATAGGCTGCAATTTTATGCATAGTCACTTGGAAGTAAGTCCCATTAAATTCAGTGAGATTTACTTCTGAGTAAATATGCATAGGTTTGTGCTGTCAGCCACTACGCAACTGAGGTTTGCTTATGATGAATGAAATGTTAACAACAAGAACCCCAATCTAAATAAAATGATGCTTTTTGAAAGGGAAGACTTTTTGGTGAAAGCAGAAGTGCACATATGCCTAAACTGATTAAAATTGGTCAATGTATCAAAAGAAAGCCTAGTTAAATTGATTATGAAACATCCAGCTGTTTACCATCTTCTCCTGCAGCTGGTCCAAAAACCACAAGGAATATGAAATTCTCTTAAATCTACTCTGACTGACCATAACAATTATGTTCCTGGCACAGCTGAATTAATTTGTATGTCTGCTTACATGCAACTGGGTGTACTTTCCAAATGCTGCTAATAATATTATCTAAACTATAGATTACAAAAGAGGTTCCACAACAAAATGTTGCAGTATGTAGTGAGTAAATCCCACTGGATTTAAAGACTTCACAGTAAGTATGACCTGGATTACAATGTTAGGTTGCAGGGGCTGGGTTGTAGCAACTAGTATTGCAGCCTTACCTTTTTGTCTTTGCTTCAAATCCTCTTTCCATTGTTTTTCCTCTCTTTGCATACCTCTGTACCCAATAATTCCCTCCTCTGTCTTCCTTGCACACAGTCATGAAGTGCAGTTCCAAATCTTGCTGTCATAAAGTTGAAAGTCCTTTCCTATCCCCCGGCAGGAAGTTTCAGGTCATCATAGCGATGTCTCTCTCAGAATCAAGACTCTCTCGTTCTCTCTAACCCATAGCAACCTGGGGATGCATTTTTTTACGCCTTTGGTTGTCTTAAAAAATGGTTTCATACCTCTGCAAACTTCTGGAGTTCAGCAAGGAACCAAAAACCACCATATTCTTTGAATAGGAATGTAACTACCCACAATCAGAGGTGGGGACTTCAGAAACAGATAACTAATAATAATAATAATATTTATATACCGCTTTTCAACAAAAAGTTCAAAGCGGTTTACAGACAAAAGCAAATGATTAAATGGCTCCTTGTCCCAAAGGGCTCACAATCTTAAAAAAAATAAAAATGCAGAACACCACCAGCAAACAGCCACCAGAAAAGACACTGTGCTGGGGTGAGAGGGGGGCAGTTACTCTCCCCCTGCTAAATATAAGAGGAGCACCCATTGAAAAAGTGCCTCTTGCCAGTTAGCAGTTATGATGCTGACAGAACCACAGTGTGCCTCTTGGAGCACAATATTAAATTATCTTTTGCTTATCCTTGTAACATTTGGGGGGAGGAGAGTTTCTTGTGTATTAATAGTAGGAAGCTGACCTTTTCTAGCTTTGGAAGAAAGTCTCAGAAAAGGATCCAGAAAAAACAAAGAGGCTATTATTTAGCCCCTTAGCTTGTTTCTTATATGCATTATTTACCGTACTTCAAAGTTGTAAAGGCTTACATTACATACTTACTTAATTATAATATACAATCAACCTGTTAAATGAAACTGCTATTTTACTTACCTATATATCAGTAAGCTTATTTGAGGGAAAAAGTATTACTGAACATGGTTTCATTATATGCTTGCCACTGAATAGTTGTGCACCCAAAAGCTTTCAATATGGTTAAGAGTACATTGCAGAGTGGGACAAGACAGTATGTGAGTAGAGACAGCCAAACTAAGCAGCTGAAAGATTAAAGGAAGGCGGTGCCCAAGAATGGCACATGGACCAGAAAGTAGTACAGGAGGCCCACTGGTCCTTGGCCGAGTGTAAACATAGACCTGATGTTTAACGCATTATAACCTTATAGTTAGTGAAACAGGTAGTACGGGTAACACAGCCATATCCATGTAAAAAACACAGCAATCCAACCGAAGCTTTAAAACAATGACGATTTTAATCTGGGTTTAACGATGTATTCCCGGACAAACAGAAATTATTAAAAAAACCACGGCTGGACAAGTGAGCCCAACGTTTCGTGTCCTAATCTGGACACATCTTCTGGGGCAATCCAAAAAGGAATGAAAGATGTTACTGTCCTCGGCGTCTTGCTTCGTTGCTTTGAACTTCGAAAGAGCAGGGAACCCGCTGTCAGTTAAACAGAAACCATTCCGGAACTCATCTGTCACCTGTTTCACTAACTATATCTGCTGGCCATGAAAGCTTTCGAATGAAAACATTATAACCTTGTTGGACTTTAGTTTTTCTTTAGTCAGCAGTAGCTGGATCAGAGCCCTTGCAGATTATGACTATGGGAATAGGTGAACTCCAAACCTATCCCCTGTCATGGGCCAGATCCAGAAGACCCAAGTCCAAACCACCTGCAACTTACCACAGAAAAAAGGTCCAACTGGTAGCACAGGGGTGGAGTTAAAACCCTTCTACCTTGTCCCATGGTCCTCATCTGCAGGGAACCCTGATCCAGATGCTACTAACTAAAAGAAAAACATAAGTCTAACAGGGTAAACATTTTGAATGCAACATGTAGTATGACCGCATAATTTGTGGCCCAATAACGTCAGGAAGGGTTTCCTCCATACTTATGATCCCTCTTACTTTGCCTGAAACCTCCTGAAGTGTCAGACACACTGGATGGCATGAGGTTCCAAAAACGCTTTCCTTGGGAAAAAATTAAAGAGTTTTGCTCAGATGGGCTGCTCATCCAGGAAGAATTTTCTGTCTTTCTCTAGCTGCATGCAACTTGTCTTTCCAAGTCTGCAAGAGCTATTTATACCTTTGGCACCTTTCTTGAGTGCACCCGACACACAATGATTTTAAGGCCCCCCTCACCCTAGATGAATTAAAGAGGTTTTGGGTGTGTCTGTGCGACTGTCCTGCCTTGCAACAAGACACTGAATGTCATGCTGGCTTTTGGGTTGCTTCTAAATCAAATGCTATGATCTCTAAGCAGTCTCATAAATGACAATCAAGTGTACACTGGTAGCAAGTCATAGCCTCTTATGAAACCTTGTTTGTTCATAGTGCCACTGTCTGTAACCGACTCTCCCATGGGCTGATAAAAAAATCACCTCCTTGCCCAACTTCAGCAGGCGCCACATGCTGAAGTTGTGGGGCCCCACAGCAGGCCCTTTCAGCAGGCCCCACAGCAGGCCCTTCTCCTCATCCCACAGCAGGCCCTTTCCTGACTTCTTGCTTCTTGTTGGAGATTACCAATATGTAAAATATTTCACATTCAGTATGGTGCATGTGAGCAATGGAGCCTATGCTGATGGCATGTATGGTACCTTTACATCATCAATATGTTTGGAATAAACTAAACCAGTTTGGCGATTTCATCCTTCCCCTTCCCTTCAAATCTCTGAGAGGCATTTAAAGTACAATTCTATGCAAGTTTATTCAAAAATATTCCACTTGGTTCAGTGGAGCTTATTCAGAGGTTAGTATGCACAGGACGGTTTCCTTAATTTCTTTTCGATATACAGTATTCCCAGTTCATCCATTGCTTGCAGCCACAAAATACAGTTGATTAATTTTGCACCCTTAATTGTGCAACTGTGCATACGCGCCCAAGAGAAGGAACAAGCTCTTCATCATGCATGCTCACCATTTGATTCTTTTGATGAAACTATTAGACCAGACAGTATCCTGTGAGGCAAAAATATTTACAAAAATAATGGATTTGTTCATTTGAATGTGGGAGCATAGAATCAGGAAAGCTGCTCTAGCTCCTGTCAAAATCTGGACATAGTGGTTTTCAGGCCCTTAAGAACGTCTGGTAGCAGCTCACAGTCAAAGAACAGCATTACTTTTACACTTTTTTTGGGGGGGGGGAAGAGTACCTCTATAGCAGGATATATTCTCCCGCGAAGGACAATAGACGGCTTATGTGCACTATTCACATCCTACTACAATTCTCAAGTTGTACTTTCAAAGGAGATATTTTGATTACTTCTTTAAGTTCCCACATTGTGCGACACCACACAGATGTTAGCAGCTTTATATTCTTGGCATTTTCCCTAGTATGTGAGAAGCAACATACCCAGGAGTTCTACTGCTATGTCACCAAAAATGGCCATCAACAATTGATTTAGAGAAATCTCTTGAGATCTATAAATACCACTGAACATACTTAAAAAGTACAAGCCGGATGTGGAATTCTGAAGTACTTTGAAAATTGAATAATTTATGCATTAAAAAAATAAATTATGCTCCTGGGGCATCAACTTATTTTACATAGCATTAAAATGCAATAATTAAAAAACCCTATATAACATCTGCTCTTGTTTGCTTGGTAATGTCAGTATTGATTAACAAAGCTCATTCATCTTTGTGTTCATTTTGGCCTCTCATTACTCAGATTTTCTAATGTGACTACTGACATTTGAATGCTCCTTTTTATGTAAGGTTATTTCCTTTTACTTCTAATAAAGTCTTGTTTTAGAGTCTGGTTTGAAACTCTTCTTGATTTTTAAAAACAAGGCACTTTTTGTATTAGATATATCATCTGTTGAAGTCAACGAATGAACAGATAGTCTGAAAGCATGTCCCAAAATTATTCCTAAAAATATCAGAAAACAATCTTCTACTACTGAAAATTAACCCAAGTAGTATTTTTCTGTTTCAATTAGTTATCCCAAGTAATCTGCCGTGGATCCATCCAATGGCCCAATCCTATTGAGCCACTGTGTTCCATGTGTTCCACTGTGTTCCATGTATTGAGCCACTGTGTTCCATGTGTAACATGTGTTCCGGTGGTGCAATGTGCTTAGCAGTGGTTGCAAAATGGACCTGCCATTCTGCACAGCTGGGTTGCCACTGCAAACAGTAAGCCAGGCAACAGCAGGCTCCCTAGAGGCAGTGGCAGGCCGTGAGTGGGGAGAGAGGACTGGGGGCATTTCTGGGCAGGGAGGAACAGGGGAGGCGGGAGGGGTGGATCCGGCAACAATGTTGCATGCTGGGTCATCCCCTCTTTTTAAAACCTCCCCGCCCATTTTACCTCCTTAGACATACTGTACACCACCAAAATAGGTTGCGAATGTCCAAGGAGACCCACTGGCAATTATGGCATCCGACTACTAGGAGGTAAGTGCAAAATGCCTTCACCCCCAAGCTAGCATGGTGAGCATGCTAGGAGCAAAAAAAAAAAAAAAAGCGACGTGAGGTGGGAGAAAAAAAAAAAGACAGCTCTCCAGTGCAGTGCTCCTAGCACTGGAAGGCAAAAAACAAACGCAGCCATCATCACTGCACCGCCAACCACACCCAGAATTACTGGATTCGCTACTGCAGTCGCAGCTCATCCCAGTGAGTGGGGGGGGGAATGCACAATTGGGCCTCGCAGCTCCTACAGCTGGCCCTGCACATGTCAACCCCTTATTAACATGAAGAGCAAAAGAGCATGAAACGGTTGTGCCTGAGGCTGCAAGCCCAAGCAGACTTCTGAAAAAATAAGTCCCAGTGAACTCAATGAGTTTTACTTCTGATGCTTAGGATCAGGTTGTTAATGCTGCCATATAATGCAGTAGCTGCTGAGCCACACTAAGGGGAAGAAAAGTTTGATTTAGAACTGGAACCAACAATTTGTATTAGATGACATGCTTTTACAACGCTGTAGTTTTCTGGAAAACCGCATATTATACCGTGCGGTAGATATGTTCTTTTGCTGTTAAAATCTAAACATCGAAGACAAGTACACACAGTGGATACAATATAGATAAAATTGCCTGGTCCTTATTAGGACAAAAGTACAAAGATTCTTTTGTGCAGCATCATATTTGTACTTACACGAGCTCCTTTTTCTGGGAAACATTCACAACCTCCACTACAGTCTCTTCCTGCACATGGTCCTGTATAAGTCTTTCCTCCCTGAAAAATAAAACACACATTCAAATGTCTTTTAAACAACATCACAAGAAGAAAGGACTACAACTGCATGAAATCCAAATGACAGATTCAAAAGGACTGCTGCTTGGACTATGTGATCACTGATTTGGATCACATTTGACAATTCGAAATGAAAGCTTATTAGCCTACCTAAGCTGCAATCTTTTTTACACTTACCTGAGTAAGGGCCCAATCCTATCCAAATTTCCAGTGCCGATGAAGCCGTGGCAATGGGACATGCGCTGCATCCTGTAGTGGGGGGGGGGGCCAGTCACGGAGGCCTCCTCAAGGTAAGGGAACATTTGTTCTCTTATCTCGGGGCTGCACTGGAAAGTTGGATAGGATTGGGCCCTTGGTCCCATTAAAAACAGTGGGACTTACTTCTGAGTAAACACATAAAGGATTGTGCTGTTGTAATTCACTATGACTGCCTGCCACAAATGCTGTATACAGGCATCCCCCCCCCCCCCCCGTATCCATGGAGGATACATTCCCAGCCCCCCGCAGAAAATGGAAACCGTGGATAAGGGGGAATGCTATCTCCGTGCCCATTACTTTCATTAGTCTTTGTAGAAGTGGCCCAAGTTTCCTACTTCCTGCTAACGTTTGGGCTGAGCCTCTCTAGCATTCAGGCTGCTTGCCTGCTTCTGCTCTATACGTTTGCATGCTGCTTATAGTGTTTTGTTGAGGGAAGACACATGCTTGCTTGGCACCACCGCTACGAAGACTAATGAAGGTAATGGGCATGGGGGGAATGGAGAATTATGGAAAAGTGAAACCTCAGGTATGGAGTCTAAGGTTACGGGGGGATGCCTGTACAGTATATAGAAATTACAGTACTTTCTTTAACCTCAAAAGTTTTGAAAAAATAAGGAAAAACGACATCTCCCCAACACAAATTAAAAAAATGATGTCGTGGTGTCCTGTGGAGCTGAAATTAGGAGTACAGTCGTTAAACATTCTGAAACAAAAAAAAAAACTTTAAAAAATTGAGAACATAATCAGCCTTGCACGTGGTAATATTACATATGCTTGTAATCGCTTTGTTCTTAATGCAGATGAATCCCATTAATACTGATATGAGCTACACGTGTGTTTGGAGAGACAAACAATCTTAATGAGAACAATCTTTGTGCAGATGGGGACAGAACATACCATTTATGTACAAACAACCCAAAAATGTGAAACTGCTGGTAACATGTGAAAGCTTTTCTTTGTGAAAGAAAAGAGCACATCTTATTAACCCCCAAAATTATGCAGAGATCCAGGCATTAAACTAGGTGTCCCAAAGCAAAGGACAATACTCCCCCCATTCAAATCTTTTGTCTCAGAACATTATTTCTTACACAGTACTGGAACACGGGCAATTCTCTTAAAACTGGTTGCCAAGAATATAAATTTGTCTTCCATTTTGTTCTGTAGAGCAAAACTCTTAGGTGAGTAAAACTGTTGCTATTTGCCTTCAAACTATGCATGCGTAGAAGATGGGCAGCCCAATCCAGAATAAGTCCTAGAACGGCGGCGGACACGCTCCGCCACTCTTGGTCATCGCAAATGTGACATAAAGCACTTTGCGATGACTCTGGAGTAAGAGCTGCTGGCCCTCCGGACTCGATACCCACTGGTAAGTCCTGCACCAGTCAGTGAGGGAGTGGGTAGTGGGCAGGCCAGGCAGCGAGCCATTGGCCAAACTAGACTGGGAGAGGGCGGGGATATTGGTGGCGTGCTCCACCAATATCCTCGGCCCTTTCCCAGCCCGGTTCGGCCTTACCCCGCCTCCTTGGACGTACGTCAGCTTCAGAGCTGGTGTACATCCAAGGAAGCCCGTGGGCAGGCAGCCCTACACTCAGGGAAGTGTGTTGTCCCCTTCTCCTGAGGTGTTCCTGGTCTGTGCCGGTGCGTCCTGGAAACGGGCTCAGGATACAGCGACTGGCCCTTTAGGCCGGCTGTGTAAAGTTGCACAGGATTGCACTGTTCTTGTATTTGTGGTTAACACAAATAGTTTTGATGCTCATGTACAGACTGTAAACAGGATAATTTATATTTTATTTCTGATGTTTTCTAAAATGTTTGTCCTGATGTGGAGTTTTTTAATTTATGGTTTAAATACCTTATTACACTAAGTCCCCAAGTTATGACCTGGTTCCGTTATAGCACCTGTGTGAAAGCACCAGAACAGACAGACTGCACCTGTGAGAAAGCATCGATGTGACCATCTGTAAGTTGGATGTCTGTAACTCAGGGACCCAGTGTATAGTGATCATCAATTTTTCTATCTTTGCTATGGAGTGCGGCTGAACAGATGAAACTGAATGGATGAAAACCCACTCACATACTAGAAAGTATGTGATCCATTGTTTCTCTACAGAAAAATACCACAGAATAAATTTGGCAAACTCGATCCAATACTGCACTTGAAACGCTCATAACACAGGCCTGTAAAACTGAGGGTCAAAAAAGCTTTTTTCAAAAATTATGGCAGTTCTATGAATCTGTGGCGCCAATTCCAAAAATGGCATGCCCTATCACGTCTAGTTTTGGGGGTATGGCATCACCCCGTTATAATGCGAGTCAAGCAGCTTCCTCACAAAAAAGCCGACGCCATGACATATACCCAAGTAAAGATTTAACATTTAAGACACCAAAATGTGTGCAGGCCTGTGTTAAACATGCTTTAAAACATGAATCGGCCTGTCTTCTGCATCTCCAAGCGGTTAAACAGGGTGATATGGACCGCAACATCACTGGGCTTGCTTGTCAAGTCGTTGCCAACAGTCACTGTTGTGCAAGGGACTGCCTGCCTACAGCAGGACAGCATGCATTCTGATAGGTAGTGCTAGAGAGGATGGGGGAAGTATAACATGGCAAGCAATCAAGAGGAAGGAAACATGGGTGTGGATGTGCTTTGCAACTGTTTGAAGACCTATTTGGCTTAGAAAGCCATGTATGATTAAAGTCTTTTTGTTGTAGTTTTCTTGGATGCAGGGTATACTTTCAGCAAAAATACAAAGACCTAAATTCTACTTTGGTGTGGTATTTTATGAATAGGATCTTAGCTCAAAATGAATTGTTAAAGCCAGTATTTTAAGCAGTTTACAACAGAGACCGACTCTAATAAAATAAATAAATAAATAAATAAATAAATAAATAAATAAATAAATAAATAAATCCTAATTTAGTATGGGAGGTCAAATTTAATAGAGGAATTCACCGAAAATATTTTAGTACTTATAATGAGTATACAAATCTTCCATTCCACAGCAGCGGCACATTTTGCTACTCTTTCTGGAAACAGAGCATTGCTGAACATGAGATAATAAAATGCACTTATAATACCATGATACGAGCTTTGCTACAGAAGAATAAATCACCATCCTTTCTTTAGAATTAAAATTTTATGTTTACCAAGATGTACCAAATATTATTGGAACAGATTTCCTTCCCTGTCACAGCAGTTGCACAATTATACATACACAGCAGTTTACTGAGCCAATAAATGTCTATATTTAACTGCATTTTGCTTACATATCTTATGCACTGTGCTTACATATCTATCATTTTCTAGTTCAGTTAAGTCATGGAAGTCATTAGAACAATGACATCACTAGCTTCACACAATAGGAAACTAGGAAGTCTGGGCACTCTTCCATATATGGGATTTTAGAAGAGAAGTGCTCCGAGACAGGTCTATTAATAAACTAGTTGGGATATGACTTTGTGGGACTTCTAAGTAAACATTAATAGGACTGCACTGCACATCAGTTATATTTCCAGAGAAGCTTTAGATCAGTTTTGCTTGTGGTTTTATCCATATAGCCTTAATCTTACACTACAGCAGAGGTGGCCAACCCGCGGCACACGTGCCACAGAGTGGCACGGGAAGGTCCGTCGGGTGGCACGCGGTCGCACACGCCTCTCTTCTTCCCTGCTAGATTTTCCGGCTCTTCAACGGAGGCTGAAAGTAGCTAGCTGCAGCATATGACTTGCCCTGTGCTCCTCCCAGCGTGCAGCTCAGTTTCAAAGTATTTCAGCATTGGCTGGGGCCACGCAGGCGCTGTGAGGAGAGAGGGACTGTGTGGAGCCCCAGAGATATCGCTCCCAGAGGCCCAGTGGCGTGTAAACTGCCGCTACGGGAAAACCGCGAGCAGCGCGGGCCTCCTCCTTCTCCTCCCACCCTCCACCCTATCCCGCCCTCACTTGCCCGGCCGCCGCGGCGCGGACCGCCGCATGGACAAAGGAGCGGCAAGGTCCCCCTCCCGCTCCCCTAACCCTCAGCTTCCCCCCGCGGTAGCGACGAGCCGGCTCCGTGATCCCCTTCCCACCCCGCAGCCAGCCGCGACGAACCTCCCTCCCGAGGCAAGCCGAGCCGTGCATCGCACGTCCCGACGCACCCCTTCCCCCCCAGCGCCCGAGCCGCGGACAAGGGCGACCAGACCGCCCGACCAACCCCCAGGAAAGTAAAGAGGGGAGAAGGCAGAAGAACGGAAGAAGGGAACAAAGAAAGAAAGGAGACAGTGACAAAGGGGTAGGAAGAAAAAAGGGGGGTGGAAAGGAAGCCCACGATCCCCCCCAACCCTCTGCCCAACGTGCCCCGAGCGGTCCCGGACAAAGAAAAAAACCCCTCCCCAAAGACCCAGACCCCCAGAAGGAAACTCACCAGGCCCCAGAAGAGAGAGAGCGGGAGAGAGGGCAAACTACAGAAGCACATGAGGGGAGAGAGAGGGAGAGAGAGTGTGTGTGTGGGCAAACTACAGAAGCACATGAGGAGAGAGAGAGAGAGAGTGTGTGTGTGTGGGCAAACTACAGAAGCACATGAGGGGAGAGAGAGAGAGTGTGTGTGTGTGGGCAAACTACAGAAGCACATGAGGGGAGAGAGAGAGAGAGTGTGTGTGTGGGCAAACTACAGAAGCACATGAGGAGAGAGAGAGCAAACTACAGAAGCACATGAGGAGAGAGTGTGTGTGTGTGTGGGCAAACTACAGAAGCACATGAGGAGAGAGAGGGCAAACTACAGAAGCACATGAGGAGAGAGAGTGTGTGTGTGTGGGCAAACTACAGAAGCACATGAGGAGAGAGAGAGGGCAAACTACAGAAGCACATGAGGAGAGAGTGTGTGTGTGTGGGCAAACTACAGAAGCACATGAGGAGAGAGAGAGAGTGTGTACTTGCATTAGACTACTACACCATCCTGGCTCATTTACGGTTCATTGTTATGTGCTCTAAGAATGATATAACGATAAACCTTAAGTAACTGAAGGTGATTCTGTTTTTATTTAAACATGGTTATTTAATAAAATAAAAACACGGTTATTTATTATTTATTTATTTACTTTATTTATTTTTGTGGCACGCCCAAGATACAAAAAAACTAAAAGTGGCACATGTCATAAAAAGGTTGGCCACCACTGCACTACAGTTATATCACTAACTGTATGTACATATACAGTCACCCCTCTGAGTTACTCCAAGTGTGCATAGAACTGCAGTCTTAACTCAACTTGAGAAACTGTGTTCTTAGTAGGTAGGTAAAGGTATCCCTTGACAATTAAGTCCAGTTGTGTCTGACTCTAGGGAGCGGTGCTCATCTCCATTTCAAAGCCGAAGAGCCAGCGCTGTCCGAAGATGTTTCCATGGTCATGTGGCCGGCATGACTCAACACCGAGGCGCATGGAACACTGTTACCGTCCTGCTGACGCGGTACCTATTAATCTACTTGCAATCTCTTGCTTTTGAACTGCTAGGTTGGCAGGAGCCGTCGCACGGATTTGAACTGCCGACCTTTCGATCGACAGCTCATGGTTCAGTGGTTTAACCCACTGTGCCACCCGCAGAAATGTGACCAAATCCTGTATTTTTTGCTTCTGAAATAACATTTTCAAGGGCTTGTAATACTCATTGAACAATGAGGCCTCAGTATTTATTTGAAATCCACTCCCATATAATATTACTCCCATATAATATTACTATTTACTTTGCTCCTAGATATATCACACGCTTATAAGAGTTAATGCAACACACTCCCACACTTCTGGAATGTGCAGAAGGCTTCCAGAAGAGACAAGCATTTATCTAGTAATTTGTGCTGTGGGTATGGGGAAGATATACCCTGAACAGAAATGTGAATAAGGCAAGGAGCAGTGAGGGAAATGCCTACTGTTTCTTATTGAAAGAAATCTCAGCTCAATTGAGAAAAAATCCCCACCTCCTTTTCAAGCGCTCCATGCTTGCTGGAGGGCGAGTTAATTAAGGTCTTGTCTCACTTGCAGGACATTTTGGACAAGGACAGAAAGAGTGGGGGAAATCTTGCTTGCTTTTTTCAAAGCCCTCTGTGAGAGAGGACGACATCTCTGCCTCTAGTAAGATGAGAGAGAGGAGAGGTCTTGCCTTACTTGTACAAAGGCTTGGGTAAGGACAGGAAAAGCAGGAGCAATACCTGCTGTTTTGTTTCTTCTCAAATTGTTGCACGAGTGAGAATCTGTCAGAGTTGCAATGAAGAGCATTCCAGGAGAGACTATTCTAAAACCTGGTATGAACACACACAAAAGACATGTCCCAGTGCCCACCGGCCTAATCCCTGAAGGCAGGGGGACACTGGGCAGGACCTCTATGGAAAACAGAAGGGGTAGTTTTACAGGAAGACAGTGGGTATTTTTCAACCCCACATTAAAGAGCAGGGGTTAAACATACACCTCCCCCCCCCGTGCCCTTCTTTTGCGCTCAAGGGTAGGAGATTAGAAGCATTAGCAGCAAACCATAGTTTGCCATTTCAACCGAATGCAGTAAACTATAGTTTGCGTTCTAACCAGGATCCCAAACCATGGTTTGATAGTGGGTTAGAATACTGGTTGAGGGCAAAGTATGGTGTGCGCATAGTGAGTTAATCGTAAAGATGTTGAATCAGGTTTAAAAACAGGTGAATGAATATAGCCATCATTTATAATATAAGTATTTGTATTATAGTACCAATCATTTTAATAGAAACATCATTTTACTCTATAGCCTCAAATTCCTTTTGTTCTCAGAACAAAGGGCATTTTGTAGCCAGAAAGAAGCACCAAATATTAGTAAGAATTAGATATACACTACAGGTGTCCACGTTTTTCATGGACCCCTGTAGAAAAACATTTTTATCTATTAGCAGATTAACAAAATTCCACCTAGCTGAAAGTTGCTGAATTTGTTGTGACTATTGTAGTGAAAAATACGGCATGAAACCCAATTTCATAGCTACACAAACAGTGTCAGTTTGATGTGCAATATAATCTGTGCATTAAAATGTTGTCTAATTCACACAACTATTGTAATGTTCTTCAACCTTTTTTAAACCTTTTAAACGTTTGATAATCATGTGATAAGAGTTTCCTGCCTCCACCTACATTTAGGAAATTTCTAGGACTGTGTTTCCCACAGAGCCTCCAACATGGGTGATGGAAAGATCAGATAAGTAACTGCCTCAAGCCCTGAGCAATTGCCTCAAGCTTCCACAGCCGAGCAGGAAGAGACTAGGTGCCTCTCTAGGACGCACATGCACTCTCGCTGGTGTGGTTGGTCCTCAAGAGTCCTCTCTAGGATCCGGAGGAACTGCCTGCTCTCCCTCATGTGGCTATGTAAATGCAATCGAGCCGAACGACCAAACAAGTTAAGTACAGTCAATTTCGCCCCCGCGCCTGGCCAGTAATATCTCCTCCGGGCCTGGGGGGTTTGCAAACGAAGCAGCTGCTGCCCTGGGGGCGCTGCAGGGGGTGGCAGCTGCTTGAAAAAGGGCAAAAAAATCAGGGGGGGAGTTTTTAAAAGGTAAAAAACGGTCTTTTGGTGGTGGTGGTGGGGAAATGCTACCTGCTCCATGTGCCGTCAGCTCCCATTAAGCCCCTGTCGTAGAGATCCCCGCGGCGCTGGGTGCCTTTGCCGTAGGGGAGGAAAAGGGGCTTTGAGCGGCAACGTAATTAGACCTTCCTGAAAATAAGACCTCCTGCATTTTTGGGAGGCAAAATTAATATAAGACCCTGTCTTATTTTCGGGGAAACACGGTAGATGAGTTTGTATACATAGATGGCCCTTTCAACCATTAAATTATAAGTAAATTCATAAACCAACACATTTCACAGATTAAAAACAGGACTAATGTATGTATTTTCCCCATTATATACTTGTCATGAAGAATTCAGTTTTGCATTCATCTCTACAACTCAGCTAAATTTCTTAAATGATGCAGAAATGGGTCACTCAATGTTGCAAGGGTCACCCAGTGACTCAAATTGTTTAAGAACAGAAACACTTCTTGCCTCTTCAGCCTATTGTGTTTTTTTTCTAACATACAAAAGATGCATAAACATTATCTTTGGACAACAGCAGTCATTGCATACCAAAAATGCTCTTATCAAAGTACAAACAACTAACATACTGAGATTATAAACACCCACATAGTGCACTTCCTTTGGTTGATTTAAACAATGTCATCTGGTCTGTTGTTCACATCCTCTCCCATTATACTTCTAACAGCCCAATCCTATCCAGCGCTGGCACAGCATGTGCAGCAGGGACACGCTGTATCCTGTGTTCGACAGGAGCAAGCTGGAACTCTACTCAAGGAAAGGGGACATTTGTCCTCTTACTCTGGGTAAAGCCCCAGCCTATTGTGGGGCTACTTGGATCCACACCAGCTATTTATCTGGCACAAACCCAAGAAGCCCTATGTAAAGAAAAAAGGCCCAGGAGTGGGGACAGGATATGATGTGCAGAAGCGTCACCGATCCTGCCCCCTCCCAGGCCCGGTCTGCCCACCCCTGCCCCGTTACGCCCCTCCCCCGCGCCACTCAGCGCACAGGGGCTTACAGTCCACTGCACTCGGCGCCAGAGTGGCGATGCCGATGCAGGCCTCCATGCCGGCACCGCCTACTCACTGGGTGCTGCAAAGTGCTTTATGGCACGTTTGCCATACCATAAACTGCACCGGCTTATGCGGTCCTTAGGATTGTGTCATAACATACATTTTTATACTGCCCTTCCACCAAGGAGCTCAGGGTGGTGTACATCGTTCCTTCCCTTCTCTTGTCCTCACAACAACCCTGTGAGGTAGGTTAGGCTGAGACATGGTGACTGGCTCAAAGTCACCCAGGAAGCTTCATGGCCGAGTGGGGACTTGAACCTGGATCTTTCAGGTACATGTCCAACTCCCAAACCATTACACCATCCTGGCTCTCTCTTATGTGCTCAAAGATTCAGGAAATGTCAGTGTATTAGGAACAAAGAGAACTACTGTACTTGAAGTACATTGTAATGTAAAATACATTAGCAAAAATACATTAGCAAAAATACCGATACTTTCTTGCAAATATTGTATTGACATCACAATATGATTTATTATATTGTGAACCTTTCTTATTGGATACTGGTGGCCAATTATGGAACTTCAACAAACGTTTGGAACCAGTTAGCCTTTGCTGTTATTTCCCTGGACGAATGTTTCTTACAAGATGTGTACTATATTATTCACTTGAAAGACGGATAATTGTATTGTCATGAATTCCACAAATATGCACCAGAAATAGTTTCCTACACAAAGAAATCTTAGGGTCAAACCACACAGGAAGTGCATACTTAGCACTTCTGTTTGCTTTTCCGCAATAAATAGCCAAATTGAATACTCCCCCATAGTTTGTGACTATCCTCCAACACAGTCCTGATCCAGATCGGGCCCCCAGCAGAAGCTATTTGCTGCATGTGCTATTTAGTCCCCATTGGCACCAATGGAAGCGTTTTCCTCCCTTGACAAATAGCAGCCATGGGACCCTGGAATCATGGGAAGAAGGCAGAGTTCAAGCCTCCCTCCTCCACTACAGGCCTGATCTGTGGGTGGCTCAATCCATCTGCTGTGAAAAAAAAAAAGCACCCAATAGCTCTAAGCATGTATTTCCTGTAATGTGTAGTTTGACCCTTAAATATGTGCATTAAAAAAATCAGCCATATTTTTCTCACTGAGTCTTCAGCAGCTGTGGGTAGAATTTATGGAAAGTAGTTCTTGGCTGAACAGGAAATCAATTCTCAGACACTTTAGTTGCCTACTACCCGGGAAAGAGGTGCATCTTAAAGTAGTGGATCTCTTACATTTAGCAGGGGGAGAGCAACTACCCCTCTTCACCTCAGTGCAGTGTCTCTTTTAGTGGCTATTGTTGGTGTTTATTCTGCAACTTTTTTCAATTATGAACCCTTCCAGGACAGATTACTATTTACCGTAATTCAGGGATTCTTGACCAGGAGTACATATTTCTTGGGGGTATGGGAACCAAATGAGGGTATGGGACTATCTCTGCATAATTAAAAAAAGAAGTGAGATTATATTATTAACTATCACCATCATCAATATGGATTGAGGTGCTCTGTTCCTAGCTATCCACATGTAAAGTAAAAACAAGCTATTGACAGCTTTTGAAGTCATACTGGTACCTAATAGGACTGGTGGTGGTGATGATGATGATGTTTAGACAGTCTGGCGAAAGGGGTATGGGGGCATGTTGGGAAATCCATTGGGGGTCTAATCACAAAAAGGTTGAGAACCCCTGATTTAGTTATTCCTTGTTGGGTGAACCACTCTGAACTTTTTTTGTTGAAAAGCAGTACAGTATATAAATATTTGCAACAACAACAATGAACAGTTTCCAGTTGCAATGAATCAACATGTTCAATCTGCAATGAATCAACAATATCAATCTGTCAAGACTGCTATCAACCTGTAGGCATGCTTTATTCCATATATTATCTTGTTCCAGTCAGCCTCCCAATATTGATAAACAACTTTTTTTTAATGTTTCAATGATTGCGATTAGCAGGATCACTTCAGGCCAGGAAGGAAAACGCTATCTAATATCTCACTTTTGTCCTAAAGGTATATCATGTATCTAAGCACATTCAATGTGAGATTTCCAAACAGCTGTGCTTTAATGATGCTTCTTCCACCAGCACAGATAGCCGACTCCAGCACACTCCAGGAATACATGGGCTCAGGAAGCTACATGACCCAGTGGTTACGTAGTAACAAGCTGGTCTGACAATTCTTAGCCAAACATTCTCCCAACCCCACATATGACTTGAGTTTTGTAGGCTGAGAAACCAGGTGAGTGGGTGTCCCAGGACAGTGCTGTATGACAAAACAGCATCAGATTCTTTAAGAAACAAGTAGCCAAAGGCTCAAATGGAATATCCATAAGGGCTGTCAGAACCCAATTTAAATGTCATGATGGAAACCTGTATACAGTAGGAGGATTGAGCAAGGAGCTCCTCCCCCCAAACGACAAATATGCCGAGGCCTCCCGATGCCCTCTGAGCCATAGCAGCCCAGTACGCTATAAAGCACAGCTACTTCTCTCTTAAAAGTAATTGCATGCAGTTCCTTACTAAGGCCAGCCTGAAGAAATTCCAAAATATCACCAAACTGATCGCTGCTCGGAGGCCTTCCAAACTCCATGCATCAAGCAAGACTCCATGCAACACCATGGCCTTCCAGACTCCATGCAACACCAAGTAGTGCTGTAAATCGTATTGGTGGAAAACCTATACAACACATCAGAGTTGCCTAGATGTGCCAGACAAAGTCACTCGGCCTCCAAACATTTAGCTGGAAGAGCTCAATGAGGATGGAACATTGGTTCCTGCAACAACAACCCTGCTACAACCAGGGTCTCCACCTCTCCATCAGCATACATGTTGATCAGGTCCAGAAACCACAGGCCAGTACGAAGCCACCAAGATGATCTCTGCTTCCTACTCTCTTATCTGTTGACAGAGATGGAGAATCAGCTGGACTGGAAGAAATGCATGCAGGAAATTGCTGGGTCAATTTGCCACCAATGTGTTGGTTCTGACAGACTCCATGCAATGATGCCTGAATTTGTTAATCTGATCATTTCTTGGGGTCGCCAACTGGCCCATTCTGTGTTGCTGACTGATGTCCTGCTGAGTGAATCTGCAACCAAATTGGTTGCTCCTGCAAAACGTTCCACTGACAGGAGATGATCTTCCACCCACTACAACAATTTGAGCACCTCCTTGTGCAATGAGCAGGAGTTCACCACCACCACTACCCCAGGGGAGCAAAAGATAATGTTCTAAGCCACCATGCTCTTTCCCCCCAACAGGGCACAATTAAAGGTATACTCTGCTGGCACCACTCTTCCTCACAAAAACTTGAGCATGCATCTCAATCTAGAGAACAAGGTGGGAAGGATGCTGTTGTCAAGTCCTTGTTACTATGGGTTTCTCCTTGATCCCCACAAAGACACCACAGTATTGTCTAAAGACTATTTTTCAGCACGCTTTTCATGCACTGTTATGAGACTTATAGTGGATGAGTTGCTCCTAGAGCTATTTTATATCATCATGGTTTTAACGGTTACATGTAAGCCACTCTGAATCTTCAGAGATAGGGCAGAGTATACATTTTTTAAACAAATAAAATATAAAGCAAGGATTTTCTAAACTCACATAAAGCCATGTCCACCATCCCCATTTCACTGGAATTGCAGCATAAAGGGAAGAAGAACAGATAATGTTTAAATTTATTTCTGATCTTTGCATGTTGTATATGGAATTTTCTAAAAGAATCTGTTTCCCAGATGTTTCTAACTAGGGTTGGTGAAATGGATGACCGAGTTCTCCTGGGGAAAAATAAATAACTGTGCTGTGACACTAAGACCCCAGCTGTTTTTATTAGTGATGAGAGAAGATGGCTTTTCAGTGTGAGTATCAGTATTCTGATTTTCCCAACACATGAACCAGGGGAAAAAAAGCACAGCTTTTAGTGATTGAAGTGATTTGCAAGAGTGAAATTATATATTAAACACTACTTTCATTTATTTATTTCAGTATTTATATACCACCTCTATATTCAGACTCAAGGTAGTTTACATAGGCAGGCCGACCATAAACCCCATATTGTCTTACTAGTTTGTGTTTCTAGTTTTATGAAATCGGATTTATGTGCTTTTATGTTTGATCTTGTTCCTCTTGCTGAATTGTGCCAAAATTTGCTGATTGGTAATTTGTAATGATGAAAGTATTTTATAATTGATTGATGGGGAAGGAGAAGTTACTTGTCCTGTGGCCACTGAAAGTTCATCTTTTGATTTCTGGTATGTCACCAGACACTCCCAAAATTTCCCAAATGTTTATCCATCAACATAAACCTAAAAACCTTTTTTTAATATATGCACACAAAATGTTTCTCACAATGTATAACTCTTTACAATATACCCACTATATATTCACAATACACCCAATAAACCTTTGAGGCAGAGGGGTCTGGCTCAGTTGGTAGAGCTGCCGCCTTGCAAGCCCGAATATTGGTGAATGGCAAGTTCGAGACACACCGCCAACAAAAAGCTGTGAAAGCCTCTGTGAGGAGAGATAAGAGCTCCCAGCTGCGTCGGTTGCTCCATTAGACGCACCGGACCTTAAGACGCACATAGATTTTACATGTAGAAAACATGGAAAAAAATATTGTGTTCATATTCAGGCGCTTGGCCGCTTACCGCATTGTTTTTGTTGTTGCCACCTCGACTCTTCGTCCCGCGGGCCAGCTGCATCGCGGCCCCGCCAGGACTGCCCCCGTTCCAGACGCGAGCCTCACAGACGCTGTAACTCGGATGTTTCCGGAGGGCTTGCAGCTTGGTACG
Organism: Plestiodon gilberti rubricaudatus; assembly: GCA_026170595.1. Taxonomy (NCBI): domain Eukaryota; kingdom Metazoa; phylum Chordata; class Lepidosauria; order Squamata; family Scincidae; genus Plestiodon; species Plestiodon gilberti. The sequence continues at coordinate 145,234,662 of JANXHW010000001.1, forward strand.
GCATCTGAGGTTCGCGCAGACGCTGTACCCGGCTGCAAAGCTCTCCGGAAGCGTCCAAGTTACTCGGATGTTTCCGGAGAGCTTGTAGCTGGGTACAGCATCTGCGAGGCTTGCGTCTGGAACGGGGGCAGTCCTGGCGGGGCCGCGATGCAGCCGGCCCACGGGATGAAGAGTGGAGGTGGCAACAACAAAAACAACAATGCGGTAAGCGGCCAAGCGCCGCGATTTTGCCTGGAACACCTAATATATATATATTTTTTGCAGTATTTGCTCCATAAGATGCACAGATATTTTCCCCTATGGGGGGGGGGAGTGCATCTTATGGAGCGAAAAATACGGTATTTAAGTTAAGAGACTAAGTTGCTAAATCTGAAACAACATTTAAACTCTCTCTCTCTCTCCCCCCCCCCCCCCCAATCCCTGGTGAGTAGAGTTTACTTGAGCACAACTAGGGATGATTGCAGATGAGAAATATAAATTCCATGTAGTGAGATGGTGAAGAGATTTCTGAATTACATATTATACCAAACCAAAACAAGCCTTGGGCCCCTTGCCTATTTTCTCGATGAAAGTGTCGACCCAGTGTGAGGCGGCTGTGAAGAAGGCCAATTCCATGCTCGGGATCATTAAAAAAGGGATGGAGAATAAAACAGCCAATATCATTCTGCCTTTGTACAAATCGATGGTAAGGCCACATCTGGAGTATTGTGTCCAGTTCTGGTCACCACACCTCAAAAAGGATATAGTTGAATTGGAAAAGGTGCAGAAAAGAGCGACCAGAATGATTAGTGGGCTGGAGCACCTCCCTTATGAGGAAAGGCTACAGCGTCTGGGGCTTATCAGTCTGGAAAAGAGGCGCCTGAGGGGCGACATGATTGAGACATATAAAATTAAGCATGGGATGGAGAGAGTGGATAGAGGGAAATTCTCCTCCCTCTCACACAACACCAGAACCAGGGGACATGCACTAAAATTAAGTGGTGGGAGAGTTAGAACAGACAAAAGAAAATATTTCTTCACCCAGCGTGTAATTCATCTGTGGAACTCCATGCCACAGGATGTGGTGATGGCACCTGGCCTAGATGCCTTTAAAAGGGGTTTGGACAGATTCATGGAGGGAAAGACCGTCACAGGTTACAAGCCATAAGCAACCTCCTGGTTTTAGAAGTGGGTTTTCTCTGTGCCAGGTGCAAGGGAGTGTCAACGGGAAACAAGTTATCTTGTTGGCTGTGTGCTCCCTGAGGCATCTGGTGGGGCCACTGTGTGATACAGGAAGCTGGACTAGATGGGCCTTTGGCCTGATCCAGCAGGGCTCTTCTTATGTTCTTATGTTCACCTTCCCTTCCATGGCGCGTAGACACCCCCAGTGTACACTGTGCTCTAGTTCCAGCCTCCTCATCTACTCTGCTCTGCTCCCATCTCTTCTTCAAGCCCCCATCCTCCCTGCCTGCCACTATCATGGACTAATTTCTATTCTGACTCTGGCCTACCAGTTCCTCCAAAACTACCTGTTCCTTCACGTCTGTTTAATCATCATTACAATGTGGCACAGTCCATCAGCTTACAAATCTCTGGCCTGTACAACAACTCTTTGCCATTATTAGTTCATTCGTTCCCCTCCTTTTGAATTTCAGATCCCTGAAGACAAGTTCAATCTGCAGCTTTTCCTTCTTTGCCAACCGATAGTAAACAAAGCAGAAATGGCTACTTCTTACAAATGACTCAGCGGCTCTTTTAAAGTTGCCGACACCCCCCCCCCCCGAAGCCTCTTTAAGTGGAGAGGAAGGTCAAAACAGATTTATTTATTTTTTTAAAAAGGGGGGAATCGCGGATTTATGCACACACTCATGCAACATTATTCAAGCTTGATCTAAGAAGGAGAAAGTTCTGTCTGCAGTGTAGTCTTTTATATTTATGCATAATCATAATAGTAAGAAAAGTCTTGCTTTTCCCCTTGTGGTGGTGGTGTTTTACCTATTACTTCATGTGAGGAAAGATTTTTTTTTTTTGCTGCTTGACTTTTGAAATATATATGTCTATTAAGACTACTAAACCTAGACTTGGTAACAAGGAAATTTTTTGGGGGGGTCACACCCAGCAGACAAAGTCTTGGCAGATGGCCGCAGAAAGTACTGCAGGCTTCCCATGCTCTGCAACCCCAGCGTCCCAACTCTGAAAAGAAATCGGACATTCTAATCTGCACACTTCTTGATTTATGGTTCAGGGTTAGTGGAACAGGGCAAACTGCTGCCACAAAAGACCTTGAAAATAAAATGATCACAGCGGTTCTCAAACATTTTAGCACCGGGACCCACTTCTTAAAAATGACACTCTATCGGGACCCACCTAGCTTTATGAGACTTAAAGTGATCTAGAAATATCTGATCTTTCCATCACCTGGGGACCCACCAGAAATCAGGTCGCGACCCACCAAGTGGGTCCTGACCCACAGTTTGAGAAACACTGAATTATCATATACTAAAGTTGGGATCTGCCCCAGGCACAAAAACTGCCACATTATTGAATTATAAACTGGCTAAATGGCTGAACAAATTTGTTCAGAGGTTTGGAATGAGGCGTCATCAGTATGCTGAAACCCAGGTCATGCTTCTCATCAGATTCAGACGAAGAGTAGGGTGCCGAATCAGTGTCTGGGATCTGTAACAGACTGGCTGATGGTCAAACAACTGACACATTCCACAGACTTCTATGACTGGAACTCCACAAGTTTTTTTTCCCTTTAACAAACAGCTGTGATGTTGCAAGGCTAATATATTGCCCTATGCGGACTCCCCAACTTGAATTGCACCATCAGGCTATTTTTCCCCATTAGGGAAAATTTGTGGTAATGTTGCAGTTCCCCCAGACAACCAACCTAGGGGTCCTCAACATTTGGCCCAAGACCTCTTCTGTCAGTTCAGACGGGGAGGTCCTAGCAATTCTCTGCTTTTTCCTCCGTGCTGTAATGTGCCATAGTAGCTTGTGAAGGTGGTGACTGTGCTCTGGCATCCTTGTCCTGCAGCGCAATCCTATCCAATTTACACCACTAGTGTAACCAGCGAGGGAGGGGAGGGCGGGAGGCTTTGGAGGGATGGGGAGATTTAAATCCCCTTTGAAGGGGATTTGAATCCCCTTTCCGTTCTGGGGCCTGATCAAAAGCAGAGGCATTTATTTCCTCTTTTCCTTCAGTTATTTCTTCACATCACTTCTTATATTCACAAATGAAATAGGTGAGATCAGAACTTTCTTTCTCTTTGGAGTAGGGAGGATATCCTGGGGTAACTCCTCCCATAAGACTGGTGACACAGCTAATCAAGCAGGCTTCCGGTCTCTTCCACTTTGAGACAAGCCACAGTTAAAAACCTATTCAAATAAATATATAGTATGCAACAGAGCTAATCAAAAACGATTTTAAGTTTTCATGGCCCGCAATAATTCTTGAATTTACTGGAGCAAACGGGTATAGAGCCATGGCAAAAAAGTTTTTAAAATGGTATCAATAAAAAGAAAAGAAGAACTGTCAGTAATTGACAAAGAAAAGAAGTGTCAGTAATTGACAAGATATGTATTCCTGCCCTTAGCAGAAATGGACGAAATCAGACATGAGGAGTTGGATATTTCTGGATCTCTTTACCTATGTTGTTATCTGCCTGTTGCCTCATTGTCCCCCCCTCCCTTCCCTCTTGGTTCCTCTTTATTTCTGCATGCTTCCCTTCCCTTTTTTCCTCCTTGTTATTTTATTCCCCCTTTTCTTCCCCTCTTCCTTTCCCTTCCTCTCTTTCCCCTTTCTCCCCCCCCCCTTTTTTTCTGGTGGTTACACTGAGGCTATGATGGGTATATGTAAAACCTTCGTTTCTATTTTTATTTCTTCATGCTTTCCTCCCCCCCCCCCTTTTTCTTTCATTTCCCTTTAATGTTCTTAAAGGGAAACATTCCTGCATGTTTCCCTTTAAGGTCTGCATGTTGGTTAGGAAACAATGTTGCCTGGTGCTGAATCAGACAATGTTTTACCTGATGAAGCAGCTCTGTTTGTTTTGATTGTTGTGGCTGTGCAAGCTGGTTTAGGAGCAGTTTGCATTCACTGGATAAAGAGGTGGAAAGTAGATATTGGATGCTAAAAATCTTTGGTCTTTTGGGTTTCCTGGTGGTGTTCCTTGAGCAGCTAACGTGCGCGCGCGCGCATGTTGGCTGACTGGTCAGCTGGACGGTAGGGATGCTTTCAATTATCTCCCACACAGCTGATTCTTTGTAGTAGCTTGAAAATGAGGCTTTCACCCCCCTTATGTAGCAGATTGACAGCTTAGGCTTGCTAATATCTCCCCACTACATGAGGGCTTTTGCTTGATAATGCTCGTAGCAGACGAGCAAAACGTTGCAATGTTTATTTGATGGTTTTAAATTTTTAACGTGTTATTTTAAGTGTTTATGTGGTTGTGTTTAATATTTTAAACTACTATTTTCAAGCTGCACTTAAGTTTGCCTCGTTTTTTATTGATACCATTTTAAAAACGTTTTTGCCATGGCTCTATACCCGTTTGCTCCAGAGCTAATCAAATACAACTAGAAAATGAATTGCATTGCACAACACTGCAACCAGGTATCAACTGGATACTAACATAGAAAAAGAAGGGAAGGTATTCTCCTCTGAGCTTGTAGTATCAATATCAGTATTTGATATCAGGAAGAAATTTTTGATAAGGACGTTTTGGCAGTGGAGCAGATTGCAGAGGGTGGATTCTCCTTTACTGGAGATCTTCAAGCACAGATCAGCAGGCACCTGCTGGAGCTGCTCTAGGAGGATTTCCTGCTACAGGCAGGGGGTTGGACTAGATGACCTTGTGGGTTCCTTCCAACTCTATTATTCAATATATAAGTATATATGAGTCTAGAAAGGAACTCATCCATGTTCCCTTTGCAGGACCCAGGAGACCTAACCAAGACATCCTCCTCACTCCAAAGAGAAGGAACACTTACAGTAAGTCCAATGTTGGATTCTTCTTTGGAGGAGGACGACGACATCCTTAGTGATGCAAATAAGCACTATTCCCTGTTCAGGGCAGGCCCATCTGCTTTTGAAATGAAATGCAGAAGCTGCTGGAGGCCCAATGTTCAAGTTATTTACCTAGTGACAGACTGGCTAGGGATTTATACATATAAATGACATATGACAGAATAATTAATATATGTATATGTATTAATTCTCCTGTCATTTTTATTAAAAGCTCTTCCCTTCACTTTCTTATCTCTACACCAGGGGTTTTCAACCTGTGGTACACGTACCCCTAGGTGTAGAGTCTACACCTTATCTCTACATAAACATGTCACCTTAACATAAGCCTTCTAATAATGGAAAGTGCCAAGGTCCACAGAAGCAACAGTGACTATTAGAAAGCGGGCTTTTATCTCCCAAGTATTGGCTGATATGCACCTGGCCACCAAGGACAATACATAACCTAATTTTCAACTCCAGATGTGCACCAGAGCGCCTTATACATCTACCATGTGCAACTCCTACTAACAAAGAGGAGAGGCTGTGACATAACCATGCATAATAGTGATCCTAAGGACACCTCTAGCTTTCCAAAGGCATATGAAAACCTTCCCTCTGACATATGAAAACCTGACCCCCTCCCCCCAAAAAAATCAAAACAAAGTTTAGCATCAAGGACACCTCTCCAAGCTGACATCACTCCAACTTGAAACAGAACTCTGAGGTTCACAAACTGCATGGACATAGAGCTTGAATGCTGAGACAATTCGTGAGGGACTCTCTGAAGAGCTTATAATAGGAAACCATGTGCTTTAAATAGCTGAAGCAGAACTGTTCCCCTAGAAAAGCTCTCAATGCTTTCCAAGGAGAGCAGTGAGACCATGGTAGCCCCAAGAAGGATCCCAAAGTGCTAGACGTGGTATAGCCCATCTCTTCAGAGAAAGCAGAGGAGAGCCTTGTTCTTAAGAACTTCATGAGCAAATATCTGTATTTTGAATATACTGTACAGTCAAAACCCATGGGGGTTAGGTTCCTGGAAACCTCAACGGGTTGTGAATTCGCAGGTACCGAACCATTGAACCTATGGGATCAAAGGGGTTCGGTGCAGGGGGTTGGGGGGGGTGCCTTATATGCTGCCTCCGGAAGGTCCTTGCTGAAGGTCATTTTGAATGTCCCTGCTGCATTCCGGAAGCCTGCAGAAAGCTTTGGAAGGCAGCAGAGACGGTCAGATCACGGATAGGGAGAACAACGTTGCAAGAAACGCAAGGTAGTTGGCAATTCTGCCCTCATGGATATGCACATTCATGAGTAGCGAATTTGTGTATGAAGAGAAATGACTGTAGCCTTAGAATATATAAAAGTGGGGAATTCAGGGGGCTCACGCAGCCCCCAGTACCCAATCCCACAGGTAAAATCTGGGTAATTGCCAGAGGTTATAAAAAACAGGGTCATGCACCCTCCCCCCCCTTTGCATAGTCCAGGAGTGGCCAAACATGCTTAATGTAAGAGCCACATACGATAAACTCCAGGTGTTTGAGAGCCACAATATTTAAGAAGCATTTAAATTCTTAAATATATTTACTCACCATGAACATTAAGCTTATGTTTTAATCTAGTGGACTCTCGGTTTATACCTAGTAAATAATTATAAAGCTTGAAAGTTTATTATTTACCTTTTATATTAATTGTGATGCAAAAAGGGAGCTCAGCCAACATATTTCCGAGAGCCACACATTGTACGTCAAAGAGCCGCATGTGGCTCAGGAGCCGCAATTTGGCCACCACGGCATAGTCTCTCATCCAGTGCATCAACGAGGGTTGCCTGCCTGGCTAAATGCGAGTACAGTATACATATCAAGATCAGAAATTTGCATGAGTTCTTAGGGTAGGGAAAATACCCACTGAGTCAGTGTTTTCTTTTATTTCAGCTTCCATTTTAGTTTATGCCATCCTTTGCAAAAAAAACAACAACACACCATTATTCTGGTGTTGCCACACTATTTTCACATCACTTTTCATTTACTTTCTAGTTTCCCCTTCTATTGTTTGGTGTAGTTTTAATTCATGGTCAAATTCCTTCTGTTACCTGCCTGGTCTGAGTCCACTCAGGAGGGAATTAGTTCATCTTCCCAAACTACCCATACTATCATGTTTTTAAGGGGACCAGCATGTTTTTGGTTGCTCTACCATAATGGGAGGGGAGGATTTCCCAAAGTGATGCCCTTCGGTCTTCCTAATATTGGGTGGTGACAGTAACTCCTGTCCCAGTTTGACCCCAGTTCAAAGGGTGAAATGAGGGGAGCAGGATGGCATCACTTGTTATGCGCTGAGCCTTGCACCCTCCGACTTCCATTACACCAGCATATGCTCACAACATGGCCAGCACTTCATGGGTGTGGGTATTCCTAAGGGCAGAGGATCTGAATCAAGGGACTACATGCACGCATCAGCACACTATTTGCACAAAACGTCTTTATCCATTCAATCAGTTATTTATATCTCCCCTTTCTGGCTCCAAAGGAGACTCACAAAATTTTAAAAGTACAATTCAGTAATAGAACTCTCAAGTCAGTGCTGATGGCGCTGTGAGCTGGTGGTATGAGCTCACTAGCCTAGGCACCTCTTCTTCTTCCTTCCCCTCAGGGGATGCAGATCTTAAGCAGGTGGACTAGGGTTGTGGACCTCATTTTAGAAAAACAAAAATGTGGATTGAAATTATAAAATGCAACTATATAAAACCATGATAGATTTAGAAAATGTTGATAGAGAACATTTGTTGCTTTTTTGCATAATACAGTAGGGCCCCCATATCTGCATTCTTTACGTTCCAGGCCCCAGGTTCCACAGATATGTGAAAACCACCGGGGGGGGGCATGTTTCTTTCTTCCAAACACAATAAGCAGCCTCGTGCTGCTTATTGCAGGCAAGCACAGCGAGACGAAGTGCTAGATAGGCTCAGCATTCAGCAAGGTTAACAGGAAGTGCTTCTGTTAAAGTGCTAGATAGGCTCAGCAAGGTTAACAGAAGCACTTCCTGTTAACCTTGCTGAATGCTGAGCCTATCTAGCACTTCGTCTCGCTGTGCTTGCCTGCAATAAGCAGCATGAGGCTGCTTATCGTTTTTGTGGAAGGAAGAAACGAACCTTGCTTTGATCAAAGTAATAGCCGGGGGGGTGTCGTGTGCATAGGAGGCCATCCGCGGATAGTGATGCCCCTCTGTATAACTATCACATCCAAACAAGCCAAGAATGCAAAGATTTTTAAATGAAAAAGGAATAAAACTATTCTGTATAACTGGAGCTCATTGCTATAGGATACAATACTTGTCAGAAACATTGCTTAGGTTCAAAATGAATTCAAGAATAATAGGAATATTAACACATGAGGATATTCAATTCACAAAAAGCTTGCAACCCCTAATGCAAATATTAAATTGCAATCTCTTGGAATTTGCGTAACTACCAGTCCAACCACACAACTACATGGATCTTATTCACAACTTTCACAGTGAACAATCTCAGCATTGTCCCCTTCCTGCTTTTCCCAGCTTTTCTTCTAGGAAGGCTCCTGTGCCCAACACCACAGTGCAACAAGAAGAAACAAAGGAAATGAAACGTTTATCACTATGCAGATGGAATGAGAAAGGTACCGTCAGCTGAGATGCCAGAAGTACAGTGGGCCCTTGGTATTTGCAGGCTTGGGACCTCCTGATTTCACTATCAGGGGTGTAAAAAGGTTGGGGCCCAAGAGGCAGCTGTCCCGGGCACAATGCGGGGGGGGGGGGCGCAACCCTCAGGTTCCACCACTTAATGGCTGCCCTTGTGTTCAGCTCAGAACACTTTGAGTCGAACGTGAGGGCAGCCATTCACCTGCCGCCTTCTCACGATTGTGAAGAGAAGGGGCAGTGTGTGGAGGTAGTAGGCAATCGGCAGATGACACGTTCCGCTCAGAGCGGTCCGATCAGTACACAAGGGCTGCCAGTAGTGCCCGAACCCGGAAGTGACGTCACGTGACTTCTGTTCACTATCTACGGATGGAGTGAGAGGTGCCTCCAGAGACCGCTTCAAGGTTGTGCCGGGCCCGCAACCCACTCCATTGGCCTCAGAACGACCCTTGGAAATGACTTCCGGTTTGCGACTTTGCGGGTGGCACAGCGGGTTAAACCGCTGAACCATAAGCCTAATTTTAGCCGATCAAAAGGTTGGCAGTTCGATTCCCGCGACGGGGTGAGCGCTCGTTGCTTGGCCAGCTCTTGCCAACCTAGCAGTTCCAAAGCATGTCAATGCGAGTAGATAAATAGGTACCGCTTGCGGGAAGGTAAACAGCGCTCCGTGTTCCAGCTACATGCTGCGGCAAGGAGAGTTATGCCGGCCACATGACCACGGAGGCATCTTCGGACAACGCTGGCTCTTTGGCTTTGAAATGGAGATGAGCACCACACCCTAGAGTCGGACACGACTGGACTTAATTGTCAGGGGATACCTTTACCTTTTACTTCTAGGGTTCACGCTTGCCACTTCCGGTAGCTTCTGAGAGGCATTCCAAGGCCTGCGGAGGCCAATCGAGTGGGTTGTGGGCCCAGCACTACCTGGAAGTGGCCTCCGGAGGCACCGCTCACTCAATCAGGTAAAGTTATGAAAGGCATCACGTACTGGGCTTCAGCATTCACAGATTTTGGTATCCACGGAGGGTCCAGGAACCAATCCCTCATGGATACCGAGGGACCAATGTACTGCAAAGAAAAAACCTTGCTGGCAACCTCATGACCTGCTCCCATCCCCCCCTACATCTCAGCACTGCCTAAATAAGTGTATTCTCATGGAAAACCTCAGTCACAGGAAAGGATACAGTTCTCATATTCAATACATGAATACACTTCTGGGGAATTAAGTGTCCAAATATACCAAAAAATAAGCAAAAAAGAGAAGATATGCATATGAGTATACACGTGTGCGCACACCAGAAAAATACTGTCCAAACCACTTAAAAAAAGATTCTGAAGCAATTCAAGATTAAGGAAACAAAGATGCACCTGAAAAACACTTCAAACAGTTGTATTCAAACAGTCCTCAAACATGATTTCCAGGAAATCCGTCGTTTAATAAAAAAACTAAAGCATAAAAGATGTAGTACTTCTGACATTTCGCTACTCAAATTGGTAGCATCTTCAGAACAAAACTCACAGGACAAGCTTACCTCCACCACCCTGTCAAGCTTGGAGGTAAGCTTATCCTGCGAGTTTTGTTCTGAAGATGCTACCAATTTGAGTAGCAAAACGTCAGAAGTACTACATCTTTTATGCTTTAGTTTTTAATTAAACGATGGATTTCCCGGAAATCATACATGTTTTTAATTCTGTTATTTGGATGAGTCGTGAAAACTTGAGATTGTTTCTAGTCCTCAAACAGTCATCTTGAACAAAGAGAGAAAAGTAAAGTATTTGGAACTCTGTGACAGAGGGGAAAATATTAAAAAGGGTAGTTAAACAAACCTTATGAACTGACTGTTCAAGAACAGCAAAGATGACGGTAGAATTTTGGCAACAGTCTAACTGTTAGCCCTAAAAGAAGCTACTTGTGGGAGTAAAATGTTGTTGCAAGAAAAGTTGAAAAATGTACTTACAGCTTGCACTTGGCCACTTAGGAGTACAGTCATCTCCAAGAGTAATATGATTTGCACAAATCTGTACAGATAAGACAAAATCTACATCAATACAATATATAGAACACTACTTTCATGGTCAGAATAGCTCTAAATGTATGCATTTTTTTCTTTTTAAAAAAGAACAAGGTACACCATTGCCAGGGGAACTGATAGTAACAGGTGCAAAGAAGGTAGCTACTTACTGCACAGACCAGTGTTGTAAACAGAGGCGCTGAGAACTCCTCATTTTTACCCCTCTCTTGATGTCTCATTCAGGAAGACGCTCCTGGAAACCAAAGAGGAGGAACACATATACTGTACGTTTCGAAGGGAAGTAAGCCGTGCCTAACTTTGCCTGTTTGGCATCTTTTATTTTCCCTTTGCCTGTTTGGCATCTTTTTATTTTCCCAGACTGACACAGTTATTACAATAGATAATTATGCTAAGCGGAATATCAAAGTCTATACAAACTGAGAGTGCAAGACAACACTGAGGGGAGGAAGTCAATTCCCCGCCTCCAAGTTTGCTTAACCACTGCCTTCACCTTGAGGCTTACTAGTAGCGCCAACTTACTACTACAGTGCCAATGGGGGGGGGGGGGAGGAAGGAAGGTGGATTGTCCTTTAGGAATTTTCCCCTCCCCCGAGGGGCTCCTGTCCTGTTCGCCTGTTCGTTCGTTCTGTCTTTATCTCGCACGCGCTCGAAGTTGGAGATTGGATTAGCATGACTCCCCCCTCAAGAGAGGGCCACCGATTGAAGAAGTGGGCGCAGCACGAGTCTTTCTGCGGTGCGTCTGCCGCCATGGGCGAAGCAGTAGAGATCGCGAGGCAGCACCATCACCGCACTACTATTGCTACTACCCAGTCGGTACTCACCAATCAGTCAATGCCGCCTCCTCGGTGCAGCGCTTCGAGAACAGCGAGCATGTCTCTCCTCTGCGGCGTCGAAAGCGCTTCAAGCTCAAGCAACAGTGCCGCACCTAGCCGCCCTGAGAAGGAGCTAAACGAGGCAAAGCACTTGGCCGGCCAAAGCGTTCTAGGCGGCTTCTGGCCTTCGTGCCCTCCCGGGGGTGGGGGGCGGGGAAGGGCGGGGCCGTCTCAGCCCGCAAGCGGGGGCTGAAAGACGCGCTCCCTTCTGCGGCTCTAGAGGCGCCCAAGGCGGGACACGGGAAAGAAGCAGTACAGCAGGATTGGGGCCACCGGGCACAGTTGCTTGTGTACACTGGCAGCGCGAGGGCTGAGCAGTAGGGACAGCGAGGATGGACAGCAGTAGGCTGGGGAGAGACATCGCGCTTCGGCTTCTGCTCGCTGTGCTCCTGCTGAGCCCAGACAAGAACTCTGCAGCGGCTGCGGGGGTGAGTAGTACGCGCGTGGGTCGGAACCTGCTTCGGCGCCCGACAGAAACTGTATCCTTCTTTCCCTTCCTCGCTGGTTCAGGAGATGGTTCCTTTCGGGTGGCCGAAGGCGAGATCCGCCCTAGACTTGGAGCTCGTGAATCCCTTGCCGGGCAGATCCTTCCCCTCTTATTTTCTAGTAGCAGTTTCTACAGACGATTTCTGTTAGGGCCCTCTCTTAATTGCAGATTTCCATGGCTTGCGAATGGGGTAGCTCACGAACACGCGAGAAGCCCGGCATCCTACAGAGGAGGGGCCACTTCTGATTTTAAAGACCGAGGCAACCTGTTTGTGCCTTAAGTGTGCATCAGCACAAATACATGTGTCTGGAGTTTGGTAAAATATGGCTTAACTGGCACGTTTAAATGGTGCTGCATATCCTTCCGGTCGATTTGCATGAAAATACAGGTGGTGTATGTGCCTGTGTAGTCAGATCATCATAAATGAACCTTAAGACCCTTTTGACATGTTGTTATAAGATCCAGAAGATCCAGTGTCTTATGCTCAACTCAGTTTTGGAAAGTTTCTGTGAAGATTTCACAGGTTGTTGGTTGGCCCTATGATGAGGTCAACTCAAGCTGGTTTGGTTATATCAAAATGATCTTTAAGTGGCCATGGACTGTGGCCCAGACACGCACTGGTTGTGAGAGAGACTATGGTGGAACAGCTGTATGTCACTTCACTACTTATAAACTTATAAGCTTACCCAAAAACAACTGTGTGTGACGCCTTTCCCACAGCTCTCAAGGATCCCTGAAATGGCAACTGAAACACAATGGGCATGTTTAATGAGAAAAACGTACTATGCTCAAGACAGAGTTTTTAAAAGTATTTGAATTACCTCTGTGAGATTATTGTTTTCTTGGGTCCCATCACTTCTCACAAAAGCATAAGCCATAGTGCAAGTAGTAGCAAAAATGTTGGTCAGGATGTAAAGTAGCATATTTCTGATCGTACTGGTTCCAGCTACGCACAGTTAAAATTGGCATGTTCCTTTCTTTTGGCTGTATTGGAGCTTTGTTTTTTCATATCCATTATCACAGACATAGTCTCAAACTGGATTAGCTATAACTGTCATTTTTCAATGTTTCATCCTATTGAATATTGTATAGAGCAGGGGTGGCCAACTTTTCAACATGAATGCCCCTGGACCTGTAATGGCTGCATAGGTGAGGACATTTCAGCAGGTGCAGCTGCTTTAGCAGCACCATCAGCAATTGCAGCTGCCAAAATTCTGTCTTCTACACAACTCTTAAGAATGTAGAAGCTCTAATGGTAAGCCGCCTTGGTGCCCTTGTGGGAGAAAGGCGGGGTATAAATTCTATAAATAAATAAATAATGGTGGAAGGTTAGCCACCCCTGGTATAGAGTCACCTAGCTGAGTAGAATCAAGCCACTGGATCTTGGATTATAATCTTAAATAATTTAAAACTTGTTTTTAAAAAGTCTTCTTCTTTGGATGCCTACTAGCAGTATATGACCACACAGGTGCAAAGGTATCTGCTCCCTATGATTGATCTCTAATCCAGGGGTTCTCAACCCCTTCCCGGCCGAGTATCACCTCCAGCACCACTCTCCTTCTGCGTACCACCAGAAGTGACTGGTGATGACATAATCGCCAGTTACTTCTAGATTTTCAGAGGCCAGAAAACTCAGGGAGGAGGCTCTTGTGTAGGTGGGAGGGCCCTTCTCAGCATTCCCGAGAGGCAGAGGTGTTTCTATGGTGGGGGTGGTACTGTAAGTTGTGCCCCATCCTAATCCCCGTTTACAATCCGTAACGAGGAGGCCCCGCCCCCTCGCCATTGGAGCCATTCCATGTGGTGAAGGCAACGGCCAGGAAACTCCCTGCCCGTTGCCTTCACCACACGGAATGGCTCCAACGGCAAGGGGCCGGGGCCTCCTCGTTCTGGATTGTAAACGGGGACTAGGACGGGGCACAATTTACAGTACCGCCCCCACCGTAGAAATGCCTCTGAGAGGTTCGACCAAAGGCAGGAGCCTCTTGGGAGCAAAAACACACCACCAAAAGCGCTGCATTGGAGTGGGGTTCTAGTGGTCCACCAGCAGTCAGCAGAACTACCACTGGTAGTACTATTACCACTAGTTGAGAGCCCCTGCTCTAATCAATCAAACTATGTTACCTCCAAGCCTTCTTTCAGCTTTTACATTCTATGAGAGTTCTTTCCAAGATACTCCTCAATGGAGGTGGGTAGATCTTGGCTGTTTGTGGTATCTGCAAATGTGTGTGGAGGGTATGGCAAACTAGTAACTCTTTATTGTAATCTTTGGAGCTAGTCCTCTGAAAGTATTTTGGGAACTATGGTCACTGTACAAAATAGTTTGTATAATCTAGTGACAGCAGGGCCACTCAGAGGAATTTTACCAGAGGATACAAAGTTTCTTTTGGGCTCCTTCCCTTCATGTGAATTTGACTCCTGACCCCCTTTTTTTGCTCCTGAGTCCCCCTTTTGACCCATTTTTGGTCCTGGGCCTGGGTACAATTGTACCCCCTTAACCCCCCTCTCAGAGGCCCTGAATGACAGTATTGGTTGTAGTTGAAAGAGTTCAACTCTGCTGAGTAGTAAACATGAACCAGGAAATATCAGTTTAAATCACTCAGAATGAAGCTACCTGGATGACCACTATCTTTTAGCTTAACCTACTCGATAGGAGGAAGAGCCACCATGTACGCTGCCCTGAGTTTGTTGGCAGAAGGGTGGTATATATAGTGGATCCACGTCATCCACAGGTCTAACATCTGCGGATTTCAATATCCATGGGTGCCATGGGTACGGGGGTCCAGTTAAAAAAAGAAAAAAAACACAAAAAAGCCTCTCTTACTGGTGCAGTGCAAGACCTCTCCGTTTGCAGGACTGGAAATAACATTCTGGGGCAAGCCTGGACCAAGGGAGGGGCTTGCGTGACCAAATTTTTTTTTTTTAACAATTTAAAAGTGCATTTCAGTATCCACGGTTTTTGATATCCGCAGGGAGTTGGGGAGCCACACCTCCACTGATTTCAAGGGACCACTGTAAATGTGAAAAAGAAATAAAATGGTCATTCTAAAGTTATAAATGGCATATGGCGCATGAGCTTCATGCAGCTTCTACGGCAACTTGAGAATCCCATTTCTCATTTTTTAAACAAGTTGATACATGGATATATGCTTGCAGAAAGAGGGCCTGTATAGCATTAGCATAGTACCGGCTTCTGGGACTCGTGGCGCTGCCCCCCCCCAGGCACCAGAAACTGGAAGTGACGTCACCAGAAGCGATGTCACCTATGGCGAGCCCTGTATGTATCTCAGCGCGTTCGGCAGCTTCTTGACTGGTGCAAAGAAGTCTTTGCGCTTCTGTCACGGAGAATTCTTCGTGCCCATCAGGAAGCCTCCGAAAGCACTGTGGGGTGCAGTGGCTGGCCTGGTCTGCCGGGTTCCTGGCCAAGGGCCTGCGGTTGATCACCCCCCTGCCCCCCCCCCCCAGCCTGGAGCCCTGTGCAGGCTGCACCAGCTGCTTCACGCTAGCTACACCACTGCTGTATAAGGAACAGGGAACGTAGGGATCACGATTTGCATGAAGAAGATTCAAAGTTCAGTCCCTAGCATTTCTAGGTAGGCTTGGAAAGACCTTTGACTAAAACCCTGGAAAAGCTGCGCCCAGTCAGTGTAGATGGACCAGTGGTCTGAACTAGATGGACCAATGGTCTGGTTCAATAAGGCAGGTTTGAATATTCATGGTATTCAAGACAGTTGATGGGGAGATTGTACAAAATTGACAGTAAGTACAAATAAATTAGCTCCAACTAAAGTGTGTTGTGATTTACACCACAATCCTGTGCGTGGCTCCTCAGAAATAAGTCCCAGCATGTTCAGTGGCATTACTTCCAGGTAAGTGGGTACCCTTAACACATACTAAGAAGTACAGTAAGTCCCATTGAACTTGGAGAGACACCCTTCGGAGTAAAGATGTTTAGGATTGTGCCATCTCATTGAAAATGATGGAACAAATGACTGATGCCTAAGTTTAAGTTGTACTACATTCAGAAGCACCAAGGCTGCAATCCTGTGTACACTTACTTGGGAGTAGACTTACTTTCAAGCAGAGGCGTCACTGGGTGCGCGGCACCACTGAGCGGGGGTGCGCATCACCCTCTGCTGCCACCGCATCACCCCCCCCACACACCCAGGCGCGCCACCCCCCCGGTACGAACCACCATCCCAGCGCGTCACCCCCGTGAGCCGGCAGGCCAAGCGCGTCTTCTTCTAAGTAGGCTGAGCAAGGCTTCGAGCAGCGCATGCACACAACGCCGCTCAAAGCCTTGCCCTCAGAAGGGCTGAACGAAGACCCAATTGGGTCTTCGGCCCTTCTGAGGGCAAGGTTTTGAGCGGCATTGTGCGCATGCCTCTCGAAGCCTTGCCGGCTCGGCTGACCTATTTAGAAGTGGCTGAGCCGCCGAGGACGATATGCTCGGCCTGCTGGCTCACGGGCGTGACGCGACCGGGATGGAGTGAGTACCACAGGGGTGACGCGGCGGGAGTCCCGGCGCATCACCCCCCCTGCCGCGTCACCCCCTCCGGCCGCCTCCTGGCGTGTCAACCCGGGCGCCCCGCCCCCCGCCACGCATCAGTGAGGCCACTGCTTTCAAGTAAAAACGCATAGGATTGTAGTGTTAGTCAAGGAGGTCGAATTTAAATGGATCAGGGCTGCTGTATTCTATACAGGTCACGATTTCGAGTCTTTGTGTCGATGGTTTTCAAGACCCTAGTCAAGTTTTTTTTTTTTTTTTACTTGCGGGTAACAATTTCAGAATTGGAGTTATATGATGATATTCAGCTTTTCAAATAACTCAAAGCTGAGGTGCTGGCACCTATCAAAAATATTGTATTTTGTAAAGTACAATGTTTCTTGTAATATAACAAAAAAAAAAAACAGGAATAGCAACAGGGGTTGACAAATTTTGGTTTGACAAATTTTGGTTTGACATCTAGGAAACAATTGTTGCTACCAGTTCCTCTCTCTCTCTCTCTCCCTTCCCCCCCCTCGTGAAATGAAGCAAAGTCCAGCCCTTCACTTGAGGGCTTGTTTTAGTTCATGCAGGGCTTTGGAAAGCACAGGAAGGAAGAGATCCTGTTTCTCAAACGCTTTGATTTATTTTATTCGTTCTTGGTGACAGCAGCAGTAATTGCAACTATTCTGGTCTTTCATTTGAAACGGGGTGACTGGTGATAGACTCTCCTAAGGCCCATCAGCTACAGCCCAGCTCCAAACCGTTGTGGTCCTTCTGCAACTGCACCATGGGTGCACCACTCCTACTGTAGTAGCTCAGCTCAGACTCAGCCTATCCATGAGGCCAACTGCAATGCAGCAGATTGATGAAGGGGTGCCTATTTCTGTCTGCTACTTCACTCCTCCTCCTCCTCTTTCTATTTCCTGGATTGGGAAATGTGGAGGAGAGGAGAGTGCTGAGCTAGAGCATTGGAGAGTGAGAGGAGCAGAGGCTGACATGTTGTCTGATAAGGGGGGGGGGAGAATTTGCATGCCACCTCAGGTGGTCCTGGGCCAGCCCTGACTCAGGTGCAGGGGGAAGGAGGGAGAGTTTTAAAGCAGTTGAATGGGGGAGGAGAGTGGATGCAACTCATACCCCTGCTAACTGGGCAAGAGGCACTTTTTCAATTGGTGCTCCTCTTATATTTAGCAGGGGGAGAGTAACTGCCCTCCTTTCACCTCAGCACAGTGTCTTTTCTGGTGGCTGTTTGCTGGTGGTGTTCTGCATCTTTTTTTAGACTGTGAGCCCTTTTGGGACAGGGAGCCATTTAATCATTTGATTTTTGTCTGTAAACTGCTTTGTGAACTTTTTGTTGAAAAACGGTATATAAATACTGTAAATAATGTTAAATACTGTTAATAAGGGGGGGGACAGAACAAGACAAGTTTTGTTTTGGCATGTTTCTTCTCCCCCTTTCTAACACTCTTTCTTTCAACTTTCTCAGCCTTCCTGTACCCCCATTTATTGATGAGTTCACTACATCATTGTCCTTGTCTAACTCTTTCACATGCCTCCTTGGCATGAACTCTCTTTTCGAACCCTTACAGGTAGATTTCTGTCCAGATCTAAAGATCCTGTATTCATCTTTTTTTATCACCCTCCTAAATAGTGAGGGATCCCAAGTAGACCATGGAGGGCCCTCAGTTACCTGTTGCAGATAAAATTGCTCATAACACTGGACAACACACAATTTGCCTCTGAAATGAAAATACCAAATCTTTGCTAATTTCGATGTACTGAACACGAAAATGACAATACAATCTGTCGATTGGCTCTAGTTTAGGAGAAGCAGTCTGCATTGCATACATTGGTGTTGTAAGTGACATCAGACATCTAACAGTACATGTCTATAGAACTATCTGTTGCAGATCTCTCACAAATCATAGCCAATTTTCCATTTTCATTGTCATATTCATGTTCAGCACCTCAAAATGTATAAGAAATGACTAATCTTGGTGGCATGACCTTTGTCAAAATTGTAGGAACTAATTTGTCAAAATTAGTTGACCAGTGTAATTTGCTCCACCAGAAAAGACACTGTGAAGTAGCAGACAGAAATACATGTTGAATGCAGTACAGCTGCTCAATATTTCCTCAGTGCCATCCATTTTGCTTGGATGAATTTCAGTTGTTGAAGCCTGAAAACATGGATGTTTGGACTCATGTAACCAGCCATTTGGGCAGTTGGCTCTCAGCCATCTTGGCCAATAACATTCATCAAGGGCCACCCCACAACTGGTTCACAACTGGTGAACTATTTTATTGGATCCAGGAGATGGTGACTGCATCGTTGGGGCAAGGAATGATCTTAGCCATCCTGATGGAGGCGGTTGGTGAGAGTGAACCTTTTGGATCATGCTTTTGATCCAAAATGAACCTTTTGGATCATGGTAATCGTTCAAACTATTGACTTCTTTATATTCTCTCCCTTTGGAACAAGATACTCAGGACCCAATCCTATCCAATTTTACAATACTAATGCAGCCGTGCCAACAGGGCTGTATCCTGCAGTGGGGGGGGGAGGGGAGTCACAGAGGACTCCTCAAGGCAAAGGAACATTTGTGTGCTTACCTCGGGGCTTCATTGCAGCTGCATCAGTGCTGGAAAGTTGGATAGGGTTGGGTTAGGTATTTATTTTTCACATATTTATACCGCCCTTCCTCCAAGGAGCTCAGAGTGGTGTACATATTTCCTCCCCTCCTTTTTGTCCAAACAACAACCCTGTGAGGTAGGTGGGGCTGAGAGATAGTGACTGGCCCAAGGTCACCCAGGAAGCTTCGTGGCTGAACGGGGATTTGAACCTGGATCTTCCAGGTCTAAGTCCGACTCCCAAACCACTACACCATATTCCTGGATGGTGCTGATAATCTGAACCTATTTCAGTCTGACTTCAGCATGGGTTTGGGACTGAAATTGCTTTGGTCATCAGGGGCGTTTGATACTTTTAACCATTTCTGAATTCCCTTCCCTGCATCGCTGCCAAAGGCACCATGGTCCAGTTGCTCTGCGCCTGCTTCATGGATAGGTTCCAAAGCATGGTACTGGGGATTATTGCATTTCACCATTGCTATTGTGCTATGGAACTCCACTGGGCTCCCTGATATTCCCTATGCTATTTTAACATCAACATGGTAGCATTGGGTGAGGTCATCTGACCCTAACCCTTTTATGACTGTGAATCTGTGTGTGCGCAGTTTCTCCTCCTAAATGACTTTACTCATATGGGCAGCACCAAACATTTTGAAAGGTTATGCAGTTGTAAGTGAAACCTGTAGTCTTGCATCTAGGAGAGACTCCCTCAAAGAGTGCTTGAGGGAGTGCAAAAAGGTGCTCTCTGCGGGTAACCCTGTTCAGGGGGATCTCCCACATCTGCTTTGATCCTTAATCTGTTTTAGTATGAGGTAACTTCCTGTTAACGTAAAACCAATTTCCTCCCAGCCCACAGGTGTACGCCTTTAACTCCTGTTGTGTATACCTGTATACACCCTTGGGTAAAATGCCTTAAGCACATGTTTAATGGCAACATGTGTGATTAGCATGTGAACGGAGGAAACTGATGTAACTGCTGCTGCTGGCTCAGATACACAAATGAGTTCTGAAAGTGGGGATGGATGGGCAAATAGCAATATTTTTCCTTGCTTTAAGGAGCTGTCCAGGGCCTCTGAGAGGGGGGTTAAGGGGGTAATTTGTACCTGGGCCCAGGGCAAAAATGGGTCAAAAGGGGGGCCCAGGAGCAAAAAAGGGTGGCCCAGGAGCCAAATTCATATGTAGGGAAGGAGCCCAAAAGAAACTGTTTTGTACCCCCTGATAAAATTCCTCTGAATGGCCCTGGAGCTGTCATTTGTCTTTGTGGCAGCAGCAGCAATCAGTCTGCCTCCCCCCTTGTCACAAACCTGTTTGCATGCCTGCCATCTAAGCAGCTTGTTTTGGTATTAGACTGCGTAATACAAAGGCAGTTCCTGAGAGAACATATAGAGGCAACCAACAATCAACACAGCTACCGTCTGGAAACACAATTGAGTAGCACTGCAGTACTTTGGGATGCAGGTACACATTCGCCAAGCTTTGGGGAAAACAAAAACTAAAAATGTATTCTGGTTATTACTGAAGGGCACTCTCATATCTGTACCATATGCTTCCCCCTATCTGATGAACATTTAGCTAGTTATTAATATTTTCCTGTGATGAATCAGAAAGGAAGAGGTATAAACTTTTTGTATCTGAGATTCCTGATTAATTTTTCTAAATGTAGACAAACTATTATTATTATTATTATTATTATTATTATTATTATTATTAACAGTATTTATATGCCGCTTTTCAACAAAAAGTTCACAAAGCGGTTTACAGACAAAATCAAATTTAATTTAATTTAATTTACAATATTTCTATCCTGCCTTTCTCCCCGAAGGGACCCAAGGCAGCTTACAACATAGAAAAATACAATACCCAAAAAATACATACATAAATAGTTAGTTTCAAAACAATAAAAAACAGTTAACAAAAACTAATAAAAACAACATCTAAAAATTTGATTAAATGGCTCCCTGTCCCAAAACAGCTCATAATCTAAAAAAGATACAGAACATCACCAGCAAACAGCCACCAGAAAAAACACTGTGCTGGGGTGAAAGGGGGGCAGTTATTCTCCCCCTGCTAAATATAAGAGGAGCACCAATTGAAAAATTAAACGCATGTATAATTTCTTGGGTTCGGAACACGCATATTCATATTTATTTATTTCTGTATTTATATACCACCTTTCTTATCCTCAGATTGCTCTTCGGATGTTACTCAAGGCGGTTTACATAGGCAGGCTTGTTTAGAACCGATTTAGGATCTTTACAATATTGTTCTATATATATAGAACCCTATAATTCCGGATGGTTCTTCCACGGTGTAGTCATCTTCACTAGTTACTGAACATAAGCCTAAAGCTCTCTGCAGGATGCCACAGATCATGCTGAACAGGGGAACTTTTTTTCAGTTGTTATCGCTCTGTCGCTGACATTCTCCGCATTCCAGTCCGTACTCTCACCATGGCATGCAACAGCGACGCCTCTCTGCCACCAGGGTCCCAACAGCTTATCAGTAATATCAGTGATTTCCGGTCTGCCCCCTTCCAAGCTAAGCAGGGCTGCTCTTGCTTAGCTTCCAGAAGTCTTCAGGCAGTTCAACCTCAGGACCACACCTCCCAGACTGCATTTTTTTTTTCTTGCAGAGCTACTTCAGTTGTAGGTATGATGAAGTAAAGGAAAGTTGCCCTCTCCATTCTGCCATCCTTGGACTATAAACAAGTTTTATTTTAACACAAGTCTTAGCAAAAAACAAAAGTCAGTGTCCTAAAGGTTTCCTGTCTTCTTTCTTTGTGTGTACTGCATAGAATACAGGATGTGCTTTTTTAAGTATTTTAGACATGTCAAGTATAAAGTTCCATTTACTGCTGTCCCATGAGACTTATGCAAACAATATGGCAAATAGGCAGCTGCTAAATCACAAAGACTTGGTCCTGTGGGATATTAAAAACTTCCTGCAAGCTGTGGAATGACCTCGACTCTGTCCCAGATATTACAGATGGAGGATGAGAGATGGATTAGAGATGGAAGTATCCAGTAATGTGGCATTAAGTCAATTTGGATTTTTCCCTATTGTAGATTTCTTCCCTTGCTTCTTTTAGACCTAATTATTGATTTATTTATTTTTTAATTTGAATTGCCATATGTTCAGGTCTAGTTATGTTGTTTTTCTTGGCTCCAGTTTTGAAATTCAGTGTAACACTGCTTTTCTAGCTTACAAACGTGTGGCGAATATAAACATTGCACTTAATTACAGTAGTCGTTTGATACACAGTCTTAATGGAATTGGGAGTCATGAAGCTCACCAAGTGACTTTGGGCAAATTAGCATCTCTCCACCTAATTTAACTCAGAATGGTTAAGATAAAATGGGATAACCTCATGTACTGCCTCTCTTCTTGGAGGAAAGATAAGAATAGAAGCAGGTAAAGAAGTAAACAATAAATAAAAGCTCTTTGAAGCTCCCCACCCACAGAATTTTGTCCAAAATATTAAAGCGATATTGATACAAGCTTTATGCCAATAAAGGTTTATGTATGTATGATAGAAGCGGGTTATAAAGAAAGAAGTATTTTACTTTTCTGTTTCATTTTCGGTATAAAAAGCCATAGATATTTACTTTGGTCATTACTGCGTTACTAAATTCTGGAATATAGGAGCTCTGAATTCCTGGAGATTCCTCTGAAATTCTGTCGTAGTCATGTAAGAAATAAAATAAATATAGTTGCAGGGTGGTTGCGAGGATGAACATAACTAGGCTTACCATATCTCCGCCGGGACGGGAGCGGTCTACCCTTAAGGTGGCGGGGCGTGGGGGGGCCAGAACGCGTTGCGTTCTGGCCCCCCATGCCCCGCCCTCTTAAGGATAGACCGCTCCCATCCCGGCGGAGATATGATAAGCCTAAAGATAACGACAAACATTTTGTTAAAAAATGGGACTATATAAATAAAAGTAGCTATTGTAGTAACAGAGCTAAGATATGCCTGGGTTAACTAACTCTAGCAGATACTGCTGTCCCCTGCTGATGACATCTTCTGGCTTTACATCTGCTTGATGACATCATCTAGTACAGGATGTTTCTACTATATCCCACCTACTCTGGAAAGTATTCTGACATACAACAGGAACTTTGTTGAAACTTTGCTTCTAATTATCTTTTCTGCCTAGAAACTGACATCACAATCCTATGCATGTCTATGCAGAAGTAAGCCCCACTGAGTTCAATGGGACTTGCACCCAGGTAAATGTGTATAGGATTGAAGCCTTAGTCTTTTCATTACTGAGACTGCAAGCTAGTAGACACTTACCTGAGAGTAAGCCTCACTGATAGCAATGGGACTTACTTCTGAGTAAACATGTAGAGGATTGCACTGTGAGTCTTCTACAAATCAAATTTGTCTGGTGCATCTGAAGCACATTCTGATTTAGTGTGATAAACAGGAGATGTGATTTACTCAGTTTTTCGGGAGAAGTCTCTGTCATCCACACATATGAACAGAGAGGGTCTGGACGGCTCCTTGTACTTGCACATCTGGAATACAAGCTTCCTGCTGTGAGGAAAGAGCTGGGACATTTCAGTTTGCATGTTTGAAACTGAAATGGCAGGCATCTCTAGCAATCTATTAACAATTTATCTGTCTGGCAGAATTCTTGAGCTTTTGGAGTCACACAGACTCACCACCATCACTCCTAGAATATTTTTTTTATAGCTAGATAGTCTGGAAACCGAAGATCCCTACAGGCCTCTGAGCTTTCCCACTAAGCAGATTGCCTTAATACCAGCATCATGGCAATGAGCACCAGAAGGCCAAATCTCAAAGTTTCTGTAGAGAACTATTCATGTATCAGTTCTGTACCTTATATGAGGAGACTAGCCGAAGTACCTGTTCTTTGAATGGTCTAAAAAGCTGATTACTTTCTACCTGTTGATGGGCTAACGTCTAGGATGTAAAGAATTGTATAGCTATATGGCTAGTGCTTCTTGATACACTACCATGCCAAATGTCAGCTTTCTAGCTTAATGGCAGGGATGTGCAGGCAGGGGAGGCATAGCCTCACCTGTCATACGCCAATGAAAATGGCCTTAGTCTTCCCTCTGATTGTGCACACGCCCCACCCAGTTTCTGAGGGGTTGCTTAATTAATCAGAGGGGAGGCTGAGCTCGCGCTGCTGCAGCTCTAGTCAATCCCTGTATAGTACCGGGCGCGTTCCTGCCTGTTACTATATAGGGATTGACTAGAGCTGTGGCAGCGAGAGCTCAGCCTCTGATTGCGCAACCCCTCGCACATGTGCAATCAGAGCGGAGGCTGAGTTCTCACTGCCACAGTATATCCCTGTATAGTAACAGGCAGTTTCGCACCTATTACTATACAGGGATTGATCTGAGCTGTGGCAACGAGAGCTCAGCCTCCCCCCTCTGATCTGACTGCACATGTGCTGTGGCTTCTGGGTAGTACCCTAGAATGCCTTGCAGTGCCACAGCAAGTGCTTCCCCAGCCATTGACCTCACTGTTCGTCACTGCTGAATGAGAAATGGGAGATAAATTGATGAGTCAGGGCTATTTGAATACCACATGGGTGGTTTTACCACCTTCTATGTAAAACTCATAGCCAGCGGGTGGTGCAGTGGGTTAAACTGCTGAACCATGAGCTGCCGATCGAAAGGTCGGCAGTTCGAATCCGCCACGGGGTGAGCTCTTGTTGCTTGGCCAGCTCCTGCCAACCTAGCAGTTCCAAAGCATGTTAATGTGAGTAGATAAATAGGTACCGCTTGCGGGAAGGTAAACAGTGCTCCGTGTTCCAGCTGCATGCTACGCACTGTGGCAAGGAGAGTCATGCCGGCCACATGACCACGGAGGCGTCTTCGGACAACGCTGGCTCTTCGGCTTTGAAATGGGGATGAGCACCACACCCTAGAGTCGGACACGACTGGACTTAATTGTCAGGGGTCATCTTTACCTTTTTTATGTAAAACTCAGTCCTTCTTCTGACCTAGGCTTCATTAAAAACCTGACCTAGGCTTCATTAGTGATCCATAAGCAACAACCATGCCAAGCTTTCTAGTTTGACAGGAAATGGGAGATCCATTAATGAGCCAGGGCTTTCGCTTTTATATCTATATAGATATGTTTTAATTAACACATTAATTAGAAGTATATCAGAAAATAAAAACACACAGTCTGAGCATTATCTAAATGGCACAACCACAGGGTTTTCAACATTTATGGGGAAAATTTGGAAAACAAAGTTAGGAAAGTTGGAGACCTGTTGTGTTTGCTATATTGTGGACCAGGGTCTTACCATATCCAAAGGGGGACAGAGTGCCTTTACCTTTTAAAGGCTTTAACCATTGTAGAGAAGAGGGAAATTGGGCAGGTGCAGCTTGTTGCACCCTTCCATGATGAGCTGCACCTGCCCAAATTCCCTCTTCTCTGCAATGAACAAAGCCTTTAAAGGTACAGTATAGGCACTCTGTTCCCCTTTGGATATGAATATTTAATCCAGAGCCTGTGTATAGCAAAAATCATCACAAAGTCCTTGAATAGCCTCTTCAGAGAAGGGAACTGAAGATACCCAATAAATCTAACCTTCAGTTAGAAAAATGGTGGGCTGAGATGATGCACTGTAGAATGTAAACAGCTGAAGAATTGCCAGTGACTGAAGATCAGTATTGGAAGCCTTACTAGACCGTCCTAGCTCTCTTTCTCAGTTTTAAACATTTCCTTCAATGCTTCTTACTACTTCTTTTTGTTGATGCAACCA
This sequence comes from Plestiodon gilberti rubricaudatus, assembly GCA_026170595.1. Taxonomy (NCBI): domain Eukaryota; kingdom Metazoa; phylum Chordata; class Lepidosauria; order Squamata; family Scincidae; genus Plestiodon; species Plestiodon gilberti. The sequence goes on from JANXHW010000001.1 coordinate 145,260,570, forward strand.
TGTACCAACACTTAACGACAAACAGTGCAATCCTATGTCTACTTAGAAGTAAGCCCCATTGTGTTTAATGGGACCAACGAGTCCCGAGTCCCAGCTACGTGTGTATAGGATTGGAGCCTAATTCAGTTGCCCTTATGGTGCTATCCTATGGGCCATGGGTGGTCGCTTACACAGCTGAGAGAGTTTGATGGTCAAAGCTGCCCCAATGCATAAAGCAAGACCAGATGCCAGTGTTCAAGCAAGGGTGCTGAATGTCTTTTTGCCAGTTCAGTGCCCTTCTGTATGGCTGTCTCTGCTTCTCCAGGTCAGCAACCAAGGCTTCAAGGGAGCAAGCTCATTCCCTGAGAGCCTGGAGCTCTTTGCACCAAGCACATACCCATGACTTATGCCCAAGAGGCATATAGTCCTACATATGACACTCGGTGCAAAACACTGGATGGCCCCCATCCTGCTGCTGGCTGTCTAACTACATAACTTGTGAGTTTGTTTGGGTTTATCAAGAAAGTTTAATGTATTTGGAGCTCTCTTCTTCTCAAGGGAAGTGGAGGGTGGTGTTTGGGGCCTGGCTTCCTCGCCCTGCTGCTGAACTCACACAGATGCTCAACTCGCTGTGTCTTCTCTTACCTTGGCACTTTGTCCCATTGAGGCACTGGGTCCCAGGAGGCACACTCGCAGCTCGTGGAAAGGGATGGATGGATCTAGAAGCCATAGTCCTAGTCTTTTCTATTTCAATATTTTACTTTTTTTTTTTTTACATAAGTAGGTGATTATTTTATTTTTTCAGAAGAATAAGTATGACATTGTATGGCATTCTAGATAATTTCTAGTTTAGACTTTTTTTTTTTAAGGTTACTTGGGATCTGCAAGAGGCTTTTCACTTTTGACCTTTACGTGAAATTGTTTGGTGCTTCTCTTTGTGTCAAGGCAACATAGTCTTTTGGGTTAACAGAAATACTTTCTTGTTCAATTCAGTACAAAGCTGAACCCTATGTAAATATACATTATTTTGCCAAATGCTCAAAGCATTTTATTCAGTTGTACAAAAAATTATTTTCTTTGAGCCAGATCTCATGCACAGCAATTTTTAAATTTCACCCTATAGAAGTACATATTGTACAATCTTGATGTATTGAGGATGACAAGTGTAGAGCTCGAATTTTTCAGCTACAAAAGTGCATATACCTACTTGTTGTTCTGCTGGTCAGATTGGTTAATTTGACTCTATACAATTGAAAACTTTAATTGCAACTAGTGGATAGAATTCAGAGATACATTATTGAACAATAGATTTAGGTGGCAACCTTGCATATTTTGCAAGATACGTGGAAGAGCATTTAGCATCCTTTGAGATACCCTAACACTTAGACCAGGAGGCAGGGCCAACAATCTTGACTTCTTCAAGATGGGGGTCCACAGTCTCCCAGACTGGTCCTGTCGTGCAACCTTAGAAGCCGGATTCCATTGGAATTTAAGAGCTAGCTGAAAAATAGCCAGAAAAGTCCCCACTTCACATTCCCTACCACCACCACACATCTCCTCTGTGAGATGCAGTTTGTGTTCCTTCTATCCATGAGTAGGTAACTGAAACTCGTCCTCCCTCATCTGTGGAGCTTGGGGTGGCAATTCGTGTCTAGATGGGTGTGACTTCACTGATCATTGACAGAGACGGCTGTTAGTCACTCTGCTCCAGTGGTACAAAATGTCCCCTGTTTTTCCGTGTCTTGTGCTTCTCCATGTGTCCACAAATTCCAGTGGGATTTCCTATTTCTCAACACACACCCTCCTTCTATCTCCCTTCATAGGGAATTCTTTATGTCTTGTGCAGAAACCCTTTGTCCACCCTAGTGAGTCACAGAGTGGAAAAGTGTGCCTCAAGCCCTCTGTCCTCCAGCCAGGAGACTAGCTTGCATTTGAACACTACTTGAAGACTTGAACATGCTTGAACACAAGCATGGCACATACCCTGCAGGTCACTACTACAGTTCTTTCATTTTGCATGTTGTTCATGTGACTTGGAGTTACAGGCACACCAGTAGCAATCTCCAGACTACCCTGCACGCTTCCCTGACCCAACTCATGTGCCCTCATGAGATTTGGGTGCGGCCATCTTGGATCTCGCGAGATCCAAGATGGCACCACCGAGAAAAGGTAGGCTGCAGGCCTGTACTGCAGTTGGCATCATAGGCCTGTAGCCTTCTTTTTCGGTTTGCGGCACGGGCAGGTCCCACTTGTGCCGCAACCCAGAGGGAAACACTACAGCCCTGCCGAATCAGGCTACAAGGCTACAGCCCTGCTGCAACCCAGAAAAAAATCAGCTGTCCCTTATCAACTGCTGATTGTAGCTGCTGATAAGGGACAGCATCTCGCGTACCCCCGGCCTGCCTAGGGGTACGCGTACCACAGGTTGGGAACACTTGAGCTAGAGTGAACTCTTCCCACCTAAGGAATGTGGCTCCTGCCTCAAGCTGATCAACGAGTCACAAAGGACATACTTCAGTAGCAAACTCCATCCACTCTGAATCACTTTACACTCTTACAACCCAATACTGTGTAAGGATACCTGGCCCACCTAAAGGGCCGGCTGTGGTATCCTGTGGCTGCCCTGGGCTGCACCGGGGCATCCCAGGAGGACCATGGGAGAAGGGGACGCTCGTCCCCTTCCCCACGTGCAACCTGTCTGAGGCCATATGGGCCTATGCGAATGTACGCCAGCTCATAGAGCATGTTACAGAGCATGGAGCTCTGTATGCTAGCAATAGACCATGTTACAGAAGTCCAATCTGGATGTCACCATTGCATGAGATCACCATATTCAGGTCTTGTGTGTTTTGTGTTCTGTTAAATACATTTTCTTACATGGCATCTAAACCCGTGTTCCCTACTTCTTACAAAATATTCAGGTCTGTCTGACTCAGACAAGGACACAATTGGCAAACTAGCCTAAACTGGGCAAAATTTATCCTGGTCACTGTTGTCACCTGATGATCCAAAAGCAATGCAGATACAGGAGCATACCCAAAATAATAACTTGCTCCTTTAGGGAGGAGTATAACCCCCTCCAAATTTAGCTGACAGTTCAGTATCTGAGCTGCACGTCTCTGAACCTACAGCATCTCTATTTTGTCCAGATTTAATTTCAACTTGTTTCATCCAGTCCCTCACCAACTCCAGACAGTGACCTGTGACTTCCACAGCTTCCCTGGTCCCACATGGAACAGAGATATAGAACTAGGTGTCATCCGCATATTGGTGACACCGAGCTACAACCCCCTTGATGATTTCTCCCAACCAGCTATATGTAGATACTAAATAACATGGGAGCTAACATGTGGCACCTCCTCCCCCCACACCTGGGGTGCCAAAATAATAAACTTTTGGACAATTCTAAATAGCTCCTCTGGACAACTATCTGGGGATGCAATGATGGCAGAAAGTATGCTTTCTTCACTGCCACAGATGAGTTCTAACCCTCTACCATCATCGCTCAAGACACATGCCAACACATTATGCATAGCTCCCTGGAAAAACGGGACCACTGTTGCTCAGGAGCAATCCTATTGATGGCCCTGGCCATTCCCTTGCTCTATACCAGTGGTGGCCAACCGTTCAACATGAATGCTGCCCCTTTAAATAGTTGTATAGGCGAGGGCATTTCAGCAGGTGCAGCTGCTTTAGCAGCACCATCAGCACTTACAGCTGCCAAGATTCTGCCTTCTGCACAACTGTTAAGAACACAGAGGCCCTAATGGTGGAAGGTTGGCCACCCCTGCTCTATATGTTGGCTAGAGCCTTGGCTGAATTGCTGACCTTGGCAACCAGAAAATTCTCCTGAGCCATCGGGAATCCTTGTGGATTCATCAGTCTCCAAGAGCAAACCATTCAAATTGGTCCCCCACCGCTGTGGTGGTAGGGGGCCATAATTAGTCTCTAAACCCTACCCAGGAAGTGATCTGTACACATGTCTGGTCACTGTGCTGTTGCACCACCGTTTTCATTATTAATAGACTTTCTGTGTCAGTAAACCTGACTATTTAAGTGTGGGGGAAAGTACAGGAAAACAACAGATGGATGATGATGTCATGGGAACATCATCATTATACCCATAACAGAGTATAAGAATTCCAGACTAAAGACCCCACTTGGAGGAGTGCCCGGTGTCTGCACAGCACCATCTGTTGGCATTGCCAATATTTTTGCAGGATGTCTGTGTCCACCATGACCCAATGCATCTGTGCCATGTTAAAGGCATTCCCATCACATTACCAGGGGCGAGCCTAGAGAGAACTCCTAGAGACGGGTGCTTTCCATGGCTGCTGGAACTGTGAGGCTAATACATGCTTTTTAAATTAAAAAAAAAGAAGTACAAGGTCTGGGAAAGTTCTTTTCTGGCAGGAATTATTGCTGGATGTCTGTGCTTCCTTACTAGGGAGAGGTTGCTGTAGTAGTTGCAGTTATGCAAGTCATTGTTGCGTAATAGTGGAAGCCTTTCTGTGATTACAACAAAATGTTGCAGTATTCACATCTTCCTGTGGGTAAGTCCCCCTGGATTCATTGGGGCTTAATGCAGCATGCCCTGGATTGCAGTGGTAGGCTGCAGGGGCTGGGTCGCAGTATCCCGTGTTGAATGTGGACCGCTCTGCTCTGTGATCTCTCTCTCTCTCTCTGTTTCAAATCTTCTTTCTGCTTTCTATGTCTTTGTATCTCAGTGTCTCCAGTCTCTTTCCCCACTGTTTGTCTTTCACACAGTCAAGAAGTCCCAAAACTTGCTGTAATAACATAGTAACTGAAAGTGCTGTTGTGTCCATGGTCCAGGAAGTTCCAGGTTATAGTCACAATGTGAGAGAAAGGTGAGATAGTAACAAATAGTGACGTCTCTCTGGGAATTGAGGTCCACTCTTGAACTCTTAGCAACCCTGGATGTAAAGCATTTTTTAGGTTCTTTGCCCACTTTGAATGTCTCTTAGAAAAAAGGTTTCATGTCTCTGCAAACCTTTAGAGTTCACTGATTTCCCAGAAATGTCCATATTTACAGTATACAGTGTGGGTAGTCTGTTTTGGCTACATTCACATTGGGGTGGAGAATCTAGAAATAGGGTAATACAGTACCATGCTAGTGCAATTATACAGATTCAAGAAAAAGTCTTTTAAAGCTGTAAGGAAGAAGTAATTGTGAATATAGCAAGTAAAACAGATAAAGATAGTCTTATAGCCCAATTCTAACCAATGTTCTAGTGCTGATGCATCCCTGAGGTAAGGGAATAAATATACCTTATCTTGAGGCGGCCTCCGTGCCTGCCCCCCCCCCACAGAATGCAGTGTGTCCCTCATTGGAACGGCTATATAAGTCCTGGAAAGTTGGTTAGGATTGGGCTGTAAGTTGTGTGGGTTGGGATAGAAAGCTTTTGATTATATTTCCCATAGACCAGTGGTTCTCAAACTTTTTAGCACCAAGACCCACTTTTTAAAAAGACACTCTGTTGGGACCCACCTAGCTTTACCAGGCACCCAAACATTTATCTCCCTATATTTACACAAGCTTGCAAACTGTAGGAGCTCAGCTGTTTGCAGGGTAATTAGCAGCTATCTTGCAATCTGCAGGAGCTCAGCTCTTTGGACGTCAATTAGCAGCTATCTGATTTTTGAATAGCCTCAGGACTTGTGGCAATTACTTATTTGATCCTTCCATCACCTGGGACCCACCAGAAATCAGGTCGCGACCCACCAAGTGGGTCTCGACCCAACAGTTTGAGAAACACTGCCATAGACTAAACTGCTACAGTAGTTTGATTTTGTCTGTAAAGTAAACCGGTTTCTGAACCTTTTGTTGAAAAGTGGTACATTTGCGGATCCTGCATCCGTGGATTCATTTTTCCACAGTTCAGAAACTCCGTGTCGTGTTCATGACTCACCTCTTGGAAAACCAGGCAGGAAGCAGACAGCTGAACTCTAGACTTATAGCAGCTAGAGGAGGCAACAGTGAGAACACTAACAGGAAGCGGGCAGCAGAGGAAGCAGACCGACAGTGAGAATGCTAGACTCTGCTTCCTGTTAGTTTTCTCACTGTTGCCTCCTCTAGCAGCTACAAGTCTAGCTGTCTGCTTCCTGCCTGCTTAGCTGCCTGCTTTTCCAAAAAGCTTCTGTTTGCAAAACAAGCGAAGAGAGGTGAGTCATGAGCGCAATGGGGACGGGGATTTGAGTAGTGTTCACTATTTTCCATGGTTTCAGGTAACCACTGCAGCAGCAGGAACCTATCCCCTGCAGATACAGGGGGACGCCTGTATATAAACTTTCTTATTATTAAGAATAATAATACATATATACAGTATTTATATACCGCCTTTCTTGGTCATTGGATTTCTCCTCCGACTTTAATCCAAGGGCAGGTAGATGGGAAGGTGGTTTTTTTTTTTTTTTTTTTACAATATATAAATGTCCAATCTTTCACGAACAGCTACATTCCAGGTGGTATCCTTTTGCAGCCTGACTGCTCTTATCTCTCCACACGGAGGCTTTTCACAGCTTTTTGTCAGCGGCGTGTCCCGAACTTGCCGTTTGCCGATCTTCAGGCTTTGCAAGGCAGCAGCTCTATTAACTGAGCCAGACCCCTCTGCCTATTATTATTATTATTATTATTAATAATAATAATAATAATAATAATAATATACAATACACCCCATGTAATAATAATATACAATAATAATAATATACAATACACCCCATGTAATAATAATATACAATAATAATAATATACAATACACCCCATGTAATAATAATATACAATAACACCTGTTCTTCATGGTGGAATCCAAGATATTGAGAACAGTGGCGTAGTAATGCCTGGGGCCCTGATATACAGGGCCCCAGGCGCCGAGCCTCCGGGGGGCGCTCATCCCAGACTCGAATCTGGAGCGCGGCGCCCGCCCGCAGCTATAACGGGCGGGCGGCGCTCCAGCTTTGGGGTCCGAGGAGAGCGTCCTCCTCTGCGTCGTCTAGGCAACGCGCACAGCGCGCGCCCGTAGCCACAGGGTCTGGGCGCGCGCTGCACGTTGCCTAGACGACAACGCTGTTGCTCACCTCGGACTCGAAGGACACCTCGGACTCGAACAGCCTTCGAGTCCGAGGTGAGCAACTTGCGTCGTCTAGGCAACCTGTAGCGCGCCCAGACCCTGTGGCTGCACGCGCGCGCTGTGCGCGTTGCCTAGACGACGAAGAGGAGGACGCTCTCCTCGGACCCCAAAGCTGGAATGCCGCCCGCCTGTTATAGCTGCGGGCAGGCGCCGCGCTCCAGCTTTGGAGCGACAGTGGCTGAAGACGCCACTGATTGAGAACGGATCTCAGCATTAATTCTATGTAGACTACAAATCCAGTGAACACATTTACAGGTATTTATCGAGGTAGTGGTTCTTTAAGTATCTTTTCACTTAGTTTAGTTTCTCAGTTTAGTTTCTCAGTTAATTTGGGGGTAATCAGATAACAGTTGTGATTTAAAAACAGCTAATAAACCGTAAAGTAAATAATCTGTTTATTGATGAATTAAACTGATGATTTAGTGAAAGGCAACTGTTAGGATAGCTTGGTTGCATTAATGGATTGGAAAAAATTATGTTACTGTTCATGGAGAAAAGATGTTTGACACAGTTTGATTTACACAATAGCAGGAAAATTCATATGTTAAATCCACATGGTAGTTACAGTCAATGGGGATCAACGCAATATGTATAGTGCTTTCTGCATGTGTGAACTGTTTTGCATGTATTATCTGAACCCTGCTTGCCTTGGGTACTTAGAAACACCAATTTGAATAGCATATGCCATGTACGCCTGTGGACACTGGTGCAACAACAGTCTTGCCATTGTAGCCCCAGTCCTGTTTGTGGATGTGGCACAAACACCGACACAATTCTGCATCAGTGTACCTCCAACATTGGCGCAACAACTGCAACAAATGGGTGGAGATGTGAGAGGGACACAGGTGGGACAAGGAGGAGTCAATCTATGCCATATCCTTCAGATGACAGGCACACCCCAAACTCCAGCAAAATGCTGTGCCACAGAGGAACAATTATATATCCTATTTCTTACTCGGGAGATTCTGTTAAATTTGCAGTTCGATCCTATGCATGTCTATGTAGATGTAAGTCCCACTGAGTTCGATGAAGCTAACTCCCAGGTAAGTATACATAGATAGGATTGTAGCCTTTAATTCTTTCTTACTTGATCCAAAGGACACAGAAACAGTTACAATAGTCAATACACAAATGTTTATGCCACCATATCATTGTTAGTCTAGGTGGCCAACCCACGGCACGGGTGCCACTTAGTGGCACGCTGAGCCTTTTGAAGTGGCACACACTGCTGTTCCTGCTCGAGCCGAGCGCTGGAGTCCCTATCTTTCTCAACCCCAGCGCACCTTTCCAAGCCTGTGGCACTAGAGGAGGTCTCTGCACCCCACTGCACCTTATTCTTCTTGCGCTGTCACTGTGCTTTAAATATTTTCATTAGCTTAGAATTATTTATTTATTTAAAGTGGCACGCTCAAGATTATCTACATAAAATGTGGCACATGGCGTGCCACGGGTTGGCCTCCACTGGAATGCCACAGGATTCTTTGTTGTTACTGCAACAACAGACTAGCACAGCTGTGTGCTGGAATTTATCACTTTCCCAATTGTGAACGTGGTATCCTGCATGCAGATGCACAAAAGCACTGAAACAAGACAAGGAAGAGGGTGGGGGAGGAAACTGGACTTAGAGGATGCAAATCACACGATGTGTATTTTTATTTTTAGACCATTTAAATGGTGACGGGGAAATCCCTCTCGCAACAAAAAGGATCCTTTAAGGGAGATAGAAATTGGGCTAAATGGATGGGCCCCAGGCAGACCACCTACTACTACTCAGCCTCAAACTCTCAGCTGAGAGCTTGTGCCTGGATGCTGCTTTCTGAAATAGCCCAAGTGCAACCTTGGTCTTAGGCTGATGGGGATGGGGATGCCGAAAGCTTTCCACCCCCAATATTTTCTGCAAGGACAGGAAGTCAGAGGGTAAAAGGTTTCTTTTGGGCCCCTTCCCTTCATTTGAATTTGGCTCCTGGGCCCCCTTTTTTGCTCTGGGGCCCCCCTTTTGATCCATTTTTGGCACTGGGCCTGGGTACGATTAGACCCCCTTAACCCCCCCCCCTCCCAGAGGCCCTGACTGCATCCCCATTCGGAAAAAAAAAAGTTCTTATGCCTGTGCTAATGCAGCAGGATTTAAATTTTTATCTGGTTATAATCATAAGGCCAGATTCTGTAATGCAGTGTATTTATGTGTGGATCTCTGAGATGAAGCTAGAATAGCCTTTTGGCTGCACCCTCTGTGTGTAAGTTAAAGTAATTAGGGAGCTGTTGTGGTGATTATTCCACGTGTGTATGACTAATGCAAGCCTGAATAGTCCTATTTATGTTGTCTTTCAGGGTTGGTCTTGCCTATCGGACATAGCTTAACTAGTTTATTTTATACTTTAATAGGTCCTATCTTTATATTCTTTAGGCAAAGGGAAAGAAGCCTATTGGATAATGGAAACTGCAGCCTCCGATCCTCCCTTGACCAGCACTCACACTCTAATGCTGTCTTCCTCAGTCACCACACCCTGGCCCTAAATTACTGACTGACTGACTTAGAAGTAGGCTTACTATAGTCCCGGATCTGGCCGGGACAATCCCGGTTCTGGCGTCGCCATCCCGGGCTCCCGGCCAGTCTCCTCTTCTTCCCAGCCGGCTGGGACTGCCCCCGCTGCAGCGCTCTTCACGTGTCCGCGCGAGGCTGCAAGGTCTCAAAAAACGTCCAAGTTCACTGTACGTGAATGGCGGGCCTGAACTCTTCTTACATGCCGGAAGAAGCGCAATCAACAGCTGATTGTCAGCGTTCAAATCCCAGCCCTGACACGCCGGTTGCGCACCTTCCAGCTTGCTCTGCTTTGATCACCGACAATCAGCTGTTGAACAGCGATCAAAGTCCCGCCCCGACAAACCTGAAGAAGCGAAACTGGCTTGTCGGGGCTGGGCTTTGATCGCTGACAATCAGCTGTTGAGCAGGCAAGCTGGAAGATGAGCAAACGGCTTGTCGGGGCTGGGCTTTGATCGCTGGTCAACAACTCATGAAGAGTCTGACCCGGATATCAGTGCTCCAAGGAAATAGCCTGCTTTATACATGGATTTAACTTCTGTAAGTAAGATAATATTTATACAAAATAGTATGAGTTTTCCAGCTACCATAGTCTGAGAGAATGAGTAAGTACAGTTGGCCCTCAGTATCTGCGGGGGTTCTGTTCTCAGAACCCCTGCAGATACTGAAATTTGTGGACACCGGGACCAACTGTAAAACACCTTTTTTTAAAAAAAAGAAAAAACTGTTAAAAAGCAGTTTCCTTTAGACGCAAACCGTTGCGTGTTCTTGCTTGTACAAGCTTAACGGTGCAATTCTGCCTAAAGATACATGGCCGGCCGCTGTATCCAATGCCGCTCCTATGCCAGGGGCAGCCCGGGAGCACCTCAGGCCATGATGCTAATGTATGTCCGTGGAGGCCGTGTAAGGCTGAACCGGGCTGGGAATGGGCAGAGGGTATTGGTGGATTGCGCCGCCAATATCCCTACCCCCTCCCTTGCCACCCCACCCCACCCGCCCCTGCACCGACCAGTGCAGGACTTACCTGAATCGGTGAGCGCAGGCTCCAGAGGGCAGCAGAGTGAGGGCTGCCGGCCTCTACACCAGCGGCCCTTACTCCCAAGTCATTGCAAACATGCTTTACGGCATGTTTGCGACGGCTTAGAGCGGTAGAGTGCACGCTCTGCCACTCTAGGACTTAGAGAGGGTTGTCCTGTAAATCGCACTCTGGAAGCCTCTCGTGCGACTCCCCCCCCCTCCCCTTTCCCAAGATTGCCCCGAATGCATTGCAATGCATTCTGAAGCTATTTTGAGAAAGGGAGGCATAGTTGCACAACCCAGAAGAGGCTTCCGGAGAGCGAACATGCAGCAGTTTGCATCTAAAAGGTAAGGAAACCGCTTTTTTTAAAAAAAATGTTCCCTCACCTTGAAGAGGCCTCCATGACTGCCCCTGCACTGCAAAATGCAGTGTGCACCCCGTTGGCACGGCTATATCGCCGCTGGAAAGTTGATTAGGATTGTGCTGTCAGTCAGGATTTTGCAAGAACCGAGTCTTCAGAAACATCTGTAAGGGCAATGTCACATAGAATACATTGTAATAATCCAAGGGAGAGGTTACCAAAACATGGGTAATGGCGTGGCATGATTTTGATCAGAGAGTTGCAATTAATGTACCAGCCAAAGCTGGAAAAACACTTTCACAGCTGCCCCTGAGAGTACCAAAGCATTGTGCATGAGCACTTCCAAGCTGTGAACCAGTTCCTTGAAGGAAAGAATGTTCCCATCCAGAACAAGAAATTTCATTGTCCCCCAAAACATTGGCCGTGGAGGGGGGGGGAGGCGCACCTCCTGCACCATTGCTCTGGCCAATTGCATAAGCATAAGGAGGTGCCAAGGATGTATTGTATAACAGTTCTCAATGTGTCACCCCTTCCTCATTTCCCCCCCCCTTGCCTTACTATGTGGTCAGAGCAGCTGGAGATCATACCCCCAGTCCCTCTGCAAGGTTAGCAGAGGAAGATACTGCACATCCAGTTTAGAGCATGAAGGTGATAAATTGGCATACACTATTTAATGAGAAAAATGAAAAGGCTCAACACATGCTATGTGTATAAATATTAGAAATAAATCTTGCTTTCAGGATAGAATTCTACCAATGTATATGTAGTAGAAATTTTCAAAAGCTGCCCATTTTTCCCACAACAAAATAAAAACTGGCAACTTGATAAGCACAAACATCTTAAAGTGATAAAGGCAGAAAGCAGTTTTATAACTGAAACCACCCAAAACTATATCATATGATTAGTTTTTGAGGCCAAAACATCTGTAGACTCGCTTTAAAACGGAGTGTTCAGAACATCTTATTGTGAAATGTTACATTTGGCACATTTGCTAAAGTACCAGATGTATTCCCAATTTGCTGTCTAACATGGACAACACACTTAACTACATTTCCAATGCATGCCAAAAAAAAAAAATCTTGTGATAAATATTTCAAGAATACTGCACAATAAAATATATATTGGATATAGGAATTGTAAAGAGACATGGTAAAGAGGTCTCCAATCAAGTTTTAATACATGTGGCTCTTTACAAATATCAATGGAGCTCTTGGGAAAATATGCCGTGACGCATTTGGGAAGTAGATTCCTAAGTGGTGACTTGCTTAAAAACAAGTTGGAAGCTTAAATAGGAAGTCCAATAACCTATGAATGGGAACAACAGTCTGCTAAATGAGCATCTTGTTGTCTGCACTTTTTCAGTTCCAGGGGGGGCTTTGCACAAGTGGTGGTGCTTAAAGTTCCACTGGAGATTTTTTTATAAGCAATTCTTTCAAAGGAAGATTGTAAATGCATCCTTTGCCTATGTCATTGCAAAACTGTCAGCACAATCCTATCCAGCACTGGTGCAGCCTGTACGCCAGGCACCCTCTGTATCCAGTGCTGGAGAGGAGCAGGCTGGAGGTCTACTCAGTGTAAGGGGACATTTGTCCTCTTACCCCAAGTAAAGCCCCAGCCTCTCTAATGGGGCTACTCAGGGCTTGAAGCCAACTATTTAGCTGGTGCAGACCCAAGAAGCCTCATGTAGCAAAAAAAAAAAAAGGCCAGGAGGGAGCATAGGATATGGCATTTGATGAAGACACCGATCCCCCCTTCTGAGCCCGATCCACCCTCCCCGTGTCCTATTACACCCCTTCTCTGCCTTCCTCCAGCCCCTGTGCTGCTCAGAATAGTACTTACCCTCTCTATGGCGCTGACACTCGGCAGGTGGGCAGCACTGAAAAAGGAACAAAATGGTAGGGTCACTGCTAAATGGTGAATTATCTGGAGACACAGAAGGTGGAGCTGCTGGACTACTTGTTCTTTGTTTTCTTTGTTTTCTCCTATAAAGAGGATTGTGCAAACCTTTATGTTAGCTCTTTGGCTGGGGGAGGGGGGTGGAGATGTGCATGGCCCCACAACAGTAAAGGGAATAGGGACAGGTCTGCATAATAACAATGACAGAGATTTGGTCTGTAACAGGACCCACTTTTTAAAATGACACTCTATCGGGACCTTCCTAGCTTTACAAGACTTTTTTTTAAAAAAAGTTCAACTTTACCAGCCACTCAAGCCTCTGTTTTTATCATTTTTAGTATGGTGGAGCGACCGCCTTCTGGATCATTTGTTGAACTCCACATTAATTGGATTGGGATCAGTCTGGTGGCTTTGTGTTCGCCTGGCCTTTGCTAAGAGCTGAGGCGTGGTCACCTACTCATGAGTAAACAAGCACGTGTGGCTCAGTTTCTCTCTCCATAGGGCTCAATACTTTTTCCTTGTCAGCTTGGAGAGGGGGACTTCCTTCTCGAGAGTTTGGGGCCTGCATTCAACAAATCGGGACCATTCTGGTGGCATTGCGTTCCCCTTGGCCTGCACTTCAAAATGGACCAAGACATGTTCACCTACGTGTGAATAAATGTGCATGTGCTGCTCTGTTTCAGTTTTCATAGGGCTCAATACATTGTCCTTGTCAGCTATCAGCTTGTCAGTTTCGCAACTCACCAAAAACTGTGTTGTTGTTATCCACTGGTGGGTTGTGACCCGTACTCTGAGAACTGCTGATGTAGCTGCAAAGAAGGCTAATGCAGTTTTAGGTTGCATTTGTAGAATCATAGCTTTCAAGTCACAAGACATAGTAGTTCCATTTGACTCCATGCCAGTCAGTCTTCATCTACAGTACTTTGTCCAATTCTGAGCATCATACTGCATCAAGGATGCAGCCAAACTGGAGCAGGTTCAAAGAAGGGCAATGAGGATGATCAAGGGTTTGGAAAACAAGTTCTACAAGGCAAAGTTGAGGGAACTTGGTATGTTTAGCCTAGAGAAGAGAAGGCTGAGTGGGGACATGGCAGCCTTCCTTAAATAGCTGAAGGGTTGTCGCATGGAAGAGGGCCAAGATTTGTTTTCTGATGCCCCAGAGAGTTGGGGAACTAGCTCTAATAGGATTAAGCTGCAGGAAGGGAGATTTCAGTTGAATATCAAGAAATTCTCAATGGTAGCAGCAGTTCAACTATGGAAATGATCACTGAGAGAAGTGGTGGGTTCTCCCTCAGTGGAGGTATTCAAGCAGAGGCTTTTCAAGCACCTTTTGAAGATGCTCCAGAGGGGATTTTCCTGCCTCAGTCTCCTTGAAGGTTCCTCCCAACTCTATGATTCTGTGTTTTAGGTTTTTGTTTTTTTAAAATAATAATAATAGTAGAATCCTAGAGTTGGAAAGGACCTCCAAGCAGTACAGGTGGGCCCTCATATCCACGGATTCGCTATCCACGGTTTCAGTTATCCATGGATTGTGGGGACAACCCCCCCCAGCTTTTACTTTTTCCCCAGTAAGCTTCATTTCTTCCTTAAACCAACAGGAGAAGCAGCCTCTGGCTGCTTATTGCAGGCAAGTAGAACAAGACTAAGTCCTAGAGAGACTCTGCAAGTTTAACAGAAACCTTGCAGAGCCTCTTTAGGACTTAGTCTCATTCTACTTTCCTGCAATGGAGGCTGCTTCTCTGTTTGTTTTAAGGAAGAAATAAAGCTTGCTGAAAGAAAAATAAGAGCTGGAGGGGGGGGGGCTGCACGCCTGCCCGCAGGGGAGGCAGAGTGGGGGGCCCTCAGGAAACCATGGAGAGGTTGTTTGCTCTTATCCACGGTTTCAAGTATCCATGGAGAGGCCTGGAACATATCCCCAGCGGATATGGGGGGAGTACTGTACTTCTTGTAAGCTGCATGTCTGCACAGCTCCAAGCCAAACTCCACATAGCATGGGGCTTGGCAGCCCAGAAGTTCGGTGATGATGATGATGCACACAGGAAGAAGGGGTCTGCGCACTGACGTGAACCCCCTTAGAACCTTCAAGATCCTCAAGTCCAACCCCTTTCCAGTGCATGTTGTCCAAAGCTACAACATCCCCGATACATGACTATCCGCCTCTACTTAAGACCTTCAGTGATGGAGAGTCTGCCATTTGGCAGACTGTTCCACTGCTGAACACTTTGTACCATCAGGAAGTTCCTGTTAATGTTTTAATTTAAAACTCACTTGTTGTAATTTAAACTCATTTGTCCTTGTCTCACCCTCTGGAACAACCCATAACAAATTCCATCTTCTACATGATAGCCTCTCCAGTGACGTCACCTCTTCATTGTCTCTTCTCCAGACTAAACATGCTCATCTCCTTCAACCTTTCCTCTTAGGATAGGGTCTTCTGCCTGCTCACCATCCTAGTCACCCTCCTCTGGACCTGCTCCAGTTTGTCAATATCCCTCTTCAACTGCAGCACCAAGAACTGAACAAAATATTCCAATCACAATATTCTGACTAAAGCAGAATACAGTGGTACCATTGTTTCCTATGATCTTGATACTGTACTTCTGTTGATACAGCCTAGAATCGCATTCACCTTCTTTGCCAGCTCATGTTTAGCTCGTCCTCCACTAAAACACATAGATCTTTTTTCACATGTGCTCAAGCAAGTATCCTCAATCTTGCACCAGTCTGGTTTTTCCTACCCAAACGCAGAACTTTTCACTTATTTTATTTATTTATTTATTTACCATATTTCTATCCCGCCTTTCTCCCCACGGGACGCCTTTCTCCCCACTTATCCCTGTGGGAAGTCCAATTTGTTTGCATTTGCTCAGTTTTCCATCCTGTCAAGATAATCTTGGATCATGTTCCTGTCCACTAGGCTAGGGTATCAGCTACTCCTCCCAGTTTGGTATCATATGCAGATTTGATGAACATCCCCTCCTCTAAGTCATTTATAAATATTTTGAACAAATACCAGGCCAAGCCAGAGCCCTGGGACAATCCACTCATCATTTCCCTCCAGGTCGATGAAGAGCCATTGACAAGCACTCGTTGGGTATGGTCTGTCAGCCAGTCACAGATTCATCCAACAGTAGCATCATCTAGCCCACATCCCAGCAGCATGTCCACCAGGATGTCATGGGGAACCTTGTCAAACGTTACTGAAATCCAGCATCTTACTATGTCCATAAAGGTAAAGGTGACCCCTGACAATTAAGTCCAGTCGTGTCCGGCTCTAGGGTGTGGTGCTCATCCCCATTTCAAAGCCGAAGAGCCAGCGTTGTCCGAAGACACCTCCATGGTCATGTGGCCGGCATGACTTTCCTTGCCGCAGCACATAGCATGCAGCTGGAACACGGAGCACTGTTTACCTTCCCGTAAGCGGTACCTATTTATCTGCTCGCATTAACATGCTTTGGAACTGCTAGGTTGGCAGGAGCTGGCCAAGCAATGAGAGCTCACCCCGTCGCGGATTTGAACTGCCGACCTTTCGATCAACAGCTACTTTCTCTATTGTAGAAGGAGATAAGGGTCGCCTGGCAAGACTTGTCCTTAAGAAATCCATACTGGCTCTTAGCAGTCACCCACTTTTCTAAATGCTCACAGATCGACCGCTAAATGATTTGCTCCAAAACCTTCTGAGGTATCAACATCATCAAGCTGACCAGTCAGTAGTTGCCCAGATCTTCTTTTATTTTTCCCTTTTCTTGAAGATAGGGAGCACATATGCTCACCTCCAGTCTCCCAGCATTTCCTCAATTCTCCAGGAGTTCTTGAAGATTATACACAGAGTCTCCAAGATAACATTGCCAGTTTATTAAAAGGGCTGGAAAAGCACAAACATGGGGGAAATGACAGAGAAAAGCAGGCATAGTTCAAACAGCAATCATAAGATGCAAGGCAGGGGGGTTGCTGGCAAGAAAAAAAAAATGGGCATAGATAATAAAATGCAAGCAAAACAAAACTTACAACTCTGACATGAGTATCTAAGTACTTTTGCCCTACTTTTCCTTATTCACACTATTCTAAGAATCTGGTCCTTTCCCTCCCTCGGGAAGTGGGTGTGCCTTTCCCCAAACAGTAGCTGCTTTCAATGATGGACCAAGACATCACCTGGACCATCCCTTTTAAAAAACTTTTTCCCTTATAAAACGTAGGGTTATGTCATGGGTTTATCTGATTCAATGACTTACAACCATTTGGGCATCTCTAGGGTGCCCAGATTCAATAAGGGACAGGGTGCCTATGCCTTTAACCATTGTAGGAAGAGGAAATTTGGGCAGGTGTAGCTTGTTGCACTCTTCCATGATGAGCTGCACCTGCCCAAATTCCAATGGTTAAAGGAATACGCACCCTGTCCCTTATTGAATCCGGGCACCCTAGGCATCTCTGCCTGCCCCTTGACCTGGTTAGTTGTGTTAGGATGTGAAACTGGCTGCTACAACGTGCCAACTGTAGTGGGAGGATGGGCTATTTGCAGTTGTTCTTGGGGAGGTTAGATAAGACAGGGAATCCACATTCTAACCCTGCTGCCCTGACAGGTGGCCCATCAGAAATGGCAATGAATTCAAAAGGGGCAAAGGCTACTGCAGCAAGATGTCTCAGCAGCTATTAAGATGCTGAAACATCACGGAAGTCTCTGTGTGAAAAGTGTTTAAACATGGGCAGAAAATTAAGGATTTTTTTTACCACACATGTAAAACAGTGCTGCTTAGAGGATTTATAGACCCCAGAGTAAAGATGAGTTCAGTACAAAAGAACAAAAATTACAGTCTAAACAGGGTGACGAGCCTTCTTTTCTAAGCAGAAGTGAGGGATATAAATATTTTAAATAAATAATATCTTTCATTGAGGCATTGAGCATACCGGTGCAAGCTTTTCAGACAGCCTTGCCAAAGTATTGTGCATATGATTATCCTTCATTTAGAAAGCTTCTGTTGCAGTCCAAATGCACATCTTAAATTGATATGACTCATATTGGCTGTCAGCAACTCTTTCCCCATTAGCTAGCCAAAAGAGAATTAGACGGATTCATAGAGGAGAAGTCTATCAAAAGCTTTTTAGCCACGATAGATAAATGGGACCCTCTATGTTCAAAGGCAGTATACTCTGAATACAAGAGGCTGAGCATAAAAGAATGGACATGCCCTTCTTGTGAACTTCCAGAAACATTCAGCTGGCCACTGTTGAAAACACAATGAGAAGCTAACTAGCAGGCGCAGATCCGAGTAGCCCCATAGTGCAGGCTGGGGCTTTACTTGGAGGTAAGCAGACAAGTGTCTGCTTATCTCAAGGAGACCTCCAGCCCTCTCCTCTCCAGTGCTGGATACAACGTGAGCATGGCACCCATGCTGCACCAGTGCTGGATAGGATTGGGCTGCCCTTCTTCTTAGTAGTTGGTTTATATTCATTTAGGCTGCAATCCTAAATATGCTTACCTGGATGTAAGCCCCATTAAACACAATGAGGCTTACTGCTGAGCAGACATGCATAGGATTGCCTGGTGAGTCTTTGTTCTTTGTTTGGACAGAGGGGTCTGGCTCAGTCGGTAGATCCATTGCCTTGCAAGCCCGAAGATTGGTGAAGAGCGAGACACGCTGCCGATAAAAAGCTATGAAAGCTTTTTGTGAGGAGAGATAAGAGCTGCCAGCTGCGTCGGTCGAGTGTGGGAGGCGACAGCCAGTGGAGAAGCCAGACTGTAAAAGGATACCATCTGGAATGTAGCTGTTCATGAAAGATTGGACATTTATATATTGTAAAAAAAAATTTAAAAAATTAGGGGGGTTAGGAAAGCCTGCCCATGTACACCGCCTTGAATTAAAGTCGGAGGAGAAATCTAATGACCAAGAAAGGCGGTATATAAATACTGTGTGTGTGTGTGTGTGTGTGTGTGTGTGTATTCTCTAAAGTAACTCTCTTTAACTACATCTCCATTTTAAAGTAATGTAGGTAGGCGATTAATTTTATCCAATTGGGTCTTCCCCCTCACTTATGAAATTGCTGTGAAGAAGAATGAGTTTTCAGTGAGAATACTGAGCAGCATATTTCTGTCAGCCCATGCTGGATTAATTAATTACTTTTAAAAAGTTATTGCAACTATTAATTTGTTAGATTTATGTAATATGTTATGAAATTTGAGTTCTAAAGTACTCTGAGTACTAAATATGTTTTTATTTAGCAAATACATCACCCAGCTGGAATAATATCGTTGCTAAATCATATCTCTTTTTTTAAAGGAAAATTTAATTTTTCTAGTTTCCTGTCTAGTCAACAGAGAAACAGAAGAGGGATGTTGACAGATTTGTTTCCCTTAACCTCCAGCAATTGTTAAACAGTAAACTACAATTTCCTGTGGCTGCTTCACTCTACCCTCATGCCGCATCAAACATCATTTAACTATTTTTAGAATATAGATGGCTCTAATTTTCACCAAATATTTTGGCCAGGATAGAAAATGTCAGACATATTGGTATGAGCAAGCAGAATAACTAGGGCAGGAGTTAAGCATTCTTAAAAATATAGCAGTGTGATTGGGGAAAGGACTTTAATAGAAAAATATTACATTTTTCTAAGAAACATTCCCACTGAATAAAGGTATAGCTGTAATAGCTCAGTGATATAGCACCTGCTCTACATGTGGAAGATACCAAGGGATCCCAGGGCAAGCCCCATAGCGCAGTAGCCCCATAGCACCGGCTGGGGCTTTGCCTGAGGTTTACCGGTATACACTTTATTTCTGGTTTATACATTTATTTGCAAATATAAGGTGCGTGGCATATGTTGTGTCAAGATTAATTTGAATTATGGTAGGGAGCTTACCTCTATTTTATCTTTTCTAAGGGTGTCCTTTTGTCACTTGATCAGTAATTGTTGATTTGTAGTGAGCTGTGTTCACATTGTATCCTTTCTGTCTGTGTAAGCCGCATTCAAAACTCTCAACTTTATTTATAGTTTCTTTCAACAAAGAAGTGGGCCTCCCAGGTTTCCAAATGCCTCCAGTGTTGCCTGTATTTTCCATTATTTTCAGAGGCTGCACCTTTTGAGTTCTGATGAATATATCCATCTTTCACTCGGTCTGAGTAGCAAGTGTTTCCTATCATGCAAAACTTCAGAGTACTCATCATTTTATTAGTACGGTCAAAGACCAGCAAAGACAGAATACAACCATATTAAAAACAAAAAGCAAGCATTACATGACTTACTAAATAAAACTTCAGAGTAACTGTGAAGCTCTTCAGCTAAAAATTCAAGGAGATCTTTCTTGAAGATGGATCAAAACAGCGATGCAGAAAAGTTTCTTTATTTAAATGTTTCTATTATTTCATCGCATGTTTATAAAATAGGATTTACAGATTGAAGTAAATGTAAGCAGTCTTTACCAATAGTTCTTGCTTTTACTGTAAACATGCATTTCCCTAAGTCCTCACACTTTTTTTTAACATAAGAAATAGTCATCCAAACTTCTGGGTTCTCAGACACAGAGATAAATTGACCCAGCTCTTGATCTAGTAGGAATGAAAACAAACACACAAAATAATCAATTCTTCCAAGCATGAATACAAGACCAAAAATGGTAAACCTCACCCCATCCCCCTGAAGCAATGAGGAAAAATCTGTGAAGACCCTTGTAGCAAGGATTGGCCATTTCCTGCCAAGTCGCTGGAACAATGACACTGTGTTTTGTCAGCGAAAGATGTCTGTTGACTTGCCTGTTGGAACTGTTAACTTTCATGAATGCTGTGCTGAAAGGGGTGGAGCTACTGAGAAATAATTCATGAAAAACATGGATCTGAAGGCAAGACTTCACTTAATATTTATCACTTGGTATAATATCCTTAACTTACAGCTTTTAAGCAAGTGTTTGCAATACAGTATAACTTTAATCATATAAAGATTTTTTTTATAGGGACTTAATGATGCCCATATTTTCTTGAGTGTCTGCAGAGTCAAGAAAGGCAGAGTCATGTCTGCTTGATTTGCCCTTTTAAGCCCAAGATCCTATTCTGCTTCCTTTAAGCCCAGTGTTCTTCTGGTCCATCTTTTCCCTATTCCTATGAATTTGTGTTACACCGGTGCAAGGTTACACAGGATTGCGCTGTGAGTGTGTAATCAGGATACAGACAGGCAGTGGACTGATGCTGACTGTGGGCAGTTTTATCCAGTGGGAGAGGGATTAAATTTTTCCTAGGGATGCTGTCTACGGCAGCATGTGGCTTTGCTTGCCAAGACCCCAAATGAAAACATGTGTCCCAGGTTGGAGCAAACCATGATCAGGTATGAGAACTCAGAGGGCAGGTGTGATCTGAACCCAGTGCAGTGGCATAGCTACACCCACCAGGGGTGTCGCCGTGATACCCCCATGTTTGATCACATGCCCTGGGGTGTGATGTCACAATCCCTGCCCCTCACGTCGGATTCAGCGGCAATGCGGTGGTGGAAAAAAGCACACACACACCCGGCGATTTTTCGGCCACTTTTAGGCCATTTGTGGCGTGGCTGGGCGGGCGGGTGAATCCTGTCACCAACGGCCTAAA
The DNA here is from genome assembly GCA_026170595.1 of Plestiodon gilberti rubricaudatus. Taxonomy (NCBI): domain Eukaryota; kingdom Metazoa; phylum Chordata; class Lepidosauria; order Squamata; family Scincidae; genus Plestiodon; species Plestiodon gilberti. The sequence continues at coordinate 145,282,084 of JANXHW010000001.1, forward strand.
AGCAGCTGAAAAACTGTGAGGGGGGGCTTTTTTGACGCCGCCAAATTGCTGCTGAATCTGGCGGCAATTGCAACCCCTCACCGTGTATCGCCCCCCCCTAACAACACCTCTGACCCAGTGAGGTGTCAACTACTAACTAGGACATTCCTTGCCCTTGTTCTAAGGGGCTTGCCCTTGTTGGTAGATGATGTTTCCCCATCTAATTTCTGTTGGGGCCATCTAAAGGTGTTACTAGTGCCTCCGACCTTGGCAGAGAGACATGAGAAGTAAAAAGTTCATAATGAAGAACCTGAGCCAGGCAGGTCAGAGCCATTTAATGCTTTGTCCTATGTAAGTGGCTTACAAAAGGTGAAGGCTTCCTGTTCACCACAGGGGCATTCAGTGCTGCAGTCTCTGTCAGGCTGATGCCCCATAGGTAACTGTGTGTATGAGAAATGCTGAGAGCTAGGTGATGGTTAGCAGATTATCGCCTCTTTCCCAGGTGCCTAGTTAGTCAAGCAGCACTCCTTTCAACCCAGTCACTTAACACATCTGTTTCATGTTACCTAAGGAACTAAAAAGAGACCTTTAGTATTGGAGTATAAGACTGTGGGCATCAGAGAGTTCTAGAACCCAACTGGAACCATTCATTCATGCATTTAGTTATGTAAACCGCGTTGTGAACTTTTTGTTGAAAAGTGGTATATAAGAATTAATCAAAATAATAAGAATTAATCAATATAAACTAATTTTGTTCGGTAGCTTTCATGGCCCGCAATTAGTACACAGTGTTTCACACATACGGGATTAGATGCCATGAGGTCAAAAGAAAAACTTGTATTTTAATAATTTCCAATACCGTTAGCGGGTTTCCTTGCAGGCAGACGCTCCGGCACAAAAATACACTAAAATCCAAGGTCACTGGCCCAACGTTTCGTTCCGATGCCTGGAACCTCTTTTTAGGGTAAAATCAAGAAGATTATGATGATACTATCATGAGGACAGTATCATCATAATCTTCTTGATTTTACCCTATGAAGAGGTTCCGGGCATCATAACGAAACGTTGGGCCAGTGACCTTGGATTTTAGTGTATTTTTGTGCCGGAGCGGCTGCCTGCAAGGAAACCCGCTAACGGTATTGGAAATTATTAAAATACAAGTTTTTCTTTTGACCTCATGGCATCTAATCCCGTATGTGTGAAACGTTGTGTACCAATATAAACTAATTAAAATAATAATTAATAAAATAAGTATGGTCCATAAATATCCATAAATTATGGATAATTATTAATAAACAATAATCCAAATGTTTCAGGGTGCATACCATCTTACTTTTAGATAGTCTCCCAGCGATAATTTACATTCTAAGGCCTTTGATTTGTCTTCATGAGAGTTCAAAATCAGAACACAGAATCCATTATACTAAACATGCATAGAAGAATGAATGAATTCATATGTCTATAAATATGTCAGGGGCGGAATGTGTTTGGCCATCAGCATGTTTGGCCCTCCCTCCCGCCCTGTGCCTCTATACGGTAAACATTCCACACATGTCAGGACAATCCTGTAGATTGGACACTGAATTTTAGTTTTCTAGAATGAAACCCTTTATTTCTGATCTAGTTATTGTATTTGTAAGAGTTTTTGTATAATAAAAATCATAAAAGGACAGTTCAGCTATAATCAGTGCTGTGAACTACTAATATATCAGTGCTGTGAACTACTAATAAAAGTCTATTTGAACAAAATCTAATTATAGGTTGATTACTCCTTATCCGAACATCTGAAATCAGACTATTCCAAAATCCAGATATTTGGGAGCTATGACTTAAAAAAAAAACCCAACTTTTTCCAGCACCTGGCTGACATAGCATAATTGCGATTGTGACATAGCATAATTTAGATTGTGAGCCCTTTTGGGACAGGGAGCCATTTAATCATTTGATTTTGTCTGTAAACCGTTTTGTGAACTTTTTGTTGAAAAACGGTATACTGTATAAATACTGTATACGGGGGCCAGTCACTCTCTCAGCCTAACCTATCTCACAGGGTTGTTGTGATAACAAAAAGAGGGAAGGAACTATGTACACCACCCTGAGCTCCGTGAAAAAAGGATAGCATAAAAATGTGAAAAATCAATAAACAATGCACTCGTGCAGTAACAATATACTAGTGCAGGTTCTTGTTGGGGGGGGACTTTGGTTCTGTGCTAGATGGAGCAGCCAGATTTTGAAGTAGGACCACAATCCAGTGGCGTCATCAGTGCAGGGGGCCTTGGGGCAGTGGGCCCCAGGGTGACAGGATCGGGTCCCAGGTGGCAGGCGGGCGGGTGGGGGGCGGTTGGCAGCGGGGTGGAATGTGTTTGGCCATCAGCGTGTTTGGCCCTCCCGCCCGCCCTGTGCCTCTGTATGGTGAATAACAGCTGCAGCCGTTACATCACTTCCGGCGCGCGGGGGTTGTAGAAACGCCACTGCCACAACCAGCTCACTAATGAGGCACAGTGAAGCAGATGCTTCAGGTGTTGGATTGGAACCCTGCCTGTGGAGCCCCACTGCTTAGGAGAAGTTACCCAGAGGTAACAATGCTGATAAGCCCAAATTATTTCCCCATTTTAGAGGTCAGCCAGGGCCTCAGCTAAATTGTTTACTGTGTCAGCAGGAAATTAAGAATATTATGAGATAATAGAATACCATGCATTCACAAGCATTGTGAAATAACATGGGGGGGGGGAGATTAAGCAGAACTGGAGGGTTAGAGAGAAGATGTATATTCTTATGCTTATTCTATTAAAGTCCCCCCAATCTTGCCAGCTGCTATACTGCTGAGTTACATTCTCTGACTTTTCTGCTGCACAGTGAAGGCTTGTATAGTAGTACAGTGGGAAACTTAATTTGACATGTTGCTGGAGAAGGGAATGCCAAAGGAATTTGAGAGATAAGCATCCTCCAGTTGGCAATTCGTCATTGTTTCCCTATTTGGTGGGATGTGAAGCACACACAAATCTACCATCCCAGTTTTGTTTTTACCTATACAAGCAAAGTCAGATCTCTTTATTAGAATTTATATTATGTAGAAGAGCTAGCTCAATAAGCCATTTTTAACCAAGAGCCTTTACTGTCAATATTCATGGAGGCAGCTGAGGGCTGTCAGCTGTATACTGTGGTTCAAAACCACAAACATAAAAACAGTGTTAAACAATGAATTGGAGTTCCATGAATTGCATCCACAGAAGAGAGAAACAAGGCAAGCTTCATGGCCCTTGATCAGAAGGGAAGCTGACTGTTAGCAACAAGATGATACAAGGAAAGCCAACTGCACAATATCTTTCTATATTAACAGGTCTTGCATGCCGTGGTTTATCTTTTGGGGGCTTTGCTTTTCAAACGGTAACCCTTACATGTTTGTGTTGTTCTGGCATAAGGTGGCCTTTTAATCTTTCTTGCAGGCAGTGGCAGCAGGCAGCTCTGGAAGCATTGCCTAGGGCAAAGAATGGCAGCCAAGAGAAGCTGGCTGCTGGGAAGACTTGCAGAGCTGGCTGCTCCCGCTGGCTGCAAGAAAAGTTAAAAGAACACCCATGCTGCCATTCCCGCCCCCAGTAAGCCCCCTAAAAAAAAAAAAAGAACTTACCAAAACACTAATGATGTCCCTCTCATTTTTGCTACCTGCAAATTAGGAACCAATGTGGGGGCATGTTTGGACCCAGCGCTACCCTAGACCGTGTCAGATCACTTATTTGTGCATGTTGCACAATGTCACACCGTAAGGATCCGGCCAGATCCTGTGCACGGGCTGCCCAGCGCGCACTGGGCTGGAGGTCTACTCAGGGAAGGGGACATTTGTCCCCTTCCCCAGGTGTATATCCAGGCCAGCCCGATCGGCCTCGGTAGAGGAGGCCGTGTAACGGCATGGCCGGCCCGGTGGGGATGGTGATATGGCTGACGCCATCCCCCACCCCCTCCCGGGCCGACTAGGCCAATGGCCCCTCTCCCTCGCCCAACCGGACTGCCCACGCAGCCGGCAATGGAGCACTTACCTTCCGCCGCCGTCCGCCTCTTGTGGCATTTAAGTTGTGGTGGATATGAGCAATTTTATCTGCAAATTGCCTAGCAGATTGGTCACAGTGAGAGGTTGAGTTTTGTTCCTCCTCCTCCTCCTCACTTTGTTTATTCACTGACCTGTAATCATAATTTGGGTCCTGCATGTGAAGTCCATCTTATTGGACTGTGAAGCCCACCTGATTTCCAGCAGAAGGAAATTTAAGTGGCTCAGATGACCCCAAACATTCAATCCCATTGGATGCTTCAATGAGGGCTCATCTGCCCATCTTGTTTAAGAGTGGGTGAAAGGATCAAGAACCTGGGAAACAGCATGAGTAAGTAGGGTAAGGAAAGTACCCAGTGAAGTTGCATCAGGTTTTGTTTTATTGACTGCTTGCCTTTTATCTTCTTCACCAAGCTTTGTCGATGCTCCACTTTTCTCCTGCTGTTTCAGTATCATACTGAAAAACATACAGTATACACACATACAGTACCATACAGTATATGATACTGTTGTATCAGTACCTTGTTTTTTATCCTTTTGTTTTCCCCCTTCATTGCTTTTTTTTTTTATGGTCTTGTGATGAAAATAACATATTTTTACTGTTATTTTTACCTGCCTAGTCTCAGTTCACTTGGGAGGAAGCGGCTTGCCATGACTCTCAGACCACCCGTATTCTGCTACTGCTTGGGGGACTCCTCAGGTTTTGGAGCTTCCTATTAACCTGAAAAGTTAACTTGGAAGGGTGATTTTCCCAGATTTTCTGTGGATTCTCTGGCTTTGGGTGGTGGCAGCAAGAACTACCTTTTTTTGGTGCTTTAAATAGAATGAGAGGACAGGACCCTGCTTCAGAGAGAATTGCAGTCAAGAAACACACAGTCGGGTCGCATCTTACGCGAGGGTCATGTTCCAGGGTCACCAAGCAAAGCCAAAATTGCATATATAGTTGGACCTTGGTATCCGAGAGGGTTCCATTCCAGACACCACCACCCCAGCGGATACTGAAATCCATGTAAAGTGTAATCACTTCGGTGTGGATACGGGGGCCACTGTGAAAACCTTTGAAAAAGAAGAAAAAAGGTTAAAAATAGAGTCCTTACCTTTTCACTGGCAAACTGCTCTGTTTGCAGGGCTGTATATACAGTGAAATCGTGCTCCTACAGCCTCTTCCGGGTCACTCAACATCCCCCCTTCCTTCCCCAGGCTCACCCCAGTGCATTCTGGGGCGACCTTGGGGAAGGGAGGGGGGAAGTCACACAACAGCCCTACAAACGGGGCAGTTTGCCTGCCAAAAGGTAAGGAACGCTATTTTTAACTTCTTTTTTTTTAAGGTTTTCACAGTGGGCCCCCATCCTGAGAAAGCTCTTGGTGCTTTAAAGTGAATAACATTAAAATAAATGAGAGCTTTTTAAAGTACTGAGAGCTTTCCCAGAAAGTCTATTCTATGGTTTACAGTTCTCCCTTTTTCCTCAGTGATCTCATCAGAGGAAGCAGCTGAGGGCAGCTCAGGCCAGGCCAGGTCAGGTCAGCTTGAGGGAAAAGATCTTTTGTTTTTCTCAAGAGAACACAGATAGTTCAGGAATTTGTGCCGTTGGTTCCCTAAGGCCTGTCATAGACATGTAGTTTTTTTTTCCCGTGGCAAAATGCATCCGTGAGTGACATCCATGAGAGGCACCCCACACAGGATTTGCCACCATCCATTTGTTGCAGTCCAGGGCTTTCAGTGTGGCAAAACCCACACTAGACTCTCCTCCCGTGCTGCGGCGTAGCTAGACTGGAGCGGAGGCAAGTAGTTCTGCAAGACTCCGTTACACCAGAGTCAGCGGCCCCTCCCCTTTGCTGTTGGAGCCATTCCGGCAGCGATAGGGGAGTGTCCTGCGTGTTGCCATTGCCGCCAGAATGGCTCCAACAGCAAGGGGGAGGGGCCGCTGACTCCGGTGTAACGAAGTCTTGCAGAACTACTTGCCTCCGATCCAGTCTAGCTACGCCTCTGCTGCCAATCATCCTTAGGCAGACTTCCTGTGCCTGCATATATCCCAGCAACGTTTTCCAGCTGAAAGGGGTGAGAGCTTCCCGATGGCAGCAGCCACCTTCCCGCTGAGCCATGCCTATACACGCTTTCCTAGAACTAAGCCCTATTGAACACAGTGACAGTGGCACCCTGGGCTGGCTTGGCTTACAGCTCACCCCCCCCCCCAATCCATCCTGAGGGTTCCCTGAGACAAGAAGTGGGACAGGAAGCCCCAGCCACAAGCTGTCACTCCAACTGAAACTCACACCCACCCACAATTCCTGAGTTCATGCTATTTCAAAGAGCTCTGGGTGAATCTGTTGGAAGGAGAAAATGAGTGGGAACACCACACATAAGTGCATACATGCATACACACACAACCCCCCCCCCCCTCCCGTGTTTTTAGCCATGTTTTGGAAGATGGTCTCTCTCTGTGAAGGGAACTGTGATGAATGCCCTACGTTTCTCCCTATTTTTTGGGCACAACTCCCCAGAAACGTCTGTGCAGGTACAGTAGTCTAAAACACCGCTGGGGCATCATCCTGGAAGCAGCTTTTGTCCTTTGTTTGGAAACTTCATTATTCTCCAAGCATGTGCTGTTTGAGGATTTCTGTCTGGAATGAATAGCCCCCCCCCCCCCGGGATTGGCATGCACTTAGCTGCAGTGATGAGGACTCAAGTCAAATGACTCGACTCGCTAATGTGACTTAGCCACTTTTTCCCTGACTCGTACTCGTACTTGTACTCGTGACCCACTGACTCGCACTCGCACTCGTGACCCACGGGACTCGTACTTGACTTGCACTCGTGGGGGTAACGACTTGCCATTTCTGAGACATTTTCCTTTAATGGCCGGCATCAACACAGGCAGGCAGGCAGGCGCAGTGGAGACCTCGGAGGAGGAGGGCAGCAGAGAGGGAGGGTTTTCAAGGGGGTGGGAAAACAAGTCTGGCTCAGAGTTTTTCCCTTTTTTTGCTGTCTGTTCGCAATTGGCCACAACTCTGAGCGCGAGGGGTGGGGAGGAGTGAGGGAAGGTGAAGCTGCCGCAGCGGTTCCTCCTCCTTGGCCAAAACTCCAAGCCCAAGGGATGCTCAGCTCAGCAAGGGGAGGGGGCAGGGAGGGAATAATAAATGGTTTGAATGTAGATATGCTTGTTTTTCCCGAACCAGATGGGTGGTGACAAGACTGAGAGGTGAGGGGAAGGGTATAGGGGAAGCCAAGTGGGTGCTTCAAAAGCCTCAGAGGCACACAGACACAGACACACACACACCCCATTTTCAGGGGGGGAAAGCCATTTGCCCCAAAGTGACTCGACTTGTGACTCGTGGTTTTTGGCCTTACTTGCACTCGACTCGTACTCGGGGAAAAATGATGCGCACTTGACTCGTACTCGCCCAAAATTTTTGGCATTGACTCGTAGTTGGACTCGTACTCGTGCAAAAATGATTGTACTCGCACTCGTGACCTAGTTACTTAGATACATCCCTGCTTAGCTGTAACTTGATGACATCATCAAAGCAAAGTTATATATTTTCTAGCCTGAAGAAAGAGTGGGTTGTTCTCTGCCAGTCACCTGAGTGACCCATTTATTGGGTGCTTGGAGAAGAGCACCCACTGAGTGCAAGGGCTGGGGATTCCTTGAGCAATATAAATAACTTAGGCGGAAATCCTATACACACTTTCCTGGGAGTAAACTGCATTGGACACTATGGATCTTACTTCTTTGTAGACATGCATATGATTATGCTGCCAAGCTAGGCACCATCTAGCTAGATTGTGATCACAGACTTTTTTCATTGCTTTGTCTGCTAAGAGACTCCAACCAGCATGCAGACTTCCTGGATTTAAACAGTTGCATTGGGGGATGGGATGAGAGTTTGAGTAGCATCCCAGCTCCATCTGCTGGGCTTTACTGGTTACTACACATGTTTGGTGAAAACCTTTTCCTTGTGTTTTCCAATCAAGCTCAGACATTTTCCATCTGCCTGCTTGTACTTTTACCACCCATCTTTCTTTTTCCATATTGTTTAATCCCTTTTGTTTGGACATTTAACAAAACTAGTTACATTTTGACACTTTGTGTGCCTGGCCCATGTTCATGTGCAATTCAGTGGAATGTTTTGCCCTGCAGATGTTACTGTGGGTTTTGATTTTTAATAAGAACCCCTGTGGTTCAGTGCTTTTGTGGAAGGGTTTCCCCCCCCAACAGCCCCCCTCTGTTTGATTGCTTTTGTGGAAGGGTTTCCCCCCCCCCAACAGCCCCCCTCTGTTTGATTGCTGTAACCTAAGACAGTAGCAGAGAAAACACACTACCAAGGTTTCACACTACCCCATTCAGCTACTGGTCCAGTAAAAGGAAAGTGGGGAGCAGGAAGGGGTGTGTGCACCTAACCACTAGGTACTACTCCCCTTGGTCAGCTGGCTTTCTCCCATGAGTCCCTTTTCCTGACAGGAAGCACATTTTTGAAGCAGGTACTTCCAGCAAGGAGACCAATCTTTTGGTCAAATGAAGAAGTTTGTAAGAGAAATTGTGGACGTCCTTCCCCCTGACTTGGGCTGCAATTCTGTACACACTTTCCTGTGAGTAAGCCCATTGAACACAATGGATCTTACCTGAGTAGGCATGCATAGGGTAATGTAAATGGCAGCACCTTCTCCCTCCAGGGGAAGTGTATCGAAGTGCTGAGAGAGGGACTTTGTTGACTGTTTTGAGGGGGGGCTTCTTCCTCTGTCTTCTCTTTTCCCACCCCGTCCTGTTTCACAGAGCAAAAGGCATTTTCATGGTTGTCTCTCCTACTCACTGCAAGCAAGAGGGCTGTAATGGTTACCCTTTAAACCCAAAAACACGGACAGGACAAGCTGTGGTGAAGGAAGGCTCTGCCAGGAGCCGGTCTAGGGGGCCATCTCACCTCCTCCCAGGACTTGAAACCCATAGATATTGAAAACAATGTTACTTTTGCTACAGAACATTCAAAACCCTTGTGGAAAATGAGAACTCACAGCTTAAGAAATGAAAATGGGTATTTGGATATTCCGTGGCAATATTCCCAGGGAGTCTCATGAATAAGGAAACTCACATGGGGTTTGCATCTAAATACGTGCTTAATGGGAAATGCCCATTTTATAGTTTCCAGATCTGTAGGCTGCATGTTGTGCTTCCAGTTTATGTTCTCTAGTTCAGTGTTTCCCAAACTGTGGGTCACAACCCACTTGGTGGGTTTTGCGGCCTGATGTGCAGTGGGTTGTGGAGTTGGGCCCTCCCTCTCGCCTTTGCATCCATTTGGCTCCAAATTGGAGCTCTCCGGACGCAACTGCAGACCTCCGGTGGGCCTCAGAAGGCCTCTGGAAGTAACCAGAAGTGACTTATGGTTTCGTGGAAGCAATTTCTGGTTGCTTCTGGAGGCATAGTTGAATTAGAAAAGGTGCAGAAAAGAGCGACCAGAATGATTCGTGGGCTGGAGCACCTCCCTTACGAGGAAAGGCTACAGCGTCTGGGGCTTTTCAGCCTAGAAAAAAGGCGCCTGAGGGGGGACATGATTGAGACTTATAAAATTATGCATGGGATGGAGAGAGTGGATAGAGGGAAATTCTTCTCCCTCTCGCACAACACCAGAACCAGGGGACATGCACTAAAATTGAGTGGAGGGAGAGTTAGAACAGACAAAAGAAAATATTTCTTTACCCAGCGTGTAATTCATCTGTGGAACTCCTTGCCACAGGATGTGGTGATGGCATCTGGCCTAGATGCCTTTAAAAGGGGTTTGGACAGATTCATGGAGGAAAAGACCATCACAGGTTACATCTCTCCTACTCACTGCACAGGTTACATCTCTCCTACTCACTGCAAGCAAGAGGGCTGTAATGGTTACCCTTTCTGTAATGGTACCCTTTCTGTAATGGTTACCCTTTCTGTAAAGAGGGCTGTAATGGTTACCCTAATCACAGGTTACAAGCCATAAGCAACCTCCTGGTTTTGGAGGTGGGGTTTCTCTGTGCCAGGTGCAAGGGAGTGTCAACGGGAAACAGGTTATCTTGTTGTCTTGTGCTCCCTGAGGCATCTGGTGGGGCCACTGTGTGACACAGGAAGCTGGACTAGATGGGCTTTTGGCCTGATCCAGCAGGGCTCTTCTTATGTTCTTATGAGGCCATCTGAGGCCCACCACGGGAGAAAGAGGTGAGTCACGGTGCTATTCGCCATAGATCAGGTGGGTTGCGGTGGTGGTGGTGGTGGTTAGGGACCATTGCTCTAGTTTATGCAAGATTTTCATTGAAATTGAGCAACATTTTTACCCAGTTGCCTGATCTAGGGTACTATAAGTATACAGAAAGCTCCAAAAAAGGTTGTCACGTAGAGGTCCAAATGGGATAGTTCAGGGGTTCTCAACCCCCTCGGCACGGCATACCACCTCTCAGGCCACTGCCGCACTGAGTACCACCGTACATGGTGATAACATCATTGACACGTCCAGTTTTTTACTGCGCAAGAGTCCAGAAATCAAGTGGTAAGGGGGCAAGGGCAAGCGGGAGGGCCCTTCCCAGTGTGGGAAGCCCACGTGCTGGAGCTCTGCCGACTTGGACCCAAATTCTGGACCCAGTTCAAGATGTTCAACTTTTAAAGCCCTAGATGGCCTAGGTCTGTGACTACCTCAAGGACTGTCTCCTTCCATACCAACTGGCTCAGATTTGATGATTGGCCTCCGAGGCTCTGTTTTGGGTCCCTGCCTCATCTGCAATGTGATGGATGAAGACCAATGAGAGGTTCTTTTCTGTAGTGGTGCCCCATTTGTGAAATAATCTCCCCAAAGAGATTTACCTGGTGCTGAACCTGTATTCACTTCAGCGCCAGGTAAAAAATTATTTGCTATGTTCTTGACTCCTCCTTGATGCCGCTGAATCTGTTTTCCATGTGACTTTTTTATGGTTTTATTTATTGGTAACACTGTTAGTCACCTTGAGAGGTGGTTTTGCTTGAAGGATGGGGTAATATTGTACTAAGGATCGAACAAACAGATAAATATGGCAGTCACTATACTAGATCTTCGCAGGACAAAATATGCCAATGAGGTTATAAAAATAGAAAGTTCTTATGGGTAACTATTTTTAAACTTTTTGTAAAGAGACAAAGTTTATGGGTTTTTCAGCCATGTATATTTTTATATAATTGAAGAAAGAAATTTTTAAACTGTTGATTTCTCTAGATAAGAGACACTAATGATCCCAAAGGTGCACTGTATGCCCTTTCTCTAGAAGCTGAGACATTTCTGAATGAGCTGCCACTTAAAATGAAGGCTTCCTGAAGCTACATGACCCACTTCCGTGTCGTGTGAAGGCTCTTCTCCCCCCCCCCCAGCCTTGTCCCAGGGTGCATTCTGGGACAAGGCGGGGGGAAGAGTCTTTGCGCGACCCGGAAGTGGGTCATGCAGCTTCAATAAACCTCGTGGAGGCTTGAAGACACAGTGGTTTTGTTATTTAAAGGTAAAACGGCGCTTTGGGGGCTTTTTTCTTCTTCTTTAAACAGGAATTTTAGCGTGGACATTCGCAGGTCCGGGACCCGCAGTGTAACAAATCTGTGGGTCCTGAACCCACAAATAAAAAGGGTCCACTGTATACACACTTAACCTAGATTAAGTTCCATTCAACTCAGTGAGGTTTATTTGTGAGTAGGCATGCGTATGCACCATAACCTGGCCTACAAATTGCTTGGTGTTTTAATGACTTTGGGTAAAAGTTACATTTTTATTATATGTAACAGTTTTCTCTAATTGTTGGCATATGTTGTAGTCAAAAATTTCTTTTTCTTTTTTTAACTTCCAGGCTTGTTCTGGCTGTGGAAAATGTGACTGCAGTGGCGTAAAGGGGCAAAAAGTAAGTATTTAGTGTCTATAGTCATTTTTTTTTCTTGTAAATGTTGATTACTTTGGACAAATTGTTGGAAGGAATTTTATATGGCTTTCTTTATTGTTGTTGTTTGGTTTAACATTGTTAGCCACCCTAAGAAGCTTTGCTTGAAGGGCAGGGTAAAAAGTCTACAAGCAAACAAATGAGCAAGTATAACAATCACAATTTCTCTGTTTTGTCTACCCTGATTGACAGTAGCTCTCCCAAGTTTTTAACAGGGATCTTTTCTACCTTTTCCTGGAAATATCAGGGATTAAATCTGGGGATCTTGTGGATGCACATGTGCTCTACCACTAAGCTACAGCCTTCCCTGCAAGACTGTAAGATTTCATCAGGATTTCATATACTTTGCAAAAGAAAGCCCACATTCCACACAGCCACACACACACACACACACACACACACACACACACACACACACACACACAAGCCCCACAGAAAGGATCCACGCTTTCTGTGCTTGGAACAGAATGTGCAAATAGTAAACATTTGTGTGAGGGCAGACTGATCCTGCCTAACTTTAGGCTGGCGGAGCAAGTGCTCCACCAGCCTAAGGAGTCGCAAAAGTGCCGTAAAGCACTTTTATGGCTCCTCAGGAGTAAGCAGCACCAACACGGAGACTGGAGCCACTCACTCTGCCATCACCCAGGTCCAGACGACCCAGGTAAGTCCTAGGCTGGTCGGCGGGAGGGTGTGGGGAGGAAGGGCTGGGGTGGCAAGGGAGGGGTGTGGATGGGGATATCGGCACTGGGTTGCACGAATATCCAACACCCCTTCCCAGGCCAGGGCCAGCCTTACACGGTCTCCCGGATGCACGCCAGCTAAAGAGCTTGTGCACATCCAAGGAGGCCCATTGGATTGAGCTGTTATTTTGTTTGCAATGTTTTAATTTTGTAGGTACCTGTATTGGGAATGGTTTTTTTAAGTGCTGCTTTGATAAAACGTTGTAGGCTGGGTAGCTCTCTTGGTAAACAGAAGGTGTATTGGATAGACCAGTGGTGGCCAACCTTTCAACATGAATGCTGGCCCTTTAAATGGTTTAAGGGCATTTGAGCAGGTGCAGCTGCTTTACCAGCACCATCAGCACTTGCAGCTGCCAAGATTCTGTCTTCTGCACAACTCTTAAGACTGCAGAGGCCCTCATGGTGGAAGGTTGGCCACCCCTGGGATAGACAATAGAATTCTACTTGCAATGAGCTATGTAGGGCACTGAATCTGCAGCTCCAGAAAACTGAGTGTGCTTCTTGGGGTTTTCTTGGGTTTTTGAGCCATCATCATAAACATGTTCACACATTTTCCCACAAGCATGAGGAGTAGAGACTTGGGGCTTTGGGTTTTGTTTTGTTTGTTGTTGTTTTAAACAAGCACTGACCTCATTAGGAAGATAAATCCTATCCCATAGTCTGGATTTTGCACTGTAATTTACAGGTGACAAGGAAATTGTTCTCCATTTGGAGTCTTTATTTGGTTCTCAGTGCTGATAGTTCTAATATTTTTCACATGATGCTTTTCATTTGGCATTGTATCATCTTCAGAAACAGCTGCTACCATCTGCGTATTTGCAAGTCCTAAACAGAAGCTCAGTTAATGTTTCCAGCCTTGGAGCAACACATGATGCACAGAAATCTTGGATTTAATTATGTTCCCTGTAATTGTTTCCATTAACTGTTTTCCTCTGTGGTTTGAGGAGCTCATTTTTGTTTTTTACTGGTTGTGATGAATGCCCTGTTTGTTCTCCTTTTTTTGGAGGGGGGGGATGCTGCAATCTCCCATAGAACCTGCCTGGCAGGAGCCATTACCTACCCTGAGATGCTCCCCTGGTGTTTTTTTGTTGTTGTTATTGTTAGAATGCCATTTCCAAGAAGCCACATGTGCAAGATGTGGATGGATCTGTTTTCACACCTGAGCTTCCCCAGAAACAATAGCTCCTAACGATAGCTAACCCTCCTACTAATGTTGGCACGTGTCCACTGATTGGGAAGGTAAAGGCGTGGGATGGTATGTATGGCCATGTGGTTTCCCCTCATCCAATCAGATGATCCTGTGATATCAAACCTAAGTGATACAAGCTCCTGCATCCAGCTGGAAAGCGTGTTTTGCATTGTAACCAGCTGCTGGTTTACAGAAGGCACATCTAACTTATTCCCCAGTAAGCACAGAAGGCCAGCATTCAATTTAAGTTGCTAGCGACTGTATTTCTAGCTAGATGCATTTAGGGGATTACACTAAACGCATCTTTTACACTAAGTCCACAACATACATACCAGTTCTGTTCCAGAGGTTTGTCCAGAAGTCAGAACGTACATACCTCTTGCCTGCCCAGTGCTATCGCGCCAGTGTAAAAGCACCACAAAAGCTATACTGTGTCTGAGTGAAAGCACCAATGCAGCCATCCGTAAGGCAGACATCTCTAATTCAGGAATCCAGTGTACTTGCTCTTTTCATTCAAAGTCAGGCTGCAAACTTCCTTGGCTCAGCCATACCTTGGAGTTTTGTGTGCTTTTCTCTTAAGTAGCTCTCCAGCTCCCTCTACTGGGCATTACTAGTCACTGTCTTCAGTTTTGTCAAGCTGTCTCTTTGTGACAGCATGTCAATGCGAGTAGATAAATAGGTACCGCTTGTGGGAAGGTAAACAGTGCTTCGTGTTCCAGCTGCATGCTACGCGCTGTGGCAAGGAGAGTCATGCCGGCCACATGACCACGGAGGTGTCTTCGGACAGTGCTGGCTCTTCGGCTTTGAAATGGGGATGAGCACCACACTCTAGAGTCGGACACGACTGGACTTAATTGTCAGGGGATACCTTTACCTTTTACCTCTTTGTGACCATCCAGCTATGTCTATGCAGCTTTCACCAGCCTGCTTGTTGTACTTCTCTTCACTCCTTCCCCTTTTTGTTTATTTCTTTTTTCTTTGGTTTCTTTAAAATAAATTGGTTATATTTTGACTTCTTGCTTGCCTAGCCCATGTTCATGTTGCTAGAGAGGTATCAAACATTCATCAGGTGCTTCTTTAGCAAGTGATTGGGGAAACTTCACCTCTTCAATTTCTGCCTGGATGTATTCATCCCCAGTCCAATGTTGAGCTGAAAGACCAAGGCAAGGTATGGGTGCATAGACCCTAGTTTGTAAAACTAACATAATATACAAAAATAAGAATAGATGGGAAATGTTCTCAGTGGAGGAAAATTGGTTCTTCCAAGGATATTATTATTATTATCATCATCATCATCATCATCATCATCATCATCATCATCATCATCATCATCATCATCATCATAGAACGAAAGCTTTCATGGCCAGCTACTAGAATACAAGACACAGGTTTTATGGGTGAAGTAGCCATGTAATTAAATATAAATACAACCGACGTTTCGTCTTATTTCCTAAGACATTATCTAGGTCTAAACAGCTAGATAATGTCTTAGGAAATAAGACGAAACATCGGTTGTATTTATATTTAATTACATGGCTACTTCACCCATAAAACCTGTGTCTTGTATTCTACTACTACTACTACTACCAGTATTTATATACCACCTTTTCTTTGATCATCAGATTTCTCCTCTGACTTTAATTCAAAGGTGGTTTACACAGGCAGGTTTTCTAAACCCCGAGGGGTTTTTAAAATACAATATGTTCCAGGTTTTTTTTTTAAAAAGCAATTGTTTAACATTTTATCTTCCCCAAACCTTTTGAAAGCCAAAGGTCATTTCAGTTTGATCCAACCATATTTACATGGTAGTAAGTCCCATTGGTTTCAGTGAGACTTTCACATATAAATGTAGCATGCTTCCTTGTACTGAATCAGAGTTTTGGTCCATCATGTTCAGTATTGTTTGCTCCAACTTGAAATGGCTCTCTGAAGTTTGAGGCAGCGGTGTTTCCCTGACCTGATACCTAATATTATTTACTTCCAAGAAAGCATAGTTCAGACTATAGCCTTTGTCATTAATGAAGGAGAATGGAGAGACTTTGTATGCACAGGCCTATGGTGATTGCTTCTCACTTCTTCTTTTATACGACCTTGAAGAAAAGAAATATGTACCTGCCAGGTCTTGACACAGTACTGTTTTCGTTCTGGTAAAAGATACTTGGAAATCAAGATTGAAAATCAAAATCATCCTCATGGTATTTCTTCCCTTTCCCCTCCCCCGCCTTGGATGTTCTGTAATTGATTTGGTGTGGTTGTTTTGGAGGATAGAGAGGATGACTGGGATATTGTGGCAGCTTAGGAATGCGATAGGGGAGTTTTTGTTGCCGCATTGTTTCTCTTCAGCCATGGGAGAACTGTCAGAAGGAGCAGGAGAGATGGTTGACATTTTATTGATTTGTTTTTACATGAGAGTTTGATCAAGTTAGGATGCCTGTTTAATGCCTGGTAGAAGTATCGTCACCACTGACAGCTGATGTTAATTACATTTGGGTCACTGCTAGGACACCTGATGTCAGTTAGATTGAGTAGTAGGAGTATATATTGAGTGTCTGTCCTACAGTGTTAATCTTCTGGTGAAAACCGGAATGTCAGGGGTGAAATGTTAAGTTACTGGTAACATCTTGTTTTTGTAATAAAGAATTTATAAACGACGTAGTCTTACCCGGAAATATGTGGGTTTTTAACTCAAAAACAAGATTGAAAAGCTCATTTCTTGCCTTCTAGACAATTCCTTCACTTACAGCACAATCCTATGCCTGTCTTCCTAGAAGTGAGTCCCATTGTGTTAAATGGGGCTTACTCCCAGGAAAGTGTGTATAGGATTGCAGCCTTAGAAGAGGCTTTTCTAGCTGGCTCATTCAGAAAAAAAATGTACTAAAATCATATTTTACTAAATATATTGTTTTCTTTATTTTCATAGGGTGAAAGAGGTTTGCCAGGTTTACAAGGTTTATTTGGGTTTCCTGGAGTACAGGGGCCTGAAGGGCCTCCAGGGTCTTCAGGACTGAAGGTAAGATTCATTCTATAGCTAAAAAAAACCATCTGGATAATTTCACTTGAAAGTTCAAACCATATGAAAGACACATTCACACACACCCCACTTTGCCTTTCTTATAGGGTGATACTGGAGAACCAGGACTGCCAGGAACAAAAGGAACAAGAGTGAGTTTGCTTGCATTTAGTTATTTATTTTCTGTATTTATGTATTGCCTTTCTTATCCTCAGATTGCTCTTCAGATATTACTCAAGGTGGTTCACATAGGCAGGCTTGTCTAGATCTGAAAAGGCTCTTTACAATATTGTTTTATATAGAACCCTTCAGCTCCAGACTGTTTCTTTCCATGGTGTAGTCAACTTCACTGGCTGCAGAACACAAGCTTCGAGCTTTCCGCAGGCAGCCACAAATCAGGCCGAACAGAGTTGTTATCACTCTGTTATCACTCTGTCACTGACATTGTCAGCATTCCAGTCCATTTACCATGGCACGCAACAGCGACTCCTCTCTTTCACCGAGGGTCATGACAGCTTAACAGTGACTTCTGGTCTGTCTTCCTTCCAGCATGAAGGCTTCAGCATTTATCTTGAGCTTTAAAGGGGAATTAGACAAATTCATGAAGTATGGACCTATCAGTGATTATTGGTTATGCTGACTATACAGAGCTTCCTCAGTGTCAATATACCACTGAACGTTGTGAGGGCATACAGAACGTTTTGTTTGTTATGTCTCGTTCTGGGCAGTTTGAGAGATATTGACAAACTGGAGCAGCTCCAGGGGAAGGCGGCTAGGATGGTGAGGGGAACATAGTTCATGTTCTATGAGGAAAGGTTGAAGAAGCTGGGCAGGTTTAGTTTGGAGAAGAGATGGTTAAGAGATGACACTCTAGGCATCTGCAAATATCTGAGGAGCTGTCATGTGAAAGATGGAGCAGATTTGTTCTTGGTTGCTCTGGAGCAGTGGTTCCCAACTTTCTATCCCCTTAAGGGGAGGTTCAGAACCTACGTGGCACCTGTAGGTGATGGCTCTGTTGCTTCCAGATTCCTGCTGCTGCCAAAAATGGGGGACCCCCGTAGGAAAAAAAGCGGCAGCTGGGGGACCCCTCATCCACCCAGTAAGTTAAAAAAAAACATTTTTCCTTACCAAGGTCAGTAGTGATCAGCAGTGGTTCCGAGGACCCAACAGCGACATCTGATGTCACTGTCAGGTTGCATCGAATCTCCACCCCCTCTTAAGGTGGCAGGAGTTTTCGAATGCGAAACCTGGGGGGGGTCGCAGCCCCCAGGTTGGGAACCACTGCTCTGGAGGGTAGGATCAGGACAAATGGGTTTAAATGACAGCAAAGGAGATTTCAATTAAATGTTAGAAAGAACATCCTAACAGTAAGAGCTGTTCGGCAGTGAAACAGTATGCCTCAGAAGGTGGTAGACTCTGCATCCTTGGAGATCTTTAAGCAGAAGCTGGATAGCCATATGTTGGGGATGTTGTAGTTGTGGACATTCTGCATTGGCAAAGGGTTGGACTTAATGATCTTGTAGTTTCTTCCAACTCTAAGATTCTTTGACTCTAGGCCATGTTGTTGAAGCACTGCGCAGTCCATTAAGAAGCAGCAATTTGAAGATTACAGTGAAATAGCCACCCTCATTTAAATATCACTGGGCTAAGTTGCATCTGCTGGTTTGTCCCTGTTGGTTAGAAAGCTATTCAAAACATTTAACAGTTTATTTGAACTGTTATTCATCATCATCATCATCTTTATTGCAGTCACAGACCAGCGCAAAAGTTACCAATACAGAGCCAAAAGAAGCATCCTAAACATCAGTTAAGACAAGAGAACTGTTATTCAGTCCAGATATCTGAAGACGGGTATTTACACTAGTATATATTAGGACCTATGCCCTGTTGCTTCAGAGAATCAATACAGGTGTCCCCCAGTTAACGACAGTTTGTTTAACAACGATCCGCATATACGACGGCGGTCCCCCAGTACAGTACCTTACAAAAAGTTGCTGCCGCTTGCCACCTGAGCCTTCTGCTGATTACAAAATGGAGGCAGGAAGCACTCACAGCCCTTTTAAAATCCTTTTTAACACGTCTTTTTAAATCCCCAGCCCATCAGCTGTTAGGTGCTAGAAAACATCAAAGCACTAATCTAGCTCCAAACAGTTGATGGGCTGGGGATTTAAAAAGATGCATCTGGAGTACTTGCCATTCATTTCCTGTTACAACTGTGCTATTACAACTGCCATTCAATCCCTATTACAACTGTAGGTGCAGTTGTAATGGTATAGTATGTAGGCTATACGCGCTATAGCAAAATGGACCATTAGATGGTGCTGAAGACTCGCTTAAGACAGATTCACTTTCCCCATTGTTAACCAGAGGACACCTATATACTATAGTTTGGAACTATTGTATTCTCTGTTATCTCTCAGAACACATTGTAGCATTCTGCATGCTAACAACCTTCCACTGAGAGATGGCGCTGAGCACCATGCCTGGTTCTTTGAGCAACACCAGCACTATTTCCTGAATGGAAGGATATGAGCAGTACTTGGACTCCGAGTCTGAATGTGTCCTTGTTCAGAGCTGGGCTGCTCAAAGTACTTTTCCCCCTTCCATACGTGCTTATTGTATGCACAAACGGGCTAGTTATATAAAATTTATGTATCACCTTTCTATACTTTCTATAAAGGTGATACATAAAATTTATTTATCATAAATTTATGAAAATTTATGTATCACCTTTCAATAAAACATTTAAAATACAGGTATGTCCCCCTTAACGACGGATCACTCAGCGACAATCCGCATATACGACAAAGGTCCCCTAAAGTTAAAGATGTGTTAAAGATCTCGCTTATTGTATTTCTGCAGCAGCAGAGCTCTCTGTCTCTCATATCGGGTCAGCCCCCCCCCCGCTGCCGTAACGTCTTTTCTTCAGCCCCTTTCTTTAGCGGGTGACTTCATTTCGGGTCATCCGCCGCCGCTGCGTCTTTGCAAGTCAGAAGGGATCAGAAGCCTGAACGCCGCACTTGGAATGGCCCATGTGGAGCCGCTGGAATCAACGCTCTGTTGCTCAACGCTCTGGGATCAGTGCCCCCCTGCCACTGCCGCCAAGTCTTTACAAGGTTTTGCTGCGTTGTTCCAGTTCGACTTACAAGCCGAACTAGAAAGATGCAGCAAAGCCTTGCAAAGATGTGGCGGGGGGGGAGGTGTTGATCCCAGAGCATTGAGCAACAGAGTGTTGATCCCAGCAGCTCCACGTGTGGCATTCCAAGTGATGGGTTTTCCAGAATGTATTCCCGTCATTAAGCGGGGGACACCTGTAATATAATTAATAATAGCAATAAAAATAAGTATTGCTGTGAACTATTTGATCAGCTAATCAGTCAAGATCTTAAGAGGAATTTCTCCCATGAATGTTTAAGAGAAATGTTTTCTCAATTGTATCAACTAGATAAAGTCTCTGTCTGTACTGACTAATTTGATTTTTTAATTTCAATTTTTAATTATCTTTATAATTTCATTAATTTCAGGGCCCACCAGGTCCAGCAGGCTATCCAGGAAACCCTGGCCTTCCTGTATGTATGATATTCAATTTACAATTTAAGCATCATCAAGATTTCAGTAGTGATGTGTCCACCAGAAATTAATATGGTAGTTGTTGGTTTTTTTCCTTTCTCCTTCACTAATTTTAGGGAATCCCTGGAGGAGATGGCCCTCCAGGTCCTCCCGGCATCCCAGGATGCAATGGAACAAAGGTAAAACATTTTAAAGAAACACTTTCTTGATATATGTTTTCAAATAAGAAAAAATAAAGTTATTTTCTCCGTTCCATTAGGGTGAAAGAGGTCCCCTTGGTCCACCTGGATTACCTGGATTACCTGGAAATCTAGTAAGTATTTTTTTAATTTAAAAAATAAATACAAGAATAAAATAATAAGATAAAAAAATCAAGCAAGCAACTCTAGCAAGTTCTCACTTAAGTTGTTTCATCTTAAAGTTGTTGAGAAAAAAATTCGATTCCTGGCCAGAACCACTGTCTGTCTGGAGTTTGAACAAGAACATTCTCCCCATGTCTGTGTGGGTTTTCTCTGGCCCGGAAAGGTCACATTTAGTTCACAATGTTTAATATTAGAAGTGTTTGGGGTCTTTATTTAGAAGTTTGGTGATGTTTTTGTGACCAGAAATATGCCGTAAGCTCTTGTTTATGTATATCAATTAGCCTACAGTAAAATTGGTTTCGTTATGTTGTTTCGCTTAAAGTTGTAGTTTCCAAGAACCTATTAACAACTTTAAGTGAGGACATGCTGTATTTAGATTGAGAACTGAATATTTTAGTATTATTTCAAATGTATACTGTCCAAACTTGTGCAAAATCTATAATTTCTAAAAAAAAAAAAATCTAATTTATTTTCTAGGGACCCCCAGGACTTCCAGGAATAAAGGTATATTTTATAATTAAAAACAAATGAGTTATTGCTTACGATAAATTTATATTCACATGAGTAATCCTGATATAATTCAGACAATTGCTCTATATTGTGGAGCATTCCACTCAGTATGGACCTTAATAAAGAATCATTTAAAACATGTATTTTGCAAGCTTTTACATAGATAATATAGAGAAACTGAGAGTCACTACTTATTATGTAGTAGTCTGGGTATATCAGTGTTTGCAGCGGTAAGCACTTGAGAATCACTGTTGTTTCTTTGGAGATGTACCTCTCTCCTTCATACTTTATGTGTTCACCATGGCAAATCATCATGTAACATCAGCATATATGGGCTGCTGTTTAAGGTATGCAGTGGCTCTGAAGGAAAAAGTAGGCAGTAAATGTTATGAGTAAGTTCCAGAGCACAACTGAAATTATTTATTAAAGTATATCAGCACTATCAGCTGTAGGACACGGGTAGCGGAAAGCAGGTGCCAGACCCTTCCCCCAACAGGTAAACAGCACTATTCTGACAGATATAGCCAGACAGATATACCAATAATCTTTTTGTCTAACTCATATCTTATAGGGAGACCCAGGAGAAGTGATTGGACTCATAGCAGGTGGTGTAATAAAAGGTGAAAAAGGGTTTCCTGGCCAGCCTGGACAACCGGTAAGATCTATTATTAACCTAGCAACATTCACCATCATTATAATGAGGGAGAGAGGTGAAAAAGATCACCTATGTAGTACAAGGACCCTGGAGGAGCGGGCTGCAATGTATTTCTGTACACTCTCCCCAAAAAGCCACATGGAACCTCAGAGTCCTTCTCACTGAAGACCATCTACCCCATTATGAAAGGCAAGAACGCTCCAAGCATGTCGCCTTTTGCGACAGCCAGAAATCACCGTCCTAACGGCACCAAAATGCTCGTTCCAGCAGAGCTAGGTTCCCTTTAGGATTGCACCCTCACAGTGACCCACCAGATCACTCTGAGTGTATGCAAGACAACAAGTTACTTGTACTCTGTTACCACTCCATTGCATCTGGCATTCAGGGATACGCTGCCTCTAAAACCCAGAGGTTGCATACAGCCATCATGATTTGTAAGCTGTGATGAACGTTTCCTCCATAAGTCTGTCCAATTCCCTTTTAAAGGCCAGGTCCTGTGTTAAGGAGTTCCACAGATTAATTACGCACTGGGTAAAGAAACATTTTCCTATGTCTGTTCTAACTCTCCTGCCAGTCATTTTTAGTATATGTCCTTCTCCAGTTCCACTATATCTTTTTTGAGATGTGGCAACCAGAACTAGACACAGTACTACAGATGTGACCTTACCATCGATTTGTACAATGGCATAGTAATATTGCCATTTTATTCTCAATCCCTTTTTTTAATGATCCCGCGCATGGAATCGGTCATCTTCACAGCCACTGCACA
The DNA here is from genome assembly GCA_026170595.1 of Plestiodon gilberti rubricaudatus. Classification (NCBI taxonomy): domain Eukaryota; kingdom Metazoa; phylum Chordata; class Lepidosauria; order Squamata; family Scincidae; genus Plestiodon; species Plestiodon gilberti. Next base: position 145,304,819 of record JANXHW010000001.1, read on the forward strand.
CTGGGTCGACACTTTGATTGACCTGTCCACCAGCACCCCAAGATCTCTTTTCCGATCTGTCATAGACAGCTCAGAACCTGTCAGCATATATGTGAAGTTTTGATTTCTTGCCCCAATATGCATCACTTTACGGTTCCTTACATTGAAGCAGGTTTGCCATTTTGCTGCCCATTCCCCCAGTTTGGAGAGATCCTTCTGGAGCTCTTCACAACCTACTCTAGACTTCACCACCTGAAAAAGGTTATCATTATCTACACACCTGGCCAACTCGCTGCTTATCCCCAAGAGACGTAAGAAGATTAGGTAGGTTTCCCAGAGGAACCCAGGAGAATGAAATAAGGATTTGGGGTGTAGGGATGGAGGAAAAAAGGAAGAAAATTGAGAAATTAGTGGGAATGAAGGAAAAAGCGTCCTACGGTTCAGACCACTGTAGAAGACTGTGGCTGGGAAGTAGCTCCCTGTAGCCTGAACCAACCAAGGGCTACATGCAAGGAGTAAACCTCTAGACAGGCCGTGAAAGCACTTCAACTACTTGTCGTGGGGGAGCTAGTCTCTCACAATGAATAAACATTCCTAACTGATATTCCAAGCCTCCGAAAGGAGATTATAACAAGAATTTCCAACAAAAAAGCCTGATCATGGGGAACCTACTGGATTAGTTAAGGAGAGGATTCAGCTGAAAAGGGACCCAAGGCTTGCTCTCAGGTCTTAGAAAAAAATGATTAAAGCAGACTAAAAGCGCACAACCTCACAGCACTCACAGAGAGGAGAGAAAGCAACAGACACTAAGCATGCAGTCAATGTGACTAACAGAAGTCAAGGGGAAGGAAAGAGAGGAGGGAGTTGGGTGATCTTTAGCGGGGCTGCATCAAGGTTACTTGGCACAGGTCAAGGTTACTGTTCCTTATTCTGCGAAGTTTGAGAGCGTTGCATTGCAGTGACTGTGGTGGCCTTCCTGTTCTATGTGACTTCTGAGGGAAGGACTAGAACCAATGGGAAAGTAAATTTAGTCCAGACATGAGGAAAACTGCAAGAGCTGCCCAGCACTGTAGCCATTTGCCTCATGCAGTTGTAGGCTCTCCCTTGTTGAAGGCTTTCAGGCAGAGGCTTGATGCACCCCTGTCATGGTTGTTGTAGCAGTTGCCTGCACTGAATAGGGAGTTAGATTAGATGACCTCCAAGGGCCTAGCTATAGCATTCTATGATTTTATGAAATGTTAGGTGCTAATAGCCTAGCCCAGTGGTTCCCAAACGTTTTAGCACTGGGACCCACTTTTTAAAATGGCACTCTATCGGGACCCACCTAGCTTTACAAGACATTTTTTTTAAAACATCTAGAAAGAAATGTTTTGTTTATTTATTTATTTACAAGTAATATTTATTTACAAAAACGTCAATCCATTTCTCGTAATGAGGCAGCCCTAATGAACTTTAATGAAGGCTCTCCTTTCTTTCCCATTTCTTTCCAGAAAAATAAAAAAACATAAAATCTCCTGGTTTTTTAAAAATTCTTTATTAGGGGCATCAACTAAGATACCTATGCCACCAAATAGTCAGTTACATCAGAAACACCTGGAGTGAAATGCTGCTTGGGCATTTGCCTTCGGCATAGGATAAGGCAGGATATATATATATATATATATATATATATATATATATATATATATATATATATATATATATATATATATTTAATAAATAAATAAATAAATATGCATCCATTTATCTCCCTATATTTACACAAGCTTGCAAACTGCAGGAGCTCAGCTCCTTGCAGGGCAATTAGCGACTATCTTTTTTTTTAAGAGCCTCAAGGCTTGAGGCAATTAGTTATCTGATCTTTCCGTCACCGTGTTTTCATTGGACTCTCTTCTCGGAGCTACACGACCCACTGAAAAGTGGGTTGCGATCCACAGTTTGGGAAACACTGGCCTAGGCCACTTCACATAAGTAAGCCTAGATTCTGTTTCTGAGGCCCAAAGGTGATGGGTTCTCAGAGATCTGACCACAGATATCCCAAATCTTTTTTTTTAGCATTAAAACACTCATTAGTGTGCACTTTTGATTGGGACCACCACGCTAATGGGAGAGGATTTTTTACATGGGTAACTTCACAGATGTGGGCTGGTGGGCTGTATGCTGGGGGCCTACACAAGGGCCAGAAACGGAGCCTTGCAACCCCCTGAGGTAGTGAAAGCTACTGCTCCTACTCCTCCCCATCACCTTCTAATAAGCCAGGACCCATTGAGACACTTACTGGACAATTATTGGAGGAGCCGAAACAGCAGTAGGACCATCTTCTTCCCCCAGGGCCCTTTTACAATGTTCAGGTGTACTATCCTCCAGCACTGCTTGCTTGGGTGTGGGGGGAATAGGGCATTTGGGAATTGTAAAGTGGCACCAGAGAGAGAAAGTCTGCTGCTGCCACTATTCCCCACAATGGTCCTGTAAGCGTGCATGGGCCCAGTGGGGGAGGGTTATCAGGAGGTGGTGGGGAGCAGGCAACAGCAATGGATGCAGGTCTTCCTTGGCACCATCATCTGTAACTATGGCAACGGCAGTGAAGGATGACGGTTTCCCATCCAGTGCCTGGTTGGCTTTCCTGGACAGATATCATTATTGGAGCACAGCCAGTAATGCTAATCAAGAATCGGTCAGTGAATGAATCTTTAGCACCTCCCTAAAGTTTGCTACTTCTTCTGTCTATTAATCATCACCTGCAGCCCCAGAAATTGTTTCCAAAAATTCCAACTTTTTTAAAAAATGTATGTTGCTTTGTTATTTTGAAGGAAAACTCAATGATTTTGTTAAAAACTTTAATTGTAACCTACTTTTTATTAACATCTGTCATCGCTTACACCAAGTCTTGCTTATGGGGCTTCCCACAGGCATCTGAATGGCTGCTGTAGGAAGCAAGATGTGGGATTAGAAGGGTCTTTGGTCTGATCCAAGAAGGTAGTTCTGGTATTAGAAATGGTAGTTAGGAATGGAACTTCACTCTTTGCAGGCAGTCTGCTTCTGAATGTTATATGCTGGGTACAGAAGAAAGCCGATGACCTCAAACCCTGCTTGTGAGCATCACACGGGCATCTAACTGTTGGAAACAGAATGCTGGGTTCCATGGCCCCTCCATCTTATCTACCGTAATGGATTGACCCATTTGCTTGATTTTGATAGTCTTGCTAAGGTCATGTCAATGAGTATAACACACTCTTGTGCCTGTTTGATAAGATTAAAGGAGATTTTTATATTTAAATCCATGATCAAATATCCCAAACCGTGGGTAGTTTTGGCCCAAAGTGTGTAACAAAACGATAGAATAGCTGAGAACTTGAAATTACATAGATACTGTAAATGGATGATGCTGTGTTGCCTTATACATAATTATGTAAACATTTTTTTTCATGTGCAGGGTGCACCTGGATCACCTGGTGTTGTTGGACCACCTGGACCTCCAGGAAGATCAGTAAGTGTCAACATTTTGCTTTCTTGCATATTGCTGTTTATATATTTATAAATAGTTCTGTCATCTAACAAGTATGTATTTTTCTAAATTTGCCCCTAAGGAATAAATAGATGTTACTCAGAAGTCATACCTGTGTATGTTTATGTATACAGTAAAACCTTGGATTGAGCGTAACTTGGTTTGAGAGTGTTTTGCATAACAAGCAAATTTTTTAAATAAATTTTAACTTGATTAACAAGCGATGTCTTGCATTACAAGTAGGTTTTGGAGCCCGAGGAGCAGCTGCTCCGGGCGTGGGGCGCTACGCTCAGGCTCCACCACTGAACGGCTGCCTTCTCACGCCGCCCTCACAATCATGCATAGAAGGAAAGGCGCGTGGAGGCAGCCCTGTGAGGAAAGGCGCCCGTGAGGCCTGTTATGCCTCTGCGAGTAGTCTCTCTCGCTGCGGGATTGTGGGTAATCATCTCCCAGTCTCAGTCCAGTGAGCCAACAGATAGCAGTGATCCTGTTAGTGATAGACTTCCTACACAATAACGTCCTACACAGTAATGTTCGTGATAGACATCCTACACTCCTCCTTCTCTCCTCTCCCTCACACCAGTTACGATTCTTTTCAAAGGTAAAGTGCAGTTTAATTTGTTTTATTTTGACTTTATACTGTATTTTGTATTACTGTAATCATTTTTATATGATTAAATGGTTGTGGAACGAATCATCTGAGTTTCCATTATTTCTTATGGGGAAATTCGCTTTGATATATGAGTGCTTTGGATTACAAGCACGTTTCTGGAACGAATTATGCTCGCAATCCAAGGTTTTACTGTATGTTGCATGTGGTTTGGGTTTTTTTTTTTTTTTTAGTAAATAGTGCATGTGGGGAGGAGTGAAACCATGCTGGGTTGGAGAACTTTAGGACTTTGCTTTCATCATGGTTCCAGTCCTGATTGCATCTCCCCACACAGTGTTTTAATTGGAAAAAAACTTCCATTGAAAGCTAGTGGAATATTTGTTTGCAGTTAAAATAGTTCATGGGGGACACAATTGGGATCAAAACCATGACAGGATTGAAGTCTTAAAGCCTTTCTCCCCCGACGTGGTTTTGCTCTCTTTTGACCCTCCCAATCCGCTATTGATAAAAACGACAAAACGAAACAGGGTCATGTTATAAATTCCAGATAACATCTAGTTTGACCCTAAGACTAAAAGAGGAAGATAGTATTCTTTTCACAGAAACAAAAAGGAAAGAAAACAGCAGCATAATTAGATGGATAGGAGAGAAGTCTGTTAGTTCATGAATGGTATGTCAAAAGCCTGAAACAAGCCTATCATTATATTACTACTAAAATATCTTCTTTTACATTTACAGGGTCCTCCGGGGCTACCAGGTCTCCCAGGTGAGAAGGTAAGACTGTCTGCCCTGAATATGTAAAATGTATTTCTAGGTGCTAGTTTTCTTTAGGAAATTTGGCACCCCGATGCAGTGGCATAGCAAGGGGTGGGCCAGTGGTGTGGGCCACCCCAGGTACCATGCTGGAGAGCAGAGGCGTATTTAGGGCGGAGCAGGCGGAGCACCCACTCCGGGCGCCATCGTCCGAAGGGCGCCCCGCCGCTCCGTCCGCGAATCGGACTCGGAGTCGAGTCTCCGAGTCCGACTCGGAGACTCGAGTCCGAGTCCGACTCGGAGACTCGAGTCCGAGTCCGACTCGGGCCGGCCCCCTCAATCGGGAGAGCCGGCTGGGGACGTCTTCCCCGGCCGGCTGCCCGGGGACTTCTAAGGAAGGCCCGCTGCACAATTTTTTGCGCATGCTCAGACTGTTACTGAGGGAAAAGGGCTGCCCTCAGTAACAGTCTGAGCATGCGCAAAAAAATTTCCCTCAGTAACAGTCTGAGCATGCGCAAAAAATTGCGCAGCGGGCCTTCCTTAGAAGGCCCCGGGCAGCCGGCCGGGGAAGACGTCCCCAGCCGGCTCTCCCGATTGGGGGGGGTCTTGCCAGGTCGCCCCCTCCCGGAGCGCGCCCCTCCCTCCCGGAGCGCGCCCCCCCTCCGGAGCCTGTTGGCCGCGGCACGCTATTTAATTATACGGGCGCCTCCCCCCGTGCTCTGGGCGCCAAGGGAGGCGGTTACGCCTCTGCTGGAGAGTCACATGGCGGGTGCTACGTGAGGCGCAGCTAAGATGGCAGCTGCTGCCCTTTAGTGTCACGGCACTAAGTTGGGAAGCCGCCAAAACACTAACACTCATCGAGCCTCCAAAGGAGGAGGAAGGGGGACCACCACCGCCTTCTCTTCTGGGAGTATCTGAAAGTGACATCATGACATCGTGTGACGCCATGACGTTGCTGTTTTTATTAATTATGTGGTATTGTAATTTTATTGTTGTACACCACTTTGAGTGTTGAAAAATGTGGTACAAGATCTTTTAAATAAATAAATTTGCTGATTATGAAAATTCATGTGCCATATATTTGGTGCATTATACAACATCATATAAAAAATGTTAGGGTTAAAATTGGTGTATACTGTACAGTGGTAACTTATTTAAGTTCCAAAGATCTCAGTAGGCAAGTTGAACATGTGCCTGGACTACTTCTGTTGACACTGTTGGGATTTAAAAGTTCATTATTTATTTAAATTATATATATCCACCTTATCTTCAGTTGTTTAAAACAGCTAATTATAATGTTTAAAGTAGAAATGAGACAATAAACCAAATCTTAACATACAGTCAATTCTCGCTGTCCACACACTCCATTCTCACAGATTTGCTTATTCGCAGGGAACAAGAGTGTAAGTCACATCTCACTATCTGCAGCCTGTTCACAACTATCTGCAGTCATTCACTGCATCCGTGGCCATTCTGAAGCCCTCTGCAGCCATCCTGAAGCTATTCATAGTGGCCATTTTGAAGTTATTCACTGTATCCACAGCCATTCTAAATTTAGTCAATTACACTAGTAGTGCCCCAGAAATTAATGCCTTGCACGGCTATTCTACACCTCTCTGCAGCCATTTTAAATGTAGTCAATTACACTAGAAGTGCCCCAGAATGCCTTGCATGGCCATTCTACAGCTCTCCACAGCCATTTTAAATGTAGTCAATTACACAGGTAGCGCCCCAGAATGCTTTGCACAGCCATTCTGAAGTGATCCCAGCATCCGCAGCAGCCATTTTGAATCTCGCAGTGGCCATTATTTTGTTACTGGTGGTGTGAAAACGCACCAGTGGTTGAGGAGCTATCCGTGTCCCTTCTGCGCCATTCTGAAGTTATTGTGCCAATTAGATTTTCCTCCTAACCCCATTGATCCACAGTGGTTCCCAAACTGTGAGGTGCAACTCCAATGGGAGCCACGGCGTGCTCACAGGGGCATCACAGTATGTTCCAGGCCACCATCTTGGATCCTGTGAGAATAGCATGAGATCTTGCGTGATCCAAAATGGCAGCGTCTGGGAAGAGGACACTGTGGAAGAAGAGCATCACGACACCAGTACATTTGGAAAGTGCTGCCGTAGGATTCTGTATCTGCGGATTCGGTATCGCTGGGTTTTCCAGGAACCTAACCCCCACGGATACCAAAAATTGACTGTCCCAGCACCAATAATTAACCTACAAAACTAGGAATTAAAACAAATGCAGTGATACAATCATGATATAACAGTAATAGAAATTCCTCTTGAACCAAATGAGAATCTGTCCTCCAGCTAGCACTATGATGTTACAACCTTCACAGAATGTTTCTTAAGCGTAAGAACAATATGTATTCCTAATAACAACATTGCTTAAAAATACACATTTTATTAAAAAAAAAATAGAATCTCAGCTTACACTTTAAAAAATCTCAGTTTATATGTAAAAAATATTGGCTTTCTTGGTTGAGCAGCAGAGCATGAAAAAGACCTGAAAACAAATTTTAAAATGATTTACTTTGAAAGTGGATTTTCTGTTATAAAACTGTTCTTCTTTGTGTCACCAGGGTCATATGGGTTTGAGTTTCATAGGACCAAAAGGTGATAAGGTAAGTTTATTCTTTTGAAAGTCATCAGCATGTGCTTGAAGTTGCAGTTTCTGCTTCTAAGATCTGAGTTGTTGCAAAATTTCATCCCTTGTCTTTCCTCCAACTCAACCCAGTTAGCTGCCAGTGCAAGCTTCCGCTATATCCCGCATGCCAGCAGGGGGCCTGACCGGCGTGGAGAGATAAGTAAAGAAAAGTGTTACTTACCTCCTCTGCCACTGCCTGGGACCCTGTTGGCCAGGGATGTGGATCAAGCCTCTGACTCCAAGTCTCAAGTCAAGTCCCAAGTCTCTGGGTCCAAGTTCCAAGTCTTTGGTTGTGAGTTCCTATCTACGGGGAAAACGGGTTTAAACCTGAATAAAATTGGACTTGTCATAAAACGCTCCAAGTCTCGAGTCGAGTCTTTCGAGTCTTTTACAATCGCCGAGTCAAGTCAGAGTCAATAGACTCAAGTCTACATCACTGCTATTGGCCTACTCGGATCTGTGCCAGCTGTTTTGCTGGCGTAGATCTGTTCCACCTCAGGGAATGTGTCAGGCTTGGGCGGTGCTCCAGATCCCATGGACACAGCTGCCATTCCAGGCTGCCCCACCACCAGCAGACCTCTGTCGATGGTCAGTTAGCAAACTGCTGGAGTCTGCATGTTGGAGAAAGGTTTATATATATATATATATAATATGCACGCACGTATGCCCCATTATGTCTAATTTTTTGTCTCGTTGTACGTTATAGCTGGTCATAACAGTTTCTGATCTATTTTAGTTATATTTTCATTTTTTAAAAGCACCGGAGGGGCGGTGACAAAGATGAGCAGCTTCTGCTCATGTTTGTTGCCCCCTCCTCCGGCTCCCGCATCGCAGCTCCCTTTGTCGCCCCCACTCCAATCGTGGAGGAAATAAGCCGGGGGGGGGGGAACGAACTGAAGTGCATCCCCTATGCTCCAGTTGACAAGCAGAAAGGTGCTTAGGAGCTGAGTGCCTGTCGGCAAGGGTTGACGGGGCATGCTGCGGAGAGTTCGTCGCCTGAAGTGCATGCCCATGGTCCACTGATGATCGGAAAGGCTCGTCAGCTGGAGCACGGGTGATGCACTTCAGTTCATTGGCTGAAGTGCATGCCCCTCACTCCAGCTTTCCCCCCCCCCGGCTTCTTTCCTCTGCAATTGGAGGGTAGAGTAGTACTGTGTGGAACTTACAATACCATCACCACCCTAGCGACGCCTCTGCGTTTTATCCCACTTTCACTGTACACAGTGCCAAGTTAGCTAGTAACAAGCTTTAAAATTATATTTGTCTCTCCTTACGGAAGAACGTGTTACCACTTACCTTCCATCTGTTCATAGTGGGAGTTCCTGAGACGATGGGCTTAGACTGATTGAACTTGACATTTCAAAGTTATGAGTGTCTCTGAATTTGCCTATTAATAATTAAAAAAAATCAAGTGAATGGAGGACTTTAATTATATTCTTCTTTAATATACAGTGCTGCTTGTTTGTTTTGGGCATCTATAGGGTGAACGAGGACTCATGGGCCCTCCAGGTCCCCAAGGAACTGCACAACAAGGAGAGAAAGGGAGCATACTCATACATGGAGAAAAAGTAAGAATGTCTGTTTGGTTCCTCTAAATCAGTGGTTCCCAACTTGTGGGTTGCCTCCTTCTCAGGTTTTGCATTTGAAAACTCCCACCACCTTAAGGGGGGGGGGAGAGTCGATGCAACCCAACAGCGAAATCAGACGTTGCTCGGAACCACCGCTGATCGCCGCCAACCCCAGTAAGGGAAAAAGGTTCTTTTAACTTATTGGGATGGGGGATCCCATAGCCGCCACCGTGTTTTTTTCCCTGCAGGTCGGGTTTCCTACAGTTGGCAGTGGCAGCGGTAACCCGGAAGCGATGGAGTTGTTGCCTACGGGTGCCACATAGGTTCCCAACCTCCCTTTCAGGAGATAGAACTGCTGCCTTTGTTAACCTCCCAACTGTTAACATCTTGTTCTAAGAAGAACTAGAGCAGACAGCAAGTTGCTGTTCTTTTGATAATGCTCCTCATAGTTTAGGAGCGAAACGTTAGGACAATCTCTTGTTAACTAAATAAAACGACCAGAACAACCTGGAAAATGCTTCCTTTTATTAATTCAAAGATATGTACCGGTCGTGCAAACCTCAGAAGCTGCCATATGCATTTGGGAGCATGCTAGGGCCAAGGAAAGGGTTTGCAGGCCTTGGCGCAACCACATTTGGGGCCCTGGGTCACCCCAGAATGCATCGCGGAAGCGTTTCCCAAACTGTGCGTTGTGACGCATTTGGGAGTGCGCTAGGGCCAAGGGAGGGGGTCGCAGGCCTTGGCGTGACCCAGAAGTGGCTTCAGGGAGCGTCAGAGACTGCCCTGCAGCCAGCCTACTTAGCCCCTCTGTTTCTAGATACTTTGGTAGCATATTCATGTTGGTAAAATATCAATAAATATATTGAGGTGTTGGGTGTTGCTTTTGTTTTAAAGAAAGCTCCTTAGTTACAGATTACAATCTCCACTGAGTCAGTGTGCTATTGAACAATTTCTAGTAATGGAGCATATTAAGAAGCTAGAGCTTTGAAACAGCTAATCTTTACATAGGATAGATTTCCTATCGCTATTAAGTATCATTATAAGTATTATTACAAGGTATTGAAGAGCTCTAAAAAACGTACTCTGTTTGAAACAATAGGCAGTGGGCGTATACACCAACATCGTGAAGAAATAGCTGATGCTTTGAACATATGAACTGAACGGCTGTTACGGCTGGTGTTCCTTTCTATTGACATTTCTGAATTTCCAACATTTCCGATTTTGTTTCAAAGTTTTGTCAAAGGAACATCTGACTCCTTTCTAAGCCATTTCAGTGAACCTGATAATATCCTCTGGCAAAAAGAAGGTGACGTGCCCAGGCTGGAAAGAGCTCATACCACCAGCTCCTATAGAGTCCAGCACTGGCCTGAGAAGACTGTTAGGGCATCCCCCAACCTTTCCAGGGACTGTTTGAGTTCTGTGTGCCCTGAGGGGAGAAAGAAGAGGTGCCCAGTCCATAGGAAGCTTATAATGCAGCTCCTCAGACCATTGCTGGTCTCCATAAAGTTTTGTTTTATTTTATTATTATACAGTGGTACCTCGCAAGACGAAATTAATTCGTTCCGTGAGTCCTGTCGTCTTGCGAATAATTTCGTCTTGCGAGTCACCTCCCCTGCCGTGCTATTTACTTTCAAGTATTTACAGTACTCACAGTTCCCAGAGCTCCACTCTAGTAATGCACACAGTTTCTGGAAGGGAAGGGACGGGTAGTTTTATCTTTGCTTTGCCTTTATCTCTGCTGGTGTTAACTATTTGTTGGGTGATAATCGGTGTGGCCTCGGGCTGTACTGTTTGCAGTCTGCTAACCCTCTTGAATACTTTATTCAAATGGCAAGTGTAGCTGTCGCCTACAGTATTCTCCTGCCGCGGTGCCGGCCAGGCTAAGGGGCGGAGCAGGCACCACTAAATGCACCATTACCTCTCGGCAGTGCAACAGCTGAAGAGGCTTTCCTCTTTCAGTAAGAGACTCGAAGCAGGCAGGCAGACAGCCTGTGTCGAGTTGCTGCTGCCGCTTCTGGGCCAAAACGAAGAATGGGTAGGGTCTTAATCAGTACACCTACTAGGATGGGAAGTTTTTCAGGATGGTAGTTTTATCTCTGCTTTGCCTTTATCTCTGCTGGCAGCTATTTGTCGGGTGATAATCGGTGTGGCCTCGGGCTGTACTGTTTGCAGTCTGCTAACCCTCTGAATACTTTAACGTTTGAATAGATTGTGGCTTTAGGAGCTGAGTGTGCCTCGCAAGACGAAATTGTTTTCGCAAGAAAAATTGTCTTGCGAGTCACCAAAAAACTCGCAAAACCCTTTCGTCTTGCGAGTTTTTCGTTGCACGAGGCATTCGTCTTGTGAGGCATCACTGTATTGCACTTTCTAAGATGTTAAAAGCCACCTTGGGGACCCCTTCAAAAGTGGGATATACTGTTAAATAAACTGGAGACCAAACTGTTTGCCCAAGGCTACTACAGCTCCATTAAACTTGTGTAGATAGGAGTCAAGTCGTGTTTTTTGTTGTGAGATTATGGTGGATTTTGATCCTCTTTTTCTTTGTGATCTAGCTCATGCTTCACTGTACAGTATTCATCTGCTGTGTTTCTCATTCTAATAGGGTGAACCCGGTGAAAAAGGTGACCCTGGCTACCCAGTAAGTATGCATCTAATATGTATTTTGGTTATTTAAGTGGTGGTGGTGAACATATCTTGAAGAATTCATTCTGGGTAATTTACAGCCCAATCCTATGCAGGATTGGACTGTACTGCAAAAAGCATTTGTTGTACTGCAAAAAGCATTTGTTGCAAAATGGCTGCCGACAGCGCGCAGAGCGCACTGTCGGCAGCCATTTTGTGAGTGCTGTCGCAAGAGGAGGGGGCAAAATGGGTAGGGGGCAAAACTGGGTGGGGAGGGGGAGGAACAGTGGCAGGGAGGCTGTGGGAGGGGTGGATCTGGCGGCAATGGTGCATGCCGGATCCTATCCTCTCTGTCAATAGCCTCCCCGCCCCTTTTCTCTCCTCGGACTTGAGTCAGCGAAAGATCAGGCACAGGTCTGACGAGACCCATTGCAGAATAGGAAGGCTTATGGAGGGGTAAGAGGCCAGCGGGTGGTGCAGTGGGTTAAACCGCTGAACCATGAGCTGTTGATCAAAAGGTCGGCAGTTCGAATCCACGACGGGGTGAGCTCTCGTTGCTTGGCCAGCTCCTGCCAACCTAGCAGTTCCAAAGCATGTTAATGCGAGTAGATAAATAGGTACCGCTTGCGGGAAGGTAAACAGCGCTCTGTGTTCCAGCCAGCCGCATGCCGGCCACATGACCACGGAGGTGTCTTCGGACAACGCTGGCTCTTCGGCTTTGAAATGGGGATGAGCACCACACCCTAGAGTCGGACACGACTGGACTTAATTGTCAGGGGATACCTTTACCTTTTTAAGAGGATTTAAATCTCCTTTCCCCTCCGAAGCCTCTTGATCTGCACCCCCCTCCGCTGGATACAGCACGCTTCTTTTTGGCACAGCTGCACCAGCAGGGAAGTGGAAGGATAGGATTGGGCTCTTAGAATTAATATTAAAATTAAATTTGCAATGGACTATAGTAACATAGAGGCATTGGTTATGTTTTGAAGGGATCACCAGGTTTCGGCACCAAAGGGGAGAAAGGTGAACCCGGTAAACCTGGTCCACGGGTACGTATGCAGAGTGTTTTTTCGGAAACTTGCTTTTGCTCGTCCAGCCATTTAGGGGTTATTATTGAACATAATAGTACTGTCAGTGAAATATAAAATGGAATGTACTTATGGAAATGTGATTTTGTAATACAGAGAATTTGGTAATACAGAGAACTCTGTAGGTGGGGTTTCTTTCTTCATGAAGTAGTACAGCATCATTCCAAGATGCCTGTCAAAGGCCCAAGTGCATTTATTCCTTGGTATCTTCAGATTATTTATTCAAGTCTAATCCACTACCTAGTAAATAACTGAAAGGGTTGGAAAAGTTCCTAGTAGAATTTTTTTGAGGTTTTTTTGTTGAAAGGATTACTGTATTTTTCAGACTATAAGACGCACTTTCCCCCCAAAAAACATGGGGGGGAAGCGTGCGTCCTATGGTGCGAAGCCTAGGGTTGGGGGTGCTTCGGGGAGGCCTATGGGGGATAATGCATCCTATGGAGCATCCTACGCATGCATCCTATGGAGCATAAAATACAAAAAAAAAAAAGAATTTTACTTACCTGGGCTTGGGGCGCTTCAGGGAGGCCTGTATGGGCTTCGGGGAGGCCTGCGCGAGCCCCCACAGGCCTCCCCAATGTTTAGTTGGGCCGAAAATAGCGATTTTCGGCCGAACTGAACATCGTAGAGGCCTGCAGAGGCTCGCGCAGGCCTCCACGAAGCCCCCACAGGCCTCCCTGAAGCGCCCCCAAGCCCAGGTAAGTAAAATTCTTTTTTTTTTTTTTTTTGTATTTTATGCTCCATAGGATGCATGCGTCCTATGGAGCGTAAAATACAGTATGTAACTTTTATCACGTGAATCAATCAAGTTAAGGTGATACAACCTTTAAAATTAGAATCATTAGTTTGACTAGGCTGAATAGAACCCAGTTGTAAATATATGTACCCACGTGTGTGCCACCATAATATCCTTGCAGTGTCATGATGGTTTGTGAGGTTGCACTTCAAGCATTTATTTGTTGATGCAGCTATTCACAAGATAACCAAGGGCCCAAACCTATCCAACTTTTCAGCACCAATGCAGCCACAATGCAGCCCGGAAGTAACGTTTCCTTACCTTGAGGAGGCCTCCGTGACTGCCCCACCCCCCATAGCAGGATGCAGCACGTGCCCTGTTGGCACGACTGCATCTGCGCTGGAAAGTTGGATTAGATTGGGGCCTAAGATTCTTAGGGCGCAATCCTGAATGAAAAGCCGGCGACAGAACGAGCATTCTGCTGGATGATGTCGCGAATGTGCCGTAAAGCACGTTCGCAGCACCTCAGGAGTAAGGGAGGCTGGCGCAAGGCTGGCCTCCCTCACTCCGGCACCGGACCAGGACGCGGATCGAGGTGGAAGGTAAGTGTTCCGTCACCGGCCGCATGGGCGGTCCGGCCGGACGAGGGAGGGGGACCATTGGCTTAGCCGGCCCGGGCGGGGGATGGCGGTGGCCATATCCCCGTCGGGCCGGCCATGCCGTTATACGGCCTCCTCTACTTCCGCCAGCTATTTAGCTGATGGAAATCCGAGGAGGCCGATTGGGCTGGCCTGGATTTACATCCGGGGAAGGGGAAGAGCTTCCCCTTCCCTGAGTAGACCTCCAGCCCGATGTGTGACAGGCAGCCTGTGCACAGGATCCAGGCGGGCGGCCCTGGTCCTTATGGTGGATTGCACTGCCTGTTAAAAGACATTCTGATTTCCTTGCTTTATAAGATACTGTGAGACTCTGGATATAACTCCAACTACAACAACTGTTTGCATGGGTAGAAAGAGTGGTTTGTTCAGTGACATTTGTTTCCCTTGATGGATCGTCGCCATAATATAAATTTTTCTCCCCCACAATGCACTTCCCTGCTGCTTGTGCTTGTGGCAGCAAGTAGGAGTGGGGGAGAAGGGAGGAAGGTCACTCCTCCCTCCATCCTCTGGAAGATGGTATGGATGGCATGCAATGTGTCAGGCACAAGTAGACCTGAGAAATGTAGTTCTTCTTTAGAGCCACTGTGCATTCACACAAATAGGATCTGCACCTGCACAGAGCCACCTTCTAGAGCTCTAGCCGAGATTTTTTGGCAGTCACCATGCCTCAGTTCAAGACAGGCATATACCAGTGCATGTACTTAGGATACAGCCAGTTAACTGCGCAGTCGAGCAACATGCTCGTCCTTCCATTCTGCTGAAGAATACTCATCTCTCTTTGAATGCTCAATGGTGGTTAAAGGTGATTGAGCTGGATTCTGGCATGCTCCCATCTCTATTTGGGGCCATGACTGCTGCCAAAAATCTTGGCTAGACCTTTAGAATTTTCCAAAGATGGGTTTGCAGAGATAACATATCCTATTAGTGTGACTGCAAAGCATTTCAGTTAAAGATAAGTAACTTATTCCAAGGTCTGCTTGCTCTAGTGTGCTGTGTTGGGAGGGGGAGAGAGAGAGCTCCCACCCTTCTTTTTTTTCCCTCCTGTTTGATGCCACTGCTGGAGCAGCAGCCAGGTCAATGGGTGAAAGTGAAGGAGAAGCGTCTAGGTGGATCCTTGACATATTAGGTAATGTAAGGGTTGGAGGTTGAGTGGCTGTGTTAAGTGTGTGGGAGAGGGGGCTGGTGCCTTATGAGTGAATTAGAGAGAAGGGAGGGGTGGGGGTGATCCCTTTGCATTTAGGTTTTTCCAAGCTTTCCTGACAAAATTCTCAGATAACCCCTAAGGTTTTTTCTGAAACTTCTTTGAGAAGGCTTGGAAAAACCAAATGGTTTCTGAATCAAGCTGCCACAAGAGGGGGTAGAGCTCATACATCATTACCACTTTTGTAGTCTCAAAATGTCATATAATAGATACAAAAATTTCTGTCTTATGATACAGACCCCCAGATCATGACCCGTAGGAATTTTGAGGTGGAGGAGTTCTCTCTTCAGATCCTGTTAGGGCATGCCTAAAGGAAGGATAAAATCTTGGGTAGATATCTGACAACCCAGGCACAACGTTTATAGGATGACATTCAGTTTTTGTACTTGCAAAAGCTGCCATATAAAATGATGCTGATGCTGCAAAAACCTTCTTTCTGTACATGAAACAAAGTTTTTGTGACATCGGCATCGGTTTGTATGATAGCTTTTGCAAGTACAAAAACTAAATGAAATCCTATAATACGTATGTCCAGGTTGCCAGATGTCTACCCAAGTTTTTACCCTTCTTTTAGGCATTCCCTAACGGGATCTGAAGAGGAGAACTCGTCCGCCTCAAAATTCCTCCAGGACCTATGGTCAGGGACTAGACTATTAACAAAATAACGTGAAATCTCTATTATAGGGAAGACCTGGAAAGGATGGAGAGAATGGAGAACAAGGAAGCAGTGTATGTATTTCACTTTATCTTCAATATTGCATTGTTTTTACACATTTAAAGACTTATTTTTGGTCATGCTTGATTTTGAATTACAGACTTTTAAGACATATTCACTCTTCGTTAGTGTGTAGTCATTTCAGAAAAAAAATACTTTTCATAATTGGTTCATGCGTTGAGCATTGTGATGAAATAGGGATCAGTCATTCTGGATATATTTCTTTCTATGATACATGTAGGGAGAAGCTGGCCAGCCAGGATTCCCAGGACTACGCGGCACAGATGGCCCTAAGGTAATTAGATTATTTAAAGACTTACCTTAAAAACTTGTTTGACTTGCAGAATGCAATAGAATAATAATAAAAACTCTAGAAGAAACACTGGCTATTTAGATGTTAGGTTTATTGTTTATCCCTAAGTTGTGCTGGTATACAGTAAAATTGCTGGGTACTGAAACTTGCTTGGGTGCAGCTATTCTAACTACAGCTTAGCTAAATTTGGCACAACTCAACAACCACAGATTTTTTTTGGGGGGGGGGCAGTCTAAATCTTTGACTATATTCTACCAGTAATATGAATTTTGTAGAGTTAAAAGGCAATACATGATGATCTCAGTTTGCAATAAGCTTAGAGCCAGAGCTTACCCTCATGTTTGCACTTGTCACTCTGACCATGTGACATACAATGGCTTTGTGTCTCCACCCAGGTCCTGCACAAGCTTCTTGTTCTTACCTTCAAACCCCTCCATGGTCCATATATTTCCAATCTCATATCCTGACATATCCCTGCCTATGACTTTTTGCTCTTTCAGCTTCACCACCCTCAGCCAGAAGAGCCTTGCTGGGCCCATCTAGTCCAGCTTTCTGTATCTCACAGTGGCTCACCAGATGCCTCTGGGAGCACACAAGACAGCAAGATACCTGTATCCTCCTGCCTACTCTCTTGCATCTGGGATTCAGAGAGGCTACCTCTAAAATCTGGAGGCTGTGTACAGTCATCACGACTTGTAATCAATTTGTCGATCCATACATTTGTCCAATCTCCTTTAAAAGGCAACTAGGCCAGGTGCCATCACAATGTCCTGTGGCAAGGAGTTTCACAGATTAATTACAAACTGGGTATGCAAGAAATATTTCCTTTTGTCTATTTTGACTCTCTCGCCAGTCAATTTTAGTGGATGACCCCTGCTTCTTGTATTGTGTGAGAAGGAAAAGAACTTCCCTCTATTTATTTATTTATTTACTGCCTTTCTTATCTTCAGATTGTTCTTCAGATATTACTCAAGGTGGTTTACATAGACAGGCAGCCCTAGACCCCAATTTTCAGTTGTTATCTCTAATCACTGACATTCTCAGCATTCCAGTCCGTTCTCTCACCACAGCGTACAACAGCGACTCCTCTCTCTCACCAAGGGTCGTGTCAGCTTATCGGTGACTCAATCAATCAATCTTTATTAGTACAATCAAAGACCAGAAACACAACCATGTACATAATTCAGCATATAAAGACCACCTACACATATGACATACCGATAAAATATTAAAAACCCCTTTACACCCGCTCCTACCCACAGAAGCATGGCTATCCATCCCATATATAATAATTTTATATGTCTCAATCATGTCTAAACCAAAGGACTCCAAACATTGTAACCTTTTCTCGTAAGGGAGGTATCTCAACCCACTAATAATTTTGGTTACTCCCTTCTGCATCTTTTCCAGTTCCACTGTATCCTTTTTGAGATGTTGTGACCAGAATTGGACACAATTATCCAGATGTCGCCTTACCATTGATTTGTACAATGGCATAATAATATTGGCCCTTTTTATTCTCAACCTGTTTTTTTAATTATCCCGAGCATGGAATCGGACTTCTTTACCGTAGTCGTGCACTGGGTTGATACTTTCATTGAGCTGTCCGCCAAGATCTCTCTCCTGATCCATCACAGACAGCCCAGCATCCATGATTATATATGTGAAATTTTGATTTCTTGCCCCAAAGTTCATCACTTTACACCAGTGGCGTGGCATCACTGGGTGCGTGTCACCCTGGGGGCGGGGGGGGGGCGTCACCCTGAGGCCAGAGTTGACTTGGAGGGTGATGCGGCGGTCTCGGTGGGTGACATGTCGGCAGCGGGGGTGACGCGGTGGGTGCGTCGCCCTTGGTGCATCAACCCCTCTGGTGCGTCACCCCCTGGCAGCCCGCCCCCGCCACGCCCTAGCGACGCTAGTGCTTTACACTTACTTACATCTTGCACATCTGCCATTTTGCTGCCCATTTCCCCAGTTTGGAGAGATCCTTCTCAAGATCTTCACAGTCCATTCTGGACTTCACCACCCAGAAATGTTTAGTGTGATCTGCAAACTTGGCCACCTCACTGCTTATCCCCATCCAAATGTTTCCTTGTCCTTCAAACAATTCTGTGCTTTCTTCCTTACTGCCTCTCTGATGCTGGGAACTACTCCCATAAAACCTTTAAGAGCACAGCTCTTACTTTTTTAAAATCCTTCCTCAAAGCTCAACTTTTCCATGAAGCCTTTGATCCAACTCCCTAGTACCCATAGCTTATGGGTATCAATCCTATCCAACATTCCAGCACTGATGCAGCTGCAATACAACCCAGAGGTAAGGGAACAGGTGTTCCCTTACCTTGAGGAGGCTTCTGTGACTGCTCCCCCACTGCAAGATGCTGCATGCACCCCATTGGCACAGCTGCATCAGCGCTGGAAAGTTGGATAGGATTGGGCCCTAAGCCTAAGTACATGTAGAAACTATCATAGCTTATTATTTCCCTGCTTTCCACTGTCTTTATGTCCCTTTCCTTCCTTCCTGTGTTGTCTCCCATAGTAGTAGTAATTTTCCGTGTTCTGAACAATGTTCTGGTCCATGTTCACCTTTGACAAACCATTAATGAAATGTCATTGACCATAATCCAAGGTATGGTGCAGGTGCACAGAGGGCAGTTTGTAGCAGTTTCCATGCATGCAAAATGACACACAGCACAATCCTACCCAGCTCTTCCACTGGTGCAGCTGGTGGGGGAGGGCAGGTCAGGAGGCTTTGGAAGGGAAAGGGGATTTAAATCCTTTTTCCCTTCCAAAGCCTCCCGTTCTGCCCTCCCCCACCAGCTGCACCAGTGGAGGAGCTGGGTAGGATTGCGCTGACAAAAGGGCTGGCACGCACCTTCACTTACTGGCCGGCATGCATAATGACTGGATTGTGCCCATTCATAGTAAGGTTTCTTTTTCTTCAATAACTTTTAAAATGTAAATTTCTTCATTTTTTTAGGGCGAAAAGGGTGTACAAGGTCCTCCTGGACCTCCAGGAATAGTAAGTGTAAAACTTCATGAATGTCTATTTTAAGTTCTGTAGTTACATTTGATGTGGAAGTCATAGTGCGCAATTTTCTTAGATAATGTTTTTGAACAATCCTATGTAAAGATTTTGATTCAGTTCTCTGTTGTATGTGATCAGAATCTGAAAATTATTTGTAATTATTTATGTGTAGACCATTTATCTTTGAAGGTCTGAAGGGACAATTTTTTTCCTATCCTGTTGACATCCTAGTCTGTCACCAAACAGGAGTTCTTGGGACTGTTAGCAAAGCAAACATGGAAGTGGTATTGATTTGTTCATGACAAATTTTGATAGTATGTGACTTGCATCCTTGACAGAATGGAGTTAATTTTTTAAAAAAACAAAGTGGCACCCTATAATAAATCCCCTGTGTGTTCCCCCTCCCCATTTTTTTGTCTATTTTCCTGTGTTTTTGGACACTTTTAATTCCATAGAAGCCCCAGAGAAGTTCAACAGCTAAAAACTGCGAGGTATCCTCTTGCAGGCAGTCTTTGTCCTATGTTTGTTTGAAAAATGCCATTCTGAGTCATGTGCTGGATGTGGATTCAGCCTTCTCCTTTTGTCTGGAATGAATAGCTCCCTTCCAGGATTGGTATGCGCTTAGAGATTGGACAGCCAAACCTTGTCCATCTAGGTCAAGGGGAGTGACCAGGTGGTTTCCATTCCTCCCATTAGGTACCCTGATGGCGTAATAAAAACAAAGTTATATATTTCCCAACCCACAGGAAGTGGATGGAAGGGTAGTGGGCTGAGGGATCGACTAACATCCCAACTCCATCTGTTGGGTGTTAATGGTTATTGCTTCCATTTGGTGAAAACTGTTCTTTACGCTTTCCAGCCAATCTCAAGCATTTCCCATCTGCCTGCTTGTATTTTTACTACCTATTTTTCTTTCCCCATACTGTTTTAATTCACATTTTTATTTAGACTTTTAATAAACTCCTCTGCCTGGTCTCTGTAGCCTAAGATGGTGGCAGCAGATACAAACTAGCAGGGCTTTTTCCCCATTCAGCTGCTGCTCTAGTAAAGAGAAAGTGGGAAGCATAAAGTGGTGTGTGTGTGTGTGTGTGTGTGTGTGTGTGTGTGTGTGTGTGTGCGTGTGCACGCACGCTACACACAAACACACACACACACACACACACACACACACACGCTAACCCCTAGGAACTACTCCCCTTGGCCAGCCTGCCCTGGGAGTCACCTTTCTCTGACCACCCATTGAATTGCATGTTTGATTTTACTAAAGTCATATGAAATATGGATTGTGTGATATTACATGAAAGATATTTTTGCTACAAAGTACAGTATTATATCAGGAATTGGTTTTGGTTCAATAAATATGAAAAAATTCATATTACTGAATTAAAACATAATTTCACAATGACCATTACACATATGTGACAGTGCCATTAGGTGTCTTTTTTCCCTTCACTTAATGACTGACTAGGTTATATTTTTTTCAGTTTGTTGTTGCTATAAATGTAGAAAATTTTTCAGAACTCAATTTTAAAGTAATTAAAAAGGCATAGGAGTACTTGTTCAGTTATGGTGACCAGGCTTCTCAGGATTCTATCATTATAAAGCCTTAACATTTATTCATCATAAAATTATGATTATTCACTTGGTCAGTGTGATTATTTGCTTGGTCAGTGCTTGATCAGTTCAGTATGGAGAATCCACATTTTTTGCTTCCTCGCTCTTAACTTAAATTTCTCCTTTTGGCAATTTTCACCACACCTTATCATTCTGGTTTCCCTTTCTTGTCCAGAAATCTCCAGAGGTACCTCAAGCAACTGCTCACCAGTGTCTCCAAATGGCATAGCATGTTGCCTTGCAGTGTCAAGTCCTTGTCCCTAGACAGCTTATGAGAACTGTTTTCAGTCAGTGTTTACATGACGCTACATCCATTTGGTGAAAACTGTTTTATGGGAACAACTGAGGGCACAATCCTATCCTATGCTCTGCTCAGCGATCCAGCTATGCCGACACCGGCAGTGCTGTATCCTGAGCAGAGTAGGCGGGGTTGGAGGTCTCCTCGAGGTAAGGGAACTTTTGTTCCCTTATCCCGCGTAAAACCCCTGTCCCTACAATGAGTCTCCTCGGATCTGTGCCTGCCATTTTGGCGACGCAAATCAAGGAGGCCCGTGTCAGGAGAAACAGGCCTGGGAGGGGAATAGGATATGGCGTACACTGCTGCCACCAATCCCACCCCCCTCCCAGGCCTGATCTGCCCACCCCTGCCCTCCCCCTGCACAGGAAGGCCCCCTGAACGCCCTCCTCCGCCCCTGCACCACTGCTTACGTGTGCCAAACGCAATCTGGATCTGGCCCACAGGGCCTGACGCAGCTGGTTTATGGTAGCATTTATGACAGTCCTGGGCCAATGCAATCATCCTACGCTGGCCTAGCGGCCAGATAGGATTGGGCTGCTGGAAAAAGCAGTCTCCAGTCAGGGAGGTTGAGCATGTGATACACAATCAACTTGCCAGTTAATGTGATTTAAGCAAGCTGCCTGTATAGAGAACGGAAGCCCATCATTCTATTCTGTTTGAGGTTTGGACTTTTGGGGGTTTTGAATTCCCTATCTCTTGCCCTTTAATTTAGGTTATAGGTACAGAACATGAAGTACTAGTAGGTGAAAAAGGAGATCCAGGCCCTCCAGGATTCCCAGGAGTGAAAGGGGAACCAGGTCCAAAAGGTAAACGTTGCTAATTCTTATTTTTTATGTTCCAACTATTTGAAATAGGAAATCAATGGAACTGAGTAAATGCCGTGCTTTAATGGATCTTCCTGATAGTCATGTCTTGACATTCCACCATGATAGGTAGGGAGGAAGTTATAGCAAAAATAGGATAACAAAAGAGAGGGCAGCACCCAAACAGAAGAAAAAGAAGCCTCCAAACAGGTACAGAGGAGGAAAAACACAAAGGACTTCAAATAGTCCTTATTTTTGAACATTTACTTTTGCAGAAAGTGTCCCAGAAGAAGGGAGTACTGTAAAATGCATTGGGCCATCCAGAGGCGGAACTAGGGCGGAGCAAGCGGAGGGCGCCCCGCCGCTCCGCCTGCGAGTCGGACTCGGAGACTCGAGTCCGAGTCCGACTCGGTCCGGCCCCCTCAATCGGGAGAGCCGACTGGGGACGTGTTCCCCGGCCGGCTGCGCGGGGCCTTCTAAGGAAGGCCCACTGCGCAATTTTTTGCGCATGCTCAGTCAGACTTACTGAGGGAAAAGGGCAGCCGTCCCCAGCCGGCTCTCCCGATTGGGGGGGGAGGGGTCCCGCCGAGTCGCCCCCTCCCGGAGCGCGCCCCTCCCTCCCGGAACGCGCCCCTCCCTCCCGGAGCGCGCCCCCCCTCCGGAGCGTGCCGCAGCCTATCGGCCGCGGCACACTATTTCCTATAGGGGCGCCTACTACCCCCCCGTGCTCCGGGCGCCAACTGAGGCTGTTACGCCTCTGGGGCCATCAATAACAACCCACAACATATTTTATTCTCTGCTCCCTTATGGAGGCTTCCTCCTGCTTGTTTCATAGAGAAAGCAGATAACCTCCCATTTTGAAGAATATTCTAGGCTACCTTCTTTAATGGAGCCTCACAAAGAGGCTAATTCCAATGCTTGCTGTCTGAGAAATTATCGCCTTTCTTTTTGTAGGTTTTCCAGGTATACCAGGGCTACAAGGTCCTCCAGGTGAGAATGTTCATTTTTCTTTGTTTGCTTTTAGGATGAATCTTGCCTCTTTCTTCCCTATGTATTGTCTTTCAGTGGCCCAGACACTGGGATGCTCTCCTTTATGTCCACTAGGAGGCATGCTGTTCTAAGGAAGATGTGTAGCTAGCATTGTCCTAGAAGGCAACTCCCCTGACGTTCCTAGAGCCTTTCTTTCTCCTGCCTCTACAGCAAATGGACGCAAGTTCACAACCTAATCAGAGCAGCTATCTGTTTTAATTCTGGTTTTCTGAACAGGCAAGAAGAGCAGAAGTGTTGCAATGGATGTCACTTGGGCATCTAAAATAAGGACCAGATCTAACAGCATCCCTAATAATTAGGCGGTCACAGAACATTTCTGACACTGCAGGCACAGTCACCCCAATACAGTTTTGTGCAAAAAATTGTCTTTTCACCTACTTCACCCCCCCCCCCCCCAGCCAACAGCACATTCGCATACAGAGCAGATGTTTAAAAGGGACCAAGTGCGGTAGCAGGAGGGTTCAAAAAGACAGGAAGAGGCTGAGGGTGAGAAAGTGGAGGTGTGAGGGTGAAAGAAAGGAAAAGGAGAGGTGGAGAGCAAGGAGGTGGAACGGAGGCAAGCAGTGGAGATAGAGCAAAAGGGCAGAGTACAGTAAGGAACAACAGGATGGCCAGGGCAGAAGTAAGAGAGGATCAGAATAGGAAGAACCTCCAGGACTAGGCAGAGGGAGACTGGAATGGGGGGAAATGAAGTAACCAAGAAAACCCTATTCCAGTCCCCTGACCCTAAGCAAGAGTGTCTTGGGACACCCAGAGACATCTCCATACTGCACCAGCAAGGAAAGGTGTCCACAGGACTGAGAATAGTCCCCCAACCAGAGCCATGAAGTGCAGAGCTTCCATTTGAGTGCTTCCCCAAGCCCTTGCTGGCGTGAAGACAGCCACCAGCAAGGTGTGAACAGAAACTGGAATCAAAACAAGTGCCAGGTCTAGAAGTACCATTCCCCTCCCCACCAATCCTATAAACCCTGAAATTCAGCAGCATCCTTCAGCATCTTGCATTTTATTATAAGAGTTGAGGTTCTCCCCTGTCTTTCTCCAACCCAGATGATATAGACCTCCCTTCTTGGGTGGTGGCCAAAGATGCAGGGCTGGTGACAGTTGGGCAATTATTGCTTTTGCTTGCGCCCATTTGGTGAGCTTCAGCATTGCAGCTCAGCTCTTAGTATCTTATTAGTTGATTATTTTTCTTTTCTGATGGTATTTATTCATGTGTCCTTTCTTGTATTTTCATAATCAAGGGCAACCTAGTCCAGGAATAACAGGAGCCCCTGGTGTTCCAGGAGACAGAGGAGAGAAGGGTGACCCAGGCCCTCCTGGTCTTTCTTTGCCTGGACCAAAAGGAAGAGATGGGTTCCAAGGGCCTCCTGGCTTGCCAGGGCCTCCGGGCCCACCTGGCATAATAGGCAAGTGAATGTGCCGGCCAAAGTATACAAATGTTGTGTGTGTGCACGTGAATCATTAAGATAAGGAGGAAAATGTCAAGGCTGTCGTCAGAATAGCTGTGCTAAGAAACCTGATTTGCTTTAAAATGAAATACCTCATCACAGCAGAAACTGCTTCACCATCCTAGGGCACTGACTTTGGCTTGCATAGGAGGCTCCACAGTGGATGGTGAGTGGCTTCTAACTGCAATTTTTACAGAGTTCATGTATCTGATGAATTGCTTCTGAGCCAGGTATATGGGCTTCCCTCTGCCGTCTCTAACCAAACCAGTCCACACACCATGAGTATAAAACAAGAAGCAACCTATAGAGAATTCATAGTGCATATTCCACTAAAGCAGAACTTTATTCCTTCTGAACACAGTCTTGTTCACAGACCTCGGACCCCTCTGCGGGCCTCCGCTCACCCCAGATCAGCTTCCAAAAGCGATTTAAAGCTACTTCCGGTCTAGAATTCTACTTGGAGCATTTTCTAGATGCTCTGGAAGACATTTCTTCTATGATCAGTATACAGTATTAATCAGATGTAGATTCTCAATTGTGTATTTACATGACTTCAGTCATCCAGAAGTCGTCACTCACTTATCATAGTTTTTGTTGCAACAGATTTCTGTGAACTATAGATTTCTGGGATTCTTAGGACTGCAATACAACAAACTTTAGAAATAATGTTCTTTCTTCTTTTAATCAAACTGCAGATGGAGATCTGGACTGTCAGCCTGGGCAACCTGGTGATCCAGGTTTTCCAGGCTCTCCAGGTCAGCATGGCTTCCCAGGAGAAAGGGGAGAAAAAGGTAACAATATGGACTTTAAAAACAATTTAAAACCAATATGGACTTTTGGTTTTGGTTTCCACTTTTGCATCTCCAGAACATATATTGTTGCAGTTTGCATTTCTTATAGATAAGATTTACACACGCACGCACACACATCATATTTAAATTAGCCATAAGCTGCTCATATGATACAGTACATGAAAGATATCAAAGGTGTGAAGTACATGCACCTCACTGCTCCTGTGGGTTCAGTTGAGGTACAATATTGACAAGGAATTTATACCAAGAATTCAAGAGACAACCATTCTAAACAACTACTGTATTTTACTCCCTCTTGATATAAAAAGTAGCATACATGTTACGTACAATGAGAGTTGAATTCACAGATAATTTCAAGGGATTTATTTCATGAAGTTTAGTTAACAACAAACTTAAGGAACATTGTTAAGAGCATTGTCTCAATCGGAGTTGATCTTGAATCAGGGGAAGGGTGAAGTATTCCTGTATGTTTTCCCTCAGAGCCAAGAATGAGGTGTCTCATTCCAACCTGTTCACTGAGAGTGCAGTCCTATTTTGTACAGTTTTTTTTTCAAAATTACAAATATTTCTCAACAACACCTCAAAATTATTTCCTACATTTCCAGGATCAGAGATATTTGCATCCTTCCCTTTGATCTTCAATCAAGTTTATTATTTATCTCTTTGCTCTCCATTCTTTATTTTGAAAGAAAGCTCCAGAAAATATTCAATAGCTAGTCACCTTCCTGCCTCCAAAACATTATTTAAGACTGCAATCCTATACCCAATGACCTGAGAATCCCATGGTGTTCAGTCTCCCTCTGAGTAGACATGCCTAAGAATGTGCTTGTAAACCTATTTAACCTCAGTTAACGTAGATACAGGTGGACAGCCTGAATTTGTTTTCCTAGCTAGCAAACCATTTTGCAGGGAGAAAACCAATCTGAGGTTGCAAGGAATTTTGTCCTCCTCCATTGGGAGGACAAGAGGATCAAGGATTGAACTGTTAGTGTTTTTATTTATTTATTTATTTATTTATTAAATTTCTATCCTGCTTCTCCCCCCATAGGCGGGACTCAAAGCGGCTTACAACATATATATATAATATAAAACTCTTAAAAACATCAATAAAATCTAAAACCATAGCACAAAATATAAAAGCAGGAGTCAAAAGAGTAAAAAACAGGAATAAAAGGGGCTGGACTACTAAAATAGTTAGGTTGGGTGGCTAACTCAGAGGGCTTGTTTAAAAAGGAATGTCTTTAGGCCCCGCCGGAAGGCCTCCAAGGAGGGAGCAATTCGTAAGTTTAGAGGGAGGGAATTCCATAAGGTCGGTGCCACTGCTGAGAAGGCCCTATTACTTGCCGCCGCCCCTCTCACCTCTGAAGGCGACAGCACTTTTAGAAGGACCTTCGATGACCTGAGGGGGCGGGCCAGATTGTACAGAAGAAGGCGGCCTCTCAAATAGCCTGGCCCCGAGCTGTATAGGGCTTTAAAGGTCAAAACCAGCACCTTGAATTGGGCCCGGAAACGAATTGGCAGCCAGTGCAGCCGCCAGAGCAGCGACCCAAATGAGTCGAACCGCTTACTTCCGGTGATCACACGGGCCGCCGCATTCTGCACCAGTTGCAGTTTCCGAACCGTCTTCAAGGGCAGTCCCACATAGAGTGCGTTACAATAATCTAACCTTGGCTGAGTAAGGTTTACAGGCTGAGTAAACAAAATAAGGAGGATTACAACACATTATCAATGGCTTCTGAGCCCTAAGGAATTAGGACTCTTATCCCCGCTCACGAATATACATGCACTGCTGCCACCATGACACCCACTTCAAACACACACACTTTCTTACCAATATACAAAGAAAATCACTTACACACCCAGCACCTGCCCATTCTTTTTCTTACTCATGTAATGCACACAAAGCAAATCCCCCCTACACACTTTTAGGCAGGGTTCCATACATAGGCCAAACCCTATCTAGGATCTTCAACAAAGCACCAAGGTGTACTCCTAATTTTTAACTATATCTACTGTCTGCTATGCCCCACTGGGTACTCCTCCTGTCCCATGCATTTTCCTGAAAAAAAAAAAAAAACCAAAACCCTAAAGCTCCACTGAGGGCAGACTCATAAAGACAAGTATGTGCGTGACTTATCCAAATCACATGAAAGCTGCTCCTTATTCCTAGCTGTTTATATGTAGATATTTACTATACAAATCTACTGATTTTTACCACATTGCTCTGAACCTTTAATTAAAATAGTTACTGTGAAATTAAATGCTTATGTTTCTTGAGACACAACTTTTGAGTTCTCTTCTGTGAAAATTACAGTTTGTTTTGGAAATAATCTTGAGTAGAAATCCCCTTACTATCCCTTTATTTTGTTATGCAGGTGAAAAAGGTGTAGGCTGTTTAACCTGCGATATATCTGGCCTTCCTGGATCACCAGGACCTCAAGGGCCTCCAGGAGAACCAGGTAAAGCACAAAATAACTGGACTGTAAAAGACATACCTCCGTCAGGATTTGTTCTCCATTCCTATTTTTCAGTAAATCTAATTGCTTCATGTTGCTTTGTCTAGGGGTGACAGTTTGAGAGCATTCATCTCAAAACATACAATACAGTCACATTGCTAAAGCTTAGCACAGGTCAGTGTCAGGATTAGTGACTGCCTGGAAACTTACATATATACCACCTTGAGTTTCATGATAGAAGAAAAGTGGGGTACAAATATATACTTTAAATCAGCGGCCCCCAACCTTTGTGGTATTGGGGACTGGCATCACGAAGGTTTTTTGTTTCACGGACCGGGGGGGCCACTGACGCCACGCCCCCACGTGACCCGGGCGTGATGTCAGCTGCGCGCGCCCAGCGCGGCTTCAATCAAACCCCCCTCCGCCGGTTTAGTGGCTGTTTCAGAGACGTTCGTGCTCCAGGGCGGGCGGGCGGGCCGAGCGGCGAAGCGGAGGTGACACATCGCACAGGCAAGTAAGCCGCTTCGCCGCCACGTCCAGCCCCCACCCTGGGCCCACTGCCCCAACCCCGACGACGCTTCTCACCGGGCGGCCCAGTCCCAAACGGGCCGCGGCCTGGTGGTTGGGGACCCCTGCTTTAAAGTAAAACCAAACCTGATGGTACTGCCTACAACACAGTCCCTAATTATGCATCCCTGAATGATGGAAGCACCTACCACCCCCGCCTTCTGGTTGGTGGACTCTCCTGATGTTAAGCTCTGGATGACTGGAGGAAGAGAGAATTTCTGGTCAGTTGGGATTTATCATACCTGACTGGAATGATGCTATCCTGTTCTTTGATTGGGAAACTAGTTTGGCCCGTTTGATCAACCAGTTTGGCCCGTCTTAGCTGCTCTCTAAAGCCGGAGCTACGTTACACGCGTCGCGGAGCTTCTGACCTGATTTTTGAAGCAGGTGAAGCCGCTGCGACCTCCGCACGGCCGGCGCGTACCTCAAGCTGGAATCCTATTTTTCAGGGGGCGGGCATGCAGAGCTAGGGAGCGGTTCGCGGAGCTACTGCAGCCTGCCAATCGTAGGAGAGGGGAGGGGAGGGTGGCTGCATGCCAATCTGAACAACCACCGATCACCTTGGAGGTAACATTCACTACAAACATTTCTTCCCCTATAAAATTTATCTGGCCCCTCCTGTTGCCCAACACGACCCCAGATGTGTTTACTCGGAAGTAAATCCCACGGCACTCAGTCGGACCTACTAGGAACTGAGGTTTGAATTGCTGCATTTGGAGAGGGAGCCAGCCCAGTCATGCTTATTCGAAAAGAAACACTGCGGAGCTCAATAGCCAATCACAGCTGCGCTTCCTTAAGAAGGCGGGACAACATGAGGGACAACAGGCTGGAAGACACTCCCCCGCTTCCAGCGCGGAGGCAGAGGCAGCGGCAGAGCCTCTGCCTTAATCTGCACCACTTTCTGTCTGTCTAGCAAGCTGCCTGTAAATTGCACCTCAGCGCTGAATCAAATTTGCAATTCACCCCCCACTCTTGCCTAGCACTTTCTGCTAGGTTTAATAGAAAAGCTGCATTGAGAGGGGCGACAATGCCCAAAATCATGCGGACCACACAGAATTACACAGGGAAACAGGCAAAACCTCACAGAAAGAGAAATAGAACACATGTAAAATATTTCATCACAGCCTCTCTGCCTTTTCTTCCTTTCCCCACTCCTTTAGCGATAGGATGAGGAAGGCTTTAAAAGAACTATAGAGAGAAAAGGACATGGGCAGCCCAATCCTGCCTAACTATAGGCCGGCGGAGTGAGTGCTCCACCAGCCTAAGGAGTTGCAAAAGTGCCATAAAGCACTTTTGCAGCTCCTCAGGAGTAAGCGGTGCTGGCACAAAGGCCGGCACCACTCGCTCTGTGCTGCTGGACGCAGGTAGGTGCTGCACTGGGAAGCAGGAGGGCATGGGGAGGGCAAAATGGGGTGGCAGGGGAGGGGGCCATTAGCCGGCCCAGCCTGGGAGGGGGCAGGGATATCAGCGCCGATATCCAAAGCCCCTTCCAGGACTGAAACACCCTTACATGGCCTCTCCTGAGGCTGAAGAGCTGGCGTGCATCCGAGGAAGCCCATTGGGGCCTCTGGCGCTTTCACTGGGGGGAGCGGATGAACATCCCCTTCCCCTGAGATGAGCCCTTTAGGCTGGCAGCCACAACTTATGCAGGATCAGACTGTGAGTGGGAGCATCCGTGAGAGGAGCAGTGCCTGGAGATGAACGATTCTCGGAGGAGGCCAAGCTGACACCTTGTTCATGGGAGGTCAGGAGGATTGGCCGCAAAGAAGCTTCCCATCATGAAGGCCAGTGGAAAGACAGATCAGCATGCCAAAGCCTCAAAACAAGGCAAAGTTAGCCCAGCTGGACCTGTGTCCAGTGGTCACTTGGTAAACAAGGTGTACTCTTTGCCTGACAAAGTGATGAACAAAAGTGACTCCTATAGTGGGTGTCTCCTACAGTGGGTGACTGACAAAGTGACTCCTACAGTGGGTGTCTCTTCTACAACAGTGCAGTAGCATAGCTACTGCAAAGTGGCTGGGGCAGTTCGCACTACTGGGGGATGACACGTGAGGCACAGGCCTCCATGTGTGTCCGCCCCCCCCCCCAGATAGGCTATCCTCGCTTTCTGCTTGGAGCTAAGCGATAAAAAAGCGGCTATGCTCCAAAGCGAAGGGCAGTTGATCACCACGCACTTCCATGCACTGCCCCTCCTCTAGCAGATTGTGAGGAAGAGGGGCGGTATGCGGAGGCAGGTCGGCAATTGGCTGCCCTTCAGCTGAAAGAGTGCAGCCACTGTTTTCACTGCGTTCTGAGCCGAAAGCGAGGGCAGCTGCTTTTTCGCTGCATTCCAAGCCGCAGTGGCTACCCTTGCTTTTGGCTTGAACGCAGTGCAAAAGCGGCTGGGCTCTCCCAGTCGAAGGGCAACCAATTGCTGCCAAAACCCAGAAGTCTAGTGACATCACAACGTTAAGTGACATCATGACATCACTGCCCCAGGAGCTGTGGCATGTAGCTACGCCACTGCAACTGCATCCCCTTAGAGGGTGAGGGAGGACCTAATGATGCTCACAAAAGGCATGTGGAAGTAGCCTGGAAGGAAGAGGCACTATGAGGCCTTGGCAGCCATACTTTATATATCTGTTACTAATTTGGCCTTCACAAGAGCAATATACATGCGGGCGGAGGAACTTGCATTGTTTGACCTGTTCAGAGTAAAGGTAGTCAAGGATAGTTAAAGGAAGATTTCATTGCCCCAGTGCTCCTGGCAGACTCTTCACTTTGCCCACTAACTCAGTTTCAGAGACATGGCTTCTAGTGTCACATAACATCTGTCTCTGACACTGGGAGGTGGACCCAAACTTGCAGGCAAGGCTCGTGGGCATGCTTTTTGCAGCCTCTAAAACTCTTATCTGTGCATCAAGGTTTCTCTTTCTATTGTAATTAGATTGATAAGAGATTTCATTCATCTTAATTATTTGGCCTGGGGTCACCCCCCCCACACACACACACAAGGCATTGTAGCTAATTCCATGATGAGTTCTGCTACTTCTGCAGCTTCCAGGATTTGTCTTTTGAGTCAGTGGGGCAGAGACCTAGAAATCTGTTCTCACTTTTACTAGCCACTATTACTTTGACACATGTATATTCATTGGCACAGCCTTTGGTTGTTATGTCGTCCAAAATGTTGTTCTAGCAAATGAGAATACTGTATCTCCCACCCTTGGAATGAACTGCTTTTCTACATGCCAGAAGACTCTAGAACCACTGGCAAAAGGAAATACAGTACATTACCATTCTCAGGGATTCCAGGGTAGGGCAATCTCCCCCCCTTTTTTTTAAGGGGAAGGAGAACCTCACAATCATGGACAGGTTAATGAGTCAGTGGCTTGTGTTTTTGGATGTCTGAACTTTTCAGCATCAGACTTAGCTGAGTCCAGTTTCCTACTATGACTTCTTTTTCCTCAATGTTTCCTCTAATTGTGTGCCTCTGAGGCTGCAAGTCCTATATACACTTACCTAGGAGTAAACCCCATTGAACCAAATGTGATTTACCTCTGAGTAAATATGCATAGGATTCTGGTGTGCTTATGCTAGTGAATATTTTAGGGGCTTCTGGGGCTTGACTGTCCCCTTCCCTTGAGGAGACCTCCAGCCCCGCGCTGGATACAGCAGAGCCTGTCCCAGCGGGGGCTTTGGGTAGAATTGGGTTGTTAGTATTCTTTTTCCCCCACCAGTATACTACTTTTTGCTTCTGCAAATATTTTACATTTTAAAAAGAAATACTTTGAAGCAAATCCACTCAGAATATCAAACTTTAACTAGAACAATTGCCATTATTATTAATCTCTTATTTTGAGAACTGTACATTTGTGTATTTAACTTAAATGTTAACTATTCTTTGAAAGGTATTTCAGGACCACCAGGTGCTAAAGGAGACAGAGGTGATCCTGGATTTGTTGGCATTCCAGGAGTGACAGTAAGTAAATGGCCTGATATGTAATGGTACATAATCTCATCCTTTTTCAGTGCATAAGGGCAAAGTGCTCCCTTGGTGCACTAACAGCGCAATCCGACTTAACTTTTGTGCCGGTTTAACCAGCGGCGCAGCGAGAACGGGAGGCCCCAGAATGGAAAAGGGATTCGAATCCCCTCCAAAAGAGGAATTCAAAGGGGATTTGAATCCCCTTTCCGTTCTGGGGCCTCCCGTTCTCGCTGCGCTGCTGGTTAAACGGGCACAAAAGTTAAGTCGGATTGCGCTGTAAGTGCCCTTTCACCATAGTTCCCATCACCAAAGTTACCCTTTGAGAGAACAAGGAGGCATACCTCCATGCCATGCGTTTTCTCATCTGAGCTGTAGTCTCCCTGGCAGCGGCTTATATACTAAGGTTAGTGTACTGTGATTGGCATTGCTTTGTCAAGTGCTCCATGGTAGGAAACTCGGCTGGCAGGGGGTGCTATTTCCTGGTGTTTCCCTTTCCCATTGCTCCCTATGGGGTTATTCCTACCTGTGCCAGCTCTGTCATTGATGAAGGGTTTTTTCAGCTTTGGGGTCATGTCCGTTGTCTGAAGGGTAAGGATATGGCTATGTTGACTCCTCCTCATTCTGTCCCAATCTCCTCCCCATTTTGGCCTCTCCACCAGTGGTGTTGCAACAGCATCTGAGCTACTTTGGCATGGCATTTTTCTGGTGCCAGCATCCGTGGTGTGTCCGTCAGCAGGTGTTCTGCACTGGCAGGGCCATCGTTGCACCGGCGTATGTGGAGATACACTAACATGTCTCAAGTATAGGGTTGGGCTGCAGGTGCAAAAACATGGAAAGAGGGTCCTTCTCATTATGAACAACAGGGGCAAATGTTTATTTGTCCAATAAATGTATTGTGCTTGAATCTAATACTTTCTACTTTTTTTTTTCTTCTTGATTATATTTTAAGAAGCCTTTCATGATCTTGTAACTGAATGTAATTGCAGGGACCTCCAGGTACACCTGGACAACCTGGAATCCAAGGAGTGAAAGGAGAACCTGGAGATGTTTTTATTGACTCTGATCTAAAAGGTGAAAAAGGAAATCCTGGCTTCCCTGGACTTCCAGGTACTCCTGGTAAAGATGGAAGACCAGGGCGAGATGGTCTGCCAGGTGCCCCAGGTCCTAAAGGTGCATCGGTATGTATTTGTTTATGATATTTTCTAGTTTGTCATGTCAATTATTATGTCAAATTATGTCCACACATTCATCCTCTTCATTTATTTTGGTGCTTCCAAAGAAACGTTCTGTGTTACAATTGTCATTCACTGGAATGTTCTTGCAAGTAAAACCTTTTAAATGCATTTGTATATATGGGGCCACTGTGTGATACAGGAAGCTGGACTAGATGGGCCTTTGGCCTGATCCAGCAGGGCTCTTCTTATGTTCTTATAATTTATACTTCTATCTACTTAAACATCAGACTCAGATACACTAGTATTTCTCAGGTTTTTTGGTTCATCTACACCAGTGATTCTCAAACTTACCACCACAACCCACCTCATTTGCCAGTGGTGTGTTGCAACCCGATGGTCCATGTTGTGCCCTCCAGGCACAATTGGAGACCGCTCCCAGGTCGAGCCAGACCTCCTCGGGCCTCGGAACACCTCCCAAAAGCGACTTCTAGTTTACTTCCAGGTTCGTGTCCGCAACGTCCGGTCACTTCCAGGAGGCGTTCTGAGAGGAAGGCAACAGTGAGAGTTCTAACAGGAAGCAGAGTCTAGCGTTGTCGCTGTCTGCTTCCTCTGCTGCCCACTTCCTGTTAGCGTTCTCACTGTAGCCTCTTCTAGCAACTACAAGTCTATTGTTCAGATGTCTGCTCAGCTACCTGCTTTTTCAAAAAGCTTCATTTGCAAAGCAAAAGAAGAGAGGTGAGTCATGAGCACGACAAGAGGGGGGATTTCTGAACCACGGAAAACTGAAACCGCTGACGCAGGATCTCCAGATGCGGGGGGAGGGGAGCCTGTGCTGTGTTGATAATAACAAAGAAAAGAACACCATGGTTTTCTGTGCAGCCACACAACCTGCCTGACAATTCTTTCTGAAGGTCTTCAAGCCCTGGAACTGGCTCAAAGTTTGGAGCCCTCTATTATATAGAGAATTCACACTGGACAGTCTTCAAAGGAACTGAGATATTAAGTGTTCTGCCTGCGCTTGAGGTACACAACCATGTGTAGGGTCTGTCTTCTCAAGTGCAGGAGCAGAACGCTGAACAAAATGCTGGAAACTTCCAAAGTTGGTTCTGTAGATGTACAGAACTCCACCATGTGTGTCTGCATTGAAGACCACTTGAAGAACTATAGTAAACAGGTAAGCAACCTGTCTTTTTCCTGTTTCCATAAAATCAGGGAACGATTGGATTGAAAGGAGAACGTGGCCCCCCAGGAATAAGTGGTTTTCCAGGGCCTCGTGGAGAAAGAGGCTTTCCAGGTGGTCCAGGAGTTGGATCTGCTGGATCACCTGGTGATAAAGGAGACAGAGGTATTTCAGGGATCCCTGGCTCACCAGGACTTCCAGGTAACGCTACCAATGCTATTGATACACTTTAAAAAGTACTATGTACCCATGGCTACTGCTACACCTAGGATGTAATTTCTGCAATGGAAAAACTGCACAAGAATTCAACCACAGGAATGGCAATAGGATTGCTGTACATCTGTTCATGACATATGATGGTCATATGATTTACATGAGACTCAAAGGACTACATCATTATTGAACTGGTTTTTGGATAAAAAGATTTGTTTAACTTTATGATGGACAAAATATCATAGAGTCAGAAGCAAGAAAGTAAGTGGGTGGAAATTTTATAATCCAATGTTTTACAACTCTTATTTCTATATGCATATATTAAGATCTAAAAATGGCTGCTTTGTCATATTTGCTTTGAGAGCGACATGCTCAGAACATAAACAATTCCAGACAGCACCATTCTGTGATGACTGCATGCAAGCTTGTGTAGTTCTGACAGAGTCATACAGTTGCCCAATGTAGCCCCTGGTTGCATGTAGCAGCTGCACGGGGCCATGGTTCGGATTGGGTCCACAGCGCAGAGGCTATTTAACCCTTTAACTCCATCCCATTTTCCTCCCACAAATCTAGCCACTCTGCAGGTGCAATTTTTCATGGAGGAAAACAGTGCAGAGGTAAAGGGTTAAATATCCTCTGCCTTCATGCCATGGACCCAGTCTGTACCACAGCCCCACATGGCTGCTATATGAGCAAAACTCATATTTAACTACATTATCAAAGGGCAAGAGATATGCAGTTGTTGCCCTGTCTCGCTTTTCCTCACCTATTTGCATATACAGACACAAGGTTCTAGTGTGGCGCTAGAGATTTCTTACTGAGTGGCATCTCTTCTGAAACTTAGTTGCTCCTAAAAGCAGTCCGATGTTTTTATGTGCAAAAAAAAATAGTCATATGAATAGTGTTCAAAAGGACTGATACAAATCCTTTGCTTTCATGCTTTTCATTCCTAAATGGCATAGTGGGGAGGTGAGTGGGCGTTATACGTATTTTAATATTTTCCATATTTTCACTGTTATAGTTGACTCCATCCCAAACATATTCTGTCATTGTTTTAAAATGGATCTTTTTGATTATTTTTTCCAAGTAGTTCAGGTTTTTAATGGATGTGGAATTTAATAGGAAAGTAAAATACAGGTATTGTTACTTTAATAATAAGTATAGTGCACAATGGCGTAGGCTGATATGGGGCGGTGGTGCGGCGGGCCCCAGGGCGGAGGGCCTCTGGGGGGGGCGGGAGCCTCCTGAAACTCAGATATTTTTTTTGCTTTTTTATTTTTTCAGCGATTTAAAGTGTCAAAAACGGGATTGTTAGTGTAAATGTGTGGTTTGCCGGCACTTATCTGAACTACGGGGCGCTTCCAGGATGTTCGAATCGACGATCTTCTTCCTGCGCCCAGGCGACAGCTTCTCCCTGCCCGGGCGCAGACTCTGTAACGCCCCTAGCAGCGCTTTCGGAGTTTGCGCATGCGCAAACCGTCACTGGAAGCTCCGTGGGTTTGCACATGCGCAAACTCTGGAAGCGCTGGTGGGGCGTTACAGAGTCCGCCCCTACCAGCACTTTCCGGAGTTTGCGCATGCGCAAACCCACAGAGTTTCCCGAGACGGTTTGCGCATGTGCAAACTCCGAAAGCGCTGCTAGGGGCGTTACGGAGTCCGCGCCCGGGCAGGGAGAAGCTGTCGCCCGGGCGCAGGAAGAAGATCGTCGATTCGAACGTCCTGGAAGCGCCCCGTAGTTCAGATAAGTGCCGGCAAAGCATACATTTACACTAACAATCCCGTTTTTGACACTTTAAATCGCCGAAAAAACAAACAAAAAACCCAATAAAACTGTCAAAAATAGGTTTCGAAACCGAAAACTAAAAATAGGTTTCGAAACCGAAACCTAAAAATTTTGACAGTTTTATTGGGGGGCTCTGGGGGGGTGGCCCCAGGTCGGGGGGGGGGCCTGGCGATGCCTCTGATAGTGCAAGTAATATTGAAGATGATCAAAATAACAGTATGCTAAAATTTTTGTCCCTAGCTAGAAGTTTCAGCTGCTCTTCTCATAGAATGCAGAGGTCTAGTCATCTATTAAGTGGAGGAGGGTAATCAATCAGAAGATATATATTTTGTTCTGAAAAACAATGACTGTATATCTGCCTGTTTGTTTGCTGTATCTTTTTCTTATATTATAAGGGCCCAAAGGTGAAGCTGGACGTGCCATTTTTCTGCCTGGTCCCCCAGGATTAGATGGTATTCCTGGACCTTCTGGAGTTCCAGGCATCCAAGGTACCTTGTCTTATTTTAATATGGAGAGTCTATTGTTCTGCGGCTCACCCATCCCATCCACAATTCTGTTTGCATAAGAACTGAACATAGATTATTTTTTGTTTCGAACTGCCCAGGTGACAAAGGAGATTCCGGGTTCTCAGGAAGACCTGGCTTGCCAGGTGAAAAGGGTCTTCCAGGACCACCAGGAATAGGGTTTCCTGGCCTTCCAGGGCCACCAGGTAAAATATTATATGCAATAAAAAGTGTTGGCTTAGGTTGAGTTTTTTTTTTCACCCCTATGAAAAATAGCCAAGTATATCACAGAATCATTCCGTCATGCTTCAGAGTGGTCCCTCCCTGTTTATCTAAGAAGATCCTGATGATCTTGCCTGGCAGACCTTCCCCCATTGCGTCAGCACTGTTTTGAGAGGGGAGAGGATCATACAGCATCGACTTTCTCCTCCTCCTCCCACAGGGCAGCTTCTCTGGGCTGCTGTCTCTCCATGGCTGTAGAGGTAGAGCCTTCAGCTTTGTATCCTGCCAGTTACGGCTTCAGCACGGGGCACTGACTGAAGTTTTTGTACTGGAGCCTGCCTTATGGGCATGTGTGGCTCCACCCCCTTGCCACCCAAAGCTCACCCCCAGTGTTCTTGTTGCCCCAGTTCCTGCAAATCTAGCAGTTTGAAAGCAAGAAATTGCAAGTAGATTAATAGGTACCACCTTGGCGGGAAGGTAACAGCATTCCGTGCGCCTCGGCATTGAGTCATGCCGGCCACATGACCACGGAAGCATCTTCAGACAGTGCCGGACTGCCAAGCTCTCTTCGGCTTTGAAACAGAGATGAGCACTGCCCCTGGAGTCTGGCACAACTGACTTTTGAGCAAGGGGAACCTTTACCTTTTTAGAAGTAAAGAGGCAGTTGGTCATACCAAGCGTTGGTTTTGCTCCTTTTCCTTCTCGCTTTTCATAGATTTTGTCCTAGGAGGGAAGAGGCCAAGTTAGATCACGAACATGGCTGCTCAGCTTGATGTTGAGCTCTGCACAGCTCAGAGCTTGGCTGGACCAGAAGTCAGTGATATGACATCATTGCTGAATGCCCCACCCTACTGCTCAGCAAACAAAGGGGTCTGTGCAGTGGCGCAAACCCCTTACAGGGAATATTGGAGCCAGGACCTCAAATTTTGGCCCATGGTACCAACTGGGGAGATAAATGTTTATTATGATTTGGGTTATAGTCTGGACCTCCTAGATTATCTGACCCCTAGAAGTTGATAGCCGTGTAGGTATATACCTTTTCTATGTTATCACTGCATTTTACGTCTCTTAAATTCAAATGATACTTATCATTTTTGCTAGGCTTCTGTCATAGCTTAAAGACTTTAGCATTGTCTATTTGCTGTGTCATTTGAATATCATGTCATTTGGTTCTGTAGGCTTCCCAGGCCAGCCAGGCCCACCAGGACTAACTGGGGAGAAGGGAGATCTTGGTTCCAGAGGGTTACCAGGTTCGCCAGGGTTTCAAGGCCCAAAAGTAAGTGCTTGCAGATTGGACTAACTTCCAGTAATTACAGCTACTGGTGCTAGTAATAATAGTGTTCAAATATCATCATTGTATGGCCAATGGGGACTACGACAATGAGGACTTCTGGTTGTTTCTAATTTCGCAGATGTTTGGTTCCTGTTTTCCAGGTTTTCTTCTTATTGAGGAACATCACATTTGGAACAAAGGGTTACACTAGCATGAATGGAAGGAAGCTCATGGCAGAGCTCATGCAAAAGCCCTCTACCCAGTTTTAGCTTCTTCCCACTGCCATCCTGTCACAAGGGTACAGAGACCCTCAGGAATGCTTTTCAAGGAATGCCGGGGGCTGCATGAGGGAAAAGGGGGAAAAAAATGCCATGATCTTCCTTCTATTCATGCTAGTTTGGCTACAGGCTATTATTGTGACTTTAACTGACAGGTGGAACTGCACAGTGTGAGCAGATGAGACTTTGCAAATAAAAAGAGTGAGAAGAGATGATTACTTGAAACAAGGACATTTTTTTTTTACTGTGAATGTCTGTTCTCAAGGTATTTTCTGAGATTGCTTACTGAGAATTTCTATTCTCAGAGAGGGCATTCCCAAATGATCAGCTTCCCCTGGAACAGAGGGCAGGAATCAACAGTGAGGCTTCTCTAAGGGGAGTGACCTCTCTAAGGGGAGTGACCTCCCCATCCTCCCAGATCAGACTGGAAGTGCCAAGGTGCCCCTGAACCCCACAGACAAAACAAATTATCAGAAACAATTGCTGAGCACAAATAAAACAACCAGCAAACACAATAAAAATTACATTCCCCACAACCCAGAAGGGACAAAAAAGGAAGAAGAAAGGCTAGAGGGAACTCCCAAAGAACTGGACCTACCTCTCTCATATGTACCGTGCCAGCAAAAGCCTGAGGTTGACAGGCCTCCCACCAAGATTCCATCCAACTGGTCCACAGACATCATCAGCAAGGTGGGTGAAATGCCTTCTGGGAGTCACTAAGAGTAGGATTCATAGAAAGAATGTTTTCCTTTTCTCCAGATACTCTCACGGGAAAATCCAAAATGATTGGGATATAATAAAGCAATAGTATCCCAGGACAGGCATCTCTGTGGACCAGCATATCATTTGGACAATCTCTACAACCCTCATCCCAAAGGCCGTATCTGCAGAAGAGAAGTCAGCCTTAAGAGAAGCATGGACAGTCGTTCATGTGTCTGTCCTACAGAAGTCCAGCCATGGGAAACTCTCTTTGAAAGCCACCCATATAGCCGCCCCTCTTAAAGAGTGATCTGTGTCAGCAGTTGGCTGTTGTTTCCTAAGACACTCCTAGGCCACCATAATACACTCCCTGAGCCAATCGGAAATCTAGCTGAAGGCATAGACTTATCCTGAAAAGAAACAAACAATGCCTCTGTCTTCCTGGAGGCCACTATCCTATCCAAATAAAAATGGAGGGCGTCAAAAATAAATAAATTGACAACCT
The DNA here is from genome assembly GCA_026170595.1 of Plestiodon gilberti rubricaudatus. Taxonomy (NCBI): domain Eukaryota; kingdom Metazoa; phylum Chordata; class Lepidosauria; order Squamata; family Scincidae; genus Plestiodon; species Plestiodon gilberti. The sequence continues at coordinate 145,345,089 of JANXHW010000001.1, forward strand.
TCTGACCAAGGTGATAGAGATCTTTTTGATCTGATTGATAGAATTCTTTGGAGCGCCATTAAAACTCCTATTTCTCTGCTGATGAGGCAGGGCCAGCTCAGCTGAGTCCCCTACCTCAAGAGAAGGGAACTCTATGCCAGCGGAATCCTGATCCTTCTGGAATGTCCTCTTGGGTCTCTGGGGAATGTTAAAACAACAGTTGGATGTCCTAGATGAAGAGGAAACTAGAGAACATGCTTTTTAAAAAAATTAAGTGCTGCAGCCAAAGATTTGGCTTGTTAATTCACATCTAGTGTATATGAAATTCTTCCTCCGCCTGTCCTTGCAGATCAGGCCTTGTGAAGTGTATCCCTTTTCTCTACCTCACTTTCATACTGCTGCCCTGCCCTGCATAATTATCTCAGATCACTCCTTCTCATCCTGCTACATGCTCTATCCTTCTTTTACGGCCCAATCCTATCCTTTATGGTCTGCCAGCGGAACATGTGTTCCTCCAGTGGAAGCATCAGGATCCAGGTGGATGTGCCTGGATCCGGCACACGTTGCACAATGTCACGCTCACTGAGGCCACCAGTGAGCACAACGAGGCCACCAGTGCTGTTGCTGGTGGCTGTGTGCGTTCGCCTGAGGCAAAGACACCGTCTGCCAGCACCAGGTAAGGCTGCAATGGGAGGGAGTGGGAGGAATGGGGATGTTTCTGGGCAGGGAGGGTGGAGAAACTGGGAGTGGGGACGGAGGAGGTGAGGGGGGTGGATCCAGCGGCAATGGCACACACTAGATCGTATCCCCTCTTTTGTAAATGTCCCTGAAACTTTTCCCTCCTTGGACATACGCCACCAAAATAGGTGGCATATATCCAAGGAGACCCATAAGCGGACCCAGGGCTTATATGGAGGTAAGTCAGACATGACTGGACTTAATTGTCAGGGGTCACCTTTACCTTTTTTTAACCTCCCATTTGCCCTAAGGTTGCCTCCCATCATAGGCTGCAAAGCGCCTTTTTGGCACAGCTGCATTGGCGCTGGTGGCTGGGGATAGGATTGGACTGTGACTTTCTTTTTCTTTCAGCTCCCTGCTTGTAGCTTTTGCTCATCATCTTTCTAATCAGTTTCCTAACCTTATTTGTCTCAATTGCTCTCAGTCATATGTGAAACTTTTGTCCCAAACCTATTCTTCATTTCCTTCACAAGACTTGCACTGATTGCAGACATTATTTTGCTAACACCAACATCACAGGTTGTTAGAATGTTCATAAGCGTTCGTGATTGTTGCATAGAAAGAGCGGAGCTTGCAGGTGGGCAGGAATGTACCAGTCATTTTTTTTTTACTTTTTAGCCTGTTATATATACGCATGCTGTTAGCATGCCAACTGAATGCAGCTTTTAGACTCACTAATTGATATTTTCATTATTGTATTTGAGCACTGGGATATTTATGTTGTGTTTGTTGTTTTTGTTTTGGAAGTTGTTAATATTGTTTTATTATTCATGTATATTAAGGGTGAACCTGGTGTAGGTCTCCCAGGTCCTAAAGGTTTTCCAGGAATACAAGGGCGAGATGGCTCTCCTGGAGCAAAAGGGGATAACGGGCTGCCTGGTGTGCCAGGAGAAAAAGGATCTCCAGGTGTGGCTGGCCCGCCGGGGCTCCAAGGTAACATTTTTGCCTTTACTAGCTAAAATTATACCATGGTAACCTTTTCAGGGTGAAAATTCACATGAAGTTATATTTTCCTGTAGTTCTGGTGTGGGTCAATTCTGCATGATGAAGAAGCTCCTCCTCTTGCTAGCCAAACAGAATCACATAATGAATTGGCTCCAAGGGGGGGGGGGTTCCCCCTCAGTCCCCAACCCAAACCTTTATGGGGTTTGCTTCTGAGTAGACATACCTAGGATAGTGCTCTAAGGGTTTAGCAAGCTACACCTGCCCACATTCCTTCTCCAAAAGGTCTAGCACTCTGTCCCACTTGGAGATCTGGTAAGCCTAACTGACCTGCACCTGACCTACACCAGAACTACAGAGTTCTAGTTCAAATTTCCCCATTCATAGCCAAGCGTCAATTGGGCAGCATTGTTTCCCATTTAATTCCTATTTTCCCCTAATCAGTAATGCTTTTTTGTTTTGTTTTGTCATGCCCACACTTCAGGACTCTCCTGAGGTCACTTCAGTGAAATCCCTATACAACTTTTTCAAATCATAATAAGGGACACGCGGTGTGGGTAATCCAGTTCTATGCACGTTTGCTCAGAATTAAGTCTCACAGAGTTCAACCAAACTTATCCCCAAGTAGTACATGTGTATAGATAGGATTGCAGCCTTAATGAAACTGAGGCAAATGTAGGATTTTGGTCATACAAAGAATGAATGGCCAAAAAAAATCTTTAAAATTAGTAATAAGCAACTTAACTAGCTACTGCTGTTCAATTTTTTACTTAGGTAGCCCTGGTCCTGCTGGATTTCCCGGTCTACAGGGTTCCCCCGGTGTTCCAGGAATAGGCCCCCCTGGCCCTTCAGGACGTGTAGGAGAACCTGGCCCTCCAGGACCAATAGGTAAGTTTGCTGATTTGGGATTTTAGTTTCTGTTTGTATTTGAAAATAAGATGCATAATCTCAAATGCATTCAAGTCAACTGTATTCATTCGGTTTTTCATGGAACGTTGATTTTTCAAATAATTGTGAGGTTATTCATGGTTTGTTAGGAATCTGGATATAAGGTAAAGCTGTAAGACAGGTTTTAGAATATTTCTTTTAAAGTTAGAAATTTACACGTGACAGATATTTTTGGACAAATTTAAAGCTTTTTTTTTCATTATGCTTACCGCTGAAAGTGCGTACAATTCTTTTTTTAAAAAAAATCTTTTATGAGGATCTTCATTTTATTAATCAGCAATTCAACATGAGTAGTAAAAAGGGAACAAAAATGGTTAGGTTAGAAAAATTGTGCCAGAAGTGATCACATTGTTTTCAGATTGTTTGAGGAGTAAGCATGACATACGTTGTATTGAATGTAAGAATCATTCTATAGAATTTGTCTTATTTATTACAGGACCTCCAGGAATAAAAGGAGACAGAGGCTATCCAGGTATCCCTGGGCTAGATATGCCTGGGCCAAAAGGAGATAAGGGTAGCCAAGGACCACAAGGACTGCCAGGTTCAAAAGGGTTGCCAGGTTTCCCTGGTCAACCTGGAAAAGAAGGACAGCCAGGTGTTCCAGGTATGTATTTTTCCTTCTAGTTTTTACATTATCAGTTCTCTGTAGGCTAAAACAAGACATTTTTTTGTCCAGAATATGAGCAATACCATGAGGAAGAAGGAAGTGGCAGTGATGTAGGATTCTGATATTTTTTTTCATTTCCTTCCTGTTTTTGGAGCACCTTCATCTCAGAAAGAATCCTATGTTGCAAAGTTGATTGTGATACCTGGAGGCATTGAAGGGACATGCTTGACAAGTGTTTGTATTCAGTCAATTAATAGAAACACTGAACTGAGGAGCAGTTTGGATGCTGTCAAAGGAAACCAGCTTTTGAGTCTGAGGCTGTGTTGAGGGATGTGCGCTCAGTGCAGTCCGTTCCACAGTGACGACGACTTCCCTAACCCTTTTATTCAAGGCACAAAAGGTGCAAGACTAGTGCTGGACTTCTCCTTCTCCTCCACAAGAGTAGTTCATAAAGCAGTTTACATTGCAAAATAAATCAATAAGTGGTTCATATAAACAGAGCTAGGATGATGTAGTGGTTCTGGTGTTGGACTGGAAGACCAGTCTGGTGTAGACCTGGAAGATCCAGGTTCAAATCCCTGTTCAGCATTATTATTATTAACAGTATTTATATACCGCTTTTCAACAAAAAGTTCACAAAGCGGTTTACAGACAAAATCAAATGATTAAATGACTTCCTGTCCCAAAAGGGCTCACAATCTAAAAAGATGCAGAACACCAGCAGCAAACAGCCACCAGAAAAGACACTGTGCTGGGGTGAAAGGGGGGCAGGGCAGTTACTCTCCCCCTGCTAAATATAAGAACACCAATTGAAAAAGTGCCTCTTGCCCAGTTAGTATTACTTCTGTTTGCTATAATTTCTAAGGTACTGATGAGAATAAAATGCTGTATGAAAATGGAATTCCAAATTATTTTCCGTCTGCTTAGTTATAAGCCTTTTTATAATTAAGCTGAGTAAATTGTTTTAAGCAAAAATGCATGGGCTGGAATGTGCAATTTAGTCTTTGCGCAGTAATGCAAGTTGATTGAGCAGAGTTATTGAAGGGCAATGGAAATGTGTAGTAGGTTAATCACGGTAATGTAAACAATGATTTTGATTTGGTTTTAGGAATCAAAGGCGAAATGGGAGTTATGGGACCCCCTGGAAGCCAAGGTCCTCCAGGTCCTTTAGGATCTCCTGGACTCTCAGGTGAAAAAGGTAAGAGTTATTTGTAGAGTAATTGTCTGATTGAGGTGAGGTGTTGGTTTGATTCAACTGTTTGGCAAATTCCATTTCTAAGCTTATCAGTGTATTACTTTGCATGTAGTGTGATAACTTCATAGATCAGTGATCTTCAACCTTTACCCAAAGGTAAAGGTCGCTGTAAGTCGTTGCGACTCAGCAGTGACAGCAGCGATGGCACTTCTGGGTTCACACCGACGATGACAACTAAGTAAAAAAAGGGGGGTTGGACTTACCTGTCTGTGGTGGCAGTGAGAACCCAGTTGTGTAGCGTCTCCAGCTCCACTGCCACCGGGTAAGTCAAACACACACACCCCTTTTTACTTAGTCAGCAGTGACGTCGCTGCCATTCTGATGTCACCACCGAGTTGCCACTCCCTGTAAGGGGAAAGACGTTGTCTCCCAGCGGACCTTGGGGTCGCGATCCCAAGGTTGAAGGTTACTGCCATAGATCATTGTAATATTGGAGTGAAGCTTGGTGCACTTACTCAGGGCACAGTTTAGCATTACAAGGTTGAACCCCAGTTCAGTTTGCACACCCATGTTCAGCTTGCACACCCATTTTCAAATGAGTAATGATGGCGGAAAATGAAAAACACAATGTAATGCAGTAAAAGATCGCAGAATGAAGATTAGTCATAATGAAAGTTGGTGGGTGGAGTCAAGAAACATTCTGTGTCGTCTTGTGTCTGTCCCCAGGGGGTGGTGACAGAGGTTGGTCATGTAAGTCACTGGCTGAGGGCTTATGCCCATCAAAGGGCCTGCTAAGTTGGGCCAGCCCCCAAATCCCAGGTTCTGGTTGTAGTGCAGTCATGGGGGGGGGGGACTTAAAGCAACTGCTTTGCCTCTAAGGGGCCATGTCAGAATGACAAGACATTTCAGTAAGAGAAAAACACTGACCCCCCCCCCTGCACCTAACCCCGCACAGCAAATTATGTGCGAATTCGCTATCCACCAAGGTTTCCAGGAACCTAGCCCTAGCAGATAACGAGAATTGACTATTTCTCTCTTTTCCTGCCATCCGTCTACTCCTGATAGAAACAGGATTAGCACCATGTGTAGGGAATTGGAGATCAGGTGAATACTTCAGCATGAGGTGTGGGAGCAGTGAATGATCTAGGTCTGCTCTGGCATGTGCTAAAAGAGTTGCAGCTAGGTACCAAGGAAGCATGACTGGTGAATAGAAGACAATACTGTTCTCGGATGAAGCTGCTCCGTGGACATGCTACTGTTCAGGCACTGCCTCATACAGGATTGTACTCTTTGGCTACAATCCTATGCATTCTTACCAAGGAGTTAATCCCATTTAAATCAGTGAGGTTGACTTCTGAGTAGATATGCTTAGGCTCATACTGCATGCTTCTAGCAAAAACTCCTCTTGGACTGACAGTCGGTTACCAAAACATTCCTGCAGAACTGAAGCTAAAAAAGAAAAAGGAAGGTAAAAAGAAACTTAAATCCGCGGTACTCAGTACTAGCACTAGTACTTGTATCTACAGAGGAAACACATGTAATCTTGTAATGAAACACAAAATCAAAAGTGATTTTGAATGTTCTCTCATCCACTGAAAAAGTGGCTCTGCTCACCAACGTTCTCCAGGCCCCTAGTGATTCTGTTTGTTTGTTGCAGGTGACCCAGGCTTACCTGGAGTAGCAGGACTCAGAGGTACTCCTGGTTTCAAAGGCGAAAAGGGTGAAGCTGGTCTGCGAGGAGAGCCAGGAAAAATGGATCATGTAGACATGGGAAGCATGAAAGGTCAAAAGGGAGAACAAGGAGATAAAGGTCTGTAAAACTAAATGACACCTGCCCTATGGACTATAACTTGCATGTCTTTAATTCTGTTTTAGTCACATCTCAGCCACTGAGAGCCAATGTGGTTAGAGTAGCAGACTGGCTGCACAATCCTGTTGTAGCCTGGGGCAGTGGAACGAGCTCAGGATCTTTAGAACAGGATTGGACTGTGGGATTAGGGAGACCTGGGTTCAAATCCCCACTCAGCTACGAAGTTCACTGGTTCTTTGGGTCAGTTACCTACTCTCAGCCTAACCTTCCTCACAGAATTGTTGAGAGAATAAAATGTGGCCGGGAACAATTATGTGCATCTTCCTGAGCTCGTTGGAAGAAGCAGAATAAAAATGTAATAAAGCAGTAAACGTAAGCCCAAGCAGTAGTCATTCTGACAAGCACATTGTATCTACTAGTGTGTTCGTTCTCTCTCTCTCTCACACACACAAACACACAAACACACACACAAACACACTCCTTCAAAATCATCTCTATGTTACAAGCATTCCTGCAAAACCCCAGCCCCCAAAACCCTCTAGTGGTTTTGTAAGCATGTGACTTAATTGATTGGTGCTACATAAATAAATAATAAAACCTAGATAGCTTTTGTAAGCATCTCCCTAACAGTTCCCCCCTCCATTGCCATTAGAAAAACAAAACTTTGTTTTTGCATAAGGGCAGAAAATGTCTAGTGGTGGGAAGGAGTCACTGGACAAGCCTGCCTGTCCAACTCATAAACTTGAGATGATATTTCTGAATATTCTCAAGAGTGTCATTGCAGCCTCAGGAGTCAGACAGACAAGCAGGCCAGTTACCTCCTTCCATCTCCATAAAGGTTAGGGGAGGTTGCTTGCAAAAGGGGAAAGGAACTGGCCAGGGGCAGGAAGTGTATTTAGCCACTTCCAGCAGTATATTTAGCCAAATCCAGGCTCAAATGAATCTACGCCCAGTTTAAAATGAGGCACATCTTTTCAAGTGTATATGTGGGACAATTCAGATTTTAAGCCCCACTCCCCTGCTTGAACTTTGTCAGCATCACACTGCTACCTGCCTCCTTCAGACAGCCTCCGACCTTCTACTGTCTACTTCAGACAGTAGAAAGAAAGAAACATACAGAATTTAAACCGTACAGTTGATGGCACACAAAATCATACTGCTGTTGTAAAACTGTCATTTCTTATTAATATACATTTTAATTTTTTTCCTGTATTGCCATGATCTTTGTCAGCTAGGCATTCCAACTACTACCAATACATTAGCCTCCCCACTGATCAACCCATATAATAGATTAAAGTTCTGTTTTCTTTGGGACTATCAATTTTGTGATACTGGTATAATTACTAGTAACTGGTGTTCCATCTAGTCTCATGTGATAGAATGTTCAAGTTCATATCAACAGATCAGCTATGGAGTGTCTGAAGCGAGTTTCACAGTTAGGTAGAGCATAACTTCAGGTATGATAGAAGGAGATATGAGCCAATAATGGTTTGTTTGTTTGTTTGTTTGTAATTATGCTTTCCAGGACAAGAAGGGATAACAGGGGAGAAGGGAATTCAAGGGTTTCCAGGAACATCAGGAATGCCAGGGAAGGATGGGGAGTCTGGATTACCTGGCCAGCCAGGTATGAAACCTTGGTTTTCTTCTTGGCATTAACACTTATCAGTAGAGATATAAGATTTCTGGACATATTGAATCCATGGAAAAGTGCCCCCCCTTTTAATGTTTCTTAGGGAAATTGAAATATATGCAAGATATGTATTTAGGTATTTGCTATTTCAAATCTCACTGTTTTAAGACTATAAGATAGGAGGTCAATCTTATGGCCCAATCAAATATTTCGACTGTGAAGCTGGAGTTTAGTTGGTATCCTATGCTCTCCCAGCAGTGATCTTTAAATTACAATAATAATGATGAAAGAGGTACCAACATAGCATCAATGACAGCCAGTCCCACAAAATTCCTAGCAACACCATCATCCATTTCAGCTATAACATTGGCTCCTTCCACTTGTGGGAATGTCAGGAGTGGCAACTGGCAACAGCAGGAACACCTTGATGGTATCTCTTAATCCACTGTTCTTCAACCTTGGGGTTGGAACCCCAATGGGGTCGCAAAACCTCATTTGTGGGGTCGTGGCAACTTATGAGAACCAAAATTACCGCTGGGGGGTAATGCTGGGGGGTGGTAGGTGGGGAACTTGCTGGGGGGGGCTTCCACAGGGACTTCATCCCCCTCTCTCCCCTCCCTCTTTTGATTTGCTAGAGGGGATGATGGGGAACCACAACTTGCTTTTCCTGTTCTGGAATGACCCTGTCACCGGTGGGGTGGGCCGGCCAAGCTCAGCAAGATGAGGCTGCTGGTGCTGGGCAGGGGGTGGCAACAGGGGCAGATCAGGTCACATCAGGTGGCTTCATGGATGGGCCGGCAGTGGCTGAAGTGCAGTGGGACTAGCACAGCACAATTAAGTCCCTAGTTCAGTGGTTCCCAAACTGGGAGGCATGGCTCCCAGGGGAGCCGCGGAAACCAGCCAGGGGAGCCACAGAATGCCACAGAATTTCCTCTCGGAAAACAGTGCAATGCCAATTGGCAGGTATCAACATAATGTAATGGGGAGCCACAGCCAATGGTCAAGGAAGCCACAGGTCGAAAAAGTTCGGGAAACACTGCCCTAGTTCAATCCCTGCCTATGGGACCTAGGAGAAATGGCTGGAAAGAGATTCCTAAGCCTACAGTAAGCTGTTCCAAGGAAGAGGATACTCCATTAGCTGTCTTGTTGGGTTTCCACCTTTCTTATGCTATTGGCCAGCACCTATATTGACACAGTTGCATCTCATTCATTTGGTAGATTGCCACCAAATGTCATTATCCATTATCTCCAGTTCCTCTGGCCCAAGTGACTTATCTCATCAGTAGTAACCGGGGGGTGGGGAGGGTGAGCTGTTAGAAAACTTACCCTTTCTAGACCTCAAAGTTACAGAGGGTAACAGATGCAGGTACTAAGCCACCCTCCTAGTGAGTTTCAAACTCTCTGAAGACAACTGAAATCAATAACAAAAGGAAATGGTGGGGCACCACCAACCACATCATAAAAAGACCTCTCATCTCAACAGGAAACAATTAAAAAAAATCACAAATCTGATCTGAAAAAAGATGGAAGTGGCATGCGGAAAACAGTGGGGTGCAACGTTGTCAATAATGTTGCTCGGATTATCTGTAAAAAGTAAATGAACAAAGGACAGTAATTCTAGGTGAAATAACTAGTGTGAATGCAACAGAGGGGGATAAACAGTGAGAATAATAGTTGAGACAAAAATACCCTAAAAGCATGTTATTCAGTGTTCCAAAAATGATAATTATTAATTAGACCAGTGTTTCTCAAACTGTGGGTCATGACCCACAAGTGGGTCGTGACCCAATTTTTGGAGGGTTGTGAATGCCGCCTGCCCCGCCCACAATTCCTGGTCACCAGATTTTTTTTAGCTGCGCATTGTTTTACCTGCGCAGAAGTCTTCAGCCCATTCCAGGCCTCATCACATCATGTTCTTGCTGATGAAAACGATGCAATGAGGCCCAGAATGGGTCAAAGACCGCCACGCAGAGGCTCCAGCAGTGGGCTTTCGCAGGCTTTTTGCGGAAAAACGCAAACGCCTGGCAACCCAGAAATAATGGTGATGACATCATCACATCCCCGCCATTACTTCCAGGTTGCTGAGCTATGTGCTGAAGGTGGGTCATGGAGCAAGTAAGTTTGAGAACCACTGCATTAGAGTTTTTATTCTATTTCCCTCCAAATTTCCAGTTTTCCAATGCAAAAAATCTGGGGGAAGAAACCTTAGAAAAAAAGGTGAAAAAATGTTCCACCCCACAAATGTTTCCATTTTTCCCTATATGTTCATATCTACTAGTGAAGCCTCTGACTACCACTGTGTCCTGCTGTTCTACACTTATAGTATTGCTGGTTGCTTGCATAACCTAGTAGGCATCTTATGTTAGCTAATTGTTGGAGATCCCAATAACCATGGAATGATCTTCTGCCTTCCCCTGTGTTAGACAAGCTTATAAAGGAGTAAGCTTTTGTTTAGAGCAACTCAATGAACCATGTGGATGAAAAATATTTCTTTTCCATTAAGGGCCCAAAGGAGACCAGGGTCCTCCAGGATTCCCAGGAGAACCAGGACCTACTGGCCAAAAGGGGTCAATAGGAGAAATGGGTCTGCCAGGTAACAACTTTTTAACTGTGGTGTTTTTAAAAACTGACTGGTTTGTTATTCATGTTCTATGAGCCAAAACACTCAGATTAATTTTAATCTTTTAAATTATTCTATTTTTAAAGAAGAAAAATACAATTTTATATAGTGTAATTTGAACTTTTAATTTTAGGGCAACAAGGAGCAAAAGGTGTGCAAGGCCTTCCAGGTGAGGCAGGTATACCAGGGTTTCCTGGAGAGAAAGGTGTGAAAGGAGACAAAGGACTGCCTGGACTTCCCGGAATTGGAATCCCTGGGGCTTTGGGTGAGAAGGTACCCACAGTCCTCCATGAACTATGTTAAATGTCCTAAATATTTATTTTATTTATTTAAAGAATTTATACCCCGCCTTTCTCCCAGCAAGGGCACACAAAGCGGCTTGTACAAGTTGCTTTGCTGCAACTCTTTCTAATTTCAAAGCACAAAACTACCGGCATGCATACGTATACAGTATTGGTCAACATGATTTTTAAAAAGAGAGATAAGAAATTGCCATAGTTATACATATAAATATTACAGGCTTCAAATAATGGATCCTTTAATAACATGTGTTATAATATAGAACTGGGGTTCTCCACCTGTGGTACGGGTACCCCTAGGGGTACGCGGACCTCTTGCTGGGGGTACTCCAAGCCCTGGCCCTTACCTGCCCCATCAGCAGCTAATTAAGTGTTAATTAACATGGATTAAAAAATTTAATTATTTTCGGAGCCCTTCTGTCTCTCTGATTTTGGTTTAGGTCTTATTTTTGTACTTTGGAAAATGTACTTTGGTGGGGTGGGGGAGGGAGGAGCTGATTTTGGGAAGTGTGACTTGGAGGAAAAAAAGAGATCCTTGCATGTCTGTCCCTGTCTCTCTCTCTCACTCACTCACACACACAGAGTTAAATAAGACATTTTTTCACATTTAAAATTGTTTTAGTACTTTTTATTTAACAATTAATTACCTAATTAATTAATTGATTAATCCAATTAATTAGCAGTTAATTAGCAGGGGGTACTTCAGAAAATTGGACCATGATAGGGGATACCCGGGACTCCAAAGGTTGAGAACCCCTGATATAGAATATTATGTTTTATATACAATCTAATAATAGTGCGGTACTTGGAAAGCTATTTGTAATCAGTGTGTAAAATTTAGTCTTTTTTTGCATCTCATTTCACCAAGAGCATTAGAATTTTTTCTCTCACGGCGGTCCAGGATCTTTCAGGGCTTGAAGCAGGGTGTCAAATGTGCCCCCTACACCCCCTGCCACTAGTTCCCTCTCCCTTACTTGGTGGGGCCGCAGGTATATGTAGTGCCCAGCCAGTAGGCAGGTGAATTACCGCTCTCACTCTGTGCTGAATCTGAAAAGGAGAGGGTAACAGATATATGTAGTTACTACTTTTACAAATAGTAAAAGAGGAAGTGAAGGAGAGGAGAGTGGTGGGCGAGAGTGTCTTCTCTCTTTTCATAGCAGCAGAAGAACCGGCAACCTGGTGAGCAGGTGGGGGAGCAACAGAAGTGGTGGTGATCACCTGCTCATGCAGCAGCCCTGCTGCCCCAAGGTTGTAGGCATAGCCATGGGGGAGGGTGACCTATTTCTATGGCATTGGTGGTAGGCAAGTGGGGTAGTGGCATGCATCCTTCCTGTGGTAATAATCTGTAACCTTAGTTGACTGCCTCAGTTTGTCTCATGATGAAGCTGACTCTGCCTTCTGTCTCTACAACAAGGACAGATCCTTGTCTCTCCAAAGAGTCAAACAATTAAAAATTGGGGTTAGGTTCTGGTTCAAGTTCATCAGTGCAGTATTGTTTAACTCTATGGTTTTAACTTGGTTCCAGTTCAAACATTAACAGCCTGCTCCTACCTAAATCCCCACGTGGTGATGCAGCGGCGCCAGCGTGGCTGTGCTGCATCCCATAGGGCAGTGTTTCTCAAACTGTGGGTTGGGACCCACTTGGTGGGTTGGGACCTGATTTCTGGTGGGTCCCAGGTGTTGGAAGGATCAGATAAGTATTTGCCACATGCCCTGAGGCTATTCAAAAATCATATAGCTGCTCATTGCCCTTCAAAGAGCAGAGCTCCTGCAGTTTGCAAGATAGCTGCTAATTGCCCTGCAAGGAGCTGAGCTCCTGCAGGTTGCAAGCTTGTGTAAATAAATATAGGAAGATAAATGTTTGAGTGTCTCGTAAAGCTAGGTGGGTCCCGATAGAGTGTCATTTTAAAAAGTGGGTCCTGGTGCTAAAAAGTTTGAGAACCACTACCATAGGGGATTTTCGGTTGCCGGAGGTCTCCTCGGGGTAAGAGGACATTTGTCCCCTTGCCCCGGGGTCCCAGCAGCTGCAACGGGTCAACTCGGACCTGCGCCAGTGATATCATTAGCGCAATTCCACGTTGATCCATCCAGGCAGATCAGGCCCGGGAAGGGCATCGGGATTCAGCATGCACTGCTGCCACCAAACCCGCCCCCATCCCAGGCCTGATCCACCCCCGCCCCATCTCCTCCACATTCTGCCCTTCCCTGCCCCTTTCAACCCTTCTCTGACCCATTCCGCCCCCTGTGCCGGGTTTACCTACTCCAGCAGGCCTCTGTTGCTCTGCCAGCACGCCTGCGAAGGCTCCGGCCTCCACACCGGCTCCCTGCGCTCCCACAAAGTGCTTTACTGTGCTTTTGCAGCAGCTAGTGCCGATGGAACACATGTTTCGCCAGCACTTCCTTTAGTTGGGACACAAGTTGACACAAGTTCAGTTGTCAGGATCAGAAGTAGGGCCTAGTAGGCACTCTTCTGCTAATCCCAAGGGGTAGCTATAATCCCAAGGGGTAGCTCTATGTCGAAAGTTGAGGAAAATGACATGAATTTAGGGTGTAAGCCCTTAAAGAGACCAAAGGCAGATAATAGTGCTATCTGCCATTTATTTAGGATGACGGGTACAGAAAAAGAGGGATGGTGTGGGAGGCTCAGCTTCCACCTACTGTCATTGTCTTCTGGTATCTTGAAGGGCTTACATGGATGCCCTTGCAAAGGCTCTTAGTCCTACAGCCCAAGCTGCCCTGGCTGGGGGTTGGTGGCACTCCCCTAGGAGGCAAAGTCCATATGAAGGTTGGACTCACTCTGTAAAGGGGCCAGTAGGCAGCTCCCCCAAGAAGGTTTGGGAATGCCAAGTTCATTCTCTTCTACCCCCAGTTCCAGAGACGTCCTCAAGGGGGGGCGGGGGGCCCAGGGCTCCCGGGCGGAGGGCGCAGAGGCTCCTGGGGGGGCGGGGGACTACTTAGGTTTCGATTTGTGTTTTTGTATTTTTACGGTTTTTTCGGGGGTCTACGGACTTTTTTACAGTAATGTACATGTGTGTATGCTTTGTCCCACTTAGCTTGTGTATCCCGGAGCCTTCGTTCTGCCTGCTTTCGTTCTGTCCGGGCGGCAGAACTCCGGAAAAGCGCCCGTTCGCTCCGGAGCAGGGCGCTCCGTCGTTCTGCGCTTGCGTCGTTCTTCTCAGTTAGCGCATGCGCAGAAAGATTGGAACGACGCTCCAGGGCGCTCCGTCGTTCCAATCTTTCTGCGCATGCGCTAACTGAGAAGAACGACGCAAGCGCAGAACGACGGAGCGCCCTGCTCCGGAGCGAACGGGCGCTTTTCCGGAGTTCTGCCGCCTGGACAGAATGAAAGCAGGCAGAACGAAGGCTCCGGGATACACAAGCTAAGTGGGACAAAGCATACACACATGTACATTACAGTAAAAAAGCCCGAAGACCTCTGAAAACCCCGGGGGGGTTATTTTGTTTTGGGGGGTTGGTTTTTTATTGGGGGGCGGCGAAAATCTGCCCCCCCGTGGGGGGGCGCAGGATCGTCTCTGCCCAGTTCCTCCTTGCTTCCTTCCCCAGCCGTTCCCTAGTCCAGCTTTCTGTATCCCTCCCGTCTCTCCTCCAAGACCCTTCCTTGCCTCATCCCTCTTGCTTCAGTTCCCTGCTCCACTTCTTGCCAACTTGTCGCTCTGCCTCTCCTCTAGCTATACCTTTCTTCAGTCCGGCTGCCAGCCCTGCTTTCACTCCTCTCAATGTTCCTTCCTTTCTCCTTCTTATTGCATGTCTTCTCCAGCTGGCCTGCTGTCATTTCTCCAGCTGGCCCACTATTATTGTTGTCCTAAACAGCCTTCCATGCACTTTGGAGAGCTTTGACCCTTTTTACCTTCCCTTTCATCTTCTTTCTAACTAGTCTCCTCTTTTGTGATAAGTCCACCCTTTGGAAATCAAGGGTTATCGTGTCAGATTTGCGTGGCAGTTCCCCACCCCCACCCCCAGAAACAGATCACAGCATGGTTACTGTTCCCCAGCGGTTCTGTAACATTTAAATCCCTCACCAAATTCTGGGTGCCACACAAACCCAGAGTCACCTGCTCTCTGTTTGGCTCCATGACTAGCTGCTCCAAGGCACTAGGCACAGGCATATCAAGAAATCTGGTCTCTCTTTCAAGACCAGAACATTGAAGTCCCCCATTATCACAACATAGATGGATGCCTCCTTGATATGTTTCCTCATCTCAAGGTTGCCTTCAGATTTTTGATCCAGAGGACAATAGCATGCACTCCTTGGGCCTGATAATTGTGATCTTAGAGTGCATGATGTAAGGAAGTCATTCTAAAGTTACGTAATGTGGAATTCTGTGCTATTGCAAGTATTTGGAATTTATTGTTAGTTCTCTTATCCCACAGGGAGAGCCAGGACAGCCAGGTAGTCCAGGCATATATGGAGAAAAAGGAGAAAAGGGTCTTCCAGGAATTCCAGGTATCCCTGGTTCCCCAGGTGTGAAAGGGGAAACAGGTCTTCAAGGTCCTCCAGGCAAGTGATCCAGAGTCTCTTCTACCTTTTTGTGTTCCAGACCTAAGTCTACCAAGTACCCTGATGATAAAACTAAACCCTTGCACTTTTTTTTTAAAGGTGGTCCAGGCTTCCCAGGAGAAAAGGGTGAAAAAGGATTCCCAGGCTTGGGTGGTTTCCCAGGCTTGAAAGGACAAACAGGTAGAGAATCATTTTTTTTTTAAATCAGAAATGCTCCTTCCCTCTTTAAAAGCTGCATGAAACTCTATTCACTTTTGTGATTTATACTTCATATTTTGAGATTTATAGATTCTATTGAATAGATTTATTTTATTATATCACAAGCAAGTAATGTTGGCTAGGACGGGCATGTTGTACAAATGAACTTTGTAGAGCTTTTATCACAGTTTGTAAAAATACATGTTAACCATATTAGTCAATAGTAGCAAAAACAATGAGTCTTATAGCATCTTGAACAGGTCTTCAAAGGTGTTCATGGGCTAAAGCAGTGGTGGCCAACCCGCGTCACGCGTGCCACAGAGTGGCACGGGAAGGTCCGTCGGGTGGCACGCCGCCCGCCGCCTCCCTCCCGGCTTCTCCCTCCGGGTCCGCACGACTCCGGAGGCCGGGAGAGAGCGTCCTCCCCTCACGCCGGCTCGGCCTACACTGCCCAGGCCTGAGCCGGCGATTTCGCACATGCGTACAACGCTGATGCGTTGTACGCATGTGCGAAATCGCCGGCTCAGGCCTGGGCAGCGTAGGCCGAGCCGGCGTGAGGGGAGGACGCTCTCTCCCGGCCTCCTCCGCTCTCCTCGCTGGCAAGAGGCCGCCTGGGCCCGGACTTCGGGCTGTGGCAGCGGCTCTCGAGCCCCAGCAGCAGCGGGTTGCCCCGGGCAGCGGCCGGGGCGGCGGGGACAGCGGGGCAGCTGCCTGGACCGCGGCAAGGGGCGGCGGCGTGAGGAGCGATGGCGGCATGCAAGCGCCCGATCCTCCACCGCCGTTCCCGCTGAGGAGCCGCTTCGGGCTGCCCCCGGGCGCCCCCGCTGCACTGCCAATGCGAAGCTGCTCGTTCTGCTTCTTCACCAGTTCCTGCAGCTTCCGCGCGTCGGCGTTCAGGCGGCGCCGCTTCCTTCCTGCCCACTCGCCTTCCGTCCCCTCAGACTGGGCCAAGCGCGGCGGGCCCCCACTACATGGCCAGGCGGGGAAGCGCAGCTGTTACTGTCGCCGTTGTCGCCACCGCCGCGGGTTCCATTCCGGGGTTGGGCCCGTTCAATCAAGTCAGCTGTACTGGTGGCGGCCCGCGGCGGAGGGAGGCGTAGGCGTAGGTGCATATCCGGCTGCGGCCTCCGCCAGCATAGCCGTCGCCATGTCCGTCCTTCCTCGTCTCCTCACCGGCAGCACGCCCAGGCGGCAGAGCGAGCTGAGGCTCAAGGAGTGGTAACCGCCTTGTGGGACTGTGAGGGAACAGGCAGGCGGCGGCGGCTGGACAATGGTCGCGGCGGGCGATGATTTCACACACGGCGCGAGCATGAAGGGCCGTTAATGGCGGCTGCACCTTTCCCCTCCCCACCACGGAAAGCCTGTGCGTTGGTTGCTTTTCCCAGGCCTTAAATGCTGTACAGACTAGTATATGTTCTTCTTCAGACACATCATTGTCTACTCTTACTTCCCTTGTCTATGACTTTGCTTTGTCTACCCTTTCTGCAAGTTGTATTTATTTGGAAGTGAGCCGTGACCTGAGCCGCCCCCAAGGCATTTATTTTCAGTGGCCTTAGCAGAAATGAGGAGGTCCCTAGGTCGAGTATCTTTCCCTTATCTCTGGGTAACTTGCAATCTGGGATTAATCCTTTTTATCCTTTGGTTTTTGTTCATTTGTTTTTGCATTGTCACTTCAACAGAAAATTAACTGAACCAGCCCAAGTATAATTATGACAAAGATGACACTTCTACAATTCACATATTTCATTTCTGAGTTGGTAAAGCAGACACGTAGTGATTCTGCCAGCTCAGAATCATGTGGTGAAACACTGAGTGAACTAGTCTCCACATGAACTCCAGGATTATCAGAGAAAATGGGTGCTCTTTCATGCAGCTATCTCCTCAAGTGACGGTGAGGTTGAAAAATCCCCATGTGCGGAACTTATTACCTCACAAATGTGTGAATTAGACAATCATTCTTGTGCTGAGCAGAAAAGAGAGAAACTGGGGAATAGTGGTGGGAGCATGTACATTAATTAATAAAGGAGCAGGTCAGTAAGGGCCCTGTGGATTTAGACCTCCAGGAAATTTTGGGAACCAAAACTATGGAGTTGCTCGCTGGATTTTCCAACATGGTTGCGTTCTAGTAGTTTATTATTTATTTATTTACTTTATTTATTTATTTTGTGGCACGCCTAAGATACAAAAAAACTAAAAGTGGCACATGTCATAAAAAGGTTGGCCACCACTGGGCTAAAGCCCACTTAGTCAAATGCTTGAAGTTCTAGAAAGTCGGTAGGTACCTGTTCCTTGCTCCTCACATATAAATGGGTAAAGATGAAAATACAAATAATGGTTTCTATTTGAATGCCAAGATCTAAGTCATTCTGTTTTAGTGTATGGTAGCTGACTACGTTTTTTGAAAGTTACCTGAATATATTTATATTTTAATATAATGTGGACTTAATTCAAGAGTAATTGCAATGGAGATTCTGGATTTCTGCTCTTATTGGTGAGACTAGAAGCAAGAGGCAGTATAAATACTGTATTATGTAGCTGTAACTTTACACTGAGAGAAGGATCAGTACAAATACTGAAGCCTAAAAGATGAAAAAATGTGTCTTTTGCAGGTGACCCGGGGCTCCCCGGGGCTCCAGGTGCACTTGGAGAAAAGGGTGAGAGAGGTTATGATGGAATCCCAGGTTCAGCGGGTGCAAAAGGTGACCCAGGTAAGCCAATTACTTTCTTGTTCATCTGGAATACAATATACTTTAGTGCCTGATTGTACACTCCTAACCCAGGGGTTCTCAACCAGTGGTACTAGTACCACCAGTGGTACTTTGGCCGACTACTGGTGGTACTTGGACCAACGGAACCCCGCTCCAACGCGGCACTTTTGGCAGCTCATTTTCGCTCCCAAGAGGCTCCTGCCTTTGGCCGAGCCTCTCTGGAACACTGAGAAGGGCCCTCCCACCCGCCCAGAATCTCCTACCTATATTTTCTGGCCTCCAAAAACCTGAAAACCCGGAAGTAACTAGCAATTATGTCATCGCCACTCGCGTCTGGTGGTACGCAGCAGGAGAATGGTTCCGGAGGTGGTACTTGGCCGGGAAGGGGCTGAGAATCCCTGCTCTAACCAGTTGGAATCCCAACAGATTTCCTAAGGGTTAAAAAAAAAATCAAAGGTTGGTCTTTCTGTGACTTACAAATGGCATTTCAGAAAATCAGGATAGTGCCGCCTCCTGGAACAGTATGGAGTCCAGTAACAGCTACTCCAGAAGGAGGGGCTACTCTGTCGTCCCAGAGACTGTATTGTGGAGCAGAGGGTTTAGAAATTCTAGGGGTTGGATAATGTATTTATTTTACATATTTGTGTGCCACCATTCAGGGCACGTTTTTCCAGAGCAGCAACTGATAGCAAATGGAAACAATAATTTTTCTTGGCTTCTCCATCCTTCCTTCCATCTCTTGCCCCTGCGTGACACTTTCTAGGCAGAGACAGGGGCCCCATTAGGAAGATTGGGAGAACACTGACAGGCCCTTGCCAAACTGGAACCCTCCCACAAAGTCAGCTAGACCTGCAACATAGCAAAGTGCTTTGGCGTGGGAGCTGCCACCACCTCCAATCTGAGAAACACCATACCAAAGCTCCCAAGTACAGCAGAACAGGTCCTCCTTAAGACTGGGCTGGGCCCATGAAACAAGGCAAGGGCAAACTTACTTAGCACAACAGACGCCTCATCCTCTGCTTGTGGGCTGGGCCTGTTGGAAGTGAGAGGAGAAAGTAGCAGAGTAAGCAGCGAATGGTCCCCCTTCCTATCTTGTGTCGCTATCAATAAAACATGCACAGGGCAGAGGCTGGTTAAGGTTTAAAAAGAAATACTTTACTTACCGATTATGGTTGATTACATACATCTTTTTAGGATCAGAGGCTCCTACTACTGATTAGGAACAGAGAACCTTTCAAGTATCGAGTCTCTTTGTGCGGGTTTTCCTGCTTAAGATTCCTACAGCAGTTGCAGTGTCTGGTCTAGTTGTGGTACTTGGGTATAGCAGCTTTCCTATAGCTTCCGTTTACTGGTTATTAGTTCACTTTCTCCTTTAAGTTTAAGAAATTCAGTTTCCATTGGTGTTGCGACTGGGTTAGCATCTTTAAGTCCTAGAGACAGTACTAAAAGTCTTTGTCTTTTGACTGAGAAGGTAATTTTGGTGTGTGCTGTTCACATACTGGTTACCCTCTTGAAGAAGCTCTCTGCGAAGGATGAGCGAAATGTTGGGTATCTATCTTAACTCTATTTTAAGACTGTGGCCACATAGCCCGAAAATTTTTAACCATTTTATATGAGAAGGTAACTTCCATCTTATTTCTTCTCAATCTGGATTTCTAAGTGGTAGTTAGCTTCTTTGTTTAAGTGGTTCACAATGTCTTTATAGTCAGTCATCTCTTTCACAGCAAACAATCACATCATCGACGTATGCCAAAAGATAAGTCCATTTTCCATCTCTGTGTCTGGTGTACGAACGCTGGTCTACCTCACCTTGAATTGAAGCCTTGTTGCTTCAGCATCTGGTTCAACTTCTGCTTTGAGCCATGGAAGCCCGTTCTGAAGTTTACACACATGAAGCACTTTCTTACTGTTTGTGTGCTTGAAACACACTTGTCTGGAAGCATCTACGCTTAAGAGCATTGTGTTGCGATTCACCTCTGGTTCATCTGTGGTCACTGCTTCAACTTCTTCTGGCAACTCAGGTTCATGCTATGGCAACCTTGCAAGGTAGGACAGTTGTACAGCTGGTACATTGGGTTGAACACTGGAGTTCTGGTGCTGGAACCTGGACTGCTTCTTCAGTGACATCTGGCTCTGGCAACTCATCTCCCCTTCTTTTCCTATACTGGTCTCTGGTTCTGGCGATGAGGCTCTGGGTATGTTGTCATGTTGGCTGGCACATACACAAACTCCTTGTCTGCCTCAAGTAAACCATCAATGAAGGTTTGGCGCTTGTCAACTTCCTCATGCTCATCAAAATACAGTCCATGGCATGTTGTCGCATGTCCATTATTCTATAGCCTTTGGACCCTGGAGCATATCCAACAAAAATGCCTTCTTCGGCTTTGGCATCAAGCTTGGACCTTTGTTCTTTTGGTACGTAGGTGTAGGTCTTGCTGCCCAAAACTCTTAAGATGCTGCATGCTGGATGCTCTCCCACGCCCCAGTTCAAAGGGAGTCTTGTTTGCACTTTTGGTGGGCAGTCTATTCTGTAAGTAGTTTGCTGTAGCTGCCGCTTCACCCCAAAATTGGTTCGGTGACTTTGCATCCATGAGCATGCATCTAACCATTTCTAAGAGAGATCTATTCTTTCTCTCTGCTATGCCATTTTGTTCTGGCATGTATGGAACAATGCATCTGTGTGCAATCTGGGTCTTGGGTAGCAGCACCAGCAGGTCAAACACAGTGACAGCAAGGCAGACAGATGGGTCTGTAACCTAACCCTTTTGCCTTAAATTTCCATATTCCTCAAGGAACCTTCTTTTGTGAACTGCTGGCCCTTGAATGCTCATCCCCAGCCCTAAATGGATGCTGCTAATGTTTTGCACACAATCAAGGGTATGGCAACAAACTTTTAGCTTGCTCTGGAAGTCAGTGACTCAATTACAATAGGCTCTTTGATTGAATTTTGCCATGGAGGTGGTGAGGGCAGATAGGATTGGAGACTCTTCTCTTGTGTTGCTTTGTTTACTCCAAATCAGGAAGTTCCCAGGGTGTGTCCTTCTGTTCACAGGTTCAGATGTCTATGCAAGCAAGGTGCGACCATTCATGGAATTTTCCAAGGAAATGAAAGTAAAGCAAGGCTTCTCCTAAACCAGCCACCTAACGTGGGGAGGGAGTGATTGTTCTGACAAACCAAAGTGTAGGCCTTCCTTGAGGCCTGTGGTATCTAAGATCTCTCATTAGTCCAAAATCAAAGGTTACAGAACTGGCAAGCAAAAAGTAGCTGAGGCAAAATAAAATGGCTCCTGTTGGTAGAGGAATCTTTAAACTGGTTGCAGATTAGCACCGTGCTGAAAAAGGGGGAAAAAAGTAAGGCTTCCTTTTAAAGAATAGATTGGGAGAGAAAGAGAGAGCCTCCAGTCAAAAAGATTAAGGATTTATTGTAAAAGGACAGACATCAAAAAATAATGTACACCAAAGATACCCTTTCACCCAATCATTCAATAGAATGCAGTAAGAAATACTGTATTGGTCTGAGTATAAGACTCACTTTTTTCTCCTAATTTAAGTTTTTAAACTAGGGGTGCGTCTTATAATCAGGCTGTTGCAATTTAATGCCAGTGATTTAATTAAATTTTTTTAATAGCACCAAACTTTAAGGGTGCGTCTTATAATCAGGTGCGTGTTATACTCGGGACAATACGGTATCAATCAATCGCAACAAATATGTGTGTGTGCCTGGCTTTTGGTGGATGAATGTTTACAATGTGCATTTTGCACACTGAGAGAGAAAGGAAAAGGGATTCCTGGCAGGAATTCAAGGGAGTCTTACTCTTTTGATCCAAACTCTATTCTTAAGGGGAAAAAGAGGGAGAAAGATAGAGGGGAGGGATGGTTGAGAGGAAAGAGGAAGAGTTTAAAACTCAATTTCTAGCTACCTTCCTTAAAGTAGCTTGCTAAGCCTTGATGCTATGTTCTGTGCAGTGTTTTAAAGACCCATGAATGATGCAAGGTCACAAGTGGTCCTTGCCTCACACCAATCACTTGGGCAGGCTGCCAATATTTATAGGGATCAGACTCTTGGGGGGATACATACGAGTCAAGGCATGGCCTGTGGAAGGTTCCTAACCAAGTTATCTATTGTGTTCAGAGGCATCGCTAGGGGTGTGTGGGGTGCACTCTGGAAGGGAGTGCCTTGTGGGTCACTCCACCCCCTCCTTTCGGGGTTGAGTATCCCACACCACCGCCCAGGCCCGCCAGGCCTCAGTTGCAGGGAGCACCCCATCAGGCTTTGCACTCCTGTATCTGCCAGCGGCTCTTCCGGGTTCGTCTGGCTGCTGAGCCGGCCATGAGGCCGTGCAGCACCTCTTGGGTTCAACTGCCTTCTGGCCTTCTTCCTGCCTTCTGGCCTTCTTCTGGCCTTCTTCCGCCACCTCCCTTGGTCCACAGGGTGGAAAGTGGGGCTCCTCGGCAGGAAGTCCTGCCCTGCCTGGGCTGTTTCATCTCCCTCCTTCCCCGGAACGCCACCACCACATGTAAAGAAGGGGGCGTATGTTCCTGGCCACAAAACTACATCTCCCAGCAGCCTCCGGGCCCCTCCTGAATGTCGCTGTCATGCTGCAGCCAGGGAGTTTAATAAAGGAGACCACCACCCCCCAGCTGCAATCTTCTCTCTCTCACCAACAGTAATATAACAACAGTATGGTTTGATTTATAGTAAGATTTAAATATTATTAACAGTATTTATATACCGCTTTTCAACAAAAAGTTCGCAACGCGGTTTACAGACAAAATCAAATGATTAAATGGCTCCCTGTCCCAAAAGGGCTCACAATCTAAAAACTATGCAGAACACCACCAGCAAACAGCCACCAGAAAAGACACTGTGCTGGGGTGAAAGGGGGGCAGTTACTCTCCCCCTGCTAAATATAAGAGGAGCACCAATTGAAAAAGTGCCTCTTGCCCGGTTAGCAGGGGGAGCACTGGGTATTCATGCTTTTTCACTGTTGCTGCCTTCATTTTGCAGGTATTCCAGGCAGAGGATTTCCTGGACTTCAAGGTTCAAAGGGTGAAAAAGGTAATATAAATGAAATTAAGTGTAAAGTGACATGCCCCATGAATAGCCACCAGTGCTGTGAAAACTAAAGGATGTCTTGATTAGGTTGTGCCATCTTAAAATTGACACTGAACTCATGGAGCTAATAATACATTTATGTAAGAAAAATGTAATCAACGCAACTGGTCTTAGAGTGGGCTAATATTTGTCAAGAATTGATCTTGAAGGACGTTTGACATTGTCAGAATGCTAGATAATGGGTTAAAACTCCTTTGTTCCCAGTAGTGGTGCCATCAGGGGCTGGCCCTCAACACTCTGCCCATCTCTTAACATCAGGGGGTAGGCAGAGGTTACCGTAGTAGCAACCTAGTGTCCGCATTGAATACCAGTGTATCTAGTGAGACCCTTCAAATGTTAAGTTTATTGTAGGCCAACTTTCATTGCAGAAATAAACCTTGTGTATAACATTAGTAGTAGTGAAAATTCATTCTGTGAACAAGGCCATCAATTCAAATCATTTTGCTGTCCCTGTGAATTATCTTCTTATGAATCAACATGGCTACTAAACTTCATTTCATTCTAGTTATGTTTCATCTAACCACAAAGGTTGTTTTAAATCTTAGGTGCAAAAGGAGATGTGGGCTTCCCAGGATCCCCAGGAAGTCCAGGGATTCCTGGTGCAAAAGGAGAACCAGGATTTATTGGTCCACAGGGTCCCATTGGTCAACCAGGCATTCCTGGATTACCTGGTAGACTCACAGAGGGACCCAAGGGTGATCGGGGACCCCAAGGACAACCTGGACTTCCAGGTAAGAAAATTTGTAGATAATTTTAAATCTAGATTAGGCAAAGTTACCAAGCAGCTAATGCATTATACCATAATGACTATCAGGGTGTAATTCTTGATTTACTGCAAATGAGAGAGAGGATAACTGAGAAAACCCAAGATTTTTCAGGTTTTTATACAGGCCAGCTCCTAAAATTGAAACATTATTGATTTTGTACATTTTGATTGCAAAAACTTCGAGTTTTAATAGTTCCCTTTCCCAAAGATTTGACTTGATATGCTTGGCTTCTGACACATACTGACAATTAATATACCTGTCAAAAAGTGATGGTATGCTTTAGCACTGTTGTTTCCAGGTTCCACAGGACTAAGGAAAGGAAATTATGAATGCTGATATTCATGTTATATCTTTGTGTAACGCATTATTCTTGCTTCCGAGCATCCCTTTGGCTTTACTGAGGACCACAGCCAGGCATCCTTTGACCAGAAACTGCTATTTTCATCTAAAACAAGTGTTGCCAATAAATCATTTTCCATTTCTACTTTAGGGCCACCTGGATCTCAAGGACCTCCAGGTGTTCCAGGAATATTAGGAGCAAAAGGAGAAAGAGGAAGTCCAGGTTGGCCTGGCCCAGCTGGAAAACAGGGTTTCAAAGGTGACCAGGGATCTCAAGGAACACCTGTAAGTTGATTTTAGGAGCATAGGTGATTTCTTCATCATAGCAGCATATTAGAGTGGTATTGTTAATATATGTAGTGTCTAGTTTTATTATTCTCCCAGGGCTCCCAGAGGGCATTCCTCCTTCATTCTAAACTCTGGGGACTATACCTCCCCTTGAAACAGGGGCAGGGTCATCAAATTTGCAACAGCTTCTCCATGAGAAGAGGGGATCCTACCTTCAGTGGTGTTGGAATGGGGGGGGATCCACCCCTGGACAGTGCGCCAGATGCCCCTGCCGGCAAACGGGGGGCATGGCGAAAACAGCAGCAACGGTGGTTGCTTTTTTTGACGCCACGGACACCAAGGACTCGCCCGCCTGGCCTTATAGTGGCCTTTTCAGGCCGAAAAAATACCAGGGGGGGGGGGGTTCCGGCCAGAAAAGGCCGCAAACTGATGTCGCCCCTCTGGGGGGGCTACTGATGACACGGGGTGCGTCACGGGGCCACGCCCACAGCGGCATGCGCTGCCGGGGGGGCCCCCACCCATAGCTGGCTGCACCACTGCCTACCTTCTCAGACCTGCCCTGCCTACTAGCAGGGAAACATTCCTTTTTAACTACTCCAGTTAGAAAAGCTTAGGTCTGAGCACCACCTTCAGGAAGTATCAGAGTTCCACAGTTTTCCAGCAAAATGCTTTTGTTTGTTTTGATTTGGTTTTCTTTTCCTCCTTGCTCTTCCCTTTGCAAGAGCAATTTATGGCCCCTTCAGAAGTGAGGGAGAGGATCGCTGCGCTCTCTCTCTCTCTCTCTCTCTCTCTCACTCTCTCTCTCTCTCTCTCACACACACACACACACACACACACACACACACACACACACACACACACACACACACACGAGTGTTCTGGCTGAATATCTCACAGCCCAATCCTGTCTAGCGGGACACAGCGGCGCAAATCTACAACCTGTGCATAATGGGGCTGCCATAGCTGGAGGCCTCCTCGAGGTAAAGGGATGTTCGTCCCCTTGAAAGGGTGGAATGGTGAGGTATAAAACTTGTAAATAAATAAATAAAATTCAAGCAAGTCTCCTTTCCAGAGTCATGCTTTTCTTCCAGCAGGAAGCCCAGGCACAACAGCCAGTGGCAGAAGGCATTCTGTGCACACTGCTCAATATGCCTTCCTTTTCTTGCTCATTCTCTTTTGTGGAGTGAGTGAGAAGGGAATGGGGGGGGGGCTTACCCCCTCTCCAGCACTGCTGCAGCAAGCTGAAAGAGGAGGTAGGGGTGGCCACTGCAGTCAGAAAGAGGGTCTCCACTTCCTCTCCTCCATGCCTTCACTGGCTGGGAGGATCTTGGAAACAAAATTCACAAGTTCCTGCTCACCCGGCCAATTTTGAAGAGGCAGAGGAGGAGGAGGTGGCAGCAGCAATGTGTGCACGCTCATGTGTGTGTATGTGCTGGGGGGGGGAGGAGAGGCAGAATTTGGGTGCCACTTTGGGTGCCAACTTGACTCACCTATAGGAAGTATCAGAACCATTACAAAACAGGACCTCTCAGTCCCATTCCAGTGAAGCAGCTCAGAAAAATACCATACCTGATTGTGTCAGAAGCTGCTGAGAGGTCTAGGAGAACAACCAGGGGCATGTTCTCCCACCCATCTCCTATCGGTCATCCACTAGGACAGTGGTGGCCAACCTTTTTATGACATGTGCCACTTTTAGTTTTTTTGTATCTTGGGCGTGCCACAAAAATAAATAAATAAATAAAGTAAATAAATAATAAATAACCGTGTTTTTATTTTATTAAATAAATTATACTTTTAGCCTCCGTTTCAGCGTCACTTTACTTTAGAGCAGGAAAGAAGAGAGGCGGCTCCAGGCGGCAACTCAGGCTGGGGCGGCGAAACGCCGTGCAGTCCTGACTTGCCGCCCGCCCTCCACTCGCCCGCCCTGTCTCGCCCGCCGTGTAGCTACACGGCGGGCGAGACAGGGCAGCGGGAGGCCGTCCAACCAGCCCCCGGAGGCTCCGCCGGGTCCGCGCAGCTCCGGAGGCCGGGAGAGAGCATCCTCCCGTCATGCCGGCTCGGCCTATACTGCCCAGGCCTGAGCCGGCGATTTCGCACATGCGTATAACGCATCGGAGGGAGAAGCCGGGAGGGAGGCAGCGGGCAGGCGGCGGGCCACCCGACGGACCTTCCCGTGCCACTCTGTGGCACGCGTGCCGCGGGTTGGCCACCACTGCACTAGGGTGACCAGGACAGTCTCTGTCCCAAAACTGGACCAGAAGCAGACTGAAAGGGATTCAGATCCAAGGAGCCCATGGACCGTCACTCCCACATGCTCTTTCCTCTGATAGGACAAATTGTGTCAGTTGCTTCCTTTTAAGCATATCATTTAATTAGTTTGGCACTTAATTTTTGGTCTTCAATTTTCTTGTTCTCCTTCTGTTTCCTCCTGCTTGGGCATGATACCACACAGTTGCTGTACTGATACAAGGTCTTTGTTTTAATGCATAACTCTCTTTTTCATTTTTGAATTCGAGGACTTGATTATGGATTGCACGATGTCATTAACTTGAGAGATTGCTCACACATGTATGCATCATTCTTATCCAAAGCCGCATGACTGCCGCAACTGATCATGAAGCCTGTTTTGTCTTGTACAGGGCAGTGCTGGCTTTCCGGGACTTACTGGTCAGAAAGGTGACATGGGACCTCCTGGAATTCCAGGCCCTCAAGGTATTGGGGAAATATAAGTGAACAGATGTAAGCATTCTGTCCTCTGACATTGTGCCACAGGAAAGAGAAAATAACATTTTGATTTAATTGCTTTTAGCTATACAAATGTATAGCTAAGATCGAAAGGTCGGCAGTTCGGATCCGCAACGGGGTGAGCTCTCGTTGCTTGGCCAGCTCCTGCCAACCTAGCAGTTCCAAAGCATGTTAATGCGAGTAGATAAATAGGTACCGCTTGCGGGAAGGTAAACAGCGCTCCGTGTTCCAGCTGCATGCTACGCATTGCGGCAAGGAGAGTCATGCCGGCCACATGACCACGGAGGCGTCTTCGGACAACGCTGGCTCTTCGGCTTTGAAATGGGGATGAGCACCACACCCTAGAGTCGGACACGACTGGACTTAATTGTCAGGGGTCACCTTTACCTTTACCTTATACAAATGTATATCTGCAGTATACATCAGTATAGAATCTGCCATTCTAGCAGCAAACAGTGCACCTTATGAGGGTGAGAGGTTTTTTTGCTCTTCTCAATCCACAGTATTTAATTTGTTTAAGAAAAGAATGAAAATTCAGTTTCTGTAACTTGAAGCAACAGGTAGGAAATCCACATTGTCAACTATAAGCATTTCTCTTTAAAAAAAAAAAAATCCTCCTCCCCAGACACACTCCCCTCACATCAAATATTCAAGCTTGGGACTCAGTCCCACAAACCTTATAATAACTACTTGAATCACTTGGAATAGTTGTATTGATTGGAATGTGCATATACAGCGGACCCCCGCTTTACAATACTGATCTGTTCCATAGCCTCCATCTTTTCATGAAGATATCGTAATGCGAATGCAATAATGCATTGATTTTTGGTAATTTGTTCCAAGACCTCAGAAGCCATTCGGCTGAACAGAGTGTTCCTTTTGCCCTCCTCTTGCTGTGCCTTGAAGGTATCCCCTACCCTATTTGGTTGACTCTTATTGCTCCTGCTTAAGCTACTTCGGGTTGTTCAGGATTCAGGAACTCCTGGAGACAGCCTGCTTCTGAGATGTGCTACTTAATACCCCACTGAGACTCGAGAGTATGCTATAGCCCAGAGGTGGCCAAACTGTGGCTCCTGATGTGGCTCTTTGCTGTGTAATGTGCGGCTCTCGGAAATATGTTGGCTGAGCTCCTTTTTGCATCACAATTAATATATAAAAGGTAAATAAGAAATGTTCAAGCTTTATAATTATTTGACCAGGTATAAACTGAGAGTCCACTGGATTAAAACGTTTATTTATTTATTTATTTATTTAAAAAAAAATTATATCCCGCCTTATCCTATGCCGAGGCAAATGCCCAAGGCGGCTTACAACAAAAATTAAAAAACATAGTTTAAAATACAGAAAAGTTTAAAACAATACATTAATTTAAAAACAATAAAATCCACGGGGGGGGGGGACAATATGGAGCACACAAAAGCAGCATGGCAGAGCATCTTGAGACACAGGAGGCAGACTACAACCCATCACCCAAACGCTTGACGAAACAAAAACGTTTTGAGCCCTCGCCAAAAAGTCATGAGGGAGGGGGTAGTTCTCAGATCCCCTGGCAGGGAGTTCCACAGTTGTGGCGCCACAGCAGAGAAGGCTCGCCCACGTGTTGCCACTCCCCTAACTTGCGATAGAGGTGGTACATGCAGGAGAGCCCCCTCAGATGACCTAAGAGAGCGGGCCGGAATGTATGGGAGAAGGCGGTCCCTCAGATATCCTGGACCCAAACCGTGAAGGGCTTTAAAGGTCATTACCAGCACCTTGAATTGGGCTCGGAAACGAATGGGCAGCCAGTGCAGCCGCTGAAACAGCGGCTCAACAGAGTCAAACCGCCTAGCTCCAGCAACCACCCGGGCCGCCGCATTTGCACTAATTGCAGCTTCCGAACCGTCTTCAAGGGCAGCCCCACGTAGAGCGCGTTACAGTAATCCAGTCTTGAAGTCACTAAGGCGTGGACCACCGTGGTCAGGTCTGATCGACTCAAGTACGGCCGCAGCTGGCGCACCAGCCGAAGCTGGGCAAACGCACCCGTGGCCACAGCCGCCACCTGGCTTTCCAGGGACAGCTGTGAATCCAGAAGTACTCCCAAGCTGCGCACCCGTTCCTGCAGGGGGAGTGCAACTCCATTCAGAACGGGCAGGTGACTCAGTACCTGCATCGAAGCTTTCCTGACCAGTAGGACCTCTGTCTTTTCTGGATTCAATCTCAACCTATTGGCCCTCATGCAGACCCCAACCGCCTCCAGGCAGAGCTCCAGGACTTCCACAGCCTCCCTGGAGCGAGATGGCAAGGAGAGATAGAGTTGGGTGTCGTCAGCATATTGGTGACACCCAACACCAAATCCCCGGATGATCTCTCCCAACGGTTTCATGTAGATGTTGAAAAGCATGGGAGACAGAATAGAACCCTGTGGCACCCCACACTGTAAAGGGCAGGGCGCCGAACAGGCATCTCCCAGCATCACCATCTGGGACCTGTCAGCCAAGTAGGAACGGAACCACTGCAACGCAGTGCCCCCTAGTCCCAACTCAGCCAGCCGGCCCAGAAGGATACCATGGTCGATGGTATTGAAAGCCACCGAGAGGTCCAAAAGGACCAGCAGGGATGCACTCCCCCTGTCCAGTCCTCGGCAAAGATCATCCAGCAGGGCGACCAAGGCTGTCTCCGTCCCAAAGCCCCGCCTGAAGCCAGACTGAAAAGGGTCCAGATACTCCGTTTCTTCTAGTATCCCCTGGAGCTGAGACACCACCATCCGCTCAATCACCTTACCCAAAAAAGGCAAATTGGAAACTGGCCGATAGTTATTTAAATGGGAGGAATCCAAAGACGGTTTTTTCAGGAGGGGACGCACAATTGCGGTCTTCAAGATGCTAGGCATCACTCCCTCTCGCAAAGATGAATTTACAATAGGTTCCACCCAGTCGGCCAGCCCAACCCGCGCAGATCGTATTAGCCAAGCTGGGCAAGGGTCAAGCGGGCAGGAAGACGATCTCAAACTACAGAGAACCCTATCCACATCCTCAGGCTGTATAAGGTGAAAAGAATCCAAAACGATGGAATTGACAGATGCCGTAGGGACAACTTCTGGAACAGTTAAACCAGAGTCCAAGTCGTGGCGAATCTGAGCGATTTTATCTGCGAAGTGCCGTGCGATCTCATTGCAGCGGTCTGTCGAACACTCCAACTCACTCTCTACAGGAGCCGAGTGGAGCAGATCCCTGACAACTCGAAAGAGCTCCGCTGATCGGCTACTCGCAGACGCAATGGTGGCAGAGAAAAACGCCTTCTTCGCTGCCATCACCGCCACAGAGTAGGCCCTGAAATGGGCTCTGGCCCGTGTTCGGTCAGATTCATCACAAGTTTTCCTCCACCGTCGCTCTAGGTGTCGGCCCAGTCGTTTCATTGCCCGCAGCTCCTCAGTGAACCAAGGAGCCGCCTTGGCTCGACGACAAGGCCGTGGCCGTTCAGGAGCGATCTGATCCAATGCTCTAGCTGCCTCCCCATACCACAGGGCAGCCAGAGCATCAGATGAATCACTGACCCGGGAAGCTGGGAATTCCCCCAGAGCCCTCAGGAAACCATCCGGATCCATCAGTCTCCGGGGGCGGACCATACAATTCGGTCTCCCAGCTCTGCAGGGGTGATTAAACGTTGCCAGTCTGAAACTCACCAGATAGTGATCCGTCCAAGACAGGAGTGATCTTAATCTCCTCCATGGGCAAATCACCATCCCCGTACCCACCAATGAACACCAAGTCCAATGTGTGCCCCGCACCATGCGTTGGGGCCGTGATCCATTGAGACAGGCCCATGGTCGCCATGGCAGCCATGAAGTCCTGAGCCACTGCTCAGTTTAAACATAAGTTTAATGTTCATGGTGAGTAAATATAGTTAAGAATTTAAATGCTTCTTAAATATTGCGGCTCTCAAACATCAGAAGTTTATTGTATGTGGCTCTTACATTAAACAAGTTTGGCCACCCCTGCTATAGCCGGATGGAAAATCCCTGCATCTCAAGGCTGTCAGCGAGTTCAAACATTTCAAACCACTCACACAACACAGAGAGGGCAGAGCCACCCGCAACATGCAGCCAACTGCTGCCTCTCACTCAGTGCATCCCTCCTCAGCTTTTTCAGGTGTTCACCATGGCCCCACTGCAGCCATCCCAGAAAGGGGGAGGTACTGTCGCTAGCTCTGCTGCCTCTGCTTTGCAGAGTAGCACCACTGCTGAGTAATGAATAAGAATGCAAGTTGTTCTTCTTCCTACTTCTCAGTCATACACTAGCTGGCATTGCATACTTATTGTAAAGTACATAACATCGTATAGTGAACTTATTTTATTATGGAGAGTCAGAGTCCATTGTAAAGTGATTTCATTGTATCCTGAAGGGGGGGATACAATGAAAGGGGGGCCCACTGTATACTAATGCATTGCAGTTACATGTAAAAGTGGATGAAGGAAAATCCACACCCACATTATTTTCAATCACTGATTACAGCTGCATTGCTTGCTTGTTCTCAACTGCATAATAAATGATGTGAGAGACAGAAAAAGGTTTATTTTTTCACTCACAGGGTGCAGGCCTCAGAATCAGTATGTGCCATTTAACATCCTGCTGCCACAAATATTTCTATATTTTTTAATCCAGGTCTGAAGGGTAGTTCAGGCTTCCCTGGACTCAAGGGAGAACATGGTGATCAGGGGTATCCTGGAGCTAAAGGTATGTTATGATTTTGTACTGTCCGTGCATCCGATGGGGCGGGGTCCCAAGCAACAAATGCCAGATCTGCCCCTGGGTGCGCCACCCCTCAGATGGCCCAGTGTGCCCTTTGCCCTTCCCTGACAGTCACCTGCCCAGGGTGGTCTTGGCTTACAGGCCTCAGATTACTGCCACAGGGAGGGGGTTGAGCTTCACCCTTGGATCCTCCTCCGTAGCCACCCCATCTTCCTTGAACCAGCTAGCTTCATGGAGTGGAGCGCCCTTTTTCCCTGGATCTCTGGCAGGAGTTCTCCACATTGGCCCTGCAAGGAGGTTTATATTCTGGTTGGAGGAGGTGTCTGACCCCTCCCTGTCCCTGCCCTTTGGACTTCTGAAAAGCCCACTCCTCTCCCATGGCTTCTCTTTCCTCTCCCCCTTCAGGCCCTTTGGCTCCACCCAGCCTGTGGGCTACCAGCCTTTCCAGCTGCTGTCTCCCAGGGTGGAGGCACACCTTCTCGTGGACCAGGAACTGCCTTGCCCCGTTCTGGTGCTTGTCATGTTCCTGGCCAAGACGAGGGTGTATCAGTTCCCCCCCCCCCAGCCCCTCGCCGTGCCCAGAGCATCCTCCCAAGCGCTTGGCTCCCCCATAGTCAGGCAAGGCTGAGGCACAGCAGCTCGCTCCTTTGCGTACTCAGCCTTGCTTCAAGCACCCTTGCTGGAGTCTAGCCTGCCAGCAACCGTCAGTGAGCGTCTGAAGCTCGCTGCCCAGCATCCTGCTGCATTTTCCATGGGCCGTTGTATCGAGCCGCCATGGAGCCACTTGGCTCGGGGACCTACAGTTCGTCCAGGTGAGCTGATCCTCAGATGTTGTACATTTCAGTTTCAGATTTGCTTATTTTGATAATAGTAGTGTTGATGTCAAAGCACAGAAAGACAGTTCTTAGTGAAATCGGCAGAATCTCAAATTTCATGTACTATCCCTAGGGATGTCTGCTGTGATCACCCCTTGTCTGCTGTGATGGAGTGGCATTAATCCTAACTTGGCGTGTTCATATTGATGCAGTATAATTGCTGAGTGGGCTTTGACTATCAGCAAGAGTCAACATTGTCTCAAGTTATCTACCTCTTGTCTACTTCTTCAACTTTAACAGGTTTCCAGGGCCCACCAGGTCCTCCAGGACAATTCCAGCTCCTGAAAGGTGAACCAGGTTTACCTGGTCCTGTAGGTCCAGTTGGTCCCAAAGGATTTCTTGGTCCTCCAGGCCCAAAAGGACAACAAGGTTGGTTTTTAGAGCCTGTTAGTTAGTGTTTCTAGATAGCACGGGATGGATACTGCAAGTATTTGTGTAGCTTCCCTAGTTCTGCTCAGGTGGTTTCTCAAACTCACTCCAGAACAGAACCCTGTTGTTTTGTCTTTGTAAGCTATGTGGCTGTTTTCAGATGACGTTGACTTTTATGTGTGTTTAAGTAGCTTGGTAAATTGCTTGTCACCTTGAATTTAGCTGAGGGGGGGGCTGTATTTTGTGGCATCATGGTAACTGTAAAAGCATCTTCTGAGAAATGGCATAAAAAGTCAGATTCACATGGGCACCAACCAAACCCGGACCTGCTTAGCTTCCTCAGGAGTACTGCATGATGTGCCTTCAGACTCTGCCTTAGGACATATCGCTTAAGAGAGGGTAAAAAAAAGAGGTAGTTTGCTACAGCACACTACTTAAAATAGAGGTAGGGAGGATTCATTAAATAAAAGAGTGGTAATAGATTGAGTTTATTGAAATGGACTTTCCAAAAGAAATACAAACTAACTGTTTGACCTTGCATAATAGAACAAACTGCCCCATCCTACCCCCTGCTAGCCCAGAGCATGCAGCACCGCCAACGAAGCCCTTCTTTACTTACCTCTCCACATACCATCTGGCCACCAATGGGTCTTCTCAGACCTATGGCTGCTCATTTACTGGCACAAGTCTGAGGAGACTCCTAGTGGCGGGTCCAGGACAGGAAGGGGGGGATACAGTCTTAGCGCATGCTGCTGCTGCCAAGATCCTCCCTCTCCTGCCCCTTCCCACCGTCGGTTTGGCCCACTCCCTGCCCTGAACTGCCCCCTCCACACCTTACCTGATAAGTGGGTCGCCCTGAAGCTGCTGGTATGCACACAAAACTTCTGGCCATTTGCTCCAGCGGCTACAGAGTCTCACGATGGCGGCGCAGCTTTTGCAGTGCCTGCATGAGGACTTACGGCAGTGGATTGTTAGATCCACTGCCATAAGTCCCCGATAGGACTGAGGCATAAAGCTGCAATCCTATACTAACTTTACCTGAGTGTAAGTCTTATTGAACTCAATGGCGCTTACTTCTGAGTAGACATGCATAGGCTTGCTCTAGTAAGATCACTTTGAACATTACAAATTTCCTACACTTTCAGTATTCCCAAGTTCACATCAAAGTAGGACGTACAAATCACATGTAGGTTGTCATGTGTGATGATCACACATACAGCTGTTCTGCTGAATGTACTCACACAGTGTGCATATGCATGCTGGGTAACCAGTTGAATTCTCAAATATATATGTGTATATATATTCTATACACATATATATATGACGCGCGCACAGGCAGTCATCCCATGAGCTAGATATTAACGACAGTCTCTCTACAGCAGGGGTGGGGAACCTCCGGCCCTCACTGGACCAGCCGGATCCGGCCCGTGACCGGAGGCTCCGCCGCTGCCGCCGCCTTCCCACACCGCTTCTTTTTAAAATCGGCTGCATCACCTCGGTGCCTACTCCTTCTGAAAGCGGCCTTTCTGTACCTGCGCAGATCGCCGCTGAGCCCAGCAGCGATCTGCGCATGTACAGAAAGGCCGTTTTGAAAAGGAGGCGGCGTGGGAAGGCGGCAGTGGCAGCGGTGGCGGCGGCCCAGAGCCTGAAACGTTGGAGAGTGGAGGGAGGGGGCTCAGAGAGGGGTGGGTGGGAGGGTGGGGGCTGGCTGAGCGATAGCGAGCGGTGGGTCGGTGGGAGGGAGGGAGGGAGGGAGGGAGCTGAGCGAGAGGTGGGTGGGCAAGCGGCGGGCGGTGGGTGGGTGCTGTAAATTCGCGGGGGTCAAATTTGCAGTGGGGGGGCAAAAATTTCGGACGGCCTAACGGCCGGCCCGCAACCAATTTTCCCCATGGGAAAATGGCCCCCCACCCCAAATAGGTTCCCCACCCCTGCTCTACAGGAATGACACACCTTCATTTCAACAGGTGTAACAGGACCTGTGGGTGTGACTGGTCCCCCAGGCACTCCAGGGTTTGATGGAAGGCCTGGTCAGAAAGGAGAAACTGGTCCTGTTGGCCCACCAGGTAAGTCTAGATAGTTCATTGCTTGGATAAGTTGTAGTCTGTATGTAGGGTAAACAGATTAGATTGATATTGTATAGTTTAATGAGAATTACAACATTGGCTTCCATGTGATGATGATGAATATTTATATACCGCTTTTCAACAGGAGTAGTTCACAAAGCGGTTTATACAGTAAAATAAATCAATAAATGGTTCCCTTTCCCCAAATGGCTCACAATCTAAGAAATACTAACATACCCCAGCAACAGCCACTGGAAAAGACACCATGCTGGGATGAAGAGGGACAGTTGCTGTCCCCCTGCTAAATATAAGAGGACACCACTTTGAAAGGTGTCTCTTTGCCCAGTTAGCAAGGGTAACTTTCATATGCAAACTGAATGATCATGGAAACATCTCTAGAACTTAAATATTCAGTCTTCCAAGTATCTTCACGTTCTTGAGAACTTCTACTAGTGGGTGATGGGGCCACTGTGAGGTTACTGCAGGCCTTGGGGCAGGGTGCAGAATTGGGTCTCTGCACTCACAAGTAGATCCACCCCCACCCCACCACCCCGATAACCTAACAGGGTGACAGGTCCATTCTCCCTCACTCCCCGCCCCCTTTCATTGCTGGAGACTGCAAGAGGAGATGAGAGACTGCCATCACTAAATTTATTCCAGGAACTGCTGGAGACCACCCGGGCTTGGTGGGATGGGGGTGGGTGGGTGGAAGAATGTTCACCTGAGTTGAAACTCTTGTGGGCATGTTCTTCTCCCATGCCACTTTTCCTACTGGCTAATCAGGCATTATCCCAGGTGGACCTGCATTATTGCAAGACCCGCCTGGAACAAAGCCTAATGGATGGCTATTGTGTAAGTCATGACAGCCTAAAACTAGAAAATATAGAATGGTGCAATGACTCTTACATATAGAATTAAGGAAACACAGTGTCACCACATGACTCTAAGCATTCTAGTTCTAAGCTTCCATGATGGTGAGACCACCTCACCATCAGCTCCCTGAGGTCAGATCTGTCCTGCGTGGACCCTTGCATGGACACCACAAGTCCCTGCTTGCAGCAGCACCCATGGGTGGGAGCGTAAATTGAATATCTCTCTCCTATCTTCCATTTTTTATGCATCTTTTTAATCTTCAGTTTCTCACTAAGCTTTTTGTGCAGCTACATTGACTTTTTGAGATGTCTCCCCTTCAGGCTACAGCTGCCCGTTATCAGCTGTAGCCTTTTCCCCCCGGGTTCTTCAGAAGGTGATTTCCACCCTTAGGGAGGCACTACTTTACTATACGCAAGCAGTTCAGACTGGCCCACCCCAGAACCACAGGAGAATGGGGACATTTGAAATAATCTGTGAATTCCCCTTCTCTGTAGTTCTAGGGTGATCAGTCTACCCACTCTGGTTGACTTGGAGCTTTCACAGGTGACACTCGAGAAGGGAGAGGCATTTGTTTAGGCAGTTTGAGTCCTATGGGATATCCTTCTGTCCTTTCATGTTCTTCTGTTATTATGCTTGTGTTACCTGTTCATGTTGCTGCATAAGGGCTTCGAGGTTCTCAATTCATTCTGGGGAGCAGGTAGAGAGCCCTTTCCCTTGGGGTTCTTCTGCATGACCCTGCCAGGCTACCAAGAGGAGGAGCTTCCCAGAAGTTGA
The DNA here is from genome assembly GCA_026170595.1 of Plestiodon gilberti rubricaudatus. NCBI lineage: Eukaryota > Metazoa > Chordata > Lepidosauria > Squamata > Scincidae > Plestiodon > Plestiodon gilberti. The sequence goes on from JANXHW010000001.1 coordinate 145,382,218, forward strand.
GACTGACCCACCACAGGCAAGCTCAAATTTCCCTATATTCTGTTAAAGCATTTTTACCCAAGGGTGTATATACGCAACAGGAGTTCAATGCGTACACCTGTGGGCTGGGAGAAAATGGGTGAAGAAAAATGAAAAATGTTCAGTTGATAATCTTTGGAGCTTAATAAAGACTTAATAAACCAAGAGTGTAGAAGGAATGTGGTGCCAAGTATATATGTTGGTAAGTTGTTTGCCTAACAGTTGTTTGCCTTGCCGTGTCTTTGGTCCGGCAGTGAAGTGATGGAGGCTGGCCTTGCTCCAGCCTCCCTTACTCCACCACCGGACCGAGGACGTGGCCGCTGGAGGAAGGTAAGGTGTCCCGCCAGCGGTCACGTAGGCGGTCTGGCGGGAAAGGGAGGGGGGCCATTGGCCTAGCCAGCCCAGTTAACTATTTAGCTGGCGGAAATCCGAGGAGGCCCATTGGGCCGGCCGTGGTTTACACCCGGGGAAGGGGACAAGCGTCCCCTTCCCCAAGTAGACCTCCGACCTGCCATGCGACAGGCAGCCTCAGGTTCAGGATCCAGCGGGCGGCCCTGGGCCGCCGGCCAGATCCTTACACAGGATTGCACTGTCAATGTGTTTAATAGGGCTACTCCCAGGTAGGTACATAGAGTTACAGACTTCTAAATATTTAAAATACCTAGTAAAGTTCCCAGTAAATTGCCTTAAAGTATATATGTACCAAAATGTATATAATATTTTATTCACAATGTCAACAATCACGGTCCTGGTTCAACCATGATACTAAACTATGGTTTAGCATTACTATCATGAGCCTGAGGCTGTCCCCTTCCCATGTAAGGAAAGGAAATCGGCAGCTTCCATTTCTGGTTTAAAACATCCTCAGATTTGTCATTGTGTCCAAATTGTCTAATCCTAGTTTGTTTTAATCACAGATTTACAAACAAACTAGGAGTTCAAACTAGAATTATATCCTGGCTTGTTTCCAAGCTGTGGTTTGAACAACCTGAGAGATTTGCTGGCTTTGGACACGGCAAATCCCAATTTGTTGTAAATCAGAACTGGAAGTTGCAAATTTCCTTCTCTTGAATCGGGTGGGAAATGCAAACCAAGGCTCTTTATAGTTATGCTAAATCATGGTTTAGCACGACATCTGAACCTGGTTGTTCCTTAGAAATACAAATTCTATCTTGCAGGTCCTAGGGGCTTTCCTGGTCCACCTGGCCCTGAAGGTATACCAGGGTCAATGGGTCCACCAGGTTCTCCCTCCGTAGCTCATGGCTTCCTTGTGACCAGACACAGTCAAAGTATAGAAGAGCCAACGTGTCCATCTGGAACAAGACTAATGTACAATGGATATTCTTTGCTTTATGTACAAGGAAATGAAAGAGCACATGGCCAGGACTTGGGTAAGAGACTACAGAACAATCAAGATAAATTTTTATTAACAAATTAACATATTTTGCAAATTATTTTAGGTAATTGTAAGGTGGATAGTCAGCTTCCCTAAGTCAAGAGGAGAAATATATATTTAGAAGACTTATGTTCCACCTTTCAATCAGTGATCTACAAGGCAACGTACAATAGACTGCACTAATACAATAATAAACATACACTCACACATAATCCAGAAGCCCTTTGTCCTCTAGTCCAGGTGTTCCCAACCTGTGGTAAGCGGACCCCATGGGGTACGCAGACCACTGGCCGGTGGTACCCGAGACGCTGCTCATTATCAGCTGCTGCGATCAGCAGCTGATAATGGCCAGCTGTAGTCTTTTTTCCCCGGGTTGCGGTGCGGGCGGGTCTTCCCACTCGCGCTGCAACCTGGAAAAAAGGCCACAGACCTTCCAATTCGGCAAGGCTGTAGCCTTTCCCTCCGGGTTGCGGCGCGGGCAGGAGGAACTGCCCGCCCACGCCGCAACCCAGAAAAATACATTTTGTGGGAGGGTACATGTGGGGGCGGCAAGTCTGGGGGCCCGCATATAGGGTACGCGGGCCTCCAAAGGTTGGGAACCTCTGGTCTAGTCAATGGCAGATACCAGAGGTTGCTTCCCTTCCATTCTGCAGTCCCAGATCTACCGGCAGTTGAGACAGAACAGAGTTCTTTCTGGTAGTGAGGGGGAAAGAGAACTCCCTTCAGCTATTTCTTCTCTGACTGATTGCTGAAGTCAGGTTGATCCCCTTGCCAAGATGCTCTTCCTGGTAGACTGAGGCCAGAGGTTGCTTCCCTTTCAAATGGTAAGGTGCCCCCAATCATAACCAGTGCCAGGATAGTGCAGTGGTTCCAGTGTTGGATTTAGATCTGGAAGATCCAGGTTCAAATCCCCACTCAGCCACAAAGCCTTGGAGAAAGGGCAATATAAAAATGTGAAAAATAAACGAGCAATCTACTTCTGTAAAGTTCTGTTAACTGCTGCAGCGTCGAAAGGAATTTCCTACGCAGCGGGTTAAACCGCTGAGCCATAATCTGTCGATCGAAAGGTCGGCAGTTCGATTCCCGCAACGGGGTGAGCGCTCGTTGCTTGGCCAGCTCCTGCCAACCTAGCAGTTCCAAAGCATGTCAATACGAGTAGATAAATAGGTACTGCTTGCGGGAAGGTAAACAGCGCTCCGTGTTCCAGCTGCATGCTACGCGCTGCGGCAAGGAGAGTCATGCCGGCCACAAGACCACGGAGGCGTCTTCGGACAACGCTGGCTCTTCGGCTTTGAAATGGAGATGAGCACCACACCCTAGAGTCGGACACGACTGGACTTAATTGTCAGGGGATACCTTTACCTTTATGCTTGGCAAACTGACATAGATCTCCTCTACTTCAGTTATCATTAATCTCCTTTCTGCCTCAGAAAGCCATCCTAGAGCTATGGTGACAAAGGGAATCCAGGGCTGTTCAAGATATCAGCAGAACCAGCTCCCTCTGCACTGCATTATATTATACATGCAGAAAATATAATTCGTAGGATTGCTTGACACACTCACCAAACTGGGAGTTCTGTATACGCCACACACAAGAGTTGTAGTCCGTGCACACAAGCACAGAACACTTTCCCCACCAGCTAGATCTGTAGCACTGTGCCTTCCACACTAGGCAGACTGGCAGTACAGTTGCATTACAAGTGAGAATAATCACCCCAGGTCAAGTCTGAAGAAAGACAGGAGGAAAAATCCAGAAAACCTTGAAGTACGGGAAGGTAAACAGCGCTCCGTGTTCCAGCTGCATGCTACGCGCTGCGGCATGCCGGCCACATGACCACGGAGGCGTCTTCGGACAACGCTGGCACTTCGGCTTTGAAATGGGGATGAGCACCACACCCTAGAGTCGGACACGACTGGACTTAATTGTCAGGGGTCACCTTTACCTTTACCTTACAAAGGGGATAGTAATGACCCAATGTGAACTCTCCATAAAAAGTGAGTAAAGGAAGGGTGGCAATTCCAGAGGAAAGGGGTAGTGTGAAAGCCGCCATAGAAAGACATTTGTGGATGAACTTTTTATTTTTTGCTTTTTCAGGTACAGCAGGAAGTTGTCTACGAAAATTCAGCACAATGCCTTTCCTATTCTGCAACATTAACAATGTGTGCAATTTTGCCTCAAGGAATGATTATTCTTATTGGCTATCCACCCCCGAACCAATGCCAATGAGCATGGCTCCCATTACAGGGGACAGCATCAGACCTTTCATCAGTAGGTAAGCATCTTGCTAACAAATTGTTCTAATAAAATTCAGAACGACAGAAGCAGAATTTTTCAGCCTTGAAATAAACATTTCTGTCCTCCATTTTTGTTTGATATTTAAAGTCATCCACATATTTCTACATTCCAGAACTACTAATTAGTTGGAACAGATTTTTTTTGTTTTTCTTCCAAATTTTGCACATGTTCTTTACATAGTGAGCCAGTGGGAAGAACAAGCGCCTTATACTTTTTAATTTATTTTATTTGTATTTAATTTAAAACATTTATACCCTGCCTTTTCCTATGCCAAGGCAAATGCCCAAGGCGGCTATTTTATTTATTTATTTATTTATTTATTTAAGATACATATGCCCTGTTTTTCTTCCTAAGAAATGGTGTGCAGGGAAGCTTACAATAAAACTATTATGTTTGGATCATAATGAATACTAACTAGAAGACTGAGAATCTTTACAATCTTATATTATTATTGTTAATGCAAAAACAAAAAGTTTCACATTCTTGGCTCTATCTCTCATTGCAGTCCAGAAACCTCTACAAGAGAAAACTATTATTAATTTTTCTCCTTGAAGTTGCCTGGCAATTTCTACAACGAACGGGATAAATTGGTCAAAACAGTCTCTAGATTTTTACACCTTAGAAAACTTGTTGCCACAAGTAGCAAATATGTAATATAGATTGAAGTATTTTTCTTGTGTCAAAAAGGCATGTTGCTTGGCAAGTAGTGTATGTAGCTGCCATATTGAAATCCAGTATAGAGTCCTCGCTTACTATCATTTCACTATCCGTTGTTTCGCTTTAACATCATCCTCTGTGGCTGCAGCTACTTCCAGGTCGCGCCGGGCTCATGACCCACTGGCAACCCACTTTGGTTTTCGGATGAAAACTGGAAGTGGGTTGCAGTCGCCGTGGAGAGCCAATCTGAAGTGTGGGGAGGCCCGCAGAGGGAGCCACGGGCCTCACCCACCCGCCAGAGGGCTGGCACGACCCTCAGTAAGTTAAAAAATAACCCTTTTTTCCCCGGCGGTGGCACAGTCCTGGGAGCTGGCAGCCGCTTCCAATTCTCCTGGTGGGTCACAACCCACCAGTTTGAGGATCACTGCCTTGGCATATGGTGATCACTACAGACAGTTTCTACAGGTGTGAAGACTGTCTTGGGAACTATCTAGTGCTGGGGACTAACAATATAAATTGACTGAAGTTGAGGGTCATCAAACTCACTTTCCTTGCCATTCTTTTGCCAGTTTTCAACAAGCAGGTCCACATACAAATGGGAAATGGATCACTAAAGGCTTATGTCAACAGGCAAGGGTTGCCTCTAATGCTGCATAGAAGGCATGCAATCTGCTTCAATGGGAAGAAAATCATCTCAGCCAAACATCTAGTGGGCACATCCACTGGAATGGCTTTACAGCATGTCAATCAACAAGTCAGAATGGGCACTTCTTACACAAATTTTCTCCAAGATAAGAGTGTTATGGTCAACCAATGGTGGATCTCTTTGCCTCCCCAGGAAATGCATAGGACAAATGATTACTGATCAGACATCATTGCAAATGAGCAGTAGCAACAGACACATTGGAAGCAGGATGGCCAAGAGTCCTGCTGTGTAAATTTCCTTTGATTTCAAATCCAATCCTCCCCTGTATTTTTCAGAATCAGCGGAAGTCATTCTAATGGTACCACCCAGCGGTGTTGCTATACCCACATGGCGGGATCGACGTGACACCCCCCACGTGACGTCAAAAGCTCCACCCCTGGGGGGTTGACGTCACAAACGCCCCATCACCAAATTCGACGGCGGTGTGGCCAAAATGTACAAACACCCCTGGTGGTTTTCTAACCACTTTTAGGCCGTTTGCAGCGCGGGCGCAAATCTCATGCTGCAAACAGCCTAAAAGCGGCCGAAAAAAACCACCGGGGGGTCTTTTTGGCCACACCACCGATGAATTGATGCCAAATTAGGTGGCACTTGCAACACACACTCCCCGCGGTTTTTCGGCCGCTTTTAGGCCATTTGCAGCACGGGCACAAATGCTGTCGCTGCAAATGACCTAAAAGCGGGTAGAAAACCACTGAGGGTGCAATTGCCACCTGATTTGGTGGCAATTCGGCGGTGGCGCAGCCAAAAACTACCCCCCTGTGGTTTTTGGGCCGCTCTTAGGCCATTTGCAGCAACAGGATTTGCAGATGCGCTGCAAATGACCTAAAAGCAGCTGAAAAACTGCAGGGGGTGCTTTTTGCCACGTCACTACCGAATCCAGTGGTAATTTTGCACACACCCTGCTGCATGTCACCCCTGCACCGGGGGCCCACTGCCCCCTCGCCCCCCTTTGACAACACCTCTGCTACCTCCTCTCCTTCACTGGACTCATGATACTATCACCTCGACTGTAAAAATTTGCCTTAACGGTCCAATACTGCCCCCCTTGCACATCTTTGGATACTCCTTTGCAATGGCACTGACTGCTGTAAAGCAGTCATTGCCTGTCACAAAAGGTGCTCCAACAATGTGCTCAATATCCTGCCCGCACCAGTGGATCCCTGGACACTCACCAGAGAAGGTAAAATGTTGGGAGAGGCTGTAAGGGGTGGGGGGAGGGTGGAACAGGGGCGAGGAGGTACAAAACTGGGCAGGGAGAGGCGTAATGGGGGGGAGGCTATGGGAGGGGTGGATCCATCCTGGAAAGCACATGACGGGTTCTATCCCCCTTTTCTGAAGCCTCCAGCCCCTTCTCTTCTTGGACTTGTGCTAACAAAATTGCTAGGACAGGTCCAATGAGACCCATTGCAGGTCGGTAGGCTTCCACAGGGATAAGGGGATTGAATCCGCCCACACACAGGATGCAGTAGCTGCCATTTTGGAGCCACTGCTGTGTTGGAGGGGATGGATAGGATTGGGCTGTAATAGTAATAAGGGCAAATCTGTAACAGTCTCCATATTGAGGTATTCTGAAGCTGAACATAATTGAGGTACTGTAGTAATTTTGTAGCCCTTTTAATGAACAAACCTGTAAATTTACAGCAGCCACCTTTGAATCCTATATATGTATTTATTTTAAAGAATTTATGTCCTGCCTTTCCCCCTAAAACAGTGGTTCCCAAACTTTTTAGCACCAGGACCAACTTTTTTAAATGACACTCTATCGTGACCCACCTAGCTTTACGAGACTTAAAAACAAAGTTTCACTTTACCAGCACTCATGCCTCTGTTTTTATCCTTTTTAATATGACGGGGAAATCACCTTCTAGAGCATTTGTTGAGCTCCATGTTCATTGGATCGGAACCATTCTGGTGGCCTTGTGCTCCCATTTGCCTATAGCAATAAAAGGTTATGATGGTGGAAATGTTACAGTTGATCTTGATTCATACAATGTTGGTTTTGTTAATGGAATTGTCTCACACAGATGGGGGTTGAAACTTTGACTAAAATAGGAAAGCTTGGATTCCAGTGTAGCAGCTACACACACATGTCTTTTCTGACTAAGATAGGCCACCTCTAACTGAAACAAAATTTGCTGGCTTACATCTTTACCGTTAAACCAGAAGGAGCACTACAAGAGGGATGTTTCCATTGTGATGGACTTTTGAGTTTCATTTTGCATCATTTCTTGTAACATCTGAGGCAATGGGGTTACCCCCTGAATCAGTAGATCCTTTTCCCTTTGTTTATAGTACACGATACACTATTTTCCTCATAGCTCAATATACTTCTGTATTAAACTCTGGAACCACAATGTTGAAACATATTCACCATTTTGATAAAGTTCTTATGCCAGGTGAGCAATTTGGACCTCATTGCTCAATTGATATTTGAATGAAAAAACAGTAGACAGTGTAGCATAGCAATGTGCTGAACAGGCCAAAGGTTTTGTGATAAGTAATGCATTCAGTGATAAAGATGGGGGGGGGGGCTTGTAAGGCTATAATTTTTGCAGCTTTATCATTCCCTTCTCAGGTGTTCCGTATGTGAAGCTCCTGCTATGGTGATGGCCGTTCACAGTCAAACAGTTCAGATTCCACCATGTCCAGAAGGCTGGAGATCCCTCTGGATAGGTTACTCATTTGTGATGGCAAGTGGACCAATTTGTATTCTAATGGATCAGCTTATGACAAATCCTTTAATGCCATTCTACGTTTTTTTTTATTTAGAAGCAAACTTCCTTTTCCACAGTCCTTTATAAATATGAGCAAATGTCTCAACTTTTTAGAACATTACTTTTTAACGTTATATTGCTCTTTGTCTAGCAGTTCAGATTTATTTAGAGTAATGCTGGCAACTCATCCCTTACTGCAAATTGCCATGTGGCACCTGTCACCTTGCAGAGTAAAACTATGGCAGCTTCCCTCTTGAGACAAATATCAACCATTTTTGTCAGTGGCCATTTTTGTTGGAACCACAGTGCAGGGGTAAAGGGTTAAAAAGATCATTCTCCCTCCTCTATGATCCTAACCCTCATTGCCACTGATTTCACATAAAAAAAAAACCAAGCATATAGGGACTAGTGACATGATTAACATTTGGCCCTTGGTGAACAAACTGCAGCGGAATCTGCTTTTGTGAATAGGCTACTACACTGTCAGCTCAATCCTATCCAACTTATCGTATTTTCCGGCGTATAAGACGACTGGGCGTTTAAGACGACCCCCATCTTTTCCAGTTAAAATATAGATTTTACCAGAAACTGGCTTCATATTTCTTTCTTCTTGCTGGTGTAGCCATGATGGTGTTTTGACTGTTGGACATTTGTATACTATGTACTGGTGCTGTACTGCCCAGCCCTCCCTGTCTGCAAGACTATCGCCTCTTTCACCTGTCTGGCCTGCCCTTGTATCCTATTACCGATCTCCTCAGGAGCGAGATATGAGTGGTCTCTCTGAGCATCTCAGAGACCTGAGAGGAGCGAGATCTGAGAGATCACGTTACGTCACCTCAGAAAGCGGTGGGGGGAGGTGAAAAGAGAGAGAGGCGAAGGGAGGGGGAAAGAGAGAGCCGAAGCTGCCCCCTTCCAGCTACAGTGCAGGCGGGAGAGAGTCCCCTAGTCCGCCCTGTAGCCGAAAGGAGGGGGCGGCGTGCGCACATTTCAGTGTGCCGCACGCCGCTCTTCCCGGCTACAGGGCGGACTAGGGGACTCTCCCCCGCCCGCCCTATAGCTGGAACGAGGGGACGTGGCTTCGTGCACACGCTGAAACAGCGTGTGCACGAAGCCAACCCCCTCCTTTCAGCTACAGGGCGGACTAGGGGACTCTCCCACCCGCACTGTAGCTGGAAGGGGGGTGGCTTCGTGCACACGCTGTTTCAGCGTGCGCACGAAGCCACGTCCCCTCGTTCCAGCTACAGGGCAGGCAGGGGAGAGTCCCCTAGTCCGCCCTGTAGCCGGGAAGAGCGGCGCAGAGAAGGAGGATTTCCTTGCTCTCCGGAGAGAAAGTACAAGAAAGCTCTCCGGATTTCCTTGCTCTCGTCCGCCCCGTTAAAGTAAGTCCTCGGCCAGCCGGCCAGCCCTATACCCCCGCTGCTCAGTCTCCCGCCCTGAAACAGCGTGCGCACGACTGGGAAGGGGTTATGGTTTTTGCACAACAATAACGAACAGAAATTGAAACAACTGGTTCTAGGGCATCAAACAAAGCCAGATTCATGCACCAGAAAAGACTCCTAGTCCGCCCTGTAGCTGGGAAGAGCGGTGTGCGGCTCCGTATACAAACAGCCTAGTCCGGCTCGTTTCAGAACCTGCCCTATAAGACGACACCCAGCGTACACGACGACCCCCCACTTTTGAGAAGATTTTCCTGGGTTAAAAAGTCGTCGTATACGCCGGAAAATACGGTACACCACCGGTGTAACCAGCGGTGCAGTGAGAACAGGAGGCCCCAGAATGGAAAGGGGATTCAAATCCCCTTCAAAGGGGATTTAAATCTCCCCTCCCCTCCAAAGCCTCCCCCCCTGCTCTCCCCCCCTGGTCACACCAGTGGTGTAAGTTGGATAGGATTGCGCTGTGTATCTGGCTGTCCTGCTGCAAACATTGCTTGGAAGGCAGGATCTGGGCAGCAAGGTAGGTACACTTAACAGAAATCAGTTGTATTTTATGAACCATAATATTAGCTTTGTTAAGATATAAAGGTAAGTAAAGGTAAAGGTAAGTAAAGGTGACCCCTGACAATTAAGTCCAGTCATGTCCGACTCTAGGGTGTGGTGCTCATCCCCATTTCAAAGCCAGCGTTGTCCGAAGACGCCTCCGTGGTCATGTGACCAGCATGACTCTCCTTGCCGCAGCGCATAGCATGCAGCTGTTAAGATATACCCCCCCCAAAAAAAGTAAAATATATAAACAGAATAATTTCATGCCCTGAAATACATAGAGCTCAGGTCAGCAGAACAAATAGCTAAGAAAAATAAGCTTAGATAGATATAAGTCAATATAAGACTTTTTTTTAAGCACCGCTTCACGGATTAAGATTTTAAAGGTAGACATGACAGACATGTATTATGTACTTGCTTAAAGCAGTACCAGAATTAGAGCTATCTGAATATATTCTTAACTGAATATATTCTTAACTGTTTGAAAGTGAAGATGTTCCAGTGGCATACAGTGTAACATCTGGGTCTTGGGCACCATGCTTTAAGTCACTGTACAGATATAAATCTTTTTCACAAATGGATCAGTTTTTTGGATTTCTTGTGTCTGTAATTTAAACATAGCTAGCTACATTGGTCCAAGTCGTTCTTCATCCTCTTCTATGTGTACAATGTAAATAATTACCTATCGCATTGATACAGTATTGTATCAAGAATACAGTATTGTATTCTTAAATACTCAATAGGTAAGTGTGCTGTAAAATGATAATGAATAACAAAACCAATAATATGTTTCTAGAATCTGATGCATAATTTTAATATATTTTTAGCACACCAGTGCTGGTGCAGAGGGCTCAGGGCAAGCCCTGGCATCTCCAGGTTCCTGTCTTGAAGAGTTCCGCAGCGCCCCATTCATAGAATGCCATGGCAAGGGCACCTGCAATTACTATGCGAATGCTTACAGCTTTTGGCTTGCTACCATTGAGAGGAATGAAATGTTCAAGTAAGTTAGGAGCTTTTTCTACACTGCTTGATATACTTGCTCATGAATAAAAATTAAACGTTGAAGGAAGATTTTTTTTTCTGTTGAATAGTTAAAATAAATAGTTAGATAAGGTGAACTTACTTTGCACTTCTCCGAGGAATGCAGGAGAGCAACTTAGTATCCTTTGAGATACTCCTCCCCCCAGATCAGGAGGCAGGGCAACCAAAGTTGACTCCTCAGAAAGGGGTACCAGTTCCCCAGACCTGCCTTACCATCCAGGAGACAGGGCCATAGCTCAGTTCTAAGCTGTATTTTTGCTTATGCTTTCAAACCTTAGCATTATTTCCTCATCTCCTCTCACTAACCTCTGCCTGGACTTGTTGGGAGAAAGTTTTTCAATCCAAGGCCCATAATTTAGGGGACTTATTTCAGGGGATTTCTTCCCTAGTCAGTAGTCACAAGAAGCATAGGGTTATGCACAAGAAGCATAGGGTGACATGCCCAGTTGAAAGTCATACACCACTGCTGCCAGCTTCTCCCCACAAGGCCAATGGGCAAGGTCAAGAAGGATAAGGAGCAGTAATCCAGAGCCCAGCCCCCTTAGCAGGAGCTGGAGCTCCCAGCATGCTTTGCTCATCCTATTTATTTGAAGCAGGATGGGTGTAGAGGAAGGGGGCAATGCCAGAGCTCCAGGTAAGGGGGACAGGCTTCAGATCACCATGCCTCACCATGCTTTGCTCATACCTGGCTGGTTTCCTAAGCAACCAAGTGTGGGTGAGGAGGTAGCAGCAGGCTTCAGTTCCTTCCCCCCTCGTCTTCCTTGTTCTTCCTATATTGTTAGAGTGGTATGGGAAACACCCACACAGAAGTGGCAAACACGTTGATCCTACAATTAAGAACTTGCTTTCCATCTTAGCAAGAGGCAGAATCCAAGCCCATTCACCGCTTCTCTTCTAAATCAGTTTATTGCAGGAAGCAACTCCCAGTGAGAGCTGCTACTCATTATGGGTCAAAGCTCCTGCATTATCTGGGTTGGGCAATCTGTGTCTTCAAACATTTTTCATTGGTCACTGATGGCTCTTTTCATTTTTTTTTTAAATTTTATTTTCAGGAAACCTACTCCTTCCACTCTGAAAGCAGGAGAGCTACGCTCAAATGTTAGTCGTTGCCAAGTCTGTATGAGAAGAACATAATGACTTTCCGGTTGTACTAATGTCACAATATGGTGCTATTCTGTTGACAGCAGTGAAGTTTAGGCATATATTCTATGTACCTCATTGTTGCCCAATATGAAACAGTCAAGTGCCTTACAGGAACCTGCCTAACTGAACTCTGCTTTCTTGGCCTTTACTTGCTGAAGAAGAAGGAACAACAAAGATAAGCTTCAAATGGCACGTCTGGATAAACTATCTTATATATGAATGTGATGCACTGATACTTACCCTTAATCCAAAAAAATTCCCAAAGGTGCTAGGAGGGATGGCATCTCTGCCTTGTGTATGTAACACCCCTTTTTTCCATTTCTATGTATTAGATATATAGGTTTACTTTATAATTCCTTCCTTTCTGTTTTGAATTTCCAGCCTCTTGGTTATATACTTAAGGTTGCTGTACAAAGTAATATTAATATAAAGAAGAGTTCTGGAAATAAGAGTGTGAGGTGTGACTGAACATCAGGGATTTCCTTTTTACACAGTGGAGGGTGCTTCCTACAAAGGTTTCCTCCTGTCTGAATTGTGTTAGAAGGCACCTGCAGGCAAGAGCATGGAAAATTCTTGCCCATCAATGAAATGGGTCTGCCATTTGGTACTATGTGGGGGGTTTTTTTAACGCAGTTTCAGTAATATTTAGAAATAGATGATAACTGATGAAAGCAGAAACGGAAACATTTAACATTGACATTTTAAATGTTCTCTGTTTGGTCAACCACTTATTTATATAGAGAAAGAGAAAGGCACACAATTCTGTCAGCAATTAGGCAAATGAAGCTTTGGAGGTTCCTTCCTTTTTCCCAGTACCAATTTTCATTTTGGAAGAGAAGTATAAAAATCAAATTCTCCTAGTTAATGCCCATCTTGGAAAAAACATCCAACCAGACACCTTGTGATTAATACAGTAAGATGTATGCCTACAGTAAGATGTATGCCTTGTTTATCTATTTAATATTTCAGGGTTTTAAGCACTAATACACTGAATGACTTGATTTTGAACAGATAAGGCCTTACCATTTGATAAATATTCCAAATTAAGTAAGCAAATCAGTAGACTCTATTAGATTTCTATAAAACTTGCTGATATTTGAGAATATTTGTCTAAAACCAATTATGCCGTATGTAAGCCACTATAAAAATATTTTTTTTAAAAAAAAATAAGGCCTTTTAGGTGGTTCCTTGACCATATATTTCTTAAAAATGAAAAATTTTAATAAAACTATTTGTGTAAAAATATTGTTTTAACAATGGCCTCTTGTTTTTAATAATCTGCTTGTGTGAATGATACAAACTAATGTCAGGTTCAAGATAGCCACCATGTTCCTATTAGAGCAGGTCCCAAAGTGAAGTCCCTTACCTGCAACTGTTGGGAACACAGGATGCTGTCTTATATTGAGTCAGACTATTGGTCCATAAAGGTCAGTATTGTCAAGACAGATTGGCAGCAGCTCTGTAAGGTTTCACACAGGAATCTTTCCCACCCCTGCCTTAGATGCCAGGAATTGAGCCTGGGACCTTCTCCATACCAAACATGCAATTTATCACTGAGCTTGGTGTCACCCGGTGCAGTAACTCATGGTGTCACCCCCATTAACTTTATTTATTTTAATATATAACAGTACTGTACAGGTCACCCAACTAATCAGTAACCAACAAAAAGCCAGTGGCCAACTTGATGACATTCGCACAACTGAACAGGAGGTATTAGCTCTGGTGCATGGAAATGAGAGCTGACTCTTACTAACACCTTATTGGTTCCATGCTGTGTCATAACACCACCTCATTGGCTCTTGGAACAATCAGTCTCATTGGTCGGTTTTGAATTAAGAAAATCCACTTTTTGTTGCATAAGGCAGCTGTTTTTCTTTTTCGGGTTATTTGGCCATACCTTTTGATAGAATACAGATAATTCAACATGGTTTGTTTTCATTACATTCTGCATTAAATTAGCTTTCTAATGCTATAACTTTGATATTCATAAATACAAATTTTCCAAAACGTTTCCACAATTTTGGCCACTAGTGGCATCACACACACACCCCGAGGGTGTCACCCGGTGTGGTCTGCACCCCCTTGTGCCCCCCCTAGTGACCACTCCCATGTAATGTTCATATCATTGGTCCATAGATAGTCGCAAGCTGTTTATTACCCAGCTTTATATCCCATTTTCCCCCAATAGCTTCTAAAGCAGCTTACAAAAATATAAAAAAATTAAAAACTTCACTAAAACAAGCAATAGAAACAGACAGCATCAGATATAAATCATCATAAAATCCATGTCAGGCAGAATTAAAAGCTATGCCAAATGTGTCTTCAGTCTCCACCTGAAATGTGAGCCAGTCTAATTTTCCCAGGGAAGGGATTCAAGAGGTGAACTGCCTCAGCTGAAAAAACCCTGTCTCTACCAAACCTCTGTTAACAGCTAAATAACAGGACCTCCACCATTAGGGGCCTGACAGATTAATATAGGAACAGATGGTCCTTAGATAAATGGGTCCCAAGCTGTTTAGAGCTTTAAAGGCTAGTGCTAGCACTGTGATTTGCACCCAGTAAAATTGACAACCAGTAAAACAGACATAATATAGGTATAATAAAGCCAGCAAGGCGGAATCCACCATAACTTCCTCAGCCTGCTGTGCTTTTAAAACTGAACTAGGTCAATTGCGTTAAAATGTGAGCCACCTTCTCAGGCAGTGGAAAGGTGGCATACAAATGCCCAGATAAATCAGTCAAATATTCTCCATGCATATAGCTTCAAGTTTTCATGGCCGGTACATATCACTGAATTACAAATAAAAAAGTCCAAGTTTTCAGGCCGTTTATTTATGTTAAAATAGGACAAGTCCTTCAAAGGACTTGTGTCCTATTTTAACATAAATAAAACGGGCCTGAAAACTCAGACTTTTTTTTATTTGTAATTCAGTGATTCTCCATGCAGCTTGTTCTCATCAGTATCCTCCTGGCAGCCACATATCTGGTCAGTTGAATCTCCCAGACTGTCAAAGGCAGCCCCATGTAGGGCACACTGCAGTAATCTAATCAAGATGTAACTAATGCATAATTCTAGAGGTTAGGACTCAATATCAAAAATCAAATCAAAATCAAACTACCAGTGACCCAGCCAGAGCTGGTAAAAAAAAAGTTTCCTGCTATGCCATCACATGGGCATCCGGGGACAATTCTTAGCCCAACAGCATTCCCTAAACTGCATACTTGGCTGTTGTCAGCAAAAACATAACCCCATCTCGGGTGAAAAACACCACCATCCAGAACAGATATATCTCCTGTTGCCAGAAACTGTTTTGTGTGGATTAACTTTCAACTTATTCACCCTCATTCAACCTAAAACCACCTCAATATACCAGTTAAGCATTTCCACTGCCTCCTGGGATTAGATGTTGACCCTCAGTTCTACCCCTCATTTTCATCAGCATATTGGTGACATCTCAGCCTCCCAGATGACCTCTCCTAATGGTTTGAATGAGATGGTGAAAGCATGAGGACAAGACAGATCCTTGCAGAATCTGTAAACCAAAAGGTGGCTATCTACGGGGTAGAGCAGCAGTCCCCCCAGCACTGCCTTCTGCGATTAATCTAGGATCAGAGCCACTGCAGAACACTGCTTCCTAATCTCAGATGTCCCAGAAGCTGCTAAGAATGCCAGAAGAATCAGCTCCACTTTTCTATCCCCTGCACAGCTCATCCAGCAGAGCAAACAAGGTGGTTTTAGGTTAGTCCCAAAACCAGGTCAGAAGCCAGACCAGATTATGCATCCACATAATAATCATGTTCATCAAGAACCATCTGGAGCTGCTGGTAAAGTACCACTTGCAAATGCAAATGCTTTTAGGGACTTGAGATGCCTCTGGTGTTCAGGGAAGCATTCACAACTTCTGTCACCCAATTTCCTTAACCCCAACCAGGCAGGCTTTGGTTATCACACTGGACAGAATTCAAGAGCACAACTGGTAGACCTCAAAGCACCAAGTACCGGTAACCTATTCACATCCTGAGGCAACATGAGCTGAAAGGTAATGTGTGATCAGTCCACTGGTCTTTGCCACTACACTAACTATAGTGCCATCCATGTCAGTGAGGATATGAGCCATTTTACCCCTAAACAAACTGATCACAGCAAGCGGTCCAGGCCTGCACACCTTAGCTTAGTGCAGCGGTTCTCAAATAGTGGGGCGCGCCCCCCAGGGGGGGCGCGAGGCCCCACAAAGGGGGGCCCGACCACCACAGTCGCCCTCCGCACACTCCGAGGCCGGCCCAGGAGCCGGCCTCGGAGCGTCCGGAACGGCCGGCGCTCCAGGGCCTTCTGAAGGCCCAAGCGTCAATCCGGGTATTTTTGATGTTTTCGCTCATGCGCAGAGACGAAAACGGGTCTGCGCATGAGCGAAAACATCAAAAATACCCGGATTGACGCTTGGGCCTTCAGAAGGCCCTGGAGCGCCGGCCGTTCCGGACGCTCCGAGGCCGGCTCCCGGGCCGGCCTCGGAGCGTGCGGAGGGCGACGCGAAGGGGGGGGCGCCACCCCCCAAAATCGGGTGACGGGGGGGCGCGGGGAAATTTTTCTGAGAACCACTGGCTTAGTGTAAGCCCCTCACTGTTTGGAAAAGTTTCACTAGGCAAGCATTGTGCAGTTGCAATGGTCTAGTGATCCAGGTTTTTATATGAAAGGACCCTTTTTATATGGTCCTCGCTAGGAGCTGCCTTTGTCTTTGTACTTATTTGAGGGTGTGGTAGGTGTGGATAATAAACTCAGGAAGTTTATTAACATATCTCCTTCATTGAGCTGAGCCATGGAGATTGTGAGGACAACTAGAATCCTTCTTTGGTTTTGTTAACTTGTTTTCCATAAATCAGGAAGCTCCTTGGTCAGGAGGTGGCTTTTGTCTCAAGGTGCAATTTGTGGTACCAACAAGGCATGGTTGCCCATAGAATTTTGGAGCAGGTAGAGCTCCATTTGAGCCAGACTGATGAGAAGGAGGAAGATTGTATATCAAGAGCATGGCCTGTGAATCCAAGGCCTCTTGCCATCAGTCCCACTACGGCAGCGGTGGGGAACCTCTGGCCCGCGGGCCGTTTCCAGACCCCGAGGCGATCCGGTCCGGCCCGCGCAAAACCGGACCCGAGTCCATCAGGTCCGGCCCACGCAAGACCGGACTGCCGTTGCGCGCCTCCTCCTCCTCCTCCTAAAGCGGCATTCGTGATCGTGTACATACGCAGAACGCCACTAAGGCCGAGAGGGTAATCTCTCTGCCTCAGCGGCATTCTGCGCATGTACACAAACGCCATTTTAGAAGGAATGGCGCCTCCTCCTTCTAAAGCAGAGTTCGTGTACATGCGCAGAACGCTGCTGAGGCTGAGAGATTGGCCTCTCGGCCTTAGCGGCGTTCTGCGCATGTACACGATCACGAACGCTGCTTTAGAAGGAGGAGGCACGCGGGGCCGTCCCCACCGGCGGCGGCCCAGAGCCTGAAGGTAAGGAGAGCGATGGGGGGGCCGGGCACGCGCGATGAGGGGGCCAAGTTTGCGGTGGAGGAGCACCAAAATTTTGGCCGGCCTAATGGCTGGCCCGCAACACATTTTCCCCATCGGAAAATGGCCCCTCCACCACAAACAGGTTCCCCACCCTAGCACTACTGTATTAATATCACCTTGCTGGCCTAGGCTATGCTCTCTTCGCAGGCACCCCCCCCCCCAATACACACACACCCTACCTTAAAATAAAATAATAGCTATCAGGCAACAGTGGGTAACCATAGCCAGGCCTAACTGATCCAGGGAAAGATAACCTTGGCTACAATTATTAATAATTACGTACTGCTTTGCAGCAGAAGTTTGGAAAGCAATTTACATACCCCCCCCAAAAAAAATAGATGGTCCTCTGTCCCAAAGAGGATCACAAGCTAAAAAGAAACAAAGATACCACATTAAGTAGGAATGTTCTATTTGGAAAAATCTGACCTAGAAAGTTAGCATATTTCACTAGCATGAGATCAGAGGGTACACATGGAGGGAAAAAAGGAACTGACAGCAAGTTCTTTTCCCACAGAAACAAAGAGGCAAAACACAAAGCTCAAATTTTGTATTCAGTTGTTTCATTCTGGGGATTCATCTTAATGGAAAGTGATGCACATTTAAATAAACTGAACGTTATTGGAGTTTTGCCATTCATAATTTAATAAATATAATATTTAACTGAATATTCTGATTTTTTTTTTAGTTATCACGATAAATGAAATTAGTTGACCATTAATCCCAAAAAATGGCAGAATTACAGCTAGGAGGAAAGGAGAATAGCATAGTAAGAATTCACACCCTTGTCTTTACTCACATCTGGCAAATTTTTGTAGTTTTCTTGGTAGGCACATTTATTTCAGGACAACTAATATTGAAACATGACTTAATTGTAGAGAGCCATTAAAACCCATTTCGTCCCAGCCCACAGGTGTACACATTTAACTCCTGTTGCGTATATACACCCGGCTAAAAACGCCTTAGCCATATCTCAAATCAATGTTCCTCGCATTTATTTTGGTTCGTCGACTTGCAGCCACCGCAAGCCAAGAGGCTCGGTGCGTGCGTGGAGCGAGAAAGGCGACGCGAGGGAGCGCCGTGCTGCGGGATGGAGGCGGGGTGTCCTCGGCGGCTTCTACACGCATAAAGGGCTTGGCGGGGAGAATGCCACGTTCTCGCCTCGCCGTTTCGCTGAAACGTAAGTTCAGTTTCCTCGGGTCCTCCCGCCCCGCCGCCATCCCGGGTTTTCCGCGACCCTTGGCCACTCTTTCCGCCTCCGTATCCAGCGGGCGACCAGAAGGCTTGACGCACGGAGGTGTATTGATCACACTTGCGCGTGAACTGTCGCGTGGAGACGGCTGGTGGCTACTCGTTTGCTCGTTCGCCCTCCCCCCGCTGTTGCTGCTACGTGCTCAGTCGTCCTCGCACAGCGACCAATTGCAGCTGGTCTTCAGGAAGCGTGCGCGCTCCCTCCCCCAGCGGAAAACCACTAGGCTGGTATCCCCGAACCGACGCTCCTGCTCCTCCTTTCGCGCACAACATCCCCCGCCCACCTGCAGATTTTTCGAGTCTACTCGTCGAGGGCGGAAGGTTAGCATCAGGACGCGCTAGCGAATTGCCTCGTTTTTTAAATCCTATGGGGCGGGGGCGATCGTGTAGTGCCTCTCCATCTTCCAACGCTTCTCGCGTGGAGACGGAGCAACGCTCCTATCGCCTTGAGTCACCACTGAAGACGGATGACGCGCGACAGTGGAGGCGGGCGGGGGCTAAGAGAAACGTTTGGATAGAAGTTGCTTCCGCCCTTCTCCTCCCACGGACTCAACAACTTCGGGTGATGGGTTCACGCGAGCATCTTGTCTCCCTGCCTGCACAACTCTCCCTCCCTATGGAACCACCTGGTGTCATTTTGTGCCGTGGCGTATTGGGCAATTGAGAATGGGGCGGCAGGGCTGGGGTTCACCTGGTAGGAATGTCACATGTTTGTGTGCCTGCAGAAAGCACGGGTGGAATATTAGATGACGAACGAACTTGTGTCTGGGCTGTATCTGGGCTCGCATGACAAGATGCTCCTCTATCGAAAAGAATCCCAATCCTGCACACAGATATCAGGGAGAAGGTATAGCCGAACTTCGCCATAATGTGCTAGTTTTCCAAGTGCAAGGAACGTTTTGTTTGGAGCAGGTCAAAAGTCAGAAATTGTATAGTAAGAGGGCTTAAGGTCACACAGTGATAAGTCAATGTGAAACAGCAAAAACCTAAATATAAATCTGATATTAAAGTTACTTAAGTTGCAATTCAGTGTAAATTAATAAGTGTCCAAACACTCATTTAGGCCCTTGATCCTAAATGACTGGTTTCATTTGAAACAGATAGGTCATATCTGCCAAAGGGGCAGCACTAACTGTCTAAACAATTTTTGCACTTCACAAATATGAAGCCACAGCATTATTAGTGGTAGACATGCCAATGTTTCATCCAGCTACATTGTAAGTAACTAACAGTGCAATGGTGGTAGGCATGTCTATTCAGAAGTAAGCCCCGTTGCATTTAATGAGACTGATAGCACAATCCTATGTATGTCTATTCAGAAGTAAGTACCATTGTGTTCAATAGGACTTACTCCCAGGAAAGTGTGCATAGGATTGCAGCATTACTCACAGGTAAGCGTGTAGCCCTGAGACACCTCTAAACAACTGGAAGCATGACAATAACTGGCCCCTGCTAAATGGGAAAGATGTGAGGTGCCTTTTAAAGTGGTAGGTGCCTTTTAAAGTGGTGGATCTCTTATATTTAGCAGGAGCACAGCAGCTGTCCCTATTCACCCCACAGCAGCACAGTGTCTGTCTTGTATAGTGGCTGTTGTTGGTGTTTCTTCTGCATCTTTTTCAGTTATGAGCCCTTTTGGAACAGGGGACTATTTATTGTTGTGTAAACTGCTTTATGAACTTTTTTGTTGACAAGCAATATATAAATATTTGCAATAGTAACATAGATGTGGAAATGAGTCATTCTGAATTCTTTCTCAAAAGTAGCATCTGAGAAGAGGCTGGGATGAATTTTCAGTTAATGAGGAGGAAAGAGGAAGAATGGCAAGGAAGAGACAGGGCTGGCCCAGTCATGAGACTGACTAAAGTGACCACTTCCAGTAGCATAGCTAGAGGGGGCCCCATGCACTAAAGCCCGGGCTATGCTGTACGTGTTCCGTGTGTGTCTGGAGTCCCGCCCCCAAGCTGGGCTCGACTTTTGCTGCGTTTACGCTATGTTCGACCAATTAGAGCCCGTTGTTTGACCTGGGGGCGGGACTCCAGATGCACACGGAACGCGAATGCAACACGTACAGTGTAGCCCGGGCTTTAGTGGTTCAAGATGCTGCAACTCACTGTGTAAGCAGCCACTCCCACTCGCTGTCAGAGCCATTCAGAGCTATGGCGGCAATGCGTAGGCATCTCCGGTTGGTCCAGTGAGTGCCTGTGCATTGTGTGCCTCTGTGGCTCCAAGGCAACAGTGAGTGGGGGACTGCTTACACAGTGAATTGCAGCATCTTGCACCACTTAGTGCGCAGTTCCCCATCTAGCTACGCTACTGGCCACTTCAATAGTGGGCTGGAGAGGGTAGCGAACTGACAAGGAATGCCTTTCCCCCTCTGCCTGTCATTGCTCCCCTCCAGCTTGGCACCCACCCAGTTGCTTCAGTAAGCAGTCCAATCATCTTCATGTTTGCTCAGAGTGAACAAGAGGAGGATTGAGGCAGTGACAACACATCCCATCCAGTGCTGCCACTGCAGAAAGAAGCAGCAGCAGGGCAATCCTGTTCTGATCCCTTGCTTCCACAAGTGATCAAAACAGGATTGTTCTGCCTCCTGAAGCAGGCTAGGAACAAGCAGGAGGAGATGGTGGATGAACAGACGTATATAAAGGTAAGAAGAAATTCTTACCTTTATATGTCTGTCCATCCACCATCTCCTCCTGCTTGTTCCTAGCCTGCTTCACCCAGTCTATTTGTTTGTACACGGCTGGGAGCAAGCAGGAGGTGGCAGTATACAGATGGACATAAAGGTAAGGGTGGTGTGCGCCAGGATTGCGGTGCTGGCTCTTCCATGGGCTCTTCTCTTCCTTATACAGCTGGACAAGTGAGGAGGAGGAGGTGGCAGCAGGATGTATGCTAATGTGTGCAGGAGTAAAAAGAGGGTTCCTGGGGGTGGATCTGGGCCAATTCAGACAGCAGATCCACTTGATTGGCCCTTGGGAAGAGATAAAGGTGAAACTGATCATCATCATTCCATATACTATTTTCACAGACACAACACCGGGATTAAAAGCCATGATGAAAAAAAATCTAATGTTAGAAACAAGATAAAAACTCCATTTAAAACTTTACAGATTAAAAATTAGATCTTAAAAGGCAACGTTTCAATCATCTTTCGATGAACTTCTTCAGGCAAAGCAAAACACATTCCATATACTGAAAGCCAACTCAGGTAGTAGAAAGCAATACTGGGAGATGATGGTGATGTCTAGATACTCAGAAGGCTCCCTGAGTGTTTAGCAATAAATAATTTGCAAATTAAAAGAAAAAAGGGGGATGACACACAGCCTGAGGACTGAGCATGCTCAGTGACCCCCAGGAGTCATGACATTTGGTAGTTGAGGAGGAAGAAATAGCTGGGGGGGGGGTCCAGAGAGAGAGTGAATTGCCCTGCTTGAGCCACTGCAGCCATGCTTGTGCTTTCTTAGTGAAAACTGGAAATTCAGAGGGAGGGCCTGTATCTCCAAGAAGGCTAGTCCCCCACATGTCACCTGCAACTGTAGGTCTGCTCTGGAGGAGCAGATGAGGCTGACTGAAGCTGTCACCTCAGGAAGCGGATTAGTTGAGGACGGAATGTCCACCACCTGCCTCCTCCCGCCTATCTTTGCCACTTCTCTTCCTGCTCACTGGATTAAAAAAAATGAGAAGCAGAATGGCGCAGAATAGGAATATTTCCATCTTCCTCAACTCAGGGAGCGGGAGGAGGAGGGGATATGACAGCTGAAACTCCACCAGATACATACAGGGACAGTCTTTGGTGCAGACTCTCCACGGGGTGGGGGAGTAATATTTGGCATGCCGCCTCAGGCACAAAAGGGCTTCGCACGTGTCAAGGAGAGATTTATTTTATTAATTTTTGTTTACTGGATTTAATGTTCCGCTTTTGAAAAGTATAATCAAAATTGATTGTGATTATTGATGAACTTGGTGTGCGTATCTATAGACTTCGTTGCAACTGTGCTGGAACAAATGTTCAGCGAGCACGAATCGAATCTTCAGAACTAGGATGAGCGCTGAAGAGGGAGACACGTGGGTCGCGGGTTTTTCCGGGCGGGGTGGAAGGAAACATTGTCGCAGGGCGGCAGGTAGTGGAATAAACAGGAGGACCAGGCAAGTGGGGCGGGGGAGAGGGAGGGAGAGACACACCGGCCAGTAATCCAATAGTAGCCTAGAGTCCTTGAGGGGGAAACCTCCCTCCTTCAGCCTATTGGTAGAGCCACTGTCTTTTACGTGACATGGTGCCCAATGCGCACCGCCGTACTATGAAAGACGACGGAGAGCATCGCCTGTTTTCCACCTCGAAAGCCCCCTCCCCTGCTCTTATGTGAGCGTCTGGGAAACCCGGCGGGTCACGTGTTGTTTTGCTCTTTAGCTGAGGCGCGCAAAGCGCGAGAAGGTACTTGCTGCTGCGTCCGTGGTCCTGAAACGGAAGGAGCTTGCGCAGTACCGGATAGACCGAGTGTTTTAAGCGAGCGAGCGAGAGCGCGCGCCCGAGAAAGAGAGCCGAGAGTCTCTAAGGACGGTGCCAAGAGACTGATAAGAGCACCGGATAAGAGCTCCTCGGAATAGCCGTCCCGGACTGAGGGATGGCGAGTCCCCCTGTGCTGGAGCCGCCTGGCAGCCCCCTGGCTTGTCCCAACGCTAACAACAACAACAACCAGCCACAGCAGGAGCAGCAGCCGCCGCCGGGCGTGCGCAAGTGCGGTTACCTGCGCAAGCACAAGCACGGCCACAAGCGCTTCTTCGTGCTTCGAGCCCCCAGCACCGGAGCAGGTGGAGAGGAGGCGTCGCCGCAACCGGCCCGGCTGGAGTACTACGAGAGCGAGAAGAAGTGGCGGAGCAAGTCTACGGCACCCAAGCGGACCATCACTCTCGACTCGTGCCTCAACATCCACAAGCGGGCTGATGCCAAACACAAGCACCTCATCGCCCTCTACACGCGTGATGAGTACTTCGCTCTGGCGGCCGAGAGCGAGCAAGAGCAGGATGCCTGGTACCAGGCGCTGACGGAGCTGCTCCGAGAGAGCCAAGCTACCGGCGGGCAGGGCTCTCCTCGACACCCGCTGCAAGGGGCCTCTTGCGAGGACTTCGGCTACGGGCAGCTGGGCGGCGGGGCGTCGTCGTCGAGCGCCTCTGCCTACCGCGAAGTGTGGCAGGTAACGCTGAAGCCCAAAGGCCTTGGGCAGAGCCGCAACCTGACGGGCGTGCACCGGCTGTGCCTGGCTGCGCGCACCGTCGGGCTGGTACGCCTCAACTGTGAACGGCCCAGTGTGACGCTGCAGCTCATGAACAT
Source organism: Plestiodon gilberti rubricaudatus (assembly GCA_026170595.1). Taxonomy (NCBI): domain Eukaryota; kingdom Metazoa; phylum Chordata; class Lepidosauria; order Squamata; family Scincidae; genus Plestiodon; species Plestiodon gilberti. The sequence continues at coordinate 145,406,304 of JANXHW010000001.1, forward strand.
CCGCCGCTGCGGCCACTCCGACAGTTTCTTCTTCATGGAGCTCGGTCGCTCGGCCTCGACGGGGCCCGGCGAGCTCTGGATGCAGGCCGATGACTCGGTGGTGGCGCAAAACATCCACGAGACCATCTTGGAGGCCATGAAGGCGCTGCGGGAGCTAGCAGAGTTCCGCCCACGCAGCAAGAGCCAGTCCTCCTCGTCGTCGTCGTCGTCGGGCGGTGCTACTGCCGCCGGCGCCGGGGGGTTCTCGGCCATGTGCAGCCGGCCCATCTCAGTACCCGGTCGCCGCCATCATCACCACCCCCTGGTGGCGCTGCCCCCCAGCCAGACCGCTCTTCTCCGCCGTTCACGCACCGATACTCTGGCCGTGGCCGCGAGCAACAACGTCAGCAGCAGTAGCAGCAGTCGGGCACGGACGGCAAGTGAGGGAGATGGGTGTAGAACCGGCTCGCTAGCTGGCAGTCCCTTGAGCCCCCCGGATGCTGGATGTACCCCCTTTAGCCGCTCACACACCCTCGGGACTACCAACTGCCGGCAAAGTGGCCAAACGACTGTGCAAACTGGGAGGTCTCTCATCTTGGGGCACTCACCCAAGTCGGCCACTGAGCCTGCTGTGCTCTCTCAACGCCTTTCTAGTGGCAGCATTTCCATCTCTGGCTCCCCCAATGATCCTGCTAATTTTATGGCCTTTGAGGATTTGGGCTCTAGTCCAGGTGGGGATCCACGGCCCTTTTCATCTTCCTCAACAGCCAGCAACCATAGCAACACACCTGAGACTCCTCCTGGGCATCAGCTTGATGGCTACATGGCTATGGAGCGGGGACGCCTCTGCTATCGGTCCTGCCTATGGGAGAGCACTGGAGGGGACAAGGTGCCCAGGAAGCGCACTTGCTCCCTGACAACACTGGCACACCAGCGCCCTTTGCCACTTCCTCTTTCTTCCGCTTCCTTGGATGAATACACACTCATGCGGGCCACCTTCCCCACAGCGGGGATCTCTCCAAAGGCAATCTATACGCCCTATCCTGAGGACTACGGTGATGTGGAAATTGGCTCTGGGGGAACCAGCAGCAGTAGCAGCTCACATCTAGGCCGCAGTGGTGGCAGAGAGGAAGAGGGGAGCTATGTGCCTATGAGCCCCGGAGTAGTATCTGCCCGGCCTATACAAGGTGGTCGTAGTGGTGGTCATAGTGGTTACACACCTATGAGTCCCACCAGTGTATCCGCTCCACAGCAGATTTTGCAGCCTCGCCCCTACAAGATCAGCAGTGAGAGCTCCCCAGATGACAGCAGTTACATGCGCATGTGGGGTACTGGTATCAGGCCATCTGGGGAAAGCCCTGATGGGAGGTTGGCCAATGGTGACTATATCAATATGTCCTCCTTGCCTTCCACCACTTCTGCCTCACCTATGACCTTTCCTGATGACTTCAGTGCCCTAGGGCCTGGGGACCGGTCCAGCTACTTCTATAGCCCACAGTCCCATACCTGCCTGAGCCAAGCAAGTTCTCTGGATGAGAAGGACAGTGACCAGTATGTGCTAATGAACTCACCAGCAGGAAGGCTAATCCACGTCCCAAAAGGGGAGCCCTTCCCTGCCACCTGCAGCCACAATACGATGCCTTTGTCCATACACCACAGCCGGACTGAGAGCTCCCTCAGCCAGTGGGCAGGCAGTACCCAGCCCAGTCACCTTTCCCTAGAGCCACTGCTGTCTAGCATGAATAAGCGCCTCCTTCCACATGATCCTCAAAGAAGTCCCAGTGGGGAGTACATCAACATTGGCTACTCAGTGGAATTGGGCTCTACCAGCTCAGCTTCCCCACTTGGCTCTGGCCTGAGTGGACCGCACAGTTCCCCTATCTCCAGTTACGCAAACCTCACCATGAATGGGTCACAATCAAGTGCCATTTCAGTAGGATCTTTTGAAGAAGTGCTTTTTCTAGGGTCCTGCTCCAGCCCTGTGCAGCCTGACAAGCATTACCTAAAGGTTGGTGTGGGGGTGGCCTGCCTCCCTAGCCCATCGTCTGATGCAGGTGATTATACTGAGATGGCATTTACAGCAGTCACCACCCCATCCCAGCCCATTTCACACAAGCCTGAAAGTGCTCATGTAGCCAGTCCTGTTGCTGGTTTGAAGCGACTTACACTCTCTGGGGTGGAGGCGTTTATCTTTGCTAACCCTCCTCCTGACCCCAATCATGGAGCCAAAGTCATCCGCGCTGATCCTCAGGGACGGCGGAGGCACAGCTCAGAGACTTTCTCCTCCACTACCACAGTGACCCCTGTTTCTCCTTCCTTTGCACACAACCCCAAACGGCATAACTCTGCCTCTGTGGAAAATGTATCCCTCAGGAAAAACGAAGGTTTGGCAGAGGAGCAAAACAGCAGCCCCATGTGCCGAGAGACTTCAGCTGGCTTCCAGAATGGTCTCAACTACATTGCTGTTGATCTAGTGGATGGGGATCATCTGGAAAATGGTGACCAAGGCAAGCATCCCCTCAGTGGAAATATCCGTGGTACTTCTTACCGCAATGTAGATTTCTTGACCCACAACCTGAAAGAGGCAACTTCGGTGAAAGGTGAGTTTCCTTGCTCTAATCTATATTTCTGTCTGTAGTGACCGATGGGTTCTTGGAGGTAGAACCATATATAATTTATAATTATAATTTATAAAAATGCACCCTTGGAATAAAAACACGTCCACAACGAGCCGAACCAAATCTTTGAAGCTAAGCAAGGTGATCCTGTTGAAAGTGAATGTGCTAATAAACTAACTTAAATCTAAGCATTCCAGTTTAACTGGTTTGCGGCATGACTGAAGAATTCAACTTGAGGTCAACTTTCTAAAAAGTCCTAAAGGAGACGTGTGTGCAATGAGGTCAGAGAACTTTTTGTATTGTATTTTTTGTATTGTATTTTCTTTTTTGTTGTAAGCCGCCTTGGGTCCCTTCAGGGAGAAAGGGGATAAAAATACTGTAAATAAATAAATAAACATTAAATATGTGAAAATAATATATTTTACCAAAACCAATTCTGTAGCAAGGTATACCTGAGCTTAAAGGGCACTTCTGCATCTGGTCCCTTTTGCCCCAGGTAATCATTGCTTTTTTGCTTGCACTGCAGTCACATGCAGAATTACGATGTTAATTGTAATTAATGATGCAGTATATATAGTTGTTTGGGAAACACAGACTGACCCTCTCCCTTTTATCTATCCTGTTTCTGTTTCTGTTGTATCTGGGCATGTGCCTCTTAAAAAAAGATAGAACAGAAGTTCACATCAGTGGGTCCCTGCACTGCTGTGACCATTGTTTTCTAAAATGTCAGATTTTCTGTATTAAGGGCCCAATCCTATCCAACTTTCCAGCGCTGATGCAGCTATGCCAACAGGGCATGCGCTGCATCTTGTGGTGGTGGGGCACGTTATATTACATGTTGTAATGTTGGTTGAAAATGCAGGGAGAGCATATTTTCCGCGCTGCTGTGTGAATAACTTGCTGCTCAGTATCCAATAATCTGCCCTTAAGAAACTTAAAGGCGTGAGACGGTGGGAGGGCTCCCAATATATCTAATGCAACACCCATTGTTTTGATCTTTTGCATAAAGAATTTAGATTCACAAGAGAATGAGGAATTGGCTAACACACCTTTAAGGTTATATTGATAGTGTGACTAACCAGGAAAGAGATCTTGGGTTCCATTAATGGAAACATTGACCCAATGTGCAGCAGCTGAGAACAAGGCAAACTCCATGCTAGGGGTTATTAGGAAAGGGATGGAGAATAAGACTGCTAATGTTATAAGATAACGAGGGAGGAAAGGGGATGCTTAAAGAGGGTATGGAGACTGCATGCAAGCTGAATTAATTGCATTTTTCTTCATTAATTTAATTTAGTGTACAGTGATGCACATTGGGACAAAACTTCTCAACTTCATGTATACACCAATGGGTTCTGAGCTGTGAATGACTAAACAGGAAAGAGATCTTGGTGTTGTGGTGGATAGTTCAATGAAATCATCTATTTGATGTGCCACAACTGTGAATAAGGCAAATTCCATGATAGGGATAATTAGAAAAGGGATCAAGAATAAGACTGCTAATATTATACAGCCCTTATACAAACCTGTGGTATGGCCATATTTAATATTGTGTACAGTTCTGGTCGTCATATTTTGAAAAGGATATTGTAGAGCCAGAAAAGGTGCAAAAGAAGGTAATGAAAATGATCCAGAGGGCTGAAGCACCTTCCTTACAAGGAAAGACAACATTTGGGCTTTTTAGCTTGGAAAAAAGGCAATGAAGGGAGAATATGACTGACAGCGCAATCCTGCCTAACATTGGGTGTTGCAAAAGTGCCGTAAAGCACTTTTATGGCACCCAGAGAGTAAGCGACACCGGCACAGTGTACCTCTCACTCCACTGCCTTCCAGACCCTATGCCGCCGGATGCAGGTAAGTGCTGCACCAGGTGGTGGGAGGGTTGGCAGGGGCGGGGGGCAATTGGCCGGCCAGGCCCAGGAAGGGGGTGGGGATATCAGCCATATCCCCATCTGCCATATCCCCATCCCCTTCCTGGGCCTGGCTGGCCTTACACGGCCTCCCTGGTTGTGCACCAGCTAAATTGGGGCCATGGGGATTACACTGGGGGAAAGGGACAAAGATCCCCTTTCCCTGAGGTGAGCCCCAGCCGTGCTGGCACGGGCTGCATCCTGAATAGGCTGGCCTGTGCATCTTAGGCAAGATTGTTCTGCGAGACTGTTAAATCATGCATGGTGGGGATATCTCCCTCTCTTACAACACTATAACCAGGGGATATCCAACGAAACTGATTGGCAGGAGATTTGGGACACAAAAAAGAAAGTACAGGCATACATTCCAGGTCCCCCGCGGATACCTGAAAACTGCTGATAAAAGCGAACTGTCCCTTTGTGTAGCTGCTGCTGCTGCTGCTGCTGTTGTTGTTGTTGTTGTTAACGGTGAGTGGTCCTGATCTTGTATCTATAACAGGGGTGGCCAAACTGCGGCTCCTGAGCTACATGCGGCTCTTTGATATATAACGTGCAGCTCTCAGACATATGTTGGCTGAGCTTTTTTGCAATACAATTAATATAAAAGGAAAATAAGAAATTTTCAAGATTTATAATTATTTACCAGTTATAAACTGAGAGTCCACTGGATTAAAACATAAGTTAAATGTTTTTCATTCAATCTTTATCCATAAGTTAAATGTTCATGGTGAGTAAATATATTTAACAATTTAAATGCTTCTTAAATATTGCGACTCTCAAACATCTGAGAGCATCACAAATATTGCGATTGCATCGCAAATATTGCGACTCTCAAACATCTCTCAACATTTACCATATGTGGCTCTTACGTTAATAAGCAAGTTTGGCCACCCCTGATCTATAACATCATGGTGCATCATATAAAACATTGTTTCTGATTGCTAGATCAGAAATAAAAACAAGTATAATTGCCACTTCTAGCTGCTGGAGGTGGAGAAGTGGTCTATTTTTAGATTGTGAGCCCATTGTGAACTATTATGGGAACTAATATTTCTTTACCCAGCGTGTAGTTCATCTGTGGAACTCCATGCCACAGGATGTGGTGATGGCACCTGGCCTAGATGCCTTTAAAAGGGGTTTGGACAGATTCATGGAGGAGAAGACCATCACGGGTTACAAGCCATAAGTAACCTCCTGGTTTTAGAAGTGGGTTTTCTCTGTGCCAGGTGCAGGGGAGTGGCAGCAGGAAACAGGTTATCTTGTTGGCTGTGTGCTCCCTGAGGCATCTGGTGGGGCCACTGTGTGATGCAGGAAGCTGGACTAGATGGGCCTTTGGCCTGATCCAGCAGCAAGGCTCTTCTTATGTTCTTATGTTAATATGCAGAAAAATAAATAAATATTGTAAGTTGCCTTGGGCACCTCCAATTGGCAGGATATAAATATCCTGCAGTGTGAAGCTCTGGGCAGCTTCAGTCCTTTAGGGTGGCATTTTGGTAGGCTCTTGCTAACTCCGCAGGGCCCAAAGAAGAGAACTGGTGCCTGACTGCAGGCAAACATAGCTTGGCTGTTGGTTGAGAAATGGGGTGATAGTAAGGGCTGGAGTGTAATTATGAGAGACTCTTAAAATTGGTCTAAATGCGTCAGAAGTGGTGATGGTGAAAAACAACTTGCATAAATCCTCCCTTCCCCCCCCCCCAAATGTATACACTTTCAATATAACTTGAAAGGAATAGTAAAGGAAAAGAGTCCCAAAGCTTATCATTTTTTCTTTTCTTTTTCCAGTTTGTTAGCGTTGTTGCCATGTCGATCCCAGGGAACAAGAGGCAATGTTGGTAAGGTACCTTTTTATTGGATTATCTTATATTTATGAAAGAGAATGGAAGCTTAGATTTTTATGGAACTTTCCTTATTTAGGCATTGACATTGTTTTGGTTTGCTTTTTAATTCATCATCATAATGGCTGCATTGCAGGATGTGGACTTTTGAACCATGGCTGCTGTGCATAGTCATGTAATAGTAAAATACACTATTTCAGCTTTTTAACTGTGCATATTTGGGGGGGGGGGTTCAGCTTATCCTTCAGATGATGGTGTTGTATTGATATGTGTTTTCGTCATAATCCTACTTTCCATAAACAAGTTTTGTTGCTGATGGCTAATCTTGATAGTTTGGATTACTGTAGTTTGTCACTGTTACTAAAGTGGTTAATTTCATGCACTGTGGTTTAGCTGGACTGGCTGTTGGGTTTATGCCCTCAACTGAGAAAAGATGCTGTTGTGCTGGCTACTGCATGTAAGGTAGTAATAGATGATTTTTATCATATTGAGCTTGCAGTCTAACTAGAAAAAAAGTGGGAGGCACAGTTAAGGGAGTTTTGTATCACATTTAATTCCAGTAATATAAGCCACCAGTTTTTCATGTCTACAGCTGCACTGTAGATTATGATTTGTTGCTGAGTAGTTCTTGAAATTGTTTATTATCAAGAGATGTAACGTTAATAACGTTTGGCACTTGTATATGTGCATGTGCCTGACGCAAGCAACTGTATGGGTGCAAACTTACTGGGGCAGCCCAATCCTGCCTAACTAGCCAGCCCAGGCTGCCTGCCGGATCCTATCCCCGTTTCCTGGGGTTTACTCGGCCACCTCGGGGGAAAGGGGGGCCTCAATGGGCCTCCTCAGATTTCCGCCAGCTATTTCGCTGGTGCAAGTTCGAGAAGGCTGTGTAATGCGGCCCGGGAAGGGGACGGGGATATGGCAGCCACCATCCCCACCCCTACTACAGTTAGAAGTCCACCCTCATGCTCTCATATGAGCAGGTGTGTAGAGATTGGATCATGTGTCTTGATGACCAGCTTTGGAATCTGCACTTGCTTACATTTAGGTCTATAGTTATGATTAGGAACATGCGTTTTCAATCTCATATTACCATGGCATTAGCAAATGTAGAACAGTTTTGCAGTTCAGACTTGCAGCTATCTGTTGTTGTTGTTGTTCTCCTGCCTCTTTGTACCCCACATGTTTTTGGAATTGTCCTGCAGACAATGTATATTATCTTTCATTGCCTCAGCTTGATGAAGAGAAACAGCCAGGGCTGGCCCACCCATGAGGCAAACTGAAGCGATTGCCTCAGGCATCAGATTGGTGAGGGGTGCCCCTCTCTGTCCACCTACTTGCCTCCACTGTTCCTCCTCCTCTTTCCACACCCTGGATTGAAAAAAGTTGAGAGGGACAGAGAGGAAGAGGAAGTGTGGAGGGGAGGAATGTGCTGAGCTAGAACATTGGCGAGCGAGTGGGAGGAGCAGAAGCTGGTGCATCATCAAGTAAGGGGGGCAGCATTTGGCATGCTGCCAGTTATCAGGAGGTCTTACAATGGCACTGGAAACAGCATCTCTTCACCATTCCTCCCTCCACACAGTTGTATCAAATTTGTATGATGGAAGAAGAAAAGGAACATCTATAGAGCTGTAATTGGAAATCACATGCCCCTTTTATTTCTGTCTAGCGCCCCCCCACACACACACACACACACTCACAGTGCCATTGTTGGTGGGGCGGTGGGCCCCAGGGCGGCGGGGGTGTCAAGCATCGGAGGGGGTGCACTGTTGAGCGTCGGAGGGGGTGTCGACCACCCAACCAAGGGGGTGTAGCAATGCCTCTGCACACACACACATCTGGATACAAGTTATGTTAGCTCCACACTCAAGTAACTTGTGCTGTTCAGAAAGGGAGGGCTTAGTGGCGAGTGATGAGAGGCACACACAGACCTCACAGTACCTTTTAGGTATATTTGTATCAGGGACGAAAAGGCTCTGTGAAGTCCTATGGCAACTCCTCCATATGCAGGCAGTACACAGCTGCAGTGAACTGGATTGTACTCTGATTGTTGACAGTTATGGAATTCTGATTACAACTTCATCCTTCTTGGGGAAGAGTTTACTGATGTCTTTTTCCCCCTCTTTTTCTTTCAGAATGAAGAAATCTGTTTTGCCATCATTACCTTAGAGTCCAACATTTTAAAAAGCTGCTTGGTAGAATTTTTAAAAAGTTTGAATCTTAAGTTACTTTTAAGATCTGCTTATTTTCCTGTTTGATGTAGTTCTCAGAATAGTTCTTGATTATACTGGAGGCAAAACAACCTGTCTCATTCACTGGTGACACCTTGTGACACTTTGCTGCTGTTTGCATAAACTGTCCTCAAGAATGATGACGCCATTCAGGACTTTGGACCTCTTCAATGGACTGATTGATTATACACACGGTCATCAGCTTTTCAGCACAGATGAACTCCAGTACGTTAGATTATATTTGCACCTGCTGCTGCAGCAGCAGTAAAATCTGGTGTTTACTAGCATCCTTTCACTACTACTACTACTACTACTACTACTACTACTACAGTGCTACCTCAGTTAAAAATGAAATTGGATTTGTATTGGCGGTGTACAATAGCTAGCATCTCCTTTATCTCTCTGTGTTGAGTGTTGTAGTCATCAGCCTTATTGAACCTATCAAGAATTGTACTGCTGGCTGGTTCTCAGTCACTAGCTGCTGTTTACTTATCAGGCAAAACCCAGGATAGGACTGAAAAATTTAAGCAAAGATGAAACTTGATAGATTAGACTTCTATCAAAATATTTATAATAGTTCTGAAATATATAACTGAAGCAACAGAACTTAAATCATTAAACTGTATTGAGCTATCATTCTTTACCTCTGACACATTTGTATAATCATCTCTGTTTATTTTTTCAAGTATGTCAGATTGCAAAGGTCTTTTCTCCTATTTGTATGCTTACATTTATCAGATAACCTGATCTTAGCAGCATTTCTTTTAACAAGAAAAACACACTGACTGACATGCTAGAAATTAAGGCTAATAATAGGTGCCAGACAGATTAAAAACATTGGTTTGTGCAGAATACAGCATGTCTTTCAGGCATCATCGTTTCCTTCTACCAGGAATAAAATGTTCAATAGAAAACAGCAGTATAAAAATCTACGAATGGTCTCCTAGCAATTCATTTTAAATACACAATACAGTATTTTGAAAATAATGGTGTCATCATGGCTGGTATTTTTGCATATGACATCTCCAGAAATTGCACCATGTTAGGGACTATTTCATCCTCTCATGTTGTTCCTAGTCTGTATTTGATCAGAGACTTTTTAAAAGTGTAAAATTGTTTCAAGAGTACTTCCCCTAAGCTTGTCTGAAAGAGTGACCATATTTGTTTTCCTTGAGAATTCTCTGTACTAAGTGATGAACTTGTTTTATATCCAATGACGTACAAGGGAGACAAAGGAGCCAGTGTCTTATTGCTCATATTAAATGCAATGCAAAGTCTTCCTGCTTTCATGCTGAGTGTTAGGACAGAGGATTGTATTACAAGACAAATCTGAATGTAATCTCCACCCACTTGGTGTTCCTTTGAGAGCATGGGAGGAGAATATCGTTATGCATATGCTGGTAAAATTACTGAACAAACAGAAAATTAAATGTCAGTCTTACTGGTTCCCACCTTTCTATCTGAATACATATAACAAATATGATTGTTTATGATGTCCCTGGCGAATGGGAGCACTGAATGTGGCACTTGCTGAAACCAAAATATAACTTTCTTTAAGAAAAAAACTCTCTTAATTCCCAAAAAATCACAAGTTTCCAATATCACAATGACAAGTCACATAGCATCTAAAACAAAAGAGCTTGAATATATACCATGTTCTTTGCTATATCTTACTTTACATAGAAGGCATATGCAAATATTTACTCTTATGGCCCAATACTATCCTGGGCCAGCCCAGAGCAGGTGGACCAGTCAGAGCCAGCCAGGGACTGGGCAGTAGCGGAGAGGTATAAAAGAGGTATATACTTATCTGCTCAGCTGCTCTGTGGTCCTCATGGGGCCTCCTTGAATCCACGCAAGCTCTTTTGCTGGAATACATCCAAGCAAGTCCAAGAGGGCTCGTTGGGATATGGCCAGGAGCATAGGATATCAGCAGTGCTGCTGATCTGCCCCTGACCTGCCCTTGATGCCCCCAGCCCGGCCCAATCCCTGCCCTGATCCTCCCACAAAATGCCCCCTCTGCCACCTTACCGTACCAGACAGTTTGCACCAGCGGCTCCAAAGCGCATGACAGTGGCATGGCTTTCGCGCCACTGCAACAGGGCCTACGGCAGCAGATCATGAGATCACTGTGGTAGGCCCTTGATAGAATTAGTCCATTTTATTTAGTTTACAATATGGAACCAAAATTTTTTAAATATTAAGTTTGCTTTGAAATGTATATGGGGACTTTGTACATTTTGGCTGATTAAATTTAAAAAATGCTATATAACATGAACAGTTAACAAGCAGTGTTTTTCTTTTTGGATACATAATTGTTTCTGGATATCAGGATGTTAATAATTCTTGCTATTGTGATATGATTAAGAAAACTTATCTTGCTGTGTCTTCCAATGTACACCCTGTATATAGAAGTAATCAGTGATGCTGCTGGGGATGAGAATACATGGAACTAGAATAGTGTAATGTATTAGTATGTATTGATCCTGGCTGCTCTCCTTAATAGCCATATGCAATAAAATAAGTTATTTATTAAAGGAATAAAGTCTTTCTTTGTAGAGGTTTTGTTTGTTGATATCAAATTATCTTATTCTTTTTAAAGTAAGAAAGCTGCTTATGATGAATTATGAATAAATTTTAGTAATGGGTAAATATTAACATGTCTTATTATTTGTGGGGGGCATGAGGTGTGTGTATGTGAGCGTTTGGAAACATTTCTTAGGGCGCAATCCTGTGTAACTCTTGCACCGGTGTAACAGTAGATTCCCCCGGTGTAAGAGCACTTATGCCAGTGTAACTTGCTGTACGCCGACGGACGCAGGACAGACACCGGCTTAACCCCCCTCAGACAACTCGCATAACGCAGTTCGGACATGGAACAGACACCAGCGCAACTCTGCCGATGCATTCAGACGCCCCTGGAATGCCCGTTGCACCAGCATCCGTTCCGCATCCTAACTGCGCATGTGAGGTGTCTGAGGGGGGTTAAGTTGGTGTCCGTCCTGCGTCCGTCGGCATACGGCACGTTACACTGGCATAAGTGCTCTTACACCGGGGGATCTACTGTTACACCAGTGCAAGAGTTACACAGGATTGGGCTGTTAGCCGATTTAGGGGAGGTCTGCAATCAGTCGCAGGCACTATAGCCCTTTCAGGATATTCTGAAGTTTTCAGCCAGCCTTCCATTTTAAACCATGACTTTTGAGGTGTGCCCTTTACAGCAGATTCTGCTCTCTACTTTTGCACAACAAGACCAGTAATGGTAAAATTTCAGTTTAGAGAAACCGAAGCTATTTTGACAGCTATCCTATCCAACTTTTCAGTGATGATTCAGCCCCAAGGTAAGGGAACAAACATTCTCTTACCTTGAGGAGCCTCCGTGACTGCCTCCCCCCAGGATGCAGTGCATGCCCCATTGGTAGAGGTGGGAGAAAATGGTATTTTTTTTCCTCAGATTTCCGTGAATTAACCAAAATGGAATAGCAGAAAGCGGTCGTCCCCCCCCCCCCAATTTTTATGAATTGTAACCACTTTAAAAGTGTACTAGGGAGGTGGTATAGGTGGTTGTACAGTGTCAGCAGATGAAAAATGACACAAAATTATATGGTTTTATTTTATTTATTTATTTGCAGATTTATTTATTTATTTATTTTCAGAAAACAGTGTTATGTGTTTTTATTTCGTTATCACCATTTTCTCCTGCCCCTACCCATTGGCAAGGCTGCATCAGCACTGGAAAGGTGCATAGGATTGGGCCCTTAATTACCTTGCTGGCCTTCCATGTCTTACGCCAATTTGCATCAATTGTACTTTGAGAGACAGCTGTGTTTTGGTTTTATCACAATCTGTTTCCAATTCAAACTTCAAATAAACTGAGCAGAAACCTGGGTCTGGGAACAGGATGGCGGTTGTAGTCTGGCTAAACAGCATGAAGAAGTGATGGGGGAAGGGTGCAGGTTTGCAGAGAAAAGTGGCAGGTAGGGAAGAGAATCTTTTCACCAAGTAAGTCAAGCTATTAAACATTCAGGATCCGTTCCAAGTCAGATTTGTCAGTATTTTTAAACTCTCCAGTCCAGACACTCTTTTTAAAAAGTGTGTAACTAATGTGAGTGTGAACTAGTAACAATCCTGTGCAGTTAGGATTGGAGGGAAGTGCTGATGGCACGTCAGGATTAGCAGCCTCTGTGCTGATACTACTGGTGGGTTCCAGCGGGTTTAGTAAGGAAAGTAGGGCAGGGATGTTTGCAATCTCCTGGCGTGGGACACAAGAACAGGATCAAAAAAGGGGGTGGTAAACAAACTCTTCAACCAGGCCTCTGTGGCTGCCAATCCAGTCGTCTGTCTCACAGGTGCAGCAGCATACCAAGCTGCTGGTCTCCAGGGCTTCCACAGCAAGCCCATGCAACAAGAGGCCCAGGGCTACCTTTTGCTCTTTCTCTTCCCAAGGATTTTCCACTCCAGTTCTCCACTGGGCCTTCACTATCCCTCCACAGACCTGCTCCTAGGCTTTAACTTTCTGTCTTTCCCTTTGTCCTTCAGATTTCCTCCTTTTAAAAAAAAAACTTCTCCTTTCTCCAGCAGAGCCTTCTCTAACCTTTCCAGGTCAACATCACAGGTCCCAGCAGGGGCTGCTGGGAAGTGTAATCCCATTACACTCCCTTCCCCTCCAAGGATGCATCCTCATATTCAAGCTAAGTCCAGTGATAATCAGCCAGGCAGCAGGGAGCTCAGTGTTCTCTTTGAGACCATCTGGTTCCATTTTTATTAGCCAGCTGTCAGCGTGCTCGCTGGAACTAGTCGCCAGTAGTATCAGCACAGGGACTGTTAATCCTGAAGTGCCGTCAGCACTTCCCTCCAATCCTAACTGCAGCACAGGATACTACTAATTCACCCTCCTCACATCATTACACGTGGTTTGGTAGCTAGTTCAGACACTCACCAGTTTAAACACATTCCATACAGAATGATTTTTTTCTCATAATTGTTTAAAATCTGTTACACAAAAGAACTGGAATTTATGTGGCTGTTATCCAGTGTCAGCATGTAGCACTCTCAGGAAAATGCTCTGTGTTCTCATTCTTTTTTCTATATAAACCACAACGTGAACTAAAAAAAAAAGCGGTATATAAAATACAGGTATACCCTCCCCCCCCCCTCGCAGAATAGCCATCCGCAGACTTGTCTCAATGTGGATGGCTACCCAGGGAATAAAGGGCTGACTGGGGGTTGGGCATGGCGTCATAGTACCTTTTTATAGCAGCACACCAGCCCGCTGCAAGCTCCTGGACTCCCGCTCCAGCTTCCAAGTACTTGAAACGGCTATAAATTGTTTTTAAAAAAACCCGATTCATAGTGACTTCCATTTTCGTGTTGCGACCGTGTTTTTTTTACTCTTTACTGCCATTCCAAGTACTTGGAAGCTGCGTGGGCATGATCCAGGAGTGGACAGCAGGCGAGCTTGCTGCTAAAAGAACGTACTGTGATGCCACTTGGCCCCCACCTCACCCTTCCCAGCAGCAGATTTCATTTAAGGCAGTTTTTTGTATCCACTGGGGGTTCGGTTCCCGAACCCACGCAGATACAAAGGGCCGACAGTATTCATAATAATAAGATGATGCAATTATTTTGTTCCTGGAGAAAGGTCTCAGCTAGCGGGCAAAGGGGAAAAGCTTTGGGCTCAGTCACCCAGGGAGTAACATAACAAAGGGATCATTTTATTAATCAGGCTTAAACTGTGACACCCACCCACATATTCAAATTGGGCTTCTTTTCCTCTTACTCAATCTCACAACTTTCCTTCCTTTTTAAATATCTCCTTGACTCCCAACTCCTTAGGACTCTTTCAAAAAGCTTCAGTAACATAACAAAAAAGAAAATAATTTACCCTGTTTAGGATAAGTGGGAGAATAGAATGGCAGCAATGAAATGCAGGAAGTTTCCCAGCCTAGGTTCAAGAATCCTCTGAGGTCTTGTTGCTGAACAACAGTGGGCAACCCCTAATGGAACAGGGTTGCCATATTACCCGGCTTGGTGGATTTTTCACAGGTTTTAGGCATCCCACTTCAAACTAGTTTTCCCATTATTAGCTGGTCCAGATTGCCAGCTTTCACTTTTTAACAGAAGCAAATGGTTGCTGACAACCTTGTTGTTTCTTCATTTGAACAGAAGATGTATGACATGTTTGCATACATGTGTATGTGACACTGGGAGCCTCCCAGGAAAGTATGACCCAAGCCAGGACTGTGACTTTAAAGCAGAACTGATGGCAGAAGGCCTCAGATCCCACAAGCTTAGAGGAAAGCCACACTTTTTATTTGTCAGAGCAATCACACACACACACACACACACACACACACACACCACTCTGTAAGGCTGGCTTGAGAGAAGCTTTGCCTGACAGTTTCGTTTCCTGGAAAATTCCATGAATGGCCTCACCTTGCTTGCACAGCGCATTTGACCCTGTGAACAAAAGCCACACCTTGAGCTTCCTGGGCTGAAGTAAACAAAGTCATTCATTAGCAACCTGAAAGAAGGATCCCCAACCATGGCTGTCCTCACCAACTCCATGGTTAAATTCAATCAAGGGGTCCATGTTAAATATGAAAACAACTGGCCTCCAGAGCTTGCAATGAGTTCTTTGTCACTCACCTGGGTAAGAAGCAAAGCAATAGTAATACCCATTTAGGGCCATGGATGAGCAATCAAGGGTCATCAAGTTACAGGAGAAGATGAGCTCACTCCACTTGAGCTTAATGAGCTCACTCCACAAAAGATCCCATAGGATTCTATGGGAAGAAAAAAGTACAGTATAAAACCCTACATCTTTGTTCTTCATTCCTCTTTTTGTAGCCTTGCTGTTTGTTTTGTTGATCTGCTGGTGCTGCATGAAGCACGCTCATTCTAACCACTACCGGAGAACTATTGTGCCAAGTCAGCGGTAATGGACCACTCTCATCTCTTTCTAGCCTTCTTCCCTTCTGCCCCCCCTGCTTCCCTTCCCTGAGCGCAACTGAAAGCCACTGTGCCAGTGAGAGCCGAACAACCGTCCTTATGTGGGCAGTGGGCTGCCTTACAATGTGCCCCTTTTCCCAGGAAAGCAACATTGGTTGTCTTGCCCTGCTTCACCCCTTTAATGGCTATAGCCTAGCAGAGCAGAGCCTACTCTGGGTTTCCTCCAAAACTAGGCTTACCAGATTTCCAACTGGGACAGAGTGCTAGACCAGGGACCTTTTTCCTGGCGAGGGCCGTTTTAAATATTAGAAATTTGCTTGAGGGCCGGCCGTAAGGCCGTTCGCCATTTTTATTTATTTAATTAATTTTTGCCCCCGCTCCCCATCGGCCTCCGGAGGCTCTGCACTTACCGTCCGAAGCCGCTGCCAGGTCTGCGCGTCACCTCCGGCGTACCATGCCGATGAAGTCAAGAGGGCAAGAGTTTGCCCTCATCGGCGTGGTACGCATGTGCGAAATGGCCAATGGCCTGGTGAGAAGGGGTCGAGGCGGCGGCCGGGGAGGACATGCAAAGGCCCTCTCCCGGCCTCCAGAGGTGACGTGCGGACCCGGCGGAGCCTCCAGGGGCCGGTTGGGTGGCCTCCCGGCAATCTCTCTGAGGGCCGGACCGGATGGCCTCGGGGGCCTGATCCGGCCCTGGGGCTGGAGGTTCCCCACCGCTGTGCTAGACCTTTAGGAGAAGGAATGTGGGCAGGTGTAGCTTGTTAATCGTTAGGGCACAATCCTAGGCATGTCTACTCAGAAGCAAGTCCCATTGTGTTCAGTGGGGCTTGCTTCTCAATAGACATGCCTAGGATTCTGCTCTGGGACTTAACAAGCTACACCTGCCCAAGGTCTAGCACTAGTTCCAACTCGTCCCGGTTGGAAATCTGGTAAGCCTATTCAAAACCCTATCCGCCCTTCTATACCCTGCTTTTGAATTGGAAGATTTCTTGGTCTTCGCTTTCTAGTTCCACAAATCCTGCAATGCCGTACACACCAAACAACAGCAGAAACAGACTTGTAACATTGATCCTTGGTGCAGTCTTGCCATCAATCCACCAAATCTTTCCTTGACTTGTGTGCAGTCAATTTGATGACATGCTTAGTGCTTCTATCATATGTGTGTGTGTGTGTGTGTGTGTGTGTGTGTGTGTGTGTGTGTGTGTGTGTGTGTGTGTGTATAGTCAATTTTACGGGAGACTTCCAATCAGCCGCAGGCCTCCATGTTAGGCAGATTCCCCTAACTGTCACAGCAACCACTCAAACTACTTCCTGCCTATGGCCCTTGGTTCAGGCTACAAAGAATCATAATTGAGCCATGGCATTTCACAGCAGTCTGAACCTTGGGGACCCGTCTTGCTCCTTTTCCTCTCTCTCTCTCTCTCTCTCTCTCTCTCTCTCTCTCTCTCTCTCTCTCTCCTTGCTACTATCAGATGTTCAGTTCCTGAGTAACCCTCCTGATTGCCCTACAATCATCCCCTCCTTGCTTGCGCCATTATGCACCCCATCAGAGGCGCAAGGCGCTGGGAGGGCACCCGGGCGCGAGGGGGCGAGGCCAGCGTTGCGACGCGCCCTCGCATCATGTAGACGCGCCCCCCCCCCGCCCGGTTTGCTCTCATTTCAGAGCCAAACAGGCTCCGGGAGGGCCCACACACAACGCTCGGTAAGTTACTAACTTCGTTCGTTCGTTCGTTCGTTCCTTCCCCCCCGCCCGCCCGCGGTGGAGCGCCTGGAACTCCTGCTCCACTCGCTCCACCGTAGTTCCGCCTCTGCACCCCATTTTCCCTTTTTAAGAATTCCCTTTCTTAGGCTTACCATATTTTTCAAACTTCAAACCGGGACCCCCCCCCCCCGAGGTAAATAATTAATTAATGTCAAAGCAACGAAAAAGCAAGGCCAAAGAACCACAACCAATCGTAAAGCACCACGAAAAAGCACTCAGAAACAGCCCAAACCAACCGCAAACTACCCTCCACAACGAAAAAACAATCTAAACCACAACGAAAAAGCCATCAGAAAGAGCCCAAACCAACCTTAAACTACCCTCCACAACGAAAAAGCAATTCTAAACCACAACGAAAAAGCAGAAAAAAGAAGCATAAATGTCACAATAAAGCATAAATCCCAATAAAAAATCCATTTAATGAATAAATTTTCGAAGAAAGGAGGCGCGAATTTTTTAAATAATTAATTAATAAAGTAAAGGGGGCGCAAAGCGCCCCCTGTTGCCGCGCGAAGCGCGCCCAAAATTCTTAAATAAATAATTAATTCGCGCTCCCTCTTGCCGCATGAAGCGCGGTCGAAATTTTTAAATAAATAATTAATATTTCTATTAAGAATAATAAAAAATACGCTTACCTGGTCGCTGGTCACTGGTCGGTGGTCGCTGCTGCTGTTGCTGCTGGGGCCGCGGCAAGCAGGCTGGGGCCGCGGCAAGCAGGCACCGGGAGAAGCACAGCCTGCTCGCCTGCGTTGCGCGAGCCCTGGAGCTCGCGCAACACGGGCAAGAAGCAGGCTGTGCTTCTCCCGGTGCCGCTGCGAGACCAGCGGCACCGGGAGAAGCACAGCCAGCTCGCCCGCGTTGCGCGAGCCCAGGAGGTTCGCGCAACACGGGCAAGAAGCAGGCTGTGCTTCTCCCGGTGCCGCTGCGAGACCAGCGGCACGGAGAGAAGCACAGCCTGCTTGCCCGCGTTGTGCGAGCCTGCTAGAGGCTCGCGCTGGCCGGGCAAGCAGGCTGTGCTTCTCCGGTCTCCCAGCGGCACCGCATGGAGCCGCTGGGCGATGCCCTCACGAGATTTGGGCGCCGACATCTTGGATCACGCAAGATTTCGTGACCCAAGATGCTGCCCGGTAAGTTTAAAATTAAAAAAAAAGATGGCGGCGCCCATTTGTCCCCCGGGACACGACCGGGAATCGGGTCCGATTTCCGGGACTGTCCCGGCGAAACCGGGACGAATGGTAAGCCTACCCTTTCTTTAATTGAATTGAAAATAACTTCAAGAGCAAAAACTTCTGTCTTTAGTTTTAGGCTCTGACAACAATGAATGGAAAGGAGGGAGGGCAGGGGTGGTGAGGGAGGGGCCATTGGCCAGTCCAGCCTGGGACTTGCACCGATATTCTATGCCCCTTCCCAGGCTGGGCTAGCTCCAGAGCTGGCGTGCATCTGAGGAGGCCCATCAGGGCCCATGCCATTTACACCGAGGGAAATGGACAAATGTCCCCTTCCCCCAAGGTGAGACCAGGCCATGCCGGTGTGGTCCACAATTGGCCTAGGATGCAGCGGCCACATAGTAGGCAGGATCAGACGCTTAGATCCTTTTTATACGTGCTGTTGCGAAGCCGTGTCTCCCCCCTGTATTTTTGTCTCTGATATTGTATATATTGTGGCTAACAGGGCTTGCTGGAATAAGATGAGAAACATTTGGGAATGCTAGGAATGGGTGCTAAAGCCATCTGTGGACATATGGCCAGGCATATTTGTATCTTGAAAGTTCTTCGGTTGAATGTTCTTAAAAGTAGGGGAGCTTCTGTACTGTTCCTTTCTGAACTGACCCTCAAAAGTGAATTAGTTTCAGATTTTTCAAATAACATTTCACCTCAAACCCTAGTTTGGGAACAAGTTCTATACTGAGATCTCACTCATCCTTTGAGTCCATATATTAGTTGCACCTCTTCATGTGTTTAAAGGGGTAGTAGCTGCCAGCATTTATACAGTATCTTGGTCAGTGTCAGCTATGTATTGTTGACTGACCTTAAAATGGCATGGTAGAAAGATCTGAACACAGAAATTCTGGTGGGTAAATGGAATACCACCCGGCATATAAATACTGCCTTTTCTAGTCTGTTTTGGTACAAATTCAGGAACGCTCTCTAAAACTGGTCCATAAATAGCCCACTTAAACTGGAGTTTCATACATGGGGATAATTCCCAGTTGTGCTGGAAGTCGGGATATCTCGCGTTAGGCCCTTATGTTCATGTAGGTTGTTCTGTGAGAAGGTGTTCAGATCCTGGGTAAATATCTTTTCAGAACTCTTGGCAATTCAATTACATTGAGGAGAGAGAGAGAGAGAGAGAGAGAGAGAGAGAGAGAGAGAGAGAGAGAGAGAGAGAGAGAGAGAGAGAGAGAGAGAGAGACCTTTAAAACAATTGTTTGATAGGACCTGGTGTTTTGCTCTAGCAGAAAAACTGTTCCTTTAACTATTATAAATCTCCTTTAGCTAAGGCCTTGACAAAGCAGCCTTGTTTTATACAGCCTAGCACTCTTTCATTTCTTATGTAAATAGAGACTTATCTATTCTCCTGGCCAGCACGAGACCAGTCTTTCTGGAACTTGACGGGTTAACTGTTCATATTTTCTCCTGAACATTAGTACAGGTTGAGTATCCATTATCTGGACTGCTTGAGACGGGAAGTTGTCTGGATTTCGGATTTGTCTGGATTTTGGAATATTTGCATAAATATAATGAGGTATCTTGGGGATGGGACCCAAGTCTAAATATGAAATTCATTTATGTCTCATATACACCTTATACACATAGCCTGAAGGTAATTTTATATAATATTTTAATACTTTTGCACCCTAGCATGACTTATGCTATGGCAGCCAGATGCTGGAAAAAGTTGTGTTTTTTTTTAAGTAATAGCTCCAAAAATGTCTGGATTTTGGAATAGTCTGGATTTTGGATGTCCAGATAAGGGGTAATCAACCTGTACTGTAATGTGCTTGTAGGTGCTTGTTTCAGTGGCTTTGTGTTTGCGCTAAGGTTCAACAAACAAATATGCTAAGACATTTCAATCCTATTTTCCCCTGGTGTTTGCTCAGCATTGCCCCTCTTCCCCAGTTCCAAAGGCCATATTTATTGCAAATGGTTTTTCTATCTGCAAGCAGGACTTTGGCCTTTTGCCTTTTCTTATAACTCACCGCTGACTTGGAATCAGGTTCCAAGAACAATCAGGACTGTTTTGCAGAATCAATGTACAAACGTCACATTTTATTGCTTGTTATTCCTAGCAAGGCTGCTATGCTTCCTTGTTTCTCATTCAGCTTTTGGCCTTTGATTTCACTATTTATTACCAAGTGTTCAGCCAGCCAAATATGTGGTTTCATAGTCACATTCTAATTTTAACCAAAAAGGAAATATTTAACATTAACAGCCCAATCCTGTCTAAGATGCAGCGGCCGGTCCGAAATCCTAGTCAGGATGTGCCAATGCGGCCTACACTGGTGTGGCTGGGGCTCACCTTGGGGGAAGAGGATGTTCGTCCCCTTCCCCCAGTAGGCCTCCTTGGATATGTGCCAGCTCTTTTCAGATGTGCGCCAGAACAGTATCATCTTTGTGAACACAGTTACAATACCATGGTTTTGAACCACAACACTCTTGTAAGTTGCTACTAAGAAATATCAATGGATGCACCACGTCATGTATCACTTATTCCATGTGGCTGGAGCGATTTACTGATATCTATACTGCGGGGCCTTAAAGACGGGAAATAATTTTTCATTTAGTCTAATTTACTGGGGGAAGCCCTTCCCCTACCCCTACCCTTCCCCTACCCCTTTGTGATGGCAACAGTATTCATATGCTGATTCAAATGAGCAGTGCTACTAGTACAGCACCTTGTAGGATGGGGCTGTTGGTGATTGTCCAGTTAGCTGTAGGCACTAGGGCAGCAATGAAACAGCTTAAATCAAGGGTTATTTTCTCATTTTATGTGAAAACTACAAGGAATACAGCATGAAGCAAGTAACGGGCACAGAGGCAGTTTTCTTTTTATTAGCTGACCTTCTAAGCTGATAAATTCATCCTGTGTTTTCCTGCGGCTGCCAATTTGCAACATACAGGAAACTAATCTTGTACAATAACTACTTTCCTGTATGCTGCTCCTAAATGGAACCAAATGGAAGGGCCTCCCTAGTAGTTCCTGTGAAACGCTGCTGAGCACAGCAAGAACTCCAAGTGGATGCCTGGTGTGGTTATCGACTTTGACAATGCAATTATGTTCATATTTGCCTGCCTAGCACTGAAGAAAAAAGTGAGACTTTTCTGCATAATGGCTATTGCTGTTTCAAATTAGGCCTGGATTTGCATAGGTGGAGGCTTAACAAATGAATACAGCTGTGGTTTCTTAAGATATTAACCACCAAATTATTAATTGGAACCAGGATGGTGTAGTGGTTTGGGAGTCGGACTTAGACCTGGAAGATCCAGGTTCAAATCCCCGCTCAGCCATGAAGCTTCCTGGGTGACCTTGGGCCAGTCACTATCTCTCAGCCCCACCTACCTCACAGGGTTGTTGTGAGGACAAAAAGGAGGGGAGGAAATATGTACACCACTCTGAGCTCCTTGGAGGAAGGGTGGTATAAAAATGTGAATAAATAAATAAGATTATAAATTAATGAATAATGAATGATCATGGTTATTAATCAAGATATCAATTAATAATAATCATTAACCTTAATATTAATATTAATATTTTAAGCATTGATGAATATGGGTTCTGCTGTATTTTCCTGCATTGAACCACACTTGTAAGTAAGTCAACACAAAAGGTATTTTCAAAATATTGAGAGAGAAACTGCTAGTGTTAACTGCTAAATCAGTTTTGTGGGGAAATTTGCCACCGTAGGGGTATAGCAAGTATGTAATAATAATATTTATATATCACTTTTCAACAAAAGAGTTCACAAAGCCTTGTAAGCAGAGTTTATACAGATAAATAAATAAATAATAAAAGGACCATCAAATCAGGCTTAAAAAAACATCACCCTGGCACCAGTTGTCTTCTCTTTGAGAAGCTTGCAAGCAATGCACAAATGTGATGGCCTATACAGTGGGCCCTCCTCATTCACGGGCTTGGCAACTGCAGATTTGACCCATCCACGGATTGCCTGCAGCCCTATGGGGTAGTATCTGGTGCTCCTAGAAGCCGCTTCCGGGTCATGCCAAGGCCTGCGACCCACTCTGTTGGCTCTGGGGTGCTCCCTAATGTATCACAGAAGCATCTGGGAAACGCTTCTGTGATGCATTCTAGCCTGGGCGCGTCAGGGCCAATGTAGCGGGTCACAGGCCTCAGCGGAACCTGGAAGTGGCTTCCGGGAGTGCCAGATACACATAGATCAAATGTAAGGAACCTTTTTTAATGGGCATCCACACATTTTGGCATCCGTGGGGGGTTCTGGAACCAAACCCCTGCCGATGCCGAGGGTCCACTGTATAATCGTGATCTGATATAATAATCAGGGAGTTGAACCATTAATAGCAAATCAAGTTCATCAATATTTTTTAACTCTCCAATTCAGGCACGAATTTTAAAATGTGATGGGATAACCAGTCCAATCAATTTGAACCAGTGTAGGAACATTTCATGCAGAATAATAGAGAACATTGAGGGCTTATAGAAGGAGCTGGAAGCCCCACCCCTTCCTAAATCTAGTCGTGTCCCAAGGCCAGTGTCTGGGCTTGCTTCCCTGCCCTCCCAAGCAGGACCATTGACAGAGGCCTCGGAAAGCCAGGCAAGAACTTCTTTGCTGTTCCTGGATCTGTGTCTTGATTCAGTATGCTACTGCTCTTGGGGAGAATGGAGGGCTGAACACATAAGTAACAGGAACATCCTGAACTACAAACTCATTGTCCAGTCCATCAAGGAATGACATATCACCTTTCAGCAACAAGCTGCTTAGGTTAGCTGCATCACATCTTAGCTGCAACTTAGCTGCATCACATCTGTCTTCTCAGAAACTGAAAGCACCTTAAACCAGTGGTTCCCGAACTGGGGCATCGTGACGCCCCAGCAGGAAACAAAGGGTTGCTACACCCTTAAGGGGCATGGCAACCAGCAGTGACGACGACGGTATGTCCGGGATCGCACCGCCACCGCCGGGGCCGAAAACGTCCGTTTTAGCTGCATTGGTGGGCAGTGGATGTCCGGCAGGGTGTGTGGAGAGCCTGGGGACCCCTCCATAGGCCTCCCCAAGCGTCAGAACAGTGGCAATACTGGAAGTGGGTTGCGATCGCGTCGGAGCGGTGCTCCGACGCTTGGGGAGGCCTGCGGAGGGGTCCCCAGGCTCTCCACACACCCTGCCGGACATCCACTGCCCACCAATGCAGGTAAAACGGACGTTTTCTGCCGCGGCGGTGGCACGATCCCAAACGCGTCGTCGCGACCCCTGGGAAGGCCCCGCTGCCACTTAGGACAGCGAAGGGCCTTCCCAGGAGTTAGAGAACCACTGCCTTAAACCAATGGTTTTTGGTGTTTGATTAAACAGAGGACAGGTTAAAACATGCAAGAACATAATTTCAGTGCTTTCCCCATGCAGCAGACTGGATTTATGTCATTCTGACTTTTGTAGTAGAAGACCATCTGTGAATCTCAGTTGTGGTTTTTCTAATTAGAAAAAACCACAATGTTTTAAATGTTGTTTCCAAATGACAGGTTTCAAGCAATTCAGTAAAATTGTAATAGATTACAGTACAGGAGGGCGTACTATCCTTGCGTCCCCTTGCGCCTAAGGGTCCAGTGCTGGCGCGAAGCCAGCACATCTCTTCCTTTAAACAAACGATGTGCCGGCTCCTTACACAGAGCAGGCAACTGCATACTAGAGAGGCTTCCAACGTTAAACAGGAAGCTCCCTGAATAAATAAGTATTTTTTTTTAAAAAAAAATCATATAATTTTACTTAATAAATTGATTGGTTTTTAGCACACACACCCTCTCAAAAGTGTCCCGGTTCAGATGATAAATAAAGTAGGTCACCCTGCTTATACCAAGTCAGACCATTGGGCCATCTAGCTCAGTATTGTCTACTCTAACAAACAGTGACTCTCCAGGGTTTCTTTTCCCAGGTCTACCTGGAGATGCCAGGCCCAGGGACTGAACCTGGGAATGTCTACATCATGGAAGCGGCGGCAAAGCAGCAGTGCCATCAACGCATGGGCACGCTGGGCAGTTGCCCGGGGGGGGGGGAGAGCATAGGGGCCCCATGCTAATCTATGCACAAACCTAAATTTAACACTAATTTTCCGATCATCCGCCTCAACATTCAAATCTCCCGCTAACTCAGTAGAAAGCAAAAAATTGCTACTTGTAGCATTCACGAGAGAAATTTGTCCGTTTTTATTGCTTGCAATGTTATGGAAGCAGAATATTGTAACAGATTCACGCAGGAGGCCATTAGCGGCTGGGGACAACCATTGCTGACAGTGCGCATTTCCATTATCAGAAGCAGACTCTGTTAGCAATTGTCCCCAGCCGTTAATTGCCTCCCGCACAAATCCGTTACAATATTAGCAGAGCCTCCGCTGTTTGTGTTCCAAGAATTCTGATTTTGTTGGAGGTACCAATAAATATAAGTTTATTTTATCGATAATGTACATTTTTATTCCTGTGAGTGGTTTGTGTAGGCAGGGCCCAGTGCACTGCTTTGCCCGGGGGCCGATAATGCTGCTAAGACAGCCCTGCAAAGCAGGTGTTCCATGACTGTGCTGCTGTGCTGTCCTTCCCCCAACATGCAACCCAATGGCTTGTTCTTGAGATCCCCAGGTTTACATCTGTACCAGCCCAATATTGCAAGATCTTTAGTGCTAGAAGACTGTAATATATTATTCACATATTACACAGAACAACATACTATACACAGAACATAAAAACATACTTATGTAAACATAATTAATAACATTAACTGCAACAAGAGCCATCATATAGCATTATACCTTTTTGGTGTTACGGTATTCTGTGACAACGCTGAAAACTCCCTTTTGTCTTTATGCCCAATCCTGTCTGTAACAGGCCTCCTAATTCCTGAATTGTCATAAAGTTATGGCAGTATTCAATTGCTATTCACTGACTTGCATCTGTGTGTGCATTGATGAAGAAACTATCATTCTTTATATCAAGATATCATTGATATCCAGAAACTTAATTAGAATTAAGAAGACAGAACCAAACAATCAGATGATTACTGTATACTGTATATAAACATCTTAGTTTGACAAAGGTTAAAGTGAAGCTCACTGCCTTCAGGGGGAAAAAAACCCTACAGTTCACCTGTTGGGATTGATCTCGATATACAGTATATACACAACTCAAGTTTCTTTAAAATGTAAAAATGTGTATGGTTTTAGAGTGCGTTGAAGAAGAGGAAACTCAAAAGGGCCACATTTAACAGATTTATAAGGTTCCATATAAATTCTAAACTGCTAAGTCACCACCACACTGATCTAGGAAAACATATCATCCATGTTACTGGAAAGCATCCCCCCTTCCTCTGCTTACCGCACTGTATGTGCCTACCTATGAGCCACAAATACACATACAGTATAGAAACACATCAGTTGTCTCTCTTGGACTTTGTCTGCCCTCTAGTGGCTACAAAGAGCCGACTTAATTGCTATGGTAGCTATATTTATTGCTCATTTCCAAAATGTGCATCAAGTTAAAGAAAAAGATAAGGAAATTATTGAAAAGGACAAGCACTTTTGCTGATTATAGACGTAGAGTGGCCTATAAGATTGGGTGAAACATCCAAAGCATCGTATGACCTTTGCTTCTGCATACTGCATCACCTGCCACCTGGATGGGTGTTTCCATTGCTTTCGCTGTCTTTTGTAAATGCATCCAAAAAACTAGCAAAGTTTGGTGAAGAAAGTAAGAATATAAAAAGAGCCCCTGCCTGCTGCTTTCTCCACACGGGAATGGCTCCGACAGTGAGGGTGCGGGGCCGCCTCTTGCTCGCTTGGTAAAAGGGACTAGGACGGAGAGAAACTTACGGCCCCGCCCCTACCGGAGCGACCCCTCTGCTTGATATGGCTTTGGACCTGGGTCCTTCAAGGACCATCTCTTCTCATATCTACCTGCCCACACTCTGCTTTCATCAGAGACCCTGCTGTGTCCCACCACTGATCAAGTATGGCTAGTGTGGACACAGGACAGGGCCTTTTAGGTGGTTGTCATCATGAACTGTTGGTTCATGTAGGCTTGGGGGTTTTAACTGTTGTAATAAAATGTTAGTAGATCTTTGCAGGACCAACCTTACAGTACTTCTTGTGGGAAAAATGCCAAAGATGGAGAAGTAAATTGAATGGAAGAGTTAATTGAGAACAGGCGGGCTCCTTGTTATGGGAAAGATAAATTCCTCAAGAAGAGTAGCACTTTGGCAGTCTCTCTGGTGTAGATAATGAGGAGAGACCTTGGAAAGAGTGGGTTAGAAGGAGTAGACTAGTCAAAAGGTGATTGGAGTATTTAAAAGGTTTTTATCAGCTGTTTTAAAGTTTTAGTACTTTTTATTGATTGTAACTTAATGTTGAGGAAACCCTCTTCTTCTTTTTTCTTTATGGGTTTCTAATTAAAACTTTTAATAGCATTTTATGCCTGGGTTATTTATGAGGTGATAGGAATGGACAGAGGAGGCTTGCGTTTTTGTTTTCTCTTCTGGTTTTAAAAACTCATTCTGAGAGTTTCCTCTTCTTTCCCTGCTGCCGCCTCCTCGCCTGCCCAGGGCTGGCTCATTTGTTTTAAGATTTTTATCCTCTTTTCAAAGAAAAAGAGTATATGGGTTTGTAAGCCATGTACAAATTTTTATTAAAAGGAGAAGTAAGGACCTTTTTAAACCTTAAAACTCCCACTGACGTTTCATCCCTCTCACGGGACTTTGTCAAGGTGAACACAGCACAACGAGCTGTTAGATGACACTGCCCAAAGAGAAGAACATCACAAGATTTATTCAACTGCTGCGGATGGCGGTTGCTGGAGCTGTTGATTAGAAGCGGAAGTGTCAATCTCCCTACTGACCAGAGGTAACCTTGTGGTCGTCTGCTGGGTTACTGAACAAATGCCTGTTCTGTTTAATATTGGGAACCAAATCTTATTTGGTTACTGTCCGTTCACCCTCCCAATTTTGTTTACCAGCCGGAAAGAAAAGAGTAACCCCACAATTTTCTCTCGCATTCAAGAGAGGTTTTTTTTTCAAACCAACAACTGTTGGAGAACTGTGCAAAAGTTCATTTTATGGAGGGATTTCCTAAAATGGAGGGCTAGGCTGGGTGGGTCAGACTGCAGGGAGGAAGCCAGGTGGAAGCAGCAGGTTTTTCCTTTCCTGGGGGCACTTAATCTACAAGAACTATTTCAGGCTTCATTCTCGCAGAAGTAGCAGCTGAGGGTGATGGAAGGGCTGCACGCAGGCTTGCCTCGGCACAAGGCAAGCGCTGGCTGGGTCAACATTGTCAGCTCCCCAGAAGCCTGCTTGCTTCCTAATAGTGAGCTGCCCCAACATCAGGAGAGGAGGCTGCAAAGTAGCAGCAACTTCCCTTTTCCCTCCTGCCTGCGTTTGAAAACACCGCTGCCCTCGCGTCACACCCCCTGCTGGCGATTGGTTACTTCATAGGTTTCCAGGGCAACAGAGCTTCAGTCACTCTGCAAACAGGCTAAGAGAGCCCAACTAAGGGTGAAATACCATACGAGGTACTGTATGTATATTTACATGTGAAGGGGCTGTCCAAAATTGGGGGGAAAATGGCTGAAAATGGTAATAACTGGACACTCAGTTGTTGGATACCCCCCCCCAGCAGTGTTGCTTTTGTCGTTTTTTCCTGATTTCATCCCACTCTCAAGCAGAAACTGATAATATATTAAACAGCTGCAAGAATTTGCATTCCTAAGTTGTGGAAGAATTTGGATGTACCAAATACGATGGTTTGTTTATCGAGACCATGGGGGATGAAAAAATTAATGTTAACAAGTTTTTACAATGTTAACAATGTTCTGCAATGTTAAGTTTTTACAGGGCTGGTTTTTATTTTTTGGGTGAAAGTGTGACTTTATTGTTTCTTATTGTGATGGTATACTAGTTTAGTTTCAAGTGTGATTTTCTTGAGGATATTTGTAATACGTAGTTATTTATAGTGTGTGTGTGTGAGTGTGGCTTTTAAATAGTAGTGTTCTAATTAGCAGTTTATTGTGATGAACATTTCACTGTTTTTGAGTAATTTCCTAAAGCTGTAGATTTCTCAGTCCCCAAAAATCCTGAGGTAGTGCCCAAGCTTGAGAAGCCAGGGAAAAACTAGGTACAGCAAGTCCTCCCTTAAAGTTGTTGGTAAGTTCCTGGAAACTGCAAATTTAAGCAAAACGACTTATAACAAAACCAATTTTACGTAGGCTAATTTATAACATAAACAAGAGTTTACGGCATATTTCTGGTCACAAAAACATCAAACTTCTAAAGACTCAAAGACTTCTAATATTAAACACTGAAATAAATGTGAGCTTTCTGAGCCCGAGAAAACCCATGCAGACATGGGGAGAACATTCAAACTCCACACAGACAGTGGCCCCAGCTGGGAATCGATTTTTTCCCCTCAATATCAACAACCTTAAAACAAAAACTACTTATAATGAAACAATTTTAAGTGAGGACTTGCTGTAGTTGCATGCATCATCCCCAAGTTGCTGTCAAGGGCTATGAATTTTGACTACCCGTATTTATCGGTGTATAAGACGCACCGGCATATAAGACGCATCTTCCTTTTGGCCCTGGGTTTCAAAAAAAAAAAAGATTTAAAGCATTTTTGGGCCACTTGGCCACTTACCGCTTGGCTGCTTAATTAGCTAATTTACATAAATTGCACAAAAATACCAGGATCTCTTTTAAAACACGCAGCAATAAGACACATGAACAAAATGCACCAGAACATAAATCCCAAGTACAAAAAAACCCCAGACTCAACTCTTTTCCCCCACCCCACCCCACCCATGCACAGTTTCCAAAGTAAAAAACATAAGTACAAAAAAAAAACCCAGACTCAACTCTTACCCCACCCCACCTATGCACAGTTTCCAAAGCCTCCCAACTAGGCCCAGTTCAGCATCGGAGGAGAGCTGGGAAGACCACGCCCTCTGCAGCTCAGCTGAACTGAACTGAGGAGCACAGCGCCCTCTGCTGGCTGCTGAGAAGCTCAACTCATGCACGTGCATAAATTAAACCCAACAAACAGCTGTAGATCGGATAGATTAGTCAGGGAAAAAAGCACAAGGGAGCTCTCCGGCTCCGGAAAAAACACGGTAAGCCCAAAAATGCTTTAAAACGGGCGGTGGGGGGATTTTTTAGTATTGGCGTATAAGACGCACCCTACTATTTTGGGTCACAAATTTAGACAAAAAGTGCGTCTTATATGCCAATAAATATGGTAATCTATATCCTTGTACATTACTTGAATATACAGTAGTTGAATTTCTTATAAGTGTTCATATTTTTAACACATTTTAAAGGATGTTAAGTAACAGTTGTCGTCTTTGTTTCCCTGGTACTGAAAAATCCAACATTTGGGTTGGTAGACATTGCTGGGCCAGTGTGGAGCAGCCACCCTCCCACAAGAGCCCAAGGAATGACACTACAAACGATTAGAAGCAGATGCAGGAATTAAATAGAAGTATGATTAAATCAAAACTTAGCCAACATTACCTGCCACACTTAAGGGAGAAAGAAATGAGGCTGTTCCCATTTTAACAATTTTGTTTATATAGTATGTTGGTATTTGATAGCACACATACCGCACTGCCCCTCAAAATTGCTGACAAGCGTCACAATAATAAAACACATATATGGTGGACATGTCCTAGAATACTGTGGTTTTCTGGAAACAAATATTGAATTTTATCAGAGATTTAAGTGGATCCCAGACCCATTGTAGTAATTTTAGGATACCGAGAAAAGACGGGTGCAAGAACTCAAATTAAATCTATCATTTGTTACAATATTGATTGTTCTGAATTGAAAGAAAGCTCCATCTGTATTAGGATGGGAAATAAAATGCTGGTAAAAGTCCTGAGATCACATTATCTGTATTAAAAGATGGGGGAAATAAAGTATGCATACAATGCAGGGCCTCTGAGAGGGGGGGTTAAGGGGTATAATTGTACCTGAGCCCAGGGCCAAAAATGGGTCAAAAAAGGTGCCCAGGAGCCAAATTCACATGGAGGGAAGGGGCCCAAAAGAAACTTTGTACCCCCTGATAAAATTCCTCTGAGTGACCCTGATACAATGTTAGGATAATGGCAATTAAGTACTGGTGTTAGGATACGCCAAGTACTTAAGCTTCCTTAAGTATTGATGTAGAAAGATGCGGCCATTATGGAGTGACTAGTTGAGTACAGGTTTTGAACAGCTAATACTCGGAGATTACTGGAAAATTGTATAAAGTTAGGCACTGAAGATGAATTCTATTTATTGATGGCATATGTATTAATTAGATCTTGCTATGAAAGATTATACACAATTATAATTTTTGATAACTCCTGTTTCTTTTTTTAAATGTTAACTAGACGGACACTTCGTCTGTTCCAGCAGGGCTCTGCTTAGGTTCCTATGTAACAGTTACTATTTATATCCTCCTAAAACAAGTTTCATTTCTGGTAATCCGCATGAGAGTGGCGTACCACAAGAACATCTGTTGGGGTTCCTGTTTTGAATAAGTTAAACAGAAAAGTGCTCCATAAACCAACCATTTAAAAAACTACACAGGTACTACTACCAGCAAACAATATATTTGTCTGAAGATAATCAAAAGAATCTGGAAAATTGGTAAAAGACAAAAGAGCATCAAAGAAGTCTGACTGCGCCAAAAAAAGTGGCATCTCCGTCCAAAGCTATGTTGGCTCCTCTCCGTGGGATGGTGAGGTGAAGCTCATCCCCTTCTTCTAATTTTGCAATACCTGCCAAGAGATTTGGATATCTTTAAGTACATCTCATTCACAGTACTCTAACCATAGCAACACGTACAAATCATTTTGGTTATAATCTGATCCATTCCAAAAATTTACAAAGCCACTACTGTACTTCAATCCAAATTATAATTTAAACCTGTATTTGTTGAAGTGGGTGGTGGTGGTGCAAGCCTCTTTCCTTACACCATGAATGTTGGAAAAGAACACAATTTTGCTTATATCCCAATCAAAGGTCCAATTTAGGTGGACCTAAATTCAGGTGAGGCCAGCGGGTGGCGCAGTGGGTTAAACCGCTGAACCATGAGCTGTTGATCAAAAGGTCAGCAGTTCGAATCCGCCACGGGGTGAGCTCTCGTTGCTTGGCCAGCTCCTGCCAACCTAGCAGTTCCAAAGCATGTTAATGAGAGTAGATAAATAGGTACCGCTTGTGGGAAGGTAAACAGCGCTCCGTGTTCCAGCCGCATGCTACGCACTGTGGCAAGGAGAGTCATGCCAGCCACATGACCACGGAGGCGTCTTCGGACAACGCTGGCTCTTCGGCTTTGAAATGGGGATGAGCACCACACCCTAGAGTCGGACACGACTGGACTTAATTGTCAGGGGATACCTTTACCTTTTTTTAAAAAAATTCAGGTGACAAGACTTCACGTCATGGAAAAACCAGTGTAACCTGTCCATGCAACAAACATCCAGTATAATGAATGCAAGTATCAGATGTGTGCATTTTCCAAAATACACTCAGTGAAGTTTCCAGGATTGGGATAGTGTGGGGAAAATGCTAAAAGGCAGTTTTGAAGTGGCGGCCTTATTCTGTTTTGCAGGGGGAGAACTGTTCATGTTTACCGCAGCACGTTTCCAGAGGCTGTTTGCAGATGCCTCTTTAAAAAACGAAAATTCAAGAGAGAGAAAAAGACCATGAGCCCGTCGGTTCCTTTACTTTGTAATACAAAATGGTTTGTGAACTTTTTGCCTGAAAAGTGGTTCATACATTTAAAAAAAACAAAAAACATTTACCAGCTGTGTAGCAAGAGTTGTTGGGATTAGCATGAGGCATGTTTTGGATGCAACGAAATAAAGTCACCAAACTGAGATCATCACCAACTACGTGGGCCTTTTTCCTCTGGATTAAGTGTCCCATGACAAACAATTCATCTGTATATAAAACCTGAAGAATAAAAGACCGACAACTTGTACTATATGTTTAATATTTCAGGACAATAGAATTAAATTCAATCGTTTTATTAAAAAATATTTTTACCTGGCCATATATGAAAAAGTAGCCAGTTTCTCTGACCAGTATTTTATTCCCTTGTTCCTCCAAAGCTGTTCCTCTTTTAAAGCTAAGCAGCCATGGAACTATACTTGAATCATCTTTAAAAAGAAAGAATTTCTCATAAGAAGTGAGCAATTAAATATATGCCAGTAGCCAGGGGTTTTTTTTGAAAGAGAACAATAAAAAATAGCATCTTTTACTTTCTTGATGTCAGTAGTTTTAACACATGAATTAGGCTTACCAGATCCATACCAGGACAGAGTGCCCTAGACCTTTAGGAGAAGGAATGTGGGCAGGTGTAGCTTGTTAAACCCTTAGGGCACAATCCTAGACATGTCTATTCAGAAGCAAGCCCCATGGATGCCTAGGATTGTGCTCTAAGGTTTAACAAGCTACACCTCCCCACATTCCTTCTCCTAAAGGTCTAGCACTCTGTCCTGGTTGGAGATCTGGTAAGCCTACTTAAAGGTGTGTGTTATAAACAGTTACTAGGGATCAGAAATCCTGAAGTGGTAGGCTTACCAGATCTCCAACCGGGACAGAATGCTAGACCTTTAGGAGAAGGAATGTGGGCAGGTGTAGCTTGTTAAACCCTTAGGGCACAATCCTAGGCATGTCTACTTAGAAGCAAGCCCCATTGTGTTGCAAGCCCAATTTGCTCTGTCCCAGTATGGATCTGGTAAGCCTACATATGATGATAGCAAGCCAAAGAGTTGTGGGTGGAACTCTCTTATGCAGGCCAGATTTCCTGCAGTTTTCCTGGGGCAGATTCCCCTCTTCCCATAGCCACCATGGAGCAGCCTCCAGTACAGCAAGAGATACAGAAGGAAAAATGTGGAAGACCCTGATGTACAGAATTTTAGTATGTGTGTCATTGAATCAAGCATGACATACATGAACGAACACTGTGTTATAGCCACTCTGCAACAGGATTTGGAGAAAAAGCCACCTTCTGGGAGAAGACAGCACTGACAAATCCCTATTGAACATGGGAATATAGGGGTGTTACATACTTTTAATGGAAAGCTGAACACAATTGGATTGTTCCGTCCAATGTAAGCTCCTCCCCCCAGGCCCATGTACAGTTACATAAGCATGTGCTTGTACTGCAACATTACTGAAACGGAACTACAGGATTGCTTGCCCATTTGTTTACGAAGATTGGTTGCTAGAGTACGTTCAGATTAGAGGATGCTGCGTTACCTTGTTGCTGAATGTTACTTCTGCTGTCAGCCATTAATTGCAAACACGACTGTAGTACTAAGAGAGAGAGATTTTAAGTTAGAGGGGGAAACAAATTATAAAAAGGAAACAACTAAAACATTTTCCCCAGCTCCTGAAGAAACCAAAATTCCCTGGAGGTGTCAGCAGCCACAGCATGACATTCCAAGGTACACAGAGGCGTTCCTACACCCACAGCGGGGGGGGGGCACTTGTTGTGCACCCTCCGTGATGTCACAAGCCCCGCCTTGGGGGGGCATGATATCAAGCCCCGCCCCTTTGGGACGGGGCATCTCTTTTGTGCCTCCGTTGTGGCAAAACGGCACTGCAAAAGTGCATGAAGGGGGGGTGCACAAAGGCCGGAGGGGTGCATGAGCCGGCACCACTTACCCGGCCTTCGTTTGTCGTGCCTCTGTCTTCACCGGCCGGGCGACATCTCTGTCCTGGTCTACTCGCTGGCCAGAGATGTCCCTAGAGAGGCTGCGCCTGCACAATTGGAGCAGAGCCTCTCAAGCCCCTAGTCTCGCTGGCAGAGCCTCTCTGGCCCCTAGTCTTGCTGGTGGAGGGCTGGAGGACCTCCAGTCCTCCAGCCAAAGAGACTAGGGGCTAGAGAGGCTCTGCTCCAATTGAGCAGGTGCAGTCTCTCTAGGGACATTGCTGACCAGTGAGTAGACCAGGCCAGAGATGCCGCCCAGCCAGCAAAGTCAGAGGCTGAGGCAAGAGGCAGAGGGCGGCGTTGCTACAACGAAGGCCGGGTGAGTGGTGCTGGCTCGTGCACCCCCCGCTCATGCAGCCATGTGTTCTGGAGTGTCACAGGGATTCGTGCAAAAAAAAAAAAAAAACCCGGCTCATGGGTGCCCCGGAATGCATGGCCACACACGCCTGGGGGGTGAAAGAGTCACCGCTTCCATGGCAATTCACTGGCTTTGCTGGCGAATTGCCGCAGAAGCGGCGACTCATGCACCCCCTGTGCACTCCAACACACCCAGCGCCCGAGAGCCCACCCCCCTAACAACGCCTCTTGGTACACCCATCTGCAGTGAACTCCTTACCAAATTCATCCACCTAAGTCCAAATTTCCAAGCATTTGCTGTTATCAAAAGTATACAGAAAATGTTTATGATTAATGTAAAGATTTCTTATTGAGCCTTTACTGCTTGCTTTCAGAAAATAATGAGAATTGGTTTGCAATATATAATTTGTAGCAGTACTTTATGACATTCGTTTTATATTAGTCTTTTATAGGGTATGCACTGATGCTTTGGAATTTTAGTGATTATTTGTGTTTTATTATGTATTTTATGGCATTTTAGGACTGTTTACTGCATGTTACCTTTCCTTGAGCTCAGGAAAGGTAAGATTAACGGTAAATATTTTAAATAAATATTTTGTAAAATATTTCTGTGGTATTGAAATGGTAAATAGTTACATCTAGCATGGAATGAAGATAACTGGAGTCTAATCAAAGAATTTGTAAGTTGTATAGAATATAAAGATTGAAGAAATCACATGAGGCTAGAGCTGCAATCCTAAAAAAAAAATCTTTATTTAGGCTGCAATCCTATCCACACTTTCCTGATAGTAAGTCCCATTGAACAAAATGAGACTGACTTCTGAGCAGACATGCATAGGATTGCACTGCTAGAGAATAAGCGCAATCCTAACTAACTTTCCAGCACCAGCATAACCCCAATGTAAGCGAACAAATGTTCCCTCACCTTGAAGAGGCCTCCATGACTGCCCCTGCACCGCAAAATGCAGTGTGCGCCCTGTTGGCATGGTTGCATTGGCGCTGGAAAGTTGGTTAGGATTGGGCTGTCAGTCCCATTGGGACTTGCTTCTGATTAAACAGGCTTAGGATCATGCCTAACCAGGTTAGAAGTGGAGGAAAAGAAACAATGATGGCAGCAGCTATAGCCCTCTTAGCCTGTCCATCCACTCGCCGCCATGAGCGAGAAGACAATGACAGCAGCAGCAGCAACCCTCTTCCTGATCAGGGTCACGATCACTCAGCACCAAGACATCTCCTCAGCTTTCCTCCTTTTTGCTCTGATGTGCTATTTTTAAATAGAGAGGCAGAGTGGGGAGGAACAAGGGAGCTAGGGCCAGTGGCACTGAGACGGTGCTTCTCCTGGCTTCTGTGTTCCACCAAGAGCAGAAGGGCGTGGGGGTTGAGGTGCTGGGGCAAATAAGGGCTAGGTGACATGGCTGTGGAGGTGGACACTAGGTGCCAGATAACACCTGCACCCATCCACCACCAGGGCCATTCAGAGGAATTTTATCAGGGGGTACAAAGTTTCTTTTGGGCCCCTTTCCCTTCATATGAATTTGGCTCCTGGGCCCCCCTTATTTTGCTCCAGGGCCCCCTTTTTGGCCCTGGCCCCGGGTACGATTGTACCCCCTTAACCCCCCCTCTCAGAGGCCCTGCCCACCACTCAAGACAGTCCATCTCACCTTGCCTCATGATGGGGCTGGTCCTGCTTAGGACTGTAGCAAAGCACCAGGCTCTCTTAAAAACACTGTATCTCAAGAATCTAATGGGCTTAAAAGGCAGGTTTCAATGCTAAGGTTCCTTTTTGCTATACAGCCACAAACCAACTGCTATCTATTCCTTTAGAAACCTCTTGCCCTTTTTGATGCATGTTGATATTAATTACAAATCTTTAGATCCTTATGGCAATACAGAACTGCTTGGTTACTCAACTTTACAAGGTTATATATTTCTACATGAAATAACTTTGGTATTCAGCAACTACAGTAAACTTAAATTCAAATAAAATAAAGTCTAGTATCACATTCTAAGACTTAAATAATATCTAATCAAATTTTGACTGGTTGTTTTGAGTGTAAAAATATTACAATTGTCCACCTTGACAAATCATAGCTACCTCTCTTCTCTCTGGTTTCCTTGCAAGTATAGACTACGACTGGAAAATGTGAAAAGTCTAGGAACTCATTTTCATCTGCATGCCAGATCTAGTTTGCACACGTCCAAAATTTCATGCAACAGTGTACGCTCAAAATAATGTAAGGCTATTAGGACACAACTTCTTCATTTACAAATTTATGTTTATGGCATTGAGGTAAGCTACTTAACATTCCTGTTATGAATGTGAATTAATTTGGTTAATGCTTCTGATAATGTAGCAAAGCAAACTTTGAGCTGAATTCCTCTATAAAGGGAAGATGTTGTGAAACTATTCTTGCTGTAGTAAGAGAGTAAACTGAATCAAAAATTCAGTCTTCCCAAGTTGTCCCCTTGGAAAAACACAAACGTGGTTGGAAAGCAAAACGAAGTTGACAGAGGCATGCATTACAATTGCAGAATTTACATGATTCAGGATGCAATCCTATCCACACTTATCTGGGAGTCAGCCCCATTGACTGTAATGGGACTTACTTCTGAGCAGACATGTATAGTATTGGGCTCTCAGTCAATACAAAGAAGATAGAATCTCGTCTTGCAGAAAAGTATAAACAGTTCTTCTACAGACATACCTAACATCCATCAGCTTGGGGATGTACTGATCTATTTTTCCTCTTTATTTGAGCAGATTATCATTTTGTGCCATGTCAGCAGATTTTCCAGATGCTTTAACAAGAAGGGTGGCTGCAGATCTAAACTGTTTCACATTCCAGAAACAAAATTGTATAGTAGAACTATAGTTCTGCTGGTTCTAGATAATAAGAAACATCATTTTTAGCACTGTCACTGTAAAGTACCAGATGGGGCATTTGAGCCCAGAGTTTGGACTCCACGATGCTACACCAAGCAAAGCAAGTTCTTAGTTGTCTGTCTGTCCACGACAGATGTTCTTTTTACCGTTCTTCATCCCATTGACTTTCTGGGTCCTTCCCAACTGGCCTTTCTAATCAGGTCTCTTTAATTACCTGCCTCACTTGAACGCTGGGGAGATCTTTTCATCCTGTGTTTGCCTCCACTCCACATTACTTCTTGGCTACTTCGATGTGGTCCAGAAGTTATACCCTGGCAACAACAAGTGCAAGCAATCACAATTTGTGCTATGGCTCACTCATCCCAGAAAACCAAGGTTGCTCCCAGAGGATCTTGTAACTCACCTGGCTAGAAGCACTTTCTGACATCTTCAGATAGGGAACAGAGGGACTGACCTCTTTGCTCTTTTCCCGAGATCTCAAGGACAGAGGAAAGGAAGCCTTTCTTGTCTGGACCCTGCAGTCCAGCTTGCTAGTCAGAAGTGCTAGTTCTGCTTTTAATGCAATAACGTGGTAGAGAGAGACTGCTGCAAGGCAAGATGTCACCAACATTGCAAGTCCCAGAAAGAGCAGTAAGAAAAGGCTCTTGTGACCGAAGCCATTTATAGGATGGGGGGTGGAGGAAGTATTGCCCTTTCCTCCTGTGTAGCTCACAGATTTCATGACTTCTTTAATAAGGCTAGATGGAACCTTCAGCTGCTCCTCATTCTGGGGAATAATACATACATTTTGCCAGTTGCATCCAAGATGTGTGGCCAAAATGCCCACAGCACACACACTTCCCGTCATGTGGATCTGTTGATGCAAAACATTAAATGTCATGTACTGTATATTGTTTCCGTTCTGCAGCTCTACAATTATTACAGTTTCTGTGGTTCCTCAGTCCACCTTCCTCATTTCAGTTTCAGCATTCGATGGCACTTTGGCCCTGTTGTTGTCTATGAGACCCTCCATTCAGACACCATGACCTAGACTGGTGGCTTTGAACTGTTTTGCACTCTGATTCATCCCAGACAGCAGATAGAGCAGAAAGCTCATGGCTAGGTGTAGAGCAGAAGTTCCCAACCTTTGTCGCCAGGTGTACCACCTGTCATGGTCAATTTTTTTTTGAAGTACCACCTGTGCCAATAAATAAATAGATTTGTAAGTTAGGGCTACTTATGTATTAGGTTTACTTACGTATTACTACTGTGTTTCCCTGAAAATAAGACAGTGTCTTATATTAATTTTGGCTCCAAAAAAGAGCAGTAGGTCTTATTTTCAGGGAGGTCTTATTTTCTGTGGTGCAACCCCCCCCCCGGCACCCCCTGTGATCCCCCTGGCACTTACTTTGACCGATTAAAGCTTCATTCTTTCCTGAGGGTGCAAGGCTTTGCAAGGCCTGCACTCAAGTCCTCCACCATGGAGACGACGTGCTAGAGAGACTTTGCAAGGATGCAACCTCCTTGCAGACCTTGCTGGCCTCTCTAGCACGTCGTCTCCATGGTGGAAGACTCGAGTGCAGGCCTTCCAGGCCTTGCATCCTTGGGAAAGATTGAAGCTTAAATCGGTCAAAGTGCCCGGGGGGTCGCAGGGGTCTGACAGATGAT
The DNA here is from genome assembly GCA_026170595.1 of Plestiodon gilberti rubricaudatus. Classification (NCBI taxonomy): domain Eukaryota; kingdom Metazoa; phylum Chordata; class Lepidosauria; order Squamata; family Scincidae; genus Plestiodon; species Plestiodon gilberti. The sequence goes on from JANXHW010000001.1 coordinate 145,445,400, forward strand.
CCTAGCTAGGTGTTATTGTCAGGGGAGGTCTTATATTTATGAGTGCCAGCAAAAATCATGCAAAAATGACGGTAGGTCTTACTTTCGGGGGAGGTCTTATTTTCAGGTAAACAGGGTAATGAGATGGTTGAAGCTGCATGGACACAACGTTTTTTTTTAGTACTGTAATATTATTTATTACTATAAATTTCTACTCCTGCCTATGTACACTCTCTAAGTCTTAATATTAGAAAGAGGGGGGGATGCCAGTCAAATGCAATAGGCACTGGCCCTTTAAGACTATTGCAAGGGCAGAGGCTGCAGTCCTGTACACACTCCCCCAGGTCGCAAGCCCTACCTCCTAGCACACATGCACAGGAACGCACCATAAGCCTGTGAAAGCATGCCCAAGACGGCCAAGAAAAGCCCCAGCTACCAGCTGAGCCCTGGTGCACACTATTGCAGTAAAAGCTGAGAACTAGGAAACTCCAACAATTAAGCGCTAGCCCTTTAAGGCCAGCCAGGGAGCAAAGTCCACCTATATAAGTCAATAAAATGGCTAAAAGTCAGCAAAGAGATACCGGTCTCCTGTCCAAAAATAAGCTAGGGCAAATCCTGTTTAGCTAATTCCACATTGCAAGAACTAGCCCACCAGTGATACAATATATACAAGACTACTGAAAAAAGGCCAGCGGGTGGCGCAGTGGGTTAAACTGCTGAACCATAAGCTGTCGATCGAAAGGTCTGCAGTTCGATTCCCGCGACGGGGTGAGCGCTCGTTGCTTGGCCAGCTCCTGCCAACCTAGCAGTTCCAAAGCATGTCAATGCGAGTAGATAAATAGGTACCACTTGTGGGAAGGTAAACCGCGCTCCATGTTCCAGCCGCATGCTACGCGCTGCGGCAAGGAGAGTCATGCCGGCCACATGACCACGGAGGCGTCTTCGGACAACGCTGGCTCTTCGGCTTTGAAATGGAGATGAGCACCACACCCTAGAGTCGGACACGACTGGACTTAATTGTCAGGGGATACCTTTACCTTTTTATTGAAAAAAGGCTGGTCACAGAGCCACCTAAAATTCCCTGTGTGAATGCTTATTTTAATTTAAGGATATTGGCTCACCCAGCCAGGCTGCCTGGGGCTGAGGCGCCCCCAACATGCAAAGCCTCTTCACGGTCCCTGACGACTCCAGCCTCAGAGAAGATCCCCAGGAAGCCTGCTGAACACTGCCACACAGTCCAGTTAAAAGATGGCTAAAAATAGAAACAGATGCCCGCTGATAAGAGCTTCAAAAGCAAGCTCCTGAGAAGGCAGCCTATGGCCGGAGGCCCTTTGCCAGCAGTCCTCCAAAGTCCCCTGATGACTGTAGATCAGGGGTTCTCAACCTTTGGAGGCCTGGGCAACCCCTACGATGGTCATTTTTTTTGAAGTACTTCCTGCTAATTAATTAGCTAACTAATCGAATTAATTAGCTAATTAATCAGATAAAAATAAAGTATTAAAACAATTTTTAACATGAAAAATGTCTTAAACTGTGTTTGTGTGTGTGTGTGTTAATTAACACTTTATTAGCTGCTGATGAGGGCACATAAGGGGCAGGGCTCGGTGTACCCCCAGCAAGTGGTCTGTGTACCCCTAGGGCAGAGGTTCCCAAACTGGGGCGTGAGTCAGGAAGAATTGGTTACTACCCCCTTAAGGGGGGTGGCAACGTTCTGTGACGTGCAAAGGCACTCCAGGGATCGTGCTGGAACCGGGGAAGAGGGGGCTTTTTTGACTCACCAGGGGTTGTGCTTGCCCTCTGGAGGGTGCAAGGGGGGCCGCGGACCCCTGTGCAGCCCCGCACCCCAGATTAGCTTCTAAAAGCGATTTAAAGCTACTTCCGTTTTACTTCCTGCTTATGATTTAACGGCAGCTAATTGTAGGGTTGCTAAAGGGTATACAAGCAGCAGAACTAAGGGATTATCATGGTAATGAGAGCAGTCGAGGTCACTTTCAAGTTCGGAATTGGATCAATGTAATGTTTTGCATGTAAGTTTTAGGGGAACTATTGAATTAACTCATGAACGGGGAGTTGCAAGTAGAATCATGGAAAGTGTCAACAAAGATCAGGTGTGTGAGAGCTAATGGTAACGCAAACATCCGGGCTAGTAGAAGAACGTATATATTGGTAGTCGCAGTGTGTAGCTACAATACTTCTGAGGATGCCTTCAATGCTGGAGGTGAAACCTAAAGTTTTACCCACCTAATTATAATAATAAAATTATATTATATGACAGAGTTTCCTGGCAGAATGTTTGTTTTGAATTCTAAAACCATGCTAATTTGTTTATATTCCATTGTGCTATGAGAACAGAAGTCTGACAATGTTTAACAGGAATCACCAACACAGGGTCGGTTTGGATGACATTCTTAGCATCTGACTAGCCTCATGTGGTCAAAGATGGACATGCTCATGGCCTGACCCCTCCCCTTGCATATGGGGAAATTTGAACTGCCCCTCCATGGGCACTGAAAGAAGGTTTATCAGAAGGCAAAGAGGGGCCAAACTCCCACCACCACATTATTAAAGAAAACACCCCAGAATTTCCTTGGACATGAGGGGTGGGGCCAGGGTACAAACAATCTGGTGTGCACTCACTTCTTTTACCACATGGGGCCAGTGAGATATTTAATAACCTATCATTGAAACTGGCCAATATTCTTACCCCGAAGTCTTGGATGAGATTAATCCTTTAAAATTGGTTCCTATATATTAAAGTGCAAAAGACCACAATCAGTTTACAGTATGGACAGCAAACAAAACAATCGTGTTAGCAGCTTATTTCCTCTCCCCCCCCCCCCCAAACACAGATGGGTGGCTTTTTACAGGAGCAAACCGAAACTGAATCAGCATACAAACTCTGAGAAGCTACAGGAGGTTCCTCCATTCCTGAGAAATAAAGAAGTTCCTCCAGTCAGATAACTTAATATGTATCAGGCCACAATGAGACAGATGGTGCACATGATGCATGTCACATGTAGGGTGTAATCTTACACAAATGTTATTGGGAGTAAGCCCCACTGAACACAACAGGACTTACATCTGGGTTGACATGCATAGGATGGATCGCATAGGTGGTGGATTTTTCCACACAGCATGCTGGTTTGTTGCACATATGAAACAGGCAATCCCCAAATCTACTTGTCAGGAGCGGTATAGAGAATAAATACCCAGCCTGCAAAGCAAGCCAGTGCACACGAATGGCAAGGAATTGAGAATTTGCTTACTATGAATTCTCTTTCTACTTGTTTGCCTGACAGTGGTCCTGGAGTCTGGGGCGCTCTCCGATCTGACTCCGATCTAGGAGACAGGTTATTTGAAGAAACACTTGACTGGAGATGGCCTAGGAAACTCCTCCCACTTTCCTCTCTCTCACATGTAAATGGCTGGAAGTGGAGGAAAGTCTAACACTGCAAAAGCATCCTGCACCTGAAGGTATATAGCTAGTAAGTTAGCCAGATGAGATGCAAGGTTTCCCTTCTTACGTTTCCAGTAAAGCTCTCTTCTTTGTAATGTATACAGGCTGCATTTGTTTTTCAACTCGGAAATAGCAGGAAGTGACCTTCCTAGCATGCTTGAATATAGTGCCTACCGGGGGGTACTAAAATGAACAGAAATGACCGAAAATCAGAATGGCTGCTGTTGCTCCTCGTCCCTCGCACTACATCTCCCAATGTGCTTTGCAGCCAAGCAGCCTTCCTATTGGTGCATGTCGCCATTTTTTCTAGCTTCAAGCTCGCAGTTGAAACTTCTAGCGTGGTGAGTGGGCTGGAAGGAGAAAAAACACAACCCGAGCACGCTAGAAGGCGAAAAAAAAAGCTCTCAAGCACTTCTAGTGCTAGAAGCTAAAAACAAACATAGCCACAGATTGCTATCCTTCCTTCTTCCTCCCAGAATCTGTTTTCCAGTTAGATAGCAAGCATGTAGGACCTCTCTTTCTCTTGTCCAAGTATTTCTTTGCTATCCAAAAAGTATTTTTCATTGTGACCATGTCTTACAGAAGGCTCCCAAACCCTGCTAACCAGCTATGCCAACATAAATTGTGTCCCCTTTGATGGTGGAGGACCATCAGGTTCTCTTCTACCCAGCAAAAGAGACGGTTAGATTCTCAGCATAACCCGGTTATAATTGGATTCCCCTCTGCTTGTTGATGTAGGACTGATGTGTTGTCTATGTGAATTGCGATGCATTAGTCATAGATGGACTACTGAAAATGAAGACAGGCGAGTCAGATTACTCCAAGTCAGAGGTGATGCAGATGTTATGTTTTCCCTGCTCCTATGCGGTGTATGGTACATTCAGAAGGGTTCATTTGCTAAGAGATACTGAAGCGCTAATAATACACTTCAAAGTTCAAGTGTCAACTTGATGACACCACCAAATCCTCCAGCTTCTGAGAAAGACAAATCAGGTTGATGTCCCATTGTTGGAGGCAACCAGGCCAGATTACTTTTAGCGCTATTTGTTCCAGCTTGTCTTAGACCTGAGCAACCAAATCCTAACAAAAAAAGCAATGATGTAATGATCTTTGACAGAGAACTTAAAACACTTCCATTCCAACAAACCTGCTCACCACTCCCAGCTCTTCATCTTACCTGTGTATTTTCACTCTGTTTTCCCTTCAAATTTAAAAAGACAGGCAGATGCCAAATACATCAGAGACTACAAAGAGGTAATGGAGAGAAAACAAAGCCTGCTTCTAGTTCCATATTTTACTATGATTTCTAGCTTTCCTCCATATATGTGCCAAATGAGTATTCACAGTTCACATCATGAAAGGGCATTTCCCTGTTTAGCTCTTTGATTCTTCTCTCTCAGGACACTCAAATAGAACAGGGTTAAAACAGAACGATAGTGGACTCCCTAGCTCCACAAGGCACACTACTTACAGTAGGCTGCAATTCTATGCACAATTGTTACAGTGCAAGGTCTACTGAGTTTTCTTCAGAGTGAACTTGTAAAGAATTGCAGCATTACAATTTTATTCACTTATCTCCAGTTTGAAGAGCTGGACAAGTACCTTTTCAATGACAGCTGAACATGCTAAACAGAAATGAATTGTGTCAAGGAGGCAGCACCCAAAACAGCAACAGATTCTCTTCTTTGATGCATGGGAATATCCCACACGCACAGAACACAGGGAGCTTGGAACATATGAATCTGAGCACGTAGCCAGTGTAATAGTTTTTCTTTAGTGGATTCCCTCCTGCCAGCCTGATGGCTTAATTTAGATTTTAGAGCTTAAACCTGAAAAGCAAACATGCCATGCAGTATGAAGCATAATTATACTGAAAGCAGACAACACACAGGAAGAGGAAGTTAATAGCAATTCTGGATGTATCAATTTATTGCATTATGTCAGTACATAAAAATAGAAGTTAAGTTTTGCAAAAGGAAAATCAATGTATTGTAAAATCCAGGTTAGAATGAAAATGTAGGTGCTTCTTTTGTTAGCACAGATCCTATAATATTAATGCTTACGCTGAAACACACACATATAAGTGATTAATATATGCTCTCTTTTTTGCCATCTTTAGAAAAAACACATACACCTTGCAACATTTGGGAACCAAATCTGATCCTAAACATGTTTCCTTGGAAGTAAGTCTCAAATTCTAGGCTATTTACTTTCTAATAAGCACGTAAGGATTGTAGCCTAACTTGTTTAGTGGTTCAGTACATACATAATTGTAACTGGAACCCACCAGTCTCCACTGCATGCAGGAGACACTTTTGGCAAGAATTCTCCTACAAGCTGGTACAGTACTGGTATGTAATTTTCAGAATGTTACATTTCGTGCGCTTTCTCTGCTAATTGAAGTTTACTTAATTTTAAGTGGTCAGAATTTTGTGGGCCTGACAGACCAAAGGACATGGCATACATTTGTATTTACTGAAGGGGCACTAAAAGGACATCAAATGCCTCACCCCTAAATACATTTATTTGGATTTCAAAGAAATTTTTAAACACAATGCTTACAATTGCAGTCTAGTTCTGAAATATGCAAGTACTCCAGAGCAGATCTTCCAGTGGTCCCATAAACTACTCCAGACTAAGTGGCTGGTGGATTAGACGCATCTCATATAAATTCAATATATCTGCCATTACAATTGGGTCCAATCAACTTGTGCTATTTTTTTAGCTTTATCTGAGTATTGCCTTGCAATTGCCTATTTTAGGGGACAATGTAAATAGAGCAGCATTTTCTAAGACTTTGGCAGTGTGCTACTTAGTCCAATGCTTCTGGCACAATGCACATTGCAAAAACAAAACATTAAATTGCACCTAAACATCAGGCTCTAACTTGGCACACGTACTTTTAAGCATGAGCTTCAGTTGTCCTTTCAGGTTCATGGGAACGAGTAATTTTGTATTCAGGACTAGACCATCTGCAACAGAACTGGTACTTCTGGAAATACCATGAATTTCAAAAGTGAAGTTTCAAGCTCAGCCGCTGTACTATCTCACCAGAAACAGCCCAATTATACAGCCCAGCAACAAAAATTGTTCTGGTGCTTCAGAAGTTAAACCTATTCTTGGGTATATTTGGGGCGCCGATTTAAAAAAATGGCACCGGTTTTGCGCTTATCAGCTCTAGTTTTGGAGATATAGCATAGCCACCTTATATGCCAATTCAAGCAGCTTCCTCATGAGGAAGCCATGGTGTAGACTTCCTCATGAGGCTATGCCATAAGGTGCTATAAGGTAGCAATGCCATACCTCCAAAACTAGAGCTGATAGGGCAAAACTGATGCCATTTTTGGAATCAGCGCACCAAATATACCCAAGGATAGGTCTAACTTCTGAAGCACCAGAACAATTTTTGTTGCTGGGCTGTTATTCTAGTACATAAAGGAAGGAACTTCAGAACTTTTTTTTTTTTACAAGCTTCAGGCATACAAAGTACATATAACTCAAATGTACATGAAAAAACATGAACACATTCACAAGAATCTTGTCAATAAGCTGCAACATTGCTGCAAACATCTCTTCCAAAATAATAATCACCCCAACCACATCCTAGTCCTAAACATCTATAGCTGGGGTGTTCCAATGTTCCTGAATTACTGCTCATTCATTGTGTCACTGCACTAGCATTGCTGATGGTATAATATTACACTCCATGCTGGTGCAGAAAGTCTTGGAACCAGACTGGTGAACAGATAATTTTGAAAGAAAATAACTCTAGAAGGATGTTTCTCAATCAGATGAAGCTGAACAGCACAGCACAGAGACAGCAAGTGGAAACGCTATAGCTGCTGAAATATATAAAATATTTCTGATAGTATTTGATTACGTCATAGAGGGAGTCTCCTGCGTGTTGTCTTCACTGCTCTGAAAGGCTCCGAAGGAGAGGGGGCGGGGCCGCCTCGTGCGGGCGTGTAACGGTGGGTCGGAGCGCAGCGTAACTTAGAACTCCGCCCCACCTAGAGCGACATCACTGATGCCAATCATATATACTTGGGAATAAATCCCATTTAACTCAATGGGGCTTGCCTCTGAGTAGTCTTGCATAGGATTGTGCGATCAGAGAATTGTCAAACTAAAGAATAACGAGGGCGGGGGAGATATCCCCATTTAAACATTTTTCTAAAATGTCTTATCTTAATTTCTGTTCTCTCCAAACAAGATGCTGGCAGGAAGAACAGTTTTTAGACAAGTTTTAATAAGATCCTAAACATGAGTAGTAGAAATATGTTCTCTACAACAATTCAGAAGCAGACTAAATGAACAGAAGAGCTTTCCCCCCCTTAAAAAAGATAAACCTCCACTTATCATGATTATGCAAATAATCAGAGTTCTATAAAATATAGTCAAGAACAAACCCCCATTTAACAAACTACTTAAAATGCATGTTGTTACTCTTATAGCGCCATCCTAAGCACATTACCTGGAAAATAAATCCCTATTAGTTTGGTGGGACTCCCTTCCTGGTAAACATGTTTAGGATCCTGATCTTCAAGAGTATTTTATATTCATGTTATACTCTTAAGTCTGGCAGCACAACATAGACAATGACAACCATATGATTAAGCAAAAAAATAAAATCTACCTTTACACAAATCCCGATGACAAAAAAAGTGCTTGTGCCCCATTTATTGATTATTCCCATCAGAGAAAGTATTTTAAGAAGTGTTTAATAAATAAATAATTTTGCATGGGAAATGCAGAGGTAAATGTAACACAACTGAATAAAAAAAAGTTACTTTCTCCCATTTGTCTCTGGTCTAATGAGATCCATGTTTTGCTATCTTGCGGTTTCAGTGTTGAATAATATTTCAACTGGACTGTTAAGCAGCTGCATTTGACATATCAGGACTTCTAGTGGAATTGGTCAAGGAGAGCAAACCCAGCAGACCACACACTGAATGTCTGTGTGACTGGATGGCAATAAAATACTAGAACTAGAAGTGCATCTTTCCCCATTTGTCCTTAATGTGACTATAAGGATTCAGTTATTCCAATGAAATGCATTTCCATTAGTGCTATGTACAGTCTTAAGCACATTACAAGATCTCAGTCATGCATAACATAAGAGTTCAGAAATTTATTGTACACATGAAAACTCTAGCCGCAGAATAGATTTTGCTTATGGAGCCAAAATAGAAGCTATACTGTTGCGTGGAGATTTTCATGACTAGATACAATTGCCAGCATAGTAGGAACGATGGGTTCAGTAGCCATGTATACAGTATAAGCGAAGAAATAAAAATACTTTGAAATCGCGGTTGTAATTTGGTGAATTTCTTTAAAAACACACACATCAAAGGTATGTGTGAATTCCACCCCCTTTGTCTGTGGTTGGAATTCTCCTTGTAATTATACCTTTGATGTGTGTGTTTTTAAAGAAATTCACCAAATTACAACCGCGATTTCAAAGTATTTTTAGTTCTTCACTTATACTGTATACATGGCTACTGAACCCATACTTCCTACTACGCTGGCAGAAGCTATACTTACAGTGCAAGCCTATGCATATTTACTCAGAAGTAAATCCCACTGTTACCTACTCCTAGGTAAGCATGTATAGGATTTCACCTTTAATAACTTTGTTCATTTCTTAAAACCAGTGTAACAAAACTTAACATGTTTATTAATATGTCTTGATCTAAGGAACAGAAAGTCCAGACTAATTTTATCAAAAGGATGCAGAAGTGTTAATTCATGTACAGCGTAGAGTGTAAAAACTATCTGGATCATAAGTTATTAGACCTCTCCATGTTTAATTTTCACTCTTTAGATAAGTACAGACAGAATACATATTTTTAAAAAGGGACACCCTTTGCCACTTCCCACAAATCCAGGTACAGTCCAGTTGTATCAGAATGACTGGAATTACTGTCATATTATTGTTACATTAGATGACATCTTTGCCATTTCTTCAGGGGAGTGATTCTTTATCACTTCTTTGATGAACTGTTCAAGTGCACTGAAGTAGCCCTGGCATTGCCATGTGTCATTATGAGTTCCATCGGGAAATATTGCCAATCTTTTAGTCCGAGCAGGGGAAAGTTCATAAAGCTGCTTCATCATAACTGGAGGAATCAACTGGTCAGAAAGTCCAGAGATGAAAAGGGAAGGCATTCTGCACTGAGAAATTTTTCTATACGACAAAAACTTGTTTTTATAGCACCACAAAGGAAGGTACCTCATTGGGAAGAAAGAAAAGAGAGTACTGGCCATGTGTGGGATGCTCAGAAACGTGTTCTCCACCATGATGGCAGAAATCCTATGGGAGTTCTCAGATGCTAGATGAATAGCAACTGCTCCCCCCAAGGAACGGCCAAACAGAAAAATTTTTGTCTTATCAAGATCAGATCTAGTCATCACATAGTCTAGGACAGCTTCAGAATCTAAATAAATACCTTCTTCATTTGCTTCGCCTTCACTTTTTCCATAGCCTCTATAGTCAACCAGCAATAAGTTTACTTTCAAGTTTACCAGCATCAACAAAGCATTTGGTAGTCTGTGACCAATATTTCCGGCATTTCCATGGAAGTAAATGATAGTAGGTGAATAGGAGGAATTGTCCCCCGTGAATCTCAGAAGAATTAGATTGAGCAACACACCATCTTTGGTTTTGATGAAGATATTTTCATGTGGAATACCAGTAGGCATGGGAACATAAAGCCGTGATGAAGAAGGTTGCTCAGGGAAATAAAGCAGCACATCCTGGAATTTATACAGTATACCTGCTATGGATACAAATATCAACAGAGGCAATATCATTCCTCCATACAAATGGAAGGTTACTATCAACGGTAACAGAGAAATACGGCAGAGACCCCAGGACCAAGACCCCAAGATGAGTAGCCATTTTTCAACGAAAGTCCAAAGCATCCATGATTTTTCCATTATAGTAGTCAATGAATCTTTAGTCCATATGAATCCTGAAAAAGAGAAAGTAGTAAGCTTTTCAAAAATTTCCAACAGTTTTTTTAAAAAACAAAGATCAGATATTTTATTATATTAAATATTAGATTATTATATCCAATAAAATTATTAGATCTTAAGAAAAGTATAAAATTATTAGATCTTAAGAAAGAAGTATAAATTACACAGTCCAATTCTACGCACTTTTTAAAATAAACACCATTACTGTCAATTTAATCAGGCATAAAAATACAGCCCTTTTATTTATAAATTCAAAAGGTATGCCAAATAATCACACAGGGGTGGGTCCAACCCAAAACACCAAGATTACTACTAAAACAAAAGCCTATATAAAACATACAGAGTATAGCTAAGCGTCATGGAAACTGTGGTCACAGAAGCCAACTTCTCAACCCCGCCTCCCTACTGAAGCATCCAAGCCCCCTGAAAAGCCACTACTGAGGGTAGGGGGGAATTCTTGACAGTGGCATAAGACGAGATGCCGGTGGGGCTGCGCGGGGGAGGATACCGAGAAATTGGGAGTTCTAAACGCCTTGGGCATTTGCCTCGGCATAGGAAAAGGCGGGGTATACATTTCTTAAATAAATAAAAGTTGCTACATTCCAGAGTCAATAAAATGGAATAGCAAACTGTTTATGCAATTCCAAAGTGTGATTTCAACAGCAATTGGCAAGAAAAGTATATTGTTTAAAAGCAGTAGATACAAGACACCTTAAGAGTTAGTCTCTGAAAAGTTTCCACAAATTACCGTATTGGTCTGAGTATAAGACTCACTTTTTTCTCCTAATTTAAGTTTTTAAACTAGGGGTGCATCTTATAATCAGGCTGTTGCAATTTAATGCCAGTGATGTAATTAAATTTTTTTAACAGCACCAAACTTTAAGGGTGCGTCTTATAATCAGGTGCGTCTTATGCTCGGGACAATACGGTAATACACATTTTTGTTTGCAAAAGGCACAAACCACAAAAGGCACAAAAAGGTAAACTATGACTAGTAGCAATGAATACTCTTATATACAGGTGGGCCCCCATATCCGCTGGGGATATGTTCCAGGCTCCTCCGTGGATACTTGAAACCGTGGATAAGAGCGAACACCCCCTCCATGGTTTCCTGAGGGCCCCCCCACCCTGCCTCCCCTGCAGGCAGGCATGCTTGCCCCCCCCCCAGCTCTTATTTTTCTTTCAGCAAGCTTTGCTTCTTCCTTAAAACAAACAGAGAAGCAGCCTCCATTGCTGGCAAGTAGAACGAGACTAGAGAGGCTCTGCAAGGTTTCTGTTAACCTTGCAGAGCCTCTCTAGGACTTAGTCTTGTTCTACTTGCCTGCAATAAGCTTCTCCTGTTTGTTTAAGGAAGAAATGAAGCTTACTGGGAAAAGAGTAAAAGTCGGGGGGGGGGTGTCCCCACAATCCGTGGATAACTGAAACCGTGGATAGCGAATCAGTGGATATGGGGGCCCACCTGTACACACTTTAGTTAAAATTTCACAAGTGGAGTTGATATGTCTAGACATCGGTGGGGAAGAGGAAGGTCTCAATGATTAAATCATTGACATATGATTTAAAAATCACCAAGAGAAACTGGATTTTAAATACAGCTTTCCATTTTGAAATTCATGTACTTCCTGAACAGGCATGCATACTACTAGTCACTACAGAGCCCATATGCCTTTTGTACTGCAGAATTATATCTGCCTAGAGATGAGGCTATTTTCTGTTGAGCTCTCTCTGCATAGATACAAGGATGCAAAATCACTTACTTGAAAGCTGCTGAAATTCTACACATATTTCCAAATAAGTAAGTCCAATTGAACAAAGTGAATCTTACTTCCAAACAAGCACATACAGGATCAGACGGCAAGAACCCAGGTGTGTTTGTTTTTAAAGAGGATTGCAATCACTGGGCAACATTTTTCATCTCTTGGAGAAACATACGGTCTATGCCAGTGGCTCACAAACCTTTTAGCCCACAACCCACTTTTAAAACGACAGTCTCTATCAGGACCCACCTAACACCTAGAGTGTGATGTCATTAAGCTGGTGATGACCAGAAAGAAGCACTTTGTTCTCATGTAGGTATGCATTCATTTTGGTACAAATAAAAAAATTAAACTGAATTGGGGACATTCAGTTCAATTTTTTTCATTTCTAAATGAAGGTCTCTATGAGAGTCAAATGCAAACGGGTGGTGCAGTGGGTTAAACTGCTGAACCATGAGCTATCAATCGAAAAGTCGGCAGTTCGAATCCGCGATGGGGTGAGCTCTCGTTGCTTGGCCAGCTCCTGCCAACCTAGCAGTTCCAAAGCATGTTAATGCAAGTAGATAAATAGGTACCACTTGCGGGAAGGTAAACAGCGCTCCGTGTTCCAGCTGCATGCTACGTGCTGCGGCAAGGAGAGTCATGCCGGCCATATGACCACGGAGGCGTCTTCGGACAACGCTGGCTCTTCGGCTTTGAAATGGGGATGACCACCACACCCTAGAGTTGGACACGACTGGACTTAATTGTCAGGGGATACCTTTACCTTTTTATGAGAGTCAAATAAACTGAACAGTATATGAATCATTCAGTTTGTTCATTACCCCTATTTATTTTTGTAATTGGTAGGGGTATGCCACTATCAGGAAGCAGGGAAGATACACAGACTTAAATGACACATGCCATTAGTATTTCTTTAGAGTCTAACACTACCATCTAGAGGCAAGATGCCCTAAATTCACAACCTTAATATAAGATTAATAGTAAAAGCAAATAGATCTTTAGAGCTGTTTAAATGAGCTGTTTAAATGAATTTCCAAACACTCAATTATTAAAGCTGCAATTCTATACACACTTACCTGGGAACAGGCTCTCATTGAAGTTAATGACTTACTTCTGAGTAGATATGTCTAGGATTATGCTGTAAATTGCCATTTAACTAGTACCTATTAGGAATGTCATCTTTTTTAAACTGCATTTGAACTAATCTGTTTACTCATTTCAGCAAAACCTATCCACAGCATTAACTAGCAGATAATGGGTTGGATCCATAGAAAAGCAAGCAGAACTACTTTGTGTAATGGGGCTTTTCAGTCTCCCCCCTCCAGTTGCACCCCCTCATACCTCTCAGCCTCTGAGGGTTAGGGGACCCTCAGGAATAGCTTAGGATGTGGTAAACAGCGGGAGGAGGAAATCAGCAAGGGTCTGGCGTGAGTCGATATGCCTTTTGCTCATACCAAAAAGTCAATTGGGTTTCAGCCAGCAGTATAGTATATAGAAAAATGCTCCAACACCTAAATGCTCCAACACCTAAATACCCTGAAGTCAGGAAATACAGAAGGACACCTTGAGGAAAATATCACACACACCTGGTCATCAGCAGCCTAGAAATCTGATGCGGGCACCCAGGAACTTGAAATATTTATTGTTCAGTCGTCTGCAGGGCTGCTGTCTAAAAATGATACAGGCTTTTAGTAGTCCTGCATAGGATAACATGCAATAAAGCTAGCTTTAGACGGAGACAGTAACACTGTAATCCTAGGCATGTTTTCTCACAAGTAAGCCCCAATGTATTCAACAGGGCTTACTCTCAGGTAAGTGTGTATAGGATTGTAGCACAAGTCTTACGGTGCAATCCAGCTTAAACCGATTTTCTCTCAGCCCACAGGTGTACACATTTAACTCCTGTTGCATATCTACACCCTTGGGTAAAAATGCCTTAAAGACGCGCTGTCGGAGCGAGGGCTTCACCAGTGCAGAGTGTTGCAAACATGCCGCAAATGTGCAGCGTGTCACAGATGGAGCCCGGGCCGTCGGGACACAGGTAAGCCCTGTGCCGGCAGGGCAGGCCAGGGTGGTAGGGTAGGGGGCGATTGGCCGGCCAGGCCAGGGATGGGGACATCGGTGGTGTACTCTGCCAATATCTTAACCCCCATTCTGGGTCTGGCCTCCCTGGATTTGTGTTGGCCATTTTGCCAGCTCACATCTGAGGTGGCCCATAGGTGTGCCCCAGTTCCGCTGGCACAGGCCCCAATCCTGCACAGGATCCAGCACAGAGCATTTAGCGTGCTGTGGCGGATCTTACACAGGATTGGGCTGTTAGTTACTACTTTCACATGTAGAATTGCTCGTTGGAACAAAATACCATTCTCCGGTGGTTCCAGGCTGGGTCAGTGTTGGCATCTGGGAAGCACCTCCCTCCAGGCAGGGAGGGTCAGATGATCCAGTCTTCCTTGGGGGGAGGGGTTCCCATGTCCCCCAGACTGGCCTTGCCTCTCGGCAGTGGAAGCTGGTCTTCCCTAGCTCTCCTGAGCTACTGAAGGAAAATTTCTCAATGACACGAAGTATCATCACTGTTTTAAAGCCAACACCTCCTGCGTTCTCAGCAGGATTAGGGCAGTATAAGGGAGTGTTTTTTCTCCTCACATTCTCCTCAGTAAAGCTGCCTCAGTCGACCTCCCCTCGCCACGGAGACGGCTTGAGTTTTTGGTGCGGGTCTTTCGCCCGCACAGGGGCCCTTCTGTAACCCTCGCTCACCTGGTGGGTGGAGGAGCGGAGGCACCAGCAGCCTGAAGACAGCTGACCAGCTGCGGTGAGTACATTGTACACCGTTTCTTTGCTTGCTGTCATGGCCAACCCCCACAGAAAGCAGCCCCTAGCTGATCAGGCACAGGCCGTCCCAGCCTAGCCTGGACTGGGGTGATATTGCTGCCAAAGTTAACAAGCTAGTGGCGGAGAGTGTCAATGCCACCTTCAGTGCAGCACAAGCTCCCTCTGAGCGCACAGCCCAGTCAATCCCCTCTGGGAGCGACCAGGAGCCACCCTAGGGCACAAGAGGGTAAGGTCTAGAAGCACCGACAGTTTCAATGGGGATCCTACTCCTGCACATCGCCCCAGAACCTCTGACCTGGATTCACCAGGTGAGCAGGAGATTGTGACAGTTCCTCCACAGAGGAGGGCGAACCCCTTGAGGAGGATCCAGAGTCCACGCCTCAGGTTTCTCTCTTTTTCCCTCCAGACCTCTTCCAGCAAATGTTTCAGAAGGTAGTGAGGGTCTTAGCGCTCAAACCAGACACAGAGCATGTCCCGGTCTAAGTTGTGGGTGGCAAGGGTGGTTTTTCTGGCTCTACAGGAGCCCTCCCAGGGTTTTTCCTCTGCCCCAATCATTCCACACACTGATGGGAAAGGAATGGGCTAATTCAGCCCAAACCAAGGAGGCACACAAGCCCTCTACAAAGTCTATAGCTTTGCCTGTGAGGACATGGATCAGCTTAAGCTCCCACTTGTAGATGCCCTAGTGGCGAACATATGACACGCGAGGTCATTTTGGGTGACACGCCAGCGTTTCCTCCAGGGCCCCGACACACCTTACATTTTCGCAGGTTTTACAGGCTTGTCTTGAACATTTAGGACAGGGATTTTGTCAGACCTCTTTCAAATTATTATCTAGTAAAACTCACCAACAAAAAAGTCTCTAATTGATGTTAAATAAAATGCAATGTGTTCTATAGTTTTCAGTTCAGTTCAATTCAAAATTACTAGTAAAATTAGCAACAGTCAAAGTACTATTAAAAGTTGGGGGGGGGGGAGGGACACACCAGCAAAGTCAAGTTAGGCATTGTCAAAAATTTTGACACACCAAGCCCAAATGGTTCGCCATCACTGCCCTAGTGGCTGCACTGGAATCTTCTTCAGTTTGCCATCTGATAGCGACTGTCTCCCAAAGGATCCTGTTGATAGAAGGATAGAGATGGCAGCAAGGAAAGTTTTTGATGCCTCAGCTGGCACACTCTGAGCTTCAGTGGCGAGCTCTCTGTTCGCAAGGGCTTCATATATGTGGACTCAAGATCTCTTGGATCAATATGACACCTCCAAACAAGCCAAGATTGAAATGAAGAAGCTGTCTGCAGCTTTGGCATTTGTTGCAGATGCCACAACAGATGCTCTTCAATTGGCATCCTGGGCAATGGCAGCCAGGGTTGCCTATGCGGCAACGGCATCACCTCCGGCAGGGGGGCAGCATTTTCATTCACAACCCCCACCCCAGGCATCACTGCCCAGAGTGAAAGGTCAACAAATGATTAGACATGACATCAGCAGTTTCTTTCAACCCCCACCACTTCCTTGCCCCCAAAAGTGGACAAGTAGGTAAGCAAGAAGCATCCTGTGCTATCTCTGCCACCTGCAAGGAAAGTGCACAGCATGGGACGGGATGGGGGAGAATTCCCAAGCTGAAGCTTCAGTAGCTGCCCAAAGGTGCCAAGCCTCAACACTAACCCCAATCTCAGGTAAGTGTGCATAGGGTTGTAGCCCAAGTCAGATTAACTATTTAAAACTTTAAGAACAGATTAAATATTTCAAAGTGCTAACAGTCCTTTATAATCACCTAGCCAAATATTTCCCAAACTTTTTCAACCTGCGGCTCCCTTGGCTATTGGTAACCGTTGGCTGCAACTCCCCATTACATTATGTTGATACCTGCCAATCGGTATTGCGCTGTTTTCCAAGAGGATTCCGTGGCGCACCTCCCAGTTTGGGAACCACTGACCTAGCCTGTTAAAATGTGAAGAATATATTACATCTGGAAGAAGATCCTCAGGGCTTACCACCACGTTTGGTGGCAGAGAATTCCATCTCAACACACATCTGGGGGGGGGGGAGAGAGAGACACCATACCAATGGAGACAAATCCTAAAACTCATTTCAGTTTACTTTATAAATAAATTTATATTTATTGACCCTAGTGCACCCTTGACCCTAGTGCAATGCATTCTGGGGTGACCTAGGGCCAAGGGAGGGGGGCACAGGCCTTGGCATGACCCAGAAGTGGCCTACGGGAGTGCCGGAGAGAATTTTCTAACCCTGCAGCCAGCGCAATTTGGTGCTAAAAGGTAAAAAACGCACTTAAAAAATCTTTTTTTAAAAGTTTTTTTAAGTGAATTTTGCTATCCGCAGATAGTGAAATCTGCAAATGGCAAGACCATGGATTGTGAGGGGCCACCGTATAACCAAATACTGAGGGAATTTCATTTTGTGTGCCAGAGGGCACACAACACCTTTGCACATAAGCACAAACATTAGTTGGCACTGTAATTTGACATTAGTTGCCATTAGTTGGCACTGTGACCCAGTGTGCAGCAGCTGTAAAGAAGGCCAATTCCATGCTCGGGGTCATTAAAAAAGGGATTGAGAATAAAACGGCCAATATCATTATGCCTTTGTACAAATTGATGGTAAGGCCACATCTGGAGTATTGTGTCCAGTTCTGGTCACCACACCTCAAAAAGGATATAGTTGAATTGGAAAAGGTGCAGAAAAGAGCGACCAGATTGATTCGTGGGCTGGAGCACCTCCCTTATGAGGAAAGGCTACATCGTCTGGGGCTTTTCAGTCTAGAAAAAAGGCGCCTGAGGGGGGACATGATTGAGACGTATAAAATTATGCATGGGATGGAGTGGATAGAGGGAAATTCTCCCTCTCGAACAACACCAGAACCAGGGCACATGCATGAAAATTAAGCGGAGGGAGAGTTAGAACGGACAAAAGAAAATATTTCTTCACCCAGTGTGTAATTCATCTGTGGAACTCCTTGCCACAGGATGTGGTGATGGCACCTGGCCTTTAAAAGGGGTTTGGATAGATTCATGGAGGAAAAGACCATCACAGGTTACAAGCCATAAGCAACCTCCTGGTTTTAGAAGTAGGTTCTCTCTGTGCCAGGTGCAGGAGAGTGGCAGCAGGAAACAGGTTATCTTGTTGGCTGTGTGCTCCCTGAGGCATCTGGTGGGGCCACTGTATGATGCAGGAAGCTGGACTAGATGGGCCTTTGGCCTGATCCAGTAAGGCTCTTCTTATGTTCTAATTTAAAGACACAGAGAGGACATGAGACCAGGCACTTATTAAGCAGAATGCCTGCAAGCACTTAGAAAATAATGGGGCGATTTCTAGGAGCCAGCATGGGTTTGTCAAGAACAAGTTGATTAGTCTCGCCTCCTTTTTGGTGAGCTAGGGTGTTTTGGGAATGCCGTGGACACAGTGTACCTAGATTTTAGCAAAGCATGAAAGTCTCCCATGATATCCTTGTGGATAAAGTGGTAAAATGTGGGCTAGATGCCTTGTGAAACTGTGACTTTCAGGGTTTCAGGGATGCTGTTAGCAGGTGTCTGCACTGAGGGCACTGGACTAGATCAGTGCTTCCCAGACTTACTGGCTCCGTGATGCCCTCACTGCCACAGACATGGAGCTTGGCACCCGGAAGCGATGGCAATGAAGCGATGATGTCAGCACATCACTGCCTTTACTTCTGGGTTCAGGTCAACAAAGGGACCCCTGAAAACCATAGTAAGCAGCTCAGGGCAAGCAGTTGGGCTTTTCAAGCAGAGAAACCGTTGCCCATGGAGTTCTGTCCGCTGCCCAAGCCTCTGCTCCACGAGCTTTGTGGTCGCAGCGTCTTCCCACTGCCACAACGATGGCCCCCCACGAGCCACCCCACACAGTTGGACTAGATGACCATCAAGATCCCTTGCCACTCTAACGTTCTACTGAGCAGACAAACTACTTATCGGTAGATGCGAACACAAGTCATAAAAGGCAACAGATGCAGTCCTACCCAAGTAACAACTTCCTGAAGAAAAGTCCCGTTAACAGGCCATTTATTTTCAACTTTAGATCAAAACCATTTTATATCAGAATTTCCACAGGATTAGGTGACAGAGCTAGAACCGCAGATGAAGTTTAGACAGTAAATATTTTAAAAATATTGAGGTTAGTGCTTTAGATGTATAGAAAGTGAGAAACAAAGCCTTTTCCAGCACATTAAGAGTTTGACAAAAGGCACAGTCACTTAACAAGCTGAACTGTTAATAGAGATGACTCCCCACATCCACGGTTTCAGTTTTCCATGGTTCAGAAATTCCCCACATGACTCATCTCTCTCTGTTTGCAAATGGCAGCTTTTTGGCTGTGAAAATGAAAGCAGACACCAAGAACATTACACTTAGAGCTGCTAGACTAACGCTACAGGAGACGACAGAGAGAACTAACAGGAAGTAGACATCAGAGTAAGCAGGCAGACAGCAAGAACGCTAGACTCCACTTCCTCTTAGTCCTCTTTTGCCTCCTGTAGCATTAGTCTAGCAGCTCTAAGTGTCTGCTTTCATTTTCACAGCGTTCTGTAGCAAAGCAAAAAAAAAAAGCTGCTTGTTGCAAACCTTTTGCAAATGAAGAGGTTGACTCATGAGCGCGATGGGGGGGGAATTTGAGTAGGGTTCACTACCATCCACAGTTCTGGGTGTCCATGGTGAGAGTGGGAAAACTATCCCCGTGGGTACAGGAGGATGCCTGCACTTACACTCTTACAGCTAGCTCATGAAACTAGAGTAGCCAGTCATTTCCACTAACTTGGTTAAAGCCAAACTAGATGTGAGAAATCTTTCAACGTTGTTTTGTTAAAAAACAGCCACAAGAAACGATCTGGATTGGGGCCACAATGTGGGGGAGGGGTGCTGTACCTTTCCACCTACATCATTTCCCCAACTTAAAATTGCCCCTGAAGCTGCAACAATATGCCTTTTTCTTCCTTGGTAGCCAATACCAGTTTGGAGGGTAGGAACGTCAGAGAAATGACATGAAGGAAACACACTTTAAAAAACCAGTCTGACTTCTTGGGAGCATCTCAGACTAAAATGTTTTTTTAAGTGCCATGGCACCAGAATCAAGTGTTTTAGAGCGTCAATTCTCAAGTCATTTCATGAGCATTAATGAATATGGTATGTACAAAACACAGGGCTCAAAACAGATCTAAAGACTGCAATCCTGGGTACACTTCATAGGGAGTCAGAGTATTAAAATAAGTAGGACTTATTTTCTTAACATGTATAGGATTGCACTACAATACTGGCAACCCAATCCTGTCCAGGGATTTCACAATCCGCCACTGTAAGGCCTGGACCAGCAGCACAAAAGCCATGCTGTTGGGGCAAATGGCCAAAGGCACCATATCTGCAAAAGTGGCTCCCAGATGCCCCGCCAGAGCAACTAGGTTGGTAACAGGGGCAGTACAGGGGAGGATAGTAGGCAGCTTGGGGTGGGAAGCGGGCAAGAGGATCTCATCAGCACTGGCGCATGCCATGATTCTATCCTTCTTTCCCCAACTGCAAGTCCCCAAGTCCCCATGGACTTACACCAGCAAAATAGCTGGCATACGTCCAAGGAGATCCATTGGAGGCCCGGCGGCCTATGGACAAATAAACAAGAAAATGTTTTATTTACCTTTCCCTGGGCCATCTGGTCAACCCCCATAGCATGCAACATGCACTCTGTCAGTGGTGCTTCCTGCTATGGGCTGGACAGGATTAGGCTCATAGAAGAGCAGTATCAGCTTGACAAAAACTATTTTTCCTGTAATATAAAAGTCAGTTTGACTTTCCAAATTGTGTATATTTCACACACATTGCAAAAAGGCACTCTGAATAACCAAGTATAGGTAACTATATTTGGTTCATTTTTTCAAAAGGGCACTATTTTAAAACTTGCTTCTAAGGATTGTATGTACAATCAATTGTATGTACAAAAGTCAAGAGACTTTTCAGTCATAAACAGCTCTTTGTACAACAGGAACAGTCCCAGTCATATGCTAATATCTGATATTATATGAATATTATAATATTAAACAATAATAACATGAGTTCAAATCTCTCATGTTCAGGTGGAGATTGGATACAGCTGGCTGTTGCTAAACTGACCTGTGATGATGCTTATATCTGCATTAAAGTGACACATCAGAAACAAGAGCTTGCTTTTTGTAGCCTTCATGCAGATGTAGTCTGACTATCACATACTCTCAAGCAGGGCCCTACCTACTGGTCAAATGTGGTATCCTTAGAAGACTATAGCTTGGAGAGTCCACTACTTCATGGATGCTTTACTCCCTCTTCCTCAGAATTAGGTTGAAGCAAGTATAGCAGGAGCATGTTTACTACCACCCAGTACAGAGAAGGGTAGCAGTATAACATTTAATACTACCAGTACAGAGGTCTTGGCATTGTGGTAGAAGACATGCTGAAAATATCAATTCAGTATGCCATGGCAGTGAAGACAAAATCAATGTCACAAAAGGAACTGAAAGTAGCAAGTAGCAAGAAGCCACTACAGTTGGACCTCGCTATCCATGGTGGGTCCGTTCTGGACCCCCCACAGATAGCGAAGGTCCGCAGATAGCAGGGTCCTCAAAAAACGCTAAAAAAGAGGGAAAACATTTTACCTTTTTAAAAGTCAAACTGCTGTGTTTCCAAGGCTGCACGGGGCTTCTGCAGCCTTCCCGACCCACTTCGGGTCACGTGGAGGCTCTTCCCCTCTCCCAGCCTTGTCCCAGGGTGCATTCTAGGACAAGGCTGGGAAGGAGGAAGAGCCTCCACATGATCCGAAGTGGGTCGGGAAGGCTGCAGAAGCCCTGTGCAGCCTTGGAAATGCAGCAGTTTGACTTTTAAAAAGGTAAAATGGAGCTTTTTTTCTTCTTTTTTTAGCGTTTACATTCGCAAGTCCGGGACCCACGGTGTAACAAATCCGTGAGTCCCGAACCCGCAAATAAAAAGGGCCCACTGTATATAAATAAGGTGCAACTGAATTTGAAGTACCGTGTACATTTCTGGCTGTCCTATCTCATAAAAGGACACTGCACAGTGGGAAAAGTTTAAAAAGAAAAGGAACCAAAATGAACAAGGAGTTGGAGCACCTTCCCTATAAGCACCTGAAGCTTTCTATTGGAGAAAATCTGACTGGGGAGAAAAAGGAAAAGGGGCATAAAAGAAATCATGTGTAGTATGGAGAGGTGGAAATTCTTTCTTCCTCCCTAATAGTTTTAGAAGTCGGGATTACCCAAAGAATCTGATTGACAGCAAGTTCAGGACTGACAAAAAGAAGTTCACACCACACCAAGTGCACTTCTACAAAAAGGTTAAACAAAAAAGGGGCATACACCTATTAATAGCTATTGATGATAACAGCCAATCGGAACCAGGTGCTTCATATGTTGCTTACAACATCTGGTTAGTTGTTACTGGGGGAAAAAAATGCTGGACTAGATAAACTTCCCTACCATCCTGCATGGTAGTGCTTACACCCAGAAACTGGACTTACCGCACTCAAAGGAAGCACGGAATGTTTCCATAGCACATAGAAAAGGAGGGCAAACAGCTGGTAAGCCAAAACAGTGAAGAATGAACAAACAATCATAGCTACTAACCTTGAGAAATAAGAAAGGAAGTAAGGAGTTAAAGCTTTCATGGAATACTTCAGAAGGCATCAAAATCAACAAAAGAAATGTGACTACAATTTTGGTACGCATCTCTACCAGACATTATTTTACTCATCTCCAGGAAGCGTTTGCTTCAGTTCAACTCCATCTTGAACGTCTTGTTACGGGCTGCAATGTGTAGGAAAACAACAGAGATTGCAAAAGTTGTTGTGCATCCCAGAAGTCACGGACTCAGCATGACCTTCCTTCTCTCAGACAACATAATATTGTTAGCTACAGGTTTTACATAAACGTTCTAATAAGACAATCTCTGTGTGTGCGTGTGTGTTTTAAACTTGAGAGCCAGGATGGTGGTTATGATGTGGAGATTTAGACCTGGAAGATCCAGGCTCAAATTCCTGCTCAGACATGAAGGTTTCTGGGTGACCTTGGGCCAGTCGCTATCTCTCAGCCTACCCTAGCTCACAGGGCTGTTGTGAGAACAAAAGGAGGGAAGGAACCGTGTGGTATGGAAATAAATAAATAAAAATAAACCAGCACCTCCCCTATCTTTGCATTTCGATTTTTTCCCCAGCAAAACCATTTTTTTAAACATCAAGAATGATATTTTCCCCTTCCTGCTATTACCATGCCAAGGTGCTACACATACGAACTTGGGAGAGAGCCCCATCAAAATCAGCAGGATTTGCTTCCAAGGAAACATGCAGAGGATCAGGCTGTAAGCCTGCCAGTCTAAGCATTCTTACTTAGAATTAAATGGGACTTTTAAAAAATAAACTTGGCTAGAATTAGGCAACGAAATACCTCTGCACGATTACTTAAGATAACTCCTACTGAGTTTAATACTAGAGCTTTATTTTATATGCAACGTAACTTAGTGGTAAGACACAAGTTCAACTACAAGTAATGCCAGAAAAAAAAATCTCAAGTAGTAGGGCTCATAAAAAAATACCTTTCTACCCAAAGTGCTGTAGAATTGCTATTACTCAGAAAATACTGGAGTAGCTTCAGTACTCAGTACTCTACTGGAGTAGAGATGGAGCAATGATTTTCCAGGCATAAGGCAACTTCTTCCGCTCCTGCGTTGCATCAGGCTCAGACTAGCAGTCATGGAGGCAGCATGCTACCTCAGCTTCAGAACAAATATGCCACTGAATGCCAGCCACCCTGGGGAGCAACGGCTGGAGAGGGCTACCCAGATCAAACTGGTATATATCAAACTGGTATTGTAGGAAACAGAACTGGGTGGACTTTTGGTCTCATTCAGTTGGGCTCACGATGTGTGGCTACACGAAGACAAGCATGAATACCCAAGCATCGACAGGGGAGGAAGCAGAGCAGCTGCACGGACTGCCGGGGCGCGAATGAAGCCGCAAAGACCGAAGCGGCCCAACCAACTCTCTCCGCCAGCCCGCCTTGAGACCAACTGGGGCGGGGGCGAGGCTTTGGCTGACTTTCCTTCCGCCCTCGGCAGCCTACCTGAGCCTCCAGCACTCCGCTTAGACTGATAGAGTCCCAACAGACCGGCCGCATAGCTCCTCGCCGGGGCTTTCCACGGCGCGCCCGCTCCTTCCACTCAGGCCGCGAGCCTCTCCGTGGCCAGCCGCCGCTTCCGAACACCCATACGGGCTAAGCCGCTGCCAGCAGCAAGATAGCACTTCCGAGAAGCAGCAGGAAGGCTCAAGGAAGCGGCCGTCTCTGTGATGTCAGTTCCGGTCGTGCTGTAGGACCAATCGGAAGGCTCTTCACAGGCCGGGCCCCGCGGTGGGAGGGACTTCCGCGAGACTCTTGCCCACTAATCGCTGAGTGCGAGGTTGGACTGTTTTTCCTGGGAGGGAGCGTCCGTCTCTATGGAAGTGGGTGAGCTTGTCTGAAACAGGGGAAGCTGCAGTGCCTTGGCTGCCCCGTATAGTGCCTCCAGGTGAGTTGGGAGAAGCTGTGCGTGCTTTCTTGCTGCTACAAGTTTCATAGCATGGGCCAGGGAGGGACTGTCGTTCTCCTCCGTTCTTGGTAGGCAGCCTCTCTCGTGGCAAAGCTAGTTCGGTTTCATACCGGAAGTGTATAAAATTAATCTGTATTAGGCTGCGTTTGTTTTTCACCTTCCAGTGCTCCGCTTAGACTGATAAATAAGAGTCCCAACAGACTGGCCCGCATAGCTCCTTGCTGGGACTTTCCATGGTGCGCCCGCTTCTTCCACTCAGGCTGCGAGTCTCTCCGTGGCCAAGAGCGCTGGAGAGCTTTTTTTTTCCTCATCCCACCATGCTCAGGCTTCTTTTTTTTAGCTTCTAGCACGCTCGCCACACTAGCAATTTGAACTGTGAGCTCGAAGCTAGGAAAGATGGCTGCCTCATGCACCAATAGGCAGGCTTGTTTGGCTGCAAAGGAGCTTGGCCCGTAGGCTTACCATAGTCCCGGAATCGAGTTTTGCTGCGGCCTAGAAAAGACATGAGCTGCTCCCAAGAGTGCACCGCAGTAGGCCAATACAAGCCGTGGCTTCTGCAGCTTCCGGTAAACGAGGTGACCGCGTTGGCCAGCCGCGGTGCACTTTTGGGAGCGGCTCGTGTCTTTTCTAGGCCGCAGCGCAACTCGATTCCAGGACTATGATAAGCCTAAGCTTGGGAGATGTAGTACGAGGAAATAAGATACACATACCTCCACCATACAATTGGTCTTATCTCCGCTGTGCTCAAAGCTTCCTGCTCAAAAGACTCCATGTACCAATTTGCCACCATTGGACTCAACGGGCTCCCCATTGTCACTCCATCAGTCTGCTCATAATACTGGCCCTCCCACACGAAATATGTTGAGGTTAAGCAATGATAGCACAGTTTTACCATGACCTCTGGAAAAGCAGCAGCTAAACACGTCATCACCTCCACCAAGGGAACCTTTGTAAACAGGGACACCATGTCAAAGCTTGCTAACCATGCTCTTTTTGAAACTGTCAGTTGCTTCAATTTCTGTACAAACTGCATAGAGTCCTTAATGAAAGTCTGTCTGACCTATCGACGGCTGTATCAGTGATGCCAGATGTTTAGACAATTCATATGTTGGTGACCCAAGAGTGTTCATAATAGGCTGCGGCAGAATGCCCTGTTTATGGACCTTAGGAAGTCCATACAAGAGTGGAGGCAAAGCTTCAGATATACACAAACGTTTTATCTCCCCCTCATTCATT
Organism: Plestiodon gilberti rubricaudatus; assembly: GCA_026170595.1. Taxonomy (NCBI): domain Eukaryota; kingdom Metazoa; phylum Chordata; class Lepidosauria; order Squamata; family Scincidae; genus Plestiodon; species Plestiodon gilberti. The sequence continues at coordinate 145,471,223 of JANXHW010000001.1, forward strand.
TCTGACTTCTTTATTAGCTCATTAGTGTTCTTTAAGATCCTACTAGTAGGATCTCCCTTGATCTTTTTATATACAGTGGGATCCAATATGTTCTTAATCTTATCCTGATAGTCCACCACATTCATTACCACTGTCAAATTGGCCGTGGCATAGCATATGGTAACCACAGGACATCCCATAATTTTTGCTGATATGCAGATATTGGCCACCCTTTTACAGTTATATATTTTAATAAAACAGGAACATGGCTTTAGACCTCAGAAGCTTTTATTCTACTGAATGTTGTGGCCATGGAAACCTTGGTGTTTATTATAAGCCAAAATTAATTCCCTAAACTTGTCTACCTAGAAATGCAATCCCTATTGCTAGCTGTGTTGTCTAAGAATCCCAATTGCTAGCGTTGTGTTGTCTAAGAATCCTGGCCCCTGTACTTACTGGAGAGCACATAGGTGTGCTTTCCACGAGCCAGCAGCTACTTCCAGTGGCATACCTGGCAGAACACACCCAATCATCCTTGTGCTTGAACTTTAGAAACCTATGGGGTTGATTTCATCATGTGATCCTATTGGATAACTAGAACTTACTTTTGCTTGCTTACTTTTGCTTACCAGCCTGGGTTATTGAGCCTAGACCAGCATTTCTCAAATTGTGGGTTGGGACCCACATGGTGGGTTGTAACCCGATTTCTGGTGAGTCCTGCAGAGCCTCCAAAGAAAATGGGTGATGGAAAGATCAGATAACTAATTGTTTCAAGCCCTGAGGCTATTCAAAAATCAGATAGCTGCTAATTAACTTGCAAACAGCTGAGTTCTTACAGTTTGCAAGGAGCTGAGCTCCTGCAGTTTGCAAACGTGCTCAAATATAAGGAGATAAATGTTTGTCTTTTTATGGTGGTTTATGGTTCTTGCCTCCTTATAAGAAATGGATTGTGTTTTTTGTAAATATATTATTTCTTTCTAGATCACCTTTTTTAATGTCTCGTAAAGCTAGATGGGTCCTGATACGGGGGGGCGGTATCCGCTGGGGATTGGTTCCTGGCCCCCCGTGGATATCTGAAACCCGTGGATAAGAGCGAACGCCATCTTCTACAGCCCCCCCCGCACCCATTTTAACTAATTGTAGCGCAAACTGCTTGAAACGGGCTCTGTAGAGCTGAGTCTCAAGCTTCACAGCCCTCTTCAACCCCCCCCCCCCGCTCCCCTGGTGATTCTTTTACCTTAACATTGTGTCTGTGTCTTGCTTTCAACAAAGGCTATAAGTAGCGTGCTGAAACTGCTGCTTGGTCTTCGGCTGACCCCACGTCTGTGCTATGAAGCAGCAGCAGCATGCTACTTATAGCATGCTACTTTGTTGCATGCTACTTTGTTGAAAGCAAGACATGGACACAATTTAAGGTAAAAGAATCGCCAGTGGAGCGGGAGGGGGTTCCTGCCATCCGTGGATAAGTGAATCCGTGGATACCGAATCCGTGGATAGTGGGGGGGCCCTGTAGTGTGTCATTTTAAAACGTGGATCCCAGCGCTAAAAAGGTTTGGGAACCATTGGCCTAAAATATTCTATGTATACTCAGGTGGGTGCACGCTCCATTGGCCTTGGTGAGATTTACTTCCAAGTAAACATGCATATGGTCCACAGCACAGCTAGGCCCAAATAGGAGCTACTACCTGTTTTCCTGAAAATAACACTTACCCTGAAAGTAAGACCTACCGTCTTGTTGTGTTTTTTTTGGTGTGATTTTTATTGGCACTCATAAATATAAGACCTCCCTTGAAAAGAAGACCTAGCATGGCTGATTACACAGATCTGTGCCACGGCTGACTGCTCAGTGCTGCCGCCGGCACTCTACTGTACTGAGCCTCAGACGCGTCACTGCATCCGACTGCCTTTTTGCAGAGCCCTGTGAGCTCAGCTTTTTTCCTTGCAGATCATCGCCTTTTTTCCTTCTACCAGCCTGCTGGTTTCCCTTAGTTTGTCTTTTGCCCCCCCCCCCTCACCTCAGACCTACCGTGCCTGTACGGGGGCAGAGTGTTTGTGTGCCACAATCATGGCGAGGGGCCTCAGCGGTGGCCGTCTAGTCACACAACTGGTGATCTGAAGGGGAAGGGAACAGGATCTTTGCGTCGGGGACGACGCAGCTACTGCCGACGAACATCGAGCGGTTGAGGCTGTCTCATGTTGCTGCCTCCCATTGTGAGCTCTCCCCTGCCTCCTCATCATTGCCGCCCTGTGCAGCCTAGTCTCGAGATGTGCTCACGTTCCGCCCGACAACACTGTTGACAACCGCGTGCCTGCTGGCAGCGACGCAACGGCCTCCTTCTAACACGCAGAGAGCGGGAGAGAGAGAAGGCAAGGTGAGGAAGAATGCTTCGTACTCCCACGGTAGCTCCTGGGTTAGCCCGATTCCTTAACAGGGCAGAACCACCCCATTTCTTCCTCCCACCCCCCATTGTGAAGGCAATTAAAGTCACAGTAGCAGTTACCATAACATCTTCACAACTGTAGATACAGATACAGGAGAGGCATTCAGTCAGTGTGTGATGCAAGCCATGGTGGTTTGCATCACACACTGACTGAATGCCTCTCCTGTGTCTGCACAACAAAGGAAAATGGCAGAGATAAGGTTTCATTGAGGTGAGAGGAGGTTGATATTTTTGCTGACACTCATAAATATAAGACCTCCCCTGAAAACAAGACCTACCGTGTTTTTTGGGAGCCAAAATTAATATAAGACTCGGTCTTATTTTTGGGGAAACAGGGTACTGTGACAGACTAATAAAAATGGCATCTTAATTCATTTCCATTGTGAAGGCATGTGACTAGTTTGAAAAAAAAAATACCAGAAGTGGGGGAAGTTTTACTGTTTTGAAAGTAAAGGGTAGTGTGCATTTTTATCTTCTTTTTTTTTTTTTGCAGTGAAAAAGAGAATCAAGATGTCTTCCATTCCTGCTTCGCATTCTCCTTCCCAGCTAACTGTGGCATCACAAGTTCCTTTTGCAGATCTCTGCTCAACAATGGAACGAATACAGAAATGCAAATCCCGTCCAGAGAAAACAAAATATTTCAAAGATTTTTTAGAATCCTGGAGAAAATTTCATGGAGCCCTTCATAAAAATGAGAAGGATGTGACGGATTCTTTTTATCCTGCAATGAGGCTTATTCTTCCACAGTTGGAAAGAGAGAGGATGGCTTATGGAATTAAGGAAACTATGCTTGCTAAGCTCTATATTGAACTGCTAAATTTACCCAAAGATGGAAAAGATGCTTTAAAACTTTTAAATTATCGAACACCTACTGGTTCCCGGGGAGATGCTGGAGACTTTGCTACAATTGCCTATTTTGTGTTGAAACCAAGATGCATCAGACAAGGTCAACTGACCATACAACAAGTGAATGATCTTTTAGATTCTGTTTCTAGTAATAATGCTGCCAAAAGAAAGGATCTAGTCAAGAAGAGTCTTCTTCAATTAATAACACAGAGCTCAGCACTTGAACAGAAATGGTTGATCAGGATGATAATAAAGGATTTGAAACTTGGTGTTAGCCAGCAAACTTTATTTTCCGTTTTCCATCCTGATGCTGCAGAGTTACATAATGTTACAACTGACTTGGAGAAGGTTTGTAGACAGTTGCATAATCCCTCTGTATCTCTTAGTGATGTTTCTATTACATTGTTTTCTGCCTTTAAACCAATGCTTGCTGCTATTGCTAATGTACAACAAATTGAAAAACAAATGAATAACCAGAGTTTCTACATAGAAACCAAATTAGATGGTGAGCGAATGCAGATGCACAAAGATGGAGATGTCTACAAGTATTTTTCCCGAAATGGGTACGATTACACTCAGCAGTTTGGTGCTTCTCCTCTTGAAGGTTCATTGACTCCATTCATTCATAATGTTTTTAAGAACAATATTCAGAACTGCATCCTGGATGGTGAAATGATGGCTTACAATCCTACCACGCAGACTTTCATGCAGAAAGGAAGCAAATTTGACATCAAAAGAATGGTAGATGATTCTGAATTGCAGACTTGTTTCTGTGTGTTTGATGTTCTCATGATTAATGACCAAAAGTTGGGTAATGAGATGTTGAGCAAAAGATATGAGATACTGAATAAGATATTTACACCAATAGTAGGTCGACTGCAGGTTGTTCTTAAAAGTCAAGCTAACACCCGGAAGGAAGTAATAGATGCTCTAAATGAAGCAATAGATAATAGAGAAGAAGGAATTGTAGTAAAAGATCCCACGTCAACTTATAAACCAGACAAACGTGGGGAAGGATGGCTAAAAATCAAACCAGAGTATGTCAATGGGCTGATGGATGAACTGGACCTTTTGATTGTTGGGGGTTACTGGGGAAAAGGACTTCGTGGTGGCATGATGTCACATTTCTTATGTGCTGTTGCTGAGACTCCTCCATGTGGTGAAAAACCATCTGTGTTCCATTCAATGTGTCGTGTTGGCTCCGGTTACACAATGAAAGAGCTGTATGATCTTGGCTTGAAATTAGCGAAATACTGGAAACCATATCGTAAAAGAGATCCTCCTTGTAATATCTTGTGTGGGACTGAAAAGCCTGAAGTCTACATTGAACCGTGTAATTCAGTCATCGTTCAGATTAAAGCAGCTGAAATTGTCAGTAGCGATATGTACAAAACCGATTGTACACTGCGTTTCCCTCGCATTGAGAAGATCAGAGAAGATAAAGAATGGCATGAATGCATGACTCTTGACCTTCTAGAGCAACTCAGAGGTAAAGCTTCCGGGAAATTAGCGACTAAGCACCTTGATATTGATTACGATGAGCCTCATACAAAGAAACGTAAAATTGTGCCAAAGGTTAAAAAAAGAATTGGTGTAATGGATAATTTTAAAGCCCCTGATCTTTCTAATATCAGCAAAGTTTCCAATATGTTTGAAGATGTTGAGTTTTGTGTTTTGACCGGGACAGAAAACTATTCAAAATATGAGCTGGAGAGTAAAATAGCAGAATATGGTGGCACTGTGGTGCAAAACCCAGGCGTGGACACTTACTGTGTTGTTGCAGGAACTGAGAATGTCAGGGTTAAAAATATTATTTCTTCCAATAAGCATGATGTTGTGAGAGTGCAATGGCTTCTGCAGTGCTTTCAGACCCAACAGTTTGTGCCCTGGCAGCCTCCTTTCATGATTCATGTGTCTCCAGAAACAAAACAGCACTTTGCCCGTGAGTATGATTGCTATGGTGATAGTTACGCAGTTGATACTGACAGGGCCCAGTTAAAGGAGGTGTTCTCAAGAATGGCGAACTTTAAGGAGGAGATCTCTCAGGGTGTCATTGCTGACATAGAAGCTCGTTACTCATGGGAGAGCTCTCCACTCTGTATGTTCAGGCAGCACACTATTTATCTGGCCTTTTCTGCCAAAGGGAATGATTCAGATGCGAAGATTAATCAAACAAGACTGTCAACTAGAATTTTGATACTCCGCTTTCATGGAGCAAAAGTAGTCTCGCAGCTTGAGGAAGGTGTGTCCCATGTAATAATTGAAGGAGGCGATCATGATCAGGTGAAGGAGATAAAGACAGCCAGAAGACTGTTTAAAAGAAAGTTTAAAATTGTATCTGAGCAGTGGGCAAAAGATTCCATAGAGGCTGGACAGTTGCAAAATGAAAACGATTACTTAATATAAATCAGATTTTATTTGGTAGGATGAAGGAACATTGATAAACCTCATATCTATTTTAGGGAATTCTACCTGAACCTTTTACATTATTTCATGTCTATATCAAGTGCAGGAGTAAAATTATGTGCTGAAAGATAGGGTGGGGTTGGGTTGTTTTTAGGTTTTCTCTGTTTTAGGAGGTCCAGTTGTTTTGCTTATACAGTATTTGTTAGATATTCTTTGGCTGCTTAGAACCCAGTCTACAAACCAATTAACCATGCGGTATATGGACCTGAAGCAATTTAAACCAGCTAAATCCCAATGGGATTACTTAGGCTTCAGTTCAAGTGCTATGGTTTTTAATTAATTAATTAATTAATTCAAAATATTCATTTGTAATGTTTTCTTATGAGAACTTTTAAATTAATAATGGATAACAAATAGAAAATAGTTGCCCATTATAACAAAATTTTATTTGAATTATATACAGTACTCTCTAGCTGTCATCAAGTAGAATGAAGTGGCCTATCAGTCATACTTAACAAACAACCTCAGGACTGCTATCTTTTTAATAACTTGGGCAAATACCAGTTTTATTCATGTTTATAAATTCAAAATGTAGCCATTCAAAGGAAGCCATTCAAAAATAAAGTTCGTTTCTTATTTAGCAGATTATGATTTTATAGCCACATATAATTAGATATAGCAATACAGGACAGTTCTTTCTAGAATTTCTTACCTGCGATTATTTTGTATTTCCAACATAATGCACTGACCTTTTTTCGTGACCTTACTTCAGTGGTTAACTTGGTATAACTGCAGGATAATTCAAAGCTTCAACTTGCAATCCTAAAGACCTAAATCCTAAATCAAGTCACTGTGGCTCTTTAGGGTTCTAAGCTGAATTTGAGTTTCGCAAAATTGGATCAGGACATCCATCTTTCAAACTATGTAAGTCTCAAAAAACTGCTTTTAAATCACTTCACAGGATGGAGGGGAAAATCTGTTTCCACACATAATGTATAAGATTTTATTTCCAAACTGATCTGTAATTTAATAGGTATTCTGTACAGAATTATACAAATAAAACGTGTTTTTAAAACATTGATTCTGTTTGAATTTAGGAGTGGAACTTGAGAGAACAATACCTTTTGGGAAATGTGTTTGAAATATTGGCAGTTCTGATGGTGCAACACTGAAGACGTTGCATTGTAGTGGTTTGGGAGTCAGACTTAGACCTGGAAGGTCCAGGTTCAAATTCCCGCTCAGCCATGAAGCTTCCTGGGTGATTTTGGGCCAGTCACTATCTCTCAGCCCCACCTACCTCACAGGGTTGTTGTGAGGACAAAAGAATGGGAGGAAATATGTACACCACTCTGAGCTCCTTGGAGGAAGGGCGGTATAAAAATGTGAAAAATAAATACTGTATATATTTTTCTAATAGGTGATGATGTTACGATTTCAAATGAAATGATGAAGATGAGCACATGATAACATTTTAGCTTCTCCCTTAGTTTATATATTGTGCTCTTCACATGCGTTGGGAAAGGTATGTGTTTGTAGGCCATGTACCACAAAAACTGCATCTATATATGGACTTCCTTTTGTACACTAGTTTTATCCCATTGTATTCCATTCCATTCTTCCTTGTATATTCCATAAGCAGAATGCTTATGGGAGGATGATCCCGTTTGACCCTTGCAACAACCCTGTTTGTTGAGAGAGAAAGGGGTTGAGAGAAAGTGATAACCCCAGGCCACCTACTGAGCTTCCGGATTGAGCAGAAGCCCCAATCCAGCAACACTGGCATTTATGAGCCCAGACAGTCTCTCAATCACTCTCTTACATGTGGGTATGTGTCATGCACCGACTGTACACAAACATTTTTATCTTCTCAGGTGCCCATATGTACAGGAGGAGCAATGGAACTGGGATCAGTGATCTCTTCCTAGGCCAATCTGTTGTTTAAAGATGTGGTATTGCATCTATTATAGATTAGTGGTGGCTTTTTCCACAGATGTAGCATTAAACAAATTTTATTATGCACAATTAATAAGCTTTATGCATTGCCATGTCAGACAAGTAGAAGGAAGGGCAACAGTACTGTAATCCTATGCAAGTGAAGCATGGTGAAGAATATATATGGGGCCTCCAAAATTGTGCCTGCTTAGCCATGCCCCTGCTGATGGTATGTGTGCATTGGCTCCACCTCTCCCCCATGCTCAGCATTTGTCTATAGCAATAAATGCTGAACATAGAGAGGGTGGGGGGCAGGGTTAAGTGGGCATAATCCCAGAGGTATCTTGCACATTCTTCACCATGCTACAGATAGTGTCTGTGTGGGGCTAATGGAGCTTCAAGAAACAGATTCCCAATACTTACTGCCCTACCTTATCCTAGGGTTTATAGCAATGGGACACTGTCCCACATTGCAAATTGGCTGCTGATGTGTGGGGTGCTTTGCTGTCAGCCATTTCCGAGCCGTCGCAGCAAGAGCGTCAGAGTCCTGCAGACCTGGCTGGCAGTCCGCACTGGAGCAGGTAAGCCAGTGCAGAGGTGCTTTGTAGGTGGGGAGGGGGAGTAATGGGGTGTGTTGAGGGGGAAAGGAGTGGATCTCACAGTAATTACACATGCTGGATCTTATCCCCTCCTTTTAAAACCTCCCGTGTCTTTATCTCCTCAGACATTCACCACCACAGTGGCTGCTGGTGGGAATCGGTCAGTTTACTGAAGGTTAAGTAAAAAAATATTTTGCTTACCTCCTGTGGACTGTCCAGTCTCTCACACCCCCACCATAGTATGCAGCACAGCCTCCATTGGTGCAGCTGCATGCTATAACCTGGGAGGGGCAGGATTGGGGCCAGTTTCTCTTTCAATGATATCCAGTGGTTTGCAATAGGAATCACTTTCTGTCCATCTGAACTAAATCACATCAGCTTCCATTTTGGTTTCTCTGAGTGATTGAAAAATACCCTATGATGATGTATCTTTAGGGTACTGATCTAAAATAAGTGGGTCTTTATTCCATCCATTCTCCCTTCTTGCCCCCTTATGTCTGCAGTTCCCTCCCAGAATACCTCTTCCCTCCCAGAATACCTCTTGTGGTGCCACCTGTTTCACACATCAAATCCTTTGGTCATGTTCTTAGAGAATATGGCTGCAGATGATGAAACTCCAATTTATAGTCCAGTCAGGTCACCTAGTACAGTCTGAGTTTAAAAACAACTTATCTCATCTTTAAGTCTATGTCCTTGTCTCAATTTGAGGCTGCTAGCCTTTTAAATCTGCACAATGTGTCCAGGATCTCATTAAAGTAAACCAGCATCTTGGACTGAAATGTTCTTACTGAAGGCTGATAAAAGAGAAAGTGAAGTATATTCCTGTCAATTGTCAAACACTTTTCCCATTAGTAGAAAAAAAGGAGAGGTTTGGAAGCCATGACAAATAAAAATTTTACGAAGTAAAAACCAAAAGGCTGGTAGGGACCAAAGGCTAGGTTCAAACAATATTTTTTTTAATAAAAATTGCAACGTTTCAATTATCTTGTGATAACCTTCCTCAGGCAAAACACAAGCCAGCAGCCTGTAGGATGTTAGAGAGTGTCTCTGCGTTCCTAGCTTTAAAAGGCACGTGCTGCTGCTCCGCTGAAGATCCTTGAAGCAGACGAAACATTTCTGGTTGCTCTTTCAGCCTGCGCTAAGTAGCGCTTCAACAGTATCCAACAGGAACGTGAGAACCTCGAATGAACTCCGCTGTATGGAGCTAGAAAACAGTTCCAGCAGATGATTATTATTATTATTATTATTATTATTATTATTATTATTATTATTAACAGTATTTATATACCGCTTTTCAACAAAAAGTTCACAAAGTGGTTTACAGACAAAATCAAATGATTAAATAGCTCCCTGTCCCAAAAGGGCTCACAATCTAAAAAAAAAAAGATGCAGAACACCACCAGCAAACAGCCACCAGAAAAGACACTGTGCTAGGGTGAAAGGGGGGCAGTTACTCTCCCCCTGCTAAATATAAGAGGAGCACCCATTGAAAAAGTGCCTCTTGCTCAGTTAGCAGGGGATCTAAATTAGGCAACTTTAGATGAACACAAGGATGCATTGGTGTAAGTGCCAAATGTTCACAGCAAGAACCCCTTTGTGCTCTGCACCCTCCTTTGCTCCCTACACACCTGAGGACTACCAGGGGTGCCAGTATGTTTCTGAGGAGGAAGAGGGCATGGGCAAAAGAGGCAACTGCCGGAAGAGGTGCAAGGCCTAGTGGTTAGCGACGGCCTCCCACCCTCCCTGCTCCTCCTCCCACTGGTTGGCCTGCAAGTACTGGGGATTTGGGAGGATTCCGTGGATGCAAACAAGGCACTCTGCTTTGAAAACATGGACAGAACTCAAAAACCCTTGGAGAACTGCTGAACACTCCCTGCCCCTTTTTTCTTAGTGTGAAATAGTCTTCAGTCGAGGGAGCAACATTGTGCATCATTCGAAAGAGGCTGGTCACATGCAGCATGATGAAATATGTCCGAAACAGTTCTGAAACCATTTGGTAAAGTCGGTGATGGAACCAGAGAAGAACCAGACTCTCCAAAGGCACAGCTGAACCAGCACTAGAACCCAATCCAAATGTGACGAGGGCTGGAGGCACTGGCGTCACTAGGGCGCGCGCAGCCCCAGGGCGGGGGGTGCGCGTCACCCAAGTGACCCCCAGACACCCCCCTTATATAAATCTTCAGCGCAAGGCCGCGATGCGATTTGGGGGGCGACCCAATGGGCTGCTGCCCTGGGCGCCCCCCTGCACCTGCCCCCCCCGCACCTTTCATCTTTTGTTGCAGCTGGCTCGGGGACGTCTTCCCCGTCCAGCTGTCCTGGGCCTTCTGACGCCCACTGCGTCACAACGTGATGTATACCTTTTTTGCGCATGCGCAGACCATTCCTGAGGGAAAAGGGCTGCCCTTTTCCTTAGGAACGGTCTGCGCATGCGCAAAAAAGGTATAAATTACGTTGTGATGCAGTGGGCCTCGTCAGAAGGCCCACGAGTGCCGGCCCGAGCGGACGCTCCGAGGCCTTCTCCCGGCCTCGGAGCCTCCGGAGGGCAACGAGCGTAGCGGAGGGCGACGTGCACGGGTGCGCGCGTCACCCTTCTGCGCGCGTCACCCACCGGCAGTCTGCTCCCCCCCCGCCCCACGCCAGCAACATCAGTGGCTGGAGGGGATTTGGAGCAAGACACTTCAAAAGAGGCAGGAGCGAATGAGGAACGTGTTTGGGGAGTGATGGTGCATTGACAGAGGCCGCAGCCTGAGCAATGAGTCCACAGCTCCAATGGTTACTCACTGCTGGGACCAATTTTTGAGTGGAGTGATGTGGGGAGGGGTGGCCACCTAGCATGTCCACCCATCTCTTGCGGGGACAGTGGTAGGACCTTCCCCCATAGAAGCCCTGCTGGTCTTTCCACCTTCCAGGGCAATCTCCCACGAAGGAAGTGTTGGTGGCCTGGCAAGGAAATATGCTCCTTGGTCACAGAAGGGAGCTATCAGCCTGCATCAATTCTAGCAGATGGAGGCATCGAGAGTTATGAGGGATGTGGGAAGAGACCCAGTAGAAACTGTAGTGAGGGAAGGGTCGTCTGGTTTATTCAAGAAGGAGGAAGATCCAGATTTGACAGGTGAGGAGCTGCTCTCCAGACAGCAGAACCTTGAAGACCCCAGAGGAGCCCTGGCCACTCTTGAGTCAGTTGGCTGATGACACGTCCTCCCTTTGTGACATCACCTGTTGCGGGGGGCTGCATAAACAGCAGGGACCTGGAGAGGCTCAGTGTGGGTTGTTAAAGGAGAGGAGGAGAGAGGTGGTGTAGGAGAGGAGGAGGGGTTATCTTGCTAGCCTCTCTTTCCACAAACCAGCATCTCTACAAGACGCTTACTTCCATGAGCTGAATTAGGCGGCCGGTTGTCTGCATCTCAGCGAGAAGCACACACAGCTTCTTGCTGAGGGTTGATTCCTAGGAGGAGGAAGGGAGAAGGTAACAGGTGAGAAAGAAGGGAAGGATCCTCTTGGAAAAGAGAAGGATGGGGAGAATGCCCAAGTGCTCATGGACACAGCGAGATCAGCACTCCCTGCCAGCCCAGATCACCCCCACCCTCACTGGCTTCAGTCTCAGTGAAGAAGACAAGCCACTAGGTTCCCAGCGCAGAAGGAAGGAGGGAGCACAGCCCCAGGAAGCCTCATTGCCACCAGAGGGAGAAGTTCAGAAGTTACCTGGGTGTCCGGCACCAGTATCCCTAGGGAGTTGCGGGGGTGCGTCCCGCACTGGGTTACGCACCAGGGAGGGGTAATACGCGATTGGAAGCCGAAACCGGAAGAGGCTTCTAATCTTGTCTCAGACTTGTTCTGAGGTGCAGGGAGGCCTGAAGAGTGGGTCAGAGTCCTTCCCCCCACCTCAGAACAGGTCTGAGACACGATTGGAAGCCACTTCCGGTTTCAGATTTCAATTGCGTATCACTGCTCCCTAGTGCGTCACCTGGTGCAGGATGCACCCCCGTACCTCCCTAGGGTGCTGGACACTCAGGTAACTTCTGAACTTCTCCCTCTGGTGGCAATGAGGCTTCCTGGGGCTGTGCTTCCTCCTTCCTTCTGCGTTGGGAACCTAGTGGCTTGTCTTCTTCAATTAGACTGGAGCCAGTGTGGGCAGAGGGTATCTGGGCTGGCAGGGAGCGCTGGTCCTGCTGTCAGGAGAGCTGATCTCGCTGTGTCCATGAGCACTCAGGCATTCACCCCACCCTTCTCTTCTCCAAGGAGGTCCTTCTTCTCACCTGTTGCCTTCTCCCTTCCTCCTCCTCGGAATCAACCCTCAGTGAGAAGCTGTGTGTGCTTCTCACTGAGATGCCGACAACCGGCCTCCTAATTCAGCTCATGGAAGTAAGCGTCTTGTAGAGATACTGGTTTGCGGAAAGAGAGGCTAGCAGGAGAGATGCCCGCCTGGCCCCCCTGGGGTCAAGGCTAGACTTGCTGATGGTTTCAGAAGGTCTTCTGGCTGGCCCCGCTGCCTGCAACACGACTAGGGGGCAGGAATTAAGAGATGCCGCAGTCCAGTGCAATCGTGCCGAGATGCCGTTTTGTCCCACAGGGAGTCAGGGGGCACTGGAGCGGTGCCAGTGCCCGCCGGGATCAAGCCACGACCAGCTGCTCAGAAATGCTCAGGCTTGTCACCAGCCTCCCGCAGGTCAATGTAAGTATCCCACCTGCTGCCATGGCTGCCTCTGCACCCTCCTGTCCCCATTGTGAGGTTTCTGGGATGAAATGAAGAGCTCGGAATGGGCCATTCTCACAGATGATATGCTTGCTCTGCTTTCCGGCAAATTTGATGCCTGGCCCCAACTCTGCATGCGAGAGATTCATGTGCGAGAGGTCAGTCTGGTTATGACAGGAGGAGAAAGTACAACCTGCCCGCATGTTGTATAGTCTGAGAGTAGCTGGTCGCCTTAGCGGGCCGGGTAGGAATTTTTGGTTGTCGGCCTGATTAGCCCTTGGCCAGCAGCTTTTTTGCCTACCCCAGACTAGCGCTTGCGGAGCGGTTTCCTTAGGTTAATTGGCATTTTATTGGTCACTGTAGGCTGGCTAGGCTGGACTACCTCATGGCTTTGGGTTGTGCCTAGCCAGCTGTATTGTACATCAAGTTCAAATAAAGTGACACATTAAACCAAAACATCTGTACAAATTGATTCCAACTTCACAGGATTAACAGCCATGTAGAAATATTTGTTTACAAACGTTAACACGTAAGAAACAGTTTAAAAACACAACGTTTCGTCCACACGCTGCGGACCTCGTCAAGTATCAGGCAACAGAGTTGCAGAGATGTTAGCCTCTTGATGTACTAGGCTGGCTTATGCAGCAGAGCGAAGCGTCGGTTGGAGAAAGGCGGTTGACCCCATTCCGTCCGACTCAGGCGGGTAGCTGGTCTTTGTTTGTCCGAGCAGTTTTCATTTTATTTAGGATAGTAAGCCAGATGTTGTCTGCGAAAGAGAGCTCTTGCTGTCTGTTAATTAAATTTTGTTTGTTCTTGCTTATCTCAATCGCTTCATAAAGCAGTCTAAGCCTCAGGCTTGATTCATGCATTAAAGTCCTTGTATTTTCAAACTTGATGGTATGTCCTGTGTTCATTGAGTGTTCCGCTAGGGCTGAATGTTCTGGACGTTTATATTTAACAGCTGTAATATGTTCTTTCAACCTCGTGTTGATTGAGCGCTTAGTTGTGCCAATGTAATTTCTTCCACATTCGCACGGTACGCTGATGTAAGACAATGTAGATGTAAGACAATGTTTTAATGTATTTAAACATTTTAATGTCAAAACCATATTCAAGCCCACTAAAAAAGTCTCACAACTGTTATGAAATCGCAAAGACCCAAGACCCCCGATGTCAAACCCAGGGGTGTACAGCGTACCGTGTGAATGTGGAAGAAATTACATTGGAACAACTAAGCGCTCAATCAACACGAGGCCAGGTGCTCATTACCTGCATGGGAAGAAAACACTGGAGCTTGCCTCGTTAGCAGCTGCACCTGTGGGTGACTCCTTAAAGGGAGGGGGGATGAGTGAACATGATGTCACCTTCTGGAAAGAGCTATTGGGATCCACTTTCCATTGGGTTAGCGACATGTCAATCAATTGGGCATCCTAAAAAGTATTTAAGTATCCCCTCCGAGGGTGGGCTCTGTCGCCTTTGCCTAGAGCTTATTCTTACCAGTTGCTCTACGCTCTCCTGTATGGACTCTGATGGAAACCCACCTAACTTGACCAACTGTTCGGTGAGGCCCAGACCCCTTAGGGGGGATGGGGGAACTATTTATCTTGGTGAGTGTTTGGACATAGTTAGAACTTAGGAGCTAGCTTTCTTATTTTAAGTCTGTCTATTTGTAACGTGTGTCAAGTCTATTCTGCAGTATTATCTGCCTTTAAAGTCTCTATGCTTGCATAGCCATAAATAAAACATCTATATTTTTCCAATGGTGTGCTTTGTGGAACCAAATGGGCTAAATCCTGGCCTGGATGCTGAGCCATCGCTACTTTAAGTACCTTGTGGCCTGGCTCCCTTAGGGAGGCCAGCTACCCACAACGTGTATTCCTATAGACCTCCAGTACCTGGGAGCTGGAGGGTCTGGTGAAACCTCCCAGGTGGTGGCAGTCTACCTTCTCCTTGTTCAGGAGTGTCTCCTTGTTTCAGGAGTAAACTAAAGTGTTGAGTGGTGGGATCAGGGGTGCGCTGGTCTTGCTTTGTACTGGGACCTGACCCTCCCTCAACCTTACAGAAACCCTGCAACAGTGCCGGCATTCTCCAGGCGCCAAGGTCTGGACCAAAGCCAGCAAGTCAGCAAACCTTGTCAATGTCCTCCATGCAGGGCCACTCAGAGGAATTTTACCAGCAGGTACAAAGTTTCTTTTGGGTCCGTTCATGTGAATTTGGCTGGTGGGCCCCCTTTTTTTGCTCCTGGGTCCCCTTTTTGACCCTGAGCCCGGGTACGATTGCACCCCCTTAACCCCCCTCTCAGAGGCCCTGCCTCCATGGCAAAAGAGACGGAAATGGTGACATCCTCAATGCTATAACTGTTGCTGTCCGGAGAGCTCCCAGTGTTGGGGCTTCAGCCCATAGCCACATGGCGGCCATACTCCCATGGGAGCCATTCTAAGGGAGGGAGGGTAGGCTCTCCAGTCTCACTTGAGGTACGCAAATATGCTGGGCATTAAATCAGCTATGCCTCCTGTGTTGAATGGGACCCAGGCTTACCAGATTTTGAAGTGCCCAAACCAGGACACCCCCCTACTTTCCCCCCCTCCAGATTTGTTTTATTTCCATGTCACTTTGCTTCCCCCCCCCCCCCGTTTTTTTGCAGGTGCTCAGCCAATTTTTTTCAATTATTTATTCCCCCTGCCATTTCATCGCTTTTTCCTTGCCTTTTTTCCTTCCTCCTCCCTGCTGCTGCTGCTACTGCTGGCTGGTTCCTAGCAATTCCTGGTTGGCCAGCTGCTCGGGCCAGCCAGGACTCCTCACTGGAGTTGACCACCCCACCGCTGCTGCCGTTGCCTCCACGATTTTAAGGGCGCCGCCATCTTGGATCTCACGAGATTCCATGAGATCCAAGATGGCCGCACAGAAATACTTTAACTGTAACACTTTTAAAATCATGGAAGCTGTAGCAGCAGCAGCGGCAGCCCTGGAAAACCGGGATTGCCCTGGTTCCAGGCCCGGTGGCTTGGACCAGGCTCTGGAAACCAGGGCAGTTCCGGTTTTTCCGGGATGGATGGTGAGCCTAGTTATGGGAGATGTTATGATGAGCTCTTACAGAAAGCATAGTATTAGAATCAATTTTGGCTAAGATGGCACTGTTTTACTTTTTAGAAAATCTGCCAGAAGATGGCAGTACGATGCAATTCCTATATCTTTTTTTTTTTTTTACTGAACTGGCTTGTGAAGCTTGAACTGCTATGATGTATATTGTTTATATGTGAATGCCTTCCGACAATATAGATTGTTCATTACAGCATTCTTGCTTTGTTGCCATTGCCTACATACACAATAAAAAATAAACTAACCATTATTCTTAAATCACTTCTTGATGGAAGACAGGAATTGTTATATATAAAGCCCCAGAAAATGATACAAAACCGACATGGCGCCCCTCCCCCCATTGTGCCAGCTCCTCTTTGTCATTAAAAAATGGGGTACATCTTAAAATAGTTCAGGCAGAAATATTTATCATGCCAATACTGCACACTTCAGCTCAATAGTTCACTGAAAACAGATGTCTGTTTGTCCAGCACATTGTTGTTAATCCAATCCTCCATTTTGTGCTGCAACATACAAGAAAGATTACATTGTGTTGTACAGAGCCTACAAAGAGGCTTTTTAATCTTTTGGAATTGGTTGAGGGCAGGGGAGGGAAACAGAAGTTAGTACAAATCAGCGTTGCAGAAATTCCCCAAACCCGTCACCTTCAATTGATGGCAGCCACTGTAAAATCTCTCCACTGTGGCAACAAATGCAGGAAACTATTTTCCTTCTCTGGCTCTTCTTCCTCTTTGTCTCTAAAAGCCTCGAGTTAGCTTCTTCCTTTTTTTTTTTTTACTCTTCCAAATGTTACCCCACAGTTTCCAAATTAAGAGAAGGTTACAACATGAACATGTCATTTGAAAGCTTTAATCTGTGCTGCTATTCTCAGAATTTAAAAAGCACTATTACAATGTTACATGATAGTACAAAATACAGCAAATCTTTCTGTTATGCATATATACAGACATATTTATATTACATGTATTCAAAATAGAATGCATCTTATGACTTTGCAGTAATTACATACATTCCTTAGTGGGGAAAGGGGAGTTGATTTGGAGGACTTTCTTCCTAATACAATATAAGGCCATGATCTTTCCCTGTGACGGCACTGCACTTTTGCAGACAAGGATCCCCACACAACTTAACACAGCCCTCTTCTTACATCTTGTCGTCTTGCACATGCACAGGGTGGCCCTGGCAATAGGATCCTGCGTACGCACTCCATATTCCCATGCACCACCACCACCCTTTGCTCAGTATGGCAACATTAGCTCTGAAGCGCATGTTCCTTTATTGAACAGAAGCAGGAAGCCTAAGTGGGGTTACAGGAGATGTGCACAGAACACCTATTCCTCCTAATGGCTTGCTGTGCTGACTGTATATAGATACACATGCAAGGTAAAAGAAAACAGGGCTCTGTTGAGGCCTTAGAGCAGTGGATCCCAAACTGGGAGGTGCAGGTCCCAAGGGAGCCGCAGATTGCCACGGAAACAGTGCAATGCCAATTGGCAGGGGAGCCACGGCCAATGGTCAAGGGAGCCGCAGGTTGAAAAAGTTTGGGAAACACTGCCTTAGTGGATCCCTTTGAACAGAAGCAGTACACATGCATAGGAAACGTTTGTGCAATAAATATATATACAATGGTAATATGCATATCTGCTGAACATAAGTAACGAGGGCAGGAAACATCTGAAAGTGTCTGAAGATTCTTTCGAGATGTCACAAAATACCAGTACTTCAAATAATGGGACTTTATAGATTCTGAACTTCAGTTGGTCAAGTCCTGAAGTCAGTAACTCTTTTTTTTTTTTAACAAACATACAGCTAACTGACTCTTTGTTGTCTCCCAAATCAGTACAGTGAATTCTCCAAATCATTTTTCTGATCTGTCATCTTTAATCTGGTACTAAGCACTGAAACCTATTTCTTTAATTCAGCAGCGTCGCTGGGCTGCCCGGCATCCAGTGCGGAGGGTGGGGCTTACCCTGTGGGTGGCGTGATGACATCACTGCCAATTGCTTCTGGAGTGCTCTGATTTGGAGCCAACCGGAGGCAAGGGGGGCGGGGGGGCCTTCCAGCTTGCAGAAACCCGTCGTTCTCAACCTCGTCAGCGACACTATGGTACGCACCGAAGGCTTGGGTGGCGATTGCGTCACCTCCACCCCACTCTACCCCCGGGGTGACCCATCCCAGTCACCCACCCCCTTGCAACACCACTGGTTTCATTGTTACCTGTGTGAAAGTCTGCAGGAAAGTTAATAAATGAGAGAAAAAGAACTTGACAATGAAGATTCTACTATTAGTATAATATAAATGGACAAATAAGGTCTATAGATTCTTGGAGTTTCAGGCATCTCATTCCAAGCTATAAAATTTTGATTTAATCAGAAATGGTTTATGTGTGTCAGAAAAGTCATGTTGTAAAGCTGGCAAGTAGAACATGTCATCCAAGATGTCATCCTAGATGGCTGCCAGATGGATGCTATTGTCATCCAAGATGGCTGCCAGAAATTCATGTTTTGGTCACTGTTTCAGTTTCCAGTAGGGTTAGAAGATAAATTTTAATGCTGGAAGCAACATTTTTCATCCTGTTATATTTCTATCATGGCAGCCATATTGAATTCAAAGATGATCACCATGAATTTGTAGTTTTATTCATCATTTAATAATTAAAAGATTTGCAAAATTGCTACAGCAACTCTGTTCTGTTTCAGATTACCTCAACATGAAAGCCTCTGATGGAGTTTGTTGTTATTACCTTTTAGCAAATATTACAATGGTGAAGCACAGGATGTATGACTTGGAACATGCATGATACATAATACGTCCTGAAGTGGGTTCACAGTTAAATGGGGCGGTGATGGGGGCAGGAAGGAGGGTGGATTGGGTTTGCGAAAGGGGGCGAATTTGGCAGCAGTGGCACCAGCTGAATCCTAACCTCCTTCCCGGGCCTAATCCGCCTGCATGGCTCAGCGCGGACTTGCACCAGCTAACAAATGTTCCCTTACCCCAAGGATGCCTCCAGAGGCCAAAACTCCCCTGCAGCAGGATATGGCGGTAGCCGCAGTGGTGCCGCTACATAACTGTGCGGGGAGTTAGGATTGGACTGTTAATTTGTCTATTTATATATTAAATAGCTCTTCTCCTTTAAATAGCTCTTCTCCTTCCCTGCTCTTCTCCTATTTAGAGTGATTTATGGTATACAAAATTGAAATCATAAAGTCACAAAACTTAAGACAATGAAAATGGCTGAAGGCAGGGGACTGAATTTTTTGACAGTACAACATTGGTAATTTTAATGTTTTTAGAAAGAAAGAAACTTTAAATCCAAGCTAAACTGAACCTGGCCATCCATGCAACCCTGACTGAAGAAGCAAATCTAATTACTAATTCTTGACACTGGCGTCGCTCGAGGTGGGGCGGAAAGCTAAGTTCTGCAGCTTTCCGCCCCACCGTTACTCTCCGGTACGATGCGCCCCGCCCCCTTGTCGTAGGAGGCCGTCAGCGGAGAGAAAGCAACGCGCAGGAGAGTCCCTGTGCGTTGCTTTCTCTCCGCTGACGGGCTCCTACGACGAGGGGGCGGGGCACCTCGTACCGGAGAGTAATGG
Organism: Plestiodon gilberti rubricaudatus; assembly: GCA_026170595.1. Classification (NCBI taxonomy): domain Eukaryota; kingdom Metazoa; phylum Chordata; class Lepidosauria; order Squamata; family Scincidae; genus Plestiodon; species Plestiodon gilberti. The sequence continues at coordinate 145,490,811 of JANXHW010000001.1, forward strand.
TGGGGTGGAAAGCTGCAGAACTTAGCTTTCTGCCCCACCTCGAGCGACGCCAGTGATTCTTGATTGGGATGATAAATAGATATGGTCTGAATTTGAATCTGGAGTGAGTCACAATCTGTATCATCATCATCATCATCATCATCATCTAGAGCCTCTACAAGCCTAAATCCAGACCCTTAGGTTGCAATCCTATATGCATTTACTTGGGACCACTGTAGAACTTAATGGAACTTACTTCTGAGTAGACATGCATAGGATTGCACTGTGACTTTCCTTATTCTGTAAAACTGTATAATATGTTCATTCACTTTGTAGTAACATAATCAGCTTATGTTATACCAAATCCAATATGTAAGTAAGGGCGCAATCCTGACTAAGGATCCGCCCGGTGGCCCAGGGCCACCCGCCAGATCCTGTGCACCGGCTTCCCGGCACGCGCCAGGCCAGAGGTCTACTTAGGGAAGGGGACGGGGATATGGCCGACGCCATCCTCCACATCGTCCCGGGCTAGCTAGGCCAATGGCCCCCCTCCCTTGCCCGACCAGACCGCTCACACGGCCGGCGACGAAACACTTACCTTCCATCACCATCCGCGTGGAGATCTGGCACCAGAGTGAGGGGGACCGGCCTTGCGCCGGCCTCCCTTACTTGCGAGTCGTCGCGAACGTGCTTTACGGCACATTCGCGACGTCATCCAACGAAGGAACACTCGTTCCGTCGCCGGACAGTTTTCCAGGATTGCGCTGCCCGTGAAGTCCCGGTCAAAGTTGCAGATCTCGGTCAAAGTTGCCTATGGTTTCTCAGCTTCCTCCAGCCTCCAAAGCATACACCTTTTTTATGCTCAGAGGAGTTTAAAATACACTTTGGATGAGGCACCAAACTCCTGCATGTAGATTGTAGACAAAAATGCCTATATTTTCACATTTTTTAAAAAATGCCGGAGGATTTTTCATGGTTTGTATTATCATCATATACCAGAGTCTCTTTTGAGAAATATATTATTTAGGATATTTAAAAAAAATAAGAAAGCCTGTTCAGAAGCAGAAGTATTATATGGAAATCTTGCACATTTCATAGCATTTACACTCAAGTTTTCATTGACCACAGAGAATGGTTGATGTATGATTATGCCGATGATGGTTCTCTTACAGTGGGCTGTTCTCCCTAAGCTAGCAAAACCTGGGTGAAAATGTCTCAAGGAACATCCTGTGGTTGCCATGGTAGCTGTGAAGAGGCTCATCATGCAGTCATAAGCAGCTAACCTTTTCATTCAGTTGGGCGGTATTGCTCTCTAAGGTTCCATCCAAACGATGTATTCCGATTTGCATTGTAGAGTAGTCCTTGGCCATCAGTTTAGACTCCTTTTCAAAACATTTCATTTGTGCTAAATGAAGTTGGCTTGAATTATATGCTATAGCAGGAATAGTGTTCACTAAGATTAATTGCAATGGTTTCTTTTCCTCTTTGTAGCGACACTGGATATAACGTGCGAAAGCAGATCTGTAGGTTTTGTTGAAAAGAGTGTACACTAGTGGGTTGACAGCTGAAGAAAGGTATCCGATCCACACAAAAATATTCAGCAGCCCTCCAATTACATCTTCATTGCATGACTTCTTGCAAATGACTGCCATCACATTCGTGATGAAAAATGGGCACCACATCACAACAAAGAGAAAGAAGACAATCCCAAGCACCTTGGATGCTTTTTGTTCATTACTGATGGTTTGCATTGTTCTCCTTCCAGAGGTCCCTAGTTCTTTACTCAGTGAGCGCTGGAAGAATTTATCTGAAGAAAGAGAACTTTGAGGGAAGAAACTGAACGACGCAAACTTGGTCTTTGAACTAGGATCATTAATGCATAACATAGCTTCTTTTTGGAGTGATTTTATGGTTAAAAAATAGGTGATCACCATGATAGCTAGTGGAACAAAAAATGCCACAAAGGAGCCGATTAGGACAAAATTCTCATCCACAAGTAAACAGCTTCCATTCTTGAATACTTTAGAATCATCTCGCAGTCCAAACACAGGAACTGGCATTGAAATACCTAGAAGTTTGGTTAGGAAAAAGGAAGAGGAAGGTTAAGGCATGTCTTTAAAAAACAAACAAAAAACCCACCCACTTCTGCACTGATAGCATGCTTAGTATGTTGCTTAGCATGATATGTACTTAATGTGCAACATTTGCATTGGAAAACTATGACCCAAAGCACATTGAAGCCACCATCGCATCACTGCCTCCTCCGCCACCAGCTCCTCTAAACTGGCCAGGTGAGGGGATGTGGCCAGTTCCAGGGAGGCATGTGCCAATAGGAAAGCATGGGCGAATTTTGTGTGTGTGCACCGCCTGGCACCAAGGATGCTAGTGTGTAGGGGGTGCTTGTGCAGACATGCTAGGGGGCAGAATGTAGGGGGCAAAGGGGCACTTGGCCCCTGTTCCAGGTGACAGATCAGCTGATGGGAAGACATTTACTTTCTCTGTTGGGCTGAAAGGAATTCCCCCTCAGGTTAGATTGCCTAGTGTTTTGCCTTCCCCTGTTTGGCTCAGTTGCTACAGTCTTCTAGTTATTAGATCACAAATGTCACAATTAAAGCTCTGCATTGTTCACTTGGGCAGCAATTACCCATCTGCTTTGTTTGCTATCGGCAACATTTTGAAATCTGATATCTTAAATTCAGATTTCTTCATTATGACTGAATAGACAACAACTTCAGCGCCTGTCTGCATTTTGCATAACCCATTAGCTTCTTCCCAGGACTGCTTCTTAAATTAATTTTGTCATCCTAAATTACAGTGAGCTCTTTGGGTGCTCTGAATTAAACTTGATTTGGCAAATATAGATTATGTATCTGGGGCTTATGAATGTCATGTAGTTTTCCTCTTCCCAGGCCACACTACTATAGTGAGCCAACCCACTGAAGCAAAACGAGCAATGTGAATCTAGTTCTCAGTGTGGGACTGAAGACGCAATGCTCACACTAATCTCTGGAAGGAAAGAAAGATGGTGAAATAAAACACAATTTCATCCTGTAAGTATTATGATTTCTGTGCATCATGTGCACAACTATGAATTTGTGAGTGCCTGTGAAACTCCAGTGTGTACATCCTTCATCTGAACCTTCAAGTGTCCTGACCACTAAGGCACTGTATAAAGTATCATTTTAGCAACACCTGATGGTTGAATGGTTGAACACACAGTCTGCATACAGCATTAATATACAGGTTGAGTAGCCCTTATCCCAGCGTTTCCCAAACTGCGGGTTGTGACCCACAAGTGGGTCACGGACCCAAGTTCTGGTGGGATGTGGAACGCCACCCGGAACCGCCAATACTTCCAGGTTGGCAAGCTTCTGCATTTTTTTTTACAGCCCAGTCCTGTGTAACAGTGACGTAATTGTGCCCCCATGTGGTGGGGGCCGCCGATGCGCCGACGCCCACGTGACGTGGGGGCGTGACGTCAGCACGCAGCTGTAATCACAATCCACCCGCCATTTGGCTTCCTTTTTAGAGCCAAATGGCACCTGGGCGGGACGGCCAAAAAACAGCTGTTTCGGCTGCGAAGGAGCGACGGGACAACAGATAAGCGCCCCGTGAAATTGCAAACCCCCCTGAAGCGGCACCTGGGGCCTAGGGCCCCAGGGCCCCCCCAAACGACACTTGTCTTGCACTGGTGCAACAGTAGATCTACCGGTGTAAGTGCATTTATGCCAGTGTAACTTGCCATACGCCAACGGACGCAGGACGGACACTGGCATAACCCCCCTCGGATGCCGCGCATGCTCAATTCGGACGCAGGACGAATGTCAGTGCAACTCCGCTGGTGCAGGGGGCATTCCGGGGGCGTTTGGACACCCCTGGAACGTCCCCTGCACCGGCGGAGTAGCGCTGGCACCCGTCCTGCGAACTGAGCATGTGTGGCGTTCGAGGGGGGTTGCGCCAGTGTCCGTCCTGCATCCGTCGACATATGGCAAGTTACACTGGCACAAGTGCACTTACACCGGTGGATCTACTGTTACACCAGTGCAAGCGTTACACAGGATTGGGCTGTTAATGCGAGAAGCACACTTCCAGAGCATGTTCTCGCCGAGGAGCACATTTTTTCACTGACCTGTCCTGAACTGAGCTGGGCAGATTGCTTGCTCGGTGTCCAGCTGGAAGGACTGTGGCTGGCCCATCGTCTTGGGAGGTGCTGCTGGAGCCCAGCGAGGAGCTAGCGGCAGTGGCAGCGGGTGTAGCAGTCACCAGCGGCTTGATTTGTTCCTCTCCCCCCTCCTCTTTGTCGTCCGCTTTTCTGCTGCTGCTCTGAGTCCAGGTGGAGGCCGATCTGGACACAGAGTCCTATCTGCCCTTTTGGGTGCTGCTGTTTGAGCTGCTGCTGCCCCCTCCGCCACTCCTTCTAGGCTCTTCCACCCCCTTCCCCCACTGCTCACTCACAGCCCCTTTTTCTGGGCGGTAGCAAGAAGGTGCTTGAGCCTGGCGAGGAGCAAGTGGCAGTGGTGGTGGGTGTAGCAGTTCTGTCCCCCTCTGTGCCACCAGCCAGAAAAAAAGGGGCTGTAAGTCTGCAGTAGGGGGAGGTGCCAGAGGAGCCTGGAAGGAACAGTGGCGGTGGAGGCAGAGGAGGCTCAAGCGGCAGCACCTGAAGGGGAAGGTGCTCACACTGCTGCACTGGCGTCGCTGGAGGTGGGGTGGAAAGCTAAGTTCTCTCCTGCGCGTTGCTTTCTCTCCGCTGACGGGCTCCTATGACGAGGGGGTGGGGCGCTTCGTACCGGAGAGTAACGGTGGGATGGAAAGTTGCAGAACTTAGCTTTCCGCCCCACCTCCAGCGACGCCAGTGCACTGCTGCTGCTCCAAATGCGGGTGTTGGCGGTCCCAAGTGTTGGCGGTTCCGGGTGGCATTCCATGACCCACCAGAACACGGGTCTGTGACACACTTGTGGGTCATAATGACCCACAGTTTGGGAAATGCTGCCTTATGGCATTTGCTAAGCTCGGTAGTACAAAATAATAAACATACCTGCTGAACAATGCAATCTTCTGTGTGTTTACTTACTCCCAGGTAAATGTGTACAGGATTGCAGCCTAACTGCCCCAGGAACTAAATGAGCCCCCCCAAAATACATACCCTTGGTTGGACGACAGTCAAAATGTATAACTTTTCATTTATGCATAAAATCATTGTTATCTTGCCTTTCATTTTAAAAAAGCACCCAAGGCTCACATCAAATTACAACATAAATACAACAAAACAAAAGCAATAAAGCTAAGCAGAGGGCAGCTAGAAACACTAGTGCAGGAGTGAAACGTCTGCTGAAATAGAAAAAGTTTCAGAAGGCGTCCAGAATAAACAAGTAGTAGAAAAGAGACATTGGCTCCTCTGGATATGACACCAGGCTACACAAGATGAAGCAATGGCCACTGGCTTAGCTAATTTGAAAAGGAGGTAGAGCACATTCATGAAGGACTTCTCTGGCAATGCCTATTACCTATGACAGCTAAATTGAGCCTCCACTGCAGAGGCAGCAGCAGTTGTAGCAAGTAGCCACTGGGGGGGGGGGGGCACTCTTAACGCTCTTAAATGGTGCAGGGGAAACACCCACACTAGAGCAAGATCAACCTTCCCCACACTGCTGCTAATTTTATGTAAATTAGCCCTGCCAGCCTCAGAGGCGTAGTAATGGGGGGGAGGGCAGCCTGCCACGGCCAGGGGGGCAGCAGGCCCCTGCCCCAGGCAACAAAGCGGGGGAGGGGTGCACTGTGCAGCAAAAGGCAGCTGCGAAAAGCCGTTTTTTGCCACTTGCAGCTGTGCAGGGGAAAGGAGTCACCCCCGCAGCTGCGCTGTCGCCTGAGCCCGGCAGGGGGGCAGTGGCAGCGTTCTTTGGGCCATTTTTTTGCCCCGATAGTCCGTCGCCCAGCTCGCCTCCACCGGCCCGGGCCCATAACAGGCCTTTTCCGGACAAAGTGGCAAAGTGGTGATGCCGCCCCCAAAGGGGTTGGGGCCAATGATGTCACGGGGGTCCGTCACTGGCTCCCGCCCCCTGCAGCATGCCACCACCGCCACCCCCAGCAGGGGCTTGCTACGCCTCTGGCCAGCCTTCCTACACACACACACACAAACACTGCAGCCCTGCCAGCCTTCCTACACACACACACACACACACACACACACACACACACAAGGTTTTTCTTACCTTTTGGGTGTCAAACGTTCCATTTTCAGGACTGTGACTGACTAGCTTACATTGTTAGAGGCTAATTAGTCTAAAGCCGAAGACACACCGCACACGTTTTTGCGCATTGCGTCAGGCAGTGCTGCTTGCGTCTGGTGCGTCTTGTCTTTTTCCAGCATGCACCGGAACACAGGACAGCAGCATCCCGGTGCGAGCTAACCTGTGCCAAGTCGAGCCTTTGCCCACGCTTTGCCACATTCAGCCAATAGGAGGCTGAGTTCAGTTCTGTGGAGGCGGTACTGGGAGTCACGCATTTATCCATTGAGAGCTGTTTATCCAATGAGCCTTTTTTTTTTAATCCAATCATCACAGAGATAAATGTTGCTGGGATGCTTGAAATAAAATAAAAAAGAGACCGACTCTTGTGGTTCTGTCCCCAGACATAATCATTCATTTTCACGTCTGTTTACCGTTGAATCGCTCATTCAGTCCCCTGTCCTGCTGATGATCAGGCTCAGTCGCCCACAGACTCTATAAACCCCCTTCCCATCTGCCCATGTGCCTGTATTCTGTATTCGGTAAAGCGCCCAGGGCTCTGCAGTGCAGTGATCCCATTCCAATCACTTTATTTCTACAAGCAATTTAGCCCTCCTCCAACCTGATGAGCTCCACCCTGTTCCTCCCTCTCCTCGCCCCATTCCGCCTACCACTGCCTCCTTCCTACCTCTGAGGCTGACTTATCAGCTTCGGAGCTCCTTCTCCGTCCACTGGCACATGGACCCGGTCACACACCACTTGCAGTGGCATGTTACACTTTGTGACAGCCATAAAGGACCTTACGCTGCTGGAATGCTAGTTTCGGCAGCTTAAGGCCCTCTTAGGATTGGTTCGTAAAACACATAGATCCTTTTCCGATGCGTTGCTGCCGAGGTCCCCCTCATCCTGTACTTGTGTCTCGGGTTTTTTGTACCTAAGAACAGGACTTTACATTTGTCTCTGTTTCCCCTACCCCCTCATCCAGGTCATTTATAAAAAAAGTTGAACAGCACGGGGGCCAAAACCAGGGCCTCTGAGAGGGGGCATTAAGGGAGTACAATCGTACCCAGGCCCAGGGACAAAAATGGGTCAAGAAGGGGGCCCAGGAGCACAAAAGGGGGGCCAGGATCCAAATGTACATGAAGGGAAGAGGCCCAAAAGAAACTCTGTAACCCCTGATAAAATTCCTCTGAGTGGCCCTGGCCAAAACAGAACCCTGTGACTCCACTCAATAGTTCTCTCTAGTTGATGTGGAGCCATTTATTAGTATTCATTGGGAACAGTTGTTCAATCAGGTCTGAATCCACCTAACAACAGTAACATAATCTAGCCCACATGCTACCATTTTATCCTCAAGAATAAATTCTCAGTCAGTGGCCTTGGCAAACCACTCCTTCTCAGTCTCAGCTCCCCAGATGCAATACGAGTACAGGTGGGCCCCCATATCCATGGATTCGCTATCCACGGTTTCAGTTATCCACGGATTGCGGGGAACCCCCCCCCCAGACTTTTACTTTTTTCCCAGTAAGCGTTGTTTCTTCCTTAAACAAACAGGAGAAGCAACCTCTGGCTGCTTATTGCAGGCAAGTAGAACAAGACTAAGTCCTAGAGAGGCCTTGCAGAAACCTTGCAGAGCCTCTCTAGGACTTAGTCTCGTTCTACTTGCCTGCAATGGTGGCTGCTTCTTTGTTTGTTTTAAGGAAGAAACAAAGCTTGCTGAAAGAAAAATAAGGGACACATGCCTGACCGCAGGGGAGGCAGGGCGGGGGGGGGGCCTCAGGAAACCATGGAGGGGGTGTTCGCTCCTATCCACGGTTTCAAGTATGCACGGAGGGGCCTGGAACATATCCCCAGCGGATATGGGGGGAGTACTGTATTATAATACTAACATACAGGATTGCTGTAAGGAAAACATCAAGACAATAAATCTGAAGTTCTCTGTGCACTCAGAAAGCACTATATAAACATTTGGAACTATTCTTTTCAAAAAATTATGTATTGGGGGCAATTCATTGTTGAATATTTTCTAAAACTCCAGAGTAAATCCGTCAAGTCCTTTGTTAGTTTTCCTTTAACTGCAACCTGGTTAAAGATGGAATATTAAGATCATTCAAAAAATCCATCATTTCTTGTCAGTTTAGTATATTATTCGAAGCACGTAATTTCTCATAATAATTAGCAAATTCTATTCCTATGTTCTCTGCTTGAGTTGCATAATCACCCTCCTGTTTCATAATCTGAGAAATATGCATACTGCTATTTTCTTCTGCCAAATCTTTGGTAATGTCTCGCCTTCCTTGTTTCCATATTAAAAAAAATGCTTTGTTGTGGTTAGAAGATTGTCTTTTGTGAATATGCTCCCAATGACTCACCTCTTGCATAGCAGAATGCTGAACCTCTTCCCTTTGATTCTCTAAAGAAGGGCCCTTGCTACTCACACCCTCTCATGTAGGCTTTAAAGCTTTCCCTTACTATAATCAAAGCTACCCCCTGTGTCACTGTAGTGCCCCCTGCAGGTGGTTAGTGATGATGAGGGAAGCAGAAGCAGACAAGGCAGGAGAACAGAGGGGGAAGAAAACGTGAGGAGACCAGACCTATTTCACCCCACCCCACCCCACCCCACCTTGCTGCAGGGGCCTTAGAGACTCATGGGGAGGAGGTTGATTTAGCACCATTCACCACAAAGTGGGCTACTCTGGCCCACTCTGTTTTGTCTGCTGGAGAGGGACGCGGCTCGCCCTTGGCCTTGCCTCCAGCTACTCATCATCATTGGCATGCCCAGCAGTCTGACCTGCACCACGCCCTCTTCCAGCCCTGCCACGTTCCCTCTCGCAGAGTCCGGATGGGGCTGCCTGTAGCACAGTCTCTTTCCCGCCTCACCTGGGGCAGGATGCCACACCGCCATACAGGGCAACTGGCCAGCAAGCCTCGGCGGCCCTTCATCATCAGGGCTGTTCATTCCCCGACAATTTATGTCAAAGAACTGTCTCGTTTGTTCCTTAAATTCTTCAACTACTTGATCAATACATTATTCAATAACAAATTATTTCAATACCAAATTATTCCATCTCCAATTTTTTAACGTATTCTTTTTTTTTAATCCACTGTATCATAACTGATGCATGGTCTGCGTGAAGCATAGCACCTATCTCAACCTTTTCCACATTGTCCAATATTTTAGATATTTAAAAAAGCAAAAATGTATTTATTAGAGTAGTACGTATAATTTTTCTCCTGCCCTTGTGTTTGTCTTGAAGCATCCAATTTATACCATTTTCCTTTAAGTATTATTGAAAAATATGAGGAATCTTTAGATGAAATACAGAGTGAAATGTATCTATGCATTTCAAAACCAGTGGCGTTTCTACGACACCCCCCCCCGCACTGGAAGTGACGTAATGGCTGCAGCCATTATTCACCACACAGAGCAGGTGGGAGGGCCAAACACGCCGACGGCACTCCTCACTTGGCGAATGGGAATGGGACGATCTGCCCCACCACCGTCCGCCATAACACCCTCCCCCGCCTGCCGCCTGGGGCCCGATCCTGCCGCCTGGGGGCCCACCCCCCCCAAGGCCCCCTCCGCTGACGACGCCACTGTTCAAAACATTTCAAAAATATATATAAAGATACAATCAAAACACCTTTGAAATATTCTACAATAACCAGATTTCTATCCAACTAATCCCCACCTCCTCTATCAATTTTTTACAAAATAATATCTACTCTGGAATAGGAGCATTAATACAGGCTGGCATTTTCAACTCATTTTCCAGTATCCCTTGATGAATATATATCTGTCTTCTTTAGCACTCTGTTGGTCCCAATTTGCAAGGGTAAAGATATTCTTAATCCTATCATTACTCTCTCTCTCTCTCTCTCTCTCTCTCTCTCTCTCTCTCTCTCTCTCTCTCTCTCTCTCTCTCCCCCCCCCCCCCCCTTATCCACTGAAGTGTGATAGAGATCTGCAGGGGAAAAAGATGTTTTTAAAAAGTCAAATATTTTTCAAATGTTCATCTCTTATATAAAATTTATATCTGACCTAACATACATGAAGGTTATTTTTATCCTTCACCTCTTAAAAGGCAGTTTAGGCCTGCCACATATACAGCTTGTTATTCAAGTCTTTTAAAATTCCAGCTGATGCAACATAAAAGAATGAGAGAAAGAAGAAGAAAACTATGCTATTTATCTTGTGTTAAGGGGAATTAATACAAAAGCAGAAGGAGTAATTATTTTTATTGAGAGAAGATCTCAAAAACATCTTTAAAGACTAATCTCCGCTGGAGGCTCTATGATTCATGTTCTTTCTATAGCTTTATGCTACTGATTCTCATCTATTCCCTGCCTGAGGGTCAGATGATCTGGTTTTGTGAGCCTCTAATCCACCCTGTTTACTTCTTCTGCTAGTATTATTTCAGTAGTTGTAATGCCAGTTTCTTTGCTTCTTCCACGGTTTTTACAATAATCTTTTCTATAGTTCACAATTAATGAAATAGAAATCCCCATTTATACAAAATCCCATCCTTATAAAGCTGCTTAGCCTCAATTCCTCTCTCTCTCTCTCTCTCTCTCTCTCTCTCTCTCTCTCTCTCTCTCTCTCTCTCTCTCTCTCTCTCTCTCATAATTGACGACAAATCTGCACCTATAGAAACCTCTTTCCCATCTATTCAAAACTGGCTGCTCCCTGAATACCTCAGCCGCAATGCGTCTTGAATTCCAATCCCTCAATGTCTCCAAAATATCTCACGGGCAGCGCAATCCTATCCTCCCCTGGCGTAGGCTGTTCAGTGTGGGCTGCGCAGTCCATGCTGAATCCTATTCAGGGAAGGAGGTGGCTGGAGGTCTACTTGGGGTAAGCGAGCATTTGCCCGCTAACCCGGGGTAAGCCCCCAGCCACCGCAATGAAGTTACTCGGTTCTCCACCAGCTCTTTAGCTGGAGTAGAACAGAGCTCCCCTGTGCTCAAGGCCTGGGAGGGAAGATAGGATACGGTGTCTGACAAGGACGGCAGTCCCAACCCCCTCCCAGGCCAGATCCGCCCACCCCCATCCTGTTATGCCCCCTCCTCACCCTCCCTCAGTCCTTGCACAGCCTTACCTGCTCTGGTGTGTGCGGGGCCTGGATTCAGCACCAGTAGGCCTTCCTGCTGGCGCTGCTTCCTCTCTGGGTGTCACAACACGCTTTATGGCACATTTGCGACACCCGGCACCGCTGAGGCCACAGCGCCAGTGCCAGAAGAGAATAGGATTGTGCTGCTAAACACCATATTTGTTGAGTAATGCATGTTTTGTAAAACATAGCCCAAAACAAACTTAAAAACCCAATTTTAATAATCAGTTAAAGCAGGGGCAGTGAAAGCTGTGAATCATCTGCAAAGCAATCTAAGAGACTTGCTTTCAAAATGCTACATAATATGAAAACTGCTCCTTGGCCCCTCCCCTCCTCATCCCATTTAATGCCACGAACGTGCCCCTGTGCAGTGCTGCCATGTAATGAAAGAAGGCAGTAAGTACCAGCAGAAGAATGCCAATGGTCTCATATCAGCCAACGCTTCAGTTGTAGTATCTGTTTCCTGCATCCTGTGACTGAACATGTAAAAAAAAAAACTTGCAAAAAAGGTTTTATTTATTTATTTTATTTTATTTACAATATTTCTATCCCGCCTTTCTCCCCAAAGGGACCCAAGGCGGCTTACACAAAAATAAAATACAAAAATACAAATAGATAATTACTTTTTAAACTGCAAAAAAAGTTAATAAAAACATCTAAAAATTGATTTAAAAATTACATTTAAAACAAGATCATAAAAAAACAGCACCCCACCCGTACCAGCAAGATGTTAAAAAGGCAAAGGTTTTGATTTACGTTTAGCAAGGTCAAAATGCAAAATGGTCAAAGTGTTCTAAGCCTTTGTACAAAAAATGATTGTAGTGTCTGTGACCTTTTCTGAATAGAATAAATCAATGGTTCTCAAAGTTTTCCCCGTAAGACGGGGAGAACTCTGAATGTTTGCGAGGGCGGAATCAGTGGCAGCGGAGATCCCAGCGATTGCCACCGCTGCGGGGAAAAGCGCCCCCGAAAACGCCATTCTTTCACTTTCTGGGGCTTGGGGGGACTTTGGGGAGGCCTGTGCAGGCCTCCCCGATCTTCAGATAGTTGAAAAATGGCGATTTTCAGGCACTTCTGGTTTTCGCAAATACTGGAAGTGCCCCCAATTCGCCGGGTTTTGGTGATCTGAAGATCAGAGAGGCCTGTGGAGGGTCGTGCAGGCCTCCCTGAAGCCCGCCAAGCCCCGGTAAGTGAAAGAAAGGCGTTTTCAGATACTTTTTTTGGCGACGGCGATCCCTGGGATTGCCGCCACTGCCGCCATGCTGTACCCGTCCCTTAAGGGGGCAGGGGATAGTTTGTGGTTTCAATGGTAGATTGCAACCCACCACTTTGAGAACCACTGGAATAGATCATTAAATTGTGGAGTGGACCAGCCTGCTTCTTTTATCTATCTGACACATATGATGGGATCCCTTTGAGTTGTCAAAAGTCCTTATGAGTAGAGGCAGTCCAAAACAGTGTTTTCAAAAAGCGGATTTTGGTGTTTTCTAAAATAAAATTGCTGAAAGCAGTGTTATGTGTTTTTATTCCATTTTTATAAATTATAAGCACTTTAATAATTGCTTTAAAAGTGTTCTAAGTAGGTGATTTAGGTGGTACGGTGTCAGCAGATGCAGCCAAAGTCATTGCCAATATGTAGAGGTGTTAGAAAACGGTTTTATTTTTTGCAGATTTGGGGTGTGTGTGTGTGTGTGTGTGTGTGTGTGTGTGTGTGTGTGTGTGTGTGTGTGTGTGCAGAAAGCGTTGTTATGTGTTTTTATTTCATTATTACCGAAAAAGACTGCCTCTATATATGAGATTATATTTGACATTACACTGTGAGTCCTATGGGGACAGGCAGGAGTAGTGTCAGGGATCAGCCAGGTAGGGCATTCTTAAGAACATAAGAAGAGCCCTGCTGGATCAGGCCAAAAGCCCATCTAGTCCAGCTTCCTGTGTCACACAGTGGCCCCACCAGATGCCTCAGGGAGCACACGAGACAACAAGATACCTGTGTCCAGTCGCCACTCCCTTGCACCTGGCACAGAGAAAACCCACTTCTAAAAACCAGGAGGTTGCTTATGGCTTGTAACCTGTGATGGTCTTTTCCTCCATGAATTTGTCCAAACCCCTTTTAAAGGCATCTAGGCCAGGTGCCATCACCACATCCTGTGGCAAGGAGTTCCACAGATGAATCACACGCTGGGTAAAGAAATATTTTCTTTTGTCTGTTCTAACTCTCCCTCCACTCAATTTTAGTGTGTGTCCCCTGGTTCTGGTGTTGTGCGAGAGGGAAAAGAATTTCCCTCTATCCACTCTCTCCATCCCATGCATAATTTTATAAGTCTCAATCATGTCCCCCCTCAGGCGCCTTTTTTCTAGGCTGAAAAGCCCCAGACGCTGTAGCCTTTCCTCGTAAGGGAGGTGCTCCAGCCCACGAATCATTCTGGTCGCTCTTTTCTGCACCTTTTCCAATTCAACTATATCCTTTTTGAGGTATGGTGACCAGAACTGGACACAATACTCCAGATGTGGCCTTACCATCGATTTGTACAAAGGCATAATGATATTGGCCGTTTTATTCTCAATCCCCTTTTTAATGATCCCGAGCATGGAATTGGCCTTCTTCACAGCCGCCGCACACTGGGTCGACACTTTCATCGACCTGTCCACCAGGACCCCAAGATCTCTCTCTTGATCCGTCACAGACAACTCAGAACCCATCAGCGTATATGTGAAATTTTGGTTTCTTGCCCCAATGTGCATCACTTTGCACTTACTTACATTGAAGCGCATCTGCCATTTTGCTGCCCATTCTCCCAGTTTGGAGAGATCCTTCTGGAGCTCTTCACAATCCCTGCTGGTCTTTACCACCCGGAAAAGTTTAGTGTCATCCGCAAACTTGGCCACCTCACTGCCTATCCCCAACTCCAGGTCATTTATGAATAAGTTGAAAAGCACCGGTCCCAAGACCGATCCTTGGGGCACACCGCTTTTCACCTCTCGCCATTGTGAAAATTGCCCATTGACTCCCACTCGCTGTTTCCTGGTCTTCAACCAGTTCCTAATCCACAAGAGGACCTGCCCTCTTATTCCCTGACTGTGGAGTTTTCGCAGGAGCCTTTCATGAGGGACCGTGTCAAACGCCTTCTGAAAATCCAGATATATAATATCCACGGGTTCGCTCACATCCACATGCCTGTTGACCTTTTCAAAAAATTCTAACAGGTTTGTGAGGCAAGACTTCCCCTTGCAGAAGCCATGCTGACTCTCCCTCAGCAGAGCTTGTTCTTCTATGTATTTTAAGATTTTATCCTTAATGAGACTTTCCACCATCTTCCCTGGAACAGATGTTAGGCTGACCGGCCTGTAGTTTCCCGGGTCCCCCCTCCTTCCTTTTTTAAAGATTGGTGTGACATTAGCTATCCTCCAATCCTCTGGCACATTGGCCGTTTTAAGGGACAAGTTGCATATTTGGGTCAAGAGGTCAGCAACTTCATTCTTGAGTTCCTTCAGAACTCTTGGGTGGATGCCATCCGGGCCTGGTGATTTATTGATCTTTATTTTGTCAATTAAGTCTGAGACATCTTCTCTTTTAACCTCTATTTGACTTAATTCTTTAGTCAGGGGAGACCGTTCCGGCAGTGGTATTTGCCCGAGGTCTTCTGCCGTGAAGACAGATGCAAAGATGCATTCTTCAACGGCCCAAGGCCATCAGAGGGCCCACTGGGCCTGGACAAGTCCTGAAACCTCAGTGCTGATGTCATCAGAGGCGTCGCTACAGGGGGAGGGCGGTACTGTAAGTTCCGCACCATTCTACTCCGCGTTACGAGGTGGCCCCGCCCCCTCGCCGTTGGAGCCATTTAGAGCAGTGAAGGCAACGCACAGGAGACTTGCATGAAGGCAACGTGCAGGAGACAACGAAGGAGCATTGCCTTCACCGCTCTGAATGGCTCCGACAGCGAGCGAGCGGGGCCACCTTGTAATACGGAGTAGAATGGTGCAGAACTTACAGTACCGCCTCCCTGTAGCAATGCCTCTGGATGGCATTGGTAGTGTCCATCATGGAGGGGGGGCTAGTTCCAACCTGGTACCAGCACGGGGGACAGGGAACCACTTTTTTCAATTCTGTTTCTGTGTAAACCACTTTTCAATGTTGTTGAAAAGTAGCATATAAGTATTCTTAATCATAATTTTGTTGTTTTTAAATTAATATATTTGTTAGAACTTCCTAGAATCTCTGGGAAAGGATATATGGATCAATGACTGACTGAATAAATGCCTTTATTATACATGCCTATACAGATTTTTAATCTTTATAGCTGAGAGTCACATCACATTGTGATGTAAGTTACTGCTAGCATGTGGGGAATTTTGAACCCGTGCTGAAGTGGTCATATGACTGCCTGGCAGAACATTCTTTAGCAAGTATCTATCCTGAGTGAGGAATATGCCTCTTTGCCAGCCTCCTTAGGTCTATAAAAGGAAAGCAAAGGAAAAGGAAGGGGAAGACTTGTTTAACTATGCAAATGCTGGAGTATGCACATAGTAGTCTCCTTATCAGGCAGCCGTGGTCAGAGCCTGGAGGTCAGTCTCCAGCATTTACAACTCTGCCCTCAAAACCTTAATCTAACAGAACTGACAATGTTGTCCTTCCTTAGTTGATTAACCTGGTATAATAAAGACTTCAAAGGCCTACAGCTCAAGAAATACTGAACAACCCCCCCCCCCACACACACACACACACACACATAAGCACATATTACTTTCTGGACTTGAATTTACCCACAACGGAAAATGGGTCATGAGAAAAATGAGCTTTTGGGGACCAATTTCCAAATGGATCTAACTTGGTCATTTCTTAACAGATCTGCATTAAATTTGAAGCGATGGTCACTTGTCACCTAGTTACTCAGTGCACACGTTTGAGGAAGATTGGATGGATGGTTTGGATTTTATGACCAATATAATGTTCAGGGTTCATGATGGTGGAATGCAGTTTTTACCCATTAGTTGTGCCTGTACGGTCAGTAGAAAGATATTATCCCTCAATAACCATTAACCAGACGTCTCCAATAATTGTGTGGCATATAAGGAAACATTGCTCTACTCACCTACTGATATAGTCCAAACAGCAATTATTTTTGCAAAAGCCTTTGTTCTTGAATTGAAGCGGCTGTGATGGATGGGGTTTCGTATGGCAATATAGCGATCCAGAGAGATGGCACAGAGATGCATGATTGAGGCAGTGGAGAAAAGCACATCTAAATAGATCCATACAGCACAGAGGTTTCTAGGTAGAGGCCATGCATACCCTGTAACCAAGGAAAGTTATTAACCACATCATCTATTCTGCATAATAGGATTGATCGGGCCATTTATCAGAATTTCATCAAAAGTAAAATTGAACAGCTTGTTTTCAATGACAAACAACAGGATCCACCATTGTTCCCTGCGTGGAGAGGGGACAAACCTAAATATTACAAAGATAAGCGACATTCCAGATGCCTCATATCCATTTGAGAAATGCCAGCAATGTTTCTTTGTGGTGCTTTTGCACAGGAATAATAGTGCTGGGCCTGCAAAAGCACGAGATACGTACAGCCTGACTTCCAGACAGACCTCTGGAACGGAACCAGTACATATGCTGGGTGTATCTTTTTCTAATTTGTCTTTTTTCAGCCTTTAGGGTCTCTCTGGTCAGAAGTGTTAAGATTTTTCTTGCATGTTTGACAAGTAATTACTTTTTAAAGAAAACAAAACAAACGAAGCATTTTCTCACGAATCCTGCCAGGAAGTCTAAATAAAAGAGGGCATACTTAGGAGAAATAGTAGTCATAATAAGCTCCGAGTACCATGCCGGTTTATCATAGGTAACCCTCATTTTGTTTCAATGTTTAAGTTAACTTCTACTTTCCAGTTGCTCCTGCTTCTATTCCGTGCTTGATTCAAATACAGTAGAACCATTCACAGAACTAAATCCATTATTTGAGGCTCTCACATGACAAAAATATGGGCCGTGTTTTGGGGTATATCCCATATTGCCTCCTTAATTTCTCCACTTACAGCACAATCCTATGCATGTCTGCTCAGAAGCAGGTTCCACTGAGTTAAATAGGACTTACTCTCAGGTAAGTGTGTGTAGGATTGGTTAGGGCCCAATCAGTGGTGTTGCTGGGGGAGGGGCGGGAGGGCCAGTTGACATCAGAATGCTATATGACGCCCCACCATCACGATGACGCCCCCGTATCTGTGTGCTACTCTCGTGCCCTCGGAGGCCAGGGTGGGCAGAAGGGCCCATTTTATGGCGCATGTGACTTGAAGCGGCAAGCACCAAGCACCCCTCCCCCCAGTGGAGTCTGCCACCCAAAGCCATGGGGCCCCCAGCGACGCTACTGGGTCCAATAAGCAGGGGCCAGCTCATAGCATGCTGAGCCACTGACGGAGCGCATGCTGCATGGTTTGGGCGGAGCAACCAGACAGTCCAGGAGAGGTAAGTAAAACCTTTCCTTGCTTACCTCCTTGTAGGGCTCCTGGCATCCAACAGGTCTCCTAGGACCTACACCAGCTATTTTGTTACCATAGGTCCAAGGAGACTCAGGGTGTGGTTTGGGGCAGGGAAAGTGGGATAAAATCTTGGCGTATGCCACTGCAATCCTCCCCCTCCTGCCCCCTGCTTGACCTTCTCCCTGGCTCAAACAGCCCATGATCTTCCCCCTCTCACCCCCATTGCTGCCCAACCTGCTCCAACAGGCATCTGGGAGCCACTGTTGTGCGTATGGGACTCCAGCCATTTGCTGCTGGTGGCCCCCAAAGTACATGATGGTGGCACAGCTTTCATGCTGCTGGTCTGGGGCTTACGGTGGTGGGTTGTGAGATCTGCCACTGTAAGCCCTTGTATTGACAGATTGCAGAAGATCCATGTTCAACCGAGGAGTTAGTGGCCTGCAAGCCTCTCTCCGATGGTCAGTCTGTCCCTCTATTATTGAGTTAATCTTTGGAGAAAGTGTTGAGGTACACTTCATTAGACTGCACCTGTTAATCTTATCAGGAGACATTCAGAGCAGTATGCCAAGATCCTGTGCTGGGATGAAGCATCCTCCCAGGATTGCATCAGCTACTGATTGCTATAAAAGGGGGCTTTAGAGATGCCATTTAAGAGGACCAGCATCATTAGAAGGAAGCATCAGCGGCAACATCAGCAGAAGGAATTGCATATATGGCCAGCTGCAGATGAGCCATATAAAACCTACTCACGAGAGGGAAACGTCTTGTAGAAGAAGGCTACTTCTACCTGGAGGGACGTAAGAACTCTGT
The DNA here is from genome assembly GCA_026170595.1 of Plestiodon gilberti rubricaudatus. Classification (NCBI taxonomy): domain Eukaryota; kingdom Metazoa; phylum Chordata; class Lepidosauria; order Squamata; family Scincidae; genus Plestiodon; species Plestiodon gilberti. The sequence goes on from JANXHW010000001.1 coordinate 145,509,421, forward strand.
GTTTTGCTGTTATCTCTTCGAGGGATTTTTTATTTATTTTTTTGCCTGGGTAATAAATCCTAGCTTCTGTCTCCCACTGATCTGTTCTTTGTCCTTCTGGCAATACAGCACTGGATATTATGGAGTTGCCAGTTTTATTTTAGCCACTCAAAAAAAAAAAAAAGAGAGAGAAGCCACTGAGTAGTGTTATTTTAAAAATCGTTTGCAAAAACATATAACCAGTGGCGTTCCCAGCCCTCCCGGTGCCTGGGGGGGGCGGGGTTGGAGCGCCCCCCCAAGTAGCCGGGCTCGGGGCTGAGCACCCACTCCGCGCGTCCCCGGCCTCCGGAGGCTGCGCTCCGAAGGCTGGGGATAAGCCCTCCTTAAAGCGACCGCCCCGTTCGGCGGTCGAGAGCTTTATGAAGAAGCCGAACACGTCGCTGGCTTTTATAGGGTTTGCGCATGCGCAAACCCTTTCTGAGGGCAAACCCTATAAAAGCCAGCGATGTGTTCGGCTTCTTCATAAAGCTCTCGACCACCGAACGGGGCGGTCGCTTTAAGGAGGGCTTATCCCCAGCCTTCGGAGCGCAGCCTCCGGAGGCCGGGGACGCGCGGAGTGGGCGCGCTGCTTCGGAGGGGCGTGCCTGCCGCGCCCCTCGCCCACTCAGCGCCTGGGGGGAGCACACCTGCTCCCCCCATATAAGAACGCCTCTGCATATAACACTTATTGTACTTTAATTTTTCCAAAGTGAAAATAGGTGACTTGCAGCGCGATTCTGCGCAAGTGTGCTTGCCAGCCTAAATGGCCAGCCGCTGCATTCTGCATAGGATGCGGGCCACACCAGCGCAGCCCAGGCTCACCTTGGAGACCAATATCCCCACCCCCTCCCAGGCTGGGCCGGCCAATGTCCCCCTCCCTCGCCACCCCTGCCCTCCCTCCCCACGCCCTCCTGCTGCCCGGTGCAGACCCTACCTGTGTCGGCCGGCACGGCAACTGGAGGGTGGCGGAGTAAGCAGTGCCGGCCTCTATGCCAGTGCCGCATACTCCCAGGGTGTCAAATGATGGAAACTTACGGCACATTTACAACACCCTAGGCCAGCGGAGCAAGAGCGATCAGGAAGCCTACTGATGATATTTTTACTTACATCCTGTAGGCTGTCTGATCATCTCTGCCCCTCCCCCCAATTGGCATGACTGCATGCTAAAATATGGCAGGTATAGGATTGGGGCAAAAGTCACTTTTCATCAAATTATTTCATTTTGAAACTATGTCTTTTGATATAACCGAGAATTGTAACAAGTGAAAGAAGATGGCTGAAAACATAGGGCTGGATCAGATGTAATGGGAAGCCATAGTTTCTTACTCTGTGAATACAGCTTCTAACTCTGCCTGGCCTGCACACTCCTCCTTCCCTTTACCTCCTTTTATTTTTATATTTTTATTTTTCACATTTTTATACCACCCTTCCTTCAAGGAGCTCAGAGTGGTGTACATATTTCCTCCCCTCCTTTTTGTCCTCACCACGGGCGTCACTGGAGTGTGGTGGGCCGCCAGGGGGGTGACGCGCGTCATGGGGTGACGCGCGTCGCCCTCCGGATGCTCCGAGGCCGGCCCGGGAGCCTGCCTCGGAGCGTCCGACCCCGTCGGCGCTCCAGGGCCTTCAGGCAGCGCGTCAATCGGGTATTTCCCGGATTTTCGCGCATGCCCAGACCCATTTTGAGGGCAAGAAGCCCTCAAAACGGGTCTGCGCATGCGCGAAAATCCGGAAAATACCCGGATTGACGCGCTGCCTGAAGGCCCTGGAGCGCCGACGGGGTCGGACGCTCCGAGGCAGGCTCCCGGGCCGGCCTCGGAGCATCCGGAGGGGGGCGACGCGACGCGGGGGGGAGCCGGGTGGCCCCTCCTCCCGCGCCGATAACGTCGCGCCACTAGGGGGGGTGACGCGCGTCCCCGCACCAGGGTGACGCGCATCTAGTGACGCCAGTGTTCCTCACAACAACCCTGTGAGGTAGGTGGAGCTGAGAGATAGTGACTGGCGCAAGGTCACCCAGGAAGCTTCGTGGCTGAGCAGGGATTTAAACCTGAATCTTCCAGGTCTAAGTTTGACTCTACAGTATTTGAGAATTTGCAATATCTACATCATGGTTTATTTAACCATGGCTCTGCAGTTTGTGTTTAACTCAGGCTTCCAAACCAGGATGTGAAGTCTGGTTTCATATCTTGGTTTCAAAACCAGGGTTTAAAAACAGTTCACAGCCTTATAAAGGCTGCAAAGCCATCATTTAAATAAGCCACGATGTTGACACGGAGCCAAGGAGGTGCAAGGAGGAAGTGCATGGGGTCAGGAGAGTTAGAAGTGAGTGGCAAGGAGGTAGAAGGAAGGGGAAGAAGCATATGGATTGGGAGGGTTAGAAGTAGCCTTACCATCCGTCCCGGAAAAAACGGAACTGCCCCGGTTTCCAGGGCCAGGTCCCGGCCTGGTCCCAGCCACCAGGCCTGGAACCAGGGCATTGCCGGTTTTCCGAGGCTGCTGCCGCTGCTACTGCTTCCAGGATTTAAAAAAAATGCTAAATATTTTTCTATGTGACGCCATGTTTGATCTCATGAAATCTCGCGAGATCCAAGATGGCGGAGCCCAAATCTTGTGAGGGCACATGAGGCAGTAGTACTCAACGACAATGGCAGGAGGTGGGAGTAGTCGACCCTATGGGGGAGTCCTGGTTGGCCCGATGCAGCTGGCCAGCCAGGAATTGGGCTCGGACTTGGGCAGCAGTAGCAAGCAGCAGTAGCAAGCAGCAGCAGCAGCACGAAGAACTGGAGGCAAGCAAAAAAGGGGCAAAAATGGTGGGGGCAAAAAAGGGGAAATTAATTAATTAATTGGATTTTTAAAAGTAGGCACAGGCGCCTTGTGCGCCTGTGCGAGCCTGGCTGGCTGCGTTCCGGCCCAGGATGCAGCTGGCCAGGTTCATTCTAGCGCACAAGAAGCCTGTGCCTAAAATTTTAAAAAAATATTTTGAATGGAACCTCCAGATTCAGAGGCAGTGTACCTTTGAATGCTAGATATGGGGACAATCAATGGGGGGTTATTGCCTCTTAGCCACCCAGATGCTTCTGGAAGAGGCTAATAGCCCCCCATTGATTGTCCCCAGTATCTGGCATTCAAAGGTACACTGCCTCTGAATCTAGAGGTTCCATTATATGGAGCCTGTGCCTAAAATAAATAAATAAATAAAAATTGAAAAAAATGTAAAGGGGGCAGAAAGGAAGTGACCCCTAATTAATTGGAAAAATTTCGACCACCCTAATGGGCGGCAAGCAGGCACTATGCGCCCAAAACAATAACAACAAAAAGAAGCAAAAAGGCCTGGAAATAAAAATATTTTAAAACATTTCTGGAGGGGAAAAAAGTAGGGGGGTGTCCCGGTTTGGGCACCCCAAAATATGGTAAGCCTATTTAGAAGCCAAGTTCATGTAACAGAAAACCATGGTTTTCTTCTATGTCTGAACTAGCCCATACAGGGGATTTGGAGTGTGCTTGTTTTTACTGTTTTTACTGTTAATCTACTCTTGTATCATGTTTTTTAATTTGTAATTTTACTTTAATACCTAATTTTAATTGTGAATTTATTAAAACGGGTTTTAATTGTTGTATCAGTGTTCTGTTTTGTATGTTGTACTCCGCTTTGAATTTTAGAAAAGCGGTATATAAATCTTTTAAAAATAAATGAATGAATGAATGAATGAATGAATAAATACATTCCTGCACAGTTCTAGGCATTTCCTAGCCTGTCCCAGAAAATACTGGCATTTATTGGTGAATGATGGAAATAAAGGTAAGGTTTGGCCTTTTACGTTTGGCACTCAACTGACTTTGAAATGCCAGAAATATTTGTGTCACAGGACTTGGTTTGGACGCTTACAAAAGACTGATGGTACATGTTGACCTTTACTAGTAAACAGTAAATGGAAACGGAAATGAAAAGTGATCATTTACTGAGGGATTTTGCATTCAGTGAAGTGAACTGTAGTTCATGAAACCGGATGCTGAATTAAATTAGGTGCCACAATACTCCATTGTTTTTGTTTTGGAAACCCTTGAGATTTACTAGTAAATTTCCTGCTAGCCTTCCAAAATCTAAAGATTTATCAGCAAACACCAATATTCATCAGACTTCTGCCATTTACCATAACACACACAAATTCAAACACAGATAAACTTGGGCCATTATTCACCAATGCCTTTTTATGGAATCCAACAAATGGCTCCAATATTTCATGGAAAGCTGTAAGTGCACCCATTTGTGAAATGTGTCTCCATAAACATATATTTCTTGACTGAAGGCTAAAGCATATTTTGACTGCACCTTCTACATCTGGACGTCCCCCTACACACCAATTTAACCCCCAACATCACATAAAAATCCATTCCATTTAAAACATTATTTGAGCCAGTAGATTCATTTAGAGAGAATGTTCCACCCAGATTGGGGATGGCCAAATTCTTAAGCCAACTGATGACACCCAGCTCTTTCTCTCTTTTCCACCTGATTCTAAAGGGGTGGTTGAAGTCTTGGATTGCTGTCTGGAGGCAGTTGGGAGATGGATGTGAACGTACAAGCTGAAATTGGCAGTGCAATCCTGCGTGGAGATCTGGCGGCCGGCCCAGGGCTGCCCGCCGGATCCTATCCCCATTCTGGGTCGCACTGGCGTGGCCCAGAGGTCTACGTTTGTCCCCTTCCCCCGGTGTAAACCAGGGAAGGCCCGATGGACTGCCTCAGATTTCCGCCAGCTATAGGAGGAGGCCGTGTAATGGCTGAGCCGGCCGGAACAGGAATATGGCTGACGCCATCCCTGCCCCCTCCCAGGCCGACTTGGCCAATGCCCCCCTCCCTAACCGCCCGGACCACCCCCGGTGGCGGGAGCCTTACCTTCCTCAGGCGGCTGTGGGGATGTCCTGGCGATGGAGTGAGGGTGGTCGGCCTTGCGCCAGCTGCCCTTACTCGTGAGTCATTGCGAACGTGCTTCCGGCGGCGGAATGCTCATTCCACCACCATTTATTTGCACAGGATTGCGCTCTAAATCTTGATAAGAGGGTCTCCTGGTCCAGAAGTCCACGATGCAGGTATTAGACTATCACTTTGCTCTGAATGGGGTGTGAGGGGTGTGAGGGGAGTCTTTGCTCAGTTTCTGCCAATCCGACAGCAGCAACCATCAGTGGTGTTGCTAGGGGAGGGGCTGCCTGGGGCGGGATGACGTCACAATGCCTCACTTTGCCTCCCGATCACACACCCCTGCATCACGAACACGCCCCTGTGCCTGCACATAACCCTCACTTTTGGAATGGCTCCATTTGGAGCCAAATGAAGGTGCAGGCAGGCAAGAGGCAAGAGGGCCAATTTCTGCAGTGCTCTCCGCTTGAAGCAGCAAGTGCTGTGCACCTCCCCACCAGTGATGGCGGAAAATCACCAGAATGTTGTAGGGGAGCAAGCCACCCCAGTCGCCCCGCACAAACTATGCTACTGGCAACCATATCTGAATTGCTCAGATTTGACCACGGTGACCCATGCCCTAGTGACATCTAGGTTACTGAAAGACACTGTAGGCGGGGCTGCCTTTGAAGACTGTCCAGGAACTGCAATTACTGCAGAATGTGGCCACCCGTGTGGTTGCGGGGGCTCATCGATTCGACTCAGTCAGGCTGCTGCTTCGGCGGCTACACTGGCTACTTTTTCAGGCACAAATCAAGGTGCTAGTTTTTCCTTTCAAAGCCCTGTGCAGTTCAGGACCAGGGTATTTGAGGGGCCGCCTCCTTCCATATAATCCAACCTGTCGTCTGAGGTAAACAGAGGGGGTCCTTTTAATCGTGCCATCATTGACGGAGGTGAGGGGGATGGTGGTGAGGAACGGTCCCCTCCCTGCCACCCCGGCCCACCCTCCTCACACCCTCCCACTGCCAGGCTTACCTGTGTCAGCAGCGCAGAGTCTGGGGGATGGTGGAGTGAGTAGCGCCAGTCTCTGCGCCAGCACTGCTTACTCTCCCAGTGTCGCGAAAGTGCCATAAGGCCCTTTCATGACACCTAAGGCCGGCGGAGCGTGTGCTCCACACCAGCCTAAATATAGGAAGGATTGCACCCTCAGTTATAATTCAGGGAGGCTCACAAGGTCAACAGAGCTTGAGAAGCACTCACTCACTGAGAAAGAATCCTGTAAGTTTCCTTGTATTTTCTTTAATAAGGAATGGGCATAGCATGGAAGTTCTAGACAGGAGCTTCAGCTCTCAGGATTGTTTTGCTCACAGGGGGTCAACATAAGTACACTAAGAGGCTGCTGTCTCTTCTCAGACACATCTGGCACTTTGTGTGTGTGTGTGTGTGTGTGTGTGTGTGTGTGTGTTGTGCTGTCTCCTCCTCCTGTGTGTCACAGTGGCACTGCAATTGTAGGATATCTTGTATCTGCTATTTCTTGTTTTTAAACAGCATTATTTTACATTGCATTTTATAAGACATTCACTATACAGGAAGAAGATATTGTTTTCAAATGCATGTCTTTCCCCCCCCGGCCCCCCCATGCCCCCTTGATTGTTTATCAGAATACCCTTCTAACCTTTTCTGGTCTCTGCAACTGCCTTCTGAGAGCAAAGAACACACATGGTTCACACAAAGAGAAAGCAGGTTCATCATTATAGAAGCGAGCACAGTCAGGAAGCAACTGGCAAGCCAGAGTCTCTCATGCTCATCCTCTCTGAAGAGCCTTATCTACAGTTGCAAGGCAGCTTGTGCTTCCGCAGTTTATTCTATCTTACTGTTCAGCAGTGATGTAGACTTGAGTCTATTGACTTGGACTTGAGTCGGACTCAAGTCATGTCAATGACTTGACTCGGACTTGACTTGGCGATCATAAAAGACTCGAAAGACTCGAGACTTGGAGCCTTTTACAACAAGTTGAATTTTAGTCAGGTTTAAACCCGTTTTCCCCATTAAATAGATAGGGATGTGCAACTTGCAACCAAAGACTCGAGCCTTGGGGGCAAAGACGTGGGGCTTGACTTGAGACTTGGACCCAGAGACTTGAGACTTGACGAGACTTGGAGTCAGAGACTTGATCCACATCCCTGCTGTTTAGTCCCTCAATTCTTTAGTAGCAAGTCAACTGTATCACTTCAGAACACAGGTAGGGACATCAAATGAAACAATATTTTCCCTTGGAAAAACAAATACACCCCTCCCTTCCATTGAAAAGCTATTTAAAAAAAGGTTCCTAGCCTAACATTTTCCTTGGCAAGTTGGCAGGGCTGACCCAAGAACTCCTGGCACCTGAGGTGGTGTGCCAAATGCTGAACACACACACACACACACACACACACACACACACACACACACACACACACACACACACACACACCGTTAATTGGTGATGTGGTGGCCTCCCCTTCTCCCACTCTTTGGACTGTAAAAGGAAGAGGGGTTATATGGAAGAGAAGAGACTGGTGAGCTCAGCTAAAGCAGCTACCATTCTCCTCCATAATTCCACTGCATCCCCCTCTGCCTTTTTCAAATCCAGGAAGCAGGGGGAGGCTGTCCTTTTCTAATATCTGAAGGACTCAGTTTCTGTAGTTTGTGATTGTAACCAAGGAGGAGTGGAAGCAAATGAGTGAGCAGAGAGTGCCTTGCCAATCTGCTCCCTGAGGCAACGATCTCATGGATGGACGGAGCCCACATGCTTAGCTTTCCCCATGCATTCTGCGGTGCATTCAGAAGGGCTCATGATTCTTCTGTGTAATTCAAACCCTCTTCGCTTTAGACTCTGGCCAATATCATATGTCGTCTGGTTACAATCACAAACTACAGAAACTGAAAGGGTTTCACAAACTACAGTTTCACAAACTACAGAAACGCAGACCTTCACAGATCAGAAAAGGACAGCCCATGAGACTAACATTTAATATTGTTCTTTCTTCACATTATGGGCCTGATCAATACGAGCTCAGATCACTACACAGCTATCACAGTTCACCTTGCTACGTCTCTCTTCTCCTTGTACTCCCGAAACAGGTAACTGTTTCATTTACAGGTGTATTACATACAAACTATTTTGTTCATAATTCCAGTGCTGTTCCCTCTGTGATCATAATCTTCTTTTCCCTTCCCACTGGTCACATTGTTCAAAGGTGCTGGCCACTCCTCTGTAAACAGTGCCACAGTGAAACCTGTGACCAAACTTGCAACCAAGACTGGTTTGGATGATACTTCCTTCATCCAATTGGCCCTGAAGGCTGCCATGGGCGTGCATGTCATCTTATGTGCACAATCCTGGCCCCTCTTTTTGCTTCCCTGGTAAGTATTCCTAATGGCATGGAAGGGGTTGTATGTTCTTTAACAATAGGATCAGCACAGAATGTGTAGAGAAGTGGTTGAGATGATTCCTCCCGCACAATTAGAAATACCGTATTGTCCCGAGTATAAGACGCACCTGATTATAAGACGCACCCTTAAAGTTTGGTGCTATTAAAAAAATCTAATTAAATCACTGGCATTAAATTGCAACAGCCTGATTATAAGACGCACCCCTAGTTTAAAAACTTAAATTAGGAGAAAAAAAGTGAGTCTTATACTCAGACCAATACGGTACTTATCAGGGAATCAAGGTGGGAGGTCAGGACACTCAACATGCTCCAACCTCCACGCATGTCTTTATACCATGGTTGGACGAAAACTATAACCGGAACTTGCCCTAAACTCATACATCAAACATGCCATGTGCCTTGTTAGAATCATGCAGCAACAGAATCTGCATGATGTTCAAATCATTGTATAGCAACAGTCACATATTTATGTCCTTAAAGATCTGGACACTTTCTTCCACACTTGCTCATCTCTTCTTAAAAGGTGAGCCAGTCCAACAGCTGGAGTTTAGGATGAGGCCTTGGTGAATATTCCCTGTTCACGCCCCCCCCCCCCAAAAAAACCACCATTGGGTGTACTTATTCTTGCTCAGCCTGAGTCCTTCAGATGTAAAATTTGAATTGTCATGAATATTCCTCACCTCACACTGGAAACTGCACATATCTGAACTGTGGGATATCATATCACACAAATGTTTAAAATAAATAGACAATGCATTGTTAGTTTTAGAAGCAATTGCTCCATACCACAGATAATACAAACTGAGCTCCTTTAAAGATATTCACAACTAGAAATTAAGTACGATGTACATTAAAATGTTTTTTACTTCTAGCATGAAATGCAGTTTGCCATTCTCACCTTCTACAGAAGTGGGTCATGTTTCAATTGAGCCTGTGTTTTTATTAGGTTGCGGTAACATAAGTGCATTGAGTTTTGAAAGGGCTGATGATGATACTCACCGTACAATATGGTCAGCATTGACACAGGCATGACAAGGAAACCCAAGAGCATATCAGCTATTGCAAGTGACATCAGGAAATAGTTTGTAGCGTTCTGTAGCTTTTTCTCCAGTGACACAGCCATGATGACAAGTATATTTCCAGCAATTGTTACAATAATCACCATAACTGTTAGCAAGGCAGGCCAATTTTTCTCATGAAGCTGAAATAATGATGTGTTGTACAAGGAAGATGGGGTCCCCTCACAAGAATGATTCATTGCATCTTCGAAGTCTGAAGTCAGATTACACACATGAGACCTGTTAATCTCTCCAAATGTAAACACATTTCTGCAGAGTTTTCTGTCTTGATTTAATTGCAGTAAGGAATTTGCTGTTGGGTTCACAGAACTCTCCTCTTCACAAAGAATATCCATTTTTATGAATTCTGAAACCAGTGAGGATATACCATAAAAATGCAAATTGCAGCTTTTTTATTATCATCAATTTCCATATTTTTCATTAGTGCAGAGCTGGGAATAAGGGGGAAGGGGGCTTGGTTGCTTTTTCATTCTTAACACAACACACAAGAACTGACGGAGTCATTCAGAATGTTAAAACTCATTTTCAAATCCATATTTGATCCAATATCAGTGTATTCTAAGAATCCAGTTGAAGAATCCACTCCATTGCAGGACAACAAAGGTTGACTTTGAGGCTTCACAAAAAGGGGGGGAATCCCATCCCCCACCCAACTTATTCAGCCATCAGGAGCTTCTTTCTCAACTACCTCTTATTTCTATTGGCACTGCAACTTTAAGGAGTAGTGTAACAGCAATATGAAATCAGCTTGCCCCACAAAGAAATACATCTCTCCGTGTTCTAAATTTAGGAAGTTGATTAAAGGTTCCAGTCACAGTATTTAGATGGGCTCCTGTTTGTTATGCATTTTCAATACTACTGCCCAAGTCAGACTTCTGTCATTTCTGCATCAGTTCTAAAGTGTCATGCCAGGGATTACAAGTAATATTGCATATAGGTTGAAATAATTAGCTGTAACAATTATTTTGGTCCCCCAAGAACATAGAATTATTCACTATGACCATTTTAAAAAATGCTATAGGAGAGAAACTTACATTGTACTTGCGATCCCACGTATTAGATTCATGTTCTGCCTTGATTTACTTTGTCCATTCTATCCACCAGCGTGCTATATTTTCTTCTGTTTGTACAGAATAACTGCATTTTGCTCACAGTTTTGTTGACTTCTGAACTATCCCATTACAGTAAAGCTACTTCCTTGTCTGTAATGCTTGCTCTTTCCTCCTGACAGATAGGTTGATCCTCTGACACTTCCCTTGTGTCTATTTTTCCCCTTCAGGCAAGCAATGTTAGAGGGGGGGGGGAATATCTGAGCCTTGTTCAAAGGGACACCAGCCATTCACAGAAAGCTGGAAGACAGACCCTTCCCAAATGGGTCTAAAGAGATTCCAGCAAGAATTCCTTTCTCACCGATCTGATCATTTTGTCAAACCTCCCATTGTTGACATGACAGACACGGCAAAGGTAGCACAAGCAAAGAGGCAAAATAGACGGGGCTGGATTTGTTTCTTCTATGCTGCAGCACTGCACAATTGCGTATCTGGAGCTTGTAGTTTAAAAAAAATAAACATTTCCCATCGGTTAAGAAGACATCCTGCAGAGCAGTTCTCAGCAGTTGTAATATGTTCCTTTGTGAAACCGAGAGAGGTAGAAAACCAGGCTAGGAATAGTATGTGCTGGACAAACTGTAAACAGGCAGATTATACCATTTTAGAAGCTCCTCGCATTGTAGGCTTACACTCAACTGCTAATACTTAGCCTGTTAATTTGGGGACAGTTTTGATACCATCGGAAAGCAATTTGGTTTAACGAATCCTTGCATGATTTTTCAGTTGATGAAAACTGAACGCTACAATTAACCCCAATTAACTTGCCTGAAAAGAAAATTCTGGCAGGCCAATCATCGGATTTCAGTAAAATCAACACAGCCTAGAGCAACAAATACAAAACAGGTATAAAGACATTTATTGCCCAAAGTGCATATAAGTTTTAAACTTGTTCTTAATCATATATATATATATAGAGAGAGAGATGCATATAGTTTTCACATATGGTATAATGCAAAAGCAGTTGCTTGACCGTTTAATTAACTGACTAACTAATTAATTAACTAATTAATTAGACCAAGTGCTTGAAATGTTCCTCATTGGCACCTACACTGCTGACAGCGATGCCTACGGGATCTGCAGACATCCAACGATGTGTGTGCTGGGATGGTTCCACCACATATCACTTCCATTGCTTCCCTTAGATCAGGGATCACACTTACTTCATACAGTGGGATGAAGTTAGCATTCATGGCGCCTGCATTAAGCAGATGATGACCAGAAATAAGCACTTTGTTCTCACCTAGGAACTCATTGCTGAGTGGTTCAGCAATGGAACCAATTACAAAGGGAAATGTTGGATTTTTCCCTCACTCGTGATCTTCAACCAGAGGCTCAACCAGACACCTTTTGGAAATACTTTTGAAGCTGGACTAGATGTCCTTGATAAAGTCCCTTTTCAACTTTATATTTCTATTATTCTAGAGCAGATAGGATGTTAGTTTTCCATGAAACAACAGTAAAAACGTTAACAAGTACCATATTAATGTGCACATACCGGTCGTTTCATTTATGTGAAGCTATTCTGCTAAAAGTGTTACTTTCATTTGCTGCTGATGAGAAAACAACGTGGCAAGATGCACAGCCAGTACTAACTTGCTGCATGCTGCCATAATAACACCATTGATTTCACCTGCCTTTCACTGGATGCGAGTTCACAGCATAGCTGGTGGCTGTCACTGAGCAATCTGAAAAGCAGGAACTCTGCAGTGCTATCAGTGTGCAAGAATATCCATTACTAGGGGCAGATGTTTGTGGTAAAAACAAAATAAAGCGATATACTGCAAAACTGAACATTTTAAAACAAAAAATGAAAAGCACATTAATTTATGAAACAACATGATTCTAGCTTTCAGAATTAAACATTAGCATATTGCCAGGAAACTCCGTCGTTTAAATTATTTAATTTTTAACCAAAAATAAACACAACTGATGTTACAATCTTTACATTTTGCCAACATACATTTGTGGCATCCTCAGAAGTCTGTAGAACCAGCACAGGACGACCTTAAATACAGCTTTGGGAGCCCGGATGTATTACAACTCCCTGTGCTCAGACAGCAATTTGAAACCGGCTAATTGAAGCGTTCCATATCCTGCCTGTCCTAATTGATTGGTTCCGGAATAAACCTGGGACCGATTGACAGCCCTGTGAGGAAAGGGCAATGTTGGCGAAACGTAAAGATCAGTGGTGATTATTTTTGGTTAAAAATAAATAATTTAAACGATGGAGTTTCCCGGCAATATGCTAATTTTTAATTCTGAAATCTGGTCACATCGTGATAATTTGCAAAAAATATTTACGATTCTAGCTGTTTTACTGTTTTAGCTGTTTCTGTAAGCGTTATTCAGCTCCCTCTGGTATTTTTTGTTTGGTGGTTCCTGTTGTTCCTGGCCAATGCTGTGACCTGTAGAGGGTATCCTCTTATCTCTTATCTCTCCTTGATTTCTGCTGTTTTGTATTGGCAATTGCTTGCTATTCAGCATTCCACCAGTAGGTGGCAGAATGTCTCAGGTAAGCTCTATACCAGGGGTTCTCATCGTCTTACCTGCTCCATACCACTTCCATCGTCGTTCTCCCACTGCGCACCACTGGACGTAAGTGCCAATGATGTCATCGGCACTTACTTTTGGGTTTTTGTCACACCGGAGCCCTCTAAAGGTAAGCAAAGGGTTGCGGGCAGCCGGGGGGGGGGGCTTTACCGAGCTTGGAAACCTGTGTGCTGTGCAAGCTCGAGGCACAGATTCGAGGGCTCCAGTGCGGGGCGGGCTCCCTGGCAGCCGCCATCTTGGCAGCCGGGGAGCCGTGCACTACCAACCAGCGGTCTGCGTACCGGTTGAGAACCCCTGCTCTATACTGCAAGTATTTATTTGCAAATGTTTCTAGCAAGCCTACTTGAGGAGGTAAGCTGCTTCTATTGCAAGCATGTTTTTTCAAGCATGGTTATAAAAGCAAGCTGGGTGATTTAAGAAGCAATTTATTTAGGTTTTTTAAGCCTAAATGTTTTCAAGCAGGCTTGTTAGTATGTTGTGGAATTTGCAACGCTTTCTCAAGTGACCCATTTCTCAAACGCAACTGTCTTGCATCATTATTCCACCTGTTATACACTTGCGCTTCCTATATCTCAGCCACGGTCAGTGGCATAAGCTAGGGTTGGTGTCAACCGGTGCAGAACCTCATGGTGTCACACACACACACACACACACACACACACACACGCACACGCACCGCACACGCACACGCACATGCACACGCACACACACACACACCATGGACACCAACCCTAGCTACGCCACTGAGTGGTACAGTCTATTCTCCTATTTCATCATTCTGCTGACTTATTCTGCTGCATGCTTAGATGCAGCCTTGTCTATGCATGCAATGAGATAGTAAAAGAGATACGTTGACCAAAACCAAAGTCTTGCCTTAGTTCCAGCAGCAGCACTTTTTTCTTCTGGCTTGTTTACAAAAAGATTACATCCGTTCCTAAGACCATGCCATGAAGCTGTGTGACCATTCATTAGAGGCAGGAGAAAGAAAGGCTCTTGGGATGGAGAATAGGCCAAGTATTTCTTTAAAAGAACCTGCAGTTCTAGAGAAGGAGAACACCTCAGTGCTTGGACCACTGCTTTGGCAGACAAGGGAGAGTTCCACCTTCCCTCCACCCTCTCCCACCTCTCACGCTGGCTTACCTGCGGGCCAGCGCAGCAACAATGTGCTCGGGAAGGCTCTGGCCTTCCTGCTGGCACCACGGCACCACATGCTGCTGAAGCATGTTTTGATGGAACACTAGTTCCATTCCATCATTGAAATAACTTCCAAGCATCTAAGGCTCTTTGTGGCTGTAAATACGGTTACGTTCCAAGAACCACCGTGGGTACCCAAAACCACGGATAATAGCAAACCCTATTTAAAAATGAAAAAAGTTGTTTTTAATTTACCTCGCAGCAGTAGAGAGTATCAGGATGGCTGCGCAAGGCATACTGGTGCACTACCAGTAATTGGCTAGTCAATTACACTAGCTGTAAAATGGCCAGGGAGAGCTTCAGGGTGGCTGCAGAGAGCTGCTGAATGGCACAGAGAGCTTTAGAATGGTGCAGACAGTAATGGCACGGATAGCTTCAGTGCCACGGAACTGCGGGGTAACGGGAATCGCGGATACAGGACAGGGGTGATTGTATTTATTATTGAGAAGACATTGACCTTCGTAACCTGGGGATGCTGCACATCAGCAAACAGATCTCAGCTTTTCAGCTCAAGCCAAAGGTTTTGGAGGGCCATCTCTGTTGCCTCCCCTCTGCTTTCTGTTCAAAATGTTATGTACACTGCTGGTGCACCACTCCCTCTCCTCTCATTGTCCTGAAAGGAGAGGGAACAAAGTGGTTGTGGCAGCAGGAGTCTTGCAGGAGTATAAACGTTTTCACTGAAATAAAATTCTCCCCTCAAAATAGGACTTGTCCCTTTTTCCCATTGGGCCTCCACACTGTTAGATGATTTTTTATTTTTAGTTTTGGTCATTCAATAGTACTCAACTATTTGACATCACCAGGCCCCTTCTCCTGAACATCTTTGCTGGTGCTTCTGACCAGGCAACCCCATCAGTTAGTGACTTGCAAGTGACTAGAACAGAATGAGCAGGAGAGATTGGTAGGCTGAGCCTACAGCTATTGACTTTGTTAGGAATCCAACAGGGGCTTGCCCGCCCACAACCTGTTGTCCAGCAATAAGGCCTTGTATGGAGAATCTTTGAACTTTTGGCTGAAAGCGTCTTGCGTTTCCTAGACATTGCAGTTCTGCCTTGCTGCCTTTGTACTATTAATCCCAAACAGGATAATTTTCCTGTTTTTTTTTAAATCCTATTGTATCTATTTTGGCACAAAAGCTATCATGGCCAGCTACTATGTTACAGGAAGAAGGTTGTATGGGTAAATTAGCCATGTAATAGAAGTCCAAAATACAAAGAACTTGGTTTTACATGGTTTTTGGAGTTCTTGGTATTTTGTACTAATTTTGGCTAATTTACCCATACAACCTTCTTCCTGTAACATAGTATCTATTTTGTTTGTAAAAAAATATTAATATTAAAAAATCAAAAGTTTAAAACATTTTTAACTACAGCAGGTATTTTATAAACGTGTTTGATATTCTTGAAATGTACTTAAGCTAGCTGATCTAATGTTTCCCCCACCATTTCTGCCAACATTTGGGGGGGGGGGGTTGGCAGAATGGAGCAATGTGACTTTTGTGAGTGATTTCACAAAAGTTAGCAAAGATCGCAGACTGTTATAACCGGTTACTATGTATATAGATCGAAGCATCTCCGGGATTCAGGTTATAAAAGCAGCTTTATAAAATGTAAAAACTGTATAAAATTGATGGTTTCAAAAGTCAGTTAAAACACAAGTATGTGAATAAAATGCCTTTAAAATTCACCATTAAAATACAATAAAAACATTCCAAAAAACCTTCTATCGCATGACGTTTCGTTCACTTGTCCATGAACTTTTTCAATTGCAAAAAACACCACCTCAGTAGGCAGGAAGATGGAAATGAAATTCACATCGCAGTCCTGCTACTTTTAAAAGAAGATTTTGGCGCGCAAAACACTCATTAAGACCGGAAACCCTGAATTTACCGGGACATGACCTCAAGTAACCTAGTTGTGCTGCCCCTTGGTGGTAACCTACATAGCAGCACAATATGGCGTTATTCTTGTGGTTTATTGTTTCTACTTATTACAGGTGTCCAGATTTTATTAATAAAGGACAATTCCTGCTTGCGGGTGAGGACCTGTGACCCATGTTTGAATATTTCTATGGCTTCTAGACTTAGCCTGGCCCTATAGTTATCCTCATTGCATAGCCTGACAGTATTATCAAATCTAATGTCATGTCCTGATTCCTCTTTATGCTGAGCTAGGGCAGATTTCTCATTCTGTCCCAATCTGCACGCCCGCTCATGCTCTTTAACTCTTGTGCTAATAAAATGTTTAGTTGTCCCCACATATACTTTCCCACAACTACATGGTATCCTATATATGCCTGGGGTGTTCAATGAAGGTCTCGGATCTTTGGGGTTTCTTAAAAGTTGACTAATTTCACAAAAGTTGTCATGTCAATATTTTTTTGGGGGGGGGTTCTTGGGAGAAGTGTTCTTCCTTTCACAGGAAAAGCCAATAGTTTTTGAAGTGTTCATTCATTGTCTTCCCAGAGCCCTGCTCCTGTCAAGAGCCTTTTCCATCCTGGAGTGCTCTAGGGCAGGGGTTCTCAACCTTTGCAGACCCGGGTACCCTCTATCACAGTCCAATTTTCTGACGTATCCCCTGCTAATTAACTAGGGGTACCTGTACCACAGGATGAGAACCTCTGCTTTAGGCAACATGTGATGTCAAGATGTTGTGTGATTCCACAATTCACTCTGTGGCAGAAAATGGCACCCAGCAGGAGCCATGTGCCTGGAAGACCAGTGGCACTTCTGGCATTTCTGTCACCACCCTCAAAAGCAGTGGTTTTTTCTGGAAGAATACCGTCCCCAATAAGCTCCCCCTCAAAAATCAAGTAGTGTGGGCCAGGCTTCTGGGCCACCTGTGGAAACAAGGGCATTTTTCAACTTCTTTTGAAAACCACCCAAACGAAAAAGGTCCCCAGATCAGTAAAAGTGCTGAGGAACAGTTCAGCCCAGTGCTACTCTAAATTAGTTCAAAATTAGTCACTGAAGCTCTTTTTAAAGTTAGTGTCTGAACTAAAACTGGAGAGTTAAAAAATACTGATGAACCTGAACCCTGAAATGAACCCAGTCTTTGAATGATCCAACTCCCTGCCATGTAGTCAACTCATGGCCATTGAGCATTGAGCCACCAGACCCACTGAGATGAATTTTGAAACTGGATGCAGAGAAGGTGAAACTCATAAAATGGCAGGGAGAATGGAGGAAAGTGGCATCATGATTAGGGGGTCCGTTGTAGTATTGTGGTGTGAATGCCTATACAGTGCCTTCTGATCATTTTCCGAAGTCTCCCCAAGGAAGTAATAAACACAGAACATGACAAGTATTTCTAAGGAAGACTCACTGCCATGCCCCTCCAAAGCTCTAGCTGGAAACTGGGCAATCTTAATATAGTTAAAAATGCTAGTTGCTCCCAGAAGCCTGGTAGTTAAGAGGTTTTACTCCTGTTATGGCAGTGATTTTCAACTGGTGTGCTGCAGCACATTGGTGTGCTGCAAAAGGTCCACAAGTGTGCCACAGAAGTTTGGAGCACAGCAGCTGAAAATCGCTGAAAAGATATTTTGGGTTCTGTGGCTCTGTTTCTAGGACAGAGCCCGCGGATGAAGAGGAACAGAAATGTTGCCTTAGAAACGGAGCCGCAGAACCCGGAAGAATCTCCTGGAAGCCGGAAGTGACATCACAAGAGGTGAAGACCATAGACATCAGTGTGCTGTGAGAAGAAAAATGTTGAAAATTGCAAGTGTTATGGTACTGTAATGGTATTGGGAGTGTCCACTCCTTTGCAGGGATCTATGTTCTTAACCCCCTTTTGGGTCTGAATTGGCTGCTAGTGCTCATTTTGGGGATTGTCAAATGGACAAATGACAGTTACAGGCACTTGAGAGCAACAAGCTTGTAAGGTTCTCACAACAATTCTTCATAGATCAAGTCTTGTATTTTCATCCATCATGTTTTATATTAGTCATACTTTTTCTACTTCTCAGACTGCCAGCATATATAATCATCTATGAAATTATAGGTTTCAAGTTTATCGTGTTTTGTGAAAGCACTAGGGAATTTTATAGGGCACAGACAGGTGAGGAGCAAATTCTGCTCAAATGATGAGATCTAAGGAGCCAAAAAGAAGCAGGAAAAAAAAAATCCTAAATCCAAAAGCTCACTGAGCACAGCATAGCAAAGTGGCTTGGAAAAGAAATGTTTAGCACAGGGGCTCTTTATAAATAGGCTTACCAGATTTTCCGGGACCCGGGAAGTGGGGTGGAAGGGACACCACAGGGTTGGGTCAAGGAACTTCCAAGGGAAGTGATGTCACAAGGGGTTGTCCGGCCGACGCAACCAGAAATGACATCACAAAGGCCCATGTCCGGCCAGTGTGGCCTGAAGTGACGTCACAAATGGCCGCGAACATCTCCTTCTCCCGAGGTGCGCTCTAGCAGCCCCGTGGCTTAGGATATAGCGGCCGCCGACCCTTTAGGCTGGCCAGTTAAAGTTACACAGGATTGGGCTGCAAGGTATGTCCAACTTAAAACAACAAAGGCATCAGTGGGAAGAGGCTGAAAAGCAGCAGGGAGGTTTGGGGAGGTTGTTTCAGTGATCACATACACCTCTAAGCAGGCCATCCCCCCCCCCCCCCGAAGCAGCTTCAGGCTGATTCAGTTTATGCCAGGGCTGGCACAATGTTGAACTGTCAGCTTGACTCAAGCACGGAACCTACAGATGAAAGACTTTTTCAAAATGCATGCTGACAAACACTTTTAATATTTGAAAAGCCAAGAGAGAAGGGCCACAAAATGTAGCACTCTGTGAATGCAGCACTATACAAATGTCAAACTAAATAAAGATACACAAGGAATAAATATATGACTGGGCAGAAAGGTCAGATTACCACCTGACCATACTTTTAAAGGAACAGATTTGCATCACCTGACCATATGCTGATCTAATGCCACTGGCTGTGTGAAGGATCACCCGTGAAGTCAACTCCAAAGCTACGATGGTTTTTTGCTAGCCCAGTTATCTGCACTATGGACGCAGAGATATCGGGATTCATCACTATGCTACAATGGTGCGAGCTAGTCTTACTCTCTGGGGCATCAGAAAACAAATACTCACCTGCTTCCATGTGACAACTCTTTGAGCGCTATCATGTGCCCTGCTCAGCCTTCTCTTTTCTGGGCTAAACATACTGAGTTCCCTCATCTTTTTCTCATGGGGCTTGTTTTCCAGGCCCCTTCTGCTCCAGTGTGGCTGCATCCTTACGATCCCGCACCCAGAACTGGACACAGTGGTTCTGTGTGGACACAATTATGTGGACACAGTTATGTGGTCTGACCAGCACTGAGTAAAGAGAAACCACTACTTCTATAGGATTTGGAAACTATGTTTCTATTAATGCAATCTAAAACTGCATTAGTTTTCTTTGCAGCCACATTACACTGCTGACTCATGTTCAGCTTGTGATCCATTGTAACATCAGGATTCCTTTCACACATTGTACCACCAAGCCCACTGTACCACTATTGCCTATTGTATATGTGCCTTCGATGTTTTTTTTCTTTAAGTACAAAAAGAACCTTGCATTAGTCTTTGGTGATTGGTGAACATTTTGTTTAGCTTCAGCCCAGTATTCCATTCTGTCAAGGTTCTCCTGAATGTTACATGTGTCCTAGAGCACATCTGTCTAGTCCACAACAGACCTACAGCTTGACATCTCTTCCATGCAAATATCATCCTAGTTTGTGGAACAATGTTTTGCATCATTTTATGGCAATAAAAATCTTCCTGGTTTACCTTATTTTGCAAAGGCTTTATGAACATAAGGGAGGTGTGCCCTTTACTATGGCTAGGGAGAGACATTAGCAAGATATCAAAGAAAACTTGAACCTTATTGATGAGCTTTGTGATGACTCTTGACATTAAAAAGGGATAAGAACTAGGTTCAAAAACTACCACCTGTGGTAGTACCATTTATATACCAAGCCTGAGCTTTCAAATTGATCTCTAAAATCAAGCATTTGGCCTGCTAATAATCAGAAAGAGAATTAGCTCTAGCTACTATCAAGTTCAAACACTCTAAACAAGATCCTTCAATAATTGCAGAACACTCCAGGATAATGGATTGCAATTAATTTACCTGCTTTCCACAGGTAAAGGTTGCACACCATTAAAGTTAATTAAGAAGAAAAACTAAGTATATCTCTGCTTTTGGGGGGCTATTTTCTTATGTAACTGACCTTTGGGAATTGTATAAGCAAGGACACTGTTTTGATGTTGTGTAATGTTCTCTCACAAGCAGCAGCATTAGCAGCTACTTGAGAAAATGACTACTTGCTCTGCAGAGAGACAATTCCAAGTGCTATATACGGTTTCTTCCCCCCCCCCCATGAAAAGGATACATGAGTTATTTTTATCCCAATGCAGTGAGGGGGAAAATAGTATCCATTGATTTTGGGTGGGTTTCAGCTCTGTGGTCTGCATAGCTCTCCCATTTGAAGTGCAATTATGGTATGGAACACAAGAACAGCAGTAGCTGAGTGAAAATAAAATAAAAACTCATTTTGTACTCATTAATTTTCATGAGCCGTTTAGTCATGACTGCTCATCGCAATGCAAGTTGAATCACATATGCGATAAGAACTATTGAATAGTCATCTAGGTAAAAATAGTGTTGACAACATTTGCATCAGCTGGAGGGGAAGAAGAACTTTAAATACAGAAAGTAAAAGTGTTTTGACAGAGTTTGCATGTGTTGTTTTAAATTCTTATGTTCTGATTTCTTTCTTGGAACACAAACATTACTTAATTCATATTTTCGCAGACTCTCAAAACTGGAGGTGCAGGAGGCCCTAAAAGCATTGTAGCCCAGACTTTTGCATTCAGCAAGAATCTCTTATACTCCCACATGATGAAGAGACTAGCTGAAGTTGTGCAGATCATAAATGTGCCCCAAACCAAGGTTTTTAGTGTTCCCACTCCTCCCACAGGGAGAAACACATCATTTCTCTCATACATATGCACACACACGTAGAGTATATGCATACATTATATGTATACATACATATAT
Source organism: Plestiodon gilberti rubricaudatus (assembly GCA_026170595.1). Taxonomy (NCBI): domain Eukaryota; kingdom Metazoa; phylum Chordata; class Lepidosauria; order Squamata; family Scincidae; genus Plestiodon; species Plestiodon gilberti. The sequence goes on from JANXHW010000001.1 coordinate 145,530,739, forward strand.
GCATTACATATATGTGCAACACAGAGAGTACAGTAGCATCATCCCAGTTCGTATAAAATGTTAACCTTTCTGTGAGGGACCCTGTGAAACAACAGGGCACCCAGATGAACATAAAGGCATCGACCCTATTGATGAATCCTGTTGGCAAAGAAGCACGTAAGTCCCTGTGGTTTTCTGAGAGATTGGGACCCGAAAGGGCATTCATGGCTTACCGATCCCCACTGAACACCCCACTACCCCTGGAGGAAGGTGCGGAGGGCCCCATGGACATCACACCTGGTTGGTCATGAAAGTGTCTGCAGCAAAACTTTGAAGATAATCATATGATGTCCCCCTGTGTGTGCCCACAGCTGGAGCACAGCCAAAATCATCAGCCTAATGGAATGTGAAAAACAAGCAGAACATGAAAAAATAAACTATTCTAGAGACACATCAGGGCTATATGTATTCTAATCATCACAAAAAGAAATTACATTTTGCACCCAAGATTTATTTATTTATTTATTTACAGTATTTTTATCCCGCCTTTCTCCCCGAAGGGAACCAAGGCGGCTTACAACAAACAACAACAACAACAACAACAAGAAAATACAATACAAAAAATACAATACAAAAATAATCACATTTTAAAACAGTAAAAAACAATTAATGAAAATTAATAAAAACAGTATCTAAAACTGGATTAAAAAGATCATTACTACAATTAAAACAAGAGCATAAAAACAGCAGCACCCCCATCTGTACCAGCGAGATGTTAAAAAAGGCAAGGGCTCAGAAGGCTTCTTTGAACAAGAAGGTTTTTAGGCCTCGCCGGAAAGTGTCCAAGGAGGGAGCAGTTCGTAAGTCAAAGGGGAGGGAATTCCATAAGGTTGGTGCCACTACTGAGAAGGCTTTTTAAAAGTTGGGCTGAGATATCTGGGAGCTGAGTGCCTTTCCGCGTCACCCTTTTCCTTGCCAGTGAGTGACAGGCAGTAGCGAGAGCAGCAATTGCGGCGGCAGCAATTGTGGCAGTAGCGGCAGCAGCAATTGCTGGGAACAGAAGCTGAAGTTACCGCTCGTCAGCTGGGGCGCAGGGCTGAGAATGATCCCAAAATTCTCCCCAGCATGCCCTGCGCTCCAGCTGACGAGCGGTAACTTCAGCTTCTGTTCCCAGCAATTGCTGCCAATGTTTTTATGACTAGATGTTTTCATGTTTTATTATATTTGTATTTTATTGGGGTTTTTTATATATTATCATTGTGTTTTTTCTTTATTTGTAAGCTACCTTGGGTGCCCCTTTTTTGGGGGGGGGGGAAAGGCAGCGTAAAACTGCCTAAATAAATAAATAAATAAATGGATAAATAAATAAATGGATGGATGGATGGATAAAGCCAGATAAGCCAGAAAGAAGTGCATGTGAGGCATTCCCGCATTTCAGTTGAGTATACTGAGGGATTTAGCATATTCCTTTGTTTCTGCAATTGCCACCATGTAAACACCTGAGCTTCCTAGATGTTGGCTTTTATTTTTTTCACCTTCAATAGGTTTTTAAATTAAACTCTGAATGTCCAGGCTACAGATGACCTTTAAAAATAGGGGGGGGGGGAGAGAAAGAGAGAGAGAGAGAGAGAGAGAGAGAGAGAGAGAGAGAGAGAGAGAGAGAGAGAATACAGCAAATAAAGTTTTAATGAAACTTTCTGCTGAAACTTCAAGCAGATCATGACTGTTCTGGTGGATGCCATTTCCACGAAAGTCCCCCTGTGCAAGTGCTGTAAATAAAAGTATTTTGAAAGAGTCAAGAAATCTTCACTGATACTGTTCACACCTATTCACTTTGGGTGTTGCAGCCACTAAACTGGACAAGCCAGCAGGGTTAATATATGCTCACCTCAATTCCATAGTTAGCTAGAAATTGTATGACAGGTGTGTTAAAGAAATGTGACATTGTTAAAAAAAAAACACCTAACACAGTGGTTCCCAACCTTTGGAGGCCCACGTACCCCCTCTGCGGGCCTCCAGTTGCTCCGCATACCCCTGGACTGGCTGCCCCCGCGTACCCCCGCGTAACCTCTGTTAAAGTGGTTTTTTCCTAGGTTGCGGCGCGGGTGGATCCACGCCCATGCTGCAACCTGGAAAAACCACTTTAACAGAGGGTACGTGGGGGTACATGGGGGCAGCCAGTCCGGGGCTACGCGGGGCAACTGGAGGCCCGCAGAGGGGGTAGGCAGGCCTCCAAAGGTTGGGAACCCCTGGTCTAGGTACTGCTTGCATATCTATCACAGTAAAGAATCATATGTTGCAGGAACACCCATGCCGCACATGCAGACTGGGGCAGGCAGACAGCTACCATTTTCTATGAGGGCAAAAACTAGGATAACATAGCAACTTTGGGTATCCCTTAAGGATAAGCATGGAATAAAGTATGCAGCACAAACAGTCACTGAAAACTACAACGAAGTCAAATTACTCAGAACCTACTTGGATTAATTTTCTTCTAAAAGATGTACCTGCAAACAAATTTGAATTTCTGAGAACATCAGGGACAAAAACTCAAAGGGAACTAATCCACAATGAAAAGAGGCACAAATATTTGTTCATTTGTTTATTTATTTATTTATTTTAAAAAAATTATATCCCGCCTTTTCCTATGCCAAAAGGCAAATGCCCAAGGCGGCTTACAACAAAGATTAAAATACATAATTTAAAATAATACATAAAATAAATTTAAACAATACATAACCATACATAAACAAAGTTAAAAACAATAAAGTCCACTGGGGGGGGGCGACAGTATGGAGCAGAGAAGCAGCATGGCAGAGCATCTTGAGACACAGGAGGCAGATCACGACCCATCACCTAAACGCTAGACGAAACAAAAATGTTTTGATCCCTCACCGAAATGTCATGAGGGAGGGGGTGGTTCTCAGATCCCCTGGCAGGGAGTTCCACAGTTGTGACGGCCCAGCAGAGAAGACTCACCCACGTGTCGCCACTCCCCTAACTTGCGATAGAGGTGGCACTCGCAGGAGAGCCCCCTCAGATGACCTAAGAGACCGGGCCGGAATGTATGGGAGAAGGCGGTCCCTCAGATATCCTGGACCCGAACCGTGAATATAAGGAACTCCTCAAGACTTAAGCAAGCCTTCTCTGTAAGCTGTGTGGTAGCGCGGCTGTAATGGAAGCCCTGTGCAGCTGAGAAAGGCTGCCATGAACCACAAGAGGGTGGTGCAGCAGTGAGAGGGCAGAGGGCAGGCAGAGAGACTCCACAGCCAGCAGCTGTTGAATTCGAGCTTGGCCGAGCTGAATTGTGAGGCAGTGGAGGCACTTGAGCCCTCCTGTCGGCTCTGTCTCTTTGATGCTCCAGAGAGGTTGGCAATTATGATGATGTCCGCGCTGAGCATGCCAGATAGCAACAGCCAAGCAGCCACCATAGGGTTCAGTGCAGCAAAGAAAAAAAAATTAGGAAACATTGCCTCTGAGCTCAGTTTCCTCATCCCATCCCAAAGGACCCTCTTGGAAATGAAGAAGGCTGTTCATTCACCATCTGAAGGATTGTATGGTGGGGATCTGGATCACTGGACACAGTTTCTTTGTTTGTGCCTAATTCCATCTCCCAAATTAATTTTAATGGGTCCCAAATTGTACTGTACACTGAGTGGTATGTGTAGTTACATCACAGTGGGAAACACATCATTTCATGATACGTGTAGTTTGAGCTTGTCAACAAGATATGAGGCAGGTGAGATGAAGTGAGGGGAAAAAGGATGAAAAGGAAAAGGAGTGGACTTTACGTGAAAAACAAAGGCACGCTCCTATGGCACTACTGGCACAACTCTACTGACAGAGGGGCTGAAAACAGGCAACCTCAGGAGGGAACTCCTAGCTTACTCCTGGGCTCTGCACTGGGGCAATGTTACACTGTCAATCAACTGAGTTGTGCGGAGAGCCAAAATACACAGCCCCTTATCTCTTTCTGCTGTACTGCCATGGAACTTTGGATTGTGACTAATGCTGCAGCCAATCACACCATCTATCCCTGACAGGCAGCCCGTAAATCAGATGGCGGGATGTGCTGCCCAGGGCTACCTTCAGGGCCAGTTGAAGCTATTGGGAGGCCTGAAGAAGCCCAATAGTGCTGCCCTGTCACCACCCCCAAAACCAGTATGTCCCTTACCTGGCTCCTCCCTCTACATGGGCACTTTAAACAAAGCAGGAAATGTGAAGCATGCTGGGAGCAATCCCAGTGTGCTCTGCATCCACTGCTTTGATTAAAAAATCCACCCAGAGGAAGGGGCAGGTAAGGAGGTTGGCTCTGGGCCATGGCAGACTGGAGGGGCTGGCATCTGTTTGCCACTCTTCTCCATCTGCCACCTGATGCAAACCTCAATGTTTGCATCATGGTCAAGCCAGCTATAGCTACCTCTCTCTGGCCTTACATCATGCACAGTCAGAGCACACAAGGAGAAACTTGCTGCTGAACAGTGAAAGGGCACTTTGCACAAACAACTTAACCTCAAAATACCTGTGTAGGAAGAGCAGATTGTTAGGATTTGTCTTCTCAGAACCCTTACAGTTATTCCCTGCCAACATCATTCAGTAGGATTGAATGGCAGGCTCATATTTTATGACTGATAGAATGCTCTGAACTTATAATGATAGAACGCAATTTTCTACCTCACCTTAATAGCAGAAGCACTCCTGCGCCTGTATAGTATTATCTGAACAGCGTGAATTTTTGCATGCAGTTGCTACTGCTCAGGTCTTGACCAGGATTTATGATCTTCTGCACCATTCATTTTTGCAAACAGCAGGCTCATCAGTGTACATACTATGTAGATAAATGCATATTCTGGACTGCATAAGAGCTGGACTGTGAAAGCAACATCTAGAATGAAGGGTTCTACGAAAGATTAGAACGTTGTTATATTGTAAAAACCCCTTGGGGTTTAGAAAGCCTGCTCATGTACACCGCCTTGAATTAAAGTCGGAGGAGAAATCCAATGACCAAGAAAGGCGGTATATAAATACTGTATTATTATTATTATTATTATTATTAACTACACATATTTGAGCACACCATTGATGAAATGATCTTTATAATAACATATTAAATTGCCATAGTAACAAGTGAATAGAAAGCACCAAGCTGCCCTACAGCAGCAAAGGGATTTGTTCTCATACCTGAAACAGAGCATACAGACTAGTATGTCTCTAAAGGCCAATACTGAAACATGCTCTTGAAGTGCCCTTGAAGATTCTTTTTTTACAAATGATGGCTTGGCAACTAGAAGAGCTTTTGCTTTTGCAAACTTTAAAATTAAGGCTAAGGAAATGTATTCTAAAGGGAAGTGAAGCAATTTAGTGCATTCTCAGGATTCTTTGATTGTGACTCTGTGACTCCAAGAATTGTTAGCTGTTAAAAAGAAAACCCAATGTGATTCACTGTGTGTTCAGCAGAATTCTTAACTACATTGTTGAGTGACAGAATGAGGGTTTTAGTCATCGACAGTCCAATCCTGTGTAACTCTTGCACCAGTGTAACAGTAGATCCACCAGTGTAAGTGCACGTATGCCAGTTAACTTGCCTTACGTCGACGGATGCAGGATGTAACCCCCTCGAACGCCACAAATGTGCAGTTTGGACATGGAACGGACCCCGCTGCAACTCTGCCAGCGCAGGGGGCAGTCCATGGGCATTCGGACGCTCATTAGAACATGAGTTCAGTCCTCTCCCAACCTGCCATGACAATGTTGCTTAATCGGAGGGGAAGGTAGTCTGAATCCCTGGCCCATGTTTGATTTAAATTTATTTAATTTAGAATTTATATCGGGTTAGAGGGGTAGTTGAAACAAACCACTCCCCTATGTAGTTAAAGCAGTGGTACTGTGGCATCTTATGACATACCAAGTGCACCTGTATTCCTGAAATGTTGATATTTTCTACTGTGAAAACCCTTGAGTCAAGGGTTCAGCCGATTAGGCGCTAATGAAACCTGAGACTGAAAAAAAGATGGGGCTTCCCTTTCCCAACAGAATTAAGAAATGGAACCTTTATGGCCCTGGATAATGTCCATGTGAACCAGCCATCCAGGTCACAGCTGGACTTAAAGATATCAATTGTTCTGGACTTGCTCATATGGAAGCTCCCTGTTTACTCATTCTCCTTTTGTCCTTTTAAAAACAAAGCTCCTGTTTTACTTGTTAACCATCACTGAAATATCTGTTAAGAGCAGCAGTCCCTTGTACCTGACTTAGGGCCCAATCCGATCCAACTTTCCAGCGCCAATGCAGTCGTGCCAGTGGGGCATGCAGTGCATCCTGCAAAAGGGTGTGTGTGTATGTGAGAGAGAGAGAGAGAGAGAGAGAGAGAGAGAGAGAGAGAGAGAGAGAGAGAGAGAACCTCCTTAAAGTAAAGGAATATTTGTTCCTTTATCTCAGGGCTGCATTGGCGCTGGAAAGTTGGATAGGATTGGGCCCTTAGGCTGCAATCCTATACACACTTTCCTGGGAGTAAGCCCCACTGAACAGAGTGGGACTTACTGCTGAGTAGACGTGCATAGGATTGTGCTGTCATTCTGCTGGACCAGCACAGGAAAGGCAGCACCCAAGCATTTACCTATCATGCTTTGCCCTTGAAGGAAACAAGAATCCCTATAGAGGAGGCAAGAAATAATGCTGTTTTTTGCTCTCAAGTGCAACAGGGAAAAATAAACTACTCTTAAATTTTTAATGGAACAGCTTACTCTAAATTCCAGGAATATATCTTCCACTGATAGCGGGTGAAGAAAACTAGCACAAAGTAAAAGCATGGGTATATTCTGTGGCTTATAAAACCATTTCATTGTTATGCATCATCAGGATATCCAGAAATGAAAGACCACTATACATGAACCCCCATTGACTCTGCATGCTCAGAATTTTAACATGCAAAAATCAAGCCTACATTTATTTAAAATTTTATTTAAACCTGCCTTGGAGGTCCATCAAAAGGACTTCCAAGACAGCTCACAATAGTTCAGAAATGCATAAAACAAAAATTTATAAAATCAATACAAAATCATTTTGAAAGCCATAATTAGCAAACCTTGTGAGGTCTCAAGGTAAAAAGCAATAAACCAGTAATAAAAATTCAGCAAACGCCTGACAAAACAGGAAGTTTTTACCATCTGTCTAAAGAGGGGCAGTGTGTAGGGGCCAACTGGGACTCCTGGGGGGGGGGAGTTGCACTGTCAGGGGGGCTGCCACTGAAAAGGCCATATTTTGCATTCCCACCAACTGAACATCAGTTGGGGAAGGAACACAAAACAGAGTCTCTGATGATGAGCGCAGTGTATGGGATGATTGATGTGGAAGGAAGTAGTCCTTCAGGTACTCAGGTTTCAAGCTTTACAGGCAATAACCAGCACCTTATTTAAGTGCATGGGTTGAATGTTTTTTAAATAAATAAATAAAATGTGCAATTAGCATGATCTAACACAGGGGTTCCCAACCTTTGTCTCCAGTTGTACCACCTGTCACGGTCAAATTTTCTGAAGTACCACCAGCAAATAAAACAAATAAAAACTTAAACACATGCAAGGACATGAAGTTAGGGATTTGAAATTCAATATCAAAAATCATAATTAGCCACAAATTTACCAAGATCCTACTCATTTTATCTTTCCACTTTCTCGAGCATTATTGCCAGCAATACCTTCCTGCTATCCTTGCAATATTCCAATCACCTCTCATGCCCCCAAACCACATTTTGCAGAAACTCCCCTGAGATTTTACCTAGCACAGTTTATAATATGCTCACTGGGGAAACAGAAACATAATGAAAGAAAAATGCTATTATCTCAGTGCCATCCACCCCAAATGGCACCCACACTAAATCCAAATAAAAGGGGGAAAAAAATTCCCGGAGAAAAACATTTGTTTTGAAGCAGTAATTTTGAAGCTGCTTTTGCTGACTTCTCTCAGCCATTCTGTTCTCGTGCTTGCTCGTCACTCACACGGAGGTGCCTGCTGCTGATCGGCACTGTGTCTTTTAAAAAGACGCACAGCACTAAACTTGAAAGCTCTAATCAGCTGTTTGCTGCTAAATTACCGCTTTGAAGTTTAGTGCTGTGCATCTTTTTAAAAGGCACCTCCATGTGAGTGATGCAGTGAGTGAGAACGCCACGGCCGAGAGAAGAGGCCTCGGGAGACAAGCTGGTCGTGTACCACCGGTGGGTGGACAAGTACCACCAGTGGTACACGTACCACTGGTTGGAAATCTCTGATCTAACCAAAAAATTTTAGATCTTTTATCTCTAGATTATCTGACAATGCACACATTTCTAAAAAAATGTGAGTGATGCTGCGTGTGGTGGAATGGGGTGGGGAAGGGGAGGAATGGAGGAGTTTTGGGGTGGAAGGAGTCAGGCAGGACGCAGAATGGGAGAGGGAGGCAGAACGGGAGGAGGGTTGGATCTCGATGGGCACCAGCATGCACCAGATCCTAACTCCATTCCTGTCCCCTTCCCTCTCCCTTACATTCCTTGGGCTTGTGCCAGTAAAAGAGCTGGCATAGTTCCAAGGAGACTCATTGGGGGCAGAGGAGTTTTGCCTCAGAGTAAGGGAAGAAAAGTTTCCTTGCCTGAAGGAGACCTCTGTGACTGCCCCCGCCCCCCGCAGGATACAGCACATGTTCCTTTGGCACAGCTGCATCGGCAGCGGGGGGATTTAGTTAGGATCAGTTCCTTACAGCCCAATCCTATCTGAAGCCCCACGCTCAGATGCAGCGGTGCCGGGGCAGGCTGGACGTCTCCTCGAGGGAAAGGGACAATCGTCCCCTTTGCCCATGTTTGTTGAAACAACCCCCCCCCCAGCCCCTACGGAGCTACTCGCACTCAGAGGCGTGCCAGCTAAATGGCCAGCGCAGCTCCGAGCAGCCCCATATTGGGCTTTCAAGCCTGGGATGGGGGACAAGATTTGGCGAAGGCCTCCTCCACCAAGCCTGCCCCCTCCCGGGCCTGATCCACCCTGAAATCAGATAAAGGGGTTGAGTTTGTTTGTATTCAAACCTAAAACATGAAATTTTGTCCTGAACAAATGTATAATATATAATTCTGTTATCGTGATTTTAAAGGGGTTATTTTATTACAACGAACAAATGAACCAACAGAGAATGCCAAATGGATGCATAAACCAAAGGCCTCCTTCATTTGGCCAATACTGCAGCCATTTGTTTAATGTAGAAATTAAAATTATCCCACCCTCAGGCTATCCAAAAAAGAAAGTCTTACCACAACTACATGAAATGGAATCAAACAAAATCCCACTTCCACAAATTATTCAACAACTTGCCAAGTTCTATTGAGCTAAATGTAGATCTTGTGGCATGAAATATTCATAACCAGGGGAAAAGAAAAATGCAATAATGATTGCTGCAAATTCATTACTGAGGGAGGGAAACCACTCATTAAAATAATTAAATGCACAATTTATCATAAGAGATGAGGGAAAGATGTGTAGTTTTAACGGCCTTTACAGATAAAAGGGCACAAGAGAAATTTTGTATTAAGGTATTAAGGTTATTTTGTATTAAAATTATAAACAAGTAAAGAATGTTTCACACTTTCATAATACGACATAGCATTTGAAAATATTAAAGTATTACAAAACACTGTCAACAACTGTAAGCTCCTCCTCCTTGGGGCAGCGTACTCAAAGTTTGTCAACCCTCTGGAGGAGAGGCCTGACAGCTAAACACTAGCTCAGTCATTCCACGGGTAGTTTGTCACAGGCTGACACTGCTGATTCTACCATCCGAGGGACTTCAATATAGAGGGAGGGGAGGGAGCTATGCCACTCAGTCTTCTCCTCCTCCTCCTCCTCCAAGGTCATCCGCATGGCATTGCGGCTCAGGACTTCCCTGCCTCAGGTGCAGGTCAAACACACGGTGTCCCTTCAGACCGCCTTATCACTGGCCCAGGTTATCTTTTCAGCCTAGTGTCCTTCCCCTTTCTACCCCTTCATCCATCCCCGGTGTGCTCCTATCCTCCCCCCTCATTCTCCTCTGCCCCCTCCCTCGGATCTGTGGAGTGTGCCCCCATTTTGGTGGGGACATGGGACCAAAGGCGGCCGCTGCCTTGCAACCCACGCCCTTCCCCCTGATGCTCCTCAGCGGCCGGGGTTGCTTCACCCTGCCCTGTGCCTTCCTCAGTGTTTCCTTCACTCGGCTCCTTTACTGTGTCAGGAAGGGTGCTGCAAGCAGGCCAGGCGGAGGTTGTTCTCCCGCAGCACCTTCCGCAATGGGATCCTGGCTGGCCTCTTCGTTGTTCTCTCACTCAGCCAGGGCTTTCGCTGATGTGGTGGAGCCGCCCCTCCAGGAGAGTCCAGAAATGGACAAAATTTCACAGAAACAGAAGCTCAAACGCAAGTTTAGGAGATGGCTGCGAATTCCCAAATGCTACATGTGGCTTCAGAAGTGCACAAGCCAATAAGGGTTGGCTCAGCAAACCTAATCTGCAGCAGCTTTAGCTCTCTAGCATGAACATTGGCTTTTGCCACTGCAACATGATGCTTTGTAAGAGGCACAGTCAGAACCAGCTGACTGTGTTTCACTTGCAAGGAACCCTATTTGATTAACATGGGTCACTGTAATCCATGGTTTTTATAGACCAAAACAGCAGATACACGTATGTGGAAGGAGGCTAAAAAGGTAAAGGTATCCCCTGACAATTAAGTCCAGTCGTGTCCGACTCTAGGGTGTGGTGCTCATCTCCATTTCAAAGCTGAAGAGCCAGCGTTGTCCGAAGACGCCTCCGTGGTCATGTGGCCGGCATGACTCTCCTTGCCGCAGCGCGTAGCATGCAGCTGGAACACAGAGCGCTGTTTACCTTCCCGCAAGCGGTACCTATTTATCTGCCGCTAGAAGGAACCATACCGCATTATCACATGAAGACTGGTTTACCCTTGCAGTGCACATTTCTTGCACCTCAATAAAAGGAGCAGGAGCAGTATGAGCACTCTAATCTTGCACAATTGGTAGGGATGGAACTGAGCCACAGAGCCACAATGTGCTGTGTCCAGTGCTGTGCACTCCCAGTTGGAGTTAGAGGTAGACTCAAGCCCCATGAGCTCTACAGTGGCGTCGTTCTAGGTGGGGCGGAGCTCTAAGTTCTGCCCCGCTCTAAACCCTTCCTTACTCCCCGGCACGAGGCGGCCCCGCCCCCTCGCTGTCGGAGCTGTTCAGGGCGGTGAAGGCAACGCGAAGGAGACTCCCTGCGTGTTGTCTTCGCCGCCCTGATTGGCTCCAAAGGTGAGGGGGGCAGGGCCACCTTGTGCCGGGGAGTAAGGAAGGGTTCAGAGTGGGGCGGAACTTAGAGCTCCGCCCCACCTAGAGCGATGCCACTGGAGCTCTGTCTGGTGAGGGGGGCAACTTCTAGTTCAAGCAGTGCCGGCCTTAGGAGCTGTGGGGCCCAATTGGAAACATGTTTGCAGGGCCCCAGGTCCAGGTTTTGTTGTAATCTTATCTATGTTCTTAGGTCAGCTTTGTTTCAATAGATGGTATTCTAGTGCACACTGGGAGACATTTCAATAGTCCTGTCAGGTAAATGTTTACAAATCAGGAGTAAAAAAAAATAGCACAAACTTAATATTCTGTTCTATTCATTATTCTATTTCCAAATCATTCAACCAGTTCCAGAACTGGACGACCTACACGTGCTCTTGACACAGGGTCTTGCGGGAATATTTGGAGGAAAACCCGCGCCGCAACCCGGAGGGTAAAGCTACAGCTCTGCCGATTCAGCAGGGCTGTCGCTTTACCCTCCGGGTTGCAGCGCGAGCAGGAGAACCTGCTCGGCCGTGCCGCAGGCCGGAAAAACGGCTAAATTGCCCCCTGGTAGCTTCCCTTACCTTGTCTCCCGGCCACCTCGATCTTGAAACTCACGAAAATCTCACGAGATTCAAGGTGGTGGCGGCCAAATCTCGTAAGGGCATATGAGGCATGAGACTGCCTCATGTCAAAACATCTTATAGCCCTAAACAAGGGATTGTGGCACACCTTTCTACTTTTAGCTGCTTGCAGCCAAACTCCCACAAATGGGCCTTTTCAGTGGGAGCACTGTCTTTGGGCCAAGAAAGCAGAGGCCCAACCCAATATTGCTCCACTGTAATCTATGCTGTGATAGAAATTGTTTCCCCCTGCTATACTATAGATGGGGATCAATACGATAATATTTCTTACAAGATAAGAATTTGTTTGCATACTTCTTGGTACATACTTTACTTTGCATGCATACTTTACTTGGTATATTGGTACAATATTTCTATGAAAAATATCCATATTGGCATAAAATAAACCATCCAAGTAAAACAAAAATTCATTCAAACATTACAATGAGCAGGAGCAGCCAGAGCCAGTTGAACAATTTTTAAAAGCTATGCTAAAACTCAAATAGATAAAATTCCTTCTTGGTCCCCCCCACCATGGTTGTACCTTATTGTATGTATGGGATCTGGCTACATATTAATTAATGAATCATCACGGGCCCGGATTACTGAGTTTTTCAGCAAACGTTGACAAGCTATTGTGAGTTAAAATTGCATCTCATGTAGCAACATTTTCCTCCCACAATACCAACATAAAGAACCACATACTGCTGCTGTAATGGAGATAATTTTGTACAAAGTCACCTTTACAGTGGGTGGTGTAATAGAGTGTACAGTGGTATTGCTTACCATCTCTGGAGGGGTACAAAAATATTGTATAAAATATGGCCAGTCCTTAGCTTGATCCAACTTACAAGTTGTTTCAACATAGTCAGTGAATACTAATGGACTGAATATTTGACTTGGATCTTGCAGGTGCCAATTTTAAACCCAGCTTGGTCAAGCTACCGTCTTAGTCAGATAGCAAGTTCACATTTTCACATGTTGGCATAACCAGCAGTTGGGTTTTTTTTTACCTGGTTTGCAATTTGTTTATTTAAAAGATTTTTATACTGCTTTTTTTTCAAATGCTCAAAATACAACAATTACAATGCCACATAACTACTTAAAACAAATAAAGCCAATTAAAGTAAACCCAATTTAAAAACAATTAAATAAAACCAATTAAGTAAACCCAATTTAAAAACAATTAAAACGATACTGGAGCAGATAAAAAGGTGTAAAAACAGTAATAACCTACAGCCAAATCCTGTGTAAGGATCCGGCAGCAGATCCCGACACAGAATTTCAACATCCGGACGGCCATGCGGGTGTAAACCAGGGCTGGCCCTATTGGCCTCCTTGGATTTCTGCCAGCTTAATAGCTGGGGGAAGTTGCAAGGAGGCCATGTAACAGCCGAGCTGACCTAGCGGGGACAAGGAAATGGCCAACACCATCCCAGCCCCCTCTCAGGCCGACTTTCCCAATGGCCCCACTCCCTTCCAGGCCGGACTGCCCATGCAGCCGCTGGCGGGAGACTCACCTTCTGCCACCGGCCGCATCCTCGGTCTGGCGCCAGAGTGAGGGAGGCCAGTCTTGCGCCAGCCTCCCTTACTCCAAAGGAGGTGCAAACGTGCCTTGCAGCACGTTTGCGACACCTTCCGGCGCTGGAGCACTTGCTCCAGTGCCAGGAAGTTAGACTAGATCTCGCCCATAGTAAAACAGTATCAGCAACCAAGGGGGCCAGCGGGTGGCGCATCGGGTCAAACCGCTGAACCATAAGCTGTCGATCGAAAGGTCGGCAGTTCAATTCCCGCAACGGGGTGAGCGCTCGTTGCTTGGCCAGCTCCTGCCAACCTAGCGGTTCCAAAGCATGTCAATGCGAATAAATAGGTACCGCTTGCGGGAAGGTAAACAGCGCTCCGTGTTCCAGCCGCATGCTACGTGCTGCGGCAAGGAGAGTCATGCCGGCCACATGACCACGGAGGCATCTTTGGACAACGCTGGCTCTTAGGCTTTGAAATGGGGATGAGCACCACACCCTAGAGTCGGACACGACTGGACTTAATTGTCAGGGGATACCTTTACCTTTTTATCAGCAACCAAGACCTATAGGTGTTAAATTAAAAAGGAATTCCAAGCAAGGTCCTCTCTCCTCAAAAGCCAAGTGAAATAAAAATATTTTTAAACCCCTCCGGAAACCATATCAAGAGGGCTGTCCTCAGATTTTCTGGTAGTTGGTTCCAAAGAAAGGTGTGCAAATTGAGTCACTGGGGGAATGCTATGATCTTCCAATCAACAACATACCAGTTACTGGGGTGAACATCACTCATCCAGGTGATCAATACTTATCCAATGTGGGATTTTTGGAGGTTTTACTAAATGTTTGAACTGACTGGAGAGGAACACCTTACAAGGGGGAGAGGTGGGAAGGGAGAAAGTGTGGTCAGGACAGCCATAGGCATCCCAGGATCCAATGGGCAGGATTTTTTTAAGTTTCTGGGTTATGGAGAAGGGACAAAAGTGGGACCAAGGGGTAGATCAAGGTGGAAAAGGAAATAATTTTTCCTTATTTTTTGGACATGTCTAACTGAAGCTCTTGTGCAAGTTCAGCAGTCTTAGAGCTGCTGGGAAGGCCTGTTGCAGCATTCTTGGTGTTTTTGTTGTTGTTTCTGTTTTGAAACTCCAGTATCCCCCAGCCATGTGCTGGATGTTGATTAGGATCCTGGAGTAGCTATTCTGCCAAAGCAATATGCCTGCCTTGACCAATGGGCAGCAAACCGTGGGATGGAAACTCCTCTAATCAGGTAACTTGATGACATCATCAACCCTAGGTTAATACCAAGCACAGAGAGGATAGCCTAGCCATGGAAGGGGCTTTGCAAGTGCACAAAGCTCATCCCTCATAGCTTGCCCCAGAGTCCAGTGCAATTTTGCAGCACTTCTGCTAAGAGCCGATTAGAATATTTAAGTTGACACCATCTCTCAGTTTTCTCGGCACTTAACCTCATGTAACCACACCTGTTGCAGTTGTTAAAATAAAAGTAAAAGAAAAACTGAAACCATGAAAGCATAGTGTATGGATAGTGTATCCATCCCGGAAAAAAACGGGACTGCCCCGGTATCCAGAGCCTGGTCCTGGCCTGGTCCCGGCCACCGGGCCTGGAACCAGGGCAATCCTGGTTTTCCAGGGCTGCCGCCGCCAACACTGCTGCTTCCACAATTTTAAAAGTGTTAAAGTATTTCTGTGCGGCCGTCTTGGATCTCATGAAATCTCTCAAGAACCAAGATGGCGGCATCCAAATCTTTTGAGGGCACATGAGGCAGTAGAACACTGGCACCGCTCCAGTGCCCCGAGTCCCTGTGGGACAAAACGGCATCTCGGCACGATTGCACTGGACTGCGGCATCTCTTAATTCCTGCCCCCTAGTTGTGTTGCAGGCAGCGGGGCCAGCCAGAAGACCCCCTGAAACCGTCAGCAAGTCTAGCCTTGACCCCAGGTGGGCCAGGCGGGCATCTCTCCTGCTAGCCTCTCTTTCCGCAAACCAGCATCTCTACAAGACGCTTACTTCCATGAGCTCAATTAGGTAGCCGGTTGTCGGCATCTCAGCAAGAAGCACACACAGCTTCTCGCTGAGGGTTGATTCCTAGGAGGAGGAAGGGAGAAGGCAACAGGTGAGAAGGAAAGGAAGGACCCCCTTGGAGAAGAAAAGGGTGGGGAGAATGCCTGAGTGCTCGTGGACACAGCAAGATCAGCTCTCCTGACAGCAGGACCAGCGCTCCCTGACAGCCCAGATCACCTCCTGCCCATACTGACTTCAGTCTCAGTGAAGGAGACAAGCCACTAGGTTCCCAGCACAGAAGGAAGGAGGGAGCACAGCCCCAGGAAGCCTCATTGCCACCGGAGGGAGAAGTTCAGAAGTTACCTGGGTGTCCAGCACTGGTGTCCTTGGGGGGGGGGGGTATTCTGCACTGGGTGATGCACCAGGGAGGGGTGATACGTGATTAGAAGCCGAAACCGGAAGTGGCTTCCAATCATGTCTTACACCTGTTCTGAAGTGGGGGGAGGACTCTGACCCACTCTTCAGGCCTCCCTGCACCTCAGAACAGGCCTGAGACAAGATTAGAAGTCTCTTCCAGTTTCGGCTTCCAACCGCGTATTACCCCTCCCTGGTGCGTAACCCAGTGTGGGACGCACCCCTGCACCTCCCTACGGATACTGGTGCTGGACACCCAGGTAACTTCTGAACTTCTCCCTCCAGTGGAAATGAGGCTTCCTGGGGCTGTGCTCCCTTCTGTGCTGGGAACCTAGTGGCTTGTCTTCTTCACTGAGACTGGAACCAGTGTGGGCAGGGGGTGATCTGGGTTGGCAGGGAGCGCTGGTCCTGCTGTCAGGAGAGATGATCTCGCTGTGTCCATGAGCGCTCAGGCATTCTCCCCACCCTTCTCTTTTCCAAGAGGATCCTTCCCTTCTTTCTCACCTGTTGCCTTCTCCCTTCCTCCTCCTAGGAATCAACCCTCAGCGAGAAGTTGTGTGTGCTTCTCGCTGAGATGCAGACAACCGGCTGCCTAATTCAGCTCATAGAAGTAAGCGTCTTGTAGAGATGCTGGTTTGTGGAAAGAGAGGCTAGCAAGAGAACCCCTCCTCCTCTCCACACCTACACCACCTCTCTCCTCCTCTCCTTTAACATCCCACAATGAGCCTCTCCAGGTCCCTGCTGTTTATGTAGCCCCCAGCAACAGGTGATGTCACAAAGGGAGGACGTGTCATTAGCCAACTGACTCAAGAGTGGCCAGAGCTCCTCTGGGGTCTTCAAGGTTCTACTGTCTGGAGAGCAGCTCCTCACCTGTCAAATCTGGATCTTCCTCCTTCTTGAATAAACCAGACGACCCTTCCCTCACTATGGTTTCTACTGGGTCCCTTCCCACATCCCTCATAACTCTTGATGCCTCCATCTGCTGGAATTGATGCAGGCTGATAGCTCCCTTCTGTGACCAAGGAGCGTATGTTCCTTGCCAGGTCACCAACACTTCCTTCGTGGGAGATTGCCCTGGAAGGTGGAAAGACCAGCAGGGCTTCTATGGGGGAAGGTCCTACCTCCGCCCCGCAAAAAGTGGGTGGACATGCTAGGTGGCCACCCCTCCCCACATCATTTCACTCAAAAAACGGTCCCAGCAGTAAGTAACCATTGGAGCTGCGGACTAATTGCTCAGGCTGCAGCCTCTGTCGGTGCACCACCACTCCCCAAACCCATTCTGTGCTCGCTCCTGAAGCATCTTGCTTCAAATCCCCTCCAGCCCTCATCACATTTGGATTGGGTTTTAGTGCCGGCTCAGCAGGGGCGTCACTAGACGCGCGTCACCCTAGTGCGGGGACGCGCGTCACCCCCCCCTAGGGGCGCGACGTTATAGGCGCGGGGGGAGGGGGCCACCCGGCTCCCCCCCCCCGCATCGCGTCGCCCCCTCCGGACGCTCTGAGGCCGGCCCGGGAGCCGGCCTCGGAGCGTCCGAACCCTTCGGCGCTCCAGGGCCTTCTGAAAGAAGGCCCAGGCAGCGCGTCAATCCGGGTATTTTCCGGATTTTCGCGCATGCGCAGACCCGTTTTGAGGGCTTTTTGCCCTCAAAACGGGTCTGGGCATGCGCGAAAATCCAGGAAATACCCGGATTGACGCGCTGCCTGGGCCTTCAGAAGGCCCTGGAGCGTCGACGGGGTCGGACGCTCCGAGGCCGGCTCCCGGGCCGGCCTCGGAGCGTCCGGAGGGCGACGCGCGTCACGGAAGTGACGCGCGAGGGGGTGCGCGCATCACCCCATGACGCGCGTCACCCCCTGGCGGCCCGCCCCCCCCCGCCACGCTCCAGTGACGCCAGTGCGGCTCAGCTGTGTCTTTGGAAAGTCTGGCTCTTCTCTGGTTCCATCACCGACATTACCAAGTGTTTTCAGACCTATTTCAGACATTTTCAACATGCTGCATGTGACTGGCCTCTTTCGAATGATGCGCAATGTTGCTCCCTCAACTGAAGGAAGCCTCTAAGAAAAAGAGGCTTTTTTCACACTAAGAAAAAAAGGGGCAGGGAGTGTTCAGCAGTTCTCCAAGGGTTTTTGAGTTCTGTCCAGGTTCTCAGAGCAAAGTGCCTTGTTTGCGTCCATGGAATTGCACTTCCCTCCCGTTCCCCCAGCTGCAGAACACTTTGGATCCTACTCTTGTGGCAAAGGGTCTTCAGCACACACCAGAATTTTGCTGTTGCCCCCAGGGGCGTCACTAGACGCGCGTCACCCTAGTGCGGGGACGCGCGTCACCCCCCCTAGGGGCGCGACGTTATAGGCGCGGGGGGAGGGGGCCACCCGGCTCCCCCCCCCCGCATTGCGTCGCCCCCTCCGGACGCTCTGAGGCCGGCCCGGGAGCCAGCCTCGGAGCGTCCGACCCCGTCGGCGCTCCAGGGCCTTCTGAAAGAAGGCCCAGGCAGCGCGTCAATCCGGGTATTTTCCGGATTTTCGCGCATGCGCAGACCCGTTTTGAGGGCTTTTTGCCCTCAAAACGGGTCTGGGCATGCGCGAAAATCCGGGAAATACCCGGATTGACGCACTGCCTGGGCCTTCAGAAGGCCCTGGAGCGTCGACGGGGTCGGACGCTCTGAGGCCGGCTCCCAGGCCGGCCTCGGAGCGTCCGGAGGGCGACGCGCGTCACGGAGGTGACGCGCGAGGGGGTGCGCGCGTCGCCCCATGACGCGCGTCACCCCCTGGCGGCCCGCCCCCCCGCCACGCTCCAGTGACGCCAGTGGTTGCCCCTCTTGTAGCTAGAGAGGAAATTTGGGAAGGAAAAGACACCCAAACGAGGTCCATTGTGATTAAAAGCTTTATTACGCTTTTGTTGCATTGACCCGCCACATCATAGGGTCAGCTCCTCATTGATGCTGAAGAACTTCTGTGAATTGATTGCTTTTTCATTAGTGATTATTGGTGATTAGTGATTATTTTGGCTCCTGCATGAGCCAAAAGCTTACTTCGTATTATACCAACTACATTGGTCACCTGAGGGGGGGACATGATTGAGACATATAAAATTATGCATGGGATGGAGAGAGTGGATAGAGAGAAGTTCTTTTCCCTCTCACACAACCCTAGAACTAGGGGACAGCCACTAAAATTAAGTGGAGGGAGAATTAGAACAGACAAAAGAAAATATTTCTTTACCCAGTGTGTAATTAATCTGTGAAACTCCTTGCCACAGGATGTGGTGATGGTACCTGGCCTAGATGTCTTAAAAGGGGGATTGGATAGATTTATGGAGTAAAAGGTCCATCACAGGTTACAAGCCATGATGGGGATAAGTAGGCTTACTTACATATCCAGGAATGCCTGAGACCATCCCGGGTTCCGGGCTCCGTTTCCGGATTGGTCCCGGGTGTTCCAGGCCCGGTGGAAGCCTCTGCCGCTGCTGCTTCAAAAAAGGTAAAAAGTACCTTTTTTCAGGCACCACCATCTTGGATCTCGTGAGATTTCGCGAGATCCAAGATGGCGGCACCTGGAAAAAAGGAACTTTTTGCCTTTTTTTAAGTGGCGGTGGCTGCGGGAGCATGATGGGCAGCAATGGCAGCAGTACGAGGTGGCATGATGGACACAGCAATGGCTGCGACGGCGGGCGGCAATGGGCAATAACAGTGACGGCAGGCGGCACAGCGGGCGGCGGCACAAGTAACGGACATAGCAATGGCAGCGACAGCAGGCGGCAATAGCGGTACGACGGGCAGCAATGGCGGCGACGACGGGCAGCAGCAATGGCGGTGGAGGAGGAAAGGCATGATGAAGATGATGGCGGTGGCAGAATGGTGACGGCGGGTCAGGCAAGTCAATTTAATTAATTAATTGGCTAGCTAAAATAAATAATTAAAATTTTCAGCTGCCCTTTGGGAGGCAAAAGGGCACTTTGCACCCACCAAAAAAATGAAAAGATTTTTTTTAATTTTGTTTGTTTGTTTGTTTGTTTGTTTGTTGGGAGGGGGTCCCAGTTTAGAACCGGGAAAATCTGGTTCCTATGTATGGACAACTTCTTGGTTTTAGTTAACAAGCAACTCTTTTGCAATTATTTCTCATTTCCTCAGCTCCCTATGTTCTCTAGCTTAAAAAACCTATATTGGTGTTAAATGCACAGCTTTGCTGTAGCTTTCTGCCATCTGCTCTGCCATTTCCAGTAATAAATGAATCACAGAAAGAACATAATAATAGCATCAATATAAAGTGCTTTCTTAGTGTTGGAATTGAACATGTCTGTAATCTGCACTCTCCCCTACCCCAAGTTCCTTGGCACATGGAGGTATTTGCCCTCACCTGCTCAGAGGGAGAGATGGTCCACCTCCACTGCCCTATTGGAGTACGTATTTGATGTGAAGCAGGATTCAGCAACAGTGAACTCCCACCCATCAGTGTTATGATGTGGTGGAATAGGGCAAATGAGGAGATACAGTCAATCCTCTGCATATGCGAATATGCTAGTCACGAATTCCCATATCCGCAAGGGGCAAGATTGAGACCACCTTGCACCATTTGGTCCATTTGCAAGGTGGGTCTCACTTTCTGTGATCCCTGCTCCATCTGGAAAGTCTCTGCTGGCCAGCAGAGACCTTCTGGAGGCAGCAGGGACATTCAAAATGACACTCACAATCAGTGCCGGGGGAAGCTTCTGAGGCTTCCCCTGGTCATTTCAAGGTGCTCCGTGCTGATTGTGGGCGCCAATTTGAATGTCCCTGCTACACATAGGAACTTCTTGTGTGCAGCAGGGTCATTCAAAATGGCGCCTGCGACGTGCAAAGCACTTTTAATGGCTAGGGAACCTTCAGGAGGCAGCAGGTAAGACACACACACACACACACACACACACACACCTCTCTAAACCCCTGGTACGGAACCCCATTAATCCCATAGGATCAATGGTTCCATAACCATGAATTCGCAATCCGTGGGGGGCTTGCAGGAACCTAATCCCCACGGGTAGTGGGGATTGACTGTATTAAGCCTGAACTCACTTCTCCACACCACACTTCTCTGTTGCTCAGTATCTACCCACCATATCCTTAAGACCAGTATCAGACTTAAGGCCCATTGCAATGCGCTGAGAGAGAGGCTATACCAAAGCTGTTCCAGCTGTGAACCATATGCTCTAATTTGACATAAAATTAAGAAACAGCAAAGCTTCTTGCTTTGCTATAAGGAGGTGAAAAACCAGGAGCTACAATAATTTCTCGTATCACTGCACAGACCTGCACTGCTCCTTTGTGGGAACGTGTAAAAATAGCAGAGCAAAAAAGGAAGCAGGGATCAGATCAGGAAGCTGCATCCCCCCTGCCCCCCCCCCACAAAGCCCACCCCTGGGGTTAAATGAAGATTTGGCAAGTAACACCACAGGCTCCGCCATCCTAGCTATTGTAGGATGGCTTATCCTTAATCTTGAAATGGCCACATGAGGAGAAGATAAGTCACTACAGAAAATCAAATCCTGGAACAGAGCTTTAAACAGATGTGTCTGGCAGGAATTCAGTGAGCAAAATAGCTTCTCTCTCATCAGACAGCAAGTGTCAGGCTTCTCACAAAAGAAGGAAAACAGCTTATTCCTAAATATCAGTATCTCTGAATCTACATTATATGTCCCCAGAGGGGAATCAATGGACAGTGGTAGCTCCTGTTCTTGATCATAAAAGGGGAAAAAACAGCCATTCCCAAGAAAAAATATAATGCTAATTAAAAGTGTTCCTGAAAGACTACTGTATTATGTACAAAGAGAAAAAAAATACCGTTGTATCCTAAACTCCCATGGGTGGAAAACTGAACTTCCATTTTGCTGGAAAAAGTAAACTAAATCAAGCAGAGTCATATGGCGGAAGACCCTTTCCCCAACTGCTCCCCACCAATCCTGCAAGTTTGTTGCTAACAATAAAACAGAAGCAGAGTTAGTAATAGGGTTTCTTTTTCAAAGAAAAAATACTTTACTTACAATTCACAAGAATATGATCCCTGTCTCCTGTCACAGATGTCTTCAGAGTTCAAAAAACGAGTAGACAGTATTTAGAGCATGATGCCATGTTGACAATGACTTCTATACAGAGAAATTGTGGAAAAACATTGTGGCTAATGTTGTACAATTTGGGGGATTTCTCTTTGTCCTTAATATCCACACCCAGTTCTGGGGTGACTAACACACAAGAATAGCTTCCGTATTAGCATGTGTCGTGGCAAGGGCATCAGGTTTTGTCAGGCTCCAGGACAAGGCATTGTTCTGGGGCCCTTGAGGCAGACCCCCTCCCTGGCTCAGCTCTCCTCTCTCCTCCATTCCCAACCTATCAGGCTGACTGATGTGCAAAGGGGTGGCGGTAAACTGGGAACAGGAGCTGGGGTTTATTACCTTATTGCCTGATGGAATAGGGTGTAGGAGGAGGTAAAGAAGTGCCTGCCACTTCCTTCTCCTCCCCCCCCCCCGTTCACCTATGGTCAATCAAACTTGCTTTAAAAGGACCATCTGCACACACAGAGGACAAGCCTATAGTATTCAGAGTTTCCTATCCACTCTTAATTTTCTTAACGCTATGTGCACCTTGCACACAGAGTTAAGAAAATCTAGAGTAACCACACAATTCTAGATTTTGTATGAGCCGTCATGATTTGGAGGCAGGCTGAGTTGGCCCTTGCAGAGGTGTAGGCCATGGGCATACCATACCATGCAATGTAAACCCTTCCTTGTGCATATGGCAGACGCACATTTTACCATTTAATTCCAAGTCAGTAAGAATACCAATGACACAAAATAAAACTACTGACAGGCCAATCCTATTGAGCTACTGCAGCTACAGCAGCGGTAGCTGCTTTATGGCTATTGCAAATGGTGCTCCAGCAGTGCATGAAATCGTGCGCTTCCGGAACACCACTGGAGGGGCCAAAGCAGCCTGTGTGCAGCAGCAGAGAAAGGAGCACCCGCTGCCAACAGTGAGTTGGCATGGAGGGTGGAAAGGGATGGAGGGTGGAACGGGGTGCAACAGGGGGAAGGTAGAAAGTGTGTCGGAGGCAGGAGGGGGTGGCACCCAGCACGGGTGACTTGTACTGGATGCTACCACCCCCTTTGTCTCCTCAGACATGCACCAGCTAAAGAGCTGGCACAGGTCTGAGGAAACCCTTTGGCGATTGGGAGGCTTACAGAGCAGTCAGGGAAAATATTTTCCCTTTCCCCTCCAAAGCCTCCCAATTTGCCCCACCCCACCAACAACCCGTTTAGGCACGGCTGCATGTTATGGCAGGGAAAAGGATGGGATTGAGTTCTGAGACAACACAAAACCTCAAATTGGTATACAGCCAGATTGCTCCCTCCCAGTCCTAATTCTAGTGATCAGTAGACATTTCTAGGGGTAACATATCCACAAAGTACATAAAAACAAAGAGTCATATCATGTGGCACCTTAACATGAAGATATTCCTTAAAGCGTGATAAGAAGCCAAAGATGTATTCATGTATTAGCTGGGAACTGTATGTGATAACCAGTGGGGTTTTGTCATTTTAGGTCAATCTTGTAGTAGATGAATACTACTCATCATGCAGTACAGTACTTTGTCTGACCAAGAGGCCTATCAAAATACTTGGTTGTAGGAAGCAATCCTTTCTTTCTTACTTACCTATCTATCTCAAAAAATGGTCACAAACTTTGTTCTGAGTTCTCTCTAAGACAAGGAACCTTGAAAGAGGAAGTCACAGAGATTTTGCACTCCTTCCACTATATTGCTTTTCTTTAAACAAAACCCTTGTTTTGGAAGGTGTAGGTTAGTACAGTAATCTGATGGTCAACACAGAGCAGAGGCAGGCAGGCAGCTCAGCCTCTGCTGTCTGCTCCACTTCCCAGGCACAGGATCAGCTTAAGCTTTGACTTTAACAGCACAGGTAATTGCTGTAGCCACTACCGCCAATCCAAAGGATCAGGTGACACAGTAAATCAGTGGAGACAGTACAGGAGATATATTTAGAGCGACTCATTAAATATTGCTTTTGTCACAGAGGTGGGCTTTTTCCTCCCCTCCTGTTACATCCTCTTAGAGGGGTGAGTGTTGGAAGAAGGATGCTGGGCTTTGAAGTGAAATGCCCTTTTGGTAAGATCCGGGACTGTATTGAAGTGTAAATGTTCTTGCTGTAAGATCCAGGTTGGGGGGAAGTGTGACTGTGAGATTGTTTGAAATGTATGGAAGTGTCAGAGAACTGCCTAGCCAGAGGAATAAAACTGACAACAGAGATGTCAGGGTGGAAAGTTAGGGCTCTGGGAACCAAAAGGGAATAACCCACCAGGTGACCTGTTATCTGAGTGTGTGTGTGTGTGTGTGTGTGTGCGCGCGTGTGTGCAAGGAAAGAGACCAGATGCTGTCAATTTGGAGCTTTGCCAGATACCCGAGAATTAGAGACTACTTGCTGTAGCAATGGATGGGCAGATCATGACTCAGCAGAATTTAAGGTTATTTGATTGGACTGTACCAAAAAAGCATTAACTATATAAGTGGGAGAAGTGGGCTTATTAGGTGTTGGTTTGTGACTAGAGTGTGGTGGGATGCTCTGCCTGTTTGAACACCGATCCGGCACAGCGGGACTCTCACAATCTAGTCATGTAGTAAGTACTGTCGTTCATTTATTGTTTTCTGCTGCCTTTTAAAATGTATGTATCTCACTTACTGTTTGGAACACTCCTTTTAAATCCCCAGTTTGTGGGGGTGATTTCCTCTTATTTACTTACCGGTAATAACATGGAAAAACTTTAATAAACTTTTAAAGTAAATTGCTGGAGTGTGTGCTTGTCGGTTGACCAAAGGGAATTGGGCTACCTTGAGGAAGCCTTGGAGGATTTGGGTAAAATATAGGGGGGGGGTGCATATCCGCTGATCCACGGATAGCCCCCCCTTGTACGGGTGTGTGTGACCCCCCCCCCAAGCACTTACTTTTAGCGCAGACAGCTTTGTTTCTTCTTTACAGGCAAGCTAAGAGCAGCCTCATGCTGATTCTTGCAGGCCCCTCCAGTGAAACTAGGGGCTAGAGAGGCTCTGTGAGGTTGACAGGGAGTGCTTCTGTTAACAGCGGAGGGGGTGTTCATCCCTATCCACAGTTTTCACATATCCACAGGGGGGTCTGGAACCAATCCCCACAGATACGGGGGGGGGCATACTTGAAGTCCAGTGCTCCCTCGTCCTTCTGCCTGCAGCTGGAGTTGCAGAGGCACCGGCAGGGAGGAAGGGGGGGGGATGCACTCAGTGGCTTGCAGAGCAGACGACATTGTAAGGAGGTGGAGTTCAGGCCGATAAACCAGGGGAAACTGTGTAAAGAGGGCAGACCCCATTGCCCTGGGAGACCTTGGATGCTTTCGGCCTCGCTAGGAGCAACAACGTTACAGCTCTTTACTGATATATATTCTCTTTCTCAACATTTTTTTTAATGAAACAGAATCAGATTTGCTTATGGTATTTTCTCCAAACGTGTGTGTGTGTGTGTTTACTATTTATTGTAACACTTTGTTTGAAAGAAATTAGTTTTCATTCTCACCTACTGTTGTTTGTTTCAAATACAGTATACCTGCTCATTTCCTTCCAATGAATGAAGTTGCACTTCTTCCCCAAAGAGCTTATTATTCAGCAGGTCTAGATAATATAAAGCATATTTGTAACTTGCCATGACAAATCTGTTCATTATCAGTACGATCATTTCCATGAAGACTGAGAGCATTTTCTAACAGCATTAGAAACAGTAACGGTACTGTTTTCTAACAGTAACTGCATTTTCTTTTACAGAGCCTTTCGATTTTCTCTGTACTGTATTTGTTTATTCCTCTGATTATAGGCACAAGCACTTCCATTGTTTCTTCATAACCATCCAGAAATATGTTTATAGTGATTTGACAGTACATTTCTATTAATCACAATGATAAATGGTC
The DNA here is from genome assembly GCA_026170595.1 of Plestiodon gilberti rubricaudatus. Classification (NCBI taxonomy): domain Eukaryota; kingdom Metazoa; phylum Chordata; class Lepidosauria; order Squamata; family Scincidae; genus Plestiodon; species Plestiodon gilberti. Next base: position 145,556,561 of record JANXHW010000001.1, read on the forward strand.
AGCCTTTTTTTTCCAGTGTCACTTAACACAGTATTGCTTCCTATAACACAGCCCAATACACATGTTGGTTTCTTAAAAGTTAGACCTATTCTTGGATATATTTGGGGTGCTGATTCCAAAAATGGCATTGGTTTTGCCCTATCAGCTCTAATTTTGGAGATACGTCATAGCCACCTTATATGCTGATTCAACTGGTCATCTGTCAAAATTTAGGATCCTTAATCACATGATCTGCTATTTTTATATGAGCTTAACAAATGTAGATGCTATTAATATCATATTCTATTACTACATTCTATTAAAATGTAGTCCCTCTTTGGACCCCACTATTTTGATTAACTTCCGGCCAGTCTCAAATATCCCGTTTCTGGGCAAGGTGATTGAGCGGGTAGTGGCGTCTCAGCTCCAGAGGGTCTTGGAGGAAGCTGATTATCTGGATCCATTCCAGTCTGGCTTCAGGCCAGGGTTCGGGACAGAGACGGCCTTGGTCACCTTGGTGGATGACCTGCGCCGGGGACTGGACAGGGGGAGTGCGTCCCTGTTGGTCCTGTTGGACCTCTCGGCAGCTTTTGACACCATTGACCATGGTGTCCTTCTGGGTCGGTTGGCTGGGTTGGGGCTTGGAGGCACCGTTTTGAGGTGGCTCCGCTCCTTCCTGGCTGATAGATCCCAGAAGGTGGTGCTGGGGGGTGCTTATTCAGCACCCTTGCCCTTGAGGTGTGGGGTGCCACAAGGGTCAATTCTATCCCCCATGCTGTTTAATATCTATATGAAGCCGCTGGGAGAGGTCATCTGGGTGTTTGGGGCAGGGAGTCATCAGTATGCTGATGACACCCAGCTCTTTCTCTCCTTTCCACCTGACTCCAAGGGGGCGGTCGATGTCCTGAATCGTTGTCTGGAGGCAGTTGGGAGCTGGATGGGGGCAAACAAGCTGAAATTAAATCCTGATAAGACAGAGGTTCTTCTGGTCCAGAAGGCTACGACTCAGATATTGGATCAACGTCCTGCTCTGAATGGGGTCGTACTCCCTCTGAAGGAGCAGGTCTGCAGCTTGGGGGTTCTCCTGGATGCGCAGCTGCTCCTGGATTCCCAGGTGGCGGCCGTGGCCAGGGGGGCTTTTGCCCAGCTTCGGCTGGTGCGCCAGCTGCGACCGTACTTGGATAGTGCAGACCTGGCCACAGTGACCCATGCCCTAGTGACATCTAAGCTAGATTACTGCAGTGCGCTCTACATGGGGCTGCCTTTGAAGACTGTTTGGAAACTGCAACTAGTGCAGAATGCGGCGGCCCGGGTGGTTGCCGGGGCTTGTCGGTTTGACTCAGTCGGACCGTTGCTTCGGCGGCTACACTGGCTGCCGGTTCGTTTCTGGGCACAATTCAAAGTGCTAGTTTTGACTTTTAAAGCCCTTAATGGCTCGGGTCCAGGGTATTTGAGGGACCGCCTCCTTATAATCCGACCCGTACTCTGAGATTATCAGGGGGGCCCCTGTTAACCGTGCCGCCATTGACGGAGGTGAGGGGGATGGCAGCGCGGAATAGGGCCTTCTTGGCAGTGGCGCCCCAATTATGGAATTCCCTCCCCCTGGAATTAAGAACGGCTCCCTCCTTAGAGACCTTCCAGCGGGGCCTTAAGACATTTTTATTTAGATTAGCATTCGATGTCTGACATGGTGGGCTGGCTTTTTAATAAATGGCTTTTAACAAATGTAAATATAGGTGACCCACTGGGGCTGTTTGTTTTAATTGTTTTAATTTTTGATTTTAAATGTATATGTATTTTAACATTTTAATTGGAAGCCGCCTTAATTGCCCTTGTTGGAAGAAAGGCAGGGTATAAATTCTTTGAATGAATGAATGAAACAAGCACATATTATTACAGTAAAACTGAAGTATTGTATCTTACTGTCAGCGCAATCCACCATAAGAATCCGGCCGGTGACCCAGGACCGCCCGCCAGATCCTGTGCATGGGCTGCCTGGCACACACCGGGCTGGAGGTCTACTCAGGGAAGGGGACGCTTGTCCCCTTCCTCGGGTGTAACTCCAGGCCAGCCTGATCGGCCTCCTCGGATTTCCGGCAGCTAAATAGCTGGCAAAAGTAGAGGAGGCCGTGTAACGGCATGGCTGGCCCGGTGGGGGCGGGGATATGGTTGACCATAAAATGGGTCAAAAGTGCTTCCAGCTGCCCTGCGTACCCCTGAACCTTTTGACCCTTGTGTACGTATACCCCCTGCGAACCCCCAAGTACCCCAGTGTACCCTTTCCCTCTGGGTTGCGGCGCGAGCTGGAGGACCCACCCACCTGCCCTGCAAGCCAGAAAAAAGGCCCCGAGATGTCCCTGGTAGCTCCTCCTACCTGTTCTTCTGGGTGCCGCCATCTTGGATCTCATGAGATTTCGTGAGATCCAAGATAGCAGTGCCCAGAAGAACAGGTAAGAGGAACTACCAGGGATATCTCGGGGCCTTTTTTCCGACTTGCGGCGCAGGCAGGCGGACACCCACCTGCACCACAACCCAGAAAAAAATCCCCTTTAGCAGCTGTCCCTTAGCTGCTGATCGCAGCAGCTGATAATGGGCAGCATCTCGCGTACCCCCAGCCTGCAGTCCGCATATCCCTAGGGGTACACGTACCACAACTTGGGAATGCCTGGCCTAGTATAAGTCTTGGAATGGACTGTTTTAACAGAGAACATTCTAAATACTTACCTGGATTAAGGAAGGGTTTACTAACATAACCCTGCAGTCATATGTAATATAAGTCATATTGATAGTCATATGTAACATAACACTGCAGTCATAACACTGCAGTCATTATGTAATTTCAAGCTTTCTTGAAGTTTAGCATTTTCTTCCTTCCCCACCCCCGTTTTACTTCAAATATTTCTTCAATTAATGTAAGCTGCTAAACACTTATCAATGCAAAGGAAAGTGTAATAGAACTTTGAGTCAATTAGAACAATTTGTGCTGTAAAGATCAGACAGAAATTCAGCAGTAATTCAGTATCCTCTTGGTGGGCTATGCTGTAGAAACTGTGCTGCAATAATGACACAGAATTAATGAGAATTAATGAGCTACAGCATGAACTACATTGCTGCTGGGGAAATATAAAGCAGTGCCAGATCAGCAGAATACAGAAGTTCTGCAGAAGCATTGTTCCGAGATGGATATTTGCCCATCTCACATGTGATTCTAATACTTCAGTTGTTCCTTATTTATGCCTGAACTGGTTAGATGGGTAATTTAAGGCCATGAACAATCAGTTCATCTAACTTTCACAGAATGTAATGAGATGCTTTTACAGATTGCATATTAATTATAGCATTACCGTTATTTTAAGAAGAGGTTAAATTATTACATTAGTCACAAATCACTGGGGCTTTTTTGTTGGGGGAAAAAAGAAAATATAAAATTATGCAAAATGTGGAGAAGCTTTCCCTCCCCCTCTCACAATACTAGAGCCAGGAGCTCTAGCGTAGATGGAGGGGGGTGGCGCCATAAGTGCGTGCAATCCCATACTGCAAAGTGGCCCCTCCCCCTTGCCGTTGGAGCCATTCTGGGCAGCGAGGCAACGCTCAGGAGGTTCAGCTATGCATTGCCTCGCTGCCCGGAATGGCTCCGGCTGCTCGCCTTTCCGTACTTATGGCGCCGCCCCCCCTCCAGCTACGCTAGTGGCCAGGAGCCATCAATGAAACCGACTCGCAGGAGATTTAAGACAAAAGGAGGCCCTCTTCATACAGCTCATAATTAGTCTGTGGAATTTTTTGCCACAAAATGTGGTGATGGCCACTTGTTTGGATAACTTTAAAGGAGGATTAGACCAGGGGTTCTCAACCTGTGGCACAAGTACCCCTAGGGGTACACAGACCAATGGCAGGGGGTACACCAGAGCCTGCCCCTTATCAGCATCAATCAGTAGTTAATTACTTGTTAATTAGAACTTAAATGCAATCCACCTGTCTGTCTGTCTGTCTGACTCTCACTCACACACACACACACACACACACACGAGTTAAGTAAGATATTTTTTCACATTTAAAATTGTTTTAGTACTTTTTATTTAATTATTTATTAGCTAAATAATTAATTGATTAATCCAATTAATTAGTAGGGGGTACTTCAGAAAATTGGAGCATGATAGGGGGTACCCAGGCCTCCAAAGGTTGAGAACCCCTGGATTAGATGAATTCACAGAGATCATTGTAGGTATCTGTTAATTAGCTATTAATCTTGGCTAATCATGAAGACTGTGCACCACTTCCAGGGTGAGTGGGAATATGTCTCTTCATACCAGTTGGAGTGGAGCAATGAGAAGTATTCCTTTCTCTCCTTCTTGTGGGTTTCCTGGAGGCAGCTAGTGGGCCACTTTAGGAAACAGGATGCTGGACTAAATGCAGAGGCGTCGCTCCAGTAGGGGCGGGGCCGTAAGTTTCGCTCCGTCCTAGTCCCGTTTACCAAGCGAGCAGGAGGCGGCCCCGCCCCCTCACTGTCGGAGCCATTCCCGTGCGGAGAAAGCAGCAGGCAGGTATTTAGAATAAAAAGCTGCTTCCATTATCCCATTCTATTGATTGGATTGCTGGGGCCAAGATGGTTTCCATTCCCAGAGAACTCACAATCTTTAAAAAAAAAAAAAAAAAGACCCAAATGAGACAGCAGCAAAAGAGCCACTAGAAGACATACCATGCTGGGATGAATAGGGACACTTTCTTCCTGCTAAATACAAGAGAACTACTATTCCAAAAGGAACCTCTTTACCCAGGTAGCAGATGGTAGTAAATTGCCAAAAGTCACCTGAGTTCATAACTGAGGAGTCACTTGAACCCACATCTGCCAGGTCAAAATCCAGTATAGTCTCAGCTAGACTGAACTGGCTGTTGCGATAGTGCTCTGCACTCCTTGAGCACCCAGACTATGCCATTGTTCTTCTAACACACGCTGGGCCCACTGGTTCCAAACAACCCCCAATGGGCCTGTTTGTTGTGCAGCTCCCAATTTGCACATGAGCAATTTGCTCACCACCCACACAAGGGCATATATTGGCATTCCATGTCAGAGTTGGCCACTGGTCTTAATTTGAGTGATTTGAATGCCAGCAGCACTCAAAATCGCATGAAGGTAAAAGCAAGGTTTTTATTTTCCCGGTTGCCTTGCCATCCATGGGCACTCATGGATGGATGGTCAAATCTGCGGGTGTGAAACCTGCCGATGGCAAGGGCCCACTGTATATCCTTTGGACTCTGTAAGGTATTTTTGGATTGACTGGAGAGATGTTGTTCCCCACTCCGCCCGGTCTGGAACTACGCCCATGGGGAAAGGCCAAGGGAGGTGGGAACACCATAGGCCCCCAACATGTGGCCTGGTCAGATTGTGGTCTTTTAACACCTTTATTATAGCAGAATTCCATCTGTTCACTGATTTGCAAATTCTTGTGTGTTCAAACAGTTGAGAATTTCTGCTCAAAACAAATTGTGAGTCATCGGCAAAACGGCAGCTCCTAACAGTGAGCTGCCCCCCCCCACCACATCATAACAGGAGAGGAGGCGCAAAGTAGCAGCAACTTCCCTTTTCCCTCCTGCCTGCGTTTGAAAACACCGCTGCCCTCGCGTCACACTCCCTGCTGGCGATTGGTTACTTCATAGGTTTCCAGGGCAACAGAAGTTCAAGCTTTCAGATAGGTTAAGAGAGATCAGCTAAAGATTCAGCAGAGGCCGAAGGTGAGGGGGGGGGGGTGGAGCTGCCGCAGCTCCAAATTGCTTCTGTTAGGAAAAGCGGATCAGGGAGCCTCCCTCTTCCACACGGCTTCAGTTTGAAATGAATAGGAAGAGTCTCTGCTGGGAATCCAGCATGCATCCCTTCTGTCTCAGTCTTGTGTTCATTGGAAACAGGAAGGACTCGGAGCAGGGAGGCTGCGTGCTTTGCTACTGGTAAGTGAAGGAAAGTGGCAGGGCTCCAAGTAGCTTTTCCTGCCCATGTGGTGCTTTGTAAGCACCCAGTGGGTGGGTTGGGGGGGGGAGTGATTTGGTGCTTTTAATTTCCTTTCCCCTTTACCTTCCAGGCAGTGCTGGAAGAGGATTGGAGCCCGCAGTGAAGAGTGACAGGCTGGAGAGGGCAGCTGGCAGATGGGCTGGTCCATTTGCTCCCCCCCCCCTCCCACAGGGTGCCTCTCCATGCAATAGTTTCAGGTCACTCCAGGGAAATGCCAGCCCTGGCTGTGGCTACTTCAACTTCACTTGGACCCATCCAGGTCAGGCCAGGGACACCCTGGACACTGGCATAGGTTGTATGAGGAAACACTGGATAGGATCCTGGCACTGGAGGAGGCGGCTCTTCTTAATGTCCTCATCATAAGTCACCACAGCCTTGTACAGGACAGGAAACGTTTACACAATGACAATGGTAGCTGGGTGGGTCCAGATTAATAGGGCTGGTGCCACCTTGATTATGCCGTGTTTTCCAAAGCAGCCCCAGTTTAGTCACTGGTAAGCAGTGGGGGAGCTCTTCATCCCTCCATTCTTCCACTGATGGACTTGTGGCAGATTGCCCACTGGAACCAGCCAGAAGACACTCCTGCAATTTCAGCTAGAGCAGGCACTGCCAGAGGATGTGACCGGATCAAACAGATGAGGTGAGCACTATGAGGCTGTTGCAGTCGCCCCCCCCCCGGGGGGGTGTCCCTCTACCCTTTCAGAGCTGTCTCAGTGTTTTTTCTCCTTCCCCTGCAGGGACAAGTTGTGGTGCCCTAGGAGATCACAGATGCTCCGATAGTTGAGTTACTCAAAGGTTTGATTGTCAGTTGGCAAAGCATCTCATTCCTGATCCCCTCCCCTCCCCATGGTTCCTGTTGGCCAGAATGAGGGGTACATAGAGCCTCAACAGCCACCAAAGCAATTGCTGCAGCCACATCAGCCCTGCTGCCATGTGCCTACGGCCTACATCTATGATATGACCGCCTTTGGGGCTGCACTGATAGGTAGAGGGAGGCCTGCTACAACATTAGGCGGCAAACAATGTGCAGAAGGGCCTGGGTCAGCTTGGGGGGGGGGCCTTGCAAGGGCTAAGCAGGTCATGGGTGCACTCCAGGTGGGCATGTTGGCACACATGGAACAACATGTCACCGAACATGTCACTGAAAACACTGCAGCAGGGACAGCAGTAATTGCTACAGAAGGTCCAGCAGGACTTGGCATTGCCTACCCAAGTGTCTACACTGCTGCAGAAGCTCATCTGGCTTCAGACAATTCAACTTGAATGCCACCAAGAGCTGTAGGCATGAGACCAGCATCGCCCTATCCAAGCCGCTGCCACCTCTAGATCCTGGCTGGAGAGGTCATATAAATGTTATGTCCCTCTCCTCATGAAGCCCATGTGCATCCTCACCAAGGCATAGAGATAGTATTGCAGGCTGGTTGTGACTTGGCCCTGTGATGGCAACAACAGGGCCATGACATGTGGCAAGCACATAAGCTGCCTTGCTGCTGCCTTGCAGGGCTGCTCTTAATATCTGTGCTGGGCTCTGGGTCCATGCCCTGCTCCTTGCACCCCTGTGTCTCTCCTTTTTCTTGAACCAGTGCTTCCCTCTACCTTCCTGTCCCTGGGCTGTGCCCTGCCACCACCAGTCATATGACTAGGCAGGTTGGCACTATCTCTCCCTGTGTGCTGTTTCCAATTTTTCCCCATGGGGGGGGGCTCATACTAGCATACCCCTGCCCATCAGTCTCTTGGCACACTCATTGGCAGCAGCTGCCAGTGTACTTTCCATTCCAGGGAGCCAACTAGGGGCATCATCTTGGTGCTGCCACTTGTTGGGCCTGTATGTGCCACCCTCTGTGTCTGGGACTGGACTTTCCCGACCAAGGGAGCAACCTGCCTGGTGGGCACTGGGCCGGGTAAAGTCTGAGAGAGGCTGGAGTGGACAAGGAGCAGCAAGTGGTTGCAGGAGCCTCCCAGCCTCCCAGGAGGGAGGCTTAGGACCCAGAGGGTGACAAGGCCAGGTGGGTGAACAATGAAAGGGGAAGGGACCTGTCAAGGGAATATAAGGAGAGGACCAGGGATGAGAAAGGGCTGGAGGTTGGCTGGAAGAAAGTCTCTAGAACCCTAGAAGGCCCTGAAGCTGAGGAGGGGGCTGCAAGTTCCCTCCCTGTCTCTGCTCTGAAGCCCAAAGGAGCAAGAGGGAGACAGCCTGGAGGAGACAGCCAGGTAAGCATGACCCTGGAAGCCCTGCTTAGGCTAATGCTCCTATACAGCGAGGGACCCCAGTGACAGACAGACGGACCGCTACTCACACACACGCACACACACACACACACACACACACACACACACACACACACACACTGGTTTCTCCTGGCAGTGCTTCTCTAGTTGCCAGAGTTGCGGCTGGGTCTTGTTAAAATCTTCCTTTTTTATTATTGTCTGTTGTACTTTGTCCAACACTGAAAGAATGCCAGTGTGATGAATTGGAAACAATGCCAGTTTTTTCAGTTGTGTGATCACTGGGCTTACTAGCCAAATATGTACAAAATTTCCTTCCAGTGCTCTAGTGCCAAGGGGATCTGCTCAATGTGGTTTATTTTAAAGAGATGACGGTGTGTGCAGAAATGATAGCAAAGGAATTTGAATATTAAGGAACTAGCATGATAGCTGCTCTGCGCTACAGGATGTAAGTACTTTAAATCCATTTTGACTCCAATAAACTTTGATTGCAATGAACCATTTAAATGTAGCACAACTATCCCATGTCAGGCACCAAATTTAACGCAAACTAATTACATAAATTTTCAATCGCATGATAAGCTATGTAATTGTTGTGGAACATTACTAACAGTTCTGAAGAGAACTGATTCAGATAGAAGGAGGGTTCTAGATAGCCAATGAAAAGTGACAGTTAAGTTAAAAAGTGACAGTTGGGAGTTGAAAGGAAAGTTTAAAGATTGGGGAACACAAAAAATACCTGAGGAAAAAATGTAGGTGACACATATCACGTGCCACCCCCATTTGCCTTGCTACCCCCCTCTGCACTGGGAAGAGGTGGGAAAATGCCAGCAGCCTACTGACTGCAACACGTTCTAGGGTGAGACACAGGCGTCGCTTCAGTAGGGGCGGAGCTGTAAGTAACGCTCCGTCGCTCCGTCGTAGTCTCTTTACCGAGCGAGCAGGAGGCAGCCCCGCCCCCTCACTGTCAGAGCCTTTCCCCTGCGGAGACAGCAGCAGGCAAGAGACCCTGCCTGCTGCTTTCTCCGCAGGGGACTGGCTCTGACAGTGAGGGGGCGGGGCTGCCTCCTGCTCGCTCAGTAAAGAGACTACGACGGAGCGACGGAGCGTTACTTACAGCCCCGCCCCTACCGAAGCGACGCCACTGGGGTGAGACTGAGAGATTGTAGGCATTCTGCAACGTTCCCCTCATAGGATCTCCTTGTCCTTGGGGCTGCAGGTCATTAAGGATATTGCCATAGTCAGGGGTAGGATTCCAGGGATTGTTATCCTCTGGTTTGACACGCTGCCAGTTTGACGTGGTGCATTTCACCCGCATCATGTTGACATTGCTTGGAGCATGGTGAACATTTACATGAGGAAGGTCTTCAGTGCACAGGGTGGAGTGACTATTGCGCACCCTGGTATTGTTTATATTTCACCAGTCCTGTTTAGGCGCAATGGCATTCACCTCTCCATGGCTGGTGCCGACATTTTCCTCAGGGACCTGCAGCAGGGACTTTGAGCCTTTTGGCTGGGTGTAGGGCAGTTGGGATCAAGCGCTAAGCTAACCCCACCATGTGGCAGGTTGTGTGCAGGATGGGTAGGTAGAGATCTTCATTGGCATGGATTCTGAGGTAGCAAGGTCAAGGGATGAGCCAGGACCGCTCAGACGATACTTACCCGGGTCAGTGAGGCTGGCTGGCAAGCCCCTTTGGCTGGGTAAGCAAAGACCACCACATGGCTTGCCTAGAGGGCGTCTGCACTGCCTAGCTGCCTCAAACCCCTCAGGGTTGGATGTGATGAGCTTTCCCAATCCAGAAGTGGGAGGAGAGTAGAGTGCGTGGAGTAGCTGATCCAGGTGCAGGCGGACCGTGGAGCGCCCGCTCGAGGCGCAGGCGGACCGTGGAGCGCCTGGAGCAGCTGCTCCAGACGCTGGTGGACTTACCGGTCTCGTCGGGCGCGTAGTTTTGGCCCTCCCACCCTCCCTGGAGCCTCTAAGGCTCCGAAATAGGTAGGAAACCGGTGGGGGCGGGGGCGGTGACGTGCTGGCCGCGTCACGTCACCTAAGCCCCGCCCCCTTCCTCCAGGTGCCGGGAGGCCTGGTTACGCCTCTATCCCAATCTATAGATGGGCAGCGCTTGGAGTCAGAGTGTCACGGCCGAGGGTAGCAGGGGCACCATACAGGCAGCACCATTTTTCCCCTCACCTAGTTCCCGCATGCTGGGGGATGTTATAGTTTTTTCCCTGCTGCAGATTTTATGTTTATTAGAATTTAATAAAGTGACCCTTTATCCAAGCCTCTGTCTAGCATGTTTATTTAGGGGGGTTCACAGGTAAGAACTGAATCACGAAGTAGTCCTAAGAACAAATAAGTGTTGTCTATCGAATAAAGAACACCCCTTTTTTTATTCCCTTTTTACCCCTTTAGGGGTGAAATTTTAAAAAACCGTTAAAACAGTTTCTAAAGAGTTTAAAAAGACACCCATATGCCCAAAAAGCATGTTAGAACTCCACAAAGAGATATGAAGGGTTCTATAATTGACACCTGAATTTAGATTCACCCCTTTAGGGGTCAAAATCCTGAAATATGTTTTTAAGTATTTTTACGTGTAACCTTTGTAAGCAAAAACCAAGTCGATATCTCATCGGGCCTAAGAGATATTGAGAAATTTGAGAAAACACGTTGTGAGCCCAATCTTATGCATGTCTACTCAGAAGTAAGTCCTGTTATAGTCAATGGGGCTTACTCCCAGGTAATTGTGAATATTTATTGATTTATTTATTTAAAGAATTTATATGCCGCCTTTCTCCTAGCGAGGGCACTCAAGGCGGCTTACAACATTAAAATACATGTACATTAAAAATTAAAAACAAGTATATTAAAAACAATTCAAACAACTAATTAAAACAAACAACTGTATGGTTTACAGCCATAAATGGCATGGATTCTTTACAGAGCTTGCCCAGCTTACAGTATCTAGTTCATTTTAAAGTCATCTTTTCAGTTAGAATTGCCACATTTAAGACAATATTTCAGTCTTTTTCAGATTGAGTGTATGGTTGTGTTCCCCTGGTATTATGTTCTCTTCTTTCAGATGATAGTTGGCTGGAGCTATCTCCAGATGCTCTTGATGAGATCCTTAAGGAGGCATCAGGAACAAACAAGTCTGCTTCTACCTGGAACAAATGGTTGAACAGTCTTCTCTACACAGGCACATCCGCCTGCTTCTTAACCCACTCTTGAATCAAATGGCGTGCTATGGCTTGCTTAGGTGGTAGCCAAAAGGAGTTGTCGTCCTTTTCTTTGGAAGGCTTTGATTTCCTTCCAAGGGCCATCACCACCTCCTCATGGCTGAACCACTTGGCAGCTTCTAGCTCCTGTTTGTTGATACTGACCTTGTTCCTTTGTGGAATAGGATTGCAGCACCCCTTTTCACCTCCTTAGGTGTCTAATTTCTAAAAAAAAAAAAACAGTGGGTGCTTATGTCACAGAAGGGATATTCTCCCCGAATTTCATGTTTCTAGGACCAGGGGTTTGGGCAGGGTGGTGATCAGTCAGTCGGGACATTTGCTTTTATGTGGATGGATGGATGGAGAAGGGATGTCTTTGTAAGATTACTACATTTTGAAACTGTTTCTGTTGAGCAATGGACAACTGAGGTTGTATTATATCATTTGTACAATCTCAGAAAGTAGGTCATTATCCACCTCTTTAATAAGGACTCTGCAGTCTGTTGTGTTGGTGCATCATTCATCATGACATAAAATTAAACTAGACAAAGTGCAGATCTGATTCCTAAACTCAATGTAATAGTTTGATGTAAGAGAGTTTGTGCAAGAATATTAATAAATTCCTATAAGCCTGATTTGAAATTAATGCCTGCGATGGTAGTAGCTTGTCTAGTGCAGGCGTTCCCAACCTGTGGTATGCATACCCCTAGGGGTATGCGGACCGCAGGCCGGGGGTACGCAAGACGCTGTCCCTTATCAGCTGCTGCAACCAGCAAGGGACAACTGCTAAAGGGGATTTTTTCTGAGGTGCGGCGCAGGTGGGCACCCACCCATGCCACAACCCGGAAAAATGTCTCCGAGATGTTCCCTAGTAACTCCTTCTACCTGTTCTTCTGGGTGCCATTCGTGAGGTCCAAGAGGCCCAGAAGAACAGGTAGGAGGAACTAGCGAGGAACATCTCGGAGACATTTTCTGGGTTGCAGCACAGGTGGGCAGGTTCTCCCACTCGTGCTGCAACCCAGAGGGAAAGGGTATGGGGGGGGGTTACGCAGGCATATGTGCAGGGGGTACATGGGCCTCAGAAGGTCCAGGGGTATGCGGGGGTGGCTGGAACCCTAACTAAGGACTGCTACATTTTTGCTGTTGCATTACATGTTGAATATTCCTTATCTGGACTGCTTGGGATGGGAAATTGTCTGGATTTCGGATTTGTCTGGATTTCAGAATATTTGTATAAATATAATGAGATCTTGGGGATGGGACCCACGTCTAAACATGAAATCCATGTATGTCTTGTATACAACTTACAAACATAATCTGAAGTTAATTTTATACAATATTTATACAATATTTTTAATAACTTTGTGCCCCAGCATGCCTTGTGATTTGCCAGCCAGGTGCTAGAAAAATTTTTTTTTTAAAGGCATAGCCCCCAAAATGGCTGAATTTCAGAATAGTCTGGATTTTGGATGTCCGGATAAGGGGTAATCAACCTGTATTAGTGGTTGGGCGCTCCGGTGCACGCACATTTCAGCCCTGTTGCATGCATTATCACTGCAGCGCCAATGGAGAGGGCCTTCCACTGGGAAGCTAGCTTTTAGGAAGTAATTGAAATTAAGACATTTTTGCGCAAGGGTGTATATACACATCTGGAGTTAAATGCGTACACCTGTGGGCTGGGCAGAATTGTTAATGGTGCTCTTTCATGTCCTCTTCCCCTACACTTGGTTAGCGTCAGCTCCATGTTGTCATTCCTTTTCCCCATAGTATTTCATTTGTAATGGCCTGTGACTATACAGTACACACAAAAAAGTGACTTATTCCACTTCCTACATGAACTTTTTGTTGAAAAGTTACATATTCATCATCATCATATGTAAGGATTATATTCACAGGGGAAAATTTTTAGGTCCAGCCAGCCAGGGAGGCCTCGGGCAAAGTAGCAAAGATTATTTATTAATCAGGATAAAACTGCTACTCCCATCTTCCACATTCAAACGCATTTTCAAACTGAGATTTCTTCCTTCCTATATAGGAGAGGAAAGGAAGCTCGGTTCGAAAGTCTGTGTGTGCTTGCGCGCCAGCGCCTGACCTACACAGAATACAGATCCTGATCCGCATGTAACAGTGGCTTACAGTTTAAATAATTGTTTTTAAACTGTTAGCAACAATGTGTCATTTTGCCTTCTGAATCGGGGTGGGAAAACAAGCCTAATATGTCATGTCTTTGTTTTAAACATACAAGAATTAATAAATCCAGGTTTTGCTTTTTCCTCCAGTTCAGAAGAAAAAAGACTCATTGCCGCCAACTTTATTTTTCTTTTTCTTTCTTTTTTTTTTTTTAAACCACCCTGTTGGTTGTAGAAAAGTATTTACGGCATTGGTTGTTACTGCATGTCCTCCATCCCCTTACGGGAAACGTTGTCCTTCACTTCAGGCCACAGCATGTCTTGGGCAAGCCCTGACTGAAATAGAGCAAAGAATTGCTATCTGCGCCAACTGTGTGTTCTGCCTCTTCTCCCCATGTCGCCTTTTTCAAAATATCCTTTTAGTATCCTTTCCTACTTTAAAGCTTTGTTCACAAAGTCTCCTGCATCTAGCGTGCTCATAGTTACCTCCTTCCCTAATGTTAATGGGTTTGCAGATATCTTCTGTAAAGTACCCACTAGAACGTGTTAGAACTGTAATGTGAACATAAACATTATGAATTTGAATATTTTATATATTAATGCATTACTTTCCTGTACCATATCTCTGAATGAGAAGGATTGTCTCTGTTATATCTGCACAACCCCAGGCTTGGTGCGACAGCATACATAATTCACGTAATGTCACATACATAATTGAATATAAATCTCCAGGTTTCAGCAACCTATCATGACACTTTAGGTTTTGCTTCCTAGGACTTCTGAATCTTCTAAACACCTCTGGATTTCAAAGTCTGAAATGCTTAAGGGTGCTGGAAAAATTCCTCCTCTTTTTGACAAGTGTCCCCAAGAATCAACAAAATGGTAATGCCTTTAGAACTTGTCCTGCGGGGTTTTTTGATCTCTCAGTGCTTGGATTCCATGCTATTTTCTGTTTCTGCACCCTTGCTACTTGTGCTACAGTAACTCCTGTAGTTATTTATTTGTTGTATATTTGACTAATTATAAAGAATCTCCTTAAATTAATACAGAATCTTAATGAGTCAAAAGCTTTAAATTTGCTTACCTGTTAAAAAAGGTAAAGGTGACCCCTGACAATTAAGTCCAGTCGTGTCCGACTCTAGGGTGTGGTGCTCATCCCCATTTCAAAGCCGAAGAGCCAGCGTTGTCCGAAGACGCCTCCGTGGTCATGTGGCCGGCATGACTCTCCTTGCCGCAGCGCGTAGCATGCAGCTGGAACACGGAGCGCTGTTTACCTTCCCGCAAGCGGTACCTATTTATCTACTCGCATTGACATGCTTTGGAACCGCTAGGTTGGCAGGAGCTGGCCAAGCAACGAGCGCTCACCCCGTCGCTGGAATCGAACTGCCGACCTTTCGATCGACAGCTTATGGTTAAGCGGTTTAACCCGCTGCGCCACCCTTGTTTTATATTACATTGTTTTATATTACCTTGTTTTATATTACATGTTGGACATTTTCAGACTGGGCACAGAAATAGGGTCATGAGATCAAAGGGGAAAAAAAGTTTGAAGAACACACTATACAGGAGTTTAGCTAAGCTGGCAGCTTGGGTAAAGGAATTGCAGTACAGTGTTATACTGAGTAACTCACAGCACATCTATTCCACTATATAAATCCCTAACAGGGGAAACTATATCAGATCATAGAATGGAACTGTCCCAGAGGGCCCATGTTGTGCACACAAGGGAGACCTTGATGCACACTTTCCTCTATAGTTGCCATCGCCAAACAGCCTGCTGCTGTCAAAACATACGTGGGAAGAGCACTTTGCTAACTTCTTCTCCACATTCTCATTACCAGAGCCAGCCTTAGGAGCCGCAGGACCCAATTGGAAACATTTTTGTGGGGCCCCAGGTTCACAGCCAAGGTCTGTAGAATCTTAGCGATATAAATAAAATGTATTATAGACTTTATGCCTCTGTGGTCGAAGGGAAAGCGATCAAAATGTGTGCTTAAGAAGTGCATGTGAGTTAAAGAGGCACCACATGGATCTAAGCACATTTTAATATGGTGTAGTGGTTTGGGAGTTGGACCTGGAAGATCCAGGTTCAAATCCCCGCTCAGCCATGAAGCCTCTTGGGTGACCTTGAGCCAGTCACTATCTCTCAGCCCCACCTACCTCACAGGGTTGTTGTGAGGACAAAAAGGAGGGGAGGAAATATGTACACCACTCTGAGCTCCTTGGAGGAAGGGTGGTATAAAAATGTGAAAAATAAATAATAAAATAAAACAATGTGTAGATTACCTTTTGAAAAGTAAACAGTTACAAAACCATTTGTTTTAGTGACTGTGGAATGATTTTGTAAGAATATGTGTTGTCATGTGTATTTGACAAGACTAGAGTAATTAACCTAGTGCAGGGGACCCTTAGGCACAGGGCCCAATTGGGAGCAATTGATCCAATTGGCTTAAAACCAGCCCTGCTCATTACAGGTACTCTGACCAGGACTTGCCTGCTCTTTGTTTCTTGCTTCTGACATGGGTATTTCTGGCTAGTCATGCAAAAGGTGAATATGGTTATACCCTTCCCCTGGCTGGGCTCAAATCTGATCTGCTTGTTTTTCATTTTAGGCTTCTGTGCAGTGAAACGTCTCTCGCCTGAGTGCAGTTAATTGGGGCTCCTCTTGGAGCCTGTCCCAGTTCTTCTCCTAGCTGAAAAGACGCTTTCCTGCACGTGAACATTGCTTTCCCACTGGGACTTGAACCTTGGCCTGGGGTGGGGGCTCAGTGATTTTTCTACATGCCTCTTCCCTCCCAAAAGTGATATGCACTTTCCCTGTCTGTTGCAGTCAAAAAGGTCATTATTGATATTGTGTGAGTGGCATAAGGGAATTTAAACTCCATGCATTGTTTCACTCCATGCAAAGATGTTTCACAGCCGGATTAGCTCTTTTCTTACTCTTACCTGAGGATGCCCATAGACTTGGGTGAAACGTTGTATTTGTAACTTAGTGTTTTTTAAACAGTATGTTTTGCTTTTAGCTGATTTTTTTTTAACCTTGTTTTTAAAACCTTAATTTCTTTTTTGGAGACACATGGCTTTTAATCCTGTTTATAAATCTTTGAATATAGGATACAGGTATCTTGTTGTCTGCTTCCTGAGGCATCTGGTGGGCTACTGTGAGATGCAGGAAGCTGGACTCGATGGACCTCTGGTCTGATCCAGTAGGGCTCTTATGTTCTTTTCACCTCATAGTCAGGCCCAACCCGAGCGCCACTTCAACCAGCCCAGGTCGAAGGCAAATTCTGCCACCACTGTCTTGCTCTGTTCACTTGCACCAGACTGCTAAGAAAGCTACCATCCTGCTCCACTCTTCCTGTTGTTGTTATTTTTTTAAACAGGACAGCCATGGAGATGAAGGTAGGAGGGTGAGGTTTGTGGATTGCTACACCATGCCTCCCTTGCCTAGTCCACACTGGGAGAGTGAGGCAGTGGCGGCGGCGGCAGCGGCAGTTTTGTTTTCTTTCTCCAGCAGCACTGGAGGAAGAGGTGGGCTGCTGCCCCCCCCAATCCTGTTCCCACTTGCTTTCAGTGATTGAAATGGCTTGACGAGTAGCGGGCTGGAGGGGAGTGGCAGGGAGATGCAGGGTGTCACTTTGCCACTTCTCCTGAACTTGCCACTTGACGTGAGCATTTCAGTCAGTGTTAGGGACAGGCCAACACACTGCCCACAATCTAATGAGCTAGCTCAAAGCCCAGTCATTTTGTTTACCAGTCTGAAAAAGGACAGCAACAAGAGAACTATGGCAACTGCCTGGAGGATACTGATGGAGGAACCTTCTCAGCTGATAGGAAGGTCCGAACCAGGTGAAACATATGCAGAAAAATAGGAGGAAAGGAGGCATTTTTCTCCACAAAGTGTACAGTATGGTGTAGAAATGCTCCCCCGCATGTGAAGCTTCTTGAAATATATATGAACTCACAGGAACAACTTCTCACATTTCATGGTGACTGCAGATGTTCCTATAACTTGTGAATATGTGGTTACCCAAAATTGCTTTACATAGTGCCTCATCTCTGAGAACCAAATCATCTCTGGTTTGGAAAACTTCAAAAGAAACGAACTACCCAGCCCAGGTCGAAGGCATATTCAGGCTATTTTATTTAGACAAGCAGTTGAATAAGGAGTGTCAGCAAAAACATATTGAATCCGCTATTGTTAAAAGGTGTGGTCTGGAGTCACATGAAAAAAAATTCAATACATTTCAGTATTGTAAACAGTCTAAGGTACAGTGCAAGTGACAGAATAAATAAACTGAATTTTTAGTCATCCAGAACCGATTGGAGTACTTGTACCTGCTGCTTGCAAGCACTATATTACCTTTCTTCTTGAACTATATTCACATTCTTGATCCAAGACCAAACAGAATGCTATGCTACCTTTACATTTTAGTGTTAAGACAGTAGTGAATGATATTTAAGAAGTAAGGGATTGTTTAGTGGATGCATACATAACTGTGTTTTACAGTAGAATCCTAGATGTGTTTACTCAGAAGTAAGTCCCACTATCTTTCTTCAATGAGGATTACTCTTGGGTAAGTGCATAGCATTGTGCTGTTATGCAAACTCTAATGAAGGGATGGATACACTTGGAACCAGGGCTGACACCAGGGTACACTAGGGCAAGATCCATCCATGCCTGAGCCATTGTGTAGGTGCAAGCTTTGCTGGCACTGCCCGTGTTGGCAACACTGCTTATTCACACACGTGTCCCTACACATGTCACGCGTGTGCGCACATGCTAACTCAAATTGAACCAAATTGGGGGAATAAGCAATACTTCCCTAGAGCAAGAAGTCAAGTTCAGCAGTGTCTGATGGTTTTGGGATTGTGAGCGGCACAAATAACTTCAAGGTGCCTCAAAATTCAGGCTATGAGTAACCACGAGACTGAGCTTTTCAAAAGATGATACTTTATTAAAGAATATAGGCAAACAAGAAAAAGGCACATTTACTCTTCAGTTACTTTGCTTAGGAGATTGGGTACAGAGCTTTAAATGGTTGCAAGTGAAAGAAATAGTGAGTGAGTGAGAACTGAGGATGGGGGGGGGGATTACCAATCCTATTCTGCTGGGTAGGTTTTGAATATGAAGTCTGTCTAAGCAACAAGGGCAGGGCTGCACAGTTCCAGGGGAGAAAAAAAAACACAGCAAAAAGGTGGTACTTTGAGCTAGAAAGGTAGCTCTCCAAGGAAGGATGAGGGCAGCTATCAGAGCAAGTGGGCTCAGCAAGAGGCTTCCTGACGGCAGGACCTTTTTTGCCAAGCAAAAAATGCCTTTCAGCAGGGAAGAAAGTGCCACCAAAATGGAAGGGAGGGGTCTTTAGGGGGAAGAGACCCTCAAAACACACAGCAGGATGGGCATCTTGGCAAAAGGCAGGATGAAGAAAAATGCACAACCGCATGGACACTTCCCCAAGAAAAATGACCTAAAATGGAGGAGGTTTCTACTGGGAAAGAAACATCAAAGCGCAGTGTGGACACTTCTGGAGGGCTTTGAAGTGACACTCAGTGGGGACACCTCCGAGTGATGGAGAAGTGTCTTGTGCAGCTGCCCTTCTGGTTTTTTTTTTTTCCTATACGGAGGCAGGTCTGCCTGCTGGCCCTTTAAACACAGCCAGGTCCCTTTGCGCAGGCGCCCTGCTGTTTTCCTTGCTCTTCTGTGGTCAGAACTGAGGCAGCTCTGCCACTGCTTCTCCAGCGCTTGCTGACACAGGCACAGTTTTTCCTTTTACAGTGCAAACGGAGTTCTGCCTGCTGCCTTGTACTCAAAATCTGCCCAGCAGGTTCCTCTCTGTAGTTTATCCCACCACCCTCAAACCTCCGTGTTCTCTCTCTCTCTCTCTCTCTCTCTCTCTCTCTCTCACACACACACACACACACACACACACACACCCTCAAACCTCCGTGTTTTCTCTCTCTCTCTCTCTCACACACACACACACACACACACACCGGAAAAAACCCTTGCTCTTTTCCATTCACCTATGGGATACAGAGGACACTGTGGAAGGGTGAGTGCTTCATGGACTCTATGCTGGGATGAATAGAGACATTCAGACTTCGGGTTGGGGTCTTGAAATACCCATGAACATGCATCTCTGGCCCAAGGTTCTCAGACATCTGCAGATGAGGGCTTAAAAAACGTGTTATCTACTTTGTGTTGCTACAGGGAGCACTGATGTACGTTTGCCATACTTTGCCACATTTGCCATTGTTAGTGAAATTGTAGGCCCAGAATAAGATGGCACTGAGATTCTGAACTTTCCCATTAAATAGTATTCCATTTAGCAGTATTTAATTAGCTCTTAAGTTTATATTAGTTTAGATATGTTTAAAATATATATGGTGTGCTGTTTTAATATTTTTGTTTGTTAGCTTCTCTTTCTATCCTTGAGGAGCTGTGGCCTGAGCTTATTTTGAGAAATAAGTGAACAAAGAGGCTTGGAAAAAATATTGCTGATTCTCACATATATTTATCTGTGCCTGGACAGAGCTCTAGTCATTGCAGAACCACGTGTCAAAGGAGAATGAAAACTTAATAAGATGCACTCTGCACATGTCTAAGAATTGAGAAAAACAAGTAAACTGTGTAGTTGTAATGTGTAAAAGGGGGGGGGGGTGACCTGATGTTGCTTATATACTGGAAAAGTCATAAATACACATGTAAAACTGGTGCAGGGTATGCACATGACTTCACAGCTGTCTGAGGTCAGAGGTGTTTGTGTGCATCAAAGCAGTTGCTTTTAAATAAAGTACAAGGTTTGCTCTAAAGCAGTGGTGGCCAACCTTTCAACATGAATGCTGGCCCTTTAAATGGTTGCATAGGTGAGGACATTTCAGCAGGTGCAGCTGCTTTAGCAGTACCATCAGCACTTGCAGCTGCCCAGATTCTGTCTTCTGTGCAACTCTTAAGAACACAGTAGCCCTAATGGTGGAAGGATGGCCACCCCTGCTCTAAAGGCTATCTTTCTTGTGTGTCAGAACTCTCCAAGGGAGAATCCGTTGCAATTTCTCCCACACCATAAAATGTATAACTAGTCCAATTCCCTTTTCCTGATACAAACTGAAAATCATGCCCAAGTTCCCACTTTAAATGCAAGGTAATTACTTCACAAGGACTGCAGCTTTGCCACACACTCAAGCGTATTAAACCCACATCTTATAAGGTGTTTTCCATAAAATGAAGTACAGAGAATTAACATAATACAATAATCCAGAAGCACTAAACTGGGATGTCGTGATGCCCCAGTCTGGAATTAATGGTCGCCACCCCCTTAAGGGGGGTAGCTATTTGTGGTGACAGTGGCAACACTTCCGGGATCATGCCACCACCAAGACAAAACGGGGTGTAACACTCACCCGGTGGTTGCACTGGGATTGCACTGCAATAATCCAAGGTAGCAATCATATCACAGGGAGTCTCCTTTATAAATCAGGGTTAGGGACTGGAAAGCTTGGACATAGCAAAATGACTTATAAAGGAGAATTTTCCACCATGAGAAATGTTAATAGGGGTTAATGGGAACCGTATATATATATCCATGCCCTTCACTGGACTTAGAGGGGAATTTTCTCCCGTAAGAAACAATGGAATAAGGTAGGGATAGGGCTATAGAGCCCTGTCCCTACCTTATTCCATTGTTTCTTACGGGAGAAAGAAAGGTAGGGATAGGGCTATAGAGAGGCCAGCGGGTGGCGCAGTGGGTTAAACCGCTGAACCATGAGCTGTCGATCGAAAGGTCGGCAGTTCGAATCCGCGATGGGGTGAGCTCTCGTGGACACGACTGGACTTAATTGTCAGGGGTCACCTTTACCTTTACCTAGGGCTATAGAGTGGTACAGGTGGGCCCCCATATCCGCTGGGGATATGTTCCAGGCCCCTCCGTGGATACTTGAAACCGTGGATAAGAGCGAACACCCCCTCCATGGTTTCCTGAGGGCCCCCCCACCCTGCTTCCCCTGCAGGCAGGCATGCTTGCCCCCCCAGCTCTTATTTTTCTTTCAGCAAGCTTTGTTTCTTCCTTAAAACAAACAGAGAAGCAGCCTCCATTGCAGGCAAGTAGAACGAGATTAAGTCCTAGAGAGGCTCTGCAAGGTTTCTGTTAACCTTGCAGAGCCTCTCTAGTACTTAGTCTCATTCTACTTGCCTGTAATAAGCAGCCAGAGGCTGCTTCTCCTGTTTCTTTAAAGGAAGAAACGAAGCTTACTGGGAAAAAAGTAAAAGCCTGGGGGGGTCCCCACGATCCGTGGATAACTGAAACCGTGGATAGCGAATCAGTGGATATGGGGGACCACCTGTATGCAGACCTGAACATGTACAGTACACCTCCTGCAGGGGCAGCCTGTCCATGAGGAGAGTTGAAAATTTCATGTCAGGCAGGAGTTGGGGTAGGTACCCCATGCATATCCACTGCCTCCATGGAGCCCAGACCAGCTCCATCCTCTTATGTGCGGTAGATGCAAGAGGATGAATAGGGCTTATCGGTACCTCTCTCCCTCAACATCCAGCACTAACACTTCCTCTAATAGCCGGTGGAGGGAGAGCTGGGAGCTTAGAATTCCTTCTGCAGTCATTAGAGGAAGTGGTGGCAGTAGGGGGAAAAGGGCTAAATTAAGTGGGGAGGGGTCAGAGTAATTCTCTACTTCAAAGAATGACTACACCACTACCAAAACTGACAATATTGTAATAAATAATAATGTTCCTTTCAGAGCTCAGACGATAGGGAGAAAAGTAGAGCATGCAGACATGGCTATGGCAGCAAAGGACATAAGCGCAAGGAAATTTTACCTCTAGTTCCGCAAAATGTTGAGAAATGGAGGGAAACACAAATGGGGAGACATAAAACAGGGATAATGATAATTACAGGGAAGGCAGGGGTGGGGTAACATCACATTCTTGTGAAGCCCATACACATTCACCTCTGCATGAACTGGGCTAATATGTTAAGCATGTTATATGTCAAGATTTTATTAATACAAAAAATGTAAGTCCCATTGATCAGAAATTGAACAGAAATTTCACAACAGTGCCTACATTTTCATTTAAAGATCAAATTGTAGAAATAAGCGGGAAGAGAACAATGCTGAGCTCTTTTAAGGCTTTATTAATAACTTTAACAGGCATTCTAGTATGTCTGCCGGTACTAAAAGAAATAATCCTTTTTTTGTTCATATACAAAACTACATGGTACTTTTAAATAAGTACCAGAAATGGAGAATTTAAGTGCTACAGTACATTTTGTAGTGATTAAATTACAATGTTCAAATAATTGTCACTTCAGACTGTTCATAAATAGCAAATGGTATGCTCAAGTATTCACTGTACTGCAGAATATAAATATCTTCAAAATACAATGCCTTTTTACTACATTCCTCTGTGTTATCAGTTAGTAGTATTCTCTGTGCTTCCTTGACTGATTTCACAACGGCCTGTGACAGCCACACAGTGGATACTGCTGTTATACATGCTAATGAGTCTCGTCATTAGGTGTGTCATCACCAAGACAGACACAAAAATCCGACTTGAGTTCAGACTTTTATTTGGAAGAAATACATTTTCAATTTCAAGCTCTTTTTGACAATAAACAAGCGTATCAAGAATAACTGTTTCTGCAGCTGTACAATGGAAGAAGAAAGGCTACAATTTTAGAGTAGATATTAGCAATACAATACCTTTTACATGAATGGCGAACTTTTAACATTAACAGAAAGGTAAAGACGTGATAGATGTGTACCTGTCAAGGAACGAAAACCTCCACGAAGGAGGGGGGGAGGTGGTCAGGGAGAATCAAAGAATGGTATTTTAGGAAACAGAATACAATGAATCCTTGGGGGCTGTGAACTATGATCTTTCAATCAGATTGGTAACTGAAACTTAACATCCACTTGAGCTTGTTTTGCTAAGGTCACTATTTCAGAGAGTTTCACAACCTAGAAGACAAGCAAAATAAAATATTGCAATATTCTATTCAAGTAACCTATCCATGAATTCAACTACACAAGCATCATATACAAATAGATGAGCCTACATTATCATTATAAGTCATTTGAACGATTAGCAGCATGAGCATAAAACATTATGGAACTCCTGTGGAACTCCTTGCCACAGGATGTGGTGATGGCACCTGGCCTAGATGCCTTTAAAAGGGGTTTGGACAGATTCATGGAGGAAAAGACCATCACAGGTTACAAGCCATAAGCAACCTCCTGGTTTTAGAAGTAGGTTTCTTCTGTGCCAGGTGCAGGGGAGTGGCAGCAGGAAATAGGTTATCTTGTTGGCTGTGTGCTCCCTGAGGCATCTGGTGGGGCCACTGTGTGATACAGGAAGCTGACATGACATGAGCTTTCATGGGCTATTACATTTATATTCCATTTTTCTCTCCGGATCATTTATATACTTAGTACCTTAAATGTTTTCATTCCAACAGACCACAAGGTGATGTACATAGAGTTTTCAGGAGGTCTCCCTTCCAGACCCAAACCTATTTAACTTCAGCAAGATTGCTGCATTATAGGCATTCAAATCATAGCTTTGGCCTAACTTGTTAGTATAATCTCAGTGAGCACTTGCACACCTGCAGCATCACCTTTGCCAAATATGTCAACAGGTTAAAACCCATTTCCTTTCAGCCCACAGGTATACACATTTAACTCCTGTTGTATATATACACCCTTGGGTAAAAATGCCTTAAATAAATTATTTGAACCAGTCTCACAGATATTGATTGCAATCTTGCATCCAGCAAGATTATCAAAAGGTAATTGAAAATTCTAAAGTGATATTTCAGGGTTCTTTGTAGAAACAAAATCTGCAATGATTTAAATTATTCAAGTAAAGTGAGCCCTTCTCATCCACGGATTAGCCAGCCGCAGATTTGACTCAATGCAGATGGCTGCCACGGACAAGAAGGGCCCTGCCAAAACTTTAATTTTTTTAAAAAGGCATCCCTTTAAATCACAGTTTAAAAACTGCTTTTCTTACCATTGTAGAGAGGCAGACAAGCAGGCAGTCTCCGGCGGATTGGAATGGCTATTTCCAGGTTGTGGCAAGGTCGTGACCCCCTCCCTTGGCCGCCCCAGAATGCAACGCGGAAGCATTTAATCACTTCTGCGTTGCGTTCTTCAGCGCGTCAGGGCCAAGGAAGGGGGTCACTTGCCTTGGCGCGGCCCAAAAATAGCTGTTCTAATCGCCGGAGACTGTCTGCCTGCCTCTCTACAATGGTAAGAAAAGTGGTTTTTAAACTGTGATTTAAAGGGATGCTGTTTTTAGCGGATTTCACTATCTGCGGATTTTGGCATTTGCAGGGGATTCCAGGAACAGAACCCCCGCGGATACTGAGGGCCAACTGTACTTAAAATTGCTTCTCTTTATTTATACACTACTTTTCTTCAAAGAAAGGCCTTCTCAGCAGTTCACAAATATAAACAAACTAGGGTTTGCTCTCATCTACCTCCACAGATTTCCTCTTATTTCAATCTTCACCCTCACCTATCTTCTCTGGAAGAGAGTTACTCACAGGATTCTGGGGTGTATTTTAAGGTATGGATGAAGGAGTTATAAATATATTGCCCATATACATGTCTTGTTTGAGGATCTCCAGTAATTATATTGCATTATTAGATGAACAGCAAATTGGGCCTTTTCCTAGATTAAGCTTTTGCCAGCTCCTTACTTGCTGTTCAGAAACACTTTCAACACACATGACATTCTTCAACATTCCGAATTTCTAATATTATTTAATTCTAATGTAGTGACAACAGTCACTTCTGGCTTGGCAACAGCATGTATGAAAATGAAGTAGATGCCTTAGTGGACCACAAGCTGAACATGAGTCAGCAGTGTGATGTGGCTGCCAGAAAAATGAATGCAATGCTGGGCTGCATAAACAGAAGCATCGGATTCAGATCACGAAAAATAATAGTTCCATCTATTCTGCACGAGTCACTTGTGTCCAGTTTTGGGCACCATGTTTTAAGAAAGACATTGATAAGTTGGAGCAGGTTCAGAGGAGGGCAACAAAGATGGCGAGGAACGGTTGTGAGGAACAGTTAAAAGATATTTAGCCTGGAGAACAGAAGACTAAGGGGACATAGGATTGTGGTCTTCAAGTATCTAAAGGGCTCTTACACAGAACAAGAGGAGAACTTGTTCTTGGTGGCTTCTAAGGGCAGGACAAGAACCAATGGGTTGAAACTATGGGGATGTAGATTTAGGCCAGATATGAGGAAGACTTTCCTAACTATAAGAGTTCTCTGGCACTGGAACAGTCTGGCACTGGAACAGTCTGCTTTGTGCAACAGTAGGCTCTTCTTCATTGGAGGTTTTCAAGCAGAGACTGGATGGAAACCTATCAGGAATGTTTCCAGCACTGAGTAGGGGGTTGGACTAGATGACCTCCAGGAACATTTCGAACACTCTATAGCAAAAAGTATATACAAAAAAAATGTTTAGCTCACCATTTTAGCAGCTTCATCCAAGTCATCACAAGCAAGGATTTTCAGACCACTGTCTGTTATTATTGCTTTGGCATCATCAACTCGTGTACCTGCATAATTAGATTTTTAATTTCAGGATTAATAGATTTCTCCTGTTCGTAGTATCTGCTAAACTCTCACAATGCTGAACAAATTAGTATTACAGCTCTGTCTGCAGGACTACAGCAAACACACCACAGCTTAATGAAGAAGCTGCCGTGCCTCGCATTCCTCACAAGGGGTCTTTTCAATGGTTGACAAGTCACATGCTAATATAATTTAAGATTAGGATAAGAGTGATATACTGCTCATGAGGACAAAGCTTTGTCAGAATAGGATTTGGTATCATCTCATATCTATCACTCATTTAAAGTTCACAAACTAAACTCATTCCATCCCAGCTTGCTGGAAGAGAAAAATAGTCAACTTGACTACACATTTGCTGCCTCCCCCCCAAAAAAAAAAACCCTTCTTAGATATCATGCAGAATCATGGTTTAATCCTAGCTACATGCAACAATCACAAAGATGCAGGCTTGCACACTTTCACCTTCCCTTTATGTGCATGCAAGACGTTTTAAGCTTCCAGTCTTGCTGTACTGTAGAATAAATTGGAATTTGCTGTGAAGTTCATTCAGTAAATCCTGGCTTATTCTAACCAGAGTCTGCAAACAAGCCAGCTTTTTTCTACTTCTACTCCCCCCCTTCTCTAAGACTGTGAGCCTTTTAGGACAAAAACTTAGAGAATATGGATTAAGACAATAAAATAGCATCTTAATTATCCAAGCATTTTACCACAAATGGAGGTTTCTCATGGCTTGCTGTAGTTTGTGACGAGATCGGAAATATGGGTTTTCCAGCCATGTAAAATTTGTTACAGAAATAAAGTTTAATGCTCATACCAACTTGTCTGAAGAAATTCCTTATTGACGAAAAAAGTAACATGGGTCCAAACGAAGCCAACGAAACAACGTCCAAGGACTATCCAAACGACAAGCAAAACTCTACTCCCCTGCTAACGTTTCTCCCCTCTCTTGGGGTTTTTTCGAAGCAATGACCCGGCCTCAGCCGGTAGAGGTTCCGATCCCTGGTGGGAAATTCTTGTTGGTATCCCCACCAGGGATCGGAACCTCTACCGGCTGAGGCCGGGTCATTGCTTCGAAAAAACCCCAAGAGAGGGGAGAAACGTCAGCAGGGGAGTAGAGTTTTGCTTGTCGTTTGGACAGTCCTTGGACGTTGTTTCGTTGGCTTCGTTTGGACCCATGTTACTTTTTTCATCAATAAGGAATTTCTTCAGACAAGTTGGTATGAGCATTAAACTTTATTTCTGTAACAAATTTTACATGGCTGGAAAACCCATATTTCCGATCTCGTCACATTTTACAACAAGATGTATAAACCAACCATCTCCTGCAGATACTTCAAAATTATGAGAATCACCAAAAAATACCATCATCAGAAGCTACATATAGAATATTTTTCTTTCCAGATCATGAAATTGGGCTGTAAGAATGCAAGTTATGAAGCCCAATAGTCACTCAATGACAGATTCAAATTTATCAAATTCACAGAAAATGCTCACCTTGTAACCGGACAACGATAGGTATCTTTAATTCCAAATCTTTTACCGCCATAATTATACCCTGTGCAATAACATCACATCGCATAATTCCTCCAAAAATATTTACCAGAATAGCCTGAACCTGTGTAAAAAAGCAGTACATAGAACTGTAAGCTTAATAAGTAAGAGTATAAAATCCTTAGGTCTTCTCATATTCATAAGGAAATAATTTTTTGTAACACAATTAACCTCATTCTGTAAGAGAAAAATTGCCGACTAATTTGCTTACTTGAAGAACATAATGAAAATAAATGCCATCTTACCTGATCCTATTGCAGGAGTCAGTGATCTCATTTTATTAATACTGTACCTCCATATTTGTACTTTAAGCAGCATTGCACCAACATGTCAAAACATATACCAATTAATAAACTGACTGAAAATAATGAAATTTAGAACACTGGACTGTGGGAATAACCTTTCCTAGAGAGAGAAAAACTCTCTCACACAGGAAGGAGACAGTGGGTCAGTTTCTAGGCCAGGGGAATGGAGCCTTAAGAAGTCCAGTTCAACTGCATAGATAGGGTCAGAGTAGCATGTAGCACTGTAGCATGGCGAGCGGGGCGGAGCGCCCCAGGGTGATGCGCGCACGCGCACGTCACCTCCCCTGCTTGCATCACCCGGGAGGCCTCCGAGGCCGGGAGAAAGCCGGCTGCCCTTTTCCCTCAGCAACAGTCTGCGCATGTGCAAAAGAACGTTATAAATAACGTTCGTGCAGCGGGCCTTCCTCAGAAGGCCCCGGGCAGCCGGCCGGGGAAGACATCCCCGAGCCGGCTGCAACCATTGAAGGGGCGCCCGGAGCGGCAGCCCCGTCAGGCGCCCCCCAAGTCGCGGCACGGCCTATGGCCGCACCAAAGATTTTAAAAGGGGGTGTGTCGGGGGGGAGGCGTCACTAGGGTGACGCGCGTGACCCGCTCTGGGGTGACGCGCGTCTAGTGACGCCTCTGGATAGGGTTATTACTCATTTGGAACATTGCTCTCAAATAAGAAGGCTAATCCAGAGCTCAAAGGTGGGATCATCCCACAAATATCTTTGTAGCAATCTGGTATTGTAATGCCCTGCCACTCTGCACCATGGAACAAGCATGAGCTAAAGGTAGTTCTTTAAGCAAGAACTAGGATGGTATTTTCAACTTTGGGAGCCAAGATACATTTTTCTTTAGATGCACAGAATACAGTCACAACATGTGTCTATTATTTATTTATTCAATTTATACCCCACTTTTCTCCTGAGTGGGCACCCAAAGCAGCCTGTACTTAAACCCCGAGAGCCTTGTTTGTGTTTGAGCATGTGAGAGGGAGATTCAGAATCCCACCCCCCTTAGCAAGCAATTGCTCAGTCCATAAGCTGCCCCAAACCAGGGGAAGCAAAAGTCAGGCTTCCAGGGCCTGTTGCCCAGTTCCACACTCTCTCTACAGCAAGGAACTGTTCCTCAGAATTCACATGGCTGTTGCTTTGAAAGAGAAGAACATGAAATAGCCTTAAATAAGCCAACTTTAA
Organism: Plestiodon gilberti rubricaudatus; assembly: GCA_026170595.1. Taxonomy (NCBI): domain Eukaryota; kingdom Metazoa; phylum Chordata; class Lepidosauria; order Squamata; family Scincidae; genus Plestiodon; species Plestiodon gilberti. The sequence goes on from JANXHW010000001.1 coordinate 145,585,746, forward strand.
TCATGTGCCCCCAAACATACCTGCAAGAAATGACAGAGGTAAAGATAACTAACTACAGAGATGCTCTGGGGAAGGGGTGTGTACGTGCCTCTCTCTCACCTTACTGTATAGTAGGTTACGGAGTGGGAAAGAACCTAGAGGTATTCAACCTTAATTAAGATCAACTAGGTAAAAGATGAGCTGGGGGTAGTTTAAAGGATGTTATAAAATCAAGGAAGACTATATTGGTTGAGTAGATGCTGTGGAGATGCTTATTTAATTGGGTATGGGAAGAAGGTATGGGATAATTGGGATTTTTTAAAAAAGTATAAAACAAATCAGTGGCGTCGCTGGAGGGGGTGTAGTGTAGTAAGTGGTGCAAGACACTGCTACATGAGCGTAAGCCCCCTTGCCGGTCAGAGCCATTCCTGGCAGCAACGGCAACTCGGAGGCGCTCACGGAACCAAACAGAGCCTCCTGCGCATTAGCTAGAGCCACCCAGGATGGCTCCAAGTGGCAAGGGGGCGGGGCTGCTTACCCCTATGTAGCAGCATTTTGTACCACTTACTACTCTGTACCCCCCTCCAGTGACACTGTTGAAACCAAAACTGTATATTGCATATACTGGTTATAAATAAGCCATAAGAGTCCTACAGATAAATGGTGGGCAAGTTTTGGCTGGTGACTAGGATGGGTGTAGGGCAGCGTTTCTCAAAGTCCTACAGGGGAATTTACTCCCCTGTAAGTCTTTGCAGGGGTGGTGCGATGTCGGAGGCAGTGCTCCAGGATCGCACTCGCCCCCGACCCAAAAATGCTTTTAAAAACATACCTGGTTGTCCTGCCAGCTCCCCAAAGGGTCTGGGGGGCCTGCTGCCGCCTCCGCAGGCCTCCCCAAGGCTCTAAACAGCAGCGATCGTGTTTCAAGGCCCACTTCTGGACACTTCGGGGAGCTGACAGGACAAGCAGGTATGTTTTTAAAAGCATTTTTGGGTTTGGGGCGGGCGCAATCCTGGAGTGCCGCTGCCATTCTTGCTGGCCTTACCCCCCTTACGGGAATATCGGCCACCACTTTGAGAACCCCTGGTGTAGGGAGTACTAGGAAGTGGTAGCTACAGAGAAGAAATACCAATATGCTGCAATTCTCCCTGAACCAAAGCAATAGGATGGGGACATTCAATGAAACACTGCTGCATATAAACATATGTAATGCATAATGTTTTCAGGACAAATAGAAGATTTCAGTCACCCACTAAGTTCACTGGTAAGGATCAGTAATAAGATACAACATTTAACAATACCTGATTAAAAATGTATGCTAATTATACCAGAAAAGGTTTACTGCAAATCTTAGGGTCTGTTTCACAGAAAGTTATGCACTTGTGGACATCCACCCAGTTAAAGAGGTTTTAATTGGTTCCAAGGACATGTTTGAAGCTACAGTAACCTTGCTGAAACTAAGCAAGGATGGGTCTGGTCAGTGCCTGAATATGGGAGAATGCTTTGAACGTTATGTACATCAGTTTGAGTTCTATCATGAAGGAAAGGTGGGATATAAAATGAAATACAACTAGGTATTTCCATTTTTCTCTTCGCTGAATTCAGAGCTTTCCCCTTTAATACAATAAGGTGAATACTACAAACAGCAAACACTTTATAGCATTAAGCTTTCAGTGGTAAATAAAACAAAGGGAACAGTATGCTAGGTTAGAGGATTAAGACTACAATCATAAGCACACACTTACTAGGGACTGTCTCACTGAACATCAGTCCCCCAACAAAGAACACTTACAGTGCAATTCATACATGTTTATTCAGAAGTCACAGTGAACCCTTTTTAAAATGTAATTTTCAAGTATTTATACTCTGTTCTAACAGCAAAGACAACACACACAACAAAGAGGTATTAGGAGGAAGAGGAAGGTTGCCTTGATCTCATCCTGCTCATAGAGCTGGTGGCAGTCCTGCTGGCCTCTGAAGGAGGGGCCCAAGTCCCACCTGGAGAAGCAGCAACAGGTGACATTGGTAGTGTTGAGATTTCAGGTGTTTTTTTTTTAATTTATAAATTGCATTTCATCCCACGAGCAGCCCTCAGTGCATAAATAAGAGGTTAAATGAAAAAGAACTCTATTACCTTTTTATCTGAAGTAATAAGTTTAAAGGCCTCAGTTACTTGCTGCACAGTAGCACCACCTCCAACATCAAGAAAATTTGCTGGAGTGCCTCCATGAAGTTTAATAATATCCATCGTGGCCATTGCCAGACCAGCTCCATTCACTGAAGGAAAGAAGGAAGGAGAGAGAGAGAAAGAATATTGAGAACACTATAGATGTAGTTAACATGTCTACGATACCTATTATTCAACAAGCCCAACATACCCAAACATCCAATACTTCCGTCTAATCCTATGTAATTGATATCTGCCTTCGCTGCATCTCTGTCTCTCGCATCCTCCTGGGTCCAGTCCTGCAGGCTGAAGATTTTCTGCTGGCGATAAGCCGAATTGCTATCAAAATTTATCTTTGCGTCCATACACATCACTTGGAAGACAAACAAATTGTGTTTAGACCTCATAGCACCAAATATTAATCCCCCCCCCTCAAAAAAAGATCAAAAAGATTATAAAATGTTCTGGAAACAGAACCTACATCATGCAACCCAGGGCTGGCTACAGTATTGGGCTGCCTGAGGCAGCACATAGCTCTGCTCCCCCTCCCCTCCCCCCCCCGGCTTCTTCTACGCAGACTCTTGAGTCAAAGCAGGAAATGTAAAACAAGCCGGATCACTCCCAGATCACTCTACATTTTGTTGGTGGAAATGGTGGCTCTTTTAAAGCACTGGTGGAGGAAGGTGAGGGAGCCAGATCACTGTACTCCAAGGATTGGAACGCAGTGACCTCACTCCTTCCTTCGTGCGGGCTCTGTGCACAAAGCAGGAAATGCAAGGCATACTGGGAGCATGCCCTACATTTCTACTTTGATTAAAGAGGAAAATGAAACACCGTGTTGGTCAAAGACACCAATAGGAAGGGAAACAGATTTGATTAAGAAAGTTCCAAACTCACCAAAGAATTAAATTCAAAACAGTTGACTCTGATCAAGCTACTCTGAATGTTCACATACAGTACTTGAGATCCCAGCTACTGTTGACAGATCTAAATTATGCTCAGTACCTTGCACAGCAATATGGTATATAAGACTGCCCTTTCAACCAAACCATATATTTTCATGTCTGAGTACATTTTCCGTGAATATATCAAATTTTATGTTCCCAAACGGAACAGAGCTAAAACCTCTTAGTGAAACCTCTAAAACTTCATCATCAAATCACAAGCCTTCCATAATTTATTTTCCAAGTCACCATATCAACCAGTTTCATAAGAAAGTACTTTACCTATCCCCGTTGAATCTTCAACCATGGGGTTAATTTCTACCATAGTGGCATCAAATTTAATAAAGAGGTTGTATATCTTCACCATATTATCAGCTGCTTCATTTACCAAGTTAGCAGGAAATCCCATTTTCTTGGCCAGCTGGAAACAGAACACAAAGGGTAGAAGGAATCCTAAAAGCAAGCTACACAACTAGGGACATGCAAATGCATTCCATTTTCCTAGTTTCTGCTCTATCATAGTTCAGTTTGCCTAAGGTAAAGGTAAAGGTGACCCCTGACAATTAAGTCCAGTCGTGTCCGACTCTAGGGTGTGGTGCTCATCCCCATTTCAAAGCCGAAGAGCCAGCGTTGTCCAAAGACACCTCCGTGGTCATGTGGCCGGCATGACTCTCCTTGCCGCAGCGCGTAGCATGCAGCTGGAACACGGAGCACTGTTTACCTTCCCGCAAGCGGTACCTATTTATCTACTCACATTAACATGCTTTGGAACTGCTAGGTTGGCAGGAGCTGGCCAAGCAAGGAGAGCTCACCCCGTCGCGGATTCGAACTGCCGACCTTTTGATCGACAGCTCATGGTTCAGCGGTTTAACCCACTGTGCCTACATATAGGTAAATCTGTTAAGCGCACAGAAGAGCTGAATGCCGTTTGCAAGACAAAAGACTAAGATCACTAGTCAACTAATTCTTCAAGTGTCTAACTAGCAAAACATTTCTTCAGCTTCTCATATTGACGTTTTTCTGTGCATGTTTTCAGTGTTGAGATTGGACTGTTTTTAACTGATTACGTAAGTTTCTTATTTTATTTTGTACATTGCTTTGGACATTTTGTCAAAGAAACAGAAGCATGGTTCAGACATTTCTATGCTACGTAAATAAATGCTTCCGGTGTATGTACGGTTTAGCTTATTTATAATATTTTTATCCTGCCTTTCCCCACTGGTGTGGGCGCTCAGGACAGGTTAAATACCAACTTGTTTTGAGTCTTTATTTTAACATACAGAAACGCATTTAACACTGGTTGGAAAAGCCAATATATTTGTCTGGGAGCATGGCTCTGGCCCGAGCAGCCCCTCTCAGGGTCCGTCGGTACCCTCATGGGGCTGACACACCAACAGCCCACAGAAGCTGCAAAGGGTAATCCAAATGGTCTAACACTGATTGTATCGCCACAGTGATGGATACACTAGACCCAGGGCCTGTAGGTGTGGAAGAAAGCCAAGACATGCACAAAGGGTTGCAAGGTTTAAAAGCCCTGCAGCCAGCTAAGGATAATGCTGGGGCCAGGAGCCAAGGGTTACCATAGCCTAGCCTCCTGCAGGAAGGAGAGCTGGCTGAAGGGCCCAGGGAGGCTGCCCTGAAGGAGCTGGAGGAAGAATCAGGCAATTGTCAACCACCTCCCTGCTCCATACTCGAAAGGGTTCAGTGCAGCCTCCGCTCGTTTCTCTCTCACTCCCTGCTTTCTGAATTCCTGCAAACAGCATGTGGTACAAAGCCTTTGCCTACAAAGTGGAGCCTGGGCCCCAATCCAATGAGGATGTCAAACCCACCCCAACCCCAGGGGACTGGGTGTACAGGTACAACAATATTCAACAGGCTATATGCATATACATTTCCAAAAGGTTTTCGCTGGGCAAAGCGTGTTTCAATACCCTGATGGCTTGCTCCTTCTGAATGCCTTCGACAATGTCAATGGGCTCCTTAGCAATTGCATCAGGATTCTCCGCAGCAACGTCTTCAATATTGACACCACCCTGAGAACTGCCAATGAGGACAGGACCCTAAAGAGAGGACAGCTTTTCAGAAAGGTATTGCTATAGTTTTTACATACAGCAGTCTTTTCCAAACTTTTTTTGACCTGCGGCTCCCTTGACCATTGGCGACGGCTCCCCATTACGTTATGTTGATGCCTGCCAATTGGCATTGCACTATTTTCTGAGAGGATTCCATAGCACTCTGCGGCTCTCCTGGGAGCCGCACCTCCCAGTTTGGGAACCGCTGACATGCAGGAAAAAGAAGCACTGGTCATTTGCTACAGCATGGTTGATAACTAGCTAGTTGTGCACCTGATGGCAGAAAGTTAAGATATGTCTAGAATAAATAAAAACAAAGCTCTGCTAGGTTTGATAGCTGAATGTTTACAAGTCCTGTGTTGTAGTCTTGGAGAGCAGATATTCAAGTCTTGCTTGCTCTTGTAACATAATGCCTTCTAAAGACCACGTATCTGAAGATGTCAAACAGTGCAATCCTGTCTAAGACAGGATCAGCGGAACGATGTTGTAAGGCATGTCTTCGACACCCAGAGAGTTAGCAGTGCCAGCACTGAGGCCAGCATTGCTCGCACTGCCCAGACCTAGGCCGCCGTCATTGGATGCAGGTAAGAACTGGACCATGTGGGGAGAGTGATGTGGGGAGAGCAGAATAGAAGGGGGGGTTGGGTGGCCGGGCCCGGGAAGGGATCAGCAGCAGCGTCGAATTCTCCCCCCTTTCCCGGGCCTGTTGGGTCTCCCGGATTTGCACCAGCCTCCCGGATTTGCGCTGGCCACTTTGCCAGCGCACATCCATTGGGGCGGCTGGGCCATTACTCAGGGTAAAGGGACAAAAGTCCCTTTACCCTGAAGAGGCCTCCCCCTGTGCCAGCCCGAAATTGGATAGGATTTAGCGCAGCGTGCTTTTGCATGCTGCAGTGGTCCTAGACAGGATTGGGCTGAAATGTATTTAGTTGAGAAAGCCAAAAGAAGTCAGATCTATCACATCACTCCTGTTAGAACACCTTCATTATGGATTTGTGAACGTCTAGGATTAAATACTGTTTAGTCTTTGGAGAATCCAAAGTTGGAAAAATCTAGGTAAATAAAAATATTAACTTTTACTAAAGAAAACAAGCTTATGATAATAAGCACCACTCCTCCAAACATTATTAGTAATGTGTTTTGGAGGAGCATTTAAGGGGGGGAAATCTAAATTTATAATAAAGGTTTCTATTATAGCAGGGGCGGCCAAGTCGTGGTTCACGAGCCACATGTGGCTCTGACTTATAATGTGCAGCTTGCGGAAATATGATGGCTAAGCTCCTTTTTGCATAACAAGACCTTTACTAGCAGTAAATACCCTGATAATTGTAGCAATGTCTGTTTGAGTCATAAAAATATTATGACAAAACTATAATTTTGTAAGGTGGTATCTGATTAAGTATCTCTAATTTTACTGGTTTACAATTTTTCCTCCATATTTTGCAAGATATTTACTAAGACAAATATCATTTAAAAAATAGCTGTTTTTACCCTTTTTACTTTATTTTTGAAACTAATACAAATTAACAGTTTAAAAAGTACATACATGAATAAATATTATTACGTACATGTATTTGTCGATTTATATCCTGCCTTTCTCCCCGAAGGGCACCCAAGGTGGCTTACAACGATATCAAAACACATATAAAACAAATTTAAAAAAAACATTACAAACACACAGTGGGCCCTCCTCATCCGCAGGTAGCTATCTGCGGATTTGACTCAATATGGATGACTAAACCCAGAAGTAGGAGTCCCACTGGGGTCAGCATTATAGTACCTTATTTTTCAGCTGCGCCACCTCACCGCCCACTTCTCAACACCGTATGCCTTCTAACTTGTCCAAACGGTTGTAAACAGTTAAAAAAGCTATCAAAAGCAACTTCCGGTTGCGACATGAAACCGGAAGTCACTTTTGATCACTTTTTTTTAACTGTTTGCCACCGTTTGGACAAATTAGAAGGCGCGTGGGAATAAAGAAGCAGGCGGCAGGACAGGCCCAGCTGAAAAATAAGGTACTGTGGTGCCACCCCTGTCCCCCACCACCACCGTGGATTTGATTTTACGTAGATTTCTGTATCCATGGAGGTTCTGGGTACATACAAAACATAACAAAACCCCTACCCTCCCCCGCTCAAAAGCTAGGTGAAATAGAAATGTTTTTAAGCTTCACCAAAACTGTTCCACAGACGGGGCTGATCGAAGATCCTCTGGAAGCATGTTCCAGAGGTGCGGTGTTACAACAGAAAAGGCCCTGTTTCTCACCGCCATCCCCTTTACCTCTGACGGCGGTGGAACTCCTTGCAGGAACTCTTAAATATTTCTTAATATTTATTCAAAAAAAATGTAACAAAATGTCCATGTAACAATAAAAATGTGTGTGCAATATTTGTTCATGTCTTGCAGCTCTCAAACACCTGACGTTTATTGTATGTGGCTCTTATGTTAAGCAAGTTTGGTCACTTCTGTATTATAGGATGAGATACTCTTCATTCCTGGTTTTACAAAGACAGACATTTTTGTAGTTTAGCACCATCTAGTGGTGCAGGGTCGGACACAACGTAACAACAACAACAAGTGGTGCAGTAGGTAAGAATGTCTTCTTTAGACACTTATCTGAAAATACCTACTAAACCATTTACAGGTATAGCTGGGAAAGCTAAAATAAGTCAGATATATCACATAACTCTCATTAGAACATTTGATTATTGGATTGGCACTGTTAGCTCAGTGGAAGAAAACTTGCTTTGCATGATAAAGGTCCCAGGTTCAATCCCTGGCATCTCTAAGTAGAGCTGGGAAAGATCCCTCTCCAAAGCACTGGAGAACTGCTGTCCATCAGTAGAAATACTGGCATAGATAGATAGTGGTCTGTATAAGACAGCTGTATAAGCTGTATACAGACAGTGGTCTGTATAAGACGTTCAGTTCAAAACATTCCATAAGTTTTCATTTTATGTGAAAGCATTAAAGAGTGTAATTAGACACAGCTAGCAGACTGAACAGGAAAATCAAATCATATTGTCACTGGTTTGTGGAAATGTAACAATAATATTTACCACATAATCTTTAGGGGAAATCACATTAATTTTAAACCTGCAAGCAAAATATACCTTCCACACTGCTTTTAAATTCACTTCAAGTATCTGCAGGGGATCTCTTCAAAGCTTTAGCTATCACGGTGCTGAGGAAGGAAGCTAGAGAAGGCAGGCTGACCAACTGGAATAGTGTCTAGTGGTTAGCGCTCATGCACACCTTCCTACTCTCTATTTCCCTTTTATACTGAGTCAGCAGCTGAAAGGAGGGGGCTGGTACTTCTATCTGCTGTCACCATTCCAAGCTAAATAAATCAGGTGGTGGGGTGACAGTGTGTGTGTGTGTGTGTGTGTGTGTGTGCGCGCGCGCATTATTTTGTATATCTTCATGCAAATGTTGATATAACTAACACAAGAGGCTTTATTAAATGGAATGTGGGCAATTTTCTTAATTTATTATCATATAGTATTAATGGTAATGGTTATTATATCATGATTAATATATTATCTGATATTCATGTTTAACCTAGTTTAGTGGAATGTTTGCTGCGTAAGAGATGCACGCAAATATCAAAAAGGTTCTCTCTAGGTTACTGGATCTCAATACAGACATTGCATTTTTACAAGAAACCCATCTAAGGGCGAAAGATAAGAAATGTTTGCTTAAAGGATGGGTTGGGGATGCATTTCTTACAGATGACTCCACATGTGCTAAAGGCACTGCTATCTCAATTCATAAGCTTAAAAGTTTTACAGGTTACATTGGATAAAGAGGGGCAGATATATTATTGTAGTCGTGAACTGGTTAGGAGTGGTATTTGCTTTTATAAATTTGTACAGTTCTAATCACAACCTTCCAGATATGTTCCACAAATGTTTTAGTCACCTTGTTGATGTTGTTTACGATCACTTGGTGCTTAGGGGAAATTTTAATGAAATTTTGGACCCATATCTTGACCGTAATACGTATGATTCATACTAAGGTTAGATCAACACTCAAATCATCTGCTTGTTAAACTTGTATAAGTTTTGAACTTATGCTGCAATCTGGGGCAGAAATTCAGGTGGCTACCCTTCCAATGATGACTGTACTGTAATTGCCTCTTTTCCTGTTCTGTCACCAAACACACCTAATGCTGCCTATATCCAATTATTTAATTGCATCATACTATAGTAAACAGAATTATCAGTATGCAATTTAATGCATTATTTTAACAGACTGCCAAAAAATGTCTTCGTTCCACCCAAGAATATCCTCTAAAAACACTATTTTTCCAGAAAGATTGCTTACCTGAAATGATCTTTCCATTGTTATTGCAAAATAGTATTCTCTCCTGGGATATCTGCGCTCACAGATAAAAACTTGATTGCATATCCTGCCCTTTTCTCCCGTCTGCTTGGTGTACAACTTTTTTCCAATCATTTGGGCGGAAATATCTTTTGCTTCTTCTGGACTAAAGTAAGAGCAGTGTTCAAAATGTGATAACAGAAAGAACAGATTGCTTACCTGCAACTGATGTACTCCAAAGTGATGACATCCGAGTCATTACACTTCTATCATCTGCACAAGTGCCAAGTATCTTCAGAAACTGCTAGAGCAGGCGTTCCCAACCTGTGGTATGCGAGATGCTGCTCGTTATCAGCTGCTGCGATCATTTTATGTGCTGCGATCAGCAGCTGATAACGGGCAGCTGTTAATGGGTTTTTTTCCAGGTTACAGTGCGGGTGGGTCCTCCCACTCACACCGCAACCCGGGAAAAAAGGCTACAGCCCTGCCGATGTCCCCAGTAGCTCCTCCTACCTGTTCTCCTGGGCGCCACCATCTTGGATCTCGCAAAATTTCGCAAGATCCAAGATGGAGGCACCCAATTCTCACGAGATATGGGCGCCACCATCTTCGATCTCGTGAGATTTTGTGACATCCAAGATGGCGGCACCCAGGAGAACAGGTAGGAGAAGCTACCAGGGACATTGGCAGGGCTGTTGCGTTTTTTCCGGGTTGCGGCGTGGGCGGGCAGGTCCTCCCGCTCACGCCGGAACCTGGAAAAAAACCAATGCTCCTTGCAATGCCCATTGCTCCTTGCCTGTTTCATGAACTTTGGACAGTGCCAGTAAGTCTCACTTTTATGAGACTCATCAAAAGCAGCAGAGATGCGAGCTGGTGGAAGGGAGTTTTCCACCTGCACAAATGACACTTTTCAAGCAGACACTGCAACAAAAACAAAGTCTGGAAGACCTATAAACGGGAGAAGACGCAGAGAGAGAGAGAGAGAGAGAGAGAGAGAGAGAGAGAAGCTAAAGCTGTAGCAAGTGCATTCCTCCAAAGTGCATTTGGAGAACCATTCTCCAAAGCTGCTGCTCCTGCAGCAGGGAGAAAATAATTGAACAGGAGGTTAGTTACTCCACCTCTTAAGGCAGGAGTACCTCCCCTTTCTTGGGGGTAGAAGAAAGCACCAGTTCCCAAACAAAAACTCTAGAAACCTCCAATACTGGCATATACAAGCTTTAAAAAGCACATCCCTACATTCATTTGACAAACAGTTATTAGCTTGTAAAATGGGGTTTTTCTTCAATACATTTCAAAATATTTCTAAATGGGGGCAACTATGTACATGCAAACACAAAAAAGTGAACATGAGGCTTAATGCACAGATATTCATCTGAATGGAGAGAGCACCCAATGCTGAATCTGTGCAACAGGACAAATTCCCAAAAAATACTCCTGCGATAATGAACTCCCCAACCCAATCTATTAACATTTACCAATCAGTCAAAAAAGTTCTTGTCGATGAAGTAATCATAAATCTCTGCCTCAAACTAATATTCCTAATTACATTCTATATTTTTCATCAATAGGCTTCCAAATTGGTAATTAAACCAAGACAAAATTCAACTTACAAGGTCAAAGTATTCAATCGGTATTGATGGAAACCAGATAATTTTTCCAAAGGCATTTGGCAGCAGCCAAACTTAAAAAAATACAACCAAAAAAAGATCTATCCCAACTCTTTAATACTGACAATGGGTTATACCTTAACCCTGATTTGTGCAAATGGAAAGTAGTTCCACCCATGCAAGGGGGGAGTGATTTTTGCCAATTTCCCTTCTTGTTTGGTAGACCCGTGTACAGCACCTCATGGAGGATTCACCATATCCTGCTGTGGCTGGGTGGGGAAGTTTCTGTGTGGGAATTTCCTTCCCTGGGTTAGGATACAACCCAAGGCTAAATATGGTCAAATACTAAAGAGAGAAAAAAAATGTACGGACATATACGTACTAGCGTAATTACTGACATCACTGGGCAATGTTATGTCAATTCCAAATTAATTTCAAATGTGAAATTGTCCAGAATTCAGCCTACACAATATTGGGGGTGGGCAAATGCCATGGCAATGACAGCAGCCTTTACCGGCCTGGCCTTCCAAAGCCGTTTCCGTCCCCCACTCAACGCTCTGCCTCTTCTGGCCTGCATGCCTGCCTCCGAGGGAGGCTGGAAGTTCTTCTTGTGCAAAAAAAGGCAGCTTAAAAAAAAAAAAGACCCAAGGTAACTTTCTGAGGAAAAGAAACACAGCCATTTCCTAGGCATCACGGCAATCTAATGCCTGAGATTTGTCAGCTCTGTTTTAAACAAACAAGGATATTGAAATAATTCTAGCAAAAGAGTGTCTTTGTGGCCTAAGAAAAATGTTTGTTCATTAACTACAACTTACGAAAAGACTATCCTCACTCCTCCTTTCAGGCCACCTTCAAAGCTTCCTTTTCCTCTGCCACCGGCTAAAACTTGTGCCTTCACAACCAGGTCCTTTGTACCTAGAATAAAAGGATGGGACAGGGGAAAGACAGACAAAAATATTGAATGAAATTGTTTACCTATAGCAAAGTTGTTTTCAAAACAAGTCACAAAACATCACATACAAGCACAGAAACCAGAAACATCTAACTTTTTCTTCTGACAGAATGCAGGTAAATCAAAGTTTACACTGCTATGATATTCTGAGAAGCCACTTTCTGTGGATTCCAATAAACAGATGAAAAGGTCAGTTTTCTCAGCATGTAGCTTTGCCGCATCACCTCTGGTTAAAATAGGCCGGAATTAAACAGATTCAGGGCGCAATCTGATCCTACTTACGCCACCGTTGTAACCAGCGGCGCAGCGAAAACAGGAGGCCCCAGAACAGAAAGGGGATTCAAATCCCCTCCAAAAGAGGAATTCAAAGGGGATTTGAATCGCCTTTCCATTCTGGGGCCTCCTGTTTTCGCTGCGCCACTGGTTACAACGGTGGTGTAAGTAGGAACGGATTGCGCCCTTATTCAAAGTACTCTTGTACTAGTGGTAGCAGCTAACCTTATTCTGTAAACGATATCACCAATACTATGGCAAGAATTTACCAGCAACTTCTAATATTTATCAAGGATGAACAGCCTTTACTATCCCCAGAAGAACAACATAAGAATACCAATGTATAGGATACTTCAAGTTATTGTAAGCCAAGAGAGAGTGTGTGAAACCTTTAAGAATGAAAATATCAAAATTAGGATGCTTGATGAAGTTAAAGAAAAAAGCTTGTTTTCAGGAATCAAGAGAAACTTTCCTACCTCTCCTAACACTATGCTGTGGCATGTCTTGCTAATAGTTTTTACAATATTCAGAACTGCACAAAACCTCACATTCACGGAAGCGTTACTCTGTACACAACCCCATGTGATAGGGGAATTTTGACAAAAACACATTCTGAACACAAGCTCCTTGATTGAACAAAAGGAGTGTTCCACTCACGCAAAGGGCTCTGTGTGTGAGCGGAACACTCCTTTTGTTTTTGAAGGAAGCTTGCATATATTTTATTATGTTTTAAACATAATTAAAACAAAGCAGAATTGCCATATATGCTTGTGTTACTTCTCAATACTATTCAAGTATAAATGAACTCAGTCTGGCTCCGTTTCATACCACTAAGAAATTTTGCACCAAAAAGAAACTCTTGCTATGTATTTATTTCTTTATTTAAAATATTTATACCCCACCTTTATTATCCTAGATGCCCAGCAATATTTTACCTCCATTACTGAGCTGTGAAATTGTAGAATCTCAGGGCACTGAAGAAGCCAGAACTTTCCACACAAGAGATCCTCTTTAAAATTAGTGCACAGAGTATTAAAGGAGAAAAAAAAGACAACATTTTTTTTATTCTTAGAAGTTTATATACACACTCTTCAATTTTATACCTATTTCTTTTGCAATATTGTAAGCTTCCTCTGGCGTCTTTGCAACCAATCCATGTGGAACAGAAATGCCAGCTTCCTTCAATAGTCCCATGCTCAGATATTCATGCAGCGACAAGTGCCTTTGCTGCTGTTGCTGCACTTGAAACACATAGCTATTGAACAATCCTGAACTTCCACCAAGTACCTAGGAAAATGGGAACACACAATATTCAGTTTAACATGTTCTTGATTAATATGTGCACTGGCTTATCATCACACAAACAAGATGACCTGTGCAAAAAAAGGACTACACTCTTCCCAAATCATACAAATGTGATTACTATGCAGTGACACAAGTGTGGGCCAGTGGCATACTAAGGAGGGGAGCGGTGGTGCAGGCTGCCCCAGGGTGACATGCCACCCAGCCGGGGGGGGGGGGGGGACAAAGACCTTGGCTATTTAAGCAGTTGAGAAACGTCTGCATCTTTGGCTTCTCTTCCCCACGATTGGGGAAGAGAAGCCGAAGACGCGGCCGCCAGGAGATTGGGGCGTCCGTGTCTTCGGCTTCTTTTCCCCCAATTGCGGGGAAGAGAAGCCAAAGACATGGCTGCCCCAGTCCCTACCTCCTGCCTCATGGCTGCTCTGAAGTGACGTCACGTCCAGGCCATATTACATCACTTCGGGGTGTCACCAGGCTGGGGGGGAGACACCCATCCTTACCACCCCGGGTGGCAAGAAAGCTGGGTACGCCGCTGGTGTGGTTTAAACATATCTGGTCCATAGAAATCCCACCTCCTGAAATGGGAGACCAGTCCCTTGAGCAAAACCTCTGTCCCTAAACAGGAGAAAGCTTTCCTCACAAAAACCTTCATAAGCAAAGGTGTTATCCAGAATATAAAATACACAAACTTATAAAATGTTTATAGATATTCTAAGCAAGAGTCGGGGCTTTGGCGTAAACTGGCATAATCACAGCATGGCACAGCCTGGGCTGCCATCATCACTATTCCCGCTGCACTATCTCAATTGTATAGAGCAGTGATCTTCAATGTTTACCCGAAGATAAAGGTAGCTGTAAGCTGTTGCGACTCGGTGGTGATAGCACTTCCAGGTTTGTGCCACCACTGCCACCTAAGTAAAAAAGGGGGGTTAGACTTACCTATCTGCCAGAGGTGTAGTTAGCCTCTCTGTGATCCCCCCGTGAAATGGTGGAAGTCCTGCCCCCACCGGTTCCGTCCCGCCCTCACGGCAAAACACACACACACACCGGTGGTTTTTCGCTGTTTTACACAGCGAAGGAGCCTGGGCGGACAGGCAAATCCACCGCGCAACGCAGGCGTTTTTGGCTGCCTCCGCAGCACGATTAACACCCCCAATGGCTGCTTTGTCACCCCCCACCTGCTGCCCAGAAGCCCACCACCCCCTTGCCCCATCGCTGACTCCGCTACTGCTGTCTGCTTCAAGAACCCGGGTTGTGCGGTGTCTCCAGCTGCTGCACCAATGAATAAGTCCAAAAAACCCTTTTTTTAGTTAGGCAGCAGCAGCGGCACAAACTCATCAGCAGTGACGTCGCTGCCGTTCTGACATCACCGCTGCGTTGCCATACCCCTTAAAGAGAAATATGTTGTCTCATACAGGACCTTGGGGTCGTGATCCCAAGGCTGAATCTCACTGGTATAGAGGAAAGACTGGATAGGGAGATGTTAAGAGAGCATCCCCACAACTGCAGAAGTGGAAGGGTGTTGCAGTCCACCTCCTCTTCCTCTCCCCTGTAATTACATTTATGCTACTTTCTAATCCCAACAAAATATAGCCATACAGCATAACTCAGTTAAGCAACAGTGTAATATTAAAAAAAGAAACTCTATTACACTGTTTGTGACTACAGTCCACTTCAGTTTGTAATACTCCAGTCTAGAACTATACTAGTAGACTGCTCAAGATCAACATAAAGCTGACAAAACAGCCTACAGACATCATGCACTATAGCAGAACCCTGAAGGCTAAATAAGATTTACAAGACCCAAGTGTTTTACTGTTCACGTTAAACAGTTTTAGAAAAGACTCATACTATAGGCATACTATAGAAAAGACTCATACTATACTTGAGGGACATGGTGGCATTTAATCAGCTAATGATTAGCTGCTAATCTATACTGAACAAGTCATTTAACCCTGAGTGTTTTGTATAGGCTCCAAAATGTGGTATGAATGAAATGACAAGGCAGAAAATGAAACCTAAGCCAATCTCCCCAGACCCCTGATCTGTCAGGACGAAGACACTATTTGGCACTGTCTTCAAATGTAAGATGAGACAGGAATAGCACTAACCTTTCTCCTATTTGCATGAGAGGAAATAGTCACACAAGGAAACAGAACATATGTGGGTCCCATCTCGATTCAGTACATTCTGTGCTTTCACTTGCACTACTCTAACAAGAGAATAACGAAGACAAGTTGTCACACTCAATGCAAGAAAGACATGTCTCCCACAAAGTTGCTGAAAATTGGAGGAATGGCAGACTGCAAAGTACTGCAAAGAGAATAAACACCACTGAAATGAATATGTACTCATGAAAGACAGTGAAAGGTTCAGAGCCTTCAAGAACTACTGACTCCAGCTGGGTTTTGAGAAGTCAATGCCTCCTCCAATCCGAAATGAAAGAACAGGGCTCAGAGGCAAATCACCTGGCAGCTTCATATGAGGCCCTCGCTTATTATTGGAACACTATTCCAATTTAGAAATACAGGACACAATCCAAACCTACTTAGGCCGCCGTTGTAACCAGCGGCCCAGCGAAAACAGGAGACCCCAGAACGGAAAGGGGATTCAGATCCTCTCCAAAAGGGGAATTCAAAGGGGATTTGAATCCCCTTTCCGTTCTGGGGCCTCCCGTTTTCACTGGGCCGCTGGTTACAACGGCGGCCTAAGTAGGTTTGGATTGCGCCCACAATGTTGTAAACACCAAGCATGTTGTTAATGTCAAACCCCAAATGTCAAACCCCAAAAGTAAACAAGAGTCAACAAGGCCAATGGTAAGGCTTGGAAAATCCAAGTTGTTTGGTCACCTGGGTACCTACACATTTTGTGCTGGTTGTCAAGATTGTCAGTCGTCGTCTTCTTAGCATTCTGGTCGACAACTAATATTATTGGGCCACTCTGAATTGTTCAAGCTTCTCTCTCCGCAAGCTGCCTGCTAGCAAGACTAATTAGTAGCCTTTTTTTCTGTTCACATTACTATCAACTGGTAAGTGGCCGGGGGTGGTGGTGCCACGGGAAGGTCTGTTTGGTGATAATGGTTGTCCTAATAGAGTAAGAATCCTCCAAATATTCATGACTGACCTGAGATTGTTCACCTCATAATATCACGTCATAATATCAAGAAGAAAGCCAGATAGGAAAATAGTTGTAAAGCACCAAAATGCTCTTTCTGGCACAGGAAAGAACACAAAGGCAGTAGGAAGAAGAAGCTGCCACTCAACCAAGAGCAACTGCCACTGGGCCTTAAGGAACAGATTGTGGTTAAAAAACCACATGATTTAATCAGGAAGGAAAAGAGGAAGAAACCATAATTTCTCATTTCAAATTATGAACCAGCAATAAGACAAGGGAAAAAGGTTTAAAGCTGATGATGATGAAGTAATTTTGCCTGCACTGCCCCTAGACTATTTTTAATTCATTTACACTTACACACACACACACACACACACACACACACACACACCAATATCTCCAGTAGCACAGGGGATACATTCTCCAAAAGGAAACACAGGCAGGAAATGGGAACCCAGAATGCACTGCTCCCAATGGCTAGATTGACAGGCTAGAATGGCTGTCAATCATGACAAAGCACTGTAATAAAAGAAGCTGAGGTATGACACTGTGTGTGTGTGCGCACGCGCAAGAGAGAGTTCAATTGATGCTTTTTTCCTATATAAAATGAGATGCCAAGGAAGGTGATCCCGATTGGAACCGCAGCACAGGCTTCGTCCTCAAGCCTCCCTACCCACCTGCGCCTGCCACAACACCATGCCATTTTGAAGCCCACCCAACTGCTTTAAAAACAAAAAAAAACACCACCACTCCATGGGTAACATAAAGTCTGAGCCTTCACGAAAGGCTTCAGAGTATCTGCTAAACTAGAACAAGAATAGACTATTTCTACAGTTCTTTCGTTTGGTTCTGTAGAACCCAATTCCAGCAGTGTCATTAGAAACAGGTCAGTTTAACAAGAGTGTCTACATCCAAGTCAGAAAATCTATAAATCTGCTGACAACCATATTAGAATCACTAACTGAAAATGCCTTCTTCACGATCCTTTCGTGCACCATCTATGATAGCAAAGACAAAAAAGAAGCATTCTCATAGCGCAATCCTATCCAACTTACAACACCGGTGTAACCAGCGGTGCAGCGAGAACGGGATGCCCCAGAATGGAAAGGGGATTCAAATCTGGGGCCTCATGTTCTCGCTGCACTGCTGGTTACACCAGTGGTGTAAATTGGATAGGATTGCGCGGTCAGTGTCATTCCACAACTACAAAACTTCCTTCCCCTGAAAACTTTTCAAGTCACTCACCTGATTATTTTTCAGGAGTGTTCTTTGACTTTTTTCCTATCAGGACTATCTTAATGCCCAGGACGTATGTCTAGTATTTTGTTTTGGCTTGGTATTTATCACTGGATATTGCAAATTATTTTTTAAATCATAACCCTAAGTATGGATGAGGGCTAGGAATGAACAGACTGTACCATCAGCTCATTTGTTGATTAGGCACAGTCAGTCTTATTTATTGGCTTGTTTTAATGTACTAGTGTGTGTACTTTTGTTACCATAAGTCACCTCAAGCTGTGGAGAGGCAGGGTAAAATGTTTTAAAATGAATACATTACTAGACAGGAATAAAACCCTAGACCGCTGCACTTCTGCTGCAGGTGATGATAGAATGAGTTTTCCATTCTTAGCACCATCTTCAGAAATACAGTATGTTTATTCGGCTCAGAGACACCAAGAGGCAAAAGAAGGACAGAAGTTCTGATGCCATATGGAGATAAGAAAAGGTCGGACAAACAAGCAAGAGGAAAAATCCTGGGCAAAAAGTCCTTTGGAAAATTTTGTAGTAGTAAGTAGGCTGGGCAGATAGGTAAACAAGCAATAATCTCTCAGGACACTAGGAAAACATGAAGAGAAGGACAAAGATATATGGATCACATCAGGGAAGTAGTTAACGGGTAGCACTGTGCTTTCATTTATGGTACCAACCAAAATATTAGCATGGCAGGGACTGAAGAACTGACTGCATACAGAAAATGTGAGGTACTGCGTAGCAAGTCCCTTGGAGTAACATGACTGCCATATTCTTTCACCATTTCTCCTTCTCACCTCAAGCAGCAGAGACCCCAAGATTACTTGCTATCTTTCACATCTAACCTAACATAGGTGCAAGGTGTCATTCCTCTCTTGCGCAAAAACCACCACCACCCCAAATCCATTCACTCTCTTCTACTCACCCAGAAGCACCATGAGACAGATACTGCTAACAGTACCTAAATAAAGGGAAAGAAGTTCCCCCACAACTCTGGTTAAAGGAGAAGAAATTTGCAACCAGAGTTCTTATTTGCAGATCAAACGTCCTGTGATTTAGGCAACACCACAAGAACAGAGCCAACCCACCCCTTCCTCCAGTCATCCAACACACCCTAACTTGCTTAAGATTCATCAGCCACAGTAAGAACTGCTATGCTGCCTACACTGAAAATGCCAGAGTTCTCATACATTGTTGTAGGTTGTTCCTGTAGGGACTATTGAGATGACATGCCCCGAGTACTGTACTTAAGAAGTACAGGGGGGGGCCGCCATATCCGCGGGGGATATGTTCCAGGCCCCCCTGTGGATACTTGAAACCGTGGATAGGGGCCAACTCCACGAGCCCCTGCTGCCCCCCGTGTGCAAACGCGTGCACACTCCGCCCCCTCTTAGTTCCTTTTCTTCATTGAACGTCATCTTGTTGTCTTTCTATCTAGCACGCCATCTTGCTCTGCCAAAGGCTGCTTATCCCGTTTGATCAATGAAGCAACAAGCCTGGGGGCTGGGTGGGAGGCATTTGCTATACCCCCCCTGTGCGCTTGATCCCCCCCCCCAGCTCTTACTTTTCGTGAAGCAGCTTCATTTCTTAATTGATCAAACGGGATAAGCAGCCTCCGGTAGAGCGAGACAATGTGCTAGATAGGCTCTGAGAGCTATCGGAGCCTGTCTAGCACCTTCATCTCACTCTGCTGGAGGCTGCTTATCCCGTTTATCAATGAAGAAATGAAACTGCTTCACGGAAAAGTAAGACCCTGGGGGATCATGCGCGGGGGCCATAGCAAATGCCTCCCACCCACCCTGCCCATGCAACCCCTCAGGCTCTTACTTTTAGTGAAGCAACTTCATTTCTTCATTGATCAAACGGGATAAGCAGCCTCTGGCAGAGCAAGACGACGTGCTAAATAGGCTCTGAGAGCAGGCTATCAATGATGACATGAAGTTGCTTCACTAAAAGTAAGAGCGGGGGTGCGCACAAGGGGGGTGAATTCTCAACCGCAGAAAACTGAAACCGTGGAAAAGGAAACCGTGGATACGAGGGCCCCCTGTACTATACATGTTACTGGGTTGGATTCCCATGGAGGGTATGCAGGAGCAGAATGACAGGTCCACTTATTATAGAGGAACATGATTTCTACCAATTCCCCCACTCCACTGGCACAGATACACAGAACAAGTTTTCCAGGGGGTACTGGGAGGTGCATGAAAATGAGCGAACACAGGAAGATAGAGGAGGACAGGAAGGCCTGGCGGGATATGGTTCATGGGATCACGAAGGGTCGGACACGACTTAACGACTGAACAACAACAACTGGGGGGGTGCAGGATGAGGGAGGGGTGGTAAGACCTCATTCACAGAAAACACATTAGCAGAAGAATGAATGAAGATCTAGTTGTACTTTTAAAAGCTACGATTCAAACATATTCAACAACATTTACAGTCTGAACAGGCAATTACAGGGAATGCAAGGCAAGGAATACACAGACAATTTGCGTTCTGACCCACGCATACACGAGTCTAGAATCTAGTAGCATTCCTTCCTCCCCCAAAGATTTAGCTTCTAGAGGCGCGGAGAAGGGAGCTGAAGCTTGAAGAAATCAAACAGATTTTTTAAGGTATCGTTTTAGAAGGCAAACGGGGGTGGGTGGTATGATTCACTGGGCTGGAACTGGAAAAGAGGTGCAGTGCCTAGTAAACAGGAACGGGTGGTGACTTTTGTGCCCGACCATCAGACCTTCTCTTCCTCCAATGTGGCCGCCAAGGCAGGGTTGCCCGACCACCACCACCATGGGCGCCGGAGAACAGGTGCGCCCGTGAGGTCAGCTGCCCACGGCGCTCCCAGGGATCAATTCCAAACGCCAGCGGGCGACCAAGGGCTGAAAGAAAGACAACCCCGGCAGGAGCAAGGGAGGCCTCAGAGGCTGGTCCCCACAGCACCCCCCTCTTTCCTCACCTTGGCAGCAGAGCTCAAGGTTACGTAGTGGCCGCCCCTCAGCCGCTTTGCAGCCACCGTCGTCATCCGAGTGCAGATCATGGAGGCAGCCATGATTGACCTCCTTTCTCTCCGGCCCCTCCACTCCGAGGACCTTCCCGTTTGCAACACGCTTGCGTAGAAATCACCTCGGAGAGAGAGGAAGCCAGAGAAGGAACTTTGCCGCATAGAACTACGAAAAGTCCAGAGTACTCATTTCAGTTTTTTGACAACTTAACTTCTTGGTTTCTTTGAAAGCTTCCCTCCGCCCTTCCCGGGGCGAAAGTCAAAGCTGTCAATGCAAAACAATACAGGAATGCAGAATGTTAGCCGTGATTGAGTACTAGCGTGGCCGCCCGGACACCTACTATTCAAGCTATTTCCAACTCCATAATAAATAGGTTTATTTTCTTAACACTGGGACGGTGTAAAAGCCAGAACACAACGAAATGGGCCAGAACGAGCCATTAATAAATGAAACAAATGGGGGGGGGGGGGGACACAGCAGGATGAGTTAGTAGATACACGTGGAAACAATATTTTAGACCTGAAACTGTTCCAATAATTTTATTAAACCTTACCAGTCAAAACCCATCCGGAACAAAACGGAACGGGCATTTTCTAACTCAGTGTAATGCAAAACGCAATCACGTACATTATTACAGACACATGGGAACAATATTTTGGACATGACGACCATGCAGAAGAAATTGTATTAACCATCAAAATTGTATATGGTATAAAGGACCAGTTGAGAATAGTCAAAAGCATTCTAAACACCAAATGTATTTATTTATTTTTATTTCTTCATAAATATCAGCCTTTCCTGTAAATTACAGCAGCCTATTTTTGTATATGTGGGTAGACCACTAGCTTACTGTATGTCTTCTTTGCTTCCCTGTTTTATTATGGGCTATGATTTACAACGGCTGCAATCCTATACACACTTTCCTGGGAGTAAACCCCACTGAACACAATGGGACTTACTTCTGATTGACATGCATACTCAGCATATGAATAATAAAACTGACTTAATGTCATTTTAGTTCAATTCTAATAAAATCTTATGTTCTTGTGCCACATGAAACCCATCTCTCAAGAGGCTGACATTATTGCTACATACTGTCAGAGTGATATGTTCCAATGGTTTTCATTGGTAGATCAGCCAACAATAACTTAAGTTGATTTCTACATATGAGACAGGGGTGGCCCAGTCATGAGGCCAACTGATCTCCTTGCTTCAAGCAGTGAGCTGGGGGAGACAGAAAGCTAGCAAGGGATTCCCTGCCTGCCTGCCTGCCTGCCCCCAGCCCCCCCCCCAGCCCATGGATGGTGTTCACCTGCCAGTTCTTCCTGGTTGTCCCATCCTTGCATGCTGTCCTTGGTACATGGAGAGTTCCTCTAGTTCCATCGCTGCTGTGATCTTTTCTCAAGTGCTCTCAGTCTCAGGAACATGCTCAAGAAAGAGCCAAGGTTATCTGCACTACTTCCTCCCAGGGCGCCCCCTGACTAGCCTGATCTCCTGGGCTGGTGGCAACGTATTTTGGCCAAGGCTTTTCCCTGATAACCTGCGTGTCCAAATGAAGAGAGAGGGGAAAGGGAAGGGAACGAGCACTAAGCACTAGGCACTACTGCCCTGGATCAGTGTGTGGCCTCTGGAGCCCCTCTCTGCACTGTGACAATGCTGTGGAGACGTACTCCTGGGTAAGGGAATTAATGTTCCCTTACTCAAGGGAGACCTGCAATTGCCCCTCAGCAGGATGCATGGTAACCATTTTGTCATTTCTGCATCGGTGGGTGGGAAGAATAGGATTGGGCTGTAAGACAGGGAAAGGGAAGGGTGGGGTACAATTATTTTCAAATAATAAGCAAAAATTAAATAACAAGCAACAGATTGTGATGATGGGATGTGTGTGCAAGGGGCCCACAAAACAAAACTGTACTGGCGCCCCCCAAAAATTATTCTTGAGCCTTAGATCTGGCAGAGCAGATGTAGCCATTCTTTTCCAGTTTGCCCTCTGCCCATCCCCATACTTTATTTACAAACTGAACTTTATTAAACATACTGAGGTAGCCTTAACTAGTGATCATAGTTTAAAACCAGTTCCAATGGCTAGCAAGCTTTCCCAAGTTCTTTCTGACATCACAGAGGATGTTAAATTGATGACAGTATACAGCTAGACAAGAAGTTAACGTTGTCTGCCAGGAAACCATGCTTGTAAGAAAAATTCATAATCCCAAGACCAGCAATGCTTTATTTCAGTGGTTCTCAAACTGGTGGGTCGCGACCCACCACGAAAACTGGATGCAGTCACTACGGTGATGTGACGTGATGTCGGTGACGTCCTGCTGCCACTGGGAAAAGGTTTTTTTAACTTACCGGGGATCAGTTCCCTAAAGTGATCTGAGACTCACTTTTGGTTTCAGACAAAAACTGGGAGTGAGTCTCATTTGCTTCAGGTAGCCGATCTGAATCACGGGGAGGCCCACAGAGGGGGCCGTGCCCCCCCCCCGCACCCTCTGGAAGGCCTGTGCGACCCCCAGTAAATAAACCCCCCTTGTTCCCAGCAGCGGGCAGGACGTTGCCGACATCACCCCCTTAAGGGGGTAGCGACTGCACCTGGTTATCATGGTGGGTTGCAACCCACCAGTTTGCCATAGGGCAAGTTCACCAACAGATGGGAAGGAGGAGCTGCAACTGGTTGTTCTAGAGTGGAAGCAGCATGTACTGCTGCAGTGAGCTGAAGCGGCACATGTGCAGTGGGACAGCGTTGACTCTATTAAGTAGAGTTGTGTGGGTGTGGGGCTGCTGCAGCAGGATCAAGTGAAAGTAAAGAGGAAGCAAAAAGACATAGACAGACAAAAAAAAGAAACTGGTAGGGGGAAGAGGGGGGGTTAGGTCTGAGGAAGCACAAATTAATTAAGCAGTGCGAGAAAAGTCAGGATGGGAAATTTGAAAAAGACTAACCCCTTGGGGATGTGGGTCGAAACACTAAGGCAGAAAGATTTGTTGTTGTCTATGTTTTCTTAAAAAAAAAGTATGTGCAATTATTTGCCAATCAGTGTTAGTTACCAAGGTAACTACCAAGTTTGCAATCTGCCACATAAACCCAGGTGGCTACTAAGGCACTAGGCAGGAGTCGCCCCAAAGGAGTGATAGATACTATTGCCGTGATAGTAGTTTGGTTTACACAGCTCATCTTTATGTAGTCACTTTTATGGCTTCAGCATAGGGTTCACACGCTAACGGTTATTGATCAGTGTTCTTCCTCCGGTTCGAATTATGACTACCCGGCTGAGCGAAGGTCCTAACGCAGCTGGTCGATTATTGCTTCCAAGGAAGGCGGGTCTAGGAAAGAGCTTATTCGGCCACGAGGTGGCGCCGTCGATCTTCGCGGGAAGGGCCTAGAAAGGGGCCCCGGGGAGAGTCCAGTTCGCTGTTGATATCTATGTCAGCAGGGGGCGCTAGCGCTCTCGCTGCTTTCCTCCAGTCCGGAGCGGCCTCTCTCGTTCTCTCTTCGCCTGCTTCCCCCTCTTGGCCCGGCAGTGGTTTCTCTTGGCTGGCCCACACTGGTGATGGCGACCGGAGCAGCGGTGGCTGCTGCAGGTGGCGACGGGGAGCGGAACAGTACCCGAGACCGGCTGCTGGGCGCCCTGGACGACTTGGAACTTCTGTCCAGGTAGGCGCTCTCTGACCTCGATGGGGGGGTGGGGATTTCAATGTCGCGGATGGGTTCTAGAACACCGCTGAGTTGCTCCACTCGTCTGCTTTTGCGCCTGCGCAGTTTCTCTGTCTTCCTTTTTTCCGCCCATCTTTTCAAAGCTTGCAGGTGGGCGCGCGGTGCTGAGCTCGACTCTCCGCGCCTTTTTACAGCCTTTTTCCTTCTCTTCTCCAACTGTTCACAGTTCAGTGCGGCGTTTCACGGAGCAGTTTCAATAAGTTGTTTTCAAACGGTTCTTATAAAACAAGTTTGTCCATAGTTTAGTCAGCATGTCCTTGGCCCAGAGAGGCTCACGCGCTAAACCAGACACGAGCTATTTAGACCGTAGGAAATGCCAACTGAGAACAGGATCATAAAGCCCAAAAGCATGAACTCTTGAGTTCAAATCTTGTCTTGACCACAAACTCACTGGATTTGTTAAGCAAGCCCGTATTCTCTCACCCACCACAGGTGAAAGGCTTTATACAACTTGGTGAAGCCTTTGGTAGCTAACATTGCTTATTTATTTTTGCTTGGTTTTCTTTCTCATTTCTTTTCTGAAGATGTTGTAAACTGTTTACGTTCACTACTTGCATTAGTATTTTATGTGGTAAATGAATTATTACAGCGATTAGAGCATGGGATGGCGAATATAACAAAAGGGAGCGGAGGTAAATGCTTTGTATTTACAAAGGGGAGGAGGTAAACGTTTTAAGTAAAACTAAAAATAGTAAATACTAGTTATGTCAGGAGGGAAAGGAAATGTGCAAGTATATTTCCAAATGTGTAATAATGTATGAGGGCTTTTTGAACCAAGTGGTGGAGTAGAATTTCTGAGTAGACTTGCATAGGATTGCACTGTGTTAGTCTTCATACATCCTGATTCGGTACAGACCAAACCTACAGTTCACAGAATTTATAAGTTATCCATAGAGTGGGGGTTGATTTTCTTTACTAGTTGTTGGTGAATTCTTCAGAAAAACAAGTGCAGGTACTTCACAGGATTGGGAAAAACCTGGAATTCATCTAACAGTGGGTGGTCCGCTGCAGTAATGGTGCCAGAAGTAGCACCAGGTGTTTGTGGCGTAGCATGCTAGGACAAAAATAGGAGAAGAACCTGTGGGGCTGGCTATTGCTGAGAATAAGGCCTATAGCTTTCTGTACTGGGGCCACTTGCTCTCCAGACAACGGGGAGGGAGTGTGTAAATGCCACATAAATAAGCTTCCTTACACTAATCAAGTTGTCATCTAGAACAGGGTTTCCCAATTTGTGGTACTAGTACCACCAGTGGTAGTTTGGCTGACTGCTGGTGGTATTCGGACTGCTGGACCACTGGAACCCCACTCCGATGCGGTGCTTTTGGTGGTGCATTTTTGCTCCCAATAAGCTCCTGCCTTTGGCTGAGCCTCTCAGGAACGCTGAGAATGCATTTTCTGGCCTCTGAAAACCCAGAAGTAACTGTTGATGATGTCATCGCCAGTCACTTCTGGTGGTACTCAGAAGGAGAGTGGCACCAGAGGTGGTACTCGGCCATGGCCTAGACTCCTGATCTAGAAGTAAGGGTTTCATGGTTGCAAAGCACATGACTTCAGAGATACCATTACTGTAAATACAAATGTGCTCATTCTTAGGCTTACCAGATCCATACCGGGACAGAGTGCTAGACCTTTTGGAGAAGGAATGTGGGCAGGTGTAGCTTGTTAAACCCTTAGAACACAATCCTAATGGGATCCTAGGATTGTGCTCTAAGGGTTTAACAAGCTACACCTGCCCACATTCCTTCTCCTAAAGCACTCTATCCCAGTATGGATCTGGTAAGCCTACTCATTCTCACATTGTATACAAAATCCAAAAGAGAGATCTCACTTATAACTTGAGATTTCATGTTCTTATGATTGAAGCTGCAGGTAAGCTTCTTGCCTTCAAAAGTTTGCTTAGACCACTAGGGGGTCTAGTAAAATTGCTTTGCCTTCCTGATACAGACTGTGGGGTGCCTGTTGGCCATGTGTTTAGTCTAGATTAGCAGTTCTCAAAGTCCCTGCTGCCTCGACCCACCTACTGCAGCTGCTCCCCCGTCGCGACTCACCAGAAAGGCCTCCTGACGCGACCGGAAGTTGCTTTGACGAAACCAGAAGCGACCCGAAAGTCACTTGCAGAGACCTTCCAAGGACTGCAGAAGCCTCTGGAGGTTGTCCCGGGCCTGGTGCAACAGGGGAGCAGCTGTAGAAGGTGAGTTGCGACCCGGAAGTGGCCTCTGGTTGCTTCTGTTTGGCTTCAATTTGGAGCGAAACGGAGGCAAGGGTGGACCCAACTGATGACCCACCAAGTGGATCGCCACCCACAATTTGAGAAGCCCTGGTCTAGATCAACCCTTTGCCATAAAGCAAGGCTGAAGCTGCAATCCTATGCACACTTACCTGGGAGTAAGCCCCATTGACTATATTGGGACTTCTGAGTAGACATGCCTAGGATTGGGCTCACGGTTTTTGTAAGTTTGTACCTAAGAGAAGACTTGCGCTGCCTCTGGAAAATGTACATTGTAGGCTTTGCCACACCTTGAGGACATCATCATCATCATTATTATTATTATTATTAACAGTATTTATATACCGCTTTTCAACAAAATGTTCACAAAGCGGTTTACAGACCAAATCAAATGATTCAATATGAGGGTGTGCTGCATCTGAGTTTATTAGGAGCAGCAATAGCCTTGTCTTGATAAGCATTTTATTATAAAGCATATAGAAAGGGTTTATTATGCTTTCACTACTGAGAATTGTTTATTTCCTGTTCCTGTGGAGTAGTAAAGAATGTCCTGTAACTGCATTTTCAGAAACCACACAACTAACTTTCCCCCTCTGTTATGGCAATTTTGCTTCAGGGAATTGATTGAAATGTTGGCACTTTCAAGAAATCAGAAACTTGCACAACCTGGAGAGGAGAGTCAGGTAAGCAAGAAGTGTTAAAATCTTACAAAGAATATCTGATATAATAAAATGTGTAGTGAGGTGAATAATGAAAACCAATTTGACCATCTCTGTCTTCATTGGTAGTCTTGCTGCTTGAAAGACCTGTGTTGCTGCACTTGCTGTTTTTTCAGACCTGGAGTTCCTAAGCCTGTAAATTGGATTGCAAATGCCAGGGTATCTTTACTTCCATGCTTTTTTTTCCAGGGCAGTAATCCAGGAAACATAGAAGTAAATAAATCTAAGCAGCAGATCAGTGCTGTGACAGAAACTGATCAGTTAGGGAATGGGAGGGAACATCTGGGTTCAGACCCAACCGTTCTGCACTTCAGTCCCATTCCAGATCATCAGCTCCATGATAGCACTGCTCCAGGGACGGTAGTGTTATAGCGCTACTACAACACACACAACCCAAGAGGGTTCTTGATTACCAGTGCTTTCACAACACTACCCCAGGAGCCATAGTGTTATAACACTGCGGATTCATTCTAGATTGTAACAGCTTCCCTACTCTTACAGATTATCAACAAATGGTGCTGATCTGTTTGGGAGTCAGCCAGTTTCTCTCCCTGACAAATAATCAATGCTGGCATATTGCCTGACCATCTGTCAGGTAGTGAATCCAGTCCAGGTTTTCCCCACACCTAAATATGGTACCCACATCTATGATAGCGAACTTCCTGTGACTTAAGATCTGCATGGCTTATAACTGTGTTTCCCAAACTGTGGGTCAGGACCCACGGGTGACTCGTCACCAGATTTCTGGTGAACATAAGAACATAAGAAGAGCCCTGCTGGATCAGGCCAAGAGCCCATCTAGTCCAGCTTCCTGTGTCACACAGTGGCCCCACCAGATGCCTCAGGGAGCACATGAGACAACAAGATACCTGTGTCCAGTCGCCACTCCCTTGCACCTGGCACAGAGAAAACCCACTTCTAAAAACCAGGAGGTTGCTTATGGCTTGTAACCTGTGATGGTCTTTTCCTCCATGAATTTGTCCAAACCCCTTTTAAAGGCATCTAGGCCAGGTGCCATCACCACATCCTGTGGCAAGGAGTTCCACAGATGAATCACACGCTGGGTAAAGAAATATTTTCTTTTGTCTGTTCTAACTCTCCCTCCACTCAATTTTAGTGTGTGTCCCCTGGTTCTGGTGTTGTGCGAGAGGGAAAAGAATTTCCCTCTATCCACTCTCTCCATCCCATGCATAATTTTATACGTCTCAATCATGTCCCCCCTCAGGCGCCTTTTTTCTAGGCTGAAAAGCCCCAGACGCTGTAGCCTTTCCTCGTAAGGGAGGTGCTCCAGCCCACGAATCATTCTGGTCGCTCTTTTCTGCACCTTTTCCAATTCAGTTATATCCTTTTTGAGGTATGGTGACCAGAACTGGACACAATACTCCAGATGTGGCCTTACCATCGATTTGTACAAAGGCATAATGATATTGGCCGTTTTATTCTCAATCCCCTTTTTAATGATCCCGAGCATGGAATTGGCCTTCTTCACAGCCGCCGCACACTGGGTCGACACTTTCATCGACCTGTCCACCAGGACCCCAAGATCTCTCTCTTGATCCGTCACAGACAACTCAGAACCCATCAGCGTATATGTGAAATTTTGGTTTCTTGCCCCAATGTGCATCACTTTGCACTTACTTACATTGAAGCGCATCTGCCATTTTGCTGCCCATTCTCCCAGTTTGGAGAGATCCTTCTGGAGCTCTTCACAATCCCTGCTGGTCTTTACCACCCGGAAAAGTTTAGTGTCATCCGCAAACTTGGCCACCTCACTGCCTATCCCCAACTCCAGGTCATTTATGAATAAGTTGAAAAGCACCGGTCCCAAGACCGATCCTTGGGGCACACCGCTTTTCACCTCTCGCCATTGTGAAAATTGCCCATTGACTCCCACTCGCTGTTTCCTGGTCTTCAACCAGTTCCTAATCCACAAGAGGACCTGCCCTCTTATTCCCTGACTGTGGAGTTTTCGCAGGAGCCTTTCATGAGGGACCGTGTCAAACGCCTTCTGAAAATCCAGATATATAATATCCACGGGTTCGCTCGCATCCACATGCCTGTTGACCTTTTCAAAAAATTCTAACAGGTTTGTGAGGCAAGACTTCCCCTTGCAGAAGCCATGCTGACTCTCCCTCAGCAGAGCTTGTTCTTCTATGTATTTTAAGATTTTATCCTTAATGAGACTTTCCACCATCTTCCCTGGAACAGATGTTAGGCTGACCGGCCTGTAGTTTCCCGGGTCCCCCCTCCTTCCTTTTTTAAAAATTGGTGTGACATTAGCTATCCTCCAATCCTCTGGCACATTGGCCGTTTTAAGGGACAAGTTGCATATTTGGGTCAAGAGGTCAGCAACTTCATTCTTGAGTTCCTTCAGAACTCTTGGGTGGATGCCATCCGGGCCTGGTGATTTATTGATCTTTATTTTGTCAATTAAGTCTGAGACATCTTCTCTTTTAACCTCTATTTGACTTAATTCTTTAGTCAGGGGAGACCGTTCCGGCAGCGGTATTTGCCCGAGGTCTTCTGCCGTGAAGACAGATGCAAAGAACTCATTTAATTTCTCTGCAGTCTCCAAGTCCCCTTTTATCACCCCTTTCTCTCCCTCACCATCCAGCGGACCCACCGTTTCAGAGGCTCCAATGGAAATGGGTGGTGGAAAGATCAGATAGCTGCTAATTGCCCTGCAAGGAGCTGAACTCCTACAGTTTGCAAGTTTGTGTAAATATAGGGAGATACAGTAAATGTTTGAACGTCCTTCTGGTGCGTTTTTTCCCAAGTCTGTCAATGACATGGGAAATGCTGATTTCTGTAAGGGGGGGGGGGGGTTGCACATTTTTCATGAGAAAAGGTAGTTCCTGTAGGGGGGTTAGCACACTTTTCAGGGCCTCGGTTTCCAGTATGTGTTTCAACTTGTCCGTAGTAATCCAAATGGCACATAACCATTTGTTGTTCGACAGATCCTGGAGTTATTGATTCAGAGAGATAAAGAGTTTCAGGAATTAATGAAACTGGCTCTTGATCAAGGGAAAATTCACCATGAGATGCAGCTATTAGAAAAAGTGGTGGAGAAGAGAGACAATGATATTCAGCAGCTTCAGAAACAACTAAAAGAAGCAGAACATATACTGGTGAGTCTGTGGGTAAAATATGACATCTCAGAATAATTGCAGACATTCTACTAAGTTTAATGCAAAGAGAACCATTTTTTTTAGCTTCCTAAACACACCTAGTGGTTCACATTTATCAACTGCATATGTCACAAATTATTCTAGTAAGTGTCCACTAGCTGGTTACTACACCAGCCCAAACCCAGGGCCTAACACTATTGACTCTCTTGAAAAAAAATCTTGTTTCTGCTCCTCTTCCTCTGGTTCTCTCACTTCCACCTGCCCTTTCATCCCTTTTCTGTCTCCCCTTCATGTAAATTAATTTGTGTCTAATTCCTTTTTAGTCCCAACATCTTCAGTTCCATTTCCACCCATTTCTCCTCTCACCTATTTCATTTATCTGCTGTATCTTATAAGGATCTGTAGTCATGTTTCTGCTTTTCCAGCAATCCAGCCATTGCCTGAATAATTACTTGCTACAGGGTGATCAGTTATCACCATCCTGGCTACTGTGACCTTGCAATATATAGACATATTTATTTATTTTTCATATTTTTATACCGCCCTTCCTCCAAGGAGCTCAGAGTGGTGTACATATTTCCTCCCCTCCTTTTGTCCCCACAACAACCCTGTGAGGTAGGTGGGGCTGAGAGATAGTGACTGGCCCAAAGTCACCCAGGAAGCTTCGTGGCTGAGCGGGGATTTGAACCTGGATCTTCCAGGTCTAAGTCCAACTCCCAAACCTCTACACCATATAAGAGTCTGGATGTGAAATGAGGTTTTCATGGCCAGCGATGATTCTTAAAGACGTGACGACGGGATTAAAAGCCATGACAAATAAAATCTAACAATAAAAACAAGAAAAGCTCCGTTTTTAAAACTTTATAGATAACATCTTTTATGAACAAGATCTGGGCTCCAGCTCTGAGGAAGAAAGCTGAAAACTCTGTCTCCCATGCATTTAATTAGAGGCTTACGAAGTCAGCTAAACATTTTCAGACTGACTTCTCATTTGATGTTCCCTTCTTCTCATTTGAGGTCAAACTTCTTTCTTTCGAGGTTCCCCCTTCTCATTGAGGTGAAACAAGGACAACCAAGTACTCCGGGACTGCGATCTTTTCAACTAGCGCTAAACCGGAACTGATTACTTCCGTGTTGATGAGCTCCAGCTAATCAGCGGAGGTGCATCTTTTTAGCCTGCAACTGAGAGAGACAAACGAAGGCCACCTAGCTTTTAGTTATGCTTTTAGCCTGTGGAAGATCATTAAATTCATGATCAAAACATTGCAGACCTAGATTTTAATCTATAAAGTTTAAAAAACGGAGCTTTTCTTGTTTTTATTGTTAGATTTTATTTGTCATGGCTTTTAATCCCATTGTCATTTCTTTAAGAAATACAAGAGTCTCTTTTTTTCCCCTCCCAAGATTTTCTTTGCCAATCATAAACCCTAGAAATGAACCTTAACAAACCTTTAATTTGCTATCCGGCAAAAGTAGAATTTCAAAAAGTAGGTTCAAGTAGAATGCCCAGATACTTCGGAATTTCCATGTACTAAATTCATGTTTATTTCAAAGAGTTTTTAAAATCTGATTTATTGCACCTTTGGATACAAATTAATTCACCAAGAAATATTATTTTGTTTTTAGGCCACAGCAGTTTATCAGGCAAAAGAAAAACTGAAATCAATAGAAAAGGCAAGAAAAGGTGAGTAGTTGTAAGGCTGGTTTCTGCAATCATGGCGTTCATATGATGATTATATCTCTTTTGTGATAGATTTCCTGTGGAAAACAGTTATTGCAAATCGGCAAATTTAAAAACATTAATTCAAAGAATTTGAGCTATATATGTAAAGATACCATACGTACCCACTAGTTCCCTCATAATCAAGTTATAGTGTTATCCTGCTGTAAGAAAACCAATGTTTAAAATGCTCAGCCATTGAAATGCGGGCTTGTGACATAAGTTCAATGCATCGGTTTAGGAGTGCAGAAGAAATAGGTTAAGGAGCAGGAAGAATTTGGAACATAATTAAAACAATTTGGAATTTGCTTCAAGTATTCATAACAAAAGAAAATATGGCAGTTCACAATAAACAAGCATGCTAGGATAATTCTCTGCAATATAAGAAATGTTTTAAGAGTCAGTGTCCATTAATGTGAAAAGATAAAAAGGGGTTGAAGGAAGCTAAAGCCTAGTTCTGCAGGATAATCATTGTGGTATTACAGCCTTTACATTTTTTTCTGAAAAATTTTCCCCTGGTAGTGAAGCTTGTATTACGAAGCTAATATCTTTGCTTGCTACATTTTTTTTCCTTCTCACAGGAGCCGTTTCATCTGAAGAAATAATTAAATATGCTCATAGAATTAGTGCCAGCAATGCTGTTTGTGCTCCTCTGACATGGGTGCCAGGTAACTAGCAAGTTTCACAACTATATATATTTGTCATACTTTTAAAAATAGTTTGATATGCAAGTATGTTAACATTTTTCAGGTACAATGTTTGTAATATAGTGGGCCCTCCGTATCCACGACTTCAGCATTCGTGGATTTGACTCAACGTGGATGCTGGAGGCAATGTAAAAACCTTTTAAAAAAGAATTTAAAAGGTTAAAAAGAGCTTTCCTTACTTTTTTTCTTTTTAAAAGGTTTTTACATTGGCCCCAGTATCAGCGCTAAAGCTATTTAGGTTTACACGGATTTCAGTATCCGTGAGGGGGTCCAGAACGGTCCCCTTGCGGATACAGAGGTCCAACAGTATTACATTCTCAAAAGTTTGTCACCAGTAAATACGAATTTACAAATTGGGGCTCACAACTAAATATTGCAGCGCTTCCCTGGGGACTCGCAACTAAATATTACAACACTTCCCTGGCCCCTAACAAGAGTGCTCCTGTTCAGAGCGCTAGCTAGTGTGGAACAAGAACCTTGTAGTGCTGTTTGGGGCTCCTGGTAGAAAGGCTTCATAGGGAATGGAGGGTAAGAAAAGCAACACCATTTTTCATCTTGCTGTGCTATGTAGTGCTGAAGTGTGCTAGTTCAGGGCCTCCCCATAAATGGAGGATCCAGTTAATAGTTGTAAACACTAATTTAAATCACTTAAATGCTTGGAGGAAGACTAAGTAATTGGATAGCTGTGTTGAAAAGTTTGTTCATACAGAATTGCAAACAAAACTGTTTTATTTTTAAGGAGATCCACGGAGGCCATACCCAACTGATTTGGAAATGAGGAGTGGTCTGCTGGGTCAGATGAATAATCCATCGGCAAATGGAGTCAATGGACACTTACCAGGGGATGCACTTGCAGCAGGCAGATTGCCAGGTAAGAAGAAATACAAATGTACTCAATGACTAGTAGTAGTCGGATTAACTGAACAATATCTGCATAAATGTTCAAAAAGCACTGTGTCTTAGAGTGGAAGAAATATATATCCAGCTGCTAGAATCACACTGGGAAAACACAAATACATTTGGTTTTTAATTTTTATTAAATGGTCTCGAGGAAAATGTTAAAAGCCAAAGCATGAAAAATTAACAGTATGTCTATTGTTTTAAAAATCAGATACTTAAGTCAGTTTCACTTTATACTTATCACAATAAACAATATGGGCTAAAAGAGTCTCTTATTGCTCTTTACATTTACAGCTCAATCCTACCTAAGATCTGGCCGGCGGCCCATGGCCGTCTGGCGGATCCTGTGCACCGGCAGCCAGTGTGGCTGCCGGGCGGGAGGCCTACTCGGGGAAGGAGACGCTCGTCTCCTTCCCCGAGTGCAAATGGCGGCCGCCCAGATGGGCCTCCTCAGATTTCCGCCAGCTATTTTGCTGGCGGAAGTAATAGGAGGTGGTGTAAAGCTCCGGCGCCCGGTGGGGGCTAGGATACAGCCGAAGGCCATCCCCTGTCCCCTCCCGGGCCGCTGAGGCCAATGGCCACCCTCCCGGCTCCGGCAATCCGCTCCCCCCCACACACACACACTTGATCCAAACCTACCTGGGTCCAGCGACGGCGGGTTCTTCCCAGCTCTCAAGGACTTGCAGACGTGCCTTATGGCACTTTTGCAACTCCTTCTGGCACCAGAACGCTCCTTCTGGCGCTGGAAAGTTCCGGTGGATTGGGCTGCCCTTCTAGTACTAGCATACATTACCACCCAGCTGATGACATTAGTGCAGATATAACACTGACCAGTCACCAGTTCTCTTCCTTCCCTTGTGCAAGACTCCTTACCTTTTCTTTGGAGATAACTACAGTTAGTGTTATGTCTGCAAGGATGTCTTCTCTGACCTAGGTTAGTGCCAGAACAGTTTGAAACTATAATTGGAAGCAGGTCTGTAAACTGTTCTTTGGTCTGTGGCTAGCAAAAACTATCAGTATAAATGTAGTACTGGCAATACTTGTCTTCCAAATTGAAAAATAGGGGAAGAATGCTTGTATGATGGGGAAGAGCATTATTGATTGCCAAACCATGCTTTGGTAATTGGTATTCTTAATGCTTATACTAAATTGTTGTGGATTTTATATAATAGTTATAGACTGTAGAGTGAAAGAGCAAAGTACTTCATTTGAATTAAAATACTTGGAGCAACATCTAGCCAAAATAAAGTGCCCCATTGCTTTTTCTCTAGCTCTTGTTTCCTTTTAAAATCAGTGGCACCTAAACACGTCTAGCTTTGGCTAGCTTGTGCTTGTGTCTTTTCAGTCAAGTTGAAATGCTATGCATTCTAAATTAGAATAAGTCCCATTTTGTTCAGTTAAACTCGCTTTCAACTAAGCGTGTATATAGGATTGGCCTGCAAATAATTAAACTGTATTATGAAACACAACTCCTTCATGGATCATTGCCTTGTCGTGGCGAAGGGGCTTGCGTAACTCAATGAAGCCATGAGCTATGCCGTGCAGGGACACCCAAGACGGACAGGTCGTAGCAGAGAGTTCTGACTAAAAGTGATCCACTGGAGAAGGAAATGGCAACCCACTCCAGTAACCTTGCCAAGAAAATCCCATGAACAGTACCAAAAGGCTAAAAGATATGACGCCGGAAGATGAGCCCCTCAGGTCGGAAGGTGTCCAATATGCTACTGAGGAAGAGCGGAGGACTATTCCAAGTAGACCCAGAAAGAGTGAAGCGGCTGGGCCAAAGCCAATAGGACGTCCAGCTGTGGATGTGTCTGAGGTTGAAAGGAAAATCCAATGCTGCAAGGAGCAATACTGCTTAGGAACATGGAATGTGAGGTCTATGAATCAAGGCAAGCTGGATGTGGTCAAAAATGAGATGATAAGATTGAACATTGACATCTTGGGAATCAGCGAACTAAAATGGACGGGCATGGGCGAATTTAAGTCAGGTGACCATCATATCTACTACTGTGGGCATGAATCCCTTAGAAGAAATGGAGTAGCCCTCATAGTCAATAAAAGAGTGGGAAAGGCAGTACTGGGGTGCAACCTCAAAAACGACAGAATGATTTCAGTTCGAATCCAAGGCAAACCATTCAACATTACAGTAATCCAAGTGTATGCCCCAACCACTGATGCCGAAGAAGATGAAGTTGACCAGTTCTATGAAGACCTACAACACCTTCTAGAACTAGCACCCAAAAAAGATGTCCTTTACATCATAGGAGACTGGAATGCTAAAGTAGGAAATCAAGAAATAAACGGAACAACAGGCAAGTTTGGCCTTGGAGCGCAAAATGAAGCAGGGCAAAGGCTAACCGAGTTCTGTCAAGAGAACACGCTGGTCATAGCAAACACTCTTTTCCAACAACACAAGAGGCGACTCTACACATGGACATCACCAGATGGTCAATACCGAAACCAGATAGATTATGTGCTTTGCAGCCAAAGATGGAGAAGCTCTATACAGTCAGTAAAAACAAGACCTGGAGCTGACTGTGGCTCAGATCATGAGCTTCTTATTGCAAAATTCAGACTTAAACTGAAGAATGTAGGGAACACCACTAGACCAGTCAGATATGACCTAAACCATATCCCTTATGAGTATACAGTGGAGGTGAAGAATAGATTTAGGGCATTAGACCTGGTAGACAGAGTGCCTGAAGAACTATGGACAGAAGTTCGTAACATTGTACAGGAGGCAGCAACTAAAACCATCCCAAAGAAAAAGAAATGCAAGAAAGCAAAGTGGCTGTCAGATGAGGCTTTACAAATAGCTGTGGAAAGAAGGAATGCAAAAAGCAAGGGTGAAAGGGAAAGATATAAACAACTGAATGCAGAGTTCCAGAGAATAGCAAGGAGAGATAAGAAGGCCTTCTTAAATGAACAATGCAAGGAAATCGAGGAAAACAACAGAATGGGGAGGACTAGAGATCTCTTCAAGAAAATTGGAGATATCAAGGGAACGTTTTGTGCAAAGATGGGCATGATAAAGGACAAAAAAGGCAAGGACCTAACAGAAGCAGAAGAGATTAAGAAGAGATGGCAAGAATACACAGAAGAACTATACAAGAAAGATCTGAATGTTCCTGATGACCACGCTGGTGTGGTCACTGACCCAGAGCCGGACATCCTAGAGAGTGAAGTCAAGTGGGCCTTAGATAGCATTACTAACAACAAAGCTAGCGGAGATGATAATATCCCAGCTGAGCTACTTAAAATACTAAATGATGATGCTGTGAAGGTGCTGCACTCAATATGCCAACAAATTTGGAAAACTCAGCAGTGGCCAAAGGATTGGAAAAGGTCAGTTTACGTTCCAATTCCAAAGAAGGGCAGTGCCAAAGAGTGTTCAAACTACCGTACAATTGCACTCATTTCACATGCTAGCAAGGTTATGCTCAAAATCCTACAAGCTAGGCTTCAGCAGTACGTGGACCGAGAACTACCGGACGTACAAGCTGGGTTTCGAAGAGGCAGAGGAACTAGAGATCAAATTGCCAACATGCGCTGGATCATGGAGAAAGCACGAGAGTTCCAAAAAAACACCTACTTCTGCTTCATTGACTACGCAAAAGCCTTTGATTGTGTGGATCACAACAAACTGTGGCAAATTCTTAAAGAGATGGGGGTACCAGACCACCTTACCTGTCTCCTGAGAAACCTGTATGCGGGCCAAGAAGCAACAGTTCGAACCGGTCATGGAACAACTGATTGGTTCAAAATTGGAAAGGGAGTACGGCAAGGCTGTATATTGTCACCCTGCTTATTTAACTTATATGCAGAGTACATTATGAGAAATGCAGGGCTGAATGAATCACAAGCCGGAATCAAGATTGCCGGGAGAAATATCAACAACCTCAGATATGCAGACGATACCACCCTAATGGCAGAAAGTGAAGAAGAACTAAAGAGCCTCTTGATGAGAGTGAAAGAGGAGAGTGCAAAAGTTGGCTTGAAACTCAACATTAATAAAACTAAGATCATGGCATCTGGGCCCATCAATTCCTGGCAAATAGAAGGGGCAGAAATGGAAGCAGTAACAGATTTTACTTTTCTGGGCTCCAAGATCACTGCAGACGGAGACAGCAGCCATGAAATTAAAAGACGCTTACTCCTTGGAAGGAAAGCTATGGCAAACTTAGACAGCATAATAAAAAGCAGAGATATCACCATGCCAACAAAAGTTCGTATAGTCAGGGCGATGGTGTTCCCAGTAGCAATGTATGGTTGCGAGAGTTGGACCATAAGGAAGGCTGAGCGCCGAAGAATAGATGCTTTTGAACTGTGGTGCTGGAGAAGACTCCTGAGAGTCCCTTGGACTGCTAGGAGATCAAATCAGTCAATTCTAAATGAAATCAAGCCTGACTGTTCCCTGGAAGGACAGGTACTAAGGCTGAAACTCAAATATTTTGGCCACCTGATGCGAAGAGAGGACTCTCTGGAGAAGACTCTGATGCTGGGAAAGATTGAAGGCAAAAGGAGAAGGGGAAGGCCAAGGATGAGATGGTTAGACAGCATCACCGATGCAACAAACATGAAAATGAGCGAACTCAGGAAGATAGTGGAGGACAGGAAGGCCTGGCGGGATATGGTTCATGGGATCACGAAGGGTCGGACACGACTTAACGACTGAACAACAACAACAACATGAAACACAAACTACATTATGACACAAAATCACATTCTCTGCTGTCCCATGTATTTTAACATTGTTTCCCTTTAAGCCGACTGCCTGCTGTGGTCTCTGCCACTTTAAGAACTCTAAACTACCATTTGCCACTTTTCAGTTAAGCTCTGCCTTTTCCCTGCATCACTATGTCAGAGTGTGTTTTCTGCACACCATTTTCCCTGAAGAAGCTCATCACAGGATGAGCGAAACGTTGGCTCATTATTGATATTTGATTACATTTCCTAACATTTCTTAATGCAATAGACAGTCCTAAGTCATGGCTTCTAAACCCGGTATATACATCTCATCGTCTTTAAAAATCACATTCATTTTATTTTTCCTTCAGATGTCCTCGCGCCTCAGTATCCTTGGCAATCAAGTGACATGTCAATGAACATGCTACCTCCTAATCACAGCAATGACTTTATGTTGGAACCTCCTGGACACAATAAGGAGAATGAAGATGATGTAGAAGTTATGTCAACTGATTCCTCAAGTAGTAGCAGTGACTCAGATTAGGGACCGTATCTGAATCTGTTTTGTGCTAGTGACTGTTGTTGTTACACATTTGTTCTACAATCCAACTGGGGACTGCAGTACAAAATAAGAAGCAGCCAACTCTACAAAACTCTGATGACGACTTTTAAACTAAAACATTTTTCATCTATATGTTAGGAATTAGCGCTTACCCCCAAAAGTAATCATGACTGGTAGGTAACTGTGCTTGAGAGAAATTCCAGTGGTTGTGCTGCAAGTTTTTAATGTTCTTGAAAAGGAATGTTCTTGAAAAGGAAGCCTAATGAGAATTTATTATTATTATAATAATAAATTCTCAAGTGTAACATTTCTCTGACAATAGCCTTTTTCTTAATATAGATGAAAAAATCTTTAGATATTCAGAGTGCTACGATGGTTTTGTATTGCTAGGATTCCAGTTCTGGCCAGTGTTTGTTTTATACAGCATGTGATAAGCGTAAACAAAATAATTTTGTAATATTGTGTAAATGGCTTTGTTACAAATAAAAGACTATCACTACTATCTGAAAGCAACACGTTCTACTTCACAGTGAATAATCTGTTGTTCAAATGGAGGTATGAGAATAATGTACTTACTGGCAATTGTGCAGTAATGTCCCAAGCACACTAACCCAGAAGTAAATTCTGTTGAGCTCCATGAGACTCGATCCCTAGCAAGAGAATTCTAACTGCAACTCAATCGTATCTGTTTACGCAGAAATAATTCCCACTGATTTCAGCAGGCTGACTGCCAAATAAATATGCATAACATTGAAGTCTTAATGAAACCTGCTATACCTACAATTTTTTTAATGTTTTTTAAATTGTGTAGCTTTACTTCTAGAAGAACTTGATCCTTTCGATTTCATTTACCTCAGTATCAATTTTTATAAACTGTTTCAAGCTACAATAATTCAGCTCCCACCATGTACATTGATAGTTAACACTGAACATACTTAAAATTTCATCTTGTTTCAATTGCTTTAGCGAAGCCATACAAAACGAAACATTGCCATCTAAACCTCTTTGAAATGAATCTACACTAAAAGGTTTTTGCTAATGCAAGTCTCAGTAGGTCAAAACAACTAGAATTCAATTTTTAAACTGCATTCTTCTATATACAATATATAGCTTCTGGAAGGAATTTGTGAGATGCCTAACCACTAAACAGTAGGAATGTACAGCAAGTCCTCACTTAAAGTCATTTCATTTAAAGTTGTTTCGTTTTAAAGTTGATAGGAAAATGCCATAGGAACATCTACATTTATCAATTAGCCTACGGTAAAATTGGTTTCATTATAAGTCGTTTCACTTAAAGTTGCATTTTCCAAGAAAGAACCTATTGACAACTTGAAGTGAGGACGTGCTGTATATACTATATGGAAATACAACCACAGCTGTGTGGGTGGTTTGAGTTCCAGCCCCACTTCCTTGCCTCCTACAACCTGTTAACTTCCTTCTGTACCTCCCTACTCTAGGCTCTTGTCTTTTTGCTCTTGATTCTACGTGGGCAGAGCTGTGAGGTACAGAAGGCAGTGAACAGGGGTCATAGCCCTGTATCTAGGTATGAGAGAGAGGTGATTGTTCTACTGGCATCTATAGTCTGTTATGGCTAGGCTTACCATCCGTCCCAGAAAAACCAGGACTGCCCCAGTTTCCAGAGCCCGGTCCCAGCTACCGGGCCTGGAACCAGGGCAATCCTGGTTTTCCAGGGCTGCTGCTGCTGCCTCTGTGATTTTAAAAGTGTTAAAGTATTTCTGTGCAGCCATCTTGGATCTCATGAAATCTCGCGAGATCCAAGATGGCGGCGTCCAAATCTCGAGATGGCACATGAGGCAGTAGCACACGAGATTTTGTGAGATCCAAGATGGCCGCACAGGAAAACTAACACTTTTAAAATCATGGAGGCAGCAGCGGCGGGACGAGGGGGTGGTCAACTCCAGTGAGGAGTCCTGGCTGTCCAGAACAGCTGGCCAGCCAGGAACAGCAGCAGGAGGAAGCAAGCCAGCAAAAAAGGCAAGGAAAAAAGCAATGAAATGGCAGGGAAAATAATTAAATAATTAGAAAAAATTGGCTGAGCGCCTGCAAAAAGGGGGGGAATTGGCTGAGCGCCTGCAAAAAAAGGGAAGAAACAAAGTGACATGGATATTAAAATAAAGAATCTGGAGGGGGGGAAGTAGGGGGTGTCCCGGTTTGGCACCTCAAAATCTGGTAAGCCTGGGTCCCATTCAACACATGAGGCATTGCTGATTTAATGCCCAGCATATTTGCGTACCTCAAGTGAGACGGGAGAGCCTACCCTGCCCCCTTAGAATGGTTCCCATGGGAGTATGGCCCCCATGTGGCTATGGGCTGAAAAATCAACACTGGGAGCTCTCCTGACAGCAACAGTTATAGCATTGAGGATGTCACGATTCCTGTCACTTTCGCCATTGGTAAATGGAGGCAGGGCCTCTGAGAGGGGGGTTAAGGGGGTACAATTGTACCCGGGCCCAGGGTCAAAAAGGGGGACCCACCAGCCAAATTCACATGAAGGGACTCAAAAGAAACTTGGTACCCGCTGGTAAAATTCCTCTGAGTGGCCCTGCATGGAGGACACAAGGTTTGCTGATTTGCTGGCCTTGGTCTAGTCCTTGGTGCCTGAAGAATGCCGGCACTGTTGCAGGGTTTCCTCCTGCGAATTTTTGGGCTCCTGATTGCCTGGCCGCTTTGCTGGGGAGTGCTGGGCTTTGGCACGAGCTCTGTCGCTGGTTGAGCAGCATTTGTACTGGTGTTTTGCATGAGAAGCCGCCTCACAGTGCTGCTCCTTGCTGGTTAGTCCTCTGCGGTGCTTCAAAGCATACTGCTAATCGGCTATAAAGCACTGATCAGATCAGAGAAAAGGACAGCGCTTTAAATTTAGCGTCGGCTGTTAGGCTGATTGCTTCGGCTTATGACGTGTCTGGGACCTTCAGAAGATCGAGGAGGCTGGCGAGGGACACCAGTGGAGCCTGCTGTACCAGGGACTTTGTGGGTTTTATATTTTGTTGGCGGATAGTGGTGTTTACCAAAAATGAAAATAGCAGAAAACGGTGTTAAGTGTTTCTGTCCCAAATTTCCATTTTTATCCATTCTAACTGCTTTAAAAGTGTACTGGATAGGTGATACAGGTTGAGCAGTGTTAAGAGATAAAGATACAAGACAGATGCTTTGGTTTAATGTGTCACTTTATTTGAACTTAATGTACAATACAGCTGGCTAGGCAGTTTTTCCTCAGGCCAAGCCATGAGGTAGTCCAGCCTAGCCAGCCTACAGTGACCAATAAAATGCCAATTAACCTAAGGAAACCGCTCCGCAAGTGCTAGTCAAGGGCCAATCAGTCCGACAACCAAAAATTCCTACCAGGCCCCCTAAGGCAACCAGCTACTCTGACTATACAACATGCGGGCAGGTTGTACTTCTCCTGTCATAACCAGACTGACCTCTCGCACATGAATCTCTCGCATGCAGAGTTGGGGCCAGGCATCAAATTTGCCGGAAAGCAGAGCAAGCATATCATCTGTGAGAATGGCCCATTCCGAGCTCTTCATTTCATCCCAGAAACCTCACAATGGGGACAGGAGGGTGCAGAGGCAGCCATGGCAGCAGGTGGGATACTTACATTGACCTGCGGGAGGCTGGTGACAAGCCTGAGCATTTCTGAGCAGCTGGTCGTGGCTTGATCCCGGCGGGCACTGGCACCGCTCCAGTGCCCCCTGACTCCCTGTGGGACAAAACGGTATCTTGGCACGATTGCACTGGACTGCAGCATCTCTTAATTCCTGCCCCCTAGTTGTGTTGCAGGCAGCGGGGCCAGCCAGAAGACCTTCTGAAACCATCAGCAAGTCTAGCCTTGACCCCAGGCGGGCCAGGCGGGCATCTCTCCTGCTAG
The DNA here is from genome assembly GCA_026170595.1 of Plestiodon gilberti rubricaudatus. Classification (NCBI taxonomy): domain Eukaryota; kingdom Metazoa; phylum Chordata; class Lepidosauria; order Squamata; family Scincidae; genus Plestiodon; species Plestiodon gilberti. The sequence continues at coordinate 145,628,979 of JANXHW010000001.1, forward strand.
CCTCTCTTTCCGCAAACCAGCTCTACAAGACGCTTACTTCCATGAGCTGAATTAGGCGGCCGGTTGTCGGTATCTCAGTGAGAAGCACACACAGCTTCTCACTGAGGGTTGATTCCTAGAAGGAGGAAGGGAGAAGGCAACAGGTGAGAAGGAAAGGACCTCCTTGGAGAAGGGTGGGGTGAATGCCTGAGTGCTTGTGGACACAGCGAGATCAGCTCTCCTGACAGTAAGACCAGCGCTCCCTGCCAGCCCAGATACCCCCTGCCCACACTGGCTCCAGTCTAATTGAAGAAGACAAGCCACTATGTACCCAGCGCAGAAGGAAGGAGGAAGCACAGCCCCAGAAAGCCTCATTGCCACCAGAGGGAGAAGTTCAGAAGTTACCTGAGTGTCCAGCACCCTAGGGAGGTACGGGGGTGCATCCTGCACCGGGTGACGCACTAGGGAGCGGTGATACGCGATTGAAATCTGAAACCGGAAGTGGCTTCCAGTCGTGTCTCAGACCTGTTCTGAGGTGGGGGGAAGGACTCTGACCCACTCTTCAGGCCTCCTTGCACCTCAGAACAAGTCTGAGACAAGATTAGAAGCCTCTTCCGGTTTCGGCTTCCAATCGCGTATTACCCCTCCCTGGTGTGTAACCCAGTGTGGGACGCACCCCCGCAACTCCCTAGGGATACTGGTGCTGGACACCCAGGTGACTTCTGAACTTCTCCCTCTGGTGGAAATGAGGCTTCCTGGGCCTGTGCTCCCTCCTTCCTTCAGCGCTGGGAACCTAGTGGCTTGTCTTCTTCACTGAGACTGGAGCCAGTGAGGGTAGGAGGTGATCTGTGCTGGCAGGGAGTGCTGATCTCGCTGTGTCCATGAGCACTTGGGCATTCTCCCCATCCTTCTCTTTTCCAAGGGGGTCCTTTCTTTCCTTCTCACCTGTTGCCTTCTCCCTTCCTCCTCCTAGGAATCAACCCTCAGTGAAAAGGTGTGCGTGCTTCTCGCTGAGATGCAGACAACCGGCTGCCTAATTCAGCTCATGGAAGTAAGTGTCATGTAGAGATGCTGGTTTGTGGAAAGAGAGGCTAGCAAGAGAACCCCTCCTCCTCTCCACTCCTACACCACCTCTCTCCTCCTCTCCTTTAACATCCCACACTGAGCCTCTCCAGGTCCCTGCTGTTTATGCAGCCCCCAGCAACAGGTGATGTCACAAAGGGAGGACGTGTCATCAGCCAACTGACTCAAGAGTGGCCAGGGCTCCTCTGGGGTCTTCAAGGTTCTGCTGTCTGGAGAGCAGCTCCTCACTTGTCAAATCTGGATCTTCCTCCTTCTTGAATAAACCAGACGACCCTTCCCTCACTATGGTTTCTACTGGGTCCCTTCCCACATCCCTAATAACTCTTGATGCCTCCATCTGCTGGTATTGATGCAGGACGATAGCTCCCTTCTGTGACCAAGGAGCGTATGTTCCTTGCCAGGCCACCAACACTTCCTTCGTGGGAGATTGCCCTGGAAGGTGGAAAGACCAGCAGGGCTTCTATGGGGGAAGGTCCTACCTCCGCCCCAAAAGAAGTGGGTGGACATGCTAGGTGGCCACCCCTCCCCACATCATTTCACTCAAAAAACTGTCCCAGCAGTAAGTAACCATTGGAGCTGCGCACTCATTGTTCAGGCTGCAGCCTCTGTCAGTGTTCCTTGTTCGCTCCTGCCTCTTCTGAAGCATCTTGCTCGCAAGATTTCGTGAGATCCAAGATGGCAGCGCCCCAAAAAGGTACTCTTTTAGCCTTTTTTGAAGCAGCGGCGGCGGAGGCTGTGGGGGCATGACAGGCAGCAATGGTGGCAGCACGAGGCGGCACGACGAACACAGCAATGGCGGCGATGGGCAATAGGAGTGGCGATGGACACAGCAACGGCGGCGATGGGCGGCAGCACAACGGGCGGCATGAGTAACGGACACAGCAATGGTGGTGACAGCGGACAGCAATGGCAGCACAACGGGCGCCAATGGCGGTGATGACCAGCGGCAATGGCAGCGGTGACGGGCAGCACCAATGGTGGCGGTGACAGGCAGCGCCAATGGTGGTGGCGGCGAAGGGCACAATGAAGATGATGGTAGCGGCAGAATGGCGGCGGGGGGACAGGCAAGTCAATTTAATTAATTGGCTAGCTAAAAATAAATAATTAAAATGTCAGCCTCCCTTTGGGCGGCAAAAGGGCGCTTTGCACCCCCCCCAAAAAAGAAAAAGATTTTTTAAATTTTATTTATTTGATTAATTGTTGGGGGGGGGGGTCCTGGTTTAGAACCAGGAAAGTCTGGTAAGCCTAGTTAAGGCCCAATCCTATGGGCTGCCGGAACTAGTGTTCCAGTAGCAGAACACGCTTTCTGGCTGTCATGGAAGGTGCTCTAGAAGTAGAGGTGAGCTGGTGGAAGGAGTGGCACCTTCCAGAGTGAGCCACCATGCCCCCTTTGTCTCCTTGGACTTGTGCCAGCTAAAGAGTTGGCACAGGTCCAAGGAGACCCATTGGCAACTGGGAGACTTACAGAGGGGTAAGGGAATTTCCCCCCCCTTTCCCCTCAAGCCTCCCGATCCGCACCACCTTCTCTCCCCCCCCTCCCGCTTGCAGTGCAGCCTGTTTTGGTGCAGCTGCATACTATGGCAGGGGAAACCATGGGATGGGGCTATTAAAACCCATTTTCTCCTAGTCCACAGGTGTACACATTTAACTCCTGTTGTGTATATACGCCCTTGGGTAAAAATGCCTTAAGCTTGTATGGTCAACTCTGTGTGTGTGTGTGTGTGTGTGGGGGGGTCAACTAAAGCATACTGCCATTTTCTCCACTAGTTTAAGCCTGTGAGGCTTGCAGCCCTGTGTGTGTGTGTGTGTGTGTGTGTGTGTGTGTGTGTGGTGCTCCCAGAACTAAGAAGATGTTGCCATAATGTACTTTTTTTTTCCTAGAGAGAGCTGGATTTTCAACATTGATGGTCTTCAAGACACAGGCTTGGAATCAGTTGGATGCAAGACATGATGTATCTGGCTTATCAAAACTGTTCCACAAATTAACCCACCTGATTGAGGGAAAGCAGCAGCAACAGCTTTCTCATTGATTGTTTCCATGAGCTTATCTTCATTTCATCTTCACGTTTGCAACATGCGATGCCGGTGCTGATGTTCAGTGCCAGCACACGTAATCCATAAGATTGTACCCTTAATGGCTAAGAGCGATGACAAGATACTTTGATGCTGATCACCAAAATACTGGTTTTTGTTGGCATACTATGAGTTGAAGAGTATTTTCCCTTTTTTTTTTTTAGAACACCATACACAGAGTGTTATACAAAAAAATGAATCTTAAGACTTTTACATGGATGGGATAGTTGTTTATTATATAAAAATAGATTGATGTGAAAACAAATGCTTCCAGTGCAATACAATTAACTTTCTTTTGTAACGGAAGGTTGGTTTCCAGTATATCCTATGAGGTGACTTAAATCTTCCTTGAAAGGATTGTAACCTTGTCTCTTTAAGCAGCGTAAAGGCCAGAACAGTTGATCTGCTAAAGGAAATTCTTCCCATTTTATCCATTCCCAACCTGTAAAAGATGTAGCAATGTAAGCCACTTAATTAAAAAACCACAACCACCCTATGGATGCTCCTACAGAATTAAAAAGGCATTGGGAAGCTGTAATCTGCTACAACAGAAGCAACTCTGCTTTCCTTTTCCTTCACTATGCTTGCAAGTGAAACCACTTGCTTCTAGGAGTATGTCTAATATTTCACTGGGAGATGGTACACTTCCTGTTTATGAATGGTGGTAGTAGACAGCCTTCTGGCAGAAAATTTCAAACATCACAAGTTATCTTAACTGCTCACTCTGAACAGATCCCTGTGAGGAAAAGTGTGCACAGAGGGCAACTCCTCGAAGGTGCATCTTCTAATCTAACCTGTCTCCAGTAAGCCTCCCATAGTGCCCTTTGTGCCAACATTTCACACAAGAATGTCTCTGTGGCTCCAAAGGTCTAACTCAGGGCTAGCCCAAGACTTCCTGGTGCCTGGTTCCTCTAACACTCTAGTTCAGGGGATCTCAACCAGTGGTACTTGTACCACCAGTGGTACTTTGGCTGACTGCTGGTGATACTCGGACTGTCAGCCTGCTGGAACCACGCTCCAACATGGCGCTTTCAGCACTGCGTTTTCGCTCCTGAGTGGCTCCTGCCTTTGGTTGAGTGTCTCGGGAGCACTGAGAAGAGCCCACCCACCCAGAGCCTCCTACCTGCATTTTCTGGCCTCCACCCAAGGCCAATGAGAGGGTAAAGGGGGTAAATTGTACCCAGGCCCAGAATCATAAAGGGGGCCCAGGAGTCAAAAGAGGGGAGCGGGTGGATAGAAGTGGGCATCCCCTGTCAGTCTGCTACCTCAGGCAACCACTTCAGTTGGCCTCATGAACAGGCCGGCCCTGGTCTTAACTGTTCCAAAACTCTTCTAATGTAAATGTTACTGCTATTGGGAAAACTGTGTATGCTTTTCAGTGCAATCCTGCGCAACAATAGGCCGGCGCCTAGGGTGCCATAAACATGTCATAAAGCCGGCGCCATTCACTCCCCCAGTGGCCTGGACCTGCACCAGACGACCCAGGTAAGACCTAGGCCGCTCGGTGCAGGGGTGGGGACGGGAGGGATGGGGCAGTGAGGGAGGGGGGCCATTGGCTGACCCAGGCTGGGAGGGGGCAGGGATATCGGCTGAGATGTGCCGATATCCTATGCCCCCATTCCCAGCCTAGGTCGGCCTTACACAGCCTCCCCAGATGCACGCCATCTTCAGAGCTGGCATGCATCCAAGGAGGCCCATTGTGGCCCATGCAGCTTGCACCGGGGGAAGGGGGACGAACATCCCCTTCCCCCAAGGAGAGCCCAGGCCACGCTGATACAGGCCACAATGGGCCTAGGATACAGCAGCCGGCCACTTAAAGTTATGCAGGATTGTGCTGTGACTCAGTGTACTAATTAAAGAATAAAAATGCCACATGAAAATTGCAATTCCCCCGCCCTGCCTCCTTTTTTTTTAGTAAGCCACTGGTTTTGAAAACCTTTGACAACACTGAAGACATTTTATTCCTTTAAGACCTATACTGGCAGAGTAAAATTTGGAAGGAATTTAGAACTGAATGCACAATCACCACCTAGTTTGAGCAAGAGATCATACAGCAACTCAGTTTGAATCATTCAAAACAACTCATCACAGTATGCAAGAGGCACATCCATGAACCTCAGGCACACTTAGTATCACCAGAGGCACTGTAAAAATTAATGCACTTTCAAATACAAGAGGAAATCATATCCTCAGCAAGAAAAATCCAAGACTTACATTAAACCTATGCTCAGATTGCAACTAGAAAAACTTCCTAGCTAGCAATATTTGCTGAAGATGAAAATGATATCCTACTTTCATTTTTATCAGGTTCCAGATTCCTTGGTTCAGATTCATGATTCATATCCACTTCTCCTTTCATTAGGATTGTAACGTAGTGGTAATTATCTTTCACACTAACAGCATTTACAGTTGAAGCAAAACGGACATTTGTTAGGTGTAGAGCTGCCTCTTCCAAGGTCTCTCTCTCTGCACATTCTGCCAAGCTTTCACTAGACAGTGAGAAAATATGGTTATTTTCACAGAAACTTAATGGAAAGTTAAAGAAAATATGATCTTGAAACCCTGAACCACTTTTGCTAGTGCAACGTAGCAGGCAAGAATGGGGTCTAACTGCTTAAAGCACCAGAAGAGCTGAAGTTTATGAGGCAGCCAGCAACCACAGCATAGCTGGAGATACTGAATGAGGCTGCAATCCTATGCATACTTTCCTGGGAGTAAGCCCCATTAAACACAATGGTACTTACTTCTGAGTAGACATGCATAGGATTGTGCTGTCAATGTCACTGCCCCCCCAGGGCCTCATCCTCCATTTATTTGTTTAAAAATATGTATGCTGCCCTTCAGCAAGTTCAGTTCACAGTCCATTTAAGGACAATAAAGGCAGGGGAAAGAGTCAGGATATGTTTGTTAAGTTAAAGGCAGCACAAGACTGCCTGTGCCTGCCTTACACATAAAAGGAAAATTAAAAAGATGTAATGCTTATGCACATTTAATAGACATAAACACTGAACTCAGTGTGATTTACTTCTGAGTAAACATGCTTAGAATTGCTTTATTGAGCACTTGCTTCCAACATTTGCCTGTCTTAGGGAGGACAGATTGCTTCATTCTCACTTTTTAGCATTTCTTCTATCAGAATGAATTTATCCCTATAAATATGGTGAGAAGTTACTGGTAAAGGGATTATTGTGAAGAGTCTTTATATCCAGTTTCAGCAGGAGAGATTCCAACCATTAGACTACGCTACCAATTTGGCTTCTATTGACTAGGCAGAAGCCATTAATTAATTTTTATTATATAATTCTATATGGATAAAGACATTTTCTCTCTTATGTTTGTTTTCTGCTTTAAAAGCATTTCTTGTGCTTCAATTAGCTATGCTATTGGTTAGCTAATGAGTACAGCCATATTGCCTTTTCTTCAACCCAGAAGTCCTGGGCATTGCCTGAGATCAACTTCACCTGTATCCGATCTTAAGGCTGTTATAAGACAAACATCATGCCCAAACACCACCTTTTGCTTTGCTCAGTGTACGCAGTCCGATCAAGAGTTCTGGAGAACTCGAAAGCTTGCTTAAGATTTTCAGCAAAATTCTATGCATGTGATCAATGGGACTTACTCCCCCAAGAAAGTATGTATAATAGTTTTGCAGCCCCAGTGTCGTTTTGGTTGGTCCTCCTGATAAAGTTATTGGTAAACTGTGCCTTTGGATTCTCTCAACGAGGCATACTTTTTATTATTCTACAGCGTACGTGTGCCATTCTAATATCTGTGATAATACACGCACTTGCTCGCGAGTCTTAAGAATTATTCCAAAGCAACTAGTCTATGATTATGGAATTTTACTGAAACTCGAGACAAGGTACTTGAGCGCGCGCCCTCTATTTTAATGACGTCTACAAACGTCATTTCCCGCGGCGTCGGCGTGAAGAATGTTATTGTGTCATCATGATGACGTTTCATACCTACCCGAACTCTAAGTGCCCTCCTGGCAGCTGGAAGGTGCCACCACCGATTCCTCCTTTCCGTTTGCCCAGAAGGACACAGCCCGGGTGGGCGGAGCTGGTAACCACCACACCGACACCGACGCCCGGGCGCTGCCGGGTGTCCATGCATGCTGGAGTGGGCGAGACTCTGTTTCTTAGCCTGACCTACCGTCCTTCCATCAACCAGCCAATGGCCACCACGCCATGCCGCGGCTGCTCCAATCGACAGCGCCTAAGATCTGCCACCGCCCGCCCCCCTGCACCATGACCACTAGCGACTTTCAATTTAACGTCAGTTCAGACCATGGAGAGGTGAAAAAAGAACCACCCTTTCCCGTCTCTATGGTTGAGAGAGAGGCAGACACAAAAACTGACTGTATATATAGACTACAGTACAGTAGACTACTCGGCTAAATTTATCCCCGCGCAAGAGCTAGAAAACGAAAGGGACCCATGTCATTGTCTAGATAGGAAATGTGGGTTTTCATTTAGTTGCTATGCTACAGAAATCCAGGATGTTAATGTAGCTGTGTTAGCTTGGGCAGAGTTAGTAGAATGTTCAGCCCACCTCAAAGAGAAGAATTCCTCTTCTTTTGTCAGATCTTCTTTTGTATATAAAATGTGTTTTTTAGCCACATTGTTCTCTTCCACCACAGGTGTGGACTTGCTGCCACTAGCCACTGATGCAGTGAACAACTGGACTGGCTGGGGATTTATTTATTTTTGTCATTGCAACTTGCATTTTAACCTACTTGCCAAATGTTGCCGTGCCCCCCCTTCTGCCAAGTGATCAGTGCCTTGTTTGCACCCCATGTCTTTTCCCACCTACTGTTCTGATTCTGCAGCCTTTTAATAAACTTCTTGCATTTTTACTGTTTTACCTGCCTGCCTAATCTACATTCACTTGGAAGGGATTGTTGTGTTGCCATCCCTCTCAATTTCCTTCACATGTCACTCCTGGTTAGTTTTAAAGGGGACCATTGTCTGCATTGTGGAGCTGTCTGTTAACCTCAGTGAGAGGCTTTTCCGACATGGCCTCTTTCTGCCTGGGCTTTGGGTGGTGACTGAGAAAACCTAACTTTCTACAGTATTTCCAGTTTAACCACTAAGAAGGGTGGAGAGCGAAGGAGAAGGGTGCCATTGTTACCCACCAGGTGCTGTGTCCATGTTGTTCTCTAGCTTCCCTTACAACATCAGACACCATCAAACTGTACCAGTCTGGATGTCCAGGTGGGAAGACCAGGCTGGGCTGGGCAGATGGAAGGACATAGTATCAGCCTATAAAATGGCCTGGCAGAGTAAGTAGGAGATTGATTGAGAGCAGAATCAGAGGAGACACCAGTAAGGGTAAGGAGGGAGGGAGAGAAGAGAGAAAGAGCCATAGGCTGGCATGGGGGGAAATGTTCCTGTGATTGGTCGGCCGTCCCCCAAGGGAAACCTGAGAAGAAGGTCTGGCCATACAGTGGAAAGGAGCTTGAGCACTTTGTTACCCAGGGTAGAGAAGGCTAGGGTGGTAAGCAGCTGACAACTGCTTGCCTCTGGGTAGAACTCTAGAGCAGGATTTCTCAACCAGTGGTATGTACCACCAGTGGTACTTCGGCCGACTGCTGGTGGTACTTGGACTTCCGGACCACTGAAACCCTGCTTCGACCCGATGCTTTTGGTGGCACGTTTTCACTCCCGAGAGGCTCCTGCCTTTGGCTGAGCCTCTCGGGGATGCTGAGAAGGGCTCTCCCACCCGCCCAGAGCCTCCTACCTGTGTTTTCTGGCCTCTGAAAATCTGGAAGTAACTGATGATGATGTCATTGCCAGTCACTTCCGGTGGTATGCAGAAGGAGAGTGGCACCGGAGATGATACTTGTCCGGGAAGGGGTTGAGAACCCCTGCTCTAGAGTATCTAGTATCATCACAATCACATTTAGAACTCCGCTCTTTTTTTCTTTTAAAATAGATTTTATGTTTATGGTGTCATTTTGAGTTTCTCTTGGCCTTTTTTATTCTTCCACATCATTATTAGTGGTAGCAGCAGCAGACTGTGAGCCCCGTGGGGACAGGTATAGAAAAAATGCTGTAAACTGTTCTGTGCCCATGGAATAGAGCAAGATATACATTTAATAAAGAAATAAACAACTATGAACATTATAAATGCACAGGGCCACTGTGGGGTTCTTATACCACCCAAGGCAAGGTGTCAGGACAGGGAAAACTGATGTATTCTCTGAAGTAGCAGCGGTATCCCATGAAAATGCAAAGTAATTAAAGTCAGGGACCTCCATTATACTGTTTAGAGTTGATAGAATGTGAGTCATCACTTGCCAAATAGCGGATTGGCATGAGTATATACCATGAACAGTTCCAACTGCTTATCAATTTAGCTAAATAGTAGTAGGAAGTAGGCGGAAATAGCTGGCGGAAGTAGGAGGAGGCTGTGTAATGGCCGAGCCGGCTCGGCGGGAGACAGGGATATGGCGGATACCATCCCCGCCCCAGCTCAGCCAATGGCCCCCCCCTCGCTGCCCAGACCACCCCCGCTGGGGGATCTCTTACTTGCCTCTGGCGGCGGAGTAAGGGCTGCCAGCCTAGTGCTGGCGGCCCTAATAATAATAATAGGGTTGTCGTGAATGTGCCTTACGGCACGTTTGCGATGACTCAGGGCGGTGGAGCGCTCGCTCCACTGCCCTAAAGCTCTGCAGGATTGCGCTGTCAGTCCATCAGCATTTGCAATAGCTGGTCCTGACTTGTACTGATAAGCTGATAAGTACGGAAGTACTGATAAGCTGTAAGGATGAGTGCCCATTGGTGGAGCTTGACAGTGACAGAGGCCACTGGGCAAGTTTCAGTTCTTGAATAAGCTCAATAACGTTTTATGAGTTGTCAGAATGTTCAAACTACAAAATGTACTGGTAGAGCTTTTTCACTCCAAGGATGATGGCAAGCATTTCCTTGTCCAGGTGAGAGTAGTACGTGCTGTTCTGCAGGTGACAATAAGCAGAATGCAAAACAAAAGGGCCTCTTGGCAAATTGGAGAAAGACTGACATTTTCCTTCGTTAGAAAAAAATCTAAGGAGGGCTTTTTAAACAAAGGCCTTATATTCAATTATGTATAATTGGCATTGATGTTTGTTTATGGTTGGGGCTACTAGCATGTCACCCATTAAAATTCCTTCAAGGTTCTGTGGATAAATGTCACAGCTGGATTGGGTAAAGCTGCTCGAGAACAATTTTGAATACTTCTGCTCAAAGGACGCTAGCAACAAGACTTGGCTATAGCTCCCTATTCCTAGGCACGCAAAATATCCGTGCCCACATTGATATTGGGCGTGCACCCCACCAGTGTGAATCTCCTGAGGAATCCTACAGGGAGGAAAACGTTTCATGAAATCATAGGTAATAGCAACCACAGTTTACAACACAATCTTTTTCCTCAGATGCGTGCCCACGGAGCGCAATGGAAACTGGTTTCAGTCATCTAGCTGCAGGTTCTCCCTCTTGCTCGAGACTTAGTGGTTACACTAGGAATTGCTGCCAATTGCTACATCGAACCGGCCTGGATTTGTCGTTTCTTTGTCTGTCTGAGAGTGCTGGATGGAACCATCTCACCCTGCGTGGCCGAGGTATGAGAATTCTCGTCCATCCAGTAGCAAAAGCTCATTTGCTTCAACTTGATCCTTCCTTTTTCTCAATCCTCCTCCCCTCTCCCAGGTTCTCTCCCTCCCATGCAGCTCTCCGTAGTTGGTAGGACTCGTTTGGCACCTGAGCAAGGGGAAGGAGAAGGAGGAGAAGAGCAGCGGCAGCTTTTGCTTCGGTGATTTGCCTTTGGTCCTTGCAGAGAAGAGAACAGCGGGGGCTGAACTAAAAGGCGGAAGCTCCGGGGATCGTCTTTCAGCCGCCGCCTGCTTTGTTTCTACGCTCAGCTGAGAGATCTCCGCAGCCATGGTGAAAGTGTCGTTTAACTCGGCCTTGGCCCAGAAAGACGCTGCCAAGAAAGAGGAGGAAGAGAAGGAGAGCGGCAGCAGTCAAGTGCTTATCTTGCCTGCCGACACCAAGGTGAGGCGGCGGCAAATATTCCCGAACAAAGGGAGGGGATGGATGGGGAGATGCAGGAGTGTTGGAAAAAATTGAGTTGCCGCCGCCCCAAAAGCCTCGACCTGATTGTGCAAAAAAATGAAAAGTGCTGTCGACTTCGCCGTGCAAGAGCACAATTCGTTTTTTGGAGGGGACTCAAAGCATTTCGATAATCCCACCCTGGGGGTGGTGAATGGTGTCCGGGATGAGGTTGAAAAAAGGAGGCTGGCCTGTCTCTGTGAGCCTGAGGAGGGGGGATGCCTTGTTATGTGCTGTGGGTCTTTCGCTTCCAGAGGCCCAGTTTAGGGACCGGAGTGACGCTAGCTTAATGTTTTGTTTTGGCCTGCTGCGCCAAAAGAAAAAAAAACCCGAGTTTGCCATAAATTCTTGTCGTGGGGTAGTTTGGAAGAGTTATTCCAAAAGCAAGGTTACGCAGAGACTAGCTATTATCCTCCTGTGTGTATGCATTTCTAGCAAAGAGCTCAGCTCTTGAATCTAAAATGGCTGACACGAGAACAGGCTTTTAAAGCTTGGTTTCTTGCTACTTTTAGTGGTTTTATTTTAGCTAGACGGCACTTGGACAAGGTCCAGCTGGGTTTTTCAAACACCTTCTTCTCCTTTTGCAGTATCCCATCTAGATTCTGCAGTTAAAGAAGTTAATTGTGGCGAAGCCGTCGTCCATAAGGGCAGCTGTTTTGTTTGGGATAGCTCGCTGGAGCCTGATCCTCTCCAAATGCAGAAGAAATAGTGAATAGGGAGAGGTTATAAAGGATAAGGTCCTTTTTCACAGTAGTTCCTTGTATGAAATTAGAAGTTTAATAAGAAGCATTGTAATGTAATGTAAAAGACAGTGGATGAGATATTTCGGTTGTGATCCAGTACCAGTGCACCCCTCCTTGGAAATAACTTCGCTGTCTCTAGGGAACATAGCATTGTGCTGCAAATCGACTTGATCCCGGTTTACTGGTTTGCTTTGCAGCATGCTAATAAACTGCTGTCTCTAGATTGTCAACTTTTAATGATAGTTGGTAGAAATATTTTGACAATATTTTGTTTTCCTAATACTGACATATAATGTTGTATTTACACTTCATAGGCCTCTGAGCTGCAATTGTATGCAGTTACTACAGAAAGGAGGAAATAGGATGCATGAGCTTCAAGCTATTGAAATCCATATGTATAGTTGCCAAGGCTCCAGATTTGATATTCCTGAACATCTAATCATAGTTGATTTAATGCATATTACATATACAGCATGTTTAACAGGAAGGAAGGAGAATAAGAATCTAAGAAATGGGTACTGTCCTTGGTTATGATTATGTTTTCATAATCTTATCTATTGCCTGGTGGTTTTTGTTTGAGTGCAGATTTTAGTTGAGAGATTATGGTGTAATGGCCAAAAATGTGAGCAGGGAAGTCCCCAGTTCAAATGTCACCTCAGACACAACTATCAAGGAGGCTCCTCTAAGATGATCCTATCCACATTAACTTTGAAGTAAGTTCCACTTATTTAAATGGGATTTCCTCCTAATGGGACTAGTTGACCTTGCCTAATACATTTGGTCCCTGGGAGGATAAATAGGCTATGGCATGCATGCTGTCAACCTTGGAAGAAGGTTGGGGTAAAAATATAATTATTATACAAATATGTTTATACTTGTTATGCAAACATTTGTAATCACTTTATGTACAGGTTAATTTGTTCAGATACTGTATTTAGAAATGGCAAAAATTACTGTTTACATTTGAGTCATTCCAGCAGTTCCCTAATTTATTTTGTAAATGATGTGATTCAGTCTTCTCAAGCTTTAATGGGTAGCAGGATTTATTGCAGTTCTGTCCTGCCCTTTCTTCAACGTGTTTGGAACAGCATAGCTGCTCTACCTGCTATTCTCCCCATGTTGTTCTCATAACAACCCTTTGAGGTTAAGGTTAAACTGAAAGATAATGACTGGGCCAAGATCACTTACTATGCACAATCTTGTGCATATCTACTCAGAAGTAAGTCTCATTGAGCTCAATAAGACCTACTCCTAGGTAAATGTGTATTGGTTGCAGTCTTAGGCTGAAATCCTATACACACCTTCCTGAGAGTAAGCCCCTTCTCTCAGGTTTTGAACTATTTAGGCTGCAGTTCTGTGCGCACCTGGGAATAAGTACCATTGAACATAAGAACATAAGAACATAAGAAGAGCCCTGCTGGATCAGGCCAAAAGCCCATCTAGTTCAGCTTCCTGTGTCACACAGTGGCCCCACCAGATGCCTCAGGGAGCACACAGCCAACAAGATACCTGTGTCCAGTCGCCACTCCCTTGCACCTGGCACAGAGAAAACCCACTTCTAAAACCAGGAGGTTGCTTATGGCTTGTAACCTGTGATGGTCTTTTCCTCCATGAATATGTCCAAACCCCTTTTAAAGGCATCTAGGCCAGGTGCCATCACCACATCCTGTGGCAAGGAGTTCCACAGATGAATCACACGCTGGGTAAAGAAATATTTTCTTTTGTCTGTTCTAACTCTCCCTCCACTCAATTTTAGTGCGTGTCCCCTGGTTCTGGTGTTGTGCGAGAGGGAAAAGAATTTCCCTCTATCCACTCTCTCCATCCCATGCATAATTTTATAAGTCTCAATCATGTCCCCCCTCAGGCGCCTTTTTTCTAGGCTGAAAAGCCCCAGACGCTGTAGCCTTTCCTCGTAAGGGAGGTGCTCCAGCCCACAAATCATTCTGGTCGCTCTTTTCTGCACCTTTTCCAATTCAACTATATCCTTTTTGAGGTATGGTGACCAGAACTGGACACAATACTCCAGATGTGGCCTTACCATCGATTTGTACAAAGGCATAATGATATTGGCCGTTTTATTCTCAATCCCCTTTTTAATGATCCCGAGCATGGAATTGGCCTTCTTCACAGCCGCCGCACACTGGGTCGACACTTTCATCGACCTGTCCACCAGCACCCCAAGATCTCTCTCTTCATCCGTCACAGACAACTCAGAACCCAGTAGCGTATAAGTGAAGTTTTGGTTTCTTGCCCCAATGTGCATCACTTTGCACTTACTTACATTGAAGCGCATCTGCCATTTTGCTGCCCATTCTCCCAGTTTGGAGAGATCCTTCTGGAGCTCTTCACAATCCCTGCTGGTCTTTACCACCCGGAAAAGTTTAGTGTCATCCGCAAACTTGGCCACCTCACTGCCTATCCCCAACTCCAGGTCATTTATGAATAAGTTGAAAAGCACCGGTCCCAAGACCGATCCTTGGGGCACACCGCTTTTCACCTCTCGCCATTGTGAGAATTGCCCATTGACTCCCACTCGCTGTTTCCTGGTCTTCAACCAGTTCCTAATCCACAAGAGGACCTGCCCTCTTATTCCCTGACTGTGGAGTTTTCGCAGGAGCCTTTCATGAGGGACCGTGTCAAACGCCTTCTGAAAATCCAGATATATAATATCCACGGGTTCGCTCGCATCCACATGCCTGTTGACCTTTTCAAAAAATTCTAACAGGTTTGTGAGGCAAGACTTCCCCTTGCAGAAGCCATGCTGACTCTCCCTCAGCAGAGCTTGTTCTTTATGTATTTTAAGATTTTATCCTTTATGAGACTTTCCACCATCTTCCCCGGAACAGATGTTAGGCTGACCGGCCTGTAGTTTCCCGGGTCCCCCCTCCTTCCTTTTTTAAAGATTGGTGTGACATTAGCTATCCTCCAATCCTCTGGCACAGTGGCTGTTTTAAGGGACAAGTTGCATATTTGGGTCAAGAGGTCAGCAATTTCATTCTTGAGTTCCTTCAGAACTCTTGGGTGGATGCCATCCGGGCCTGGTGATTTATTGATCTTTATTTTGTCAATTAAGTCTGAGACATCTTCTCTTTTAACCTCTATTTGACTTAATTCTTTAGTCAGGGGAGACCGTTCCGGCAGCGGTATTTGCCCGAGGTCTTCTGCCGTGAAGACAGATGCAAAGAACTCATTTAATTTCTCTGCAGTCTCCAAGTCCCCTTTTATCACCCCTTTCTCTCCCTCACCATCCAGCGGACCCACCGTTTCCCTGGCAGGTTTCCTGCTTCTAACATATTTGAAGAAGCTTTTATTATTCCCTTTTATGTTGCCTGCCATACGTTCCTCAAAGTCTTGCTTGGCCTCCCGTATCATCTTTTTACATTTCTTTTGCCACAGTTTGTGCTCCTGTTTATTTTCCTCATTAGGGCAAGACTTCCATTTACGGAAGGAAGCTTCCTTGCCTTTTATAGCCTCCTTAACTGTGCTTGTTAGCCATGCCGGCACCCTCCTGGACTTGGTCGAGCCCTTCCTCCTTTGTGGGATACACTCCCGCTGGGCCTCTATGACTGTTGTTTTAAACAGCCTCCATGCACTCTGGAGCGATTGGACTCTTTTTACCTTCCCTTTCAGCTTTTTCTTAACTAGTCTTCTCATTTTGGGGAAGTCTGCCCTTCGGAAGTCAAGGGTTTTCGTGTCAGATTTGCTCGGCACTCTCCCTCCGACATGCATGGCGAAACAGATCGCAGCATGGTCACTGTTCCCCAACGGTTCGGTAACATTTACCTCCCTGACCAGATCTTGAGTGCCACACAATATCAAGTCCAGAGTCACCTGTCCTCTGGTCGGTTCCGTGACAAGCTGCTCTAAGGCACAGTCATTTAACATATCCAGAAATCCAGTCTCTCTTTCATGACCTGAGCATGAATTGACCCAGTCGATGTGAGGATAATTGAAGTCCCCCATGACTACAACCCTGTCTCTCGTTGACACCTCCCTGATTTGCTTCCTTATTTCAAGATCCCCTTCAGGTTTTTGATCTGGAGGACGGTAGCATGCCCCTACTATTACATCACTCTTTGAGCCTGGTAATCTAACCCACAGTGATTCTACGGAGGAGTCAGAGCCCCCCTCCAGCTCTACTCTGGTGGATTCTACCCCCTCTTTGACATAGATGGCCACCCCACCTCCAACACGCCCCTCTCTGTCCCTCCTATAGAGTTTATATCCTGGAATTGCAGTATCCCACTGGTTCTCCGCATTCCACCAGGTTTCTGTTATACCTACTATGTCAATGTTTTCCCTAGTCACCAAACATTCCAGTTCTCCCATCTTTGCCCGAAGACTTCGGGCATTTGCATAAAAGCACTTATATACCTGGTCCCCCAAGAAGGGCTGCATGTTTGCCCCTTTATTCCTGCAGCCTTCTGTCTTGCTAGACTGGCTGTCATGTCCCATCACGCTACCACTCCCAATTCTTACTCTGTTATTACTTGACTGTTCCCCATCCTCTGCACCCTCATTCCCGAGGGATGAGGAGTCCCGAACCAGATGCCCCTCGGCTCCTGTCGGCTTTCCCCCAGGAGTCAGTTTAAAAGCTGCTCTGCCACCTTCTTAATGTTACGCGCCAGCAGTCTGGTTCCGTTTTGGTTCAAGTGAAGCCCGTCCCTCTTGTACAGGCCCGGCTTGTCCCAAAACGTTCCCCAGTGCCTAACAAACTTAAACCCCTCCTCCTGACACCAGTGTCTCATCCACGCATTGAGACCCCTGAGCTCCGCCTGCCTAGCTGGCCCTGCGCGTGGAACAGGTAGCACTTCTGAGAACGCTACCTTTGGGGTCCTGGATTTGAGCTTCCTACCTAGCAACCTAAATTTGGCCTCCAGGACCGCCCGGCTACATTTCCCCACGTCGTTGGTGCCAACATGCACCACAACCGCTACCTCCTCCCCAGCACTCTCTACCAGCCTATCTAGACGAGAGGTGATGTCCGCAACCTTCGCACCAGGTAGGCAAGTCACCGTGCGGTCCTCACATCCGTCACAGACCCCCCTTTCTATGTTCCTGACTATAGAGTCACCCACAACAAGAAGCCCCCTTCCCCCCCTCCCCAGAGGAGTATCCATAGTGCGACTGGATACGGGCCCATCACCTGAAGAAGGGGTCCCCACTGTGGGATTGTTTCCCTCTTTTCCAGAGCAATGTCCTCCAGCCCTGAGACTCCCTTTCCTGGCAGCTGAGGCGCTGGCCAACTGAGGGTAGGACGATGCCTCCACGTCCCTAGAAGTCTCACCCTGGTTCCTCTCTACCTGTCTCTGCTTCTCCAGGTCAGCAACCATGGCTTCAAGGGAGCGAACCCGTTCCCTGAGAGCCTGGAGCTCTTTGCACCGAGCACACACCCATGACTTGTGCCCAAGAGGCAGATAGTCATACATGAGACACTCAGTGCAAAACACTGGATAGCCCCCACCCTTCTGCTGGCTGTCTGACTGCATAGCTTTTGAGTGTAAGTTATGGATATATCAAAGTTTGGGTACCTTAATGTTGCTGGAGCTCTTCTCTCTTCAAGGGACGTGCCGGGCAGTGTGTGGGGCCTGGCTTCCTCGCCCCGCCGCTGAACTCGCCCAGCTGCTTAACTTGCAGTGTCTTTTTTACCTTGCCACTTTGTCCCAGTGAGCCACTTGGTCCCAGTGAGGCCACTCGCTGCTCCATTGATCATACTGGGACTTAGTTGTATAAGATGCACTAGCTTACCACATGTATACAGTGCTCTGGAATCTAGCTCCCATTTCTGGATATATCTAGGCTTGCCAGATATCCAACCGGGACAGAGTGCTAGACCTTTAGGAGAAGGAATGTGGGCAGGTGTAGCTTGTTAAACCCTTAGAGCACAATCCTAGGCATGTCTACTCAGAAGCAAGCCCCATTGTGTTCAGTGGGGCTTGCTTCTGAGTAGACATGCCTAGGATTGTGCTCTAAGGGTTTAACAAGCTACACCTGCCCACATTCCTTCTCCTAAAGGTCTAGCATTCTGTCCTGGTTGGAGATCTGGTAAGCCTAACTATAGTTCCTAACTTTCTGCTTTACTTCCTGATACTGACCTAACTTTGCACTGACCTAACTTTGCACAGGATCAATCTGTTGGTTGTGTTTTTCATTATGGAATCCTAAAAGTATTCAAAAGCTCAAAAACAAAACTAGAGGGTAAAACTATCTTTTTTTGGTACGAGGAGGTAATCCTTTAAGTAATATACAGTTAGCATGGACTTTACAAAAACAAAGCCCCATCTATCGATGCCTCTTCTTTCCCCCTGCCTGATATGTCCAGTATAGAGGCAGGTTAAAAACAAAAACTTGTATTGGTATGTATCTGAATTATGAATGATTTTGTTGGTAACTTTGACTCAAACCATTAAACTTTGGGATAGGCTTTTTAGGCAGTTGCCTAAAAATACATCCATTAAGTTTTCCATATCTTAGTTCTTCCTTTTGTTAGTTACATTTTAAATAACTTCCTGACTCCAGTAGTAAATAAGTAATGTTGACTTCCTTTCATTTTGCTGCAGTGAAGTTGTGTATTCCAGACAGGATGATAACTACCTTGGCAGATTTTAATCATTTTCTTTTAGCCTTCCAGACTAATGTCGATGTCCATCAAATGTCTGAGGTTATACTAGGGCAAAACATCCCATCAGTGGGATGGGAGGGTGTCAGGGAAGGCAGGCTGACTGAGAGGAGTAGCGCATAGTGGGTAGCATGCATGCACTCTTTCCTGTTCCCCATTTTTTCTTTAGTGGATCAGCAGTTGAATGAGAGAGGAAACCGGCACTTTCTGTTCACTGCCCTCATCCCAGGCTACAGAGAACCAGGCAGAGGGGGGCTGTCTAGAAAGAAAACCTTCCTAGGAGAGCACTGAACCCCAGGGGTTCTTATTAAAAATAAAAACCACAGTAGATGCTGCAGAGAGGTCAGATGTAATAACCCACTGAATTACCTGTGAACATGGACTAGGCAAACAAAGAGTCAAAATGTAACTAGTTGATTAAAAAATCAAAACATGATTTTTTTTAAAAGGCAGGTAGATAAAAGTACAAGCAGGCTGATGGAAGTCTATCTAGGTAAACTCAATTGGCTGGGCACAAAGCAAAATCTTGATCAAACGGATATGGTAACCAGTAACACCCAACAGATGGGAGCGTGGATGCTACTCCAAAGCAAAGCCCACCAAGCCCCCCCCCATGCACTACTAAACCAGTGTACTAACATTCCATGGTTCCACAGCTGATTGGCAGAAAAACACATGGAGTTTTGGAGCTTGTGCTTGGAGTTAAATAACCTAGGTTTGATTATGTTGTCATGTTACCTGATTGGAAGAGTGGAACTCGACTGGCTTCTCTGTCCTACCCCTTTTACCTGGACAGACAGGTTTGCTGCCCAGTTGGAGGCTGTGCCTATTTCTAGGCAGACTAGTTGTTCCAGACAGGGAAGGCTGTTGTTAGCCACGAGGAGCAGCACCTTGCAGGGAGTGCGGACAAAGACAACCTCCCCCCCCCCCCAAAAAAAAACACACCCTAGCACCAACCGTTACCCCACCTGTTCTCAGCATTGGTGGGACAACTGAAGGCTCCTCCTTTTGCACCACAGCAGATATGCAGACTTCAGGGGATGAACCTTCCGGCCAAGGGAGGCAGCAGCAGGGGCAAGCTTCCCATTCGGAGATGGATTCTGTGAGCTCCCCTAGGATGGGCTTTTTCTTAGACCCCACTCGGCACAGTCTCAGATCCACAATTGAATCAGAGAAATGATGGTGGAAGCGATTGATGCCCAGGTGAGCGATAGGGCCCCTCCCATTCTCACCTTAAGCCCAAGCATAAGCACCAAAGGGAGGTAAACGCCCTCGCACCCATGAGCCATAGCAGCTCAGACATGGCTAACTCCACTCTGCCTAAGCGCAAGTGATGCATTACTAAGTCCGGATTTAAGTCACTGTTACTCCAGATGCAAATGTCCCCTTCCCCCGAATAGACCTCCAGGCCAATCACGATCGGCCCGGAACAGGGATAGGATCCGGTGGGGGGCCCTAGGGCCGCCCCCGGATCTTTACACAGGATTGCGTTCTTAATCTCCCAAGTAGATATTTGGACCCCAAGTAGAGAATTGCTTTCCTGATATTCATATACTTCATGCCGAAACCAGTTAATGAAAATTACTTTGATGTAGCTTTGAAGAATAAAAATAAACAGAGCCTTTTTTTTAATGCCAGAAGTGCTTTCATTTTAGGTGATTGTTATACAGTACTTAAACTCCATCTTTCCTTGGGAAGTTCAGTGTTCCTTGAATCACTTTAAAAAAAATTAAATGTTTCTTGGGGCGCTACTGGGTTTTGATAATCTAATTTTGTATTATGAAGGACATGTCAAACTGCTATGAAATTGGCATAACTGAGGACTTATTATGAATGAATTATTACATAGTAAACTATGAAACTAGAAAACTATTGCTGTGTGACTGCATTTGCATATACTGTACTGTACCAAGATACAGAGTGGATTACCAATATTGGGAATATATTTTACAAAATTATTACAGTCGGGCCCCGTATCTGCAACTTCAGCATCCATGGATTTGTCTCACTGTGGATTCTTCGTGGATACGGGGTGCCAACTGGAAAACATTGGAAAAAGGAAAACAAGGATAAAAAGTAGTTTTCTTACCTTTTTACTGCAAACCACTGTGTGTTCTTCCTTTAACAAGCTGAAATCGCGCTCCGGAAGCCTCTTCTGGGTCGCGTGACTCCCCCTCCCTCTCCCAAAATAGGCCCAGAATGCATTGCAATGCAATTCTGGGGCAAGCTTGGACGAGGGGAGGGGGACATTGCGCTCTGGAAGCCTCTTCCGAGTCACGCAATTTCAGCTTGTTAAAGGAAGAACATGCAGAGGTTTGCAGTAAAAAGGTAAGAAAACAGCTTTTTAACCTTAAAAAAATGTTTTCCGGTTGGCCCCCGTATCCACGGATTTCAGTATTGGAGGCCCAACTATATATGGAAACTTTTAAATAAAAGTTTAAAATGTGATTGTTAATACATTCCAGTACAGCTATTTAAAAGTATTTCTTTTGTAATTCATGGGTTTAGAATAAAAATGCATGTGTATATTGTGAATTCAAAGATATCGCTTAAAAGAAAAACAGCCATGTGTGATGTATTTTGATTGGGTTTAAATTTGCCAGTTTTGAAGTGGAGCAGTTGAAATAGAGGGATTAAAATTTGGTGTGGGGTGGAATGACTCAAACAGTGTTATGTCTGAGACAATTTGTTATGAAATGAGTATATCTTAACACAACAATACCAACCTCACTCATTCCATCTCGCGTAATATGAATTTCCCTTCTTCATGTTACATTGACTAGTTGTTAGTTTAAAAAGAGAGCAGCAGCTGTATCGGTGCTCCTCAGTTCCAACACTGTTGATGATGTATTAACCCATAATACAAACATATCATGTCCCCTTGAAAAGTAAACATATTGTTTAAAATGCACTCCGGAAAACTATGTCTTTAAAAAGAACTGCATATCTACGTAGGTGTATATAACTCGGAGAACATAACTGGTTACTTTTTCCCTTTTGTGTTTCTCTAGGATCCAGAGGGAGTGGTGCCTATCGGACAAAGGAGGGCTTGGTGTTGGTGTATGTGCTTTGGATTGGCTTTTATGCTTGCTGTTGTGATACTTGGGGGTGCCTACCTGTACAAGTATTTTGCATTCCAGGTAGGTTGACTATTGCTTACATGCAGGGCCAGCCGAACCATGAGGTGACCTGATGCAGTTTGCATCAGGACAGGCGGTGGGAGGAGTGGCGGATGTAGGATGCTCTTCACCCCGAGCTTACTGCCACCTCCCTCCAGCCTGCCGCAGACACAAACCGCAGCAAGGGGAGTAAACTGGCTTGCCACTGCCTGCACCGAAAAACCTGTGGGCAGTGACCAGCCTCTTCACTACCCCTTCCCCTCGTTACTTCCTTGCATGAACATAAAGAGACCACTTGAAGATGAAGTGAGGGGAAGCAGCCACTTATCTGCTCCCTCCTTGCTGTTCTTTTAAATAAAACAGAAAGTGCAGTGCAATCTGGGAGTTTTCAGCATGATCTGAACTTCCTGTTTATCAAGAGGATTGTGCAGGCAGGAGCTGAGGCTGAGGTAAATAGCTGCTTCCCCCCCCCCCCCCTCAGTTGGGGAGGCGGCATTAGGAGATAACATTAGGCAGCTGCATGGTTCTGCCATCCCTGCCTAAATGAGTAGAGATTTTAATTCTGACATAAGTACTACTTTAACTGTTTGTTATGAATTGTTAAATTTTAATTCTTAGTCTAACAGTCTAAACCTATTGGACTCTCTTGCTGGTGGAACTAGAGTTCCGCCAGCTGCAAAACCACGCACTGCTGGTGCGCCAGTGGGAAGGCCAGAGTGGCCTTGCATGCAGCGGTGGAGAACAGACTGCCTGCCGACCCAGGTAAGCTGGAGGTTGGAACGGGATGGGGACGATGGTGGATTGGGTCTGGGATGGGGGCAGGTTCTGTGGTGGCAGTGGCCGCAGAATCCAAACTCCCTTCCTAGACCTAATCTCGCAGCCCGAGCCCATACAGACCTGCACCAGTAATTTTGCTAGTGCAGGTCTAAGTAGACCTCTCCACACCACGGAGGCTTACCCAGAGATTTCCTGGAATTTCCCCCCCTAGCAGGATGCCACATGAGCCTTTCTGGCATGCCTGCATTGGTGGGATCGGGGGGGGGCATAGGATTGGGCTGTAAATCTTTGCTTGAAAACCAGCACATCAGATTGGATGACCTATCAGCTGGGATAATTGTTATATATTTGTCAGAGGCCGCTACATGCTACTTAATGTCTATCATTCTTCTAGAAATTGCTCAGTGTTTAGATAGATGAGTGCAGTGTACCCCCACTATCTGCAGATTTACCACCCGCGGATTTGTCTCAACGCGGATACAGGGGTCCCTGAAAAAACCTTTTTAGAAAGGTTTTGTTTTATTTATTTATTTATTTAAAAATTTATGTCCCGCCTTTTCCTATGCCGAAAGGCAAATGCCCAAGGCGGCTTACAACAAAGATTAAAATACATAATTTAAAATAATACATAAAATAAATTTAAACAATATATAACCATACATAAACAAATTTAAAAACAATAAAATCCACTGGGGAGGGCGACAGTATGGAACAGAGAAGCAGCATGGCAGAGCATCTTGAGACACAGGAGGCAGATCACGACCCATCACCCAAACGCTAGACGAAACAAAAATATTTTGAGCCCTCAGCAAAAAGTCATGAGGGAGGGGGTGGTTCTCAGATCCCCTGGCAGGGAGTTCCACAGTTGTGGCGCCACAGCAGAGAAGGCTTGCCCATGTGTTGCCACTCCCCTAACTTGCGATAGAGGTGGCACTCGCAGGAGAGTCCCCTCAGATGACCTAAGTGAGCGGGCCGGAATGTATGGGAGAAGGCGGTCCCTCAGATACCCTGGATGTGAACCGTGAAGGGCTTTAAAGGTCATTACCAGCACCTTGAATTGGGCCCGGAAACGAATGGGCAGCCAGTGCAGCCGCTGAAGCAGCGGCTCAACAGAGTCAAACCGCCTAGCTCCAGTGACCACCCGGGCCGCCGCATTCTGCACTAATTGCAGCTTCCGAACTGTCTTCAAGGGCATTCCTTACCTTTTGGCTGGCAAACCACTACATTTGCAGGGCTGTAGAGAGTGAAATCGCACTCCTACATCTTCTTCCGTGTCGCTCAACTTCCCACCTCTCTTCCCCAAGGTCGCCCCAGAATGCATATCCGCACTAAAGCTATTTCGCATTACACGGATTTCAGTATTCGCGGGGGGGGGGGGTCCAGAACGGAACCCCCGCACATACGGAGGCCCAACTGTATATGTGCAAGAGGGCATCACATGAGCTCCCCCCCCCCCCCACGATCTAGTGTTTCTGGGTCTTCTTCTTAAGCTGGGGAGAAATGAGGGAGGCAGGTGACTGAGAAGACAACCCCCCCTCCTGTCACTTGAATGTTTTGTTCACTCCAGCCACATTTTTTGTAGTGTGAAGTTGGAAAGTGAGTGGTCGTTGGATTTGCTGTCAAGGCACTTTGAGTAGGGTGTTGGGACCCCCAATCCCGCATTTGGTCACTTGCAAATGACCTTCTGGCAATATAGTGTGCTCTGTCTGCACTTGGAGGTTTGCAAATGGAAAAGGAACTGATGCATGTTATGGTCCAATGTTTAATAAAGCAAGAACAATTTGAAAGGCTTTATGGTTCCTGTTATACAGTTTATTTTTAATTTCAGGAAAGTGGGGTTTACTTCTGTGGAATAAAGTATATTGAGGATGGCTTAACTTTAACTGAGTCGGATGCAGTTGCTTCAGCTCCTCGTTACCAGATAATTGAAGAGAACATTCAGATCCTCAAAGAGGAAGGTGTTGAATTCATCAGCGTGCCTGTTCCAGAGTTTGCTGACAGTGATCCAGCTGATATCGTTCATGATTTTCACAGAGTAAGGATCCTCTGAGATGCACTACATGTAATTGAAGCAGGAGTTGCTTGCCATGCCCTTATTTGTAGCAATTGATTGCCTTGATTATTCAAAAGCAGACTTTACAGTAGGAAGATGTTTAGCAAACCACAAGTTACTATGACCAAAATTAGGTTTATACATTCTGAAGCTTGTGAATTATGTGCTAGACTAGTGTTTTCCAAACTGTGGGTCGGGACCTGATTTCTGGTGGGTCCCAGGTGATGGAAAGATCAGATAAGTAATTGCCACAAGCCCTGAGGCTATTTACCCTGTAAACAGCTGAGACCCTACAGTTTGCAAGTTTGTGTAAATATAAGGAGATAAATGTTTGAGCGTCTTTTTTGGGGGTGTGTTTTTTTTTTTTTCCAAGTCTGTCAATGAGAGGTAATGGGGGCAGGTGAAGGCTGGGTCACATAACTAAGCCCCTCAAGCCTTGAGGCTGTTCATTAGGGCTGCCTCATTACAAGAAATGGATTGAGGGTTTTGGTTTTTTTTTTTTCCCTCCAAATAAATACATTATTACTTGTAAATATATATATTTTTCTAGAACATTTTTTTTAAAGTCTTGTAAAGTCCCGATAGAGTGTCATTTTAAAAAGTGAGTCCCGGTGCTAAAACGTTTGAGAACCACTGTGCCTACACTGTTACATAAGCAAAGGGAGTTTTTAGAGTATGGGGAAAGTACAAGATCTGGAAATGGCACAAATACCAACCTTAAACAAAATTCTAATTTTCCTCCCTAATTCTTCTCCCAGGTTCATAAATAGAAGTTTCGTATCTTAAAGAAAACATATTATGCAATTATTCCTTTAAAAAAATTAATTGCCACAAGGCTCAGAAAAAAGCATGGTAAAATGCTAATTTGTTTATCTTGCATAATATGTTGCGTAAAATTGGGTTGTCTTATCTGGAATTCAACCCAGAATGTTTAACTCTTGCATATTTATCTGAGACCCTCCAGAATGCAGAGCTATCTATTTCAGTGTGTTGAAATATCTTTTGGATGGTTTATAGATACGACTTGGGCTGCTTGGAATTTATACAAGTATTTAAAGGTTTAGCACTAATGTCCATACAGTATAGATCCAACAAATTTAAAATTTGAATAATTAAGAATTTCTAGTACTACCAAAGTACTTGGATTGTATTACCAGAACACCTATGTACCGAACTTCCCTGGTTTCATTGTGTTCTGATACTTACAACCCAATCCCGCCTAACTTTACACCCTGCGATGCAGCAAGGCTGGTGTAGCCAATGCTGCATCCAGGGTGTAAGGAGGTGGGCAGGAGGTCAGTTCAGGGGAAGGGAATGCTTATTCCTTTACCCCGGGTAAGGCCCCTGAACAGGTCTCCTCGGATCTGCGCCAGCTATTTCACTGGCGCAAATTCGGAAGCCCCGTGTAGGGCAAACCGGTCTGGGAAGAGGGACTGATTCGGCAAGGACTGTTGCCGCCAATCCCGCCCCCCCTCCCTGGTCCAGTCTGTCCCCTTCAGCACTCTCCCCCGCCCCAGAACGCCTCTACACCGAGCAGTGTGAACTTACCTGCTGCTCCTTGCCCACCGCACGGATCCGTCACTCAGGAGCCAGAGTAGGCCTCTGCGCTAACTTGGAGCCAGTGCAACTGCCTTACAGCAGCTTTTGCAACAGCTCTAGGCCGGCACAGGATGCACTATGCCAGCCCAGCACTAGGTAGAATTGCACCTTTATTGTATTAGGATCTGGTGTACACGTGTGGTAGAATGAATTAATGGAATGAACTGTATCACTTTAGACTTCAGGTGGTCAATCACATTTTGTAATATTCTATGTGAAAAACTCTTTACAAGTAGAAAACTAGTCAGGACTGGACTAGGCAGAACTTTTTCTCCTTGATGTACTTGTGTAGTGGAAGTTGTTTTCCCATATCATGTTTAAACAACCAAAGGTGTCTGAAATCCAATAGTCATTTCCCAAAATGTTAGGAATAATCAGTCTTTGGGACAGTAATACAACATGAAAAACAATGTGGTTAATTTGAATTTATTATTCATACATAATTTTACATATTCTAAAATTACTAATATGATATTTATGATATTTCCTCATCAGAGACTTACCGCTTACCTTGACCTTAGCCTGGATAAATGCTATGTCATTCCTCTAAACACGTCAGTCGTTATGCCGCCTAAAAACTTCTTGGAGTTGCTGATCAACATCAAGGTATGATTATATTATATAGGTAGTCTCTTTGTTCATTATACTACAATCTGAATCTTTTATTCAACTTTTAAT
Source organism: Plestiodon gilberti rubricaudatus (assembly GCA_026170595.1). Classification (NCBI taxonomy): domain Eukaryota; kingdom Metazoa; phylum Chordata; class Lepidosauria; order Squamata; family Scincidae; genus Plestiodon; species Plestiodon gilberti. Next base: position 145,655,792 of record JANXHW010000001.1, read on the forward strand.
GCAGATGTAACACATTGAAATATTACATTTAAAATGTTATGCGTAAGCATTAAATAATATAAAATGCTTTGGGGATAGGGAATTAAAAAGCAGCTACGCACATTTTTCAAAAATCTTTTTTTTCCTGACAAATACTCCACAGACCTAAACTTTTATTTTGTGTAGACCTGGAGCAAGTGTGTTTGTAAGTGAAAAGTCTTAATATGAAAATGAACATGGCTACATTAATATTTTTGCACAATACTGTTGTGTTTTTGTTTTGGTTGCTATATAGGCTGGAACATACTTGCCTCAGTCATATTTGATTCATGAGCAGATGATCGTTACTGACCGCATAGAAAATGTAGATCAGTTGGGCTTCTTTATTTATCGCTTGTGTCGTGGAAAGGAGACTTACAAATTGCAGCGCAGAGAAATTCCAAAAGGTATGTTGTATGTAGATGAGGAAACTAAAAGTAATAAAGTGATTGGTTCTATTATTGCCCCCTCTGCCTTGTAAGAAGTCAAGTGCAACACAAAATGGTCAACTGTAGCTGTGTTGTGATGGATTGTAATGTCATTGCAACATTGCTACAACTCTAGATATAATTTATGTTGTGGCACCTCATCTTTAATAGTTATATGCTGGCATGGCCCATCTTGGGTTTCTTTGTGCCGTTGAACAACACCTTACACGTTGTTGCGCTCACCGGTATTGCAATATCTGTAGTTACATGTTTAACATTTGTCTGGCTAAAAGAACATGTTCATTGAGTGCCCATAATCTTACTTGGTTCTTCATACAAAGGAGATTTGTGGACAGAAATATATCAGCGGTTCCCAAATCCAGTAGGGCCACAACCCACATGTAGTGGTGGGTTGTGACTTACCACCTGTAGCAGCTCCCACATTGCTCCAGCCTTGGACAGACTCCAGAGGTCTCAGAAAGGCCTCCCGATGCGACCGGAAGTCACGTCGACGAAACCGGAAGTGACCTCTGGGTCACTTCTGGAGGTCTTCCGAAGCCCACAGAAGCCTGCGGAGGCTGTCCCCGGGCTGGAGCGACGTGGGAGCGACTGCGTAAGGTAGGTTGGGCCCTGGAAGTAGCGTCTGGTTGCTTCCGTTTTTGGTTTTGGAACCAAACGGAGGCAAGGGTGGGCAGGAGGGCCCAACTGACAACTCACCTATGCCTTGGGTCACTACCCACAGATTGAGAAACCCTGAAATATATAGTTGTGACTACTTCATCTTGCACTGTACTTGCTTCTTTTGTTGGTTCAGCCAGCTGAGCTACCACATAGTAGACAAAATCCAGCCAAAGCTAAGCAGGTCTGTTTCATTCATTTCAACAGGTGAGTGTTGGACCTTTCCCATTAAAATCAATGGGACTATAAAAGAGTTTGTATATGGCTGGATCATGCCACTGTGTGTTTAAGTGGGTTGCAACATCTCACAGTAGTTTTGTATGTTGCAACAAAATTGAGTAACTTTTTGTTGAATCACCGAGACAGTGAGAAAATGAGAAGAATGTACAAACTTGATTATTCACATTACACTTTAAAAATAACAAAACACTTTGATCTGGTGGAGAGGTTGCATAATGCAAACTTGTTTACGTTGACTTGGAAGAAAGCCTCCGTGTGCCTTATTCCCAGTTAAATTTATATAGGATTGGAACCTCAGTGTGGTAGGGAACATAAACTACAACCATCTTGGCCATTATTTATTTTCTGTGACTTTTTTCCTGTGCTAGGAGAGGGACTACCGGTAATTTCTAGAAGTGGTGTGGCATTACAAGTTGTATCACCACTGCTCCTCTGTTGGGTAAAGAGAATGAAAGTGAGCCCTATACTGCCAGAGGGGTATTTGAGGAAGCAACCTTTCTTGCACTTGCCTGCTTTTGCTGACAGAAACCATGAGCAATGCTGTGACAAAGCAAAGTTTGGGTTCTCTCTGCCAGAGCATACATTTGGTAGCGACATGATTCCTGCACATCTTACAATATAATGATCCCCTGTTAATTCAAGGGACTATCTGGATAACATTAATAGTACAAGTACTGCATGAATTACAAGTACAAGTTGACGACTGGTTTCATCTGCATTGTGAACTGTGTTTTATGCCCCTTTTTGATCTTTTGATTTTTTTACTGCTTACATTGTGATTTGTTTTGTTTTTTTATTTATGGGTTTTATTGGATATTTATGGATATTTATGGATATTTTATTGTAAGCTGCCTTGAGTGCCCCATTGTGAGGGGAAAGGTGGGATAAAAATTGGCTAAATATTTTCAACAAGAAAAGTACAGTTAGTACTCTCTTTTTTTTTTTTTTGTAATAAGATAACTTGATTCCCTTTTTGTTCCCCTACAACAGCAATTCAGAAGCGTGAAGCCCACAACTGCCGAAAAATTCGACACTTTGAGAACAGATTTGCTATGGAAACACTCATTTGTGAACAGTAATGAAGAATATTATTGTGACAGAAGACTGAAAAAACACAGTGACCCCAACCTTTATATTATGTGCAGTGATCTTTATTTTAAATCATTTACAAAAGTAGTGGACCGAGCTTTATAGCTGAACCCCCAATTCTTTCATCCCATGAAACACCTTATGATAATTTTTAGTGTGTTTTCATATTTTGCAGCATGGTGTCCTTTTTATATGTTTGAATAGCAACTGTATAAAGACTTAGTGCATTTCATGTAATGAACCTTGAAGGAAATACCAGAAGATCAATAATGTCTCCCATCTTCTAGAAAATTGGATAAAACGATTCATCTGAATCAAAAACAAAGGGCTGTTTCTTAAGTAGTGTTCATGCAAGAGCAAGCTATTTTTCCCTGATCCCCCGGCAGAGCTCCCCCTAACTATTCCTGAGTTGCCTCAACATGGTTTTGGGGAGGACTCCTTCCTATACCCACAAACCACCTTTCCCAAGGGTCCCTGACCCTCAGGAGTGTGTTTTCAGGAGGCTCTGGGAGCTTCCTGGGGGGAGGAACTGGGGAAGGCGGCTTTTACTGGTGCCATTGTGTAAGCATCACTCGGAATGCAACCAAAGAATATGTCTACAACACAGTATCTTTAACAGAATGTTAAACAAGAAAAGCCTTGCTGAATCGGGCCAGTCTGGTCCAGCATTTTTTTTCCCACAGTGGCCCACCAGTTGCCTCTGAGAAGCCAAATTCACAAGCAGGAGAGAAGGCATACTTCTTTCCCCACCATTGCTCCCCTGCAACTGGTATTCAAATGCACACTACTGGATCTGGAGGAGCACATCATCATCATGATTTGTCCTCCATGATTTTTTCCAATTCCCTTTTTAAAGCCATCCAAGCTAGTGACCATCACCACACCTTGTGGCAATAAATTCAACACACAAATTATGCACTGAGAAGAATTACCTCCTTTTTGTCTGGCCTAAATCTCCGGCCAATCAATTTTATTGAATGATCCCTGGTTCTAGTATTGTGTGAGAGAGAGAAAAACATCTCCTCTCTCTCTACACCATGCATAATTGTATAGGTCTTAATCACTCCCCCCCCCCATCATAGTTTTCCAAGCCCAAACGCTGTAGCCTTTCCTTATAAGGAATGTGTCCCAGCCCCTCTGATCAGGTTGGTTTCCCTCTTTTGCACCTTTTCCAGCTCTGCAATATCCTTGACCAGCACTGGACACCATGTTCTAAACATTGTCATGCTATAGATGTATATAGGGACAAGGTAATATTAGCAGTCTTATTCTCAGTCCCTTAATGACCACAGTATGGAATTTGCTTTCTCAATGCTGCCACGCATTGGGTTGACTTTTTCATTGAGCTATCCACCATGACCCCAAGATCTCTTTCCTGATTAGTCATCGACTGCTCAGACCCCATCAGTAGATTTGTGAAGTTGGGATTTTTTGCCCCAGTGTGTACCACTTTACACTCGTCAACACTGAGCCACATTTGCCAATTGGTTGCCCATTCACCCTGTCTGGAAAAGTCCTTTTTGGAGCTTTTCACAATCTGCTTTGGTTTTAACCACCCAAAATAGTTTGGTGTCATCCTGCAAACCTTGGTCAGCTCACTGTTTACCCTTAACTCCAATTCATTTATGAACAAGTTAAAAAACACTGGTCCTAAGACAGATCCTCGAGGGGTCCCACTTCTTTCCCTCTGCTGTCAAAATTGCCCATTTATTTCTACTCTGCTTTCTGTTCTTTAACCCATCCATAAAAGGATCTGTCCTCTTATGCTATGACTAGTGGAATCACATTACTAGTGATATTGATTACAGCATATTGAGAAAACAATTTATAATAAAAGTGCAATTTCTTGGTTTTTTAAAAAATGCAGTCACGCTTATGTTCGATTTCCAGCTTGCTGTCCTAATATAAGTGTCTGCTGTAACAGAATTAATCAGTAACGTCATGTTACTAACATGTATATAAGCTATGTATGTGCAATGGAAAATAAATATTACCTGTTTGTCTAAAGGTTTTGTAATATTATTTGTGCTGTTTCCTTCTCGTGGAAAGTTTCTCCAGGAATTTTAACAAAATTAGTGAATTTTAGTGAACTTTAGAGCAGAATTGAGAATACAGTAAAGTATGTCTCATGGACTAGTCAATAAGAGCTATTAGTAGAGATTCTATGAAATAACTTCATATCCCTTCATATTCATATTCCACAACGTAGAAGGATTCTTCAGTGGCATGAGTTTGACTAGAGAAAATAGCTTGTAATGAAGGATTAGCTTGACTTTCATCTTGGGGAAAAATCTACGGTAAATTGTGTTTGCTTAGTACTTTTTAAATTGTTAGCTTTATATTAATGAAGATTACTATTGACAAGTTAGATATTTTACCTGTGCACTCCCCAGTGAACACGCAAGACACAGATATGGGTGAATGGGTCACTTTTATTAAGGTTAGTTATGGCAAGGAAATATGAGACCTGCAGCCATAAAGAAGGACAATACGTAGTGTGGAGGCTGATTCAAAGAAGGGGCATCAGCCGATTGCCTGACCCTCAGATGGGTGTTCCCACCCTGACTCCAAGCCGTGTCTCCTGCCAGGGCTACACAAGCAAGCTTACCACAGTCCCTGTAAGGGGGACATGGAGCTGGACGGCAGAAGCCCACCCCAAGCTGGAAAGCATTTGAGTCAGTTCCTGCAATCCAGGCCAGAGACTATCCTCCTGCCCCTCGTACTGGTGAGCAAGTGAGGAGTGGGAAGTGGGTTCCTGCCCTGCCTTTGCTGTCTTCAGGGTGCACAAGGAGAGCCATTTTCAAGCCTTCATGACCCGCACTAACCTGCAAGACAAAAGTGTTGAGGTAAGGCAAGAAAAAAGACCCCACACAACACAGTCTTTGGTAGGCAAACAAACTGCCCGCAAGCAGCCAATCAGAGATGAAAATTTCTACCTGGCCCCTCAGTGTCAGCCAGCCAGGCCCAGACGGTAATAATGGGAGGGGGGGCAGGGATGCAAAACCACATGTTGAATTGTCGAGTGCTAGAGGCCCGGCCAGCTATGTAGGTCAGTCCTCCGCTGTCCCTGGCCACCACTGAATTTGAAATACGGTATTAACAACCCAATACTGTGTAACTCTTGCACCAGTGTAACAGTAGATCCATGGATATAAGAGCACTTATGCCAGTGTAACTTGCTGTACACCAATGGATGCAGGACGTACACTGGCGTAACCCCCCTCGGACGCCACGTATGCGCAATTTGGACGAGGGACGCAACTCCTCCGGTGCAGGGGGCATTCAAACGCCCCCGGAATGCCCACTGCGGTGGTGGAGTTGTGCTAGCGTCTGTCCTGTGTTTGAACTGCGCATGCGCGATGTCCGAGAGGGGTTACGCTGGTGTACGTCCTGTGTACGTCAGCATATGGCAAGTTACACTGACATAAGTGCTCTTACACCAGTGGATCTACTGTTACACCAGTGCAAGAGTAACACAGGATTGGACTGTGAGTCTCATAGGATGGTGGGGCTGGGCAAAGGTGATCTTGGCACAATTGGCGGTGGGGATTGGGAGAATGAGTTGATTCCAAAGGTGTCAGAATTGTGTCACATGTAGATGTCACATGTAGAAAATGGCTTCTGCTCACAGTACGACTGTTTTATGTTTCACACTAGTGTTGCATGAGAGAAGTGGGACTCTTATGCAAGAGATTTTGAAAGCAGGAGAACTACAGAAATTCTGTACTGCACAGTGTAAATTCTTATGCAAACATGTGTACGAGTGTGTATTTGAGAAACAGGACTGGTGGCTATTTCTCTTCTACTTACGGCTTTTGGGCTCCAAACTAATAAGATGAGTTGACTAGCAAAGCTACATGCCTTCATAATTAAGAAAGGAGGCTAGGTAAGCCTTTTTTTATAGAGCTATTTTCTAAAGAAGGTTATGATGTGTTTAATATAACAAAATGTTAATGTGAGAGGTTTTAATTTTAATGATGTTTCACATAGGAGAAAATAAATCTGAATAAGAGAAACAAGTCAAAAGAGTCCTGCTGGATCAGACCACATGTTCATCTGGCTCGGCATTCTGTTCCCAACAGTCACTAACCTGATGCTCCAGTGAAGACAAAAACCAGAAGGCGGCGCCATTGTTTGGACCTAGCAACTGGCATTCAATGGCAGTGTACCTCCAAACTTGGAGACTTGGTTTAGCTGTTGCAAAATAGCAATCGCGGTTAGTGTTGTTTACATCCTTCATGAATGTGTCTGGTTCCTTTTCTAAAACTGTGGCTACTGCAAGTGGCAGCAAAGTGTGTAAGTTACTACTTTCTCACAATGCATATTTCCTTTTGCCTATCCTGAATCTATTGCCCATCAATTTCATTGGATAACCTGAACTCTCTTCATACCTTACAACTATGCAATGAAAAATTCATGCAGTGATGGGCATGACAGTAAGAGCACCCAGAGAGATGCCTGGTGTTCCTGGTTAGGGGGAGAATCTCTCCCCATGCAGAGGGTTTGTCACTGCAGATAAATGCTGTGCTTAGGGGGGTGGGAATTTGGAGCACATCAGCATGGATGTGGAGTTTGCTGATGCATTCTCACTCCTCCTGGGACTTTTTATTGCATAAATGTAATGCATGGAAATGACACCTACTATTCTACTATTGTAAGGGAGAAAAATCCCTGAATCTACTTTCTGCAACCATGCATAGTTTTAAAAACTATCATCTCTCCAGAGTTGTGGTTTTTGAATTTAAAAGCCCCAAATGCTTCAGTTTTTCAAAAATAATAATAATGGAAAAACAGATGCATATCCCCAAAGTTAAATGAATTCTTCTGATGTGTACTTATAGATTGACAGCCCAATCCTGACTAGGATCTGGCTGGCAGCCCATGGCCACCTGCCGGATCCTGTGCACTGACAGCTAGCGTGGATGCCGGGCGAGAGGTCTACTCAGGGAAGAGGATGCTCGTCCCCTTCCCCGAGTGTAAATGGCGGCCGCCTGGATGGACCTCCTCAGATTTCCGCCAGCTATTTTGCTGGCGGAAGTAGAGGAGGCCATGTAAAGGCTCCGGCGCCCGGCGGGGGTCAAGACATGGCTGAAGACCTTCCCCCTTCCAGGCCGCTGGGGCCAATGGCCACTCTCCCGGCTCTGGCGATTTGCCCCCCCGCCCACTGGATCCTGTTTTACCTGGGTCAGGCGGCCAGCGGGATCTCCGTTGGGGAAGGCTGGCCTCTCCGCCGGCCTTCCCTGCTCGCAAGTAGTCGCAAACGTGCTTTATGGCACGTTTGCGACTACTTCCGGTGACGGAACGCTCGATCCGTCGCTGGCAAGTTACAGAGGATTACACAGTCAGTTGCATTCACAGAACAGACAACTACATGAATGGCTATTAAAATCATAGAATGTTAGAGTTAGAATGCATGAGGAGGTCATCTAGTCCAGCCCCCTGCTCAGTAAAAGTAACTGGTACAGCATCCCTGATAGGTGGCTATCCAGCCTCTGCTTAACAAAGAAAGCCCATGCACAAATGGACAGTTCTAATGCCAGAAAGCTCTTACAGTTAGGAAAACCTTCCTCATGTCAAGCTTAAATCTACTTCCTCCTTGTAAATTCAACCCATTGGTTCTAGTCTTACCCTCAGGAACCACATATAGTAAGTTCTCCCCTTCTTTGTGATAGCTCTTCAGATACTTGAAGACATATATCTCCTTTGTCTTATCTTCTCCAGGCTAAAGATACCTACCTAGCTCTTTTTAACTGTTTCTCATAGGACTAGGTTTTCCAAACTGCTCACCATCTCTGACATCATTCTATCTTATCAATGTCCTAAACTAAGAGCGGTATTCCAAGTGAGGTCTGACTGGTGCAGAATAGAGTGGAACTTACTTCTTATGATCTGGACTCTATGCCTCTGTTAATGCAGCCCAGCATTACATTTTTTTTGCAGCTGCATCAAACTTCTCGCTCACATTCAGCTTGTGGTCCATTAACAACATGTCCTAATGTATGTCCAATTAAAAGCAAGCCCTACTGAGTTCAGTGGGACTTGCTCCCAGGTAAGTGTGTATAGGACTACAGCCTGAGGCTGTAATTCTATGCACAATTTTGTGAGAGTAAGACCTTTTGAAGACAATGAGACCGGTACTTCTGAGTAGACAAGCATAAAATTGTGCTCTCTAAGACACCTACAGCGCAATCCGACTTAACTTTTGTGCCAGCGAGAACGGGAGGCCTCAGAATGGAAAAGGGATTCAAATCCCTCCTAAAGAGGAATTCAAAGGGGATTTGAATCCCTTTTCCATTCTGGGGCCTCCCGTTCTCATTGCGCCGCTGGTTAAACCAACACAAAAGTTAAGTTGGATTGTGCTGCTAGTTTCTTTTCATAGGTGCTGCTGCCAAGCCATGTCTCCCCCAACCGGTACTTGTGCAGGACTTTACATTTATCTTCCAGGATGTTAGCAACCTCCCCTCCCCCCCTCGCTTTTTGCCATCTGCTAAATTGGTAAATATTCTGCCACCCCACATCCAGGTCATTCATAAAAATGTTGAACAGCAAAAGGGTGCTGCAGCATCATCCCATCTGATACCGCTCACCAGGCTGATGTGGAGCAATTTATTAGCACTTGTTGGAAATGGTAGTTCTTGAACTCACCTCACAGCAGTACCATCTAGCTCACATTTTACCATTTTATCAACAAGGATAGCACGGGAGGCTTTGTCAAATGCTTTGCTGAAGTCTAGGTACACTTTGTCCATGGCATTCCCACAATGTAACTAGACTAGTTGCTCATTCAAAAAAGGAGATGAGATTAGTTTGGCATGACTTGCTCTTGACAAACCCATACTGGCTCGTAGAAATCACCCCTGCTAACTGGGCAAGAGGCACTTTTTCAATTGGTGCTCCTCTTATATTTAGCAGGGGGAGAGTAACTGCCCTCCTTTCACCCCAGCACAGTCTCTTTTCTGGTGGCTGTTTGCTGGTAGTGTTCTGCATCTTTTTTAGATTGTGAGCCCTTTTGGGACAGGGAGCCATTTAATCATTTGATTTTTGTCCGTGTAAACCGGTTTGTGAACTTTTTTTTGTTGAAAAGCGGTATATAAATACTGTTAATATATAAATACTGTTAATAATTTCACTGGACAACAAATTTCAACAAAGGTCATGCCCCCAAGATAAAACTAGTCATTTCTTATAGATTTTAAGGTGCTGAACAACATGAATATGACAATGAAAATCCAAACTTGGCTATGGTTTGTGAGAGATCTTGCAATAGGTAGTTCCATAGACATGTACTGGTAAATGCCTGATGGCACTTACAACACCCATGTATGCAGTGTGGACTGCTTCTCTTAAACTAGAGCCAATCGACAGATTTTATTGTTATTTTTGTTTTCAGCATATCGAATTATGTAAAGATTAGCTATTTTCATTTCAGAGGCAAATTGTGTGTTGTCCAGTGTTTTCTAAGTGCTCACAGATATTCTGCTTAATACCGGTAAACTGTCCTGGGATCTTTCCAAGTATTGACATCAAGCCGACTGATCTATATTCCCAGATCCTCCTTAAAAAAATAATAAAAAATAGATAGGGGCATTTTCTCATCCCCAGTCCTCTGGCACCTCACTTGTTCTCCAGGAGTTCTCAAAGATTACAGACAGTACTTCCAAGATCATATCCACAAGCTCCTTTAGTACCCCGGGATGTAGTTCTGAAACGTTAGTTTTGAGTTGTGGAACAGAAATGGTAACATTTGGATATTAAACATGACAAAATTATGTATTTTCATTGTCACTCTTAATGGGGATTGTAATTAAACTTTTTAGTTTTAAACAATCGCTACTGACATAGCAAAAACGTATCTACTGTATCAAGCTTAAACTGATTTCCTGCTAATGTGGCTCCTCCTGAGTTCAAGCTTCCTTCTATTGTGAATGTTTTGGGTTAGAGAAAAGGCCTTTCTTTGAAGGAAGCTTATTAAATATACAGAACAATTTATTTTACATGTGGCTAACTTAGCTGTTCACAAAAATGAGGAAATGTTTTCAAGAAGTAATGATTAAATTTGAAATATTTTAAAGACTTACTATACATGTATACAGTATTTTACAGAGGTATTTTAATGGATATTATTAGAGAGAACTCAAATTTCAAAATACTGCAATTAACAAAGTAAAAGTTAAGTTAAACATTTCATTACCTTTTTATTTCTTCTGAATGTAATGATTGGGAAGCTTAAACATACACCTAGCATAAGGGTCAACTTCAGATTTTGGGGGACCCTAAACAAGATGCCCTCTGATGAAACTTGACTGCTGATTTCAGACTTCATGCAGGTTTTTGTAACAGGTTTATTCATTCATAAACAAACAGAACAGGTTTATTTATTCAGAACAGGGGCAGAAGGTCTGGCTCAGTTGGTAGAGCGGCCGTCTCATATTAGGCTTACCATCCGTCCCGGAAAAACCGAGACTGCCCCGGTTTCCAGAGACTGGTCCAGGCTGGATCAGACCATATGTCCAGCGTCCCGCACTGAGTTAAAAAAAACACTCTGCTGTGCCATTCTTACATTAAATTCTAAATTAGATATGTGAATAAAATTTGCCAACATATCAAAAACCATATCAATGTTTATGTAATTTATAAGAACTCACAATTTTGGATGACACAAATTTACTTAGTGAGAGGTGTGGTACTGGTGTTTAGCTGTCAAAATATCATCAAACTGAGGTCCCAATTTAGTGGTCCCAATCAATAAAACTCATTTTAAGAATTAATCAGGCAAGTTTGACCTGTAGCTGGATTTTACATTACTTTAAAATTTTGCTCACACAGGTAAGTAGTGCAAAGACTGAAATCAAGCCACAGGCAAAGTTTTTTAGAAGAGAGAATTCATCACTTGGCAGACACTTGTAAAATTTTACCAGATTTCCTTCCTTATATTTGTCCTTCAACATGTCTTTTGATTGGAAGTCAGTCATTTCCAATTGAAGTGCAGGTGGCAGTTTTTCAACATCGCAATCAAATGGGTTTTAAAGGATCCTTATGTCTCCTGCTTTCACAACAGAAAATTGCTCCGAGAACTGTACTTTTCTTGCACAGACTCAATTGTGAATCGTTATTCAGTTTCTAGGCTAAGTTTGTCACAACACGTAAAATGAGCAAAGCAGTTGTTCTTCAGCTGGGACTCAAAAACAACTAGTTTCTGCCTAAATGATTTCACCTGGCTATGCATGTCACAGATAAGATAGTTTTCTTCTTGTAGTCTGACAAGTAATTCATGTGCTTGGGTCAAGTCTATGAAAAAAGCTAATTTCCAAAGCCGTTCACCATTTTTGACTAGATAAAGGTTTGTTTTTCATTTAAGAACATTTCAATTTCACTTCTAAGCTCCAAACATTGTGACAAAACCTTTCCACAACTGAGACATCAAACTGAAGTATGGTAGGACGAATCATGGCAGTTGGCTTCAGTTTCCACCAGAAATTGGCAGAATTGATGATAGTTCAGTCCATGCGGGCAAATGAAATTCACAGTTGAAACTACAGGTTTCATAACACAAGACAAATCTATTTTTTTTCCTGCACAATGTCTGCTGATGTATAAATGCAATGAAAAATCATAGGCTTGGGACAGCCCACACTTCCACTAGCTTTGTCCATCCAAACCTTTGTTTGAACCACATGTTTCTACCTTAATCGACTGTAAGACACTTCATTTTCATTGCAGGTTGAAAACTTCTTGTGATTATTCCATGCATACTATGCACAGAAGTTAGTTGTGTAATGTCAAACTCACCGCTGACCCTGCAAATTAACAACAGGACTTGTGGTATCAGAAACATTGGTCGAGTCATCTATTGCAAGGGAAAACCACTCAAGCTGCTTGACATTTATGGTGCATCCATTGGTGGGCAGGCTTCTATCCTGGCAAGGTTATTGCACCGGTGTTCATGGAAATAAACTGGCATACCTCGAGGATAGGATTGGGCCTTAAGAGATTATTCAGAATGTCAGCGAGGAGGCATCCTAATTCGCTCCTGCTGCCTAAGCTGTCATGTCCATTATATCTTCAATTTTTAATTTTGCCAGGACTTGCCATGACCTGGTCGGAGTGAACAGTGTAAAAAGATTCACCTGCCGAAGATCAAATTATTTAAAAGAATCAGGGCTCATGAGATGTTTCTCTGTTCCTGTGGTAAATTTTCCCCTTTGCCCCTTCACCCTCCTCCTCTTTTTTCTTACTTGCACTCTTTTCTCCAATTCCTCTCCCCTGCTCCTTGCTTTGTTCTTTTCTCCTTCTCTGGTTGCCTCCCTCTGCATTTCATGTGTTTGTCCTGGCTCCTCCCCCTTCCAATAGTTGACAGCTGAGCCAGCTTTGCTGTTTCCCTTTTCTGTGGCGCTGAGCAAAAAGTCAACTTTGGGCTGGATTTGGTCCACAGGCTATAGTTTGGAGATAGCTGCTCTACAAAACCCATTCATAAATGACTGCAGAGGGTGAGAGGAGATGACAACAGAGTGATTCGCTCAGCTGAGTGAGCTGCTCTATCATCTGGAAGGTGGATGGCCATACTTTTCCTTCAGTGATGTTGAGGGAAAGAGTCCCCATCCACTTTTCTTTTCAGTAGTCTCAACTGAGAACATTGAAACGAGCGGCCAGGTAGACATGTTTGTTGAAGAGCATGCCCACCCTGTATGTATGCACTTCCATGCGCACACACCATGGAAGGCCCAGCACAGAATTTTGTCTCAAGGTCCCCTGCTCCACTGATCGTGACAATGGTATACAACAGGGGCTCTCAACCTTTGGAGGATCGGGTAACCCCTATCATGGTCCAATTTTCTGAAGTACCCCCTGCTAATTAATTGGATTAATCAATTAATTAATTAATTAATTAGGTAATTAATCGTTAAAGTACTAAAACAATTTTAAATGTGAATGTCTTATTTAACTCTGTGTGAGTGTGAGTGACACACACACACAAAGGATCTCTTTTTCTCCAAGTCACACTTTCCAAAATCAGCTCATCCCTCCCCCACCCCACCAAAGTACATTTTCCAAAGTACAAAAATAAGCCCAAAACCAAAATCAGAGACAGAAGGGCTCCGAAAATAATTACAATTTAAAATCCATATTAACACTTAATTAGCTGCTGAGGAGGCAGATAAGGGGCAGGGCTTGGTGTACCCACAGCAAGAGGTCAGTAAACCCCTAGGGGTACCCATACCACAGGTTGAGAACCTCTGGTATACAACAAAAGCTGAGGCAGGGGCAGTAGCGTCACTAGGACGCGCGTCACCCCGGGGCGGGGGACGCGCGTCACCCTAGTGACGCTCTGTTATCACGGCGCGGGGGGGCGACCCGGCTCCCCCCCGCGTCGCGTCGCCCTTCGGACGCTCCGAGGTCGGCCCGGGAGAAGGCCTCGGAGCGTCAGACCCCGTCGGTGCTCCAGGGCCTTCTGAAAGAAGGCCCAGGCAGCGCGTCCATCCGGGTATTTCCCGGATTTTCGCGCATGCGCAGACGCGTTTAGAGGGCAAAAAGTCCTCAAAACGGGTCTGCGCATGCGCGAAAATCTGGGAAATACCCAGATGGACGCGCTGCTTGGGCCTTCTTTTAGAAGGCCCTGGAGCACCGACAGGGTCGGATGCTCCCGGGCCGGCCTCGGAGCGTCCGGGGGGTGTCGCGCGTCACCCCCAGGCGGCCCTCCCCCCGCCACGCTCCAGTGACGCCCCTGGGCAGGGGGCTCTTGCTTTGCAGGGGCCTGGGACAAATTGCACTCCCACAGTTCTGTATAGCAGATTCATCCATTTCAAAATTTAGCCACACTCTGCAGTCATCATAATCAAAGGTCTTTCTTCACAGTCCACCATTGACCAAGGTGTGGCTCCCTATTATGAAATTCCCTCTCCCTGAAAGCCCAGGTGACACTGCTCATCTTCAAGCAGGCAATCAAGACTTTTCTGATTCAGCTGATTTTCTTTTGCGCCTTCTGGGCTACATTGACTCTCTGATGCTTGCTTTGCTTCTGATTATTTCTGACAATTAGTTGTTCTTGATCTTGACAGAGGTTTTAAAACTGTTTTTATATTATAAGTTGCACACCACCGTGACAGGCCCTTCACAGGGATGAAAAGGCAGCCCAGGAGTATTTGTAAGTTACAGAAGTACAGTATTTAAGAACATTCAATTAAAGAACTTTCAATATACAAACATATGTCCACCTATGGCATTATAAGCACCCATTCCCAATATTCCTGAACATTCCATATCTATCTTATTCCAGCAAGCCTGTAGCCCACTTTTCAAGACGATCACACAATATATAGAGTACCGTATTGTACACGTACTACAATACATCTGTTTTTATATTTCACAACGTGTTTGCTAAGGTGCGGATAGGATAGTGCTGTCGGACTTCAGTTCAGAGCAAAGCAACTTACAAACGGACCCCTGGAACTGTTCTTAAGTAGTTACGTTTGTGCGTGTAAGAAAGAATACTGCTCTGGGATACAGAGCAAATACAGGCAAATGCAAAATTCTGGAGACCCTCTCTTTCCTTCCTGTATTTTCCCTTCAAACTCGCAGAAAGGAGATTCTTTGTTGTTGTGTGAGCGCCGAAGATTAGATGCTTTCGAACTGTGGTACTGGAGAAGACTCCTGAGAGTCCCTTGGACTGCTAGGAGATCAAATCAGAGCGGCCGCTAATCAAAGAGTTCATTAATTGGCTTCCGTCCACGTGTGGATGGGCGTGTTTTGTTCATTGGTCACCTAGTTTCCAACGCAGCCTCCTCCCTCTCTCGTAGCTGCTCAATCTTCTACAGTGGGCGAAGAAATCACAACCTAAAAACTTTCGATTAAAAAAGAAAAGTGCCATTCATCATTATACTCTATGGGCAGAGAGTGGTGGCCCTCTGAACCTCTGATGAAATCCTGCATGCAGTACTTTAAAGCGAAATGCAAGATTTTCTGCTAAATATTTGCCCGGAAGTGCTAAGTGCCCGGAAGGACTCGTGTGAGACTCTACGCTTTCTTTGTTTGTTTACCTCTATAGGAACGAGCCTCTGATCGACAAAGGAAGTGACGTAAGCGGTGGGCGTGAAGCGTTTTCCCGCGGTTTGACGGAGGGAGAGCCGGCGGCGGGGGGAGGGGCGCGAAAAAGTTCTAGCCGGTTCGTTTCTTCGGGCGCCTGCTGAGGCGCTTGTCTGGGCGGCAGGTTCAGCTTCTGGAGTGAGCGGAGGCCCCGACCATGGCACCAACCAGGCCCCCGAGGAAAATGGAAGCTGCTCCAGCGAAGCAGCAGAGTGACAGCCCGGATCCCGCAGGTGCCTCCGGCGCCTCCACCCAGACCGTGACGCCACCGGCCCCTGACAGGTCAGCCCGTCGGGGGGGTCTCCGTGCGTGTGTGGGGGGCGGGTGTGTCGGTGGGAGGAATGAGACTGGGGCGCCTCCCGGCTCCCCACCCGCGGAAGGGACGGAAGGATGTGGTGGTGCGAAAGAAGGTGCTCCCCGAGCTCCCCTTCTGCTGTCTTTCACTCCCTGGAGTTTGACCGCCAGTCATCGGTTCACCAGGGTGGAGGAAATACTGTACAGTTCTTGCCCGCCTGCGCTTTACGTTGATTATTGCTCTGCTCTCGGAGGGGAAAATGCGCATCCATCGAAGCTCTAGAAGCCTTCTGGACTCTAGGAGCCTGAGCATGATCTTCTTGCGTGTTGTATTTGAAAAGGTGATGCATGTCTCCATTAACTCTTGGGAACTCCCTGCTTCTCACAAAGGCAGGGTTGCTCTGTAGAGCTAGGAGGGGGAAACAGAAAGATGGAAGGGGAAACAAAGTTAAGGAAGATGCTGAGAACCGCTCTTGACAGCTTTTTTCATAGCAAACGAGTGTGAATCATTCTGTGTTGCAATGCAAGTGGTGCTGCTTGCCTCGGGTATGGGTACCTGTGTAGCCTCTACAGTAGATATCTTGTAGATGTAAGTGGGTCTTGATATATTAAGAAAAAGTATGAGTGCTCTCTTGATATCTGCAGTATCCCAGCTAACTGGGCAAAGAGGTACCTTTTTTTAAAGTGCCTCCCTCTTATGTTTAGCAAGGGGAGAGCAACTGACCCTCTTCGCCCCAGCATGGCATCTTTTCCAGCAGTTGTTGCTGGTTTCTCTTCTGTATTGTTTTTAGATTGTGAACACTTTGAGGACAGCGAACCACCTATTGATTTATTTATTTTACTACGTAAACTGGCTTGTGAACTACTCTTGTTGTAAAGCAGTATATAAGTATTCTTAATAATAAAATGAGGTTCACTTAGTGCAGGGGTGGCCAACCTTCCACCATTAGGGCTACTGTGTTCTTAAGAGTTGTGTAGAAGACAGAATCTTGGCAGCTGCAACTGCTGATGGTGCTGCTAAAGCAGCTGCACCTGCTGAAATACCCTCACTTATGCAACCATCTAAAGTGCCAGCATTCATGTTGAAAGGTTGGCCACCACTGACTTAGTGGATATTGGCATGCATTGCCTGTAGTAAGTGCTCAGCAGAGCCTCTCAAAAGTCTTATAGTTCACTTTGCCCAATCCTATCCTCTATTCCCCCACCAATGCAGCCGCGCCAAAAAAGTGCATGCTGCATCCAGCGGGGGGGGGCATGAGGGCAAAAGGGAGGTAAGTATAAAACAGTTTTATTTACCTCCCTGTAAGCCTAGGGCCAGGCCAGTGCGTGGCGCAGTGGGTTAAACCGCTGAACCATGAGCTGTCGATCGAAAGATCCGCAGTTCGAATCTGTGACGAGGTGAGCTCTCGTTGCTTGGCCAGCTCCTGCCAACCTAGCAGTTCCAAAGCATGTTAATGCGAGTAGGTAAATAGGTATTGCTTGCAGGAAGGTAAATGACGCTCCGTGCTCCAGCTGCATGCTATGCACTGCGGCAAGGAGAGTCATGCCGGCCACATGACCACGGAGGCGTCTTTGGACAACGCTGGCTCTTCGGCTTTGAAATGGGGATGAGCACCACAACCTAGAGTCGGACATGACTTAATTGTCAGGGGTCACCTTTACCTTACCTATATTGGACACACATGATATTTTGGAAATAACATTCACATGGTATTGACAATGTATTAAAACCTTCTCAGCCACAACCCCCCTTAAACCGCAACTTTGACTCTGGCCCATAGGAATCAAACAAAGCATGACTTGCCCACAACAGACTACGTCAAGTAATAAATAAACCTCCAAATTCCATGTTCCGTAATCAGTATTCAAGAAGAAAGGGCTGGATCACCAAGGTTCAAAACAGGTGGAGCAGCAAAAATCACAGGGCCCGTTGGAGTAATTGAAAATACAGTTGGACCTTTTTGTGAATAACTAGAAACCATTTATTGATTTTTTTGAGAGAGAGAGAAAGAAAAAGAACGATGTGATATGTGGATTTAATGAATAGAATGTGGGTGATATTTTGGCTTAGTTGGATATTATATGTAGAAAATAGTGAATAGTATGCTAGTAGGATGTATTGCTTCGCGCTTGCTATAATATGAAATATGTATTGTTTTTGTTTTAATATATTAATAAAATATAAATATATGGGGAAAAAGAATACAGTTGGACCTCAGTACCCGTGGGGGTTCCATTCTGAACCCCCGCGCGGATACTGAAATCCATGTAAAGCGAAATCGGTTTAGTGCGGATATGGGGGTCACTTTAAAAATGCCATTAAATAGTGTTCCTTACCTTTTTGCTGGCAAACCGCTCTGTTTGCAGGACTGTTGACAGTGAAATCATGCTCCCACAGCCTCTTCTTGGGTTGCACGACTTCCCCCCCTCTTTCCCAGATTTGCCCCAATGCATTCTAGGGTGACCTTGGGGAAGGAAGGGGGGAAGTTGTGCAACTCAGAAGAGGCTGCAAGGGTGCTATTTCACTGCAATACAGTGTATCAATTTCACTGTGTCAATACAGTGATACAGCCCTGCAAATGGGGTGATTTGCCAGAGAAAATGTAAGAAATGCTATTTTAAACTTATTTTCTTTTTAAGGTATTTTTAAAGTGACCCCTGTATCCGCGAGCATCGGGGTTGAGTCGCATCCGCATTGAGTCAGATCTGCGGATGCTAAAATAGTCAGACCTCCGTATCCGCAAATCTCAAAAGGCATGAAAAGCCCCAGATTCCACATTGCATTATGGGCAGGATGAGGGGCTGCAACACCTACTTCCATAGTAATGGTATAGGACAGAGGTTCCCAACCTGTGGTACGCGTACCACTGGTGGTACTTTGTGCAAACGCCGGTGGTACGCAGCAGGCTGGTATGCGACAGGCTGGCAGGCTTTGTTTTCCAATCTCCCCTTTGTTTTGCAATTTAGTGTTGCGGCACTCTCGCCTGTGGGACACTGATCCCCCAGGCCTCTTATCAGAGACAGCAATAATTAGCTGCTAGGATGTCTCTTATCTGCCATTCCGATCTCTCAGCTGCTTCTGCTCCTTATCTCTGATCTGTACTGTTCCCTGTTGCTTCCTGTATATACAGCATTGGACCACTAGGTGGAGCAGGCAAGAACAAGCAGGCAAGACTTTTAATTCCTGTTTCTTTTCTTTTCTTTTTCTTTCTATGTTATTGCTGTATTTGAGCAAGCTGCTCAAATTGCTATATTTGAGCAGTACCTGAGCAAGCTGCTGATCATGCTTGTAGAGATTCAAATCAATTGGCATGAAGGAGCGGGGCAGCAATGAAACATAACTGTTCTGGGGAAAGAGAGGCCAAAAAACAGAGACTGAAAACTGAGGATGCATGCTATTCTACTCCTGAAGTGAAGCCTATATATCTGCTCTTTTGGATAAGATTCCAAAGCAGGAAGTGGATCTGTAAATACTACTGTTTGAAAAAAAGACCCACAATGACTTAATTGCAGCTTGTTAAACCTTAGAGCACACTCCTAGGCATGTCTACTCAGAAGCAAGCCCCACTGAACACAATGAGGCTTGCTTCTGAGTAGACATGCCTAGGATTGTGCTCTAGGACTTAACAAGCTACACCTGCCCACATTCCTTCTCCTAAAGGTCTAGCACTCTGCCCCGGTTGTAGATCTGGTAAGCCTACCTATGGGTCTTCTCTGACCTATGCCAGTTATATAGCTGTCATAAGCCCAAGGAAAGAAAAGGGGAGGGAATGGACAAAGGGAAGGGGATAGGATTCTGGTGCACACTGGTGCTGCTGGAATCCACCCCCTGCCTTCCCTTGAAACACACCCCACCCACGACATGCCCCTGCTGCCAACTTGTTAGGAAGCAAGGCAAGTCTTAAAGGGAAGAATAAAGAGTCTGGGATGTAGAATGCCTTCATGGAAAGAAGATGGCAAAGATTTCAAGTGTAGAATGCCTTCATGGAAAGAAGATGGCAAAGATTTCAAGTGAAGTATCTGGGATTTCAAGTGAAGGATCCAGTGGTCTGAAGCACTGAAAGAGATTATGGGTTTTGGATAGAGGAGTTGTGACAAGGAAAGACCAAAGGTAAGATTAGGAACAGAAGTGATCATTGATGATCATATGTAGGCAGGAGCAGTGGAATCCTCTCATGAGTAAGATGAGTAAGTGGGTTTTCTCTGTGCCAGGTGCAAGGGAGTGACAACAGGAAACAGGTTATCTTGTTGTCTTGTGCTCCCTGGGGCATCTGGTGGGGCCACTGTGTGATACAGGAAGCTGGACTAGATGGGCTTTTGGCCTGATCCAGCAGGGCTCTTCTTATGTTCTTATGAGTAAGCACCCCAATTTGCAATTCTATATGGAAGGTTGGGGTGTTCACTCAGAAGCAGACCCAGAGTGGGCCAGGACCACTTTTTGTGTGTGTGTGGGTTCTGACTACCAAGGCATCTTAGGGTCTTCCTACCTCAGAAGTTAGTGTTCTGGCCACTTTTTCCAGAAAACAGTTTCTAGTCCCAAAAGGGGACTAGAACATGGAATTTGGGGATGTTTTGTGACTTCCTATAAAAGTGCCAGGCCAGCGGGTGGCGCAGTGGGTTAAACCACTGAACCATGAGCTGTCCATCGAAAGGTTGGCAGTTCGAATCCGCAACGGGGTGAACTCTCGTTGCTTGGCCAGCTCCTGCCAACCTAGCAGTTCCAAAGCATGTTAATGCGAGTAGATAAATAGGTACCGCTTGCGGGAAGGTAAACAGCGCTCCGTGTTCCAGCCGCATGCTACGCGCTGCGGCAAGGAGAGTCATGCCGGCCACATGACCACGGAGGCGTCTTTGGACAACGCTGGCTCTTCGGCTTTGAAATGGGGATGAGCACCACACCCTAGAGTCGGACACGACTGGACTTAATTGTCAGGGGTCACCTTTACGTTTTTATAAAAGTGCCAGTTGGTCTGATGAGACCTAGAATAATAGAATTGGGAGGTGCCTACAAGATCATCATGTTTAAGTCTCTGCCAATGCAGGCAGTCCACAACTACAACATTACTGATAGAATCCTGATAGCTGACTGGCCTCTGCTTAAAGATCTCTAATAATGGAGAGGCTACCACCTTCTGAGGTAGACGGTTCCACTGTCAAACAGTTCTTACCATCAGAAGGTTCTTCCTAATGTTTAACGGAAATCTTCCTTGTTGTAATTTAAACTCATTTGTCTGGGTCCTACCCTTTGGAGCAAAAGAGAACAAATCAGCTCCATCTTCCACATGACACCTCTCAAATATTTGTAGATATCATGTCCCCTCTTAACCATTTCTTCTCCACGCTAAACATGCTCAACTCCTTCAGCCTGTCCTCATAGGGTATGATTCCCAAGCCCCTCGCCACCACCCTAATTGCTCTTCTCTGTGCATGTTCTAATCTAGTTAGTCGATATCCCTCTTAAACTGCAGTGCCCAGAACTGGGCACAGTATTCCAGGTGGAGTCTGACTAAAGCAGAATATAGTGATACCATTATTTCTCACAGTAGTCTGGATGTTACACTCTTGCTGCTGCAACCTAGAATAGTATTTGTTGTCTTTGCTTCTACATCACAACAAAATGTTTCTACCCCTCCAACAAAACAGCAAGAGGCAGGAGGAGAACATAGGATGCTGCCTTATACCTAGTCAGACCATTGGTTCATCTAGGTCAGTACTGTATTGTCAGCAGCTCTCCAGGGTTTCAGGATAATTTTTCTCTCTTCTACCTGAAGATGCTAGCCAGGGACTTTGTACACGCAAATCAGGCGCTCTGCCACTGAGCTACAATCCCCTCTGGGGTTGGGTGGGAGTGAGCATGATGCAAAGACTTCCTGCTATGCGAAATGTGATTGGCATGGCTACCCACAACTCCTCTATCCAAAACTCTAGTACCAAAACCCTACCCACAATTTGTCTGTGCCTAGTTTTAATGTCCCTAAACAAACTTTTTATTTTCTTTTAAGGTGTGCTGGTTTTGCCAAGGTTCATTTAAGAAACCCTCCCTTCAACACAGATGTGCATTTCCACCTTGGTTGTCAAAACTACTTCATTGTATTTAGAAAATAACCACTCTGCTCCTAGAGACCCAAAGTAACTTTAAATAAAATAAAAGCGCTCCATCTCCTGAAATAGGAAGACACGAAGTTGATTTAAGAAGGGCTCCTGTACGACCTCCCCCCCCCGCTCTTTTCGAGTCTTCCTTCAACGCGATGATCTCTGGCTGCTTACAGAAGCGTCGCGTGATATGGGGTGGTGGGCCCCAGGGCGTAGGGGTGGAAAGGCTCCGGGGGGGGCGGGATGTTTCCAATCGACGTTCTGCGCATACGTGAACTCTGCAAAGCTTTACAGAGTTCGTGCCCGGGAGCAGAGGAACGATCTGCGTCCCGGAAGATCATCTGCACCCTGGAGATCATCGCGGGAGGGTCACAGTACACACAGTAAGTTGCGCAAAGCATACATAAACTATTAGAAGCCCCGCTAGCGCTAAAAATCCCCTTTAAAAACAGCATAATTATGCAAATTAATTATGCTAATTAGCTTGAGGGCGTCGGGGTTTTCCGCCCCAGTAGCAGGGGCGCCTGGCTACCCCTCTGGCTGCTTATTGTAGCAAGCAGAGCGAGACCAAGTCCTAGATGGGCTCTGAGAGCAGGCTCTCAGAGAGCCTCTCAGAGCCCATCTAGGACTTCGTCTTGGTCTCACTCTGCTTGCTACAATAAGCAGCTGGGGATCGTCGTGTCGAAGGAAGACACGAAAAGTAAGAGTGGGGGTTGTGGGGGGCCCCTCTTAAATCAACTTCGTGTCTTCCTATTTCAGGAGATGGAGTACTTTTAAAGCAAGAGCGCTCACTTTTAAACCAGCCGCTCAGCCTCACAGCTGCTGATGAACTCAGCTGCTGATCGCAGTAGCTAAGGCCCAGCCTGCCGCGTACCTCTGGCGGTTGGTCCATGTACTACCGGTGGTACGCATATGACAGGTTGGGAACCTCTGCTCTAGGGTATTAGCGTCTCCTCCCCAGTTGAATTTATATCCTGCCTTTACCAAGCTGAAGCAAATGCCCAAGGCGGCTTACAAAGCTCCATAATAAATGTACAGTGTATTACATAAACAATGAGTAAAAAATAAAATAAAAACAATAAAACCATTTTGAGGAGGCTGCTATTTGGTCCAGAAGGAGGCAACAGAACCAAAACACTATTACAGAGACACAGGGCAGACATGAACCTATCACTGAAATGCCAAATGAAACACGTTTTGAACTTTTGCCAAAAAGCCATAAGTGAGGGGGAAGTTCTTCATTTCCTGGTAGGGAATTCCATAATTGTGGTGCCACTACAGAGAAGGCTCGCTTTCGTACGGCCTACCTTCTAACTTGGGAAAAAGGCAGCACTTGTAGGAGACGCTCCTCCGATGACCCAAGAGGATGGGCTGGAATGTATGGGGGAAATGTATGTATTCTACTAATACGAAGAACAACAACAACAACCTTGGGTACCTCTCAGGAAGGAGGGGAAAGATAGGATTTATTTAAAATATTTATGTGCAGGAAGCGGGGGATGCAATTATTTATGCAGCCGCTGCCTTCCTTGCTTTTCTGAAAGTTTTTTGTTGGATGTTTGTACATGAGCGTTGCCTATGCTGTCCCTTTTAGGGTCTTGTTTGTTTTTCCTACCCTATATCTGGGCATCTGCAAGGTGGAGTTTGGTATCTTGTGTTGGGTGGGTTTAATTTTTATGTTAGCAGTGTTTGTTTAAAATTATATCCTGAGTTTCCCCCTTCCACTCAGGAGGTGGTCAAGGCGGCGAACCATATTAAAAAAACAGCAATAAAATCACGAAAGAATAAGTAACAGAATAAAATAGGCAGTGCCAGAACAGTAAGGGGCAGCAATAAATATATCTGGAAAACCAGCACCAGAATTAGTGGAGGAAGGCCAAAAGGAGGTCTTTAGCTGATACTGAAACAAAATTCAATGTAGAGCGAACACTTTCATGGCCAGGTACAGTGTTCCAGTACAGGGGATATATGGGTAAAGATGCCATGTAAAAAATCTTATAAAAGCCAAAAAATTGTCATCTATACAGCCACGTTGTTTGTACCTAGAAAAAGTCCTTGGACCAGGACGAAAGGTCGGTTTTATATTTTAGCCTTTATGTGATTTTAACATTTTTTTAAATCCATGGTTGCAAGTTTTAAAATATATTTTTGGAGACCTGTGATATATGCATTTTTAAATTTGTTTTTTAATTGTAATTTTTTGGCTTTCATAAGATTGTTTTACATGGCATCTTTACCCATATATCCCCTGTCCTGGAAAATTGAAACAAAATTGTTTGATCGATTAGTGCCTGTAAGCATTGTTTCCTGGTTTTTGAGTTTTCATGCTGTGTGGCACTGGTGTGCACTCTAGTCTCTCAAAAGACAGGATTCTACCATTTCTGGTACTGTGTATGTGTACAATTCATATTGCTTGTGCTGGTGCATAGTATGAACCAATGTTGAAAAGATGAAAAGTCATTGTATTGTGTGCTAAAGTGACTGCTATGCTATATTGTCTACACTACAGAATAAATGTTGTTGTTTGCCATAGGGCCTTAGTATTTTCCAAATATTGTTAATGCTTGATTCATCTTGATAAATTATACTTTTCTTTATTTAGGCTTCCGTTTGCTGAAACAGATTTTATTGCGCTTTGTGATGCCTTGCGAGTAAAGGACACAGTGAGAGCAGCTGCTTGGATGGCTTTTCAAAAGGTGGTCTCTATGGATGGAGTTGTAGTGAGTATACGACTTACTTTTTAACAACAACGTGATTAGTGATTGAGCATATTAAATCGTTGAGAAGGGATTGAGACTTTAACACCAAATTGAAAATTCTCACTATTCTCTCATCATATGCGAATCAAAATTAGGTTTTTCTACCTTGTTTTTTACCCCATGTTTTATATGTGCTCGATTTGGTTTGTACATACAATATT
This sequence comes from Plestiodon gilberti rubricaudatus, assembly GCA_026170595.1. NCBI lineage: Eukaryota > Metazoa > Chordata > Lepidosauria > Squamata > Scincidae > Plestiodon > Plestiodon gilberti. Next base: position 145,680,632 of record JANXHW010000001.1, read on the forward strand.
ATTGGTATAATCATGCATAATTTGGTATCCTCATAGAAATATTCAAAAATTACATTTTCCATGTGTACTGTTGATATCCCATTATGGATACTTATGGACACTTATGGATGAGGCACTTAGCCCTTTGGCTTCTAGTTCATAGAAAAAAACTTAAAATGATTGAAAACTTTCATGGCCAGTCTGTAGCTTGTTTCGGGATAAAAAGCCATGCTAAGCTAAACATATATAAAAATATCACAATATTTTTAGCTTAGCATGGCTTTTTATCCCGTAACAAAGTTAGACTGTTTAAAAAAATTATTTATTTTTTATTTTTCACATTTTTATACCGCCCTTCCTCCAAGGAGCTCAGAGTGGTGTACATATTTCTTCCCTTCCTTTTTGTCCTCACAACATCCCTGTGAGGTAGGTGGGGCTGAGAGGTAGTGACTGGCCCAAGGTCACCCAGGAAGCTTCGTGGCTGAGCGGGGATTTGAACCTGGATTTGAACCTTTTCCAGGTCTAAGTCCGACTCCCAAACCACTACACCATCCTGGCTACTAAATGATTGCATAGTAAAATGGCTACTAAAACTAAAATGATTGCATAGAACTTGTATTTCAGAAATTGCATTACAATTATTGCCCTCAAACCGTTAAAGTAACGTTAAAACACATCCTTCACCATGCAGGTGCAATCGATACCCAGGTGCAGAGGGATCTTCATTTCTCTTCTCCTTCCCCCCTCCTCTCTCCCAATGCACAGCTGGTCAGCTCACCATGCTGTTAGAGGGCATGGGAGGGAATAGGGTGTTTATCCTGCATTCAGTGGTTGTACACACATACACACCCCAAATGCATATTTGCAGTTTGGAGGTTATCCTTGATCTAGCATTGTGCTTGGATGCCCAGGTAGCAGCCATGGTGAGGGATGCCTTTGCCCAGCTTAGGCTGGTGTGTCAGTTATACTTATTCTTTGAGAAGGCAGCTCTGGTCATAAGTTCTAATCTAGTGACATTGAGACTAGACTACTGTAGCATTCTCCACATGAATCTGTCCTTGAAAAAGCACTTGGCAGCTTCAGTTGTACTAATGTTGCATAGGCTCTAATCAAGCTAGTTATAAGGTGCTTCAAGTTCAAAACCCTAAACAGTTTTTGAAGTATCAAAAGGACTGCCTCCTTCCCATATGAGCCTTATCCTGACTGTACTCTGAGGTCAACGAAAGGGGCTCTCCTGTGTGTACCCTGATGTGCAGTTGGCAGGCATGTGGGAGAGAGATTTCCTGGGTGACAGCACCCAGGATGTGGAACTTTCTGATCCAGGAGGCTCGTGTGGCTCCCTTGTTGCTGCTGCTATTATTATTATTATTATTATTAAGTATATTTATACAGTATACTACTTTTCAACAAAGTATAAACTGCAATGCTTACATTTTCTTCTTAAGACATACCTCTTAAAACTGGATTTTAACTTGAATTGATCATGCATGTGGTTTTATTCATGTGGATTTATATAGAATCATGCATATGCTTTTTTATTGTATTGCGATGGTTTTCATGATTGAGTCTGTAAGTGTGTTGGCCCAGTGTAGAGGTTTGCTCCAGAGCTCCCAGCAACCTGGGACTGCCACTGTCTGATCCCAGTTAAATATCCTAGTTTGTAAACCATTGTTAAATCACAGCTCCTGGGCTGGAGCGACACATGGAATTGAGTTTTAACTAACAAGGATTCTGCCTTTGCACAATGGAAGGAGGGAGCAATGCGACCTTGGGGCTCCTTCAGCTCATGTTCACAATTGTCTGAACTGGGTCAGTGTTTAAGTAGAGTGCAGGAGGAATAAAAATACAGTATACCAAAGGTGCATGTAAGCTGTGAGGGTATGTTGGCCCAAGCAAACAATACACTGGAGGGAATTTTTTTTTTAAAAGCCAGTCTGACTTGGGAGAAAAAGTCCTCTTGGACCTCCAAATAATGTTCAGATCCTGTGACAGAGAAATTTACTTTTTCAGAAGCCATGGTTTTATTTGCACCTGATGGTAGTGTTTTATGTAACTTTGAAAATATGCGGTATTAATTGTATATCACAAGCGTATTTTTAAAATGGCACAACTCAGTGGGATGGCTTATTAGAAGAGGGGAGACAAAAAAGGTAAAGGTGTAACAATATGAAACATTTATTAGAGGGGATAAAAATATACTAGATGGGGGAATCAAAAACAAAATGTGAGGCAATATGTCAGCGCTCAAACCAAGAAGGAAAAAATAGAGGCACTAATTTGACTGCCCAGTAGATAGAAGGGGATTTGTGGATCAGTGGTCAGGGTTGCTGAAGACTAGGGTTATCTATTCATATCTGCTGAGGCAGTTTGAAGCGTTGCAGAGCTCATGGGGGCACAGATGCCAAGACACAGCACTCTCCAGTTGCAAGGGCAGGGAGACAGGTAGAAAAGGGCACGAGAAGCAAACCCAGGTGGGTTAAGCAGTAACCTTAGCTAGTTCAAAGGAGGGAAGTAAGGCAAGGGAGCCGAGGCTGCTTTATCGGGGAAAGAGTGCATTGTGAGGTGACTCGACAAATGCTTGATGGCTTACAAAAGGATGGCTGCTCAGCTGGTGCTGGTGCAGCAACGTTTCAGTTGCACTCAGGGAAAGTACGGTAAGTGAGGGGGAAGGAAGAGAGGTTTGTTTCCAGGACTCTGACACAGCGCCACACAGCCACCATTTTGGCAGCCAGGGGCCCATGTACCACTTCCCGGTGGTCCGCATACCACTGCTGGTACACCTACCACCCGTTGAGAACCCCTGATGTAGTCCATTGCCTTCCCTCCTCCCCTGTTTTCTTTTGGAAATATCATTTTTTTAAACCTCTCAAAATTTAAGATATCAACGTGTTGTAGCTCAGTACAGTAATTTCTCAATAGATTAAACTGAAACTAGCTAACTGTATATTTTAAATAAATATATCACTTGACAGTACTGTGCAAAAACAACTATTTTCACCAAAAGGCAAATAAATGTTGACTGTTCTACTGATTTACAGTGTATGTGAAAACTACCGTTTCTTTTCTCTAGGAGGGCAATCTTAAAAAAGAATTGTGGGGGATCTGTATATTTACAGCAGCGGTTGACCTGGATGAGATGACGTTCACTTTTACAGAGCTTCTGAAATGTCTAAATATTAGGTAGGTTTTTTAAGATTCATTAAAGTTTATACAGATAAGTAGTTGTGTAGTAACGCTAAAAAGTACATAACTGTTGTTGTGAGAATGTTGTCTGATTATTGTAAATGGGTCTGATTATGGTTTTGCCTGATAATGCTTGATTGGGCTCTGCGATTTGATAAGATAAACACTTATATTTCTTAATGGTTGTGGATGTTTCCTCAGTTCGTTTGCAAGAGTGAGGTCTAAAATGACTATCTGAGAGATTGTGTTTGAAAAAGAGCAGTTTTGTATTTGGAGATTTTGTGCCAAAACAAACGTGAGTCAGAAGATCTACAACTGGATCTGCAAGCTTTTTTTCTTCAAAGCAGCTGGGGGGTGATTTGCTAATAATAGTAAAATATCTGTATTTATATACTGCCTTTCTATGTTGGCAGATTTCTCCTCAGACTTTATTCAAGGCTTATTTTATTGGGGACATTTTTCTGGAATAAGCACGTGTTTGACCATTTCTCCCTGCTCTGTTTCTCTGTTCCAAATCTTCCTGCATGCTGTCTGGGGGGGGGGGGGAACCTGTGGGGTTTTTTTGTTGGTGAGCGGGTTTGCAGTTTGGCTCAGGGAAATGGCACAGAGAGAAACTGTTAATCCTGCTTCTCTCAACATAATGACAGGCAGACAATCATCCCCAAGCAATTGAACTTTTGTTAGCCTGTGTACTGTTCTAAATGTAGTTTTAATGCTGTCTTAACTGCATCTTCTTGTTATATTGTTGCCTTGAAATTTTGATTGATAAGGCAGAGTACAAGTATGATAAACAATAAATAATTACAGTAATTGTGTTATTTGCCTATTTAATAATTGTTCACTGAATTGTTCACTTGAACATATCCTGTGCTTCTGACGTTTGGACAAAATGCTGTTGTTTGCTATTATAGTACACTGACAGTGCAATCCTAACCAACTTTCCAGTGCTGGTGTAGCCGTACCAACAGGGCGCACACTGCATTTTGCAGTGCAGGGGCAGTCATGGAGGCCTCTTCAAGGAGAGGGAACATTTGTTCTCTTACCTCGGGGCTGCATTGCAGCTGCACTGGCACTGGAAAGTTGGTTAGGATTGTGCTGTGAGGTGGTGGTGTTGCATGTGGAGAAATATTATGTAGCTCTTTAACTTGTCTTAAAAATACCCACAAATTTGGATGTTGGTCTTTCTGATTTTCTTACAGTGTGTGCAAATTTGTATACCTTATTAAAGAAATGGATGTCAACATGGACACCATTAGTACTAAAGTAGATAGTACTATATCTCGCCTGAAGAAAAAATATGATGTATTGTTTGCACTCTACCAGAAGTTTGAAAGGTAAAATGCATATTATTCATTGCATCTTAACATTTAGTTCCTTTTTATAGAGGGGAAAAATCTTGATGTTTGCTTAATCAGTTTTTTTTTTCCAAAACCTTACTTTTTGTTTTGAGGGAAATAAGAGTAGTTTGTTAGTAAACGTACAAAAACCTATTATCCGTAGAACCACTAGCGAAGCAAACATGGGAGTGATATCAATTTGTCAGATCATGCAGAGTACAAATTCCAGTGGTGGGCGAATTCCATCCCTTGCAGAGCAATTAAATAAAATAGCGGTTAAGTTAATGACCGATTTAGTAAAATCAAAGTTGCATCAAACATGGGTTGTGTGGTAAGAACTGAAAGATACTGTTACAAAATGCAGTATTGTACCAGGATTTCACTTTGGTTCAATAGATGTGAAAAGTCAGAATTGAGTGCAAATCATCATTGTTCCATAGTGATCCTTGCACATACATGGCAGTGCCATTAGACATTTTTGTCTTTCAGATTTTGACAGATTAGGGTTCATTTTTCAGTTGCTTTTTTATGTATAAAATGTTTCATAACTCAATTTCAAAGTCATTATACGGGCATGGTCTCATGAACTTAACGTTTGCTGACTGACTAATGTTGGAAATAATTTTGTGTCTGAAGATTATGGCGCTTTTACTTTCATTTCCTCGAAGTTCAATTAGTACATTTGCAAGAAGGCCAGATTATTGCAAAACTGTTATGAATGCTGGTTCAGTTAACTCTGTGTACAATACCCGGGCCTACTTGGCGGAAGGATGGAATCCAAATGTAATATTGCTTCAATTGGAGAGTGAATCAGTCAAGTTAAATCAAAGTACTTAATTTTGAACAATGCTTAAATTTGACTGGATTGTTAATTTTGTTGTCCTAAACAAGGTGGAATATACAGTGGCCCTTGTTATCCATGGGAATTCCATGTTGCGCCGGCCTGGAAAGCCCTCTAGAGGCCTCTACAGAGCTCAGAAAGCTTTTCCAACATGATTGAAAGCGACTTTCAGTTTGGCTGGTGGTACTTTGTGTGACCGCTGGTGGTGCGTCAGGCTGGTTCTTACCTGCTTTTCCTATCAGAAGTTATTAAGAAGGGCCCCCCTGCGGCACCCCCATTATGTTTGTTTTGTTAAAGCAAGACACAGGCTAGAAACAAAAGGTCTGCTTCTGTGCTTTAAACTAGCACAGAATCAGACAAGCCGACTGAATGGTAGAGAGGCTCGGCCGAATTAAAAGGAAGCAGGAACTGAAACGGCTTCCTGTTATTTCAGCCAAGCTTCTCTACCATTCAGTCAGCTTGTCTGCTTCTGTGCTAGTTTAAAGCACAGAAGCAGATCTTTTGTTAAAGCAAGACACAGGCTTGAAACACAACAAAGATAATGGCGGGGTGCGTGGGTTAAAAAGGTTTTAAAAGCCCCTTTGCTGCCTTGTCCTGCCTTCCCTTCCCCTTCTCTGCTTCACATCAGTAATTAACTAAATAAATGCATAAATAAAGACTGTTTGGGCTTCTGCATTATGTTTAAAAAGATTGTTGTGGTTTCATTATACTTTGAAAGATTGTTGGGGCTTTCTTAAAAAATCTGCAAGGTTGTATTAAACATTTGTTGGGTGTTTGGGGGAGGGGTTCTTAAAAAAATCAGTGCTTCAAATTGTATTGCTCCTTTCAGAGAAATTAGTACATTCTGAAAGTGTAGCTGCAAGAGGTTGAAGGGGAGGCTCTTTGGCCAATGATACGGAGAAGGCATACTTAGAAAGATTGAGTTTCCCTCAAAACTAATAGGAGTGCATGCTTAGGGTCCAGATACTTAGGCTCATTAATAATACGTAAGTAGCCCTAACTTAGTCATTAAGCATACATTTTGTGTGTGTAAGCATACATTCACAGTGTGAAACAGTCTTTACAAATTTATTCATTTTATTTATTGACGCAGGTGGTACTTTGCCCGTGACAGGTGGTACACCTGGCGACAAAGGTTGACTTTGGGCCTACATCTCCGGTCCCTGCAGCATTCAGTTTAAAGCCCTTTTGATCAGGTTTACTATGCTTCTGCCAAAAACATTCTTCTTGGTCCTTGTGAGGCGCAGCCCTATCTTGCATCTTAATATGCAACATTATAGAAGTACAAGTACAGGTGGGCCCCCATATCCACAGATTCGCTATCCACGGTTTCAGTTATCCACAGATTGCGGGGACCCCCCAGGCTTTTACTATTTTCCTAGTAAGCTTAGTTTCTTCCTTAAACAAACAGAAGAAGCAGCCTCTGGCTGCTTATTGCAGGCAAGTAGAACGAGACTAAGTCCTAGAGAAGCTCTGCAAGGTTAACAGAAACCTTGCACAGCCTCTCTAGTACTTAGTCTCATTCTACTTGCCTGCAATGGAGGCTGCTTCTCTGTTTGTTTTAAGGAAGAAACAAAGCTTGCTGAAAGAAAAATAAGAGCTGGGGGGGCATGCATGCCTGCCCGCAGGGAGGCAGGACGGGAGCCCCTCAGGAAACCATGGAGGGGGTGTTCGCCCCTATCCACTGTTTCAAGTATCCACGGAGGGGCCTGGAACATATCCCCAGCGGATATGGGGGGAGTACTGTACATGTTTATTAGGTTAAATAGCACAGAAGCCATACACCTAACTTTATAAAAGAGATGACCACAACTTTTTTTTGCTGTACAACTAGTGTTGTATCCTAAGAAGCACAAGCACAGCAGTGCTGATGAAATCTTCCCCATTCCATCCTCCTTAGGGCATCTCCAGCAACTTTTTGGGGAGTCATTTGATGGAGCATAGGGGACTGCCCTATGGAGCTGAAGCATGGAAAATAACGTGTTTGTCTGAATGCTGGTGAATAGATTTCTGGTGGCAGCGCAGCAATCTTCTATCTGTTCACTGTTTTTTTCTCCCAAGGGGCAAAAAGTTCTTTAAATGTGCAATCCTAGGCAAACTCAGAAGTAAGCCCCATTTTCAATAGTGAGATGCATAGGATAGCTGTGTAATGCAATATTTTAAATGCAGTGCACATGTTGAGCTGAAATTAAACCAAATTCTTATAGATTCTGAAATTTTATAGTACAGTGATATGTATCCTTGTTTTTAGGACTTGTGGACTTATCTATGTTGACCAGTCTGGTGATCAGTAAGTTTGTTTTTATACAATAAGCATGAATACTTAAAATTGGTGTGTGAGCTACATAGGGTCAATAATTAATGGGTAGGAGGGGGGAAGAATTTGGTTGTACTTACATTTTAAATGACAAAAAAGACCCTGGGCTATGATCCTAAATACAGAGATTTGTCCTGTTGAATCCAGAGGAATGTGAGCAGAAGGAAGCTTTCCATCCCTCTATTTCCTGTACAATCCCCTTCACCCCCCACACACAAAAACTGCTCCTGAGGGGTTAGGGGACCATTGGGAACAGAACAGCATGTTGCATGGTGATGGGGCGAATTGCAGGAATGGTGGGGAATCTGCCAAAATTGAGTGAAGAAACCTTTCACTCTGCCCAATTTTGGAAGATTTCCCCTTCCCTCTGCAGCCACTTGTTACGTCACATGTCATCTGTTATTCTCCAACCCTCAGTAGTGCCTTTTCAGGGAGATGGTATTGGGGAGGAAGGGCAGGATAGACCCATTCCCCTCATGTTTCTCTGGATCCAACCCAGTGAGATTTAAGTCAAAATAACTATTGATTAAGACTTAACAGATGGAGGACACCATAGAAACATCTAGTCTAAAACTAGAAGATTAAGAGAAACAGCTAGAGGTTAAATGTGTGGCGGATCTTTAGAAGACTGTACTACTCGCTCCCAGCCTGGATTGGTGAGAATCTTGAATTCTCAAGATTCTCAAGAGGAAGCAGTTTGTCTTTGTTCTTGTGTTCTCAAGTATAACTATATACATTTTTTATTTAGAAGCACGCTGCCGCACAAAATGTAAAACTCTTGGCTGTAACCTTCTGCAGACCTTTAGCTGCAAATTTTGTCATAAAGCAGCAACTGTAGAATGTTCACTGTAGTGTGTTTTGTATTCTATTTATAGTACTTCTGAACTGAATTCTTCATTAGTTCTAAAATTGTGCTGGATCATGTTTCTTCTGGCAAAAGGTAAGTAGCAATATGCTTAGTATTATTGCTTCTAACGATAATTAAAAACAAAAGCCCTGTTCAGAAATTATTCCTCATGTAGACATAGCCACACATTGTGGTGGCATAGGAGCATTTCTGAAGCCCTGCCCCCCCACACCAATGCACTCCAGAAGTCCCAACCCCCATGTGTACTAATGTTGTAGTCAAAGAGCGCTTCTCCCCGGATGCAGCATTTGTCAGCACAAACAAATTTCCTATCTGTGGGGTTTGGGGTTTCAAGGACACTTCTGATTCTTCCCCCCCCCCATCCCCTCTTCCAAGTGTATGGATTGTATCTCTGTGTGAAATAATTTTGCACATGACAAGAGTTTTGGGTGGAAAAGTCTGATTGAGAGTTAATAGTGGAATGACAAGAGTTTTCTCAACATTACAGCTAAGAAAAAGGAGAAGAAAAGATAATATCTCTGCCATCTGAAGTTTTAAGAATACTATTTCTCCATTTTTGAGAATCTGCATATGAGATAGATACTTCATATTTGTTAGACTAAATATTGTCTTATGCTTACCAAGATATGGTTGCTGTTGTGTTTATGCCAAAAAAAAGCAACCCTTGTGTTAGTTTCTTTTGTATTTAGGGTCACTATTTAGTGGGGATAACACTAAAGCAAAATCTTTATCCAGGTGAGACCCTTAATGCTAGGAAAAAAATATCAGTGACTGTAAGTTGAGAAAGTTCTGAGTCTGAGAAGAACCCACAGCACAAAACCTAAGCATGTTTATGTCCAAGCCTCACTGAGATCAGTCACTTGCCATAATAAGCCTGTTCAGGAGTGCAGTTTTACACCACAATCCTATGCATGTTTACACAGAAGTAAACATTGTGTTTAGTGGGGTCAATCTTCAGGTATGTATGCCTAGGATTGCAGCCTCTGTTCTGTAAGGAGTTCTGCTGGTAAAGATTGATATACAGTACGCCCTTCGTATCCGCGGGGGTTCTGTTTCCTGGAACCCCTGCGGATACAAAAATCCATGGATACCAAAATCCTGGTTGGGGGATGGTGTTAGTGTCTTATTCTGAAGCTTTTCTGGGACCCATGGCTGCTTCCCGCCTCCCACGCTCCTTGCAAAACCATTAAACTACAGATAAAAGAGAAGACACGGCCGGAAGATACTCCCAGTTGTGAAGCGAACCGGAAGTTGCTTCCAGTCGCTTTTGTTCCTTTTTTCTGTAGTTTAGAGGCTTTGCAAGGCATGCAGGAGCCAGGAAGTGGCCAGTGGGCCCCAGAAAAGCTTCAGAATATAAGGTATTGTTGCACCGCCCCTGCCTCCAGTGGACCTTCTTCCGTGGTGCCATCTGTGGATATTCAAATCCGCGGATGGCCAATCCACAGATGAGGAAGGCCCACTGTATAATTTTTTCCTGAAAGTTCCAGTTACAATTTCTTTAAACGTTAAAATATAAAGTAGTGTTTTATGTAAGTGTATTCAGTCATGTAATTTGCCAGCAAAACATACGTTTCCTAAACTTAATAGATGACAAATGTGTATAAAGAAATATGTTCGGCCAAAAGCACAATTCTCACTTCTTTAACGTTTTCAGGAAAAATATTACAGATGGAAGATGATCTGGTTATCTCCTTCCAGTTACTGCTTTGTGTTCTTGATTACTTTATCAAACAATTGCCCCCTGCAGCACTCAAGGAACCATACAGTAAGAATTTTACCTTTTTAAAATTAATAGTCCAAATAAATTGTGTATAGTTGTCATAAGTAATTTTGACAATAGTCGGCATAAGAAATTTAGTAGGTTCTGTCTTGCTGTTCCATAACGCTTTTTCCATTTTTCATTGTAGGTCTTTTTAGAAAGTTTGGTAGATTAATTTTGCACTCCGCAAGAGTGTAGCTGTACAACAGTATGTACAGTATTTGTGCTGATGTAAATGAGCAATCCAAAATAGAAAACCTTAAATTTGAATCGTATTGGGAAAATAAGACCAGTAGTACCATTTTTAGAGTATTTGCATAACTGCCCTGCATCTTTCTCAAGTGCTTAAGAATGACGGAGACGGAGTGTACCCCCCCTAAAAGCGGCAGAAAAACACCTTTTGGTGATTTTTTGCGGTGGTGCCGCTGAAATTTGGCGGTGGGGGAGGGGGTTCATGATGTCATGCCTCCAGGGGGCGGGGCTTGTGATGTCATGTGGGGGTGGCTACGCCTCTGATATCAATTAGCGTACATTAAAATTAGTTTTGTTTTAAGTTGTTTCGCTTACCTATCAACAACTTTAAGTGAGGACTTGCTGTATTCGTATGGCAGAAGTAAAACCAAATCATTTTCTTGAACGCAATAGTACGTTGTATATGTCTGCATCATTACTGAAAATGCAAAAGGTATATTTTTAGTTTGCTAACAGGACTTGCAGATGTTTGTATTTGAGCTGGAAACATCCAAGAAAACTTTGATATTAGCCTGGAGGTGTTGTCTGCATGTGTTCACCATATCTGCATGTGTTGAAGTATTCAAAATATGGTTTCCATTCCAAATAACTCAAACTGTAGTGCCTTGATCTTTACAGCCATATTATTTGTTTGTCCTAAATTTCTGTAAAAACTGCTGTAATATTTCACAGGTATTCCTGACGCTATAAAAATATATGGACTACTGTGGGTGAAAATGTAGATACAGTGGGCAAAGACCTTGGTTTAAACTAATATGGTGGTAGCCCATAAAAGATTGATCCTTTCTGCTGTCCTTGGTGATTGCTAAGGAAAAGTTCTCAAATAATGCCAAATTTCATACAGCAATTGAGAAGAATCATCTTAGAGTTAAGGGTGAGACTTACAGCCCAATCTTAACTAAATTCCCCCACACCATCGCAGTGGCGCTGGTGCGGGCTAAACTGCATTCCGTGAGGGAATTTAGCCGGCAGGAGGTCTCCTTGGGGTAAGGGGATGTTGTCCTCTTGCCCTGGGAAAAGCCTCAGCCGCTGCTATGGGTCAACTCAGACCTGCACCAGCTATATCACTGGCCCAAGTCCAAGTTGATCCGTGTCAGTGGATCAGGGCCAGGAAGGGGGATAGGATACAGTGCATGCTGGTGCCACCAATCCCGCCCCCCCTCCTGGGCCCAATCCTCCCTCCCCTTGCCCTGTTACGCCCCGTCCCCCTACAATGTCTGTCGGGGGACTTACCTGCTTCTGGAAAAAGTTGTTTCCCCAAACTCAGTATTCTAGGGTCATATAAACTGTCAAATACGCCGTTCCAGCAGAATTCAGAACTGGAAAGCTTTATTTTGGAGGCGTGAAAACTAACATATATGCAATCTCCCTTCAAATTTCGAGCATTGAATTTCACGGATTAATCAGGAAAGGGGGGGGTGATGACGTGGCCTTTTAATCAATAGTGTAGCTTTTGGATCTCTGGCCTCTTGCCATCAGTCCTGGCAGTAGTGACGTTACTTGTTTGACCCTTGTTTTCCAGGCAGGCACCTAGCACACATGTTCAAATGTATAGCTTCTATTAAAGAAAATAAACAGAAATAAAATATTGATTGTGTAACATTACAGTCAGAACTTCAACTATGTGAGAGAAAGCAGAGGAAGGGATGAGTATTGTTGTGTACAAATGTGACTACATGTACTTGTTTTAATTTGAGAGTGAGAATTAAGGAGTTAAGCCAAAGGATTAATACATTTCAGGAAGGATTTGAAAGGAGAGATGGCATAGTGTTGGAGCTCTGGGTATAAAGAGGTTGTAAGGGAGGAAAGGCAGAGCAGTTTAATAGCTGCCGTTGTTTCCCTTTTCTAATCTACTGAATAAATATCTGCATTTGTTTTTTAAAATGCTTTTGTGTGCTCAAAATGTTGTTGCTTCTTTGCTTTACAATTCGTGTTGTCATAATGATACATTTGGACAAATACTTGTTTTCTTATAGAATCTATGAATGCAATGTTGGCTAATGGCTCAACGCGAACATGCAGGCGCGGACAGAACCGGAGTGTACGTACATCAAAGCAAACCGATACAGAGATAAAGGTTATTGAAGAACTTTGTAAAGAACACGATTGTAATTTGGATGAGGTGAGACCAGTTTAGTGTTTAAAATTCTATTTTAATCTACAGTGTTTTTCCTAGTCCTTTCTTGTTGTTCTCTTCCTTACTCAGTTCAGTATCTCTTCCTCACCAGTTTGTCCGTCAAATATCTGTTTCTAAGCATGTTGCCACCTCTGTCCCTCATCTAATGCCTCTTGCACCCTCTTCTCGTATCTTTGCTAATTCGGCCTTCCCTATTTTTTCCCTTATGTTCTGCCAGCAGCAGAATCCTCCTGTTCAAAAGTGATTGCATTTGTCCCAGTGATGCTGACCTCTTACTTTGCTCGGAGAAGCTGCTCTGTTTGTCAGCATTCAATGGACTTCATTCTCTTCTCCTCCCCACCCCAGTTAATATTTGCAAACATCCCATGACCATGTAACATCAGTTAGTAACTACTAGGGCTTGCAGATACACGGCAGCCAGCCTTGGATTTCTTTTTCTCTCATAAAATGCATATTAAAAATATAGTAGTTTCATCTGATTGACATTAGTAATACTGTGTTGGGAGGGAGTCACAGGAGTTCTGTGAAGGGATAGTGAACACTACCACAAAATGATTTGTCGAAGGGGCAACCCCCCAGCCCAGCCACATGTATGATCCATCCATGCGTATGTGTGCCATCAATCTGCATGAGCGCACCTTCCTTGCATCCATCCTCACAAATGCATCATACTTCATTATTGTTGGCACCCTCCTTGTGTCACCTTCACAAATAAAGTTTGCAGTCTTTACTTGTCTTCCATTCTGTCTCTGCCTGCCATGCTTGGCATGCTTTTGCTTTCAAACACCAGTGAGCACGGCAGGCAGAAGCAAAGGCTGGAGGTGCTGAAAAAGAAAGTGTTGGAAATGAAGACTGGAAAGCACAAGAGAGGAGCAGCTGCTGTCCTGGGAGATGCCAGGGAAACATGTTCATGGGCATCAGTGTGCCTGTGAACGGTGTGTTGGGGACAACTGCAGTAAAACGATTCATGAGGGTTCAGTAAGTGTGCCTTTTGAACCTGAATTTAGTTCTCAGAAGGTAAAGCAACTGAAGCTATTTCACAGGTAGCTCAAGAACATAATAAATATATCCGTGTTTGCATGTATTTTGGTCTTGTTCAATCATGCACATATCTACTTAGGATTTAATCATGGAAACAGTGTACTGTTTCAGAATATCCCTATATTTTGTAAGTAGTCGTGCTAATGCAAATATTTAGGACTGGGGGACCAGTCTGACCATCAAATGTAGAAACGCCTTCATGCTGGGAGTGGTAGCTTGTAGTTTCTTAGTAAATCAGTGTGATTTTGTGTTGTTATGATTGCATGGAAATAGGAATAAAAGGGATCTCTCCAAAGTCAACAATGTTTTGCCTTTTTTACCTTTTTAGGTGAAAAACGTTTACTTCACTAGTTTTATTCCATTCCTGAATTCTATGGGTATTGCAGCTTTCAGTGGTCTTCCAGAGGTAATATTACTGTCTTTGATTTAAGGATGCTTATACAGTAATAATCTCTAGCTCTATATCTGATTATTATATCTTGTGTCTGCTTTTTGATAAAATATTTTATTTTCAAGCAGCTACTTTGCAACAACTTAACAAGATGTCTCATTGGAACTATTGAGAAATATATATGTGTTAGATAAATGATATTGAGCTAGATAGATTTATAACTTGAAGCAGGAATGCTTCTCTTAAGAAGTACTACTTGAGTTATTGTTTTAAAAAGGAAATGAGACACAAATATCTAGAACAGCTTTTTGCCAATATGCCAAACTTGTTTGTGATATTTTTTGTTTTATATATTGGTGTGGGCAGACTTTAGGCTCCTGGGAGCCAGAGGCTTGGGGGATTCCAGTGCAAAATGGCAGCTTGTTTCTGGGGTTGCTTTTATACACGCAAACCTTCGGTGCAATCTTCTCAATATCCTACTCCCTACCCCAAACAAGGGTAGGCTGTGACTTGAATCTGTGTTCCTGGGAATGAGGGAGCACACAAGAAGAAAGTTCAAACCACTGAGGCAGGGAAGGGAATGGGTAGAAAAAATTGAGGTGACTTTAGATCTCTGTTGGAGATGCTGGTATCTTTCTGCCTGCTTCTGGCATAGGTTTTGATAACCTGTGATTCTGCTTATCTAAACATAGTTCTTGCCATGATCTGGGGTTCAAAAGAAATCCTTATATATGATGTGCTTATGCAAATACTGTGTTTGGATTTATTTTGCATTGATATTTGGTTGTATCCAAATTGTCTTTCATGAATGGAAAGCAGTTCCTTTTGCACAAGATGGAGAACAATTTTTTTTACCCCCCCCCCCCCCCGCCACAGAGGGTCACTCAACCATCGGAAGCAGGTTTTTGGGTGGGTGCAAAGAGCTGAGGAAAAGGGATTGAATAAAGTTGCCTCATAGTGCAAACCGAGGTACCTTCTATTTGTGGAACTTACAACCTGGTAGTTTGCTGTGACCAAACAAATCTTCCTTTTTTTTTTAAACCTGAGGTTGAGACCATGTCAAGCAAATATGAAGAAATGTATCTGAAAAACAAGGACATTGATGCCAGGTTATTTCTGGAGAAAGATGGAACTTTACAATATGATCATAAAGAATGGTAAATCTTTTTGTTTTCAGTTTTTTCATGATCCATACATATGTTGCAGAAATCTCTGCTCGTCCATGAAGCAAGCTAGTGGGTGGTCCGGGCGGCGAGGTAGGCCGGGGGTTGGCGGATCCAGCCCGGAGGGGTGGGGATGGTGGCCACCATATCCCCGTCCCCTTCCCAGGCTGGATCCACCATTACACGGCCTCCTTGGACTTGCACCAGCTAAATAGCTGGCAGGAATCTGTGGAGGCCCATTGGGACATCCCCACGTTACACCGGTGAAAGGGGACAAATGTCCCCTTCCCCCGAGGTGACTGAGTAGACCCCGGGAAGCGGGGATAGGATCCAGTGGGTGGTCTGGGCCGCCGGCCAGATAGTTAGGCAGGATTGGACTGCCCGAGTGGACTGAACCCTGACCACAACCTTTTGCCCCCTTTTTGTCTGCTACCCCTGTATAAACTTCACCCTGATTTTGATTTTTAACCTGGTTGACTTTACAGAGACCATGTTGTCTTGTCTTCATGACCGTTAGATACTACTCTGTCATTCGTTTTTGGGAACCCTCTTGGGAATCTGGGGCTCCTGCCACATAACTGGAAGGGAGAAACTCCAAGGTGGCCCCTCATTTGTCTGGTTTTAGCTTTGCTGGTGGCAGTGATTGCTACAGTTTTATTCCAGAATAAGGGTTAGTTGCGGGGGGGGGGAGAAAGGAGGATACCGGCTTTGGGGCCCCCTCTCCTCAACCTTCACACTCAGAAGAGGTTCTGCAACTAAACAATCCTAGTTTGTTTAGTTCTCTTTAGAATGTCAGTGATCTAGTTCCTTCTGGCAATCCCCCCCCCCAAAAAAAGTACCATAAAACTATCCATCAGCTTTACTTATTTCACTTAGAACTGGAATTCTCAACTTTTTCAGAGTGAGCTTCCCTTGACCCAGTGGAATTGTGTGATCCTCCTCCATTTCTTCACGAATACAGCCAATACATAAAATTTCATGTTACAGTGCTGAGGCTGAGAGAATAGAGAGTGGGCAGGGCCACATCAGCTCAAGCATCTCTGTAGGAATTTCAAAAAGAGAAGGACCAGGAAAAAGCAAAATGCCTCTGAAAAAAATTGTAGGCTCATAGCCTCCAAACATAGCATGTCTTAGAATATGGAGAAGCATTTCCATTTTCTAGCCAGGCAGACATCAGGCATGCCTGTACAGAGAGCCTTATACTTGGAAGATAAATGCCATACAAGATACTGTATTATTCAAGTATCTACATTTTCAGAAGTTACACTTTTCTTATATTAAGCTTGCCGTTGGAGAGAACACCAACAAGAAATAACCCAGGTGAAGATCCACCTGCTGTACTTATACAGACCCCTGTTCGGTAAGGATAACTTAAGTTGCCCTAATCTTTAATTTATCAAAATATTTAGAAAATTATTTCCAATAGGCACTATAATACTCTTGCATTTAAGATTAGGCTTCTGTCTTGCAAGTCTTACAAATTTTCAGTTCACTATATGGTAAGTTATTCACTTTATGATGGGCTCACAATTGCTGTCAACAGGACCTCGTGGGTGACAGATAAGCCAATCAGCAATGCAAGTGCAGGCATCTCAGCCAATAGCAGCATTTTTAACATTGTGGCTGTGTGTATTGAAGGAAGGGTACAGCCTTGTAATTTTGTGTTTTATAATTACAGCATTGTGTAAACTGATATCCATGGCCCCTAAAGAGCGCAGTAGGCATCTTTGATTTGAAGGTGATTTAAAACCCTTTAGAGAGGGAAATAGCTTAGTTCTATGGCAGAAACTTCAACTTCTGAGGTCTTGGAACAAATTACCAAAAAACAATGCATTATTGGGTTCAGTTACAATATTTTCACAATACAACGTCTCGAACGGATTACCATCGCAAAGTGAGACGTAGAACGATTTCTAATGTACCAATTTATTAGGTATTTTTTCCTGTTCAAAATGGGTTTGTGCATTTCAGTAAAACGTGAGAAAACAAATGTTGTCCCTCCACAGGGCTGCTATGAATACCATTCAGCAATTAATGATGATTTTGAACTGTGCAAGTGATAAACCATCGGACAACCTAATCTCCTATTTTAATGTAAGTAGCGGCATTTTAACTAAAGGAAGCAGATACAGGATAAAAATATAACATTAGTAAAATAGATTGGTAACACTAGTGTTACCTTACGCTGCAAAAGTATTGTAAAAAGTAACATACTTCTCTCTCATTGTTTGGAGTACTAAACAAAGGGTGAAAAATATCTTTATCAGCTCATCTAGCTTTCTACTGCTTTCTCAGCCAGAATGTCCTAAAGACAATAACAGCCCATTCCTGCTCTAAAGATCCGCTGGGCGGCCGAGGCCTCCTGCCGGATCCTGATCTCCGCCGTGGGCAGCCTGCAGAAAGCAGCCCGCGGTGGAAAGTCTACTCGGGGAAGGGGACGCTCGTCCCCTTCCTCGAGTGTAACCACGGCTGGGGCCGATAGGCCTCCTTGGATTTCCGCCAGCTATTTTGCTGGCCGAAGTCTGAGTAGGCCGTGTAACGGCTCAGCCGATCAGCGGGGGTCAGGATTGTGCCGGCCTTCCCTGCTCACGAGTCGTCGCAAAAGTGCTTTATGGCACTTTCGCGACGGCTTAGGGCGGCGGAACGCTCGTTCCGCTGCCCTATTTTAGTTCAGGATTGCGCCCTAAGACCAGAGCTTTAAGACCTCTGTTCCGGTTGCCGATAATTTTCTTCTAGGTCTCTGGGATAATTTGAGTAATAGTGAAGTTTTTTGCCTGGAGATAATTTTATCAGACCATCTCCACAATAATGTTCACTGCATTGTCTTTAAATGTTTGGGTTTTTTTTAAATTTATGTATATGAAACTGCGTTATGTGCCCCATTAGTCTACATAGTCCTGTTTTGTTTACACTGATTGGCAGCAGCTCTATTTATGGGCTCTACCACTGAACTGTGGCCCCTTGCTTTAAGAAATAGTGAAGGAACTAGGAATTAGTGAATGATAATGACATTGAGATGATAAGCGCTTCCCTGCAATTTGTATTCTAAAACCTCCTTGTTATATGCTTAGTCACCTGAATGCATCTCTTAAATAATAACAAATTAATTGAATGTTTGAGTTTGGGATTTTCAAATAACTGTAGATGCGTTGGGTATCCAAGTGCCAACAAAGTGAAAAAGATTTGCACCTTTACACTCTCTCAGGCTTCTTTGAAAACCTCGGTCTTTTGCCCTTAAGACTTCTTGCCCTTAAGACTTCTTCCCTTAGTAGTAGTAGTAAATACGGAATCTTGGGTTCCAACGCGAGAAGTATTTCCTGTTTTCTTATATAATATCCCTGTCCATCCAGAGGTGTAATGTTTCAAAAGAGCGCCCAGGCAGTGGTGTAGTGTGTGTGAGTGACGTCATGATGTCACTTCCGGTTTCTCCTGGAAGAGCTGTCCTGGGAGAAGAAGCTACCTGCCAGAAGCCATCGAAGATCCCGAAGAAGCCGCTGTCGCTACCTCCAGTGCCCCTCCTCTGAAGAAGCCAAAACAAGAATAGCACTGGAGACGGCGGCGACAGCAGCTTCTTCGGGATCTTCTGTGGCTTCTGGCAGGCGAAGAACAGCAATCTCGCTGCCACCCCCATCCTGCTCAACCTGAGCCTCCAAGAGAGGAGGAATTGGGGGGTTGGGGGTTGGCAGCAAAATTACAAAGAAGCTGCCGCTGCCAAAATTGCTCACCTTGGCATAGTTCCTGGGGCAGGTGCTCCTCAGGCTCCACCCTAGTTACGCCCCTATGCCCATCTAAGGAAAAGCTTTCTCCAATTCATTCCAGAACTGTACAGTGAATCCGATGCAAGACATACTGAAAAGAGTAGAAAATCTTGGTTGTGTCTTCAAAAAGAAATTTGCTGAAGCAGTTGGACAAGGATGTGCTGAAATTGGGTCACAGGTAAGACTCTCCATTCACAATTCAAAAATAAATATAAGGGTGAGGTGAGAACCACTGTGGAACATGCCTTCCACTTCAAGATGTATTGCTGTGTGGATTTGAAATAGGAATATGCTGAATGCTCCTGATGTGCTGGAATAAGAGTACCTAGACAAAGGACATTTTGGTTTATCTCTAGTTACAGTCAGTGTTAATGGAATCCCTTGATGGCTGAAGACCATCATTTGTAGCTGTGAAAGCTAAAGTGTGGTTTTAATGTGTTTTCTGCAAACAATTGTCTTTAGCAAGTCCCAGTTTCTAATGTCAGAACCAATCATTTTAGTACATAATCAAAAGCTAGAGCAGAATAAGTCTTTGTTCCTTGCTTAACCATTTTGTCAATTGTTGCAGAGCTAGAGGCCTGAACGGGAAGTGCTCTGCAGAAGTTGATCTTGAATAAAGTATTAAGTTTGTTTTTAAACCTTTTTAGAAACTTGTTTGAAATCAAAACTTGATACATGAAACACCCAAGAGCTGATAGAAATCCAGTAACCTGTTCATGGAAGTTTCCAGCAGTTCCTGTATAATGTTTTTCAAAAGCATGTGAAAGCAAATTACTTGGAAATTGACTTGCATATTGACTTTCTACTAATATCCTGACTTTGGGTGTGCTGTTTGGATTTCTGCCCTAGTAGAGTTGGGCAGACTATATGACTACATGCAACTTCTGGGTTTTAGAGGTAGCCTATCTATAAATGCCAGATGCAAGGACGTGGCAACAGGATACAAGTATCATGTTGTCTTCAGTGCTCCCTGAGGCATCTGATAGGCCACCGTGAGATACGGTGGGTTAGGTGGGCCCTTGGCTTCATCCAGTGTAGGTCTCTTCTTATGTTTATGTTATGATTTGTTCTTATAAGATGCCTTGCCAAACATTAATCATAAACAGTACTTTGCTTTAAGAGAAATTGCACTATGTAACAGTTGTTACAACACCTTTTTAAAATTACTTTCAGAGATATCAGCTTGGGGTACGGTTATACTACCGAGTGATGGAATCCATCTTAAAGTCGGTAGGTTTTCATGATATACAATTTCATGATATACAATGTCAAAAAAGTATTGACATTTCCTTTTTTGTATGTTAAAGTATGACTTTTTTATGCATCTGTTTCAGGAAGAAAAACGCCTATCGGTTCACAATTTTAGGTATGCCAATTTGCCGAATATACTTCAAAAGGGTGTGTGTGTTTGTGTGTGTATGTGAGAGAGAGAGAGAGAGAGAGAAATATTGAAACTTGTTGCTGAAGCTTTCTTTCTTACAGCAAACTCTTGAATAACAACATCTTCCACACATCTTTGATGGCCTGTGCTCTTGAGGTTGTAATGGCTACATATGGCAGTAAGTTGAACCTAAATATCCATCCATATAATTTATTTATTTTTAGCTCCAATACAATAATTTGGAATGCCTCCTAGGCTAAATGTAAAATCTTAGAAATGTCACATTTTGCAAAAAACTTGCTTATATCGGGGGTTCCCAACCTCTTCGGCACGGTGTAAAACGTCTAGGGCCGCCATCACAGTACCACCGGAAGTAAGTGGCGACGTCATCTCCACTGCTGGGTTTTCGACTGCAACGGAACAACAGTAAGGGGGTCAGAGCAGGCAGAAGGGCATTTCCCAGCACGGGAAACCCACACAGTCGAGCTCTTCCGGCTGTCTAAGACTGCTTACCATCATTTTCAGGGGTCCGGCGCAGTATGGCTGCAATAGCGGCTGCCATCTTGCCACCCAAGTGCCGGTGTACCACTAACAGGCCAGCTGGGTACCACTAGTGTGGTACATGTACCACAGCTTGGGGAACGCTAGGTTATATAATACTTTGTGTTACTCAACTTTAAAACAATTAGCTGCTTTCTCTTTACCTTCAGGGAATGCTTCACAAAGTGACATTGTGAATATGGAGACAGACTTGTCTTTCCCATGGATTATCAACGTACTTGACTTAAAAGCCTTTGATTTATACAAAGTTATTGAAAGCTTCATTAAAGCAGAACCAAGCCTGACAAGAGAGATGATAAAACATCTAGAATGCTGTGAACACCGTGTTATGGAATCCCTTGCCTGGCAGTCGGTAAATTTCAATTTAAAGTTTTTTTTCTTTCTCCTTCAGTGACTAAAAAAGATAAAAATACATAACATAAATGAAATACATAAAGATCACAAAGAATAATAAGCAATATATACTTGTCTAAAATGCGTTCATGTGTAATTGTCGTCTGTAATTAAGCCATACGTTCAAATACTGATAGTTGAGTGGTCCTCAATCCATTGAGGAAATAGTAGGGGGCATTTTTGATTCAGGGGCACTCCCAGCTTTGATAAAGAGCTCTCTTGGTATCTAGCGCACAGCATCATCTGAGAGAGATGCCCAAGCATTGATACCAAACTATAGTCTCAATACTAAATACATGCACAGAACTCCACTGTGTGTTTCTGCACAGAACTATGCTGACAGGTCAGTAGCCTGTCGTGGACTTGGGTGCAAAGATTCTGCTGCACAAGTAGAAGGTGCATCACTTGTGGAGGGTGGTGAGGGTGGGCTGTTTCCAACCCCCACCCCAGAAAACTGGCACTAGATTGCACTTGAAGCAGCGGACTCCTGGGCTCAAACAAATACGTTTAATATCAATAGTAATATAGAGAGCAGCATGAACAAATACTTGACATATCTGATTAGCATCATGTTTGGATTGTCTTACAATTTTCCTTATTGGCCCACTCAGTTGTAAAAGATATTCAGTTTTGGTTGCATGCTATGAGAGCAGATTTTTACATATTTTTAATGGGTCTGTTTTAGTCTGCTTGTAAGTTATTACCTTGTGCCTTATATTATGGCCCTGTAATTTTATTCTCCAGCTGGCTGACTCTGACAGTCTGCAAAAAGGATCTATTCTGGTAGTGGTTTTTCTGCACGTAAGAGCAGCCCAGGCAGCAATGTGTATTTCCCAGCTGTTGGTAGAGTTTCATACAAAGAACAAGACAGGAATCCCACTGACCTGATGCTTGCCTAGGCACTAGTCAGGAATATCACCTGACACAAATAAAGGTTGCCTGGGGTTTGTTCTTATTTGAACCAGCCAATTGGAACAGCTATATATGCCTGGACAAAAATGTATTTCTGGAGCTGCATGTTGCAGTTGGGTGTGCTCTCAGAGTAATGCTGAGAATAGCTCCCCCCCCCTTGTTAGTGGTCCCTACCTCCTAAAGAGGTGAGCAGCCTGAATTGTAGCTAGCTATGTGTAGCTGGATACATCAGGGTTTATTACTTTGCATATTTGCCTTTTTGATCTGTATGCTGCTTGCATTCTACCCCCTTTCCCACATCTGTGTTTCCCCCATTTGCTTTTGCATAAGCTCCTTTTTTTAATACTTACTGATCATCTATGCAGCAAGCAGTGAAGTCACTAGGGCGCGCGCTGCCCCAAAGCGGGGGGGGGGGTGCGCGTCACCCTAATGAGTTTGGGGGCTGACCTGACGGGACGCTGCCCCGGGTGCCCCCGGCTCTGCCCCCCCCCGGTTGCAGCCGGCTCCGCTCCAAGGCCTTCTCCCGGCCTTGGAGGCTCCGAGGCCGGGAGAAGGCCTTGGAGCGACCTCCCCAGCCGATGCGCCAGAAGGCCCACTACGTCACAACGTTATTTAGAACGTTTTTCACGCATGTGCAGACCGTTCCTGAGGGAAAAGATGTGGGAAAGGGGGTAGGGCAGGCTCCCTACGTTAAGAAGCTCATGATCCTTCTGCTGTGCCATCCCAGATTTGGGTACAATACTTTTTCTATTTTTTATGAAAGGGGCAGAGTCTCTATATCCTTAGGCGATCTTACATCCTATGATCTTCCGGAATGGCCACCGGTCTCAATTGAGGAGATAAGGGAACTTATTGACCAATTGAAACCAGGGAAGGCGCCCGGTCCCGATGCTATACCCCCTGATCTATTGAAAGCGGACCCGGTGTGGTGGGCCTCATTGCTTGCACACCTCTTTACGCTGGTAGATAGAACTGGCTTAATACCTAAGATGTGGACCAGGGCTATAGTTATTCCAATTTATAAAAAGGGAAACCATAGATCTCCAAACAACTATAGGCCTATAAGCCTTTTGTCAGTTATTGGTAAGATGTATGCAAGGCATCTGTTGAATAAACTGACTGCCTGGATTAGAGAGAATGGAATTTTGGGGCTGGAACAAGCTGGGTTCAGGCAGGGTAAATCCACTTTAGATCACTGCCTGATATTGTCTCATCTCATTAATAAACAGCTAGTGAGGGCCAATTCTAAACTTTTTGTGGCTTTTCTTGATCTTAAGGGAGCTTTTGATTCTGTTGATAGATCCCTTTTGTGGGATAAACTTTTACATCTTGGGCTTGAAAAAAGACTCCTTTATCTCATTAGAAATTTATATTCTGATACCAGCTGTCAAGTTAAAGTCTCCTTGAGTGGGGAACTCTCTGAACAGTTTTCAACTAACAGAGGAGTCAAACAGGGTTGTATCTTGGCCCCCTCTCTGTTTAATCTCTTCATTAATGATCTGGCTTCCTATTTAGAGGAAATAGAGGGTCATAGTTCCAAACTTGGGTTATTACGTATACCTCTTCTTTATGCAGACGACACAGTCATTTTATCGCGCACACGTCTGGGATTGAAACGTTTAATAAATAGATGTACAGAGTATCTAAGTAAGAATAACCTGCAATTGAATTACTGTAAATCTAAAATTGTGGTTTTCGGCAAATCATGGAAGCCATCTAATTGGAACTTCAGTGGCAACAAAATAGAGCAGGTAAAACAGTTTAAATACCTAGGGATCTATTTTCACTATAAACATTCGTGGATCCCTCATCGCAAAGCTGTCTTAAGTACTGCTAGGGTTACTGCCCAAGCTATTATACGTTTTCACTACACCAGAGGGAATTCTTATGTGCCAGCAGCTCTTGAGGTCTTCAATGCTAAAATCATTCCTCAGGTCCTATATGGCGTCCCTATATGGATGTGTGCTATGTGTGCTCTAGAGAGGATTCAGGCATTGTTTCTCCGGAAAATCTTTGGGTTGCCTGGTTGTGTGGCCTATGCCACTCTCTGTTTAGAAGCTGGTCAATCTCGGGTGGAGACTGTGGCATGGCTGAGATTTTTTTAAATTTTGGTTAAGAGTTTTCTACGATCTAGACCAGGATAGTTTACTTACCTGACTTCTCTTGGACTCTGAGCCCCCTTTTGGGGCTACTTATTTTGAAAAGAAAATACAATCTATAGGCCTTGCTTTAGATATAGTAGGTTCACTGACCCATGACCAAGCATTTAGAACAATTAGGGGCAGGCTTCTGGATATTGAACAGCAAGAACTTCAGCATGCTGCCAACATGACATGCTCACCACTCCATTATCAGATTCCTATTAAGTATGGCCAACGAGCAGAGTATTTATACCATCTAAAATGCCCATCTGATTGTAGGGCCTTCTTATTGGCAAGGTGTAATGTCATGCCATCAGAGTTACTTTATGGGAGATATGGAGGGATTCCATCTAGGGAGAGATGTTGTTCTTGTGCTGTGGGAGGTGTGGAATCTCTGCACCATATGTAATTTTATTGCCCCCTGTATAATGATCTACGTGTGAAATATTTATATCCGATCTTGTCCAATAGGTGGGGTTAGGGGGATCAGGAAAATCCGGATTATTTTACAGGGTGTAGATGCTGTATTAACAGAAAAAGTTGCAACCTACTTAAAGCAGATTGTAAAGAGGCGTAGTGCGAGTCATATGGGTAGTGTATGCTAGGTTTGGGACTCTTCACCCCTACTTGTTATGTACCGTATTTATCGGTGTATAAAACGCACTGGCGTATAAGACGCACCTTCCTTTTGGCCCTGGGTTTCAAGAAAAAAAACATTTAAAGCATTTTGGGGCCTCTTGGCCACTTACTGCTTGGCTGCTTAATTAGCTAATTTACATAAATTGCACAAAAATACCAGGATCTCTTTTAAAACACACAGCAATAAGACACATGAACAAAATGCACCAGAATTTATATCCCAAGTACAAAAAAAAACCCAGACTCAACTCTTTTTTCCCCAACCCACCCAATGCACAGTTTCCAAAGTAAACATAAATCCCAAATACAAACCCCCCAGACTCAATTCTTTTCCCCCACCCCACCTATGCAGTTTTCAAAGCCTCCCAACTAGGCCCAGTTCAGAAGCTTACCCATGCTGCATTCAAGAGCAGGCCCTCGGCAGCTCAGCTGAACTGAACTGAGCACAGCGCCCTCGGCTGGCTGCTGAGAAGCTGAACTCATGCACGTGCATAAATTAAACCCGACAAACAGCTGTAGATCGGATAGATTAGTTAAGGAAGAAAGCACAAGGGAGCTCTCAGGCTCCGGAAAAACGCTGTAAGCCCGAAAATGCTTTAAAACGGGCAAGGGGGGGAAAGGGATTTTTTAGTATTGGCGTATAAAACGCACCCTACTATTTTGGGTCACAAATATAGACAAAGTGTGTCTTATACGCCAATAAATACGGTACTTGTTATATGTTTATGTTGTACATTATGTATGTCTTATGCCAATAAAGGTTCTGAATCTGAGAAGGCCTTGGAGCGGAGCCTCCGGAGGGCGACGCACGCAGGGGAGGTGACGGAGCGTGGGTTCGCGCGTCCCCCTCCGGCGGTCTGCCTGCGCGCGTGTCACCCAGGGGCGGGGCGCCACGCGCGCTTTGCGCTAGCGATGCGCCTGGCAGCAAGGACCAGTGTAGGCCCTTGCAACCAAGCTTGGCCAGTGCCCCGGAAAGACCAATACACCAGAGATGATGAGCTGTGGAATTGGGCACCCTGCTATGACTTCCCTTTGGTCCTATTACCGTAGAAATTCCCAATCTGGTGGCAGCTTACCAGAGCCCCCCCTTGTATCTGAGGAAATTTAAGTTCAGAAACGTGATTGGAGAAAATGAGGGGATTTGGCTTTTAAAATTTCCAGTTTTCTTCTTTCATCAGTCTCCTATGTCATTCTTTTCTCTCACGGTTCTTTCCTTGCAATGTTGAATCCCTTTCCTTTATGTTGCTATTTAACTCTAGTAGGTTGTATCTGAAGAACCTCTTCCATTGATGCGTGCAGAGTGGTGAAGGGATAACTTCCATCAATTCTCCCATCACCCTTTGGCCCCCCAGGTAATGGTCGTGGAGTGATACCCCTCTCCCCGTGCTTTCCTGTGGATGGTTTTCACACAGGTTGATCAATAGCACCGTACCTTGTGATTTGCCATTGGAGAACTTGCCTGAGTCGCTATTAAAATGTGCTTTTTTGTGCTTCTTTGTGACTGGGTACCAGATGGATGACTAGCTACTCCCCTGTCGGTACTGCTGCTCTCTAGAGACTGGTGGTGCTGGCATGGGAAGTACCGTATTGTCCAGAGTATAATACGCACCTGATTATAAGACGCACCCTTAAAGTTTGGTGCTATTAAATAAATTTAATTAAATCACTGGCATTAAATTGCAACAGCCTGATTATAAGACGCACCCCTAGTTTAAAAACTTAAATTAGGAGAAAAAAGTGAGTCTTATACTCAGACCAATACGGTAATTACATAGAAAATATCAATTGTATTTCTCTTACTCCAATGTCACTGTGTCACATGGATTCTGAGCATGCAGCAGCAGCAGCTCCAACACTACAGAATTAACACACATTAATGGAAAATCCATATTGTATTGTATTTATCTATGCTTGTATTTATATACCGCCTTTCTCATCATTAGATTTACACAGGTAGGCTATCCTAGACCCGATAAGGATCTTTACAATATTGTTCTACTCATACGTACTGAACCTTCCATGCTCGAGATATTTTCCCTTCTGCGTGCAGCCCTCCTTCTGGCTTGTGCTCTGCACTTCCAAGCTTCACAGTTCAGCCTCACACCATTGTCTAGATCAGGGTGGTCCAACTTCTCGTACCTCGAGGGCCGCATGCTGACTTTGACACGGAACCCGGGGGCCGCACAATCAATCAATCAATCAATCGATCTAATTAATTATTAATATAATTATAAACAATGCTTTTCAAAGCAGAAGTGCAAGATCTTGTCCCCACCATTCTCCCTTTGACACTCCAAAGAGTCTGTTCTTTTTTAAAAAAAGGACAACCCCCCCAATGCAACACCCCCTTTCCTTTCACATGATCCATCTCATCTACCTTCCCCCCATTATAATTGTGATTCACTGACACCCCCAGACTCCTTTCCCTCCCACCTCCCCCCCCCAAAAAAAACTAACAAAACAAGACAGAATATTCCTTCTCATCTGCAGCACAGAGGAATTCTGGGAGAAGTAGAGAAAGAAGTAAGAATAGCTGGGTACTTGGGGGGTGCAGGGCAAGGGAGGGGAAACAAGAGAGGTCATGATCTTGCAGGACACGCTGCCCTGTGTGTGTGTGTGTGTGTGTGTGTGTGTGTGTGAGAGAGAGAGAGAGAGAGAGAGAGAGAGTGTGTGAGTGTGTGTTAAAAGGCAACCCTTGCACGGTGTGTGTTTTCAATTAGTCCAAACATGGCTTTAAAATCTTGGGGGTGAGGGGCTGTAAAGGAAAAGGGAGATGGGTAGGAAAAAACAACAAAAGAAAGAGGACTTGATTAACTCTCCCCCTCGCCCTGGAAAGGCCCATCACCTAATGAAGCTCTAGGAATCGTGGCATTCAGATGCTATCCCGGAGCTTAAGCCGACCTCAGCTGGTAACGTGGTGGCAATATTCCTTTCCTTTCTGTATTTTTGAGCACCCCTTTTTAAACAGGGACTGCTAAATCGTTCATGGTTCTCTCTTCTCTGGGCAATTTGTTCTGTAATTGCTCCTGTTTGCGAGCTCTCTTTTGCTCCCTTTTGCTGTTTGCTTCGGAGGAGGGAGCCACGCTGAGCTGATCCTCCTCCCACCTTGCTCTGCTCCCTCTGCCGCTCGGAGCCCTCCCCCCAGAAGCAGACCCTTATATGACACTCATGCACGCTTACTAAACAGCAGTAGCAACTTTAAGGTGAGTTGGTGAGAATGAGAAGTGAGAACTCTTCCTCTCTAGTCTTCCAGAAACCAGTGTTGCACCCCCAGCCATGTCTTGCCAACACACTACAGGCGTCCCTCGCCTGCCTGCAGAGGAAAGGGGGGGGAGAGAAGAAGCCGCCCCCACCATACACCTCATTAAGGGCGGGCTCACAGCCTGCCCCCGCCACGCACCCCATCCGGGCTGACTGACAGCACCGAGGGCCCCTTGAAGGTGGGAAATGGAAAGGCTGCCACTCGCTCCCGGCTGGCCAAGCGTCCTCAGCCAGCCCTGTGACTGCAAGCTCCCGTTGCCAGCCTCTCACCCAAAGAAGTCGCTGGACAGTTCCGCCTGTTCCTCGCTCGCTAGCTCACCCCGCTGCCATGAAGCCCCGGCTCTTGCTCAACCTGCTGCTGCTGCACCAAACGCTGCAAAACCCGCGCGTCGAAAAGGTTGCCCCCAGCATGTCTCGCGCTTCGAAAAGTGATCGGCTTCTGAGCGCTTTTCGGAGCGTTAGTGAGTGCGTGCAGGGCATGCTGGGGAGAGTTCATCGGCTGAGCGCTTGCCCTGCGCTCCCGCTGATGATCGGAAAGGCGTGCAGAGCACCTTTCCGATCGTCAGCTGGAGCGCGGGGCAAGCGCTCAGCCGACGAACTCTCCCCAGCATGCCCTGCGCTCACTCGCTAACGTTCCGAAAAACGCTCAGAAGCTGAACGCTTTTCGGAGTGCGAGGCATGCTGGGGGCAACCTGTTCTGAGGCAGCCAGCCCGACCGGCTCTCTTCCTGAGGTTCAGGAAGAGAGCGGATCGGGCTGGCTGCCTCAGAGTCGGAATGGGTCGGCGGTGAGTGCCTTTGCTAGGGGGGAGGGAGAAGCCTCCGGGGGCCGCAGGAGAGGCCTCCGGGGGCTGCATGCGGCCCGCGGGCTGCGTGTTGGACCGCCATGGTCTAGATGTTATCTCTAGCCGACTCCTCCGCATTTCACTCTCTCACGGTGCCTTCTCAGTGTCTTCACGAGGTCTGTCAGCAGCTGCCGTCTCCCATCCAAGTGAGAACCGAGACCGACCTTGCTTAGCTTCTTCAGACAGTGCGTTCTGGACCCAGTGCGTTCCGGACCCCCTGCGGATAGTGAGGATCCACGTAAAGTGAAATCACTTTAGCACGGATCCGGGGGTCATTGTCAAAAGTTGAAAAAAGAAAGTTTAAAATAGTGTTTTCTTACCTTTTGACTGCAAACATTAAATTTGCATATAGAATATCTTCCATTTCAAATCCCTCCTCCACACAAATAGTCCTATTATGCAGCATACTTTCTGGTATTACCTGCTTACATAAAAGCTGGCACATTCTTAGATTTTCACGATGTGTCCAGATTTTAGAATTCAGAACAAGCATTAATCTAGTGTTTTAATTTTGGTTTTAGGATTTTAACAGTATGGTGTTAGTGTTGGACTCATTGTTACTGGCAGATTTGTGGTTTTTTACAATTTACAATCTGTTCAGAATAATTTTACAATTTATACACATGGTAATGTGTTTAAGGGGATTTATGTATGATCTGGTGTCCAAGGGATTGTTCATACCATGTTGGACTGCATTTAAGTCTTTATGGAGAAATTTTAAATGTATCAGCGGTGCTGCCAATACAACCTGGGGAAGATGTAACTTGGGAACAAGGGAGACTGCTGGTCAGCTATGGACACGGCGGCTATGCTTGGATATTAATGTGC
This sequence comes from Plestiodon gilberti rubricaudatus, assembly GCA_026170595.1. Taxonomy (NCBI): domain Eukaryota; kingdom Metazoa; phylum Chordata; class Lepidosauria; order Squamata; family Scincidae; genus Plestiodon; species Plestiodon gilberti. Next base: position 145,710,617 of record JANXHW010000001.1, read on the forward strand.
GGGTTACTAGTCACGCAGACACGCGGATGTTTTCATGCTGTTTTATTAATTAATTGTTTTCTATGTTCATGTTTTATTAATTGATTAGACAAGGATAGTTGCAGTTATTTCTCTTATGGAAACCGAATCAGGGAAGGATGGCGATCGTACGCGAGGTTTTAATTCTTAGCTAATCACACGTGTTCACAAGCCAGAAAATCTATGTTGGTAACTGTGGGTAACTGTGGGTATCACTTTAATGAATGAGGAAGGAAAGTTAATTCACAGTATTGTAAGTTTTAGCAGGAGTAACATACCGTATTTCTTCGAGTCTAAGGCGCACCTTTACTTTCAGTACCACCAGCAGGGGAAAAAAAATCCATCGATTGTAAGACTCACCTCCCTTCATTGAATCTACCTGCTCAGCACCAACTCTCTGCAGCATGTCTCCTGCAGCTGAGGATGACTGAGTGCACTGCCTTTGCATAGCATTTCTGGCCCCGCCAGAAAGTGCAATTTCCTTCGTTAACTGGGCTTGGGGTAGCTTCAGGGAGGCCTGCGCAACCTTCTGCAGGCCTCCCTGATCTTCAGTTTGGCGAAAAACAGCTATTTTTGGCCATTTCTGGTTTTTGCGAAAACCGGAAATGGCTGAAAATCACCGTTTTTTGCCGAACTGAAGATCAGGGAGGCCTGCAGAGGGTCGCGCAGGTCTCCCTGAAGCTCCCCCAAGCCCCAGTAAGTAAGAAGATAGCATTTTGGGGTGCTTTTTGGAGACCTTCGATTCTAAGACGCACCCCATTTTTTGAAATGCTTAATTGGGAAAAAACATGCGTCTTAGAATTGAAGAAATACAGTATTAGCTACATAGGAGTTGCGAGTACAATTGAACCAAGTTACCAATAGGGCAGGTGTTTTAGACTAACTGTAATCCTAAACATCTGGTGTAAGAAAGGAAGGAGTAGTATTTATGTGGGTTTGCAACAGTAGCTCAGATACTTCTGATGATGCCTCCTATGTTGGAGGTGAAATGTAAAGTTTTAACCATCTGTTTATAATAATAATAAATTATATATTACGATGGAGTTTCCCGGCAAAATGCTTGTTCTGAATTCTAAAATAAAAGTTGACCTTTCTCCCTTTGCTATGTTACTTTCCTGCAGCAGATGGCAGGCTTCCCTGGTGTGAACTTGAAAGTATCAGAGGTAATAGCATACTTTCAGCTTCCTGTGTGGACATCGCAGCCATTCTGTATTGCTGCCTCCCTCCTTTCAAGATGAGAGCAGCAACAGAATACGCTGCAATCTCTGTGTGATACCTCTTGTATCTCGTAAATACCGGTAGATCTCATTAATTGACCCAGAACAAACTTGTGAAGGGAGTCTCAATAGAAGAGATCATTTGCCCAAAGGTACTCAGTGAGCTTCATGGCTGAGCATGGATTTGAACCTGGTATGCACTCTTCAGCTAAAAGGGAAAGGTGTGACCCCTGACAATTAGGTCCAGTCGTGTCCGACTCTAGGGTGTGGTGCTCATCCCCATTTCAAAGCCGAAGAGCCAGCGTTGTCCGAAGACGCCTCCGTGGTCATGTGGCCGGCGTGACTCTCCTTGCCGCAGCGCGTAGCATGCAGCTGGAACACGGAGCGCTGTTTACCTTCCCGCAAGCGGTACCTATTTATCTACTCGCATTAACATGCTTTGGAACTGCAGGAGCTGGCAGGAGCTGGCCAAGCAACGAGAGCTCACCCCGTCACGGATTCGAACTGCCGACCTTTCGATGGACAGCTCATGGTTCAGCGGTTTAACCCACTGCGCCACCCGCTGGCCAGCTACCCCTACATAAAAGAAAAAATGGTTTGAACATCCTAATATGTGGGGAGGTGAAAGCTCTTGTAAGTTAGGGAACAAAACAGTACTGTGGAAAGACTTCAAGAATAATATCTGTTACCAGTTTTATTTTCTTAACTTGGACTTCTGTAACCTCACCCTCTTCTGTTCTTGCAAGGACTGGTTGTGCTTGGTGGGAGACTACCTTTTTCCTTGCACTAAGAGGTGTGTCACCCAGCAGTTAAGCTTCTAGCAAATTGAGCAGATGTCTCAGCAAAACTTGCCAGAACAAGTAAATTACTCTAGGCTAAAAGGATCGTTCAATGAAGAGGAAAAAGTCAGTCATAATAGAGAGTGTATAACATGAAAGCAAAGCTATATGGTCCTGCGTGTATTTAAAGCAGCCTGTGATTCAAGTAGCTCAAAATTGGGAGGATGAGCAGCAATATGCATTATAACTTAATTTACTATAAAATACAAAAAAAAAATTCAGGAAAATTCAATCTCATTCAGGAAAAGATTTAAACATCTTTTCTGTAAAGTTAAAGGATTGCTTCATTAATGTTTGATAAGAGTGACTGGTTTAAATGTCACCTACTTAATCTGCATGTAGAGTACTGAAAACTATAACAATACAACTAGGAATAAATAAAACAGTATCTTTCTGCCAATGGCTTTTAACTACCTGAATCACAAGGTAGTAGTATTTCATTTTTAAAGTCTGGTATGAATCAGCTAGGGAGAACCTATAGAGCATTTGACCCCACTGTAAAATATCTGGTAGTGGTGTGTAGAAGTAGACTTCCTTTCATTGAGCTAGCTGTGGTAGTCATAGCAGCAACACTGGTTCTACTGAACTTCTGTTGTAGTGCTTATACCCTGTGTCACTTCAATCATTTTACTTTGTCACTTATGGAGACCAGAATAGTATCCTGATCAGTCACCACATTTCAAAAAGGATATAGTGGAACTGGAAAAGGTGCAGAAGAGAGCGACCAAAATGATTAGTGGGCTGGGGCACCTCCATTTCGAGGAAAGGCTACAGCGTTTGGGGCTCTTCAGTCTAGAAAGAAGGTGTCTGAGGGGGAACATGATTGTGACATATAAAATTATGCATGGGGTATGTAGAGTGGATAAAGGGAGGTTCTTTCTCTCTCACACAACACCAGAACCAGGGGACATCCGCTAAAAATGACTGGTGGGAGAGTTAGAACAGACAAAGGAAAATATTTCTTTACCCAGCATGTAATTAATCTGTGGAATTCCTTGCCACAGGATGTTGTGATGGCACCTGGCCTAGATGCCTTTAAAAGGGGACTGGACAGATTTATGGAGGAAAAGTCCATCACAGTTTACAAGCCATGATGGGGATAAGCAACCTCCTGGTCTTAGTAATAGGCTCTCTCTTAATGCCAGATGCAAGGGAATGGCGACAGGATACAGATATCTTGTTGTCTTGTGTGCTCCCTGAGGGATCTGGTGGGCCACTGTGAGATACAGGAAGCTGGACTAGATGGGCCCTTGGCCTGATCCAGCAGGGTTGTTCTTATGCTTAAGAAAATATTTTTCTTTTTGGAGATCTTTTCAGTGGAACTGCACTGGCATGCTATCTTTGCTTTATGCAGATGAGTACATGAGTACATTATCTAGCAAATAAAAAATGAACTTTGAATCTGTATTTCTAAGCGTTTTGAGTAGCATAACCATGCATTTAACAGCTCTAATTAATCTTGCTACTTACAGTGAAATTTAAAAAGCCATTGCAAAGAAATGAAAACTAACCTGGACAATCCTATTTAGCATTATGCTACTTATTTTCTGTGGACATTGCTTTTCAAGCTCTTTGGTTTGGTGCCTTCCTGTAGGTGGTACTGCTGGAATTATTACAGATCTTTACAGTTTTCACAAGTACCTTGGGTCTTGTGTTAAATGTGGGATAGAACACTGAAAATAAATGTTATGTACTCACTAATTTAGGATTTACAGTGTTAGAAACTGATCTTAGAAGCTGATTTGAGCCCCACAAACACCATATTTTTCGCTCCATAAGACGCATCGGACCATTAGATGCAAGCATTTTATGGAGTTAAAAATAGGGGAAATTAAAAAATGACTTGCTTAAACAACTTACCTGGTTGGTTTTCCGCAGCTCCAATCTTCTTGCCGCGTCCCCTAGTCAGCAGATCGAAGACGCGAGCCTCCCAGGCGCTGCATGTGACCAGGAGGCTCTCCGCAAACATCGCAGCATCTGCGATGTTTGAGCAGAGCTTTCTGGTCGCGTTCAGTGCCTGGGAACTTTGCACAAACATTGCAGTTGCTGCAATGTTTGCGGAGAGCCTCCTGGTCATGTGCAGCGCCTGGGAGGCTCGTGTCTTCGAGCTGCTGACTAGGGGACGCGGTAAGAAGATTAGAGCTGCGGAAAACCAACCAGGTAAGTTGTTTAAGCAAGTCATTTTTACACGGTTTTTTAAAACTTTGCTCCATAAGACGCACAGACATTTTCCCCTGGTTTTTTTTTTGGGGCGGGGGAGTGGAAATTTTGTAGTTTCTCCGACCAGTCATAATGTCTGTCCAAAGAGGACAAAATGAATTTCTTTAATAAAAGAGAATACTGGTCATAAGCATCCCAAGTTAAACACATCTATCTTGTTTATTTTCAAGGGAATTAGTTGCTGCCGTTGAAATATTCATCAGTGCTTAACTTTTTAGTTAGTCTGTGGTAATGACCACAGGTTAAATTTTTTTTAATGTATGTTAGTGTGTGTTAGACAGTTCCAAATCTTTTAAAATCTGATCAAGAAACAGTGGTGAAGTGATCAAGGTTATATAGCACTAAAAGCTGAATTAATACAGAGACTGGTAAACTGCTCATAACTAGGAAGGTGTAGGTTGCCTAGAAGTATTTTGCTTTTCGTTTTTGAATAGCATGTGAGGAGCCAATGAAAGGTTGGTAGTTTTTTTTGGGGGGGGGTTGGTACTATAAATTCGCACATGGGGTGTGCAATTTGAGGTTGGAACTGTGATGAGGGCACCAATTGGCCTCTCCCCCCATTTAACATGCCCCCAGTGTTCTAGTAAAAAAAAAAAAAGCAAAACCTCAAGTCAAATTGCACATTCCTCATATTGTAGTTTGGCTCTCTAAGACACTGCAAAACACCAGATCATCTGGAGCTTGTTTGATTGGGCTGAAGCTGGAACTACAGTTCCTTTTAATCAAGTACTAGATTCTAAGTTGCAAGTTAGTTATATAATGCTTATTTTTTAAAAGCAAAACTAAGTACATACTGTACAACAAATAGTACAATTGTGAGGTATAAGAAACTGAAAGTGAAATGTAAAGTGGTGAAAAAATGAAATGGTGAGGATTGCTAGGGCAGAGCAAAATGGATTGACTAAATAGTTATATAATTAACTTTCAGGCTCTGAAGTGATTCATAACATCATTTGTAATTCAAATTGTCAACCTTTTCATGCAGGCAATGTAAAAAACAGCACTCCCTTTTAATATATTGAATTGTAAGGTATTCATCATCCTCACAGGGATAAAATATGGTAGTTGGACAGCTTAGGAACGTAGGTAGTATGTTAAGTTCACGTAGAGTAAAACTCTGTTGTCAGAAGCTTTTTCTGTGAGTGAGCACAATACTCCCTTCAATTAAAGGGTGCTCTGTGTGTGTGTATATATGGTCACTGGACCGTAATGCTCCTTCTGCAAATGGAAGGAACTTTCAATAGAGAGTTCTTCAATAGTAGAATTGCACACTGTGAATTTGGGATACAACCATGCGCATTTTATGAAAGCAATACATTTTTGGAACACATTAAAATCCAAGAGCAAATTGTTGTTTAAATAATGATTTTAATCAACATAACCTATTTTATGACTTTATAAGCATACTATTATACACAAAAATTTCATTGCTTAAGAAATGTTCATTTTTCTTTTTCCAGTTCTCTCAACATCATTTATATTGTAGATTCATTGTCAAGTATTTTTGCTTTTAACGTTTGGAGTCCACGTTGAAATAATATACCAGAAACTTGAGTTTCAGATAATCTGTAATCCGGTCGTCTTCTTGACCATTTCTTCATTTTTATTGATTTTTGAATAGTATCTGAAGTGAAGTAATAAATTATAGGGTCAAAGCAACAGTTTGCAACTGCAATACACAGTGTAATTGGATACATAGTTCTGACAGCAGTAATCACTGAACAGTTGACCCATGTTTGTGTTCTCATGAGTGAATACAATATTAGAGTAATGTTATATGGTACAAAACAGACACAGAATATCACCAAATGAACAAAAATCATTCGAAGGACCTTTTTTTTGCTTACTTTATTCCGACTCAGTGTAACTGGTTTATTCAAAGTCCTTAAAACTATTGTGGAACAAGTAACGTTCAGTATCAGTGGAATAAAAAATCCTACAATTTCAATGAAGATAACGATCCTTGAAAGGTAGGTCTTCCAAGTTCCTTCAGAAAAGTTTTCAAAACATGTATTGTGCATTGTTCCGTCTGTGTTGTTGTGAGCATTGATCGATTGAAAGAAGCTTGCTGGTATACTTCCTGCCATCACAATTACCCAGACTGCAATACAAACTATCCTTGCATTTCTTTTTGTTCGAATGCTTTTAGACCGAAATGGATATACAATTGCTAAAAAGCGATCAATGCTTATACTGGTCAAAAAGAAAATGCTTCCATACATGTTTATATAAAACAGCGTGACAGAGATTTTGCAGAGTATATCTCCAAATGGCCAGTCCTTTGATGCAAAATAGTAAATCCTGAAGGGTAACGTAAACACAAAAAGTAGATCTGATATTGCTAAGTTAAGCATGTACGTTGTAGTTTCATTTCGCTCTTTTAATGTGCAGATGAAAATGTAGATAGCAACACAATTTGACATCAAACCAAGGACAAATACCATACTAAACATACATCCATATAAAGTATACTTGAAGGAGTCTTCAGTAGAACAGTTGGAGCTTACCATTATGATGGCAAATTATTTTACAACTGAGAGTTTCTTTAGTAGATCTGTCTTGCTGCCCTGTATGTTGTTGTAAGCACAATAAAATCCTCTGATGGCTTGAAAATCTAATAATCCATGGGTGCTTTCATACGCATTCAGCCTTACTTTAAAACTTCATCGCAGAATTAAATTTGGAAGTTGCCATTCAATTGATCGTATGTGAAGAGTCATTTTCTTCCAAATACCATCTCCATTCATGTAGCCCAATCTGGATAACATTAAATATCTCCTTGTATGCAGAGGACACCATTCTTAAGCTTAATGGAAATCACAGTCCTGTGTCTTCATTCATTGCCAGCGTTGTTTTAGAAGTTCATTCTTCCTGTGGTATTATAGAAAGCATTTCAGATATATCCTGTCCAAAGTACATAATAAACCGAAGCTCCTTCGGGAACAGGCTTCTTTGTCTCAGTGCTACGCTGGCATTTTTCTTTCTTCCTGTCTTTGTGCTGCTAAACAAGCTTTTCAGCCTGTTTGAGTGCTTGACACCACAGGGTGGGAACTAAGCACAGGAATAAAATTTCAAAGCCTGCCTTGTTGAATTTGAGCTTTCTCCATGGATGCCAATTACCTTATGTTGCTTCTTCTAAGAAGGCCAAAAGAGGAAAAAAGTTCCACCCTCACTCCGTTTGTAAGCTGACATCACAGGAATAGGAGGCTGGCCCAAGGGAAGGAAGGTTTCGACTTTCAGTTCATTTTAAAGAGGCCTTGTGTGTCAAAAATATACTTGGGCTGGGAAGCATAAAAATAGTGACTCATTGTGGTAGATCAAGAACATACTTGAAAGCGGGAAGAGCCTCATTTGTACAATACATTTAAATGAATGAAACTTTTGTCTGCTTTGCAGCCTCTATTGTTTGGAATCTGCATGCAGTATTAGATATCGTTTTTACTCTAGATGGATTGTCTACATGGCATCTCTACTTGTATATCCCAAGTCTCACAAAGTAATTGCAGGCCATGAAAGTTTTCGACCTAGAATTAAATGAATGTATTTTACAGGTGTTTAAATTCTATGACTGATCAACATTGTTAAGAATTTTTGTTTCATTAAATCAGTGGCTAGATTTAAATATACCAGGTAGTTGCATTTTAAGGTCAGCATAGATTCTTTTTGGTTTAAGTGGACGGACTTTTGAACAGTTCTAAATTATGGTGTAAAAGTACCTACTTGTTTGTTCCAAGATGCATATGTGATGCTCTCTGATATCATGTATCCCTAGTGCCTGTTCAGGTGTCGGAATGTTCTGTTAAATAGAAATCTCCAGTTGGCCAGTGAATGCTGCAGTTCTCTCAAAGGGAAAGATAAGTCAAGGAAAGATGGATTTTCATAGCAATGCAGGAAATGCCAAGGAGAGTATTACCCCTGCTAACTGTGCAAGAGGCACTTTTTCAATGGGTGCTCCTCTTATATTTAGCAGAGAGAGAGTAACTTGCCCCCCTTTCACCCCAGCACAGTGTCTCTTCTGGTGGCTGTTTGCTGGTAGTGTTCTGCATCTTTTTTAGATTGTGAGCCCTTTTGGGACAGGGAGCCATTTAATCATTTGATTTTGTCTGTAAACCGCTTTGTGAACTTTTTTGTTGAAAAGCGGTATATAAATACTGTTAATAAAAATAATAATAATAAAAATAATAACTTTCTGAAGATTCCAAATTTTCCCTGACCATTTTCTATGGAGGTTTAAAAAATAAATAAATTCTAGTTTGCTCAAAGGAAAATGGTAAAGATCTAAAGATCTGCAACAAGTTGGTGCGTGTGCTTCTGAAAGAACAGCGCTGTTCTCTTCCCCACCCCCGACAAACACACACACAGCAAATCTCTTTTGAAACTGAGGCCTGGGTGCCTGCTGCTTTACAGGGAAAAATGGAAAAATCCCGAATTGGACTTATTGCTGCTTTTTGTGCATCGTCCTCTCTTTAATCCTATGCAGTAGCGTCACTAGGACGCGCGTCACCCTGGGGCAGGGGGCGCGCGTCACCCTCGGGCAGGGACCCAGCTCCCCCCCCGCATCGCCCTCCAGACGCTCCGAGGCCGGCCTGGGAGCCGGCCTGGGAGCGTCCGACCCCGTCGGCGCGTTAATACGGGTATTTTTTTTACAATTTTCGCGCATGTGCAGAGACCGTTTTGAGGGCATTTTTCTGGCCAGTGTGGTTTTCAGTCTGCCCCAGCCCCAACACTATAATATTTTGTTGAATGCTCCTAAATTCTGGCAACCAAACGTGCTGTTGACTTAACAAAGTTCCTTGGCAGGCTGCCCTGCCTCATGGGAGTCTGCCGCCGGTTCTTCTGGTGTCTGTCTCAGAGGTGGCCTCTTTGTCTGCCCATCCAGCAGTGGCAGGGGGCTGTTCCCCAGGGGTCCCCTGGTTGCCTCTCCATCCCGAGGGAGACCCAGCAGGGGCAGCTGGGCTGACCACAGGGGCTATTCCCTCCTCTTGGATGGTCCAATGTTATGCCTCTTCTGATGAGCGAGAGGCAGATAGGCCTAGGGAGTGCCCTGTTGGCGGTGCTTGAAAGGCGGACCACAGCCCATCCAGGAGCCCTTTCCTCCTGCCCCCTCCCTTTAACTCGGGCCAGGGTGGTTCTGTCCTGCCCCTTCCCAGATGAGGTCTGTATCCGCCCCGGGGGCTGCCCTCATCAACCCTGGACAAGGTCTTCGAGGGGGGTGGCCCCTGTGTATACTTGTCCCCTTTCTGGACCAGATCCTGCTGGCACTCGCGGTCCCCATGGGGTGGATCCGCAGACATTCTGTCCTTCGGGGCTGTAACTGGCCGGGTGTTATGGGCTAGAGGGGCGAGTCCTGGTCGGGGCTCACACAGGCAATCAAAAATGGTGCTTCATTGCTCCTTTTGAAACAGCTACATGAAACAGCTGTTTAAAAGAGCCGGAAAGAGAGGCCTGTAAATACTGGCTGAATGTTCTTGGGCAAGTTGCTTTACTAATCTGTAATTTTCTTAATAAACAGGGGCTATATTTACCTAATTGAGCTGGCACTGAGTAGACTCAAATAGAATTCAGATTTGAACTACTTAACAGTCAGCTTTTGTACTACGAAGACTTTTCAGACATGCTATGTAGGAAAAAAGTGACTGGGGTACAAAGTTCTACTTTGAGGGTGTGGTAGTGATATCTGCAAATAACAAGAGCGTTGACTGCTGGAACTTTGCCAAAACTTGGCTAGAGAAACGATTGCAGCATCTCCCTTCATCAATCTTAATTTTTTTAATTTTTGCAGAAAACATAAAATGATTTTATGTGACAAAAGTAAATTCATATTTTTCCTGAGATTTGAACATGGGAAAATCTGAAGAAAAGCAGAACATGTTTCTAGACATGGGTTTTGTTATGAGGTCACTTCTGGGTGCGTTTTTATTGCTCAGTCATGATCTTAGATTTGCTCAGTCTTCAGGATTATGCCCACTTCCCTACCTTGTGAAATCAAACTTGTTTTATGGTGTATAGTTATGTTTGGGGGGTTTCCTGCATTGTGTAATGCTTTAGTAATGAGAATTATGAAGTCTTCATTCACTTGATTTGCCAGAGTTATCCTATGAGTCAATCCCAATTCCCACAATTGGGAAGCTTTCATTGTTTCTAATATTGGTTCATTTGTATCCTGTAAAAAAGGGAACTACAGTAAGGCCCCTGTATCCGTGGATTCACTTATCCGCGGATCTTGGGGACCTCCGCACCCATTACCTTTATGTTGCTATTGCTAGCGCCAAGCAAGCACGTCTCTTCACCAAAGCGCTGTAAGCCAGCATGAGCATGAGCTTGCCAGCACAGGGCAGGCAAGCAGCCTGAATGCTAGAGAGGCTCCTAAACGTTAAGCAGGAAGCAGGCTGGCTTATAGCGTTTTCGTGAAGAAAGAGATGCACTTGCTTGGTGCCAGTGGTAGCAACATAACTAAGGTAATGGGGGCGCGGCAGGCCACGGTGGATAGCGTTGGCTCTTTTCCACGGTTTCAATTAACCATGGCAAGAGCTGAAACCTATCCCCCGCGGATACGGGGGGCCCTACTTTATACCAACTATGGATGGGGTGGTTTTTTGGAACTAGATAAGCCATTCTTGCAACACTTTCAGTTTCTGTGGGGCACTCATTGCCTTATCCATATAATCTCTCCCACATAACAGAAAATTAACTCAGAAATTCCCAAGGATACGTTACTGTATTTAATGCAGAGGGCCTCCTTTACAACCTAATAGGAACTTGGAGGATAATAGCTATTTTGATTTTTGGTTAAGTATGGCTGATAATATCAAGTGATGTTGCATTTGTATTGTCACACAGTTCATGATTTCTTGTAGAAGTTAGTTCTTAGAGTGTCAATTGTTAGGATATTGTAGACTTCAGACTGCTATGCTCGTCTACTACTCAGAAGTAGTAACGTTGATTCAGTAGAAGTTACTCCCAGCTAATTTTTCATCAGATTACAGCCTACAGTCCTTCAGGCTTGCTAGAGTTCAACAGTGAAGTAGTTGCCTCCCAGACTGATACAGAAGGAAGTTGCCTGTCCAAAGTTACAAGCCAGGGCTTCAACATCATGGTGGAAGGTGTAAGATTTGAGAAAATAAATAGCGGTTTTCTTAATCTGAGTTTTTGGGGCACTGCCATTATATTTTTCAGGATTTCTCCCCTATAAAAATGAGGTGCTTGAACAGAAAGGTAATGGTACTTTTTAAAATAGATAAGACGGGCAGACCAATCCTGCACGAGATGCACCAGCTGGCCTAAATGGCTGGCTGCTGCATCCTGCACAGAATGTGGCCCGCACTTCACCTTGGGGAAGCCTGGTGGCCCCAATGGGCCTCCTTAGATGCACACCAGCTATTTATCTGACGTACAACTGGGGAGGTGGTTAAGGCCGGCCAGGCCCAGGAAGGGGGTTAGGATATTGGTGCAGTGTGGCGCAAATATCCCTGCTCCCTCCCAGGCCTGGCCAGCCAATGGCCCCCTCCCTTGCCACACCAGCTCGCCCTCCCCACACCCTCCTGCTGCCCGGCGCAGGACTTACCTGTGTCCAGCGGTGCAGGTGTTGGGCGAAAGCTGAGTGAGCGATGCCGGCATCTGCACTGGCACTGCTTACTCTCTTGGTGCTGCCAAAGAGCTTTATGGCACTTTTGCAACACCATAGGCTGGTGGAGCACGTGCTCCACCAGCCTATTTCTGAGCAGGATTGTGCGCTTCGTTCTGTTGTTTTGAGATGCTGCTTCCTTCCTCCTTTATCACTTGCTGGTTATTCTTTAACAGAGAAAGTTAATTTTACATTGAGTCATCTGTTCATGGTTACAGTGAAAGCAAGCATTGTTTTAAATTTCCTGTGTTTTTGCTATCTAAGCTCATGGTCGAAAGGTTGGGTTAAAGTGCAAGTTGAGAAAGCTGGAGAGCTTCTCTTGAATGGGCAAGCCAGGCCAGTTAACGTGTGAAATCACAAACCCTCCACAACCCAAATGTTGTTTTGCCTGCTATTTTAGAGATTTAACAGATATAAGAAATCTGGGATTCCAGTTCCTGATCACACTTTATTACTAGTATTTGTACTCTTGGAAATTTTAACAGTTGACCAGGCCAGACCTTGTGTGTCCTTGAATGCATGTTCTGTTTTTGTTTTGAACAGTAAGACTGTCTTTTACATTTGTGAATGCAGCACATGACACTTTGGGGCAACTCTGTAGCAGGACAGATTGTGCTTCAGCAAAGGACCAGGAGACAATCATTTGGCTGTGATTAGTATTTGTGTCCTTAAACTGAGCAAGTTGATTTTCATGTAATCTTTATTGTGTGTTTTAGGATTCACCATTATTTGAGCTTATAAAACAATCGAAGGGGCGAGATGGGCAGGCTGACCAGCTTGAACCTAACAGCTGTTTTACCCAGCCTCCTCAGCATAATCATACTGCTGCGGATCTGTAAGTAAAATTACGGGCAAATTTATGTTGAATGTGAAGACATTGAGTCAGAATATTGGGTCCATTCTAGCCCATGACATTTTACTCTGACTGGCAACATTTCTCTAAGGTAATTCATGCCCTGCTTGTAATCTTCCCAGAAATGTCTGTCTGGTTACTGAATCCACAGTATATGGATCGTGTTGATCTTTGGATATGATTCAGCAAGATAGTTCTGATACTCTTGTTCCCTCGAGGTTGTGAGTTTCCTGTTATATCCTTCATCTTCCTCTATTATACACCTGTGAATTCTCATAGGCGTCGTTAGGGGATTGCGGCGGGTCCCTGGATGCAGGGGTGTCGAGCTCTGGAGGGGGTGAACTGCCGCGGCAGCACACATTCGTGCACACACACACCCCTGGGCGGCGGGCGGCCAGACGCGTCCTTCCTGGCTGGCCGGCAATTTCAAAGACTGTGCTGGAGAGGCTGTGCCTGCACAAACTTGCTACAGCCTCTCTAGCTCCCTTAGTCTCTCTGGCTGAGTCCTCCAGCCAATGAGACTAAGGGAGCTAGAGAGGCTGCAGCAAGTTTGCGCAGACACAGTCTCTCCAGCACCGTCTTTGAAACTGCCGGCCAGCCAGGAAGGATGCATCTGGCTGCCCGGCGTGTTCGTGTGCGCACGAACTCAGTAAGAACACCCCCCGACATGCAAAACCCCCCTGTGCACCCTCCTGGGGCATTTTTAGGCCAAAAACAGGCCTAAAAAGCCCCGGTGGGGATGGTCGTTGCTGAACATAATATAGGTCTAATAATAGATAATACAGCCAGCTCTTCCTACCCACGGATTAGCTACCCATGGATTTGACTCAACGTGGGTAGTCAATGGTGGGGAGGGTCGTGGCACTGCAGTACCTTATGTAGAAGCTGTGCGGGCCTATGGCCCGCTTCTCCGGCTGCCCTGTGCTCCGTAAATCACTCCAGCAGACTTGGAACACTTGAAAAAGTGACAGGAAATGACTTCTAGTCATGTTTGGAAGGTCTTCTGAGGCTCGCACCTCAGTATACATAGTACAGCACATGAACAGAACCCCCACGGTTACCGAGGGCCAACTGTATAGGTCTAATATTTTAGGATATATAAGGGGAGTATTTAGAGCAGAGCTTCCCAACCTGTGGTACGCGGACCGGCTATTGGTAATATTGCCGGCACTCGAGTGGCAAGATGGTGGCAGCCATTGCGGCTGTGCCGGAGCCCTGAAACAAAGGTAAGTGATCCTGGGTGGCTGGCAGAGCTCAAGCGCGCGGGTTTCTGTGGTAGAGGAAGGGGGGGCATTTCTGACTCTTTGGGAAAGCCACTCCCACTAGCAGGAGGAATTCAGCATGTAGGTTGCAGGCCTCCCTCATGCAGTAGCATGCGGAAAAGGTTCTTATTGGCCACAGCCACGGCTGTAGAGAGCCTGCTGAAAAAACAAACACACTCTCCTTTGCCTGTGTGAGGGCCAGGTCCTGACTAGGGAGGCAGAGGGAGAAAAAAGGTGATGAAAAAGAAAGAGGAGAAGAAAAATCCAAAGTGAGACTCTGAGCTACAGAGCTCAGAGTATTCACTTCCTGTCTTAGCAGAGGCAGAGCTGGTCTGGAGAGGTGGGAAGCCCTCCCTGGAGGAAGAGAGCCAGGATGGTGTAGTGGTTTGGGAGTCGGACTTAGACCTGGAAGATCCAGGTTCAAATCCACGCTCAGCCACGAAGCTTCCTGGGTGACCTTGGGCCAGTCACTATCTCTCAGCCCCACCTACCTCACAGGGTTGTTGTGAGTACAAAAAGGAGGGGAGGAAATATGTACACCACTCTGAGCTCCTTGGAGGAAGGGCGGTATAAAAATGTGAAATATAAATAAATAAATCTGTGATTTGCCCTGCCTCCTGCTAGTGGGAGTGGCTTTCCCAAAGAGTCAGGAATGCCCCCCCTTCCTCTCCCCAGAACAGGAATTCTCAGGTAAGAAATTTCGATTTCCCCATGCTGGCAAATGCCCTCCCACCCACCATGGCCTCCTTACTGTTGTTTTCAGGGCTCCGTCGCAGCTGTATGCGTCCGTCGCAGTAGTATGTGGTGCAACGAGGTGGTACGCCGCACCGAAAAGTTTGGGAACCACTGGGGTAGAGCCATCATGGAACTCCTCCTGTTGGGGGGCCTATTGCATCAATGCGGAGTATTGCATCATATCTGAGTACTACATTGTGACCTGTTTCATCTTGTATTTAACACTTAATTGTTAAATACATGGCAACAGCTTTACAGAATATAATCTGTTTGTAATCCATCTGTTTTTGGTAGTAATCTTTCCTTATAATTGGGAACTCTGTGGGAAAATTCTGCTGAACCACATTTCCTGTCCAAAGAGGAACCAAAAGGGGAGCCCTCTTTGTGGAGAACTTTGTGTGCCATTTGCCAAATTTTCAGTTTAGTTACGTAGTAATGTTGGGAAACTTCCTGCTATTGACCTCGGAGAATTAGTCAGTCCAGGGCTAGATGGACCTATGACCTGATTCAGTAAAAGGCAGTTTGACTTTTTACCTGACTTTATCTTGTATTTGCCTGATGATTTTATATTTTAATATAGGTAACTTGAAAAATTCTAGTGGCCTGAAACAAGTGAACAGAATAATGTCCAACCACAAGCAAACAGTAGAACTTGTGTATCCCAAAGTGATAGTTCATTCTTTCTTTGCAGTTGGGCTTCTCATAAATAGCTTGTTCCTTAAGTGGTGACATTATCTACCTATTGCATATGACTGTTATCAAGAGAGCTGCATGGGGAATTTATTTAATAAAGGGGTTCCCTCGATATGGAGGCAGTCCACCACTGCCTTCACCTAGAGAGAGACCAAATTAATACAAAATGAACCAACTTCATTGATAAGGGATCGACTAGGTGCAAGTTAGCATTCTTCAGAAAACCCAACCCCATCAAAGGAAGAAACTAGGAGAGAGAGCTTCCTATCCAAAGATTAAAAATTTGTTGTAAAAGATAGATATAAAAAATAATGTACACCAGAAATACCCCTTCACAGAATAACAAAAAAAATCCATAAATCCTAGCAGATGTGTAAATGTGCCTATTTTATGGTGGTTGCATGTTTTGCAGAGTATATTTGGTGCACTAAGTTCAGGAAAGAATTCAAGGAAGGCTTAGTCTTTTACCCCAGTCCCAAAGCTAAGACAGGGAAGGGGGGGGGGGAGAGATAGAGGTATCAGTGATAGTGATCAGTGAAAGCACAGTGATAGTTACTGTTTCTGAAGACACTCTGCTAAACTCAATATGTTGGGTGGGGGTTCCGTGCAGCCTGGTGGAGATCAAAAAATGACACAGGTGGTCTTTGCACTATGTTTGAATCATAAAAACACTTGGGCAGGCTGCCAGTACTTATGCCCAGAGCTGCACGTAGGCAGCGTCCCATAAGTGTCTTAATCTAATTACCAGAGAGTTTGAAAGGACTCTGGAGGCTTCCTTATTGGTTTGTTAAAGAGTAAACAGGTAGGTGAATGGAATCAAAGTTGGCAATGAAAGGCCCTGCCTGGCACTGTTAAAAGGAGCATGTTAAACTGGGTAGCTCCAAAATGCAAATGTACAAGGAACACTATTGAATGGGTCGCTCTGATACAGAGGGATGTCAGGCAGAGACACACAGGAGGTAATACACTGATAGGGAGTACATTATTCTCTCCCCTTCCCAGGATGTGTGACTGTGACAAACACAAAATTGCAGGCAAAATTCAAAATGGAGTTCAGGTTTTAACCTGAGTTTACAAGGCAATGTCCAGAGTTCATATTGTCCATTTGAGGTATAGATCACAGAAGAATAGTCCATAATATGATGCTGCTGATAGTTGGTGTGGGCCGACAGAGTTGGCTTGAGGCATAACTGTATACGTTGTCAATGTTTTGTGGGTTATATGAATATGGAGGCATAATACACAAGAACACTAAATAAGAAAAAAATATCACTTGTAACATGGCAGCTGAATTCAATCGAATTCTGTTTCTTTCTTCATTTCATTTAAGAGAGAACAGCTGTTAATGATATACCCCTTTATCTCCATTCTCCAAGGTAAAAGGGGGAGGCAGTTATCGCATTGCCTACAGCTAGGGTCAAGTTACTAGGATACCAAGAAGAAGGGTAGGTCAGCTTCCCAGACTGACCCTTCCTGACTAGCAGGTAACAGAGTCTTATTGGGAGCTGATAGTTAGGTTCATTTTTTGTTTTTGTCTCTGTTCCTTAGTTCTAAAGGGGTTTGAGGAAGAAAAAATCTTCCTCAAAAGAAAGATGAACACCTAAATATTTTTAGTTTTCTGCTGCCTTTTATAATAAAAGTTCTGTCCAGACACCAGCAGATCATGTTAATGACTGCAAGGTAAGGTGTCCTCTAGGCATTCTGTGGTTAGTACAATGAGATTTCAAAAACTGATAACATTCAGTTGGTTTAATTTGAAGTCATTGCGTAAGAAATTGATTGCAGAGTTTTCCATTTTGGAATTGCAGTACCAGAACCTGGGTTCAGATCTCTGTGACATCTATAGATCTTTCAATAATGTATCTCTGTATCGTGATCTTTCATCCCTAGCTTCAGCCCCAGAAATACTTGTGCTGTGCTTTCCACAAATATTTTCAATTCAGAGAATTTCCAGTCAGTCTCAAGGCTTGAAGGCATTCATGAAGGTACTTCTAGATTTCATGGTACACCTTGACCATGGTACACCTTGACCAGAAGGGAGTACTTTCTTACCCAGAGCATATCTTCTTTGGGTCTTATCCCAAGAAAGGATGAGAGATAATTAGACTTGCCTTGCCTTGCCTGTTTCAGAGACCACTACTTTATTTTCTGTATGGTTAAGAGCTCTCTTCTTACCACGTAGAAAGCAGAGATACTGGACTTGTGACAAAATGATGTTGCTTGACAATGATGACAAAATTTGGACAGTGGCCAGGACTTTGGGCACAGGTGGATCTCTAGGTGTGATGGTCTTCTGATGAGAAGTGCAACAAGTACCACTTTGGGCTGTATGACATCTATTCTAGACATGCTTGAAAGCAAATAGTATTTTTTTCGTTGTCACGCTATTATTCTAACTGTGTCTGCACTGGTGATAGCAGTTGGGAGTGGAGTTAGAATGCAGCTGAAAAAGAAACATCCAAATAATGATTTTTTATATTTTATATTAATCTGAAAATGTTCATTGTTGGTCATTCTTGTTGGGTTTTTATTGGCATTGTTTCCCTAGGTATCTCTCCCCGACAAAATCTCCAAAGAGAAAAGTTTCTTCTACTTCGATATATTCCCCTTTGATTCCAGATAATCAGCCTCTCAAACTACAGAAATCTACATCACTTTCACTGTTTTACAAAAAAGGTTGGTAAATGGGAAGTCAGAATTATTACTTGGATCCAAAGAACTGCACACAATATTCTGCACGTGGAACAGAATTTTTCCACTCCTTTTCTTGCAGCCCCTCCAGCTCCTCCTAGCAATTTGTGCGGGTCAGGGTACACTCTGGAATGATGAGTGATGCAATGTTCAGTAATTGTCAGGCAAGAAGGCACTTCTACTTGAACAAGGGCCACTTTGGATTTAAGCCTGTATAGCAGCAGGAAAGACATTCCTTATCTGTACTCCCTTGCAATTTAAAAAATAATCCTGAAGTATATTATCTAAGTAATTGTAAAATTGGAAAATGTTTGGATTATTGAAATAGATTATACTGCAATAGTAATACTAAACTAACTAATTGTAATACTGTGAACATTGTCTTTAGATATTAATAATTTACTTAAATGTAATAAACCCGTCATTTTGTATTCGAGAATCACTGCTGGCCATGAATGTTTTAACGCATACTTACTTAAATGTTTCCTTTTTATATAGTGATTTACATACATCCAGAATATATCCTTCCCCACCACATGTGGTGACAGCTAGCAGAATTTCTTGTAACCTTCACCAGAGCACAATATGAAACTTCCCCATGGGTTTAAATTTATTTTATGTTTATGCTTTTTAACCCACCTTTCCAAAACTTTACTCAAGGTGATGCAAAATCTATATACTGTAAACAATATAACAATAGTATAATAAAACAAAACTTAATCATCTTAAAACGTCTTAACCCTCCTGAACTAACAGCAGCCATCTCAAAAGCATCTATATTACATATTGAGGTTGACTGAGCTTCCATGCATGTAAATAGCTGCTTTGCTCATATGTGCAGCCTGCTTCACTATCCTCCACTTGTGAAATTATACTCTTACCAAAACATGCTTGCCTCTTACTGTTGCCAAAAACTCCACGTTGGCTTTGCTGTGCTTATTAGTGCTTTGTGCTACATTCCTGATCTGTGGTAGTAAGCCATTAAACAATACTATCATGTGCTAATCAGTGATTTGAAGATTTGTAATTTCTAAATAGTGATTTCTGTTCTCTCTAGTGTACTGGTTGGCTTATATGCGATTGAACAACTTATGTTCACGTCTTCTGCCTGATCACCCTGAACTAGAACATTTGATCTGGACACTTTTTCATCACACATTGCAAAATGAATATGAACTTATGAAAGACAGGCACTTAGACCAGGTAATACCCCTGACTGGGATGGACTGACATTAGGTTTCTGTGATCTAGTTTTTGTTTTGTTTTTGACTAAAGTCCTTGTAGTCCAGAGAATCCTTATAGTGCAGCGTTTCCCAAACTGTGGGTTGGGATCCACTAGTGGGTCACCACCCGATTTCTGGTGGGTCTGAGCAGAGCTCAGGGATGATGGAAAGATCAGATAAGTAATTGCCTCAAGCCCTGAGGCTATTCAAACATCAGATAGCTGCTAATTGCCCTGCAAGGAGCTGAGCTCCTGCAGTTTGCAAGCTCGTGTAAATATAGGGAGATAAATATTGGAGCGTTGTTTTTTCCCAAGTCCCGTCAGGTGGGGGGGCAAGTGAAGGCTGGGTCACATAAGCCCCTCAAGCCTTGAGGTTATTCATTAGGGCTGCCTCGTTAACGAGAAATGGATCAAGATTTTTGTAAATAAATAATGAAATAAACTAAAATATTTATAAATAAATGAAATTTCTTTCTAGATCTCCTTTTTAAGTCTCTTAATAGTTAAACTGGGTCCCGATAGTGTGTCGTTTTAAAACGTGGGTCCCGGTGCTAAAATGTTTGGGAACCACTGTTAATAGTGTGTAAAATTTACAAACCAAGAGTACATACTCAAGGTCTCTTAACAGTTAAACTATTGTTTGTTTATGTCTTAAGTTATCCTCGGTAAGCTTTCTTGACTAAAAACATAAATGCCTTGCTGGATCAAATCATGATCCATCTAGTCCAGAATTCTTTGCAAGAATCCCAGCAGCCAGCAGGTGCTAGGTGACCCACTATAAATTGTCCAGTGATCCACCAGTAGACCACAGTCTAACCCTGATCTGCATGATACACTATTGTGAGCTATGGAAACCCCTTTCATTCTGTCATAAAATAGATTCTTGTGTGTTTTACTATTTTAAAACTGATCACTTGAGGCAGCAACTCCAGATACAGTGGGAGGCAACTGATTATCTGTCCTTTTTTCCATGTGGTTTCAGACCAGATTTGGCTTTGAAACTTTTTGGTCACTCTAGACAACCTACAAAGGGGGATTGTTGAGGGGTGTGAACTTGCAGGTCCTTCTGGATATAGATACCAGTTTATGATGGTAATCCATTCTGGAGATGCCATTGTGTTGTGAAAATGTTGTAGTGTGAACCCAATAACGTATTGCTTTTTAGCAATTTGTTCTAAGATCTCAGCTTCCACCACAGAACTAAGCTATTTCCCTGTCTAAAATTGATTTTAAAAGGTGCTTACTGAGCTCTTTAGGGGTCATTGTTATGTTAAACATGCTGCTAGGAGCAGAGAGCTACTGTACTACAAAGCCTTCCATTTGCATTGCATTGCTTTTGCCTTACTCCTTCCATCTCACCGACACACAGACACACAATGTTAAACATGCTGCTATTGGCTGAGATGCTGACAAATGCTTGCAGTCGCTGATTGGCTTATCTGTCACCCACGAGGTTCTGTCAGCAGCAATCATAAGGCCATCGTACAGTGAATAACTGATTGTATAGTGAGCCTTGTTTTGCCACGGAGAGTCCATTGTGAAGTGATTTGATTGCATTGTGAGCCCACCGTAAAGCAGGGACCTACTGTATTTCAACAGACTTCAGTATCCTCAACCATATCTGTTTGGGATGGGGGTTGGTGGCACTGTTTTCTGATAGTTCTCATGGGCACTTACGTCTTGGGCACATTCTAGATGGTGGTACCAGGGGCACTGTATTCCAATTTGATGGCAGTTGTCCTGTGGTGTTCTGTTTTTGTCCCTCAATGCTGTTCAACATCTATATGAAGCTATAGGTGAAGCAGTGTGGAGATTTGGAGGGAGCTGCCATCACTATACCAACAACGCTTCGCTCAATGTTTCCTTTGCATCTGAAACAAGAGAAGTTGTGCAAGTGTTGAACTGTTGCTTGAACTCCGTAATTGTCTGATTTAATAAACAGAAGCTCAAGATGCAGATACCATTAGTGACTTGTTCAGCAGATTTTGCAGTTGTTTTGCTTACTTGGAGTTTCACTTCCCCTTTAGAGCAGGTTTGTAGCCAGAGGGAGTGCTGTTGGATCTGGCACTTCCTTTGGATGTTCAAGTATAGGCTTACCATACGTCCCGGATTGGCAGTGACAGACCTGGATTTTGGGGTCCTGTCTCGGAGTACCTGTCCCGGGCATATGGCAGCGTCCCTGAGTCTTGCCGCTGTGACGGACCTCTTTGACGCGTGAAGAGGTCTGGTTGCGGCCAGGAACCGGGCGAGTCGAAAGCACCCAGCCGCACATGTGCACGGCGCGGCTGGAGGCTTCGGCCTTGCCCGATTCCCAGCTGGGAATCTGGCTAGGCCAAAGCGTCCAGCTGCGCATGCGCACGGTGCGGCTGAGCACTTTGGACTCGCCTGGTTCCCGGCCACGACCGGACCTCTTCGCGACACGCAAAGAGGCCCGGTCACTCTGGCAAGACTCGGGGACGCTGCCATATGTGTCCAAGAGTCAAGTGGGGAGCAGAGCATCCCATTCACGCAGCACCCTTTCCAGGCAGGTGAGGGTGGCACCAGCACTTTTCAGTGTCTCAGCAACAGGTTTAGACCCTTATTTTTGTAGACTTGTAGTGGTTGGTTTTACTGCTGCTTTTATGGAATTTTCCAGTGTCAAGATGTAGTAATGTTTAAATGTAACTTTTGGTTAAATTTAATTGCGGTCTTTTTGCATTTTTTAATTTTGTTATGTTGTAAACTCCTTTGAATACTATAATAGAAAATAGCGTAGACATAATTTAATTAAATAAATTGGTAAAGTGCTAGAAATCACTGCTGCTAACTGGGCAAAGAGGCCCTTTTAAAGTGGTGTCCTCTTATATTTAGCAAGGGGAGAGCAACTGTCCCTCTTCACCCCAGCATGGTTCCTTCCCCCCCCCCCCAGTGGCTGGTGTCTCTTCTGCATCTGTTTTTAGATTATGAGTCGTTTGGAGACAACCATTTATTGATTTATTTTGCTATGTAAACAGTTTTGTGAACTGTTCCCTTTTATAGCTTCTGAGCAAAATGGAATTGAGGTGTGTTTTGATGACTCTCTTTTGTTCGTTTAAATAGATAATGATGTGTTCCATGTATGGCATATGTAAAGTGAAGAACATTGATCTCCGATTTAAAACTATTGTGACAGCATACAAAGAACTCAGTAATGCAAACCAGGAGGTATGGATTGCCTTTTAGTTTTAATTTGCTATGAAACTGTTTGAATTACGGTAACACTGCCTGCTGTTCTATCCAAGATTCTTGAAAAATTATTAGATTGTGTGGATATATCAGAACGTGATTTTCCCTTGTATCCCAGCACAAGAGCCGCAAGAATCTCCTTTCCCCAGTACAGCTGTGTATCTAAAGCATTTGAATATAATCTTCACAAAATGTAGCCTTTGCTGAACAACCTGGATGCATTTATTCTTAAATTATTTTAAAAAGTCTGCATTGAATCCAAATATTCAGTTGAATATTGTCCTCTGCTTGGCTAAAAATCTACCCATTGTCGGTGTAGTCATAGGAGCCCTGGGGCTCCCTGAGACTAGGCTTACCAGATCTCCAACTGGGACAGAGTGCTAGACCTTTAGGAGAAGGAATGTGGGCAGGTGTAGCTTGTTAAACCTTAGAGCACAATCCTAGGCATGTCTACTCAGAAGCAAGCCCCACTGAACACAATTTATTTATTTTATTTATTTAAAGAATTTGTACCCCGCCTTTCTCCCGAGGGCACACAATGGGGCTTGCTACTGAGTAGACATGCCTAGGATTGTGCTCTAAGGTTTAACAAGCTACACCTGTCCACATTCCTTTTCCTAAAGGTCTAGCACTCTGTCCCGGTTGGAGATCTGGTAAGCCTACCTGAGACCCCTTCAGGGGCTCCATGAGCACACCATGTAGCGGTCATCTGCCCCACTGCCCTGTTTATCTGTCCGTACCTCCCACCTCTCCTGTTTGTGGTTCTCCTTCCTCATTCCCTTCCTATTCTGGCTCTTCACTAGTATTTGGTGTTGAGCTTCGAGCTGCACCACACTATGCTTGTACAGGTGCTCTGGGGTTCTCTGAGACTCCGCACCTGTACTGGCAGGGCTCTCCGGAACTCCTTTTGGGAGTGTAAAGGGCTCTGGAGACTGAAATGTTTGAGAACTGCGGATCTATGTCATAAGTGACAAAACCTATTTATGTCATAGCTTAGCTATTTCCATGTCCTTTATGTGAGGGAGCCCAAGCCTCCTGAGTAAGTTATCAAAACGTGATCCTGGGGGCAAATCCAATCACATGATATGACAAGTACCACAGACTGGAGTAGGAATGGAAATGCAGATATTGAAGACGACTTACCGTATATATAATTTTCTAATCCTGTTTAGACTTTCAAACGCGTTTTGATCAGGGAAGGAATATATGATTCCATTATAGTCTTCTACAACTTGGAGTTCATGCAAAGACTGAAAACCAATATTTTGCAATATGCTTCTAATAGGGTATGTATTTGTGCCCTTCTCCTATCTACATCTGGTGTAATTTAATAGAAACTGAAAAGACTGCAACACTGATGAAATTCTCATGTTACAGCCTCCAACTTTATCACCCATACCGCACATTCCTCAGAGCCCTTACAAGTTTTCTAATTCTCCTTTACGTGTTCCTGCGGGCAATAACATCTACATTTCACCATTGAAGAGTCCCTATAAATTCTCTGAAGGGCTGTTGTCACCCACCAAAATGACACCAGGATCAAGGTTGGTAATCCATTTCTTTTAGCAAATGACTAACACAAAAGGAAGCTAGGGAGAATGGGGTGAGAAATAAAATTAGGCTAGTGGAACCCATGCTGGGCTTTCAACTTCTATTTTAACTATGTTTTGTAGATCATCATGTTTTATTTATTTTTTTCTCACATTTTTATACCGCCCTTCCTCCAAGGAGCTCAGAGTGGTGTACATATTTCCTCCCCGCCGTTTTGTCCTCACAACAACCCTGTGAGGTAGGTGGGGCTGAGAGATAGTGACTGGCCCAAGGTCACCCAGGAAGCTTCGTGGCTGAGCGGGGATTTGAACCTGGATCTTCCAGGTCTAAGTCCGACTCCCAAACCACTACACCATCCTGGTGTACATACTGGTGTACATCCACTTTCCATCTTATCTAATACCAGCCTGGCCAAGTGTAAACCTTTCACTGGGTTTCATTAAACGATTCTCAGAGGAGCTTCAAGGTTCTTTCCCTGCCACCATTGTCTCCTTCCGCCCAGTGGCGTCATTGCAGGGGGGCGGAGCTCTAAGTTCTGCTACGATCGGAGCCTCCGTTACACGGAGGAACGAAGCGGCCCCGCCCCCTCGCCTTCGGAGCCTTCCAGGGAAGCGAAAGCAACGCGCAGCAGTGGAACTTAGAGCCCCCCCCCGCACGCCACTGCTTCCGCCTAGCATTCTTGATGGAGGTGGAGGAAAAGGTTAGAAGGGCTAGAGACGGTATCCAATCATGAGCTTCTTTTGCTGTTGTCTTAGCAATGTGGAACACATTGACATGGGCATCTGGAACAGAGGTTCTCAACCTGTGGTAAGCGTACCCCTAGGGGTACGCGGACCACGTGGCTGGGGGTACGCCAAATGCAGGCTGGGGGTGCCCCATTAACACTTAATTGTTAATTAAGTTTTGATTTTCTGGATTTTTTTTCGGAGCCGGAGAGCTCCGTTTTGCTTTTTTTAGTAGCTAATCTATCAGATCTACAGCTGATGGTCGGGTTAATTTATGCACATGCATAAATTAGGTTGAGCTTCTCAGCAGCCAGCAGAGGGCGTTGTGCACGCTCCTGCCTCCCAGCTCTCCTTCGATGCAGCTCCTGCTGCAGGATTAGCGTTTTTTATTTTGCTAACACAGACATCACTTGGGTAAGTGCAGGGGTGGGGTGGGGTGGGGAAAGAGTTCAGTTTGGGGGGGCTTATATGAGCTTATATGAAAAGTGAGATGTGTACAGAAAGGGTTTTCCCCCTTCATAAGAGAGAGGGCCACTTGAGCCTGTAATCAGTGGAGGAGGGACAGGTGAGGAAGGAGTTGTTTTTCTTTCTTTCCTTCCTGGCCATTCTTTCTCTGTCACCCACTTAAGCTGTTACCTACCATGGGGGAATAAATACTGGTTCCTCTGTCTTTTTCCCCTGAATGGAGAAAAGCAACTTGAGGTAGTATGGTCAAGAGATCGCTTGGTAGATCAAGGTCCCTTGTGTATAAGGAATATACTACCTCAAACTACATGCTTGAATCATTCCCAGCCTGGCCTCTGTAGTCAGGGAATGAATGTAGTCAGTTTTGTTCATTAGAGAGAGACAACCAGGTGTATCTCTCACCCACCAAGTGGGTGGTCCTGAAGGTTAGGGAGTTAACAAAATGGATATTTCTTTCCATGCAACTGCCTTTCAACAGGACTTGTAGCTGGTACTTTACACTTTCCAGGTCTGTATTGAAAGATACAGGTTGATTTTATTGGGAATATTTTGCAAGTTACATCGTGTTTATGTGCCAGTTAGTTTTACATAGCGTGTCTTCTCTGTAGCCTTTTGACCACCATTTAATAAAGAAATAAACAATTGTGCATTTTCTTGTTTTTGCAGGATATTGGTGTCAATTGGTGAATCATTTGGGGTGAGTTGCCTGTTCGGAATGTTAATATCTGGGTATAAAGCAAGCGATTCATTATGCAGAGTGGCAGCTACTTCAGACTATAATCAGTGGAGAAGGAAAAGTAGATTGGGAAACAGTGCCTAGCCCTTTAGCTGTGTGTTGGTTTTCCTCTGAAAGTCACCCCTTTCAAGCAGATTTTCTCCCTGCAGAGAATACAGTCAATACAGAAACCTGTTTTTCTCTCTGGGTGGGTGAGGTGAGTGAGTGACTGTGTGAAAAGAGAGAAGGCAACCAGGTGGACAATACAATACACTCCTCTCTCTAATTGGAGTAGGGCAGGCTATCAGCTGGGATTGTATCTACTCGTGGGAGCAGACAAGATCTGATGCTCTCATCCAGGAGGAGGGGATTCCTACTTGCTCAGCATTTGCCTACTTCCTGTCTGAGGAAGAAAAGGCAAGGTTCTTGGGAGCCCATCAGATTGGAAGCAAATCATGACCACTCCAAATTGGATTTACAAAAGTTAAAGAAAATTAACTGAGCATGCTCAGTTGCCTCCCGGAGCCACAGACAATGAAAGTAGCAGTTGTGGGAATGAACCGACAGAAAACTGGAGGTGGGAAGAGGGAATTGGCCTGCTTTAGCTGGGCATTGAGGAGAGCAACATTTTGTCCTGGGACAGTAAGCTTGGAGGAATGTTCCCTTAGGGGCACTTCGTTAGATTTTTCTCCTTCCCAGTCATTCAGTCACCCCCGAGAGCCTTGTTTTGGTGGACCCTTCCCTCTTCATCATTTTGTTGGGGAGCAACACCTGGGGGCAGCTGCTGACTTCATGCCCTGGTTGTGGGCATCCTGAAAGCATCTGGCTGGCCATTGTGGGAAACAGGATGCTGGACTAACTGCTGGAACTTTGGTCTGATCTAACAGGGCTCTCCTTAGGTTGTTAACTCGGGAGGAGCTAGTGATGCATTGGGCAGTGAAACACTTTTCTAACCCAGCCCATTTGTACCTCAGGGCATGGAACACTTTCTTTGTGCCCACCTCCCCACTTCTCTCTCACAGGAGAGTGGCGCTACAGATGTCTCATGAACAGCAGTCAAGGCATCAGGTGTAGAAGGATTTTGTTTTGTGGGCTTCTGAGGCATCGAAGTCGTTTCTTCAGACTCTTCCCCAAAGACTGGTCATAAAGGCCACATTGCCGGCATAAGTACTCAAGAATTGTAGGAAGACACTCAACTGCCCCTGCTCTTTCTACTCCTATTGATCCAGCTATTTTGTTGAGCCGGATCTATAGTGGTTGTGATGAACTTGTGGTTGGAGCTTATGTTGCTATTCCTTTAAGGGAGTGAGAAAGGAATTAGAGTGGTCTCATCAGGGAGAGGGTGGTTGTCAGTTGAAGAATTCAGAATAACTGTTGAGGGAAAGGGACATTCTTCTCTGGTCGTTGGGAGAAGAGGGTGTGTTAGAACAGAAGTGCTGGATAGGGAGTTAGGGAGAATTCTTTGGTTCGTTTGTTAAACATTTGTCCTATTAACTACCTGACTTCCTTATTTGGGAGAAAGAGGGATCCTCCCTATGAGTTTCAACATCCTGGTCTGGTGGCAGCAGATCTTCACTACCAACTTGACTCCTGGCAGCTGCGTCAAGAACAGAGTGGGAAGAGGGGAACAGGCTGGGAGTGAGCAGCCGGGGTGAGGCGAGACTGCCTGGACTGGAAGGTAGGCACTGGAGAACCCCCTCTCTGGACCACCACAGTGGTGAAGGAAGCCTGAGTTGTCAGCCATTCAAAGAAGAAAACCAGTGAGAAATGGTGAAGATAAGAACAGTTGCTCTTAGACAAGCTCATAGACAGGTGTCATAAATCATAGTCCATCTGTCATGATTAGGGTTCATCTTCTGAAAAGCACTCTAGCAATTCTTCTAGGTCTAGCTCCCAAGCTAAGTGTTTGTGTGTGTGTGTGAGAGAGAGAGAAGTGAAAATATGATATCTTTCTTTTTGCCCACATGTTTCTAATGTCCTTTAAGAAACCACTTAAAGTGGCAATGGGTGACTGGGCAGGACAAGGAAAGTCACTCTACTCAAGATGATTTAACCAGCATCCCTTTGAATCCCCTTCCTCTGGGTCTGTTGCTTCTGGTGCAAGAAGGCAAGAAGAAATCTTATGCTTCCAAGTCAAGGTGGATTAGAACAGTATTGTTTAGCATACAAATCTCCTTGCAGACCCCCTCCCCAAAAAGAACCTTGATACCACTGCCCGCTTGATTAAGGGTTCAGTAACTTTGGGCAGCTATTATTTGGCAGTAACATTGGCAAATTCCCCAGTTCAAGAAGCTAGCAGGACATAAGATCCCTGCAGGATCAGGCCAAAGGACCATCTAGTCCAGCTTCCTGTATCTCAGTGACCCACCAGATGCCTCAGGGAGCACACAAGACAAAAAGATACATGTATCCTGTTGTCACTCCCTTGCATTGGGCGTTCAGAGAGAGCCTACTTCTAAGACCAGGAGGTTGCATGTACCTATCATGGCTTGTAACCTATGATAGACTTGTCCTCCATAAACTGTCCAGTCCCCTTTTAAAGGCATCCAGGCCAGTAGCCATCACCACATCCTGTGGCAAGGAGTTCCACAGATTAATTATCTTTTTTTGTCACCTGGTTATTCACACCTTCACCAGACATAATTGCATTGATAACTGCTCCTACTTGGATGGAAATAGCATCTACAGAATGTCTTTTGGTCTGAGATCTCTGCTTCTTAGTAGTTGTTGACCACACAGGGGCCACCTGTGCTGCTCCCGAGTATACCTGAGCTGCTCCCACTCAGGAGAGAAGGTGGAATTTAGTTACTTGCTGGTAAAGTCTTTTTTTTTAGTGAAAGTAGGGCAGGCTGACCCATCTTTAGTTTGTGGTTATGCACACAAGTGTGGTGAGTCAGGGACTCCTAGGATTCGTCCCTTGTTCTGTTTATTCTCTGATACTCTTTAAACGGTTCTTGCTCAAGTCTCTTCAGATTTATTTGTGTTTGTTTTTTTTTTGGAATGGTAATTCCACATGGAAGGATCTGGACTGAGGACGTAGGAGTCCCTTCCTCCTTAATGACACGATCAAATTCAACCGTCTGCTGTCAGGGGCAGGCGGCATCCCAGCTGAAAGACTGCCCTACTTGCACTAGGAAGAGGAGGAATTTAAGTAACACAATTCCAGTTGCTCCACTCTGCTGCCGATTGCTGCCTTACGATGCTTGCCTTATAGTCATACATTGGAAAACTATTCAGAGCTCTGCATTATGTGTAGTTTGGTTCTTAGTGGCATGATGGTTGTGGCTGTGAAGCTTATCAAAAGAAGCTGAAGATAATCAGACAGGGATATTCAGAACTTTAAGCTACTGAGAAGGTTCCATTTTGAGATTTTGTATGGTCTTCTGGTAATCCTAGACTTCTGAAAAGTTTCAGAAGATAAACCAAATGGTATGCAACAGTGATTGTCATCAGAAACGAGGTGCTGACGTAAGCACAGCTCCCAAACCTCTGAAAAGGCTGCGTTTTGATATAGAAGGACAGGATGAAGCTGATGGAAGGTGAGCTGGTTTCAAATTGGTTCTTTCTGTTTGGTGAGTTAAATGATTTTATGTGTTTGATGCATAGGACCATTAGTTTCTAAAGAAGAAACAATGGAATATTTTGAGGTGTATGTACACTGCTCAAAAAAATAAAGGGAACACTGAAACAACACAGTGGAAGTCCAAGTCAATCACACTTCTGTGAAATCAAACTGTCCACTTAGGTAGCAACACTATCAATTTCACAGGCTGTTGTGCACATGGAATAGACAACAGATGGAAAGCTTAGGCAGTTAGCAAGACATCCCCAATAAAGGAGTGGATCTGCAGGTGGTGACCACAGACCACTTCTCAGTTCCTATGCTTTCTGGCTGATGGTTTGGGCACTTTTGAATGCTGGTGGTGCTTCCACTCTAGTGGTAGCATGAGACGGAGTCTACAACCCACACAAGTGGTTCAGGTAGTGCAGCTCATCCAGGATGGCACATCAATGCGAGCTGTGGCAAGAATGTTTGCTGTGTCTGTCAGCGTAGTGTCCAGAGCATGGAGGAGCTACCAGGAGACAGATCAGTACATCAGGAGACGTGGAGGAGGCCGTAGGAGGGCAACAACCCAGCATCAGGACCGCTACCTCCGCCTTTGTGCAAGGAGGGACAGGAGGAGCACTGCCAGAGCCCTGCAAAATTACCTCCAGCGGGCCACAAATGTGTGTGTCTGCTCAAATGGTCAGAAACAGACTCCATGAGGGTGGTATGAGGGCCCGACGTCCACAGGTGGGGGTTGCGTTTGGCATTTGCCAGAGAACACCAAGATTGGCAACTTCGCCACTGGCACCCTGTGCTCTTCACAGATGAAAGCAGGTTCACACTGAGCACATGTGACAGACGTGACAGGGTCTGGAGACGCCGTGGAGAACGTTCTGCTGCCTGCAACATCCTCCAGCATGACCGGTTTGGCAGTGGGTCAGTAATGGTGTGGCATTTCTTTAGGGGGCCGCACAGCCCTCCATGTGCTCGCCAGAGGTAGCCTGACTGCCATTAGGTACCGAGATGAGATCCTCAGACCCCTTGTGAGACCATATGCTGGTGCAGTTGGCCCTGGGTTCCTCCTAATGCAAGACAATGCTAGACCTAGTGTGGCTGGAGTGTGTCAGCAGTTCCTGCAAGACGAAGGCATCGATGCTATGGACTCGCCTGCCCGTTCCCCAGACCTGAATCCAATTGAGCACATCTGGGACATCATGTCTCGCTCCATCCACCAACGCCACGCGTTGCACCACAGACTGTCCAGGAGTTGGGGGATGCTTTAGTTCAGGTGTGGGAGGAGATCCCTCAGGAGACCATCCGCCACCTCATCAGGAGCATGCCCAGGCGTTGTAGGGAGGTCACACAGGCACGTGGAGGCCACACACACTACTGAGCCTCATTTTGACTTGTTTTAAGGACATTACATCAACGTTGGATCAACCTGTAGTGTTTTTTCCACTTTAATTTTGAGTGTAACTCCAAATCCAGACCTTCAGGGGTTGCTACATTTGATTTCCATTGCTAATTTTTGTGTGATTTTGTTGTCAGCACATTCAACTATGTAATGAACAAAATAATTAATACGAATATTTAATTCATTCAGATCTAGGATGTCTTATTTCAGTGTTCCCTTTATTTTTTTGAGCAGTGTAGTTTGTTTACAATTGTCATGGTTCCGCAAAGCATGTATGGTAGTCTTGTGAGTTTTCCATAGCAGCTGCTTGTACTGCTGGAGGCAAGCTGTATTTCAAACTGAAATGAGGCTGGCTTGTTTCAGCAAATGATTGCACTGGAAGTCTCAGAGAAGCCTCTAGGATGGGCATACAAAGGGGGGCAGCATCAGTGGTTGTGTGCCTAATGCAAGCCCTGGCCTTGTGAGCGTCCAGTGGCTGCCTCAAGAGGATGGGATGGGAACAATTGATTTAGCTCCTGGAGGAGGAGGTGTCTATGATGATCTGTAAGTGAAGTTCATAAACTCCAACTCATTAAGCCTCTGGTGTTTTAAAAGGGACTGGATTAGTTGATAAAGAGGGTGGTTGTGGTAATCGAGTCAGCTGTGAAGTTTTTATAACTCCAACTCTTCAAGCCTGTTTTAAAAGGTTGTATTTTTTTCTTTCCTCACCCTTGCAAGTGGGAGGGGAGGAAGGTGGGTAATTGAGACCAAATGGATCTAAGCACATTTTAATATAAAATTGCATACATGTAAGCCTACAAGTAAACAAACAACATGTGTAGATTACCTTTGAAAAGTAAATAGTTACACAATAACTTGTTTTAGTGACTGTGGAATGATTTAGTAAAAATGTGTTATGTGTATTTGACAAGACTAGAGTAGATTACCCTAGGGAGGTAGAGTAGATTACCCCCCCCTTAGGCACAGGGCCCAATTGGGAGCAATTGGTCCAATTGGCTTAAAGCTGGCCCTGTAGCAGAGGAAGAGTAGCTGTCCCTTTCACCCCCAGTCTCCTTTCTAGTGGCTGTTTGCTGGTGTTCATCTGCATCTTTTTAGACTCTGAGCCCGTTTGGGACAGGGAGATTTTGTCTAAACTGCTTTGTGAACTTTTTTGAGAAACGGTATATATTATTACTATTATTATTATTATTATTATTATTATTATTATTATTATTACTATTATAATTTGTGATCCACTGAAAGAGATCTACATAAGGAAGTCAACTCCACATGTTGATTCCTTTACTTGCTTTGCAGTCCCGCACACATTATCTGCATATCTGGAAGTCAATGGGGAGTCACTCTGGTTCCCATCTACACTTCACCATTGAGGTGGATAACCATGTTCCCAATTGGTTTCAGTGAGAATGCACATCCCTATTTGCTGTTCTGGATAGGCTTACCAGATTTCTTGCTGGGACAGAGTGCTAGACCTTTAGGAGAAGGAGTGTGAGCAGGTGTAGCTTGTTAAACCTTAGAGCACAAACCTAGACATGTCTACTCAGAAGCAAGCCCCATTGTGTTCAGTGGGGCTTGCTTCTGAGTAGACATGCCTAGGATTATGCTCTAAGTGTTTAACAAGCTACACCTGCCCACATTCCTTCTCCTAAAGGTCTAGCACTCTGTTCCGGTTGGAGATCTGGTAAGCCTAGTTCTGGACCACTTATGTGCAATAATGTCTGGATCTGAGTAATGTGTATCTTTGTCATTAGATTTCTTTTAATCTATAGGGAACACCTCTCTGGAGAGTCCAAGTTTCAACAAAAGCTTGCAGAAATGAGTAAGTACTTGTTTATCACAAGTGTCGTTATATACCAAAATTACTGTATTGTTTTGAAAAGTTTATTCAGTTAATCTCTCAACAATTGCCAACATCCAAAGAACTGTACAGCTAGTATAAAACTTTGAGCTTGAGTTTTGTGACTGCAATCTCATACAGCAAACCATTTTTGAAAATGAAGGGAGTTTTAAAAATTTGATAGTGAGGGCTTCCATTCCAGGGGAAAAACTTTTTTTAAAATAGAGAGTATCGCTGCCGGGGTGCCTTAGTGGTTAAGACACTGAACTGTAGACCGGAAGGTAGGCAGGACAGCAATTCGAGGCCCAAGTGCCGCGTGACAGTGTGAACTACCATTTACGACCCAAGCTCCTGCCAACCTAGCAGTACAAAAGCAAGAAATTGCAAGTAGATTAATAGGCACCGCCTTGGCTGGAAGGTAACAGCGTTCAGTGCCCCTTGGCGTTGAGTCATGCCGGCCACATTAAACTATAAATTCAGGTGAAGAAACGTTATACAATATGGACGTTCACCAACTAATATTCACCTATATATTCACCTATTTTCCTATGGAGAATTTAACACACCAAGAAAAGTGGTTTTATAAAAAATATCATTTTATATATATTGTATCTATTTTAGGGAAATTATTTCATAAATTGGAGGGCCAGAGAGATCCTCCTCTCTGGTAAATCTCAATGGGATTTACCATTGAACTAGTAGTTTGTTATATGTAACTTCAGTGCTTTGTTGAAACACGAAATATTTTTCATACAGAAATCAGTGGCGTCGCTAGCCCTAAATCTATAGGGGGCACCCCTCGAATTGGCGCCCCTCCCTTTCGCCACCTTTCTACTTCGGTGGCGCCGTGCTCGGGGGGGGGCGCACCAAATCCTCGCTTTATTTATTTATCCCCCCCCTGGGTGCAGCAGAATCCCCCACGGGCGCCGCTTTTCCCGTACTCAACTTTTGGCGCAAGCGGGGGGTTACCGGCCAGCTGGGTGTGGGGCGAGGTGAAGAAGCCCTGTGCTGCAAAAGCAGCGACTCAGGCCGGGGCTTGGAGCCTCGCGCGCGGGGGTTGGGTTACCGTCCGGCAGGTGAAGAACTGGAGCAAATTAAGCAGCGACGGACTCCTCTGACTCCGCCCGGGGCTCGGAGCCTCGTTGGACAACTGGATCATGGAAGAGGAAGTGACGTGTGTGTGCCTCTCTAGGAGGCACAGACTGTTGGGAGGCGCCTCCTAGAGAGGCACACACACGTCACTTCCTCTTCCATGATCCAGTTGTCCAACGAGGCTCCGAGCCCCGGCCGGAGTCGGAGGAGTCCGTCGCTTAATTTGCTCCAGTTCTTCGCCCGCCGGACGGTAACCCAACCCCCGCGCGCGAGGCCCCAAGGCAGCTGCTCCATCCCGGACCGAGACCAGTCGCCCCCAGATTGCTGGCACCCTGGGGCCGCGCCGCACCCGTGGCCACAGGGCCCCCCATGTTATGACGGTGCTGACAGAAATACTTAGTATTTTTTACTAAGCTTAGTAGTTCTTAACCTTTGCTTGGTTTGTTTCTCATTTAATAATTTACATTTTTGACTGTCATTAAAAGCCTGCAAAGTAAGATTGAGCCAAAATGACTCCCTCACTGTCCATGCCCCTTTTGCAAGTCGTCATGGGAAATAATCTCGATTGCTGCTGACACCCACATTTTAAAAACATTTTTACCTCACTATGGTGCTATGTGGTGAGGGTATTGAGTTAAAAAAATGACTGTTAGTAGCCACTGCTGGTGCAAAACAGACGATGATGGGAAAAGAAAGGAAGTTGTGGGGATGACCCTTCAATTCCCGCTCCCCCGTGTTGAGTCAAAAGTTCTTTTCAGGTCAACCCTAATTTAAAGACAAGAAATCTCTGGCATGAGCATTATGACTGCTTTGTTTAAAAGTCTACCACCACAACGGCTGAAAGATGTGTATCAAGTAAGGTCCTCTGGTACTGGGTGTTTTTTTTTTTTATGGTGGTTGTTTGCACTAACATTTCAGTGGCACTCTGGATGCTTCTGTGATTACCTATATCCTTGTGTAAGAAGTGGATGTGGCAATGAATACAGATTAACTGGCAGTTTCTTTTCTGAGTATTTTTGATGATTTCTTGCTTTACACATTTGAAACTGATTTTTTAAAAATGGTCTGTCTTATTCTCTAGCATCTACACGAACCAGAATACAAAACCAGAAGCTGAATGATGGAGTTGACACGCTGACTGAACAAAAGTGAACTTCCTTTCAGACCAGATGGTGTATACTGTGTGCTTTGCTAACCTTTGTGTCCTTGACATCCAAAATGTAGCTTATCCAATAGCTAATTGCAGTAGTTGGGCTTTTGGATTTCTGTTTTCAGTGTTCTGTGCTATAAGATGCAGCACATATGCAATATTAGCCACTTAATTGTTAATTTATATATAATTTTAGAGGATTTTAAAGTAAAAAAATTTTGCTTCTTAATGCAGCATTGTTGGTTTGATACAATTTTATTCTACTTATCCTAAATTCCTGTGTCTAAAAACAGACACTTGAAATTTTAAGTAGACTTAGTCAAAATGCACTAGTTCCTTCTTAATATCATTTTAATATTAGAACTTTATGCACTATTTACATTATGCATTAGAAACCAAATACTGCAGCTTTTTAAAAAATGCAGTTCCCACCTTATAGGCCAGACCCTCAACTATGCATACAGTCAGAACTGTCTGCAGGACCAGGCTCACGGCACTGTACACACAACAGTGTAGCATAGGCTCGTGTAGCTGTACTACTGAACCAAATTTATCTTTGTTTTCCCCCTTTGCGATGTTCAAATATGCACTTAAAATACTTTTTGAAATCTGCTTGAATTTTACTGAGTTTTTCAGAAAGCCAGAACTGTTTTCCCTACTGCCGTATAAAAACACAATGTGCACTTTTCTGTTCATTATCATGTACAAAGAGAGAGAGAGAGAAAGAGGATGCCATAAAGCTGTCAGCTCTAGAGGTGCATTCATTTCACTCATGTCAGTAACTCATGTCCAAACTCTGAATATACTATGAAGGTTGAAACCTACAAACCATCGTATTTTATTACTGTATTCAGGCAAACAGACAGATGCACAATAGAAGTATTGTTCTATATACTAATAAATGTTACTCCTTTAAGGATTAATAAAGCAGTTTTTTTAAAAAAAAATAAGCATGGGTAATCTTTAACTGTGAAATGATATTGAATACTCATACTGCTTTCTTGGCTGTATTATGGCTTAGACATGGAACTAAAAAACTGAGCGTTATTTTCCTGCTAGGAACCATGTACCCAGCAAAAATTATAAGATTTCCAGAAATGTAGTTCTAACCATAAAGTAAAAAGAAGTACTCGCAAAAATTGTGAAGTATGATTTTTATTAATGACCAACGCTGACAAATTTCTGTACGTTGAAATATGGGTAATTTAAGGTTACTGTGATATACTTGTCAGCACACTGGGATACAAAATTGTACAAGTCAGTAGTTATTTTGTAGTCATATAGTGTACTTAGGAAAGCAATTATATGCCATAAAAACATTCACTTTAAGACTCTTATACCAAATTCTCACTAATGATTCCATAAACATCATCTTAAGTACTTAATTAAGCATCTTAATTTTCCATGTTATATTCCATTTAATTCACTGCCTTATTAGCCTTAACCTTGGTTGGATGTCATCTGGATTCAAAATGTTGAAGTTAAAAACTTTCAAACAACAATCGGGCGTAATTCAGTACTAAATGAGAATCCCTTATCCTATTTACAATCCATTCCAGTTAGAAGATATAACCTTCCCTCCCTCAAAACTTCCCTAGGTTGATCTGAAAAACTTCCCTATTGCCTCTTGTCTATGCACACACATGTGTAGCTTGGGTCTCTTCTGTACTGTTAATGCTTAAAAGAGCATGGAGTTGACTAGCACAACAGGGCTGAAAATTGGGCTCAGTTTTAAAATATCCACACCTTGGAAGATGTGTATATTTCTAGGAAGTCAAATAAGAGTGATGTGTCAGTTTTAATGCAACAAACTATTTGTGAATAGTCTTTCTTCATTTAAACTTCAGCTTGTTTAGCTTTCCGGGGGGGGGAGCTGTTGAGAAAAATGTGCAAAAATAATGTCCAGTCGTCTCCGGAAGCTGGCGTAATTAACGAGAGAGAGGCTGAGCAGCATTTAACCGTTAAGAAGCAAGGCATCGATGTTCCCATGATTAGCAGAATAAGCTTTGCTTAATCTGTACAGCTTGGCAAAATTCAGCTTTTATTAACAAATTAAAAACAAAATGATCCGGGTTATCCAGCCATTTAATAAAAGGGTTAAATCAGGCAATTTTCACTGACATTTCACATAACTCCAGTGTCGGCATTATCAAAGTGATCTTTTCAGATGTTGCGCAGAACACAGAACTTGAAAGTACTCGTAAGCTTCACCCTTTTAAACAAGCTTTCAAGGCACCTGTATGCAGTACCTTAATAATCCGGGAACTTGTTAATGAGGTGCAAAAACCTTGGGAAGCTCTTAACATGGACATTGATGCAGAAGTTTCACTTTCACTGTTGTTCACTTTCAGCTTTTATTGTTAAAGAACTGTTTGCCCCTTAAGAAGAAAGGCATCAATGTTCCCATGATTAGCAGAATAAGCTTTGCTTAATTTGTACAGCTTGGCAAAACTTAGCTTTTATTGTTAAAGAACTGTTTGCCCCTTAAGCATAGAACAAACATTGCCCTGAACTTACCTGGTGGTGAGGTCCTGTATACATCTGTTAAAGTGGGTCTATAGAAGAGACGCTGATGCTGCATGTAGCACCTACAGCAGTTTCTTGTGTTCCTTCCTCTCAGAACTGCCTCTTTTCATATTTATGAGCTCTGAGAAGTACTGCACAAGCAGCTGCCTGAATTTAACTGATTGTAATGGTTTGAGCTAAGGTTAAAAAAATTGTTAGAAGTGAATGTTTCTAAATACCGGTAGGTTCTTTGTTCTGGTCCTAGGGAGTTAGAAATACAGAGATTAGTCTGAATATTTTTAGCAAAGCAGACTCTAGCCATTATGTTATTGCATTTGCTGCAGCAATCACTCTTGAATATTTTGAGGGATATTTTGTTGCTCCTTTTCCCCTCAAAGGTTCAGTGAGTAAGTAGTACACACAAGATAACCGATAAAATGTATCTGAAGACAACGTCCATGCTTCAGATAACAAATAAGGCTTAGGATGAACAAATAAGGCTTAGGATGACCTCATTCCATAGCTTAAACTAAGAACATGATTCAGTAACCTTTGAACCTAGGGAGGTGGGTCACCAGTAGGAGAATCTCACAAGCAGAGCAATACATAAGGGTTGTGCATGAAATCCATGGGTGACAGTGTCAGTCCCTTGGTTTCTCCATCACAACCACACAATAGGGAGCTTTAACTTACTAGGAGGTTCTTGTGGACATGTTTACTTTAGCTAATGCAGCTTCAGCAGGTCACAGCTTGCTTCATGGTTTCTTATCTAAATGAAGAAGGCAAAGAGCAGTTCCCAATGTTTTTCAAAGCAGGACAAGTAACATCAAAGATACTTCATCTGTCACTTAAGAATAACTTATTGCCCTCAATGGCCAATAACCTACTTAATGAAAATATTAATTTTCAATAAGTGTTTGAGTGCAGCTGCATGGGCTGCACTCAAATCCACAAAATTGGTGATGTTCTGGAGCCATCAAGCCATACTACTTTCATGGAAACGAGGTGTCTCTGCATCCAAGGAGGATCCTGGTACTTCAGGTTCAGAGGCACATCTATGTTGAAAGCACGCAAGAGTCCTTCAGTTTTTAAATGCTCCCACTCGACTGGCTTTGCTAATGAAATTCTTCAAGAGGTCATGGTCCATTTCTGCAAAGCCTGATGTCTGAGTGACAACAGTCAGATGGTTTATGCAAAACCGGAAACAAAATTCCTCTAAGTCCTAGAAATGAAATAAGCGTTACTTGAATACGTTATTAAAATGTGAATTCCTACAGTAAATTCCTGCCTTGCTCCAGGTGCCCTCCAGCCGTGGTATGCTTCTGGCTGTGACTCAAGCTAAGTACAGTAGTTAACTGAGAGAGCCCTTACAGAATACAGTGTATGTGTAATTTAGATTATTGTAAGGCAGGAGGAAACAAAGTCACCTAGTTCGACCTCGTGCAACAAAACACTATTTTAAGGGTAGGGTTATTTTATTTTAAGATAAATATTTTAAGAAAGGTTTTTAGCAATGCCCAGACAACCTCACAAGATCAACTCCCTCTGCTTTGTGCAGGTAGAACACAGATGCAACACATGGCTTAATGTTCCTTACTACCAAGCAGTCACCAAAATTTGTAACTGAAAGGCACCTGCCGATTTTTCAGAAATACTGGTTATTACTGGTTCAAGTACTGGTTATTACTGGTTCAAGTAATAATATCCAATAGTTTGATAACACACAGCATTTGAAGAAAATAATTCCAGTTGAACTATTACTATTCAATATTTTCATTTAAAATTATTCAATAACAAGATGACAAGAGCCAGCATTGTGGATTTTTCATCGTAGGTAGATCCTAGAATAGGATCAAGATACATTTAAGTGCATTTGTTCCACTTAAATCAATAGATTCTAGCTTTTAGCTAGAATCCAACTCCACTCTGGATTGTGCCAATTTTCCTTTCTTATCCTTGATTGCCTTTTTGAGTTTTATCAATCAAGTGGAAGATATTTGTCACATGGTTTACCTGCCCTCAGTAGGTTTGATTTTCCACATGCATGTGTAGTATGTTGGCTGTATACTATGCTGACTGTACGGCCAGTAAGTAAGGCACCAGTGCCTGGCTCCATAAGTCACCCAGAAGAATTAGACCGGAATGAGAGAAGGCAGAGTTTTCATCTCTCCAGACAGCATACTGCTTTAGGCTGCAAGACCTACTTGACATCATGAGAATATGACCTCCAGATTAATACAAAAAAGCACAAGAGTGCCTGTATAGTTAAAGGTGAGTGGGTTTTTCAGCATTTATTATAAAGCCTGAACATTATTTTCATAAAATTTTGCATGAAGAGTCTACCTTGAGGAGTATACAGTAGGACCTTTTTATTCAGTGTGTGGCAGCTGTGAAGACCAATTCCATGGTTGGAATAATTTAAAAATATTTATTTACCCAGCATGTAATTAGCTTGTGGAACTCTTTGCCACAGGATGTGGTGATGGCACCTGGTCTGGATGCCTTTAAAAGGGGATTGGACAGATTTATGGAGGAAATGTCCATCACAGGTTACAAGCCATGATGAGGATAAGCAACCTCCTGGTCTTAGTAATAGGCCATCTCTTAATGCCAGATGAAAGGGTGTGACAATAGGATACAGGTATCTTGTTGTCTAGTGTGCTCCCTGAGGCATCTGGTGGGGCTACTGTGAGATACAGGAAGCTGGACTAGATGGGCCTTTGGCCTGATCCAGCAGGGCTCTTCTTATGTTCGTATCCACGGCTTATCCATCCACAGATTTGACTCAACACAGGTGGCAAAACTATGGAGTCTGACCGCACCACATTACCTCTTTTTTTCAGCATTGTCAGGGGCCTGCCAGCTGCTTCCTGCCTCCTTCGCACGCCGAAACAGCTGAAAAAAGAAAAAACCCACCACCGGGAATCTGTTGGGGGCCTGCCAGCCGCTTCCCAGCATGTTTAGACTGCTGAAAAAAAAAATGCAACCGGGAGTCTCTGGTGCCATCTACAGGTTGCTTCCGGTAGCAGTTTCTTTTTTTTCCAGTCAGTTTAAACAAACTCAGGAGGAGGGAAGCGCCGAAGATGGGGGGAAAAAGCTAATGTGGCATAGCTCCCCACCCCGGTTTTCCTATAACACTTTTTTTAGCCATTGTGGGTTCTGGAAACAACCCCAGTGGATAAAAAGGTCCGACTGTAATCTGAAAATTATACACAATCAGAAAATTGGGATGAAAGATGGCCAAGTTGTAATAGTTTCAAAGTCTGCTTTTAGATACCTCCCCTCCTGGTTACAACAGATTTTTCCCTGCCTACCCCAATTTTTTAATTTCTCCTTTTGGCAGTTTAGATTATGTCAATAATTCAAGGATCTTGCAAGGGTGTGCCTTTAGTTAGCTTGGTAGAAGCCTATTGAACATCTTATAACTTTAGGAATACCAAAATTCCACTATGTAATTGCTCATTTAACTAAAAGGCAAAATGCACAACTCATGTCTGTTTGACAAATCGAAGCTGATCTGGAGGAACCTGCTTCCCAAAACAAACATGATGGTTGATATGGTAAGCTGCAGCAGTGTACACTTGTAGACAGGGACATGCTGCATGCCTGCGTGATGTGCATATGCATCCATGTTGCATGCTACAGCATGTGTGCTCATGGTGTCCCAAGTTGTTCTGTCTTCTCTTTCCCCCCAGAGCAGAACAAGAATGGACTACATTGTCTGAGTAGTATAGCTTTTGAACTACTGGACAATAGAAATAATATGGGGATAATAAACAAGGCCAACATTACAGACACAATGGAAAGACTACTGAGATAATATGTGAAGTGTTTTCAATCACTTAAAGCCAAATAAATTATATTGTAGAGCCAAAGGAAAGTTAACCTGGCCCACAGTGAAGAAGACAGTAACTTACCTAAGGCCACTCAGTAACTATGGCAGAGATGAGTTTCAAACTGGATTCCCCAAGTCATAGCTCTGTCTTATCAGTCAGATGTTATACCAATTCACCCAATTACCTCTACTATGAATGGCTCCCAAACATCTCAAAGAGATGAGACATGTCTCAATAGACAGGCTTGGCAAATGTTCCCCATACCTTAGCTTCAAACTTGACTGCAGCAGAAAGAAGAGCAATTGCATTCTCCTCACAAATGCCCTGCTTGATTGTTTGCTGGCAAAGCTTTTTCAGTCGACTCTCTCTATAGAATGTTGCTAAATCCAGCAGGCCTGCCAAAGAACACATACAAATTAAACAGCTGTAGAAAATGTCTAAGGTGATGTTTTACATGAAAATTCGGTTTTACACATACAAATCAAACTTGATATTGCATTGCACAAGTGAAACATAATGTAAGAATTCATTCCTGCTCAGAAACTCTGGATCTTACTATATCTTTCCAGAAAGGGTGCACTTGCTCATTTCTGATTTTTTTAATTTGTAGTACACCCAAACTGGGCAAGTTATAACTTTATTTGGTCACTAACAATGTTCTACACACAGTGTCAGCTTATCAGGTGCAACCAAGGGGGCTCAATATGCGGATAAGATAGTGATATAAGGTGAAAGAGTGTAGATTTGTTAGGCACTGGGGAATGAGCCAAGGCTGTTTAACAAGAGTAGGGCTCCACTTGAACCAAAGACTAATTGATGACTAATACTGGAACCAGTACCACACATCACAATCTTATTTTGTTGAAACCTACTAGGAACTGAAGATTTTAATATTTTACACAAAGGAAATCTGAAGAGAATGGGTGAAAACCAAACCTTTATTCTTCTACCTCTGGCTGGGAATAACGATGTTTGAGGTGAATAAACAGTATTGCTATACTAAACAGCACACTAATTAACAATACTTTCTCATAATTGCAAGTATTTGTAATGCCACAAATGCAAGTATTTGTAAAGTTGCACTCCCTTCTGCATATCAGTGGTGAAGGATACACTTCCAGAATGGGAGAAAGATTGCAGTATATGGCAATAGGCCGGATTGGCCTGCTGGGCCCGGGAGGGGGGAGAGATCTGTGGTGGTGCACTCTGCCGCATCCTATTCCCCCTTCCCAGGCCTGGCTGATGTTACACAGCCGGCTCAAATGTGCGCCAGCAAAACAGCTGGTGCACATTTGAGTAGAGCCATTGGGGCAGCTGGGGCTCTACTTTAGCTGGGGCTGTTGCTAAAGTTAATAAAGAGTAAATATTGCAGCATAATTGGACTGCTTTAATGATACCCAGCTCTATGTCATCTGATCTCAAGAGTCAGTGGAAATTCTGAATCAGTGATGGACTGGGTGTGAACTAATAAACTGAAACTTAATCCAAACAAAATGGACATGCTGATGGTCAGAACAACACGTGATCCAGCAGTGAGATAGCTTGATGGA
Organism: Plestiodon gilberti rubricaudatus; assembly: GCA_026170595.1. Classification (NCBI taxonomy): domain Eukaryota; kingdom Metazoa; phylum Chordata; class Lepidosauria; order Squamata; family Scincidae; genus Plestiodon; species Plestiodon gilberti. The sequence goes on from JANXHW010000001.1 coordinate 145,753,582, forward strand.
GTTGCGTTCTCCCCTTTAGCTTAATGGGGTTGCACTCCCTTAGAAAGAGCAGGTGTGTAGCTTGGGGTACTCTTGGACCTGCTCTTAGAGGAACAGGTGGGAGCCATGGCCAGGAGTGCCTTTGCTCAGCCTTGGCTGCTTTGCCAGCTGTAGCCCTTCCTTGAGAAAGCCGATCTGGCCACAGTCGCCCATGCTTTGGTCACATCATGACTGGATTATTGCAACATGTTCAACATGGGGCTGTCCTTGAGATGTGGTCAGAAACTGCAACTGGCTCACAATGCTGCAGCTGGACTGATGATGGAAGCCACATGGGGTGCATATTTCTCCCACTTTGTGGGAGTTACACTGGTTTTCCATTTGTTTTTAGGTCCAATTCAAGGTGCTGATTGTGACCATTAAAAACCGTATATGGCTTGGGTCCTCAATGACAGGTTCCTGCCTTATGAATCTACCCATCTGTTACAACCTCCGTGTTACAACCTCTGCTCCATGTGTCATTGTGTGAGGCTTGACTGGTGAGCTTGCAGGACAGAGCCTTCTCTGTGACCATCTCCAGGATGTGGAATCCCTTTACTCCAGGAAGTTCAGGAGGCCCTCTCTGCTTTAAAGTGATGTTCAAGATGCACCTGTTCTGCCAAACGTTTGAGCTGGGAAGCTGAGCTGTTCCTGTATCTACTGGAATCTTATATTTGGTCAGTCTTTGATTACTTTTAAACTGCTGTATATGTTTTTATTGTAAACTGATCTCATGGGATGATTCAGTAATAGGAGAGATAAAAATGAGCAAACAACTGCTTCACATACGATGTGGCAACAGCTGTTACCTTAGAGAATGTTAAAAATAGGATTAGATATATACATGGAGCATAGCTAATATTCTGGAGATGGTATACCACTGCCATTTGTCTCCAACAGAAGCCAGTCAGATACTTCTGGGAAAGTCAGTGTGCTGAACTAGAGGAACCTCCAATGTGGTACAGCAAGGCAATACGTATTAAAGATCTTGCTCAAGCTGTCATGTGATGTACACAGATGAGCAGACTGGTATCTAAGGTGTGGATTGTTTGTTTTTTTCACTTACCTCCGTTATTACCAATTACCCCCCCCTCCATCCCTACGAATGGGTAAATACAAGCAGACTGACCTATTGTAAAGATTTAAACTGGCCCACAGTTTGCAGGAAAGATTCTGATGATACAGCTAGAGCACAATGCTTCATCATGGTGAAGTGACTACAGATATTCAAGGAGCCACACCAAGATAAGAATCTCTCCAACATCCCATGGAGAAATGCTTGGTAATACATGCAGCACCTTAACAAAAGGAGCATATATGTTCCAGCTTTTCTTAAGGCTGCCGAATGACACTAATAGTCATGAACAACAGTGCAATCGTCACTGATCCTCACATTCATTTCCACATCAGCCCCAGCAACCTGAAAAGCACAAGGTCACGAGACCTTGGAAAACCAAGCCGCTTAAAGTTACTTTGCAACTCCAACAGGGAAACGTGACTCCACACCATGATTCATGACTTCATCAATGGAACCAACATTACCATAACTCTACCATGAAGGACCCACTCCAGTAACCTTGCCAAGAAAATCCCATGAACAGTACCAAAAGGCAAAAAGATATGACACCGGAGGATGAGACCCTCAGGTCGGAAGGTGTCCAATATGCTACTGAGGAAGAGCGGAGGACTATTCCAAGTAGACCAAGAAAGAATGAAGCGGTTGGGCCAAAGCCAATAGGACGTCCAGCTGTGGATGTGTCTGAGGTTGAAAGGAAAATCCAATGCTGCAAGGAGCAATACTGCTTAGGAACATGGAATGTGAGGTCTATGAATCAAGGCAAGCTGGATGTGGTCAAAAATGAGATGATAAGATTGAACATTGACATCTTGGGAATCAGCGAACTAAAATGGACGGGCATGGGCGAATTTAAGTCAGGTGACCATCATATCTACTACTGTGGGCATGAATCCCTTAGAAGAAATGGAGCAGCCCTCATAGTCAATAAAAGAGTGGGAAAGGCAGTACTGGGGTGCAACCTCAAAAACGACAGAATGATTTCAGTTCGAATCCAAGGCAAACCATTCAACATTACAGTAATCCAAGTGTATGCCCCAACCACTGATGCCGAAGAAGATGAAGTTGACCGGTTCTATGAAGACCTACAACACCTTCTAGAACTAGCACCCAAAAAAGATGTCCTTTACATCATAGGAGACTGGAATGCTAAAGTAGGAAATCAAGAAATAAACGGAATAACAGGCAAGTTTGGCCTTGGAGCGCAAAATGAAGCAGGACAAAGGCTAACGGAGTTCTGTCAAGAGAACACGCTGGTCATAGCAAACACTCTTTTCCAACAACACAAGAGGCGACTCTACACATGGACATCACCAGATGGTCAATACCGAAACCAGACAGATTATGTGCTTTGCAGCCAAAGATGGAGAAGCTCTATACAGTCAGTAAAAACAAGACCTGGAGCTGACTGTGGCTCAGATCATGAGCTTCTTATTGCAAAATTCAGGCTTAAACTGAAGAATGTAGGGAACACCACTAGACCAGTCAGATATGACCTAAACCATATCCCTTATGAGTATACAGTGGAGGTGAAGAATAGATTTAGGGCATTAGACCTGGTAGACAGAGTGCCTGAAAAACTATGGACGGAAGTTCGTAACATTGTACAGGAGGCAGCAACGAAAACCATCCCAAAGAAAAAGAAATGCAAGAAAGCAAAGTGGCTGTCAGATGAGGCTTTACAAATAGCTGTGGAAAGAAGGAATGCAAAACGCAGGGGTGAAAGGGAAAGATATAAACAACTGAATGCAGATTTCCAGAGAATAGCAAGGAGAGATAAGAAGGCCTTCTTAAATGAACAATGCAAGGAAATCGAGGAAAACAACAGAATGGGGAGGACTAGAGATCTCTTCAAGAAAATTGGAGATATCAAGGGAACGTTTTGTGCAAAGATGGGCATGATAAAGGACAAAAAAGGCAGAGACCTAACAGAAGCAGAAGAGATTAAGAAGAGATGGCAAGAATACACAGAAGAACTATACAAGAAAGATCTTAATGTTCCTGATGACCACGCTGGTGTGGTCACTGACCCAGAGCCGGACATCCTAGAGAGTGAAGTCAAGTGGGCCTTAGGTAGCATTACTAACAACAAAGCTAGTGGAGATGATAATATCCCAGCTGAGCTACTTAAAATCCTAAATGATGATGCTGTGAAAGTGCTGCACTCAATATGCCAACAAATCTGGAAAACTCAGCAGTGGCCAAAGGATTGGAAAAGGTCAGTTTACGTTCCAATTCCAAAGAAGGGCAGTGCCAAAGAGTGTTCAAACTATCGCACAATTGCACTCATTTCACATGCTAGCAAGGTTATGCTCAAAATCCTACAAGCTAGGCTTCAGCAGTACGTGGACCGAGAACTACCGGAAGTACAAGCTGGGTTTCGAAGAGGCAGAGGAACTAGAGATCAAATTGCCAACATGCGCTGGATCATGGAGAAAGCCCGAGAGTTCCAAAAAACCACCTACTTCTGCTTCATTGACTACACAAAAGCCTTTGATTGTGTGGATCACAACAAACTGTGGCAAATTCTTAAAGAGATGGGGGTACCAGACCACCTTACCTGTCTCCTGAGAAACCTGTATGCGGGTCAAGAAGCAATAGTTCGGACCAGCCATGGAACAACCGACTGGTTCAAAATTGGGAAGGGAGTACGGCACGGCAAGGCTGTATATTGTCACCCTGCCTATTTAACTTATATGCAGAGTACATTATGAGAAATGCAGGGCTGAATGAATCGCAAGCCGGAATCAAGATTGCCGGGAGAAACATCAACAACCTCAGATATGCAGACGATACCACCCTAATGGCAGAAAGTGAAGAAGAACTAAAGAGCCTCTTGATGAGGGTGAAAGAGGAGAGTGCAAAAGTTGGCTTGAAACTCAACATTAATAAAACTAAGATCATGGCATCTGGGCCCATCAATTCCTGGCAAATAGAAGGGGCAGAAATGGAAGCAGTAACAGATTTTACTTTTTGGGGTTCCAAGATCACTGCAGACGGAGACAGCAGCCATGAAATTAAAAGACGCTTACTCCTTGGAAGGAAAGCTATGGCAAATTTAGACAGCATAATAAAAAGTAGAGATATCACCATGCCAACAAAAGTTTGTATAGTCAGGGCGATGGTGTTCCCAGTAGCAATGTATGGTTGCGAGAGTTGGACCATAAGGAAGGCTGAGCGCCGAAGAATAGATGCTTTCGAACTATGGTGCTGGAGAAGACTCCTGAGCGTCCTGCTAGGAGATCAAATCAGTCTATCCTAAATGAAATCAACCCTGACTGTTCCCTGGAAGGACAGGTACTAAGGCTGAAACTCAAATATTTTGGCCACCTAATGCGAAGAGAGGACTCTCTGGAGAAGACTCTGATGCTGGGAAAGATTGAAGGCAAAAGGAGAAGGGGAAGGCAAAGGATGAGATGGTTAGACAGCATCACCGATGCAACGAACATGAAAATGAGCGAACTCAGGAAGATAGTGGAGGACAGGAAGGCCTGGCGGGATATGGTTCATGGGATCACGAAGGGTCGGACACGACTTAACGACTGAACAACAACAACAAACCATGAAGGACCTTGTATATGCAGAAATGAAAACTTAGGCCAGCAGATTCCATTTTGAAATTCAATTTATGTAGAAACAATCAAAAAGAATTGTTGTCAATATGTACAGAACTCTTCAATGTAATAAAGTAAAAGAATTATTTACATGATGTAAATCTCGGGACATATACAGCCAATTTTAGCCTGTTAAGTGAAATTAAACTTTTCTAAATAAACATATTTCTTCCAATTACCTATTGCATCCTCGGGAGAAAGACTGATGCTGTCAGTGTACAGATATTCCAGAAAGGCCCGGTAAACAGGATATGAGAATTCACTTATTTCTATAATGTCATCATTATTGTTGTTTAGTACTGAACGAAAATGCTCACACCTGCAGAATTGTATAAGGCAAAAAATTGTGAATGGTTCTTTTCATGCAACGCATATAGGAAAATAGAAAGAATTGAAGTTGGCAGAGAGAAGTAGGATAGAGGGCAAGAAAGGAACTTGGGGCTCTGAACAGGTCACAGGAATAAAAAATATGCAGCATTTCAGTAATAGCAAAGAACATGAATCAGAATTCAGTACTTTTTCAGTAGAATGGGTTTAGAATGAGAAGTGGAGCAAATTAAGTGAAGCTAGGGGAGTTGGGGCTTGCAAGTCTAGCTTGCATAGGTTGTGTTTTGAGACCGTGAGCAGGCAATATCCCTGCTCTGTGAGGAAACAAATGGACACAAAGGTGGGCACCACCTTTGACTAGGCTTACCAGATCTCCAACTGGGACAGAGTGCTAGACCTTTAGGAGAAGGAATGTGGGCAGGTGTAGCTTGTTAAACCTTAGATCACAATCCTAGGCATGTCTATTCAGAAGCAAGCCCCACTGAACGCAATGGTGTTTCTCCAAAACCTTGGAGGTCTGGTAAGCCTACCTTTGTCCACCAACAAACAATTTAGTACTCAGACATTCAGGTGCAAGTCTCCTTAAAACACTGTGGAGCCCATATATAGTGACGTCATTTGCATACCTGACACTTTATAGCAATATCAATAGCTTTCTGACTGCAACATACTTTGTTTTTACAACAGTTCAGCAGTGGGGTAACCTCCATGTCATAAAAAATATATTGGCTTCAGGTAGATCGCCTCCATGTCTATCTTTTGGTCTGGACATAAACAAACTGCAGAGATATATACAGTAGGCCCTTTCTATTTGCGGGTTCAGGACCTGCAGATTTGTTACACTGTGGTCCCACTGATTTGTTACATACGCTAATGTAAACACTAAAAACCTGTACAAAAAGGGGGGAAAGCCCCCAAAGCACCGTTTTACCTTTAAGTAGCAAAATTGCATTTACAAGCCTCCACGAGGCTTCTTGAAACTGCACAACCCACTTCTGGATCTCACACAAAGGCTCTTCCCCCTCCCAGCCTTGTCCCAGGGTGCATTCTGGGACAAGGCTGGGGGGGGGGGAAGAGAGCCTTCTTGGATCTCACAAGATTTCACGTGATCCAAGATGGTGGCGCTCGGCTAAGGCAGGAAGGCTGCAGGGGACCCGTGACCCCAGTAAGTTTGGGAACCACTGGGTTAAGCTGATAGAGAACCTGTTGCCCATATTTGCAGCCCCAACACCATGCAACTTTCCTTAGGGCTCACAATGGTACCTGAGAGCTATAAGACTTCCATCTGCTCCATCAATTTGGTACTAAGTGATATTATTAATAGTAGCCATATTGCCAGTATACAATGGCTAGAGTTCTATACACCTATGGCAGAATACCAACTCCTGGCAATCAGCATTCTCCCTAAGCTCTGCTGCTGTGCATGTCTCAACTGAGCTCTGTACAGCTTGGGGCTTGGTTCAAGTTGGCGATGATGATGTAATGACCATTGTCAGACGCTAGGAAGAGGGCTCTGAGCATCGATTTTTAGGGGGAACACTGCTGGCAATCGGATTCAACTGAATGAGAATCAGAAGCAATATGATCCAACTGAAGTGTTCACCCCTAGTTTGAAAGGAGGGGAAATATAGGGAAAGTGGTAAGTAAATGTGGGCTATGAAATTCAATAGCTCTGTAAATATTTTAATGCCAAAAGGCAGAAGGGCTATCTGAAAGACTAATAAGTCTCAAGAGTTAAGGTGTTCATTTCTTACCTAATTTTGAGAAGGACTTTATGAACATGTATGTATTTTCCATCCACTTGAAACCTCAAATCTGCAGTATCTGGGTTGTCAAATTCCTTCTTTAATGACTGAGCTACTGTTAGGTGGTCATCAGGTTCTAACACAAAGACATCAAAGAATAAGACATTAAAAAACAGGCTGCCTGTTTCTTCCCTCCCTTCTGCACGACATGAACATACAGAAACCAACAAAAGAAGCAGCATTTCACTCAGCAGAGTAAAAGGAACAGATTGTGCTGCATCATGAAACTCCCTGACAAGACCACAGCAATCAGAAACAGGACATGGGGACAAAATGTCAAGTTAGCATCCTCCTCCAAAGAACCTGACATGTGAACTTGCCACTAAAGCATTTCTTCTCATAACAGGAATTGTCTAGTCGGGCTTGTGACTGATGATGGGTTAACCACATTCTCATTTGTCACAGAAGTAGCTGGACGTTCTCAAGGTTTATGCCCTCCCAGGTCCCAGTCTAAAAAGATGAACAGAACCAACCACATATTTTGGGGAACACATCCATTTTGGGGATAGGTGCTTTGGTGGATGGTTGCCGTGCAATGACACCAATAACAAAGGTTCATGTTCATGCCCTGATCAAGGATGGATGACTTATGCTGGAAGTAGGATGGCAAGGTATGACCCTGCTAAATCTTATGAACCTTTTCAGCAGCCTTTGATACCACTGACTTTGGTGTCCTTCTGAATTGTTTGAGAGTGATGGGCACCAGGGCACTGCATTTCAGTGATTCAGTTGCCTTCTAAATGGCCACTTACAGAAGGTAGTGCTGCGGGATTATTTGTCCTATTATATCCTCTAAGCAGAAGCCCATGAGACAAGACTGGTTGCAGAAACTTAGAGATCTCCAAGTAAGCAGCTTGCCCCATCAAGGGTCAGAGGAAGAATGATGTCATATAAATCTCTAGGCCTCAACTACCCCTCCCAGACTTCACTTCTCTGTCTGCAGAGAAGAGAGACTTATAGGGGAAGCCCACTGGCCTGAAACCTCGCACTCCAATGAATTTCTTCTGGTCTATTACCGGCACTGATACGCTGGTTCAGTGTGTGTGGGAGGGACTGCTTCCTCCTCAAGTGGCTCTGGTTCATGGGTGCTGACTGCAGGGTCTCCAATCTGTATAAGTTGAGGGTCTTCTAAGGCTCAAGTCTGGTGTCAAGGTCAGGGACTAGTTCCAGAACTGATTTGTTCTGACCCAACCATTCCCCCCTTCTCAGGGTTGGACTCCAAGCTCAGAGCAGCACAACATTATTGCTCTGCTCCATGGCATTTATGTCATAGGGTTCTATTTTGTTCCCCATGCTAACATCAACATAAAACTGCAAAGTAAGATTATACAGAGGTTTGGGGTGAAACATCCTCAATAAGCTGATGATACCCTGGTCAGTTTTCCATTCATCAGATTCAGTTGAGGTTGCAAAAGTGTTGAACCAGTGCAAGGAGTAGTGGATAGAATGAGGGCTAATAAACTGGGGTTAAGCTCACTCGTGACAAGGCAAACGTTCAGTTGGTGAATGGTTCATCTGACTTAGGAGATAGTGTTCAAGAATTTTGGACAGGGCTGCACTCTCAACCACCCCAAGGATCAGTTCTGTAACTTGAAAGTACTCTTAGATCCAGCTTTCTTTAGAGGCCCAAGTGTCTTCCATGGCATAATACACCTTTCAGCAGCTAAGGCTGTTGTAGCAGCTGTGACCTCTCCTAGACAGAGATAGCCATGGTTATCCATGCTCTGGTAATATCCTGATTAGACTGCATTAATCATGGGACAAATCATCCATCTATTGGAAAGCTTCAGCTGGTACAAAATCCCATGGTCAGGTCAGAAGCATAGTCGGGGTAAGGGTGGGGGGCCATGGGCCCCAAGGTGGTGGGCGCACGTGGCGGAGGAGGGGCGTACTTGCCTCCGGGATGCATCTCCTCCGCCGCTCCCGTTGTCGTCTTGGTGTTGGGCCCTCCCTCCCACCCGCCCTGGAGCCCATTCGGCTCCAAAATAGTAAGCAAAACGGCGGGGGGGGGGCGTGATTGGAGCTGCGCCATGCGGGCGCGAAAGTGACGTCACGCCCAGGTCATGTGGGGGCATCGCGTCGGTGCCCCCCCCAGAATCGCCACTGGGTCAGGTTATATAGTGTACTAGCTGCTGCTCCATTTCTGAGCTCAAATCAAAATTCTGGTGCTTATCTTTAAAACCTAAATGGGTTGGGACCCAGGTAGTTAAAGGTCCATGACCTGCAAATATAAGGATCTTCCCAAATATAAGGATCTTCCTCAGAGCCTGTTCTCCAGGTGTGCCCCCCCCCCCACTTATGCAAGTGAAGATGGTGGTGAATCGTACAGAGCAGTGGTTCTCAAACTTTTTAACACCGGGACCCACTTTTTAAAATGACATTCTATCGGGACCCACCTAGCTTTACGAGACTTAAAAAAGTGATCTAGAAATAAATAAACAAATTTTACAAGTAGAGAGCTCAGCTGCTTGCAGGGTAAATAGCAGCTATCTTGCAAACTGCAAGAACTCAGCTCTTTGAAGGGCCATTCGTAGCTATCTAATTTTTGAATAGCCTCAGAGTTTGTGGCTATTACTTATCTGATCTTTCCATCACCTGGGACCCACCAGAAATCAGTTCACGACCCACCAAGTGGGTCCCAACCCACAGTTTGAGAAACACTGGTATAGAGCCATCTCTGTTTTGGAGCTCTGGATATGGGACGATTTCACCAGGAAGGCTCACCTGGCACCGAGCATGGTGTTTTTCAGTGCTGTTATTTGCCCATGCCTTTCAGGCTCTTTGATGGATTCTTTTATTCTGGCTTTATGTCGAATCTGTTGTTGTTTTGATTATTTTAATTATTGTTCTAATAGTAGTAGTTTTTTTTTTTTAAAGGTACAAAACGTGTCATTGCCCCAGCCCCCCTCCAGCAACGCTACTGGCTATACTGCTCATCCTTCCTTCTCTGTGGATTGGGCAGTCACAAGGTTGGTTCTCAGCAGGCTGTGTGTGTTTGTGGTATAAAGCCCGAGCTACATTGTCCACGTCTGCGTTCCGTGCGTGTCTGGTGTCCCGCCCCCAGGTCAAACAACAGGCTCTGATTGGCCGGACGTAGCGCGGACGCAGCAAAAGTCGAGCTGGGCTCGACTTTTGCTGCGTCCACGCTACGTCCGGCCAATCAGAGCCTGTTGTTTGACCTGGGGGCGGGACACCAGACACGCAAGGAACGCAGACGTGGACAATGTAGCTCGGGCTTCAAACCCCTGTCTGAAGGAATCTCCAAAATGTGAGGGTTTTTGGAAGTATGGGTTCCGCAGCCATGTAGACGATACAATGAAGAAATAAAAATCTTTCAAACCGCAGTTGTATGTTTTATTTCTTCATTGTATCGTCTACATGGCTGCGGAACCCATACTTCCAAAAACCCCGGCAATTGTATCCAGTCATGAAAATCTCCATGTAACATCTCCAAAATGTGTCATTTACTGGCTTACTACTGGGTAAACGAGAACAGATTGTATTATGAGCACCAAGGTTGGGAGAAGGCCTACGTAGAGCACACAAAGGTCTCCCAAGAGTTCAAGACCCCTGGTGGGAAGGGAAGTAAAACCCACCTGAAAGGAAGAGTGAGCTTTTGCCAGGCAGGAAAAAGAAAGATTGAGCAACAAGCAATAAGCAACAAGGAAAGCATAACTGGACTCTTACCAGACCAGACCCAATCCATTTAATTCATTGGACCACAGCATTGGAAAACAAGAGATACAAGTTCAAGCCCCTCCACCATGGCATCATGGGTAGTGGTAGAAAGGAGCTCAAACTCACCATTTGTAGCCAGTAACAGTCATATCAGAGGCAGAAGAAAGGACGCAGGCAGGACTAGAACACACATATCACACTCTACAGAGCAGCAATTTACCCACCAAGCCAAAAGCAGCAGACAGGAGGGCAATGCATCATGATGCATTTGCCATTCTCTAGGTGTCCACCCCCCAGACCCAGTCACATACATCAGGACCACATAGGTTGTATACGGAACCATAGCCATGTGAAAAGCATCCCATGGGAACCCTAATTAAAGGCACTATTTATTTATTTAAAAAATTTATATCCCGCCTTATCCCATGCCGAGGCAAATGCCCAAGGCGGCTTACAACAAAAATTAAAAACAGTTTAAAATACAGAAAGTTTAAATACATAATTTAAAAACAATAAAAACAATAATATCAATAAAAACCACTGGGGGGGCAACAGTAGGGAGCACAAAAGCAGCATGGCTGAGCATCTTGAGACACTATCACCGTAAGTTGTTGACTGCTCCCAAACATACCTCAGAAGAACAACAACTTATAACCGAGTCTTCTAACAATACAACCGTATAGAGCCATCTCTGTTTTTGAATGAGCCAGCACATTCCGATTTCAAGTTGCCAAAGAGGTGGCTAACAAAGCAGTATACTCAAAAACATAAGCATCTTCTGCAGAACCAAGACTGAAAGGAGCCTGGAAAACAGCCCAAAGTAGGTATGTGCTCCTTCTGTACCAATTTGGCACATATCCTTTAGGAGTCAGAGAAAAAGGCATGTCTTTTACCTTAGGGTGAAAACAGACAAGAGGAGGCACAGCTAACATGGACAAGAGAATCCAAGCTACATCCATGGCTGTGCCAAAAATAGTCATTACATATCTCCAAACATGAACCAAGATGCAGCAACGCAAACAGAAAAATCAATTTGAATCTCACCTACTGACAGGAGACGCCACGTTACCGCAGGAGTAGCAAAACAAGCAAATACATCATCAGTGCAGGCGAAGTGGGTGAGGTGTGGAAGAGTGATAGACTGTCCCCGGCACTGACCCCACATGTACACTTGGCCACCCTGGGTTTTAGCAGCAGAGGTGTGAGCAGAGTGGCATGCAGCAACCTCTATGACTCTAAATGTAAAAGCAAACATAAAACAGTGGTGTTAAGGGCAACATGCAGTGGTAACGCTCATGAGTCCTAAAGGCCCCTAAAGGGTGCATTTCAAAATTTACATGCGCTCTGTGCTCCATTTCTCTACGGCTGTCAAACATACTGTCCCTCCATTAAAAATAAATACATTAGTAGGCCATGAAATAATGTGACTGGACTGAAACTTAAAGCAGGATCTATAGATGGTAATATCTGGTCATTTCACTCAGTTGCCTCTCACACCATTTTCTATAAGGTTTCAAAATGAGAATACCTCAAATTAAAGATGTTCATTCACTGAACAATTTGTATACATAACCTAGGGGTGCACAGAGTGGGTGTGAAAAGTTTATGCTTTTGAGGATGCTAAGCTGTTTTGCAGTTGCTAAAAGGATTGCTCAGAGGCATGAATGCAGGGCACATTCAGCCTGGTTTGGAAACACTGCATACATCTGCTTAAAAGCAAAACACATCTTTCTACTTTCTAGAAAGTACCCAAAGACATCTGGGAACACAACCCTTATCAAAGGCAAAGGACAAAGTTGCCACCTAATGTGTTGATGTTCCAGGGGCATGTTTGTAAGTGCCTTGGTATATCCCAATCACTCATTTACCATTAAAGCTAACTTTTAATGGAAGACATGAGATTTGCAAATATTCCAAACAGTAGCATAACTTCATTACGCATAGAAGCGGATTTCTAAATTCTCATATAACAAAGCCATATCCTCCAGTAGCATCAAAACACAGCAAATTTGGTCATAATTCAGTTTTTGGAGAATAATTCAGATTGTGGAGAAAGCTCTGCAACTTTCAGACATAGGGGAAAAAATGTGTGTGTATATATAGTTCCTTTTGCCTGCTAACAGGGACAGTACATGCTGAACTGCCACTGGAACCCACCCTCAATTCTCTACCCCTACACCGTGTGCACCCCCTAGCACATGTGCATCTCCAAGTACACACCATATCTCTCACACGTCTGAGATACCCATGTATGTGTGGGCACATACATGTCAGCCACTAGAAGAAGCAATGTCTGTGTTGGACAAGGAATATGAGGTAAGCTGCCCCTGCCCCATCAGCAGTTTGCGCCTCCTCCTTGTCTTCCTACAGCATTATGACTGTTTCCTTTTAGTGGTTGGCAAAGGAAATGCTGGTGGTGGCAGCACAGGAGGAGGAGGAAGGCTGCCCACCCTCTGCCTTGTGAGCTTCACTTACCACCTCTTTGTCCAGTGCTGCCACTGCTTCTTCTGGTGGTCAGAGGAGGGAACGTTGAGAGCTCCCAGTGTTCCTGAGTGAGCAGCCTCCTTGCAGGCCTCACCAACAAGACATAGGTGCTAGCTAGAGTCTCTGCAACCTTGCTCAGACTCTAGCTAGCACCTGTCTTGTTGGTGAGGCCTGCAAAGAGGTTGCTCACTCTGGTTCTTTTGAAGAAAAAAATGGAGGTTTCTTCTGTAAAAGCAAGTACCGGGGGGGGGGGGGGTCGTGCGGGGGGGGAAATTCTCAACCATGGATAACTGAAACCGCGGAAGAGGAATCCGTGGATATGGGGGGGGGGGCTGTACAGCCTAATACCATCGCCAGATCAGTCATAAAGAACACTGGTAGAAAAAGGAAGTTTCCATTTTCGGAGAAAAGCAGTGGAAAGATACCGCCACCCCCAATGCGGAGTCGCCCTCTCTTGGCTTTCAAAAGTATTATGTGGACTTACAGGCAGATGCAGATGAAAGAACAATATAGCAAATGTACTTTTTCTCTCTGATCCTTGCCTATGAATAAGAAAGTGTATAACTTTTGGAAGTGTTTAATGAGTGACTACGCACAGAATGTTACCTGTCCTTATCCACAGTGACTGGTGCAGGGTAGGACTGGTTACTTCTATTGCCAGTGCCCAACTGGCCATAAGAGTTGGCTCCCCAAGCATACATCTGACCTTCATCCGTTAGGACTAGTGTATGGGCATATCCACAGGTGACCTACCAAAAACACACACACAAAAAGCCTGTTAGGAAGCTTTCTTTTGCCAATTCATCACTTCTATATGTAACCATTCTTTTACCTAGTCATGTGTGCGTACACCTACACCAGGAGTGGCATATTAATGCTTATATAGGTGAGGGCATTTCAGCAGGTGCAGCTGCTTTAGCAGCACCATCAGCACTTGCAGCTGCCAAGATTCTGCCTTCTACACAACTCTTAAGAATTTAGAGGCCCAAAAGTGTGTGTGTGTACACTTCAAACCTGATTGACACAGAGTATGGCTCAACCAGCCTCTGATGTTAAGACAGGTACATTTTCTTTTTATTACCTTAATGAATTAAATAGTTAGATAGGCAAGATTTCCATAAAGGCCTGCATCTAAAGACAAAGAACACATACCTGTTGTACACGAATGCCTTGCAAAGCTGCTATTCTACAGGGTGTTGGTTGGTTGCCACTGTTGCCCAATCCAAGTTGACCATTACCATTGTAACCCCAGACATAAACCTTAAAAGAAAGATATTCCATATATCATTTAGGTACAACAGGAATAAAGAAAATTAGCAGTGTTAAACTCAGTACTGTCTAGGCAACTCATTATAATCTTATTTATGCTTTTTTAAAAACACACACCAGGGGTGTAGCTATACTCCCAATATGGGGCCCACTCACTGTGCACCCCCACGATGTCACAAGACCCGCCCCCTTGGGGGTCGTGTCATCAAGCCCTGCCCCTATGGGGGCGGGGCATCACTTTCATGCCGCCACCATGGCACAATGGCGGCATGAAAGCTCACCCCTGGGCTTTTTATGCCTGTTTTAGGAAGGGGGTGCACACCGTGGGTCTGTATGAGGGTGTGTGTTCTTCTTACTGGAGTTTGTGCACCCTCTGGGCGCCGGGTGTGCACTGCTGCCATAAGGGGCGCACTGCTGCCGTGGCGCCGACAAAATTCGGCAGTGCACCCCCTCTGGAGCTCAACAACCCTACGCCTGGGGGCCCACCCCACCCCCTAACGACGACGCCACTGACACACACACACACACACACACACACACACACACACACACACCTTTTCTTGCACCAAAATTTGCATGACAGGGATTTGAACCTGGATCTTCCACGTCTAAGTTCAACTCCTGAACCACTACTAGATAACACATATCAGACAAAACAACTAACCTGCTATTCTGAAGAATAAGCTTACCTCCCCATTTTCTACCACAGCCATTGAGCACATTTGGCCACAAGCAATGTTAACTGCAATCTTATTTTGTAAACAGCTAGTAACTCTTCGAGGAATTGGTTGATTGACTGTTGAGCCAGAGCCGACTTGACCTGAATTATTATAGCCCCACGTATACACCTGTAACGAGAAGTCAGTAACAAGTTGAAAAAGCATCATATTGTTGTAATCACGTTTGTGAGAGATGTCAATGTTCACAACAATATGCTAAATAGTTTTCTTATTCAGTCTAGAGTAGTGATTTTCAACCTTTTTCATCTCACGACACACTGGTAAGACGCTAAAATTGTCCAGGCACACCATCAGTTTTTTTACAACTGACAAGGCACACCACACTGCCGGTGAGGGGCTCACATCCCCCGATGGCCCTGCTAATAAATGACCCTCCCCCAAGCTTCAGAGCAATTCCTTTGTTTTATACTGGTTCTGTCAAAAATATAGTAAGTCTTAAATGTCATCAACTTTTCAATGAACAACATAAAGATAGAGAGAAAAAAAGGCTGAACTTTTTTATGCTACGCTGGAACACTTTTTAAAAAGATTCCGAACTAGCAAGCATGTTACAATGAAGCTGATCACCCACATGCATTTTTTCAGACAAGACACAAAACTTGATTTCTGCCCATGGAATCCTCCTTGAAAAATTCATACAGACAGTAAGTTCCAACATCAAGGTTTTCAGTGACAGACCCATTTGGGAACACAGTAGGGCCCCAGTAGGGCAGAGGCTGCCAGCGGGTGGCACAGCGGGTTAAACCGCTGAACCATGAGCTGTCGATCAAAAGGTCGGCAGTTCAAATCCGCGACGGGGTGAGCTCTCGTTGCTTGGCCAGCTCCTGCCAACCTAGCAGTTCCAAAGCATGTTAATGCGAGTAGATAAATAGGTACCGCTTGTGGGAAGGTAAACAGCGCTCCGTGTTCCAGCTGCATGTTACGCGCTGCGGCAAGGAGAGTCATGCCGGCCACATGACCACGGGGACGTCTTCGGACAACGCTGGCTCTTCGGCTTTGAAATGGAGATGAGCACCACACCCTAGAGTCGGACACGACTGGACTTAATTGTCAGGGGATACCTTTACCTTTAGGGCAGAGGCTAGATTCCTCCCCTCCCCCCCGGATATTGGGAACCTGCGGATGGGAGTGAACACTATCTTCCTCGTCCCCTGCACCCATTACCCTATTTAAGTTGCTATCGCTATCGCTAAGCAAGCGCCAGCGGGGGTCTTGCTTAAACCAAACATTATAAGCCACAGTCTGCTGCTTATAGCAACAGCTTGTGATTCAGTAGAGCCGACAGCCTCAGTGGTAGAGAGGCTACAACAGGAACTTCCTGTTAAGGTCGGAGCCTCTATAGCACCGAGGCTGCCGGCTCTACTGAGTCTCAAGCTGTGCTATAAGCAGCAGGCTGCTTATAGCACTTGGTTTAAACAAAACCCACGCTGGCGCTTGCTTTGCAGCAGCGACAGCAACTTAAATAAGGTACTATAATGGCCATGGGGGGGGGGGAATGGGCGGATTCGGCATCCGCAGATAAGTGAAACCACGGATGCCAAATCAGCGGATACCCCTCCCCTGTTATTCCAAAAGCACTCTATAACACAAGCAAATATCACTTTGAAACTTTAAATAAACAAATAACCCAGCCACCAAATTCTGTCTTGCTTGGTTTCCTGATGCTGGATAACCATTCTGCAGAGTCAATAACCAGGACTGCAAGCTCAGAGGTGTTGCTACACCCCCAGTGGGGGGGCTGTCAACACAACACCCCCCACGTAATGCCACAAGCCCTGCCCCCTGGGGGTGTGATGTCACATTTGACCTCACATTCGCCGCATCGCCAGCAAAATTTGGCGGCGATGCAGCATGAAAGCACCCCCCAGTGGTTTTTTTTTGACGTTTTTAGGCCATTTGCAGCCCGGGAGGGCGGGCCAATCCTCCCGCTGCAAACATCCAAAAAAACACGGGGGAGGGTGCTTTTGTGCTGTGCCGCCGAATTTTGGTGGCGGCGCAGCAAAAGTGCCCTCCCCACCGCTTGAAACCCCAGCCACTCAGGGGCCCCCCGCCCGCCCCCCGATGTCTCTGTGCAAGCTTTGTATTTACATATGAAGAATTATAGGCTCAAATATAATTGAGACTCAAGGCTAATATTAAAAGTAATATTAAAAAATGTAGTAAAACACAACATACAATCTCCCTTGTCTGCCCCCAGAAGTGGTGTCTGCTTGAATAGGAAGTTCTTGCTTTTCTTTCTAAATATGTTCAGGATATAGTATGTTAAAATTCCAGTGA
Organism: Plestiodon gilberti rubricaudatus; assembly: GCA_026170595.1. Classification (NCBI taxonomy): domain Eukaryota; kingdom Metazoa; phylum Chordata; class Lepidosauria; order Squamata; family Scincidae; genus Plestiodon; species Plestiodon gilberti. The sequence continues at coordinate 145,770,869 of JANXHW010000001.1, forward strand.
AGGAAGTTCTGTAAATATGGACAGTGCCTCTCTATGGAGCCCTTGACATATGAACTAAGCATCTGGAGGGGCTCGCTATTCTGGTGGGTAGCAAGACCAAGACTGGAGATTCCTAGTGCTGCAATGTTTTTATGGGAAAGTTTTCATGGGAAAAGTTGGGACTTTTTGAAAGGTGCTCCATGTCAGAATTGCAAGACTTGACCATCTGTATGAAGGCTGCAGCAAAAGGATAAATGGGAGCTGTACATAATGTGAGATGGAGGGTTTTTTCTGAGGAATGATATATTGAGAAGCTGTTTGCTCAAGGTATGGTTAGATAGAAGAAAACTCTGTGAAGGAATTAGGAAAAACCAATAAACTGACTACTAAACTGACTGAGAAACTGCTGAATTACTGGATAAATGGACTTGGGATAAAACTGATCAAATAAGCTTATGTATGGGCTTGCCTTGAAAAGTCCATTCCCATTCCAGTCCCAGAAGGAAACAGACTACTGCTCTCCTGTGTTCCGGGAGGGTGGAGCCGGCCTTACTGCACCCACTGTGGAGGGAAGCAAAGCATCCACTGGAAAGAAAGGCTCAGTGTTGGTGAGTTTGGTCCTCCCACCCAATTGTTTCTGCTCTTAAAACAAGCTCTCAATTATTAAATGGAGGTTGTCATGTCAAAAATTTAAAAGGTCACAATTTCCCCCCCAAAAACTTAGGTGGGGCAAAGTGGTGCTCTAAGTGGGACAGAGCATCACTCTGGGCCACTTAGGGCCCCACCATGGCTACAGCCCCATTCTTAGATGAGGCTGCATAACGCTTTGTATAACCTAATTCATAGCCCAGATGGAGCAAAACAGGAACAAGCACATCTGAGAAGAAACAGGTATCTATAAAAAGGTGAGGAACTGGTATTTAGCTTCTTTGTACAGTGACTCTATAGCAATGAAAATGCCCCAAATCAAAAGGATTGATTACTAGTGGACTTGCAGGGAGTTACGACCCAGTGTCCAAATCCATCTGCTGCAGCCAACAGATCTGGATGTTCTGGCCATGGGGGCAAAGCTACAAAACAGGAAGGGGAGGCTGCCTCCAACCTGGCAATGGGGGAATGGGGAGTTTCGCAATGATGCGATTGCTGTGGCCAGGGAGATATTGTCACTGTCTCACTCACTGAAGGACACCAAGGTCTCGCAACACATGGGAGGGAGCCAGTGTGCATGCATGAGATGCCAGGTCTCATATAGTCAATGTAGAGAAGATACAGTTGGACCTCATTATCCGTGTGTGTGTCTGGGGGGGGGGGTCTGTTCCGGACCTCCCGCAGATAGTGAAGATTCTGGATAGCGGGTCCACCACAAAAATGCTTTAAAAGGGGGAAAAAGCCCCCAAAGCGCTGTTTTACCTTTAACTAGCAAAATCGCTGCGTTTTCAAGCCTCCATGAGGTTTCTTGAAGCTTTATGACCCACTTCCAGGTCGCGCGGAGGCTCTTCCCCTTCCCAGTCTTATCACAAAATGCACCCTGGGACAAGGCTGGGAGGGGGGGAAAGAGCCTTTGCACGAGCCGGACGTGGGTCGTGTAGCTTCAAGAAGCCTCATGGAGGCTTGAAAATGCAGCGATTTTGCTAGTTAAAGGTAAAACGGCGCTTTGGGGACTTTCCCCCCTCTTTTTTTAGTGTTTACATTCGCAGGTCCAGGACCTGCAGTGTAACAAATCCGTGGGTCCCAAACACACGAATAAAAAGGACCCACTGTACTTGGAAGACAACAGGGCTAATGGCCAGGCTCCCTGGGAAGAAAATGCCAACTGGGTCCTGAAGGCAAACAAGAACTAGGATGTAAACTGGAACTCTCTCCTCACCTCGATCTAAAGCATTTGGAGGCACAAACACCCACCCACCTCCTGAGAACATCATCCAATTTTCTAATGCTCAGTTCTTTCCCCTTCTTATAAGTCCATGCAACATTCAGAAGCAGCTTGCATACGCTTATGACCGCTTTTCTCACCTCGCCATCAGATGTTAAAACCATAGAATGATGTGAACCGCAAGCGACTTCAATCACCTTTTTGTTTACCAAGTTGGTGGAGACTTGGCAAGGAACTAAACCATGATTTGTTGTTCCATTTCCCAGTTGACTATAAGCATTATGACCCCAGGTATACACTTCTCCTTCTATAATAAAAGGAAGAACTGTAAAACGTAATATTCAAAGCTAACCATCTATTCCTCAATGACATAATTGGTTAAGGCAAATGAAATGGGTGAAACTCAAAAAAGTGTTTCTTCTGTACTTTCTCCTCTATTGTGATTTAACTACAACTTACACAGGTTACAAGTAAGGGGATACATTCTATCTATTGCAAAACGTTATTGGACAAGTTAAGGGTTGAAACAAACCAAAATGGAAGCAGAGAAGTTTGTGCTTTGCAAAGATTTTGTTAGTCTTCAAATGAAACAGTTTAATTCTCTCTTCAGTAGAACATGCAATGCGACTTTCTTTTCTTTGAGTAAAAACTCCACAAGACATGATCTAATCCAAGGAAGCTTACACTCTGTTTTCCTCTACAAGGAGATGGATGCCAGTAAAGGCACAATAGACAGGAGGGTCCATCTCAGCAACTTGATACCATCAACCATGGTATTCTTCTGGGCTGCCTTGCTGGGTTGGAATGCGGGACACTGTGTTGTGGTGGTCCCATTCCTAGAGAGTAGGCCTTGGAAGCTGATGCTAGGAGACAGCTGTTCAACCTCTTAGCCAATAGGCTCTCTCAAAGTTCCATCTTGTCTCTCATGCTGTTTAATCCCTCTGAAACCACTGATCCTGAAGAGGAGCTGGCTCAGAACAGAGAGAGGCTGAATGTGGGCTCATAAGCTGAGACTGAGCCAGACAAAAGTCCTGAATTTCTCTCGCAATTAAGAAAAAATATCCCCGTCAAAGGATTAGACTAATGTGTAGAACATATTTAAACACACACAGAGAGCTTACCTGTTGTAGCTGTGACAACATGAGGACCGCTTCCATAGCTGAGGCAGGCTATTTTTTTGCCACATAAAATATCTAATCTTCTGGGTTCAAGGCTGCTCTGAGTATCACCAATTCCCAGACAGCCATTGAAATTAGTGCCAAGTGCGAAAACCTATTACACAAAAACATATTTATTATAGAAGCATTGTAAACTGGAAATATAACAAATACGCCCAAGTGTATTTACAGTGAGTCCTTCGTTAATATGCATAGGAATTTGCCAGACATATTTGTCCAGTGTTGCACTTACCAGATGTCATTACAGAGGGGGAGGCGCCTACAGGCCAGCCCGCCACAGAGCCGAAAGAGGCGGCTGGGCAGGCCAGTTGCAATGCCAATCCATGGCAATGGGGGAGAAAGCCCCAACATCCCTGGCTATGCCATGCTGCCCGCTGCAGAAGTGGCACCCTCCCCACCGGGCTCGCAAGGTGTGGGCACAGCCCGCAAATGAGGGAAAGAGAAGCAGAGCAGAGAATTGGCTAGACAGGCTACACGCACCCTGCAGGATGAATGCCGATGGGGGAAGAAGCTGGGAGGGATGAACTTTATAGATGGGGGGGGGAGGTCCGGAAGGGGGGGAGGCCATGGACCGGGAGATAAGGAGCAGCAGGTCAATGATGAGGGGACAGGGTTTCCAGTCCAGAGGGTGCTTGGGACCACCTCTGGCCGGGATGATGGACCTGGGGCCCTGTGACGGACATGACTGAGGCCATTAGAGAGGAACACAGGTGCACTAACCCCCTCCCCAGGCGACCTTCTGAGGCCCTACCAAGCTCCATCCCTATGCAGGCCAACCCCGCGGCTCAAAGAGAAGGGTCTGCCCAGGAAGATACTGGGACCAGCGAGCGGGCCCTGCCCCCATCCCCCCAGCAACCTGAGTAGGGGATCTGGCTCCGGTTCTCTCACCTGCCCCCTACATATTTAATCATAATTCTGTCCTCTCTGGGCTTTCTATTGTATGAAAATTCGAATACTGCATCCTATACAGTCGGACCTCGGTATCCGCAGGGTTTCTGTTCTGGACCCCTCCACTGATACCGTGAATCCGCATATAATCGCGATGCATTCTGGGGCAAGCCATGCGTAGAGAGGAGCCTTTGCACAACCTGGAAGTGGGTCTTTGAGCTTCAAAGAGTGCTTTAGAGCTTTGGAAACGGCGCCGTTTGCCTGCGCGAAGGTAAAAACAGCGATTGGGGAACTTTAAAAAACCTTTTTACAGGTTTCTACATTATCCGGATGCATTATTATATGGATTCTATTATCCGCTGGCATCCATGTTGAGACAAATCCACAGATGCCGGATCCGTGGATAGCGGGGGTCCACTGTACAATTATGCACATTTCTGCATGCTCATGTCCCTATTGCATCACTTATTTTGCTTTCTGCTCATCATGGAGAAATGAAAGGCACAATGCAGGGCTGTATGCCTTAGAAATCCTACTGCTCTTAAAAACAACACACACACACACACACACACACACACACAGATTCTAAGAACATCAAATTCCACATTTGTGCTGAACCACGGAATATCCTCTAATAACTAATAATAGTCATATCTCAGACAGTTACCTCATCATTTTCAGTTGCATACAATACTTCATTGCCAGCACTGCCAAATACACAGGCCTGACGAATTAACTTCAGCTCCTCTAGAGACCGGAGAGCAAATATTGGCCATTTCCCAACATCCAACATTTTCTGCTTTAATTTCTTTTGAGTATTTCTGCCTGAAGACAGAAAGCAAACGTTTGCAGTGTGAAAATGCTGCTCCTCATATTGCTTTAGAACTAATTCACCATAAATATGAAATCCATTTGAAACTAAATCCATCTTTCCATTACACTGAATATAGAAAGGAGGTATGAACAAAAAGATTCAAACAAAACTGGAAAAGAACGAACAAGTTCAGGAAAAATGCTCATCAGATGACAAATTAAAAACAAGTGAGACAGCAAATTCTATACCTACCACCTTCCCAATATGTTAGCTGGTATGGCAGGAAGTTTTTATATGGAAATGTACCCCACACGGGGACAGATGGGATTATTCAAAAAAGCCATTCCCAATCTGCAGCCTGAATAGTACATTTCTGCTCTCCAACCTCCGAATTTTGCCACATGTGTAGACAAGACTCGACTATCACTATCAACAAATTAATTCAACAGGTAGGTTGGTAATATTCCTAATTACGAACCTGACAATAAAATTCAGTAATCAAGTTTAAAATTACAGCCTTTTCCACTAAATATATATTTTATGACAGTACTACTGTATTTCTTCGATTCTAAGACGCATGTTTTTTCCCAATTAAGCATTTCAAAAAATGGGGTGCGTCTTAGAATCGAGTATCTCCAAAAAGCACCCCAAAATGCCATTTCCTTACTTACCGGGGCTTGGGGGAGCTTCAGGGAGGTCTGCGTGACCCTCTGCAGGCCTCCCCGATCTTCAATTCAGCGAAAAACGGCGATTTTCAGCCATTTCTGGTTTTCACGAAAACCGGAAATGGCCGAAAATCACTGTTTTTCACCAAACTGAAGATCAGGGAGGCCTGCAGAGGGTCGCACAGACCTCCCTGAAGCTCCCCCAAGCCCCAGTAAGTAAGGAAATGGCATTTTCTGGCGGACCGCAAAGGCACTGCTCAAAGGCAGTGAGGAGATCGTCAGCTGCAGCGCGGGGCATGCTGGGGCGAACTCTCAGGTTCAGGAAGAGAGAGAGAGCTGCTGAGCAGAGGGGGCAAAATGGCACGGTAATAATCAGATCGCCGTGGCAGGCAAGCTGGGGAGAGTTGGTGCTGAGCAGACAAATTGAAGGAAGGTGGTGCGTCTTGCAATCGATGGTTTTTGTTTTTTTTCTGCTGGTATTCCTGAAATTAAGATGCGCCTTAGAATCGATGGCGCCTTAGACTCGAAGAAATACGGGGGACTCCAAGGCTCAAAAATTATCTGCGGAGGGGAGGGGGGGGAATGGTGAGTGGTGAAGGTTCAACATACCTGGGCCACTGCTTTTCTACTTGGAAAACATCACTTTACAGGTGATGTTTACTGGTGTTGGGTGGCAACTTGCATCACTTTACAGGTGTTGGGTGGCAACCTGCCCAGAAGACACAGAACTGCTGCTGTGATATGCAGTTTCATCTTTTACATTTTTGCCCACATTAAATAGTCCCAACTCCTGTCTATGTCATGTCAGTCAGGACAGGCAGAAGAAAAATATTTCTTTTCTAACCAACAAAATACCACAGAAAACCAAAGAATCAACATTACCCTTCTAGCACAGGCAACTCTCACTTCAAGTTGTTTGGAGGTCCGATCAGTCTGTCTATGCCATTTCAGTAACCTATAGCAAGAATCCAGCAAGAGCATGTGTTTCTGGAAACATCTCAAGATGCTACAGTTGTGAATAAGCCCTATAAGCATGGCTGCTGATACAGCTTTTAAAACCCACCCAGAGCTTTATGTGGCCAACATCTTTCCAGTGTGTCAGCAAACATTATAACGTATGTAAACACACAGAGTGAACAAATAATTGGTTGCAATGCTCTGGTACACATTCACTGCCTGTTTGCAGAATCACATTCCCCCCTGCAATAGTTCTTATACCTATCATATAGATGTGGTTAGTTGACCTGTCAACTTAAATGTTAACGACTTTTCTTTCCTATCCACTCAGGCTGCCTTACAACTGACAAAAACCAGCATGGTTATATATATATTCCATCACCCTTTTACTGCTTCTTGATACTTTAGGGTTTGTGTTAAAAAGACTTGGGCAGTCTTTAATATAGACAAGAAACCAGGAGAGGAACTCTGGCAGCCAAGCACTGAGACTTTGGATCTGAACATTTGCAAAGAGAAGAGGAAATAGATTACCAGTCACCTTTATTGCTTATCCTAAGGGATGTGTCCCAAGCAACCATTCATGCAAGTTTGAAACAGTATGGGTTTTTAGATCAATGGAATACAATGTATAGTTTGCACAAGTATGGAATATATTGTTAATTAACTGTACTGCTTGTATTTATGACTCTGGCCTATCTTTCTCCAGGGGGCCCCCCAAGTATCAAAAGTTTGGGACACAATTTTTCCCCCTTTTAGATCCTTTGAGGTTATTCAGTGCTATGGGGCCATTTCAAACCTCCAAGCAAGGAAGTTACTCCTGCACCCGCTTCTCAACGCAAGCAGCTGCCGCCACATCCTTCATTCACATCATGGATGGGCCAGCCCTGCCAAAATGGACAGGTCAGCAGGCACAACTTGTAGACTCACAAAGTAAAGCCCCTCACTCACCCATGCAAGAATTCCAGACCAGATGTGCCCTGTCATGTTTAAGATCAAAACATATGTTATACTATAGCAGCCATTGGTAACATTTTATTCGAGTGTGCTCCACTCATATCCCATCCCTGCTGAACACCTTTACTACTACATCATGACTTCATGAGTCAGCATATTCACATGTAGCATTAACATATCAGCTATCAGTAGCAGAGACAGATGCGATGGTGGCATGAATGGGCTGATGCACAAGGTAAGTAAGGTGCGCACACACACACACATATATATATGCACCTTACCTTATGCATCAGCCCATTTATGCCACCATCGTATCCGTCTCTGCTACTGATAGATTAGAAGCTGATATGTCCTCCTATACTGTATATTATACAGTATAGGACATCGAACGTTTATACGAGCACGTGCTTAACTTACGCTCGTCTCACCCTCAGCCTGCTCAAAACAAGAGGATGTTAAAAAAGGAAATGCTAATTTCCCCCTTCCGCTTGATGAACGCTGTTCCTTTGTCATAAGCTAGGGCTTCCGCCCGTATCCAGCAACAACCAGGTCAGGCCCGTGACGTTTCCGTCGCCTCCCTCTTCTCCAGCAGAAGCGGTCGCTTCTCCACCCACTGCCGTCAGAGGCTGCACTAGGAAAGGCGCCTGCGCTCTGACCCGCTCCTTCCTTCACTAACAACGCAGTAGCGCTCACCCGCCCCCGGAGAAACGTCCTCGGACCGTCGAAAAGAACATTCTCCCCACGCTCTTTCGAGAAGCAGGGACGGCATCCCTAGTTCCCAGGGACCGTTTCGCCCACACACACGCCGCCCCTTTCCTCTCTTCAGCAGCCAACGTTTACCTCCCACCCCGCACAGGCGAGGCGGTTGTTGCGCAATCCTAGCGGCAGCGACTTCTGTCTGGAAGAGGAGAATAATAAATACATAACCTCGCAGTGGCGCCGCCTCAACTGTTAAGGGACAAGGACGGGGAAGGAGGGTCGAGAAAGCGTTTGGCGCCTCCCACGGAAACAAATGCGTCCCAACCGTTCTGAAATCGGAGCTACATTGCACGCGTTCGCGTTCGGTGTGCGTCTGGTGTCCCGCCCCCAGGTCAAATAACCAGCTATGATTGGCTGAACGAAACGCAAATGCAGCCAAAGTCGACCTGACGGAACGCGAAATAGCTCCGGCTAGTTTGGACGCTACCTGTGGAGAAGCTGCATTCTCGCAAAGCTCCTAAAACTCCACAGTCGTCTCTGATTCTGAAAAAAATTATCTATAGAAATTTAGGGTGCAGTCCTTTGCACATTTACTACGGAATAAGCCCCAGCACAAGGTCTCCAGCCAAGAAGACCTGATTTCATATGACGCTCATTGAGTCACTTTCGGCCAATAAGACGTGCCCAGACTCTCAAGCCGGAGCTACATTGTACGCATTCACATTCCGTATGCGTCTGGTGTCCTGCCCCCAGGTCAAACAACGGGCTCTGATTGGCCGAACATAACGCAAACGCAGCCAAAGTTGAGCTGGGCTCGACTTTGGCTGCGTTTGTGTTACATTCGGCCAATCAGAGCCCGTTGTTTGTCCTGGGGGTGGGACACCAGACGCATACAGAATGTGAACGCCTACAATGTAGCTCCGGCTTCAAAGCAGATCCACACCGTACGTGGTACATCCGGTGTGATTCTATTTGCGCGTGACAGAGTTCGCCTGCTGGCTGGTCACATCCTGTCCCGTGTCCAAGGCGACTTTTGCTCATTCAGCCAACGTTCAGCCAATCAGGCAGTATTTTTGGTCTGTGGAGCAGGACGTGGAACAAGCTCTGTAATCAACCAGAGGCCAGATTTCAGAAATTCTCTACCCAAGTGTGAGTACTCAAACCACAGGCCAGCAGGTGGCGCAGTGGGTTAAACCGCTAAACCATGAGCTGTCGATCGAAAGGTCGGCAGTTCGAATCCGCGACGGGGTGAGCTCTCGTTGCTTGGCCAGCTTCTGCCAACCTAGCAGTTCCAAAGCATGTTAATGCGAGTAGATAAATAGGTACCGCTTGCGGGAAGGTAAACAGCGCTCCGTGTTCCAGCTGCGTGCTGCGGCAAGGAAAGTCATGCCGGCCACATGACCATGGAGGCGTCTTCGGACAACGCTGGCTCTTCTGCTTTGAAATGGGGATGAGCACCACACCCTAGAGTCGGACACAACTGGACTTAATTGTCAGGGGTCACCTTTACCTTACTCAAACCACAGTGACGTTTCTGCATCTGACAATGGCGGAGAACACGAGCTGGGGTTTGGACATACAGTTTGTCCTGGAGGTTGAAAAAAGACCATTCTTTCTTCCTTCCCTCCTACAGCAAGTCCCCCCCCCCGCTCTCTCCACCGCTCCTCCTCCACCGCCAGCGACCAATCAATGGGGACCAGGTACTAACCAATCACAGGGGACCTGTAAGCTACAGCTGTGTTCCGGTGTGGCTGGGGCTCACACTGTCGTGTTCTGGCACGTCGGACGCTCTTGAAACATGCCAGAACGGAAGGAGACGGGCCAGATGCGTGTGGTGTGGCTCCGCCTTCAGTCTAATCATCCTCGCAGGGTGGTTGTGAGGCTAAAATGAGGGAAGGCAACTATGTGTGGAGGAATTGCAATATAAAAATGTAATAAATAAAACAGACATGCATATGGGTGGGCTGAGCCTGAAACAGGCAGAGATGCAAAATAAAGGGTGCACAAACACCGGAGTCTTTCAAAGAACTCAGATAGGGGTTAAAGATAGGGGGCCAAACATGCCAATTTATTGCACCATTGCACTAAATAGTCGTAGTTATAAATAATAAGAATAAGCATAATTGTCAAGAGTGATATTGGTTGACATTTCCTTTGAATTATTTATAGGCTGAGGATCAAAATGGGAAAGAGAATCACACCAGTACTGGGATTAAAATCCAGGTCTAAAGGTTTTCAAAGTGTGGCCAGGTTTTTTGAACAATAATGTGCATATCTGTTACTCATTTGTTGTGCATATTCTGCAGTAATAGTTGTACTTCTCTTCCAGAAATACTTTTTCCTAACATGCCAAGTGCACTTTGCAGGTAATGGGATACTTCTCCAAGACAGCACACCCATTATAGTTGTGATTGCTATGTGGAATGTGGTTGCACAAAGGTCAGAGGCATTTCTGGGAGATTAACAAAATACTTGTAGAAGAATTAAAAATCGTTGTGATTGGGAAGAGGTCTGTCCATGTGTGCATTCAGAGAGAGGATCTGTATATTGCATGAGACCCACAATAGGGGTGGTACAAAACATTTATTCCCTGCCACTGAGGCATGTTCACTCCAGCTGTGTTCACCAGCATCAGAGAGAATTAAGTTCCCCCATCCAGGCAACAGTAGCACCTGTGTAACAGTTTTGTTGTCCCTATAAACTAAAGTGAATGGAAATTAAAAATTTGCTCCTGAAGAGAGTGCTAGGGTGGAGACTTGCAGCCCAATCCTATGTATGTTTACTCAGAAATAAATCCCATTTTGTTCAGAGAAGTTTATTTCAATGCAATCCTTTGCATGTTTACTCAGAAATAAGACCCATTGAGCTTACTTACTACTACCAAGTAAAGTAAGTGAATAAAGGATTGCAGTCTTTGGGTCCAGTTTCTTCATGCCTTTCCTTCAGAGCTAGCACTCCAATTGGCCCCATATCGGATGCTGTATCCTATCCTTCCTCCCAGGTCATGAGCCCGGAAACATGGCTGCTTGATTCTCTGCCAGCTAAAGAGCTGGTGGAGAATCGAGTAGCACCATTGCTGTGGCTAGCTTATCAAATGCTTGCTTATCCCGAGTAGACCTCCAGCTTGTCCCTTCCCCAGATAGGATTCGGCATGGGCCATGTGGAAGGATAGGATTGGGCTGCCCAACATTGAAAAATACCAATTTTGTCATCATATCAAAGCAGATTTAATATTATTTATTTATGTACTGACTTTTTCCATTCTTACACAGCATTCAAGGTGGTTTACACAGGCAGGCTAATCCAAACCACCATTTTTCAATGGGGTTTTTACAACATTGTTCTGTGAAACTCGCAGAACCCTCAGTACAGTATATGTACAATATATGTACAGTATAACCCAATATGTACAGTATATGTGGCTAAAATTTACAAAAGCCAACTTGGGGGGAGGGAATGGTAATTAGGGTTACTACGTATTATTCATCTTGCCCTAACAAACATTTTTATCAGTGGTAGGCTTACCAGATTTTCCAGGATGCAGAGGGGGCAGCAGTGACATCACGGGGGCATGGCCAGGAATTGTGACGTCATGGATCCCAGGAAAAATCAGCATAAATAAATAAAAAAAAAACAAATAAATACATAAATAGCGTTTTCGGGCAGCTGCCCAGAATGCTTGTGGGGGCGGGGTCAGCGGTGGCGATCCTGGGGATCAACACTGCCAGCTGGAAGAAGTGCCCGAAAATGGCGGTTTTTTACCCACCAGGGCTTCGGGGTGTGTGTGGGGTGGCCTGTGTGACCCTCCGCAGGGTGATTTTAAATGTCTTAAAATGGTGATTTTAAGACATTTCTGGGTTTCGCACAGTGAGACTGGAAGGTCCATTTTTGGAGACCTTCCAGCCTCGTCGCGTGCCTGTGCGAGGCTAGAAGCACTCTGAAAACGTCCGCGTTCACTTGGACGTTTTCGGAGACCTTCCGAGTGAACTCGGACTTTTTCGGAGTGCTTCCAGCCTTGTGCAGGCGTACGAGGCTGGGACGAAGATGCAGCTTATTAGTGCTGCAGTGGGGGCAGTCCCGGACAAAGAGGAGACTTGGCTGGGAGGACGGCACCAGAACCGGGATTGTCCCGGACGGATCCGGGACTATGGTAAGCCTACTCATACATACCTATCTACAGTTGAATGCTTCATAGGGTATGGGATTTATGCTGATTTCATCTTTAAGAGCACCATCTAGTTTTCTAGTGTTGAGAGTACAATGGGGACTAAAGGTGCAAATTAATATAATGAGCAAACTTCCACTTTCATATAGCTCTCTGGAATGACTAGACAATTTCATGCTTCTGCCAAAACTGTTACAATTCTGGAACAGTTTTATATCTTTGTATAACAGTTTGTGTAACAGTTTTGTATGCAGTTTTGACATTTTGTCATGCCAGAGTGAGTTTTAGAATTAATAAAAACATTTTAAGAGAGACTCGGAAAGGAATTATTTAACAGGGTATCTATAAGGAGATAAAAATTATTTCTTGCACACATTTATAAAGCTTAACAGTGCTCAATCAGTTATGAGATTCATAGGAGATTTCACTGTCTTCACTCCAGTGCTTGCCTGTCCTTTTCTTTCTGTTCCTCTCAGCCATTACAATGGCAGCCACCACTGTAACAGAGACTGTAAAAGTTATAACAAGAACTGTCACAGTCTCAGCAATGCACAGCTGAGTATCCACAGATGAGAGAGGAAGGCTTCTGAGGACGTGGGGCTCCATGCATGTCACATTAAGGTAGTCATCCAATATCAGCCTCCTGACACTGTGCAGTTTCGCAAAAACCCTCTGAAGATCACAATCACAGAACCAGGGATTGTCTGAGAGCAAAATGTGAGTTCCAGGTGTCTGGAGAGATAACAATGTTTTGAATCGAATATGTTCAATGTCATTTTGAACCAAGTTAAGTATTGTGAGGCTGTTTAAAGAAGTAAAGACTCCAGGAGCAATGGTTTTTATCATGTTGCCCTCCAAGTTCAAAACCTCTAAATGTTGTAGCATAGAAAAGACGCCATGATGAAGGGTGTGAAGGTAATTATTCTGAAGACAAAGTTGCCTCAAGCGAGTGAGACTGCGAAAAGCACCCATTTCTATAGAGGAGATATTATTATTTTGTAAATTGAGCTTCTGAAGATTTTCAAAGTGCCGGAAGCTCTTGTACTGCAGCTCCTGCAGTCTATTGTAGGCTAAACTGAGCTCATAGAGAGAAATGAGCCCCACTGAAAAGCTGTTTCCAAGAAATGAGATCTCATTTCTACAAATATCAAGTTTATGAAGTCTCTCCAGAGAGATGAATGCTCTCTCTTCAATTCTACGGATGTAGTTTTCACTCAAGAGGAGAACCTGCAATTTCCACAGGGATTTGAGGCCTTTGTTTGGAACAGAATACAAGTTACTGTTTGACAGATCCAAGTGTTCTGTCTCCGGAGGGAAAATTAGATTGGAGCCAATACTGACTCCTGAACAATTCACAAATGTGGTCCCCTCTTTGCAAAAGCAGATTTTCTGGCATGAATAATAAGAAGATTCAGCATAAATAGGAGAAAGGGGAATCCAAAGCCAGATTAAGCTGTGGAAATACATCTTCTGTTGCCTTCTGTATATTCTTTTAGTCCTGTTGGACAACAGAAATAAAAATAATATTTAGAAAAAGATGCACACTACTTGGCATATAATAGGAATGAAACATATCAATCTCATGTACCATCCAGATCAGTGGGAACTTCTCTTCATGCACGCCAAGTGGAATCAATGTGGCTCCCTGCTCATTTTTGGTGATAGGCCACTAAGAGAAATGGTGGAGGAAACATGATGTTTAAACCATTTCCTTGCTCTCTGGTGTTCCTGCCACTGCTTTCTTCATGGTCATGTCCATGTAAATATGTAATTATCTCAAACAGGACTCGTTTATTTTGCTGGCAAAGTTTTACAGCTTATTCCCTGAGTTGGCGGCTCAGACAGTACGGAAGGAAGCCACTTTGTTGCTTTTTGAGAGTAGTGGTGATCACAGCAGAGCAAAGATAAGTGAATCCACGGATACAGCCCAGTATATGTTCTGAAATCTCTGTTGTAAAGTAAATCCAACATTAAAAAGTCTTCACCACCATCTAGTGGTCAATTTTGGTATAGCACATAAAGTCTATACAGTTGGACCTCCATATCCCCAGGGGCTCCGTTCCGGGAACCCCCCCCCCCCATGGATACTGAAATCCACGTAAAAGTAAATCGCTTTAGCGCGGATATGGAGGTCACTGTAAACACCTGAAAAAAAGGTTTAAAATAGTGTTCCTTACCTTTTGGCTGGCAAACCGCTCCATTTGCAGAGCTGTAGAGAGTGGAACCGTGCTCCTACAGCCTCTTCCGGGTCGCTCAACTTCCCTCCTCCCTTCTCCTAGGTCACCCCAGAATGCATCGGGGCGAGCCTAGGGAAGGGAGGGGGAATGTTAAGCAACCCGGAAGAGGCTGTAGGAGTGCGATTTCCCTCTCTACAGCCCTGCAAACGGAGCGTTTTGCCAGTGCAAAGCTAAGGAACACTATTTTTTAAAACTTTTTTTTCTCTTTTTTTCAGGTTTTTACAGTGATCCCCGTATCCGTGTTGAGACAACTCCGCAGATCTGCAGATAGTGGGGGTCCACTGTATAATGCAATGTAATTCAGTGCAGTTGTAACAGGGAATGAATAGCAAGTACTCCAGACCGTGTCTTTTTAAATCCCCAGCCCATCAACTGTTTGGCGCTAGATTAGTGCTTTGATGTTTTCTAGCACCTAACAGCTGATGGGCTGTGGATTTAAAAAGACGTGTTAAAAAGGATTTTAAAAGGGCTGTGAGTGCTTCCTGCCTCCATTTTGTAATCAGCAGCAGGCTCAGGCAGCAAGCAGCAGCGGCTTTAAGGTACTGTACTGGGGGACCGCCGTCGTATATGCGGATCGTCGTTAAACGAACCGTCGTTAACCAGGGGACACCTGTATTTTGCTGTTGTGTTGAGTACATTGCATTACTTTTTCTGTGCTTATGATTTTATAATTTTGTAGTTTTATGAAACGATTTTGCAAGTGAAAATTTTAATAACATTATATAAAACATCTGAATAGATCTAAAAACATTGATCATACATTTAAATAGTTTTAAAAACATTGATCATACATTGTTACCTTCTGGTTGATTAAAAGCAATGTTTTCCCTTTGCCCAGGCTAACATGTCTTCCAACCGTATTTCAGAATGTGGTGAGATAGAAGGTTTATCAAGAGGATTTGTTTGTTACCCTTAAGTAACCACCATTTTTGGCAATCCTCTAGATTCCAAACCACAGGTAGGCAACTCAAATTAGATGCAATGCAGTGAGTTCAAGGGATGTATTTAAATAATACAAAATTATTTCACTGAATTACTTCTTGCCAGACAGGTTCACGGTGATGGAACGCAACCACAACGGGATGTAGTGATCTTCTGTTTTTATTACATTGTCATCATTCACTGAGATTCATAATTCCTAGTCTAAAAGGCCTTACTAGTGTTCAGTCAGTCCTTAGAATAATCTGATGCTGGATGAGCTGTAACCTCAGGTCTCTGGAGAACTGCTGGACTATTTTTTTCATTCCAATATAAATGTGCCTTATCTACAATAAATGTAAAATGTGGTTCATAATTCTACCATCCATATATTCCACAGATCATCTATAACAGGGCCCAATACTACACAAATAAATTCATATATAAGTGTATGGGCTCCTAGTAAAGTTTCCATACATTTTATGCATTATCTATTTCTAGGATTTCTGGTGCTATGAGGGTTTCTGTCCACATTTCAAGCTATGGTAATGCCTGAGTAGTAAGTACTGCCAAAACATAATTTATGAAGATTAACAGCACAATCCTATGCATACTATATCTACGTAGAAGTAAGTTCCACTGAGTCCAATGAGATTTACTCCTATGAAAATGTGTACAGGATTGCAGCCTGAATTCTATTTTGAGGTTTTCAAAGGACTTAAAAGAGACACAGCACAATCCTGTCAACGACAGGTCTGGTGTAAATATCATTCTGCTAGCGCCGGGTGTCGCAAACGTGTCATAAGGCGCGTTTTCAACACCTGGAGAGTAAGTGGTGCTGGCGCCGAGGCTAGCGCCTCTCACTCTGCCCTGGACACAGGCCGTAGCCGGACACAGAAAATGACTGCACACGGGGGTGGGATGGGGAGGGCAGAATGGGAGGGGGATTGGGTGGCCGGGCCACCCAATCCCGGGAAGGAGGAAGGATAATTGGCAATCCACTTTGCCGAATCCTATCCCCCTTCCAAGATCTGGCCAGCATTACACGGGCCTCCCGGATTTGCACTGGCCATTTTGCCGGTGCACATCCAAGGAGACCCATCGGGGCAACTGGGCCATTAAGGTAAAGGGACAAATGTCCCTGTACCCCAAGGAGGCCTCTGCCTGCACCAGTGCTGGCCCGATCCTGGATAGGATCCGGCGCAGCATGCCTTTGCTAGCTGCAGCGGTCCTAGACAGGATTGGACTGACTTTCATCTATGTGTGCCAACACAGAAATACCATATTCTGTGCATTTCCACCATACCACTGATCACCCCCTATTTTGATTTTAGGATTACCTCAAACTATGCAGTTTCAATAAGTACAGATTACACTTCAATGCTCCACCTACCGTAATATTCTCCTTTCTTGGGACAACCCTTCAAAACACGGCATAATAGGAGCTAGGTGGGGAAAATAGATATAAAGGGAGCAGGATAGAAACTGCACAGGTGAAGCCTAGGGAGCTCATTCTGAACATATCTACATCGCTATTTTAGGTATTACTACCTAGCGGGACTTACTTCTAAGTAAATATGTATCAGACTGAACTACATGGCTACTAGGCTTGTTTCCCAAGTCTGTCTCATTGTATTGTTGCACTGTCAGTAAAAAGAGTGTTTTAAATGTTCATGTTACGCAGCTTGACTATGACTGCAATAAGCAGTCCCCATATGCTTTCTCTTTATCTGCAGAACACTCCTCAAGGAACACTCCCCTATCTACAATGACAACAAAGGTCTGGCAACAAAAAACACTGTGGAAAGTGGCATAATAACTTGGCATAATTTTATGCAGCTAAATATGACAATTTATACCCAGGAGTCTCTTTAGAATGGTTCTAGATTAGCTTTCAAATTTAGAAAATGAACACTATCAAGTCAAAGGTCCACACTAATGGCCCAACAGGTACATAGAGAGAAAGCATGAATGTGATAAAAGTGCAAGTTCTCTATGGCACATATATCTACTTTGCGAAACTCAGGGGGAATATACAGTCATTGCAATAATATGTGAACTTTTTTTTTTTACAGAAAATATAAATATTACTCAATACCTCCCTGTTTGCTAAAATAACATTATTGCTATAGAACACAGGAAAACCTTCCTTTTTTGCCACTATAGAAGCAGAAACAAAGATTTACACTGAGTTTTAAAAATGTTTCAAGCGGTCATTTAATTATACCAGCTCATGAAAAGAGTAATATCTTGCATGAACTATAATCTACTTTTGCTCTTTGGAACTGGACTGGCCTTTCAGCAAGGTTAACAATTTCTGCAATGCTGAACATCCACAGTATCCTTACCTTTGCTGCAGCCTGATGCTCTCCCCAGTATGCTCTCCTCAGGTGTCTTTCAAGCACCTATAGAGGCGGATGGAAAAATACAGAGGTGAAAGGGTTGCCTGTCATTGTGCTGCGAAGGACTGGTTGAAATATGTGTGTCTGCAAAAGCTCATGTAAAGCAGAAGGATGGGGAGTTAGAAAGAAAAGTGTTAATAATTTAGACAGTTACAAGAAGGGGGGGAAATTATGCCTGCCACCTGCCTTTCCTGGTAAATAGCTACTATCACTTAGTAACACTGCTGAAATCTTAAATGAAAAGAGACCTATTTGGGTCATAGAATGATAGCGTAGCTTCTAACTCATAACAAACTGGACTAGACTGGAAGTTCCGAAATAGATACATGTATGGGCACATCGTGTGAATTGACTTGTGGCAGCAATCCATAGGATGACAACATAAACCTTGGTTTCCATTTGGGGAAAAGCATTTCTAAACTTTCGTATTCCCACTGATGCAATACTACCACCACCCTAGCTCAAAGTGGCACAAAATCTTCCAGTTTTCTCCTTGAAAGCTGAGTTTTGAGCATTGCAGAATGCATTTTTCCAAGTCTACCTAGGAGTCTGAAGACCGTTTTGGGCTTGAAAGGACTGCATACAGTGTTCCATACCCCCTGCCTGCTGCAGCCATTGCAATATCTTGATTCCTTCTAAATGGTTTTACTTGGGAGTTAACTCCAGTGAACAAAATGGGACTTACTTCTGAGTGAACATATGTAGGATTGTGTTGTCAAGGGGTTATTCAAAAAGGATGGTGCAAACGTAAAGCTGACTTATTCTTAAATGAACTGACATACCACAACCGTCATGACAAGAAGACAGGAAAACTGTCCAAGTTTCACATGCACATTACAAATGTTTGATGTGGGCACTTGTGTAGCTACAATGGGAAGGGGGGCCAAATGCTCCGGTGACAGCCGTGGGCTCCTCGCAAGGAGACTGTGGCTGTTTCCCACCCCCACCCCATTGTAGCTACGCAAGCGCCCATATCGAACATTTGTAATGTGCATGTGAAACTTGGACAGTTTTCCTGTCTTTTCATGTCATGACGGTTGTGGTATGTCAGTTCATTTAAGAATAAATCAGCTTTACGTTTGCACCATCCTTTTTGAATAACCCTGTGTACAAGGAATTTTGAATAGCAACTGGGATGCATTAAATCTACGGTTTAACAGTGTTAAATGCTTAACAGCGTTTTTTAGTGACATATGTCCAAACAGAAGACAATCTCTCATTCTAAATGGCCACAGAAATGCATTGGGGCTGGCTGGGATCTTGCATGCTACACTGTAGTCATAAGAACATAAGAAGAGCCCTGCTGGATCAGGCCAAAAGCCCATCTAGTCCAGCTTCCTGTGTCACACAGTGGCCCCACCAGATGCCTCAGGGAGCACACAAGACAACAAGATACCTGTGTCCAGTCGCCACTCCCTTGCACCTGGCACAGAGAAAACCCACTTCTAAAACCAGGAGGTTGCTTATGGCTGTCATCAGAATAAACCTACTGTATATAAAAGGCTTATCATTCAGAATTACTGAAATACAGAGGGGAGACTGAGCCATATACTGTCATTGCATCGTTCATCTAAATGGTCATAGGTTGGAGCGTTCCTCAGTTGCCTACGGCAGATAATCCAGTAACAGTCCCAGGAGCACAGAGAAAGCTGGCCACAAAGACCCTGGAATGCTAATACCCTGCCTCCTTCTGTCACCATAGAAGTAAACTGCTTAGCATTCATATAGTACTGTACTTGTTGCTGAGTGTTCAGACTTCAGATACTTTATCTCACTAGTCCTTCCAAAAATGTTGTGGGGAAGAATACTATCATTTCAAACCTGAGGTCAAAGCATAGTGTACATCTTCTTAAATTGGCCCCTGATGAATCACTAAGTGGCCAAAGACACCTTATAGCTTTTAGACCAATAGGGCAGCATGCAGAATCCAAACCTTTCCCAGTATACTGTATTTCGATTGCCATTCAGCAGAAGGATAGATTTGCATGGAAAGTCTTCACTTCAAATATCTCCCGTCACAATATTCGGAGCCAAACCACATGTTATATTAAACATGCTTAGTCATCCTGTTGTAGTTGCTTTTTCTTCCCTAAATAGCTACTGCAGGGAGTACAGCTGGGGGGGGGGATAAACCTTTGACGACGACGCAGTTTCTATCCAGATCAAGCAGCCCACAGCTGCTATTTGAGACAAAAGAAAGTGTGAAGGGCAAGTCCGTCTCGCCTCCTGCTTCTTGGATTTCAACAGCCGTGGAGCCAGCTGTGCCTCAAAAGAACTCTATGGCAGGAGCAACCACTGACATCAGCAAGGGAGGAAGGGTACTCTATCAAGTCTTCCTCCTGGGAGGATTCCAACTATGATAAAGCCAGATGTAGAAATTCAACAGGTGCAGCAGCCACAGTCACTTGCCACAAGCATACTGCTAAGAGAACGTGCCATCAGGACAATGCAGTAGATCTTCTTTATGTCAGCATGCGGCCATGGTTCTCAAAATAACTTGCACGGGATTCTAAGAGGTACATTCGACCCTGGAAAATCATCCAGGCTGATATCAATTGCTTTCATCTTAGCCAAGAGTGATATCGGCTGTTTGGAGGTCCTGCGGACTATTCAGAACTTATAAATGATGGCAGGCACCTCAACTGTGTCTGTATAATAGCTCCTTTTCAGCCAGTTTGAAAATGTCGCAAGTATGTGCCAGCCCAAGGTACACCCCAGCTTCTAATTCTTTGAGTGTAAATTACATGCAAAATTTTAACGATCTTAATTTATGAATCCTACAACTGTAGGTTTGGGATGTACCAGAAGGTCATCTATACCAACAACTCTCCCATACAAAAGTCATGTTTATACTACAAGAGGGGTTCTCTGTTGCAGTATGCACATCCCCCTTGAAGCAAGTTCCAGTGGACTCCTTGAGGCCTACTTCAAAAGTATACATGCCCTGGATTGAATTACTGTACTGTATAACACTGCAGGAACTTGGTGGGAGCCTTTTCTCTCCTCCTCCTCAACGTCTTCCTGAGTTTATTCAGCTGTTCTTCATGGTATTTACTTCAGAACAAACATACCCCAGATAACTGGCTGCAACACTCACCCAGTTTTTTCCCCAGTCTGTTTTTCTTTCTTATTTACTCCTTCACATAGTTAGCTTTTAGCCCAAATGCATTGTGCATTTTCAAATGCATTGTGAAAACAACATTCCTTCTCTTGCCTGGTTTTTCTCCATTTCTGGGCAGGAAATGCATGTTGTGAATCCTCTCTAGGAATCCAGATGCTCTCTCTTTTACATTTCCCAGGAGTAAAGGCTCTTTGGCCTCCTTCAGGTGTTTTGTTAGTTTCTACTTTCTGCAAATGTCTGGAGTTCAGTAAGTACCCAGAAACCTCTGTTGTTTTTGTGAGTGATCCTGTTTTGACTACAATCAAAAGTCTGCTATTCTAGGGACTTACTAGGGATCCTAGGATTTACTAGGGCTATACTGGTTATGAGGAAGGCTCAGATGTGCAATGGATTTTAACAGCAAAATAAGGCCTCAAATTAAGTAATGTAAAGAAGCTTTTAAACTGATGTTATATAATTGAGAACATTTAACCCACATTTAATCTTTCTGTGATATAAACCAATCCAATTCTGTTACCAGCACAGTATCCCTGATGCTGGTCCCAGTACCTTATCCACACACACACACACCCATAAGTTGAAAACCAGAAGTAGCTCCCAAACGCGATTGGAAGCTCTTCTGAGGCATGGAGAGGCTGTAGAGGAGGCCGCAGCCCCCCCCCCCACAACCCCTGGAGGGCCAGTGCAACCCCAGGTAAGTGGGGAAAAAAACTTTTTCTGCAGTGACAGGACCCTGGAAGTACCATCATCATGCCCCTAAGGGGGTAGTGACTGCTTCAGTTTTTCGTGGTGGGTCATGACCCACCACTTTGAGAACTACTGCTCTAGAGTATCTAAGATAAAGCTGTCCTCCAAACAGCTAATTATGTTCTTTCCATTTGAAATGCAAATCTTAACTTTACCAGCAAGGGAAACAGCCATTATAAAAAAGAAGAAAAAACAACACAACCACAGTAGCTCTAAATAAGAATTTATGAGTTAAATGTAGTTTTTAATAACTGTCTTTGTGGAATGCAATTGAATTATTTTAGTAAAAAGAAACACTGAGACATGCTGACATTTGGCATTAATAAAACAGGCTTGTTTTACCTGTCACTTTGTTGTTCAAATAAAAATTATGAAGTGTTATTTTCAAATGGAATAGTCAGAATCCTCAAAGTACAAGCATACTAAAATTTACAAATATTTTGTATAAAAATTTGATGCAAAACCATAACAGATACAGATCCTTTTATTCAATTGCACGCCAGTGTTGATAGACCCTGTGCATGCAGGCACATAGCTTGGTACAAGGCAGCCGAAGGCGTCTGTAGCTCAGATCCAAGAAGTGTTTTCACAACATCAGAGATTTCTCCTGTCCTGCAGATAGTCCTAAATTCATACAAATTCAAGTTAATTTACTGCTAACATTTAATTTTTACTAATGATAAAATTCATGCAATGCAGGGAGGGTTAAATACAGATAAAAAGTGAAAAATCAAACTTGGATTCTGTAAAATGAAATTTGATTTCACTTTAAAAAAAATCTCTTCAGTCTTTTTTAAAATAGCCTAGTTCAGTGTTTCTCAAACTGTGGGTCGGGACCCACTTGGTGGGTCGCGACCTGGGTCCCAGGTGATGGAAAGATCAGATAAGTAACTGCCACAAGCCCTGAGACTATTAAAAAAATCAGATAGCTGCTAATTACCCTGCAAACAGCTGAGCTCCTGCAGTTTTAAAGTTTGTGTAAATATAGGGAGATAAATGTTTATGCGTCTTGTAAAGCTAGGTGGGTCCCAATAGAGTGTCATTTTAAAAAGTGGGTCCCGGTGCTAATAAAAAGTTTGAGAACCACTAGCATAGTTGAAAATGAATAATGTAATATAAATATGTTAAATGTCTAAGTTCTAATCACTTAGAACTGAATCCAAGACACTATCAAACACATTTATTATAAAAATGTATAGGATACCTTTCTACTTCAATAAATGAGTTACCAAGGTGGCTTACAATTTCAGTAAAAACAATTTAACAGTCAAACAAAACAGTATAACCAGCAGAACAGATAAGCCAGATAAAACATGACAAGCAGAGCATTGAGTTAAATATGGCTTTTCTATGTAAAATACCAAACTAAAAGGGAAAACTATCTGACTTGAAGGCTGCGCATGAGGAGCAAGGTAAGGAGGGTAATGATCAGCTTCTCGCATGAGATAGCAGGAAGCAGATCAGTGTAGCCTGCATTGGCAGCAAGTTGGAGGGAGACGGCAGCTGACTCCGTGTGAAAGGAACCCTGAATCCACTGCCCCCTCAAGCCCCTCGCAAGCTGCTGCCAATGCAACCCGAGTCAGGTGGCTGCATGGATCGGCTGGCACTGACAGAAGTTGAGAATAGAATCCAACAAAAGGAAAATTTGTTTGTTCCTCACAGGTCAACTCTTATAACTAATAAAGTGAATTTCTAACCACCACCGACTATTTTTAAAGATTTAAAATTACAGAACAAACAATTCTCAGTAAAATGAAATTACTATTATATGCAGTCTCAATTGATTTCTTTGACATGCTATCAACACGTGATGGAAAAAACTGAACAGAAACACACTTTGCCTCCATTTGGAAGACAGATGGCCTCCATGATGATTTAAGACAGGATGTCAAATGCTGTCTCAGAATTTATCAAAACTCTATCTCACCTGGCATAATAATTCCTAGTCTCTGCTGAATGGCCTCCAAATGAGAAATGTATTCAGTTAATGAATGTTCAGGATCTTTAGACGAAGCTTGAGAAGCAGAGCTGTTGAACCTACAGGTTATTAAAAAACAATCGTTATATTTAAGAGAATTCTCAACACACACAATTTGTTAGCCCAGCGTTTCTCAAATGGTGGGTTGCAAACACTGCCCACTGCCCCACCCACACTTCTGAGTTGCTGGATTTTTACATGAGTGGCAGTCTTTGGCCCATGCATGAAAACGATGCAACAAGGCCTGGAATGGGCCAAACACTGCCATGCAGAGGCTCCGGCAGCAGGCTTTTCGCAGGAAAAATGCAAAAGCCCAACAACCCAGAAATAATGGCAGTGACATGACAACATCACATCATGATGTCACCACCATTACTTCCGGGTTGCCAGTCTCCAAGCTGAAGGTGGGTCATGGAGTGGGTAAGTTCCGAGAACCACTATGCTAGCCTGTTTATTACACTGAAGCCAACATGGTTATAGATTACCAATGGTTTGCCTAAGTGAATTCATGATGTGGTCAGATTCAGATGTGGCTCTTCTCAATTCATAGCTCAGTCTTTCACCACTGCACTAATTCTCTGGTGAAGCTTAATATCTACAGACAGTGCAATCCTGCGCAACTATGCGTGGCCGGCCTAAAGAGCTGGCCGCTGCATCCAAGGCCCATTGTGGGCTGCACTGGCATGGCCCGGGCTCACTTCGTTCAATCATCCCATTCTCCCGGTGTTAGCAGCATGGGCCACAATGGGCCTCCTTGGATGCATGCCAGCTCTTTAGCTGGCGCACGTCCGGGGAGGCTGTATAAGGCCAGCCCGGGCTGTGACAGGGCTCAGGATATCGGCGCTCTCCCCTTGCCCCTGCACCAACTAGGCATGGGACCCACCTGCGGTGGCCGGCGCATGGTCTGGAGGACAGCGCAGTGAACGGTGTGCCAGCCTCTGCGCCGGCGCCGCTTACTCCTGAGGTGGCGCAAAAGTACCTTATGGCACTGATGGAGCACTCGCTCCGCTGGCCTAAAGTTATGGAGGACTGGGCTGTGAATGAAATACTGGTTTTCATACTAAAAATGCTTGTTGCAGTAACTGGTTGAAACCTTTATAGTTGATGAGCAAACAGACTAAAGAAACCCATGAAGTACAGCAACAATCAGAAGAGGGCACAGGACAAAGTGCAGATTGTATCAGCTTTTTGCAGCACACATTCAGTTATGGGTCACACTAAAAACATTTTTGTTTGGTGGAGACAAACCTAAAGAAGCACGTCAATGCTTTGAGTTGGCAACAACTCTTATTACACAGCGAACTGAGCAAGAAAATGCTCATTGATCATAGTTAATTTTTTATTTAGAAATTGATTTATAACACTGTATTATTTTGAAAAGCAGCAGTATGGACGAAACATATATATGCAGCAAGCTCTACACTAACCTATTATGCAAGCGATGTGGTGATTTAGGCAAGCAGTCCGTAAGTCTCACATGGTCATTCCTGTTGCTGTATCCAGCTTCTTGAGTTGCAGAGGACTCTGTAGTAATATGTGGGAAGGGCTGTTGCTGCCTTAATACCTCTATTCTGGCTCTGGGATCTAAAATGAACAATATATAGTTTTCCCTTTATATATGAATTCTGAGAGGCCCAGGGCAGGTATATACAAGATGAAAAACAAAACTACAGTTAATATATAATTAAGATAATTCTGTTATGCCAAGAAGGAAAATAAATATTTAACATAGAATCTAGAGCAAAATCAATTTAATATGAGCCATGCCACCAAAAAGACAACAAGAAACAGACAACCTTCTATAAACACTTCTTGTTTTTCTGATTTCTTAGTTATTTATATCTAACACTCTGTAAGGGAGGTGGCTCAAGAACACTGACGGTAGTCCCTCAGTATCCGTGGGGGTTTCGTGTGCACCCACGAACAGAGAGAAAATGTGGATGCTCCTCCATAGGCCTCTGAGGAGCCTCTGAAAGCCTCTCCGAAGCGACGAGAAGTCACTTCCGGTTGCTTTGGAGAGGCTTTTGGAGGCTCGCGAAGGAGTTTGCAGGCCTGGAGAGACGCAGAATGGGCCTCCGGAGACCCTCCTCTGGTGAGTAATTGTTGAGACATTGGGTGCTTGGACTCCAGCACCCCATTATTCATAGGGTTGCACCCTGGCATCCACAGATGCCAAACCTACGAATAATGAGCCCCCACGGTATATGATATTCCTTCCTTGACACCTCCACAATAGAATGTACCAAACTGAAAGATGGCTAAGCCAAATGCTGAAAGGAAATATATTCCTTTCTATATCCTGCTTTCTGCAGCAGCAACACCTATGTGTCCAGAATCTTCAGCCCATCCAGTACAGGTGCAACGGGGCTGCATATTTGTCCCCTTAACCCAGGTAAAGCCCCAGCCAGAGCTACGGGTCTCCTTGGATCCACGCCAGCTATTTAGCTGACGCAAGTCCGGGAGGCCCACGTAGTGCAAATGGGCCTGGAAAGGGGGCTAGGATTCACTGTGCACCAGCATTGATGATCTTGCCCCCCTCCCGAGCCCGGTCCACCCCTCCCCTCCTGCGCCACTTGGAGCAGTTCTTACCTGCTCTGGTGCATGGACTCCTGAATTTAGCACCGGCAAGATGGTGCAGGCCTTCTTGCCGGCACTGCTTACTCACTGGGTGTCACAAATGTTCTTTATGGTATGTTTGCAACACTCTAGGCTGACACAGCAGCTGCTGCACCAACAGAACATTCAGATAGGATTGTGCCATTTGAGATATTTTTCCAGAATTTCAGTGGCAACTCCTTGTACAAGAGAGGAAAGTAGGTCTCTTCGCAATTTATACTTTCTGAATTATACGAGATCAAATATCACACTATTTATTCAGGAGTAGCTGAAGTGACACCCAGGTATATACTATTACTTTACTACAGTTTACTTGTGCATAGAAAAAAAAAGTACTGAGAAACTGTAATAGATTCATAGAATATTTCAGAAGAAATTCTCACGTGAGTTGGGTCCAATGCCTAGAGAAGTGGCTCCAGACGGCATTTCTTTTCTACTTATTTTATGCCATTTTTTCACCAGAAACTTTAACCTGAGGGGTGGGGGGAAGAGATACAAATTAATGTGTAATACTTTTAAAAGCACATATCACGGTAGTGCAGGGGTGGCCAACCTTCCACCATTAGGGCTACTGTGTTCTTAAGAGTTGTGTAGAAGACAGAATCTTGGCAGCTGCAAGTGCTGATGGTGCTGCTAAAGCAGCTACACCTGCTGAAATGCCCTCACCAAGACAACCATTTAAAGGGCCAGCATTCATGTTGAAAGGTTGGCCACCACTGCGGTAGTGCAATATTGAATATACAGCAAATATCTGATAAGTCTGTACAAGTACACCTCAGGAACTCCTGTATCTCTGAGGATTCACATGCACCATGGTGATTTCCTTTGAGGAAGAATGTGATAATAAAAACTACATATAATTTGGTGTAGTACTGAGCACTTAAAGTACTGAGCACTTAAATCCTATGCTTCAATGGTACAGTATTCAGAGAATTTTTTATCTCCACTTAAAAAAAGACATGTGAAAAGCAGCAGGAGGACAGAATTATAGTTGCAGATATAAAGACTTTTCAAAAAATAACAAAAGGTTGTTTACCTTGATATTGCAATGACCACTCTGACAGCAGATCTGAACTTGGTAAAAGAACGGCTCCGTTTGGAAACATTCAGGTCAGGAGGGGAAGGATAGATGCCCATGCGAGCTATCAGGGATAGTGTTGCTTGCTCACATTCTTGGAATCCACCCAGAAGCAGCAGAAGGTATTTTTTCTGATAAACCAGAGCTTTTCGAAAACTCTCTGCTCTCAAATATTTCCTATATAACTTCTGTAGCTGAATAAGCAAACAGAGGATTTTGCATATAAGAGACTGACAGTAATAGGTGTTCTGTGGTATCTGCGGATTTGTCTCAACGTGGATGCCAGTGGACGATCAAGTCCACTGTAGGAACTTGTTAAAAAAAAATTTGCAATTGTGCAAGTGAGGATTTTTTTTTTTCACATTCCCCCTTCCCTCTCCAGGCCTTTGTACTCCCTGAAAATCTGCTCCTGAAGGTTGGGGGACTGTTAAGATCAGGATGATATCTGGCACATGGGGTTGGAGACGGAAGGGGAGAATTGGGAAAAATCCCCCTCCTCTTTTGCAACTGCAAGTTCTTCCATGAGTGGAAGTCAGGATCAGGATACAACTCAAAGATGCTGCTTTCATTAGAAATCTTAAAATTTACATATTATTCTACTAAGATTGGTTTAACTGACTGTCAGCCTTACATTTTAGTGATCAGGAAGGCAAGACAACTTCCAATTTTCTGGCAGAACAGGAGGTGTCGTCTGATATCGAGGCAGTGAAGAAAAAGCAACATTGGAAGAAACATGGAAAGCACTGAAGGTGCAGCAAGAAATGGTTACTGAGGAGATGGAAGGGCAGAACTAGTAGGAATAGCTGGAGAGCGAGGTGGTTTGGACCCAAGGTGGAATGTTCTCCATTATGTCAGAGAAACTGGCCTTTTAGTCTTTGTACATAATATACTTCCAGATTTTTTTCCCAATGATACAAAAGACTCTTAGAAGACAAGCTACTGTCTTTAGACCCAAATAAGACTCCCTTTGCCCCTACTCAAATACTCCAGCTCCTCAATTGCTCACCTTTCCTATTTTAGCCAAATTCTCTCCATACACTATTGCTGATATGGATGAAAACAGGATTCAAATGAAATGATACAATCAAATAAATTACCTTCAAGTTGGAAGCCCCCATTGACTTGTTTTCCATCACAAAATGAGTTTTTGTTGCTTCATACTCCATGGCTTTCAAACCATTCTGTAAAACAGGTTTCTCTTCCTGCCAAACAATCCCTTCTGATTCTGGCATTGAGTTAATAATACATATAGGTGTGACCTAAAAATAATATTCAAAGAATTTAAAAAACCCTCAAAGATTAGATACAATAAAGGTATTAATATTTTCATTCAACAACGTTCAAATAAAAACAGAAACACAATATCCCATCCCCAAGCCCATCTCCTCCACGTTTTGCCCCCACCCTGTTCTGCTCGCCCACGCCCATTCAACCCCTCTCCGCCCTCCCTGCCCCGTTCTATCCCCTGCGCAGGGCTTACCAGCTCTGGCAGGCCTCTATCACTCCGCTGGTGCACACGGAGAGGCTCTGGCTTTCCTGACGGTGCTTTTGCAGCAGCCTGCCCCCTCAGAACACGTGTTCCACTGGTGCAGACCTTGAATAGGATTCTGCCATAAAGGACCTTATGCTGCCGGAACACTAGTTCTGGCAGTGTAAGGCCTTTTAGGATTGGACTATAAAAATCTGATTACTTATATGGTTTCCATGATTTATATGGTAGTGACTTCTCAAACAGATTCAAAAGCCACATTGTTAGTCTTAGTCTGTGAAGCGCACTGATGATATAATTTGGCTTTAGCAACCACAGCAAAAACAGTAGTTTTTGCTACAGCGGATAATGCAGCTTTCTGTACTGAAGTAGTGGGATACATGTTTTTTTTTCCCTACTTGCCTTTAAGTCTTTTTGACTTTCAGGAACAACAGTGTTGGTCTATGCGGTGTTTCCAGATGCCTGGGTTAATAATACTGTAATGTATAGCAGGCGTTCCCAACCTGTGGTATCCATACCCCTAGGGGTACGTGGACCACAGGCCGGGGGTACGTGAGACGCTGTCCCTTATCAGCAGCTGATAAGGGACAGCTGCTAAAGGGGATTTTTTCTGGGTTGCAGCGCGAGCGCGTGCCCGCCCGCACCACATGCCAGAAAAAAGGCCCTGAGATGTCCCCAGTAGCTCCCCCAGTAGTTCTTCTGGGCACGGCCATCTTGGATCTCACAAAATCTTGAGAGATCCAAGATGGTGGTGCAAAAATTGGGCGCCGTCATTTTGGATCTCGTAAGATTTCATGAGATCTAAGATGGCGGCACCTAGAAGAACAGGTAGGAGGAGCTACCGGGGACATCTTGGGGCCTTTTTTCTGGCTTGCGGCACAGGCGGGCCCTCCTGCACGTGCTGCAACTAGGAGGGAAAGTGTACGCGGAGGTCAAAAGGTCCGGGAGTACATGGGGCAGCTGGAGGTACACGGGCCTCCGAAGATTGGGAACCCCTGAGCTATGGGAAGAAATACCACTCTTAGGAGTCCCCTGGGCCACAGCAATTTCAACACAGAAGGGTTTATTTTCCCTTTCCTTAATCTTTATAGTCAACAGTTGAAGATATCAAAAGATTAGATTCATTTGTCTAATTTTTCCAAACTGTTAATAATAATAATTTGTTAAAATAAAATGCACCTTCTTACCAGAGGTTTCGAAGAAGAAAGTAATTCTGCTTTAAGTTCCTCGAGTGTACGCAGCAAGACTCCAACAGCGTCATCATTTGATGCAGGCCAATTAACTGCTCTGTTTTGTATAAACAGAAAAAGATAATGTAAATGATCGTAGGCTAGGTGGCCATCTATGATTGCGTACATCCAAAGTCTGAGTCATTTGGTATAAAGACAGCACTTCACACTGTTTAAGACGGGCAACTCAGTTCATAAGGGTGACAAGGGCAAACCAGCTGTGAAACACCAACGCAAGTCGGTCAACCCTCTTACAGTAACAACCCTATTTTGTAGTGATACTTTTTTTAGCTTCTATGAAAGTAGGAAAGATCCCTCCCCCTTCTGGCAAACCATATTTCTCCACTCGTCTAGATGGGACACTTGACCAGGAAAGGCCAAGCAGTTTCAAAGAACTGTGTCACTTTTAGTGTCAAGATTCTAATTACATTTAACAGATTATATCCAAGGAGATAACAGCTGTTTCTAGTGAGTTCAGCTATTACAACTGATCATCACAGTAATTAGTAAGCACTGGAGACCATGCCCTACAGTTACACTTTTTCTTTTTACAAATATCTGGAAGACATTTCCAGAACTAGAAATACAAAAATTAAGATCGTTGTGAAATACTTACTTGTCTACAGTTTTATATATGAACTCAGAAAGATAAGCAGCAGCAACAAGCAACTGCTCTCTGATGTTTTCTAGTTTCTGTTGCTTCACATGCAGCATTACAGCATCAGCTGTAAAGGGTAAGTTGGTATCGTAATTATTTTTTGAAGAACATGAAGGAGGACTGTGTTGGTTTTTATGAGAATTAAGGTTTCTTTCTTGTTCCTTCAAGTCTTCTAGCATCTGTTGCAATTCCTTGATTCTTCCAGTGTTCTGCCACTGTTGTAATTCCAACTCATGCTATTGGAATAAATAGTTTAGCAATTTGCAATATATATCCAAAATATCCAACATACATATCCACAAGCTATAGGAAGAGGTTAGCGTCTCAGCAATCCCATACTGTAAAGGTTGTTGCTGAAAAAATGCACTGGAAAAAAACAGTATTTGAACCATGCTTTTGTGTGTCTGTTTACAGATTAGTTATCCTGATGATAATCCCTTAACCCACTCCAACGTTTGATTTCATACCTTGAATGTATAAACTGAAAGCAAAGGTTGAGTTAAACTGGATAAAACAAACAAAAACAGGAAAGAATATTGATAAAGCCAGGGGGATCTTGACTTGCCCTTGTTCATCCTGGAACAAGTAATCATGTCAACAGTTAGTAGAATGTAGTATCTCCAATATACAAAGATGAATTGAGTGCTACAAACACATTAAGGTTGCAGGTAGTCCCCTGCTTAAGTACAGGTTAGATTCTGGAGGTACCCAAGTTGAAACATACTTTAGTTAATTGAAACATTATGTGACGTAAAAAAAAATTGTGTACAACTTTCTGTAGTGGTTGAAAAACAGTATAGAAATATTTATTTCTATAAATAATCTATAAAACAGATAATTCATTCCCTAGTGAATGCAGAGCCATAGCAACGCAGCCCCCTAGTGGGGACCGCGGGCTGTGTTGATGTCCCCCCCCCGGCGGAAGCCACACCCCAGGGGGTGATGCCCCCAGGGAGGCCGAAAATCAACCCCAGGGGGCGGGTGGGGAACACTTTCCCCACCCTCTGGAAGCCTCCAGAGGCCTTCGCAAGCCCTCCAGAGGCCAGAAAGAAGACAACAGCGGTGCACTTCACGTGAATGGAGCCGCCGCTGCCGCTGGAATGTCACTGAAACGCCCCCGCCAGGGTAAGTGCTGCCTCCCTGGACGTGCTGCCTGGGGGCGGAGCGCCCTCACCCCCCATTACTATGCCTCTGAGTGAATGTACACTCTGTGGAAACCCTGCTTTAACGTACAAAATGGGCCTTAGATGGGGGGGGGGGAGACGATAGCATCTGTATTAGTTGCATTTAACAACTTGCATTTTGCATTTTACAAGAATTTACATTTTACAATTTGCATATGTATTAGTTGGAGAGGAACACGAGTACAGTTCTATTAAGCACTATACTGGCACTCCTTTACCCACCACTTCTGCATCTCCAAAACACAGTGTCTCCCTTTCAAAAACAGACATTTCTCTCCATTCCCAAAACCAATGTCTTTCTTACTCTCACAAACTAGCGTCTCTCTCCCTCTCACAAACCAGTGTCATCATGCCTACACGAAGACATAAGAGCAGACGGACTATGCCTACACAAAAGCGCAACATGGCTATCCTTAAGTTCAAACCTTAAGGGGTTTGGATAGATTCATGGAGGAAAAGACCATCACAAGTTACAAGCCACAAGCAACCTCCTGGCTTTAGAAGTAGGTTCTCTCTGTGCCAGGTGCAAGGGAGTGACAACAGGTTATCTAGTTGGCTGTGTGCTCTTGGGGGCATCTGGTGGGGCCACTGTGAGATACAGGAAGCTGGACTAGATGGGCATTTGGCCGGATCCAGCAAGGCTCTTCTTATGTTAAGTTGAGACGTCTGTAAGTTGGATGTCCTTACGTAGGGAACTACCTGAACATAAGAAGAGCCCTGCTGGATCAGGCCATAGGCCCATCTAGTCCAGCTTCGTGTGTCACACAGTGGCCCCACCAGATGCCTCAGGGAGCACAAGACAACAAGATAACCTGTGTCCTGTCGCCACTCCCTTGCACCTGGCACAAAGAAAACCTACACCTACAACCAGGAGGTTGCTTTTCCCTGCATTCACATTTCCAAAGTACTCAATCTGTGCTTCAAAGTAACTTATTTATGGTGATGTTGTACCATAAAGGTGGAATTTCAAAATAAATCTTAGACTGTATAAGCAACAAGTCTCAAGAAATTTATTATGCCACAGTTACAAAAAAATGAAAGCCAGTGTTTTTACCTGATTCTCTTGAGCTTTCTTCAGTTCCTTTAATTTATCTCTTTCTGTTTGCTGCTCATGCTTTCTCTCTTTTGCTCTTTGTTCTATTCTGTTTTCCTGCTCTCTCAGTGATCGGAGGATTGACTGCAGATGCTTCCATTCCCTTTTCATTTGTGCCTCTTTCTCCTGATGCATCTCCAAGGCATGGATTATGTCCTGTTTTTGATTTTGCAGAAATGTCTGGGTAAGCTGTAAACTGGTGTTCAGATCTTTTTCCTTTTGAGGTTCTTCATGACACGCTTGCATTTCATTTGTTTGTTTCTTAGAATCAAGTACCTGCTGACGTGTCTTCTCAATTATCACTGCTAGCTCCCTAGCATGTGACCTCTCTATACACAACTGAGCTTGCAGTTCTTGCAATGAATCTTTATGTTTACAAGACACACATTCATTTATTCTTATGCTCAGCTGTTCTGTCAAAACACGTTCATGGTTCAAAGCACTTAAAAGCTCTAAACTTCGGTTCTTCTCAACATCTACTGTTCTCTGCAGCTCCAAAAGTTTATTCTGATCTTGGGACAATAGGGCCTCATAGCGAGAATTCTCAATTTGAAGTTCTTTGCGAAGATTACTGTTTGCTACCTGTTCATGCTCTAAAGCCACAGACAATTGGTTGTTTTGAATGCATTGTAGTTCCAAGGCAGCCTGCAACTCCTGTACAAGAGAAGGAATTCATTATAATTACACTAGACCCTTAAAGTTGTAAGCTATATATAAGGGCTCTGTGCCACTGAGCATACCACTTTCCTGGATACGCAGCAGCTCAGCGGCGATTCTGGATGCATGGCAATGACGTCATGCCATCGTCGCAGGACATCCAGAAACACCGAGCTCTGAGGAGCTTGGCTTCGAGCTGCACAGCTGTAAGAAACCTGTTTAGGCAACAACTGAATTATAATTCAGTTATGAAAATATAGTCACAAGATATTTCTAGAAGATACTGCCTCCAGAAATTCTAGTTTATACCTTAAATTTAAAAAGCAGATTTAGATTCAGAATACCATAACTTGCTAGTTCTAACTACAATAAGGTAAACTAGAATTTCTGCGACATACCAAACATGACAACACAATTTTACCACCACTTAGGAGGGAACAGTTGTATGTCTCCAAATTTATGCAGAACACTTGTTTATCATTAGATCAGTGGTTCCCAACCAGTGGTCTGTGGACCACGGGTGGTCCGTGAGAACCTGAAAAGTGATCCGCAAGGTCTCACCAAAAAAAGATCGGCCTTTGGTAATTTTAATAAGTGCCGACCCCCACTTTGAGCCACAGTTTCAACCCGATAATTTTGCAGCTAGTCAAGCAAATGCAGTGTTTCCTTAGTGAAGGATTTGGAGGCATAGTAGAACAAACAAACTATAATTTTCATGCACTATTTTACCTCTAATGCTTTTGACTTCTCATCATCTCTTATCTTATGCTGATGCTGCTGTTCATCTAATGAATTCTGTAGTTCTTTTTCTTTAAGGTGTTCATTTTGCAAGTCTTGAAGCACAGTTGCCATAGCTTTCTCTTTATCCTCCAGTGCAGAACTACAGCATATACAAATTAAATGTCAGTTTTAAAAATAATTCATCTACTACTTCACACCATTCTTTTTTGCAGCAGACAAACCCTCTAGTTCAGGGGTTCTCAATCTTTCCCACGCCATGACCCACCTTGTCCTCCACAGTAGGTCACAACGTGGGAATGACTCACTGTCAGGCCTTGGAGTCCTCTTCTGGGTAGCGCCGGGCTGGCAATTCAGTTTATTGGCCTCCGTGGGCCTCAGAATGGCCCGTAGAAGCCTCCAGAAGTCGCTTCCAGAAGCTTCTGCAGGACATTCTGAGGTCCGCGGAGGCCAACCGAGTGGATCGCCGGCCCGGCGCAACCTGGAAGAGGACTCCAAGGCCTGCCAGTGAGTCATTGGGCTTCCAGAACAGCTCCAATTTGGAGTCATTCGGAGACAAGGGTGGGCAAGGTGGGCCCCACTCATGACTCACCCGCGCGGGCTCCACACGACCCAGTTTGTGCTGCTCTAGTTACTAAAGTGCTGCTCTAGTTACTAAGCAAGGAAACAAAAATCACTTAAGGGTCACTTCATCTATTGCTTTTCCCAACCTAGATTTAAAGCTCTCTCTCTCTCTCATACTTTCAATGCTGCTCTTCTGTGGGTCTTCTATCTAAGGAACTAACAAGGTCTAAACCTGCTAAGCTTCAGCAATGATGCAGTATCAGATGTTTCTTAACCATCCACCAGGCCACTATGCAACTTTGCATATCTTTGCAGCACAGTTTCACAGTTCTGAGCACTGACTGACATAAGCAGTGAATTCGCTGTATTCACAGACTTTTGTTGTTGTTGTTCAGACGTTAAGTCGTGTCTGACCCTTCGTGATCCCATGAACCACATCCCGCCAGGCCTTCCTGTCCTCCACTATCTTCCTGAGTTTGCTCATTTTCATGTTTGTTGCATCGGTGATGCTGTCTAACCATCTCATCCTTTGCCTTCCCCTTCTCCTTTTGCCTTCAGTCTTTCTCCCAGCATCAGAGTCTTCTCCAGAGAGTCCTCTCTTCGCATTAGGTGGCCAAAATATTTGAGCTTCAGCCTCAGTACCTGACCTTCCAGGGAACAGTCAGGGTTGATTTCATTTAGGATTGACTGATTTGATCTCCTAGCAGTCCAAGGGACTCTCAGGAGTCTTCTCCAGCACCACAGTTTGAAAGCATCTATTCTTCGGCGCTCAGCCTTCCTTATGGTCCAACTCTCGCAACCATACATTGCTACTGGGAACACCATCGCCCTGACTATACGAACTTTTGTTGGCCTGGTGATATCTCTGCTTTTTATTATGCTGTCTAAGTTTGCCATAGCTTTCCTTCCAAGGAGTAAGAGTCTTTTAAAACATTATAAAACAGGGGTTCTCAACATTGGCAGCACGATGTACCACCTACATGGTGGCCGCCGTGGTACGTACCTCTGGAAGTGCCAATGATGTCATCGGCACTTACTTCTATCTTCCCGCTGTGCTGGAGGCCTCACAAAGGTAAGGCAGGAGACCAGGACGGGTGGGAGGGCCTTTTCGAGCCCTGGGAACCCGCGGCCCGAGGTCTGCAGAGCTGCAGACCTCAAGCAGCCGGTTCCTGGACTCCGGCGACCTTGAGCAGCCGGTTCCTGGGCTCCAGTGTGGGGCAGTATGTGTGCTCTGGCGTCATCAAACGGCAGTCCGCACACCACTAGTGGTACGCGTACCACCGGTTGAGAACCCCGTTTAAAACATTCTCAATCACGTTAGAATGTAAGTAACACAAGCCAGGGAGGGGCAATGCAGATGAAAGGGCAGGGCTATGTGGACAGGAGATAAGAAAACAGTTACAACAATGATGCTACATGAATGCAATTGTAAAGGTAACCAGTGAAATCACAATCAGAGGTAGTAAGCAAGCATTGTTAGTCACACTTGAAATCTAAAAACCTGCTACTCAGATTTTGAGTGCCTGGTACTACAGGAGGATTTTGGTCCAAAGGAATCACAATCCAATTCTGTGATGTAGTGTTATGATGCAAAATGACAGCATTGGCAAAATCACTGTCACAACACACACACACACACACACACACACACACAAAAACAGTTCAGAAAATACAGCAATAATTATTTAACATACAAACCTGATGCGCAGACTCCACATGAAGTTTAATTTTATTTTTCACATTTTTATACCGCCCTTCCTCCAAGGAGCTCAGAGTGGTGTACATATTTCCTCCCCTCCTTTTTGTCTTCACAACAACCCTGTGAGGTAGGTGGGGCTGAGAGATAGTGACTGGCCCAAGGTCACCCAGGAAGCTTCGTGGCTGAGCGCGGATTTGAACCTGGATCTTCCACGTCTAAGTCAGACTCCCAAACCACTACACCATCCTGGCTTGTTCTTACCTGTACTTGATTACTTCCTTCTGGAGTTCCTGTAAGGACTTTTGCAGATTCTCATTTGTTTGCTTGGTTTCAGAGAGATCTGATTTCAAGTTAAGTATGGCAGCGTGTTCCTGCTTCAGTAGTTCATGCATCTCTGAGGCCTTCTCTTGCTCATTTTTTAGAGAAGCTTGCAAGTCGCTTGCAATGGATTTCTCCTGCTGAAGTTTATATTCTAGTAATTCAACTGAGAACAAGTAAAATATTACAAAAAATTAAGTACAGTATCTATCAAAACCATTCCAATAAGTTAAATGTAGCAAAGCAGTAACTGGATGAAGTAGTTAAATGTTCAATTTTTCCAAGGCAACTCCAAGAAAATCCATACATGAAGATTAAGTTCCAGTTATGTGGATTTTTTTTCAAAGGCAACTGAACACAATGTGTTGTATTCAAAGAAGGCACGTCATGACTAACTTGTTTTGGATACAGCTCTTAAAAGGTTATATTTTATATCATATGTCCCCTAGTATGCACACCAATGATGTGCACTGACAAAACAGATGAGGTACCATCTGCTTCCCTTTCCATACTTAATTCAAATCAGGCCATAAATAGAGGTACTCATTCATTTGACTTGCTATCAAACTCCATCTACCCAAGGCACAAGCTTATTAGAAGTTCAACTGAACCAACATTACTTGATGCTGCTTTTTGTGTATCCAATTTTCACTTAAAAGGAATGCTCACATGGGGAAAGTGAAATAATACAGAAAGGATTACATAAGTTCATACAACTGTTACGGGTTTTTTGTTTTGCTCTTTGGAAGAGTGTTTGCAAAATGAAGGCTGATTGCAGCCTTCAGTCAAATGAAAAAATGAAGAGGAAAATAAAGAAGATCTGGCACTACCCTGCCTTCGAAGCTGATGTTCTTGTTGACTTCCATGATTCTCTGTGTTAATAAGAGTTTCTTGGAGTTGCTGCAGCTTCTCCTGGCTCTGAAGATGCATCATTCGCAACTGAGCTTGAAGGTCCTGTATTTCGGTAAGTAAGCTGTTCCTGTCTGAAGATAAAAGATGCTCCAAAACTATCTTTTGCTGTTGTTCCTGAAATAAAATCAAGCCTATTTCAGACATACTGAAGATTTTTTATATAGTATCAATTCAAAAGTTCACATTAATTGCTTTTTCATGACAAGCCACAATTTAAAAGTGTTATATGCAGAAGCAGCAGGGTTTTCTTCTCTCATCAAGGATCATTAGCTTAAGCTGCTGCAGCTGCTGGGGATTCATATGGCAAGGCTGTTAATTATGCAAATTTAAGAAATTTAATCAAGAAACGTAACATACTCCGGCAGCTCAATCCCATCCGTGCACCAAAGTGCCTGGCTTAGAGCCCCACGTCATATCCTATACCTATGCACTCAGACAGCAGGTTGGAGGTCTCCTGCTGGGTAAATCCCCAGCTTGTGCAATGGGGCTCCTCGGATCAGCGCCACCTAATTCAGTGGTGCAGAACCAAGAGGCTCTGTGTTGGGCCTGGAGGCCTGGCAGGGTGGATAGGATATGGCATCCAACGAGGATGCCGATCCCACCCCCTCCCAGGCCTGATCCGCCCCCTCTCCACCCTGTTACGCCCCCCTGCCCCCCCAAGCCCCAGCGTAGCTCAGAGAGAGACTTATCCGCTCCACGGCGCTTTCCCCCAGGTTCAGCAGCGGGCAGGCAGCACTGGTCTCAGTGCTGGCGCTGTCTACTCACCAGGTGCCACAAACGTGCTTTACAATATGGTGCCACAAACGTGCTTTACAATTTGTTTGCAACACCCTAGGCCAGCATTGAGGCCGTGGTGTAGGACGAAGTTAGGATTGAGCTGTAAATGTAGTACAGATTTTGGACTTTTGGTGCAGAATAAATCCAGCCCAGATACTTGGGGTAGGAGTATCAGAATGTAACAAAAATGGTAGCCAAAGACAAGCATTGTAAAACATTTTTGCTCCCCCTGTGATGTATTTTTTTGTTTTAAGGTTCCGATTATTATTTTTCACATTTTTATACCGCCCTTCCTCCAAGGAGCTCAGAGTGGTGTACATATTTCCTCCCTTTTTTTTTGTCCTCACAACAACCCTGTGAAGTAGGTGGGGCTGAGAGATAGTGACTGGCCCAAGGTCACCCAAGAAGCTTCATGGCTGAGCGGGGATTTGAACCTGGATCTTCCAGGTCTAAGTCCGACTCCCAAACCACTACACCATCCTGGCTATTAAGAAAACATTTTTTTAAAATCTAAGAATAAAAGAAGGTATCCACTGTGCCTTGTTACAACTCCAGAATCTTTAAGGAGAATATAACATTTGACATTTCTCATACTTGCTGTTTCACTATATGCTCCAGCTTTTCTACTAATGAGCATTCATCTCCAGCTCCGGGATTGCAGAAATGGGACTGCAAGTAGCTTTGTAACATGTTTCGTTCCTTTTCCAAAACACACTGAACTGCCTGAAGTAGTTCTCCTCTCCAGTCAAAGAAAGCAGATGACAATTCCTACAAGAAAACAATTTTTCCCTATCTATAGATGTATTCATACAATTTTTATTGCATTTCTGATTTTGTTTTGAAATTAAGACCCTTGTTTTGTTTTGTTTTTGAGAGAGAGAGAGAGAGAGAATGAACTTCTCTAGGAAACATTTAGACCAGAAACAATAAAAAAGCTTCCTTGCAAGGGCATGTTGGGCCAAACAGGAGCAATTCAATTTTGTGACACTACTTATCTAAATGTCATGTACATCAGTCATGACATTACATGGTTTTTGCATACAGAGCTGGTGTTGCATAGTGATTAAAGAGCTATGAATCAGGACTTCCCTAGTCTGAATTTTGCACTTGTCATGAACACACTAGGTGACCACATTCCACTCAGACTTGCAATATAGATATAACAACACTTTTCTTATTATAGGATTGTTGCAAGGATTGCAACAAGGTAATCGGCATGAAGCACTTGGAACACTCAAAAGCACTATACAAATGTTAAATATTATTGCATTATTTCTGACTGCCTTGGCCTGTGTGTTAATTCAGGGGTGGCTAACCTTCCACCATGAGGGCCTCTGTGTTCTTAAGAGTTGTGTAGAAGACAGAATCTTGTCAGCTGCAAGTGCTGATGGTGCTGCTAAAGCAGCTGCACCTGCTGAAATGTCCTCACACCTATATAATCATTAAAGGGCCAGGAGCATTCATGTGGAAAGGTTGGCCAGCCCTGTGTTAATTACTACAGACAGACCAAGCAGCTTCAGTTGCCCTGCCCCTATCTGCCTTTATAGTTTATCCTACTTTGTGCCAAGTTTCTCCTGCATTCTCTGGGAAACAAGTGCTCCCTTTTGTGGACCTCATGATCTAATTAACTCCTCCCCCCAAAAAAAGAAGAAAGAGGTTTTAAGTAAAGGAAAACTATATTCTCGCTCTATACCTTGTCTTCTTTATTTGGCACTTTGTTGAGGTACTCCTTCAGTGACTGTACTGCATCAAGCAAGGTTAGTCTCTCTCTTTGCCATCCCTCTACTGATGGATCATTTTTTTTATCATTAAGAGGCAGAGATTTTTCTGACAAAACCAGTATCTTGTAGCTTTCTTCATATACCATCTTCAACACATTCTGAAAGAGGGCAAATATGTTAACAAAATAACAAAACAGTCTATAATCAAAGATGTTTACCACCTGAAACAGTTCTGCTGTCTTGCAATTTGCAAATTATATAGTACCAAAGCCGGATTTCTTCCCACTACAGCCACAACATGGTATGTGGAGGAACCTACGTTCTTCATTAGAGAGCCTGTTCAGTGTCCCAATCCATGGGGAACATCAAATGACAGGAACATGGAATAGGGCCTTCTTGCTGGCAGTGCCCAGACTATGGGACTTCCTTGCACGGGAGCAAGCACTAGGCTTTGCTTGCGTCACTGAACTCCGCTGCCTGAGAGAACAGACTGGGGCGCTGCGGTACAAAGGTAAACAACCCCGTCCGCCTCTGCGGTCGCCCCAGGGGTTGCGCCGATCTTCCCCTCCCTCTTCCTGATCTGGGCTAATCCCTAACTAAACAAAGCAACAGAAGAAGGGAGGTAAAAGAGACAGAAATCTAACGTTTGGCTCAGAGCCCAAACAACTGACACCTTTCTCTCAGACGAGGTAGGGCCAAACTGGGTGTAACCATCAGCCCCTGCGCAAAGGAGACGTTTGTTCAACTGACCCTAGCTTGTACTGGCGCGAGCGCATTTCTATTCAGTTAGGAATGGCCCCTTCCTCTGCCAGGGAAATTTTTATTTCAGCTTGGCTTTCTGTCATTGGCGTTTTGTTTTGGTTGCTCTAATTATTGTGTCTTTTATTTTACTGTGTTTATTGCTTTGTACAAGTTGTTGGGTTTTATATGTTGTGAGTTGCCCTGCTGGTTCTACAGGGAATTATTTAAATAAATAAATATACTGTATTGCAATTGTACCACTTTACACAAGGATGATGAGTGTGCTCCAGTTCAGTATCCTCTCAGTTCATCTGTTTCAGGTCTCCTGTAAATCAAGTGCTATATGGAGAAAAGAGAGAGGAACTCGGAGCATTTACAACAGTGACCAGGATTAACCTTGTATCTCTACAGTTCAATTAAGAATATTGATAGAGCAGCCTGGCCTTTGGTTGAATTGCTCCATTTCCTGCTGTGTTGTCATTTTCTTTCATTGTATGGCTGCTTTTTACTGTGTAATTGGTTTGTTATTGATTGTTTATGCTGTTTTTATTGTTTTAACCTTGTAAGCTACATTGAGCTTCCTTTTTCTAAAATAAACCGCTAGGAATTCTTAACCCAGTGACAATGATGATGCAGGACAGGGATCCTTGCTCTCAGAAAGCAATTGTCCTCCCATGACAATGGTGTTCAGTGTATGGGATATTTTTGTATCCCATATGTGGTAGGATGAATCTATTGATCTACCATCCTATCTACCATCCTATTCAACAAAATATTCTATATGTATGTTGAAGTCAATCAATTGAACCAAGAGGACCTAAGCAGTAATTCTGATACATGTCCATCAACCATAGTCATGGAGACTATTTGTGTATGGGGATGACTTGCACACCAAAAGGGTCTCCATCAATCTCAAATTTCACACAGCAAGCATTACAAGTTGAATAAGTGAGGCACTGGACAGTCCATCTGTGGTTCTTGAAGG
The DNA here is from genome assembly GCA_026170595.1 of Plestiodon gilberti rubricaudatus. NCBI lineage: Eukaryota > Metazoa > Chordata > Lepidosauria > Squamata > Scincidae > Plestiodon > Plestiodon gilberti. Next base: position 145,812,903 of record JANXHW010000001.1, read on the forward strand.
ATGCATTTGACAATGATCAGTGGACCGGATTAAGCTTCAAAGAGTTTGTTGTTCTGATTTCTCCACAGATCTTGCCACTGTACCACTGCTATTGGTTTAGATTTGAAGATGGAGGTAAAAATGATTGGGTTCTTGTGTGAAAGCTGGGTTGCCAGCATGGCAGCTTAGTTCACTGCAAAAAGGAAAGAGGGAATGAAGCTGCGTTATAGCCAGAGTTTAGCAGTTAGACAGCTTTTGTTGGTTTCAGCATAAGGATTATGGTTTCTAGTGGTAGTACCGGTAATATGTATATAGGGATTCACAATATTGCCTTAAACAAAATGTTTTAAAGCCTCTAATAATAGTAATGAGTAGGAAAGCAGGGTGTTCAAAATCAATTTTTTTAAAATCAGAGTTTTATAAAAATTTAAACTGAATTTTTATTGTAAAGATGTTTTTTTCTTTTTTTTAAAAAAAAGCCTTATGTGATGATAGTTTTACGGTAATTTAAAAACTGTTATAGCGCAAAGATCTCATTATGAAATGGGGATTATAAATTCTAATTCTATATTGTGAGACAATGTATTCATATAATCCTTTAAAATGTTTTGTAAAATACGTTCCAACCATTCTTGGATTGGGACTTTAATTTTATGCAGTTCCATAAGCTTCTGTATAGATTATAGATAGGTGTCTTTGAAAATGGGTTTATTTTTTCGCAAATTTGTTGAATTGAAAAAGCAAAAAGTGGCATTTTGTGTTTTTATTCCAATTTATTAATTTTATTAATTTGAAAATGTGTAGAGAGACTACTGAGTACTGGAAGAATACTACAGTATACTGTAATCAGATGTAGTCCAGAACCAGTAGAGAAAATAAACCCATTTTCAAACACCTCTAGTTATTAGTGCGATTGAAGGGTGTTGCTGATTGGTGTCATGTTCCCTAGTTTGCCCTCTATCAGTGCCATTTATTTCTTCTCCTTAATCAGTGATGGCAAACCTATGACAGATGTATCAAAGGTGACACACCACAACATTTTGGGTGACACACCAGTGTTCACCAACATCTGACAACAACTACAGGATCTCAGTATCTGCGGAGGCTGAGGATACGAAGGATCCTTTAAAAACCATTTTAAAAAGTAAAAATGAAAGTAAAAAAAGCCTTCCCTACTGTCGTGAGGCAAAACTGCGATGCTTGCAGGGCAGTCCTGCACTCCTGGAAGCCACTTCTGGGTTGTGTGACCCCTTTCCCTTTGCCCTGGCTCACCCCAGAACGCATTGCACTGGGCGAGCCAGGACAAAGGGAGTCTGTCGTGCAATCCGGAAGTGAAAGCAGCAGCTTTTCCTATCATATATTACCTTCAGTTGTTCTGAAAATGTTTCTCTTTCTTTCATTGCTGGTTTAGTGATATCTGGAACTATTCCAAAGTACTGCAGACAAGCCATCACATTGCCATCTTGGTGTACTGTGGTTTCTGGATCTTCTTGATTAAGCTGAAGTACTAAATCTGAACTAGAATCTGAAAAACAAAACAGCAAATGTGTTATATAAACAGGGCACTGGCAGGGCACTATGTATTCTTTGGGTTAGATCAGTGGTTCCCTAACTGTTGGAAAGACCCTTTGCTGCCCTAAGTGGCAGCGGGGCCTTCCCAAGGGTAGGGACGGCACATCCATGATTGCGCTGTGGTTGCAGACAAAAAGTGTCCGTTTTACCTTTGTTGGTGGCTTTGGATGTCTGGCGGGGTGTGTGGTGAAACCGGAAGTGGGTCGTGATCGTGTTGGAGGGCCACTCTGACGCCTGGGGAGGCCTGCAGAAGGGTCCGCAGGCTCCCCACACCACCCGCCGGACATTCAAAGCCACCAACAAAGGTAAAATGGACACTTTTCGTCCACGGTGGTGGCGGCACAATCCAGGATGCACCGTCTATGTCACCGCGGATCACCACGCCCCTTAAGGGTGTAGCAACCTTTTGTTCCCGGCTGGTACGTTGTGACGCCCCAGTTTGGGAGCCTCTGGGCTAGATGGACAGAATCCTACTAGAATTAGCTATATCACCTGAATTTCATTTCGATTGTGGGAATAAGCTTGCCTGCCTCTTTTCAAAAGGGCTAGTTGTTGTGGGTGGCTGGTAACAAGATATGGAAACTTCTTAAATGGGTTTTCATTGCTCAATAAGTTCCTGTCACTGTTTCAGTTTTTAAGGCTATAACATTTAAATTTCATGACCCCCAGATTGTATTGGTGATGAAACTATGAGCCCAATCCTATACCCGCCTCCACCGGCGGGACTGAGCTTCGCACTGTCGCAAACGTGCCATAATGATAAAGCCAGCACCGGCAGGACCCTGCCGGTGAAGGAGCTACGCCTGCTGGAGGCAGATAAGCTCTTCACCGGCCAGCAGCGTGGTGGGGAGAGGACGGGGGGAGGAGATGTTCCGGGGCGGGGAGAGGGCGGATCAGGTCTGAGTGGGGGGCAGATTCCGTCCCATGCCTGAAAGTCTGGCATCGGGCTTCTCAGAGCTGCGCCAGTCATTTTGCTGGCACGCCTCCGAGTAGCCCCACAGGGCCTTGACATGGGGGAAGGGGACAATTGTCCCCTTCCCTTGAGGAGACATCCGGCCCTGCACTGGATGCAGTGGAGCCTGCCCCAGGACCACTGCATCTGAGCGTGGGGCTCTGAAAAGGATTGGGCTGTGGGAGTGGGCCCTATTCCCCAAGGTAATGGTGATCCCATATTGAAGAAACAGAAGTTCACAATTTTCTAATTACTTTCTACTTGCATAGATGTGGGAGGGAGTTTGTGAGCCTGAGTCAATGTCACCTTAGGCCAGTGCTTCTCAATTTTTTTCTGTCATGCCCCCCCTAGGAAGAAGAAAAAATTTCGCGCCCCCCTAATATAACTAATGCAATAGTTAGTGTATGCTTTGCGCCACTTAACTAGATTGTAGGAGCCTCCAGCGACGATCTACTTCACCGATGATCTCTTCCGGGGAGCAGATCGTTCCTCTGCTCCCCGGCGCGAACTCTGTAACGCGCCTAGGAGCGCTCTGCAGAGTTCACGCTGTGAATCATGCATGCGCAAGACGACGATTGGCAACATCGTCGTCTTGCGCATGCGTGATTCACAGCGTGAACTCTGCAGAGCGCTCCTAGGCGCGTTACAGAGTTCGCGCCGGGGAGCAGAGGAACGATCTGCTCCCCGGAAGAGATCGTCGGTGAAGTAGATCGTCGCTGGAGGCTCCTACAATCTAGTTAAGTGGCGCAAAGCATACACTAACTATTGCAACGAGCCCCCCTTTACGGAGCCTCGCGCCCCCCCTGGGGGGCGCGCCCACTATTTGAGAACCGCTGCCTTAGGCAAATCCCAGGAGCAAAATACAATTTGAACAGGCCCACTGAAATAAGCAAAAAAGTCTGGATCCATTCACTCACTGCTGCCATAGTCAATGCTTGCACCCTCAATCCTGGACATTGTTGATCTTAGATCATCTTGCAACTCGGAGGGCATCAGAATGAAACCTTCAGCATCTCTAACCTATTCAGAAATGAATATACAAAATGGAATGGATTCCCAGTTCACTCAGATTGCTCCACAACAATAACATTTATGCAAACTGAAGCCTTACTTTTTCCCTTTGGTAAAGAGCAGCTATACTCACAGTTTACACTATATTTGTACACCTACTTGCTATTAGTTAATGAAGGATGTATTTGTATACAGGAAAACATTGAAAATACAAAGCAATCAGGTTTTTAGGAGTGTAGTTATCAAAGGCAGCTAGGGATCACAATCAGAGATCATAAAACACCCGAGAGGCTGAGCTTGGCAAAACACAACCGCTCTCGAGCAAAGGTAAAGCTGATCTGGGGAAGCTGAGGGAGCCTCACGCGCAGGAGATCACATGTTTAAACCACCAACTCTACCTCCAGAGGCACGAGGCAAACCCATCAGGCAGAATGACCCCCTCCCTCTGACAAGAGAAAAGCCTTTTCTGATCTCTGGCTGTCAAAGGTTTCGCACAACCAGGGGAAGAACTGGGCTTCCTTACACACCCAGCACTTTACAGAGCAAGGAAGAAAGGAGGTTTTTGGAAGCAACTGTAGTTGTTTACCCATAGACACTGCACAGTAGTAAAGAATCACTTCCTCCTCACCACATCTCTCTGTACTTTCATTCCACAAATGAGGAGCAGACCTACGTTCATTTCTCAAAGGGGAACAGATCGACACTCTCCCCTGTAGCTGAGGATCTGTTCACTAATTATTTGGCCCAAACGTAGGAGGGTGTCTTGGCTCACAAGCTTTTCCCTACACCCGACTCTCCCCACCATTGTGGAAAAGTTAGTAAATAAAAAGAGTGATCCTTCATTCCAGTACTATACCATGATGTTTCTCAGGTTAGATTTAGATATCTTGTTGCACTTAAAGCAATCTCATCTATTTTTCAATATTAAAGTCACTCACATAGAATTATTCAAAGGATGCTGTAATTTAGTCCAGAATTACCTTTACTTCATTGACTACAGTTCATGATGAAGTGATACCATCTACTATGACACAATACCTATTATTCTTTACTCATGTGGTTTCCATGGGAACTATTGAGTCACATGGACTCACATGACTCAGCAATAAACCAATGTGTGTTGAGAAAATAATGTGTCACTCACTGGAATATTCTCTTGTGCACCGTTGTACTCAGTAAATGAGCAGGTAAGTCCTGATAATGCTGGAAACTGGATGGGGGGATGGGCTGCAATTGTCTCATTGCTATTAGAGTAGGAACTAGGGCATCCCAGCAAACCGGAGGTTTCTTCCTGTTCAATCAAGGAGTCTGAGCACAGACTTTCCAAGCCTATGCTGTCCATGCCATCAATATTTGAGAAGGGTGTTAAAGGAAGACTTGCTTGGAGCTCCATGCTATTCTGTTTTCTCATTATCTCAGGTGAGTCCCATGATGTCTCATCTATTACTATAGTTTGGACATTTTCAAATATCTTTTGAGCGAGTTGTGTGGTTGGAGAAAGAGTGTTAAGCTGCAGTGTTTGTTGAAAATGGGGTTTTAGATTTTGTTGTTCATTGATAGTACTTGAATCCTGAATCAAAAGTATGCCTTGCAAGCATCCATCTTGAATATTAAGATCTTTGTGGGAAGTCTTCAGATTAGTCACAATAATATTTTCCTCCTGCAAAACAATATAAGAATTCAGTAACCTGCCTTGACATGAAACCTCTCAAAGGATGGGGGAGGAACGGTTTTCACAAACATTATCACCTACGAGAAAAAGTCCCTTGCTTTTCGGCAATTGGGAGGGCCCCAAAAGAGTAAGAGCATTTTGCAGCAGGGCTACACCCTGCCAGACACTCATTTAGGCAGCGTATCCTTTCTTGGTACCTGGTATTTTGCAGCAGTACATCAGAGTGAGCCTCTTTGCAGCTCTGATCAGTTGTTGCTTCTGAATCAGTGTTGTTTGTCATGAAGCCAAAAATGCTTGATTAAACAAACGAACAATGGTGCTGAAGTAACAGCTAATCAGAGCTGCAAATACACTTTAACAAGACAACAGCATGCATGCGTCTATACCAGAGGTTCCCAAACTGGGGCATTGCGACGGCCCAGCTAGGAACAAAGGGTCGCTACAGCTTAAAAGGGCCATGGCGACCCGCGGTAACGTCGCTGGTGCGTCCAGGATCGTGTCACCACCACGGACTAAGTGGTCATTTTACCTTCCCTGGTGGCTTTGGAGGTCCGCCAGGGGATGTGGGGAGCCTGCAGACCCTTCATCGTAAAACCGGAAGTGGGTCACGATCGCATCAGAGGGCCGCTCCGACACTTGGGGAGGCCAGCAGAGGGGTCCGTAGGCTCCCCACACACCCCGGCGGACCTCCAAACTACCAGGGACACGTTGTCGCTACTCCTGGAAAGGCCCTGCTGCCACTTAGGGCAGTGGGGGCTCTTCCCAGGAGTTTGGGAACCTCTGGTCTATACTATAGAATAATTTGCCCTTCCCTCAAAGCCCCATTCTCATACCAAAAATGTTTGCCTAAAAACATTCTGTGTAACGAATGTCAGTGACAGAGCGATTACAACTGGAAAAATGTTTCCTTGTTCAGCATAATCTGTGGCCTCCTGCGGAGAGCTTGAGGCTTGTGTTCGGTAGCTAGTGAAGATGACTACACCATGGAGGAAACCAGCTGGAATTGTAGGGTTCTATGCAGAACATAGAATATGGCCAGCGGGTGGCGCAGTGGGTTAAACCGCTGAACCATGAGCTGTCGATCGAAAGGTCGGCAGTTCGAATCCGCGACGGGGTGAGCTCTCATTGCTTGGCCAGCTCCTGCCAACCTAGCAGTTCCAAAGCATGTTAATGCGAGTAGATAAATAGGTACCGCTTGCGGGAAGGTAAACAGCGCTCCATGTTCCAGCCACATGCTACGCGCTGCGGCAAGGAGAGTCATGCCGGCCACATGACCACGGAGGCGTCTTTGGACAACGCTGGGTCTTCGGCTTTGAAATGGGGATGAGCACCACACCCTAGAGTCGGACACGACTGGACTTAATTGTCAGGGGTCACCTTTACCTTTTATGCAGAACAATATTGTAAAGATCCTTATTGGATCTAGATAAGCCTGCCTGTGTAAACCGCCTTGAATAATATCTGAAGAGCAATCTGAGGATAAGAAAGGCAGTATACAGTATATATACAGAAACAAACAAACATTGCGAAGAAAATGCAACGTATCAGGATTTATTTGAAACAAACATTCCTTTGGTAAAGAAGGCACTTGTATACAAGTCCCAATCTAGACCAAAGGAATTCTTGTTTCAAATAAATAAACCACCTTCAATATAAAGCAGTCCATGAATATTTGCAAAGCTTTCCATGCCATTTCAATAACCTTCTGAATTTTATATTAAATATTCATGAAATGTAATTGCATAAAACATAATGCATCATCAAACACGCAATTTCAACAAATGCCAAACATGCAACAACAACAGTATATATCAGGCCAGTCTTAAAGGGCTTTTGGAATAGGGAAGAGGTTTCTGAAGATAGTAAAAGGAATCTCTTTTTCCCCACTCTCCTGAAACCTGCTCCTGCTTCAACGATACAGGGCTAAAATGGTTGAGATTCTGGGTTGGTTATTAGCCCCAAATATTAGTATTTTATTGCTAAATAGCAATAGCAGGCAAGGTTTCTGAAGAAGGAAAGATGTCCTTTTGCTTTTCCTTCCTCTGGAATTCATATAGCAATAGGATATGGCAGGCTCATCCAAAATCACGATGGCACACCAGCTCCAAAGATCTGGTTATGATGATAATGGACAACCTGCTAAACATTAGACTCAAGTTTAACCTAGCTTAAGAGACCAGTGAAGGTAATGGGAGTGCTGTTGGCTAGGCTTGTCCATCCTGCCCTTCAGGAAGGTATAATGCAGGTCAGATTTAAAATGCACCTGTGTATCACTGGAAAAAACAGACATCGACAATTTCTTTGAATATATCGACAGAAATAACATCTAAGGCCTGGAAATATTCCATCATTCTCCACACCGTGAGTCACCATTCCTTAATTTTTTAAAACTTTCTGTGTATTATTTTGTCTTATTGTCAGCTGTTATCAGGCAGGAAGGTGCTTAATATTTTTTAAAAAACCCACATATTAACTAGCCCATTCTTATTATCCTATTTTATTTTGATCAGTATTGGGCCATTAAAAATACTATGGATAACACATACCAGTGTATCACAATAAGAAAATTCAGCTGACTCCGAAGGATTGTTACTTTGTTCTCTCTCTTCCTTTATTTCTTCAGGAGGGACAAAGGCATCATGTTTTGGTACCAGTTTTTGAAGGTTAGTATCGTCTCCAGCATCATCTTGATTTTTTTCCATGCAGGATTTCAACTGAGAGTGAAAAAGATCTCTTTCAGATCTCAGTGCTTCCTGTTCTTCCAGATTTTTTTCAATCTGAGAATTGAGTTTCACAACAGCAGCTTGTAGTTTACTTATTTCTCCCTGATAAGTGGCTTCTTTGTCACACAATGTTTGTACCAAGGCCTGTAGTTCATTTTCAAGCTGCACAACATTTTCTTTTATATGCTGTACTTCAGCTACTTGCTCTACTTTTTGCTCTGACACTGCTTGGAGCTGTAGTTCTCTCTCTGAAAGTCTTGCTTCTTTCTCCCTCAGCTTACCTTCAAGTTCTTGAATACAAGTAGCAGTCAGAGTCATTTCAGTATCTCTTTGTGTTGAACATATCTTCAGGCGTTTGTGTTCTTCCTGTAATTCATTATACTGTAGCTGTAAAGTTGTTAGCTCTGCGAGGTGCTGTCTAGAGGATGCCTGGACATTTTGAAGGTTTTGTTCAAGAATATTTATATCAATTTTAAACTGAGATTCTTTTTCTACAAGCAGCTGCTGCAAAGCTTCTCTGTCTGCCAAAACCATATCTAATTGTTCCTGAAGCTGTTCCTGGCTGGAGTGAAATAATAGACAGTTGTCACCCTCACTTCTGCTCTCCAGATAATTTAGTGATCCTTTGTTCAGTCTGTTTGGAAGGTTTTCATGATGCACTTCCTGAACAAGATTATTAACACTGTCTTGGCTATCACTGACTTCATGACGAATGGGCTCAAGAAGTGCCAACTCTGTTTGAAGCTTCTCAATTACCCCATGGAGATGTTCTATTTCTTCTGTTTTATCCCTTAACAGTCGTTCCTTGTCACCACGAAGATGTTCTAAAGCTGATTTCATGTCCTCAATTTCAAACATTTGTTCTTCCAGAACCTGAAACACCAAAAGGAATGACTGAAGATATAATAAAATGTCTTGTTTGTGAACAGTTTTTCTGCTCTTCATTTTAAAACAGAACAGATAATTTATGGTCTCCCTCTTTACCTGTAGTGCATTCTATAGTAAATCCATGCTGCACCTACCCCAAGCTGCACCTACAGAACACAACTTCCATAGTTTGTTGTTTCAAACCATTTTCAGCCTATACTAATTCCAAGGAATACAAAGCAAATGGGAAAAAAAATCCTCAGCACAAAAGCACTTCCCGATCAATTCCATTGAAAGCGATTGAATGAAGTTCAACAGAGACAAATGCAAGGTTTTTGCACCTAGGCAAAAAAAAACCACAACCCCCCCAAAGGCACAGGTACAAAATGGGTGGTACCTGGTTTGGCAGTACAATGTGTGAACAAGATCTTGGTGTTGCAATGGATTATAAGCTGAACAAGAGTCACCAGTGTGATGTAGCTACGACAAACAAGGCTAATGTGACTTTAGTAGAACCATAGGTTCCAAGGCATGAGAAGTAGTGGTTCTGCTTTCCTCCATGCTGATCAAACCTCATCTAGAATACTGTGTCAAATTCTGGGCACCACACTTTAAGAAGGGTGCAGCCAAACGCGGGCAGGTTCAGAAAAGGGCAATGAAGATGGTCAAGAAAACGAGTCCTATGAGGAAAAGATGAGGGTATGTTTAGCCTGGAAAAGAGAATGTTGAGGGGACGGGATGGGGCATGATATACTCTTTAAGTACCTTCTTCAAATGAAGGGTTGTCACATGGAAGCGGGCAAAGATCTGTTCTCTGTTGCCCCAGAGCAGAATTAGATCTAATGGGCTTAAGCTCCAGAAAGGGAGATTTCAGTTGGACATAAAGAAAAACATCTTAACAGTAAGAGCAGTTCAACAATGGAACCAGTTACTGAGGGAAGTGGTGGATTCTCCCTCATTGGAGGTCTTCAAAAAGAGGCTTGACGGACTCCTTTTGAAGATCCTAAGGAGAACTTTCCTGCTTCAAGGAGGTAGTTGGATTAGATGGCCTTGAAGGCCCCTTCCAACTCTGTGATTCTAACAATCCCAACAAAAAGGAGACTGCATTCACCTCCACTTGTTATCAGTATTGCTAGGGTGATAGAAAACCAGAATACCAACTAGCCTGTTAAATAAAAATACAACAGAGGGGGTATTGTCTCAAAACATCAAGGGGATGTTCACATAGCATATCAATAATATCATCTTTTCCAAGTCTCATGGCAGAGGTGATTCCAATAAAGGGGGCAAGAGTTGGTCACACATCCAGTGCTAGCAAGCCTAAGGCGACTCAAATGAAAATACAGCATCCACAGGTCAATTAGGAAATGTGTGGTTGCCCTCTGCATCGTTTCACTCAAACAAGTGCTGTGGTGAAAATACAGCAGTTTTGGCACTGACATCAAGCAAATTACATGCATCAGCGATAAAGAAATATTCCAAGCAGCATTACTAACTATAGGTGGGCCCCCATATCCGCTGGGGATATGTTCCAGGCCCCTCCGTGGATACTTGAAACCGTGGATAAGAGCGAACACCCCCTCCATGGTTTCCTGAGGGGCCCCCCACCCTGCCTCCCCTGCAGACAGGCATGCTTGCCCCCCCAGCTCTTATTTTTCTTTCAGCAAGCTTTGTTTCTTCCTTAAAACAAACAGAGAAGCAGCCTCCATTGCAGGCAAGTAGAACGAGACTAAGTCCTAGAGAGGCTCTGCAAGGTTTCTGTTAACCTTGCAGAGCCTCTCTAGTACTTAGTCTCGTTCTACTTGCCTGTAATAAGCAGCCAGAGGCTGCTTCTCCTGTTTCTTTAAGGAAGAAACGAAGCTTACTGGGAAAAAAGTAAAAGCCGGGGGGGGGGGGTGTCCCCACGATCCGTGGATAACTGAAACCGTGGATAGCGAATCAGTGGATATGGGGGCCCACCTGTATTCTCTGCAGTACAAGAAGCTGCAGCAAGAACATGTATTATTTTCTAAGTCACTCTGTGGATTGGTTTTCATCACAGAAGTAACATGGAAAGTTGCATGTGATCATCTTCCACATGAAACGATTTAGAGCAAGCTCCAGGTGGCAACCACAAATGAAACATGCGTTCTGCAAGTATCTACGGTATGTTTCTGGCTGATACTGGAAGGGCCCCTCCCCAAATGCAAGTCTGAATCTAACTCCCACAAACCCAAGTATGTTCCATGTGTACTTGGCTTGTTCGGTGATGGAATGTTTACTCTTATTATCAGCAAAACATCATGCCACAATGTTTGGGTAGTAGATGCAAAAGTATCCATTTCCAGACATCTTGTAAATTGGTATGTTTTGGGCTATGTGTGCATTAAAAGTAAGCTTTTACAGACAGCCTCATTTAGGTACATACTTCTTGCTCCCCATTTCCAGGAAGAGTCTATCAAATCAAATATCTCCCTTTTTTAGTCATTAGCAAGTTTTGGATTATACACATACCAACTTCAGGACTCTAGCTATTTGATATCCCCCAGTAAGCTACCCAATGAAGCCCAAGTGTATTTGCATGCACATATGTCTGTCTGTCATTTTAAAAACATCCTTTAATGCCAAATCTTTACTGGATAAACATAAGTTTCATTATCAGAGAAGTATCAAGTCTCTGTTTATTACCTCATTGTTCTTGCTATTTTCTAGTTTATGTTCCAATCTCATGATTTGCTCATTCAGATGATCTGTTTCTTCATTCTTTTCTTCAAGCAAGGTCTTCAGAAATTGCAAAATAGTTGCTTCATTATCACCTTGATTCTGACTCTGCATGGTAAGTTTTTCCATTTTTTCCTAATGAAAAGTTATGTATTAGAAAGATCTATTTTCTGCTACTAGAACACTGCTATTTCATTTATTTAGTGCAACTACTGTACCAGGTGCCAGTCAACTATACTGGTATGATATCCCATACATGCTTCATGAATGTATATGCCAATAAAGGTTCTGAAATCTGAATCTGCTTCATGAATGAACAGTATGGCACCCATAATCATGGGGGATAGGTTCCTGCCCCCCCCCCCCAGATACCAGGAATCAGCAGATAAGGGGAACGCTATCCCTTCAGGGCCCCCCCCCCACGCCCATTACCTTAGTTAGGCTTCCAGCACTGGCGCCAAGCAAGCATGTCTCTTTCTTTACAAAAACGCTATAAACCAGCATACTGGCTTATAGCACAGAGCAAGCAAACAGCCTGCATAGAGATGCTCCTGAACGTTAAGCAGGAAGCTTCGTGTTTGGCTACTTCCTGTTTCTATGCTGGCTTATAGCGTTTTTGTAAAGGAAGAGACATGTTTGCTTGGCCCCAGCTCTGGAAGCCTAACTAAGGTAATGAGCGCAGGGGCTGTGGGGGCTCTTGGCAAACCGCAAATAAGTGAATCCATGGATACCGAATTCGCAGATATGGCCCCCCCTGTATTCTGTAAAGAACAAAAGGTCTCAGTTATTGACAATGTGATTGGTCATGTGAAAAACTAGTAAAATCTTGGTTTTCATGTTTGATGTGCAAGGCTGATAGCCAGCATCATGGTGGAATTCAGCTCATATGCATTAATTATTGAGTAATTTCAACAAAATACTCCTTTCCAACTAAATCAGACTTTTTTTTAACCTGTATTATAATGCCATGGAGGAAATCAAAACCTCGACATTGTTTAAACAGAATTAATCCCTCACTGGTCCAAATAATTTTGACTGTGTAAGAGAGTATCAGAGTTTACTGTTTCTAAACTTGTATTATTGAGACAAACATATATTTCAGGAATTTCTTTTCCTGGTGTGACTTAATTTTGGGGAAATACCATCTGGTACCAGAAATGCTATCTGGCATTTTCAAATTTGCTGGAAACTGCATTTCACCAGTTGGCACTCTACTATGTGGAAATCAGTTAGTATAACTGAAAGCTAAAGGTTACAACAAACCACACACACACACACACACACACACACACACACACACACACACACACACACACACACACACACACACACACCTTTTCCTACGCTATTGGGTCGCACTGCACTGGCTGAAGCACCACGGGGCACTAACTGGCTCTCCTGGAAGCCATTTGGGAAATTCTTCCGTGATGTGTTCGAGTGCATGCCAGGGCTGACAGAACAGGTCATGGGCCATGGCGCAACCTGGAAATGGCTTCAGAGAGCGCTAGATACTGCCCCGCGCAATCCACAGTTGATGGAATTTGCGGGTAAAGAACCCGCGGATACGGAGGGCCCACTGTAATTAAATATCACTGTAAAGCATTTTTACACAGACTAATAATAATAATAATAATAATAATACACAAGAATTGTATTTGATGAAATTTTTGGAGGTACTCAGTCCACAGTAGAGCAATGCCTTCATAAGCAAAAAGTAACAAGGTGACGAATGGCAAGATTTCAAATCCTACAGAATTCTCTAGGAGCCTTTCATGCAGACTAGACCTTCCTAAATTCCATCTTTTTATCTTACAAACTGCAGACTGCTGGGTCACCTACAACATGCTCCCAACTTTTCTCCCCCCCCCCCCGTTTTTGCTTACCATTTAGCCTGATGAAGACTCCTACAGATTTTGAAAGCTTGCTGTTCCATACTTTGTTAGTTTTTTCATTGGTCCTAATAAAACCTGCTTTGGATGGGGGATTTTTTTTTTCTAATGGACCAACACAACCTCCTATCATTTCCTAAAAGAAATAATTATGTCCTAGCCAAACAAGAGTTTTTGGGAGATAAATGGAAAAGCTTGTCAAGAACAGCAATTTTAACATTTCAGCAACCTTAGCTGAAGCACCTCCCCCCCAAGAAATCCCACTCTTCTAGGTTCCTTTCCTGAACTAAAGTATGTTTCTTCAGAAGTCCTGATGAGTTTAATAGGACTTCTGAATAATAGGACTGAGGACCCAAAAATCCTATCCAACAGGAACTGGTTATGGGCGCGTGGATTGTGCATCTCATCCAATGCACAAATTCACCTCACCCTTCTGCTTGGGTTCAGTGCAGTGTGTTCAAATGAACGAAGGTGCATCCCTACACTCACTGTGGAAATATGGTTTTAATACATTTCTCCAGTATTTCCTTGCCAAGCTGTCCCAAATGGTGAACAATTTAAAAAGTAGCAGTAGCTGGGGGGGAATGAAAAGCTGGGAGGGAGGTGGGAAGGTGCAATGTTGCTGAATGAAGAAAAGGAAAAAAAACTCCCCTTACATTTATCTGTTTATATGCATCTCTGCCTAAGCAAGTGGGGAAATAGTTCCAAATACAGTTTTGCAAATTAAGTATCTAATGGCACAATCTCTAAAAGTAAGTTTTAAGGAAAATTAATTCTTAGACATACTCTCAGTTGCACATTTTCTTCTTGGAGCTGGATTATTTTGGTGAAATTAATACTTTTCTCCATCTCTAACTTTGAACTCAGCTGCAAGACCTCTTCATTTTTATTCTTCAAATTCTCTTTAAATTGTTTGAGTTGTTCTAATAGGTCCTCAACCTGAAAACAATACAAACAACACTCCATTTTTGTTTTACAAAACCATCTCTTTCAAGAAACAACTGAGGATTTAATCCTGGTAAATGACTGAAGATGGGTTCAATCCAGGCATTCATTAGAACCCAATGTGCTTGTTGGTATTACAGAAGAGAACAGGAAAATAAATTATGAAGAAAAATTCTGGGGTACCACTGGAGGGCATGAAATTGCCAAGCATTTAAAAGCCAGGAAATGTCCTATGGAGCCCGTTATGATGCACCTGCCAAAGTTTTCCTCCACGATCCTAGTTTCATAACAAGGAAACTATCACATGTCTACCCTGCAGGAATTCACAGTACTGCAGTTGTTGAGCAGGAGCCAAAGCAAGAGAATCTCAAAGACCCAGGAATCTTTTGCAACTAGCAAGCCCCTTCCTGTAGCTTTCATTCAACTGAAAGACCTTATACCTACTAACCTACTAGACTGCATTCTTAAAACTGGATTTCAGCTGCCACAGGGGCAATTCTACTCAGGGAATAAACATTATGTTTTATTAATTAATGAGTCTTTGGCTTAGTTTCCATTGGCCCTTTCGTTATTTTCATTTGAACTAACTTCTCTCTTTTTGATTAGAAGTTCCTCTTGTGTTTTTAATTTTTCCTTTAGCATTTGATCCAAGCTGTCTTCTGTAAGCACTCTGTGCCTGACTTCATCCAGTTTGGATTGGAGAGAAGAAATCTGAATCAAATTATTGTACTGTTGTTGCTGCAATTCTTCTTTATCCTGTAAAACATGAACACAAGAATTAATATACGAGTAATAGTTCTGTTAAGTCTATTTTGATAACACAATATTTTATTTACCGGTAAGCATTTACTAGAATATGTTTTTGGCTTAACATATGCTCAAGCCTATAATGGATCAATGACAAGATGAATTAATTCTCTTTCATCATCTGAGTTGGCCATAGGGTTTCTTTGCTGCTCTGCAATCTCCATTCATTTCAAGGGGGCTAAACAGAAACAAAAATGGCACTACCGTTTCAATTCAGTTACATCAGCTTTGTCTAGCGCTAGTCAACTATTTAAGGCTAGACATATTTTGGAAGTTTTGAACACTTCATGGCCTGGAATCTAAATTTTATGTGTACCTAAGGCATTAGAGCCCAATCTTCTAATTAGGACTGAAATTATAATTCTATTTTAATTGAATGGTGTTTGAAAAGTTGTTTCATACACATGACATTATGATTAGCTATCTAATATAAGTTTCATGCAGGGATTGAGATGATTATCTGAATCAGTGTTTCTCAAAGTTCTCCCCGTGAGCGATCTGGGGACAAAAGGAGCATTTTTAGACTTACCAGGGGTCAGGCCATCCTCCAGAGTGGGCAATTAATTTTTCTAAGGGGCCACATGAGAAACTGGGACTATTTTGGAGGGCTGGACCAATAGGCTGAACGTCCCCTCCGCAGCGCCTGCACCCCCCCGCCATTCTCTTACCTTCATTAGCTGCTCCGTGTCTTCCTTGCAACAGATGCTATAAGCAGCAGCATGTTGCTTATAGTATCTGTTAAGGAAGACACAGAGCAGCTAATGAAGGTAAGAGAATGGCGGGGGTGCACGCGGGGCAGCATTATTTGTCAGATTTAGCGCAGATCCTTTGTCAGATTTGGACAAAATTTAGACATTTAGCAAGTCGGGGTGAGGCTGCATTAACAGCCTCACCCCGACTTTCCCACTCAGAAGCTGCCTGTCCCACCCTCACCCACTCCCCGCAGTACCTGAGAAAGCTTGGTAACTGCAGGGCCTCCCTTTGCTTACCCCAGTGGCAGTGGGGAGCTCCTTCCCAATCCACACACTTGTGGGCAGAGGCAGCAACAAGTTTAAACTATGCGAGCTTACGGACCTTTTCCCTCCTCCAAACAGGTAGAAGAGTGAAGGGGCTTATGGGAGTTGAAAGTCTTTGGGAGGACTACTTCCATTGAAGTAGCCCTCACAAAGACACATTTTTTATTATTATTTCTTCCTTTAACAGACACAGTCCCTTCACCTTTCATCCCTCGTGTTTAGAGAGGAAAAAAAAGCCTGTGGCGGAACTGGCTGAAGGAATCTGGGCACCTTAATTTCACCAACAGGAAAAAAACACACATCGATTTAAGACACACCTCCATCCTTGAATTTGCCCGCTCAGCACCAACTCTCCTGCGCTCCACCGCCATGCCATTTCACCCCTCTGCTAAGCGGCAGCCCTCCTGTGGCTCTCTTCCGTCTTCCTGATTGCCCCAAAATGCCCCGCGTGCTGTGCTCCAGCTGACGAGGACGCTCAGGAGCCAAGTGCCTCGGAAGAGTTCATCAGCTGAAAGTGCCGGTCCCATCCGCCTCCAGCTCTGAGCGTCTTTCCAATAGTCAGCTGGAGTGTGTGTGTGGGGGGGGGGGCGGCATTTTCAGCCGACGAATTCTCCCAAGGCAAAAATAGCTGAACTGAATTCTTCCTGGCTAGACCTAAAGCTGAATTCCCAGCATGGGGAAGGCTATTTGGTAGCCTGCTGATACAGTTGCTATAGTCATACTGATTTGAGGAACTCTCTTCTCTGTTCGTTAGGAAGCAGATTTTCTTCAAGAGCTGGGAGCTGGACTAGTGGACACTGCCTACTTCTTATTTAGAGCCAATCACTAGTGCTGTGAAAGTCCCTTTACAAATCTTTAACTCCAATCTGAAACATGTCCAGAGCAAGGCAGTCGCAGGGATGATCCGGTGGCGGAGTGAGGGCGGCTGCCCTCCGCGCTGGCTGTCCTTACTCACGAGTCGTCGTAAATGTGCTTTACGGCACGTTCACGACGGCTTGGAACAGCAGAGCACTTCAGTCCAGGCTTTATGCAAAGGAAAATCTTCCATGAGCCAAACTGAACTGGTCAAGAAAGCCAGATAAGGACTTGTTCCTGTTTACTATGGATATAAGAGGAAGTATAAATCTAGACAGAATTAGAAAGTGCTTTCTAGTCCAGGTTCCAGCCAAGTCCTTCCTCTGAAGAGAACCTGTCTCCCAACAGATGGAAAGAGCACCCTAATCTCTGGATGATTGGAAGGGAACAAGCAGCGAGAGTTCTAAATTACAAAATCCCACAATGAAATGAATTATCAATCACTTCAACATCCATCTATCCATCACAAAAAACGTAGAAGTCATTATATAGTTACTTGTTTGAGTTCAACTTCTATTTTTTTTAGTTCTTGCAGCTCTTTTGAGAGTTGATTGGCATTATTTGCCCCTTCCATATTCATGCATTCCAGTTCTCTGGTCCGTGCTTCCAATTTTTTTATTTCCTCATTTTGAACAGCATGTTCTTTCTGTAGTTGCTCTCTATCTAAGAAAAGCTTATCATAAGCATCCATTCTTTCTTTTATTTCATTGTGGAGTGACTCAACCTATAAGGAATGAACAAAAAGGTTTCATGTTTGAATCCAATGTAATTCAAACCCAAAGCAACTCTTTGGTAACATTTTACAGCAGATAGTACAGTTTACATCTGAGGCAATTCTGCCATCGCTATATTGGAATGATCCAGCTACAATAACCCTGGCCCAGAAGCATGTCAAGACATCACTGTTAAAGATCTGTTTCTCATTTAGAGAAAAACCGAAGCAACCAAGCTTTTTTATTTTAATGAGACTATTTAGGATGACAATAGAATTTTCAACTATCTAAAAGTTCATGAAGAAGAACAACTTCTATCAGGGCTATTAAATATAGCTGTAGAAAGCTTTCTACCATCATCCCACAGACAACGTAACCTCAACAACCAATGTGTAGGATCAATCATTAAAACAATATGGACAGTTCATAATCTTTTTCACTCACCATATACAATCAATTCTCGTTATCTGCTGGGGTTAGGTTCCTGGGAAACCCAGCGGATACGGAAACAGCAGTTACTGAATCATTGATCCTACTGGCAAAATGGGGTTAGGTTCCTGCAGACCCCATTCACTGTACACTACAGGAACTTTATGAAACTGGTTCCCCTCCCCCCAATGTAAATACATTATGTAAATAAATAAATAAATCGGGTAAATATGCAGATCTGAAATGGGGTTGGATCCAGAAAGTGCAAAGTAGAATAACACTCATGCAGGGGATTTTCCCCTCCCTTCTCTGGAGAGCAGAGGGTGGCAAGTAGCTTTGCATGAATATTATGATTCTCTGGATCCAATCTATGGATCTCACTTACCACATATTCTCTAGACTGTCCAGAAGCCTCACATTTTGCCATCTGTTTTAGTTGTTTTTCTAGTTTCTGAATTTCTTCTTGAAATTCATCACGTTCATGTTCCCGTTCAACAGCTTGTTTCTGTCCAGAAAGGGAGAGTTCCAGATTATAGAATCTATATTTTATTAAGTTTGGATAATACAAGATACAAAAGGGAGAACGTATTTATTTATTTTAAAAGATTATATCCTGCCTGATTCTCAAAGAGATTCAAGGTGGCTAACAACATATTTTAAAATATACTAAATAATTAACAAGAATTATTTTAAAGGCTAGTGAGAGTTGGGCAGCCCAATTCTATCTACATTTTAGGCACTCCGCTGGTCTAGGGTGTTGCAAACGTACCATAAATCACATTTGCAGCACCCAGAGAGTAAGCAGTGCCACTAGTGCTGCAGAGCAGTGCCGCCGTAGGAAGGTAAGTCCCCACTGGGCAGCAGAGGGGCGTGGGGGGCGGAATGGGGCGTTCCAGGGGGATGGGGTTGGTTGGCTGGTCCCGGGAAGGGATCAGCGGTGGCCTCCTCTGCCATATCCTATCCCCCTTCTTGGGCCTGGCCGCCCTTACACGGGGCTCTCAGACTTGTGCCAACAAAATAGCTGGCACACATCCAAGTAGCCCCATCGGGGCGGCTGGCAGGCCACCAGCTGCGCTGTGGCAGGTCCAATCCTGCTTAGGATGCAGTGGGCACCGTATGTGTGCCGCCACGTCCTGCTAAACAGGATTGAGCTGTTAACTGGTAAGATATACTGATGTTTTGTTCCCAAAGTCACAGGCAAAGCATCTAATTTTCTTACATCCATGAAATCTCGTTGATTTTTAAGTTGTCTTTCAAGGGCTTGTATTTGTTGCCTTAGGTCAGTAACCTCTAATGACATCATTGTCATTTTCTGATTTTTGTTTAGTTGTTCTTCGAGCTCCATCTCCAAGATTTTCATTTGAGCATTCATGGTGGAACAGTCTTTTTCTGCTTGACACTGAAGGTCTAATTTTGCCTTTGCTAGATGTTCAACTTCTTTGAGCAAGTCTGAAACATTAAAAAAATACATTGGGAAAAATGATCATACGTCAGTTCAAAATAAGAATATAGTATACTTTAACTAATCTAGCAAGTTATAATTTAGCATATAGGTTAAGGTGACCCCTGACAATTAAGTCTAGTCGTGTCCGACTCTAGGGTGTGGTGCTCATCCCCATTTCAAAGCCGAAGAGCCAGCGTTGTCCGAAGACGCCTCCGTGGTCATGTGGCCGGCATGACTCTCCTTGCCACAGCGCGTAGCATGCGGCTGGAACACGGAGTGCTGTTTACCTTCCCGCAAGCGGTACCTATTTATCTACTCGCATTAACATGCTTTGGAACTGCTAGGTTGGCAGGAGCTGGCCAAGCAACGAGAGCTCACCCTGTCGCGGATTCGAACTGCCGACCTTTCGATCGACAGCTCATGGTTCAGCGGTTTAACCCACTGCGCCACCCGCTGGCTAATTTAGCATATACATAGACAATATATACATAGAGAATATTCCTTCCTTCCACCACCGTAAACAGAAAAGCATTATTATAATTATTATTTATATACTACCATCAAAATACAAAGATGCTTTATGAAGAGTGAAAAAACAGGTCTCTGTCCCAAGGCATTTGCAATCGAGACAGTGACACAAAGGAGACAACAGAAAGGAGACAGGGTGTACACCAGACACCTTTGTTAACTGATACAAAGTCTTCATTGAAGAGGTGGATTTTAAGAAGGGATCCGATAGAAGTGAGCAAAGAAGCATCCTTCAGGTGTTCCAGGTGACCGTATCAAGCACAAGAAGCAGGAAAGGAGAAAGTCCTTTACCTTCAAAGCCCTCCATGGTCTCTCTACTTCACATATCTCACTGCACTCCTGGCTTCACTTTTCCAGTTCCACCACTCTCAAGCTATCCAAAAGATCTCCTGTTTCCTCAAATGACTCCAACAGGAGATCTTTTGGATAGCTTGAGAGTGGTGGAGCTGGAAAAGTGAAGGCAGGAGTGCAGTGAGATATGTGAAATAGAGAGACCATGGAGGGCTTTGAAGGGAAAGGCAGTGAAATCATGCTCCTACAGCCTCTTCTGGGTCACTTGATTTCCTCCCTTCCTTCTGCAAGGTCGCCCCAGAATGCATGGGGGTGAGCCTGGGGGAGAGGGAAAGTTGAGCAACCCAGAACAAGCTGTAGGAGCGCGATTTCACTACAGCCCTGCAAATAGAGCAGTTTGCCAGTGCAAAGCTAAGGAACACTATTTTTAACCTTTTTAAAAGGTGTTTATGATTTCGCTTTACGTGGATTTCAGTATCCACGGGTTGTGTGTGTCCAGAACGGATCCGCTGCAGATACAGAGGTCCAACTGTATATTTTTTCAGGGGTCACAACAGCACAAAGTTTGAGAACCCCTGCATTGAAGTAATACATACAGTTGTTCCTTACCAACTTCTCTCTCCCCTAAATTGGCAGCCAAAGCTTTATTTTGATTTATTAGTAATTGCTGCTCCTCAATAGATCTTGCATGTTCCTGGGTTAATTCTTCGAATTGTGCTTTCACACTCTCCAGTTCTACCACAAGACGGCATGCAGATTCCTCTTTCAGTATCAAGGCTTCTTCCAACACACGCCTCTCTGCTAAATAGCCTTCAATGAGACCTAAAATCCAAAAAACATTATTAGACACTTAGAGAATTTATGAAGGCAGTATTAGAGTTACACTGAAATATTTAAGAACATGAAAATATATCATCATAAATTAACAGTTACACAAATATTTTAAGATAAATGATATCCCCAGCATTCATTTGTAAATTGTGGAAAATTAATGGATTATTTTTAATTTCTGCATTTGTCATCTGTTGTCTTACTATATTTGTCTCAATACATCAGGTAACTCATGCGACAGGAAGGAAAAAAAATCAAAATAGTCTGTGTGTATATATGGGCTTCTCGATGCCCAAACACCGCTCTCAGCAGTAGTATAGATGGCTAAAATATAGATGGCTACAATATGGCTAAAATATTCCTATAAAACACCCTGGAATAGAAAGCAATCATGCTCAAAAAAAGCTGGATCGTCACCATCAGAAAGCTTCTGCCACCTCAGCGGTTCTGAAACTGGGCCGCGACCCACAAGAGGGTTGCCACCTGAATTTTGGTGGGTCGTGAATAGCCCACCACCCAAGCCTCAACTTCTGGGTTGCCAAACTTTTGCATTATTTTTTTACGCAAACAGCTGCCCGTTCACACGCATCACCTTCTCAGTCTCTACTGGCACTTCCGGCTTGCAAATGAGCTGGTTTCCCATTGTAATGACTTCCAATACCAATGCGATAGACGTTTCACCATAAAGAAGCCACGGAATGGAGCGATGCCACTCTGCAGCCATAAAGATAGCGAGATGCATGTATCCACTTCCCGGCTTTCTTTGGGCTATCAATGTCCTTCTGTTCAAGGGCTGAGGGCGCAGGGCGCCTGCATGCAGTGGAGCAAAAGGCATCTGTGTTCTGTTGAGCACTGGCTGGGGGCATGCTTGAGAGGGAGCAGCAGTTAACTATGTTAATCAAATCTTACAAACAAGATCGTTCAATTTAATTTCCCTACCTTTTGATTTATGAAGCTCCAATGACAGCTGATTCTTTGCCTCACTCTCATCATTAAGACAGTCCATTACATCATGGTGCTCATTAACCATCTGACATGCTTCCCAATTTCTCCGGTTAAATTCCTCTTCAAAGTCAGTGTGAATTTTATGCGTTTCCTCCAGCTTCAAAAAATTAAATGGTTTAAGGCACCGAATAAAAGATTCACTATATTCCTAAGATGTATTCATCATAAGATTTGCTGATTGAACTACCCAAACAACAAAGCATTATTTTGTTTAATTAATTTCTTTCTTAAGAGATTTATATCCCACCTTTCCAGACCAAAGTCATTCCAAGGCAGCATGACCACAACTGGACTTTTAATAAATTACTCTTCAGTTTGGCAGCAGTTTGGCAGTAAAGAGTAACTTTACTAAAGGACCACCTTTGATTTCAATCACCATTACTAATATAATGTAGGACTTTAAACAAAATGCCTTATAGCTTGGATTTATTCATTGTAGCTTGAATGTTGCTTTCACATATTAGTGGAACCAGGAGTTGGTGTTTTAGAAGAAAGTCATTTCAAAGTACTATTCTTTTTATCATTATTTTTAATCATTGAAATACATACAGGACTGCTCTTCTTAAACTACTGTGTAACAATAGCACTTATATTTAATTAATTTTCCTCCCTCAAAGAAGTTGACGCAAGGGAGTTACTTTGAAAATTCCTTTAGAGCTATGCCTTTTTCATTATATTTAGCCCCTTATTCTCATTTATAACCTAGTTTAGGTATGTGTAATTGCAGTGGCGGCCTCAGGGTCTATAGCACCCAGAGTGGCGGTGCAGGGTGCGCCCTGGAAGTGGCTCGGCAGTGACGCGATGACATCTCACGTCATCATATCACCGCCACTCAACTCCGATTTGCCCGTTTCGGGCCAATTGGAAGCCGTGGGTGGGTGCGAGGGACCAAATGAAAGAAAAGAACACAAACTGGCACGGAGGTCTATGCGTCTCGTCAGAACAACAGGTAAGGGCCTGTGTCGTCGCTGTGCGCCCCTAGCAACATGCCTGGTGGTGCCCCCTTGGCATGGTGCCCATGGCAGGTGCCCCTCAGGCTTCGCCCTTGTTACGCCTGTATAATTGCATTTGCTCACATTCATCCCTCTCTCCAATGTGTTTTCTTTGCTACTACCCATTTTAGATTTTATGTTTGAGACAGGGACCTGTCTATTTTTTCCTTATGAATCTTTGGAAAGTGCAGTTGCTACAATAGCCCCATAAACATTAGTAGTAATAATATTTTTCCTATATGGAAGTAATCTCTGTGTAGGAAAAAGAGAATATGCCATTAAAAGTATATGCTCATATGGGTATCATTTGTGCCACAAGTATACTGACGGATCCCCACTCCCTTCTTTCTAATTACAAGAGGTCCTCAGCAGTGCCTAACGTCAAACCATTTCCACACACAACTATCCATACGTGTTTCTACAGTGTTTAGCTAAATTAACATAAATATAATTTTTACTTCTTTAGTCGATTCTGCAACCAGTTCTAGAAGCTTTTCCACAGCAATGTGCAAACAACGACAAATTTTATGGATCCTCTCTTCATTTTCAAATACCAGGTCTGGGTTTTCAAAAATACTTTCACATAAATGTTCACTCAGCTCAGACATTTCATCAAGCACCGAGGAATCAAAGCTGTATTCCAGTAGAGTCTGATCAAGAACTCTCCCTGTTTAAGAAATGGATCATTTTCAAACATACCACAAGTTTAAAAATACACACAAATTAACAAAAAACCCATTTCACTACATTAGTAAGAGTTATATTGGAACTGAATATACCTCAGCATGATAGATTTATGTCATCATGCCTGGAAGTAGTTCAGCATTTTATAGAATAGGAAAATATTTGACTGTTAAATCGTTATACAATAAAAATATGAAAAACTCTGGACTCGCACCAAGGATGATACATTTTGGGTTTGAGAAGACCTTTCCTAACAAAATTCTAGAACTGCTATGAAGAGAGCTGGTGTCCGTCCTTTCTCACTATTTTCTTCAGAAGAGAAAAAACTGCATTTAAGGATACTGTTGTACACATTTGGGATGTTTCCTTTTTATGTGTGTGACATAAAGATACCATCCTCTCTGCTCACAATAAATCCATAATGAACCTAATCAGTCTTAAGATATTGGTGTTCTGTGGTCCACCTTTCTATATTGCTATGTATAAAATGCTACTAAATTCCAGGATTTGGAATGATCCTATGTATGGCATGCTAACTTTTGAAGGGAAAAAAAACCACACACACATTTTAATAAGTGACTGAACTGGGTTATAATTTATCTTCTATCTGTGCTGAGGGACAAAGGAGAGGAGTATATGAGCTCAAGGTCTGCTCCCACAGTCATTCCAGAGGTAGAACCCAAGGGCACAACATTTGAATAAGATTTAGGATAAATCCTAATACATTTGTGGAGAAGAGCCTGATGAGTCTCAACTTAAATTCTTAGGACTTGCTTAGCACTGGCTAGATTGCACCCTTCATCCAAACTGCAGAGAAGCTTCGAAGGGAAACACCACCCCACAGTACTAGAGTTCCATGGTAAGACTCATGGTCTTTGTTGTTCTTGGCACACAATTACCTGGGCCAGCTCTATCACTTTTCTTTTTGTCCCATGTCTCCATAGTTTTATGTTTTTGTGCAAGTATTATTTCTCCAGGTATAATGTGACTCTCTCTTGAATCTCCAGACGCCAGGGTGTCATCAAGACAAAGACCAATCTTCTTGCAGATAAGGTCTTCTGTATCTTTTGTGGCCTTCACCATTTTCAGAAGCAATTTCAAACCTTGCTGACAACATTCTTGTAGTTTTTTCCTAAAATACAATACAATTGAATGTCAGAATATGCATTCATCAAAAATATTCAAGATATAGGTAACATCATGAATAAGTAAAACTTTCGTTAAGGTTTTATTAACTAAGTTTGATGTGATGGAATCTCAGGTGTTCCGATGTTGGTGCTACAGACATCGGTGGGTGTTGCCTTAATGCGTGATGTTGTGTTGATGCCAATGCTATAGGCATTGACATAGTTACAGTACATGAAAAGGTGGAGACAAAGATTCTACTTGGCCCCTGCACTATTCTGGGTTTGCTTCCTTTTCCCCTTTGGTGCGGAGAAACACCTGCAATAGGCTCATTCAGAATATAGGTTATATTGCCTGAATTCTGATTGCCCATATGTTGTTTTGGATCTTCCAGGGGAAATGGAAGGTGGATAGTCTTCACTGTCACTTGTCATTGTGACCTTGGAAGACTCCTCTGATTGCTTTGCTTTCTTCTTAGGGAGATCCCAAGTCTCAGGCTCACTACTGGAGTTGAACTTGTGGTGCTTGCCATGCACCTTGTAGCCATCTCCTCGGTTTTGGATTACTTTGAAGAGGATTTATGCATTATGCATACATTTATGCATTGTTTGTCCCATCTACCTCGAAGAAATCACTTGTGGTGGTGGAAAAGTAGATATAATAGCAGATGGTGCCAACATGGCTTTCCTGGGATAAGTTAATATTTTAAAAGTTAATATTAATATTTTAGTTACTTTAAAAATATTTAAATATTTTATTTAAAAATAAAAGTCAATTCCTGCAGGACAGAATTCAGGCTGAGTTCTTGGTTCTTCTTAATCTGCCTAAAGAACATTTTACAGTGGGCACAGGAGTCCACAAAATGATTCTTCCCCAGACAAAGATGACAGCTGACATGTCCATCAGTGGAAGAGAATTTTGCCTCACAGTGGTGACACTTTTTGAATCCACTTTTTCAATTAGCTAGCCTATACATTAGCTAACCTATACTTTTGAATTTTGTTCAATAGTAAGTGTGTTTAGGATTGCAGACTTAATTTATTGTCTGGGGTCCTCCTTACCCACCCTGGCAGCAGTGGCAGCTCAACGTCGTCGTCCCCCATCCTCTCGCTCGGCCCCTGACCCCTGGGCAGGGCCAAAGTGCACGTGCCAGCTGACACGCTCGGCACATGAGCTGGATTGGGGAAACTGGTCCGTGTTGGCTGCAGGGCATGCTGGGGCGAGCCACTGATGTGGCCGACAGTGAAAGGCACAGCAGCGCCTCCTGGCCTTGGTGGGGGCTGGGCATGCTCCCTTGAGACAGTCATGTAGGCGAAGGTTTATATACAGCTGTCCCCCATTATGGCCCTCCTCTTCCTGTCCCAGTGCCCTTTAAGGTCTGCCTCGGCTGGCCAAGGGTGGAACAATGTAAAGAAAGAGGTGCCCAGTCACCCCCCCAGGGAGGGCCCAGCAGACATTTATATAAAAAACAAAATGTAAAAAATGTACTCTACACATCCTCAAGTACACTAACCTTTCATTCTTAGAACATTCAATATCAGATCTCAACAAGGCTATCAGAGTCTCTCCTTCCTTATTTTCTCTGTCCCGTTGCTCTAGGAGGTTTTTCAATTCACCATTAGTGTCTTCTATCATTCTGTTTAAAGATGCAACTTTCTTTTCCAGCTGTGGAAAATTCAACAATGAACCAAAAATACTACTTTTTGCTAAAGAAACATGTAGAGTTTTGCTTAGCAAAGTGTGTTCTAATATAGTAATTAAAATACTGCAATGCTACTCTTATTACATAGTTTTGGTTCCCATATTCAACATAAAACTAAATGAATAGCACTACTGAAGTTGGAAGATTATAGGGAAATTTTTAATCAATAGTCCAGGCAATACAAGTAAAAGAATTTTAATGGTCTTGCTTAGTGTACTGCCTATTAATTGGGGGGGGGGGACAAGGGCGATTCAGGCACTTTCAGTAACTGATTCACAACAACAAAACACCCTATACTTCCTTATAAACCCAAAAACTACCGAACACCCTTTACAATAGTGGAGTGCAAGGAAGAGTTATTCTATTTGTTACAGTCTAACTGCTTAGTTAATATTTTAAAAATATTTTACTGAACTCATCTTTTATCTGCAGTAGCATGATGTGGAGTGCTTGTAATTTGAAAGGAAAGCCATTCTATGACCCATTTTGTCCCAATGAGAAAAAAAATGGAGTTTCCTTACCTGTGAAGGTAAGTACCACCACCCTCTCTCTGCTGAAACACTGGCTGACAAGCCCTGTTCTGCTTCCTCTGTGCCCATCATTTCCTTTACCACAGACCTATATCCAGGTCATCACTTTCTCCTGTGCCCCCGATTCCAGAATGAAATTCGACTACCTGGAGGTTCCCTCCCCTGCGTTAGAATTTCCTTCCGCAGACGACATGGTGCTTTTGACCTCT
This sequence comes from Plestiodon gilberti rubricaudatus, assembly GCA_026170595.1. Taxonomy (NCBI): domain Eukaryota; kingdom Metazoa; phylum Chordata; class Lepidosauria; order Squamata; family Scincidae; genus Plestiodon; species Plestiodon gilberti. The sequence continues at coordinate 145,840,374 of JANXHW010000001.1, forward strand.
CACCTCACTGCAGAGTAACCACAAGCACACCAACTCGCCCCCCCAAAAGCCTTGGGTGCTTGGGTACCGGCCTCCTGAGTCACCCTGGAGCTTTTGGCTGTTACCCACAGCCGTTAGGAGGCCCAGTCTTCCAGCCCCTATGTTCCACCAAAAGGACCGTCTGTCCTTTTCCTTGGCTCTCCGCTACTGCTGTTTAAGGGTGAGGGTAAGCCAGCCCTCCTGGGCGCAGCAAGCCTGAATCAGGCAAAGGCAGCGATTTCGCAGCGGAGCAGGTGTCTCACTGCCGATCACGGGGCGCTGCAGCAAAGATAACACGCAGACACGTTTCCTTCCTCTCACGCCAATGCGGTTGCCCCAAAGGCCACTGCCGGCCACTCCCCCTCCAGCCACTGACTATAGCCTGAAGCTGTTCCCTGACTACAGGAGGAGGAGAGAAAATGGAGGGAAAAAAGAAAAAACACACGTTTGGGCTAGCAGTCCCAAAAGCCAACATGAGGTAGGGCCGAACTGGGAAAACGGTCAGCCCCGCGCAGAGGAGAAGGTGTTTCAACAGTCGACCCTACCTCATGCTGGCGCAAGGGCATTCCCATATAGTTAGGAATGCCCCCTTCCTCTGCCAAGGAACTCAGGTGACTCAGGTGAATTCAGGTGCAGAAGAATTAGACAAGGTGGATCTTCATTTTTACTTTTCATATAGGCAGTCTCAAATTAAGGCATCATTCAGGACAAAACCCTAAAATAGAAGCCTATTTCTTACTTTCTTGGAAATCTGTGTTGATTTCCAAGAAAGTAAGAAATAGAAGTAAGCTGTGACATTTTTACCTGTTGTTTGTCTGAATTAAGTTGCTCAGTTGCTTTCTGAAGCAGTTGGCCATTTTCTTTTTCTTTCTGGACTTCAGTAACATGAAGATCCTGAAATTCTTGCAGTGCTTTTTTATGCTGTTCCTCCAAATGGAAGATTTCTCCCTGCAACACGTCCAAAGTCTTATGATATCGATCCTCCAATAAACAGCTTTGTTTTTCTAGTGCTATTGTCAAATCTTCCTACATAGATTAAAAAAAAACCCAATCGCAAATTATAGGCAGTTCATCTTTCCAAACTAAAGTAGCATAGACAGATATCTGCTACCAGATTCTTGCTGTGCATGCAATAAAGTAACGGACAATTATACAGTACTACTGTAGTTTATTTTGTTGCTTTACACAAGATTAAACAATTTAGAATTTTTGTCAAACACATTGCTTCTTGCTCAATTCTGACATATACTCAGCAACTAGATGCTCCATGAGTAGCAAAGCCTACAACATAAATTTAAAACATCATCCAAGTTAAGGGATGCCGGGCAATCTAATCCTATGCCAGTCTCTGTCAGCAGAACGAGCATGCGTGCTGTCGTAAACATACCGTAAGGTCCATTGCAGCCGCGCGGAGGCTTGTGGCACTGGCGGAAAGGCCTGCTTCCTGTTAACGGAACCTCTCTAGCATGCAGGCTGCTTGCCTGCTGCTGCAATGGACGCTGGCATGCTGCTTACAGCGTTTGGTTTAAGGAAGAAACACACTGGCTTGGCGCCAGCTCTATGAACATAAACAAAGGTAATGGAAGTGGGGGGCCACGGGGGATAGTGTTCCCCCCATCCATGGTTCCTGGTATCTGTGTCGGGGGGGCAGGAACCTATTCCCTGTGGATACAGGGTTATACACAAATTACAGTACCAACAATTTCTATTTTAATTATGCCAATAACTCAAAAACTGATACAATAATGCCTCCCATAATGCTGACTCCTTTAGTGCCGATTCACTACAGCACCCTTCATCCCAGGTTATCTGACACCATTGTAGACAATGGGAGCAGTGCATTCTGGGTAGCATGGGGCCAATCAGCTCTCATTTTCTCCAATGGCTTCTCCTATAGCACCGATTCAGATAATAATTAGCTGGTCAAACCATCATTTTACCCCCTGAAATATGTTGTAGATTTGTATGCTCCCTCTCCCCACTTACCGATTCCCTCATTTACTTATTGAATCACAGTACGGTAACCATAATTTGTTGTGAAATCTAAGCAAGACCAATTATAGTTACTAACTAGTTTTCTTCAAACCAGAATCAGAAACTCCTTCAAACCATGGTTTCTGGGCCTAATTTGGAGGCAGTTATGGCTAGCGGTAACCATAATTTGTCTGACAGCCCAATCATGCATAAGATCCACTGCAATGCACAAACTGTGCTGCGCCAGATCCTGCATGGGATTGGGCCCACACCGGCGGAGAAAGGGACAAACGTCCCTTTCCCCCAGGGTCAGCCCCAGCATGCCCAAAGGGCCTCCTCGGATGTGCCGGCACAAAATGGCTGGTGCAAATCCGGGGGATGGGGGGACGGGACGTGTAAGGCCGGCCAGGCCCAGGACCGGGGTTAGGATAGTGGCCGAGTGCGCCAGCGATATCCCCGCCTCCCTCCCAGGCCTGGCTGGCCAATCACCCCTCCCACCACCCTGGCCCACGCTCCCAGTGCAGGTCTTATCTGTGTCCGGCAGCGCGGCCCGTGGCTGTTGGAGGAGTGAGCAGCACCGGCCTCGGCGCCGGTGCTGTTTACTCCACAGGTGCACCTTTGTGACACCCTGCACAGGCTGAGCGCTTGCTCCACCAGCTTTAAGTTGCGCAGGATTGCGCTGTGAACTGGAAATCGCAGTAAACAGCTGTGTATTGTGAACTAGACAAGAGGGAGGAATCTGCATATGGAAGAAGAAACAGGCAGCCACGGTGTCTGAACTGACCTGCATCATGATGCAGCTAATGAAAATTATGAATACTAATCACTTTCAAACAAGCTTCTAATAACAATCCATAACTCACATTTTCCCATTTATTCTCCTTACTCACCTTATGAGCTTCTTCCAGTTCAGCAGCCATTATTTTAAGTTTTTCTATGTGAACAGCAGAGAGCTCTATTTTCAGATTGTCTTGGCAAATTTGCAGTTCTTCAGCATGTCTAAATTTCATCCTATCGAGTTCTTGAGCCAAAAGCACTTGATTTGCCTTATCCTTCTGAAGCAGCTGCTCTCTCAGATCTATCCGTAAATCTTCAAGAGCTTGCCTATGCTCATCTCGTAGGAGCTGTATTTCAGATAAATACGTAGACTCCAGAGTATCCAAATGTGTTAAATGTTTAGCCTCCAACTCTGTAATCTGTGCTTGATGATTTTTCTGAATATCACTGATATGAGTCTGATGTTTGCTTTCTAACATTGATCTGAGGGTGTTAGTTTCAGCTTCATGCTTTCCCTGCAGATCAGCTGTGAGGGACAAAATGTGTTCCTTGTGCTTACGCTGCAGCTCTTTACTTTGAAGCTCAAGCTCAGCAACATGTTTGCTCCTCAACTCCTGAACAAGCATTTCATATTCTGTTGTGAGTTTTGTAGTCAAAGCTTTCCCCTCTTCTATAAATCTAGATTATTTCCACAGGAGTAAAAAACAAAAGAAAACAAAATTAGCATCAAAATGCAAACACATATCAATTCTCATGCTTAAACCCAATAAAGCATTTTAACTTTTACTCATTATGCTAAAAGTATTACAGTATTTGCATTTCCACTGCCTATGGTGGGAATGTAAAGCCATTACATTTTGTGAATGTAAAGTCCATTACATTTTAGGACAAAACATTAAACAGCAAATTTGCAAAAGGAAATGAAACAAGGATGATCTCATAACAATGCTGATTAACTATGTAGTGTGATAAGTCTGTATTCTTATTCAGACCCTCTTCAGCGATGGTGTTAAGTCATTATAAATAGTATTTTGGCTTTTTTTAGATCTAATTTCCCTTTGAAGTTTTTTGTTGGAAGATTGCTGCCCGTGCTGCCCGTGCAAAGATAACACTGGACTGCAATCTTATACACACTTTCCTGGGAGTAAGCCCCTTTGAACACAGTGGGACTTTGAGTAGATTCTACTTCTGAGTAGAATACAGGTATCTCCCGCTCAACTACGTTCCGCTTAACGACCACCGAGATATACAACGGTGGTTCCATATGCGGCCCGTCATTGGTCACTTTCCCTATCTTTGAAAGTTTGAGGCCTCTCCGGAGGCCTGCTCCTGGCCTCCGCGGGCCTCAGAATGGCCCCATAGAGGCCTCCGTAAGGCACTTCTGGTTTTCGGAAGCAAACTGGAAGTTGCCTCCAAAAATCGGAAGTGCCTTAAGGAGGCCTCTGCGGGGCCATTCTGAGGCCCTCAGAGGCCAGGAGCAGGCCTCCAGAGAGGCGCGCAACCCAGAATAGGCCTCTGGAGAGGCCTCAAACTTCCAAATGTAGGGATAGCATCGCTTAACAATGGGGCAACAACGGGGTTCAGGGAACGCGTCCCCATCATTAAGCAGAGGGCACCTATACATAGAATTGCCCTGTTAGTTTCTGATGCTCACAAAGGCGCTGCCAAGGCTACAGAATTTGGAATGTAGTGTTCTATGAAAGATTAGAACTTTGTATTGTATTTGTAAAAAGCCCCTTTGGGGGTTTAGCTAGCCTGCCTATGTGAACTGCCTTTGAATTAAAGTCAGAGGAGAAATCTGATGACCAAAAAAGCGGTATAAAAATGCTGGTATTATTATTATTATTATTATTAATTAAAACTCCAGAGAAAAGTTGAATTAGGAAATGGTACAAACCTGTTCTGTGCGTCCTTAAGTTTAGCTTCATATTCGCCTTGCAACACATGTTTGGTTTTTTCTAATTCTTTGACCATGAGGTCCTTTGTGGAAGCTAGCTGATTGTCATACTGAGTCAAAGACTTCTGTGCATTTAGTAAGCTATCCTCCAGCTGCCGGACACTGTTCTGCTGTTCCTTTAGAGATTTCTCTAACTCCACAATTCTAGCAGCCTGATGCTCTTGAAACAAAGTCATTTCAGCTTCACGAAGTTCAAACTGCTTTTGCAAGGCTTGCTTCTCAACTTCTGTCTTGTTTTCAAGTTCTTTATACACCAATGATAATTTCTCTTCACTTTTCGTTTTCAAGTCCTCCCATTCCCGCTTCCATTTTTCAGCTTTTGTTTGATGAAGTCGTTCCACTTCCTGGACTTCTTCTCTAGTTCGTCTTAATTCATTTGCATGCTCTTCAACAAGTTGGCATTTTATCTGTGAATATTACCAAAAGGATTATATTATCAATTGACATTTCAGTCATACAACTCTCAGTGCAGAATACATCAAATGTAGAGTATTTGTCAAAATAAATACTGGTATCAAAAGTACCAGTCTGAAAAATACATTCTTTGTTATACACAGAAAACATCTCTAGGTTGTTAGCATGCAATATTATTATTCAGAGTATTTGACAATTTAGGTACATTTTTTCTAATGGTATTGGCTTCCACACAAGGGAACTGCTTGAATCCAAAGTGGCTATCCAGTATCTCCAAAACTAGAGCTGACAGGGCAAAACTGATGCTATTTTTGGAATCAGTGCCACAAACATACCCAAGAATAGGTCTAACTTTTAAGGCACCAAAATGTGCAGTGGCGTCACTAGACGCGCGTCACCCTGGTGCGGGGACGCGCGTCACCCCCCCTAGGGGCGCGACGTTATAGGCGCTGGGGGAGGGGGCCACCCGGCTCCTCCCCCCGCATCGTGTCGCCCCCCTCCGGACGCTCCGAGGCCGGCCTGGGAGCCGGCCTTGGAGCGTCCGACCCCGTCGGCGCTCCAGGGCCTTCTGAACGAAGGCCCAAGCAGCGCGTCAATCCGGGTATTTTCCGGATTTTCACGCATGCGCAGACCCTTTTTGAGGGCTTTTTGCCCTCAAAACGGGTCTGGGCATGCGCGAAAATCCGGGAAATACCCGGATTGACGCGCTGCCTGGGCCTTCGTTCAGAAGGCCCTGGAGCGCCGACGGGGTCGGACGCTCCGAGGCCGGCTCCCGGGCCGGCCTCGGAGCGTCCGGAGGGCGACGCGCGTCACGGAGGTGACGCGCGAGGGGGTGCGTGCGTCACCCCATGACGCACGTAACCCCCTGGCGGCCCCCCCCCGCCACGCCCCAATGACGCCCGTGAAAATGTGTGTTGGGTTGTGTAATCAATGTTAACATTAGCCATGTTGTATGTGTGATGAACCTTGCCTAAATTGTTTGTCATGTATAAAAGTCATGAAATATTTGCTCCCATTGTAAATAAATATAGATTGTTATTTATGAAATAATATATTGAATATATAATATTGATGATTCATAATATAAACTTAATATTTAATCACACAAAATAGTATTTCTTTAATTTTTCTTGTACTTTATAGTGAACATTATAAATTATAGTAAACATTGCCAACTGAGCCATAGAGATCCTAGGAACTGGAAAAACGTGCAGAAGAGAGAAACCAAAATGATTAGTGGGCTGGGGCATCTCCCTTATGAGGAAAGGCCACAGCGTTTGGGGCTCTTCAGTCTAGAAAAAAGGCACCTGAGGGTTGACATGATCAACGGCGCAATCCTGTGGTCTGCAAGACGTATAAAATTATGCATGGGATAGAGAGAGTGGATAGAGAGAAGTTCTTTTCCCTCTCGCACAACACCAGAACTAGGGGACATCCATTAAAACTGAGTGGCGGGAGAATTAGAACAGACAAAATATATTGTTTTTTACTTAGCGTGTAATTAATCTGTGGAACACCTTGCCACAGGATGTGGTGATGGCACCTGGCCTGGATGCCTTTAAAATGGGATTAGACAGATTTATGGAGGAAAAGTTCATCACAGGTTACAAGCCATGATGGGTATATGCCAGGGGTGGCCAAACTGTGGCTCCTGAGCCACATGCGGCTCGGCTCTTTGACATACAATGTGCAGCTCTCAGAAATATGTTGGCTGAGCTCCTTTGTGCATCACAATTAATATAAAAAGGCAAATAAGAATTTTTCAAGCTTTATCATTAATTACCAGGTATAAACTGAGAGTCCACTGGATTAAAACATAAGTTTAATATTCATGGTGAGTAAATACATTTAAGAATGTAAATGCTTCTTAAATATTGCAGCTCTCAAACATCTCTCTTGTGGCTCTCAAACATCTGAAGTTTAATCACATGTGGCTCTTATGTTAAGCAAGTTTGGCCACCCCTGGTATATGCAATCTCCTGGTTTTAGTAGTAGGCTATCTCTTAAGAACATAAGAAGAGCCCTGCTGGATCAGGCCAAAGGCCCATCTAGTCCAGCTTCCTGTATCACACAGTGGCCCCACCAGATATGCCAGATGCAAGGGAGTGGCGACAAGATACAGGTATCTTGTTGTCTTGTGTGTTCCCTGAGGCACCTGGTGGGGCCACTGTGAGATACAGGAACTTTGACTAGATGGGCCTTTGGCCTGATCCAGTAGGGCACTTCTTATGTAGGAAACAACATAAAATACACAGGGAAAGCATGCAATACTTTTACATGTCTTCCTACATTTCCTAAGCCTTACTTGGAAATCAATAGAATTCCTAGGATTTACATATAATGCCTGGGTTGATAATGTACAAGGGCCCCCCTGTATCCACGGATATGCTACCTGTGGATTAACTTATCCGCAGATTGCGGTGGGCCCGCACCCCATTACCTTTCCTTTAGTTGATATCACCGACACCAGGTCAGGGGGCTTCTTGATTCACAAGCTGCTTATAGCGACAAAGCAGGCAAGCAGCCTGCGTGCTAGAAAGTCTCCATTTAAACAGGAAGAAGAAAGTTTGCTACTTCCTGTTTGAAACGGAGACTTTCTAGCACGCAGGTTGTTTGGATGCTACCATATAAGCAGCTAGCGTCTTTGTGAATCAAGAAGCCCCCTGACCTGGCGCCAGCGATATTAACTAAAGGAAAGGTAATAGGCGTAAGGGCGTGCGAGAGGGGGGTGTCACCCACTATCCACGGGGGAGGGCAGGAACCTATCCATACTGTAATACAATTTTCATTTGGCCCTACTTGATACTTTACCCAATGCCATTTGCCAATGAACAGAATTCCTAGGTATTCTACAGAATGCCTGGTTTTTGCTCTTTACCTATAACATGTACACAAACCAAATGGAATGCAAGAAAATTAATCAACAATTTTAGGCTACAATTCTGTGCATGTTAAGCCCCACTGAATTTAGAGGGATTGTCTATGCACATTTACTTGAAAGTATTGTGTTGCATATGTTGTTTCTACTGATGATACAATTCCAATAATAATTGTTACTATCCTCCATGTTACTAAACCCAACCAGTATTTTACTGTATGTAAGAAATATTTCAGTATCTCTCAATATTTCACCAATGCAAAGTTACCTGTTCAAGTTCCTTTTTGAAACGCATTTCTTCCAGGATAGCAACTTCCTTTAATCTAGTATTTTCTCTCTTCAATTTCTCTATTTCTTCCTGTTGAATGGAAATGGACTGTCTCTCAGCTTCAAAAACATCAAGTTTAGCTTTGTATTCAGTTTCCATCATTAAGAGTCGCTCAGACACCTCTGTTTCCACTTGACGTGCAGCATCTTGAGCATTTTGTAAATGAAGTTTAGTAATTTCTAAAATAAAAAATATTTTTTATTTTTTATTATAATTTTTTTGCATATACCTTGTCAATTCCAAAAGAAAACAAATTTATGACATTAATAGCATGACTCTATGTTTACTTAGAACATAAGAAGAGCTCTGCTGGATCAGGCCAAAGGCCCATCTAGTCCAGCTTCCCGTATCACACAGTGGCCCCACCAGATGCCTCAGGGAGGACACAAGACAACAAGATACCTGTATCCTGTCGCCACTCCCTTGCACCTGGCACAGAGAAAACCACTCCTACAACCAGGAGGTTGCTTATCCCCATCATGGCTTGTAAGCTGTGATGGACGTTTCCTCCATAAATCTGTCCAATCCCCTTTTAAAGGCATCCAGGCCAGGTGCCATCATCACATCCTGTGGCAAGGAGTTCCACAAACCAATTACATGCTGGGTAAAGAAATATTTTCTTTTGTTTGTTTTAATACTCCCTCCATTCAATTTTTGTATCCCCTAGTTCTAGTGTAGTGTGAAAAGGAAAATAACATCTCTCTATCCACTCTCTCCATCCCATGCATAATTTTATACGTCTCAATCATGTCCCCCCTCAGCCGCCTTTTTTCTAGACTGAAGAGCCCCAAACTCTGTAGCCTTTCCTCATAAGGGAGATGCCCCAGCCCACTAATCATTTTGGTCGCTCTCTTCTGCACCTTTTCCAGTTCCACTATATCCTTTTTGAGATGCGGTGACCAGAACTGGATGCAATACTCTAGATGCGGCCGTACCATCAATTTGTACAATGGCATAATAATATTGGCCGTTTTATTCTCCATCCCTTTTTTAATGATCCCAAGCATGGAATTGGTCTTCTTCACAGCTGCCGCACACTGGGTCGACACTTTCATCGACCTGTCTACCAGTACCCCAAGATCTCTCTCCTGATCTGTCACAGACAGCTCAGAACCCATTAGTGCGTATGTGAAGTATGGTAGACGTACTTCATTAGAAGTATGGTAAGTCCTACTATGTTTAATGGGGCTTACTCCCAGGTAAGTGTGCATAGGATTTCAGCCTAAATGACACCAATATCTGATTTCAAATGTATACCTACAAATTCAGTGAAAATTGACTATGCTTGAATTGCTAACAAATAACACGGATTCATAAAATTAATGTTCCAGAAGAGGAAGCTGACATAACACATGCATATTTTCCAGAGTATTAGTTCAGTCTCAGTGTTTGTTCAAGTGTGAAAATCAACCCAGATTAGAAGATGTCAACCCTTTTAGATGTCACAGGTAGCTGAGAAAAGGCATATATTAGAGGTTCCCAAACTGGGGCGGCGCAACGCCCCAGCCGGGAACAAAGGGTCGCTACACCCTTAAGGGGTGTGGTGATCCGCAGTGACATCGACACCACGTCCAGGATCATGCCGCCACCACCACCACCACGGAGGAAAAGTGCGTGTTTTACTTTTGTTCGTGGCTTTGGAGGTCCTGTGGGTTGTGTGGGGAGCTTGCGGGCCCTTCTGTAGGCCTCCCCAAGCGTCGGAGCGGCACTCTGACGGAATTGTGACTTAACTGGAATACCTAAGACTTTCTTGTTTGGCAGACATTAGGTAGCTAAGAGAAAGTGGAGGAGCTGTTCTCTGCCAGCTTATTTTAAATTATAAAATTATAATAAATTAAATTTTAAATTATTTTAAACATTTAGGATTCGCCTCAAGTTGAAGATGGCTTCCAATTTCTAACAAGCAGGACAAAACACAAGAGGAACATCAGTAAGAGTCTCCTGCCTGCAGTGAGAGAACATTCTGTTGGTCTTGTAAGAAATAGGGAACACGGGTTTAGATGCCATGTTAGAAAATGTATTTAACAGAACACAAAACACACAACGTTTCGTCCACTTCTGTGGACGTCTTCTGGTGTACAGCAGCACCGTGCTAGCAAGATGTAAAATGCACTGGGTGCCACTGAAGAAGGCTTTAACTGTCAACAGTAACAGAAGAATGGAATCTTGGTGGTGACCTGAAATAACCCTGCAAGGATGTAGCTCAGAGGTGCCTGAGGCCATGCTGTAACTGCTAGGAGTGCTCTTTCTTATGTAATATGGGAAGCCAGATTTTATCTATGAAAGACAGTTCATGTTCAAAAATTTAATTTTTGTATGATACCATTGAGATACCATCTTGAAATTTTGACTGATTTGCTACAAGATATATACCTTTAAGTGTGATTTTTTTGAAAATTTTAAAAAATCCCATTTTTCCAAAAATTCAAAATAAATATTATTTGAATATTTTTGAATTTCTTGAAAATTTACAATTGTGTCATGTTGTATATCAAATGAAAGCCCTATTCATTAGCTTTAAAATGTCACCTGTCCCATGTCTGTTTTCTTGTAAATGGCATTTGAAGGTATGGTGGCAAGTGAATTTTGGCGTTTTAGGCAATTTTGAAAGTTCAATATCTCAAAAACGGGTAGACAAAAAAATCAGAAAAAAATTTTTTTTAAACATCTCATGATAAGTTACAAATGTACCAAAAATGAACAAAATCTATGACATCAAGTTCCAAAATGGAGTTTTCATTGGTTGATTTGACATGGAATGACCCAATAGAAGAAAATGCAAAAGATATTGCAATACAACAATGCAATATCTGAAGCAAAGCCTCTCAAATATTGTGCTTCGTTAATTTATATCATGTAGCAAGGTTCTTTTTCTGCAATTCAAAACCCACAATTTATTCACAGGACAATCTATCTTACCTTTGAGGTGCTCTTCTGAAATTTTGGCACGGAGTTGTTCAAGACTTAAACAATGTTTCCTTTTCAATTCCTCAATTTCAGAAGTATATCTATCGGAGAGATCCATCTTCATCCTCATTAAGTTCTCTTGGTACTGATGTAGAAGGGAAGACCTCAACAATTCTACTTCATGTTTGTGCTTTTCATCCAAATGCAGCTGTAAACAAGACAGTTCTTCCTAATGCCAACGTGCAGAAGATAGACACTATCAGAATTAAAGAAATTTAACCATTTCAAACGTGCAGTGAATTACACTTTGTATTACAGAAGGTAAAAGGAGTTCATTTGGACTCAGTTGTTCATAACCTCCCTGTTCATAAACCCCTAAGCAGTACAGAAACTCTCCTACTTGCAAATATGAAACTTACAAACCAGCACTTTCAGCCCAAACTTATCATTTGCAACTAATGCTGCTGAGCATGGGAGCTGCTCAGGAGCATTCTGAGCAGTTCCTTAGTGAAAGTGACAATGCTGTCAGATTCACTCCAGACACTGTCAGCTTCCAGAGTGAATCTGATAATGCTGGGAGTGAAATGGACAGCACTGACAATGCCCCAAGTGAAACTGACAGCTACAGCAAAAGGAGACGGGGACACCACTATACTTATGAACAAAATTACTTACGAACAGACTCTGGAACCTAACGTGTTCACAAGTATGGGAGCGTCTATACTGAAATGTAGTAACACATTTTTGTAGAAGAGATTCTAGAGACACAGTGAGAATTGACCAAGTGTCAGATAGAAGACGGAAGCAGTTGATATGCAGTTTCATATGTCTGTCCATCCCTGACACTTTTCCAGCTCAGGCATGAGAGCTGCAACTGGAAATCTTGAGGAAGGGGAAAACAGGCTGCATTTGTCAGAGAAATTTCTCCATATGTCCAACAGCCTTGTCAGTTCTTTGACTGGTTTTGCAAAGGCAGGTACATAGGCACATGAATGGAAGGAAAGAGACACCTTCATTTCTAGTCACAGATGCCCAGCACCGCACCTAGTCCCAGTCCCTCATCTCTATAACATCTCAGGAACCTGACTCATCTTGTGCAGAACTTGCTTATGGTAAGGAATTGGGGAGAGGGAGTTGTTAAAAGGAAACACATTTGTTGTGAAAGAAAGGCTGGAAGGAAGATGAAAGGATAAAACCTGGATTGATGTTTCATGCGACCTGAATGACCTGTATATAACGCTGAAAAAAAGAGAGAGGAAGAGAGGTTCAAGCCTGCATAAAAGACAGAGATTGGCTGCTATTTAAAGAAGGGCACTCTGCACACATTCAGATGCACAATCCTTTATTACACCAGAAGAAATAAGAAAGGGTTAAGTATTATTTGGTGAAAAACTAAAGTTCTTACATTTTAATTTGAGCAAGATCTTAGAAGGTAGAGTAAACCTTAAGGGGGCTGCTGTTGTTTCAGGTTGTTTGCCTCAAACAAGAGAAAAGTGAAGGAAACAACTCAGTGGTTTTCAAACATCTTCGCATTGCAGCAGCAGTGTCACTTAAATTGGTGTCAGCCGGTGTAGTACAGGACCTGGAATAAATCACCGCAACAGAAGTAATTAGCAGTGACATGATGACATCATCATGTCACCACGAATTACTTCCGGTTTGGTAGAAGAGAAGTGGCAGAAGACAGGAGAGTCCAGTGCTCGGCTGTCCTCGGCGGCTCTGCCTTCGAGCTGGAACAGAGTCGCATCTTTGTGAAGATGCGACTCAGGTTTAGCTCCAAGGTGAAGCTGCCGAAGATGGGCAAGCCAAGGGGGTGTCACTCCTCCCTGCATCCTGCAGGGAGGGGTTACTCCCTTGGCTGTGCTCCGCCTCCGAGCCGAAGCTGAGTCGTTGCTTCTTTGCGAAGATGTGACTCGGTTTCAGCTTCAAAGCAGAGCCACCGAAGACAGGCAAGCCAAGGGGGTGTCACCCCTCCCTGAAGACTGCAGGGAAGAGTGACACCTTTGCTCAGCTGTTTTTGGGCACTCCAAGTCACTTCTTTGTGCTCCTGTGAGCTTGGCTCGCGAGAACACAAAGAACTGACTTGGAACGGCTGAAGAAGACCGCTGAGCAGCGCAAAGGTGGCGTAACCCCCACGATGTTTTCATACGTATCTCTGGTATTTGATAGGTTTCTTGACCAACTGCAGATAAAATATTTTAAATGGTAACAGAAGCAAGGAAAACAGCAAATGTCTATTTGGCTGTGCAATCCACCGTAAACTTAGAATGGCGGAGCAAGCACTCCGCTGCTTTAAATCATCGCAAACATGCCATAAAGCACGTTTGCAACGACTTCTGATTAAGGGCTCCCGGTACAGAGGCCGGCAGCCCTCACTCCAGATCGTCCCTGCGGCTGCTAGAGAAGGTAAGGCTTCCACTGGTGGGGGCAGTCCAGGCGGTGAGGGAGGCTGCCGGCCACCATATTCTCGTCCCCTCCCGGGCCGGTGTGGCCTTTACACGGCCTCCTCAGACGTACACCAACTAAATAGCTGGCGGAAATCCGAGGAGGCCCATTGGGGCCTTCCTGCGCTACACCGGGGGAAGGGGACAAATGATCAGCCTGGAACGCGGATAGGATCCAATGGGCGGCCCGGGGGGTGCCTGCGGATCTTTAGTCAGGATTACACTGTCGGTCAGCTATGTTAGTGTTATACAGATAACTTCTTGAAAAAACACTGAATACTTCCTAAAATACTTCCTAAGGGTGGGTTGCTGTACATCAACTCTTTCAAAGGGCAAAAAAGCAGAAGATTTCCTACACATATTCAAATATGCTTTTTAAAAGATTAAAAATTTACCTTGTGGTGCTCCAGTTGTTGAGTGAGCTGCTCAAACAGATCACGTCTCTCTTTTTCAGTCATCTCTTCTAAAAGTGTGATAGATGGACTGTACAGTAGTGGGGGACAAATTTTAGGAAAAATAAATGAAAACCTGACTAATAATTGTAATAAAATAAACCACAGACTTAGGTTATAATCTTATACACAATTACCAGGGAGTTAGGCTCATTGAACTCAATGGCGCTTACTTCTGAGCAGATCTGCATAGGATTGTGCTATTAAGCATGCAAATTATATGCTGACTTTAGGGACTTTACACATGCCATTTACATCCCCTACGCACAAGACACCACAATGCCATAATCATACAGGAAAGTGTTTGCCTGAACTAGGCTGTACAATGGTAGTCGTTTCCACAATTGCAGCTTCACGTTTTCCAATGATCACAATCATCTATACAGCTTAGTTCACACTAATGCATCGCCACACAGGAGCATCCAACTAGAACAGCTGAGACCTGCAACAGTTAATGTGTATAAGTCCATAGAGCTGATTAGTGACAGTGCAAGTACCTGCCCTAAGGCAGGATACCTTCCTTATACAGTATATGTAAAGCATCTGTGTGTTAAAGCTGTGTGCTTATATATGTAAAGCATTTGTAAAGCCCTTTGCAACCTTTTCTTGAAAGCCTCCAAAAGGAATACCAGAACAGAGTTCACCGTCCTTTTACATAAACATCCACTCCTAGTTTTAGGTTGCTTTGTTTCAGCAGCCCAATTAGGGGGGAAAAGCCTTTTTATTGTTGTGATTGTTTAACAATCACAAGTCAGATACGCTTGCTGATCTACTGCAAATCACTCAGAATTCTATCAGTAGATCTCAATTATTTTCTGCCTACCCCATTTCAGCTGTTTTCCTTGTTCTCCCTGCCTATAGCTGCTGTGTCTGAAGTTGAGAGTGGGAAGAACAAGCTGTGTGAGACTCTGATCACTGTTATTGGTTTTTATTTGACCTCAGATGGCTTCTAATTAAAACCTAAGTAAAATTTAAAAGTCACAAAGACTGTAATCATCAGCTGCCACCACCTGAAATAGACTTTCCTTTTATCTAGGCTTACCAGAGTCCCAGAACTCACTGGGACATTCCCAGAAGGGTGGCCGCCATCCCGGAAGGGCCCAACTTGGGCCCGACTGTCCTGGCCTTTCCCAACCCGCTGGCTATATTGCAGCAGGCCGGAACTCTTCTGAGTGTGTGTTCTGCCCAGCCACGGCTCCTCACGTGCCTCTCTTTGTCCCAGGATGGCATAAAGTGGTAAGGTACATAACAAACTTAACTATTTGTTGTTGTTCAGTCGTTAAGTCGTGTCCGACCCTTCGTGATCCCATGAACCATATCCCGCCAGGCCTTCCTGTCCTCCACTATCTTCCTGAGTTCGCTCA
Source organism: Plestiodon gilberti rubricaudatus (assembly GCA_026170595.1). Lineage (NCBI taxonomy): Eukaryota > Metazoa > Chordata > Lepidosauria > Squamata > Scincidae > Plestiodon > Plestiodon gilberti. The sequence continues at coordinate 145,855,887 of JANXHW010000001.1, forward strand.
TTTTCATGTTCGTTGCATCGGTGATGCTGTCTAACCATCTCATCCTTTGCCTTCCCCTTCTCCTTTTGCCTTCAATTTTTCCCAGCATCTATACTCAGTTCCTTTTTCAGGCCATTTCTCAGTGCCTTAAGTGGCACTAGCCGCACACTGTTTTTGCTACAACACCCACAATTTGGAGTAGCTGCAGCTAGAACATGTGTCCTTCAAGCCTCTTTAAAGCAAAACAAAAACAAAAAAATCTAACCCTTTCAGCACTGACAGAGGTTATCCACTCCTCTAGTGAGGACTTTGACTTTTCACAATCAAGGAAAAATGAGGAATGCTCGCGAGAACAGAAAAAAGCAAGTCGGCTGACCTCAGAAGCTCCGAGCTCAGTCAATTTGCTTCTTGGCCACTCTGAGTCAGAGCAGCTGAAGAAGTGAGTTGACCGGGCCTAAAGTGGCCAAAAAAGCAAAAAAAAAAAAACCTCTCCAAGCCCGGCCAACTCGCTTCTTCGAGTTCTACATCACTCAGTGACCAGGAAGTAATTGGCGGTAATGTGGTGATGTCATTGTGTGTCTGCCAATTTCTTCTGGGTCACTGAGCAAAGAATGGCGGCAGTCTCCCTGGGTGCCAGCACGGTAAGCTACGCCATTCCTATAAAATGAACTCGCTTTTCTGGCTCTCCGGAACGGTTTGAAGCTTTTGGGACAGAAGCCAGAATGTCAAACTACCCCCAGCCTTAATCATCATGACCAACAGGAGCACAGGTCACCACACAGGAGCTTGGTGCTGTTGGCAGTGTGAATAAGCAATGGTGACAGAGGCTCCCAAGGCTAGCCATAAAAAGGTCAAGATGAAGGATGAAAGAGAGTCCAGTCATTCCCCCTGTGTTGACTGCCAGGGACCACCACATGCGCAGAGGGCCTTCATCACATATTTTCCTCTCATTATGCGATGCATACAGTATGTGGATCAGGTCAAAGAAAATCTGAGGCCACAGATTAATGTAATATTAAATTATTAGCATCACCCAAATTCCACATGTTGTTCTTCGTCATTCTCCAACTCCAACAAACTGTAATCCTTCACTTCCTGTAGTCTCTGATGCAGCATCATTAATTCTTCTCTGTAATTTTCTTCCACAGCCTTTAACTTCTGTTCAAAATAAAGTCTCAATTGTTCCAATTCAGTTTCATGGGCACTTCTGTTTTTATCCCATTTAAGCTGAAAATCTTTCTTCAAGTATTCAATTTCTTCCATATGGGATGTGCGAGCAAGCAACTGTTCTTTCAACTCTGGCGAGGGGGAAGGAAGAAAAAGAGAATTTATCTTAAAATATATTATTTCAGCTAAAATAGCATTATTTTGGGATACAACGTAACACTCATACAGCGCAATCCAGTGTAACAATAGATGCACTGGTGTAACACCGGTGTAAGTGCACTTACACCGGCATCTACTGTTACATTGGTGCAAGGTTAAACAGGATTGCGCCGTCAATGTGATACTATTGATAAGACTAACAGTTCAATCCTATGGGCTGAAGCCACCAGCAAAATGCAAGTTTCTCAGGCGATACTGGTAGCTGTTGAAAAGCAGCTGTAAAGTGCTATCCAGCTGCAAGCTTGAGTAGTGCGCTGCAGGGGCGATAGCGGGAAGGTCGGAGTCTTCCCGCAGATGTTGGCAGAGTGCCAGCCGTGCGCCAAGGAAGGTAATATGACGGGAGAGGCAGGAGGAGGGTGGAACAGGGGCAAAAATGGACAGGGAGGGGTGGGGAAGCTGCAGGGGAGTGCATCCAGCAGCAATGGCGCACGTCAGATTCTATCCCAGCAGCAGCCTCCTCGCCCCTTTTCTCTCCTCGGACTTACGCCAGCAAAATCGCTAGCGCAGGTCTGAGGAAACCCACTGCGGAGGCATAAGGAGATTTAAATCCCTTTTCCCCTCCAAAGCCTCCCAATCTGCCCACGCCGGATACAGCATGCCCATTTTTGGTGCGACTACACCAGCGGGGGGAGGGGGGATAGGATTATGCTGTAAGTTTATAATATAATCTTAACTTTCTAAAAAACGTCTGACCAGCTTGAGTAGTACTTATTATAATTTCTAAAACATTTTAGTTTTAGAAACACAGCCAGACCTCGCTATCTGCGGGGGGTCCATTCCGGACACACACACACACACCGCGGATTGTGAGGATCCGCGTATACTGGGGTCAACTTTAAAACCTGTTAGAAAAGAAAAAAAAGGGAGGGAGCTTTTTTTAAACTTATAAGAAGCAAACCACTGCATGTTCTTACTTAAACAGCCTAAAATCGCGCTCTGGAAGCCTCTTCCGGGCCATGTGACTCCCCCTCCCTCTCCCAAAATAGCTCCAGAATGCACTGCAATGCATTCTGGGGTGACCTTAGGATTAACAATGCATCCTATTAGAAATTTAAACTTACCGCTTAATTCTTGCCGACTTGCCCGTGCACTATCCAGCTGGGACCAAAGTTGTCTGATTTCTTCTTGTGATTCTGCCTTTAGTTTTTCAAGTTCAGCCTGAATTTTCTCTACCTATGAAAGATAAAATAAGTTCTCACACCTGCCAATTTTCAGGATTCATGTTGCATCAGTATGTGAAAGAAAAAAAGACCTGGTCTCCGTAAAACTACCAAAATATTGATTTATAGAGGATTTGGATAATTTTACAAGTGCAAGTGTACACCTATTAATATTAATATAATTAATATTATATTATTAATATAATATATAATTTAACACTTAATGTCTAATTAAATTATAATTTAATATAATAAAGCAAGGTCACACCTACATTTCAACAATCTTCAAGCAACATAACATTCCTTCCTGTCTCTTGATGGTCCATGACACCACTGCGCATGCTGAAACCAGAGTCTAGCTAGGAGGACCCAGCAAGGGGCCTAGACCAGAGGTTTTCAACCTGTGGTACGTGTACCCCCAGGGGTACGCGGACCGCAGGTTGGGGGTATGCGAGATGGCCCCTGTTATCAGCTGCTGCAATCAGCAGCTGATAAGGGGGAGCGGAAAACAGGGATATTGCCCTCGGTAGCTTCCCTTACCTTGTCTCCTGGCTGCCTCCATGCTGAATCTCGCGAAAATCTTGCAAGATTCAAGATGGCGGCGGCCAAATCTCGTAAGGGCACATGAGGACTCATCTCATGCCTCATCTGCCCTTAAGAGATTCAGCCGCCGCCATCTTGTAATGTGCTCTACGATTTTCATGAGATTCAACATGGAGGCGGCTGGGAGACTAGGTAAGGGACGCTACCGAGGGCAATTTCCCCGTTTTTCCCAGGCTGCGGCAGGGTTCTGTAGGGATTCGGCAGGGCTGTAGCTTTACCCTCCAGGTTTCGGTGTGAGCAGGAGAACCCGCCTGGCCACGCCGCAGCCCGGGGGAAAAACCCTTTTTTGGGGGGGCACTTTTTGGGTGGTCCACGAACTTTGGGGGTCCGCGTAGGGGGTATGCGGGCCCCCAAAGGTTGAGGAACCCTGCCCTAGACAATTTCAGAGATTCTATTCATACTCTAACAGCAACGACACCAAACGTTATGTGGCCCTTACCCTCAGTTCCTTCATAACTAAATAAAGATTGGTTAAAGAGAGCATAATCTCAAAGAACAAGGGTTACCACAATTTAAACACTTCATTTTTCTCCTTCAAAACCATTCTGTTCTGGTTTCCGTCAGCAGCACTTAAAATGAAGTAAGGCAAAGAGGTTTCAGTTTATTATAAAACTTCAGAAGAACTTTGCTCAAGGTATCCCTGCACTCTAGGTGTATTTGGCTCAAAGGGAGGTTGCATCCCCACTTTTGCTTTTGAATCAAAGGGAGAGTACTCAACCTAGTACTAAGTTGAGATTCTAAATATTAGACCTTGTGGGAACCTTCTGTAGTTAGAGTGACTATGGAGTAGCTGCCAAGGGAAACAAAACAGCCAGTCCATTCTGGAACTGACTAAACTCTGGTCTTTAAATGGAAGATCTTTGTCTACAAAAACCTAGATGTGTCGGAATGGGAGAGCTCAGAAACAAACCCAATAGCCCCACATCTTAACACCAGAGTCTCCAGCATTGTTGCCCACTTGGAGTTGTGTAACCTAAATGGAAGAATTTCTAACTAAATTTTAATTCTATTTCACAACATATGGCCCTATTTGGGAAAGACTGATGGTTGAGCTACACAAATCAAAAGGGCGGGGCTAATTAACAAGTGTTCCTTCACAGTAATATCCATCTTTTATTTCATTTTCAAAAATTCCTTGACTAGAACTATGGATAATTTAATCATTTGATTTTGTCTGTAAACCGCTTTGTGAACTTTTTGTTGAAAAGCGGTATATAAATACTGTTAATTAATAATAATTAATAATAATTTGAAGCCAAGGCTGTCCTCCCACAAAGAAGTGTACGATCTGTTGCAAGATCCTTACCTCTTCACCTGTTTGGAATTTGGGAGTTTCAGAAAGTCAGTACTGTACAGACTACCTTTACTATTCTTTTTTTGTATGGGACTGTGCCAAGCTAAAGGCTCCAAGTACCGTACATTTTGGTAACTAAACGCCTGAAGAGTTTTTGGGCACACAAAGATCTTACGGTTACACTCGCATTTTCTGAGTATTATCAAATAAGTTTGCATCATGCATCATCAAGGTGGTAAGGACACCTGTTACAGGGATCTATGAGAGAATACTTCATTCTGCAGGACTTCGCAGAATCTGAAGCCAGATTAACTTTGTTGAGAGCAATTATCGCATATCTTAGGCAACACAGTACCAAACACTGCTAAGAAGCAAGTGTTCCTACATGCTGTCACATCAGAAAAAAAACTCAGGCATGCAAGGATATGTTGTGTATTATACCTTATCAAGCATGTTTCTATGTGATATTGCCCACTGGTAGTAGTTTCCAGCTAAATTCTCAAAACTGGGCACACAAAGAGAGTGCTTCCCAATGTTACGAATGTTCTTAAATGAGAAAACTTCATTAAGCAAGTAGAGAAAGCTTATGTCTATCAAATTATCTTTTCATTCCCAATATAAACAATTGTACAGTAACTAACAGCATGAAAAAGTGAATATTAACCTCCTTCTGTAATTCCTCCTCACGTTTCTTGCTTTGCTCTTTAATTTCTTGCAACTCTTGTTCATGTTCAGTCTGTACGTTTGTCATAGCCAGATGGCAATGATTTTCCAGGGTTTTATACTCCACTGCAAAATAATGCATTCTATTATTAAAATTACCTTATAGACAGACAGATATCAGACACTTGAAATGTTTTCCTTCAACGCTATCAAGCTGAACCAGTGCAACTCATCTTAAAATAATCAGGAAGTAAATTGCAGCGCCTCCTGAGCAGATGCCACATACCAAAACATTTCCATCTTATTCTGAAATTAGTTCATGGCTCAAACCTCATGTACTCATCCAATCTGTTTAAAAATATTCTGCAAAGAAGATCAGTTTCCAGCTTTTACAATTATGGATCTTTTCTTGCAAGCAGAAGACACTTTAATTCCAATGCCTTAGAATTGGCAGGCTGCAGCCATTGACTGGCAACACCCAGTAGTCTATTCTTGGGTGCAGAAGGTATGACAGGTTTGTCTTGGAGTTCTATGACCTTTCCACGAAATCTTTGAATTTTTATCCCAAGTCTGTGTTTGAGTCTGCCCTTTTCCCTATATTATCTTCCACAGTCTATATTATTTTGATTACTTTTGGGATTGGTGGCATGATCAGAGAACCAAGAAACACAACTTTTTTTTTTTCAAAAAAAGGCATTTGGAAATGACCAAAAGCCAATCTATGTGTCACTCATTACTCCAAGAGGAAGGCACTTAAGACCGTTTCAGTTTTGCAGCTATAAGGTGTAAAGCAACTTATGATGATTCTTAATATTAGCAAAAGATGCTTCTGACAACTGCTGGCAGTGGTATGGACATCTACACAGTAAGCTACTCATCTTTATTAGTGTCTATGTGGAGCAGCCAATATGCAAGAGCCGTTTCAAGCAGTGTATTGGGGCTATAAATATGTAGATCCATTCCCACAAGAGAGACATTAACAGTGCAATCCTGTGTAACCTTGCACCGGTGTAACAGCAGATGCACCGGTGTAAATGTACATACACTGGCATAAGTGCATCTACTGTTACACCGGTGCAAGGTTACACAGGATTGCGCTGTAAGTGTCAGAAACTCATTCATACACCAAGAGCTGCCTCATACTTTTGACAGCCATACACCTCAAGTACAGGGGTGTCACCAACCCTAGTGACACTCAATGTGAGATTTCATGGTGTCACCCTCATGGACCTCCTCCCATACCAGACCACGCAATGTGGAAGAGTGATGGGAGGTATAGGAGGCAGCAGGACTCCTTCTGGACTTGGGGGTTGGTGAGAGCGCCTCTTGTCTGGTTGGATTCCTCGTTGCTGTTTTTTTCTTCTGCCCCTTAAACTGCTATAGAGACACTGGAAGCAGTGTTAGTGTTTTGTGTTGGGGTTGTATTTGTCTAAGTGTGTGTTTTGTGTTGTGTGAGTCCTTTCCGGGAAGATGTGTTGGGATGTTCGAGGGAGTAGTGGCGCCACCATAAAAAGTGTAACGGGCCAAGGGCGATATGGTGGTGGGGACTGGTCTGGCCGTTCCAGGAGAAGGAGGGATGGTCATAGGCAGACCATCCCTCTTTCTAGGCCTTCCCCCAACCCCGGAGCCTGGGGAGTGCCTGGGAGAAACCCCTGTGGCCTTAAACTGCTGCTATTAAATGCCAGGTCGGTTAATAACAAGATCTCCCTAATCCAGGATTTAATCCTGGAGGAAGGTGCCGACCTGGCTTGCATCACGGAGACCTGGTTGGATGCGGCTGGTGGTGTGAACCTTTCCCAGCTGTGTCCACCGGGATACCGGGTAATGCAGCAGCCGCGGCTACAGGGGCGAGGGGGTGCTGTTGCAGTGGTCTATCGGGATTACATCTCCCTCACTGGATACCCTGTCCCACAGTGTGCCGGGTTTGAGTGTCTCTGCATCGTGCTACAGGGGCGAGACAGGATGAGGTTGCTGCTGGTGTACCGTCCACCTGGTTGCCCATTGGCTTCCCTACCTGAGCTGACCACGGTGATCTCGGCGGTGGCATTGGAGTCCCCACGCCTGTTACTGCTGGGGGACTTCAATATTCATGCCAAGGCCCCTGAGACAGCGGCAGCTCAGGACTTCATGGCTGCCATGGCGACCATGGGCCTGTCTCAGTGGATTACGGCCCCAACGCATGGTGCGGGGCACACCTTGGACTTGGTGTTCACTGCTGGATATGGGGATGGTGATCTGCCCATGGAGGAGATTAAAATCACTCCTTTGTCTTGGACGGATCACTATCTGGTGAGTTTTAGACTGGCAACATTTAATCAGCCCTGCAGAGCTGGGAGCCTGAATTGTATGGTCCACCCCTGGAAACTGATAGATCTGGATGGTTTCCTGAGGGCGCTGGGGGATTTCCCAGCTTCCCAGGTCAGTGATTCATCTGATGCTCTGGATGCCCTGTGGTATGGGGAGGCAGCTAGAGCACTGGATCAGATCGCTCCCGAACGGCCACGGCCTTGTTGTCGAGCCAAGGCAGCTCCTTGGTTTACTGAGGAGCTGCGGGCAATGAAACGACTGGGCCGACGCCTAGAGCGACGGTGGAGGAAAACGTGCGATGAATCTGACCGAACACAGGCTAGAGCCCATTTCAGGGCCTACTCCATGGCGGTGATGGCAGCGAAGAAGGCGTTTTTCTCTGCCACCATTGCGTCTGCAAGTAGCCGGCCGGCAGAGCTCTTTCGAGTTGTCCACTCGGCTCCTGTAGCGAGTGAGTTGGAGTGTTCGACAGACCACTGTAATGAGATCTCACGGCACTTTGCAGATAAAATCGCTCAGATTTGCCACGACTTGGACTCTGGTTTAACAGTTCCAGAAGTTATCCCTACGGCATCTGTCAATTCCATCGTTACGGATTCTTTTCACCTTATACAGCCTGAGGATGTGGATAGGGTCCTCTGTAGTTTGAGACCGTCTTCCTGCCCGCTTGACCCTTGCCCAGCTTGGCTAATACGATCTGTGCGGGTTGGGCTGGCCGACTGAGTGGAACCCACTGTGAATTCATCTTTGCGGGAGGGAGTGATGCCTAGCATCTTGAAGACCGCAATTGTGCGCCCCCTCCTGAAAAAACCATCTCTGGATTCCTCCAATTTAAATAACTATCGGCCAGTTTCCAATCTGCCTTTTTTGGGTAAGGTGATTGAGCGGGTGGTGGCGTCTCAGCTCCAGGGGATACTAGATGAAACGGAGTATCTGGACCCTTTTCAGTCTGGCTTCAGGCGGGGCTTTGGGACAGAGACAGCCTTGGTCGCCCTGTTGGATGATCTTCGCCAAGGACTGGACAGGGGGAATGCATCCCTGCTGGTCCTTTTGGATCTCTCGGCGGCTTTCAATACCATCGACCATGGTATCTTTCTGGGTCGGCTGGCCGAGTTGGGACTAGGGGGCACTGCTTTGCAGTGGTTCCATTCCTACTTGGCTGACAGGTCCCAGATGGTGATGCTGGGAGACGCCTGTTCGGCACCCTGCCCCTTACAGTGTGGGGTGCCACAGGGTTCTATTCTGTCTCCCTTGCTTTTCAACATCTACATGAAACCATTGGGAGAGATCATCCTGGAATGGGAGAGATCATCCGGGGATTTGGAGTTGGGTGTCACCAATATGCTGATGACATCCAGCTCTCTCTCTCTCTCTCTCTCTCTCTCTCTCCTTGCCATCTCGTTCCGGGGAGGCTGTGGAAGTCCTGGAGCGCTGTCTGGAGGCGGTTGGGGGCTATATGAGGGCCAATAGGTTGAGCTTGAATCCAGAAAAGACAGAGGTCCTACTGGTCAGGAAAGCTTCGATGCAGGTACTGAGTCATCTTCCCGTTCTGAATGGGGTTGCACTCCCCTTGCAGGAACGGGTGCGCAGCTTGGGAGTACTTCTGGATTCACAGCTCTCCTTGGAAAGCCAGGTGGCAGGGGTGGCCAGGGGTGCGTTTGCCCAGCTTCGGCTGGTGCGCCAGCTGCAGCCGTACTTGAGTCGATCGGATGTGACCACGGTGGTCCACGCCTTAGTGACTTCAAGACTGGATTACTGTAATGTGCTCTACGTGGGGCTGCCCTTGAAGACGGTTTTTAAGCTGCAATTAGTGCAGAATGCGGCGGCCCGGGTGGTCGCTGGAGCTAGGCGGTTTGACTCTGTTGAACCGCTGCTTCGGCAGCTGCACTGGCTGCCCATTCATTTCTGGGTCCAATTCAAGGTGCTGGTAATGACCTTTAAAGCCCTTCACGGTTCGGGTCCAGGATATCTGAGGGACCGCCTTCTCCCATACATTCTGGCCCGCTCTCTTAGGTCATCTGAGGGGGCTCTCCTGTAGATGCCACCTCTATCGCAAGTTAGGGGAGTGGCAACACGTGGGCGAGCCTTCTCTGCTGTGGCGCCACAACTGTGGAATTCCCTGCCAGGGGATTTGAGAACCACCCCCTCCCTCATGACTTTTCGGTGAGGGCTCAACATATTTTTATTTTGTCTAGCGTTTGGGTGATGGGTCGTGGTCTGCCTCCTGTGTCTCAAGATGCTCTGCCAAGCTGCTTCTCTGCTCCATACTGTTGCCCCTTCCCCTAGTGGATTTTATTGTTTTTAAATTTGTGTATGGTTATGTATTGTTTAAATTTATTTTATGTATTATTTTAAATTATGTATTTTAACCTTTGTTGTAATCCACCTTGGGCATTTGCCTTTCGGCATAGGAAAAGGCGGGATATAATTTTTTAAAATAAATAAATAAATGTGGAGGCCTCCTGAGAAATGCGATCCCCGCATGAGTTGCGGTAGGGATCAGGAAAAACCCATTTTCTACCAGTGGTGCATTTTTGCACCACCAGTAACAAATAGAATAGAAAGTTATTTTTGTGTCATCCCTCCTTGGGGTGGCACCCGGGGCAGTCCCCCCCCCCGACTGCCTCCCCAGTGATGTCCCTGCTCAAGTATCTTCATTCTCCTGACATCAATGGCATAGCACCCATTATTTTAATGGCAGTATACTCAGCCATGCATCCAATACCTTCCTGAGCTTCACAAAACCATATACAGGTTAAGTATACGTGTGTGCACGCACACACACACACACACACACACACACACACACACACAAAACAATATTTTTAATAATTTTGTGCCCCAGCATGCGTTGAGCTATGCCAGCTAGGTGCTGGAAAAAGTTTAAAAGTCATAGCCCCCCAAAACATCTGGATTTTGGATGTTCAGATAAGGGGTAATCAATCTGTAAGTAACAATGATAAACTGTTTCCAAAATACATCACCTACTTTCAGCCTGTTCCTTTTCATGAGACAGACTCTCCAACCTTCCCTTTAATTCTTCAACTTCTGCTTTCAAAGTTCTTTTCATCTCATTTAATTCAGCCTGATGTCTCACAGATAACTCTTCAGACATGTTCTTTAAACTGTTGTCTGCATTCAATATCCATTCTTTCTTAAGACTCTAAAAGGAAATGTCTAACATTTAAAATATTCAAACACTGTATCAGAAAAATCCACACTTTTTAAAAACAATTCTTCCAATCTGGCTACTTGGCATCCCTTGAGTGACCCTCTTTTACTTCCTATCAATCTGAGCTCCATCTCCTATGATCATTTTCAAAAACTGAGTGCGCCTTCTACCAAACTTCAGAGACCTTTCCCACTACTTATACATGTTTTCCCAAGCAACTTGCTTTTTGAAGCAAGCAAACATATCTGCGTTTATCTCATGATCTCTTTAGGAGCTGCCAAATGCTTTCCTATGATAGGGCACAGGGGACTCCAAATGCAGCCTCAACTATTTAGCCTTTAAAGACAATCTGAATTAAAAAACCCTGTAAACACAGGGTAGGGTAGGCACAGGCACAAGAGTCTGTCCATGCATTTCTATTAACATGCCTGGATATACAAGCACGCACACATGCACAAGCGTTAAAACACCTATATGAATGCATAGAAAACACTGTTTAGAGATGTACTTCTTGTTGTAATCCACTGGGGCTCCAAACAAGTGTGTGAGAGTGTGACACACATAATGACAACACACAATGACAAGATCCCATATGACTTGCAGTTATCTGCATTGCTATTTTCTGAACAAATTATACTGTATGGCACCTAAACACACATATCAGGGTATTTAAATTTTTAACATAGCAACTAGCAATTTTTAACATAGCAACTTTCATTAATGTATTCATATGGTCTACTATATGTATTGATACACCATTTTGAAGAACTTGTAAGATAATCAAGAAATTGTCATTACAATTTGATTTAGTAAAGTAAAAAACTATATATGAAACCTCTAATATTTGGGCATTTTTCTCTTCTATTTCCAATGCTGTTTTCTTCTTTTCTCTATCTGAAAAGTGAAGCAGATTGCAACACAGATATTTAACATATATCAGTCAATGTAAAAGTTTCAAACAAACCAATTGAAGCAAATTCTCTACTTCCTTAACTTCTAAGTTTACAATCTCATCCAAATTTTTGTCCTTTTCCCCTTTACCACCTGTGTACCCCCAAGGTCCTTGCAAAATAGTCTGATTTCTACAAAATGTTATAATAGGATAACAAGCAATTTTTAAGAATTGGAGTAGAGAATTTTTCATTTCTCTGACAGTTTGGATTTTCTGGCTGAAGGGTACAGCTAGCCATACCTGCAGTCAATGATTTTAGATCTCATACATTTTATGTGGCAAAACATCACTTTTAAATTATTAAAGGTATGTCTATTATGACTGAAATTGTCATTCATTTTACCTTCTGCTAAAAAAGGAAAAAGCCATTAGGGTAAGTACCTTACTGCCCCATCCTATACCCCACCAGTTTATGCAATGTAGCCTAGGCACGGAGGAGCATGCTGTGGGGGGAGGGAGTACAATTAGGAGGTCTCCTTGAGGAACAGGACGTTTTGTTCCCTTACCTCCAGGTAGGCCCCCAATGGCCTATGGGTCTCCTCGGACCTACGCCAGCTCTCTTGGAGCCAGCGTGGGCCAAATTGCAGGGGATAAGATCTGGCATCCACATTTACTGCTGAGATCTGCCCCCTCTGTTCTGCTCCCCACCTCCTGCCCTTCCCCCGAACTGCCCAGTTACTCTCCCAGCCCTCCCTTTCCCCACCCATGACACACCTACCCTGCCATGTGCACACCTTGCCACTCACTGTTTGTGGCAGTGGCTGGGAAGCACATGACAGCAGCAAGCATTTTGAGCTGCTGTAAAGCAGGTTGTGCTGCAGGAACATGAGTTATGGCAGCGTGGGCAGTTAGTCTAGTCTTCTACAAAAATAACATTTGGCTGAAATCTACAACCTATATACCTAGGTCACACTGATGCTTAAGAACAATTTCTTCTTTTTCCTCCTGATTCTGTTCCTTAATATGTTCCATCTCAAACTGGAATCTACTTTGTAGAACTGCTATTTCTTGAGCATGCTTATCATTGAGGGTCTCACGTAGTTCTATAAGGGCAGTTTCCTTCTCCTTTCTCAGATTAGTCTGTATCAGCTCCAGCTGGGATGTGTGTATATTATTTGAACTTAGTCTTAAAGCTTCCACTTTAAGATTATGCAGAGCCTGTGGTGTAGAAAGACAACACAAGAATGGGAAAAGATGCCTTTTTCCAATTACATTGTTTCTTATAGTACAGTCCTTTTACAACAGCGGGGAGCCTAGATTAGTGATGGTCAGGTTCCCAATGTCAGTGTAACCTCAACACCACACAGTATCACTGGCACAAGGACATTCAGGAAGATGCTCCCTGAAATAGGGCTGTGATGTGGGCAAAGTATGGTCTACTGGCAGTAGCGGCACTACAGGTACTGGTATGATCTTCTGCCAGGCTAACCTAGGCAACATACCATATACACACACATAGTAATAGCCACATTAAATGGTATTCTAGAGCCCAATCCTACACTTGAGATTTGCCATGGTGTATATCCCTCTGGCTGGCGTATGTCCATGCACCCTGAACACCAGTGCAACTCCAACTCCACCAGTGAAGATGATGAGGAGTTTAGAGTGCAACGTGGGTGTACACCATACACCATGAGGAGAAGTTTCGAGTGTAACAGTGTACACCATATCCGAAACCCCCTTCAGATTATGGACACACACACACACACACACACACACACACACACAGCTGGAAAAATGCTATGCCAACAACAGAACTAGCATAAGGAGGTGTAAACCCACAGGGAACAAAGCCACAGACAAAAACACACACCAAAAAACCTAACCTCCTGCCACCCCCACCCCGCCCACTTTCCTCCAATGGGCCATAGGATAAAGTAGGGGTTCTCAAAGTGGTGGGTCGTGACCCACCACTTGGAGAAGAGCCGGTCGCTACCCGCTTAAGGGGTGTGGCGACCTGCGATGGTGGTGGCAGCGATCCGGGGATTGTGCCACTGCTGGGGACAAAAGGGTTATTTTTAGACTTACCGGGGGTCACGCCATCCTCCAGAGGGTGCAGGGGACCACATCCCCCTAAAGGACTCCCCAAGCCTCCGAATGGCTTCCAGAAAACCAGAAATGAGCTTTATTCGCCTCCAGGAGCCATTTAGAGGTTTGGGCAGGCCTGCTGTGGGGGTCGTGGCCCCCCCGCACCCTCTGGAGGATGGCCCGACCCCCGGTAAGTCTAAAAATAACCCTTTTGTCCCCAGCAGCAGTGCGATCCCCGTATCGCTGCCACCGCCATCGCCCCACCCCTGCAAGCACTCAAAGTTCTCCCCTACTCACGGACAGAACTTTGAGAAACGTTGGGATACAGGATACGATGGAGCACAGTACAGTCAATCACAGCACTACTCAGATTATAAGATGTGTGGCATGGGACTCTCTGGCCTCTTGTCACTCACACTAGGCTTACCAGATCCATACTGGGACAGAGTACTAGACCTTTAGGAGAAGTAATGTGGGCAGGTGTAGCTTGTTAAACCCTTAGAGCACAATCCTAGGCTTGCTTCTGAGTAGACGTGCCTAGAATTGTGCTCTAAGGCAGGCGTTCCCAACCCTTGGGGTTCAGGGACAGCAGACGGGGTACACAAGATGCTGTCCCTTATCAGCTGCTGCGATCAGCAGCTGATAAGGGACCGGTTTTTTTTTCCAGGTTGCGGTGCGGGTGGGCGGGTCCGCATCGGCAGGGCCAAATCGGCCAGGCTGTAGCCTTTCCCTCTGGGTTGCGGCGTTAGCAGGAGGACCCGGCCGCCTGCGCCACAACCCGGAAAAGAAGGCTATAGATCTGGATTGTCCCTGGTAGCTCCTCCTACCTGTTCTCCTGGGCGCCGCCATCTTGGATCTCATGAAAGCTCGCGAGATCCAAGATAGCAGCACCTAACTCACGTGTGATTTGGGCGGCACCATCTTGGATCTCGCAAGACTGGTGGAAGTACCGGTATGTTGCCATATTTGGTGGGAGTAACTGTTGCCATATTGCTCATTCTTAGGGGCTGGCATTACGTAAGCACTGACTGCTATTTAGTCCCTGCTTGTTTCATCCCTGGTGGCAGTTCTCTGGCAGCCAGCATTGGGGCTGGGTGGATGCAGTAATTGATTCCTTGGATGTCAAACATCAGCTTGCCGCTCCATGGGCTGTGTCAGGATTTTCATAGACACTGGGGGATGTTACTGGGATGGCTGCACCAGTGTGGTGCTGCTTGGGCTCTGGTGCTTCCCCTTTTCATGTTGGATGGGCTTCGGATACAGCCATCATGGCACCAGCATCAGCACTATTAGACAGTTTATGAGCTAGGCCAACCTTCCAACATACAGTCGGACCTTTTTATCCACTGGGGTTCTGTTCCTGGAATGAAATTCAGGAGGGGGGCCTCGGGAGCAGTGACACATTACCTTTTTTCCAGCATCTTCGATGCTTCCCTCCTCCTGACTTTGTTTAAACTGACTGAAAAAACAAAAGTCACTACTGGAAGCAACCTGTAAATGGCGCCAGAGACTCCTGGCTGCATTTTTCAGCGGTTTGGACATGTGCAGGAGGCTGGAAGTGGCTGGCAGGCCCCTGACAACGCAGAAAAAAAGAGGTAATGTAGTGCAGTTGGACTCCCTCTTCTACAGTTTTGCCATCCGTGGAGTCAAATCCGTGGATAAAAAAACTGGATAAAAAGGTCCAACTGTATATATCAATTAAAATCAATAGAATATTAGGATTAAGTTCAACATTTTATTATATCAGGCACATGATTGGGAACATCTGGTACTATCATTCTGAAGGATTTGGCATCTGTTTACAATAAAATATTTTTTTTTCAGAATAATGTTCTCTTTTTATACATGGTCTGTTTTTATGAACTTTCAGCAGCCAGGGACCTTCAAAACATTAGTATGGTCAATATCGTACCTCTGCTTGCTGCATTTCTTCTTGATGCGTCGTTTCCATTTTTTGCTGCAACTCATCCAACAACTGCTGTTTCTCCTTTGTTAATTTCATGTGCAACTCTTTGATTTCATCCTCATGCTGAGCAATTAGTTCAGCTATTTCACGATCATGTTCTCTTTCATGAACCTTAAGAGAAGAGTGTAAAAACCTTTGCTCGTATCAGGGTGGATAAATATCAATTATTATTTTTTTAAATACTGGATTTTAAAAACATTTCAGCTATAATGCATTTCTTCTTTCAAAAATAACCTTGTTTAAAATGAAATTTTAACGGAATGCATACATACATCTTAAAACTGAATGGATTATTCTCTTAAGAAAGAGTGCTATTCTTTCCAAAGACAGAAGCATGAGAAAGACACCTTTAGCAGTCATCACACTTCATGATAGTTCATGTACTTAGATCATGGCTCAGTATTGGGGACTAGGGATTGATGAGTTACTAGACATGGGCAGCCCAATCCTGTGTAAGATACGGCGGCCAGCCTAAAGGGTCGGCCGCTGTGGTCCCGGTCCCAGCCGTCCAGGTGGATGCAGCTGCCCTAATCTGAACTGTACACGCTAACATAAAATAGCTCACTCCAATACCTTCTTAATTATTCCAATCTGTTCTTTTCGTTCTGCTTCTAGCTGTTGCTGCTTTTCCATTCTCTCTCTAATTTCTACATTTAGCAGTTCTACCTGAAAACAGAAATAAAAAGGTTAGAAGCTATTTTTTTCAGTTATTCTAAATATCTACATACTCTTCAGATGTTTACCATAGTTCACATTGCCACAAATTCCAGAGGGAACTGTTGCAGCAAAAACAGTACAATGCAATCATAGCACCTAAAAGATTAACCAATTTATTTCAGCATAAGCTTTCATGGTTAGCCTTACAATTAATCCTGTGCACGAGAACATAAGAGCCCAGATGAATCAGACCAGGGGTACATGTAGTTCAACATCCCATTTCCAACAGTAGACAGATGTTTCTGGGAAACCCACAAACAGGTCATCAAGACACCATATGCTACCTCCCCACAGTATTCCACAATGGTCAACATGGGTATTATGTGTACATGTCTCTATGACTGATCTGCATCTCTTCCCCACCCATTTTTGAGCAGGGAGGATAGTATAAATTACATATAGCTCTCTCATAGATGGTAGGACATCATGCTACCCCATTGTCATCCCAAGTGGGATGACTACAGGAGTCATACTTAAGTGGGTACATGAACCAGCCAAAGGGATGGCAGCAAGATGTAGGGCCTTCTCTGTTGTGGCACCACACCTCTGGAACCAGTTGCCAGAGGAATTGAGCGCAGCCCCATCACTTCATGGCTTTTGGCAGGGGTTAAAGACCTATTTGTTTCATCTTGCATCTGAGGAGGGAAGAACGGAGCTACCTGGGATCCTTTTATTTATTTTTCTTTCCCTGTGGCTGCTGTATGCCTGTTCTTATTGTTAATGCTGCTCTGTATTGTGTTTTTTTTAATTGTAATGTTATTTTAATATTTAATTTTAATTGTGGATTTTTAAAAATGGGTTTTTATTGTATTGTATTGTATGGTGTACACCGCTTTGAATTTTTAGAAAAGCAGTATGTAAATCTTTTAAATAACTAAATAAATAAAATATTTTACAGGGAGCCCACTATTCAGATATAGGGTGAATGGCATGAGGTCCTCTCTCTCTGGCCTCATATCAGGAATACTTGGAGCATATAAGGGGAAAACGTTGGTGATGGGATGTAGAAAGGATACTTAAAACACATATAGAAAGAACAGATTGCTAACACTTGTTCTTCTGAGAAGCTTCACAAGTATCCTTCAAGACTCCACAAACAAGAGTCATGTGAAAGTCAGGCAATGGCCAAACACAGGCAAGTGCACACGCTCACGGGGAGACTTCTATCAACCTCTTCAAGGGAAATATCACATTCAGCTCTGTTGTATGTCTAAAACATCCTGCATGTGAAACCTGTGATATACCTTAAGGCTAGGGCTCCTTCTGCGACCCTCATGGTTTTGCATATATAGACTGGTGACCAGAGAAGAACAAATACCCTGCAATATGTCCTTCTCCTGTCTGTTGTGGTGGCTGGATGGTGCTCTGTATAGCGAGAGACATGGCTTCTATTCCTGCCGGTTTCTCACTTTTCAGCTCTGATGACTGTTGCTAGCCAGGCACTCAAAAGGTGAGCTTCATGATGGGGTTTGAATGTGCCTTGCCTGTTACCTATTGCAATGTTCCATGTAATGAGCTAAGAGGGGGTGGTTCCTATGAGATCTCAACTGTGGCTTCCCTTGATGCTCCTTTCCCTGCATGGCATGAAGCTCTCTTCCCTACTCACAGTGGTCTTGCTCCCACATTGGCCTTGAACCCATCCCACAGAAGTCTGTGTATTTATTAGGTTGTCCTCCTTCTAAGGCAAGGGTGGGGAACCTATTTGCGATGGAGGGCCATTTTCCCATGTGGGAAATGTGTTGCGGGTCGGCCGTTAGGCTGGCTGCAATTTTGGCACCCCTCCACCGCAAACTTGGGGGCGCACGCACGCACCCCCCAATCGCTCTCCTTACCTTCAGGCTCCGGCGTTGCCGCCACCGGCCCCACGCATCACCTCAGCACGACTCCTTCTGAAATCTGCTGTTCTGTACAAGTGCAGAACGCCGCTGACGCCAAGAGAGGGCAATCTCTTGGCATCAGCGGTGTTCTGCGCATGTACAGAACAGCAGATTTCAGAAGGAGTCGCGCCGAGGTGATGCACAGAGCCTCCGGTCTGGTCTCGCGCGAACCGGATGGACTGGAGTCCGGACTCGCACGGGCCGGACCGATCACCCCGGGGGCCGGAAACGGCTCACGGGCCGGAAGTTCCCCACCGCTGTTCTAAGGGTTTTGTGATGACCTGCCTGTCTTTCCCTCCCTTTGTATTGTACAGTTAAACAATTACTGTACTACCGGTAGCAGTTTCTGCACAAGGGTGGGATTCTGGAGGCTCTCAATTGCTGCCTACACCAAATTAGCTTATGCAGTGGCTGGTGATACATCCCTGTGTCTGACAGATGTTTGGTGCTGTTATGGAAGCATTTGCCCAATGCCACGTGTGAATTCACCCACAGCCAATCCTGCCTAAGAGGCGGTGGCCGGACCTTTAAGCCAGCCACTGCATTCTAGACCCATTGTAGGCCACGCCAGGGGAAGGAGACATCCGGAGCTGGAATGCGTCTGGGGAGGCCATGTAAGGCGCCGATATCCCCTCCCACCCCAGGCCAGCCAATGACATCCTCCCTCGCCGCCCCTCACTGCCGGCGTAGGACTTACCGGCGTGGGACTTACCCAACCAGCATGGGACTTACCTGCAGTGGTTGGCGCAGGTCTGGTTAGGCAGTGGAGTAAGCGGCGCGGGCCTCTGCATCAGTGCTGCTTACTCGCAAAGAGTCACAAACGTGCTTTCCGGCACATTTGCGACTCCTTAGGCCAGGGGAGCGCTCGCTCTGTCAGCCTAACTGTAGGCAGGATTGTGCCGTCAGTCCCATGCATGGTTAACAGGGGGCATTGGTACAAAGCTGCTCTGTGACTGGTACATGCCAGCACTATTGCCACAGGTGCTGGGGGAGTGACTGTTGAAGTTGCTATGTTCTCTGTAGTTTGTACTGCTGTTCTCAATTTTGCCATTAGGAATGCACAGGAACCCAAGTGCACTATACTGCCATCACACCAGCATAAGCAGCCAGTGGTGTAGTTTAGACCAGGGGTTCTCAACCTGTGGTACAAGTACCCCTAGGGGTACTCGGACCAATGGCAGTGGGTACGCCAGAGCCTGCCCCTTATCAGTAGTTTACTTGTTAATTAGAACTTAAATGCAATCCGTCTGTCTGTCTGTCTGTCTGTCTGTCTGACACACACACACACACACACACACACACACACAGAGTTAAGTAAGACATTTTTCACATTTATAATTGTTTTAGTATTTTTTATTTAATGATTAATTAGCTAATTAATTACTTGATTAATCCAATTAATTAGCAATAAATTAGCAGGGAGTACTTCAGAAAATTGGACCGTGATAGGGGGCACCCAGGCCTCCAAAGGTTGAGAACCCCTGGTTTAGACCACAGGACTGCTCTGCCCATTGGCAACATTATTATTAGAAAACAACAATGAAGCATAGTCGAACCTCACCATCTACGGGGGATCCGTCCTGGAACCCCCCTGCGGATAGCGAAGATCCACAGGTACCGGGGTTCACCAAAAAAGCCTTCAAAAAGAAAAAAGCACCCCAAATCACCATTTTAACATGGCGATTTTTTTCTTTTTAAAGGCTTTTTTCGGCGGGCCTTCGTGGATCCGAGACAGCAAATAACAAATCCGAACCCACAAATAAGAAGGGTCCACTGTATAGCATTTTCAATTAAATAACCCAAAAGGCATAATTATTTTTCAAACACAACCATGAGACATGTTCATAGCACTCTACTGTTAAAGCAGAGTTAGCTCCCTTGCTAACAGAGATACCTACTGCCTTCTGGTGCTGCAATTTCAGATCTGCAACCTCAGACTGATAATGAGATTCTGTTTTCCTAATTTCCTCATTGTGAAGTCTCTTCATCTCAGACTGCATCTCTTCTATGTTCTGTACTGACTTCTGAAGGATCTCCTCTATGCGAGTTTCAAGTTTGATCTTACTGTTCTTTAAGAAAGCCACTTCTTCGCTCAATTTATTTTTCTCTTGAATATATTCCTTTTCTCTTAGTGCTATTTCAGTACTAAGCATCTCTAGTTTTGAATTACTGGCTTTTAAGTTTTCTTCAAATTCTAGTCTTTCAGATTGACTTAATTCTTGAATGTTTTTCATTTTCATATTATGCTCATCTACAGTTTGTTCAAGAAACTTTATTTTGTTAATGCTTTCTTCTAAAGCTTTTTCAGCTGTAATTAGATCCTTCTCTAATGTAAGAAGTTTTTCTTCCAAGGTTGATTTTTCCTTAATTAAACATAATAAACTTTGTTCCTTGCAACTGATTTTTGATCTGAAGTCTTTTTGTTCTTTTAGTAAGAATTTTTCTAAAACAGCTTTTTGACCAAGTAGTTCAGAAAGTGTCTTATTCTTGGCTTTCTGAATGTCAAGCTGGGCTTGCATTTGATCCCTTTGCCTCTGCAGAAAAGCCAGCTGCCTTCCAAACAAAGACTGAACTTCACTAGTCACAGAATCAGAAGCCGTCTTTTGCTCTTGAACATCTTTCACCAATTGCTCCTGCACTCTCAACTGCATCATTAAAGTTTCTTTTTCCTGCTCGAGATCTTTTACCATTTCTTCCCAGGGAAGAGAATTTAAATTGTATGTGATATGTTTGAATTCCTCATCACTATTTTCTCCTTGCTTTCTTTTGTTTTCTGGTTCCATCTCCTCCATTTTTTGACTGTGAAACTCTTCAGAGCCAACATGTGCTTCTTTTTCTTTTACGTGGACTCTTGAAACCTCAGGAGTTGCATCTTTTCCACTGATCTGCTCAATTATGCCAATTACCAAGTCAATCTGATCATTACATATATCTTTGTGTTCTCCTATTTTATTTTGCGGTGAACAATACCCTGACAAAGACAAAGCTGTGGATTTTGGACTCAGCTCATTTTCATTTAACACCTCTTGTACCAAACAATTAGGTTGCATTTGCTCATCAAAACTATACATAGACTTCTCACTTTTAGATTCTAAAGCATCCCCAAACAGAGATGTATTCCATGTAGCATTTTCAAGGTCTGTATTACCAGAACTGTTAAATACGGCTAACTGTTCCTGCTTACCTATAGAGGCAAAACACTTAGATAATTTATCTGTGCCTTCAATGGCAGCCCTAAGTTCTACTATATGGTCTTTTAAGTAGTTGTCAGATTCAAAGCAATCAGAATGGGGTTTGACTTTATTTTGGTTTGCATCTTCCAATACATTTATCAAAGTGTCTACAGTGAAATTATGTGAAAGCTCCATTTCCTTATCAGCCAATTGCAATTCACGTTCATATCGATACAGTATACTCTGCATCTCTCCAAGTTTTGTCTTTTGTTCCTCACACACCTGCTGCAATAGCATTTTCTCTTCTTCTAAGTCTTTCAACTTCATATTGTAGACGGATATTTCTTTATCATACCTAGAAATTAAACCTTTGTTTTTTTCTGCTTCAAGAACCAAATTATCACTTAGTTCCTGAATAAAGGTGTTGAGTTGGTCTATCTTCTTGTTCAAGCACTCCTTTTCATGTTTTGATTTTTCGACCTCTTTTGTGCACTCCTCAGCATCAGCAAGCTGCAGCATAAGTTCTTCTACCAAAGTTCTATATTTCAAGTCAATTTCAGAGCATTCCTGCAAGAAGTCTCCAATGCAGTGTTCAAGTTCCTTGCATAAGGACGTGCTTTGAACTTCAGACTCCTGTAGTTTATCATTGAAATAAGTCATTATATTTAAATTCTGAACTTCAACCTCAGAATTAGCAGCAATTAAATTTTTTATCTGCTCAAGATCATTTTTATATTTCGCATTCAGTTCTTTTATACAAGTCTTCTTTAATTTTAAGATCTCCTGTCTATGGCATTCTTCCAGTTCAGCTCTCAGTTTCTGCAGAGTTCTATTAATATTGCTTTTTTCATTCTTTTCCAGTACTTCAGTATTACCCTGTTCCTCCATCTTCACAGAAATTACTATTTTTCCTAACTCTGCAGCCTCTTCTTCCTGAAGAGAGAGTTTGTTACAGATGAAAAGTTTACTTCAATATTGCCAAATCTCAAAATGTTTCATAGCAATAAGTTTTCAAATAGTTATAAAACATCTACTGTACTGTAGCTTTCACATTTGTATGAATGCTCCATAACAGATACAGTACTCTTACAGAGATTGCAGCCTAACTCGAGGTGGCACATGCCCCTGCGCCTTCCGAGTCCCACCTTTACACTGAAACTGAGTTCCAAGGGTGCCACTCCACGGAACCGTTTTAGGTCACTGCATGGCAAGGTCAGACCTGCCTTTAATTAGAAAATATTACAAATGTCTCAAAATGCTCACTTTGTGATACTATAGCTGTTTTCACAGACAGAATTCCCAAACTTTTTTTTTTTTACCTCAAAGTCTGCAGTTTTATTTTCTTTAAAGGTGTTCATATATTATTGTACTATAACAATAACCAGTACATACATCTATCAGCCCAATCCTGTGTAAGTATCTGGCGGGTGGTCCAGGCCGGGATACGCTCCCGCATGCACTGACCGGAGATTCCGGAACCACCTGTGAGGGGAACGGGCGCCGCCGCGCACCAAAGAGCACTCACGTGCCACAACCCCAGATTAGCCCGACCCAAGAGCGACGGATGTTCGACGGACGAACCTGTGGACCGTCGCCGCTGCTGTTCTCCCGGTCTTCTTCATCCATGCTGGGAAGGGACGGACTCTGGGACGTCACGGTTCTTCTCGGGAAGCCGCTCCGAACTCTCGATTTTCCAACTGTCGCACAACAATCTGAGGCCAAAAACTTCTATCCAATGACAGTCGTCGAGGTCGCTCCCACCCAGAATTTGCTGTCCAATTAGGAGACTCCCCTGTTAAACTCTAGCCGGTCCCGCCTATGCACTAGTCGTTGCAGTTGCTGTCGAGGATCGACAGTTCCAATAACCAATTGGGGCAAGCGGAACGAGGCGCTCTCTAGCTTGAGGGAGCCGGTTCTAGATATAGGAAAGGAGAGAGATACGCACTAATGGCTAGAAAAGGAACATTCTGATACTGTACTGTACTTTGTTTCTTTTCATGTCCACGAGCCGAAGTGAGGCTACCCATAAAACAACAACAGAGAAATCATCGTCCTCCTTGCTGCCCCAAGACATAGAAACAAAGACAGGATTATCCATAAAATAGAGAAGAATCTCTGTTCGGGTTTATAAACCACGGTTTATTAATACAAAAACTTTTTTCCAGAGGCATTCGCTGGAGTGGGGGGCGGTACTGTAAGTTCCGCACCGTTCCACTCTCCGTTTACTCCCGGGTACGAGGTGGCCCCGCCTCCTCGCCGTCGGAGCCATTCAGTGCAGCGAAGGCAACGGGCAGGGAGTCTCCTGCCCGTTGCCTTCGCTACAGCGGCCGCACGGAATGGCTCCGACGGCAAGGGGGCGGGGCCACCTGTACCAGGGAGTAAACGGGAGTGGAACGGTGCGGAATTTACAGTATCTTGTGTTTCATTTCCGAAACTGAGAAGAGCATGAGCTGCTGTCTAGGTTGCTTTGTTTCTTGCTGCTGCTTCCCAGTCACAGCTATGCCGAAATCCTAGATTTCTTCATTAATTTCTATATGGGCAGCTCAGTCATACTTCCATCTCGGGGAAGGGAAAGAAATGGTTACCGAAATTCATATTTCACCTTTGTGTCACTCTTGCCCTTTTCTATGTCTATACTCAAGCGTGGCTAGGGAAGATGTCTCTTTGATCCGAGGGAAGGCAGGCAGACAAAAAAAATGGACAGCGCATGCTCAATTCCTTTATCTTCCCGCCACAGTGCCCGCTGTGAGCGAACCACCAATGAAGTTCCTTAGCCTCATATAGCGTAACGATAGGGTACATTTCAAATCAAGTCCCTCCTCAGTTAAGAGAACAGCCAATTAGGACAAGAGGAGGATACACCTGAGCGTTAGCTTTCTTCCGGCTTTTAACGTTTTGATAGGTATGGTTAGAGCTCCCGCCCCACCAAGGTTAGAATATACAGTATTTTGGTGGCAGTTTGTAGTCTGATTTTTAAGTTTTTAACGTAGGGAACTTTCTAAGTAAAATAGGAGCAGGGTCGGCTATTCATTAGCATAAAGCCGGTTCCCAACGAACTACAGTACTTTCCTCTCCGAATCCTAAGTCACTTCACCCAACGCTTATGATACCCTGGCTCCAAAAATGCTTATTATGTCGTCAAAACAATTTTTCACATTTATTTTATTATTAAGGTCTGACGGGAAGGCCATTACGCTGCAGGAAAATGTTGCAACTCAGCAAGCAATTCCCCTTTATTATGCCCCCCCCAACTTTTGCAACAACAACATCGTTTTGAGTCCCAACCTACTAACATTGTCATGTGACATGACATATCTATGCATACTGTACTTCCTACCTCAGAAAGAACATATGTTAAGTGTTCCACCAGTTTAATAATTCTACTTTACGTTTCTCTGTGTATTCTCTGACTCTGACACTTGATTAACATATTCCTGAAGAACCATACCTTGTTCAAAATCTTTATTCCCAGTCTCAGGAATATCTACCTTTTCTACAGGGTTTTCATATAAGAGTTTCACCAATGCATTAGAATTTAGAAGTTCTGTAGTGCCCACTAATTCATTCTTTCTTAGTTACAGTATCTGCCCAGGTGAGCATTCAGTTGTGTTGAGAGGTGTATGATTCCTTTCTGTTCCATTGTTTGCAAAGGGGCATCAAATCCTCTTCATCTAACATGGCCTAGGCTTTTTTTGAATAAAATCTCAATAAGCTGGTTTGATCTTAGATCAAAACCTTGCAATCTATGTGCTGTTTCCTACTTTCCCAGACTCCCCCCCCCCCACAGCCAGTCCTATCTCTCCATATCATCTAATACTAGAGTAGATGTCGCCTACTCGTCACTAATAAGGCAAAGGTCCTTTGGGTGCCCCGGCCCAAACAATTTGAACAGTGAGGGACTACACGGCACAGAAGTTGGCAGATATAAAGGAAGAGAATCGGATTCATCTCTCAAACTTTCCTCCACAAACTAGAATCAGCCTCTCCATGCCTACAACCTGCTCTCCCAGGCTTTTCATGCTGTGTTGTATCCAAGGCTGAGACTGCAGTGGAAGAGCCTTCCCCCGCCTCCGTTTTCCATATTTTAAAAAGAGATTCGTTTAAATTCAGGCAGCACAGCAGCGGATGCTGTGCATGCCGCTGCCTTCGCAGACTTGTTGTCTCATCAGTAGCGCAAAAGTAAACCATAAGTAGCCCTAACTTACAAATCCATTTATTTGTTTGTTTGTTTATTGGCGCAGGTGGTACTTCAAAAAATTTGACTGTGGCAAATTTGACTGGCGACATTTGACTGGCGACAAAGGTTGGGAACCTCTGCTTTAGCATATACAGTACAGTACTTCTGAAAGGAGAGGGAGGGGATGGCGGTGACATAAGAGACCTTTGCAAGAGGATGACAGCTCCTGCTGCTCCTGCTCCTAAATAAAGGGGGTTTCTTTGGAAGCATGCCTGATGGGGGGGGGCTGGAGGAAAGTGTAAGTGAGATACATGCACAGGTTCCTATGCAACTTTGGCTTTTAAAATCCATGTCTGTGCTTTACGCAAACATAACCTGCTTCAGTGTCAGAGCATGTGGAATGTAATAACTTGATTACTTACTTCTGGGGGCAAAAGGGTGAAATGAAAACTCTATATAAGAGTATGTGCGCACACACACACACACGTGCAGGTGCGCTCACACACACACACACACACAAGCTCCAGGAGAAAGAAAAAGAAGGGTGAAGTTTTGCACTGTTTGGTGATATACAGTATTAAGGAAGGAAGGAATAATGTCAAAATGTTTAATGATCACTTTTGAAGGGAGATGCATACACTAAATTATCCTTACACTGTTCAGGAAATAATCTGAATGTATTTTTTGTTGTTGTTGTTGTTGTTGTTGTTGTTCATTGTAGTATTAGTAAAACAAACATATTTAAAAGGGAGTCTATGAAAAAGAGAAACAAAAATGCTTCTAGAGTGATTGCTCAGTAGAAAAACCATCATATCATGACAGCAAGTGGTGAGTAGTATTTCAGAATGGAAGGAATTTGAGCAGCCCAAGCACTGTAGTACAAAATGTATTACTTAGAAGTAAGTTGTGTTTGTAACAGTGATGCTTAAATGCAATTCCCCCAATTTGTATAGGATATGGTGTTCACAGAAACAGGTTACTGCCCAAGGGGTGCCCTCTGGATTCCACCTGTGCATGCAAAGGAATGCATGAATCCAACACTGTTACCCTTCTCTCTCTCTCTCTCTCTCTCTCTCACACACACACACACTCACACTCACACTCACACTCACACTCACACACACACAAGAGCAAGAGAGTGGTGGGGATAAAAGTCTTACAGTTGTCCATGGAGGATTTTGGGAATGAAGCAGCATCACTGGCTTTATGCCCCAGCTTTGCGTTTCTTCCGTTTTGGCCTCCGACTAAGCTATGCGCCCAAGCATCTGTGTGCATTGAAATTCAGTGCAATCCTTTGTGTGAGTGCTTTCTGTTGTGTGTTGTTGTTGTTCAGTCGTTAAGTCGTGTCCGACCCTTCGTGATCCCATGAACCACATCCTGCCAGGCCTTCCTGTCCTCCACTATCTTCCTGAGTTCGCTCATTTTCATGTTCGTTGCATCGGTGATGCTGTCTAGCCATCTCATCCTTTGCCTTCCCCTTCTCCTTTTGCCTTCAATCTTTCCCAGTATCAGAGTCTTCTCCAGAGAGTCCTCTCTTCGCATTAGGTGGCCATAATATTTGAGCTTCAGCCTCAGTACCTGTCCTTCCAGGGAACAGTCAGGGTTGATTTCATTTAGGATTGACTGATTTGATCACGTTAACATTTTTAAGTTCCTCGTTCAATTAGAGTAGTTTGACTTGTTGTGGAGGCTGGTTGATAGAGAAAGGCACTTTGTACATGCCTAGCTGTACTGACATGCTCAGTTTAATTGGAGAGTAGCTTGACTGAGTGTTGTTGTGGAAAGGCACTCTGCACATGCTCAGAGGCACCCAGTTAATAAAAATGTAAGTAAAAGTATTTATTTACTTTTTCTGGCCAACCACAACCCTTTCATGATGTCACTTTTGGCCATACCTTTTGTGATGTCACTTCCTGTCGTGCTGGCCGACCACACCCCCTTTGGAATGTCACTTCCTGTCATGCTGGACGGCCACGCCCTTCGTGATGTAACTGCCTGCCTGTGGTGTCAATTCCTCTGGAAGTGACATCACAGGTCTTTGTCCTGCCCCCCGTGATGTCCCGCCCCCTTCCGTCCCGGTTGCCTCCCCGAAAATATGGTAAGCCCGCCGGCTGCCATGCACCTGGTGTTCAGAGGGCTGCCACATTGCAAGTGGCCTGAGGGGGTGGCAGATTTAGGGTGCCTTTCACCCCAAGTCTGCTGCTGCTGCCTCCCATCCACCTTCCACCAATGCAGGCTGCAGTGATCTGCTTCCAACTTACTGAGTTGCCCCGCCCACACCCTTCTAGGGACTGTTGAGCCCCTGCCAATGGGGCAAAGAGGCACCTTTTAAAGTGGTGTGTCCTCTTCTATTTGGCAGGAAGAGAGCAACTGTCCCTCTTCACCCCAGCATGACATATTTTCCAGTGGCTGTTGCTGGTGTCTCTTCTACATCACTTTTTAGATTGTAAGCCCTTTGGGGTAGGGAACCATTTCTGGATTTATTTTTGCTGTGTAGACCGCTTTGGAAACTACTTTTGGTTGAAAAGCAGTATATAAATATTTCCGGGAGTCCCACATTTCCAGGTGTCATGGAACGCAAAAGGAGCACGGTAAGGGTTTTGCAGCATCAATCAATATTTGCCTTTGGGCACATTGCTGCCAAACCCAGAGGTACTGCATAGCCATCTTGACCAGTAGCCATTTAGAGATCTGTCCTCATCCATGAATTTGGCCAACCCCCTCTGAAAGCCGTTCAAGCCCATCATCACACCTTGCCCTCTGAAATCTCCCTCCAAGCTGGCTTCATTGAACGACAGCCCTGGTTGGAGTGTTCCGAGTGAGGGAGAAACTCTTCTCTCTAGGGACCCTCTCCACACCATGCATAATCTTATATGTTACACTGTTACAGCACAATCCTAGATGTTTACTCATGTACAAGTCCCATTTTCTTCAGCGGGGCTTGTTCCCTAGCGTGTCTAGGATTGCAGCCACAGTCATGTTGACTTAACTACCTTTTTTCCATGCTAAAAAAACCCTAAACACTGTAGTCTTTCCTCATAGGGAAGATGCCCCCTTGATCTTTAATTTGGCAATTAGGTCTGAAATGTCTTCTATTGTAACCTCTATTTGACTTAATTCAAATAGGAGGGGCCATTTGGGCAGTGGTACCTGCTCAAGGTCTTCTGCGACACAGATAACTCATTTAATTTCTCTGCAATGTGAAATCTCCAAGCCCCAGGTCTCCTCTGGGTAAGCCTTCACAGTATTCTATTTAATTTGTAACAATCCTTTAAATGATTTTATTTGAAGTTCAGCTTGAGGGGGACAGCTCACTTCAGAAAAGTTGATGGTCTGTCTGACCCATGACAAAAAAAAAATCCAGTTTTGACTTGGGCTTTTCCGCTGGCCTGCCTAGAATTAGTAAGGTAAGGCTGAGGTTTAGTAAGGTAAGGTTTAGTAAGGCTACACCCGCCTTGGAAACTCTCACTTGATTTCACAGTGTCAAGAATAGCCTCCCTGACTTTGTATGAACCAGGTTAGTGGCTGTACCTGGAGAACAGTTTTGTTTAGACTGTAGACAATACAAACACAGCAACTATGTTGCCTGGGCTTGACAAAGTAATTCAATAGAGTATGCTAGCAACCCACTGGGCTGGGCTTATTGAGCCTGAATGAGGAAAGACTGCAACCATTAATATTGCTGTTGTCCAAGCAGAGCAATATCTTAGTAACCATCCTGAGTGCACAGAGTGGGAGGTACATTGGCCGTGAAAGGGTTCTGTTTTTCCTTGTAAGCTCAATCTAGCACTATCACCAAGAGGAGACTTTATGGAAAATTTGGACAAAGATGCAAGAGGAAGAAAGAGACAACGCATATTAAACATTATTTGTTTTGCCATTTGATCAGCCTGTTGCCCTGGGATTTTGATGTAATGGCGGAATCTGCTGTAGCTGATCACATGACACGGCTGAAACTCAAACTCCTTGAGAAGGTAAGACGTTTTCAGATACCAACTTTCTACACTGTCTGTTTTGTACAGTAACACTAAATTCTTAATGGGGGAAGCAATATCTCAAAAGTTAGAGATCTCTGAGCTGGAACAAGGAGCAGGCCCTTTTCAGTGGTGGTGCAAATTCTCTGGAACATCCTCCCTGTGAAGATCTGACAGGCCCCTACAGCAGTGATGGTGCCAGATTTTGGGTGGTGCCAGGCCTTGGCGCAACAGCCCTGTGGAAGCTCCACAACTGCACACACATTGGCCCCCCATGTTTTAGCATGCACTACTGTGCACATGCAAACTACCCCCCCTTGCTTCCCAGAAAACCAAACCAAATGAACAGTGGTCCTCCTTCATGCCACTATTCACAATAACTGCAGTGAAAGAGGGCTCTCACCCCTCCAGTGCCCCATTCCATTTTGCTTCCTTGCCAGGCAGCACTGATAGTGCCTGACTGGGAAAGCTAACCTGTACCAGACAGCAGAGGGAGGAGAGCCTGCATGTGACAGCACGAAGGAAGGCTCTCTTTCACTTGTATGTTGTTGTCATTTCACTTGTACGTTGTTGCCAGGCTAGCTTTCCAAGAGATGGTGGGGCGCAACAGTGATTGGTTCTCTGCCCTCCTGGCGCCATTTTTCAATTTCTAGATGCCCCACCCCATATGCTGTGTTGGTGGCTGGGCATCTGGTAATTAAAAAATGGCACCATACACAGAGAAGAGGATGGACTGCTGCTGCATTTCTCCCCACTGCCTCCCTCCCAGCAAGCATATCTATGGGTCTAGGGTCCCATGGGGAGGCTTACTAGAAGGGGAAGAGTATGCCAGTAGCTGCATTGGGGTGGTTGGGACATTAGGAATTCTTAAATGGCACTGGACAAAAAAGATCTGCTGCAGCCCACTGCTCCTTTAACATCTCCTGGTAGGTATTCCTGTTGGACTTTAGTTTACTGAGCAATGCTAAGGAAGCAGTAGCAGCAGCAAAACCTCATTGCGAGCGGTTAGCTGGCAATAGTTGTGGGTCCTGACGTGCTCATGGGCTCCTAACATGTGCCCCACTAGGCCTCACCACTGAAGCCAACTCTGCTCTCCGTGGTATGCCTTTAGGTAGGCTTACCAGTTCTCCAACCGGGTCAGAGTGCTAGACCTTTAGGAGAAGGAACGTGGGCAGGTGTAGCTTGTTAAACCTTAGAGCACAATCCTAGGCATGTCTACTCAGAAGCAAGTCCCACTGAACACAATGTTAGCTTGATTAAGAGGACTGGTTCTAAGATGCTGGATGCTTTTTAGTTATTTGTTGAAAGTAAAAGTTCATCTTTCTGGTTTCCCCATTTAATTTTACTACTGCTTTGATCCACAGAAACTAGAAAATGAGCATGAAAACTTGGATGACCTGGAGCCTCCCTTATCTGCAACAAGTAACCAATTAGAGCTCTCATATATCCTTTTGGGAATTACTTAGTGGCATGGTCTGATCCAGAGTATTGATTTTTCCTACCCAAATGCAGAAATGTACATGTATCCCTGTTGACGTTCATTTTGTTCACATCTGCCCAGTTCTCCAACTTGTCAAGATTCTCTTGGATCCTATTCCTGTCCCAGTTTAGTGTTGTCTGCAAATTTGATGAGCATACTCCCTCATCCCATTTATAAATATATTGAATAACACAAGCAGAGGGGTCGCTCCGGTAGGGGCGGGGCCGTAAGTTTCGCTCCGTCCTAGTTCCGTTTACCAAACGAGCAGGAGGCTGCCCCGCCCCCTCACTGTTGGAGCCATTCCCGTGCGGAGAAAGCAGCAGGCAGGGAGTCTCTTGCCTCCCCTACCGGAGCGACGCCTCTGAACACAAGGCCCAAGACAGAGCTATGATGAAGCACACAATTCATCACTTTTCTCCAGATTGATGAGGAGCAATTGACAATCACTCTCTGGGCACAGTCTGTCAGCCAGCTACAAATCCACCCAGCAGAAGCAGCATGGTACATGGTGATTGTACCATGGTTATGTTGTACCATGGATAATAATAATAATAATAATAATAATAATCCAGTATTTATATACTGTACCGCCTTTCTTGGTCATTGGATTTCTCCTCTGACTTTAATTCAAGGCAGCTTACACAGGCAGGCAATTCTAAACCAAATGGTTTTCACAATACAATAAATGTCCTAATCTTTCATAGGACGCTTCTTTCCAGGTGTTTCCTTTCACGGTCTGGCCTCTCGCTGGCATTTACCTACCACGCATTGACTGACAGGCAACTCCCTCTCACAGAGTGTCAGCTGCAGCTTTCGCTTTCTCTCTCACAGATGGCTTCTGCAGCTTTGCCAGTGGTGACAGCTCTTTGACTGCTCACGGATTCTTCCGGGAGTCTTGAAGTACCGACCTTGATCTTCAGGCATATGAGGCTGCAGCTCTCCCAACTGAGCCAGACCTCCTGCCCTATAATGTACCATGGATGGTTATATAAATAATGTACCATGGATGGTTATATAAATAATAATATGGCCTCCTCTTCAGCTTTGTAAGCAAGAAGTATTGGGCATGCCAGCAGTATTGCCCTGATTTCCAAATTTTCTCAGTTTTTAGATGTTTGCAACGACAGATGTTTTTATATGTATGACACTGGTCTAGAGAAGTTCCCTGTCTGCTGAAGGAGTTGCTTTGCTGAATTGTGCGATGCTTTAACAGAGACTGAGCCCTCTTGAAGTCATATTAGCTGTGCCACAGATCTTATAGTCATTACAGTTGTTCAGTCCTTCTTGGAAACTAGCTAGGTTCCAACATAACTTGAGTACATGTAAATGGTTTTAGTTTTAGTGGTTTTATACAACCTGAAGGTTTTGCAAGTAGCATTTCACAGACAAACTTAAGACGTGGGCCTACATACGTGCAGAAGCTTGCCAATATTTGGGATAACATGGACAGAGCTCCACAATATTTGAGATAACATGGACAGAGCTCCACATATTTGGGATAACATGGACAGAGCTCCACAGTGGTGCCATCTATGTGAACAGCTCCCTATACGTTTTAGGTTGATTTTAACCATATTCACTGAAGTACTTTAGCTTATACTTATTTAAAATGTCTGTCCTTTAAGCAGCTAAGAAAAATCAATAAGGCCCTAATCCTATTGGGACCTTGCACTGCCAAAACCAGTGTTCTGGCAGCGCAAGGCCCTTTACAGTGGTGCAAAAGCCACTGTTGCATGCTGTCAGGCCACTGCCACAAAATGCAAGTACGGTATGCACACAAAGTGCACACAGCAGCAGCTCCAGGAGGCTCCTAAGGCACCGGTAAGTTGGTGTTGGGGAGGTTCTGGGAGGTTCCAAGGCAGGGAGGGCAGGGGTGGGAGTGGGCCAGAGGGGGAGGATCTTGGCGGCAAATACGCATACCAGATCTTATCCCCCATTTTTTGGCCTGCCCCACCCCCTCTCTCTTTGGACTTACGCCAGCTATATAGCTGGTGTGGGTCCAAGGAGACGGGGGGCCTACGCAGAAATAAGTTTAAAAGTGTTTTACGAGAATGTCAGGCTTCCTGATCACCCGCTGCCCCCATCATTGGATGCAGCATGCGCTCCATCAGTGCAGCTGCATCAGCGCCAATGGTGGGGGATAGGATTGGGCAGTAAAACAATTTGGCATTCCTAATGATTATATGTACAGTTAATTTCCTTGCATGTTCACAGTGGCAAGAATCTGTTATACCAAACATTGGAATTCAAGAGAGAATTCTGCAAAGCAACAACAAAACTATAATCCTAACCCAGAGAGCATGTTAAGAGTAGTTTCTGGACAAACAGGGACAAATTTTTGCAACCTAAACTAATAAGAAATGAAATGTGGACATATTTTTTGTGCATTGGCCCTTGCTTTTTGGCTACACCAGGCGCTCATATAGACCACAATCCTAAACACACTTGCATGGGAATAAGTTCAATGAAATTGAAGAAAACCTGCTTCTGAGTAGACATGCATAGGATTACACGGTAAAGGAGGTAACAGGCTATCTTGTTTCATTGCATTTTTCTTCCCTTCCTTCCTCTCCTTTTTAATCACCCTTCTCCTCATGTCTTGGAAAATTATTTAAAATGCCATAAAACTAGTAAAACAAGAACTAAAAAATTAAAGAAGATAATAGAGTTTCTCCAACTTTTCTACAGGGAATTACAATGGCCATGACTATGCATTACAAAGTGCATTGAAACGAAGAAAAGACCTTCTGCAACAGCTCAGGGTATGACCCAGGCAATACTTCTAAAAATGCTATTTCAACAAATTTTAATATAACACACATTAGCATTAGCTCAAGTGGTGGGCCTGTGTCAGAACTAGGGGGAGAAAGGCAGCATTTTCAGGCTGGTTCATGCAGTGTGCAAGCACCAGCTGGATCAATATACAGTTTGGCAGAGGTGTCCAAATGCATAATATCTGTTTAATAATGAAAATTTGTTCAGATCTTGTGTTAAGGGCAATTTAAATAAAGAATGAGACAAAACAGATTGACTACACAATCCTCCGGCGTGATCAGCGGCGGAGTGATTGCTCCGCTGCCCAAACTCACCGCAAATGTGCCATTAAGCATATTCACAATAACTCGGGAGTAAGGGCGGGTGGTGCGGAGGCCGGCCGCCCTCATTCTGACGCCGGATCGTCCCTGTGGCCGCTGGAGGAGGTACGTCCAGCACCGGCAGGGGCGGTCTGGGCGGGGATGGAGGGGGGCCATTGGCCTCACCGGCCCGGGGTGGCGGGGATGGCGGCCGCCATATCCCCGTCTCCCTCCTGCCCGGCACAGCCTTTACACGGCCTCCTCTTACTTCTGCCAGCTAAATAGCTGGCATAAATCTGAGGAGGCCCATTGGGTAGACCTCCAGGCCACTCCAGAGTGGTCCGGAATGGGGATAGGATCTGGCGGGTGGCCCGGGGCTGCCCGCCGAGTACTTACGGTGGATTGGGCTGTTATACATGTAATGTTAAACATCTTTTGTTTAATGTGCAATACATTAGCAATCAATAACTAGAATGTTAGCCAGCTAGAAAAAGGGTGCTTTTTTCTAAGGGCCAAAATAGATACGATGTAGGAGATGTGTAATTAATCAGACCTCCCGGCAATTAAAAAAAAAAATAAGCTGGGGGGGGGTCAGGTGTCTAATTTTGATAAGAGCAATGGTATTAAAGGAGGGGGTGTTTTTCTAATCTAAATCTCTCCCACCCACTCACTACAAGCTGCTATATGACTAAAAGTGCAAGAAAAAATGCAGTCATGATATTAATATGTATTTTTCCCACTCCAGACCTAATACCTTCAGACGGGGGTGATTTCGGTTGCAATCCTATA
Organism: Plestiodon gilberti rubricaudatus; assembly: GCA_026170595.1. Lineage (NCBI taxonomy): Eukaryota > Metazoa > Chordata > Lepidosauria > Squamata > Scincidae > Plestiodon > Plestiodon gilberti. Next base: position 145,890,658 of record JANXHW010000001.1, read on the forward strand.
CACCAGCGTTTCTCAAAGTTCTCCCCACAAGGCAGGGAGAAACTTGAGTGTGTGCGGGGGTGGAGCCAGCAGCAGCGGTGATCCGGGGGATCGCCGCTGCTGCTGTCGAAACCACCCTCAAAACGGGCTCCGAAACGGGGGCCCCGCACTTACCGGGGCTTGGGGGAGCATTGGGGAGGCCTGCGCGAACCTCTGCAGCCCCCCCAATCTTCGGATCGCTGTTTTGCAGCGATCTTCAGGAACTTCCGGTTTTCAAGAAAACCGGAAGAGCCTGAGGATCGCTGCAAAACAGCGATCCGAAGATCGGAGGGGCTGCAGAGGGTTGTGCAGGCCTCCCCAATGCTCCCCCAAGCCCCGGTAAGTGCGGGGGGCCGTTTCGGGCACTTTGGCCGCCATGCTGTCCCCGTCCCTTAAAGGGGCAGGGGACAGCAAAAGTTCTCAATGGTGGGTTGCAACCCACAGTTTGAGAACCAGTGCTATACACACTTTCCTGGAAGTAAGCTCTATTGAGTGGGACTCGCTTTGTGTAAACATGCATAGGATTGTGCTCTTAGAATGGTGAAATGTTGAGGGGAAAGGGTGGCTGCTCTGATCAAAACCAGAGCCCCTGTGTCAATGTTAAAGTTTTACTTATAAAGTTGGGAGAGTCCATCATAATAGCTGCTGCGTCATGGCTGTTTGGGCTGAATTACCTTTTTAAATGAAAGGTTAAATGTTCAGTTTCTCATGAACAGCTTTGGCAAGGATTATTGCTGCCCAATTCTAGTGTTGCATCAGTTGCAAAATGCACAGTTCTTTTGGAATTTATGCAGAAGGGCTTTGGAAAACTTCAGATTGTTTATTATCTTTAGCAAATGTGTTCACTTAAAAAAATTACATTTGATGTTGTAGGAGCAAAAGCTTTTCGAAGAATGTTCACTACCCCACAGATTTCCAGGAATCCAAAGAAAACACTGCAGACTAGAACCCAGAAATGTCTATGAAGCTCCTCTTCCTCCTCCTGAGCAACCAAGAATTATCCAGCAGACTGTAAGAGTTTCATGTTACATCCTTGGAGAGAAAAAGCAAAAGTGTTTGAAAATTTCACTCTTAAAGCCATATGACGACATATTATATTCAACTCATTGTTTGGCCCTGCCTTTTTTATTTTTTAACTTAAACAGCTGTGGGAAGGGGAAACAGAATTGGACCCATAGTGGGTGAGGAGGAGGTATTAATCCAGTCCCCTCATACCACAACCCCCATTGTGCTCCCAAAGCTGCTATTAGCCCCAGAAGGAAAGCAGGGAAGCCTCCACCACCATGATAGCTTTAGGGGCACAATTTGTCAAGACTGCAGCACAGAAGGAAAGGGATAAAGAGCCAGGATGGTGTAGTGGTTTTGGGAGTTGGACGTAGACCTGGAAGATCCAGGTTCAAATCCCCGCTCAGCCACGAAACTTCCTGGGTGACTTTGGGCCAGTCACTATCTCTCAGCCCCACCTACCTCACAGGGTTGTTGTGAGGACAAAAGGAGGGAAGGAACCATGTATGCCACCCTGAGCTCCTTGGAGGAAGGGTGGTATAAAAATGTGAAAAATATAAATAAATAAATAAATAAATAAATACCTCCTCCCTATTCAGGAGGTAACAACAAACACCCTGTATGGGGAAGGGGTATTGAACACTTTTCTGCTGCACTGCAGTTCTGACAAATCTCAGCATATTCTTCTCTCCGCATGCTGCAGTCCTCCTGTTCATTCAAAACAGGAGCAGCATAGAGGAGGGAGGCTGCATGCCAAGAACAGCTCCAGGTAAGCAAAAGGAAGATGGGGGGGGGGGTCCAGATTGCCTTTCCCTTCCCACTTAGTGCTTTCATAAGCACCTGTGTGGCTGGGAGAGGTGATATGGAGCCACAGCAGCTCTGGCTCCCTGTCTTCTTCCAGCAGCACTGGAGGAAGAGGAGGGCTGCTGCTGCCGCCATGATCCTCTTCTGACTCACTCTTAGTGAGTTGGAAGAGGATCGCAGCACCGGCCAGCTGGGGAATCCTCAGTTTGCTGCCCCTCCAACTTTGCCACTCAATGCGATGTTTCCTATCACTTCATGGACAGGCTGACCTTGGCTGGAAGTGACCCTTACCAGGGACGAAATGTACACCACAGAGCAAAGAAGCTTCAGCTCTACTCATAAATAAAGGCAGAGTATCACTTGTAAGGGCATATATCCTTGCTTGCACGTCACCCCCCTGTTGCCAACCTGGACTGTTTAGTTCAGCCTACTTGCAAAGATTCCCAGAGACCATTGGTTTCCAGATTATTACTGTTTAGGAGATAGACCCAGTGATACAGAGGACTGCAGAGCTACTACAAAATGCAAATGTATGGGACATTGAAGGGAAGTCGACAACTCACTTGGGGAACACCCCTCCTCTGGGGCTGGGAAATCAGTCTTGAATCTGGAGAAGCAGGCTCTCCCCTCAGATGATGTCTTGCCTTTGTTTCAGGCACAGGCTCCACTCCAGCCTTGTGCAAACTGATGAGGGTCTTACAGCTCCAGCACCTCCGACTTTTCCTTCACAATCACCTCTGCACCAAGTCATTCAGCAGAGGCACACATCCCGCCTGGTGGAGGGCATTGCAAGTAATATTCTGCCAGGGCTGGAAAGAAGGGCCCCAAACCTTGACAATGCCTTCTTTCCCTCGGAGTGACGAATGCTTGATTAGTCCAATGTGTCCTGGTTTAAATAATATAAACTGTCTAGAATTTGTGTTGCATTTTGATCCCTGACAGTACTGTGTCTCCTTTCTTTCTTTTCCAAGTTGCCTCAGCAACCAGCAACCATTATTCAACAAATACCTCAGCATCCACTCATTACACAGATTCCATCTCCACAGCCTTTCCCCGTTCCCCGGTCTGGGAGTATTAAGGAAGGTGAGCATTTTTATATTCTAAGATGAAGGCTTCTGTCGTATGCTCACATACCAGAGAATAACTCCGTGAACACAATAGGACTTCTGAATAAACATGCATAGATTGTGATGCAACCCATCACATTTATTTGGGAGTAAGTTCCACTGAACTCACATTGCACAGCTCAAATCCTAAGCGCACATTCCTAGAAGCAAGACCCACTGAGCTCAGTAGGGCTTCCTTCTTAGTAAACAGGCACTGAAGTAGACTGCAAGGTCATTTTCAGATTTGACTACCCATTCTCCCCCCCTTACATCATTTCTTTCATCTACAAGATAGTAAGGAGAGAAGCCTACATTTGAACAAAGCAGTTAATGGCTACACCCTGCAGCAGCTGCCAGCTATTTCTACAGTCTAGAAGACAATGGCATATCTTTAATTCTTCCTTTCCACTTTCTGTTAAAAGAAATACAGTAAAACACCACAAAAGTTCTCTCTCTCTCTCTCTCTCTCTCTCTCTCTCTCTCTCACACACACACACACACACACACACACACACACACACACACACAATGACAAATGGCATCAAGAAATGGCTGAGAATGGGTTGTATCCAAAGAAGTGTATGCAGAAGGAAGCTCATTAAAGGAACCTTCAGGCACTCCTGAGTGCTTGGGTGCTTCTGGGAATGGCATGAGATGTGGGGGGGGGGCTAAAGGGGGAGGAGGACGAATTGGCTGAAATCAGCTGGAGATATTGCACAACTGGAGCCACCCATGATCCCAGAACAAGCTCTTTCAGGGGTGCAGGGAGCATTGTAGAGGAGGCGGCAGCAGGAATCTTGCGTTCCCCTTCATTTGTGTTTTTGTGAGTACAACCCAAAGTATGTCCTGAAAGTGACTTTCTACGCATCTCTGTGCATTCATGTGAATGTTTAGCCACCACAGCTGATACCTGTGCTGCTGGATGGACTAATTTTAGTAAGCATTCTTCTGTGCATGAGCATCTCTGGATTGGGGCCATTACCTTTTCTTCTCCTATCCATGGTAACAGACTACTAAAAGCACAAAGTGCTTCTTTGGTGGTTTAGAATACAAAGCATCACAATCAGAATTCAGTCACTGTCTGCTGGGCAGCTTTTATTCAAAATGACTCTGATCTAAATGATTTAACTCTTTAGCGGCTGCTTCTCCCCATCTCTCTGTCATGTCATCTCTGTGAGGAGTGCTCTCTTGATATTTTCCGCCATGCCTCCCTAGATATGGTGGAGATGATGCTAATGCAAAATGCACAGATGCACCAGATCATCATGCAAAACATGATGCTGAAATCTCTGCCACCGCCTGCTTATTCACCAGCTAACGGGCCTGGAGTTCCTATGCTTCAACATGGACAACAGGTAAAAATGTTTTGAAGGGACTTCCTGAATATCAACTAATAGTGGATGTGAAGTCAGATATCTGCATCTAAACCAGAGTTTCCTGCTGCTGTAAGTCAGTGCAGGGCCCCCGACAGCAGAGAAAGCTCTCTCAGGATTGCGCCGCCACCGGCGGGGAGAAAACAGCTTTTTTCTACCTTTCTTGAGGGGTGTAGTGGTCCTCTGAGGGGTGCGGGGAGCCTGCGAACCCCTCTGCAGGCCTCCCCGTGCCTTAGAACGTATGCGTTCAACACAATTGCGCTCCAACACAATTGCGACCCACTTCTGGTTTTCTGACGAAACCAGAAGTGGGTTGCGATCGCGTCGGAGGGCCGTCCTGAGGCGCCCATGAAAGGAAGGGGCAAGTAAGGAGGTTGGCTCCATCAGTAGTTAAGAAACATTAAGGTTATAATCCTACAAACATTTATCTGGGAGTTAATCCCATTGAACTTGGTGAAGCTTACTTCTGAGCAGACATGCCTAGGATTGTACCATAAGAGTACTATTGATGTTTTAGATAGGTGTTAATAGGCTTACTTTTCTCATTTTTACTTTTGTTTTAATGTGCAACAAATGCATTCTTAACTTGTAATACAATCATGATACATTCATATTTTGTAGAATATGCATTGATTGATTGATTGAATGTATGTATGTATATGAAATTTTGCTTATCTCTTTGTATATTCCCTAAAGGGCTACTCTGGGCTCAATTACATGCTGGGTTCTCTGTTGAATCACTTTGTATTACAATCAATAATGCTTTCACAACACTATCACATTGAAGAAAACATGGGGAACATGTCATCAGCTCTCAGATTATCAAATTAGGCAACCAGTTTTGATTTCTACACTTGTGCAAGGTGATCACAGAATCATGGCATTCACACAGACCTGGGTTAAACTCTGCAACTAGTTTGTCACTACTATTGCCATTATATTCAGTGATATACAGGAATTATGATTTATGAGTAATATTAGTACTAAAAACATTACTAAGGATTCTGTATGTTCTGGTATGGGAGGCAGTCCATGGAGGTGATGCCATGAGTTCTCGAAGCCGGGTGACGCCAAACCTAGTGACACCTCTGTCCAAGGTCAACTTGAAATCTAAGCATTTGGATAGGTAGAACAAACATCTTGATCTTTACACAGTAAGCTCACTTTTTAGTTCTGATTTAAAGGCAGCAGCAATGTTAACATATCTTTAGTTAATAGGGAGTAAAGGAGGTGAGGCGAAGTGATGAGTGCTGAGGCTGCCAGAGCTCCTGCAGCTTCAGCACCACTGTCTTCTTTGCCACTTTAGGATGTTCAGAAAGAGTCATTCTACACTGCAAAGAAATTTCCATCTTTCCAGGCTCACACGTTAAGGCAGGGCTCGGCAACCTTTTTGTTTAAAGGGGGCAGACGTCATCACGTCACCGCCGAACGTCTGGGTTGCTGAGCACCTGGAAGCTGCCCACATGGAGCTCAGCTTGGGAGGCGAAGCCTCCAGCCCAGGTTGCCCTTCATCGGATGAGGAATGATGGAGCCGCCTGCCCGGGCTCACAGCGTCCTTGTGCCACGCAGCAGCACAGGACTCCATGAGCTTGGGTGGGCGGCTCCTCCATTCCCTTTCTGACACATGGCGACTTGGGCTGGAGGCTTCACCTCCCAAGCCAAGCTCCACGCGGGCCAGATGACTTTGGCTGCCGAGCTTGATCCAGCCCATGGGCCATAGGTTGCCAACCCTACTTTAAGGGTAGCTTAATAATTCCCCAAAGTGATAGCAGAGAGGATGAAATTATCATGGGGGGAGGGAGATTATAACTTGAAGGAGGTCCTTCAGAGCTATGCCCTGAGATTGCCATCCTAGTCAGGCTAGTCTCTCCCTTCTTTGTACTATATGTATTTATTTATTTAATGTTATACTTACAGAATGAGGCTCTTGGAGGTAAGCAAGAAACCAACTACTGTATAAGAGGAATATTGCTTTGGGCCTCTTCTTTACTATTGTCATATTTGTCATATTTGGAGTCATTAAGCAACCTTGCAAGCTGAACGCTAAAAGCTTGGAATTGAAAATGTCATCATGATCTTTTCTCTAAACCACCTGCAGTTAACTGCCCCTGTTGTGGTAAAAGCAGATAAGTTGCGACCATCAACTGTACATCATCATCATTACACACCTGCCGGTTTGCCAGCGATTCCATCTCAGTTTGGCTTTCCCATGTGGCCTTCAGTAATGCCACCTGGCCTTGGCACACAGCTAGGAGGATTCCCATCTGATATGCACCACATGTCCATTCCAGCTACTGCAACACACATGTAAGTTAATAATACTTTAGCACATTGGAAGCTTTGCTTCTTCAACTCTGTGGTTACCGGTAGTTAGATTCAGGACCGGCCATTCCATGAAACAACCTGAAAGCATTGCATCAAATGTCAGATTGGAGGGATGATAAATTGACCAGCCCATACCCGCCTTCTGTTCCCTTCCCTCTGCTTACTGACAAGACTTCTGCTCTTGGTACACAGCCTCTGGCCGTTATGTTGGTCCTGTTTCACATGAAGAGGCGGAGTGAGTGGCGCATGCTGAGAGCTCCATTTAAAAGAGGATCGGCATGAAGGAAGGAGGTTGCACACTGAGAGCAGAATTCTCGCAAGAGAAGGGAAAGGAATGGAAGGCAGGCAGGACACGCCTCAACTCGCCCACCTCACCTCTCCTAGTCCACTGAGGCTGCACACACACCCCCACAGCAAAATGGGGTGGAACGACAGAATTGGGGGGATTCAGGCAGTGGGGGGTACAGCTATCCTGATTATAGCTGTCTGCTATAATCTAGAGTCAGAAAGCAGCTCGCATCTCATCCTGGCTAGCTTGGTTCAATTGCCTGAACACACTTAGTCTAGAACTCCCAGTTGCAATTTTTACAAAAGTCAGTGTATTACCATACTCAACTCATATATTGATTACAGTAGTTTATCATCATCATCATCATCATCATCATCATCATCAATCATCACAGTCCACCAGATATTTGGACTGAGATTTCTGGGTGCCCACTAGTTCAAACTCTATCGAAGTAGTAATTCATAGAACGAAAGCTCTTATTTGATTATTTGAAGTAGTAATTATTGTTGTTAAGAATATTTATATTCTGCTTTTCAAAAAGTGGTCTATATTGTTTCAACAAGCGGTTTATACTGGGACCACATAGATGCCTAAGCAGACTACCCAAAAAGAAAGCAAGAAGACATTATAGGCATAAAACTATTTATTTGCTACAAATGTATTTTTCTAATTACACATTCTTTTTTCTAAGGGTTCAACCCAATGGACTGCTTGGATTACCTCCAGGTTTATAGACCTTTATAGCACCCAGCAAAGGTAACCAGAACATAGGCTTCTTGCCTGCATTTCAGGTCTTGCTGTGTCTCCGTGGCACAGTGGTGTGTCCCCCCCCCTCCTGCTGCTAGAGACTCACTAGGGTACAGAGTGACTGTCTCCGTGAGTTGTCACACAGTAGCAGCAGCCCTCAGATTTGCCTTTGGTAGGATAAACTGAGTTTCCCACCTATCCCTCACACACTTGAGCAGAAAATCCTGTGATCTAGGAGCAGGGGCAACCCATGCCTACCTACTATCTCAATCCCCCAAATTTTGCCACCCCCCACCTGAGGAGGAGAGTGAGCCAATGAGAGCACACACCTGCTCAACCCCTGGTGGATAAGTCCACCTTCTCTTTGCATAACTGGCACTGCTGAGACACGAAGCCTCCCTCCTCCCTCCATGCTGCTCCTGTTTCAAAGGACAGGAGCATGCTGGGAACTCACTGCTCCTAGCATGCTCCTCTCCAGTTCACTTGTAACAGGAGCAGTGCAGAGGAGGGAGGCTGCGTGCTGAGGGGAGATGGGGTGGGCTCCAGATTGCCTTTCCCTGCCCACTTGGTGCTTTTGTGAGTAGCCAGGTAGGCGAGAAATGATCAGGAGCTGCAGCATCATTCTCCCCCCCACCCCACATCTTCCATTATTACTAGCAGCATTGGAGGGAGAGAGAGGCTGCTGCTGCCTTGATGAGAAGAGTCTGGCTCAGTTGGGAGAGCTGCTGCCTTCAAAGCCCAAAGACCGGTGAACTTGATAAGTTTGAGACACGCCGCCGGCAAAAAGCTGTGAAAGCCTCCAGGAGGAGAGATAAGAGCTTCCAGCTGTGTCGGTCGAGTGTGGGAGGCGCCAGCCAGCAAACGTGTCAGACTGTAAAAAGGATACCACCTGGAAAGTAGCCGTTCATGAAAGACTGGACATTTGTATATTGTAAAACACCCCTCCCCCAAGGGGTGTTAGGACAGCCTACCCATGTACACCGCCTTGGATTAAAGTCGGAGGAGAAATCCAATGACCAAGAAAGGCGGTATATAAATACTGTATATTATTATATTATCCTCTTCTGACTCACTCTCAGTGATCTGGAAGAGGATCACAGTGCCGACTGGAGCAGCAGGCAGGCTAGGAGTTTGTCAGTTCGCCACCCCTCTGACTTTGCCAGTCAGTGCAATAATTTCACATGGCTCCATGGACAGGCCAGCCTTGTCTGGAACATACCCAAGCCTGGAAGATCACTTGTGGGGGCGGGGGGGGGGGGAAGAGCAGCAAGAATCTTCCCACAATCCTATCTGTTCTGGAGACCTCTCCTTACCTGAAGCTTCAGATTGCTCTGCTGTTGCCTTTCAAGACTCCCTGTAAAACAGCTGCTGTGGCAACAGAATTGCCTCTTGAATTATACAGTGTAAGGTCAAAGGATCACGACTCTTGTACTGCATTTTAAAAGAAACCGAGAAGGTACTCTTGACTTGTTTGGGATGGTCTCTCCTATATAAAGGTTCAACTACATGTGACATTAAATGGGTCATCATATAGTTAGAGGCTAGATGTTACTTATGAGTAGCAGCTGCAAGGGGTAGTGATTCAGAGCAGGACTACAGCAGGGATGTGCGGTGCGGGGGCAGCAGATGAGGAAGGTTGAAGGTTGAATGCTCCCTGAAGCATCTGGTGGGGCCACTGTGAGATACAGGAAGCTGGACAAGATGGGCCTTTGGCCTGATCCAGCAGGGCTCTTCTTATGTTCTTATGCTGACTGTGTTATTTCAAAAATTGTGCATGTAAATTAGAGTTCTGGTATTAATTGAACAAGCACGTTATTTCAAAAATGTGTAAATTGAGAGGTGTCTGTACAAGGCTAAAAAGAATCAAGTCTATTCCTGTGTAATTTGGGACAGGGAAAAAAAAGTTCCTATGCTCATAAACTGAGTGCTTTCAATTTCAGTTGAGTGCTTTTAATTCTTCTCCCCTCTATCATGCAATCTTATTTTCTTTAAATCTGTTGTTTAAATAATTAAATATGAGTTTCTAGGTAGCCAGCTAAAGAACACTGATCACATACCTCAACTGTCACCGAAGCTTACTTCATCTGATACTTCATTCCAAGGATGATAGTTATAGTAGGGTTGATTGATAGCCTGGTTCTGTGCAGTTGTACTCAAAATGAACTCCTACTTACTTCAATGGGATTTGATCCCAAGTAAGTGCACAAGATTGCATCCTTAAGTCATGAGTTCACATTTTACTGATAACTACCATAATGAACTGTTCTTCTGGGACTGTGATTGTATCCCTGAACAGCTACCCTTGAGAGAGTGTAACGTCACAAATACTTTCATTTTTCTAACCCACTTTGCCTCTTTCTTCATTGCTCTGACCTCTGTAATGAAGGAATTATTTGTATAATATCCCTGTGAGGATTACCATATAATGCAACAGAGGTAGTGATAAATACTATATAATATGGTGAGAAAAAACTGAGATAGGCTGAAGTTCATACCTTGTTCTGTACACTATTAATTGTCCAAAATGAACAAACAAATTGACTGCAATAAAATTCTCTTCAACTTACTCTGGGAGTCCATCTCCTTCAATGCAACAAAATATTAAGCCATGCCCCTTGGTTTCTTTGAGCCCACTCCTATTTATTTATTTATGTATTTATATATCGCCTTTCTCATCATCTTATTTCTCATCAGATTTATTCAAGGAAGTTTACATAGGCAGGCCCGATAAGGGTCTTTACAATATTGTTCTATTTATATATGGAACCTTCCATACTCCAGATGTTTCCCTTCCGAGTGCAGCCCTCCTTCTGGCTTGTGCTCTGCACTTCCAAGCTTCACAGTTCACCGCAGTTTGCCCTCAGATGGTTGTCTAGATGTTATCTCTCTAGCTGACTCCTCCACATTCCACCCTCTCACGGTGCCTTCTCAATGTCTTCACGAGTTCCGTCAGCAGCTGCTGTCTCCCATCCAAGTGAGAACCAAGGTTGACCCTGCTTAGCTTCTTCAGGCAGGGCACCGGCTCAACCTACAAGTTCAGGTCACACCTCCTATGCATATTTACTCAGAAATAAGTCCAAGGTAAGTGTGTATAAAATTACACAAGCTATTTTATGTATAGGCAGAATGGTCTTCTTGGATCAGACCTCAGTCAGTATGCAGTATACTATAACAGTGGTCAGTCTCAGCTTTTTAAGAATAAATGCACAGAGAACACTTTCCCACCAATATGTTCACATTATACTTTTGCTCATTATCTGTACCTAATTCATTCCTGATACAGATAACAAGTACAATGATTGCATTAATTTCAATGGGGAAAATTCTAACTCTTTCCAATGCCATTCCAAGTTCACCCAAAAAATCACCCTAAATGCGTAACACTTTAAATACGTAAAAAGGAAAAAGTTGTGTGGCATGATAAAATAGAATAAACAACAATTAATAGCAACATTATACAGTATCAATAAAGTGTTAAAGTCGACGATGACAATGTTTCAGAAGTTCTAGCATCACATGATGAGGTTTAGCACCTCAAGCTTTAAGGCTGTGACACACTGCACGCAGCGCTGTGCGAAGCATTGGGAAGTTGCGCGAAGCATGCAGTGTGTCCTGTACTCTCCTCCTTCATGCAGCAACGCATGGAAGGAGATGAAAATATTGACCTTCACCCAATCAGCAGGCGAGTTCAGTGCAGTGGGGCAGGACACGTAGGGAAGCGAACTGCCAATCAGAATCAAAAGACTCGATTCTGATTGACTAGCAGAGAGGGGGTGGGGAAGAATGACTTTCACTTCTCTTTTGCTGTGGCTTTGCAAGGGCTCGGCTCCAATTGTCAGGTGGTGGCAGCAGGCCTGTATAGACAGGAAGCAGCGTGAAACGAAGTGAAGGCAGTCTTTGATCACTTCCCAACACTTCGCACCACGCCGCATGCAGTGTGTCACAACCTTTAGTTGCAAATTATGAGCAACTCTTATGTTTCACTTTTTTCCCCACTTTTCCCATTATTTTTTTCATCTTCTATTGTTTAGGATCCATATTCACAGTACAGTATGCCCTCATCCACGAGGGATCTATTCTAGAAGACCCCAGGAAGTATGACGCAGGAAGGTTGCATGCGACCTCCCCACGCCTCAGAAGGCTTCCCGGAGGCTTCTGAAGGGCACTTCCGGTTTCTTGGAAAAACTGGAAGTGCCTTTTTTCCGTGGGTTCAGAGCCCGCGTTTAGTCAAATCCACAGGTTCTGAATCCACATAAAAAAGGAGGCGACTGTACTTTGTAGAAACACAGCACAAAAACAGATACATTGTAAAATGGAGTGTGTAATGTGCCTTGAAAGCATGGGGACGTGCTACCCACCAGGCAGTGTGTCTCACACAAAAGAGGGCACCTCTTCTGCAGCCGTGCTCCATCCTCTGAGGGTCCTGAAGAACGCTTCACCTAAAGTCTTCTGGAGCTTTAGGTGAAATGGGGCCCTTTCACCTAAAAAGGGTGAAAGGAGGCCCTTCTGGACCTCTGTCATACCAAGGGGTACGACCAACATTCAATTTGACTTCCTGGAACTCTTTCCTGGGCATGCAAGGCAAATTCACCCCTTCCTCTGTCACCTGACTTCAAAGCGGCAGGAAGGTCTACCCATTGGTTAAATTTACCCAATGGGTAGACCTTCCTGCCGCTTTGAGGTCAGGTGACAGAGGAAGGGGTGAATTTGCCTTGCATGCCCAGGAAAGAGTAGACCTTGCCTCCATGGGGAACTTGGTCCATTTTTTCCCCACCGTTTCCAGGCCTTATATAAAAAATCTTGGTATGGATAAAGGTCTTAATATGTGCAGTATGGATAAGTGAAAATCTTTATAATGAACATACTGATAAAGAGGGAAGAGTGTATTTAGCACCAGATAACTGAGCAGTGTACAGAAACAGTTCCATAATGATCAGGAAGGATTACAGTTTAATAGCACAATCCTAGGCGTGTCTACTCAAAAGTAAGTTCTGTTGCGTTCAGTGAGACTTCTGAGTAGACATGCATAGGAGTGTGCTGCAAGACTGCCATTCTGTGCAGCTTAGGAGTAAGCAGTAGCGTCGCTCTAGGTGCGACCTCCGTTTCAGCTCAGCGCGAGGCGGCCATTCGAGGCAGCGAAAGCAGCATACAGGAGTCTCCTGCACGTTGCTTTCGCTGCCTCAAATGGTTCTGAAGGCGAGGGGCGGGGCCGCCTTGCGCAGAGCTGAAATGGAGGTTCAGAGTGGGGCGGCACTTAGCGTTCCGCCCCACCTAGAGCGACGCCACTGCTTACTCCTAAGCTGCACAGGATGGCAGTCTTAGCGTTCCACGCCACCTAGAGCGACACCACTGGGAGTAAGCACCATTGAACCTGATGGAACTCTCTTCTGAATCCCAGCCCCGATACAGGTTTCCTCAGATCTGCACCCGCTATTTTGCTGGCACAAATCCGGGAGCCCTGTGTAAGGGAAACTGGCCAGGGACAGGGGTAGGATTCAGCGTGCGCTGCTGCCGCTGATCACACGTCCGGTCCGCCCGTCCCCATCACCACCGCCCACCCCGTTACACCCCCTATTCTGGGAAAGTTGCCTTGTCTTTAACCCTGTCTCATATAGCGCCATTTCACCCAATGCTCAACTTTCCAGGAACGTATCCTCCATGTTATTATTTAGATACAATATGGAAAAAGGAGTTTAAAATGGATAAAGCAGGGGTCGTGTCACAGTTCATGAAGGACTCAAGGGAACACCAATGAAGTTTAAGATTCTGCACTGGAGAACATGTACTGCATTGCTGAGAGAGATTACAAGAGAATAGTCCAACCCCAAAAGCTAATATAACTGGTATATAACTGGTGCAGATGTTAAGGTGCTGGAACCTGGAGCAAAGCCTTGCACTAGGCTCCCTGTGGCAGCTTGGACCCCCATGTTCTGTCCTCCCAGCTTTCCACTGGTAGTCAATGGGAGTATTTGACAGGTGATGGCTTCTTCCACTGTTCCCATCAGCAAATGCGGGATAGGTTCAGCAGCAATGGCAGCTCCTCCCTCCCCATTGGTCAATTGAAACATGCGCAACTAAAAACACCACAACTCATTCACTTCCCCACCCTATGGGACTGTTTGATGGTCAGGCTATCAAAAATGTCAACTTGTCAAAACTCGAAAAGGCAACGAGACGTGTTTTTAGTTGCTGTACTAGAAGGGGCAGCACAAGATCACTACTAAATCCCTTCCTGCATCTTATCTAAATAACTTCATTCATCTGTAGCCTACGAAAGTGTTAACTGAAATACACTAGTTAATCTGTAAAGTATTACAAGACTCTTGGTTACTTTTGCTGCAAGAAACTAGCATGGCTCTGGAAGTCACTAAATCTCTGCAGCTCCAGCTCTAGGCACCTTTCTTCGCTGGATGTTCGAGGCTTAAAGAAATATCTACTTCATTGTAGTGTAGTTTCAATTCTATTAAAACAGAATGTTGAACAAATCATCTAATGTATGCTGCTAAGGTCAGTGAAAAAGACCTTGTTTTGAGTGTAACTTGTCACATAGCCAAAAGTATTCTGTTTCTGCTGACCTTTGGCCATTGAGTCAGAAACCTGAGTGGACCGCCTTTTTATCCTCCCGTGCAAGCAGCACGTTCTCTGATAATACAGTTTTTTTTATATAGTTCATGCTCTAATGGACTGAGGAGGAGAAATATACATACAGTACTTCTTTCCCTGGAGACAGAAAATAGGAAAAGCTACAAGATATATTCAAGCCATGGACCCATCTGAGAAGAAAAAAGTGGCAATTGTTGGGGGAGGCTTGGTAAGAAATTTAGACTCTGTGCTTTTGAGATTACTAATTGCTTGTCTATTGATGAAACATTGTCGATGTTCCTACCCATACCTTAGTTTGATGATGGGCAGTAAAACAGGAAGAATGGTAATGACATCTTCCATGTGGGTGCATAAAATTCAGCTGTGCACTAGGTTTACGTATAGAAATCTGTATAAAACGTTACAGTAGTAGATAGAAGACAGTTGAGCTAACCATCCTGGCCTCCGCTTTGCATAAAGTGAGAGTGCACCTGAGAAGCTGCCTCAAGATCTGCTTTTTGCCTGCAAAATGACTTTGGAAGAAACCTAGTTGAAGGCCTGCAGTGTCAAGAAACACCACGTTGCATGCACTGCAGGACGTGCTCCACCTTGACCCTTTCTGTGGGAGTTTGCAGATCCAGGGTGGTCACTTACATTACTTTGAAAATACAGTACAGTATGTGGGTGCACACGTGTGTTTTATAAGACGTTGAAAAAGTGATGCCATAATTCAGATGAATGTCCGTCAGCGCAATCCTAACCAACTTTCCAGTGCCAGCGTAGCCATGCCAACAGGTCGCACACTGCATTTTGCAGTGCAGGGGCAGTCATGGAGGCCTCTTCAAGGAGAGGGAACATTTGTTCCTTTACCTCGGGGCTGCATTGCAGCTGCACCGGTGCTGGAAAGTTGGTTAGGATTGCGCTAAATCTCTTAGGGTCGAACTAGACATTCATATAACTGCGCAATTAGAAGTAGAAATACCTCTTGTTTTATATAAAAAAAGACAGTGGGGGATCATCCTGATTAGGGTCATGGTGCTGGAGACAGGGAGGTTACCTTATTCCTCTCATGCAGCATTCTCAGTGAAAATCCTCTCCCCCACAAAGTGGTTATTTGCAGCAAACAACCATGTCAGAGGACACTTTGCAGCAGGAAACCAGCTAGAGGGAAAAGCCCCTCCTGTGTGCCATTGTCCTAATCAGGATTGCTCCCCCCTTGCATGTGTTTATTTTTTTTAATGAAAGGCACATCTGATTTCCTAAGAAATACTGTATACCTTTAGGAGCCGTCAAGTCACGCTTCCTTGGTCACTGTGTACTCAGGTACAGTATTCATAGATTTAAAACACCTGCATGGGGCTATACTATCCTTGGTACCACCTTGGGCATTCTTTGAGTGGAAAGACAAGACTAAGAACACCTCCATGAGTCCAAATTAAAAAAAAAGAACTATTTTAAAATTCTAAAATCTCTATAATGGTTTTGTTGCAGGTGGGTGCTTTAAATGCTTGCTTTTTTGCAAGAAGAGAGTTCCTAGTGGAAGTTTATGAAGCCAGACAAGGTAAGCTCATTTTGATTGTATTTATAGTGTCAAACTTGAAGTTAAAACCCTTATCACGTCCTTGCCTATCCCACTGACTTCTGGAGAAAGACTTATCTTTTCTTTATTGCCATAGTTTTTAACAGTGGAGTACAATGTTGTCTTTTGGACTGCTATTCTATAATTCTACAATACTGTATATTTTTAGGAGCCAGAGATACCGCATTCTGTGTGTGGTGACACAAGGACCAAAATGCCTCTCTCGTTTCACCCTCAGTTCTCTGAGAAAGCACTCATCAGCCTCTCAAATCAATCACCATGGCAAGGTCAATAGACCATGGCAAGCAGTGGGTGTATTTATTAGCAGTTGAAGTCATTTTTCAGATTAACATGGCTGTGCATTATGACAGCCTAATACATGTGTGACAATCCAGCAGTAACTTAATCCAAACCAGTATTTAGAATGCACCGCGCTAACCACAGATTAATGGCCCAATCCTATCTGCTCATAGCACTGACATACTGCGAGGTATGAGGGGCCTGCCTTTACAGCAGACCCTCCACTAGTGGCTGCTGCATGGCCGCCAGCAGCAGAAAAGCCACGCACATGCAGGCGGGGTTCTGCCAGCAGAGGGGCAGGAAAGGGGCAGGGATCAGGGCAGGGAGGGTGGCGGTGGAGCCAGTGGCTGCCAGATTCCAAACTCCCATCTTGGGCTGGATATGCCCCTAGCAGGCTTCTCAGATTTATGCCAGCAATAGAGCTGGCATAGCTTTGAGGAGTTCCATCTGGGACCCTTCGGTGACCAAGATCCAGGTAAGTTTTTCTCCTCTTACCCCTCTCACACACAACACCCTTTCCCTGGACCAGTACACTGGTGGCCCTGCATTCTTCACACTGTCACCTGATAGAATTGAGCCATTAAACACTGCATTTTGCAAAAGCCATCCGTCTTTGTTGTCAAAGTGCTCTTGCAGCCAACTTTGTTGTCACAGCGCTCCTTTTTCCAAACCAATTGTTCCTGTACTTTTGTGTTCCTGCTCAGCCCAAAATTACATAAGAAACCACTGACTCTTCCTCCCAGGTTTTACACAATCAGATGGCCAGTTTTAAGTTTCATTTCCCAAAGCTGTGATTTTAGCTTACTATTTTCCTGAAGTTTTTTTTTTTCATTTTGCCAGCAAAATTGCCAATACATTTGATTTCTGTTTCCTGGGCTGACCTTTTTAAAGTCATTTCCTAAAGCTGAATCTAAACTAGAATTATAGAGTTGGAAGGGTTCTTCAAGACCATCTAGTCCAATCCTCTGCTTGAAGTGAGAAAATCTTCTTGAGAGGCTCTCTCTAAAAAGTGCTTGTTGGGCTTTTGCTGCCTTTTCCTACAACTAACTGCCCTTCAACTAACTAAAACAGGAGTGTCAAACTTGTTTCATACAGTGAAACAGAAGAGCATTCATGGCGCCTGCTAACGGATGGAAGCGACATCATTAAGCAGGAAGTAACGTCATTAAGTGGGTGATGACCAGAAATAAGCACTTTTGTTTCTCATCTAGGAACTCATTAGCTGCAAATGAGTTGCAAAAGAGAAAATATGTAAGTTTTGATCATATTTTCAAGATATGGAAGAGCCCAGATATCACGCAGGCCACCCTTTCAGCAGCACCACTTCTGCTGAGGCAGAGCTCAGTGGCTGAGAGCAGCTGCTGGCGGTGTTGGGAGAGCTCAATTATCATGCAGACCAGAAAAAGAGATTCCACAGGCCATATCCGGCCTGCAGGCCTTATGATTGATGCCCCTGAACTAGAACATATTTTCTATCCCTCAGGCAGCCATTTTACAGGACAATGCAGAACACAATAGAAATACAAATTGGAGGAAACAAGGGCAGGCCATAGCATGACAAATCTCTACTTTATTTTGTTTCAGATATTCGTGGTTCCAATGCCGCTCGTGGCAGAAGTATTAATTTGGCCCTGTCTCACAGGGGACGGCAAGCTCTCAAAGCTATTGGAATGGAAGACCAGGTGACTTTGCCTTTAAAAAATAATAATTTATCCAGTCCTTTGTTCATGTTGTGTGTTTTGATGATTGGATTGCTAGGTAGCTAGAAGAAACTAACTGTTCTGAGGATAAGCAATTCTGGTATTTTTTCTACGAGGACAAGAAGTTTCAACAGTCGATCCAGTGGTGGAATAAACTTCTTAGCAAACCTATTTCATCTTCTTCCTTATTGGTTTTCAATAAAATGCTGGGCCAAGTATGTGACCAGGATGCTTTAAACACAAGAAGTTCCTACATATTAATGGTTCCCATAACTTTTTCAAGCCGCAGCCCCCTTGGTTCCATAAACTCATCCCATATCCAACCTTATAAAAAGCATTATTCAGAGTACCGTTTGCCCAACCCACTAAGGAAGATAATAGCAATAAAATTCAAAACAGTAGCAATTAATTGCCCATTTATTCAAAATCCAATTAAAACTTTTTAGTTTATTATTAAAATTGGTGAATTTGATCCAGTGATATCAGCTTTTCAAAGTCTGGTAGTCATTTAGCAAGAATCTTAGATCTCACATTTAGTAACTACATTTAGTAACTACTTCACTGTTCAGTCAATTCTTAATGTGATGGATGGGTTTGATGAAGTGATGCCAGTTTTCCAATGTCTGGTTTAAAGACAGTAGAAGTCTTAAATCACCATGTTTAGCAATCTGGAGTCAATTTCTTTGCTGGGAGAGAAGTTGGATTACCACACCAAAATCTCGTTCCACCAAATATGATGTTGGAAATGCAACAAGGAGCTTCTTAACTGCAGCAAGGAGCTTCTTCCTGTCTATAATGCAGGCAGTAGCGTAGGCCCGGATACGATGTCTCTCACCCCGCCCCCAAGTGACGTCAGCCGGAGCCAAACGTCCCTCAGGGATTGGGCAGGAGGGTGGGGACCAAAACAAATGGTCACGGTGAGGCGGCGGACGGCTTCTCCTGCTGTCTCCTAGCTGTTCCGCCACCTTCACTGCCGCCGCCTGTACCGCCACCGCTGCTATTTTGTCACCGCTGCTATTTTGTCACCCCCAGAGCCGGTAAGATGCCCCCCCCCGCGTGCAGTTATCATGGGGGATGCATAAAGAGCTTCCATGGGCCGTCTTCAGCCCGTGGGCCTTATGCTTGACAACCCTGCCTTAGCTTTTGGCTTGCTGGAGACCTGGGAAAGCCACTGCCAGTTGGAGTAGTCAGGATTAGGCTAACTGGATAAATAGTATTCTAATAGGAATATAAGGCAGCTTCCTTGAATGGGTGCACCTTACTGCAAAAGCATCACTTCCCATTCCTACACACCTGAACTTACGGGGCAGGGCCTTTGTGTTACATGGAGTAGCAACCACAGAGGCTGAGAATGATGATTGCAGTGGTACATAAGAACATAAGAAGAGCCCTGCTGGATCAGGCCAAAGGCCCATCTAGTCCAGCTTCCTGTATCACACAGTGGCCCCACCAGATGCCTCAGGTAAGAGCCGGTAAGATGCCCCCGCCCCCTTTCTCCACTACTGAATGCAGGATAGCGATCATAAATTTCCTTCTGTGACTAAAACTCTTGGTATGATTTCTTAAACTTTGGCTCCAGCTCACTGTCATATTGTAGCTCAATTAGTTCTTCCTCCACTACCCCAACTTCCTCAGTATCTGAAAATGTATTTATTACCCAATCTGGAATTTCCATCCAAAGAAGATCCTCAAATCACTCAGACATATCTTCATGTAGCATTGTAGCATATCCAAATGGTCATTTAAAAAAAACTTACAGATCATCATCTTGTATCCCACCTAGCTCAATCTTCTAGCTTGTATCTTCTAGCTCAAACAGGCTCAGAAAGTATTATAGCTTGCAACAGCCTATATTGAGCTTGAATAAAGTTAATTTTGACATAAGCGTAGAGACGACACATTTGGCTTTAATAAGATTGACCTCATTTCCTTGCAACTGCAAATTCATTTCATTGAACTTTGCAAATAGTTCTGATAAATAAGCAGTGCCATGCCTGATCTCTTTGAGTTCATCACTGAGCAAAGGAACGCAGCAGCCCATTAGGACTAGGCCCAAATAAACTGGAATGTCCTGGGTTAAATATGCCACAGAGCTTGCTTTATAGCTTAAACAGGTCTTACCAATGTTGTTTCAACCAAATCAAGCTGGATTTGTCCAAGAGCAACAAGCTCCCTGTTACATACACCCATTATTTGCCTTGTTGTTGCTATGGAATATAGGCAGGAGTCTTTATTGTCCTGTCATTTGATGCAGAAACAGCATTTGATAGGCTGAGATGAGAACTCTAGTACAGCACAATGTGGTTCTTTCATATTCCTTTGCTCAGAATTCATTTTGTGGACATGTACTCTCTATACACGGAAGGAAGGACAGGTACTAAGGCTGAAACTCAAATATTTGGCCACCTAATGCGAAGAGAGGACTCTCTGGAGAAGACTCTGATGCTGGGAAAAATTGAAGGCAAAAGGAGAAGGGGAAGGCAAAAGATGAGATGGTTAGACAGCATCACCGATGCAATGAACATGAAAATGAGCAAACTTAGGAAGATAGTGGAGGAAAGGAAGGCCTGGCGGGATATGGTTCATGGGATCACGAAGGGTCGGACACGACTTAACGACTGAACAACAACACTCTCTATACAAACGAAAACAAAACCACACTCTATATTAAGTGCTAATGAACTCTGATCTGAGCATGTGCCCATGGCACATGCTATATGATTTGGCTTTAGAATCCCTGAAATCTTCCATCATGAAAACTATACATGATAGGAGGACTATCTGTATAAAATCATACTAAATTGTAATGATGAATCAGTGTTACTTTTAGAACCTGAACATTAATCCCCAGGAACCTTATTGATACTTTTGAGGATGTCTCATGTATTGTATTAACATTCACCACTGCTATGGTGCATGTGTACCTAACGAGTGATATCCAGATCTTCTTCTTATACCCAGAGTTCTTCTTAAAAGAGAGGATCGAAGTATTTTACTGGATAGCAGTCAGATGATGCCAGTGTACCAAGGATTGGGTAACAAGCCTTGCTTTGGTTCTGAAAAAGGAGGGGTTGCAGAGCAGGAAATTGCAGACCCAGAGGAAAAAACACTGGGTTGGCTCCAAACGTACCCTGCACTTGTGGCTCCTTTTGTGAACAGGAGAACTGTGCTCATGGAAAGGATCCTTCCTCTCACAGAAGGGGTCTTTGCAGGAGTGCAGTTCTCCTATTCAGTGCAGGAACTTCCACAAGTACAGTGATAAGTATGGATCCAACACACTGGGTACCAGCCGTGTTATGACAGTGTGTTAAGGGGCTACACCGTGTTAAGATTGACATTAAGTAATCTTGATGATGTTTTATACAACTTTAAATAACACAAACTGCAAAGGTTTAGATTAGAGCCTTTTGCAACTCAGGATTGTTGCTTATTGCCTTAAAAAAAACCCAGTGACCCCTAGAATATTATTCTTACACAGTAAACCAATGCTCTCTTTCTCTGGATTCCAGATTGTGTCTAAGGGCATCCCCATGAGGGCTAGAAGGATTCACATGCCCTCAGGCAAACAATATTCAATTCTCTATGGAACAAAGAGTCAGGTATATTTTAAACAATATATTCTCTGGTATTTTAGCTTTTGATCAATATAATGTTTGCTATTAGGTTTGTGTATAGTATCTAACTCCTATTATGCAACTATTTAAGACGAGTCAATTATTATGGTGGACATGCAGGGCCTCTGAGAATTATTTTATCAGGAAACAAAGTTTCCTTTGGGCTCCTTTCTCAAAGGGGGAGGGGGGAAAGGGGCAGGGGGGAGGGCAGCAACGGCTGGAAAAGTCTGGGTTGTCCGGAATGGTTTCTATCGTTGCTGCTT
This sequence comes from Plestiodon gilberti rubricaudatus, assembly GCA_026170595.1. Classification (NCBI taxonomy): domain Eukaryota; kingdom Metazoa; phylum Chordata; class Lepidosauria; order Squamata; family Scincidae; genus Plestiodon; species Plestiodon gilberti. Next base: position 145,912,363 of record JANXHW010000001.1, read on the forward strand.
ACCACATTGGAGGCAGTTGGTTCATCCAAGGATCCCCTAAGTGCAGGGAATTTTATACGATCCCCCCCCCCCCAATGTTACACTCGTAACTGTGGGGAATCAATTAACAGAGACATGACTAGCAAAGATCCCATGTACTGCGATATTGTTCATGTGCCCATGCTCTTAAAGATATTGAAGAAATATAATGAGTATAGCTCTATAAATTCTTTATAACAGTATTTAAACCCAGTTCCATCAAAAGCGCAACAGCCATAATTGGTGCTACAACACTAGTATTTTTCCTTCAGTCTTTTGCACAGTTGTGTTACGGTACTCATGGCTTCTTGAGGAAGGGTGTCGCTAGGGAGGTGACGGCATGCAATATCTACTTTAGTCTAAGCAGGTCGAATCATGGCTCTGCAGCAGCTAAAGTAGTCTCCTAGGATTGAAATGCTTAAAAATCAGCTTCATTGAAACCATTCATTCACATTTAAGCACAAACAAAAGTTTCTGCCCTTTATGGTGGATTTTTTTTTTCTTGCAGTATATTCTGTCTATAGATAGAGCGAATTTAAACAAGGAACTACTTACTGGTAAGTAACTTTCTTCTTCGTCGTCTCCGTAGGCACACAACGGCAGGGGTGTATTATCCATAAGGCTGACTAGGCTTCAGCTTCAACCTAGGAGCCCTGCAGCCTAGGGGCCCCGCAGGAACAGGGGCCCGCGTCACCCATCAATGTCCCAGAATGTCACAGTTATGGATCACAGTCAGCGATGCTGCACTAACTTCTGCCTGTTAAGCCGGCCTGTTATTTTTTTTAATTGAAGGTTGTTTTTTGTATGAGCTCATTGTGAAAAGAATTTTAAAATTGATTATACTTTATCAATAATACATAATAATCAGTAAATGTCCGTTTACTGTATATTGTTAAATTTTCTATTTGATAATAATTTGTTGTCAGCTGTAGTGGGGAGAAAGATTGAAGTGCTGGAGGGGCCCTGAAATACCTGAAAATCTAGGCGCCTAGCCATGGATTAATTCACCCCTGCACAAGGGTTTTGCAGAGAGCAACATTCTGGAAGCTTCTTGAGTTTAGGAGGTAGGCCTGTCCTCAAGCATGGCAAACTGAAGATATGCATATGCCTCAAGGGCAGGATTACCGAGCAACCCGAAAAAACATGCTAGGGCTTATTTTCAGGGTAGGTCTTATTTTCGGGGAAACAGGGTAGTTTGCCCCTAAGGATCAAGTCTTTAGACTGTAACATCATCCAGCGCCAGTCCACCCATGCGACCCAGTGTAATTGCTGCTTTCAATAGGGGAGGGGTGGCCCAAACCCTGCACCTGTGAGGTTCAACAGGGAAGCCTGCTCTGAAGGGAGAGGCAGGAGAGTTGATTGAAGTGATTCCCACCTCAACTCTCTGAGAGTGAAAAGGGAGAGTCCAGTCCTCTCTATGGGGAAGAGATTAGATTGTGAACCCTTTTGGGACAGGGAGCTATTTAATCATTTGATTTTGTCTGTAAACCGCTTTGTGAACTTTTTGTTGAAAAGCGGTATATAAATACTGTTAATAATAATAATAATAATAATAGGATCACTCCAGACAGTGATTACCAATTGAAGCCAGCTTTATTATTATACTAAAAAGACAAGTCGGCCTGCTCTGCTTTATTTCTATATCGCTTTTCTGATATTCAAAGCGGTGTACAAGAAAATAAACATACAAACAAAGATAAACCAATTCATAAAGCTATTAAAAGTTAAAACAATTCATAGTTAAAAATAAAAGTTAAAAAAGTTTTTAAAAAGTTTTAAAAAATGGTACAGAGCAGATTAAAAAATAAACATCTATAACATAAAGCAGCAACAAGAACTAAAAGGGTCCCTAGGTAGTTCCTCCCTCCTCAAATGCCAAATTAAACAGATTGGGTCTTTAAAGCCTGCTGAAAATCATGTAGAAAGGGGGCTGTCCTCAAGTCCTCCAGTAGCTGATTCCAGAGGCGCATTATATTTTTATATTTATATATTTTATTATAAATATTATATTATGCATAGATTATCTATGTAGTCTGGCAACCCAAACTTGTGTTAACATATTTATGTCTATAAAGTTTTGTGGAACTCAAAACAAGCCAGATTAATTACCTACAGAATTTCATCAAGAATGAGGGAGATTGATTGTAGTAGATGGAATGGATGAAATAAATTTATGTGTTTGATAAAATGTATTATATTTTGAAAGAATGTGCACATCTTTGAAATAATTGTTCACATCTCTGACATTAAGGAAAATGTCATGTGCCATAGCTAAGTTTGCTCTAGTTTTCGCCAAATAGTTGTGTTAATATAATACTGCTTTTTTCTCCTTTCTACAGCTGCTGAGAATTATTCCAATACTAAATTGTACTTTGGACACAAACTGCTCCACTGCAATGCAGAATCAAGGACATTGACCTTTTCTGGGTAATTGATAGCCCCAATCCTCCCGAGCACTAATAATTAATGTAGAACCCAAACAGTTGAGCAAGTTGACTCATCTCAACTAGCTTGAAGGTTTTGCAATTACTCTAGTTATCATCACTTGTGTCAATTGAATGTGGCAGCTGCATTCAGAAAGAGATTAAGAGTCCAACCCTATTCTTTCCTCCCCCCAATGATGCAGCAATGCCAAAATGGCTACCGCTGCACCGTACCGGGGTGTTGTTGTTGTTGTTGTTGCAGCAGAGGCCTCCTTAAATCACCAACATCTTATCCGCATGTAACAGTCTATTGTATTGACTAATGATGACTGCCATCAGTAGTCATAGGATACTCCACGGTAAACAATCCCTTCTTAGTAATATTCAGAAAAATCCGTAACCAGTACACAGAAGTATCTTTGTGAGAAGACATTTGGGAGAGATCAGAACTGCCTGCTCATGTGGAAAAAAAATGTTCTAGATGATCCTATTGTCCATGGAACCTGACAGTATAGATAAAGTCCATCATGTTAATGATTACATTAAAACAGCGGTGGGGAACCTCCGGCCCCAGGGCCGGATCAGGCCCCCGAGGCCATCCGGTATGGCTCCCGGAGAGATTGCCAGGATGCCGTCCAACCGGCCCCTGGAGGCTCCGCCGGGTCACCTCCGGAGGCCGGGAGAGGGCCTTTGCATGTCCTCCCCGGCCGCCGCCTCGACCCCTTCTCACCAGGCCGTTGGCCATTTCGCACATGCGTACCACGCCGATGAGGGCAATCTCTTGCCCTCTTGGGCATGGTACGCCGGAGGTGACGCGCAGACCCGGCGGTGGCTTCAGACGGTGAGCGCGGAGCCTCCGGAGGCCGATGGGGGGCGGGGGCAAAAATTAATTAAATAAATAAAAATGGCGGCCGGCCATAAGCAAATTTCTAATATTTAAAACGGCCCTCGCCAGGGAAAAGGTTCCCCACCCCTGCATTAAAACATGAATTGGGTGGGTGTCAATAGGTGGTTTTGAAATGTTTAGGGTTACTTCTTCTAACTCTTAAAGTTCAGCTTGAAAAGGAAATTAGCTTCAGTGTGGATTTTGTATTTTAATTGATTCTTCATAAAGCAAAGCCCAAACGTACTAAAGTAGGGGACAACCTTTACATAATGCTAACAAAGGAGGTTCAAATAAATGTCCAGTCACCACTGAACACACTATATTAGTATGTATGTTTGTTTGTCTGTTTGATTTTTTTGTGGTGTTATTGTATTGTGTTCTCTAAGCCAATAAAGATTTATTTATTTATTTATTTATTTATTTATTTATTTATTTATTTATTACACTATAACAGTAATTGAAACATATAAATAAAATATATTTTATTATTAATTGTGGAGGAAAAGAGTTGGGGTACAAATCTAAATAAGACAACAGTATTCTCTTTGTTTATTTAAAGACCAGACCAGACCTCAAAAGAAGTCACCTGCAGCCTGATTGTAGGTTGTGATGGAGCATTTTCTACAGTTAGGAAGCAGTTCATGAGACAAACACGTTTCAATTACAGCCAAGAGTATATTCCTCATGGATACATGGAACTGACAATTCCACCAAAGAATGGAGATGTAAGTAGTAATAACAGAGTTCCAATGACAGAGTTCCAAAGAGTTCTTGTTTACTTCTGTTCCCAATTGTTTTGTTTCATAGGTGGCAAGCATTGCTTGCTACATTGACTTCTGTTGTAAGCTTCTTCTTACTCCTATTTTTTCTTCAGTTTGCAATGGAGCCCAACTATCTTCACATCTGGCCCAGGAACACATTCATGATGATTGCGCTACCAAATCTGGTATGAATAGAAAAACATCATTACAGTTGTCTTTCACAAGAGCACATAATTTGGAGCTAAATTAAATTCATTGTGCGTTAGATCAAAAGACAGGACTTTTGGAAAACACAATACTGTAACAACAAAACACAAACATTGGACTAACCTACAGCCCAATCCTATTCAAAGCGCCGTGCTTGGATGCAGTGGCGCAGGGGCAAGCTCCGTTGCATCCAATCAGACGCGTAACTGGGGTGAAGCGCGTGGTTCAGCTGAACCAGGCGCTCACCGCTGCAGGGGCGCCACGGCGAAGCCATGGTGCCGGCACCGGACTCGAGTCCGACTCGAGATACTCGAGTCCGACTTGAGTCCGACTCGAAGACTCGAGTCCGACTCGAGTCTCGAGTCCGACTCAAGGCGGGGACATTGAAGGAGGGGGCAGGGACATTGAAGGAGCGGGGCCGGGGCACACACACACTCACTGTTTGTCTTCTTTTTCTTCTGCGGCTGTGCGCGTGACTGTGAAGTGACGGACTCCTTTTCCCTGCACACCGTCACTTCACAGCACGTCACTTCCTATGCGCCTGCCGCGCTGCCGGCTGCAGCGTGGCCGGCGCTTTTAACTGGAGCGGCGCTTTGAATGGAGCGGAGCGGAGCCTGGAGGTAAGCCGGCCGGGTCCACGCTGGGGAGGGGTGCCCGGTGCAGGGGTCCCGCCGGGTCGCCCCCCTCCCGTAGCGCGGCGCCCACCCACGGAGCGCGGCGCCCACCCACGGAGCGCGGCGCCCCCACCACCGGAGCGCCACCGGAGGTTTACTTATAGGGGCGCCATTTCCCCCCCCTGAATCGGGCGCCAACTGCCCAAGTTACGCCACTGCATCCAATGCAGGGCTGGAGGTCTCCTCGAGGGAAGGGGACAATCATCCTCTTCCCCTGAGTCGAGTCCCAGCAGCATCTATGGGGCTACTTGGAGGTGCGCCAGCAAAATGGCCGGCGCAGCTCCAAGCAGCCCCGTGTTGAGCTTTCAAGCCCGAGACGGGGGATAGGATTCAGCGGAGGCTACCTTCACCAAGCCCACCCCCTCCTGGCCTGATACACCCCCTCCTTGCCCTCTCCTCGCCCCAAAACACCTCCTCCCCACCGCCCTCTCCCTGCTGGCCAGTACAGAGCTCACCTGCCTCCAGCGGGCGCAGCTCCTTTGCCGGCAAAGTCCTGGCGGCGCTGGCCCCTATGCCGGTGGGACAGGCCTCCACGCTGTCACAACGTGCTTTACAGCCAGTGGCGTAGGAACGGGGGGCGGGGGTGGTACGCCTCCAGGTGGCAAGCAGTGGGCCCCGCCCCCGGCAGCATGGCGGGGGTGTAGCAAAAAATGGTGGCAGCAAAAAGCGATGTATTTTGCCGCCACGCGAGGGAAAGGAGTCACCCCTGCGGCCGCCCGGGCCCGTAATGTGCTTTATAACGTGCTTTACAGCCAGTGGCGTAGGAACGGGGGGCAGCGGTGGTACGCCCCCAGGTGGCAAGCAGTGGGCCCCTGCCCCTGGCAGCATGGCGGGGGTGTAGCAAAAAATAGTGGCAGCAAAAAGCGGTGTATTTTGCCGCCACGCGAGGGAAAGGAGTCACCCCTGCGGCCGCCCAGGCCCGTAATGTGCTTTATAACGTGCTTTACAGCCAGTGGTGTAGGAACGGGGGGGGGGGGTAGTGTGTGCTGCTGGGGGTGGGAGCCAGTGAAGCAACCCCCCGGTGACGTCATTAGCCACGCTTGCCCCCTTTTCTGACCTTTTCTTCCCCCCCCCCCCGGCGTTTTTTCAACCGGAAAAGGCCTGTTATGGGCCTGGGCGGCCACGGGGGCAACTCCTTTCCCCCGCGCTGCGGCGAAAGGCCTATTTCATAATTTAACATAATTGAATTGAATGAAATCATTTGCTCATGTCTGTGTTTTTCAGGATGCCATCTTCTTGATCAAAATTAGTCAATTGTGTTTCACTTTAATTAAAAATGCCTACTTTTTTAATCTATAGGATAAGTCATTCACATGCACTCTCTTCATGCCTTTTGATGATTTTGAAAACCTCACAACAGGAGATCAAGTGCTGGATTTCTTCCAAATGTACTTTCCAGACTCAATTCCTCTAATAGGAAAGTAAGTTTTGTTTTGTTTATTAAAAAAATTCTCTATCACCCTTCAAAATGTTTTGAAAAACAAAACAAACAAAAGAACAGATCATAATATAATAAAACCCAGCAATAAAATGGCAATGTTGCCATTTATTTTCTCTGCATGGCATAGAACTACCCAGGGAATGCAGTGATTGCAATTCCTTTAAAGCAGTTGGCGCTGGTGGAACGTTCCACTTGTTCTATCAGCGCTAAAGCCCAATAGGATTGGGCTGTTAATTCTTTTATTCCTTAATTCCTTTGTTGCTTTATATCAACATGTACTTGGAAGATCAACTAACTATTAGTTAGAGAGATTTCTCACCTCACAATGGAATTCTGAATGCTCACTGAGAAACCTCTTCAGTACTGAATAATTCTGAACTCATCACTAGAAGAAATAGAAACCAAAATTTACCTCATGACCAAAGGAATTTCCAAAATGAAGTTAAATGAATCTGACTCTTCCAGGGGCTACTGTCCTGTCCCTTATTAGGAAAAAACTGGCAGGGCTGGGGAAAGGGATGTGTACACGCACACATTCATGATATCAGGCCAATACTGCTCAACCTAACATAATCCAAAGTCCATTTGTGTCACAAACACAAAGCAAGAATGAGCATAGCTCAGGCAAGTGAGCATCATTGTTGACTGCAAATAAAGGCCCAAGTACAACACAGTTATGTAGTGTATGATTAAGGAATTATGGACTCGGAATGTACTCTAGACCAGCCGTTCTCAAAGTCTCCGTCACTATGACTCACCTTCTACAGCTGCTTTCCCGTCGTGACCCACCAGGATGGCCTCCAAAGTTCTCCACGGGACTCAGAAAGCGAAAGGCCTCCGGACGTGACTGGAAGTTGTATCAGTGAAACCGGAAGTAACCCATAAGTCACTCTTACGGAGGCCTTCTGAGGCCCACAGAGGCCGTTCTGGGCCTAGCGCAACGGGGGAGCAGCTGCAGAAGGTGAGTCATAGCGGCAGAGACTTTGACAACTGCTGGTCTAGAATATCTTCTGAGTACATAATTCCTTAATGAAAATTATCCCAATAATTCCTGGAAGTGGCCTCCAGTTGCTTCCGTTTGGCTCCAATTTGGAGCCAAATGGAGGCCAAACGGAGGCAAGGGTATGCGGGTGGGCCCAACTGATGACCCATCTCGGGCCACAACCCATCGAGTGGGTCATGACCCATCGTTTCAGGAGCCCTGTTCTAGACTTTTTTTTACCCATTTAGAAAGGAAACATAAAGGCTAAGAATCTGTAGTCCAAAGCATTTCCATCTTTTCAGTTTTTCAGTCATTTCAGTCTTCAGGGTTTATAGTCTTTCAGCCTAGAAAGAAGGCACCTGAGCAGAGGCATGATTGAGACTTATGCATGTGATAGAGTAGATAGAGGGAAGTTCTTTTTCCCTTCCGCACAATATCAGAAACGACGGACATCCAATAAGATTTACACGAGGGAGACTCAGAACAGACAAAAGGAAATATTTCTTTATCCAGCACGTAATTAATCTGTGGAACTCCATGCCATAGGATGTGGTGATGGCACCTGGCCTAGATGCCTTTAAAAGGGGATTGGACAGATTTTTAGAGGAAAAGTCTATCACAGCTTACAAGTCATGATGACTGTATGCATCCTCCAGGTTTTAGAGGTAGCTGACCCTCCACTCCCAAGTTCTCCCCAGAATGCATTGCAATGCATTCTGAAGCTATCTTGGGAAAGGGAGGGGGAGTTACGCAACCCGGAAGAGGCTACCGGATTTCAACTTGTAGAAGGAAGAACGCAAAATGGGTTGCAGCAAAAAGGTAAGGAAACTGCTCTTTAAACCTTTTCTTCTTTTTTCAACGTTTTCAGGTTGCCCCCCCCCCCCGTATCCACAAAGCATCCGTGGTGAGACAAATCCGCAGATGCTGAAGTTACAGATACGAGGGGCCAACTGTATTTTCAAGATATGGCCCAATCCACTGGCCACTCTTTCAGTAGCACTGCTTTTGCTGAGGTATCACTTTTCAGCTCAGCAGGTGAGAGGTGCTCTGCAATGTGACACCTTAGCAGAAGCAACGCTGATGAAAGGATGACGCTGGAAGAGCCCAGTTATCACGGGGGCTAGATACAGTGACGGAACTACGCCCCCACATGGGGGGGCCGCCGACGCGACGCCCCCCACATGACGCCACAAGTCATGCCTCCTGTGGGGGCGTGAGGTCAGCGCATGGCTCCAATCACACACACACACACCATTGTTTGGCTTGCTTTTTGGAGCCAAACAGCAGCAGGGCAGGCGGGAGGGCCGAACCGCAGTCGTTTTTGGCTGCAAAGAAGCGACGGGACAACAGGTAAGCGACCCGCACCCTGGGGCCCACTGCCCCCATAGGTACAATGCTTCTGGGTAGATAAAATCTTCCACAGGCCGGATATGGCCCACGAGCCTTATGTTTGACACCCCTGGTATAGAAGATAGTCAATAATAGTTGTATATAGAAGTCCATTTTTTTAACTGTACATAAGAATAGTTCTGCTGTTCTGCATATAATAATTCTGCATATATATATGCACTTCATTGTTGTAGCACAAGACGTCAACCAGAAGCTCTCTGCTTATCTGTACAGATTCCTAGTTGCTGAGGGATTTTTCTCTCTCTCATCATTAGTATGTCAATGATGAATGTAACCCCCCTGCTTGTGTGACTCATGGATACCATATTCACAAATGCTGTAAAAATCTCTTAGTGTTTATCATGTTCATTGAGCAACGATGTGCTGTTTTGATTTCAGGCAAGAACTGATGCGGGATTACTTTTCGCTACCTGCACAGGCCATGGTCTCTGTGAAGTGCTCGTCCTACCACATTGACTCTTGCTGTGTGCTCATGGGAGATGCTGCACATGCAGTCGTCCCCTTCTATGGACAAGGCATGAATGCGGTGAGTCAGACTTTGCCGTTCCTAATGGTTGATATCTCTCAGCGTGAGGTTTTAATTTGAAATTATTTCAATCAGTGTTTGCCTGAAGAGTTCAGGTGCAAGGGAGTGGTGACAGGATACAGGTCTCTTGTTGGCTGTGTGCTCCCTGAGGCATTTGGTGGGGCCACTGTGTGATACAGGAAGCTGGACTAGATGGGCCTTTGGCCTGATCCAGCAGGTTCTTATGACTCTTAGGGCCAGCCCATCCAGAAGGCTGAGGCAGTCGCCTAAGGCAGCAGATTGGCAGGGGGTTCCCACCTCTGTCCATCCACTCGCCTCCACTGCTGCTACTCTTCCTTGGACTGGAAAAGGAAGAGGGATGCAGAATGGAAGAGGAGAGTGGTGGGCTTACAGCATCTCGCTTTAGCCTCCTGCTTTCCTCTCCTCCACACTTCCTCTTCAGCTCCATCCCCTTCTTCCTTTTCCAGTCCACAGCGGTGTTGCAAGTCCAGTCACTGGCCGAGGCCTTGGGTGGTGTCACGACGACTTGCAACACCCCACCCCACCCTGCGCACATGCGACACCCCCCGCGCTATCCTAAGCTAGCTATTTTCCCTTGTGTTTCTCCAGGGATTTGAAGACTGTCTGGTTTTTGATGAGTTAATGAACCAATATCAAAATGATCTCAGTGAGTACATATGTATCTGTTGGGAAAGAGAGTATTCCCCAGAGTCACTAATTAACTCACCATGATTGCCTCAAGATTGAGGAAGTTGGTTACAAAACAGTTTGGCCAGCACAACATTGGACTATAAGCAGGGGTGTAGTGGGGGGGAGGGAGTAGAGTATCGGGGTGTCTCTTACAGAAGGAGTGGTGATGTCATCAGCAAGAGTGCTCTGCTGCTGCCCTTGAAATTTTTGTCAAAGTACCTGAGTTGAGAAAGTTATTTTAGGACATTGTCTTTCCAAAGGATGGCCTGAGAGACAGTATTTGGCTCACGTTACACTAACTGCACAATCCTGTCTAAATCCAGACCAGTGGAGCGACTAGTCTAGGGTGTTTCAAACATGCCATAAGGCATGTTTGCAGCACCGAGAGAGTAAGCGGTGGTGGAGATGCTTGCACCACTCCTCCGGCGCTGCAGATCACAGCAGATCTGTGGCGGAGAGGTGAGTCCCTGCCAGGCGGTGGAGGGGCAGGGGAGGATGGAACGGGGCGTCCCGGAAGGGGTGCTATTGGAGGATTGGGCCAGGGAAGGGGAGGGATCAGCAGACACCTCCTCTGCCATATCCTATCCCCCTTCCCGTGTCCGATGGGTCTTACAGGGGCCTCTCTTATTTACGCCAGCAAAATTGCTGGTGTGCATTTGAGGAAGCCCATCGGGCCGGCTCGTGCATTACTCGGGGTAAAGGGACAAGCGTCCCTTTACCCCCTAGGTGGCTGCCTGCTGCACCGGGGTAGGCCCAATCCTGCATAGGATGTGATGGGCACCTTATATGCGCCGCTGCGTCCTGCTAGACAGGATAGACAGGGCTGCCCATCTACAGTCCTAGGCAAATTTACCTGGGGCAAAGTTCTGCCATGGTGCTCCCTGCCTCTTAATGGTGCATGCAGTACTGCTGCCAAGCTAACTCAAGGGTTAGCTTGGCCAGGTTGGTCCTATGATGGTCATGAGCCCTTAGACACAACTTGACTTGGCTGACTTTGGATGCCATCCCTGATTGGATATGCACTACTCACTCTGCTTGTTATGCTGTGAACACTCTTGTTGCCTAAAGAAAAGTTTTGTCAGTGATGTGAAATAGGCTTGAAAGCTAGCAGCAACGGCTTTAAAATACTGTGTGCTCCAATAAAACGTACCCCATCTCAGACCGTATGCTTCACATTCACATCTTGCTCTATTTGTACTCTCTTGTTCTAGTAATAGTCTTTGCCCCAAAAATTATTTGTGAAGTTCAAATTGGAGAGGAGAAAAAGAGGTATTTACAATACTTTAACCCAGAGGTTCCCAACCTGTGCTACGTGTACCACTGGTGGAACGCGGACCACAGGCTGGTGGTACGCGGGCTGCCAGTGTGCCAAGATGGCGGCTGCCATCTCAGCCATGCGGTGCTGCGTCCGAGCCTGAAAAGCGGCGCTTCAAGCACCAGGGGGCACGGGACAAAAAAGGCAAGACAAGACACAGGGGAGGGGGAGAGGGCCATCCCTGGCGCTTACAGCCTGTGCGCTCAAGCTCTGCCAGCTCATCGTCATCGGCACTTTCTTCCAGTGGTATGCAGCTAGCCGGAAGGTTGCAAAATCTAAGACCTTGTGTTCAACCAGTAGGTACAATGAGATATTTTAAACCTGCATCTCATACATTGTTTCCAGTACTACACATACATATGTTGTTGTTCTTAAGGAATAATTTAGGGCAGGGCAAAGGCCAGGGTGTCAGGCAAACGTGCTGTAATGGCAGATATAGTGCATATGGAGGAAGATGGAAACATGGGGTGTGTTTGCTAGAGGTTGTAATTTAGTTAAGAGTGCTATATACTGTAGTCACTTCACACATTATATTATACACGCAAGAAGGTTTACGTGTAAAACCTAAAAATGTAAAGTATGAACATGAGAAAGGTGTGCTGTACAGGTGCATTCACCAGAGAGCCATGACTAAGCATAGCTCACCGCTGAGTGCATACTCTTTGCAAACCAATGTTTGTCTCTGCATATAAAGGTGTGAAATGGCCCTGCCTCTTCATCTAGGTGCCTGCCTCCCAGAGTTCTCAAGACTGAGAGTGCCAGATGACCACGCAATTTCAGATTTAGCCATGTATAATTATATAGAGGTAAGTTAAACATGATTTAGATAGCAAGTGAACAATGAAAGATGTCACCAAACATCTCTGTTGGTTGTTTCAGATGCCTCTCTTGGTTGTTTCAGATGCGGGCACATGTTAATTCAAAGTGGTTCATCTTCCGAAAGCACATAGACAACTTTCTTCATGCCCTCTTTCCCTCTACTATTATCCCTCTGTACACTATGGTAAGATCACTAATTCTGCATTATTTCCCATGCTTCTTCACTCCCAATTGTTTCTTTTCCTTCTGTGATCATCTGTGTGATTTTGCAATCTGATTCAGGTCACATTCTCCAGAATCAGGTACCATGAAGCTGTGCAAAGATGGAAATGGCAGAATAAGGTCAGTGGAATTTAGGAAGATTTGTCTGACGTTTTGCGTTTGTAACATTTTGCTTCCAATTTCTGTTTGGAATTACAGGTGTACAATGTCCACATGTGAAGTTTCCATTTTAAGTTGTGCTTGGAATATAATAGCAAAATAGTAATCATAACATCAGTGAAAGTTTTTTTAAGTGAGTTGGAGTCCGATGATACAGATCTAGAAATACAGTACATGTAGAAATACAAAAAGGACCAGTTTTTGTTACCCTCCTTTGCCTGTTCATTTTATGTTTGTTGTTTTATTGTAACTCTTTTAATTATTTTCTGGCACTCATGCACCATCAACATGGCGTGTGAATAGGATAGGGCTATAAATTATTTAGTTGTATTTTTTCACGGTTGTGGTGTGTAGTTTTGTCCTATGATGCCTCAATTTTTATTTTTATTTTGCACTGTAACTCAACTTGGGTTATCTTGATGGGCAAAAAAGATGGGTTAGAAATGACAAATATAATTTTTGAGAAAGTGATGAATGGGAAATTATTGCTAACAGGTGATTTTAACTGGGCAATTAATATGATTAAATCAAATGAAAAAGTAATGAATGCTTGTTTCCTCAAGATTTTTTTTAACATTGTCGGAAAGCAAGGGAATGATTGGTGTGATGCTTTTCTGCTCAGGATAGCATAATACAGTGGTTCCCAAACTGGGAGCCGTGGAGTGCCATGGAATCCTCTTGGAAAACAATGCCAATTGTCAGGCATCAACATAATGTAATGGGGAGCCACGGCCAATGATTGTCAATGATCAAGGGAGCCGCAGGTCAAAAACCTTTGGGAAACACTGGCGTAATAGATAAGCAAGAGTCCATTATATTTTGAGAGGAGTAGCCATGTTAGACTATATCAGCAAAAACGCCTCTTTAAAAAGAAATATTGTGAAGTATATATATTTTTTTAAATTACATTTTCTCAAATGCTATTACTCAAATTCCATTTCTTCTAACAGGTAATTAATAGAGGCCTCTTCCTTATTGTGGCTACAGGAGCAACACTGAGTGGTCTGTATCTGTTCACAGATAGCATAAAGGCAATATCTGACTTTGGTCGAGAGAGCCTGTGGAGATGGACTCTTGCCATCAAGGAATTTGTATATATGTCACATACAAGTGTGCTAAAAGCAAGAAACTTAACAAGGGATGTTGGAAGTCTCAGCTGAACTTTTGTTTGGCAGGTCTGATCTCTATGTATTCTATGTAGATGCGTTACTGAGGTGAGTCATTCTGGATCCAAGAGTTAAAATCCTGGCCGTATTAAACTTAGCTGGATGTTCACCATTGACTGTGGTGAAACAGTGTCTTTATCCCACCTTCTAAGAAATCTGTGAATATGCCACGTATATTTGATGACCTGCAAGCTTCCCAACTGCTAAAAGGACTAATTATGTCCAGTATTATAAGGACATGTACAAATCAGCTGCATTTTCTGGGTATTTTAATATTCTGGAAAAAGCTTTGAATTTCAGCCAACTTCCAATGACTATCTAATTACCGTATTAAAAATGCCATTCAACTTCCTGTCTGTAAAGTCAGTCTCTTGTACCATAATGCTAAAGGGGCCACAATCAAACCTGTACCAAAAGCAGCTATAAACTTAGCGTATAAAATTATGTTGTAACAGGGTGTGTGTTTTCTAAATATAACTCATTGTGTTGTCCTTTAGTTGTTTTTGAAAATTAATGATGGGGAAAATGTTATCTTATCCTCTAGGATAATATATCCCTAATGTGTAATGTAGCCACTGCTAACTATTTGGTGAGGTGAAATTTTCTTCTTAGTAGTGGTAGTTTAAAATGATCGACACAGATTGTGGTTGCATTATGGGATTAAAAGCCATGTAAAATTTTTTTAATTAAAATTACAACATTTCGTTCATATACACGAACATCCTCAGGTAAAAAACGAGTATCTCAGGCTGCATAAGATGGCGAGTAAATTTGTAATTTTAATTAAAAACATTACATTTATTTATTTATTTATTTTAGGAATTTGTAGCCCGCCTTTCTCCCGAGGGCACTCAAGGCGGCTTTTAATCCCGTAATGCAACCACAATCTGTGTCTATTATTGCTGGCCATGAATCTTTCAAATCGTATCATTGAAGTTTGATCTTTGGAAAAGTCCTAACCCAGTATTATTCCTGCATGGAACAATTATCATAGTTCCAAAATACATTCTCTGTCTCATCCTTTTTCCCTAACCTGGAGAGATTCATGACATTAGTCTGAGCCCCTGAAACTTGAGAATGCAATGGCAATACAAACATCTATGAGAACTTGCATACATTGAAGAGCTCTCAATTCAATGTTTGGACATCATCCTGAAGGCGAGGTTGTACCTGTTCTGGAGCAATTAAATGAGGAACCAAGGGCACAATCCTGTGTAACCTTGCATCAGTGTAACAGTAGATGCACTGGTACAAGGTTACACAGGATTGCGCTGCAAAAGATATCCCCAGTCCCTTCTTTACCTTGGGCTTAGTCCAATAAAAATCTGTTAAAGAAATCAGAGGCTGACCAAGGGGAATGGTGTATAGTGGTTAGCATTCAGTGTAGCTCTTCTTAAGGCTGATCTACACGACAGCGTCGCGGCTCCACCGTCGCCTCTGCCTGGCGCCTCCGCGCTGGAAGCGGGGGAGTGTCTTCAAGCCTGTTGCCCCTCATGTTGTCCCGCCTTCCTAAGAAAGCGCAGTTGTGATTGGTTAAACTCTCCCCCCCCTCCTGTGATTGGTAGGATGCAGCAGCTCCGCGAGCCACCTCCAAGCTCTGCCGCACGCCCCCTAAAAAATAGAACACTCGACTTGAAGTACGCGGCAGTGGGGCGGAGGTCCAGCGGCTCCGCCGGATTAAAAAACGCTCTGCGACGCTGTCGTGTAGATCAGCCATTACTCTCTTGATTTAACGGGCCAGTGGTTGAATTGGAGGAAAACTGGTAGATAGCCACTGCTGCCATCTCAGACTGAGGAAAATCAAGCAGAGGAAGGTTGTCTCAGAAAGATCTCCCTCCCAGGACAGCTTAGAATCCAGCAGTTCTATTTTAAAATCAGAGCATGTGAGCAATCTAGATGAGACAACCTACACATTTACCAGTGAGCAGGGCTAGGCAGGCCAGCACAATATTACAATGATGAACACTTTATGAGAACCCCAAAGAAAGGGACAAAAACAGAATAGGCAGAATTACACAATCAGACTTTGGAGAACCACTATCTGGAAAACTGAAACTGGATGCAGCGATTAACAACACACAGCAGAGGGAACCGGGCAGCTAGGAAAAAGGATGAGACAGAATGAGAGAAAAGGAAGGAAAAAAACAGTACCCAGTAGATTAGGTTCCCAGGGGAGTGGTGGCAGACAAGCTTGGAGTTTGAAGGGCAAGAAAGGAAAATAACCATTCCTTGAACACATGCTAGCTAAAATTCAGTTCCTAATTCTAGCTATGCACGGTGTTCCAGGAATTCCAGTCTCTGCCCTTAAGTTGGCAAATAGGTATGCCTTCCAGTAAACAGCAGTTGTTTCAAAACAGCAGGGAACACATCTCTTCAGATGCATAAATGAGCTTAATCACCTAGGTTTGATAATGTCATAGATTTACCTGATTGGGGAATTTACGACCACCTGGCTATTCCTATCTGACCTCTCACGTGGTCAGGTGAGTAAGGATACACAATGGTTGCCAGTCTCGGCAGGAGGATTGCCTAGGAGCTATTTGTCTATGCTCATTCCAGATGTGAAGACAATTAATTCACAACCTGACACGATAATGGAGAAATAGAAATAGTAACCTGAGAATAGTTTCTGTATCTATGATGTCAGGCAGCTGCTTTGGGAGCAGCAGGGGCCAAAATGGGTAAGAAGGCATGCAAAAGATGGGGGGGGGGGAGAGGAACCAAGGCATTCATCATCACAGAAAAGTTCTCTAAATTGTGCACAACACTCCAAAACACATTGAATCATTCTGGAATGGGGTTCAAGATTTATTACTTGCAACTTATAACTGTGACAATTAAATCATAGGCACACACTCTAGGGGTTTACATACATTACATAAAATCAGTTATAAAAGCCACTTTTTAATATTCTACTTGCAAATTTGGACATTTTTCTCTTTACACGAATACCATGCAGGCTGTAGAGCCCGATAGCCTTGGTTTGCCATATTGGGATCCTGCTTGTATATTTCCCCAAGGTTTCCCCAAGATATTAATGCTCCCCAAATTTCATATATTGCAATTGCGTCACCTTGATTGAGCTCTCTGTTGCATTGATGGTTTTATTCAGGGTGATGATCTATGGTCTCATCCTATCCCTTTATGAAGGTGGAAGAGGTAGAAAAAGCTGAAGATTTGCCTATCTAGGGACCCATATCCCCCCCCAAAAAAGAGTAGGATGACAGTTCTTGCATTCCTTGCAGAAATGGGACCAGAAAAAGACCCTACTTTGTTTCCCTAGTTGCATATTACTTGAATTTAAGGATTATATTCAAGTAATATGCAAACAGTTCTCATTAAAATCACACACACACTCAAATCTGCTCCAAGCACAACAGCAACAAATAGGTACTTTCTCTTTACATTAATTTATATCACACCACGTGTTTACTACCATTGAGAGACTCTAAGGCTGCAATCCTATATACACTTTCATGAAACACAATGGGACTTACTTCTGAGTAGACATGCATAGGATTGTGCTGTAAGTGCAGACTTCTTTAACAGGTGACTAATGAGGAAGACCCAGTTGCTCTAGTTGCCTTGGATGAACTAAACAAAAGTGCAGATTGAGACAAGTCTATGGGGTAGGCAATTAAGCAATCTCTAGGACAGGGGTGGCCAACCTTTCAACGTGCATGCTTCTGGCCCTTTAATGGTTGCATAGGTGTGGGCATTTCAGCAGGTGCAGCAGCTTTAGCAGCACCATCGGCACTTGCAGCTGCCAAGATTCTGACTTCTACACAACTCTTAAGAATGCAGAGGCCCTCATGGTGGAAGGTTGGCCACCCCTGCTCTAGCATTTAGTACTAGCACTAAGGCTTTTTGTTTTAATCACTGGAATACATACATGTTTGCAAAAGCCACATGAACTGAAAGACATGGTGTACATGGATAATGAAGCGGAATGTTTTCTTGTTGTCTTAGCTATGGTGAATACAACCTATGGAGTACAGTTGATGCTTTCATCATCTGCTGCTTTGCTGAATAGTTTCTTTGTGCTTCACCAAGTTGCTGTAGCTCCTCTTCACTGGCCATTAAATCTGGGATTCACAACAGTGGTAGTGGCACTCTTGAAAAGAGGATTGTCAGCCTGCCAATAAAATATCACAAGTATCTGTAGTTGGTTACGACTGTTCACTTTTTAAGAACAGATCAAAGCTTGGGTGAACACTTGGGCTCTCTTAGCAGCCTGAGAAAAGAGATGGAGCTACTACTCAAACTAGTAGCTACTTTGGGAGCAGAGGGCGTTTCTTCAACAATGAGAGCTTCAGTTGCAGATAGGGTACTGAAGGTCAAAGTAGGCATTCTGTTAAGCCCATCATTATCCAAGTATTTATATTCTGCCTTTCTACCTCTGAAGAGCCCCCCCCCCCAGGCCATTAGTAGTGCTGACATAGCAGCCTCAGAGAGCCAGGGCAATATTTTGCCCTCATCATGGTCCCGATCTGGATTGGGGACCCCTGCAGCTGCTATTTGACAAGGAACAACTCCCCCCCCCCAAACACCATTCATAGGATCCCCTATCCAGATCAGGACTATAGCAGGCAGGGGTGTCACTAGGGTTGCTGACACCCAGGGTGAGATCTCATGGTGTCACCCCCATGGACCTCCTCCCATTCCAGACCACATGATGTGGAGGCCTCCTGAGAAATGTGATCCCCACACCAGTTGTTGCGGGGATTGGGGAAAACCCATTTTCTACCAGTGGTGCGTTTTCACACCACTGGTAACACATAGAACAGAAAGTCATTTTGGTGTCACCCTTCCCTGGGATGTAACCTGGTGTGGTCCACACCTCCCGCATCCCCCTCGTGATGCCCCTGGTGGCAGGATAAAGCACTAGACTCCCTTTCATTGCTGCAGTCCCAATCTGGATCAGCCTTTCCTGCATCCCTACCTATTAAGATTACTGGGAAGGCCCTGCTCTGAGTGCTGATGCTGGTTGAGGCTTGGCTGCTGAACTACAGGACAGGACCTTCTCAGTGGGAGCCCCCAGATTAAAAAAAAACACCCTCTCTCAGGGTATTTGTGCTACCCCATCTCTCCCAACCTTCGCATGTGGATTGATCTACTCCATTGGACCTTTGAGACAGAGTGAATTGGGGCTTCCCAATACTGTTGGTTTTGTGTTCCCTCTTCTGTTTGCAGTTTGCTGAATTTATTGTTTTAATTACTTTTATGGTTTTTTATTGTGTTGCTAGGTGCTTTTAGATGGCAAGACAAAAAAGCAGCATACAAATTTGGAAAAAGTTATTTTGAAAGAAAGTCAAGCCCACCAGTGCTAAAGATGATTTTAAATATAATATGTAGTTTGGCCCCGATTCTTTTTTTACTGGCTTGAAACAATGACCTGAGAGATTCTGGGTGGCAAATTGTTTTCGATGCTTGTGGGTTTCAACCACTGAACTGGTGCGGAAGAATTACAGGTGTCCCCCGGTTAACAACAGGGATACCTTCTTGAAACTCTGTTGTAAAGCGAATCTGTTGTTAATTCAGCACCATCTAGTGGTTGATTTTGGTGTGTATAGCCTACATAATGTAATGTAATACAGTGCCATTGTAATAGAGAATGAATGGCAAATACTCCAGATGCGTCTTTTTAAATCCCCAGCCCATCAGCTGGTTGGAGCTAGATGTTTAGTGCTGAACAGCTGATGGGCTGGGGATTTTAAAAGTTGTGTCTGGAGTACTTGCCATTCATTATTATTACAACGGCTCTGTATTACATTGACTTAATTTTGCTTTTAATGCAGCAGCAACGTTTTGTAAGGTACTGTACTGGGGACCGATGCCGTCGTATAGGTGGATCGTTGTTAAACAAACCGTTGTTAACTGGGGGACACCGTCTTTAACCAGGGGGACACCTGTATACTTTAGGTAAATCAGTAGGAGCTGCTTCAATGGGATGAGAGGGAATGAGAGATCCTAAGAGATCTACTTGAGAAGGAGGCCAAGCACTGGTTCCACTATATCCACTAGATACCACATCTGTCTCATGTTGCTTTCCACAATACTTGTAGCTGTCTACCAGATTGTAAAAAGGAGCCATTCTCTCTCCGACTGCAAAAAGCCTCTGGCATTTTCAGCCCATGATATGCAATGTCTCTTGTTTCATGACTTCCCCTAGATTGCTTTCATACCATTTTGAAGGCTTACTTGAACCAGCTGAAATCATGTAAGAGTTGGTTCAACTACATTGCCTAATAACTAAAACAAAAACGAAATGCATTCATAAGCCAGTCCTCTTCCCCTCCCGCATGCACTTCTTTAAATGCAGAGCATCTTACATCATTCCACTTAGCCTTGGCCTTTTCCTTCTCAAATCTGCTATATTCCTTTCGATCAATCAGCTCCGTCACTAGTCGACAAATCAGGAGGAGGACCAGCCCAATGAGAGCCACTCCAGCAATGGTGCCCCCCACAATGGCTGCAATATTAGGAGGCTGCGGACATTCTACGGAGGAAAAAGACAGAAGATCTGCATTATGTGACTGAGCAGGAGGGCACTGTATGTCTGCTGTGACTGATTACATATCCAGAAGATTTTCACCTTGTACAATAGTGAGCAGTTTTGCTCTCCTAAAACAGAGTCTGTTGTCATTAGAGAGAAGAATTTCCACTGAGAGTGTTCATTTTGTTGTGTTGTCAAATGTTTCCCTTCCTCCAGAAATGACAGTTCCTGCTGAGACTATCAGTACTAGCTTTGAAGGAGGCCAACATTTCTTCATAAATGTAGAATTTGAATTGATGTTTCATACTGTTTGTTTAGCCAGGGGTGAGGAAAGCTCCACATAGTAGGTTTTCATCTCTCCATCAAACAAAAAAGACACTCTTGATACACTCCATATAAGGTTTCACCTTAAGGAAGGTTTTGATCCTATACACGCTTATCTGGGAGTAAGTTTCACTGAACTCAGTGATACTTCTGAGTAGGCATGCATAGGATTGCACTGTCAGTCTCTGCAGATTCCTATCAGAGAGGTGTTGCTTGCCTGTCTAAGGAGCCTCCACTCCAACTCCTTTGTTGCCTCTCTGGGGTTATCTCCTCTCCCCCCCCCCTCCCAGTCAGGGCTGGCTTACATCAGTGAGGGGTAGGGGGAAGGCCACTCCCAGAAGCCCCTCCACTTAGGTTTTCTCACAAGGCAGAGAGATGCCTTGGATACTTGACTTGGGCAGTGTGGGCTTCCCACCCACCCACCCACCCACACTCCTTACTCACCCCCCATCAGCTTCATGGGGCCTTTAGAGGGTCAACTGGCAGCCCCTGCCCTTCCATCCAACTCCCCTCCCTTGTTCACTCAGTCACCAAACTCACCAAGCTGTTCTTGTGCTGGCACAGGCCAAAGCTAGCTGTTCCTTGTCCTCGATATCACTTCCAGGCAATGGATGCACCTACTGTAAACCATCTGATCTGTTCGTTGGAGTGTGGGCAGGAAATGGGTACTGTGGTTGATGGTGCGATAGCATACATACCTTTCTCATGATGAACTGCCACAGAGTATATTTCATCTCCATCCTTTTGGAACATAGTGTAGCTAATCCAGCAATTCTGAGAATCTTTCTCCTTGCATTCTCTGCCTCTAGTCTCTGGAATAGATTTATCTTCATACAGATGAATGTTTGGACAGGTTTCCGAGCAGTTCTTCTGAAATGGGCCAGTCTGAAAGGCTTTGCACTCAACACAGGAACTAGAAAATTTCAGAAATTTTTTTTTTCTAAGAATTGCCTTGCAGGACTGAGATGCAGTGGATCTACAGTATATGCTATTTCAAGTATTTGAAATGCTTAATGCACATTTATTCTAGTCATTCTTGCACCACCGCTGTAAGGTAGGCCTGCATTATTATTCTCACATTGCAGATGGGGAGGCAGAGTAAATGGAAGCTTGCTGAAATTAAACTTCAGAGATCATGGCTGATATGATCAATCATTCCTGGAGTATATTAAGTATAAAATGCCATTTCAGTTGGACTATTCCATTGTAGTTGGAAGACTGCAAGCTAAGACATGAACCAGGGTGGTGTGGGAATATTACGTTATTCAGGATTGTTTATATAGAATGACTTATCCCCTTGGATAGTGTGTGTGGCGGAACAGAGAGTCAAGCCAACAGAATACCACGTTCTGCAGTTGGATATAGGCAATGGATATAGTGAAGCTTTAAATACATACAAAGCTGGCCGATACCAACTCATCCATTGGTTCATCTAGCTTGGTACAGTCCCAACTTACAGCAGCTCTCCAAAGTCTTGGTTCCTTTCCCTGCCTCAAAACCAGAAATCCTTTAACTGGATGTGGAGGATTGATTGCCTGTATTGAGTGACAGTCACCTGACCCAATGACCCCACCTGCATCACATCACGATCCTGGTCAAAAGTCTCCCATCCAAACCCAGGAACCAGTTTCCTTTTGGGAGCCCACCCAGTGCAAGACAGCATGGATTAGCAGTCACATTACAAGGTTGATGCGGATGCTCCAGCCAAGCCTTTTGGTGGGGAAGGAAACCCTCATGCCCTCGATAGGTTAAAGTCACTGCCACCAATAACAGGACAAAGCAAGTGGATGCTTGAATGCTCGTCTGGCCTACCCAGATGGACAAGCCCTTATGAGAGCCTTCAGAAAGGAAGAGGAAGCAAGAGTGAAGTACAAACTGCCCTCCCCCTCTCTTCCTGCCTTGTCAGAGGCATTAAATCAGGGAAGCAGGGGCAACATGGGGCCTTCCCACTCCCTGACTGCCCCACATCAAATCCATCCTCAAGGACAGGGGTCGGCAACCTTCCTCCGCATAGGGTCTGTGAGTGGATGGATGGCCACATTCATGGTGGCCAGGAGAATCAGCCCTCTGCAGGAACTCTCTGGAGCGCAGGAGAAGGCAAATCCCCAGCTGAGGCGCCGGCGGATTGGGATCCTACGCTGCGGATCACTCCGCACTTCTCAGCAGTGAGGGTGGCGCCACAGCCTGGTGAGCCCAGAGATTGCCATTGAAGCTTGTGATCAGAGACTGCGCAATAGACTGAGGCCTCATAGGGCCGGATAGGATAGTACCACCCAACACCAGTTGGGGTCGGTGAGCACCTCAAGGCCATACCAGACAACAGGGATTTTAAGAGATGTAAATCCAGGTATTAAATAAATAAATCAGTTTGATTTATTTTAAAATCTAAACTTTTAAGGGGAGGCATCTTGGGGGAATCTATCACAGAGAGCAGAAAGACTAGTGAGGCAAAAAAAAATGCAGAATGAGGTTCCCCAGAAATAGCCTTGCTCCCTGTTCCTGAATTAGCAGAATATTTTATACAAAATGGATCCCAAATGCAGTCATGCATCAGTAAGGAGTATGAGACAGCAAGGATATGGATGGGAGGTCAGGACTCCCTCACACCACTTACGTGTGTTTGGCACATGGTGATGGACAGCCTGGACAGTCTTCACAAAATGGGGGCTGGTAGCGCGATTTGCATTCACATGTATTGCACCGACATACCCCACGGCCACTGCATACACTCTCCCTTGAGTTTTTGCAACCGTCTATCGAGGTCCTGCATTGGCAGGCACTGCCATCATAACCCACATTGCATTTGCATTTTCCACAGTCACAACGTCCTCGTTCTGGAAAGAGAGAATGAGATTTTAGGACAGAAGTATTGTCCAATGGCAAAATGTACTGCCTAAGTAGCAATCAGGGATCCCCACAGTATCAGAGATCCAGGAGCACCATTGAGGCATTCAGCAAAACACAGCCCCTGTGATATTGGGGCAATGTGTTACATAGAATCATAAAATATAATGAGTTGGAAGGTACGTTGGAGGTAATCTTGTCCAACCCCCTGCTCAGTGCAGGTGACCTCAGCATCCCTGACAGGTGGCTGTCCAGCCTCTGCTTGAAAACCTTCAATAAGAGTAAGCCCATGATTTCATGAGGCAGACTGTTCCAGTTCTGGACAGCTCTTAGGAATCTTCATTGTTTCCAAATTTACAGGTTTAAAAGTCATGTATAGGTTCACCGAGTTAAAAATACACATCAAAATACGTCAAAAACGGTTCAAAACCCGCAGTACAAACAGTAAAAATGGTTTAAAGCCAGCAGTTAAAAAACAGTTAAAACATGCATTATTAAAAACAAACGTTTCGTCCACCTCTGTGGACCTCCTCAGGTAAGAGTTGCAGCAAGCTGTCAGGAAGTTACTGAGTTGCGTAACAGACTTGCTTTTCAAGAAGTGAAAAAGTGTGCGAAAACCAGTTGCACAGCGTTCAAAGATCTAATTGGCAGAAGCAAAGGTTGACTGTGAGTAACCCCCTGGGACAGCGGAGAGAGAAATTATGACCGGCTCCAGAGATCCATGGGGACAGCAACTGCGGATGACAGGTTACAGTGTTTCATTTGTCTCTCTTGGTAAATCTATTGATTGCTGGAAGCCAGATTTTATCAACAAAGGATAATTCCTGCTGTCTGTTCAGCAGGTTCTGATGTTTCTCTTTGCTTATTTCAATGGCTTCATAATGCGACCTCTGTCTCAGTCCCGATTCATTAATTAAACTTTTTGTGTTGTCAAATTGTATGGCGTGCCCCGTCTTCTTTGCATGTTCCGCCAGGGCTGAAAGTTCCGGGTGTTCCACTCTGACAGCTCTCTGATGTTCCATGATTCGCGTATTAATTGAGCGTTTAGTTGTACCAATGTAGGCTCTTCTGCATTCACAGGGTACCCTGTACACCCCTGGATTGGACAACGGGGGTCTTGGGTCATTTGGATTTCGTAATATTTGCGATAATTTACTGGTGGGTTTAAAAATTGTCTTTACGTCATATTTCCTTAGCACCCGAGCAATCTTATCTGTGGTGCCGTGCACATATGAGAGCATTAACCTGGTTTCATCCACTCTGTTTTATTTGTGTCTTCCTTCTTGTTATGTTTCGTATATTGCTTGGACCAATTCTTATTAATTTGTGCACTGCCATATCCATTTGCCTTTAATTATTGCGTAAGGATGGTTCTTTCTTGGTCAACTGATGTCTGATCGCAGATGTTCAAGGCACGGCATATCAAGGAGTTGATTAATGAATTCTTATGTGCTGCATGATGGTTATATTTTTGATGTAGATATCGTCCAGTATTAGTAGGTTTTCTATATACCGGGTGCGCACGCGTCAGATCTGGTTTCCTTGTCACCAGCACATCCAAAAAAGGGAGGGATCCATTCACCTCTTGTTCAATAGTAAACTGAATGGCTGGATTCTGACTGTTAAGATGGTCCAAGAACAACATCAAGGCTGTTTCCCCATGTTCCCACACACAAAACACACCGCCCACATATCTCAGCCAAATTTCTGGATGTTGAGAGGCAGACTGTAATGCTTGTTTTTCAATGTGCTCCATATACAGATTTGCCATGACGGGACTCAATGGGTTTCCCATCGCCACTCCTTCTCTTTGTTCCCAATATGTATTATCCCATAGGAAGTACGTGGATGTTAAACAATGTTGAAATAAAGGAGTGTATTCTTTTGGTACTGTATCATCAATAAGTCTTAATGTTTCTCTAACAGGCACTTTTGTAAATAAGGATGTTACATCAAAAAATGATCAATCTAGAGTTGGGGGACAATCTAATGTACTTAAGCAGCTCAACAAAGTGCTCTTAAGAAATTCTTCCTCATGTCTAGCCTAAATATACTTCCCTGTAGTTTCAACCCATTGGTTCTAAGTTCTGCCCTCAGGAACCACAGAAAGTAAGTACCACCACCCCTTTCTGTGCGACAGCCCTTTAGATACTTGAAGATGGCCATCAAATCTTCTCTTTACCAAGGCACGTTTAACCATTCCTCAAATGACTTGGTTCTCAAATGACTCACTACCTTAGTTGCCCCCCTCTGAACCCACACCAGTTTATCAATGTCCTTAAAATGTGGTGCCCAAAACTGGATGCCAATTTCACTAGTGCATCTCCAAAAAGGGGAGATGAGATTTGACTAGCATTACTTGCTCTTGACAAACCCATGCTGCCTCCCAGAGATCACCCCATATTTCCTAAGTGCTCATAAACATGCTGCTTAATCATTTGTCCCATGGATCTTTCCAGGCATTGACATGAGGCTAACTGGTCTATAGTTTCCCAAATCTTCCTTCCCCCCCCCCCCCTTTTCAAAGATAGGGACAACATTTGCTTGTCTCCAGTCCTCATGTACCACATCCATTCTCCAAGAATTCCCAAGGACGATAAACAGTGGGTCCAAGATCACAAGCAATCTCAGGACTCCCCCACTAAACTCCCACATCAAACTCCCTTGTTCTCTTGGTACTGCAGTGACCCCTCCCCTTGATGGAAGAAGAGGCTGGCATTGGCACAATTACTTTTACAAGTACTTTTTAAAAGCACATTGGCACAATTACTTTTAGAAGAATGGTGCAAAACCAGAACATTTCTTAGAGGAAAGACATTTCTCTATTTAACATTCACACTCAGTTGATAAAATAACTAATGAAAATAAGTCATATTGCATCAGTGCAACTTACTTCCAAATAATGTCAGTATGTTTTTCACACTATTCTCTTTAAAATACAGAGATAAAGGTGTATAACTGAAATTATACCCTTAAGCATGCAGTAGAAAATGCAGCCTACTGGAACAAGGGAAGCAGGAGAAGTAAAGAATAGTCTTTGATAAGTTCACATTTACAGGATAAAAAGTTTCATTACACTCGTCCTATAACCAATGAATATCTTTGTTTGAACCCGAGACTCCTCCCTCTCCCCCTCCCATCCACCCCTCTATGTACAGGAGTCAGAACTTCGGGCTGCTATCATCTTGCCCCAACTTCACTAGGGGTCGCTTAAAAAAACTCAATGCAATTTGGGTGAAACGTTGCATTTTTAGTGTTAGGTTTTTATACTTTTAAACTTGCTTTTACTGTGGTTTATAAATAGCCTTACCAGAGTCCCGGAAATGACTGGGATTGTCACAGTAACGAGGATCATCCCAGTAATCCCGGGCTGCCCTCCCCAGCATCCCCAGGTTGCTGCGTGACTTTCCAGCACTTCAAACGGCTTTTCAAAAAGTAAAAAAAAAAAAACCCTGATTCACAGCAACTTCCGGTTTCGCATTGTAACCAGAAGTCGCTGTGAACTGGTGACTGGGGGGGGGGGGCAGAGACAGCCTCACGCGCCTGCGCTTGGCTGGGAGCACTCGGAAAGCGTCCAATTGAACTCGGATGCTTTCCGAGTGCTTCCAGCCTCACGCTGGTGTGCGCGAGGCCAGTAGCGTCGTTTGATATGGGGCCCTATGGCCCTGGGCCCCAGGCGCCAGCTTCTGGAGGGCACCAAAGGGGCGCCAAAAGGTCCAGGAGTTTTTATTCTTATTATTTTTATTTCATACTTTTTTAACGTGTTGAATGGCCCCAGCAGCACCCCTCCGGGAGGCAGCTGCTTCATGCGCCCTCGTGGGGGCGAAAACAAACATTTAAAATCCGGGGGGGGGAGATATCGCCCGGGCACAGGGAGAAGAAAGCATTGCAGTGTTTAAACAGCCATGAAAAGATGCCCTTTCTTCCCTCCTCCCCCCCTCCGATTTACTCCACCGCCGCCACCTCCTCCTGCTTGTCTCTGTGTGTGTGTCGCTCCCAGGACGCGAAGAAAGCAAGCCATACGTGCGAGGACTCGGCCGGGCGCGGGGCGAAGAAAGCAAGCCATGTAGACGACTCGGCAACGCGACGAGGAAGTTCAAGTGCCTCTCTAGGAGGTGTCTCCCTAGTAATCAGCGAGACTGGAGTGGAGGCGCCTCCTAGAGAGGCACTCGAGGTTCCAGCCTCGAGGTTAGAAGTACTTGGAAAGCATCCGAGTTCAATCGGACGCTTTCCGAGTGCTCCCAGCCACGTGCAGGCACGCAAGGCTAGGAAGATAAAGATGAAGATGCGCGGCAGCGGGGCAGCAGGCAGTCCTGGATGGCCGGGACGAGGAGGAGAACAGAGAAGAGGAAGAGGTTGAGCGTGGGCTGTGGTGAGTGGCAGTGAACTCAGTGACCCCCTGGATGTCCAGCCGGCATGTTCAGCTGGCTCAACATTATTAAATAAATACTGTATTTTACCTTTTTCCCGTGCCTCTGAGCACGTGCAGAGTGCCACCGCTGTTTTCATCCCTGGCTGTCACAATGCACCTGGCTGGCCGGGACGAAAACAGCGGCAGCACTCTGCACGTGCTCAGAGGCAAGGGAAAAAGGTAAAATACTGTATTTATTTTATGGTGGACACACCCACTTCTGGTGGATGCACCCACTTCCGGCGGAAGTGACATCACAGTTTTTGACCCGCCTCCCCATGATGTCACTTCCGCCCCCCTCGGGGTCCCAGAAAATCTGGTAAGCCTATTATAAATGTGTTTTACTTGTTTTTAATACTGGGTCAGGACGTGTTTTAAACGTTTTTTACCAGACAGATTATTGCCATGGCTTTTTATCCTGTAAATGTGCACTTATCAAAAAATCACTGCTGGCCATGAAAATTTCAAAGAGAATAGTCTCATATTCTGCACTGGTCAGTCACGCACCTTCTCCTCCACACAGACGGCCGTTGTGGAGCTCACAGTTCATGTTGTCACAGTCACAGAAGGTACCATAGATTTGCTTTTTGGAATCATCACTGGTGTGGCAAATGCACTGTCCGCACACACAATCTCCGAGGCCAGAGCAGATGACTGAGGCATTGTCCTTTCGACAACTCTTTTCCAGTTCCTTGCTGGATTTGCCTCCAGTTCTGCAATCACAATTCTTTCCGATAAAACCAGGATTACATCTGGTATGAAAAAAGAAATATTCAAAATTACAGAAATGCGTGAAAATGACTTACTTTGCTCCTATGTCTATAATCTTATCATGAATGTGTTTTGGAATTGGTTTCCCTGCATATTTTAGTTTAATTTATTTTGCATCATTCGAGATCCAGTCTATGGGTGTATCTACACAAGCAAATGTACTGCACTTCAACCTTCTATGGATTTAGTTTAAATAGCTATGTTTAAAAATAATTTACAAATCTATGGATTTACCGTATTTTTTGCTCCATAAGACGCACTCCCCCCCCCAAAAAAATAGGGGGAAATCTCTGTGCGCCTTATGGAGTGAATATTGTTTAAAAAAAACCTTTTATCTACTGGAAAGCTTGCATCTTTGAGACTCGCGTCTGAACTCTTTGGAATGCAGCTCTCTGGAATGCAGGAACTGCTGAGCGGGGGCAGTCCTGGCGGGCTGCGATCAATAAGGAGCAGCTACCTTAAAGGAGCAGTGACCTTAAAGGCTTCCTTGCAAATATGCCTGCTGCTACTGCCAGCTCCTTGCAGCTCCTTTTGGCAGAGAAAGGGCCTTTTCCGTCTTACACATGCTCTCAACCTGGCTTCATAGTCAGTTGATGCTCTCTCTCTCTCTCTCTCTCTCTCTCTAGTAGTGCATGTGCGTGCACTCTGGGCTTGTACATTTATACAAATCTTGGGGTTCCCAGTGATGATGGTTCTTAATGCCACTGTTGACTGCTGTTCACTTTACATGGTTGAAATATTATTTTGATATATTTTAAAAAATATTTTAGTTCACCATTTGGTTCAGAATATTTTTTTTCTTGTTTTCTTCCTCTAAAAACCTAAGTGCGTCTTAAGGTCCGGTGTGTGTTACGGAGTGAAAAATACGGTAGTTTACATAGCTTTTCTGATTTGTTACTGTCAGAGTTCTTTTCAGTTCAACGTGCTACACATTTTGTTAACTTCACCCTATCCCAGGGGCTAGAGGAGATCTGGCACTATTTCCCAGACTTATTTGCGCATGTCATTTTTAGATAGTTCCCCTGTTTTGTATATGCTTTTCCCAAAGAGTTCCTGCTTATATATACAACTAGGCAAGTACAAAAAATGAAAGTGGCCTTGGGGGCCATTGCCCTAGTCACAATGATTTGGCAGAAGAATGGGTTAAAGCAGGGGTGTCAAATTCATTTCATAGTGGGCCAAATAGCATTCATGGTGCCTGCTGAGGGCTGGAAGTGACATCATTAAGCAGGAAGTGATGTCATTAAATAGATGATGGCCAGAAATGAGCACTTTGTTCTCACATAGAAACTCATTAGCTGCAAATGACAGAAGAGAAAATGTTCAAATCTTGATTATGTTTTCAAGATATGAGAAAACATATCTTGAAACACCCAATTATCACACTGGGAGAGGCCAATTATCACACAGGCCACCCTTTCAGCAGCTCTACTTCTGCCACAACATCACTTTGCAGCTTGGTAACTGAGAGGTGCTCTGCGAAGTGATGCCTCAGCAGAAGCAACGCTGCTGAAAGGCGGCCTGCATGATAATTGGGCTCTCCCAGCACCTCAGCATCTCCCTCTTTCACCCCACTTGGTTTGCCCCTTACCGCATAGCGTTCCTTGCCTTCCGAGGTCTCCTTCCATCTCTCCCTCCCAGTGCCTTGGCAGAAGCTGCTGAAAGGGCGGCGCTGGGAGAGTTCAATTATCACAGGGGTTGGATAAAGAGCTTCTGGGGGCTGTATTTGGCCTGTGGGCGTTATGTTTGACACCCCTGGGTTAAAGGGTGATGCTATATTTGGGGTTTTTCCTCCAGGATTTTTGTTTTAATGACTCTCATGCCAAATCCTCAAACTCCCTTTGTTTAGCCCTGGAAAGTTTAAACAAGCAGCTTATGCATTCTGCGTGAACAGGTTTTGAATAGGAGATTCTTCATTGAAATACAGATGCACACGTGGAACATGCATAAATAATCGGATTGGTCAAAATGTTCCTATAGGACTAACGTATTATGACAGGTCTCTACATAACATGTTATGTCACATACATAACATCTAGATGTTGGTGCTGATGTTATTTTATCACCTGCAGATTCCACAGTCTATTTTCCCTTCTCCACTGCAGTCGGAGGGATCTGGTTTTTTCTCATCACACTCACAGTTGCACCGACTGCGCATAGTCACAGTGAGGGAGTCCGTGAAGCCAAGGGGCCGGATAACAAGGGTTGTCTCGTTATTAAAGCACTTTGTTGCTGTAATTTTCACTTGGAACAAAATCTGTAAAAATACAAAGAATTGTGCAGTCTATTCTAAATTAAAGTTCAAAATCATCAGGAAAGGCATCCTAGTATAAGACCAGTTTTGCTTGCTGCTGTGGATGATTTTTCTAGAAAAGACTGTGCAAGTATCCGTTGGAACTGGTTTGGAAGGGGTTGAACTTAGATAGGTTAGAAGCTCATCTATTTCTCAAATATTACTAGAGTTAGAAGCTCATCTATTTCTCAAATATTACTAGAGTTAGAAGCTCATCTATTTCTCAAATATTACTAGAGTTTCAGGACAGATTTCTAAAAGGTGTCTTGTTGTAAGAGTACCAACAAAAACAAAAAGCCTCCACTGGAGCTTAAACTCAGTCACAGCTGCTAATTGGAGCTGGCTTCCTGCTTGCAGTTTACTGGTTGTCTGAATGTTGCAAGCTGGGGTGTATGGAACAGTTCTACAAAATAGTGTTGTTGTATCTAAGGAACAACCTCAGGTTTATTTAGACCTAAATAATGTGAGCTGTGTGTGTGCAGCTAGTAGAGAACAGGAGGCAATGCTTCGTTGTGTTTGTTCCTTTTTGTGTATTTATTCTTTGGTTTCCAAATAAAGTTAGCGTAGACCTTATGATGTTGGTGTAAAGCTTAAACTTAACACAAACTCAATTAGAAATATCTAGAATTGCTTGGAGCATTGCAGCAAGATCTATTGTGGGGTACTTAACGTGTTCATTCAGACAAACTTTTTGGAGCACCAGTTAAAACCGAGTGATATTTCTCTGCTTTGTACTGAAAATACATTTGTGGAAAATTGCTTCAGCTAAATTTTTAGCTAGCCATAAACATTCTAAAGAAACGTATTCTTCAGCCACCCCCTTTTGGACCAGTTCAGATGTCCACACTGTCTAAGTGGTACAATCCATTCACTGGCTGTACCATCTCAGTTTTCACAGAGGAATCATTTGTTTGAAAGAACCACCCTTTTGAATAGTGGAAATTCCACTCCCAGTAATGTGTGCTACTTCCACCCATGTGACTACAGCAAATTGCATGGCTATATATCACAACCCCCTAACTATGTGGGTGAAAATTAGAAATGTTACCACAGGTAGCATGGGAGCAGTCCAGCCATGCTGCTCCAGCTAAAATATAAGTAGGAAGGTCCTCTTCCACTTGCCCATGCACTTCTCCAAGTGCAGAGCATTTTACATCTTTCTACTTAGACTTGGCCTACTCCCGATTTCTCAGCTAGTGATGGAACTGATTGATCAGAGGGAATATTCCAGATTTGAGAAGGAAAATGACACAGGGAAAAAAGAATTCGAGATAGAACTTCAGAATTGCTGGATTAGCTACACTATGTTCAGAAGTTTCGGGCTCCCTCCCAGCGCCTGGCGCGTGGGGGCGGGGCCTGCGTCGCGTGACGTCGACGCGCCCCTCGCGTCACGTCGACGCGCCCCCTCCTGTTTTCCGCTCATTTTGGAGTGTAACGGGCTCCAGGGAGGGTGGGCGGGCCGACACAACGTCAGTGACTGCCCCGCCCGCCCGCCCGAGCGCCTGGTTCGAGTGAACCATGCGCTCCACTGTGGTTACGTCTCTGACTATGTTTCAAGAAAATGGAGAGGAAATATATTCCGTGGCAGTCCATCATGAGAAAGGTATGTACGGTATCGCACCATCAGCCACATTTCCTGCCCACACTCTCAACAAACAGACCAGACAGTTTAGGTGCATTCCCTGCCTGGAAGTGACATTGAGGACAGGGAACAGCTAGCTTTGGTCTGTGCCAGCACAAGAACAGCTTGGTGAGTTTGGTGACTGAGTGAATAGGGGAGGGGAGTTGGATGGAAGAGCAGGGGCTGCCAGTTGACCCTCTAAAAGCCCCCACGAAGCTGATAGGGGAGGTAAGGAAGGAGAGACACAAAGAGTGTGGAGCCCGACCCAACGCAAAAATAGGCTGGTGGAGCGAGCACTCCACTGGCCTAATGTGTCACAAAAGTTTCGTAAGGAACTTTTGAGACACCTCACGTGTAAGCGGCACCAGCACCACTCACACCGCTGGCGTCCTGGACCTGCGCAGGCCGACGCAGGTAAGTCCTGCACCTATCAGTGCAGGGGTGGGGAGAAGGGTGGGCAGGGGTGGCAAGGGAGGGGGGCCATTGGTCGGTCTGGGGAGGCAGGGATATATCCTGAGCCCCTTGCCAGGCCGGGAAGGTGTCTAAAGAAGAAGTTACAAGCCTAACAAGCAGCATGCCTCCTGATGCTGGCTTTCTCTCTTCCCCCCCCCCCAAAGGTTGTCAGTTTTTAACAGCTACAAATGAGTCCATCTTCTCTTACCTTATCATTGATCTTGACGTTGTCACATTCCCCTCTTTGTTTATCCTTGTTATGTATTTTGTTAGGGCAGAAGGAATCGTATGTGATTTTGATGAAGTCTGGTAAGGAACCATGGTCCAAAATGATCTTGGAAGATAAATTCTGCAAGGAAATGAGATTAAGGTTGATGCAATAATGAAAAACTGAAGCCCAAGTATGTCGTGCACCTTACCATCTAAAAGGGAGAAAAACGAGAGAGTATTTGCTATACATTCTCTTCCCATTGGAGACAGACCAAGACCCTGCACTGGGCCCCTCATCAAGTTTACTGGTGGTGGCAGAAGTTCCTTCCATCCTCCCCATTAACAATTTGGGAGACCTCATTGCTAGCCAGTGCTGGGGGGGGGGGTTTCAAGGGGCTGGCCCAGCCTGGTGGATCCTCAGATGGCAGTGGGCCCTCAGTGTCACACCTGGCTGGCCCCTGATGCTGCCAGTAAGGCAAGAACAATATTGGGCTCAGTTCTTGAGAGGGATTTGATATGGATTTGAAGGCTTCTCAAATCCCCAGAATGTAAGCAGAGATCAGTAGTTCCCAACCTGGGGTACCCATAACCCCAAGGGGTACATGCCAGGATGTTTAGAGGCACACGAAAAAAATCGAATGATGGCGGGAAAAGGTACATATGTCAACAGTGCAAGATACAAGTCAAATGCTGTGAAATTCATTCAACGTTATGA
The DNA here is from genome assembly GCA_026170595.1 of Plestiodon gilberti rubricaudatus. Classification (NCBI taxonomy): domain Eukaryota; kingdom Metazoa; phylum Chordata; class Lepidosauria; order Squamata; family Scincidae; genus Plestiodon; species Plestiodon gilberti. Next base: position 145,946,200 of record JANXHW010000001.1, read on the forward strand.
CGAGTGAAGGCACGGGCTTCCTTTGTTATTTAACCTCGAGAGAAGCCCGCATTCCCTCACTTTATTTTGGTGGATGGTGGGGAGTCCCTCCCTAAACAGTGTGGTGCGAACATGCCACTGCAGCGCGCATGCTCAGCGGCGCACCCCTTCACAAGCTCAGCTTCGCGAACATTTGAGTGCCATCACACTGGAACCAGTGTATATATAAGTGGGCACCTCAGTCAGTCCAGTGAGCAGCGTTCAATGAGCACTGTTTGTTCATCTTATTATTCCATTACTTTTTAATACCATTATTGGACCATTTATTTACAGTTCCAACATATAAATTTGAAATAACAGCAACTATGATAATTACAAACATTTTGCTAATATGAAGGGTACAATTTATGGAAATAGGCTGTCAAAGTGGTACACAAGTGAAAAAAGATGGTATAGTATAGTATAGATCGGGGTGGTATAGTATAGATCGGGGTGGCCAACCTTTCAACATGAATGTTCCTGGCCCTTTAATGGTTGTCTAGGTGAGGGCATTTCAGCAGGTGCAGCTGCTTTAGCAGCACCGTCAGCAATTGCAGCTGCCAAGATTCTGTCTTCTACATAACTCTTAAGAATACAGAGGCCCTCATGGTGGAAGGTTGGCCCCCCTGGTATAAATAATAGTGAGTTCCCCATAACATGCAAGAGAGATAAAAGGAGCCTTCACATGAAGCAGTACATGGATGATTTTTTTTAAAAAAAAATGAACTTTATTCTATGTTGGCCAATATCAGGTAGTGATAAAATATTTTTTAAAAAAAACCTTCACTTGAAGATGTGTAAATGTTAAAGGTGCTTAATTTTATCTCATTTGCCAAAGAGAAAAGTAAAATTGGAAATGGAGGCGATCACCTTCAGGGCCATTCAGAGGAATTTTATCAGGGGGTACAAAGTTTCTTTTGGGCCCCTTCCTTCCCTACATATGAATTTGGCTCCTAGGCCGCTTTTTTGACCAATTTTTCACCCTGGGACCAGGTACAAATTACCTCCCTTAACCCCGCTCTCAGAGGCCCTGGTCACCTTAGGTGATACATAATGTAAGCATTAAAGGGCTGCATATCGTGTCAGCTTTACAAATTAAGCTCCCTGGACCTTTCAGTTGCCTTGATCTTTCAGCTTAACAATGGGCTGGGAAAGGAGGCATCGAGGCAGAAATCCAACAGGTAAAGCTTCCCTTTTTCACTTGCTAGAAATACAAATCGATGACTATCTGCTAATGCATCTCAGCAAGGCACTTCCCCCAAATAGTATAAATGACTACAGTAATGGCCAGGCAGAGATTCTACAGGAGCAGCAGTTTCTGCTGCTATCACTCCTGTGGCAAGCCTGTCTTCCCCTTCCCTTTAGACAGGTGGTAATGCAAGAGCTTTCTTGCATCTCAGCCTGGAGGAAAAGATCACCGATTTCCAACGCTTCCAAGCTTTGTGTCCTCTCTCTTCCTGCATTCATTTGCCTATAAATGCAGAAGAAGATGGGAAATATCACCTGGGTTGCCTCAACATTTTTTTTTGGGGGGGGGGAAATAGATTCCCTTCCCCCACAAGCACTAAAAAAAGGTGCTTTTGGGGTGGGCTTGAAAATGTTTGTGAACCATGCTCTACCCCCATTCTTGACAGAGCTCTTGTGCGCACACACACACACACACACACACACACACACACACACACACACACACACACACACACTTACTTACATTGTAAGCATCCTGGATAAGTTGGATAATGTTACTGGAATCATTCCGCAGTTCTCCCACAGCAGACTTGGGGATCATATCACTGAGCTTCTGTCAATGGAAAGCAAATGTACTGAAAACATTGTCTCACTCTATTAGATATCAGGTGCATTGATTATAATTAATAATTATAACCCCTGCTAACTGGGCAAAGCGGCATCTTTTAAAGTGGTGTCCCGTTATACCATATTTAGCATGGACAAAGCAACTGTCATCTTCACCCCAGCATGGAGAAGCACAGTTTTCTCCAGTGGCTGTTGCTAGTGACTCTTTGTGAATCCCTTGGGGGCCAGGGAACCAGGTACTTACTTTATTTTGCTATGTAAACAACTTTTTTTGTTGAAAAGCAGGATATAAATATCCTTAGTAATAAATAAATAATGTAAGTGTCAGGCAAGGCCCGACAGTAAATGCTAACCTGCACCTTGCATATCACCAATAGATTCACCGCCCATTCCTATTCAGAGTTTACGGCAGCAGATCTCATGATCCGCTGCTGTAAGCAGTGTTCTGGTGGTGCAAAAGCGTTGCTCTTTGGAGCTGGCGCAAACAGCTGGAGGTTCCGTCTGCATGCCAGTGGCTCACCCAGCCCTTGCTGGAGTAGGTAAGGCAGCGGTGGTTCAGGGAGGATTAGAGCAGGGAGTGGGAGGATCTCGGCAGCAACAGTGCACGTCAAGATCCTATCCCCCTTCTGTGGTCCAACACATCCTCAGAGGGTTCTTAGACTTGGGCCAGGTACATAACTGCCAGAAGTCTGAGGAAACCCATTGGCGGCCTATGAGGTGGTAAGTAAAAAAGAAAAGAAGACTAGCAGGGGATAGAATTGGGCTGTCAAACTTCTAATAATTTTTCATCTTTTCACCAACATTGACATTTTATACCTAATCTTCTCTATACCTTTGGAAGATTTACTCACTCGATAGGTGTCAACAACTTTACTGGTAACAGCAAAAATGGGCTGGATATTATTTTCTTCAAGTTTTTGTACCAACTGGCCAACAGATGGATAGTCCTGCATAACAAAAGAAACAGCAATGAACGCTCTCGCTCCCAAGTTAGTAAAAAACAACAACAGCTGCAGCACCTTAAAAATGAACCAAATAATTCTGCACAAACTTTTGTGGACTATGGTCTACAAAATCAATTAGTTTGATCTTAAAGTGCTACAAGTATCTTTCAACTAATTGCTGAAATCAATTAGTTTGACCTTAAAGTGCTACAAGTATCTTTTGGCCCAATTCTAACCTACCTGTACACGCTCTGCTGGCGTGCACTGTCACAAAAGCGCCGTAAAGCGCTTTGCGACAGTGCAACAGTTAGTAGCACCAGCGGGAATGCCAGAGCCTTCCCAGTGCCAAGCAACACTTGCCAAAGCAGGTAGGTCCGGTGTAAGGGTGAGGGAAGGGCGTAGGATGGGCGGGGAGGGGGCCGACGGGGGCCGGGGGTGGGTGAATCAGGCCCAGGTTGGGTGGGATCAGTGGTGTTGGCATGCACCTTATCCTATCCCCCTTCCCAGGCCTGATCTGCCAACATGAATCAACACAGACCTGCGCCAGCAATATCACTGGTGCAAGCCTGAGTTGACCCATAGCAGTGGCTGGGGCTTTCCCCAGGGCAAGGGGATAAATGTCCCCTTACCGTGAGGAAACCTCCTGCCTGCTTAATTCCCCGCGGAATACAGCATAGCCTGTGCTGGTGCCGCTGCATCAGCGGGGGGAATTTAGTTAGGATTGGGATGTTATTTTTGGTGTAACACACTAGCATTGCTACGACTCTGGAAGTGGACTTCAAGTCATTCATAATAATCTATTTTCAAGATTGCATCTTAGCACAAACTGCGTTAAAAAGATTTATTTATTTATTTATTTTTCACACCACCCTTCCTCCAAGGAGCTCAGAGTGGTGTACATATTTCCTCCCCTCCTTTTTGTCCTCACAACAACCCTGTGAGGTAGGTGGGGCTGAGAGATAGTGACTGGCCCAAGGTCACCCAGGAAGCTTCGTGGCTGAGCGGGGATTTGAACCTGGATCTTCCAGGTCTAAGTCCGACTCCCAAACCACTACACCATCCTGGCTCCTGGGCTATCAAGCCAATGACTATACCACCAACATAAGATATATAGTTTGTTAACAGGGACTCCACTTTTTCTCTCTCTGAGAAATTATGGAGTCTCACCCATTAGCTTCTGCTTCTAAAGGAGCTGCGAGATTCATCTTATATCCATGTACATATGTTTTGGTAGTTGCTCTGTTTTTGCTTTAAAGGACTGCCATTGAAAAGGCAGTACAGAATTTTCCCTGCATATATAAATTTTGATCATTCATTGTTACCAAACTGCGTAGTCTATGTAAGAAAGTCATGCTTTTTCATTCAGTCCTCACTGAGCTGATTCTCAGTTGTCAGATAGTTCTTAGAACATTTTCACAACAGTTGTGTGGGTGCTTAAGTCCCAACTATCATCTAAAATGGTGAATTAGTCATTAAGACTGCAGTTCATTGGCAGCTACTTGATGGAATGTGCTATTAGTTCTGTGCACTTACATATTCATTGCTTTTTTTATACATATTTTCCTCCAGGTGACATTTTCCATCGAAAGGAGTTAAGATGGCTCCGAGCTTACCATCCCCAGCAAAATGGAAACCGTCATCTGTAGTGTACACTAGTAAGCGCGTCACATTATCCCAGCCAATCTTACTCTGGATTAAAAAAAAAAAATCAGATTTTCAAACTGTAAGTAATTTACATAAAATCAGAAGAGCAAGGGATCAATCTGGATCCACCTTACCTTGTTACACTCTATTGTTTTTAAGCAGTTTTTCCTCAGCCTGGCTCAGATACTAGAAGTGAACTGGGCAGGAAGAAAATAGCTTAATAAAGCAGCAAAGCATAGTGAGATAGTTGCTTCGTGAACTATTGGTTGAAAAGGTGGTATATAAAAATTCTTAATACAGTAGGCTAATTGATATACATAACAAACAAGAGTTTATGGCATATTTCTGGTCACAAATACATCACCAAACTTCTAAATAAAGACCCAAAACACTTCTAATATTGAACACTGAAATAAATGTGATTTTTCTGGGCCAGAGAAAACCCATGCAGATATGGGGAGAACATTCAAACTCCACACAGACAGTGGCCCCAGCTGGGAATTGATTTTTTCCCCCTCAACTTTAAAATGAATATGAAACGACTTATAACAAAACAACTTTAAGTGAGGACTTGCTGTAATAATAATAATACAGTATAGATAGACACAGAGCAGATACTGAGAACGTTCAGAGCAGATACTGAAAACATTAAGACAATTTGGGGAAACCATCTTCAGTTCCTGATAGCAATATACTATGATGGGCAGCCCAATCCTGCTCTAAAGATCCACTGGGCACCCGAGGCCGCCCGCCGGATCCTGATCTCCGCCACGGGCAGCCTGCAGCAGGCAGACCGTGGAGGAAAGTCTATTCAGGGATGGGGACGCTCGTCCCCTTCCCCTAGTGTAACTGTGGCTGGGGCCGATAGGCCTCCTCGGATTAGCTGGCGGAAGTAGGAGTAGGCCGTGTAACGGCTCAGTCGATCGGCTGGGGTCAGAATTCGGCCGGAGCCGATCCCCTCCCCCTCCCCGATCGGCTGGGCCTATCAGCCCCCGCCATTTGCTCCCAGACCACCACCCCTCCGCTGGATCTTCACCTGGGTCAGGCGGCGGGCGGGAGCTGGTCCGGGCGGGAGAGCAGGGCAGGCCAGCCTTGCTCCAGCCTTCCCTGCTTGCAAGTCGTCGCGAAAGTGCTTTACGGCACTTTCGCGATGGCTTAGGGCGGCGATTGCAGGATTGCGCCCATAGTCTACTACCTAATTCAACCTAAACTCAACTCAGGAGAGGGCCATCTAAGTTATAGAGTCCTGTCACTGGAATGCTCTACCTAGGGAGATTCACCTGGTATCCACCTTGATGTAATTTTGGCATCAGAAAAGACCTATTTTAACTTACCTCTTTTCAAACGTTCAGTTCTTTGATCGAATTGTTTTATACTGCTTTTATTCCACAGGTTTTTTTTTTGATGGAATTGTTTTATACTGCTTTTATTCCACTGTCATATGTGTTCAGTATTGCTTCACTATTGCTATCTTTGAGGGATTTATTGTCAATTTATTTTGTAAACTAACCTGAGAATGTCTTAGATTGAAGGGCGAGGTAAACAAACAGGTGTGGTAGATATCTTCCCCCTCCCCCACAGCACTCTGTCATTGTGACTATTATCATTGGTTGCCACAAATCTTACCCCACAGACAGCAGCTTGCATCATAGCGTCAAGTCCCCCCTCTGGTGCATCAAGGTTTCCTGAAATATCTTGCTTCCCTACTTCTTCTCTAAACAGCACTGCGTCACCTGTGAGGCTGAGAACATGCCTGAAAGCAAACGGTGGTTGGCACTTGGTCTCACTGATTGGACAGGGGTTCTGAAGCTTCTCTGGATGCGTGTTAACAAAGGGCAACACAGTCTTATCCACAAAGGCACCAAATCCTAGAAGAACACAAGTGAATATTGAAAAGCGGGCAAACATTGCTATAGACCCACAGTATTATTAAATGCAGATTATAAGATTTTAAAATTAATGTTTGCTACAAGGATGAATAATGTCTCACAGCCCAATCCTATCATCAGGCTACCCTGCTGGAACTTGCACTCCAGCAGCGCAGCCTGACTTATGGGCATCACAAAATGCGATGCTCTATAGCACCTTGCCAGGCTGCTGCTGGAAATGGTGGGCTGCACTGGCTGTGTGGCAGTTGTGTTCCCTCATCCCTCAGCGCCAGTACGTCAGCAGCTGTGATGGGTCATGGGTGTGTGTGTGTGTGTGGGGGGAGGGAATGGGGCATTCTGGGGGAGGAACTGGGGAGGGGAGGGAAGTGGTGGATCCAGTGGCAATTGCGCATGCTGGATCTTAACCCCTCTTTTAAAATCTCCCTGCCCCTTTTCGCTCCTCGAACACGAGCCACCAAAATAGGTGGTGTATGTCCAAGAAGATGCATAGGAGGCCTGAAGACTTACTTGGAGGTGTTTTTTTTTACTTACCTCCCATTTATGTTCAGGTCGCTGTTGCCCCCCCCCCACACACACACACCTTGGCATATAGTGTGTGCCTTTTTGGCACGGTTGCATGCTATAACATGGCAGGGGATAGGATTGGGACCTTAGAAGCATACATTTATAATGATCTGGCCAGATTTTTGAAAGGAAGTCAGCTGAAAGGAAATATAAGTGATAAATATTATAGATACTCCAATGTATGATACTATCCAATCCTCTCAAATACCCCCCCCCCGGCCGATGCAACCAGAGCACATGCTGCATCCTGTGGGAGGGGCAGTCCTGGAGGTCTCCTCCAAGTAAAGGAACATTTGCTCCCTTGCCCAGGAGTAAGCCTCCGCTGCCTGCATGGGTCTACTTGGACTTGTGCCAGTGATTTCACGCCAGAGCACTGTGCCTCATGTTATCAGTGCTGTGCCCACCGCTAAGCCACGGGCCCTGAAATTTGAGCTACAGGCATCTTGTCAACACCTGACCCCAATCTGATTTATAAGACCCCAGGGTATCAAGACTGACAATTAAACTGAATTAATATGCGATAGATATAAGAAAGATGTGAGCACTTTGTAATTTTACCTTGTTGGAGTTCAGAATTCCAGACTCTAATTTTTTAGTACCAGGAGGCAGTTAAAAATCAGGGATATACACACCTATCCGAGCTTTTTTGGTAATCTTATTGAGAGCCTGCAGCAGATCTCCTCCGAGCTTCTTCACATTTTGCAGGTCATCTTTCATGGAATACGAGAGATCCATCAAGTAGTAGAGGTCTATTGGGTAATCTTCACCACGATGGAATGTCACATTAAAAGTAGCAGGTTGATCTGATAGTGAAAAGGAAAGAAATAAGCATCTGCCCTCATCCCTTCCCACAAAGCTTAAGAGCCTCCTTTACAGAAATCATATAACATTTCCTACACCTCAATCATTATTTGAAGCTCTTCAAGTATCACTGAGCTGCCCCTAAAACAGACAACGAGACAGCACAGTTGTTTTAAAAGCGGGAGGAGGGGTTCTGTACACCTGGTCCCAGTTAGTAATCTAGCTGCCATTTTTGTACTGAAGTTTCTGAATGGCCTTCAAGGGCAGCCTCACAGGGAATGAAATGTTCTTATGAAAAACTTAGTGCTTAGCTCTTTAACAGCCCAATCCTGTTTAAGTATCCGGCGGGTGGCCCAGGCCACCCACCAGATCCTATCCCCCCCCCGAGGACTCCTCGGTCTTCTTGGGGGAAGGGGATGTTTGTCTCCTTCCCCCGGTGTAACGTGGGGAGGCCCCAATGGGCCTCCTCTGATTTCCACCAGCTCTTTAGCTGGCGGAAGTAGGAGGAGGCCGTGTAAAGGCCGTGCCGGCCCAGGAAGGGGACGGGGATATGGCGGTCACCATCCCCACCCCCCAGGCTGACTCAGCCAATGGCCCCCCTCCGCCGCCCAGACTGCCCCCGGCGGGGGATCACTTACCTTCTCCGGTGGCCACAGGGACGATATGGCAGCGAAGTGAGGGCGGTTGGCCTCCACGCCAGCCGGCCTTATTCTAAAGTCATCGTGAACGTGCTTTACGGCACATTCACGATGGCTTACAATGGCAGAGCGCTTGCTCCGCCATTCTCTTTCGACAGGATTGCACCCTAAGTGTATGTTAAGACTGTGTTGTTAAATACAGTATGGGGATAAGCAACCTCCTGGTTGTAGGAGTAGGTTTTCTTTGTGCCAGGTGCAGGGGAGTGACAACAGGAAACAGGTTATCTTGTTGTCTTGTGCTCCCTGAGGCATCTGGTGGGGCCACTGTGTGATACAGGAAGCTGGACTAGATGGGCCTTTGGCCTGATCCAGCAGGGCTCTTCTTATGTTCTTATTTACAGTACTTTTTCTGAAATGTGAAGATGTGTATATAATAGCTATTATTGCCCATGGTACACACGTTAAACTTTTGCGATCTCATATGATCTCTCGTCAAACTGGTTGCACATATATTTATTAGCATTTTTAGTAGTACCTGACAAAAATTGGAGTTAATTTTCAGCCACACTGCCAAAATGGGTATTTGTGTGGTTCCAGTATGTGCATCATCATAATAATGGATATATTCATATCTGGATAAGTCCACTTAATCAGATGTGTCCATATCTACTATTATTACAGTATTCTCCACTTTAAAGAGAAAGGGTACTACTCACTCCCATGCAGCAACATCCTTCCATTTCAAGAACACTGTTTTATTATAGTTTTCTCTGAACTATATAGACTTCCCTATGAGATACACATGAACGTTTTTAAAGTTTCTGTTATGGACTCTACTATACCATTGATTTACCGTATTGGTCTGAGTATAAGACTCACTTTTTTCTCCTAATTTAAGTTTTTAAACTAGGGGTGCGTCTTATAATCAGGCTGTTGCAATTTAATGCCAGTGATTTAATTAATTTTTTTTTAATAGCACCAAACTTTAAGGGTGCGTCTTATAATCAGGTGCGTCTTATACTCGGGACAATACGGGGTATATGGAGTCAGAGGAAGCAGTTGCAGATTCTCCTCTGCAGCAAAGCTACAGTCCCCTTGTCATAAGTCCCCTTGTCCTTCTATTTGTGGAATTAGCAAGCTACAATTTGGGGAGGGGGGGTTGTCAGAATTAGTGCTATTTTAGTAGTCAAAGGAAGCTGCCAGCATTACACTACAAATGTTATGGTCTGTATGCAGCCTGAGCTTTCTATAGAGGAAGTCATACATGCAGTTTATCTGTTAATTACAGGCAAGTATGAATTAATAAAAATTGGTACCTTGTCTTAGCCGCAGAACCATCTTGTGGGGATAGATTTGTTTATTCCCACTTGGTTGACTAGAAGCGTCAGTTCTGGCCACACTTTTTGGAAAAACAATTCCGTTGCATCCTCTCTGCTGCAGCTGCTGCTCTGTGTCACAGCGAATGGAATCTGGTTCTCCTACTTTGGTGAAATTCTATGTTTTGCAAAAATCAAACACAGTAAAAATGACCAGTATGTTTTGGACCACTGGGGAAAGACCAAGAGCTCAGTGGTAAGGCACACACTTTGCATGCAGAGAGTTCCAGCTGCCACCCAACATTACCAAGGAAAAGGATCTCTGGCAGCAGGGCTAGGAAAGAACTTTGCCTGAGATGTTGGATATTAAACAGCTGGATGGAACAATATTCTGACTCAATACAAGGCAGTTTGTTTCATAAGACACTACTGGATGGAGCCAGGATGGCGTAGTGGTTTGGGAGTCGGACTTAGACCTGGAAGATCCAGGTTCAAATCCCCGCTCAGCCACGAAGCTTCCCCTGGGTGACCTTGGGCCAGTCACTATCTCTCAGCCCCACCTACCTCACAGGGTTGTTGTGAGGACAAAAAGGAGGGGAGGAAATATGTACACCACTCTGAGCTCCTTGGAGGAAGGGCGGTATAAAAATGTGAAAAATAAAATAAAATAAATACTGTACACTACCCCTCCAAAGCACTGTACTAGGATAAGTCAAGAAAAGGAATACTGTACACTGCTTCTTCAATTCAGGTGAAGGAAAAAACAGAGATTTACAGGCTCTGTGGCCAAAATCTGACAGAACCCAGAAAACACAATGCTACTTATCAATTCCATGAGATCCCTATGCTTTGTTTCATGTTCTTTGCAAATATAGAAATCTTTATTTAGAAATTACTAACTTTTTGTACTTGAGCATGGACCCAGCAAGCTCTGGTACATGGAGTGTTTGAGTTGTCCTATGCTGTGCCACAAACCTAAGCTGCGCCTACGCCGGTGGAGTGCATGCACCACCGGCGCACGCTGTCACAAACATGCTGTAAAGCACGTTGCGACAGTGCACCAGGAAGCAGCGCTGGCAGCAAGGCCATATCCTTCCCACTGGCACCAGCGTAAGGAGCAATGCCTGCTGCAGCAGGTAAGCCAGCACGGGGGGGGGGGGGGCGGAATGGAGCAGGGGAGGGCAGGGAAGGGGAGCGAGGTGGCTGGGTTGGGCCTGGGAGGGGGCAGGATACGCAGCGCCGGCACATGCTTTATCCTTTCCCCCTTCCCAGACCTGATCTGCCGACACAGGGCAATGCAGACTTGCGCCAGCTATTTAGCTTGCACAAGTCCGAGTTGTCCCATGGCTGGGGCTTGCCCCCTTACCCTGAGACCTCTAGTAGCTAAAACTCCCTCACAGGATACAGTGTAGCTGGCACCGGCCTTGCTGCATCAGCACGGGGGAATTTAGGTACTTAGGCTGTTGGACTTCTATTCAATCCTCCTAACTGATTTGGTAACTTTTAGTCCATCCAAATAGCACCACTCATGATTGAGTAGGTACCTGAAGCACTCCTACATTCACCCCAGAGAACTATAGGGACTTCACAGCTCGCCACCACTCCCTAGCCTTTATCCATGAATGATCAGTGAGAGAAAGAGGCAAGAAGAATTAGTGTCATCATGATGTATGTCCACTTCTGCACTGAAGAGATTCAGATATATTGAACGAGCACACCCAACCCCACAAAACAGAGCTGCCTACATGTGCCAGAAGTCTGAGGTTCAATCTCCCATAGGAAAGGGTAAAGATGAGATTAAAATCATATAGAACAATCATTTTTATAAGGAAACATCAGCTGCCCTGAGCGTTGTGGATATGGAAAATTTGTTGGGCTGTCTCTGCCCTTCTAACCATCCAACAGCAAATCAGGGCTTTTCATCAGGGTCTTTTGACCACATCCAGAGCAGTGAGAAGTCACCTTAGGAGTTCTTGTCTAATGTTTCCAGTACCCACAACAGGACACCATTGTGAGAGATGGAGCAGAAAAAACACAAACGTTCACCGTCTAGAAGAGATGCATTCTCCACTGCAGAATATAGACAGGGAGATTTTATTCACTGCTTTTGGGACAGGAGGTGAGCAATGGTTTCTATAATCCAAAACAAGAAAAATGTTAATCTTCAGTTTAATACATAAAGGTATTACAGGTGTTCCTGGTTAACAACTGTAAAGTGAATCCCTTCTTGAGTCTTCAGCACCATCTAGTGGTCCATTTTGGTATAGCGCATATGTTGTTGTTGTTCAGTCGTTAAGTCGTGTCCGACCCTTCGTGATCCCATGAACCATATCCCGCCAGGCCTTCCTGTCCTCCACTATTTTCCTGAGTTCGCTCATTTTCATGTTCGTTGCATCGGTGATGCTGTCTAACCATCTCATCCTTGGCCTTCCCCTTCTCCTTTTGCCTTCAATTTTTCCCAGCATCAGAGTCTTCTCCAGAGAGTCCTCTCTTCGCATTAGGTGGCCAAAATATTTGAGTTTCAGCCTTAGTATCTGTCCTTCCAGGGAACAGTCAGGGTTGATTTCATTTAGGATTGACTGATTTGATCTCCTAGCAGTCCAAGGGACTCTCAGGAGTCTTCTCCAGCACCACAGTTCAAAAGCATCTATTCTTCGGCGCTCAGCCTTCCTTATGGTCCAACTCTCGCAACCATACATTGCTACTGGGAACACCATCGCCCTGACTATGCGAACTTTTGTTGGCATGGTGATATCTCTGCTTTTTATTATGCTGTCTAAGTTTGCCATAGCTTTCCTTCCAAGGAGTAGGCGTCTTTTAATTTCATGGCTGCTGTCTCCGTCTGCAGTGATCTATATAGGCTATATATAGGCTATATATATATATATATCTATATCTATATCTATATATATATCTATATATATATATATAGGCTATAGCGCATATAGCCTATGTGTAATAATAGTGCAGTTACAATAGAGAACGAACAGCAAGTATTCCAGACGCGTCTTTTTACATCTCCAGTCCATCAACTGTTTGCGTGTTAGATTAGTGCTTTGATGTTTAGTGCCAAACAGCTGATGGGCTGGGGATTTAAAAAGATGCATTTAAAAAGTGCTGTGTGAGTGCTTCCTGCCTCCATTTTGTAAACAGCAGCAGGCTCAGGAGGCAAACGGCAGCAACTTTTGCAAGGTACTGTACTGGGGGACCACTGCTGTATATGCGGATCATCGTTAAACGAATTGTCGTTAACCAGGAACACCTGTATTCACAATACACGTTAGGAGAAACATGGTCTCTGGCTAGGCTTACCAAATCTATACAGGGACAGAGTGCATGTCCTAGGCATGCCTACTCAGAAGCAAGCCCCATGGATGCCTAGGATTGTGCTCTAAGGTTGCTCTAAGGTTTAACAAGCTCTAAGGTTTAACAAGCTACACCTGCTCTAACAAGCTCTAAGGTTTAACAAGCTACACCTGCCCACATTCCTTCTCCTAAAGGTCTAGCACACTGTCCCGGTTGGAGATCTGGTGGTAAGCCTAGTTCTGGCAATATATACATGTATTTTCAGTTTTGCCAGAGACTATGTTCCTCCCAACTTGTGTATATATACCTTTCTGTGTTAAACTGAAGATTAACACAGAGACAGAGAGAGACAGAGAGAGAGAGGGAGGGAGGATGAAAAAAAAAAAAAACACAACAACTTACCCGGTCCTTGCACCAGGCGCAGCCAGGGCCAGACTGGATGCACTGCTGGCATGTTTGTACATTGTATTTGGTGCATTCAAGAGAAAGTGCTTAAAAAGACGACAAATTAATGTTAGGAAAATCAGTAAAATTAGCATCAAACTGTGGAAACACATTCTGTTTCAAATGAATCTGAAACTTGAAAGGTTTGCATGCACACGTAAACACGTGAAAACGATAATTAATGACGGGGGAGATTCATCTTACGAATCTCAGATGATGCCAGGATACCAATTTATGGTGAAGGGCCTATTTCATCTGGCAATTAGATTGCAAACTTATTATGGCTGAGATGGCATCTCCAGAGACGAACGGAGATCTTCGTGGGGTGGGGGCCGCCACCGCCGCCCCCATGCCCCGCCCCGACATAGCACGCCTCCGTGGTGCAGAAACGCCCCCCAGGCGCTTTTTGACTCCTTTTTGGACATGGACATTTTACATGGAGCCAAGCAACGCATTTTTTTATAAGGAAAGTACAGTAAAAAGCAAAACTAAGGGAAACGGCTGTGTTGCAGAGCATGCAACCAGGAAATGCATGGCACGCAAATGCAGAAAAGTTGGACATCTCCAGCCATGTTATCCAACTTCTTCTCAGACCACTTCTCCCACTAACAGCGCAGTCCTGTTTAAATACAGACTGGCGGAGTGACCGCTTTGCCAATCTAGGGTGCTACAAATGTACCGTAAGGCACGTTTGCAGCACCTGGAGAGTCCGCGGTGTTGGCGGAGAAGCCTGCACTACTCCTCTGGCACCACAGAATACAGTAGCACTGTGGCAGAGAGGTAGGTCCCCGCCGGGCAGTGAAGGGAGGGCAGAACGGGGCATTCTGGGGGTAGGTGGGATTGGCAGAATGGGTGGCATTCTGGGGGTGGGTGGGAGGGCAGAACGGGGCATTCTGGGGGTGGGTGGGATTGGAGGATCAGGCCTGGGAAGGGCTCCTCCACCATATCCTATCCCCCTTCCTGGGCCTTACACGGGCCTCTCAAATGTACGCCAGCAAAATTGCTGGCGTGCATTCGAGGAGACCCATCAGGGGGGGTGGCGCATTACTAGGGGTAAAGTGATAAACCCCTTTACCCTGAAGAGGCCGCCAGCTGCACCAGGGCAGGCCCAATCCTGCATAAGATGCGGCGGGTGCCTTATGTGCGCCGCCACATCCTGCTGGACAGGATTGGGCTGCTCGTGTCTCAACTGCATTTTTATTTATTTATTTATTTTTATTTTTCACATTTTTATATACCGCCCTTCCTCCAAGGAGCTCAGAGTGGTGTACATATTTCCTCCCCTCCTTTTTGTCCTCACAACACCTACTGTGAGGTAGGTGGGGCTGAGAGATAGTGACTGGCCCAAGGTCACCCAGGAAGCTTCGTGGCTGAGCGGGGATTTGAACCTGGTTCTTCCAGGTCTAAGTCCGACTCCCAAACCACTACACCATCCTGGCTCTACCATCTTTGTCCACAGCTGTGGAGAATGTACTACTCTTCCATGCCTTATAAAAAGATGGATTTTCTGAGGTACAAAAAGAGCCTGAGTGGTCACTAGGCTCAGCAGTTCAACCCTATCAGTCCACTCCTCTGCCAGCTACACATGCTGCTGGTTCATTTCGGAGCACAATTCAATTTGCTGGCTTTGAACTTTAATGCCCTTTATGGCTCGGGGCCAGAGACTGTCTTCTTCTATATATTCCAGCTTGCCCCCCTGAGATTGTCTGAAGGGGCCCTTAACTGAGTTTGGGGGGTGGTGGCAAGCGGGAGGGCTTTTTTGTGATGGCATCCTAATTATTAAATTATTTCCCCTTTGATTTGAGAACAGCTCCCTCCCTAGAGGTCTTTTGGCAGTCTGTCACTTTCAGGGGGCCTTTTGATTATGCTACTACAATATTCGGTCATTTTTTATTATTGATGTGGTTTTAACATTTATGTTGCTGGTGTTGGTATTATTATTATTATTAGGATTTTTATTCCGCTTCCCCCCCCCCCCCCCGTGGGGGGGATTGTGTTTTACATGGTTGTTTTGACTGCTGTTTATTGTTTTTACTACTTTATGTTGTGTTAGGTTATGTGTTTATGTGCTACCCCTTGTTCTCTTAACAGATTTTGATAGCATTGTTGATTTATATTATCTTACATGAGTTACAGTATATTTAATTGCATTGCATATTGTGTTTATTTGTACTTTATTTATTGTTTTTATAAGCTGCCTTGGGGGTTTCCTTTTTTGGGGGGAAAAGGCGGGGTAAAATTTGACTAAATAAAGTGATTCAGCACAGAAGAAAATACAGGATAACAACAAAATATTTATATTGTGCGACTCTGTTAAAACAAAATGGAGTCAACTAAGCATGGCTATTACAAAGTAAATGTCTCGTTTGGAAGCCGCTAGGGCTGTTCCAGAATTATAAAACTTTGGAGACTCAAAGTCAAAGGGCCTAATCCTATCCAACTTTCCAGCGCTGATGCAGCTGTGCCACGCTGCATTCTGCGATGGGGGGGGCAGCCACGGAGGCCTCATCAAGGTAAGGGAACATTTGTTTCTCTTACCTCAGGGCTGCATTGCAGCTGCATCGATACTGGTAAGTTGGGTTGGATTGGGCCCCAAGATCAAATAGCAGGATGATGTCATTATAGCAAAGGGAGAAAACAGCTTCCTGGCCAGAGGCTCATTCTCTCTTCCTCCAGCCATCCAGAGGCCACTCCCCACCAGCCACTCGCTGAGAATGCGAGGGAAAGGATTGGTGGTTCCATCATCCAGGTAAAAAGATAAGGACCATCACCTTGTCAGCTTTGTGTTTATAAGAGTTTGTCTCCTCTAGCCGTGTCATAAAGCATACACTGAAATTCTGAGCAGCATCCCTGAGTTAAAATGCATGCGTTAGATTCCACAGCGCCTCAGTGCCATCTGCTGGCAGTTAGTATTATTGCAGAATTAAAAATCTTTTTCTGCTAAATTCAATTCTCCATGATCTTTTCTCTTGTACATTTGGTTCTGTTATCCCCTTTTCTTTTATTATACTTTTAACAAACGTATTACAGTTTAACCGTCAGTCCGCCTGGTTCCTGGTATGGGAAGTACAGTGGATTGTCATGTCTCCTCACTCTGCAGGCATTACTGTGACAGGCATTACTGTGACAGGGATTATGATAAAGACTCCTGAGATTCGGTAATGTTGTAGGAGGGGGGTTCTGCCCAGGGAGCCCCTCTGGCTAGCCTGATCTCTTGGATGGGTGGCAGTGAATTCAATCTAACAAGGCTTGCCCCAATAAGCTGTGTGTCCAAACAGAAGAGAAAAGAGAGCAGGAAGAGACCAAGTGTGTTAACCACTAGGTGTTACTGCCCTGGATCAGTGTGCGGTTGCTGAAAGCCCCTCTCTCGACTGACAGGTGGGGTACACTTATAAATAAAATAAATGTTGGATCCAGCTTTCCCTGGGGTTCAGGTAAATGATTTTCCTCACAATGGAACACCAGCATTAATAATCCCAATCCCAAACAAGAGATATACATAATAGCCAAAATCCCATAGAAAGCTAGGCACACTTATATCAATGAGCACAAGCATGTTTATCTCTGTTTGAGATTGTGGTCAACATCCAGTTTCCTAAGACAGTGCTAAGTTGGTGTGGCATAATAATGGCAGGTACCAACTTACCTGTTGTCAGGAACAGCAGTCCAGCTCCAGAAAGCAAAAAGAAACTATGATGAAACATCTCCTGTTAAATTTAAACAATACACAATGAAATGAGATTGCACTCAGTCAGTAACTGCAAGAAGAACTGTAGGAACAAGTGTAACAGCCCAATCCTATGCAGCCGCTGCGCTCAGAGCTGCCAGCGCGATGTCTACTGAATTCAATGCGCTGTCCCAGTGGAAAGGCTAAGAGAGGCGAGAAGGGCAACACTTACCTGTGTCTCCCCTGGCTGCTGCATACCCACCATGGGATTCCTCAGAGCTATTCCAGCTCTGTTGCTGGTGTAGCACTTTGGACCCGCTGGGGGCATGCCTAGCTTGGGAAGGGGGGTTGGGATCCGGCGGCCACTGGCTCTGCCTCTTCCTATTCTTATCTCACCCCACTCTCCACCCTTTTCCTGTCTCTCCAATGGTGGGGGTTTCCTGGAGGCCAGTCTGCCCATTGCCAGTGGTGCATGGCTTTCTGGCTGCTGCACTGGTGTCCATGCAGCAGCTACTGATGGAAGGCCTTATGCGACAGCAGGACTGTCTTTGCGTCGATGTACTTGGCAGTAGACTGGCATTTTCCAGATATAGGATTGGGTCATTAAAATGCAAATTTGGGAGAAAGCTGAAGCATATGCAGGATTTGCTAATTAAAGTATAAATGTATTGAATTTTAGCTCATTGTTGTTCATGTGTATATATTTCCATTTTAACTCAAACAATAATGTCAGTTATGTACCAAGTGTGGAGCTGCATGCTAAAGAACAGAGATTTACGGCACAATCCTGCCTAAAACTAGGCCGGCGGAGCGAGCACTCCACCGGTCTAAGGAGTTTCAAACATGCCATAAATTATTTTATTAACATTATTAACAGTATTTATATACCGCTTCTCAACAAAAAGGCACACAAAGCAGTCTACAGACAAAATCAACTGATTAAATGGCTCCCTGTCCCAAAAGGGCTCACAATCTAAAAAAGCATGTTTGCAGCTCCTTTAGAGTAAGCAGCACCAGCACAGAGGACAGCCACTCACTCCGTCGCCTACCTGGACTTGTGCTGGCCACCGCAGGTAGGTCCCGCGCCAGTTGGTGCAGGGGTGGGGGCAGGGTGGGCAGAGGCGGCAAAGGAGGGGACCATTGACTGGCCCGGGCTGGGAGGTGCTAGTATGGCACCGTAGACTATACTAGAATCTAGTAACTAGATCATTCTCATGTCAGTTTCAACGGCTATCAGTTTGTTTCTGGGCTCAAGCAGAGGTGCTGATTTTCTCTTTAAACCCTCTGAATGGGCTAGCAGCCCAATCCTGCTTAACTATACGTGGCCAGCTTAAAGGGCCAGCCACTGTATCCTAGGCCCATTGTGGCCTGCCCCGGCGTGGCCTGGGCTCACCTCGGGAGAAGGGGATGTTCATCCCCTTCCCCCCCGGTGTCAGCAGCACTGGCCGCAATGGGCCTTCTCAGCTGCATGCCAGCTCTGAAGCTGGTGTGCATCCGGAAAGGCTGTGTAAGGCTGACCCGGGCTGGGAAGGGGCATAGGATATCGGCACATCTCAATGCCAATATCCCTGCCCCCTCCCAGCTAATGCCCCCCTTTGCCGCCCCAGCCTGCTCATCCCAACCCCTGCACCGAGCAGCCTAGGTCTTACTTGGGTTGTCCGGCACATGTCCAGACCGCTGGGGGAGTGAGCGACGCAGGTCTCCGGGCCAGCGCTGCTTACTCTCCAGGTGCCAAAAACGTGCTTTACGGCATCTTAGGCTGGCAGAGTGCTCGCTCTGCTGGCCTATAGTTGTGCAGGATTGCGCTGTAGGACTGAGATATAACAGGAATTGCCTCCTGTACAATACTGCCAGCCTGAGACTTGTGATCAGTTTCTGAGGCCCTCTTTGTTGTCCTGGTATTACCAACAGATGCATAGTTGGCGAGAATAAGAAAGGCCTTTTCAGTAGTGGCACCTAAACTACAAAAAAGCCACCCAATGGTTTCTCTCTCTCTCTCTCTCTCTCTCTCCCTCCCCCCCCCCCCACTTTTGCCTGCTTTTAAATGGGCTCTTAATACTCTTTTGTTCTGTTGGGAATTTATTATAATTAGTCTGTGATCATATGCTTGCTGATTTGGAATTTTTGTAGGCCATTTTTACTACTGGAATTGTTTTATATATGTTATTTATAAGCTGCCTTGAGTAAAATTTACCTTAAAAAGGCATAGCATTAATGTCTTTTAAATAAGAAAGCAAGCAATGATGACATATTCTTGTACCCTGAAGCTTCCAGGCAAAATTTTGATTCCATGTGTTCCAGCAGCAGAGGGAGGAGACGGCTCAGAGTGGAAAGAAAAGGGAGAAGCAGGAGCAAGTAAGAATTAACGTGAGCAACAGCAGATATACATTCTATAACAAGATAAAATCATGACAGGGTAGCCATCTGAACTGCGTAGCCTTGCATCTGCCTGTCTGCATATAAAGGAGGTGGGTGGGCCTGCTTTTTACACAAAAAGCAATGCTTTCAACTGAAGCTTTAATTGTTTTTATTTTTCTATTTTTCTTAACTTTAAATAGCACACAGGTGGCATATGATCAGGATAGGAATCACACCAGCAGTTGTGCTAAAGCCCCCCATCCCCCTGCTATGGTTTCATGGCATGCCCCCCCCCATGTCTTTTTAAGAGAGAAAAAAAGTCTCACGTTTTTTATAACATTTAACATTGACCCTAAAACTGGACTTACCTTGCAGAGTATCATAAGCAGTACAAAATAGCATATGGGAGTTACTTTGAACATTCTAGAGTGGCAGAGTATAAAATGTCAACCTTTGCAGACGGTAAGAATTTAAATAGAAGAGCCCACGTGTTTCTCCATGTGCTATTCTAGCACCCAAGCCAAAGTGCCGATTCCAGCCTCAAAACATACCAAGGGTTTGTCTCCATCTAGGCACCCTTCCTGTATCCCCTAGACCGGCCCCGCATGTTCTTGGTAGCATCCCTGACACTGATCATGAAAAGGGTGCTTGGGTGGGCGTATCCTTTGAATTGGTCCATTCCAATAATTGACCCTTGCTTCCCATAGACAGGTGAACCTTTCTAAACCGGTATTGTAAGTCCAGTTGTGCCAGCTTTCCCACTTTGGACAAAACCTGATTGTGGAACAGATCTTCCCCACTGATTGAAAAGTCAGAATACTGTTATACACTGAGAGAATGAAAAGGACGGAAATAGCTTTCCTGCCTCCGCTAGTTTCCCCATTATGCACTGCTCCTCTACCTTTAAAAATATCTTAAAAGAAAAACCACCAACACATAAATCCCCTCAAAAATTAACTGAAGAAACAGTTAAAAAGCAGTCTAGGTGAATTTTTTTTTTACCATTGGAAGTAAACTTAATTTTTCTGGCCCTCAACCAGCAATTTGGTGTTTCTGAAAAAGTGCTACCCCCCCCCCCCATTGAGACTGCTGTGCATACTATGGTTGAATATGGGACATCACTGACGACAAGAAGCACAATTCTTCTCAGTGCTCAGATAATTGTTGATATTTTTCAGAGTTTTATTCTTTTCTAACTCCTTAAACTTTTTCTATAGTGAGTAGTTCCTCAGTTTATAATTATAAATAATTAATAATAATAATAATAATAACAACAACAACATGTTTTCAAGTTTTACAATTATGTAATTATAAGTATTATTTACCTTTTATATTAATTGTGATGCAAAAAGGAGCTCAACCTAGGCTTACCAGATTTCTAGCACCCCCAAGGGTGACATCACGGGAAGTGATGTGACATCAAGAAGTGACATCACGGGAAGGCGGGTCAAAAACTGTGATGTCACTTCCGCCGGAAGTGGGCGTGTCCACTGTAAAATAAATACAGTATTTTACCTTTTTCCGTGCCTCTGAGCACTGTTTTTGTCCCAGCCAGCCAGGTGCATTGTAATGGCCAGTGCTGGCCGTCACAACGCAGCCAGGTGGCTGTGACAAAAAGAGCGACGGTACTCTGCACGTGCTCAGAGGCACGGGAAAATGGTAAAATACTGTATTTTATTTTCTGAGACTGTGCTCTTTTATTTTATTTGTGTATTTTAGTTTATTTGTGTATTTTATTTTATGTGCTGTTTGTGCATTTTAGTTTATTTTATGTTCCCCCTGCCCCCCCAAACTCTTTTAGCCCCGGCCCGCCGGCTGCATCGCGGTGGGCCGGAGCTCTTCCGAGACTGTGCTGCCAGCTGCAGCGCATCTCTGTCTTGATCTCTGTAGTCTCGCGCGCTTGCACGAGACTGGAAGCGCTCGGAAGATGTCCGAGTGAACTCGGACAAATTCGGAGGCATTCCAGCCTCGCACGCATGCGCGCGAGTCTGGAATGTCTCGGAAGACATCCGAAGTGAACTCGGACATCTTCCGAGCGCTTCCAGTCTCGCGCAGGCGCGCGAGACTACAGAGATCAAGATAGAGATGCGCTGCAGCTAGCAGCACATTCTCGGAAGAGCTCCGGCCCGCCGCGATGCAGCTGACGGGCCGGGGCCGGGACAAAGAGACAGTTCGGGGGGGACGAAGGGGGGGACGAAGGGGCGTTGCCGGGACTATCCCGGTCATTTCCGGGAAGATGGTAAGCCTAGCTCAACCAACCAACATATTTCCGAGAGGCTGAGCCGCACATTATATGTCAAAGAGCCACCCCTGTTATATTGTATAGATTTCTTACTAGAAGCAGGGCTAGGACATGCAAAGGCCTGAAAGGATGCTCCCATTGTGTTTTATATGCTTCTGTTCAAGCTCAGATAAAGGGTGTGCTTCTTAGAGTCACTGACTCTAAGCACATTCCTCTTTTAAATGGTAGAGCCGTTTCTAAAAAGATCATGCAAAGTCACGAAAACCAAATGTGTTAACAGTACACATTTCCTGTGAATTATGTAGCAATACATTACTGCTTTTCTTGTGTCTGAGCAGCTGAAGAGGAAAAGAGGCGGTCACTTAGTCCCGCCTTTTCTTTCCATTTTCCTGCTGCTATGTCAGTGCTCAAGAACAACCATTACCAGTCATTCCTCTTATGTGACATCTAAGATAGGTCTCAAGTTAGGTACAACTAGAAGCAAGGAAACTGTACCAAGGAAAGAGAGCTCTCT